>OU744793.1:24104031-28904031 GCA_916614155.1 Mesoligia furuncula
TAAATATCATCTTCTAATATTATGGCAATTATGTTTAGGGATAAAAGCGTTATGATAAAAAACAGTAGGACTTTAAATATATTTACATTAATGATATTATTAATTACAATTTTCGGAAACATGAGTGTTATGAACATCGCCGGTAGCACTACAAATAGTATGAATGAAAACTTTAGGATGAAAATTTTTAGGAAGACTGATCATTCGGATTACAAATCATTAGGAAGAACAATTTCGGGTAAAGAACTTTAGGTGAGCCAATATGGACCCATAACCAGCCTATAACGTTCCCACTGCAGGGACACAAGCCTCCTCTCGGTGAGAGGGAGTGGGTCGTAATCCACCACGCGGGCCCAGTGTGGGTTGGTGGTTTCCATTAAGGAAAATCAATACTACTAAATCTGTTGAAAAGGGTATGACCCTTGCCTACAACGTAAATATCGCCAACGACCACACGTCACGCTTACATTTCTATTTGCATTAACCGCTTCATCATCATAATCATCATCATTTCAGCCGAAAAGACGTCCACTGCTGGACATAGGCCTCCCCCAAAGGGGGGGTTTGCCATAATCGCCACGCTTGGCAGGCGGGTTGGCGATCGCAGTATAGTATGGTGGTGGAATGCATAAAGAACGCTGCTGCCCATTCTCCGGTATGACCCTTAGTCGCCTTTTACGATACCCACGGGAAGTATGGGGTGATGCTATTCTTTAAGTCTGGCACCACACAGACAGTCCGGCACCACACAGACAGTCCGCTTGTGTGCCGTAATTACAGACACAATTAAAAAGCCATTGTGTCTCGCGTAGATCTACGTTCCGGCAGACTAAGGGTTAATGGTCGTTGCTTGGACTTCTTATTATTTCACTACAATAAGTTTGCTTTTCCAACTCCAGATAACTTCATCGGAGGAATAATTTTGAATTTTTGACAGTTATTCCATACAAAAACTGTCAGACGTCATTTTTATTCAACTAATAAAAATATTCGGTCGATTGAAAAATCAGCCCTTATTTTATCGTAATTAATAACGATACCTAACACTAATATAGAGTTATTGAGTTGTCTTTATCTTATGTTGCACCTGCCATGTTTTGTCTCTGTATCACCCTAAGGTAGACTGGTAGAAAATGCCTCAGGTAGTCCGCCTTTGTACAGTCACGAGCATAAGTATGTATTCACTTGGCTTTATTCAAAGGCGATTTTCTCCTTTATTTTTGAATTGAATTTTATATTATTAGGAACATTGTATTTTTGAACCCATAGGTTTATGTAAAGTGTCCTATTTCAACGTTGCATTCGTGAAAAAATCGCAATTTAAAGTTGCCAAGTGTTGACATATTAGTGCTCGTTACTGTACAGTATTTTTTTACTTGGGCATAAAGTTTTAATATTATTTTTAATATTATAAAGCCCTTATCTGATTCCATTCCAGTTCAACGCCATTTTTGTTCACAATTAAATAGAAAAAAGTCGCAACTAAGTTCCTGTCCTAACCAGAAGGCCCGTTGTTCCGCTCCAAGCACAGTTTTTCACAGGACGCTCGAAGATTAAATTCCTTTTGTTAGCAGACACTTTACGTTGATTCAAATCTCTAGAATCGTGTTTTACTTGCAAACTTGTAATGGATTTGTATGTACATTGTAATTTTGTATTCTTTGTGGTAAAAGAGTAATGGTTTTTTTTATTACTTACTGACAGCGCCCCGCGGTTTCGCCCAGATAAGTGTCGATCTCGTAGAAATATGGGGATAAAAACTATACTATGTCCTTTCCTGGGATGCAATCTATCTCTCTGCCAAATTTTATCGAAATCCGTTCAGTGGTTAGGCGTGAAAAGGTATCGTACAGACAGACAGAGTTACTTTCAATTCATAATATTACTATGGATTTTGTGGGAGTTTCCATTGGCTAGAAGAGCATAAGATTGAGAGAATGACAATAACAACAGTGCTGAAACGTTGGATAGATTGTGTGTCTATTTAAATCGATTTGTGTCTTTGTGACCTTGCCCATGATCGTCTCTATACCTTTGTAGATATCCTAAGTGCTCATACGCGTCGATGGTCGACGCGTGTCGCCGGCTGAATTTGCCTTTACCTTTGACGCATGCCGCTCTGTGTATGAGCTAAGATCTTTGAAAATAGCCGTCATACATCATCATGTCAGTAAAGCATATTTTTTATAATTTCAGATGGTTCAGGGTAATGAGTTATCTATCGACCCAGGTGTAAATGGCTAGTGTCAACGCGAGTATTTTCCATACGAGTGGGAAATCGATTATTTAATCGATCCCAGCTCCTCAAAGAAGGCCAGCGGCGACTCAACATCAACACAACAACAACCGCCAATCTCACACTCACAACTCAGCTCAGCTCACACGCTGACAATCTCACGGAGGGTACCTTTTTTTTTGGGTGGGAAATCTTCAAACGACCCCTCCCGCTCTGGGCGGAGCGGAAGGGAGTGTCAGACTCTTACTGACTAAAACCCACACGCGTTCCTTCCTTAGCCTTTTATGTTACGGGCCAGCGGTAACCCTTTCGGACAATCCCGCTGAGCGGAGGGCACCTGGGTTACCGAAGTACTTTGCCAACCTGGTTGAGGCGCCTGGTTGCACTCGTTTAATAAAAGTTGTTCAGAACTCAGGGTGGTTCAGAATCATGTTCCGAATCCATGGTAACAGGTTGCGTAAACATTATAAATGAACTAGCGCTTGCCGGCGGCTTCGCTCGCAAAAAACTCTAAACTATAAAGTTTCTAATATAATTCAATCATGATTCTAAAGACACGTGGCGCCATCTATTATCATAATAAAATATTAATATATTAAATAATAACGTTATTGTTATTTTCCTGGGGAACAGGTTTTTTTTTAATATATATAGGTAATATATATAGGGTCCCATTAAAATAGGTGGACAAACTTTTACGAATCATTCGGACCACCAAAATAAGGACGATGGTAAAAAAATATAAAAGAAAAACGCATAGATACTCACAAGAAAAATAAAATCAGCTAACGAAAATACACTAATACCACACACACACACACACACTAACACTAATGTCGGCCGGCAATTTATTATTTAGGTCAAAATAAAATCACTTTAATCGGTGTTTTTTTTGCTTGGATATGTTTAGTTAGACGTACTAAGCGCTGTGTTAAAATTTGTCCATCTATTTTAATGGGACCCTGTATATAAATAATAATATATATAAGCTAGGATATCGAATAATAAAAAAAAAACTTTTTAGAGTATCAAAACAATTGAGCTTTAGAATAATATTTTCACCGCAAATTCCTTATAAGAAGGTAACAGTAATAGCATAATTGAGTTGAGAGTTCTACAACGCAGTAAGTTAACTGCTGTCTGACTTCGCTTCCTCGTCGTCGCCAACCTTGAGAAGATTATCTCTACATAGAAAATATCTATCTGTTTGTCCATTAGGAATTGTAAAACTCGCTGAAATTTTTAAAATGTGTGGTGGTAAAATGTGTAATTTAATTTGTCATCGTATGATAAATGATTTATTTTCTGTAAGTAGGTTTTTACAAACACTTTTACACGTCATCATATTTTTTAAACTAGATGTGGTCGGCGTTTCCTATCTGACTACTCTGAGAAGAAAGGCCGAAACAAACTCAGAGGTCACAGTCTCTTTAAAGTCCAGACAAAATCTTGGTCAGATCGTGTGAAGACCATGTAGATTGATGTCTGAAATGGTCTTTTGAGGAAAGAACCACACAGATTGAGCGGACCTGTCCAATCAATGCACGCATTTGTCAAAAATCGTGCAGCTCAACTCAGAAATTGAGGAGCTCAACGATTCGACGAACAATACCAAAGAAAGGACATTTGGGTAGGCCGCGTAAATTACTCAAACTGCGATATGCTGCGTATGATTGCGTACATCGTTAGTTCATAAATCTATGTCGCGAGATTATAAACAGTCGATGTTCATAATTATATAATGACGTATACATTATCCCACACATTTCATCAACTGTGAAAGGACTGTTAGTCGACCTAGAAATTGTTATCACCTTTAGGTTGAATTTCACTCGCACCTCATAAAACGGCAAAGTCTATTTTCCTGTGTGACAGTTATATGTTTTAACCTTAGTGACCTTTCAATTGCATGGGAATTGTTGTCAAAAGTGGTAAAGCAATCGCGAAGTCGACTATACTACGTTTATTAGTAAGGGAGTAAAAGAAACCTACATATTAACGGATTTAGCCTACAGTGCTGCTTTTATCCAAATGTCAGACAAGTTTATTCTACAAGCATACTACTATCAAATACGAACGGATAGTAGGTAAAAGAAAACTACCGTCCTTTAAAAGCTTTAAATCCAGGTACGCAACGAACGTTTGTTTGCTCACACAACACAGGACAACTAACCGTGAGTGGGCACTGTGGCATGCGGGCTTGCTCACTGACATTCACAAAAACAACTAGACGATATTCAGACATTGTAGGCAACTCGTTATAGGCACCTATCATAATTGTAATAAAACTGCTGCACTCCGGTATAAGTATTTATTCAGATGCTACAATATGTTTGGGTTTCAGACAACTCGTATTAGAATATTTTACTCTAATCTAGGTACTTAGGCCTAGGTACTTTACATAGATACTACTACCCAATGCAAAAGACGAATTGTGCGTCCGACCTCGACGAGCTCCAAAGGAACAAGGACGTTTTAAAAAGCGTCGCCCGCCATTACGGCACACTGACAGCTTTTCCACAGATAATCACAAATTCAACCGTCAGTGTTGCGAGCACATTTAGTCGATTGCAATAAATAATCGATTATAAAAATAATACACGCTCTCAGGTAAGGACCAAAACCTAACACTCGGATAAGTACATTATTATAATTAGGCTACAAGCATCAATGACTATATACTATAGAACTAACTATAAACACATGTAAAACTTATATTCGATTTTGATTCCTCTTATATTTGATTCCTCTTCGTGTTCTTGCATAACACTTTCTCGTGCCGGTCACACCAAATACCTGGGTGTAGTGATCGATGACGGGCTGAAGTGGTACACCCATGTCGATAGTTTGGTTTCGAAAGTTAGGAAGCTAATCTACATCTTTAAGTCGCTAAGACAGTGTGCGGATTCAATAACACTGAAGATGGTGTACCTAGCGCTTTGCGAGTCCGTTATTGGTTACTGCATCCCGGTGTGGGGTGGCACCGGCAAAACTAAACTGTTGGGTTTGGAGCGGGCACAGAGGGCTGTTCTTAAGGTGATGCTTGGCAGACCGTTTAGGTCCCCCACAACCCAATTATATGCGGACTGCAAAGTACTTACTGTACGACAGCTCTTTGTGCTTCGAGCCGCCCTCTGGAAACACAGCCAGATCCCACCCCCTGATCCTAACAAGCGGTCATATAGCACATCATGCCCATCAATACCCCACAAAACGTCCTTCGCTAGTCGTCAACTGTATGTTGTAAGTTCTCTTATCAATAGAAAGATCTGCACTAAAGTTCAATTAAATAAGTTAAATAGATTTGAGGCAAAAACAAAATTAAAAAATTGGCTGTATGACTTAGATTATACTAAAACAGAAGAGCTACTCATCTTCCCTCGCTAGTCTTGCGGTTGAATGCAGCAATCACACTCCACTACGTTTGTACTCAAACAGGATTAAACCAAAATATTTGTCTTGCTAAATTAAATCATCCCGCTCAAGCATAATACTGTGAATGTTAGTAGTTGTTTAGCAAACACACACAAATCTTACACACACCCACACCCTCACACACATAAACACACCCCCACATAAACACACACACACACACACATAAACACGTGCACTACCCCCACACACATTATACTTACACACGCAGTCATGTTAACTATATATTCATATTCCTCATTGAAATTTTTCTTTTGTTCCCTATTTTTATTAAGTTTTAACATCATAATTTTGTTCTTTTTTTTTCTCTTATTAAACCTTTCATGTATTTAATTAGGTTCACTACACTCAAGGTGCGATGAAAAGGACTATTTGAGCACGAAGCAACAGTAGAACACTGTCTCCTAAGGCACAGGTTTCCCCTAGTTTAGGAGGCAGGGTTTCCACCATTCCAGACACCTTTTTACAACCAATTGTTCTTTGTTACCTACATGTACAACTCATTGTAACGAAGGTATTTAGTATCAATAAAGTTATTATTATTATTATTATTTTTCTTTTATTTCACTAAATACATATAAATTATATTTTTAAATATTAGTATAAAAAATATAAAAACATTTAAAAATATAAAAAATAGTAGCCCACCGGTATCGGGAACAGGGTCCAAGCTACCGGCGGTCAGGGCTCCAGAGAGAGGCACCTCCTAACAATGCGGGCCGTGTCCAGAAGTACGGCTCTCTGAATCAAGCCCTTGATCCAGCTGCCCAACGAGAGCCTCCTTAGATGTTGGTCGAGGCTCTTGGCTATTAACCCATTGGCTGTCACGACTATCGGCACAATGATCGCAGTGTCCACATCCCACATGTCGACAACCTCGCGAGCCAAGTCAAGATACTTGATCTGTTTATCTTTCTCGGCTTTCACGAGGTTCTCATCATGCGGGACGGTTATGTCAACAATCATTGCGCGCCGCTCTGATCGATCCACCACCACTATATCAGGCTTATTGGCAACAATAGTCCTGTCAGTGATGATGGATCGATCCCAGTACAATGTGATATTACCATTTTCGAGAACTGGGTCGGGCACATACCTGTAGTACGGCACCTCCGATTCCACAAGGTTGTATTTCAAAGCAAGCTGCTGATGGATTATCCTGGCTACAAGGTTGTGTCTATGCAAGTACTCTCCGTTAGCCAGACGAGAACACCCGGAGATAATATGTCTGATTGATTCTCCAAGCCGGTGGCATGCCCGACAGATGTCAACCGTACCGTCTTTGACAATAAATCTCCGGTAATTGTTCGTCATCATAACTTCGTCCATAATTGCACAAACAAAACCTTCGGTTTCTCCAAAAAGGTTACCGAAACGCAGCCAGGCTACGGACGCTTGTAGATCTACATCGGGTCCACGTAGGGCCCGGAGAAAGCGTCCGTGAAGCTCCTTACTCTGCCATACCTCCATGCGATCATTAGTGTCAAGCACTACTGGTTTGCGCCAGTTCTCTTTAGCCAAGGAGAGCGGGGTAAGGCCCTTGTCCACTATGACTACATCTCGATGCATCCCCACGTCGGTTTCTAGGAAATATTCCCTGAGACTGCATATCTCGCGATTGTGGAGCGTCTTAGCGTTTAAAAACCCTCGACCTCCACATTTTCGCGGGATATACAGCCTCATTACCGATGACCGTGGGTGATGCATTCGATTTGCAGTCAGCAGTGTACGGACCCTCCTATCCAGGGCGTCGAGTTCGGTCTGAGTCCATTTGAGTATGCCGAAAGAGTACATCAAAACTGGCATGACCCAACCGTTGAAGGCGCGCACCTTGTTTCCGCCAGATAGAAGACTATTAAGCACTTTTTTCAGGCGGCCAAAGAAGCGCTCCTTCACCGATTGCTTCATGTCAGTAACAATGATCCCTAACGCTTCCGACATACCCAAATACTTATAGGTTTCGGATGCGGAGAGGGCTCTAAGGTTTGTGGAATCCGAGAGTTGGGTTCCCACGGATTCCACAATCTCCCCTCGCTTTACATGCATGACCGCACATTTGTCCACACCAAATTCCATCCTGATGGCGCTACTGAAAGTTTCAGTAATTTTCAGTAGCTCCATCAGTTGCAAATTGTTGAGGGCAAAAAGTTTTAGGTCATCCATGTAAAGGAGGTGAGATATAACCTGACCACCTCTCCTCAGCCGATAGCCTAGACCTGAATCCTCCAGCAGCGTGCTTAGAGGATTCAAGGCTAAGCAGAACCAAAGCGGACTCAAACTGTCGCCCTGAAATATGCCTCGCTCAATCCTTATCGGTTCGCTATTCCTCTGAATATTTCGACATCCTGGATAGCGAAGGACCGTCCTCCATTGCCCCATACACGACATCAGGAAGGTGCGTAGAGTTGTATCTACTTTATACAACTCTAACACCCTCATGAGCCATGTATGTGGCACCGAGTCATAGGCCTTCTTATAATCTATCCAACATGTCGACAGATCCTTTCGGAAACGACGAACCTGTTGGCTAATGGCCATATCAATGAGGAGTAGCTCCTTAGTACCGCGGGACCCATTCCTACATCCATTTTGAGAGGCAGACATGATGGAGTTGGTGTCTATATGTTTGTTAATTTTAGTTCTCAAAATGGATGTAAGAACTTTATAGACCGTCGGTAAACACGTGATCGGCCTATAATTTTTGGGTTCCGCGGTGCTACCTGATTTATGGAGCAGGTGAGTAATTCCTGTCGTTAGGAATTGGGGTAGCGAACCAGACTTCAAAGCAGTCTGGAACTGAGATGCCAAGCGAGCGTGCGACCTTGGAAACCATTTAATCCAAAAGTTATGCAGCCCGTCCGGCCCGGGAGACTTCCAGTTAGGCAACGGACGGACTGCACGAGCTACATCTTGGGGGCAGATGGACATAGCCCCCATTTCTGGTATTGGGTCGCAGGCTCGCTCGACTTCTCGAGCCCAATCACCTTCGGTGTGACTGACAGGCACCGACCAGATATTGCGCCAGAAGGAACACATGGCATCATCATCTGGTAGGCACGTCTCAGCCACACCTTGGTCCGGTCGTTCCCAACCCCTATAAACCCACCTTTCATCGCTCTGGAAGGTGCGATTCTGAGTGTATCGCTCTACTCGCCGCCTATACCGACGAATACGGTTTGCCCATGCATACACCTTCTGCTTCAGGAAGTCGATGCGCTCTGTGACACAAGACATATAGTCTTGAGGACTGATATCAGTCCCCGAGAACGCCCGCCTCACAAAGCGCATCACTCTAGGGCGAGTATTGCCCTCCCTGAAGCAGATTAGTTTGCCGATGAGCGTCCTGGCCCCACCAATACGGCGTTCAATCCTGCACTGCCAAGCTGGTACGGCTTGTTTCGGTCGTGTAGCTCTAGAATCGTTGGCAAATTTGACGTGAGCTACACGACATGCCGCTACAGCCGCGCAGTACAGAATCGAATGAGTATCGATGAGGTCTTCGCAGGTATCAAAATATTTTGACAACTGCGAATCCAGGGCCGCCACCAGCGCCCTATTTTTGTTATGCATGGGCAAACGAGGTAAGCGTGGCCAAAGTTCGGGCGACATGAAGCGATATTCTTGAATCGCATCCTCCAAAGCACTCCTCAATTCCTCATTGCACTGGGTACTTACATTTATAGCCCTATCATTACTCCCCTCGTCAGCATGACTTATATTAGGCTGCGGTAATATCACAGCGGTCTGCGACTGGGGGGCGATGACATGGCTACTCTGCATTTCACTTCGTAGGCGATCAAGTACAGTTTCATCTAACATATGATTACGCTGGATGACCCGCACCTGATCCGATAGTCGTTGTGCCGAAACGTTTACAGCTGGTTCAAGCACCTGAAAAAGAGAGAGCATCCGAACACGGTACGCGGTCAGAATGTTTCCCCCCTCTGTAGCCCCATAGTATGAGCGCATGACATTTTCATTGATGGATTGTGTCCATCTCATGCGCTGCACACTTCCGCCGGGAGCTGGGACCCTATCAGAGGCCGGTGGGCCTCGAAGTCCTAAGCCGTCCGGCGGCCGGCGTCCTCTCCGTCGACGAGCAGGTGGTGGCGTCGTGGGCGGAGAGAAATACTCGTCGCTCGAGCTCGACGCAACTGCCGCAGCCGGTGTCATCACAGCGCTCACAGTGGGGCTGGGTACCGGTGGCGGCGAGGCGGAGCTGAGCGAAGAGTCCGGAGGTAGTAGGCGTGCACGTCTTGCGGCTAGTCTTGTCAACATTTCCTTTTCTTGTTCGTTTTTATCGGAGGTGATATGACAGATGTCACCTCCGGTTCGGCAGTTTTTGTTTATAGTTTATCCAAATATGGTTCATTGTACATTGTCAACAGTAAGTACTGTTTTGTTTATAAAATGATATTATATTGGGCTATGGCTGTAGTATTTCAATAACACAACAAACAAACAATCAAAAATGCTTTTAAAAATAAATTTCTGAAAATTGTTAGAAATGACGACTTGTTGACATTGGTGTTGCCAGCCTTTTTTATAATCTTTTTTTTTTTATAATCAATATTTGGATTTTTTAAAGTCAAATTAAACGTATTAGTTAGCGAAAAGTGTTTCTTTCCGTCTATTTTCGCTACAAAATGGCATTCATATTATTACAATTCATATTATTATTATTATTATATAAAAAAAAAACAAATGAGAAAAAAAAAACAGAACATTAACTCGTATATTTTGGAGCCCCATACAATTCCCAGTCTTCCAACTTTTGGAATTCCCCGTTAAGTCTCCAACTTTTGGAGTCCTCCAACTTTTGGAGTTCCCTATGCTTTTCCAACTTTTGGAATTCCCCTTTAAGTCTCCAACTTTTGGAGTCCTCCAACTTTTGGAGTTCCCTATGCTTTTCCAACTTTTGGAATTCCCCCTTAAGTCTCCAACTTTTGGAGTCCTGCAACTTTTGGAGTTCCCTATGCTTTTCCAACTTTTGGAATTCCCCCTTAAGTCTCCAACTTTTGGAGTTCCCTATGCTTTTCCAACTTTTGGAATTCCCCCTTAAGTCTCCAACTTTTGGAGTCCTCCAACTTTTGGAGTTCCCTATGCTTTTCCAACTTTTGGAATTCCCCCTTAAGTCTCCAACTTTTGGAGTCCTCCAACTTTTGGAGTTCCTTATGCTTTTCCAACTTTTGGAATTCTCCCTTAAGTCTCCAACTTTTGGAGTCCTCCAACTTTTGGAGTTCCTCATATGGCTCCAACTTTTGGAGTTCTCTAGGTTCCTCAATACAATAGGTACACATCAAAATGGTAAGTAGATTAATTATTATCGATTCTAATAACAATCATAGCACAAAACAATTTTCAAAAATAATACACGTCTTCTTAAATATCATACTTTATAGATCAAACAACTCATATTGCATTTGCTTCATTTGAAACCATATTTAACCAACATAGTGTAAATACAATAAGATTCCTTTAGAAAAATATACTAGAATTACATAATATAATTAATCACTTGAAGTTTTATTAATTTCGTCATCATCAGTACTGCTTTCGTAAAGCTCTAAAGCAGCTACATGAACCCATGGTAACATCCGATTAGCGGCTACTACCGTCTTACGTTTATTCTTTGTGGTACTTAATCCGGGAATTGCAGCTAACTCGTATCGATCATTACCGAGCGACGCAACTACGCGATATGGACCTACGTAAGCCGGATTGAGCTTTTTGCTGTTGCCGTCATTACTAAATGAAGTTTTCGTAATTTTGACCAAGTCTCCTATTGCGTACGTACGAGCCGGACGTCTATTTTTGTCATAACGATGTTTTTGTTTCGTCTGTTCCTCATCGATTCTATCCTTTACCTGCTCGCGTATTGTGACAAGATCAGTTGCGTCCATATCCACTCACGCGCGAAACGCCACAAGTATTCATTGAGGAAAATGTTACACTCGCTCGAAAGCCAAGATCGGCCATTGAAAAAACTGCGACAGCAAGCATTTTCCACACCGCAGTATTTTATTTTTAGTAATTTTGTCTATGGGAGTATTGCACACGTTCCAGGTTCTTTAGTCGAGTGGTTAGATGAAGTACATTTATGCCAAAGGCCGTGTGGTTATATCGGCATTACGAAATAAGTTATCTGTAGTTGAAAATCTTTAAATAAACAAATGACGGCGATGACGCATGCGTAATTTGATACTCGCGTGATGTTATTGTTATTGTATATCAAAACTTTGGAACAACAATGGTATGTATTATATGTCATTCGATTCAGTATGAATGGGGCTATTTTTTAGGTAAATAAAAAAATAGGGTCATCGCTTTCGATTTTGAAATAATATTATTTTAATTTTTAATTGTCGTAATGTAAACAAACATTAAAAATAAACAATTATTAAAAAAAATCAAAGTCTCTTAAAGTTACGGAACAAGTTTTGTTATCTACACTTGTCTATCCACTTGAAGAAACAGCCATTAGTTTAACAGCGGTCCATAGAATTTTTTTCTGTACGAGTCGTGTATAAGTGGCGAGGGCGCTCGCGCGGCGCGTCGAAAAAAATGTGCTAAAAACATACTTGCGTATAAGAAGGCGTTACCGCTTGGTACTGTCGCGCGTGAGTGGCTAGTAGTTTGACGTATTTCATTTAAACGTGGATCTATTTCACTACTCATGTGAGTACCGAACATCACATCCGCTGGGGTTCTTCCCGTTGTTTTTTGTACGGTGTTATTTAAACCCCACTGAATTTTACCCACTTTGGTGTCCCAGACCTTTTCGTCGTCCCCGAGATTCTGCGCCGTCAAGGAATTCAGAATAGTACGGTTATACGTTCCACTTGTCCGTTTGATTGTGGACTAGCGACCGCATTCAACACATGCTTGATACCCTTTTCGGTACAAAATCTTTTAAACGCATGAGAGGTGAAACACGTACCGCGATCGCTAATTATGCGATCGGGTGGTCTAAAAACGTCAAAAATGTCTAACAATACATTTATAGCGGTCAGGGTTTTCGTATTTCTCACCGGTTTTATGAAGACAAATTTAGTGAAAGCGTCTACTACCACTAACAAGTAAGAGTTACCTTTCTTAGATTTCACGAAGGGACCCAGGTGGTCGATGTGGAGCGTATGAAATGGGATTTCTATCTTGGGTATAGGGTGCAATAAGCCTTCGGACCTGTTTGAACCTGTTTGAACACTTCACTAGACTGATTCCGAGTTTGGGGATTTCTGGATAAAGCGTCAACATGCGACATCTTGACACCAGGCCGGTATTCAATCACGCATTCGAACTCCTGCATCATGAGCCACCACCTCGCGATTCGGGGAATTAAATCGCGTTTGGTAAAAGTAGTTCGTAGTGCTCCGCAGTCTGATACGATTTTAAACTTCTGCCCTAACAAATACACCCTAAATTTTTTTAGAGAACAGATAACCGCCAATGTTTATAACTCATAAGAGTGGAAGTTTTTCTCTTCCGGAGAAGTTTAGCGGCTGTAAAAAGCCACGGGATTGAACGACTTTGAGCCAAACGAACGTTGCAAGAGAATTCCACCGATTCCAACACGGCTAGCGTCAGTATGCAGCTCAGTTTCGGCAGACGGGTCATAGATTGCCAGCACAGGTCTTGAGACGAGTTTTCCTTTAAGGGAATTGAATGCCTGCTCTTGCTCGCACGACCACAACCAAGCAACGTCTTTCTTTAGCAGTTTACTAAGAGGGTGCGCAACCTGAGCAAAATCCTGAATAAATTTGCGAAAGTAGCTAGCTAACCCTAAGAACTGACGCACACCGTGCTGATTCGAGGGACGAGGAAAATCTGTTACCGACTGTATCTTTTTCATACCAGGCCTAACGCCCGCGGAGCTAATTTCGTACCCTAGATAATCTAACTTATCTTTCAGAAATTCGCATTTGGTTAAGTTAAGCGTTAAGTTGGCTTCCTCAAGCAACCTTAATATGTGCTCTAACTTAACCAAACAGTCATCTACGTTTGTTCCATAAATAAGGAGATCATCCAAATATGCTGTAGCTTCATTAAACCGCGCAGAACCCAAAACTTTGTTCATCATGCGCTGAAAGACTGCTGGCGCATTTGCTAAGCCGAACGGCATACGATTAAATTCGTATTGACCGTCTGGCGTTACAAAGGAAGTCAGCGGTTTTGAATTCTCGGCGATAGGCACTTGGTAATAGCCTGATGCTAAATCTAGAGAGATAAAACCAGCTTGTCCGGACAACCTAGCAATTTCATCATCTATTATTGGCATGGGGTAACGTTCTTTTACCGTTATAGAATTGAGCATCCTATAATCAATGCAAAACCGCAGCTTGCCATCCTTTTTGCGAATCAATACAATAGGACTTGCATACTCGGATGCAGACTCTCTGATGACCCCGGCGCCGAGCATGTCATCTACCATTTCGCGAACCTTTTGACGCTCGCTGTGGGCCAAACGATATGGACGGTAAACAACCGGTGTTTTGCTGTTAACCTCGATGCTCATCTCTACGACATTGGTGCAGCCTAGTTCTTCGAGTGGAGAAGCAAAACAATGCCTGTATTTTTGCAATAACTTTGACCACATTATCCCTGTCTATATGATTTTGTGAAAATGGCAATTCATCATCAACGTTCATAAATTGCAAATCAGTGGCAGTTTTATGCACAACAACGTGAGGCTGTTCTGTGAAAGTTTGACCAACTAAAACAGGTACATCTAAGTATTTGTCGCTGACCACGCGGCAAGTAACGTTAGCGAGTACGTTGTCCACGGAAAGTTCGACGTTAACTTTTCCTACCGATTTTACTAATTCGTTACCAAAGCCTTTCAGAACTGTCTGTACGCGGTCATGGTGAAGTCCTAGTTCCACTGCAAGAGACTCGGTAATCAACGAAACTTCGCTACCAAAATCTACGAAAGACTTTACATTCCGACCATTAATTTTTATTGTTTTATTGAATTTAGAATTTGGTTTAGATGCTGAAATAAGCAAAGTTTTGCTTGGATCCTTAGCTTTGTTTGTGTCAGAATTGGAATAACATTTATCAGCACTATGGCCAACTTTATTACACTTAGTACACGTTATAAGAGGCTTTGGACATCTAGAGAATATATGTCCCTTTTCTTTGCAATTAAAACAATGAAAACTTGAGGAACCATTAGATTTGGTTGTTGGCTTAGCATTTGCTAAGTCTGAATCGTTCCCTGATCTGAATCGAGAATTAGCTACGCGTTCGCCTACATTATTATCTTTGCTGCTCATCAGATACTGCAATAATTGATCGGGATGACTGCACCTTAGTGCCAAAGCCGCAGATTTTAATGACTTATCACCAATACCGTAAATAATACAGTCAACCGCGCGTTTACCGAAAATATCACACTGATTTAAGAGGGCTAGTTTATCATAAAAATAGTTTTCAATGGGTTCATTGTATCTACTTCTTCGCTTCAGCATCTCTTCTAGGGCTTGGCCATAATTTTGTTCGAATGGGAATGCACTCAATAACTTTTCTTGCCACTCAGGCCACGTAAACAAAATAGAATTTTAACTTTCGTACCAGGTTTTAGCCAATCCCTGAAGTTTTTGCATCGCGTGATGAATAGTTGTTCTCTCGTCCCATCCATAAACAGAAGCACACTTGTTAACTTTCTTAAGCCATACGTCAATGCGCTGGTTTTTCAATGAAGGGTTAAACTCTGCTAAAATATTTTTGGAATCACCACCACGGTTCATCGTAGAAGTTGTTGATGGCTGGGACGCGAGTTGTTTAATAGAACTTAACAAATGAGCTATATCCTTAACACTAAAGGAAACGCTACTAGATCTAACAGGTTGTTCCGCATTATTGGAAACATTATCATAATTGTTGCGGTTATTCGTACGATGACGATTTGACCTAGCATAGTTTTCGCGATGTACGGAAGATTCATGAGAATATGGACTATATCGGCGCTTTGACAATAAACGATTACGTGCTCTGCTCACCTCGTTTTCCAAAGCTCTGAGGCGCTCCCGGTCTCGTTCCAGCTCCTTCTCGCGCAGACTCAACGAAGTAGGTGTCCGGCAAAGACTGCGACCTCGACTTCGACTTCGAAGACGCCTCGCACTGCCGCCGCTACCCGCTCTTGACCTGGCTTCATCTGCATGGCGACTTCGACGACGCCTCGCACTGCAACCCCGGGAAGTGGATGAGCATCGTAAATCCACAAAAAAAAATGAAAAATAGTTTCCTGATATGGCCTACCCTCATATATAACTATTGTCAAATCAGGTACTTTTAACGGTACTTGATTGTTACAAATCTAATAAAATCGATTATCACTGGGATAAAACACGTGTAATAAAAACAAATCAATTATAGGCGTGTACTTACCACTTCTGAACTGTAATAAAACTGCTGCACTCCGGTATAAGTATTTATTCAGATGCTACAATATGTTAGGGTTTCAGACAACTCATATTAGAATATTTTACTCTAATCTAGGTACTTAGGCCTAGGTACTTTACATAGATACTACTACCCAATGCAAAAGACGAATTGTGCGTCCGACCTCGACGAGCTCCAAAGGAACAAGGACGTTTTAAAAAGCGTCGCCCGCCATTACGGCACACTGACAGCTTTTCCACAGATAATCACAAATTCAACCGTCAGTGTTGCGAGCACATTTAGTCGATTGCAATAAATAATCGATTACAAAAATAAAATTAAATCTAATTCGCAAAAAATCGTATCAAATAGTTATTAGTCATATTGGAACCTAACATAATATTATGTTAGTTTTAATAAAAGTCTCGAATAACGCCTGCGCAGTGCGTCATTTTGAGTTCACGCGCGCACCGCATCAGTGTACAGACGCCAGCCAGCACGTCAAGCTACTACAATCTGTCAAATTTCTTTAACAGATTTTCAACTTTAACGCTGAGGCACAAGGTTCAAAGTTGATTGGGTAAATTTGACAGATTCGGGTAGCTTGATGTGCTGGCGTCTGTACCTTGAACAACTTTGAACCACGACTGTGAGCGGGTGTGTAAAATTGCTGAGGCGTTCCCGCCAAAAGTTTAGTTAGTCTATGCTAGTATATTGTGTCTAGTTTTATTATTGTGTTTTGTGCGAGAAGTTAATAAATACTGTAAAAACCGGTAACTTTGTTTCTGTTTTGTGTTGAAATCCCGCCATTGTGAACAGACAAATTCACAGTAATGTACTTGAATTTATAAGTAAGGTAGGTACCTGCGCTTTTTGTATTCAGATTTTTTAAAGTATTTTTTATTTTATTTCAAACTACTTTGTAAATAAATTAAACACAAATCCAGACTTCCATTGTGTATTCGGAATTCTAACTGTAAGAATACCGGTGATCACTTAAAAAAAAAATTAGTAATTAATTACCTAGTTTAATAAAAAACACTAGAAAAACACGCTTGGCCTTTCTCACAAGTGCAAACACGACTATGATACGATATTCTATCATGGAGTGCCAGTGCCTATCTTCCGGCTTCATCATCAGACCTTGAAACCGAATTGTGTTCAAAGTTCATTACAAGACTTCTCTAAGAAATCCAAAACAGCTATGATATGATTTTCTGTCATGAAGTTCCAGTTCATATCTGCCGGCTCCATCATCAGGTCAGTTCGACAGTACCATATTATTGTATTGTCATCAGAACTACAAACAGCTGCCAATTTTCATTACGCTACGACCCTTGGAAGATGGTTAAATTAGTTACCTTAGATTCCATTACATAGTTAGTTAAATACAGGTCAACCTAATAAAAGCGTGTTAAAAAGATTACTTTGATTACCAACCAAAGACAAAGACATTTTTATTCGTCGGATATAGTGGGTACAACGTTGGTTGGTATAAATGGATAAGTTCAACACATCACCGCTAATAGAGCATACTAATATTTACAATGTGAACCTAATTTACACGTGGGTAGGTATTTAATAAAACCTAACTTGTATACTACTTAAACTCTAATAAACAATACTAAACAAAACTTATACTATGGATATTTTATACTCTCATAATAATATAAAATATCAAATAAAAACACAACAATAACAACATTTCTATGATCCAACTAAATTATACCAAAAATAAATAAATAATAAAGGCTCCTACAAACAGGCGCGACACGCGATATAATCGCGCGCGACACAAAGGCACCGCTCGTTGCGCGACTTGCGGTGCCTTTGTGTCGCGAGTCGTGTCGCACCTATTTAAAGACGCCTTAATGCCGCTTTTGCTTCCCCTAAACTGGAGCTAGTGGTCCATTTGAACACTTCTCTCAATTTTTTTTACAAAATATAGCGAGTAAAGCCTTAGCAATTCCCTAGTCAAACCCTAAAATACGAATACGATGAACGAATTCCAAAGTTTTTCGCGAGGCTATGTTTAACTGGAAACATCGTCGGCAGCGAGGGGTTCAAATATATGGGCGAAGTTCTACCTTCATTGGCTGAACTTTCCAAGTAAGCACTTACTCTGATACTTATGACATGTTTTGGGAAATATTATGAACAAATATTCGCTAGGAGACTCATATTAGATGTCGGGGGAGGAAGATGGTAGGGGGTTATTAATTATTATGTCTTTTTGTTGGCTCCTGTTTTAATTCTAGCGTTGTAGTAATACTTAAGAGCGTTTACGCCGTACGGCATTTCATACAAACTTCCAAGCCCTTATTTTTCGAAATGAATGAACCGATTTTAATGAAACTTCATATGCATAAGCAGGATACAAATTAGACATTTTAAATTTTCCATAGAAACAGAGATTTCCAGTTATCTTTTTTTTAATAGGACATTTCGAAAATGTTCTCTACTAACTTTCTAGACGTTTATATCCTGCTTGCGCGTATGAAGTTTCATTAAAATCGGTCCATTAATTTCAGAAAATAAGGGTTTGAAAGTTTGTATGAAATGCCGTACGGCGTAAACACTGGAGCGACTTTTCATTGCATTCAGCTGCATCCAATTAAATTGGAAGCCGACCCCAACATAGTTGGGAAAAGGCTAGGTAGATGATGATGATGAACTGATGAAAAAATAATCATAGGCACGTCGAATTCATGGTCACGCTTTGTGCACTGGTTGGTTGGTTTTTCCTGTACAGTTCAAAACTGTTAAGAGGAAATGTGGGTGCTCGTTTCTCCATAGAAATGTTCTCGACTCTTTTCTATCTGGTAAATAACCATAAAACAATGTTTTTTTTTTTGTTAAGTCTATACTATCTCACTGCTGGGAAAAGGCCTCCCCCATGTCCTTCCAGGAACTCTTTTCCCGCGCCATCTCAAACCAGCCCTCGCGGTACGCGTCCAGGTCATCTCGCTTTCGGGATCAACCTCGGCGGCGCCGTCCATCTTCAGGTACCCATTGTGTGGAAACCTTTACCCAGCGGTCATCCTGCATGCGGCTGTTAATTTTAACTACTTTTAATCAAGCTAACATTATAAAGGCGAAAGTTTGTGAGTGTGTGTGTGTGGGGGTGTGTGTGTGTTTATATGTTTGTTACTTCTTCACGCTCAAACGGCTAGACCAATTTTGATAAAATTTTGTATGGAGGTAGCTGACACCCTGGATTAACATATAGGCTACTTTTTATCCCGATATTCCCACGGGATCAACATTGACGCGGGTGAAACCGCGGGGCACAGCTAGTAAATATTAACTACTTGTATGTCCCTATGTTTTCCTTTTTGATGATACATTAATTTCAGAAGCACTAGAACCCTCAAAAAATGCCGATTTAAACCGCTGTCATCAGAGGCCTAGTGTACAAATTTGACTACTACCAATGAAAAAAAAAAACGTAGGGACACAGTATATATCCTTCATAATCAGTTTGTGAAATATCTCTTAAACTGGTCCAATATTGGAGGAGGAAATAGGCGAGAGCTAAACCTCGAATTATGACTTTTTACTTAGACTTTTCCAAAGGTGTCTCCGACCGCATGTCCTACAAAATCAATCAAAGTCATTTGTGCTACAAAATCACTGTGAGAGAAAGTAAATAAACATAATTAATATTATTAAAAAATAAAATATCTTCGTTTCCCACCGAAATTTATTTTAACACATTCAGCACCTTAATTGCGTAACAATCTGAATCTGAATCTGAATCGAATCTGAATCATTTTGAAGCAAATTGCTAATCCATTGCTTTATAACACTAACGGGATGCAGCAGAATACCAGCGTCAGGTATTGTACCTGGCATATGCTGAGCTGGACTCCCATTTGGTGCAACCATGAGACACACACCGCCCAGTAGTGATCGACCGTTATAGATGTACATGAGCTAGGTGTCTATGGGTCAATTTATCTTTTAATCTTTGTTTTTTTTTTCTTTCACCTGTTTTTAATGTTTTTTAAATACCTGTATTGTGTCTTTTGTTGCACTGAATAAACGTTTTATCTCTCTATCTCTATCTATATATAAGTTCGAAAATATTTTCTGCTTAACACGTAAATATAGCAATGAATGTTGTTTCGATTCCAATTGATAATGTGTTATGCAACTGCCCCGCTGATCTAAATCACCGAAAAAAGTCCTGATAAATCTACTCATCTGTATCTAAAACAGTACCCACTCAAGTCTTCTCCAATCGGGCAAAAACACCAATTCCCGTCACTAGTAATGCTTCAATCGCTTGCTGGGGTAAGTCGGGTAGCGGCCCCAATAAAGGTCGGGTTCTCTCGTATTTTTCATTCGAACGTGACGTTAATACTAGCCACGATTTGTTCCGCAACATCGCCGCCTCGTTTCTTGTGATTAACTGGTTTAATAATGAAGGTTATTTAATTAAGTGTTTAGTGACGATCATTGGAGCGTTTACCCTAATTAGAAGGTGAATAAATTGAAGTTGGATTGGTGTTGAGTAATTGTTTTATTTTAGTTTTCAGTAAAGCTTTGGTTTGTTAGGAAAGCGGTTTTGTTATATTATAACCGCCGCACCGTCATGAAATTCTGTCGTTTTCGCCATTGACATTCATCATCTGCCTGCCTTTTCCCAACTATGTTGGGGTCAGCTTCCAGTCTAACCGGATGCGGCTGAGTACC
Organism: Mesoligia furuncula; assembly: GCA_916614155.1. Lineage (NCBI taxonomy): Eukaryota > Metazoa > Arthropoda > Insecta > Lepidoptera > Noctuidae > Mesoligia > Mesoligia furuncula. The sequence goes on from OU744793.1 coordinate 24,124,781, forward strand.
AGTATTTTACATGAAGTGACCGCCTATCTGACCTCCACTCCACAACCCAGTTTCTGGGTAATACGACCACCCCTTGGTAAGACTGGTTGTCAGAGTTTCAGGCTCCTGACGACTCGTAACGACTGTCAAAGATCCACGAATGACAGCCGGGACCAACGGCTTAACGTGTTAACCGAGGCACGGAGGGATCTTGGTATGTAAATATGGCCACCCATCCACGGACCAACCGCGGCAAGCGTAACTTAACCTGATCGATGGACCCGTGCGGCTGTTATTACTCAAACTCAACTCAAACTCAAAGCATTTATTTCAATTAAACCTTGTACAGGCACTTTTGAATTGTCAAAATTAAATAGTCTGTCAGTTAGTCAGAAAGTTGAAGCTAGTTGCCCATTCAAAAACGTAGATCTCTATGGAGAAGAACGGGCAAGAAACTCCATGGACACTCTTTTAAATCAAGTTATTACAAAATCCTGGGTACATTATTCTTGTTGCTTCTATATGTGAGAACAATGTAAAAAAAAAGACAAATGAAGAAACAATTCAAAATATAAGATTAAAAATAAGCCTTGGCAGTTAAGAGATGACCAGTCTCAACCGACGGCACCCGTTCACGAACATGACGCATGGATCAGCACCATCCAGCTCAACCATTTTGTAGGGAACCGAATAATCCAACACACGCGCCACCATCGGTGAGACATTTAAGTGAGCATGACACGTTCTCAACTGCCATGCTCTTTCAAGTCAACAACAGAAAAAAAAATAAACGGAAACATGGTTCTTACATTTACAAAATTTAAAAAAAAATGCTTCTAAATTATACAAAACTATAGTTTGCAATTTATTTAAGATGGTAATATAATTTACTACCAAACAGGAAGAGGTAGCTAATATTGCAGTATTCAAAAATTAAAACTGGATTGAATAAATTAAAAAAGTTATGTTCGTAATGTCAGAAATATTGAAAAAGAAAAAGGGAAGCACCTCTTCCAAATATTGAAATTTTAACTAGTGAGCCCAAGTGCCTGTGGAGCAGGACCAGCATTAAGCCAAGCATTTTTATCTACGATATAATCATCCAACTTGTAATATGCTTGTCTACATAGTGTGCGTTTAATGCATGTTTTAAATTTCTTCTCATTTAATTGAAGAATATCGAATGGTATTTTATTATAACATTTTACACAGTAACCCATAAAAGAAGTTTTTACTTTAGACAATCTGAAACGCGGTTGATCTAATTTGTCCCTATTTCTAGTGTTAAAATTATGCCTATCACTTATCTTACTAAAAAGATGTAGATTTTTTCGAACGTACATAATGTTTTCATATATATATTGACAAGGAACCGTCATGATGTTAATTTCTTTAAACAGTTCTCGTAGAGAATCGCGTCTGCTGAGCTTGTAGATGGCTCTGACAGCCCTCTTTTGCAGAATGAAGATAGAATCAATATCTGCAGCCCGTCCCCACAACAAAATACCGTAAGACATGATGCTATGAAAGTAACTAAAATAGACCAGTCTCGCGGTATCCACGTCTGTTAATTGGCGAATTTTCCAAACAGCGTAAGCGGCTGAACTTAGCCGCCCTGCAAGTGATGTTAAGTGCGGACCCCACTGTAGCTTTGAGTCAAGCGCGATCCCCAGAAAAACCGTATTTTCGACGAATTCAAGTGTCTCCCTATTCAATACAACATGACATTCATTACTTCTAACATTCGGTAAAGCGAATCTAATGCATTTAGTTTTTTTCTCATTTAATACCAAATTATTCACAGTAAACCAATTATGGACCACATGCATAGCGTTATTTACGTCGTCAAGCTCTTGTGCACGTCTGCTTACTTTAAAAATCAGTGATGTGTCATCAGCAAATAACACCATTTGTGGTTGGTTTTTCAGTAAATGAGGTAAATCATTTATATATACTAAAAATAGGAATGGCCCCAATATTGAGCCCTGCGGTACTCCCATTTTGACTTTTAAGCCCGATGAATTCACACCGTTAATTTGAACTTGCTGAAATCTATCATTTAAATATGATTCTATTAAGCTAAGAGCAAGTTTACCTAGTCCGTAATGCTCAAGTTTCAAGAGCAGTGTTTCGTAATTCACGCAATCAAATGCCTTGGATAGGTCACAAAAAATGCCTATAGCATCTTGTGCCTCTTCCCATGCGTTAAAGATGTGTTTTAATAAGGTGACACCGGCGTCGGTTGTACAACGTCCTTTGGTGAAACCATACTGTTGATCGTGTAAGATGTTATTACGATTAAAATGATTGAGCATTTGATTTAACATTACTTTTTCGAACACCTTGCTAAAAACCGGCAAAACCGATACGGGTCTATAATTATTAGTGTCTTTGCTGTCCCCAGATTTGAAAAGTGGAATAACTTTACTGAACTTCATTAAATCCGGGAAAACCCCTTGATCTACACACAAATTAAATATTAAAGCTAAATAGGGTGCAATTGTCTCAATAAAGGATTGAGAAACTTTAGTGGACATGCCCCACAGATCTTCGGTAATTTTGATCTTAAGTTGCTTAAATGCCTTTATAATGACTATGGGGTTTATATGTTTAAATTTAAATTCCACAGGACAGGCTGAGACATTCGCTCTTAATAATTCAATAGCTAGTGCGGGCGAGGAATTTAAAGTTTCTGTAGTTTTAATTGGGATATTGGTAAAGAAAGTTGCAAATTCCTGAGCAACATCGATATTATCGCTAATGAGACCGCGGGAAGTGTCCAGTGTGTAATCAGTATTATGTTTTTTGTTCCTGTTCGTTTCATTGTTTATAATTTTCCAAACTGTCTTTATTTTATTGTCTGCGGATTTAACTTTGTTACTAATGAAAGAAGCTTTAGCTGCTTTGCAGATATTTTTAAAAATTTTAGAATAAGTAGCAACATACTTATTAAAAGTATCCGTGTTTATATACGGCTTAAGGCCATACAGTTCGAATAATCTTTCCCTACTTTTCCTGATTCCTTTAGTTGCCCAGTCACTGAATAAAAACTTAGGGCAAATAGTTTTAGATTTCTTCTTAAAGGAATTATTGAACTCTGTTTGCACTAATGAAAAGAATTCTTTATACAAAATATTACCATTCGTCATACTTAGGCCCTGAGCATTTAACTTGCTAATTAAAGTGTTATTAAACTTATTCAAATTACCCGATGTTATTGGTCTAGTTTGAATCTGCACTTTTTGTATCGGTGTGTTGCACTCAAAAGACACGGTTTGACCACTGTGATCCGAAGGGAGATAATTTACAATGGCTTTATCTAAATATTCACAGCAACAAAAAACATTATCAATACATGTAGCAGTAGCCGTAGTTATTCGCGTTGGTTCCAAAAATACATTTGACAGATTGAATGATTTGAAGAGGCTTAACAATCTACTGCTATTTGAATTATTTTCCAAAATATTAACATTAAAGTCACCACAAATAATTACTGATTTATTACCAGTTGCAAGTTTTCCTAAGACATCTTCCATTACTGACTCAAATATAGAGTAGTTTTGATAGTTTGGAGGTCTGTAAACGCACACTATAAAATGCTCATCTAGCTCAACACAGGACAGTTCGATGCTATGTTCCACCGATAATTCCACTATGTCTTTACGAGTCTTGTATTTTACACAATTTTTAATTAATATTAATGATCCACCACGCAGCATGGATTTTCGGTTAAAGCAACTGCCTACACTATAGTTCTCATAATTAATCATCATTTCATAATCTTTCAACCAATGTTCAGTAATACAAATAATATCAAACATTGTTTTTTCTAAAAACAATTCAATTTCTAATATTTTGGAAGAAAAACCTTGAATGTTTTGATGAAACAATTTCAAGGAATTCTGCTTAGCCCCTTTTTTACAATTTACTAATTGATTGCTAGAAGATACCTTGTTGTAGGTCAGATTAATAATATTATTATTGGTACCTTCTGTTGTCTTACTGACTAGTTTAAATTATTGTGGCTGACTACCTTATTATTAGTATTATTACTAATTTTTGTGGTGCTAATTACATCCGACTTCGACATACTACTTATGTCTGAGTTAATAATAAAAGCTAATAGCCATGCTATTTGACGTCTAAAACTAATAGGCAGATACGCTGTACCCCTAGTCGATTTTAAATACTCAACAAAAGTGTTGGTGTCAAAAAATATAAGTTTGTCACTATAGTGATTAACTAATAAATGCATATGATTATTTAGCATATGTATATAATGATTTTGCCTACTTGATAAGTGCTCAAAGTATGGGAAAGCACATAATATTATTTTTTGACAATTAATCTTTAGGATTTCAGTGACACTCTCAGTGATGTCATCTATTTTTACATTCCCACTATTACCTACAAATACAGAAATAATGGCATTTACATAGCCACGAGCCCCTCAGGGATTTGACATTATTGAGTTAAAAAGCGCTCTGTATTTGGACAGCTGTGTTGATGAAATTGCGTCTCGAATTTGAACTTTTTTGAAGTACTAGAATTGTTCTTTAGGATTTTGAGAAGGTCACATTCATTTATTTTCAGTCATTGCCTCATCATTTCTGCCGAAAGACGTCCACTACTGGCCATAAGTAGTTCTCCCCCAAGCATTGCCACTTCTACAGGTACTAATTCGCTGGATGCGGCCATCAGCGAATTCCTGCGGTCATCGGTCCACCTTGTGGAGGCGACGAACGTTACGTCTTCCGGTACACGGTCGACACTACAAACCCTTTTTTCTTCTCTTGGTCAACGCAAAATTTTGTCAGGAAGCTTTCTTTACATGCAGAAAAAGCAAGAAACTTACAACTTGTCAAGTAGACTCTTCAATGTTGATACTTACACAAGATAGAGACTTTGATACACTCATATTAAAAATGTATAGTTAAATCGAATCGTTTCTAAAATCGTTAAAATTAAAAAGGATAAGTACAGCGGTAATTTTGGTAGATAAATGAAATAAAAAATGTCTGAGTCATCTCACTAGCACTTTCTCAGCCTATATCGGCATCCGGCGAAGACAAGGAAGTCACCTAATTACGGAAGGAGGCAATTAAGGATCCTTACCTACCCATTAAGTAACAGACTCACAATACTAGTAAACTGTAATTTTCCACTTTTTTTAAATAACTGCAATTCAAAAGAGGGGTCCGTGGCTAAATAATAACAGTCGCTTAGGTCGATTGATCAGGTTAATCTACGCTTGCCGCGGTTGGTCTGTGGATGGGTGACCATCATTACATACCGAGACCCCTCCGTGTCTCGGAAAGCACCCGTTGCAGCCGTTGGTCCCGGCTGTCATTCGTGGATCTTTGACAGTGGTTACGGGTAGTCAGAAGCCCGAAAATCTGACAACCAGTCTTAGCAAGGGGTATCGTATTACCAGTAACTGGGTTGTGGAGGTCAGATAGGCAGTCGCTCCATCTAAAATACTGGTATTCAGCTGCATCCGGTTAGACTGGAAACCGACCCTAACATAGTTGGGAAAAGGCTAGGCAGATGATGATGATGAATTGCTATTCCAGGAGTTCTTCCTGCAACGTAGGTGAATTTACGAACATAACTCTCACACACGCGAAACCACTATCTCTAAACCTTACAAAACACACTTACGGCCTCCTAAATCAAGCTTTTGAAGTGTTTAACCTTTATACAAAAAAAAATACAGAGTGACTCGAGATTCAAGAGACAAGTGGGGTAATTGCGTACCAATGGTTTTCATTTTGACAGTTCAACAACATTCATTGCGTTATTTACGTTGCTGTGCGGTCAAATTTTTCGAACATATGAAGCAATGGATTAGCAATATTCTTCGAAATGTTTCAGATTGTGATTGATTTCTAAACCTTGTAGGTATATGTGTCTTTTTGTCTCGACTGTATCCACGGGTAGCTTTAAACAATAGATGTTCTTCTAAGTTTGAATGTGGGTCCAGTTAACAACAAAAATACAGACAACAATAAAAATACAGAAAATAAATGATGTGGTCATCTGGACCCGCGAGTCCGGTTCGAGTGAGAGAGGCTCAAAAAAAATACACTCGGACTCCTAAATCGAGTCAAAAAGGCCTAAATATATAAAAAATAATAATGAGTAAAAAAAAAATTAATGTAGTTTTATAACCGACATACTTGAATACACAATACTTTGAATTCACGACTTAGGAGACCGGGAGTGTAATTGTCTTCCTTCAAAAATAGACAAGGATAATGCTGCTGCAACCAATAAAATTGTTGTAGAATAATTCAAGACTTTTCTTCCCACGTTATCCTTTACTTACCTCTGCGACAAAGATAAACAGAGGGTTGGGTTATTCTAAGTGCGACAATATTTGCCGCAGTTTGTGTTGGTTATAAAGCAAACTTATTATTGCATCGCCCACACTTTCGTCTTTTGCAGGGTAAATAAAAATTCAAGTGGCGGTAAAATGGTGCTGAAAATTGCTAGAGATGCGACTTCTGACGATAAAAACAAGAAGAATATTATAATCTATTGAGTGAAAGAGTGGCCGTGGAGTTTCTTGCCCATACTTCTCCATAGGAACCTACTACGTGTTAGATTGGGCAACTAGCTAAATTTTTCTGACTGACCGACCCCTTGACAATTCAAAAGTGGCTGTAAGGCGCGAAACACACGGCGGGGCGGGCCGGGCCGGTCAATTTGACCGAACGATAGTGCAAAGGGAATCCTATACTACCAACGCACATAGAGGGCAAAAAGACCGCGCCGCCGATGTGTTTGTCGGATGATATCTCTCGCGGTCATCCGCGGACAAAATGACCGCCGTCTGCGAAGCGCCTTATTATCGAAGTTTATTTTCTCACCTGTTTTTTGTGAGGAAGCTGAGAATCTCCCAATAAACAAAATTACCAAATTGTTCAATTACACAGCGCAATTTCCGGAAAAAATTGGTTCATCAAAGCAAGTTTATTCAGGTAGGCACAGTGAAAAGAGATGCCTGCCTCCTTTTTGTGTAAGTCTGCGAGATTGTGAATCATAGATGAGCTAATGCCGACGAAGCTTTGACTGGCGTTGAGTGGTGACGATGAACTGACCTGAAAAAGGCGGCGACAAAGACTGTAGAAGGAATGAAGACCCGGGAACTGTTGAGCGAACTTGGAAAGGTCTACGTTAAACACAACATATCATCTCGAAGGCTTTGTCAGAGGTGTAGGTACTGTAGAGAATAGCCCATTTGGATGGCCCAAATACGAGACATACATTAATTTGGTTTAAGCTTACAAAATAAAACAAGTAGGCCTCTGTCTAGCCGACATGAGGAAGACGGATGATGAGAGAATAATATATAAATGTAAAAACGCTTATTCTACGAAAAATAATGGATTTTATATAACAAACTGATTGTTTAACTTACCCATTCAGGTACAGACGCCAGCACATCAAGATACCCGAAACTGTCAAATTTTCCCCATCAACTTTAAACCTTATGCTTAAGCGATAAGGTTGAAAAGTGTGCTGGCGTCTGTACGAGGGTATGCAAGAGCCCTCATAATACTTATAGCACACACACATTTCGCCAGTTATTTTGAAGTCCGATGTAATAGGGGCGAGCCTATTGACATCCAGTCTACAGGCTCATCATCATCATCATTTCAGCCGAAAGACGTCCACTGCTGGAAATAGGCCTCCTCCAAGCACCTCCACTTCGACTGGTTTTGTGCTTCTTGCATTCAACGAGTTCCTGCGGCCTTCACAAGGTCGTCGGTCCACCTTGTGGGAGGTCTTCCAACGCTACGTCTTCAGGTATGCGGTCGCCACCCCAGAACCTTTTGGCCCCATCGGCCATCTGTTCTGCGAGCAATGTGCCCTGCCCATTGCCACTTAAGTTTGGCATTTCTTCGGGCTATGTCGGTTATCTTGGTTCTTCTGCGGATCTCTTCATTTCTGATTCGATCACACAGACAAACTCCAAGGACTACAGGCTGCTACCGAGAAATTTTTGATGGAAAACCCAATATCACTTTGCCCGACCTGAGAAGCGGAACCACAACTTCTACTCAATAGTAGCACTTGCAAACACTAGAACAACTAGGCAGAAACAGTGCAATAAATAGGCCGGGTTTATTAAATCTATTACGGTGTCTATGTAAGATCTTATAACCTAAGTGTCACTGTATTCTGCCTGCAAGCAAGCATGCAAATTTTATCAAGTTTACATTCTCATTATATTACTATTTATATGTCTTTTCATATTTCTCGGGACATTGGGTTCCCGGATCTTTGGAAGGCGTACAAGGGGCCGAAGCCAACTCGCAGAGGCCTATTAGACGTTTTTAATGAAATGAGTCACCAATCGACGATTATTCCTGTTCGCACTATCCAAGTGCTCCCAAGGACAACCCCCGGTTGGTGTAGGACTATTACAGGATATGGAAACAAAGATATTGGATTATGGGTTTGGGTGGCTTTAAAGTGAACTGGTTATTTAGGACTATGGAAAGTCTATAGCCCCTGCCTGATCAATGTTTTATATAAATTACACAGATAAAATGGCAGGGGGTGACTTGCACACTAATGGGCCCCGGAAACGGTCGCTAGCACATAGTGACGTAGCGAACAAGGGGCAACATGTCCTGAGGTGCTTATGAGGATTAGAGAGGTATTCCACGGCTATCAGGACAATCCCGGAAGTACGGTCAAGATCCCTACCAGCATCTTACTGGAATACTTCCTTCCTCCGAGCACGTTTGCTCTTGCGAACCTCCACTCAAGCCGGCCAATAAAGGCAAAAATGAGGTGGGAGCTCCGTTCCCCGTCATTGTTCACTCCAGCCGGCCAATAAAGACAAGCCAGAGATGAGGAACAAGACTTCTCCCGGGAGATAGGGTCCGTGGGGTCGCTACTGCCCAACAGCTCGCCACATGCTGCACTGCGGGTATATTACTATTATTATTATCTACTATTACCATGCAATTATTCACTATTCAATTTACTCATTTATATTGTTAACATTCTAATAAATGAATTATTCCGTTCTGATCCCCTGAACCCCCCTCCACCCCCCTCGCCTCGATCCCCTCCTAGATCGTCTTCTGTTTTAATCTCTGTCTTATCCACTAAAAACTTTCTCATATCAATATCAATCAATCAATCAACTCAGCCTATCGCAGTCCACTGCTGGACATAGGCCTCTCCCAGACTGCGCCACAGCACCCTGTCCTCCGCCTTCTGCATCATATCAATATACAAATATTCAATTTTTATGTTCCATAAATTTCATAATACTTACTATAAAGTAACACTTTATAAGCCATCTGTCAATTATGTCTTGAACACATGCCGAATTTATAAATTGATTGATCATCATTGACTGGTATGACTTTAAATAGCTCTGAAAATCGAAACCCAATAAATTAACAGTCAAAATGTGAAGGCTATCAATAATAATGATAGCGCGCGGCCTGATTATAATATACTAATTACTCCATTAATTAAAACGCTTCACTGGACTAATAATGTCGTTAATCGTCGCATATATTTGCATTAATTTTTGTTTTTTTATTTATAATTATTCCTCTGGTGGGATTCATATAGAGTGGTCAATACCGCTCTATATAAATCCCACTAATCACCACTGCTCTGCTGGGCCAACGCCCAGCAGAGCGGTGGTGGCCCAGTGGTGACGGCCCCGACTTACGACTTCATGGGCTCATCATGGGTTCGAACCCAGACAGGTGCTTTACCCTATGTAAATAATTACATCACCACTGCTCTCAAAAGGGTAAAGAAAAACGTCGCTAAAGTTCATTTCAAATAAACTTGCGATAAAGTTTGTTCACCTCCTTCTACTAATGTATCCCAATATTTCCAAACCATACGAAAAAAATGTATGGGCAGTGTCGGTAACACGATCAAAACATTGACTTACTCCGTGTTTGGTATTATGTAACTCAACCGATGCAATGTTAGCGACAGTTTTGTATGACGAACGATATCTATCGTAAGTTATTTGGACTTTTTGGTACAGGGTGGTTGAATGACATTTATCGCAAGTTTATTTGAAAAACACTTTAGAAAACCGGCTTGTCCTAGAACCAAAAATTCGAAGACTTGTGGCATGTACAGTGGGCTGCATCAATTGGGTACCCCAGTTGTATGAACATTTTAATACAACTGGGGTACCCAATTGATGCAGCCCACCGTACCAACCCGCACTGGGTCCGCGTGTCCCAGCAGTGGGAAAACCAAAGAAATTATAGAATGAATTGAACTAGGAACTAGCACATGTTGCTAAAGTAACATGTTATAACAAACGCAAATCACCAATGAGTTCAATTTCATGATATTCTGGCTCCACGACGCGACCAACTAACACGTTATTAACTAATTTGTGTTGATTGGTTGCGTAGTGTACAGACCGCCATTGAAATACAATTGCTGTGAAAAAAAAGACAAAAAAAGTCTTTTAAAAAATAAAAAACCCGACTGCGGTAAAAAACTTAAGTTAAAAAAAAAAAAACTGAAAGCTAAAAACAAGCCCATTTTAAATTACATAAAAGTTGGAAGCAGGCAGGCGGGTTCCATACCATTTTTATTATATTATAAATTCAAATGGGTCCCGCCTGCTTCCAACTTTTATTTAATTTACAATGGGCTTGTTTTTAGCTTTTCAGTTCTTTTAACTAAGGTTTTTACCGCAGTCGGGTTTTTTCGTTTCTACAATTCTCAAACTTTTGAACTTTTGATTACAGTCCAACTTTAATAAGACTGTTTTCGCTGAGACCTACACTTTCAGTTAAATGGTACCTAAACAAGAAAAAGGAAATTAAAATAAAACATCATTAAAATCTCTCAGCGTCTACAAACGGGTTATTCCCAAAGTACTCCATTCCTTCGTTTTAAAAAGATAAGAATCTCATACATTAATTCCCAAGTTACTCCAAGGAATTATTATTATTTATAAATACTTATTATTTTGTTCCCATTCTGCTTCATAGGTATCTGGAATTATTCTCAAAGTACTCCACCGATTATTCGTCATTAATTCTCAAACTGATCCATCTACATAATTACCGATAAATAGTTATTTAATACCTAATTTTGTACAGTTGCATACAAGAGTTTATCAAGTTTAAGTTAGTCTATAATGAGGAATAGTCAGGTATTCGATTTAGCTAACTAACAACAAAACGTACTGAAAACCCACCGAAAGTGTCAGTTTGTGTGAGTGTGTGTGTTAATGTTAGTGCAGTCTTACCAAGGGGGTTTCGTATAACCCAGTTACTGGGTTGTGGAGGAAATTATTGGTTTTCAGCTGCATCTGGTTATACGGGAAACAAACTCAAGATGGTTCGGAAAAGGCAGATGTCTTTTTTTTTGCGATCAGAATGAGTGTTCCGCAAGGTTTAATCCTTAGACCATACAATTACGTTTTAGATGCCAGGATTAATGGTCATGCAATTTGAAAGCACGATAATGATCAGTGCGAAACCAATTTTTCTGTGGTCGATTGCCACAAACTTTGACAATCACTGATCTTCATTAACCAATCCACAACGGAATTAATTACGTATTTCTACAAACGAGAATAGAATAGAATACTCTTTTTTTTATCAGTCCGTGGCTAAATAAAAACAGCCGCACAGGTCGACCGATCAGGTTAAGCTGCGCTTGCCGCGGTTGGTCTGTGGATGGGTGACCATCTTTACATACCGAGATCCCTCCGTGCCTCGGAAAGGTCTCGGCTGTCATTTGTGGATCTTTGACAGTCGTTACGGGTAGTCAGAAGCCCGAAAGTCTGACAACCAATCTTGCCAAGGCCGTAATACCCAGTAACTGGGTTAAGGAGGTCAGATAGGCAGTCGCTTAATGTAAAATACTGGTATTCAGCTGCATCCGGTTAGAAAGCCGACCCCAAAATAGTCGGGAAAAGGCTAGGCTAGACTAGGATGATGATGACTCTTTTTTATGTATACCATATAAATTACCCCTTAATAGGGCAAAGGACAATTGTTTACCACGTCAGATTTTTACTGTGAAGGATGATGATGAGATGGCCTATAGTCAATTTATGTAAATCTGAGGTGGTAAACAATTGTCCTTTGTCCTATTAAGGGTTACAGACATAAATGTAGAAACGAAACGAGCTCTGTTCCTATGTACAGGATGCTTGATTTGTTGTTATTTGATGCTTTCCCGGCGGCGCGCCGCCGGGAAAGCATCAGATAACTGTCTCTTACTGTCAACTGTCAGGCAGGACGACACATCAAAATTTTCCGTTTTTACAAAAAATATATATTTATTTTGAAAGATTCATTCAGTCTCAAAAATTGCAAAGAATGTGCGCAATTTGGATGGAGTACCAATGGAACTGTGGAGTTGACGCTGTGTAAGCATGCGTGTTCCATCGTGCCGCCCGTTCGATGTCCACCGCGCACAGGATGGATAAGCACATTAAGTAATTTTTTGCTCCGTTGGTGTAATTGCTGTATGGCGTTCCAGCAGGAGGATAAATAAATAAATAAATAAATAAATCAGCTTGTGTAGGAATTGTGATTATTTAGAATGGTATTTATTTTTACTTTGTTAGGGTTCCGTACCAAAATGGTAAAACGGAACCCTTATGGTGAGACTCAGTCTGTCTGTCTGTCTGTCACAGCTGGATATCTCAAGAACTACTAATGCTTTCAACTTAAAAGTTGGAACAGTTTTAGATGACATTTGCCCAACTATTTTGCAAATAAGAAAGAAATAAAAATATATGTATATTTTTTGCAACAAGGACTGAAAAGGGGTGAAAATTTCGAAGTGGGGCTACTAGGCTGCATGTGGTGTATCATATGAAAGAGCGCAATTTGCACATTCTCAAACATTTTTTTTTTAGGCCGCATCGTTTTCAACGCATGATGAAAAATGAAAAAAAAAAATTCCAATCCCCCCCTTATATCCGAAGTTTGCAAAGAAAAGTATCTGAAATAATTCTATGTGATAGAAGTGTATGTAAAGATTATAGGAAAAATAAAAGGAAGTCTCTAAATAGCACAGATTTTCAGAAATCATCAACAAAAGTTACATTAGTTCCACTATCGGTTAAGAGATGGCGCTGACATAAAACTGCAATATTCTACTCCGCAGTGTACAGTATTAAAATTCTCTTATGAATATAGGCCTCGCTGATGAAAAATTCAAAACTTGATGGTACGGAACCCTCGGTGCGCGAGTCCGAGTCGCTCTTGACCGGTATTTTTTAGAGCAGGGTTGAGTTTTTTATATGGTATGAGTTCAAATCCTTAATATTACATTTTATATTCAAATATATTTTTCGGAACGACTTTCATTGATATCAGGGGAATACCAAAGGCTATACGAGTACCTACGCGAATACCAAAAAACAATGGATAGACTGTGTGATATTATGGTGTGGCTATAAAGGCAATGACTACCGAAACGACGACTAAAAGCGAAGTCATCATCATCTGCCTAGCCTTTTCCCAACTATGTCGGAGTCGGCTTCCAGTCTAACCGGATGCAGCTGAATATCAGCGACTGCCTATCTGACCTCCACAACCCAGTTACTGGGTAATACGATACCCTTTGGTAAGACTGGTTGTCAGATTTTCGGGCTTCTGACGACCCGTAACGACTGTCAAAGATCCACGAATTACAGCCGGGACCAACGAATAAAAGAGAAGTATGGAAGAAAAAGACATATTCATAGACCCTATCGATTGATGCAATTTGGTACCTTAATCATTTGTTTGGCATTCATGGTATTTTTGCCGATACAGGTAAGCATGGCTTATTTTTCATGGCTTCATCTTAAATTATTTTACCTATTGAGGTTTAGTAATTTAATTCTAGGTGCATCGTCTTCACATATAATAACTAGCTGCGCCCCGCGGTTTCACCCGCGTAAATGTTGATACCGTGGGAATATCTGTATAAAAAGTATTTATGTTAATCCAGGGTGACAGCTACGTCCATACAAAATTTTATCAAAATTGGTCCAGCCGTTTGAGCGTGAAGAAGTAACAAACATATTAACACACATACACACATACACCCACACACTCACATTAGTGTAATAAGAGTAACGTTGGAGTTTCTTGCCCATCCTTCTGCATACCAAACTACCTTTTGAAAGAGGCGACTAGAATCAATTCTATTTTATTGTAAATTTTGACCTAATATTAATGTGGCTATTTGAAATAAATGCTTTGACTTTGACTTTTAAAAGAAGCTTTGAATGCAGGTAAGTATTTTTTTAAGTCACCTACTTTTTAATATCTACAATTCTACATCCTGTATTTTTGTGCCAACACGATTTTGAAGAAAAATAAACACTTTCAATTCCACAGAACCAATAACCAATTTATCTTTAGGATAGAAAAAACATAGGTAGATAGATAAATATAGATAGTAGATAGGTAAACCGCCTCTCGAACCGCACATACCTAGCTACCGCAACATATTGGCATTCTTCCAAGTAACAAGCGTTTTCAATTAACTCCGAAGTCTGTTCATTTCCTGGTGCCACGTGGAGCGGCTTCCTTTTTCCACCCTCATGTCCGGTGTCTTGAGGACGTGTCGCCGCTTATTGGTGTTCACCCTAAGGAGAAAATGTGGTGGATTGTAGGTGTAAATGTGTGTGGTTTTGATGTTAGTTGAATCGAAGATTAAGAGCGTTTACGCCGTAGGGGAGAGTAGCCCAAAACGGGTAAGCTAAGGTTGATGATAAATAAAATCAATTTATGGATACAAATTGAACATTTATTTGTACATTTTGAAATGTTTAGTTATCAAGGGCTATAAAATAAATGACATATTTAGTAGCTTTGTACATTAAGAATAAAAAAATAACAAAAATCTTTACCGTTCGAATTACCCGTTTTGCCCGTAGGGGGGGCCTAAAGCAGGTAGGGCTTTTGGGCAAAGCGGGTAGGGACTGAATTACATTAGGTCAACGTCAATCAATGACTAGAACTGTTTCATAACAATCATAACTCAGATGGAGCTCCGCCAGGATCATCAGCTACTTGCAGTGATAATGGTTGGATCAATGGACCAGTATTCTTGGAATGGTTGCGGCACTTTGTAGACAACGTAATGAGTTGGCAACGTAAACAGATAATCCATATGAAATAGATACTCAACTAGCTCTAATTCTTGAGCTGCTGTAAAAACTGTTATGAATCTTCCTAGATTTTTTTTAACATTCTTTCTTTACATGTATCTGTAAAGTCGAAAAGTTGATGCCATATTTTTTTGCTGCACCATTGACGGAAGTTTTGAGAGCTTCTTCTATCGCAAGCTTCATAACTCCCTCATCCCGATGCATTTGCAGTCTTTCTTTTGTATTTATTAACCATCTGCAAAAATAAAAGAACTAATAAGCAGTCAATGAAATTATACAAGGCAAATCGGGTATGGGCAAAACAGGCACCCGCTTTACCCCTACCCTTTATGCCCACAAGCATGTATTTTTTTCAATCGACTCTATATCCTTAAAACCCAAATAATAAACGCCAACCTATTACACAAATAAAACGTCTATTTATTGCAAAATAATAACACAAAACTAGTAAGACCATATTGTAAACCATTTTCGAGTATTCAAAAGTAATGTAACTCAATTTTTTTTTAGTGGAAATAGCAAAAAACTTCTTTCTTATCTTACCGTGAACTCGTGTCCGCCAGAGAAGCGCGCCGACTCCCTGTGATTGGCGAGCGGCAGGCGCCGCGCACTGCACGCACACATTCTTATTAGCAATAACGGTGCGCAATTTAAAAAGCATACCCGTTTTAGGCGGGCTACCCGTTTTAGGCTTACCTCCCCTACGGCATTTCATACTAACTTTCAAGCCCTTATTTTTGGAAATGCATGAACCGATTCTAATGAAACTTCATAAGGATAAGCAGGATACAAAGGTCTAAAAAGTTATTAGAGAACATTTTCGAAAAATAGTGTTACAGCCAAATTAGACCGATTTTAAATTTTCCATAGAAACAGAGATTTAAAGTTATCTTTTTTTAAATAAGACATTTCGAAAATGTTCTCTACTAACTTTTTAGCCCTTTGTATCCTGCTTGTGCGTATGAAGTTTCATTAAAATCGGTTCATTCATTTCGAAAAATAAGGGCTTGAAAGTTTGTATGAAATGCCGTACGGCGTAAACGCTCTTAATAAGACCTACTTTTAAAAGTCAGGCTTATTAAAGCTAAGCTTTTCAATGGATCTTCGAATGCCTATGTCTCCTCGCCGTTTTTATAATCTGTGCATACATTGACTTACCCTTAAAACTTGAGAAGTATGGGAAAAAAGACATGTTGTGCTGACACCAAATAAATTAGGATACCTTGCGCTGCTGCAGCGGCTGTGGAAAACTTCAAGCGGCGTAAGTATAATAACCTTATCTATCAGCGCCCGCGGTTACACCCACATAAGTTTCCACCAAAATTAAAAGTAATTTTGCGGTTATAATTAAATAAAACAATAAATGCAAGGTTCAGTGGAATAAGTTTTAGGTATTTCTTAATTTGCCTGAATTCCCTTTATTATCATTATAAAATATGATAGTTGAACGCTCAAAATTTTCAGAATTATGCGACGAAAATGATTTTTTTGAGCTCTGTTTTGCGACTGTTTTATCATGATACTATTTTATATATGAAATACTTTTAACCGCTTATATGCCGTAATTACACAATTAAAAAGCCATTGTGTCTCAGTCTGTCTACGTTCGCTAAGGGTTAGACAAGTATTATTTTTTACATTTTACAATATACTCCTTTTTTTTCGGCTTGTCGTTCATCGTTTCAGCCGAAAGACGTGCGCTGCTGGACATATGCCTCCCCCAAGCACCTCCACTTCGACCGGTTCTGTGCTTCTCTCATCCAACGGGTTCCTGCGGGCTTCACAAGGTCGTCGGTCCACCTTGTGGGAGGCCTTCCTACGCTACGTCTTCCGGTACGCGGTCGCCACTTCAGAACCTTTCGGCCCCATCGGCCATCTGTTCTGCGAGCAATGTGCTCTGCCCACTGCCACTTAAGTTTGGCAATTCTTCGGGCTATGTCGGTTACCTTGGTTCTCCAGCGGATCTCTTCTAGCTTGTTATATGTACCAATACGCCCAACTGTGCGACAAAAAACTGAGTGTTTTACGGGTTCCTATATTTGGGAGCAGGCAGCGCCTTAAACTTCTATGTCAATAATAATGTCACTGAAAAATTGTAGCGGCATCTACACCACCCTAGCAACATACTGACGTCACGCAAAATCCTGCATCGCACAAGCAGAATTTACCGCGCGACTGGCATTTAATACAACAGCCTAACATGAATCATTGGACAGTTGTCCACCACACACAGCACCCGTCTGGTCGGAGGATCCTCCCTTTTTTATGGAGGGTGAGTGAACTTTAAGCCCTATTCCTCATACCTCCATAAAACTCTGAAACATTTTTAGAGAGGCTATATTAGCTAAGTTTTAAATGTCAGGCTAAAAGTATATTTAATTTCAAGACTCTAATCTATGTTTTAAAGTTAAATAGGTACTCTTTGTTCCTCTCTCGCTTCAAGTCTTCTAAAGAATATTAAGGGACCATAAATTCATTATTTGTTTCTTTATTGTGAAATATTTCTGAATTAAGTCGTATTGTAAATGAATGAAACTTCGTTTATTGTCTTGTAATTTCCATTTCAAGAAATAAGTGTTATTTTCTGTAGGAATGTCGTTCATTAAAATGGTGCATAGGAGTTAAAAGGTGGAATTTTTAGGCCGGGTGGGATAATCATCATCTGCCGCCTAGTCACAAAATACAGAGAGTACAGAAGGCAATCACATGTACGTACTTCACTTTTCATACCTACGCTTGGCGGTCGCGCTAGGGTTGCCAATTTTGGCTTATGCACAAAAATGTATCGTGGTAGTGGTGGCACTCGTATCTAGTTGTTTGATTTCTTTTTGAGCTTATTCTACAATATTAAAACAAAACAATAAACATAATTAATTACAATAAAAAAAGTTTACAGAACAAAAACATAAAATTTTACATTTGTCAATTTTCACTATCGTAAATCCCTAATAATATAACTTGATGTCAGCATCGAGGAGGGGCCCCTTAGGGCCGAAGCCTGCCGGGTCAGCGGGATTGTCCGAAAGGGTTATCGCTGGCCCGGAACATAAAGGGCTAAGGAAGGAACACGGGTGGGTTTTAGTCAGTAAGAGTCTGACACTCCCTTCCGCTCCACCCAGAGCGGGAGGAGTCATTTGATGATTTCCCATCCGCAAAAAAAAAAAAAAAATTCCGTAATAACTTCAGAACGGATTACCCTATTTACACAATTTATTTTGCCCTATTCGTTGTAGACCTAAACCTATCAAATTACACTAAAAACATCACAATATCTACCCAAACAAAAAATCATGTTTCCAACTTACGTAACAGTTGGTGGCGTGAATTCAAAATTAATTAAGGTAATTATTTTAGAGTGATTTATATAATAGTTTCCTATTTTGAATCAGTATTTAAAATAGGAAACTATTATATAAATCGAGCTTAGAAGGCCATTTTTTTGTTGCTCCATTTTTGCTTCACAGACGCGTGGCTCAAGCGGATGGTACTCGCGCTCGCACTACTCCCAACCCGTCCGACATAACGTGTCCGTGAGCGGTGTATATGTGTGCGTTGCTCGAGCGCACTTTGTTTGTAGATTGCCTTCTGTACTTTCTGTATTTTGTGGCCTAATCTTTTTTCCAACAATGTTAGGGTCGGCATACTGAAGTGTGATTCTGTAACCATCTCACCGTGAAAACTTAGGTGAAGTGAGCGTGGAGTGAGCTGTCAATAGTGTCAACACCTAGCAAAAACCAACTCACTTCACCTAAGTTTTCAGGGTGAGATTTTTACAGAATCGACCGGCAGTATAACCAGCAGGGTAATTGCGTAACACTAACAATAGCAATGGCTTTCATTTTGACAGTTAAATAAAATCCATTCCGTTGTTGAGCAGACAAATTTTCCGAACATAATTATGAGCAGTGGTGGCCAAGTGGTAACGGCCGCGACTTACGAGTTGTAGGTCGTAGGTTCGAACCCAGACAGGTACTTTACTTTGTGTAAATTATTTCATCACCACTGACTGCCCTCAAAACGGTGAAGGAAAACATCGTGAGGTAAGCGGAATGTCCTAGAACCAAAAATTCGAAGACATGTGACATCTGCCATTCCGCACTGGGCCCGCGTGTTGGATTACGGCCCACTCCCTCTCATCGAGAGGAGGCCTGTGTCCCAGCAGTGGGAACATTATAGGCTGATTATGGTTATGGTTAATTATGAAGCATTGGATTAGCAATATCCTTCAAAATTATACAGGGGCCTCAAAAGGCCACTTTGGCAGAATCATATAAGGATAACATTACGGATCATGATGCACAGTTAACTGTTAAGTTAATCGTATCAAAACCTATTGGTGAAGGATTTATCAGTTATTTTTTTTGTCTGTGCTAAAATACCAATCAATTCAATCCAAATCCAAACCCAATCTCTTTGATTATACCTACCTAGTGTAGCGAAAAAAAAAACACGGACTGTCTTCGCCATGTTATAATTCATAATGTTATCCTTTATTTAAGTATTTTACATGAAGCGATGCCTATCTGTCTTCCACAACCCAGTTCTACTGGGCAACAGGATATCCGTTAATTGGTAAAACTGTCTGTCAGTGCTTGGCCAGACTGGCAGCGCGGGGCGGGGAGCGACGCGGGTGCGGGCGCGATCTGCCTGTCCGCAGTCGAGCGCGGCTCACAGAACACAAATACCCTAGGCGGCGTGGCTTCGTTCTGAGTATTGTCGTGTCAAGTATTTGCTAAAATATAATATGGATGATGAAGACATATTTTTAGTAGAAAAAAACTCGAACTAGTTTGAGAACGCCGATCCGCGGGCCGCCCGCGCACTTACTGCGGCCACTTGTATGAACGGGCTATAGCGTGAGTTGCCAGCGCGCTCCCCGCGCCAAGCAGCCCGCGCCACTCACCGCGCCCGCGTTTGCAGTCTGGCCAAGCACTCAAACTTTCGGGATACTGATAACTTGAGAAATTGTGCAACTCAGAAACCATAGACAGACTTGCTAAGTAAGGAAGTTTAACACGCCTCTCCAGAGGGCAGTTGTGGCCCAAAATGTCATGCTTAAAAAAAGATAACTGGATATCTAAGAGATTTCTATGGAAAATTTAAAATCGTTCTAATTTGGCTGTAACACTATTTTTAGAAAATGTTGTTAACTAACTTTTTAGAACTTGCTCATGCGTATGAATTTTCATTAAAATCGGTTCATTCATTTCGAAAAACAAGGGCTTAAAAGTTTGTATGAAACGCCGTACGTCGTAAATGCTCTTAAACCATGTTTATAACAAACAGCAACTTTCCTCATACCCACTTAAAACATCTAGAAAACTCAAATAAAACCAAACAAATTTTAAACATTTACGTGCTTATTCAAAACGAGCAATGTGGGGGGTTAAATCCGTGCACAAAGCGCAAAGACACCTCCCCGCCGCGGCCGTCCTGCAAAAAGAGACACGTGAAAATTTTGAAACAAAGTGAATATTTTAATGTTTCCAACGAGTCAACTTCTGGTAGCGTTCGCAGGACAAGCGGAGGTAATTTGAATAACGAATTTGTTAAAACGTGTTTTTGTAAAGTTGTTTTTCCGTTTTACATTTTTCGCGGATGGCGGTTTGATTTTTGTAGTTGCGTTTTTTGTTTATTAAGTTAATTTTATGCAGAAAGGTAAAATAAACATTATTTTTACTTGGTCAATAGCGTAAGTTGACATACTTTGACATGTTATCCCTTCTAGAGCTTGAATGTTTTTAGTAAGCTTTATTAGATTTCTTTTATCTTAACGAAAAAAAAACAACACCCTTATTGCATAACATACTATCAATCGGAATCTGAATCATTATGAATGAAATCACTAATCCATTGCTTTATAAGTACGAAAAGTTTGTCTGCTCAACACGTAAATAACGCAATGAATGTTGTTGAACTCGTCGTTTCAGCCGATAGACGTCCACTGCTGGACATAGGCCTCCCCCAATTTTGGGGGGGGGTTTGCCATAATCGCCACGCTTGGCAGGCGGGTTGGCGATCGCAGTATGGTATGATGGTGGAATAAATAGAGAACGCTCCTGCCCATTCTCCGGTAAGACCATTAGTCGCCTTTTACGACACCCACGGGAAGTAAGGGGTGGTGCAATTCTTTAAGTCCGGCACCACACAGACAGTTGTTGAACTGTCAAAATGAAATCGATGCCGATTGATATTGATATTTTTTTTATATTCTCTCTTATTGAACAGGAACAGGGAACCTCTTCAGGTTCCCCGTTCCTGATGTCGATAAGCAATTTTTTATGTATTATTGTATAATTATGTAAACGTTATGGACGTCAATGAAATAATACTGTTACTGTTATCCTGCATCATCCCACTGCTGGGCAACAGCCTCTCCCCATGACTTCCAGCAGTTTCAATCCAGGGCTAAAGTGGACCACTGGTAGTTTATTTGTCCAACTCGTCCCGCCATTTTCTACGGGAAATAATAATTTTATTTATTTATTTAATACTTTAAGTACACAATTGTACAGAGGCGAACATAATACTATGTGATAATGCCATAGGCATTTTCTACCAGTCAACCTTTGGGTAATGCTGAGACAAACGCGCAGGTATGAAAATTGAGGAATAAATATTTCTAAATTTAAAGATACGCAATAACCTAAAACTATAAATATACTATATCTATTACATATAATAAATCTGTAGAAGGGTCAATTCTGTACATTGAAAATATTGAAAAAATAAATAGCGGGGGGTGTTGCTGGATCGATACCAAACCCAAATATGTGATTAAAAAATTATTTGTCTGTCTGTCTGTCTGTCTGTCTGTCTGTATATGCAGGCATCACGTGAAAACTAACGGTTCGATTTCGATGAAATTTGGTATAATTATACCTTATTATCCTGGGCATAAAATAGGATACTTTTTATCCTGGAAAAATACGTAGAAAAAAAAATCTTATTTTTCGGTTTTATTCATAGACGTTGTTCTGTAGAACCGCGAACACACGTTGCATTACCCGTAGTGGATAATTTTCCATTTCAATTTAAGAGAATACAGTTTCCTGTAGCTTTGTGTTACGCCATGACAATAAATAAGGCTCAAGGTCAGACCCTAGGAGTTGCTGGCGTAGATCTTACCGCGAGTTGTTTTTCACACGGGCAACTTTACGTAGCTCTTTCCCGTGTGAGCAGTCCAAGAAATCTTCATGTTCATATTCCGGACGAGCTCACTAACAATGTTGTGTATGCTGAAGCTCTCAATTAACTTTCTGTCGCATTGTCACGATCACTTTTTTATTATTGCAAACTTTTCGTCACTGTCAGTAATTTACTGCTACGTGCTACTTATCAAGGTCGGAATTACTATGGAAAAAATACTTACTACAGAACGCGAGCTCAACAGCAGTAGCTCAATAGAGGGATCTCCTTAATTATTATAGGCTTAGCCGTATTTGGGTCCAATAGATATTTATAAGATGTCATTGTCAGAGTTACTCAAAATGGAGAAATAAACCATCCACGCGAAGACCGACATCCGCGCGGACGGAGTCGCGGGCGGAAGCTAGTGTATAAATATAAGCTTAAATAAGCTTCAATTGTGCTCATATAAATATAAGCACAATTAAAGCATACATACATAAATACACGAATATACTAAAAACATCATCATCTGCCTAGTCTTTTCCCAACTATGCTGGGGTCGGCTTCCAGTATAACCGGATGTAGCTGAATACCAGTATTTTACTTGGAGCGACTGCCTTTTTTTTTGTCACTGAGAAATGACATTATGCAACTCCGCTCATCGGGGGACGAGACGGAGTATGTGGGACTCCCTGCCAGAGTGGCAGTATACCCACTAAAACTCAGCGGTGTTCCCTCATCGCCTTGACCCCCCCGGTCATGGGAATCCGGCTCAGCCTTTGCGTCCACAACCCCCCCAGCGCATGCCCGCCTATCTGGCGGGCCCCGCATGTCCCCCCGGCTGGGTGGCTACGGGAATGGCCGGGAACACCTGGCCATTCCCTTCCGGCACTGGTGGAAGCCTGTGCAATACAGGCGATGGTGCCCCCGCACCCGTCGCCTGCTGGCTGCCACCTGGGAGGAGTCGGAGATGACTGTCATATTGACGTCTTCTTCGACCCCTCCTTCGCCTTCGGAGCGGCGCCGCGAGAGGGTCTTTCTCCGGAGAGCGCTCCGCCGCCTCCTTCTGGGACATGACGTGTTCGCAGAAGGAGGCGACTGCCGCCCAGGACCCCTCATCCCCCAGCATGGCGTTGACCAAGCCGGGGAGCGAGAGGTCCGTTCCGATCGCCGCGGTGAGACTGCGGCGCGGCTCGGACCACGACGGGCACACCTCGAGAGTGTGCTGCGCCGTGTCCTCCGCCGTGCCACAGTCGTGACACAACAGCGTCTCTTCCTGCCCGATACGTTGCAGGTACGATCCGAAGCAACCGTGTCCGGACAGCACCTGCACCAGAAGGAAGGAGAGGAACCCGCGCGAACGCTCGAGCCAGTCTCGCAGGACCGGCCCAATCGCGTCGAGGATTCGGCGGCCGAAGACTGCGGCGGCGAGGTCCCGCGTCCAGTGAACGACTATGGCGTTGGAGCGACTGCCTATCCGACCTCCACAACCCAGTTACTGGATAATACGATACCCTTTGGCAAGACTGGTTATCAGGCTTTCGGGTTTCTGACTATCCGTAACAACTGTCAAAGATCCACGAATGAAAGCTGGGAGCAGCGGCTTAATGTACTTTCACGGAGATGGTCACCCATCCAGGGACCAACCGCGGCAAGCGTAACTTAACCTAATTGATCGACCAGTGCGGCTTACTTAGCCACAAGATTACTCATAACACATTAATGCAGTGCATGACTTTATACAATTATAATAATACCTGCGTTTCTTGTTACTTTATTACCCACATTTATAATAATTATATCATTATTATGCACCATAAAAACCTGAGTGGCTTTAAGTGAAATTATTTACACTATAGTGCAATGAAATGGAGTAAAAATAAAAAGCTAGCATGTTATTACAATGTTGTATTGTAATGACGAACATTATATTAAAGTCGAGTACCTACTTACATAAAGATTTCTCACGCTACGAGGGTTTACTTATAATATAAAACGAATACTTTTATAATAAAACTGGCTGACCCGACAGAGTGTTGTCCTGTCCAAAAAAAATCATACAAATCCAAATCCCATAGAAAATAGGACGTTCAAATATTCCGGAATTTGAAAATTTTCCGAGAAATTTTTTTCTTTCTCTAAAAACCGAATTCGGACTATTATGAACATTTAAAGAATTAGTCTAGCTGTTCTCAAGTGATACCTATGAACAGAATTTCATTTTTATTTATATAAATCTCAAACCATATAATAAAACCGGTCAAAAGCGAGTCAGACTCGTGCACCGAGGGTTCCGTATTGTGAAACGTGAAATGTTTTAAAATTTCATCGGCGAGGCCTATATTCGTCCAAGAAAATTAAGAGCGTTTACGCCGTACGGCATTTCATACAAACTTTCAAGCCCTTATTTTTCGAAACGAATGAACCAATTTGAATGAAACTTCATACACACAAGCAGGATATAAAGGTCTAAAAAGTTAGTACAGAACATTTTCGAAATGTCTTATTTTAAAAAAGATAAACTGGAAATCTGTTTCTATGGAAAATTTAAAATCGGTCTAATTTGGCAGTAACACTATTTTTCGAAAATGTTCTCTACTTACGTTTTAGACCTTTGTATCCTGCTTTAAGCGTATGAAGTTCATTTCATTCATTTCGAAAAATAAGGGCTTGAAAGTTTGGATGAAATGCCGTACGGCATAAACGCTCTTAATACTACAGTGTAGAATATTTCCGTTTTAGGTCAGTGCCATCTCTCGACCAAAATTCTTATTTGCAAAATAGTTGGATAAATGTCATCTAAAACTATTACAAATTTCAAGTTGTTAGCGTCAGTAGTTCTTGAGATATCCAGCTGCGACAAAGGAACAGACAGACAGACTGAGTCGCACGTTTTTACCATTTTGCTACGGAACCCTAAAAAGACATTTTTATGATGACATCAGAGGGCAATTCTCGTAATTTTAAGGACGTCCACAGACTGATCTCCGACTCAATCTGTCAAAAATACCTCTAATTTCCCTACATTTTGACAAGATTTTGACATTTGTTTGTCGCCGAGATGAGACTGCGACTAAATTTTAAACGTTTTAAGTTACGAGAATTTTCCTTCAGCCTTTTTTTCGTTATTGCACGATAAAGCCTCCGGCCGTACTAATCGTACATTTGTGTATATAGCAATAAAATTATGCACATTATACACAAATGTCACGTACGTCATTATTCTGGCACGGCCTGACACTCTGGCTGGGTGGCAAACAGTTGTACTGGCAGGTGTGCGTCGCGAACGGATTAATCTTTCCAAGTTAGTGGCAGTATACACTGGTAGAAAATAAGGTTATGTTTTCAAGATTTTTAATTTCCGCCTTTTTTTAACTCACTCAATCCGGGGTCATATCTTTTTATTTATTTTTTCTCCGTTTTCCTTCTTAGTTAGTTTTAATCAAGATCTGGCAGTTTGAGTAATTTACGCGGCCTACCCAAATGTCCTTTCTTTGGTATTGTTCGTCGAATCGCTGAGCTCCTCAAGTTCAGAATGAGCTGCACGATTTTTGACAAATGCGTGCACTGATTGGACAGGTCCGCTCAATATGTGTGGTTCTTTCCTCAAAAGACCATTTCAGACACCATAATCTACATGGTCTTCACACCATCTGACCAAAATTTTGTCTGGACTTTAAAAGAGACTGTGACCTCTGAGTTTGTTTCGGCCTTTCTCCTCAGAGTAGTCAGATAGGAAACGCCGACCTCATCTAGTTTAAAAAAAATATAATTGACGTGTAAAAGTGTTTGTACAAACCTACTTACAGAAAATAAATCATTTATCATTTTATCATTTGAACAATATATAACATCACGCTTGTAATTCCCAAAAGGTAAGACAGGGGTATACCTAACAGAACACCCACATTTCGCCAGTTATGTCTAAGTCCTATGTATTAGGGGGCGAGCCTATACCCCCATCATCATCATCATCATTTCAGCCGAAAGACGACCACTGCTGGACATAGGCCTCCCCCAAAGCACTTCCACTTCGACCGGTTCTGTGCTTCTCGCATCCAACGGGTTCCTGCGGCCTTCACAAGGTCGATGGACCACCTTGTGGGAGGCCTTTTAAAGCTACGTCTTCCGGTACGCGGTCGCCACTCCAGAATCTTTCGGCCCCAACGGCCATCTGTTTCTGCATGCTCCCCCATCTACCTGGCACACATCCAGACTCAGGGCCGTTACTGAGAATAATTTCCTGAACTCAGGAAATTATTAATTAAAATATAGCCAGCACCTGGCCGAATTCCTTCCTCCTTCTTTTTAGGGTTCCGTACCCAATGGATAAAAACGGGACCCTATTACTAAGGGTCCACTGTCCGTCTGTCACCAGGGTGTATCTCATGAACCGTGATAGCTAGAGTTATTTCTGTTGCCGCTTTAACAACAAATACTAATAAATTAATAGTTTAAAAACACTAGAAAAACACGCGTGCAAACACGACTATGATACGATATTCTATCATGGAATGCAAGTACCTATCTTCCGGCTTCATCATCAGATCTTGAAACCTAATCGTGGTCAAAGTTCATTACAAGACTTTTCTAAGAAATTTAAAACAGCTATGATACGATTTTCCATCATGAAGTTCCAGTTCATATCTTCCGGCTCCATCATCAGATCAGTTCGACAGTACCATATTATTGTATTGTCATCAGAACTACATACAGCTGCTAATTTTCATTACGCTATGACCCTTGGAAGATGGTTAAATTAGATACCTTAGATTCCATTACATAGTTAGTTACATACAGGTCAAACTAATAAAAGCGTGTTAAAAACAGAATAAAATAAATATTCAAGGGGGGCTCCCATCCAACAAATGTGTTTTTTCGGCGTTTTTGCCTTGTGGTACGGAACCCTTCGTGTGCGAGTCTGACTCGCACTTTTTTTAATTTAGTTAAGTAACAAACATCCTTGGTAAGCTGGCTATAATTACTTGATTGCTTAATTAAAATCTTTTGTACGCCCTCTGGCATAATACAGCACATTCTTAATTCTACTAATATTATAAACGCAAAAGTTTGTGAGGATGGATAGAGGGATGTTTGTTACTCTTTCACGCGAAAACTACTGAACGGATTCTTGCAAAAAGACTAAGAAGCTATTCATTTATTGCGTAAGACAATTTTGACCACTTTCTGACCTCCTGCGTAAGAAAAAAAATGACTTAGATGAACCCCTCTCCCCCTTTCAATCTTGCTTAAGAACAATCTATACGTATCAAAAAAAAAAATTGCATTTATGATGCTAACCTCAACTATCGCTTTCCATCGGTGTGATCGGAGCGAAGAGCGGGCCCATTTAGTAATAAAAAAAATAAATATTTTTGCCTACTTTTGTGATCTTACGTAAGAACAATCTAGACCCTCCCACCCACAAAAGAAAATAAAATCCGGGCAAGAGCGAGTCGGACTCGCGCTCCTAGGGTTCCGAACCATCATTTATGTTTTTAAATTTTCATCCGCGAGGCCAATATTCGTTAGAGAGTTTTAGTTATTTTAGTGGGAGCGGTATTTTTTTTTACATTTTTCATCAAAAGTGGAAAACTATCCGGCCTAAAAAAACAGAAAATGTTTGAGAATATTGTGCAAACTGCGCTCTTTCATATGATACCAATAAAATAAAATAAAACGCCCTAGTAGCTTTACTTCAAATTTTTCAGACCCCCTTTCACTCTCTCATGCAAAAAAAAAAAATCTTTCATATTTGCAAAATAGTTGTATTTTAGTAACTCACCGTAAGGGTTCCGTTTTACCATTTAAGTACGGAACCCTAATAAGACTTGTTCGGAACCCCTGCCACTCAAATCTTCTTACGTAATAAATGAACAGCCCCTAACTTGAAACTTATACTCTGTGTGAGCACTCATTAGAGCTGTGTTACTTAAGCCCGAATATAATATTACTGAAGCACTTCTGCGACAGAATATTTTAACTTTAAAACAATGTTTGTTTTCTTAATTTCACATAACTGTCTGACTGCCGAGTTTGTAATTAAAATTTAGCGTGACAACTTTAGCGGATTTTGCTCGCACATTCTCCAAATTAAATTTTGTAGACGTAAGTTTAAGAAATTCTTTGAGTATTTTATTATTTGACATTAAAGGTTTTAATTTAACATTTGGCTTAAAGTTAAGTTATGATTAGCCACTGTTTAGCAATACATTTTATCGGTTAAACCTCCCTTAACTTTAACTATCACATTAATATGTGTTTATATAAATATGTTTGTTACTTCTTCACACTCAAGCGGCTGAATCAATTTTGATAAAATATTGTATGGAGGTAGCTGACACCCTGGATTAACATATAAATACTTTTTATCCCGATATTCCCATGGGATCGACATTTAGGCGGGAGAAACCGCGGGGCGCAGCTAGAAGGTTATAAGTTAGGGGATTATGGACAGGATACATATACACGTATGTTATACCTCCTACTATTCTACTAATATTATAAACGCGAAAGTTTTTATGGATAGATGGTTTGTTACTCTTTCACACAAAAACTACTGAACTGATTTGGATGAAATTTGGCACACAGATAGTATATATCCTACCCTACTTCCTACTAATATTATAAACGCGAAAGTTTGTGAGGATGGATGGATGGATGAATCTTTGTTACTCTTTCACGCAAAAACCACTAAACGATTTCGGATGAAATTTGGCACATAGACAGTTTATAACCAGCATTAACACATAGGATACTTTTTACCCCGATATACCCACGATATTGAAACTTATGCGGGTGAAACCGCGGGGCGCTGAGTATCCATACTAATAAATGCAAAAGTCAGAAAGAAAGAAAATAAAAACCGGGCAAGAGCGAGTCGGACTCGCGCACCGAGGGTTCCGTAACATCCGGGTTTATGCATAAGGTATATGTTTATGAAATTAAATGTTTTTTTTTATTTTTAAGTTGATTGAATTAATGGTAAATTGTGGTTTACGATTTATGACGTATTAAAAAAAAACTACTTATTAGATCTTGTTCAGACCAATTTTCGGTGGTAGTTTACATGGTAATGTACACCATATATTTTTTTTACTTTTATCATTCTCTTATTTTAGAAGTTACAGGGGGGGACACACATTTTACCAATTTGGAAGTGTTTCTCGTGCAAACTATTCAGTTTAGAAAAAAATGATATTAGAAACCTCAATATCATTTTTGAAGACCTATCCATAGATAACTCACACGTATGGGTTTGACGAAAAAAAAATTTTTTAGTTTCAGTTCTAAGTATGGGGAACCCCAAAATTTATTGTTTTTTTCCATTTTTGTGTGAAAATCTTAATGCGGTTCACAGAATACATCTACTTACCAAGTTTCAACAGTATAGTTCTTATAGTTTCGGAGAAAAGTGGCTGTGACATACGGACGGACAGACAGACAGACAGACGAATAGACAGACAGACAGACAGACAGACATGACGAATCTATAAGGGTTCCGTTTTTTGCCATTTGGCAACGGAACCCTAAAAAGTGCAGAAAGTCAGTCCATATTATAAATGCGAAAGTGTATCTGTTTGTCTTTAACCTCTTCACGCTTAGACCGCTGAAATGATTTAGGTGAAATTTATTATTGGAATAGTTTCGAGTCCCGGGAAAGGACATAGGATATTTTTATCCCGATATTCCCACGGGGTTGAAACTTATGCAGGTGAAACCGCAGAGCGCTGCTAGTATTATAATAATTTAATTTAAATAATTAATGGAAGAATCGATAACTTTCCTATTTAGTCACTCACTAGCGTATATGTAAAATAAATGGCTTTTGTGTGCAGCACAACGATAGCGACAGATTTTTTTGTGTGAGTAAGTTGTACGGTGCATGGTAAATGCACGCTGTGTTTGATGAGTTAAGGTTTATAATTGATTGTTTAGTACGTTCTGATTTATGAAATGCAAGTGTGTGCGCGAATTTGTATCTATTGCTTTTAAGCAATAGATACAAAGTCGAGCCAACGTAGCTTCATCGGATTTTGATGTATTTTCAACTAGCGGGCATATCTCCTTCTTTCAAATATCAATGTACTTAAATGACTGAAATTGGCGTCTTTTTGTTTTTTCGCGGCCATCAACCAAATCTTGTTTTTCTAGTACAGAATAGTGTAACAAACGAAACTTATTTGACATGCATATCTTTATACTCAGTCCGAAATTAATTATTATGAAGTATCATTTTACTTTAAAAGTCGAACTATATGGTCTGATCCCCTTACTCCTTTTGACAGGTAAGTACAGTCAAGAGAAAAACAGTTGACATACGTAGTATAAAATCTGCAAACAAAAGCTAGCGCCAACAAATTAATACCATAAAAGATCTGCTAGTATAACAACATCTATACACAAGATGAACGCGAACACGAACATTTATGTTGACCATAAACAAAATAAAAGTTGTAGTTCAACATAAGACCGACAAAGAAATGGGGGGAGGACTGTGAAATAAATATTTGTTCCTGAGATGTGTCGAGCTGCATAAAGGGGTTCGTTCCTTGTACCTACATCGGATAACGTTTTGCATGTCACTTCGTTTCTTTGGCTTTGAAATGGGTTTTTATATATTGTGTCTCGTATTTATTTATTGCTAGCTAACCTGACAGATAAAAATAAAAAAAACATGAAAAATCGAGGTTAAAAATTTCCCGAACTGGAAATTTTTCGAGAAACTTTCCTTATTTTTTCTTTCCATAAAAACATAAATCGGACTATTACAAACATTATAAAACAAAAAAAAAGTAAAATCGGTTCAGCCTTTCACAAGTGATGCGCTTACCAACGAACATCATTTAGATTTTAATTAAGTACTAGCTTCCGTCCGCGGCTTCGCCCACGAGGTATGTCGATAAAAACTATCCTATGACCTTTGCAATCTATCTCTCTATCAAATTTTATCGAAATCCGTTCAGCAGTTTAGGCGTGACAATGTAACATAAAGACAGAGTTATTTTCGAATTTATAATATTAGTATAGATACACTAGCTTCTGCCCGCGACTTTGTCCGCCTAAAATTTTTTTGATCCCTCGACCCACCCCGGCGCATCGCATCGCCTGCCCGCGCGAAACCTAATAAACCTAAACCTAAACCTACCTATATAAACCAACCTACTTCGTTTTCGCTTAGCATTCTTCTACCTTTTTTTCTGTATGCTCAGCTCCTAAGAGCCCTAGAGTGATGTTATATAGCCTGTAGCCTTCCTCAATAATTGGGCTATCAAAAGAAATATGGATTATTAAAATAAGAAGATGAAAATAACAGTGAACTAAAATAATAAAAAAAAAAATAACATTGTTAAACTTTTATCATTTGAATACTTCGATCAATTGGATCGAAGTTTGAATACGAGACTTTTGGCTACTTTGTATTAATGTGTGTATTTTGTCTATTTTTAGAGTACCTCAACAGGAAAACCCTGTCCGTCCATCTTAGTTATCCGTCTGTCAAGACCCTTTTTCCCAGGAACGCGAGGATTTATCAAGTTGAAATTAATATCAAATACTCAGAGCCGCAATGCCTTGAAGCTGTAAATAAAATAACCTGCTACGTTAACGCAATCAAAAGATGCGGGCGTTTAATTTCCGTTCATGTCGCATATTTTGACACTCGCAAGGGAATCAAAACCTATAGGTTAGTTCCCGTTGACCTAGAATCATGAAATTTGGCAAGAAGCAATGTCATGTAGCACAAATAAAGGAAAAAATCTGAAAACCGTAAATTTGTTACCTACAAATTTGTACGATGCGTGAGTCCGACACGCATTTGACCGGTTTTTTTTTGTATGTGCAGATTTTTTTTTCTTTTTTATGATGTGGTATCTTTTCCACTTTTAGAAGGTGCATTATAAAAACTTGGCAACGTCGCAAATATCTGTCAAATACTTCACTGGTTTCATTAAATTGTCAATTCAATATTGAAATATCTAATTGAATATATGCTTTGTACACTTAAATATTAAAAGAGACTGTGACCTCTGAGTTTGTTTCGGCCTTTCTCCTCAGAGTAGTCAGAGAGGAAACGCCGACCTCATCTAGTTTAAAAAAAATATAATTGTAAAAGTGTTTGTACAAACCTACTTACAAAAAATAAATCATTATCATGTTATCATTTAAACAATACATAACATCACGGTTGTAATTCCCAAAAGGTAAGGCAGGGATGTACCTAACAGAACACCACCATTTCGCCAGTTATGTTTAAGTCCCATGTATTAGGGGGTGAGCCTATACCCCCATCATCATCATCATCATCATCATTTCAGTCGAAAGACGACCACTGCTAAACATAAGCCTCCCCCAAGCACTTCCACTTCGACCGGTTCTGTGCTTCTCGCATCCAACGGGTTCCTGCGGCCTTTCACAAGGTCGTCGGACTACCTTGTGGGAGGCCTTCCAAAGCTACGTCTTCCGGTACGCGGTCGCCACTCCAGAATCTTTCGGCCCCAACGGCCATCTGTTTCTGCATGCTCCCCCATCTACCTGGCACACATCCAGACTCAGGGCCGTTACTGAGAAATTTCCTGAACTCAGGAAATTATTAATTAAAATAAGAGCAACCAAAGTAAATTAGCCAGCACCTGGCCGAATTCCTTCCTCCTTCTTTTTAGGGTTCCGTACCCAAAGGATAAAAACGGGACCCTATTACTAAGGCTCCACTGTCCGCCTGTCACCAGGGTGTATCTCAGGAACCGTGATAGCTAGAGCTATTTCTGTTGCCGCTATAACAACAAATACTAATAAATTAATAGTTTAAAAACACTAGAATAACACGCGTGCAAACACGACTATGATACGATATTCTATCATGGAATGCAAGTACCTATCTTCCGGCTTCATCATCAGATCTTGAAACCTAATCGTGGTCAAAGTTCATTACAAGACTTTTCTAAGAAATTCAAAACAGCTATGATACGATTTTCTATCATGAAGTTCCAGTTCATATCTTCCGGCTCCATCATCAGATCAGTTTGACAGTACCATATTATTGTATTGTCATCAGAACTACATACAGCTGCTAATTTTCATTACGCTATGACCCTTGGAAGATGGTTAAATTAGTTACCTTAGATTCCATTACATAGTTAGTTACATACAGGTCGACCTAATAAAAGCGTGTTAAAAACAGAATAAAATAAATTTTCAAGGGGGGCTCCCATACAACAAATGTGTTTTTTCGGCGTTTTTGCCTTGTGGTACGGAACCCTTCGTGTGCGAGTCCGACTCGCACTTTTTTTAATTTAGTTAAGTAACAAACATCCTTGGTAAGCTGGCTATAATTACTTGATTGCTTAATTAAAATCTTTTGTACGCCCTCTGGCATAATACAGCACATTCTTAATTCTACTAATATTATAAACGCAAAAGTTTGTGAGTATTGTTAGATGGATGTTTGTTACTCTTTCACGCGAAAACTACTAAACAGATTCTTGCAAAAAGACTAAGAAGTTGTTCATTTATTGCGTAAGACAATTTTGACCACTTTCTGACCTCTTGCGTAAGAAAAAAATTGACTAGATGAACCCCCTCTCCCCCTTTCAATCTTGCTTAAGAACAATCTATACGTATCAAAAAAAAAAAAACATCATAGTAAACCTCAACTATCGCTTTCCATCGGTGTGATCGGAGTGAAGAGCGGGCCCATTTAGTAATAAAAAAAATTAAAAATAACAATTTTTGCTTACTTTTGTGATCTTACGTAAGAACAATCTAGACCCCTCACACCCACGAAAGAAAAAAAAACCAGGCAAGAGCGAGTCGGACTCTCGCTCCTAGGGTTCCGTACCATCATTTATGTTTTTAAATTTTCATCGGTGAGGCCAATTTTCGTTAGAGAATTTTATTTATTTTAGTGGGAGCGGTATTTTTTTTACATTTTTTATCAAAAGTGGAAAACTATCCGGCCTAAAAAAACAGAAAATGTTTGAGAATATTGTGCAAACTGCGCTCTTTCATATGATACCCCACATGCCCTAGTAGCTTTACTTCGAATTTTTCAGACCCCCTTTCACTCCCTCTTGCAAAAAAAAAATATTTCTTTCATATTATTTGCTAAATAGTTGGGCAAACGTCATCTAAAACTATTCTAAATTTCAAGTTGATAGCATTAGTATTTAAGTAACTCACCGTAAACACCGTCAACGCCCGTTTTACCATTTTGGTACGGAACCCTAATAAGACTTGTTCGGAACCCCTGCCACTCAAATCTTCTTACGTAATAAATGAACAGCCCCTAACTTGAAACTTATACTCTGTGTGAGCACTCATTAGAGCTGTGTTACTTAAGCCCGAATATAATATTACCGAAGCACTTCTGCGACAGAATATTTTAACTTTAAAACAATGTTTGTTTTCTTAATTTCACATAACTGTCTGACTGCCGAGTTTGTAATTAAAATTTAGCGTGACAACTTTAGCGGATTTTGCTCGCACATTCTCCAAATTAAATTTTGTAGACGTAAGTTTAAGAAATTCTTTGAGTATTTTATTATTTGACATTAAAGGTAAACGTGGCTTAAAGTTAAGTTATGATTAGCCACTGTTTAGCAATACATTTTATCGGTTAAACCTCTTTTAACTTTAAGTATTCACAGTAAGTAAACATTAACAGTAAGTAAAATTCGTCTGTGTGGTGCCGGACTTAAAGAATAGCACCACCCCATACTTCCCGTGGGTGTCGTAAAAGGCGACTAAGGACCTAACCGGAGAATTTGCAACAGCGTTCTCTATGCATTCCACCACCATACCATACTGCGATCGCCAACCCGCCTGCCAAGCGTGGCGATTATGGCAAACCCTCTCCCTTTTGGGAGAGGCCTTGTCCAGCAGTGGACGTCTTTCGGCTGAAATGATGATGATGATGATGATGATGAACTTTAAGTATCACACTAATATTGTAAAGGCGAAAGTTTGTGAGTGTGTGTTATATGTTTGTTACTTCTTCACACTCAAACGGCTGGATCAATTTTGATAAAATTTTGTATGGAGGTAGCTGACACCCTGGATTAACATGTAGGCTACATTTATCCCGATATTCCCACGGGATCGACATTTACGCGGGTGAAACCGCGGGGCGCAGCTAGAAGTTTATAAGTTAGGGGATTATGGACAGGATACATATACACGTATGTTATACCTCCTACTATTCTACTAATATTATAAACGCGAAAGTTTTTATGGATAGATGGTTTGTTACTCTTTCACACAAAAACTACTGAACTGATTTGGATGAAATTTGGCACACAGATAGTATATATCCTACCCTACTTCCTACTAATATTATAAACGCGAAAGTTTGTGAGGATGGATGGATGGATGAATCTTTGTTACTCTTTCACGCAAAAACCACTAAACGATTGTGGATGAAAGGAGATGGAAAACGGTGGGCCCAAATGTAATGAATTGAGATATGTTCTAAAAAATTTGTCATATTTTTTTATCTTAGAATATGAAAAATCACCTCAATCCGCAATCTGGAAGCGGAGAAATATGAAAAAGATAATTTTCGTTAGATTAATTATCGATTGAGTAATCGATTACACAGTTACCAAAATAAAACCTTTGAACTAAATAATTAACTCAAAGTAATTAAATGCACTACTATATGCTATTGCATATAATAACAGTCATATTAATAAATAAAATATCAATTAATTACTGAAAAACCAATATTAATGATTATCGATTTCATATCGATTAAAATTAGTCTTCTATTTTTAGTCTATGTATTTATGTCATTGGCACACTGACCTGTACGAGGTCAATACACTGGCATGACACCTGACTGACATTGACACTAGACAGTTGCTTTCAGTCTATCAAAAAGTACTCTGTGACAGTTGCCGACTGCTCTTATTTGCTCACTCGTTTCGTGTTTTCAGATGCGTTTTGAGTGCTTTCTCGATTATTCTTCATTTTTCACGACCACTGTTTTGTATTTTACGGACCTACCTACCTTGTGCGACCCTTGCTTTCACACTGGACACCGAAGATCACTCACTTGTTTGGACTTGGAATTGTTATTTTGGATTTTACCGCCGCCGGCTTGAGGATTGGATATTGTTCAAACTATGGATCGCTCTGTGAGGTTGTGGGGTAACAACTGGTCACTGCAATGCGCTGGGCCGACGACCCTTACACGATGAAACAATTCTTGGATTGCTGCGCAGCTAAGTACCATATAATGTGCATTATATGGTACTTAGCTAGGCTAGGTACCAAGATCATATAGTACCACCTGCACAATTCCCAGACGATATTTTAATTATAATAGAAGACGAATAAAACACTATATTAAATGATTTTTTATTTTATTTTAGCAGACAATCATTCTTTTCTTAACTCCATACCTGTTACCTATTTATGACTTGCAGTAGTTGAAGTCATTGACGTTCATTCGTATGATTTTTCAAACATTTTCTACTAAATATAATAACTATTAGTGCAAAAGAACATATTTTGCACTTCAGGAATCAGCTGTTAGTTAAATATTGTAACATAACCTCACTTTTACTTAATCTCTTATATCTCTGTTCTCAGATTGACAAAATCCGTAGCGTTTTCAGTGAAAGGTTGATAATATATAAGCTATTAATTGACACTACTTTCATCTTTTTACACCCAGGCCCAAGATTGTATGTAATCGTTTCAGTCTCCTTTGGCACATAGACAGTTTATAACCAGCATTAACACATAGGATACTTTTTACCCCGATATACCCACGATATCGAAACTTATGCGGGTGAAACCGCGGGGCGCTGAGTATCCATACTAATAAATGCAAAAGTCAGAAAGAAAGAAAAAAAGTGCAGAAAGTCAGTCCATATTATAAATGCGAAAGTGTATCTGTTTGTCTTTAACCTCTTCACGCTTAGACCGCTGAAATGATTTAGGTGAAATTTATTATTTGAATAGTTTCGAGTCCCGGGAAAGGACATAGGATATTTTTATCCCGATATTCCCACGGGGTTGAAACTTATGCAGGTGAAACCGCAGAGCGCTGCTAGTATTATAATAATTTTAATTTAAATAATTAATGGAAGAATCGATAACTTTCCTATTTAGTCACTCACTAGCGTATATGTAAAATAAATGGCTTTTGCGTGCAGCACAACGATAGCGACAGATTTTTTTGTGTGAGTAAGTTGTACGGTGCATGGTAAATGCACGCTGTGTTTGATGAGTTAAGGTTTATAATTGATTGTTTAGTACGTTCTGATTTATGAAATGCAAGTGTGTGCGCGACTTTGTATCTATTGCTTTTAAGCAATAGATACAAAGTCGAGCCAACGTAGCTTCATCGGATTTTGATGTATTTTCAACTAGCGGGCATATCTCCTTCTTTCATATATCAATGTAATTAAATGACTGAAATTGGCGTCTTTTTGTTTTTTCGCGGCCATCAACCAAATCTTGTTTTTCTAGTACAGAATAGTGTAACAAACGAAACTTATTTGACATGCATATCTTTATACTCAGTCCGAAATTAATTATTATGAAGTATCATTTTACTTTAAAAATCGAACTATAGGGTCTGATCCCCTTACTCCTTTTGACAGGTAAGTACAGTCAAGAGAAAAACAGTTGACATACGTAGTATAAAATCTGCAAACAAAAGCTAGCGCCAACAAATTAATACCATAAAAGATCTGCTAGTATAACAACATCTATACACAACATGAACGTGAACACGAACATTTATGTTGAACATAAACAAAATAAAAGTTGTAGTTCAACATAAGACCGACAAAGAAATGGGGTGAGGACTGTGAAATAAATATTTGTTCCTGAGATGTGTCGAGCTGCATAAAGGGGTTCGTTCCTTGTACCTACATCGGATAACGTTTTGCATGTCACTTCGTTTCTTTGGCTTTGAAATGGGTTTTTATGTATGTCTCGTATTTATTTATTGCTAGCTAACCTGACAGATAAAAATAAAAAAAAACATAAAAAATCGAGGTTAAAAATTTCCCGAACTGGAAATTTTCCGAGAAACTTTCCTATTTTTTCTTTCCATAAAAACATAAATCGGACTATTACAAACATTATAAAACAAAAAAAAAGTAAAATCGGTTCAGCCTTTCTCAATTGATGCGCTTACCAACGAACATCATTTAGATTTTAATTAAGTACTAGCTTGCGTCCGCGGCTTCGCCCACGAGGTATGTCGATAAAAACTATCCTATGACCTTTGCAATCTATCTCTCTATCAAATTTTATCGAAATCCGTTCAGTAGTTTAGGCGTGACAATGTAACATAAAGACAGAGTTATTTTCGAATTTATAATATTAGTATAGATACACTAGCTTCTGTCCGCGACTTTGTCCGCCTAAAATTTTTTCGATCCCTCGACCCACCCCGGCGCATCGCATCGCCTGCCCGCGCGAAACCTAATAAACCTAAACCTAAACCTACCTATATAAACCAACCTACTTCGTTTTCGCTTAGCATTCTTCTACCTTTTTTTCTGTATGTTCAGCTCCTAAGAGCCCTAGAGTGATGTTATATAGCCTGTAGCCTTCCTCAATAATTGGGCTATCAAAAGAAATATGGATTATGAAAATAAGAAGATGAGAATAACAGTGAACTACAATAAAAAAATAAAAAATAACATTGTCAAACTTTTAACTTTTATCATTTGAATACTTCGATCAATTTGATCGAAGTTTGGATACGAGTCTTTTGGCTACTTTTTATTAGTGTATGTATTTTGTATATTTTTAGAGTAACTCAACAGGAAAACCCTGTCCGTCCATCTTAGTTATCCGTCTGTCAAGACCCTTTTTCTCGGGAACGCGAGGATTTATCATGTTGAAATTAATATCAAATACTCCGGGCCGCAATGCCTTGAAGCTGTAAATAAAATAACCTGCTAAGTTAACGCAATCAAAAGATGCGGGCGTTTAATTTCCGTTCATGTCGCATATTTTGACACTCGCAAGGGAATCAAAACCTATAGGTTAGTTCCCGTTGACCTAGAATCATGAAATTTGGCAAGAAGCAATGTCATGTAGCACAAGTAAAGGTAAAAAAAAATTCGAAAACCGTAAATTTGTTACCTACAAATTTGTACGATGCGTGAGTCCGACACGCATTTGACCGGTTTTTTTTTGTATGTGCAGATTTTTTTTTTCTTTTTTATGAAGTGGTATCTTTTCCACTTTTAGAAGGTGCATTATAAAAACTTGGCAACGTCGCAAATATCTGTCAAATACTTCACTGGTTTCATTAAATTGTCAATTCAATATTGAAATATCTAATTGAATATATGCTTTGTACACTTAAATATTGATTTCAATAATGATTTTCGTAACACTGAATTTTATTAGTATTTATTAAGTTTTTTAGTCCGTGTGGTGTCGGACTTAAAGAATTGCACCACCCCATACTTCCCGTGGGTGTCGTAAAAGGCGACTAAGGGTCGTACCGGAGAATGGGCAGCAGCGTTCTCTATGCATTCCACCACCGTACTATACTGCGATCGCCAACCCGCCTGCCAAGCGTGGCGATTATGGCAAAACCCCCCCAAGAATGACAAGCACAGAAATGACTAGGCCCCTAGTACCCGGCGGCCCGCCTACCCTTGGTTACGGTAGCGGCCAAGGCCACGGTGAGGCAAGGGGTGCTAAGAATCCCCGGAAGAGATCCGGCTACCACAATCACCGAAAACTGGACCTGGCAACATACAACACGCGTACACTCCGGACCGACGAGAAGATCACCGAACTCGAGGAAGAATTGAGCAAGATACGATGGAGTATAGTGGGGTTATCTGAAGTCCGAAGAGAGGGGGAGGACTCGATAATCCTTAAATCCGGAAACTTGCTCTATTTCCGGGAGGGCAACCAGCAGTCCCAAGGTGGTGTCGGGTTTATCGTCCATAAGTCCCTTGTGAGCAACGTGGTGAAGATCGAGAGTGTGTCGACCAGGGTGGCGTACCTTATACTCAGAATATCCGAAAGGTATTCGCTGAAGGTCGTACAGGTTTACGCCCCGACCTCGTCACACCCCGACGATGAGGTGGAGACCATGTATGAGGATATTTCTAGAGCCATGCATGGCTCTAAAACTCACTTTACCGTTGTCATGGGGGACTTCAACGCGAAACTGGGTAAACGCAACGATGATGAGCTGCGAGTGGGGCAATTTGGAGTTGGATGCCGGAACCACCGGGGCCACCTACTGGCCAGTTTTATGGAGAAGGAAGGCCTCTTTATGATGAATTCCTTCTTCAGAAAACGTGAGCATAGAAAGTGGACCTGGCAGAGCCCGGATGGTGCAACTAAAAATGAGATTGACTTCATTATGTCGACGAAGAAGCAAGTATTCAATGATGTCTCTGTGATCAACGCGGTGAAAACCGGAAGTGATCACCGTATGGTAAGAGGCACATTGAACTTAAATATCAAGCTGGAAAGATCTCGACTGATGAAGTCTACGCTCCGCCCAGCACCGATCCAGATCCAAAACCCCGAGAGCTTTCAGCTCGAACTCCAGAATCGTTTCGAATGCCTAGGGAGCTCCGTGGACGATTATAACGATGGGTTCGTGGAAACTGTCCATACGGTCGGGTCTAAGATCTTCAAGACCCGCCGTACGAATTCAAAAAAGAAGCTCTCTGATCCTACTTTGCGGCTCATGAAGGAGAGGCGCGATATGATCCTGCAGTCTACGGATGATGCGCTAAATTACCGGCAACTCAATAGACGGATCTCTAAGGCCTTGAAAAGCGATCTTCGCCGTTTTAATACAGATCGTATTAAGGACGCGATAGATCGAAATAAAGGCTCCAAGGTCTTTGCTAGAGATCTGTCTATTGGGCAGAGCCAGCTTACGAGACTGAAGACCGATGATGGCAGGATTGTATCCGACAAACCTGAGCTGTTGAGAGAGATCGAGAGGTTCTATGGACAGTTATACACGTCAACAAATAACCCCGCTATGAATCTGGCAAACGACCCAAGAGCTAGATTGACCCGGCACTATACCGAAGACATCCCGGACGTCAGCCTGTACGAGATTAGGATGGCTCTGAAGCAGCTCAAAAACAACAAGGCACCGGGTGATGACGGAATTACGGCCGAGTTGCTGAAGGCTGGCGGAAAACCCGTCCTGAAGGCCCTTCAGAAGCTGTTTGGTTCCGTCATACTCGAGGGCAAAACACCACAGGCATGGAACAGGGGTGTGGTGATACTTTTCTTTAAGAAGGGCGATAATGCCCTCCTTAAGAATTATAGGCCCATCTCACTCCTGAGCCATGTCTACAAGCTGTTTTCGAGAGTCATCACGAACCGTCTCGCGCGCAGGTTTGACGACTTCCAGCCTCCCGAACAAGCCGGATTCCGTAAAGGCTTTAGCACCGTAGACCACATACATACGCTGCGACAGGTTATACAGAAGACCGAAGAGTATAACCTGCCTCTCTGCTTAGCGTTTGTGGACTACGAGAAAGCCTTTGATTCGATCGAGACATGGGCTGTGCTGCAGTCTCTTCAACGGTGCCAGATCGACTATCGGTACATCGAAGTGCTGAAGTGTCTGTACGAAAACGCCACTATGTCAGTCAGACTCCAGGATCAGGCCTCGAAACCTATCCTTCTGCAGCGAGGTGTGAGACAGGGAGACGTTATCTCTCCGAAACTGTTCACCGCTGCACTGGAGGATGTCTTCAAGGTTCTGGACTGGAAAGGGGCTGGCATCAACATCAATGGCGAGTACATAACTCACCTTCGGTTTGCCGACGATATCGTAGTCATGGCTGAGACTATGGAGGACCTCAGTACAATGCTCGATGACCTCAGTAGAGCCTCCGAAAGAGTGGGTCTTAAAATGAACATGGACAAAACGAAGGTCATGTCAAATGCCCATGTAACACCCACTCTCATAAAAATCGGAGACGCTACACTCGAAGTCGTGGACGAGTACGTTTACCTAGGACAAACCGTCCAGTTAGGTAAGTCTAACTTCGAGAAAGAGGTAAATCGACGAATCCGACTCGGCTGGGCAGCGTTCGGGAAGCTACGCAATATCTTCTCGTCCCACATACCGCAGTGTCTCAAGACGAAAGTCTTTGACCAGTGTGTGTTGCCAGTGATGACTTATGGAACGGAAACGTGGTCGCTCACAATGGGCCTTATAAGAAGGCTAAAAGTCACCCAAAGGGCAATGGAGAGGGCTATGCTTGGAGTTTCCCTGCGTGATCGAATCAGGAATGAGGAGATCCGCAGGAGAACCAAGGTAACCGACATAGCCCGAAGAATTGCCAAACTTAAGTGGCAGTGGGCAGGGCACATTGCTCGCAGAACAGATGGCCGATGGGGCCGAAAGGTTCTGGAGTGGCGACCGCGTACCGGAAGACGTAGCGTTGGAAGGCCTCCCACACGGTGGACCGATGACCTTGTGAAGGCCGCAGGAACCCGTTGGATGCGGGAAGCACAGGACCGGTCGAAGTGGAGGTGCTTGGGGGAGGCCTATGTCCAGCAGTGGACGTCTTTCGGCTGAAATGATGATGATGATGAAGTTTTAGGTAAAAAAATCAATTACCTACAGCTGTCCCAAATGCTTTTTTTTTAGTTTATTATGTACTGGCTGCGCCCTGCGGTTTCTCCCGCGTAAATATCGATTCCGTGGGAATATCGGGCTAAAAAGTAGCCCATATGTTAATCCAGGGTGTCAGCTACCTCTGTACAAAATTTTATCAAAATTGGTCCAGCCGTTTGAGCGTGAAGAAGTAACAAACATATAAATACACACACTCACAAACTTTCGCCTGTTCAAGGTGTAACAGAATAAACGCAAGTCCTGCAAGTAGTTTGTTCATAATTAATTGATCACTGAATCGATTTCGGTAACTTTAATATAGTTATGTTACTAGTTGTACCTATAATATTAGAGTACCTACCTATCCAATGAAATTCCTATACCTTTGCATCAATTTCAGCTTCATTGAGCTTAAAATGTTACACCTACTATAAGTTACCCTCATGTGCAGGTACAGATCAAAAGTTGCTAGTAGCTATGGTAACTGGTTCACTGAAAACGTTTATTTTTTGTGCAACTTTTTATCACAGCCAGCGATTAAGGATTTCTATTCAAAAAATTCAGTTCCAAAATCTCGACTAAGACGGGTTGCACGCAAGATCCTGCATAGCAATGAGGATTTGAAATCTTCATCCTCAATCATCCTTTCTCACGGTGGTCGTCCCCTGCGACACAAGGATAAGACTTTGTAATCTTCGGTGAACACACCGGTATCCGTCCTGAGGAACGTCCCGGAACATATAAATATATATATATAAATTGGTTTCCATTCCAATCACTTTAGTATGTCTTGTCCGCAAGAAGGTATAAAATTACATCGTAAGTTTCAGCACGAAATTCGAACTGAGATGTAGGTAGGTCATTATCATCTGCCTAGCCTTTTCCCAACTATTTTGGAGTCGGCTACCAGTCAAACCGTAGCTTGCTTTGGCTAAGAAAGTCATTATTTTCCATGGAGCGACTCCCTATCTGATATCCACAACCAGTCTTACCCAGTAACTGGTACTGGGTAAGACTGGTTGTCAGATTTTCGGGCTTCTGATGACCCGAAACGAATGTCGAAGATCCACGAATGACAGCCGGGACTAACGGCTTAACATGCTTTCCGATGCACAGAGGGTCTTGGTATGTAAAGACGGTCACCCATCCACGAAACAACCGCCAGGGTTGCGAAGCATAGCACTGTGATCACTTAGCCACAAGTCCTATCTGGGTGCCTAAAAAGCCCACTTCGGCAGAATCATAAAAGGATAACATAATGGACAGTCAACCGTTAAGTTTATCGTATCAAATCCCACTGGTGAAGCATTTTTCAGTTATTTTTTTTTTATCTGTGCTAAAATACCAATCAATCCGATCCAAATCCAATCCCAAATCTCATTTGAGTTATACCTACGTAGTATAGCGAAAAAAAGGAAAACACGGACTGTCTTCGCCATATTACGATTCATAATGTTATCCTTTTATTATACTCCAAAATGGCCCTTTACAGGCTCCCTGATCTGTAGTTAAGGATCAAAGGTCAAAAATATTTCAAGGACGAGAAGAAGACTACCATGCACTTTCATAGAAGACGAAGAACACAACCATGCACTTTCATAGCTGAAAAACATTTGAAAAAGGGTCCTGTGAAGTTTCAAGGGATTTTGGACCATGTGTGGTGCAAAATGACATGAAGTCCTGTCAGCTTTACCTGTTCTGTGTACTTATAAACTGCCCTAAAAAACGTTTTAGCGTAGCATAATCAGCCTATAATGTTCCCACTGCTGGGACACAGGCCTCTTCTCTGTGAGAGGGAGTAGGCCATAATCCACCACGCTGGCCCAGTGCACCTCGCATGTCACAAGTCTTCGAAT
Organism: Mesoligia furuncula; assembly: GCA_916614155.1. Lineage (NCBI taxonomy): Eukaryota > Metazoa > Arthropoda > Insecta > Lepidoptera > Noctuidae > Mesoligia > Mesoligia furuncula. The sequence continues at coordinate 24,169,479 of OU744793.1, forward strand.
GTTTGGTTCTAGGACATTTCGGTTTCTTCACGTTTTCCTTCACCGTTTTGAGAGTAGTGGTGATGAAATCATTTACACGACGTAAACTGCATGCTTGGGTTTGAACCTACGACCTACAACTCGTAAGTCGCGCGTTAAGGGGTTACTAAGCGAGTGAAAGTGATGCAATTACTTTTGAAACGCGAAAGAAGAGTGATGGCTATTATAGTGTGCGGGCGCTCGGAATAAAACGACTTATGTGCCAAAACGGATTTACTCCTTTTTTTTTACAAAATAAATGAATTAAATTAAAAACTACTTTGAGTAAACTTTGATATGATAATTCTCTATGTTTAAAAGTAAATTCCGTTGAATAACTTTTAAGCGTTACGCCGTGATGTCGAAAAAAGTGAAAATATAGATATTATTTTGTAATTTTTTTGTATCGAGAAAAATTATTTGAATTGTGTAATCCTTTTACATGATACTAGACCAAAGAGTCAAAAAACATATACCAAATAGTTAAAACCTTATTCCACATAAGTGACAAGTTACACGAAACAGAAAAAACATATATTTTTCAACATATCACCTTAAAACACAGGCCAAGGTATTAATTGAGTTGTTCGGATGAAGCGTAGTGGCTTTGTGATTATTCACCAAAATAGATTTAGACAACACCTAATAAAATCGTTGGTCAAAGGTCAATCATCACTGGAACATAAACAACTACCTACGTTCCAACGTAAAGATAAGTAATTAATTTATGTCATGTTTTCATTTTTAATTCTTTTACCTATTTTGGTATAGTAATTTTATTTTATTTTAGGTGCATCGTCTTCACATATTATATAATTAATGTATACAAAATATTGTAAAACATTTTAAAAGAGTAACGGTGGAGTTTCTTGCCCATTCTTCTCCATACGAAAACTACCTTTTGGAATGGGCGACTAGAATCAATTCTATTTTTTCGTAATTTTTGACGTTCAAAAGTGCCTTTTAAGTGCCTACTTGAAATAAATGTTTTGACTTTGACTTTGACCAACGGAATTCCTGGAAATGATTGAAACATGAGAATAGATGCGACTATAAATAAACACGAGCTTTCCCTCCGGCGATCCCTTTCTTGGAAGCCGTGAACAAGCTTTTACTCCTTGTTTTGAGTGTGGGAATAAACAAGTTTATTGTTACATGAAATCACCCCTTTTTTACTCGAAGGTTTATCCAGAGGTGTACAATTTTGTTGTTTTTTGGTTGACTGTGAGAACTAGATAATGGTGCCGATTCTGTTGTTCACAAACTAAACTAAATTTAAGTTTAATGCATCTGTTTCTTTCTATTTCATTAAGAAAAGGACAAAATATACATTTTAGTTTAGTACTGTCAAATTAATCAGCACTTACGATATAGATCGTAAATGCTTTATCACTTTAGACAACAATTCTCACTAAAGGCTCTACAAACAGGCGCGACACGCGATATAATCGCACGCGACACAAAGGCACCGCCCGTTGCGCGAATTGCGGTGCCTTTGTGTCGCGCGCGATTTAATCGCGTGTCGCGCCTGTTTGAAGGAGCCTTAAATCGTAACTTCGCAAAGGTTAAAACTGTCTAAAAATATTCTTTGTAGTTTTTTTTTTGTAATCGTCTAATTCAGAGTATTTAAATGCCCATATTTCGTTAATATTACATTATCTTAAAACTATGTTAGTCATGTGGAGATCAAATATTGGAAATACATAAAAAGGATATTGAAATAAATTTAATTTAAATTAAAATAAATAATTGAATATAGACTGCCGGACTTAAAGAATTGCACCACCCCTTACTTCCCGTGGGTGTCGTAAAAGGCGACTAAGGGTCTTACCGGAGGATGGGCAGCAGCGTTCTCTAATTATTCCACCATCATACCATACTGCGATCGCCAACCCGCCTGCCAAGCGAGGCGATTATGGCAAACCCCCCCAAAATTGGGGGAGGCTTATGTCCAGCAGTGGACGTCTATCGGCTGAAACGACGAGACCAAAATGAAAATATAATTGAAATAAATTAAAATTAAATTAAAATAAATAATCGATTATAGACTAAAATGAAAATATAATTGAATAAATTGGACAATTGTCTGTGTGGTGTCGGACTTAAAGAATAGCACCACCCCTTACTTCCCGTGGGTGTCGTAAAAGGCGACTAAGGGTCGTACCGGAGAATGGGTAGCAGCGTTCTCTATGTATTCCACCATCATACCATACTGCGATCGCCAACCCACCTGCCAAGCGTGGCGATTATGACAAACCCTCCCAAAATTGGGGGAGGCCCATGTCCAGCAGTGGACGTCTATCGGCTGAAACGACGAAATTGGACAAAGCATCAATCAGGTAGACCCTCAGGGTCGGCCTCACAGATATTTTAACATCTGCTTTACCCCTTCAACAGATGGACGTGCAAGTGCCATTCAACCTTATGGAGATAAAACCATAGAAATGTATATCTATGGATAAAACAGTTACGAGGTTAATTAAACATTAGTTGTCAGTTGTGTGTACTGAAAACGAGTGACAAAGAAAACCTGGAAGATAAACGAACACAAGTATTTCCGACCCTTTTGAAGCAAACAAGAGTAGACATAACAGGAATAGATAACAAACATGTCTCCTTTCCAATACAACAAAACTCTGAGCCGTCAAAAAAGTCGGTTTGTACCTTTGTACTATTCTATCTTTTGAATGGTCCCCTTGGTGTTTGGTGGGTTTTTTGTGGTAAGTAGGTACAAGAAGTAAGTTTTTAGCGTTTTTCTATAACAGTAGTTTATCAGACACTAAAAAAATCTTAACCCTAGAAGGATTAGTTACGTTTTCCAGTCGCCAGCACATCAAGCTTCCCGAATCTGTCAAATTTTTCCAATGAACTGTGAACCTTATGCTTTAGCGATAATGTTGAAAATCTATTAAAGAAATTTGACAGATTCTAGTAGCTTGGTGTGCTGGCATCTGAACAATCTCATTTTAAAATACTTATGATGTGGTTTCTGAAACGCCAATCTTTTCGACCGTAAAATAGTATAGTTTTGATGGTACGGTAGCTACCCTTAGTGCAAGGGTCCGACTCGCACTTGACCGGTTTTGACTAATGAAGTTTCGACAATTCATTTTAAAAGTCCTCGTAGACGCTCTCCTCGTTTATTATTACGAGGAGAGCGCCTACAGGGACTTTTAAAATTACAGCTTATTAGCTATCATTTTGGTAAATTTTTAATTGTGTAATAATAAATCATACTTCGGCACTTTATAGGTGCATAGCTGCTTTTTTATCGTTATTTGTTAATTAACACCAGCAATATGATAAACGGGACATTTTCAAATTAATGATTATGGTGGTATAAAGATAAAATATATTGCTGTAATTAGTTTGTAACGTTTAGTTAATTATTATTACTATTGATCGGCTGTTTCAAAAGCAACACTTGTTTTTAAAGGCATGACAGTCTAGCAAAATAGGGAATTATAGATCCCACCGATACAATTGCAATTCTTAGAACCTAAAACACGCTGATGCCGCGTGGCCACCACCTACTGGGCCCTTCTTATAATAACAAAATTACAAATGTCGCATCCGGTCATTCGTTTGAATATTCGGACGCTCGACAGAGTCTAGCCTGAGTTCGTGAGGAGTCGAGGAGAGCGAGCAGCGAGGTGAAGCGAATCTCTTGGACATTGGACATCATACGGACAACATGTGTTCAGAAACTGTCCTGCGTTCCGTATCTGGTTGTGTCGTGTACGTACAGTGTGTGATTCGCCGGTGTGATTAATTTATTCGTGACATTGTTGTCTGATTTGAACTGCAAACAGTTTTTCTATTGTGCAATAATCAACACTACCCATGGTACGACCACAGTAATTAAAATATGGCTGATAATAACGAGACACACATACCTTCTCCGTCATATATTTACCATCGACTCGAAAAGAGGAAGAAGGCATGGCAGTACTTTACATCAAGCTGTTTGATTCAATTTTACACTTACCACAACCTCACAACATCGCAGCGATAAATGTGGATTGAGTGGATTCGCTGCAGCTTCTTGCAGTTGCGTTGAGGTCACTACAAAATCAAATCAAGTGGTCGACGCCACCATATGTTTTGCGATGTGGCCGGCCGCTAGAGCGTGGTCTCACTGGTGGTTGCGTTGTGATTGCGACGTGGCCTTGATGTGGTCGGTATCGCCTACACGGTTGATTTTAACGGCCAAATGTGGTCAGTGTGGATGAACGATTCATTTTAATACAAATTAGCGCCCGTCCACGTATTGACGTCGTGGTGTGGTTATAGTACAGACGCCAGCACATCAAGCTCTCCAAAACTGTCAAGTTTCCCAATTAACTTTGAACCTTATGCCAAAGCAAAAAAGTAGAAAATCTATTAAAGAAATTTGACAGCTTGTAGTAGCTTGGTGTGCTGGCGTTTGTACCTACGTGTAGCATAATCAGCCTATAATGTTCCCACTGCTGGGGCATCGGCGCGGTGGCGTCCCCTCGGTGAGAGAAAGTGGGTCACCACGCCGCCGGCCCAGTGCGGGTTGGTAGATGTCACATATCTTCGATTTTTTCTGGTACTAGGACCTGCCGGTTCCTCACGATATTTTCCTTTACCGTTTTAAGAGCAGTGATGAAATAATTTACACAAAGTAAAATGCCAGTCCGGGTTCGAACCCACAACCTACACAACTCGTAAGTCCACTAACACTTGGCCAACACTGCTTCCAAGGTACAAGGTAGTATGTGTGAGCCCTTAATCTTTATAAAAACTGTCACCATTTTACCCTCGAAATCTTGTAACACAAACCCCTGAAAAAGCAGCAGCAAGCGTTGAAAAGGCTCCAGTTGATCCCGTCCCTAAATGTACTCTCTATACATGGGAACCTTTTCCTGTTTTTCACGAGGGTAGTACGTCCACATGAAAAAGGGGCTTATTTGTAAGTCCGTCAAACGGAATCTCGGTAATTCTGATTTAATTTGGTTGTTTTGGGTGTAATTAATTTGATTAGGAGAGCAGTGGTTGCCCAGTTGTAGCTGCTGTGACAAACGAGTTATAGAGACATAGGTTCAAACGTTCTGGGTTTGTGCGCATTACTTTGTGTAAATTAGGTATTTCACCACCACTGCTCTCAAAACGGTGAAGGAAAACATCGTGAGGATACCGGCATGTCCTAAAACCAAAAATTCGAAGACACTTGTGACATCTACCAACCCGCACTGGGCCCACGTAGATGGATTCCGGCCCACTCCCTCTCACAGAGAGGAGGCCTGTATCCCAGCAGTGCGAACGTTATAGGCTGATTGTTTAATTAATAGAATTAGAGGAATGTCTACGTTAAAGAGTTTTGCATTTTGAAGTAGATTACGAAACGATTCTAAAGAAGGCGTGATTTAGGAATTCTCTGATAAGTCTGTTACTAAGATACAGTCGAGTATTTAGAAAATTGTTCTCGATTTACGTGGCTCGGGTGAAAATATGTAAAGTAAAAGTGCGCAGTGCTGCACACCTCTACCCTAGTTAAACAAATATCAACTTTATTTCAATGATCATTAAGTTGATTTTAGAGTGACTAGCACTATTGACAAAGTTATAAAAATGTTTGAAGTTGTAGCGTAAACTGAACTTTGCTGTGTAGGCATTAAAGTTATTTTTCCATTAATTCATATTTGTTTACATTTTTGGCAAATAAATTGTGAATGCACGGTAGAATACAAAATAAAAATACAAAAATGTCTTATTCAATAAATTTGTTACAACAATGGGTGGTTGTGTTTCTGCACTCCTTTTAAGCAATGTTTGCCTGTGTTAGGAGCCATAGCAAAACAATTACAACAGTAACAAATATGTAAGTAATTTGACTTATACTTAGTTACTTATTTCTATTTATAATATTTATTTTTAATTTAAAAATAAGAATAAAAAATAAATAAAAGCGTAGGTATTAACAGCAAAAACAAGAATAATTGTGTAGGTGAGCTTGTGTGTGTGATGAGTGTAAGTGTGCGTGTTTGTGTTAGTGTGAGCATGCGTGTGCGTGTGTATGTTTCTATTTGATTTTTAAGTGCCAGAATACAACATTATTATAGGAATCGAATTCGTAAGAATGTATCGATATCTATCTCTGGAACTACTCGTATGATTTGTTTTTTTTTCATTTGATAGCCTTATTCTTGAGGAAGGTTAAAGGCTATTTAACACTACGCTACGACCCTTTGGAGCCGAGCAAAGAGAACAAAAGTCAGAAAGAACGCTATGCGGAAACGAAAACGAATCAATAGCTTGGAAGGAGCCCAGGCTACTAATTCGTTTTCGCTTAGCGTTAGGATGCGACGGGGTAGCCAGGGGGCTGAAATTTCACGCGGATGAAGTCGCTGGGAGAAAATAGTTCTAGAATAAAATTGCCTCTGAATTTTTCTTTTTAAAATATTTTACACATGATAAAAGAAAGAATGAAAGAAAAAAGTTTATCTGGACACAGTTTGTGAAACACAAAATATAAAATTAAATAAAAATAAAGACTATGTTGAAGACAAGGTAGTCTGGCAATAATTCCTTCTGCACATGTGGCTTCCCTGGCTCCTCATTAACTGACTGCTCTCAAATTATAGTGTTTATTTTTTATTTATTTTTAACATACTTCTTTGACATAATCTTTTTATTATTTGACAATATACACAGACAATTCTTATTTTTCACCTTTTTATTAGTGGTTGTAATGGCAATCATATCACTTGGTTTTAGTAGGTTTTTATATTTTATTTTTTATTTATCCTCTTAATAGATTCTTATTTTGTAAATGTAAGGACTTTGTAGGTCTTGTAGACTTTAGATCTGTAGACCAATTTTTTTTATCAAGTACCTGGTACTTGTTGATAGGTCTACGCTGTCCTCCCATACCTACTGTAATTTGAAAACATTGTAAAAGCCAATTATTTTTAAAAAGAGTAACCGTGGAGTTTCTTGCCGGCTCTCCTCCAAAGGAAACGACCAATTGGAACCGTGCACCTAGCTTCTGACGTTTCATAAGTTCCCATGTAGGTTTATATGAAATAAAATATTTAGATTTTTTTAAATGTTGCAAACAACAATAGTGTGTGCCTCACAGCTGGGCCAAAAAGGTTCATTTCACCATTCAATTATTGATATTTGTTACCCACGATAATACTCATCAAAATCAGCTGCATAAGCAGTTTCTACTGCTGGGACACAGGCCTCCTCTGGTGGCAGGGTCAGGGACAGTGGGCCGTAGTCCACGACGCGAGCTCAGCGCGAGTGGGCCATAAGTATCGTATGTGCAATCACACACTAAGTACACTAAGTTTCACATAACAAAAAAAATACAAAAATACTTCTCCCATTTCTACCTATCTCATAAGCAACAAAGTTACGTCAGGGCACATTTCCTTCACAAAAATTGCGTTTCCAACAAGACCGAGACAATTGAACGTTTTGAATCAAAGTGCATCCGCAGAATTTTCTAGAAACAATTCTTTCAAGCGCCCGGCATTCTTTGATTCTCATATTTGAATATGGAAAGCGGAATGCGAAATTCAAATTCGTTTCGAACGAATTTCAATATTCGTTCGATTTTTATAAAGAGATTTTATGTCTATGGTGGATGCCGTTTCGAGAATTATTATTGGAGTAATAAAATGTGTTCTAGTCAATAGATGTTATCCGTCGAAATCTTTAATTTTCGGAAAATGGTACAACAATATTTTTATATATTATGTTTTAGACATTTCTTGGGACCTTTTTGGAAGCTTTGGAAGGCGTACGAGGACTTAATTTTTTTTTTAAACTTCACTTTAGTAAGGCTAGGAATTTTTGAAGTGAAAACTTCTTTACCGACACCGCGCTACATTCGGATGTGTTCGGCTGTCCTCGGTTTTAAACTCGATATGTCAGTGAGTGACGGCAAAGTATTCTGTTTGTGGTTTGTTTTAACTTCTGTCGGCACTCCTAGAGTGTCACTTTTTTTCTGGGTTTACTGTCGTTATAATTCCTTTTTGAGTAGATCACTTCACAGTTGGACCTTTTTTCAATGTTTGCCTACCCAGTAGGTGTAGGTAGGCATTGCCATTGACCATGAAATGAATACTCACCTACTTTATGATGGGTAATTGATACTGGCAGAATAGCCGACATCGGCTCAGTTGGTAAAAAGGAAAACAAAAAACAATAGGTTTATTATTGACATTTCTACTTTCAAAAATTACTCTCAAATATACACATCGGAGAGTAATGTTTGAAAGTTTCCAGTAGGATGTCACATATTTTTGCAATATGAGCGGCACTGATTGTGATATAGAAGAAAGAAAACTCGGAACATTTTAGTTAGGTGTATGCTGCCAAAATGATGTCAATATTTTTGAAATATGAGCGGTGCTGACACAAAATACAGAGGGTACAGAAAGCAATCACATGTATGTACATACTTCACTTTTCATACCTACGCTCGGCGGTCGCGCTAGGGTTGTCAACTTTGGCTTATGCACAAAAAACTATCGTGGTAGTGGCACTCGTACTAATTGTTTGATTTATTGTTGAGCTTATTTTACAATATTAAAACAAAACAATAAGCATAGTATTACAATACAAAAAGTTTACAGAACAAAAACATATAAAAATTTACATTTGTCAATTTTCATTTTCGAAAATCCCTAATAACTTCAAAACGGGTTACCCTATTTACACAATTTATTTTGCCCTTTCCGTTTTAGACCTAAACCTATCAAATGATACTAAAAACAACACAATATCTACACAAACAAAAAATCATGTTTTCAACTTACGCGCTTACTAAGAGCACTTTGTATGTAGATTGCCTTCTGTACTATCTGTATTTTGTGGTACTGATTTGCCCAATGTCATCATCATTTCAGCCGAAAGACGTCCACTGCTGGACATAGGCCTCCCCCAAGCACCTCCACTTCGACCGGTCCTGTGCTTCCCGCATCCAACGGGTTCCTGCGGCCTTCACAAGGTCGTCGGTCCACCTTGTGGGAGGCCTTCCGACGCTACGTCTTCCGGTACGCGGTCGCCACTCCAGAACCTTCGACCCCATCGACCTTCTGTTCTGTGAGCAATGTGGACTGATCAATGCCCACTGCCACTTAAGTTTGGCAATTCTTCGGGCTATGTCGGTTACCTTGGTTCTCCTGCGGATCTCCTCATTCCTGATTCGATCACGCAGGGAAACTCCAAGCATAGCCCTCTCCATTGCCCTTTGGGTGATTTTTTTGCCTTCTTATAAGGCCCAATGTGTGCGACCACGTTTCAGTGCCATAAGTCATCACTGGCAACACGCACTGGTCAAAGACTTTCGTCTTGAGACACTGCGTTATGTGGGACGAGAAGATATTGCGTAGCTTCCCGAACGCTGCCCAGCCGAGTCGGATTCGTCGATTAACCTGTTTCTCGAAGTTAGACCTACCTAACTGGACAGTTTGTCCTAGGTAAACATACTCGTCCACGACTTCGAGTGTAGCGTCTCCGATCTTTATGAGATGGGCATTTGACATGACCTTCGTTTTGTCCATGTTCATTTTAAGACCCACTCTTTCGGAGGCTCTACTGAGGTCATCGAGCATTGTACTGAGGTCCTCCATAGTCTCAGCCATGACTACGATATCATCGGCAAACCGAAGGTGAGTTATGTACTCGCCATTGATGTTGATGCCAGTCCCTTTCCAGTCCAGAACCTTGAAGACATCCTCCAGGGCAGCGGTGAACAGCTTCGGAGAGATAACGTCTCCCTTTCTCACACCTCGCTGCAGAAGGATAGGTTTCGAGGTCTGATCCTGGAGTCTGATTGACATAGTGGCGTTTTCGTACAGACACTTCAGCACTTCGATGTACCGATAGGCGATCTGGCCCCGTTGAAGAGACTGCAGCACAGCCCATGTCTCGATCGAATCAAAGGCTTTCTCGTAGTCCACAAACGCTAAGCAGAGAGGCAGGGTTATATTCTTCGGTCTTCTGTATAACCTGTCGCAGCGTATGTATGTGGTCTACGGTGCTAAAGCCTTTACGGAATCTGGCTTGTTCGGGAGGCTGGAAGTCGTCAAACCTGCACGCGAGATGGTTCGTGATGACTGTCGAAAACAGCTTGTAGACATGGCTCAGGAGTGAGATGGGCCTATAATTCTTAAGGAGGGCATTATCGCCCTTCTTAAAGAAAAGTATTACCACACCCCTGCTCCATGCCTGTGTGTGTGTGTTGCCCTCGAGTATGACGGAACCAAACAGCTTCTGAAGGGCCTTCAGAACGGGTTTTCCGCCGGCCTTCAGCAACTCTGTAATTCCGTCATCACCCGGTGCCATTGCCCAATGTAGGTACTGTTAAATAGTACTTGCCAAGTACTAAGACTGCTTGGCGAACTAACACGAAAATTGTTTCGAACAGTTTCAATCTCGTGTGTTTAGTAGTTCTGGGAACTACTCTTTAAACAAAGTATTTTCAGGCCAACTACGGCCATTAAAAATGTGGCGTCACGTATTGTGCCTTTGTGAACGCACCTTAGAATACGTGGCGTCGCCTGCATTGTTTTAGTTTATGTATTTATAAGTTAGTTAGGAACGCACCCCTGTTAAGTGGCAACACAAAATGTACGATCCGGGGCGCTAAGCGCAGCGTTCCTTAAGTGGTAACGCTCTCTCGCTTGCCAACCGTCACTATTTCTCCGTCACCTACGGTCACTCGCAGGTAATACACTGACTGACGACAACATCTTGCGTCAGTTATGGCTTCGTCGCTTACCTCAGCATGTGCAAGGCATCTTTGCGGCCCAGGCTGATCTCGGCCTTGACAGGATAGCGGACATCGCCGACAAAATTGTTGAAGCTCAGCCAGGCCCTGCAAACGTGTACGCAACAGCAGCCACACCTTCTTCCGTCCAAATGGTGGAACGAATTGAGGAGCTGAGCCAAAAAATAGAAGCATTAACATCCGAGCGATCCCGTTCTCGTAACAACTCCAGATCACGGAGCACGAGTACACGCAGAACCAATGATGTCGTGGCTGCTAAATACTGCTGGTACCATAAAAAATTCGGCCCCAAGGCTAAAAAGTGCATTTCTCCGTGTATCTGGAAGTCGGAAAACCCAACAAACAGTCAGTAATGGCGGCAACTGATTGCGACAGCTCACCACCTCTCAGCCGCCGTCTTTTCATAACCGATCAGGAAACCAAACGTCAATTTTTAATTGACACCGGATCGGACTTATGCTGCTATCCTCATCGCTGGCTTACAGATCACAGGAAGCCCTCCGACTATGAACTCTGTGCCGCTAATGGTAGCAGAATTAAAACATATGGCACGGTAACCTTGACGCTCAACTTCCAACTCCGTCGCCAATTCGTCTGGAATTTCATCGTTGCGGATGTCAACAGCCCAATCATTGGTGCGGATTTTCTGGCATACTACCATTTGCTGCCAGACTGCCGTACCAAGCGTTTGATCGACGGCATTACGAGCCTATCAACTGTTGGCTCCACCGCTACATCAGACCAACCGAGTGTCAAGGCAATTGCCCCGGCAAATTCTGCTTCTGCACAAGTGCTCGCAGAGTTCCCGGAAATCACTCGTCCTCCTGGCTTACCCAGAATAATCAAACATGACACGGTGCATTTTATTAAAACAACCGATGGGCCGCCCATTTCTTGCCGTCCTCGCCGTCTGGCACTCCAAAAGTTGTCGTCTGCCAAAAAGGAGTTCGAGAACATGGTTCATTCTGGCACAGCACGACCTTCCAAGAGCGCCTGGTCGTCTCCATTGCACATGGCCTTAAAAAAGGACCAAACTTGGCGTCCCTGTGGCGATTACCGCGCACTTAACGCCCGAACTGTACCGGATAGATATCCCGTCCGAAACATCAACGATTTTGCCTACAACCTTACTGGCTCTAAAATTTTTAGCACTATCGACCTTGTGAAAGCATATCATCAAATTCCTGTATCTGAGGAGGACGTCCCGAAGACAGCTATCGTTACTCCGTTTGGCCTCTTCGAATTTCCTTTCATGACCTTCGGTCTCCGTAATGCTGGTCAAACATTCCAGCGGTTTATCGACGAGGTCACACGGGGCCTCGATTTCTGCTTTCCGTACGTAGATGACATCCTCGTCCATTCAGCTGATGAGGCTCTTCACTGCGAACATCTACGCATTCTCTTCGGACGCCTGCGAGACTACGGAGTAGTAATTAACCCCTCCAAGTGCGTCTTTGGTGCACGAGAAGTGACATTTTTAGGCTACCATATCAGTCCCGAGGGAACCCGTCCTCCTCAAGATCGTGTCCAGACCATCCTAGACTTTCCTCCTCCTAAGACAGTCCAAGGTGTGCGCCGTTTTCTCTGCATGTTAAATTATTATCGCCGATTCGTACCCCACGCTGCACTGTTCCAGGCTCCACTTATAAAAGCTGTGGTTGAAACCAAAGGCAAGGGTGCCAAACCATTTATATGGTCACCTTTGCTTTTAGACCAATTTCAAGCCTGCAAGGAGAGTTTAGCTAATGCCACTCTTCTGCAATATCCGGTCAACGGCGCGCCTCTCGGACTGTTTACTGACGCATCCAACGTCCACCTTCTTCAGCAAGAAACTGACAGATCAGCAAACACAGTGGCCTGCTTATTATCGCGAGTTACTGGCGGTGTACGAAAGTGTACAACATTTCCGCCACATTCTCGAGGTCCAACACATAACCATTTTCACGGACCATAAGCCGCTCCTCTATGCTTTTGTACAGCGCCGTGAAAAACTCCCCCCTGCCCAGTTGAACCAACTGTCTTTTATCAGTCAGTTTACGACTGACATAAAATATATTAAAGGAGAGGACAACGTCGCCGTCGTCGCCGACGCTTATGTCACGCGTCGAGGCTATTGCATTTGACCAGGACTACACAGCCCTCGCCGAATCACAGAAGTCAGACTCAGAGTTATCTTTCCTGCGTACTCAAGGATCAAGCCTGCAATTGACCGATGTGTATATTCCAGAAACTAAGATCTCTGTCACCTGTGACGTGTCCACGGGCAACCCTCGTCCCTATCTTACGCCTCCCTTTCGGAGAGAAGCTTTTAACAAGGTCCACAACCTTAGTCACCCCGGTGCACGAGCTAGCACCCGCTTAGTGACCGAACGGTATGTTTGGCCTTCTGTCAACAAGGATTGCAAGGAGTGGGCACGAAATTGCGAGGCGTGCCAACGCGCAAAAGTATCGCGTCATAATTTTTCACCTATCGGTAAATTCCAACTACCATCTGGTCGCTTCAAACATGTCCACATTGACATCATCGGCCCCCTGCCGATTTGCAGCGACTACCGATATTGTTTAACAGCAATTGATAGAATTACTAGATGGCCTGAGGTCTGGCCAATGCGGACTATCACTGCGGAGGAGGTATCAGAAACCTTTACTCGAGAATGGGTGGCCCGTTTCGGTGTACCCTCAGTCATTACGACAGACCAAGGCACTCAGTTTGAGTCTGATCTGTTTCGCCGAATGACGACACATTTCGCCACTAAGCGAATTAGAACAACGGCATACCATCCCTGCGCCAATGGCATGATTGAGCGTGTTCATCGCCAACTCAAGGCTACTCTGATGTGCCACCAAGATTCTTGGGTACGTGCACTACCTTTCGTCCTTCTTGGCATGCGATCCGCTTTCAAAGAAGATCTGAAAGCTACAGCTGCTGAATTGCTTTACGGAGAAACACTTCGGTTGCCCGGCGAAATGCTTGTCCCAGTTTCTGATACTGACACTACAAACAATCCTGCAGATTTTGTCGTACAACTTCGACGTAAAATGTCGACTGTACGACCAATCCCTGCATCTCGTCACACTCAACCATCATCTTTCATCTTCAAAGATCTCTCGTCAGCAACTCACGTTTTTCTTCGTGACGATACAGTCAGACGCCCCTTACAACCACCATATACAGGTCCATACCAAGTCATTGATCGCGCCAGCGATGGCAAAACAATGACTTTGGTCATCAAGGGTAAAAACGTCGCTGTAAGCATTGATCGCGTCAAGCCGGCTTACATGGAACACACCAAACCTACAGTCCTTGAACCTCCGACAAAAACTGTTACACCCACTGACACAACCACATCAAAACCAAAACAGCCAGATTCATCTTTAAACGCAGACACCAATCCAACAACTACTACAAAACTGCCATATACCACTCGGTCTGGCAGACGAGTAAAATTCAAGGATTTCTCCGATTTCTGTTAAATCGGTTCATCCTTCTCCGTGGGGGGGTGGTGTATTGTGCCTTTGTGGACGCACCTTAGAATACGTGGCGTCGCCTGCATTGTTTTAGTTTATGTATTTATAAGTTAGTTAGGAACGCACCCCTGTTAAGTGGCAACACAAAATGTACGATCCGGGGCGCTAAGCGCAGCGTTCCTTAAGTGGTAACGCTCTCTCGCTTGCCAACCGTCACGGGACACGGACTACATTTATTTTACCTGTCCCCACTAGTTTTAGTTAGTTATATTTTGTACTAAATTATAGTGTATCCGAACTGTGAACTAATACGTGTGGCAATTACAATATTAACTGCAAGTCGTAGTTTCACTTCCGCTCTTCGACCGCAACTTCACCTCCAATACGCGTTAGAGAAGACATGTGGACACCTTCCACCTATGTCTCCAAAAAAAATTGCCATGGCGGACGGTATTTCACGTCCACACGGCGGGGTATTGGTACAGTTTTCAATTAGCAATAATCGCACCTCGGATTAACCTCATTGGTTACGATATTGCCTCTGCGCAAAGTTAGCTTTTGTACACATTGCCCCGCGCCACCAAACGCCGTGCAGCAAACGATAGCGCGATCTAACTCGATCCCAAATCCCAACGTCATCTAGGCGCACTTTCGGTACTAAATATCGTTCTCGAATACCTAAGGATCAACGTAAAACCGGTTTTTGCAATGTAAAGGACGTTTAAAGAATGGGGGCGCTATTCGTTAAAATTATTTTTGACTAGCCTTATTTAGCATCACCTTACAAAATTTTTGAAGAAAGCTAAATAATGAACATTAGACAGTTAATATGTTTACATTTTTTTTATGTGAGACTAGCTGCGCCCCGCGGTTTCACCCGCACAAATGTCGATCCCGTGGAAACATCGGAATAAAAAGTGTGTCAGCTACCTCCATACCAAATTTTATCAAAATTGGTCCAGCCGTTTGAGCGTGAAGAAGTAACAAACATATAAACACACCCCCACACACACTCACAAACTTTCGCCTTTACAACATGAGTGTGATTGTTTCTTTGAGTTAAGTCATCACAAAGTACCTACCGGATATCTATGGTACCTACAGTGATATTTTAAAAGTGATATTATATTGTTTTTGTTTAGCTTAAATACTGTCTTGCGGCTGGGAACAGACCTCCCCAAGTTCTATTATTTTGATTAATTTTAAGTAAGTCCAGAAACATTTAAGACCCGAAGGGAATATTGTCTGTATATCCCGAAGCCCGAAGGGGTACCTACGCAATTACGCAGAGATTTACATCCACCCACATTTCGCCAGTTTTAAAGAGTAAATGGCTGCCTTTCTACCAGAGATGAGCGAAGATGCGTAGCGAGGGATGACGTGTGTGTTAAACTAACCAATACCAACGCTAACTTAGTTCAAGCTATAAAAAAGGGTAGATGATAAACTTTCTTGGAAACTGCACATCGATCACGTCAAAATAAAATTAGTATCACTGTTAGGAGCGTTACGAAAAGTTACAAAATGTATCCCGAAAAAAGTTCGTCTAATTATATATAACTCTCTAGTAAAATCAAACCTTGAATACCTAATCGAAGTGTGGGGATCAGCCGCTAAATCTAATCTAAACTCACTACAGCGAATACAAAACAAACTTATCAAAGTACTATTTCACTATCACTATCTATACCCAACAAAAAAATTATACCAAAAAACTAAACTACTAAATCTCACACAATTATACACATATTACACCTGCATTCTCATAAAAAAAATCACCACGAATTCCGTACAATCAAACATAAAACTACACAAAAAAGCAATAACATACAACACAAGAAGCAAAAACAAATTTCAACTAATGACTGCACGTGCACGGACTAATTACGGAAAAAAAACAATATTGGTTGAAGGGGCACAACTGTTTAATGATTTACCGGAGGATTTAAAGAGGTGTGATAGTATAAACATATTTAAGGCAAAACTTAAGAAACATGTATGTACCCTGTAAAGTCGGCAAAGCCCCAGAGGCAAATATGATATTATTATTTATCACTTAGATATAAGCACTTTGTATCTCATTTTAAGTGAACTATGTTATTTAAGTTCTTATGAGAAATAAATATCTTTAAACCTAAAAAGAAGCGATGTTATTGGTTGGTTTCACACACATCTGTCGCTACGTCTGCGTCCTCGCTCATCTCTGGTGGAAAGGCAGCCTAAGACCGCTTTCATAAGGTCATAGCACACGTATCAAACCGAAAAGGGAGCGGCACCGTATCAACTCGATCCGTTAAGTATTCTTCGTATGAAACTCTGCAACGCACACTAATCGGAATCGTAACGTAATCGCCTCGCCTCGGGAAAAGCTCACGAACCGCGGTGCGGTGCGTTACGGCTCGTCGTCCCCGCGCTTACATCTCTCCGTACCCGAGCTTACGTCTCTTCGTTCACCCTTACCCCTCTCACCCCTCCGGCCTGCACCATCAACCAGCGGTCGGTGAGCCGTGAGCGCGGCGTCGCCTAGCCGTAGCCGAGTCGACGTATCGGAGCTTCTGATCCGCTTTGGTTACGTGGTTACGTTAGGTTGGCGATAGGGAACTGAGGGATGGTGCTCTGAAGACCATACCGTTACACGGTAACCAACACGCATACAGCTCAGGCAAGTCGACTGAATCCGCCCTACATCTGGTAGTCAACCAGATAGAGGAAGCGATTCATCAGAAAGGCACTTGTCTGGGCACTTTCATAGACATCGAAGGAGCCTTCGACAAAACCAACTTCTCCAGTATCAACAGCGCCCTCTCCAGACATGGAGTAGAACAGGTACTAACGGACTGGATCACAAACATGTTAAGTAAACGAGTGGTTCGCCTTGAAGGTGAGCAGCAGCTGGCCATGATAGCTAGAGGTTGCCCCCAGGGTGGGGTCGTGTCCCCCCTTCTATGGAATCTGGTAATTAATGACCTCATCACCAAACTCAACGCCAACCGCTTCTACACAGTAGGTTATGCCGACGACCTTGCAATTTTGGTTTCGGGGAAGGTAACGGGCACGATATGCAACCTCACTCAGCAAGCGCTACGTATCGTGGAGAGATGGTGCAGGGACTTTGACCTTTCAGTGAACCCCGCTAAAACTGAACTGGTTATGTTTACCCATAAACAAGCGTTAGGGCCTTTTCGCCTACCTAAACTGTTCGATACTGAACTCCAGCTGGCCAACGAAGTCAAGTACCTTGGTGTAACACTAGACAGTAAGTTAAACTGGAGCAGTCATCTGGACAACAAACTGAACAGGGCTTGCATAACCTTTTGGCAGTGCCGGAGAATGATAGGTAAGAAGTGGGGCCTATCCCCTAAAATTACACTCTGGCTGTACACTGCAGTGATCCGCCCCATGATAAGCTACGGAGCTGTGGTTTGGTGGCCTCGCACCAAGCTAGTGACAGCCTCCAACAAACTGCAACGCATGCAAAGACTAGCCTGCATGGCGACTACGGGCTGTATGAGGACTACTCCGACTGCAGCGGTAGAAGCCATCCTGGGAATCCCGCCGCTCCACCTGTTCATACAGCAGGAAGCGACGATGGCGGCTCGTCTTAACACACTAAATCTCTGGGGTAAGAGTAATACACCACACACCACGCTGCTTGAGGGACTCCATAAGGATTTTCCCATTACGAAAGCCATAAACGACCGGGTTCCTAAACAATTTATGTTTGATAAAAAATACAAGATCCAGCTTCACGAGGATCGCCGATGCGAGGGGTTGTGCCCCTCAGAGCTGCGTATCTTCACGGACGGATCCAAAACAGGTAGTGGCACAGGAGCTGGAATCTTCTCGGAGGAATTCAACATACATATAGCCACACCAGTGGGGGTCCACAACACAGTGTTCCAGGCCGAATGCTTGGGCATCTCTCTAGCCGCTTCAGCCATTATGGCCAGGGAAGTTAAGGAACACTCAATCCGCATACTCTCAGACAGCATGGCTGTTCTGCAAGCGCTGAACAGTTACACAGCTGACTCTGGGCTAATATACGAGTGTCACCAGCGCCTCAACCAGGTGGGTAACCTCAATAATATAACCATACAATGGATCAAAGGACACAGCGGTTCGCTAGGCAACGATGCAGCCGACGAACTTGCCAGAAGAGGGTCGAGTATGGCACCCGTGGGACCCGAGCCCATCGTGCCACTCCCCTTCGGGTACATACGCACTCTGGTAAGGAAACGCACAAGAGAGCAACACAATAAACTATGGACGGACCAAGGTGAATGCAGGCAGGCGAGGGAAGCACTTCCCACATTGGATGGCCGCCTCACGAAACAGGTTCTCCGTCTAACAAAACAAAAGCTGCGTATAGTTACCGCAGCTTTAACTGGCCACGGGTCATTCAATAAACACCTCTTTGTCATAGGAGTAACGGACAGTCCGTTGTGCAGGGCCTGCATGGAGGACGACGAGACAGCGGCACATGTGCTTCTAAACTGCCCGGTGATCGCCACGTACAGGGCAAAGTACTTCGGTAACCCAGGTACCCTACGTGAGACGGTCAGTAACATCAAGGCGTTGCTGGCCTTCTTTGAGGAGCTGGGGTGGATCGAATAGTCGATTTTCCCACCCATACGCAAAATACGCGCATTGACGTGGAGTTGCGGACACCAGGATGCCTACCATGATCTAACTAAAAACGATTCAAAAGCAAGACATTTCAGTTTAGGTTCCTAAGCTGCATCGCTTCAAAGTCGTACCATGACGTCCAATACGCTCAGCGGCATTTGGATCGTTAAAAGTGAATGAAAGATCGCAATTTGTGGCTGAACCGCGTTTGAAACGTTTCTGGTGAAAAAGAGACAACGCTATTATTATCAAATAAGTTTGTTTCACGCACATTTTAGTGTTAGACACGTTCAGAAGCAAGTAACATTTTATTTGTTCTTAACTCAGTATCATTACTTAAAAGTAAAACAGACTCTCAACAGTTGTTTTTAAGATTCCACGTTAATACGTTAACTATTGTTAAAATAATTCTTAGTCAAAGTAGATATTTATTTACCTTTTCCTATTTAATATACGAAAAAATATTTCTAGTTCGGCGTAATAAAACAATGTTTCTTTTTCGAACGTACCAGAGTAAAAAAAGTTGTGTCAGTTGTCATGTCACTGTCAGTGTCACTGTCAAAGTCAGTGTCAGTTTAACTAGATACGTAGTCTGTGACAGTGTTGCCAACCCTACTGTTTTAACAGTAGATTTACTGTTTTCACCATGACATCCCTGTTTTCTGTTTAAGCACCAATTTCTACTGTTTTTATTATAATATTTACTGGAGATTTCGTCTAAAACGATAAAACCTCCAGTTAAAATACCTAGCTTCATGATATGCATGTATGTATTCGAATTAATTTTTGTATAAGTCTAACAAAACAGCAGTAAACATTTTGAAAATTGAACTAAGAAATAAAATGTCGACGACGACAATCACATCACATTACACAATAAAACAGAAGTAAAGGAGTGCATACATTTAATGGAACTGAAAACCCTACGAAGAAATTCAATAAAAGTATGTATGTATTAATTAAAAGAAAACGAGACAGAAAATATCGGAGACAGAGAAATTGAAAATGATAAATAATTACTTGCAAGAATATTTCTAAGAATTTGTCAATTTTTCATATTTTTAACATAACAGATAAATAATGATGATTATGCGTTGCGGGTTTCATTTTCTATTATAATAAAGCAGTAGGCTTAATGTTTTAAAGTTATCATTTAACTGTTTTCTGCTATGATCTGCTGCTTTATGTTTCGGTTAGGTTGGCAACAATGGCAACACTGTCTGTAGAGTTGTGATTCCCCTGCTGTGGTTGTGATTACGGTGGCAAAATAAAGAGAAGTGTAGTTTTGAAAAAGTTTAACATTATTTTAAGGAATGTCGTAAGTATTAAACATTGTATAATTTGTATAAGTACTGAAACTAAATAATTCCTTCGAGAAGTCTATAGACAAATCTACTAAGAAAGTGAATAAATGTGCAACTTGCCTCGAGAAGCCACTTATGTCTTTGTGACAAGAATTTCAAGTGCTTTTTTTGTTGCATTCTAGTCGAAAAAGGAGAGTAACATTTAACCAGCTCGAGTCCTTGTGGGAGATTTTAAATGAAAACAGAGCTCTCGCAACTGGTTACAACAAATCTTCCCAGGCCCGAGAATATTCTAAAAGGATGTGGCAAATCGCGGCTGACACTTTGAACTCCCAGGGTGATGGTGCAGAAAAGGATTGGAAGGGCTGGTGTAAAGTAAGTAAATTTCATATGTACATATTACGTAACAGTGGCCTTAGTGTGAGTTTTTTCGACTTACGTTCGATTGCGACAAAATTCTAACGCGCGTTAGAATTTTGTATGGGAAATTAGGTTTCTCCTAGTGACCACCAGGTGGCGCTATAACTTCTTCCCCTAAAACATTCTAACGCGCTCGCTATCGAACGTGAGTGAAAAAACTCACACTAAGGCCACAGAAATTGCTTCACATTACTGTTAAATACATTTACTAACATATGCAATCTTTTCAGTACTGGAATGACTACAAAAGCAAGCTAAAATCTAAAGTCGCCAGTGCACGAGCCTCTCTGCACAGAACTGGAGGTGGGCCATCTAACGAAGGAAGATTGTCCGATTTAGATTTAAAATTTCTCCAAATATTGGGTGAGGATTTCGGGGCGGGTCTTCCTGGAATTAGAGTGGAACCATCATTTAACATTGTAAGTATGTGTGCTAAACTTTATAGGGATGTGCTTGACTTTGATGTTTCTCAATTAAAAAAAAAACATAAGGAGTAAAGCATTTGTGCGCTGCATACACTATACAGTACTTAGCTGATAGACATTGCTTAACATCTTTCAATTATTACAGCCAACAGAAGATCAGACTGAGGCAGGGAGCACTCCACTATTATCTGCTCATAGTGAGCAATCTGAAAGCATACTGGCTCATCATTCGAACATGGAGTCAGTATTAGATATACTAGTGTTTCCTCCTGAGTCAACAGCGGCGGCGTCTACACCACCCGCGCCCACGCTAGCAACGACCCCGCCCCCTCCACCAACCCAGACCCCGCCCCCTCCATCAGCCCCGGCAGCGGCGCCAAGCGCTTCGTCTACGCCGCGCCGCACCCCGCGTCGGCGGCAGAGGCAGCGCCGAGTGGTACCTATGTCTTCAGCTACAGCAAGGCAAGCACTGGTTAATATGTCTGAGGAGAGAGTTAGACTTGATCAAAAAAGAAACCAAATTTTAGAAAATATAGCTCTTGAACTCGGAGAAATAAAAGGCATATTAAATACTAGGTAAGAATATAAGTTTCTATTAATTACAAAATACAATGAAACATCACTCCTGAAATAAAATAATTAAACCTGCTACCAGTTTATGACACTCCCAAAAAATTAGGACAACATTGCCACAATGACTGGCAGTGCTCAGCATTTGTGCTAAATATAGACACTGATGGATCTTTAAATAAATAACCCAACCCTCTACAATATACAAAATGAAACAACAGCAATACATTATTACAACTTTATTTTTCAGGCTTCCCGGGCTGCCCACAGCCGACGAACAAGCCTAGCTCTTGTGGCCGTGCCTTGCTGGAGATTATGTTGACTGCCATCCCCAACATCAACATAGTTATTTTGCATTTGGGCTTCTTGGTGAACCTCTGCATCTGTTAGTTCTGGCACCGGAAGTTGAGCCCGATTGCAAATGTTGTGTAAAATGACACAGGCATTTACAATAGAGGCTGCAACTTCTGGCTTATAATGCAAGACTCGATGCACTAACAGACAGCGGAAACGTGCTTTAAGAAGCCCAATTGTCCTCTCAACAATGTTTCTGGCCCGGATGTGCATATCTGTATAATGTCTCTCTGGTGTATCTGGTGGAGCATCTAATATTGGTGTCATCAAAAATGGTCTTAGTGGATATCCAGAGTCACCTGTAAAGAAATATTTCACTTATTAGACTGTTTCAAAAAGAATATGTGAGAGAAATGAGACTGTGACCTCTGAGTTTGTTTCGGCCTTTCTTCTCAGAGTAGTCAGATAGGAAACGCCGACCACACCTACTTACATAAAATAAATCATTTATCATTTATAAATATGTAAAAAAAATAAAAATAAGTAGGTGTACTAATTTTGCATAGGTACATTAATTATTATTTTATTAAGGCGATTAAAAATCATCAATACATCTTAAATAGTTGGATTTGCTTTGGTTTGGTCTGATTTCCGAAATCAGGCCAAACCAAGGCAAATCTAGCATAGAGAGATGTATTGATGATTCTTATGGTTATAATTATGTAAATACATGTTTATTATTGTCGCGAATCATATTTTGATCAAGATACAACAATGACCTGCAAATTGCAAAAAACGCAAGAAATATTTCGCGGGCTACCACAGAGGAACCACTTTAACTGAAGTATATTATATAAATATCTCTTACCAAACCACACTGAAGTAATTTGATGTAGACTATAGACATAATTCCTATAATGTGAGTAATATTTCTTACCAAGAAGCCAAGTTGGCTCATCAAGTGTCTCTAAATGAGCCTTGATTGGATGTTGATTCCATATAAAAGAGTCATGTGAAGCTCCACCGTGGCTGGCATCAACACTTGTGATGTACATATTAGCATCACATATCTAACAACAAAAAAAGTACAAATTAATGAATGTAGGTACCAAAGTTTTAACTTTGAATTGCACAGTCATAGTTATGTTACTTAATTAATAGTAGTTCCATAATTACTAAGTGTAAAATGGAATATTATTGTAAAAGTTTAATGTAGGTACTGTTAAAGTTTCATTACCAGTTGAACATTTAAGGAATGATAGTGTTTTCGACAAAAATATCTTTCTTCATGCTCATCGGGTCTTATGATGGCGATTTGCGTGCAGTCGATGCAACCCAAAACTCCTGGGATTCTAAATTGTTGATAAAACCTAGAATAATTGGTAATTTTATTAAACAATCACGAAAATTATTTTACTAAAGTAAAAGGTAGGTGGACTCATCCAAAGGAATTGAGCCAAAAATTTATAGTACCTACGATACCAATAGAAATAAAATCAAGAGATGCATTGCAAGGGAACAATCCCTTGAAGATATACATAAACAGAAAAAGATATGGAAAGCGATCTGCTATCTTAATATTGACAGCAATAAGTATAAATGTATAATTATCTTTATTTTAGAATTAAAGTTACCTAATTGCACTATCTATCTTTTTACTATTGTTGATAATTACTGTAAGAATTAAAATAATAAGTAAGTAATATTAGCCAAAGATGATTGTTAACCTGAAAATTTGTAATTAGACTGTGATACTTAATACCTACTTATAATTTCTAATTAATACCTATTAAACAAAATATTTGGCCAATTCGGGGCATCAGCTAGTTAGTAATTAAATTGTTTAGTTTAAGTTTAAGTTTAAAAACAAAACTTTGTTACTATTTAATTGTGGTTCTCTACTGCTACTTTTTATTATTTGGTTTGATTAAATAATGTAATTGAAAAGGAAGCTTTTTGTTTATCAATTATTTATATAACATCATGAATAATTTCCAATAAACTGTTCATGTTTGTTACATTTAATGTAATTCATGGAGAGGGAAGACCTTGTGCCCTGCATTGGGATGTATATAGCGTGAAGTGGTGGAAGTGGAAGCAGCTTTAAGTTTCACTTTATTATTTTTCATGCCGAGACAATATCAACCCAAAATTATTGTTTTACTTACTCTTTTCTTATAGAATTCCTTTCCTCTAATGTCCTTGGGAAAACAATGTATTTATTTCTCATTTGGAGAGAATTTAATGCCGTGGTTACTTGAGACAATACAGATGACACTGTTTGTTGTGCCACGGAATGACCACCTATGTCTCCAATTGGTCTTTGATAAGACCCTGTGGCATAGAATGACAATGCAGTCAAAACCTTAAACAAATATTACAACAATAATTGTACACTTATTATGGTTAGACACTAAAACACACACTCACACATAAACCTTAGAGTTGTAAAAATTGGATAGGTTATAAGTAATTTCTCAAGATATCAAGTTATATATGTTAGATTATCTACCTTGTTCTCTAAGGATAAATCCGTTGACTTGACAGGCTCTTTGAACATTGGGCTCAACTCAGCGCACAAATCGAGCACTAATTCTTTGGATAGCCTGTAGCGCCTAATGAATTCGGCATCCTCAAAATTATTGAAGGGGTCCAACTGGCCGCGTAACTGGAGCCTCTTACGTTTTTGGGCATAGTGTGAGGCAGAATCTTCCTCAAAAAACTCAAATAAAAGTAGTTCATCAGACATCTGTTAAAGAAAAACAAATGCGGTTAAAAAATGCATGTAAAATGGGTATTTTAGACTTTAAAAGAAAGATTAAAGTACACTTACATTGGTTTTTGTAAAATTCCTCTAAAATAGCACTAAAAAACTCCGTTTTCGCCAATAATTCACCAAACGTTTCAGTTTATGTTAGAGAAATAGTAACTTTTATTGAATCGCTTATTTTGACAGTTAGCGTTTCAGTTTGAGCTCCTCTATGGACGTCATGGTACCAAACACAGTACAAAATTGAATGAATGAAACCAAAACTTGCGACTCAGTTTGGGATAATCGCTGTCAGATGGCGTGGCCTAAACTGAATCGTTAAACTGACGTCATGGTACGAATTAGACGAACAGTTCAGTTTAGGTCCTAAAATGAGTCGCGTTAAGAGGTTGTGGTAGGCCTCCAGCCCGTAGTACCTATTACGTTAGGTTGACGCCCGCTTTGAAGGCGAAGCGAAAGGGGACACGGTGCCGATCCCTTTCCGATTTGTTACGTGTGCTATGACCTTTAGGCCGCTTCCACATTAGGACGCTAGCAGCGCTAACAGCCACGCTATAGCAGCGCGGCTGACACGCTGTAGTTTAGATCAGCGTGGCGCATTTCATATCAAACAAGGATTTCGACGGGCTCATCGTCGACTGAGCGCATGCGGCCGCCGCGCTTCTTATTATATGAAATTCTGATTGGGCGACGGTCGCGCGACTGTCGCGCTACTAAAGTCGCCTAAATGTGAAAGCGGTCTTAGGTGACTTTAGCAGCGCGACAGTCGCGCGGCTGACGCGCGACCGTCAACCAATCAGAATTTCGTGTTATAAACAGAAGCGCGGTAGCCGTAGCGTGCGTTCAGTTAGCGACATTTTGGCGATGAACCAGTGTTGCAAGCGCACGCGATTATAGGCTGCCCAATGAGCGATTTGACACCGAACGATTTATTATTGAAATTCAAATACGTCCTGTTTTGTGGGACTCAAGAAGCGACGATTGCAACAGGACCTTAAAAAAGAAAAACTGGCAAGAATTATGTACATTATCAAAAGCGGGATCAACAATGTCTCCCCGTCGGAATCCATTTTTGAAATGAAGTGCGCCATACTGATCTAAAGTTTAGAACAGCGCGGCTGTCCTTATAATGTGAAGGTATCTGCTTCTGCCGCGCTACTATCGCACTGCTAACGTCCTAATGTGAAAGCGGCCTTAGGTTAAGGGCCCACCACGAAATATAATCGTTGCGGAAAATAATCGCCAATCCGTGAATAATACTAATATACAGCAGTCCGCGCACTGCGGTAAATAATCGCTTGAAAAATTATAAGCGTTCGCGATTTTATTTCGCTAGAGCATACATGCCTGCGATTAAAGAAATTACTTAGTAATACAAAATAGGATATTATAACATTTACCCGTGTTTGCGAATACAAACTAAGGAAAGCAGCAATTCAGGCAACGGTTTTAAATAATCGTATCTGTCTTGTACTGCGAGGAGCGCGGGAAAAACTCTGACAAGCCACAGGAATTGTGGTACGAAAATTGGTATTAGCGTCCTCTATAAAACTATCCAGGACATTTATGTATGACTTGGTGATAATAGTTATAGGTAGTTATAGTTTACACTTGTCTTTATTGGTGACTTGTAATTTGACGTATTCCTTTCAGGGGGCCTAAAAAGGCCACTTTGGAGAATCATAAAAGGATAACATTATGAATTGTAATATGGCGAAGCGGGTCCGTGTTTTTCTTTTTTTCGCTGCACTACGTAGGTATAATCAAAGAGATTGTAATTGGATTTGGATCGGATTGATTGGTATTTTAGCACAGACAAAAAAAAATAACTGAAAAATGCTTCACCAATGGGATTGATACGATTAACTTAACGGTTAACTGTCCATTATGTTATCCTTTTATGATTCTGCTATAGCGGCCTATTTAGACCCCCAGAACGTGATAGTGTGACCCATTTGCAATAATTAAGCACCCCATTTTGCGGCATAAACGGCCGCATCTTTTTTTACGTTAACTTAGGTGTTTAATTTTTTCACAGGTTCAAGGGAATATAGACTCGATACCTCCACGAGGTCTTGACAGACAGACGGACTACTATACACTATGGGCTGCTTAATTATTGCAAATGGGTCACACTAATACGTCCTGGAGGGAATAAGTCAAATTACAAGTCATCCTGTAATTATTTCTTTCCTCGGTATTTCACGATCACAGTTGATGGTTAGGATCAAATATCGCAATGAAATTCTCGCGATATTTTCAGGTTCATTCATACTTTTATCTTCACAAAATTTTACCGCGTCTTAGCATCTTAAGTGTGAATGTATTGGTCAAATTATTTTTCAAACACGCCTTGAAGCGTTGGCAAGCACTTGTAAACTTTGAGGCAAATCACTCGAGGGAAGGTTAAAAATATATTTCATAAGATGGAAACGAAGTACTACGTGGTCTGGATTCTGATGAGAGCATTATTTTAGACGCAGTTACTGAAAACAGAATTGCCAAAATTAAGTGGCAGTGGGCAGGGCACATTGCTCGCAGAACAGATGGCCGATGGGGCCGAAAGGTTCTGGAGTGGCGACCGCGTACCGGAAGAAGTAGCGTTGGAAGGCCTCCCACAAGGTGAACCGATAACCTTGTCATCATCATCATTATTTCAGCCGAAAGACGTCCACTGCTGGACATAGGCCTCCCCCAAAAGGGGGGGGGGGGAGTTTGCCATAATCGCCACGTTAGGCAGGCGGGTTGGCGATCGCAGTATGGTATGGTGGGGGAATGCATAGAGAACGCTGCTGCCCATTCTCCGGTACGCCCCTTAGTCGCCTTTTACGACACCCACGGGAAGTATGAGGTGGTGCTATTCTTTAAGTCCGGCACCACACAGACAAATCACCTTGTGAAGGCAAGGAATCCGCTGGATGCGACAAGCACAGAACCGGTCAAAGTAGCGATGCTTTGGGGAGAACTATGTCCAGTAGTGGACGTCATCCAGCAGAAATGATGAGAATGACTGAAAACAAATGAATGAGACCTTCTCAAAATCCTCAATATCAATTCTAGTACTTCAAAAAAGTTCAAATTCGAGTCGCAATTTCATCTCAGCGGCCATCAATGTTAAAAATTATAGTTAATATTATTTTTTTGGCTTGTGTTTAAACGCCTACCAGAAAAGTTCTTAATTTACTACCAAAAAATTTGAAATACCTGCCAGAATGGATAAATGCTCACCAAATTGTGTTTCATAAAGTATTGTAGAAATAACCTATTTTCCTTTTTATTCTATGCCACATGGGATGTGGCAATTGTCAGGTTAAATGTCACGACGGAGCCCCTGTTTCTGTGTAGTGTAGAGGATTTAAAGTAACCTAACCATTTTTTTTTTATCGTGGAGAAATGCTCATGCATTCTGCACTACCACGGGGAGATATTGCAGTTATGTGGGACTCAACCCACCAAAACTCCACGGTGTCCTCTTCTGCCGCTTACGGCGGGAACACGGGCACGCGTTAGCACTCATCCGTGAACCCGCCGCGGCTGTCCGTCAGCGGACCCTCCTCTGGCGAGTACTCCCCATCACCGGCACGTCAGAAAACATAGCACGCCGTGACCACCCCAGGGACCAAACCAGCACATGGGCGCCAGACGACCCCGTGTCTGGGCACGTCCCCCTGCGACGGGTCAGGTCATTGGCCCCGCCGCCTGCTAATTTTCGGCCGCAGAGAATAGGGAGAGCGGCCAACGTCATACCAACACTCCTCCTCTCCTGCGGCTCCACCGCGTCCGCCATCAGACGGTGGCGACCCCGTCAAGGCCGCGGAAGGTAGGGAGAGCGGCGCACCGCAATACCGGCACTCCTCTCCCGCCGCGGCCCTCCAACCCTCAGCTGCAATGCCTCCCATACGACATCGCGGCCCGCCTCAGTTGCGATGTCACCCAAGCGGCACCGCAACGTACTTGTTGGCCGCTACGTCGTCGGCTTACAGGCAAAAGCCCTGACGAGCGGGCCCTCCTCGGGTTCCTCTTCGCTTTACCGTGGGTCACCAACCCACCGGGGGGGAAAGTATTCTAACCAAACCTAACCTCGGGGTGCCCTTCGCTCGCTCTTGCATCCTACGTCGCCAATATATTTCATTTTGGGTATTAATGTTACTATTTCTGGGAAACAAGATTTGGTGAGCTTTTAAATTGTACCCTTTTTAGGGGTCCGTACCCAAAGCGTAAAAACGGAACCCTATTACTAAGACTTCGCTGTCTGTCCGTCAGTCCGTCTATCTGTCTGTCACCAGGCTGTATCTCAAGAACCGCGATAGCTAGATAGTTGAAATTTTCTCAAATTATGTATTTCTGTTGCCGCTATAACAACAAATACTAAAAACAAAATAAAATAAATATTTAAGTGGGGCTCCCAACAACAAACGCGATTTTTTTGCCCTTTTTTTGCTCGATATCAAAAATGGCAACAGGTAGGCACTTGAAATATTCACAAAATACTCAGTTGTATTTTTACTTTAATAATAAAATAAAAATAAAAATTTATAGTGGCTCCCATACAAAAACGTCATTTTTTGCCTTTTTTTGCTCGATATCAATATTATAGGTAACAGGTAGGCAGTTGAAATATTCACAAAACACTTAATTGTATATTTACTTTAATAATCTATACATATAATAAAATTGTAGAAAAGTGGTGTCTGTACAATGGAAATATATTAAAAAAAAAGTAGCAGGGGTTGTTATTATATCGATGCCGAACCCGAAAATGTAATTAAATTTTTTTTGTCTGTTTATCTGTTTGTCTGCTGTGTTTGTGCACGCTAATATCAGAAACGGCTTATTCGATTTAGATGCGGTTTTCACTAATATATTGTAGTAAGCTTCACTTAACATTTAGTGTTTATTTCATGTCAATCGGTTGATAAATAAAAAAGTTATGTCAATTTAAAAAATCACGGCGAACATTTGTTAAGGTATTCTATCAGAGTACGTAAACGCCTCGCGCCTGCGCATCCGTGGCTATATATACAAGGTGTAACGGAAAGGGGGTATCAACCCTGAAGGAGGTGAATGAAGATGAAAAAAAAAATTTGGACCTCCCATAGTAATAGCACATCAATGATTTACTATTACTATGGGAGGTCCAAATTTTTTTCATATTCGACCTATGTTCTTTGGGGAAATTTGTTCAGTTTCATGAGCACATTCTCCTCCTTCAGGGTTGATACCCCCTTTCCGTTACACCTTGTATAAAGCGCGCTGAGAGCCGCGCCGCTGCCATAATTCCGATCCAGCCTGTCCCTTGCTGCCCTCTCCCAGCGACGCCCTAAGCCGAGGTCCGTACCCCACAGGGGGTGCCCTTAGCGTGTAGTCGCTTAGTTTTTAAGTTTATATTGTGTAGTCAAGTTGTGTATTATGCCCTGGCTGGAGGCCTTAATTTATTGAGGCATCCACAGGAAAGCCAGGTTAATCAGTCGACAACCCCTCAGGTTGAACTGCGAGATGACCATTTCAAAAGAAAACGCGCCGCTGCCATAAGGATTCAGTTATTCGTAGCGAACGCACGTATCCTGGAGAGTATAGGCGAATAGTTGGATTCGATTATTGCGATTCACTTGAATACTGACTGTTTGCATATTTCATTTATTTATATTTTAGGGTTTGTAGGTTAGGTTCTTTTTCTTAATTTTCTTTAAAATTTTGTAAGTATTTGGTATAGGTTAGGCGGTTCTTTCCTTGATTATTGGGTATTTACTTATCTTAATTTTTATTTAGGGTTTTGTAAATAAATATTGTAAGCATTTATTATTGGTTAGGCATTTCTTTCCCTGATTTTCGGTATACTTATCTTAATTTGTATTTAGGGTTTGTATATAAATATTATAAGTATTTGGTATAGGTTAGGCATTTCTTTTCTTGATTTTATTTGTTAAGTATAAGTTCATTAGCTTAGGTTAGTAATTATTTTTTCTAGCAATTCTTTTGTTTTATAAAGTTAGTACGTTTGTCTGTGTAGAAGAATAGCACCACCCCTTACTTCCCGTGGGTGTCGTAAAAGGCGACTAAGGGTCTCACCGGAGAATGGGCAGCAGCGTTCTCTATGCATTCCACCACCATACCATACTGCGATCGCCAACCCGCGTTCCAAGCGTGGCGATTATGGCAAACCCCCCCAAAATTGGGGGAGGCCTATGTCCAGCAGTGGACGTCTATCGGCTGAAATGATGATGATAATGACGTTTGGTTTACACGTCTTAACACTTATTACTTAAACTGTGATAATTTTAGACTGTATAATAATCTGTAAGTATTTATAATTTAATTGTTTACGATAGTACGTGTTTACTAAATAACTGTGTGTTAAGTAGTAAGTACTATTTTATTGTAAGAATGACTCGAAGAAGATCCAACCTCTCCCAATGTAGCAGAAATGCTAAAAGGATGAGATTAGTTCGATCACAGGAATCTGAGGAAGGTCGTGAGGCAAAAGGCTCTCTGCACCAGGCTAGGTTTCGTGCTGCAGAAACTTTGACTCAGCGAGAATCTCGACTGAGTTCAAATCGTTCTCGAATGATGACAACTCGAAATAGGGAAAACGGGGAACAACGAAAGGCACGTTTATTTGTCGATCGCGAAGCTCACGCGCTATCGCGTGAGTCTGAGACTTTTGCTGTCAGGGAAATCCGCCTGAGCTCCCAGAGAGTACGGACAACAAATGCTCGATTCCAGAAGACACAGGAAGAACGGGAAATACGTCTCACTGCCGATCGTGAAGCTCATACACTATCGCGTGAGTCTGAGACTTTCACTGATAGGGAAATTCGTCTGAGTTCTCAGAGGGTTCGGACAGCAAATGTTCGGTCTCAGGAAACACAGGAAGAACGAGAAATACGTCTCACTGCCGATCGTGAAGCTCAAGCACTAGAGTCTGAGACTTTCACTGAAATTCGCCTGAGTTCTCAGAGGGTTCGGACAGCAAATGCCCGGTCTGTAGACGGTATATGTAATTCAAAATATGCTGCCCGAAAAGTCACTATTCCACGCGGACGAAGTCGCGGGCACAGCTAGTAAATAATAAAATTAAAATACAATAAATATTTAAGGGGGGCTTCCATACAACAAACATGTTTTGTTCGGCGTTTCTGCCTTGTGGTACGGAACCCTTCGTGTGCGAGTCCGACTCGCACTTGGCCAGTTTTTTTATCATTATTTTGAGATACTTTTCTTTGCTGTAGGACGTGGGTTAATTTTAATCCTTCTTCTTTGCTTAACAATAATTTCCCTGACTTTACTTAGCTCAACATGCTCTAAGGACTATACACAATGATTTTTTTTTACCGGTTCGAAAGATTTGGAACCGGTAAAAATAAAATCACCTGTATTTAGTAGCCTGCACCTGTCAGTTGTTGCTGTTGTTGTTAAATGATAAATGATCTATTTTCTGTAAGTAAAAAATATGATTGACGTGTAAAAGTGTTTGTACAAACCTGTACAAACACTTTTACACGTCAATCATATTTTTTTAAACTAGACGAGGTCGGCGTTTCCTATCTGACTATTCTGAGAAGAAAGGCCGAATCAAACTCAGAGGTCACAGTCTCTTTTAAAGTCAAGACAAAAACTTGATCAGATCGTAGAAGATCGTTGAAGACCTTAGAGATTGGTGTCTGAAATGGTCGTTTGAGGAAAGAACCACACAGATTGACCGGACCTGTCTGTGTTGACTTCACTTACGTTAAATAGTCACCGTCCGCACCCCTTATGATTAAGTACCTACATTTTAACAAAATTGAGTTTCGCTGTACCTAATCTGCCTTAATTAGTTTAACCCTTTCGCCGTCCCATGAGATGGGTATAATTAATCTCCCGTGACGTAGTGACGTAAACATTGCAGACAAATTAATCTATATTTTGATAAAGATTTCACTCTGTCTGATCGTTAACCCAAACCCAAAAATATAAATATGCGACAAAGTTATTTTTGGGAAAATATTTAACTGATCCTTTAAAAACTTATTGACTTATTTAGGATGGACGCTTTTTTAAAATTCATGAACCTCTAAAAGCTTTCTGTGCTTCTAATGATGCATACTTTTTAGAGTTCCGTAGGTACCAAAATGGTAAAACGGAACCCTTATGGTGAGACTCAGTCTATCTGTCTGTCTGTCTCAGCTAGATATCTCAAGAACTACAAATGAAATTCGACTGCTCACAGTCGCTCCACCATTTTGTAGTCCTGTTGTGAACCAGTTGTGTAAAATGGTTACAAATTTTTGGTTCACAATCAGTCGGTCGACATAGAAATATTATGTAAGCTCCACTGTTTTACTTACGCAACTTTAACTCTGCCCAAATAACATTAAAATTTCTCGGTACAATAGAACTTTGGTAAAACATCAAACAATTTAAGAGTTCCTTGGTATAATTTCCAACTTTTACAAGTTTCAAAGTAGCTACTAAACATATGTATTGTATTTGAGCAGAGTTACAGTTTCGTAAGTAAAACGGTGGAGCTTTCATAATATTGCTATTTGGACCGAAATGGCACGATAATATTCCCCTAACTGTAAAAGTTTCAATTCTTTGGTGTACCTGGAAAATAAAAAAATATTATGAAGCCATAAATAAAAACTTTGAAAACTAACCCAGTTTCCTTGAGAATGGGTCACAAAGGAATACTTGATCAGAGATAAAATGTCATTGAACGAAGTTTCTTGAAAGCTAAGGAGGTTTTACATAACTAAACTTACCTAATTTAAGACAAACCGGTCTTTTGGGCATAACGCTTAGCCAAAGTAGGTGATAAGTAACATTTACAGATCTCGGTCTTAGCCAATGATCGAGTACTTTCCTTTTTAATCGACGAAAAAGTAGTTGGTTCTCAAGTAAAATGTTTTTTTTTTTTGAGGATGGGTAAATGACCTCTGCCGCT
Source organism: Mesoligia furuncula (assembly GCA_916614155.1). NCBI lineage: Eukaryota > Metazoa > Arthropoda > Insecta > Lepidoptera > Noctuidae > Mesoligia > Mesoligia furuncula. The sequence continues at coordinate 24,203,071 of OU744793.1, forward strand.
CTAGGTGGAGCGGAAGAGAGTGTAAGACTCTTACTGACTAAAACCCACCCGTGTTCCTTCCTTAACCCTTTATGTTCCAGGGTAGCGGTAACCCTTTCGGACAATCCCGCTGCCCCAGCAATAATGTTCCTACTGCTGGAGGGAGTGCAGGTTGGTAGATGTCACACAACTTCGATTTTTTGGTTCTAGGACATGCCGGTTTTCTCACGATGTTTTCCTTCACCGTTTTGTGAGCAGTGGTGATGAAATAATTTACAAAAAGGGTTCAAACTAATGGTGGTAACTATTGGTGTCGCAAGTCGCCGCCGTTACCACTGGGACACAACTTGACTGGTCTACAAGTCGACGTGTAATATTTTACCATCCATTTTCCTGACCTAATAAGAGTGTGACATTACTCACGTGGTTACGCGCATAGACGCGAAGGATGGTGGCATCTGTGTCTCTCGCGTACGCGTCCCGGCTATTACTGACAGCCAAAGACAAACTTGTTGATGGATCGACAAGAAACTGTTACATAGAGGAGAAAGTATTTTTTCCGACATATATCTAAAGAAAAACTTTCGTGAGCCACATTTAGGGATTTTATGTCTTAAGGATTCGATCAGGTTAAATGATAAATGATTTAATTTTTGTAATTAGGTTTGTACAAACACTTTTACACGTCAATCATGTTTTTTTAAAAACTAGATGAAGTCGGCGTTTCCTATCTGACTACTCTGAGAAGAAAGGCCGAAACAAACTCAGAGGTCACAGTCTCTTTTAAAGTCCAGACATAATCTTGGTCAGGTTATATGAAGACCATGTAGATCGATGTCTGAGATGGTCTTTTAAGGAAAGAACCACACAGATTGAGAGGACCTGTCCAGTCAGTGCACTCATTTGTCAGAAATCGTGCAGCTCAACTCAAAACTTAAGGAACTCAACAATTCGACGTACAATACCTACCAAAGGAAGGACATTTGGGTAGGCCACATAAATTACTCAAACTGCCAGACAATGATCAAGAAATAAAACTAACAGAACAGAGAGATAAATAAAAAAAAAAGTTACCCACATCGTCTTCACATTCACAATAAATAAAATAAAATAAATAGTTAAGCTACGCTTGCCGCGGTTGGTCTGTGGATGGGTGACCATCTTTACATACCGTGGCCCCTCCGTGCCTCGGAAAGCACGTAAAGTCGTTGGTCCCGGCTGTCATTCGTGGATCTTTGACAGTCGTTACGGGTAGTTAGAAGTCCGAAAGTCTGACAACCAGTCTTACCAAGGGGTATCATTCCAGTAACTGGGTTGTGGAGGTCAGATAGGCAGTCGCTCCATGTAAAATACTAGTATTCAGCTGCATCCGGTAAGACTGGAAGCCGACCCCAACATAATTGGGTAAAGGCTAGGCAGATCATGTCTTATGGATTGCCAGATTAATGTTTTACTCAAAAGAACACACACATAACATCACACCAGGCCCCGATGGGCCCTAATTCACTATATTCTGAAACCTCCTCAATCCCTTATTCTCTATGACACAATGGCGTAGTTGGAACTAAGGATTTCTGAGATCGATTAATCGAAGAATTGATTTTTGAATCACAAAAATCGATTTTCTGAATCGATTTATGGTACTGAATCTATTCAGTGAATCCATATTTCAGCCTTTAAAATCGAGATTTGATTTTTGTATTTTGAAAAGAACCACTAAACTATTTTCAATTATTTGAATGTCCAAATACATGTTGTCCCTACGGTTGACATTACGATTCCTTGCCAAGAAACAAGACACGATATTGACGTGCTATGCACGTAAGATATCGCGGGGAATAATATAGAATTGGGGCCCTGTATTCCCGTCTGTACATTAAAAACACCCAGCCCCACCCACTCACTCATAAGGCCATTCAGAAATTTGAATCTGAACAAGAAATCCCAAAACGGACACGCTTATTCCTGTGAGCAATAAATAAATACAATAAAGCTACGAGTGTCTCACTTGGATCATTCACCTGTAATGTAACGTAATAACGTTACAGAGTCGACCATTACATCAGTGAGGGAGGAGAATCGAGCATAATATGTGCAGTGCGTAACTTGATGATACAATCGTTGATTCTTTGTAAAATATCCCAACCGACTGTATTTCGTCGGTTTGGAAATATATATAATAAATTATGTTTGGTATATAATAATTCATGGCACCAATATCGTTTCTTCTGTTTTTTTTTTCGTAAATAACAATGTCGAATTAATATTGCTGCATTCAGTACAACGACCGATTCGTCTGACATTGTGGAATCAATTAAATGCTCAAAGTCGAATCTATAATGATACATTACATGCGAACGCTCCAGGTGAGGGGGAGCATAAGCGTCATCACACTAATACTACAAAGGCGAAAGTTTGTGAGTGTGTGTGTGTGTTTATATGTTTGTACTTCTTCACGCTCAAATGGCCGGACCAATTTTGATAAAATTTTGTATGGAGGTAGCTGACACCCTGGATTAACATATAGGCTACTTTTTATCCCGATATTCTTACGGGATCGACATTTTCGCGGGTGAAACCGCGAGGCGCAGCTAGATAAATCATAAAGCGAATAAACTCACACGTTCATCCCATGGAAGTATGTAAACTCCAGAATGCCTTGCTTCGATCCTTTCATACTCCTTTTGCTTCGTTTACGTTCATACATCGGTCATACACATACGCGGGATGGGAGAAACGTTCATCTGCATCATCATCTGCCTAGCCTTTTCCCAACTATTTTGGGGTCGGCTTCCAGTCTAACCGGATGCAGTTGAATACCAGTATTTTAATTAGAGCGACTACCTATCTGATCTCCACTCCTCCTCCCAGTAACTGGGTAGTGGAGGCCAGTCTTACCAAGGGGTTTCCCCCGTGGTAATACTGGTCAGACTTTCGGGCTTATGACTCATCATTTCAGCCGAAAGACGTCCACTGCTGGACATAGGCCTCGCGCAGGCGTAGGCGTAGGCTTTTGACTACCCGTAACGACTGTCAAACATCCACGAACGACAACCGGGACCAACGGCGTAGCGTGCTTTCCGAGGCACGGAGGGGACTCGGTATGTAAAGATGGTCACCCATCTACAGACCAACCGCGGCAAGCGTAGCTTAACCCGATCGATCGACTTTTGCGGCTGGTATGATTTAGCTATGGACCCCTCTACATAGGAACACACATTGACTGCATTTCTACGGAAAGAAATAACAGAATCCATCTTCATTAACCCCTTTACAGATAACGCCATCCAAGATTCCGCATCCCACTTTTTTTCTAATGCTTACAGCACAACTGTGCAACATTTCGCTAGTGTTTTAGTTTTGTGGATACACGCTAATTATTATTAGGGGGTAATTAGTGTGTATTACAAAATTAAAACACTAGCGAAATTAACTAGCGATTAGGAAAAATAGTGTGGCGCATCTTCGTGGATGGCACTATCTGTATTCATAAACATTGCTTAAATTTAAGAAGTTATTAGTGACTATTTAACCATATAACATTCTTGACGTTTGAACGTCACTTAACTTTAATCATCGTTTATAAATAAACCCGTAGATAAGCATGTAATTAATTTTCTTTAAACATAAATATTCTACAACATTATTTTTAGTATATGCGAAACCCGAAACACGTGTCTAGTATTTTTATGTAAAGAATCTATGTACATATAAAATTTCAAAACTGTATCATGAAAAATCACAAAGCTTGTTAAGTTACCTGTTTCCGTACAAAAACATACTCACACGCCACGCTCGCGCCGCGCCATCTTGCGCTCATTGATAATAGTACCTAGGTACCTAAGCGTTCGGCGCGGAAATTGGATAACCTAGTTAGTGTCGCTCGGTGTCCAGTTTTTAACCTTTTTTTAAATATTTTTGGGACAAAATATAACATGGGGTTAAAATTATTGGAATTGATTCAGTTACTTATTCTGAACAAACTATATTCAGGTTTCGTATCTAAAAATAACGTTGTATATTTAATTACACATTATTAATACAAAATTACCAAAAAAGCTTTCTTAATTTAGTGAATAAGAGAGATTAGGTCCCATCTCCAGTGATTTCTCCTGGGATGGTGATATTCTAACCGTATTTCATTAAATTAGAGCCACCGTCTTATAATATTTTGTTACGTTCAAAAAAAAAAATAAGAGTATTTTATTTATTTATTTATCAAAATCTCCCTACCACTATCATTACAGTTCTATACCTAATGCGATAGCGTGGTCTTAAAATTAACTTAAGTACTTCCAATATAAAACTATGAAAAACGCTATAGTACTTACAAGTAATAACATCTAAAAATAATATTATGCACTAAATTCCCTTAATAAAAAAAAAACAAAAAAAAAACAACAACTTAAAGCCTACTATAATCTACATTATAAGATAATAATTAATATATAAATATATATGTCGGCGCGTGAAGCGGTTGGCGCTGTTTGTTTCGAAGTTTCGAGCTGTCAGAACACGATGACCGATGTCACTCGGTTTTGACGTTTAAGTCGGTTTAAGCAATAGAGCTTAGTTCGGAAATCGCCTCATTCGGATACGAAGCGAATCGCTTGAGTGAGCTCGCGACTGGGCTGGCAACACTGGTTTTGGTATTAATTAGTTTGGCAACACTGGTTTTGGAGGGTACTGAGAAAAGTCAGATTACAGAACGACAAAATGAGACACATGCTTCCCCGGAGTTTCCCGGGATGGGAGGAGTTTTATGATGGAAATTGGAAAAGAGGAGCAGTGAGAACTCCGCTAGAAGAGAGAGGTTCCTTGAGGGACAGTTAATGGAGGTCAATTTGATTAGCCAGCCCGGTAACGATCTCGCTGCGTATCTGGATGTGTCGTGTACCTACAGTGTGTGATGATTAGCGAGTGTGATTCAATTGTTCGTAAACTATAATCTTATTTAAAGTGCAAACGGTTATTCTATTGCGCAATAGCCAACTCTACCCATAGTGCGCCCACGGTATTTAAAATATGGCTGATGATGACGAGACACACTATACCTTCTCCGTCATCAGAAGTGGGATTCGGGTTGGTTTAAGCGCAAAAATCAGAACGCTAGAAGTGACAGTAATTTGAACCACAAAGTGCAAACATTCAAACACCTAAAACAATAATCGTGTGGATCTGTCCAAGTTCGACCCAGACAAAGCAGGTACGGATTCGCGATCATGCTGCATGTTGTTTTCGGCATACTTAGGCTGTAATCTGTATGCAGAAATACCTTTGCCTAGTGACGCGCCTGCCGCGTAAACATAACAGTAACAGTGTATGACAGCTGATTTGTTTTGCTAAAAATTCACGCATACGAAGAACGTAGCGTGTAGCTACTAGTGACGTGGAGTGACTTTAATAATCGAGCCAAGCAGCCGTCAGCGAAGCCCTCCGTGTGCTGCAAGTGAGGGAAACCAGGGCATATCGTGGCCCGGTGCATGAGCCCAGCAGCCATTGGGATGGTAGACAACGTGCTGGAAGTAATGAAGGGCGAGTGGATGTCGTTTATCTGCCCTCAGGCACGTTAGAACATATTTAAAGGTGAGCTGTATTGTTTTGTTTACGATTCTGTTTCTGAATGCTTGCTAGTAAAGGAAAGGTTAAGTGGCAAACGACTTAATAATGTTGTTGCGTTGACTGGTATTGGTCAAACACTGTATTCAGCACAGAACAAATCATAATGTAGCATTGCGATTAGCGAGCAACAACTTGAAATTTCATTACATTAAATTTCTACCCAACATTTACTTGCAAAGTAATATTATGATAATACGTGAAATATTGAACCTAGGTTTTTCAATTAACATGACTGCGATAGAGTTTTGTAACATTAAAGTTCTTGTGATAAATTCAGTTTTAAACGGTTATCAATAACAAGGTTCCATTTGATATGACAAAGGCAGCTATATCAAAATTTTGGTTTTGCTATTTCGTGTTATTATAAAATGAAGGGGGAAGCCAGATTATCAGACTAAGTTAGATCGGAAGTCCAGAGGTCCGTTTAAGGTAGTGGACGTTTTGACAAGTGATCGCTATAAGTTAAAAGCTTTAAATTCTAACTGTACTTACAAGTTTAGTATGCTCACGATCGTCATAGAAAGATGCCTCAATGTGAAGTTCCATCTGAACTGATTGTTGACATAGAATCCAATGCAGATAATAATAGTAAAAGCACTTCCGCTATTGTTTGAATATAACGCACACTAAAATGACTAACCTACCTACCCTTTCATAATCAAACTGTACAGTCTGGTCGTAGTTGTAACTGCGATTCTATGAGTCGTTCAGGGTGCAATGTGCGGCTAGATGTATGGTGGCTGGGTCTGAATAAGACTACTGTTTGGGTCTCAATGAGACTGCTGTTCGGGTCTATAAGACTACTGTTTGGGTCTGAATAAGACTACTATTTGGGTCTCAATGAGACTACTGTTCGGGTCTATAAGACTACTGTTTGGGTCTGAATAAGACTACTGTTTGGGTCTCAATGAGACTGCTGTTCGGGTCTATAAGACTACTGTTTGGGTCTGAATAGGACTACTGTTTGGGTCTCAATGAGACTACTGTTCGGGTCTATAAGACTACTGTTTGGGTCTGAATAAGACTACTGTTTGGGTCTCAATGAGACTACTGTTCGGGTCTATAAGACTTTTGTTTGGGTCTGAATAAGACTACTGTTTGGGTCTCAATGAGACTGCTGTTCGGGTCTATAAGACTACTGTTTGGGTCTGAATAGGACTACAGTTTGGGTCTCAATGAGACTACTGTTCGGGTCTATAAGACTACTGTTTGGGTCTGAATAAGACTACTGTTTGGGTCTCAATGAGACTACTGTTCGGGTCTATAAGACTTTTGTTTGGGTCTGAATAAGACTACTGTTTGGGTCTCAAAGAGACTACGCTGCCGAGCAGCCGGGTCGTATTAGTGTTGTGTGTTGTGTATTGTTCACTTTACAATAACTGAAGTTCATTCTGATTATTTTTACTTGTGAGGTATCTTTCAAACTTTCTTTTTATTTTTACCATAACAATGTGGTCAGAACTGGCCGAGTGGAACATACACTGCTGTTGATTTTTTTTATGGTTACAGGTTAACACACAAGGACGTGTGCAAGCAGGATGGCAGTGTCGGACAGTGCTGTACTCTTTGGATCGGCTGTACAAATAATTGCTGATCAAGGATGGTGCTTTTCCAGCAAGGAGTTTCTCGACTTCTGCCAAATAAATAGTGGATTGCAACCGGCCAAAGACATCATCTCAGAGAAAACATCGACTCCGGTGACCTGTATCCTTTTTTGGTGGTGACCTAGGTCATATCACCACAAGCTGAAGAAACTAACTGCGGTAATGGCTGAGTTAAGAAGTGAGTGCATGTCTGTGTTAGGTATAGCCCAATCTAGTTTACAATGCAATTTTTAAATATGCTCACGATAGATTATGAATGATGCCAGTTGGTCATGTACCAGTCGAAGTAGATGGTGATCACAGTGGTGATAAGCAAGCCTACATTATTGGAAGCACGCGAGTAGGGGTCTCTATCGGCCGTAGTAAAAGGAGTGTAGTCACAGGGTGATGCACATAGATCCATGCGCTGGATGTGTGAGAGCAATGCGATTGCTGGTCGGCCGGAGAGCCGTGGCGTTAGAGTGGTTTACTCGTGTGTGTGTTTCCAGGTGTCTAAGGCTCTTAATGAGAAAGATTATTGTTGTAATGTGGATAACGATGGTACATGACTCTGGTTGATGATCCTTACTTTGATTAGATAATCAAAGTTTGTTTACATGGCTCTGGTCATTGATGTTTTTGTACGCTCATGAGGCTAAGGCACATGCCAATGGATTAGAGTATTACTGCCGAATTTGAGAAAAGTCAAGTAATAGTCCTGTTGATGAAACAGAGCGTAAGCTGTGTGTGTGTTGTGTGGGGTTTTGTGAGAAACCATAAAGTCCGTGAGTGACTTGGCGATCCGTGGGGGATGCGCAATTGAATGGTTGAGTAGCTAGAGGTTACTTGATAGTATGAGACACATGCACCTTAGTTGATTATTTAGTTTGTGATCTTGAGATTTGTTAATCAAATAATAAGTAATGCTCTGACCTCTGCAATTTTTCAGTTTGTTCGAATTTTCATTGTGTTTTTGCCTGTACCATATTTGGTCAGGTTGACCGAGCTCTGAGATACTTTGCGGATGTGTTTGTTTACAGATTATCACACGAGGACGTGTGAGACGTCAGGACGGCCGTGTCGGCGCGTGAAGCGGTTGGCGCTGTTTGTTTCGAAGTTTCGAGCTGTCAGAACACGATGACCGATGTCACTCGGTTTTGACGTTTAAGTCGGTTTAAGCAATAGAGCTTAGTTCGGAAATCGCCTCATTCGGATACGAAGCGAATCGCTTGAGTGAGCTCGCGACTGGGCTGGCAACACTGGTTTTGGTATTAATTAGTTTGGCAACACTGGTTTTAGAGGGAACTGAGAAAAGTCAGATTACAGAACGACAAAATGAGACACACATGCTTCCCCGGAGTTTCCCGGGATGGGAGGAGTTTTATGATGGAAATTGGAAAAGAGGAGCAGTGAGAACTCCGCTAGAAGAGAGAGGTTCCTTGAGGGACAGTTAACGGAGGTCAATTTGGTTAGCCAGCCCGGTAACAATCTCGCTGCGTATCTGGATGTGTCGTGTACCTACAGTGTGTGATGATTTGCGAGTGTGATTCAATTGTTCGTAAACTATAATCTGATTTAAAGTGCAAACGGTTATTCTATTGCGCAATAGCCAACTCTACCCATAGTGCGCCCACGGTATTTAAAATATGGCTGATGATGACGAGACACACTATACCTTCTCCGTCATATAATATTATATTTTGGATTGTGAACTATGATAATTAAACTTCTAAGAAAAAGATGATAATAAAATAAAGATTTTTAAGTAAATTCAGTTATTCGAGACGTCGTGGCGGTCGGCCGACTCTTCACGTGACCAAAGAATCAGCATTGACATATAACGTGGCAATGCTGCCAGCCTTTTGGACACTAATCCTTCTCACAGCGATGCAGACGATTTTTTATGCCCTTTGATTATTTCTTCTTTTTTCATATACTTGTATAGGCACATATTATTATTATTATTTTAAGGGCTGATTTTTCAATCAACAGATCATTTTTATTTGTGGAATAAAATTCACATCTGACAGAATTCCTGTGTCCCAGCAGTAGGAACATTTTAGGCTGATTATGATAATTCCGTTGTTCTTGTTTAGGAACACTTTAAGGGCCTGCGCAGACGACGGACTTTTGTCCGCGGACTTTTTGTCCGCGGACATAGATCGCTTACAATTGTCGCGTACTTTTAATCCCTCGTTTGCGTTACTCGATACAGTTGTAAGCGATCTATTTTAGCGGACAAAAAAGTCCGCGGACAAAAGTCCGTCGTCTGCGCAGGCCCTAAGATAGTACGAATCAGGTCAGATCCTCTGAACCCCCCTCCACCCCCCCTCGATCCACTGCTTGTTCGTCTTCTGTTTTAATCTCTGTGTTATCCACATTATGTTTGTAAAAATCTCAACATGAATACCATCAGCTGATGCCAAGGATTGACACGGTTTACAACTCACTTCAAGCTCACTTTACCAAGTTTTCTCGGTAAGTTTTTTACAGAATAGATCCGCAGGTCTTTCATTCATTATTTAATTTATTATTGATTCAAGGCAGGTTGGTCCGTGCTCCGTGGATGGGCGACTATCTTTACATACCAAGACGCCTCCATGCCTCAGAAAGTATGTTAAGCTGTTGGTCCCGGTTGCCCTTCGTGGATCTTTGACAGTTGTTACGGGTCGTCAGAAGCCTGAAAGTGTGACAACCAGTCTTACCAAGAGGTATCGTATTACCCAGTAACTAGGTTGTGGAGGTCAAGTTGGCACTCCATGTAAAATACTGGTATCCAGCTGCATCCGGTTAAACTGGAAGTTGACCCCAACATAGTTGGGTAAAGGCTAGGCAGATGATGATTGATTTAAGACCAACTGAATAACTAAATGCCCTATTAAGAATTTTGAAGTTCTGCCTCACTATGCGAAGCAATCAAAGTGACCAAATAAACAAACCGGCCCCCCCTAGTGCCCCCAAAACCGTAGTCAGCACAGGAGACGCCCTGGGCGTCGGGAATCGATAGGCGATTCCCGGCCACCTTAGGCGCGGGCTTGCGGACGGCGAGCAATGGGCAGCTCGCCGTCTGGTAAGGACCAGGCCCGGGTCGACGGTGCGTTGTGTTCCACGCGCGCCTCAAAGAGATGTCAGCACTATGACGGGGTCCGCTAGGGCCGATGACTGCCAGGGTCATTAGTCATTAAATTTATTCATGAACAATAAATTGTATCTGAATTTACATAATTAAAATCAATAATTTAAATCACAATAATAAGAACACAATAAATAATAATTTAAATCACAATAATAAGATACACGTTAAATACAACAACAATACATAAATATAACATCAACAATCTATTGGAATCCCCTTATAGATCATCAATTTTGTAAAGACACTTATTCAATAGGAACTTTTGAGTTGCTTTTTAAAAGATAGAGAGAAGAGTAGATAGCACTTTTCAAATTTATAGGCATTTTGTTAAATAAGATGACCGATTGATATTTGGGACTGTGCTTCACAATATTTAAAATAGGCTGTATCTTGTAATGTTTAATATCTTGTCTCCGTGTGCCTTCTCTAATCACTCGTTCTTCTGCAGTCTCATATTCATGCATAAGTTTGGCCATGTTAATTAGAAGTACAAATACATCAATGCTCGAATGCTCGGGTTGTTCGAAGGAGATACCGTGGCCCCTGAGGCAACTGAAGGAACACGGGTGGGTTTTAGTCAGTAAAAGTCTGACACGTCCTCCCGCTCCGCCCAGAGCGGGAGAAGTTATTTAATAATTTCCCACCGAAAACAAAGGCTTATTATCGCAACCAATTTTTTTGTATAGATATTTGTGCGCTTTTATAATTTCCTAACACGGCGACATTATCCGTGGTTATCCACGTCCATGTGCATAAAATGTACATGGAAATACGTGCACGAAAATTCAAAAGCGTCTTCATATATTTCCATACATTAGAGATACCAAAACTTATGACTAGTAGTTCACACGATGCAAAGCAAAACCCCGAAAATAACCCTCTGAAATGATTTTACAAAGAAAATGCTACTCCATAATATCCTCCAAATGAGTGAGAATGTTCACGAATATGGAACCGAGTCATATCAGTGTGAATCTTTCAGTGCACTCCAGTGTACAGTGCATCTTATCACTCAGCTGAATACATCCCACTATCGTTCCCCAGAGACACCTCTATATACACTGCAGTGTACATCACTGCACTAGAGTTCACATAATACACTGTAGTGTCTAGGTAGTGGGTAGACTGGCGTTCGCTCCCCGTATCCATGTCAAGGATTTTAGTAAACGGAAAATATAAAATTGATACTGTATTCTTTTGTTTGAAGGGAACAACTTGCTAAGTTTTGAAAAGCTCAAAGACTTACTAGGTATCTTTTTTTAATGGTTTTGAGAGAGTTATGGAACACTTACTGGGTTCAGCAGTATTAATATCTTTGGTATTTGCTTTTAAAACAGGTGTCTTAACAATTTGATCAGACTTACTATGAAAGCCTAGCTAATTTAATAGAAAAATTCTTTTTTGACATTGGAAAAGGATAAAATAATTGAAAAACCCCCGACTTAAAAAATTTATGTAACTATAAATTATTTTATCCTTTTCCAATTACACTTAACCGTCGTGGGTTTAAAAAAAAATTTTGCTTTTTTACCTATTGTGTGTAAGTAAAGTAATTTTATTTTAGGAGCATCGTCTTCACATCGTTGTTTCAGCCGATAGACGTCCACTGCTGGACATAGGCCTCCCCCAATTTTGGGGGGGTTTGCCATAATCGCCACGCTTGGCAGGCGGGTTGGCGATCGCAGTATGGTATGATGGTGGAATAAATAGAGAACGCTGCTGCCCATTCTCCGGTAAGACCCTTAGTCGCCTTTTACGACACCCACGGGAAGTAAGGGGTGGTGCAATTGTTTAAGGCACCACACAGGTAAGTAAAGTAATTTTATTTTAGGAGCATCGTCTTCACATATTATTACATAGTTAATGTATGCAAAATATTGTATAGCATTTTAAAAGAGTAAGGTAGAATTTCTTGGCCATTCTTCTCCATATGAAAACTACCATTTCGAAGGGGCGACAAGAATCAATTCTATTTTATTGTAATTTTTGACGTACAAATGTGCCTTTTAAGTGCCTATTTGAAATAAATGCTTGGACTTTGACATCGTCGGTCTAGTGATCGGAAACCTTACTGCTGAGTATGAGGTCCTGGTTTCGATTACCAGGTCGAGCAAAGTGTTGTTCGGTTTTTCGAACAGGAATTACCCAGTATTACTGGGCGGAATGCGAGTGTACTATAATGTACACCTTGCTTATCTCTTCGGGAACTCAGGCGTGATGTTATCTTATGCACTATGAAAGTAACGATTATGTTCAGAATTGCTTTTTTAAGGTTCCGTACCCAAAGTGTAAAAACGGGACCCTATTACTAAGACTCCACCGTCCGTCTGTCACCAGGCTGTATCTCGTGAACCGTGATAGCTAGACAGTTGAAATTTTCACAGAGGATGTATTTCTGTTGCCGCTATAACAACAAATACTAAAAACAGAATAAAATAAATATTTAAGGAGGGCTCCCATACAACAAACGTGTTTTTTTCGGCGTTTTTGCCTTGTGGTACGGAACCCTTCGTGTGCGAGTCGGACTCGCACTTGGCTAGTTTTTTTAAATGTCCCTTGCTGGGTTTTGGTATGGGGTAGCCGAAGTGAACGCTGCAGTTAGTGATACAAAGTTTTCAATAAAAGGTACCTACCTACCTACTCTCGGTACCTACTTTTTATTCGAGATCGAGAGGTCGACGTTTTGGGATTTGTCTATTGTAATTTTTGACGATGCTGACTCTCAGCTCATTTTAATTAAATTAGTTTGCGAACTCAACTAATTTTTTTTAAATACCACTTTGTTGTATTGGTTTTGGAACTTTATGAAGTTCTAGCAGCGCCCCGCGGTTTCACCCGCATAAGTGTTGATCGTAGGTTCGGACCCAGACAGGTGCTTTTCTTAATTGTAATTCATTTCATCACCAGTGCTCTCAAAACGGTGAAGTAGTTCACAGTCTGATCTCAGTCTCAATCTGTCAAAAATACCTCTGATTTCCCGTCATTTTGACAAGTTTTTGACATTTGACATTCTTTTGTCGCCAAGATGAGACTGCGACTAGATTTTGAACGTTTTAAGATCATACGCGCACGCCGGTAGAGGCACCTTACCTTTCTGAAGAACTAAATGGCGTAATTTTTTTTTATTTTCTTAAAATAAAAACAAAACCTGGACGAGGAGCCAAAAAGTCGGACATGTCCGTACAAATCTGGACGTGTGCTAACCCTACCTACATGTGGCTAACCATCCCTATCCTATCGAGGTAAGCACATACCCTTCCGAAATCGATTACTGACGTGACGTCATCAAGACCCGGCCGACCCCGTGTTTCATGATAATAATTAATTGCGTCAACAGTACGTCATCATTAAAGCGTCTTGATTAATGATTGCGTATTCAACCTTCTACAGCGGTGACGTGGCGATTTTTTTTCGGGTTAATTGATATGGTTTGTTTTTTATTTTTGGAAAATGAATTGATTATAATTAAGGTTGGTTTTATTTACGGTGAGTATGGGTTTTGATAGAGGAGGCTTGTGTCCCAGCAGTGGCATTATATCCCCATACACTGATTATAAATAATAAAATAAAATAAAAACTTTTTATTTCAGACTTTTTAAAAATCCATAGTGTTAGTACAAAAGAACTTAAATGGTAGTGTTAGTAGAAATAGAACTTAAATGGTAGTGTTAGTACAATAGAACTATGTTAGTGTTAATAATAAGAGAACAGATTTATTTTTTATTATGGGTACTAACCCAATGCTGAACATAGCGCGAGTCCAGCCTATCCACTATAACCGCTAGGGTGCTGTTAGTGCTGGCACGGACTGCAAAGCGCCACGGCGTATCGCTTGCGAAGCACGGCATGGAAGCCGTCAACGTGTGCATCCGCGAACATGCCTGACGCACTGCACCAGCGCGGCAGCCCCAACAGCGCCCTGAGCGCTGAAGGATCTTTGCGTATACTGAACCCACAGGCAGCATGTGTATAGTGAAGTACAGTGCGCTTTATAAAGTGTTAATTTGACTTGAGCATTACATCGCTTAAACCTGTGGGCAATCATATTTGCTCTGACCGACAGCGCCCTAAGTTCCATGTCCATGTCCTCATTATCACGTAGGTTTTCAGTGACTATGTGCCCAAGATATTTAAAGCAAGTGACCAATTTCATTTATTTATTTATAAATAAATAGATATAAATTCATAGGGGTTCCGTTCAAAAAAACTGGCGGGACCTGATCTGGTGATTTAGTACCTGCCTTAAATATCATGAGTTCACTTTTGTAACATCATGACGGTTCCTTGTCAATATATATATGAAAACATTATGTACGTTCGAAAAGATCTATATCATTTTAGTAAGATAAGTGACAGGCATAATTTTAATACTAGAAATAGGGACAAATTAGATCAACCGCGTTTCAGATTGTCTAAAGTAAAAACTTCTTTTATGGGTTACTGTGTAAAATGTTATAATAAAATACCATTCGATATTCTTTAATTCTTCGTCTGTGTGGTGCCGGACTTAAAGAATACCACCACCCCTTACTTCCCGTGGGTGTCGTAAAAGGCGACTAAGGATCGTACCGGAGAATGGGCAGCAGCGTTCTCTATGTATTCCACCACCATACCATACTGCGATCGCCAACCCGCCTGCCAAGCGTGGCGATTATGGCAAACCCTCCCAAAATTGGGGGAGGCCTGTGTCCAGCAGTGGACGTCTATCGGCTGAAACGACGATTCTTCAATTAAATGAGAAGAAATTTAAAACATGCATTAAACGCACACTATGTAGACAAGCATATTACAAGTTGGATGATTATATCGTAGATAAAAATGCTTGGCTTAATGCTGGTCCTGCTCCACAGGCACTTGGGCTCACTAGTTAAAATTTCAATATTTGGAAGAGGTGCTTCCCTTTTTCTTTTTCAATAGTTCTGACATTACGAACATAACTTTTTTATTTTATTCAATCCAGTTTTAATTGTTGAATACTGCAATATTAGATACCTCTTCCTGTTTGGTAGTAAATTATATTAACATCTTAAATAAATTGCAAACTATAATTTTGTATAATTTAGAAGCATTTTTTTTTAAATTTTGTAAATGTAAGAACCATGTTTCCGTTTATTATGATTTTTTTTTTTTTTGTTGACTTGAAAGAGCATGGCCGTTGAGAACGTGTCATGCTCACTTAAATGTCTCACCGATGGTGGCGCGTGTGTTGGATTATTCGGTTCCCTACAAAATGGTTGAGCTGGATGGTGCTGATCCACGCGTCATGTTCGTGAACGGGTGCCGTCGGTTGAGACTGGTCATTTCTTAACTGCCAAGGCTTATTTTTAATCTTATATTTTGAATTGTTTCTTCATTTGTCTTTTTTTTTTACATTGTTCTCACATATAGAAGCAACAAGAATAATGTACCCAGGATTTTGTAATAACTTGATTTAAAAGAGTGTCCATGGAGTTTCTTGCCCATTCTTCTCCATAGAGATCTACGTTTTGGAATGGGCAACTAGCTTCAACTTTCTGACTAACTGACAGACTATTTAATTTTGACAATTCAAAAGTGCCTGTACAAGGTTTAATTGAAATAAATGCTTTGAGTTTGAGTTGAGTTTGAGTTTGTGGCATTATATTTCAGTCCATGGCTTGTCGCATACTTCTCACACACATTTACTAACGCCCTAAGTCCACCAATCGTTCGACTCAGCAGCACCATGTCGCAACTTAAATTATTGACACAGATGTTATCTATGTGACAACCGACATGCATGCTGCTAAGCTCAACGATCAGTGCATTTACATATAAATTGAACGAAACTGGTGACGACAATCCATCCTGTCTTACACTGTAGTACATATGGATCTGATAAAGTGCCAACCCAATTTTCATAGTTTACTTGAGTCTGATACCAAACTTTAAAATACTTATTAACTCTCCCGTTTTGTGGTAATTTTATTATAGGTACATTCTCTTCACATATAATTATATAATGAATGTATGTAACAAAACCTTGTAAAACATTTTAAAAGAGTAACAGTGGAGTTTCTTGCCCATTCTTCTCGATACGAATCCACCTTTTGGAAGAGGCGACTAGAATCAATTCTATTTTTTGTAAATTTTGACGATCAAAAGTGCCTTTTATGGGTTTGTATACTGAGATACACATATCGTAATGTACCAGCTTAGATTTAAAAAAAAATCAAAGATTTATGATTTCCCCGCATGTCTGTGGCGCCGCGTCTGCGAAACTTCTTTCTTGAGACAGACGTTACTCATTCAAACCAGACATGGCAGGCTTTTATAGAACGTCTATTTCCCTTTTATTTCCGTGCCAGAAAACAAAACAATTTTACCTATTACTGTCCCATACATGTTTTATTCGATTTGATGACAGTCTGATTTGAGAGCAAATAAAATAAAAAGAGTCATGTCACAAAATACAGATAGTACAGAAGGCAATACACAAATATACAAAGTGCACTCGAGCAACGCGCACATAGACACCGCTCACGGACACGTTATCTCGGGCGGGTTGGGAGCAGTGCAAGCGCGGGTGCCATCCGCTTGAGACACGCGTCTGTGAAGTGCAAAAATGGAGCTACAAAAAAATGGCTATATAAGCTCGATTTATTTAATAGTTTCCTATTTTAAATCAGTATAAACGAAGTAATTTTTTTGTAAAACTTTCTAAAGTTTCTATATTTATGTCTGTAATTTATATGGCGTACAGACGCCAGCACAACAAGCTACCCGAAACTGTCAAATTTTCCCAATCAACCTTGAACCTTATGTTTTAGCGATAAAGTTGAAAATTTATTATAGAAATTTGACGGATTGTAGTAGCTTGATGTGCTGGCAGTCTGTACATAATAAAGAGTATTCTATTCTATTCTATCACCCATCCACAGACCAACCACGGCAAGCATAGTTTAACCGTATCGATCGCCCTTTGCGGTAGTTATTATTTAGCCACAGGCCCCTCCAAACAACGCAACGTTAAAGATGTATGAACTTTTATAGATATACTAGCACTTTGCCCGCGACTTCGTTCGCGTGTATTTCGTACTTTCCTTTAAAAATTTCGAAAATGTATGTTTATGATTGTTATCATTTATTTAGATAAATAAGTATTCGGGCCAATTTTTAAGTTTATAGATCGAATGGATCAGATTTTTTAAATAAACTGTATCTCTACTTTTCACCCCCATAGGAGTGGAATTTTGAAAAATCGTTTGGGTTTTGTTCATAACTTGACTCAAAGACCCATACCCATTTTCGAGTTCCACCCCTTAAACTTTATTTCCCCTTTTCCACCTCGGTAGGAGTCGATTTTTGAAAAACCCTATAACACATACCTACCTACTTTTGTTTTTTGTTTTTGTAGTACCCAGTTTCGAGTTAAACCGACAGCGGGTTACAAATTTTTCTAACCTATTATCTTTGTCACCCCCTAAATCTTCTCCGAGGGGTTTTTTTTAAACTAAAAGTGACAATCTTTATTACTTACTGAGACAAATATTGCCAAATTTCAAGTTTATTAACCAAATGAATAAGATTTTTTATATAAACTGTATCGCCACTTTTTATCCCCATAAGGGTGGAGTTTTGAAAAATTGTCTGAGATGTTTCTATAACTAGACTCAACGATTATTAATTATACCAATTTTCCAAACAAGCCGCGTAATAAAATACTCCCCTATGAAATTGACTATCCCTCTTCGCCCCTTTAGGAGTAGATTTTCTAAATAAAATCCTGATACATTGTATTTTATAGATATATAAAAGTCAATACATTGTTGAAATTCAAATCGTTATAATGCTTTATACATTGTTAAACAGCGACCTGGCAGTTGTTTGATGAAGAATTTTTAGAATAGTTACGCAATAACGCAGGCTTTGAAGTATAATATTGTGTTGCCAGAAGCCGTGAATTCATCAATGAATGTTTACAGAATGCAGAAGAATTGATTCAAAGAATCGCTACAATAAATGTGTGTGTTTCTGATTTAAGTAGGTTTGTATGACGCAAAAAACGCAAGTTTTGTAATGCCTAAAAGTATATGATCGCTTACAGTAAACAAAATCAGAAAAATATATGATATTCTTCAGGATATATACTAGTTAGATAGTGTGTTGAAAACATAATACAACTACGTTGATACGAGAGAAAAAAATCATGAAAATACCTCTTAAAACTTTCTTTTTACAATAAAAACCATATTAATATAGATACAATCATTCTGATTTTTTGTCAGATTATTCAAAAAGCATCATACTAAAGCACTAGTGTTTTAATTTTTTAGTCCAAACAATAGATTTTTTGTAAATAAATAATTGCTTCATATTTTGCAATAAATTACCAGTGCTGTGTCATCGCGCTTCTCTTCCTTTTCTATGCAGTCCGACAGTGACCTTGCTTTAGGTCATGTAGTCCCTTTAACCTTTTGACCGCCACACTTCAAACAATCAAACACGTGCCCTCGGCGTCAAAGTCTGTCATGTAGTCGAACTGTGGCGTGCTGGGTACATTTTGGTTTGTCATCTATACATGACTGGCGGTCAAAAGGTTAATAAGTAATTATGGAACTTGATAAGCATAAGTGAAGCTACCGCAAACGATAAACTGTTGTGGCCACTGGCCGCCTACATCATTATCCTGTCCGTAGGTATACCAGATTATTAGGGGTCGGTGCAACATGTATTTTTCTTTCACACTTTTCTATTAGTCGTCATCTCGGTAGTCACCTCCTTTCTAACCTTATCATCATCATTCACACCGTCTGTCCTTCTCTGGCCTTCCCCTACTCTTATAGCCACCGACCTTTATACTCAAAACTTTCCTCGCAACATTTTGCTCATTCCTCCGTATTACATGCCGATACCATGACAACCAATTTTCACACAACTTTTCAGTTACCTACCGGTGTCACTTTCAGACGTCCACTGCTACTGGCCACTGGCCGCCTTAAATGTATGAAAAGCGATCATCGTTCATCACAGTGGCTGTCCCAATAGTCCGTATGAGAGTTGCCATTGACAGTAACCGAAGTAATACCAAAACGATCTAAAATTGTTTAGAATCGTTTTTGTCACTTTACTTAAAAATAATGAATGTCAACATTTCGCTAGACCTCTCCCAAGTTACGCCACGACACTTACTTTGCTTTTAAAGCTAAGTAATCGATAAGTGAGTGACAATGTTTCACTGATGACCTAATTGGTCTCGGTTGACGATCTCAGCAGGTCAGCTGCTTTGACATGACACATCAGTATGTAGTACCTACATCAGTGTAGCAACACAACCAACTAAAATACGGGGATTAAAAATAAAAACTGGCCAAGTGCGAGTCGGACTCGCACACGAAGGGTTCCGTACCACAAGGCAAAAACGTCGAAAAAAACACGTTTGTAGTATAGGAGGCCCCCCTTAAATATTTATTTTATTTTAATTTTATTATTATTAAAGAATACAACTGAGTATTTTGTGAATATTTCAAGTGCCTACCTGTTGCCATTTTTGATATCGAGCAAAAAAGGGCAAAAAAATCGCGTTTGTTGTATGGGAGCCCCCCTTAAATATTTATTTTATTTTGTTTTTAGTATTTGTTGTTATAGCGGCAACAGAATTACATCATGTGTGAAAATTTCAACTGTCTAGCTATCGCGGTTCTTGAGATACAGCCTGATGACAGACAGACAGACAGACGGACAGACGGACAGACAGCGAAGTCTTAGTAATAGGGTCCCGTTTTTACCCTTTGGGTACGGAACCCTAAAAAGGAGGAAACCGGCTTCCTTTGTTTCCAGAAACATTTGGTGTAAGAAATAATGTTTTGCAACTATTGAAATGTGGTTTAATAATGTATTGAAAGAAAAATAATAGTAGATTGTTGCATCGAGCGCAAAGTGAGTTATTACGAGCAATGCACGAGTGTTATGTTGGTGCCCGAGAGCATGCGAGGGCACTAAATTAACACGAGTGCATGAATTACTCACTTTAGCAAGGTGCGTAATCTACTTTTCTTTCAACTACCAATCTACCTACCGTGATAACATATACCTACTCAAAATAAAAACTCAAGTTAATGAAAACAAAGTTTTCATAAGCTTTTAAATATTTATTCCGCGATTTTTGCGGCAAAAGGTTATTAACAATTTCATTTGCAGCTGTTTTTAAAGGGTGTAAAGTTTTACAATGGTACAAAATGCGCGCCACTTGTTTTTTTTCCCCACAAAGTCGGTTTTATTCAGCCGATTTTTATTTTCAGCCAGTATAGTTTTGATCTATTGCATACATTTTATATTAAACTTAATGGGAGACATTACCTCTGTGGTAAATTTAAATCTAAATAAAAAAGAAAAAAAACAGAGTATTAAAGAAAAACTGTGCAACCATCGGTTTTGTAGTGATTAATGATAACATTACTACGTAGTTGAAAGAAAAAAATATAACTGAACATTATGATAACATTCGTTCGTAGGTAGAATGCATGTAGTAGTCCTTATACTAAAAAAGTAAAAAAACCCAGCCAACGTGCTAAAACAGCGCTTGGTGCGAAAATTCTAGAAGGTTTCTACTTGTACATTTAACTTTATAACCAGATTGTCGCCCGTTGGCAACGCTAATGGAATGTGTAAACTATTCGAATAACGTTATACTACTTGCTTTTGTACTTTAGCTTTTGTTCGTTCATTTTCGCATGCTACAGGAATAGTGCTATAATAATATTACCTACTTTTTTGTATGCACTTTCAATATTTAGTTTCACCTAACCTCATGGCTGTTTTCGTACCTATTGCACATCGACATTGGCCAGTTATGCTTAAAGGCACACAAACAGGCGCGACACGCGATATAATCGCGCGTGACACAAAGGACGCGTGACCGCAAGTTGCGCAACGAGCCGGTGCCTTTGTGTCGCGCGCGATTATATCGCGGGAGCCCTAAGTCCCATGTAAAAAAGGGCCAACCTATAGACATCAACCAGCCATAAATCCAGACGAGTTATTCCGTTCTGATCCCCTGAACCCCCCTCCACCCCACCCCCCCCCCCCCCCCACACACTTCGATCCCGACTCCAGGATGCTACTGGGAAATTCCAAATGGAAAAACTCATTAACATTTTGCCAGACCTGGAAATGGAATCCAGGACTTCATGAACAGCAGTAGCGTACGCGACTACTAGGCGACCGAGGTTGTCGATTTCATTTATAATCCTCCTAAAACTAGATCTTGGCTTAGATGCAGAATGCAGTAACCCGCAAAAATATACACATGCAGAAGGTGTGATAAATAAGATATGATGTAACCTATATTTTTGCCACTTAGTTTATATTGATGATGTTATAATAACTTCCTGTCACTGACATTTACATAGCAAGTAGTGTTATACGAATTTGTGTGAGGTGAAAAATAGAAGGTGTAGGAATAGGTATTAGAAGTGAAAAATAAAACTTATCGTGGAGTTTCTTCCCCGTTCTTCTCCATAGGAACCTACTAGGCTTTGGAATGGTCAACTAGCTTCATTTTACTGACTGACCTAATCCTTGACAAATCAAAATTGCTTGTAATTGGTTTAATTAAAATAAATGCTTTGAGGTGAAGGGCCCGTGGCTAAGTAATAGCAGCCGCACAGGTCGATCGATCAGGTTAAGCTGCGCTTGCTGCGGTTGGTCTGTGGATGGGTGACCATCTTTACATACCGTGACCCCTCCGTGCCTCGGAGAGCACGTTAAGCCGTTGGTCCCGGGTGTCATTCGTGGATCTTCGACCGTCGTTACGGTTAGTCAGAAGCCCGAAAGTCTGCCAACCAGTCTTACCAAGGGGTATCGTATTACCCAGTAACTGGGTTGTGGAGGGCAGATAGGCAATCGCTCCATGTAAAATACTGGTATTCAGCTGCATCCGGTTAGACTGGAAGCCGACCCCAACATAGTTGGGAAAAGGCTAGGCAGATCATGAAATAAATTCTTTGAGTTGAGTTGAATAATGCAAAACGTAACTCAAATCTATCCCTACCTACATATACTCAACATGAACATTATAATGTCATGGATTTCCGACAAGTAACGCCTGATTTTATACCTTTCTTTTTGGTTTTACGTGTGACTTTGTGAATTACTGGACTTCAGGGAAAATTCGAAGCTATGAGATGTGGAGAGAATCCCACCTGTAACCTAGATTAGATTATAAATCAAATCTGAATCGGAAGAAACTGGAAAAATAAAAATATTGAAAAATTACTTTTCCTTTGACACATACAATTCCCGCGCAAGATTTGATATTTACCTGGAACGCAATTTCTGGAAACAATAAATAAATAGATGATATATTTTGCTTCATTGAGTTGGCCAAACCTTATCAGACAGAAAAACAAACAAAAACATATTAATATCTGATCTCTGAAATTGAGCTCATAATTTCTTTGATCGCTGCGTTCCATAAGTTTACGAACAAAAATTTATAAGAACAGTAATAATTATAGTTACTTAAAGGTACACAGCCTGTAATTACTAACATAATATTTTGTGGCAGAAGAGTTTCGGTAATATTATACAGGGTTATTGGGAAAACACCAACTACCTCTTAAGGGGTCATTGTACTCATCATTATGAACAACTTTTACTATGGGACCCACTCTGAAATCGCGAAAAAAAAATCAGCTGTTCTCTACATTTTTTCATTCGCGGCGAGAAGGTTGCCGCACGTGGCGTGGTCTTTGAATCGATTTGATTTTCCCATCACTTAATAGTGCTTGTGACGTCATAGTAGGTAGTCAAAAATAGCACGTTTGGTTAGATAGACCGACGATGACAACCGATTTTCACACACCTTTTCAGTCACCGGTACCACTTTCAAACTTTCTCCTTCCGCTTATGTACTCAATTCTTATTATATCCGTTCGTGTAATACCACACATCCCTCTTAGCATTCTCATCTCAGCTGCATGCTATTGCTTTTCATCCATCCCTTTTGAACTAAATAAATGACATGATAATGATTATTTTGAGATTCTGATACAATTTACAATAGTATCACAATCCTTTGCAAGATTATTACAAACAGTTAAACTTAACCGTACTTAGCCACACCTTTATACTAAGCTTTCACAAACTTAGTTCTGAACCCAAGACCTCAATTAACTTAATGTCTCAACAAGTGCAGTTACGGTAATACTGAAACAAAGTACGTTACTGCAATGAAGTTGTATAGAGCTGTGAAACGGGTAACGGACGGTTTACTTACCTGTTAGTTAAGTAATCCGCCTCGCTCGGTTAAACGGTACTACGGAATGATGTCAGTGACAATGTAAGTGTCTTGTCTAGCTTCAGTTTTTACACCTCTCACACGTTTGCCCGCCTACCTGTCGAAACATACCACGCGTCCGAGTAGTTGAATGGACGCATTAAAGTCATTGTTTTAACAATGACAATACTTGTGTACACTTAGTGTACCGTTGACGTTTTGAGCACTTTCTCTTATGTACACTTGGTGTACACTTGACGTTTCAGGGGTTAAGCAAAATATCTACTTTTTTTGCTGTAATTTGGTTGTGGGTTCAAATCCAGGCCACCAATGTCACTTATTCTACTTATCTGGGACAGAACTGACATCGGTGAAGGAAAACATCATGAGAAAATTTGGACTATAGTTAATACTAGCTGCACCCCGCGGTTTCACCCGTGTAAGTGTCGATCCCGTGGGAATATCGAGATAAAAAGTAGCCTATGTGTTAATCCGGGTTATAACCTATCTGTGTGCCAAATTTCATCCAAATCCGTTCAGCCGTTTGTGCGTGAAGAAGTAACAAACATGTAAACACACACACAAACTTTCGCCTTTATAATATTAGTATGATTATAATAATAAGAGGGGCCCGTGGCTAAATAATAACAGCCGCACAGGTTAATCGATCAGGTTAAGCTACGCTTGCCGAGGTTGGTCTGTGGATGGGTGACCATATTTACATACCGTGACTAGAAAAGCACGTTAAGCTGTTGGTCTCGGCTGTCATTCGTGGATTTTTCACAGTCGTTACAGGTAGTCAGAAGCCCGAAAGTGACAACCAGTCTTACCAAGGGGTATCGTATTACCCAGTAATCAAGTAATGCATTATCATCCAGGTTGTGAGATCAGACAGGCATCGCTCTATGTAAAATACTGGTATTCAGCTGCATCCGGTTAGACTGGAAGCCGACTCAAACATAGTTGGGAAAAGGCTAGTCAGATGAGTGTGATAAGTCTGAAATCGCTAACCCGCGTTGAGCAGAGGCCTTTGCCCTGCATATCATTGGGAAAATAATAGGCTGGTATAACTATTTATGCTCGTCTGCAGACTAATAGACTAGTTTTGAAAGCCCCTTCTTGCATATGCTTAACCTTGCAAGTATTACACAAATTATTCAGAACAAGTACAAACTAACGGAGAAAGGTCATGAGCAGATTTCTTCACTTATTGGCTTTAAATCCATGAAAATTTCTTGAAATACGACAAGACTGTAAGACTATAAATAAGTCGAGTATAATGTTCAAGGTGCTGAATATTGATCTTATTGTTAACCTGACAGTAAATTATGTTCTATGTTACCATAAAAAGATCCGACGGTAGATTTTATTCAAAATTTTAGTAGGTAGGTATTAGCCATTTTGGCATTCCGCATCCACTCTACCCCAGCCACCTTCTTTAGGTCGTCCGTCCATCTAGCTGGGGGGCGTCCCACACTACTCTTGCCGATGCTGTTTCCACTCCAGGACTCGTCTACTACACCAGCCATCGGTCCTTCGACAGACATGGCCAGCCCACTGCCACATCAGTTTGCTTACTCTGCAAACTATGCCTCTGCCTAACCCTTGCGGGAAATACAGGCGTAATGTTAAAGTGATAAAAAACTCAGCATTTAGAAGTATCTAAGGACGATAAGACCTGTGATTAATACGTAGAAACGCTTAAAGTAATCTTTAAAGTAGATTTTCATTAGTGAATCCGCACATCTAGTTCGATTAATTCCGGCTCGTTTGGTAATCCTCTTCGCTTGACTGCAGCTTACCACCTGTGTTAGTACTGTAGACTAACTACTCAAGCTGGTTGTGCAAATTGTAGTATATATTAGGTATTATCGATATGTATTGTATAGTAGTTAGATTTGTTTAATTACGTAAGTACAGGCAGGGAAATCTATTCGTCAATCTTTGACAGTGATTACGGGGCGTCAGAAGCCCGAAAATGAAACAACCAGTCTTCCAAGGGGTATCGTATTACCCAGTTACTGGGTTGTGGAGGTCAAATACGCTGCCGCAGCATGTAAAATACTGATATTTAGCTGCATCTGGTTAGACTGGAAGCCGACCCCAATTGATTTCTGCTGGCTCTACTGACAGTGTTTAAAGAAGAGAAAAATATTTTTATATATATTTTATTATTTTTATATATTTTATTATTTTTATATAATATTTTATTATAAATATTTATATTTTTATATATGGCTACATAAGATCCATTTTACTTCTAAGATAATTATAGCAACAAACCTTACGTCTTTGAACTCGATTGTAAGGTTATAAGTACATAAATTGTATGCCATTCTATCCCAGTTGAAAACCATAGGGAATTCGGCTCTCAAAGATAAACGAACAGACCACGTAAATGTTACAAAGCATACACCGCTTATGTATTCTCTGGAGGAGAGATCGCTATTAGAGAGACTGAATTTAGACTTAAATGCCTGTACCTATGTTCTGAGGTTAATAGCTAGGTTAGGTTAATTGTATTTATATGTAATACTAGCAGCGCCTCGCGGTATCACCCGCGTAATTTTCGATATCGTGGGAATATCGGGATAAAAAGATGAAAAACCGTCCAAGTGCGTGTCGGGCCACGCAAAGTGTAGGGTTCCGTAGTAGCCCGTTATCACAATGTAGTACGATTCAGTTGTTCTTTATTCTCAATAGGTAAAAAAAAAACATATTTTGGTTTTCAATGCAAGTCTTTACCCATTATAAAAAAGCAACTTCTTCATTTTAGTCACTTTAAAGGATTAATGCTAAGGATTTTGTATTTGGTACAAAATTATCCAACACCCAAGTTCAACGACTATTACTGCTAAACTAATAAAGTTATCTTAACCGCTATACTTTTTCTTCAAAGTTCATGAAATGCACCTTCATCGAGATTTTTTCCAGATTTTTCAAGCTAGTAGAGGGGGGGGGGGGACGCCCTACTGGAACAAAAATTTGCACTTTAAACTTTAATATTTCGTAAATGGAGCATTAAATCGAAAAATAATTTTAGCAACCCCTAAGCCATTTTAGAAGACCTATTCAACGATACCCCACACGATGGGGTAGATGATGAAAAAAATATTCATTCCCACTTCACATGTAGGGGAGCTACCCTAAAAAAAAATATTTTCCAAAATTTTATTTTACCACTTTGTGGGCGTAACTGATATACGTACTCCTACAAAATTTCAGCTTTCTAGTGCTAACGGTCACAGAGATTAAGCGAGGACGGACAGACAGACGGACGGCCAGACAGACATGGCGAAACTATAAGGGTTCCTAGTTGACTACGGAACCCTAAAAATGGTCTATCTATGTGCCAATTTTTATCCAAATTTGTTCAACGGTTTACGCGTGATTGAGTAACAAACATCCAAACATCTTCACAAACTTTCACATTTATAATATAGTAGGATTGTTTAATATTATATTTATATTACCTATAAATACTATTATTATTAATTCTACTAATATTATAAATGTGATTGCGTAAAGTAGTTGGTCCTGCGCCTGATCTCTCTCCGGTCGTGTGGGATTGCCGTCCCATCGGACTATGAGAGTAAAGGAACAGAGAGTGCACCTGTGTTTACGCACACACTTGTGCACTATAATATCTCCTGCGTACCTGGCTAATCTCAGTTAAGATTGGCCACCGTGACCGAAATCGGTCGGGAGGCTATTATTTTATTATTATAAATACAAAAGTTTATGAGGATGGATGTTTGTTACTCTTTCATGCAAAAACTGTTGAACGGATTTTGATGAAAATGTGCAATAAATTAAAGCTTAGACATCAAAATAACACTTAGGATAAGTACCTACTTTTTATACCGATATTCCTACGGGATCAACACTTAGCGGGTGAAACCGCGGGCACTGCTAATCTAAGTCTATGTGGAAACGCTGCGAGGGGCCCTAGGAGAACATATTATGGTAGAATGCCGAAACAAACGCAGAAGTCACATTCTCTTTTAAAGTCCAGACATAATCTTGCTCAGGTTATATGAAGACCATGTGGATCGATGTCTGAGATGGTCTTTTTAGGAAAGAACCACACAGATTGAGAGAACCTGTCCAGTCAGTGCACGCATTTGTCAGAAATAGTGCAGCTCAATCAAAACTTAAGGAGCTCAATGATCCGACGAATAATACCAAAGAAAGGACGTTTGAGTACGCCACATAAATTCCTCAAACTGCCAGACCACGACAAAAACTAACAGAACAGAGAGAATAATATTTTTTTTTTAATTGAATAAAAATGGCTTTCATTGTGACAGTTCGACAACATTCATTGCGTTGTTTACATTGTTAAGCAGACGCATTTTTCGATCATATGAAGCAATGGATTAGCAATATCCTTCAAAATTATTCAGATTGTGATTATATGCAGGTGGCGTTCTGTAGATTCTGCTTATCCTCATGAGAAGAAGTTTATGTAAACTCTTCTGTCACTGGCGTCACTTTAAACTACCTCTTATATATACAACGTTATTTTTAGTATATGCGAAACCTGAATATAGTTTGTTCAGAATAAGTAACTGAATCGATTCCAATAATTTTTACCCCATGTTATTAGAAAGATTAAAAGTTGGACACCGAACGACACTAAGTAGGTTATCCAATCTCCGCGCCGAACGGTTAGGTACCTAGGTATTATTATCAATGAGCGCAAGACGGCGGGCGCGGCGCGGGTGAGCATGTTTTTGTACGGACAAACAAGTAACTTAACAAGCTTATAACTTTGTGTTTTTTCATGATACAGTTTTAAAATTTTGTACATAAATTCTTTACATCAAAATACTAGACACATGTTTCGGGTTTCGCATATACTAAAAATAATGTTGTATACTCATTTCTTACTTTATCCATTCTCGTCACTCCACACATCTATCTCAACATTCTCATCTCCGCTGCATGCAATCTTTTTTCATCCGTCTTCTTCATGGCCCAGGATTCTGACCCATAAATTACGACAGGCGTTATCACGGACTTATAAATGTTCCCCTTTAACTCGAGGGGCATCCGTGGGTCGCAAGTTGTTCCTGTGACCATTATACCATTTTCCATTTTGTCGCCATTATATCCATCCTGAGTTGATGTTTGTTTATGTATTCATGCCCTAACACCTAAAACAGACCGTCTATATGTACTAAGCCTATTTTAGGTATTCAATAACTTAGGTTAATATCGATACGCATAGGTATATCGTATGTCGTCATCGTCGTCGTTTCAGCCGATAGACGTCCACTGCTGGACATAGGCCTCCCCCAATTTTGGGAGGCTTTGCCTATGTCGTCATAGTAAGGCGAAATTGTATTTTTGCGAAAGCGCTAAGTAAACAAGATGTTTCGTGAAAACTTGGAATAACGTGTACCTAGAGGTAATATTTTAACGCGATCTTGCTGAACAGTCTTTGCAACTTCGCGAATCTACGATCGATTTTTTCTTTCTTATTAAAAAATAAAGTTTATCTACTTATTAGGTTAAGAACAAGGAGCCATTTTTAAAATGCGTACTTTTTCCGACCGTGGTAAAGTTCTCAGTCTTCTTCTTAGCGTGTCGATAGCAAATAGAACACGTAAAAATATAATAGGTCGAAGAAAAAAAAAAGGTTTCATAATCTCTTTCAAGTCGCCCATAAGACGGATGCTCTTGTCATCCGCTTCCTTCGATTCGTCGGTAAAGTATTTTTTTATAAATACATATGTCGGAGAAATAGTACGGGAGCTGACTTGACAACGAGGCGGAAGCGCTGTGGCGACAACGCTTCGACGGAGTCATTCGTTTGACTATCCGAAACGCCAGTGCCATCTGGTGGCGCTTGATAGCGTCTAGCCTGAGTTCGTGGGGGTCGACGACAGCTCGACAGAACGATGTAGACATCTCTCTCTCTTGGACATTGGACATTGTACGGACAACATAATTATGCTCAGAAACTGTCCCGCGTTCCGTATCTGGTTGTGTCGCGTACCTACAGCGCCTAGGGTATTAGTGTTCTGTGACCTACAGTGTGTAATTTGCTAGTGTGATTAAATTGTTCATGAAATTATAATCTGATTTGAACTGCAAACGGTTTTTCTATTGCGCAATAACCAACAAATACCCACAGTACGCCCACAGTAGTTAAAATATGGTTGATAATAACGAGACAGACATACCTTTTCCGTCAAATATAATATGTAAATTTTTTCTCTCTTCATTCATGCGTTCGTTTTCATACTCCGATGGCACTTCGTGGACAATAGTGTGGGTTATACGTTAATTCTACTATAAAATAACTACCTTTTGTAAATGCTGTAATGTAAATCTGTTTATTGACCCAAAAAACAGAAGACATTTTTATTCATAGTTTATTTACATTTATTTGACTATAATGTCTATGTGCCATTTTGTCCGATATCTAGTAGTGACATAACCCCATTGCTGTAGAAATTTCGGGACTTCTAATCAAAAAACTGCGACAAGTAACTACTTTCGCGGTTTTTTGATCAGAAGTCCCAATATTTTCAAAATTCTTTAAGTAGTGTTAGGTTAAGATCCAGAGAGGGCTATCAAAACTTTGACAGTCCTCTCTTGATGGTGTGTGGTCTGGAGTTATCATGATGAAAGACCACACCCTTTCTGTTCGGGCCTGCGGGCGGAGAGTAATGGGTAGCTCACCGCCCGATCGGGACCAGGCCCGTGCCGGACGGCGCGTACGTGTTCCACGCGCGCCTCAAAGAGATGTCAGCATCGGGAAGGGGCCCCTTAGGGCCGAAGCCTGCCGGGTCAGCGGGATTGTCCGAAAGGGTTACCGCTGGCCCGGAACATAAAGGGCTAAGGAAGGAACACGGGTGGGTTTTAGTCAGTAAGAGTCTGACACTCCCTTCCGCTCCACCCAGAGCGGGAGGAGTCATTTGATGATTTCCCATCCGCAAAAAAAAAAACCCTTTCTGTTAATCAATTCCGGTCGTTTTTTCTAAATTTCTTGCTTGAGTCTCATCAGTTGTTGGCAGTAGAGATCCGAATTGATGATTTTGTCCGGCAGTAAAAGTTCATAATGAACGATGCCCTTCCAATCCCACCATACACACAGCATCACCTTTGCGAGTTAATCCGGGTTTCGCTATAGTCTGTGGAGCTTGACTGATGATCCTTTGACCATGATCTTTTTACCGCACGTTCTTGTAATAGGTGATCCACTTTTTATCACCAGTGATCAAACTTATGAAAAATGGTTCGATTTCATTACGTTTTAATAGATAATCGCAAATGAGTACACTGTCGGACGGTTCTTTCAGTGAGTTCGTGTGGCACCAAAATATCGAGCTTTTTTGTATACCCAAACCTTTTCAGATGGGTCAAAACTGTTTTGTCGTCAACCCCTAACTATATTGTAACTACTGATATGCTGATTTTGTTCTACTTTTTAAAACTGGCATCGCCGTTTTCCGTAACAGGGCAACCAGAGCGAGCTGCATCTTTGACATCAAAATTCTCGGACTGAAAACGCTTTGGACCAAGTTACTCTTACTGACACTGCGCTATATTTTTTTCGCGGCTTGTGGCGCATTTTTTCCTTTTTGTATTTGTAATGAAATGTATCGAATCATTTTGGTGGAAAGAAAAACAATTGAAAAGTGGCGGGAAATCGTTATTACTTTTTATTTTTATTTTTTAAATTGTCATCTATCTAATAGTTTCAAAACTAGCCATGATACAAACAGTACAGCCCAAGAGATTGTACTACAACTTTATACCTATAAAGTACGAAAGACTTTTTCTGCGACCTTTTATGTAATATTATGTTATTTAAATTTGTTTTGCCTAAAATTCAGCAACCCGAATACCGTTCACTGATACATCCATTGTTTTCGTATAAAACTGACAACTGGATTAAATGAAATTGTTGTTATTAGAACTGTATTTCAATCACAGTTACGCTATCATTACAAAAACTGGTTGGATGGTTAAAATAAATTATTTCAAAAGGTAGACCTTATTTTGCGAAATGTGTAAAATGTTAAAAAAATCGCAAAGAATGCGCGCAATATGGATGAACTATGAAGAAATGTCTTAATGCTGCGAGAGCGTGCGTCATTTTTTGCTCCGTGAGTAATTTCTGTATTCGGTGGGAGGACAAAAAAATAAATATATACATTTGTATGACCGTTCGTGAGTACCTAGGTAATGTTGTTTTGTACAATCGTCGTTTCAGCCGATAGACGTCCACTGCTGGACATAGGCCTCCCCCAATTTTGGGAGGGTTGGCCATAATCGCTACGCTTGGCAGGCCGGTTGGCGATCGCAGTAGGTATGATGGTGGAATACATAGAGAACGCTGCTGCCCATTCTCCGGTACAAACTTTGTCGCCTTTTACGACACCCACGGTAAGTAAGGGGTGGTGCTATTCTTTAAGTCCGGCACCACACAGACAATAAATTACCGGACAGTTTTGTACAATAAAATATTCAAATTACCTAAAATATGCATTTACATGCAAAAAATTGATAAAATGATGTTATTCATCATCTGCCTAAGCCTTTTCCGAACTACATTTGTTGGGATCGGCTTTCAGCCCAACCAGATGCAGTTAAATACGTAGAGCGACTGCCTAAAATTATTATTATTGTAGGTGAATAAATAAAAATTATATATTGTATGAAGTAGACCAACCCTATTGCGGAAATAAATAAGAGCATTGTCAAACAGGAGCCTTATTTGTACGAAAATAACCCTGAATCGCACCGCTGTGCCGCGCCGGGTGCCGCCACATTTTCAGCACATTTCAAAATGGATACTTAGAAGTAAAATATCTTCGCAAAGTCGGTTAACCCGAAACTGCATCGTCGAAACTGCAATGCAGACATCAAATTGAAAGAACGTTTCCTTATATTTCCTAACCAAATATTAGGGTACCTGAAACGAATTAAATGGAGTCACGTTATTTGATAGCACCGGAAAATTCAACCTTAACTTCACCGTATAAAGTCCGAATTACTTTGGTGTATAAAATTCATATAGACGTAATCTCTGCCTAGGGAAATTTTATACTTTTAAGGAGAATATTGTAGAGGGCGCATTCGCGAAATGAGGTGCTTATGCCGTTATTAAGCAGTTACGAGCTAATTACAATCTTGAGAATGTAATTGCCTTAAGAAAGGATTAAATTCTGAGTGGTACATAGGTTTTTGAAGAAATGAGAAGAACCTTTAACTACTCTGGGAAAAATTCCCTCATTGGTAAATACCCTCCAAAAATTATTGGAACACAAAAATAACAAAACGCAAAAAATAAACGTCAATTTATTTAAGGGTACTACATGACCTAAAGCGTGGTTAGTGTCGGACTGCAAAGAAAAGAAAGAGAAGCGCGATTACAAAACGCTGGTAATTTATTGCAAAATCATCATGATCTGCCTAGCCTTTTCCGAACTATGTTGGGGTCGGCTTCCAGTCTCACCGGATGCAGCTGAATACCAGTATTTTACATGGAGCGACTGCCTATCTGACCTCCACAACCCAGTTACTGGGTAATACGATACCCTTGGTAAGACTGGTTGTCAGACTTTCGGGCTTCTGACAACCCGTAACGACTGTCAAAGATCCACGAATGACAGCCGGGACCAACGGCTTAACGTGCTTTCCGAGGCACGGAGGGGTCTCGGTATGTAAAGATGGTCACCCATCCACAGACCAACCGCGGCAAGCGTAGCTTAACCTGATAGATCGAACTGTGCTGCTGGTATTATGTAGCCACGGGCCCCTCAATTTATTGCAAAATATGAAGCAATTATCTATTTTAAAAAATCTATTGTTTGGACTAAAAAATTAAAACACTAGTGCTTTAGTATGTTGCTTGTAGAATAATCTGGCAAAAAATCAGAATGATTGCATGTATATTAGTATGGTTTTTATTGTAAAAAGAAAGCTTTTAAAGGTATCTTCCTGATTTTTTTCTGTCATATCAAATTAGTTGTATTATGTTTTCAATACACTATCTACCTAGCATATATCCTGAAGAATGTCATATATTTTTCTGATTTTGTTTACTGTAGTCGATCATATACTTGTATTGCTTCTAAAACTTGCGTTTTCTTGCGTTAAGGTCCTGTAATCCCCTTAAGGACTAGCAGCGCGTCGCGGTTTCATTCGCATAAGTGTTGATCCCGTAGGAATATAGGGATAAAAACTATCCTATGTCCTTCCCCGGTATACAATCTATCTCTCTGTTAAATTTTATCGAAATCCGTTCAGTGGTTTAGGCGTGAAAAGGTAACATACAGACAGACAGAGTTACGTTCGAATTTATAATATTAGTATGGATTACATGTAATATCTTTTTAACAGAAACACTTATAAAAAGCTCATTTGGAACATTGTTTACGACACTATTACGATTGTTTGTTTTCTCAAGAGACTTAAATTGATTTATTTACCTACACCCCCAACCCAGGCAATCCATTTGGAACACAAAACTTATAAGGTTAAGTTTGAGGCAAATATAGATTACCTTTGTTTTATTTTTATATTATGACTAGGAGCGCCCCGCGATTTTACCCGCGTAAATGTCGATCCCGTGGGAATATCGGGATAAAAAGTAGCCTATATGTTAATCCAGGGTGTCGCTACCTCCATACGAAATTTTATCAAAATTGGTCCAGCAGTTTGAGCGTGAAGAAGTAACAAACATATAAACACACCCCCACACGACCACTCACAAACTTTCGCCTTTAAAATATTAGTGTGATGTGTTTGAGGGTTCTTACACAAGAACTTAAGTATAAACCAAGATAAACCAGGTATATAAAAATATTATTAGTTTAAAGTTCATAATAATTACGTAATATACAAGTAAATAGTCTTTTATTCATTAATCCTGGCACAGTTAGCATTCCCCCGATGCTGACAGCACAAAGATTGTTTATCATTCCTCATTAGGAAACAAATACGAGTCAAATCAGCCATCGATTATTCAAAATGGCTAACAAATCGCAAAACCTATATACCACATAAAAAAGCTCTCATTAGTCAGTTCTACTAAACATCTCATCGCAACAAGTAACCATTGGCACGAGATAATTTAACGAACCTCACCCGGAACTGAATGTCTAAATGTACTGAAAGGATAAAACCCATAAAAAAAACGACGTTGGCATATTTCCTCCCTTTCAAACAGAAATGGGAAAATACAGGAACGACGCTCCCCTTCAATATGTAAAAATAGCGAATGAAACCTTCAATGTCCACAAAAAAAAAAAATATGAAAAAAGGGAATAACAAATATGTTTGTGTCCGATATGGAAGGGTACTCGCACGTGTCATTTTATTGAAAAACCTAGACCGACTCTGTATGAAAACGTAGCAACAATGGCTGAAACGTTTGGCGACGAGAATAGAAAAGGTCGTGAGTTCAAACGGGTGAGCTTTCGCCTAAAATTAGCGATTTTCTGCTGAACCAGACTGCGGCAATGTTCTTTTGTACTAGTCTGCATGAAAACAGGCCATTGCAGAATCTATACTATTGACTTTAAGAGCGTTTATGCCGCACGGCATTTCATACAAACTTTCAAGCCGTTGTTTTTCGAAATGAGTGAACCGATTTTAATGAAATTTCATACGCATAAGCATGATACAAAGATCTAAAAAGTTATTTAAGAACATTTTCGAATGTCTTATTTAAAAAAAGATAACTGAAAATCTCTGTTTCTAGGGAAATTTAACATCGGTCTAATTTGGCCGTTACACTATTTTTCGAAAATGTTCTTAAGTAACTTTTTAGACCTTTGTATCCTGCTTATGCGTATGAAGTTTCATTAAAATCGGTTCATTCATTTCAAAAAACAAGGGCTTAAAAGTTTTTTTGTAAAATGCCGTAGGGCGTAAACGCTCTTAATATGGTTAAAAACAGGTTAAAAAAATATCCAACGAAGTTTTCCGGCATTCAAAGCGCCAGCCACTTTTAAGCCTGTCACATATTTGACAACAGACAGATACGTTTCGGACATGTTTCGAATAACACAAACAGATTCACTCGTGAACCACTCAATGAATTTAAACCACATACACATACATACATAAACGCAAATACATCATGACTTGTTCCGATAGGGGTAAAAATCAGCTATTCCCTACATTTATGTTCGCAAAACTCGTCAAATTGTAGGGAACACCAGATTTTTTTTTCGCGATTCCGGGTTTGGTCCCATAGTAAAAGTTGTTCGTAATGATGAGCACAATTAACCCCAAGAGTTATGGGATATGAAAAAAACAGGTTGTAGAGCACCACCTGCTACGATCCTTACATGGCCGAATGGGCAACTAACTTCATCTTTCTGACTGACCGCCACCTTGACAATTCAAAAGTGCCTGTAATTGGTTTAATTGAAATAAATGGTTTGAGTTTGACATACTCCTCCTCCTTTCCTCGTTAACGTTCATACATGTGGACATACACGCACGCTGGTTACGAGTACTATGCTTCTAAATGTTTAAATCACACAAACTACTTACCGTTCCTTGCATTTACATTTACGAAATAGCAAAATTTGTTAATCTTAATTCTAAACTCTTTGAACCTAAAAATAATTTTAATAAACGAAAAGTCACACAGTATTTATTGAAAATCCCTGTACCTAGAATAGAACTATTCAGGCGCAGCTGCGTGTATATGGCGCCACTTATATATAACTCATTACCTGTCCGGATAACAGAACTACCTTACAAAAAATTCTGTGTGGTTTTGAAAAAATGGTTGATATCGCATAGTTTTTATTCTGTCGGCGAATTTCTAAACAAAAAATCTTGTCAGTCCTACCACTTCAGAAATGCATTGTAATATTTTTTTAATTATTTAACCCCCTTTGTTAATTTCATTAACTGTACGTTACTATTATGTTACTGCATGTTGTTATTACATACCTAATTCATGTATTAAATATTTGCATGCCATCATTACATGGCGGAATGTGTCTTTGCACTACTATTTTACATTAACATCTTTTGTACCTACCACAATTTACGCAAATAAACGATTTTGATTTGATTTGATTTTGAACCTTTCTAATCTTTCTCACCAATAATATTAAGGTCACCATATATTATGTCCTCCAAGGGCGTCCACACCATTTGCACTCAAATCTGCCTTGTAAATTATGACCAAATGGAAGACCTTTTGCACATACAGACAACCTTTTGCAGATACAGACAATGTCTGACTAATAATATAAAAAAAACTAGCCAAGTGCGAGTCGGACTCGCACACGAAGGGTTACCTACCACAAGGCAAAAACATCGAAAAAAACACGTTTGTTGTATGGGAGCCCCCCTTAAATTTTTATTTTATTCTGTTTTTTATAGTATTTGGTGTTATAGCGACAAGAAGCAATAGAAATACATTATTTGTAAAAATTTTAACTGTCTAGCTATCACGGTTCATGAGATACAGCTTGATGACAGACGGACAGTGGAGTTTTAGTAATAGGATCCCGTTTTTACCCTTTGGGTATGGAACTCTTAAACACAACATGCGCGCACCAACACTTGCCTGTTCACCGCTTATATCTCCACACACCCCACATACACCTCACACACCCCACATACACCACACACATTACACATGAATGTTTAGTTAATTAGTTTTTTATGGTTGTACACGTAAGTGCTTAATTATATTTTTTGTCTATTTTTCTTTTTTAATTTCGAATTAATTCACTTACATAAATGAAAATGTTTGCCTTAGTTGGGAAGAGACTGGACCCCACGACACAAAGAATTCTAGTGTGGGGTCCAGGGAATTTGTAAAAACTGCTACTAGTTTTCGAATAAAGGCTCCTACAAACAGGCGCGACTCGCGTTATAATCGCGCACGACACAAAGGCACCGCACGTTGCGCGATTTACGGTGCTTTGCTTGGGCTTTCTGTCTCGATGCATTACTGAGTCCCGGGGAAAAAAAAACGAGACTCGATGTGGTCTCGAAATTCCCGGGAAAAACGAGACTTTTGAGACTATGTCAAAACTAGGTTTCTTACTCATAGGCTATGCAATTAGGCAGTCAAAACAAGATATTTTAATGAAGTACTTTATTAAACAAACATCATCATCATCATTTCAGTCGAAAGACGTCCACTGCTGGACATAGGCCTCCTCCAAGCACCTCCAATTCGACCGGTTCTGTGCTTCTCGCCCCCAACGGGTTCCTGCGGCCTTCACAAGGTCGTCGGACCACCTTGTGCGCGTCGCCACTCCAGAACCTTTCGGCCCCATCGGCCATCTGTTCTGCGAGCAAAGTGCGCTGCCCACTGCCGCTTAAGTTTGGCAATTCTTCGGGCTATGTCGGTTACCTTGATTCTTCTGCGGATCTCCTCATTCCTGATTCGATCACGCAGGGAAACTTCAAGCGTAGCCCTCTCCATTGCCCTTTGGGTGACTTTTAGCCTTCTTATAAGGCCCATTGTCAGCGACCTCGTTTCATGGGCATTTGACATGACCTTCGTTTTGTCCATGTTCATTTTAAGACCCACTCTTTCGGAGGCTCTACTGAGGTCATCGAGCATTGTACTGAGGTCCTTCATAGTCTTAGCCATGACTACGATATCGTCGGCAAACCGAAGGTGAGTTATGTACTCGCCATTGATGTTAGTTTATTATTTTACTATTATTATTTATTTATTTCGAACACAAATGATTTATATTGTTGTTAGTAACACTTATAAAACTACGTTAGTAACATAATGCCAGCCCCTTTCCAGTCCAGAACCTTGAAGATATCCTTCAGTGCAGCGGTGAACAGTTTCGGAGAGGTAACGTCTCCCTGTCTCACACCTCGCTGCAGAAGGACAGGTTTCGAGGTCTGGTCCTGGAGTCGGACTGACATAGTGGCGTTTTCATACAGACACTTCAGCACCTCGATTTACCGATAGTCGATCGAATCACAGGCTTTCTCGTAGTCCACAAACGCTGAGCAAAGCAGAGAGGCAGGTCGCAAGCGCTACTCCAGAGCAGGGTTCGATTCCCGGGTCGGGCAAAATGTTATTGAATTTTTCCATTTGTAATTTCTGAGTAGCAGCCCAGAGTCTGGGTTTTGTGCCCGTTTGGTGGCAATAGACTCGTCCCCAATTTCATGGGACACGGCGCTATACTCTGTGCAAGGGACTGATGATGAGACGAAAACATAACTGGTGAAATGTGGTTGTACTGCTCAACCCAACCTCAACTACTGGTAAACAAGGAGTGGTTTTATGTTATTCTAGCTGCGCCCCGCGGTTTCACCGGATCCAGTGGGAGTATCGGGATAAAAAGTAGCCTATGTGTTAAACCTGGTTATAAACTATCTGTGTGCCAAATTTCATCCAAATCTGTTCAGCCGTTTGTGAAACGTAAACACACACACTCACAAACTTTTGCCTTTAATAATATTAATGTGATTAAGAGCGTTCATACCGCGCGGGCTGGCAACGTCGCATTTGTAGTGGTTTCTCGTGATTATTTCATTATATTTAAACCTAAGTACAATTTTTTTACATCCAAGCATTAGATCGTTGGTATATCATCATTTCAGCCGAAAGACGTCCACAGCTGGACATAGGCCTCCCCCGAGCACCTTCAGTTCGACCGTTTTGTGCTTCTAACGGGTTCCTTCACAAGGTCGTCTGTCACTCATAATAATATCGTCAATATAGTAATATCGTCAATTTTTATGAAAAAGTACCAAAATAACTGTAAAAATAAGCATACCTACATACTTATAAATAAAACAAAGATCTAGTGCTTGACTGTAAAAATAGTACTTTGGTTTAACAACTTGTGTGCCGTAATTACAGACACAATTAAAAAGCCATTGTGTCTCGCGTAGATCTACGTTCCGGCAGACTAAGGGTTAAATTACCTAAATCATATAATCAGGAAAATCCACTGGAAATCCGACGTTGCCAGCCAGTGCGGGATTAACGCTCTTAAACTCGGTTCTAGGTTATTTTTAGTTGAAGATAGTATTTAGTGTCACGGAATATCTTGATCTAAATGTCTTCATTAAGTAGGTAAACGTAATGCCGAGGCCACAGTAGGTAGGTATTATCTTACGGAGACGACCTTCGTTTGGTACTGAAGACAATGCAATGCCTTTGAAATGTTAAGACACAATGTACTGAAGTGTAAAGAGTTATTGATGTTTACTTGTTTTCAGACACAGATTTAAATCGTTAGATTAGCACTACCGCGTCAAAAGATGGTTACGCATCTGTGTCGTTTTGACACGCAATGACACAAGTGACTCGATTTTTAATTGGAATGAGTAAAAAAAAGTAATTTAAAAAATAAAAAAACCCGACTGCGAAACTGAAAAGCTACAAACAAGCCCATTTTAAATTAAATAAAAGTTGGAAGCAGGCGGGACCCATTTGAATTAGAAAATATAATAAAAATTATATGGGTCCCGCCTGCTTCCAACTTTTATTTAATTTAAAATGGGCTTGTTTGTAGCTTTTCAGTTTCGCAGTCAGGTTTTTTTATTTTTTAAATTACTTTTTTTATTTCCAGCTTTTTAGTTTACAAATGTGAAAGATTTCGCAAACGATTTAGTTCTTGGTACGTGTTTTTTTACGATTTGTCACTTCGAATTACTTTTAACCATATATGTTATATATATTTTTGTAATCACCTTTTAAAACCCTTTATTTTGATACCCCACTCGACTGGTTTCGAGAAAAAAAATTTTTTTTTGAAGACATATTGCGCCAAAAATCGGCCATTTTAATTTTTATTCAATTTTGATATACCCAGTGTCACTCTCACAATAAAGACGAATCTAACGGCACCTCTCAAGCTGAAATCGATCAAGCCGTTTAGGCTACAGAGCGTGCCAAAGAAATATACATACATACATACATACATACATACATACATACTTACATACACTCGAAAAACATAACCCTCCTTCTGACGCAGTCGGGTAATAAAAATGGAGCAATAGCCCCACGTTCACACGGACGTAAAAATATCGCGGCAGGATTCCAGTGCTGCAGTGAGTTGAAAATCCAGTGCGCAACAAAAACGCGCGCAACAGCACTGCGCGTGCGCAGGAAATATGCGCCCATGCGAAGCAGAACATATGCGTTATCGTAATTAAGTTTAAAACCACATAGACAGTCACATTTTAGCTTTGATAGAATTTCTTGAATTGTTAGAACACTTCCTGAAGGCAAAAGTGGGCATTTTAATAGCAGTTTGTGCTGGATTTACCAAATACTGTGAATTATATCTAGCGTGCGTCACGCTTTCTGTGAGCGAATCATTCGGGATGTGATACCTCAACGTAGTAGGTATTAACACTTCTCGTGCGACATAAGTACAGTGAGTGCATCTCTAACAATTTAATCTTTGTTTTTTAAATAAGATAAGAGATATCCTTTACAATAATAATACCTACAAATACATAACAATGTAAGTAAGTATAGGTACTTATTATGATTTGCACTAAAACGTGAAAGATAAACAGTTGGTAGGTACTTTTTCTCACGTTTAGCATAAAATGATCACGAAAAGTGATAATACAGGTGGTATTAAGATAACAACAATATAGAATACTGAAACAAAAATTTGTCAAATCCAATGTAATGTAATGTAATGCAAGTATGCCAATGCGATTTTGGAAGTGTTTGAAGCTTATTATGATACGTTCAACCAAACATCATTGCACTAACCATAAACTTACTAACTTTGTCAGGATTTTTAGTATTTTAATTGGACTAATTGGCCATCTTCGGGAAATAATATATCCAGGGAAGAGGGTGAGATCGAAATGGTTGCTCATGGAAGCTTTGATAACTGTTTTGCTATCCCTGTGCGATTTGAAAGTGTTCAAACAATCAACATTGTACCTTATAGGTATTTTTTCAGGGTTATTTTATTTGCAACTAGCTTCTGCCCGCGACTTCGTCTGCGTGAAATTTCTTGTTCCCCGAGCCACCCCGTCGCATCTCATCGCCGGCCACTTCGTTGCTTAGCGTTCTTTCTGACTTTATTTTCTTTTTGGCCGGCTCCTAAGGGTCATAGCGTAATGTTAAATAGCCTGCTGTAGCAGACATGTCAGTGCACTTAGCTTTAATTGACATTTACATATTTATATTTATAGTGACTTGTTATTGTTTTATATTTCGAATTTATTTATTTTTTAATTATTTTGATTTAATTTTTAATTCTGTGACGCTGACAATTTGTATCTTTTAATTTTCGTTTACTTTGATTTTTATTTTAATTCCATGACCTTTTTAATTTGTATTCGTTAATTTATTTTATTTGTATTTATTCAGAGGCATTTTATTTAGACAAATTTTATTCTGTGGCAGTAGGAATTGTTATATTTTAATTTAATTTTATGTAAATATGGGTCTTGCCTGAATTAAATGAATTTTATTTTTTTATTTATTAATAGCATTCTTCAAGAATTGGGCTATGAAATACAAAAAATATTTTTTCAAATCCGACTGGTAGTTCCAGAGATTACCCCCTACATACAAACTTAAAAACGTTACCTCTTTATAATATTAGTATAGATATTCTAGAGATAAAGTACCCATTGTAAAGAGATGGCCCGTGAGTTCGAGATTATTATCCACTAAGCATGCCCACGGCTTCGCTCACATGACTGCTGTGTATTATACTGGCATTAAAAAAATAAATTGGATCTTGAAGCTAAGTACCTATCCTGTTGATAAATAATCAGTTTTTCTTTAAATATATATATTTTTTTAAAATATAAACGAAAACTGGTTCATGTTCATGACGCAATCT
Source organism: Mesoligia furuncula (assembly GCA_916614155.1). Taxonomy (NCBI): domain Eukaryota; kingdom Metazoa; phylum Arthropoda; class Insecta; order Lepidoptera; family Noctuidae; genus Mesoligia; species Mesoligia furuncula. The sequence continues at coordinate 24,245,431 of OU744793.1, forward strand.
CAAACTATAATGCACGAAAAACAAAGGAAGTATGTATGTAGGTACAGTCAACAAAAGAGATAAGTATGGAGGACCGTCGGATATAGTTGAAGTTTAGTAAGAAACCGATGGATATTCTCGAATAAAATTTAATTTAGTTAATAGAAAACAAACGGCTCTTTTATCAAATTAAATTTCAGTCGACAACATCCATCGGTTTCTTAGAGCTATTACGCACTGCCGACTGGACAAAACATAGGCATCATCCGGCGACCAAGTGCGTAAACACCTATTTAAACTATAGTAAGTCACAGTCGCCGTCGACCGAGTCGCCGGCGACCAGTCGACAGTGCGAAATAGCTCTTACTAAACTTCAACTATATCCGACGATCCTGCATACTTATCTCTTTTGTTGACTGTACCTACAGTCCATTCACAGTCATTTTGTTTCCGATTTTGCATCACTATCAAAATCACAGAGGTCTTTATATTCCTTGTAATAAAATTGCTATTGGAATGCTATTGATTGCTATTGGACTGACAAGTCTGTCACAAACTCACAATTACAATGATTTTTATTTTCGTTATATTATGGTTACTGTTAAATTGCTTCTGTCAGATGAAAAATAACCTGTGAAAGGACTGTACAGCGGGATTGTCCGAAAGGGTTACTGCTACCCCGGAACATAAAGGGCTAAGGAAGGAACACGGGTGGGTTTTAGTCATTAAGAGTCTGACACTCCCTTCCGCTCCACCCAGAGCGGAAGGGGTCATATGATGATTTCCCATCCTCAAAAAAAAAAGGACTATAAGTAACTCACCCGTCAAAGTATTTCTCATACAGCAAGCTCATGGTGATAGCAAAAGCATCATCTGCTCCTCCATCGTGGTCTATCACCAACTTCTTTCCCGAGTCTATTGGAGTGGCTTCTGGGCTGAAATTGAAAAAAAATAAAAATAAAGAAAGGAAGAATAAAGTTTATTTGGACACAGTTCGTGAAACACAAAATACAAAACTAGCAAAATAAAAGTAATGTTTCAAACAACAATAGTGTGTGCCTCACGGTTGCGCCAAAAAGGTTCATTTCAGCATTAAGGATCCTGACACTCGAAGCAAAACTACGCGGGGTGCGGGAGGAGTCATTTGATGACTTCCCATATAAAAAAAAAAGGATTAAGGATCCTACAAACAGGCGCGACACAAAGGCACCGTAAGTCGCGCAATTAGCGGTGCCTTTGTGTCGCGCGCGATTTTATCGCGTGTCGCGCCTGTTTGAAGGAGCCTTTAATGCCAGACAGATGCTGTCTGACGCTGGTTTTCTAATGAACCTTTAGGGACAAGTGGCGGGGAGTACACACAGTTTCAACATACCTAATACGTACTTTTTATACTTATAAATAAATAAACTAGTAATGAAATACATATCGATAAAAAAAAAAAAAACGAAAACAACGAAGTCTCAGAGCAGCAAAACCTATTCCTCGCGATCAATTCTAGATTAATCCATGCACAGGCCGTCAAGTGCGACGTACAGTACAACGACAGTTATTTACTTAAACTACTATTATTACACTAGTGTTATTTTGTTTTTGAGGGGCCCGTGGCTAAATAATAAAAGCCGCACAGGTCGATCGATCAGGTTAAGCTACGCTTGCCGCAGTTGGTCTGTGGATGGTTAACCATCTTTATATACCGTGACCCCTCCATGCCTCGAAAAGCACGTTATGCCGTTGGTCCCGGCTGTCGTTCGTGGACATTTGACAGTCGTTACGGGTAGTCAGAAACCCGAAAGTTTGACAACCAGTCTTACCAAGGGGTATCGTATTACCCAGTAACTGGGTTGTAGAGGTCAGAGGGCCCAAAAAGGCCACTTTGGAAAATCATAAAAGGATAACATTATGAATCGTAATATGGCGAAGACAGTCCGTGTTTTTCTTTTTTTCTTTTTTTCGCTGCACTACGTAGGTGTAATCCAAGAGGATTACACCTACGTAGTACGATGGGATTGGATTTGGATCGGATTGATTGGTATTTTAGCACAGACAAAAAGAAATAACTGAAAAATGCTTCACCAATGGGATTTGATACGATTAACTTAACGGTTAACTGTCCATTATGTTATCCTTTTATGATTCTGCCAAAGTGGCCTTTTTTTAGGCCCCCAGATAGGCAGTCGCTCCATGTAAAATACTGGTATCCAGCTGCATCCGGCTAGACTGGAAGCCGACCCCAATATAGTTGGGAAAATGTTAGGCAGATGATGAGTGTTATTTAGTTTTGCGTTAAGAAAACTGTGGGTTGTTCGAAATACAGCCTGTGTTGGTATTTTCCGTGGTGAAGCCTTCCGTCTCAGCCGCCGCGGGAGACGCTCCGGGATTCGGGAGCCGCGTGACGACTCCCGGCCACCGTAGGAGCGGGCCTGCGGGCGGAGAGTAATGGGTAGCTCACCGTCCGATCAGGACCAGGCCCATGCCGGACGGCGCGTACGTCTTCCACGCGCGCCTCAAAGAGATGTCAGCTTGAATTGAGGGGCCCCTTAGGGCCGAAGCCTGCCGGGTCAGCAGGATTGTCCGAAAGGGCTACCTACCGCTGGCCCGGAATATAAAGGGCTAAGGAAGGAACACGGGTGGGTTTTAGTCAATAAGAGTCTGACACTCCCTCCGCTCAGCCCAGAGCGGGAGGGGTCATTTCATGATTTCCCACTCAAAAATAAAAGGTGGAAAAGAGATGAAGAGGTGTTAGAGGTACCATAGTACGCCAGCATTTTATCAGCTACGTTAGAGGGAGAAGCGCCAGGGTAGCCAGCCAAATTCAAATTTTCTTACGTTTTTTGCAATTTGCAGGTCAGTATCATGTTGTATGTTGAACACCTAATATTATAAAGGCAAAAATTTGTGAGTGTGTGTGTTTATATGTTTGTTACTTCTTTACGCTCTAACGACTGGATCAATATAGATAAAATTTTGTATGGAGGTAGCTGACACCCTGGATTAACATAAGGCTACTTTTTATCTCGATACTCCCACGGGATCGAAACTTATGCGGGTGAAACCGTGGGGCGCGGCTAGTTGATTCATATTTCATGAAATATTAGTGAAATAGGGTTAGAACTGAGAGGGTTGTATTGATGATTTAACAGATTATAATTCTGTATAAGAATATAATTTTGTAATTATATTCTTATTATTTGACAAGTGTGTCAACCTCAAAAAAACTGGCCAAGTGCGAGTCGGACTCGCACACGAAGGGTTCCGTACCACAAGGCAAAATAGCCGAAAAAAATAAGTTTGTTGTATGGGAGCCCCTTAAATATTTATTTTATTCTGCATTTAGTATTTGTTGTTATAGCGGCAACAAAAATACATCGTCTGTGAAAATTTCAACTGTCTTGCTATCACGGTTCATGAGATACAGCCTGGTGAAAGGACAGACGGACAGTGGAGCCTTAGTAATAGGGTCCCGTTTTTACCCTTTGGGTACGGAACCCTAAAAATTAACAGTTTATAAAAAAAAATAGATTAAAAAAAAATATCACGAAATTCTCACCTGCCAAATACATACACCAGAATTAAAGCAAAAATAATTCTGTCTGCCATAGTTTAACCGACTGCAACTGCAACTGGTGTGAAATAAAATTTCTATGGATTTTATAAAATATTTTAAAAACACTTGAGATAAAAATCTGAAGTACCTAGTTACTATTTAATAAACTTATATTACAAATGTACAGACGCCAGCAAATCAAGCTACCCGAAACTGTAAAATTTTCCCAATCGACTTTGAACCTTATGCTTTTGCGATAAAGTTGAAAACCTATTAAGGAAATTTGCCAGATTGTAGTAGATTGATTCAGATGTGCTGGTGTCTGTACATTCTTGACCCTCCTTTTGGGCTTCGCCGAAGTCAGGTTATAAGGAAATCGATAAAGTTAAAGCATGCAGCACACTTACAGCCAAGCTATCTTTAAATATTATTTATTTATTTTACAATTTATGTAAGTAAGTACTTACACAAGTTTATTTTCATAATCTTTTAACAAACTATTTACACTACGTATACAGGGTTATTGGTAAAACATTAACAACATTGGTGGAGGTCATTGTACTCATCATAATGAACAACTTTTAATATGGGACCAAACCTGAAAACGCGAAAAAAAAATAAGCTGTTCCCTACAATGAGGGATTTTCTTTTTCCTTTTTTTAACGCTTCCCTAGTCGCTGGATAGATGGCGCTGAACTTGGTAAGTTACTGCAAGGAACGGAACGTCACATAATTTTTTTATTAATTCACTTGGATGTAATTTTGAGATCGTAAAAAGAAAGCAAACGAAACTGTCACTCAACGAGCGTATATGACGTGACGCAATGTTTTTTTTCCAAACGTTTTGACTTTGGCACCTAGTAACGTAGTCAGTTCAACGCCATCTTCAGGGTTCTTGGAAAATAAGTTTTTTTTTTAATACTCAAAAGAAAAACCTCTCATTATGTTCGTATAACTCGACAAAATGTAGGGAACAGCTGATTTTTGTTTCGAGGTTTCAGGTTTGGTCCCATAATAAAAGTTATTCATTACAATGATCTCTTAAGAGGTTGTTAATGTTTTACCAATAGCCCTGTATAAGATATTATTATATCCTTAGTTCTCATGATCTGATATTCCCAAAACATGCTTTAACCAAAACTCGCTATACCCAAAATATGCTATTCCCAAAATAATGATATTTTTTATACTTTAACTCCAGAATCTAGTGTTTTTATTATTTTATGCAAAAGGGCGTGAGTTTATGTTTGTATGCAAAAAATTAAAATATTGTAGGTATTATTATGCAATAAATATAATAATTACCGTATTGTGTAATTCAGAACGTTTTTTTACTACTATTTTCCACCGATCAACTCACTGTAGTTTCGTTTTTTCCACCAAATAAGCTCCTTATAGTTTCGCTCTAGTGAGAAACGCTAAGTTAAGTAAGTAAATAAGAATTTTATTAATTTTAAAAACTTCACTTAGGGCACTGTCTTCTTCACTGGATTTTAAAAGACTAAAGTTGTGTTTTTAACTGTAGCATATTTAAATACCTATGTGTAGTACAGGTACACCGCAATCTTTTTTATTGTTTCGTCAGTGACAATACGACAAGCACATTATGTAAATTAGTTACAAATTGCTTTTTAACAATTTAACACAAGTTCTGCTAAATCCATTTGCTGTCATCCTTAATTTGATAATTAATGCACCTATTTGAGGATTTCATAAATTTTTTCGCTGTCGAGTTTCGGCCAAAAATGCAAATTAGGCTGAATTTAGCTTCCGGGTCTGCCAATAAAAAAAAAATTGTTCGGTTGGTCTCTAAAGGTGCGTCTACACTTTGTAAGATATTATCTTATTAAACATAGTTATAATAATATAACATGTTACTCTAAAGAAGTTAGCAATGTTAAATAATTTGGACTCGTTAAATCATCGAATGACTCCTCCCACTCTGGGTGGAGCAGAAGGGAGTGTCAGACTCTTACTGACTAAAACCCACCGTGTTCCTTCCTTAGCCCTTTATGTTCCGGGCCAGCTTTCGGACAATCCCGCTGACCCGGCAGGCTTCGGCCCTAAGGGGGCCCCTTCTCGATGAGGACATCTCTTTGAGGCGCGCGTGGAACACGTAGGGGCCTCCGGCACGGGCCTGGTCCTGATCGGACGGTGAGCTACCCATTACTCTCCGCCCGCAGGCCCGCGCCTACGGTGGCCGGCTCCCGACGCCTGGGGGGTCCCTTGCGGCGGCTGAGACGGGAGGCTCTCTTCCTCGACCGTCCCGCCACCTCCTTCGCTAGCATGACTGCTTCGCAGAAGGAGGTGACTGCCTCCCACTCCCTCTCGCCCCGGACCATGACTTGCACCAGGGCCGGACGCGAGAGGTCGCCGCCGCTGAGTTTATGTGTTATATAACGTAAAGTAGACGCACCCTAAGTTTCCTACATCAATAACAATAAAATTGGTCTAGCTAAAGCATTTCCGTGTACCATAAATATTTGGTTTATTAATAAACCAGATGACTTTTAGAAACCAGCGTTAGGTTAACTCGACTGACATTAAGATGGACGAATAATTAATTTAGAATTCATAATTATTTTTTTTTGCATAAAGTTAGTATTACTTAGGTACTACATGACCTAAAGCGCGGACACTGCATAGAAAAGAAAGAGAAGCACGATGACACAACACTGGTAATTTAAAAAAATTAAAACACTAGTGCTTTAGTATGTTGCTTGAAGAATAATCTGACAAAAATCAAAATGATTGTATGTATATTAGTATGGTTTTTATTGTAAAAAGAAAGTTTTTAGAGGTATCTTCATGTTTTTTTTTCTATCGTATCAAATTAGTTGTATTATGTTTTCAACACACTGTCTATCTAGCATAAGTGTATCTTAAAGAATATCATATATTTTCTGATTTTGTTTACTGTAGTCGACCATATACTTTTATTGCTTCTAAAACTTGCGTTTTTTGCGTTGAGGTCCTGTAATCCCCATAATTTCAAAACCACAAGTTTTGTGGTTGCCGTTTACTATGAATTACGATGGATCTACCATCTTGATTATGCAATAGATTTTTGACGATCTCGACTGTCATACTGAACTTCGTGTTAAGAATATAATTATAAAAGTTAATTAAGTTAATTCATTTAATTAATAAAAAAAATAATTTAATTAATAAAAAAAAAATTAAGTTAACTAATTTGCATTTAAAAAAATTAATTAAGTTAATTAATTTTCGCAGTAATGAAGTATATTAACCTTTTCGCCGCCAACGTACACAAAACGCAATGCCTCGCCGAGCGCCAAGCTATAAATGTATAACTAAATATACAGTAAACAGTAGTGATGGGGATATCGTCATATCGATGAATAAGATTTGTACGCGTAAAGTTAAGATTTAAAGTTGATTTTACGAATATAAATAAAAACTGATGAAATATTTCCAGATTTGTTTTATTTCACAGTATCCTTAATAAGAAAAAACAGTATAAATTATGAGTATCAAAGAAACTAATACATAACTCAATTAGAACTATAAGGAATGGGGTACATCTCTATTTGTTTCATGATCTCATTCTTTAACTTCATATCAAGTTATTGGCACTAAGGGCACGTTGAATTCGATTCTGATCAGGGATGGGGTCTATGGTCTTTCTTTCTTCTATTTTTGTTTATTCCTGTGTTTTTTGAATAACTTCAGTCAACGTTTTTTACCGTAGGTATCTAAGTGGCAGAATTTTTAATTGTTTTTAGATGATTTTTATACGAATTGCAATTAGGTTTCCTTTTTTTTCTTTGAAAAGAATTTCTAAAAAAGTTAAAATTACAGTGCTTTCATACACTGTATTTACCATAATAGTGTATAGAGTACAAAAACAGTACCTAAATCTACTTTAATTACAGTGCATCTGGAGATACAGGGCTCACCGAACATTTTACACACTTATTGAATTCCTACTCTTTGATGAATAAACATTATTATTATCAGCCAGTTAGACATATGTACCTCAGAATTATATTCTGGTTCAATGTTCTCCACAAAATACTCCGAGTCCGATTCCACACCTTGCAAAATTTTAAGAAGTTCGTCCGAATCAAGTTCTTCACTCATTTTTCTATTAGTTATCAAGTGAAAGAAAGAAAGATGCGTGCGCGCGAATCCGATTTTGTGCTGCACTATGCCAAAGTGACCTTGACAGCCGCACGCCTATGACGTCACTGACCAACTTCTATAGTAGTTCGTGGCACTCGGTGGCGCACAGGGGCATAGACGACCAATTGTTTTGTAGAGATGGGAAAATAATTATCGACAAGAATTGGTAACAACTTTATAATTACGTATCGGCATCTACGATGAAGGTCGAAATTCATCTACTATCCTTTGTAATGAAGTAGATAACTAAGTTCATATTTTATTGACCTCAAATTGTTTTCGATATTCGTAACTTTCTGTATTTATAAATATTTCAATGGTGAAATCAACCTTTCACGGCACATCACTGGCCAACTTGATATGAAGTGATTGGCGTTCTGAGGAAAGTAACAAAATTCGGAGTTTTTGTTTTTGCCGATTTTAGGACAAACTAGGGCTTATTTTGTGTAGAAAAATAAAAAACAGGGTAGTAGACAGTGCTATCTTACATAATAAAATGAAACAAAGCTTTTAATCACAGTAAATTTATTTTAATAAGATAGTTAAAATGAACAACTTCTATAGAAGTTGTGGCGCTGGTGGCACGAAAATCCCGAACTTCTATAGAAGTGCTTGGCGGTGAAAAGGTTAAGTAAGTACTTCTTAAATAAGTTAATTATTGAAATATTGAAATTAGTTAAGGATTAAATCAACTAAATACATTCTTATAGATTCGGACGTTGACTTTTTTCTTGTGAACTATGTATAACTTGTTTATTGAATAAATACTTGTTTTTGGATTTTTTATTTAATAGGGAGTCTGTGGCTAAATGATTACAGCCGCACAGGTCGATCGGTTTGCCGCGGTTGGTCTTTGGATGTGTGACCATCTTTAAATACCGAGATCCCTCCGTGCCTCGGAAAGCACGTTAAGCCATTGGTCCCGGCTGTCATTCGTGGATCTTTGACAAACGTTACAGGTATTCAGAAGCCCGAAAGTCTGACAACCAGTCTTACCAAGGGGTATCGTATTACCCAGTAACTGGATTGTGGAGGTCAGATAGGCAGTCACTCCATGTTAAATACTGGTATTCAGCTGCATCCGGTTAGACTGGAAGCCGACCCCAATATAGTTGGGAAAAGGCTAGCAAGATGGGGCAGATGATGATGTAGATATTATATTATTATAATATTATGTATATATTGTGGCCACAGTCTCACGACTAACCGCGATGTGTGGTGTTATGCGAAAGAAAGATAAATGAGTACCTATATTATAATAGGAAGTTTGAAAGTGACACCATTGAGTGATTTGTATGGTAATCGGTTGTCATGGTATCATGTGATGCAGAGGAATGAGGAAAATGTCCTAAAGAAAATGTTGAGTATGAACGTGGAAGGCTTTAAGAGTCGGGGAAAATTCAAATTGAAATGTTTATCGCTCAACACAGTACATAATAATACATTTCTAGATGTCAAGTGAATGCGCAGTCCACTGTGCTGGTCGGTGACCAACATTGTCTGACCCACCCAACATTGCCTGATCCACCGGCATATCTTGTTAAGCCATTTTAATCATTATCTTCTTGTTGTTAAAGTTGAAATGCTTTTAAGTAATAATAATAATAATAAATTGTTTATTACCACAAAGTTCAAGTACATTGCGCTGTTACAGATTAAAGATCTTAATTTAGCATTAGGTAGATAAGTACAATAGGTTCAACCCTGTCCCCTAAACTAGGCTAGGCCTGTATCTTAGGGGGCAGTGCCCGGCTATAGGGTATGCTTCTAGGATTTTGTTGTGGCAGACGTGCCAGTGGACTGTGTCAGTGGGTGCATTTTTGATCTTGTGGTAAATTTTAAATAATGTAAGAGTGAGAAAGTGAAGAGTATTATATAAGAGTAAATGTTTGATGATTGTGTGAGGAAGTGGATGTGGTGTTTTGTGATAGTGTTGTGTGTAGTGAATGAAGTGAGTGTACCTACGTTTGTAGTGTGTTAGGGATGTGCGAGTGATTAGCGCGTGTGCGAAAAATAGGTGGATTACACATAAAGAGGTGTTTATTAGGTGATGTAGGTTAAAAGAGATTCCGTTCCATGATAGTCCTGCCTTAGCAGCCATTCTGTTACTGTACGTTTTAATTTAAACCTTGGGAGACCAAGAATATTTAGCCTTTTATGGGCTTTGTTATAAATGTGGGTACTTATTACGTAAAATTGGTGCCTTGCAAACTTCGTTTTATGTTGAATGCTGGGAATTATATGTTTACGTTTTTTGGGGTCAGGGGGAGCCAAACTGCCATGTTTCCTAAGAATTGATTGAAGCACAAATAGTTGTCGTACAGTTAAAACCTTACAGTCTGCATAAAGTTGCTCTGTTGGATACCTGCGTGGTTTCTTTGTCATAACTTTAAGGACTGCCCTTTGTGCTCTCTCAGCCCTCAGGAGACCTGTCTTATTGGCTCCACCCCACACATTAATACAGTACCCTAGCACTGATTGGCATAGCGCAAAATACACCATTTTAAGAACATCACGGTCAGCTGACCCCCTGAGTGATTTAAAGATAGGGATAAGACGCATTATGCGGATGGTAAGTGTGTCAAGGTGTTTGTCCCATCTTAGTCCGCTGTCTATGTGGATGCCGAGGTATTTTACGCTGTCATCTCTTCTTAATTTTGGACAGGAGCAATGTGTTGAAGGCCTTGTACATGAGTGTGCCGTTATGGAGAAAGTACTTGGTGGTTTCATAATGCAGCGAATGGCGAAAGGAACATATGAAGTTTTGGCCAGATTTAATGTCAGTAGGTTAGAGTTAAACCAGTGCATGATTCTACTTAGGGCAGACTCAGCGTTGCTTTTAACGGCTTCCCAAGATGGACCGTGGGCGATAATTGCGGTGTCATCTGCGTAGGTGTATATGTTGCAGTTTGGAAGGGTCATATTGCAGAGATCGTTTATATAAATTTGAAACAATGTCGGCCCTAGTATGCTGCCTTGTGGCACGCCGTAAGTAATTAGCTCCTCGTTACTCAAATTAGGACCAATTTGGACTTGTTAACTACGGTTTTTAAGGTAATCTATGAAAATTTCAAGAGCCCTGCCACGAACACCCAAGGATTCCAACTTGGAAATAAGTTTGGGCACAGAACCCGTGTCAAACGCTTTAGAAAGATCTAAGAAAATTCCCAGGCACTTCGTCTTTTCATCGAGTTTTTTAGCAACCAATTGCGTAAGATTTAGTACCGCGTCTTCAGTTGATACTCCTGAACGAAAACCATATTGGTTGTCAGCTATAAGATGAAATTTGTCTAGGAAGTTTCTAACAATTGAGAATCTTCTCAAAAATTTTAGAGAGTGAAGTGAGTACCGATATGGGTCTGTAATTGCTAACACAGTTTCTGTCCCCTCCCTTGAAAATTGGGTGCAGAATAGCTTTTTTAAGAGCATTCGAGAAGACTCCTGTCTGAATGCAGAGGTTAAAGATGTAGGCTATGTGTGGAACCAGGATATGACGATGCGTTTTAAGCAATAATGACGTGATACCGTCCCAACCTACAGCACAGTCACTGCGTAGCTGAAGTATAGTTGCTTCCACGTCCCTTTCGTCGATTTCAGTGATGACAAGCGAATTACAAGGCTGGCTTTCTGTTAAAGTTTCGTGGGGATGTCTGCTTATGGATGTGGTTTGATTTTGAAGAATCTTAGAGGCCAAGTTTTTACCTACATTGGTGAAAAAAGTGCATACATTATTAATGGAAGAAGTTGGAGTGTCACATAATTTTAACAATAAGTCTGAACTAGTTCGTATTGGGCGAGTGTTGGTGATTTCTTTGATTGTTTTCCATAGGGATTTAGGGTTGTTTTTACTTTTTTGTGGCTCATTGTGTTCATGTGTTTGTTTTAGTTTTCTAAGCAAATCGTTACAAAAATTTCTATAGCGCGTGTATGTGATTTTTAGGATTAGGTTATCTGGAGTGTTTTTTGATTTCAAATGCATGATGTCTCGATTCTTCATGCATTTTAGAAGACCTGGGGTGATCCATGGCTTTAAGGTTCGTTGTTTCCTCGGTAGGGTGACTTGTATTGTATGTTTAGTTGTAACTGCAGAGATAATTTTTACAAGGATGTTCATAGCTTCGTTACCGTCACGAGTCTTGTACATATCTGCAAAACTTGTATTCCCCAATTCGTCTTTCATAGCATCGTAGTTTGTGCGAGATACAGTGGTTTTCTTGTTGCGTGTAGGGTTTGTGCATTTAAGTAATAGCACTATAGGTTTGTGGTCTGTAATGTGTGATTCTAGAATTAAGGAGGTAGTGTCTAATTTTTTTTTTTTTTTTTGGTTGACTGGTAGAAAATGCCCATGGCATTAAGTCCGCTTCTGTACATTTATGTGCTTGAAGTATTAAATAAATAAATAATAATTTTGTCTTTATGAAAAAGTGGTCAATACAGTTTTCTAATCTAGTTGGTAGTAAATGGGTAGGTGATAGTCCATGAGAGGCGTTTAGCGTAAGATAGTCCAAGCTCCGATCGTTTCTGTTGTCTTCCTTGATATCGATATTCAGATCGCCAACAAGGACCACGTTCCGATAATCAGATAGATCATTGTAGGCATCATAATAAGCTATTCAGAAAACTTTCAAATTGATCTCTGGTGTTGTAGGAGGGAGACCTGTAAACTGCCACAATCGCAAGTCCCGGTTCTATTTTGCATATAAGACAGTTTGCATTTACAATGTTAGGTTCGTATACAGTGGCGAAAGATTGGGTTTTTAGGTAGATTACGACGCCTTCGTTTTGATTAGAGTTATTTGAGGAATAGTGTGATTGATAGCCGTCAATTATCGGTATGTTACTAACTTTTCTCAGCCAACACTCTGTCAGGACAATAACATCAAAATCAACTTTAGTGGTATAGATAAGTGTTTGAAAACTATCGAAGTTTTTACTTATACTGCGTATATTGATGTGGAGTATTTTAGTGTTGTTATGTTTTGAGAATTTAACGCAGTCCTTTGGATCAATTAAAAATGAATTTCCTAGGTGAAGCCTGTCTAGCTCTTCATTAATGTTATTTATAGTAGCCATTGGAATTGAGATTAATGTTATTACAAGGTTTATTGTTGCTACTTTCGTTGAGGGTTCCTATCAGAACCACCAAGATATCAGGGACGGCGCTCTGTGGAGTATATGATAATAAAAGGATGTTCTTATGTACGTGTCTGATGCATGTTAAATGTGAAACAGTGCTAGTGGAAAATTGGGAGTTACTGAGTTTGGGTTTGTATGTGTGTGAGATTTGTTGTTGTTTGTGTATATGTTACGGGCAATTTGATAAGTCCGGGCACTATTAATAATGGCCGGTCTGTATTCATAATGCCCGACTCAATTGGGCAATGTGATTAAAACAGCATGTATAATCACTTTTCCCGGCCATTATGAATAATGCCCACCCAATCTTGGACAAAGTAATAAAATAGGTGAACTGTAGTGTTTTTGTTTATGAAAAATGCTATGTACAGTCAATCTCGTACCTACGTGCGGTCGGCTGCCGGCAATACCGACGAGTTCAGTGTGGCTGTAGGCTTGCACCAGGGATCGGCTTTAAGTCCTTACCTCTTCCTGTTGATTATGGACGCTCTTACGTCGGACATCCAGGAGGAGGCACCCTGGTGCATGTTGTTTGCCGATGACATTATCCTTATCGGTGAAGATGGACCTGAGATCCAGAGCAGATTAGAGAAACGGCAACAGAAGCTGGAGAATGTCGGCTTGGAAATCAGCAGAACCAAAACCGAATATATGTTCTGCGATTTCGGCGGTCTCCAGTTCTGGAGCTATAGCACTTGATGGTGCACTTCTTCCAGTCTGTTCCGACTTTCGGTATCTCGGTTCACTCGTGCAAAGCGATGGCGAAGTAGATCAGACGGTTAAGCACAGAATTAACACTGGATGGATGAAATGGCGGCAGGTCACGGGAACAATCTGCGACTCCCGCACTCCCCTTAAACTTAAGGGGAAGATAAATAAAACCATGATTAGACCTGCTGTCTTGTATGGATCAGAATGTTGGGCCACAAAAGGGATGAATGAAAGGCAATTGCATGCAGCAGAGATGAGAATGCTAAGAGGGATGTGTGGTGTTACACGAATGGATAGAATAAGAAATGAGTACATAAGAGGAAGTTTGAAAGTGGCACCGGTAACTGAAAAGTTGCGTGGGAATCGGTTGTCATGGTATGGGCATGTGTTACGAAGAAATGAGGAAAATGTCGTGAGGGGAGTTTTGAGTATGGATGTCGATGGCTATAAGACTAGAGGAAAACCAAAGAAACGATGGATGGAATGTGTGAATGATGATATGGTTAGAAAGGGGGTGACTACCGAGATGACGGCTAATAGAGAAGTATGGAAGAAAAAGACATGTTGCGCCGACCCCAAATAATTTGGGACAAGGGCAGGAGAATGATTGCTCATATCGGCAGAAGGCTGTTGATCGGCTGTTTGCGGGTTTTCATTTATTATGTCCACACTCACAGTGGGTTGCTAATTTTCTGGTACACTATCGGCAGAATGTTGTTCCAGTTCAGAAGAAGGCTGTTGATCGTCTGGTCATGGGTTATTATATTGCCCGGCTACAAGTACGGAATTATTCATACTGCCCGGTCCAAGTGATAAGTTCAAGCTATCTCAAACACTGACTTATTACATGGACCACGGGCCGTCGGGCATTATTAATAATGGCCGGTCAAAGTGATAAATTAGTCACTTTGCCCATCGCTCTTGGGCATTATTAATAATGGCCGGTCCTTATTAATAATGCCCAGTTAATCACGTTGCCCGTAACATATACATTCATAAAATTTTAGACTTGAAAACAATTTGAAAATAATGAAAGAAATAATAATAAGGAGCTTAATAACTAGTCACATACTGGCGGATGATAGAGCCTGAAGACATTTTTCTGAACGAATTAAAATATGTTTATCTCCCTGTACCTTTCGCAGGAAGATATTCCCGTTGGCAATCCAGCAATATTTATAGTCGTACTTTTTGGAAAATTTCCGGGATAGATAAAACAGTTTTTTGGTGTTGGCAGGTAATTGTTTGGTGATGTAAATAGGCTGACTTTTTCCCGGAATACCAATAAATGCTGTGTTTAACTTATCCTCTTTTTGTTTATCTTTGTTGTAAGATTGAACAGCTGATAATAATGACTGTTTGGACAGAACTGAGGTAAATTCGGCAATAATTGAGCGTGGTGTTGCAGAATTGGTCGACTTCCCTGGTAGACGGTAGATGTCGCGAAACTCGGGTTCAGCTAGGTCAACTCCAATTCGCTTGCCTATGATACAAACGGTTGTAATGAGACTTGCGTTATTCTCATCATTTTCTGCTGGAATGTTTCTAATTTCGATACCCGAAGACCGTGACATGAGTTGCATGTCGTGAATTTTTCTCTCTAAATTTTCTATATACACCTGTTGTTCCTGGCGTTCCCTTCTTAGGTCCTCAACTTCTCTTTTAATATCCTCGAAATTGTTGTTCATGAATGTTAACGATTTCATGATCTCTTCGTTTGACTGTCGAATCTCTATGTTGGATGCTTGAATTTTGCTGTTTTGAGCTTTAATTTCAGCAGTATCGGAGACGAGTTTAGATATTAAACTCGTTTGTTCCGATATGGTCTTGGTTAAATTTGAGGCACTAGTGTCACGTTCCTTCTGCCAAGCTTCAAGTTTGTCTTCTAGCTCTAGCGAGCTCAAGGCTGCACCGCTCTGATGTGTTTTCTCTTGTCGAGCGCGTTTATTTCTGTTTGTGTTGACATAAGCGCTATCCTCGATTGCAGACTTAAGATCAGGTTCTGATTGAGTAAGGGTCGGTATGTTGGTTGCGTTTTCTGGCTTATTCGGAGGGGAGCGCTGTACACTAGCCATTTTTATTATATCGACCCACCTTACCCTATGCTGTCAAGGCGTTCAACAGCAGACTCAAGTAACCTCGGTGCAGCTTATTCAAATATTAGGTTTGAAATCAGAACGATCCAAATCGATCAGCAATAATCAAAGTTTAGCTCACTGTAACGAGTAGTCGGAAATAGTTCCTTGATATGGCCGGGGTGGCGCCACCAGTCGTGAGCCCTCGCAATGCGACGCAGGCGCACCGCGTTTGTCGCTGGAACGCTGCGCCAAAACTTTGTCGGTAGGTTGGTAGCACCGGTATAGTTTCGCACTCGCCGGACTTACGCCTTTATGCAGTCCGCACAACCACGAAGATTCCTTGCACAAGTGGGTTTGGCACTATGATACGGCACTTTTAGATAAATTTTCAAATTAGTTTATTGACCGATTTACACTTGCTGGAGGGTTGAAAACAATTATTGTGAGATTAATCCACACTAGGTTTGCGTTTTGTTGAAAAGAAGTTGTGTTGACAACCAATAATTAATTTTACGAAAACGATTAACAAGATCACAAGTTGATGGTCCACAGGCGCGTTCCGAGTTTTCCGAGTAACACGGCCATACTTACTATCTAATCTTTAATTTCGCGCATTCTCAATTAGTCATTGTGGCTTCGCGGTTCGATGCTGGATTCGCGACGAACGACATGTGGGTTCGAAAACACAATCCACCTTATATCAATTTCTTTATAATTTCTTTTTCTTTATTTGTTTTCATTTATGATTTCTACAATATTTCTTGCATTATTATAGAACGACCAATATGATTTTTGCCTAACAACTTTTCTGGAAAACAAGTGGGTAAATAAAAAAAAACTATAAGTAAGTCCTCAAATAAGTAGGACGAAGTAAAAGTTTACGTCGTGGGGTAGATGGATACTAAATTGATCTAAGTGACAAAAGTTAGTCTACCTACACCTAAACAGTGACTGCGGCGCACAAACATTTCTAAAACGTTTGACGTAAATCGTGAAAAGTATTTTTAATGAATTGATGGTGTAACCAAAGCGTCATGTCGCAACTTAATGACTATACATAACATTGCTGGCTGGAGGGTGACGTCCTGCTGCCGACTGTGCGAATTGCCTATCCAAATACAGATATTTACTTCGTGCAAGATAACGGCTCCATCCACCGTGCAGGCATTGTGAAGAATTGGTTAGCTGCTCAAGAAGGTGTAACTGTTAATTACTGGCCATCTAAAACTCCCGATTTGAACCCTATAGAAAACCTATGGGGTCAAATGGTTTTAAATTGGGACAACTCCGAAGTGCGAAATAAAAACAATTTTGCTGAGATCGTGTCATCGACATGGGAGCACATGAGAGGAAACGATTTGTGTTGGAACATGGTGTGCGGTATGCGTAGCCGCTTACAGCAAGTTATAGAAGGAGACGGTGCGCCACTTCGCTACTAACTAATCTACTTATAAGTATTTTGAAACACACTATGTACAGTCAACAGCAAAAGTAGATGATCAAAATCAGAAATTCAATACTAATGAACGGAGTTAGCGTCAGAACTGTGTGGCATGTTAAATACTTGGCTATAAATCTGTAAAACATTTCACAAATTATCATCATCTCGCATTTATACATCAATGTTTTCTCGATAACACACTTCCAAGCAATTACCATTAGCATGACTTTTTTCAAATGTTTATACCCATATGTTTATAACCATATCGTACATTTTCATAAAGTTCATTATCGCACAATCACAACCAGCTATTAAAATGAATCACGGAATTTAGCTATTAACCGTAGACACCTTTAAAATGTTACTGATGCGCGATATTTTTTTTTATTCATCCACCCTCGCCTTGATTTTTTTTTAGTAGTCTTGAAACTCATTAGCCTTTCAACCTTAACAACAACAATATAATGATTAAAATCGCCTAACAACATGATTTATCGAAATGCTTGCACGGAGTATTCCAAATGTTCACGATAAGGTTCAAATTCGCTATCACTCAAGTGGGTCAGATAATGTTGGCCACCGACTGTACCAATTCAGGCATGCAAAATTTTAAATATTATAAATTATAACAAATTAAAAATTATTATAAATTGTAATAAATAAAAAATTATAAGAAATAAAAAATTATAATAAATAAAAAATTATAAGAAATTAAAAATTATAATAAATAAAAAATTATAAGAAATTAAAAATTATAATAAATTAAAAATTATTTATAATTATTAAGGGAAGACCAAAGAAACGATGGATGGACTGTGTGAAAGATGATTTGCTTGGGGGTGACCATCGAGATGACGACTAATAGAGAAGTAAGTATGGAAGAAAGTAACAATGTTGCGCTGACCCCGAATAAATAGAGCGATAGACTGATGAGTGTCACGAAACACGATCATGCTACTTTGAAAATATCACAAATTTATGTTTATACTAATAGTAATGCTAAAGAGTTTGTTTGCTTGTATGTCTGTTTGATTGCTATGCTAATAGCTGTCTTCTTCTAGTCGGATTTGAAAAAATCCCAATTTTTGAGGAAGGCTACTGTGTTGTATGTAGATTATACTATATAGTTCTGTCGTCTCATGCGTACACGCCGCACGCTATAGTATGGTGGAGGAGCGGGGCATACTCCCCCTCCCTCACTCACTTTTGCTTGGAACCACGAAGCTGGACGGACGCGCGAGCGGCGAGTTAGGCAGTGAGCCGATATATCAAGTTAAGTGCACGAACAGTACAGCTACGTAATATCACTCTAGGACCCCAAGGGGCAAAAACAAAAATGTCACAAAGAACGCTAAGCGAAAACGAAGTAATAGCGCGGGTAGGCGATGCGATGCGACGGGGTGCAGCAAGAAATTTCTGACGAACTCGTGGCCAGAAGCTAATAATACACACATACTCTAAAGTCTCCGTCACGAGAAGCTATAAACTTTGTAAATAAAGAACTTTATACTAAAGTTCAATAAGTAATCCTAAATTCAATCAACTCAATGTAACGTACGTGTAATACGAAACTAACGAGCAATTTCACTTGGTCGGATTTGTGGTACTGGAACGCGTCTGACTCATGGAACGTAAACATTTGGGCCGCCATCGCCATTTCGAAGTAAGTTACAGAATACTCGGAATCATCTGACGGCAGTAATTAGATGTGTGTGTTACCTTAATTATATCCCTATATAAAAATAAAAATCATTACAAACTGTTTTTTTTTTTATTTGATCCAAAAGTTGCGAACCCGTGAATGTGTGTTTACATAATTTATACCTTCTCGTGACGGGGACTTTACATTGCCAGAGACACTCTGTAATCAGCCGCAGCGGTGCTATTCTGTAAAAACATCATCGTGATAACTTAAACTGTGTGAAGTAAGCGTGAAGGGAGCTGTCATTCCCGCTGATGCTAGGGCCTGACACTATTGACAGCTCACTTTAAACTTACTTCATATAAGTTCTCACTGTGAGACTTTTACAGAATGGGTCAGCTGTTATTTAAAATCATGTAGAAGGTACACTAATTAAAATTTGACCTTGTGTTTGACAAGATTTCGTCTTTTCATGAAGAAAACAATACACCAATCAGTTACAATAAAAGTGACAAAAAGCGTCATTCTCATGTGAAGAATCGTTACAGTCCGTTCACATTTATTTTACTTCTGACAGCGGCAACCGAACAGCAACCTTGTTGTAACAAGAATAAAGATCACAATGATTTTGACAGACTTCAGTGGCACCAAACGCAACAGCAACCTTAATAAAATGATAATAAAGATCACTGTACTTTGGTCAGTAATGCAATTACAGGTAAGATAACTGTGAACGGACTGTAAGTATTACAGTCCGTTCAGTGTTACTGACAAAGTGGCCTTTTTAGGCCCCCTGGTAGTAACCAGGGGGCCTAAAAAGGCCACTTTGGCAGAATCATAAAAGGATTTTTTTTTTTTTTTTGCGGATGGTTAATCATCAAATGACTCCTACCGCTCTGGGTGGAGCGGAAGGGAGTGTCAGACTCTTACTGACTAAAACCCACCCGTGTTCCTTCCTTAGCCCTTTATGTTCCGGGCCAGCGGTAACCCTTTCGGACAATCCCGCTGACCCGGCAGGCTTCGGCCGTAAGGGGCCCCTCCTCGATGCTGACATCTCTTTGAGGCGCGCGTGGAACACGTACGCGTCGTCCGGCACGGGCCTGGTCCTGATCATAAGAGGATAACATAATGAATCCTAATGGACAGTTAACTGTTAAGTTAATCGTATCAAATCCCATTGATGAAGGATTTTTCAGTTATTTTTTTTGTCTGTGCTAAAATACCAATCAATCCAATCCAAATCCAATCCCAATCTCTTTGATTATACCTACGTAGTTATTAGCAGCGGAAAAAGAAAAACACGGACTGTCTTCGCCATATTATGATACATAATGTTATCCTTTTATGATTCTGCTAAAGTGGCCTTTTTAGGGGGAACAACAATCGCACGTCAGAAGTAATACTCTTGACTTTGAACTATGAAAATCGCCCTTACTGCTACGAAATAAGGGTCGACACATAAGTGTAATTGAAATAACTGAAAACTTTAAAAAATGCTGAGTTGAGGTCCTGCGGGGTAACTGCGTAACACACTATCAGTAGCTATGGATTTCATTTTGACAGGAACAACAACATTCATCATTGCGTTATTTACATTGTTCAGCTGACAAAATTTTTGAACATGTGAAGCAATAGATTAGCAAAATCCTCCAAAATGATTGTGATTTATAATGTACTAGCTGCGCCCCGCGGTTTTGACCCGCGTAAATGTCGATCCCGTGAAAATATCGGGATAAAAAGTAGCCTATATTATAATCCAGGGTGTCAGCTACATCTACACAAAATTTTATCAAAGTTGGTCCAGACGTTTGAGCGTGAAGAAGTAACAAACATATAAACGCAGACACACACTCACAAACTCTCGCCTTTATAATATTTGTGTGATTACGCAATTAGGCTGCAGTGTGAAAACAGAGTGATTTAGTACTTACTTTTTGTAATAGAAAATGAATCCCAAGGCAATTCCTACAACGAATATCAACGCTACTAGAGGCACACCAAAGTAGAGAAGAAGTTTTTTCGCTGCCAGCATGGTTTCTTCTTAATTTATTTAACTGAAACTGAAAATATTTATTTCGTTGATACGTATTTAATCAGAAATCATTATTTACATTGAATGAAGCTGCTTTAAAAACTCAAAACTCAAAGCATTTATTTCAAATAAACCATTATACAAGGTGTAACGGAAAGGGGGTATCAACCCTGAAGGAGGTGAATGTGCTCATGAAACTGAAAACTGAAAAAAAAATTTTGGACCTCCCATAGTAATAGCAAATCAAAGATTTACTATTACTATGGGAGGTCCAAATTTTTTTTTCATATTCGACCTATGTTCTTTGGGGAAAGTTGTTCAGTTTCATGAGCACATTCACCTCCTTCAGGGTTGATACCCCCTTTCCGTTACACCTTGTATACTGGCATTTTTGAATTGTCAAGGGGTCGCGGGTCGGTCAGTCAGAAAGATGAAGCTAGTTGCCCATTCCAAAGCGTAGGTACCTATGGAGAAGAACGGGCAAGAAACTCCACGGACACTCCATAAAATTGTTACATCTATCAGTCTCTATGAAGGTAAATAGTGAAACGATGTCACGTCGATGGCCGATAAGGGATATTAAAACGTACTTGCACTTAACTATTCCTACGCAATGATTACAAGAAGGTATTATGTGAGGGGCTCGTGGCTAAGTTATATCAGTAGCACGGTTCAATCGATCAGGTTAAGCTACGCTTGCCGCGGTTGGTCCGTGGATGGGTGACCATCTTTAGAACTCTCCGTGCCTCGGAAAGCACGTTAAGCCGTTGATCCCGGCTGTCATTCGTGGATATTTGACAGTCGTTGCGGGTGGTCAGAAGCCCGAAAGGTAATAAGGGGTATCGTATTACCCAGTAACTGGGCTGTGGAGGTCAGATAGGCAGACGCTCCATGTAAACTTCTGATATTCAGCTGCATCCGGTTAGACTGGTAGCCGACTCCAATATAATTGGGAAAAGGCAGGCAGATGATGACATAATTGTACAGCATCGGCAAACCCATTGGTGATAAGTACTACTTCAATTTTCATAATCCATGGGATAGGTGATAAAATTAGATTTATTCCTGTCTGATCTCCTGAACCCCCCCTCCACTCCCCCTACCTCGATCCCCTGCAAGTTTCTTGCATCTTCTTAGCATAATCAGCCCATAATGTTGACCCTGCTGGAATACAGGCCTGCTCTCTATGAGAGGATAGTGGGCCGTAATCCACCACGCGTCCCCAGTGCGGTTGGTAGATGTCACATATCTTCTTAAAAAAGTAACGGTGGAGTTTCTTGCCCATTCTTCTCCATACGAAAACTACCTTTTGGAATGGGCGACTAGAATCAATTCTATTTTGTTGTAATTTTTGACGTTCAATAGTGCCTTTTATGTGCCTATTTGAAATAAATTCTTTGACTTTGACATTGACTTGGATTTTTTGGTTCGAGTACGATTCCTCACGATGTTTTCCTTCACCGTTTTGAGAGCAGTGGTGTTGAAATAATTTACACAAAGTAAAGCGCCTGTCTGGGTTCGAACCTACGACCTACAACTCGTAAGTCGTGTCCGTGACCACTGAGCCACTACTGCTCATACCTATCTCCTCCTATCGCTGTCTTCCCATACCTACTGTAATTTGAAAACATTGTAAAAGCCGATTATTTTGAAAAAGAGTAACCGTGTAGTTTCTTGCCGGCTCTTCTCCATAGGAAACGACAAATTGGAACCGTGCACCTAGCTTCTGACGTTTCATAAGTGCCCATGTAGGTTTATGTGAAATAAAATATTTTGATTTTGAGTGGACTGCTGCAGGCTGATATTGATGATGAATACCATGATCAGCAGTGAAAGTTTATGGGATACATTATTATAAACTAGCTTCTGCCCGCGACTTCGTACGCGGATCCTATTGCTTATGCCAGCGACAACGGGGTCGTCAAAATCGAAGATCTGAAACGTCTGATGTCGAATTCTAAGAGCCCGGGGACGGGACGGGTTGTGGTGTCTCGCCGACACCACAACCAGTTAGAATTTTCATCTCAATGATATTTCTCTGCAGCGAGACGACTTTGAGCCGGGTCCCATTGCACAGTTTCGGCGGAGTGAGTTTCCGAAGAAGCATAATTGAGACACCGACCTTTAACTTAATAGGGTGCGCTGATAGTCCATTTGCACTGAGGGAATTGAGAAATTCTACGGGGTAATGTGTGGCGTCATCTTGGTCGACAACAGTGTTTATCGAAGTGTAGATCACTTAATTTCCCTCAATTTCCGATTGATCGCTGAAGCTGGATCGTTTCTGGGTGTTAAAATGGCTCGTTCACACACTCAAGAATTATGTTGGTGCGGTATCCTATTGATGCCCCCGTACACCAGGCGAATCAAATCTTCTAAGGTGGACACCACTCTCCCAAGTATCTCAGGTAGAACCACCTGGCCACCGTCTACTGGTAGCGTTCCCTCACCCAATTTTAAGAGAACATCAGAAAATTCTTGGGCGTGTGCATTCCCGCCAAGATGTGCTCTCATATTCATCGTTAAGCGCAACCTATGAATATGTGGCCATAAGAAAGAGTATTTCAACAAAGCATTCACCTCATCAGCCCTAGTTCCTCGCGTCACCACAGGCAGCGTTTAGGCAGTGTAACGCCACCCATCATTTGCTGGTTCCTGCGGACGTCCTGCAAAGTCCTGTTTACCGCCTCTACTGCTTTTCTGTTCGCCATAATGCATTCATCCCACACGATTAAACAGCAATCTTTAAGCATGCGCCCTTGTTCACTGTTGCGTGACACTCCACAAACAGGTGTTTCATTACTCTCTAATCTATGGGAATCTTAAACATTGCGTGCGCTGTTTTGCCACCAGGAAGCAGTGTTGCGGCGATTCCTGACGATGCTACTGCAATGGCAATCTGGTCTTGCCTCCTGACCTCTGCGAAAAAGCAAGCGGTGACAAATATTCTCCCTGTTCCACCAGGAGCATCCAAGAAAAACATTTTACCTTGGCCGAGCCGAGTCAAGGATGGTGTCGAAAATTTGCTTTTGCTCTGAGGTAAACTTAGAGACATGGTCATTGACGACGGTACTCATAGCTCTTGGATCATAATTTATTTCAGAGTTATACTCTCTGTTTCCAAGCTCTTGTACATCCAGATGTTGTGGAGTCGGTAGCCCATAATCCACCAGAGACTGCCGCAGATCGAAATTACCATAATTATCTTGAAGTGAACTAAGGCAACTGTTTAGAACGCGCTCATCAGTTGCCTCAGTATTATCTTGAGTAGTGCGTCTCAGACCTCTTAGGAACTCTTCGGACAGAAGATGCCGATATTTCTCCCACAACAGAAGCGGATTTGCAATACCGCAGAACACCAACATGACGACAAACAGATCGTCATGTCGCAAACTGAGATTGTCACTAATGCTGGCCTCCTCAAGTGCGTTGTCCCAGTGCTGATCACCGTCGAGAAGGTGGCGTGCTACGCAAGCAGCGCGGTATGTGGGATACTCAATGTCATCGACTGTCCTTAGAAACGCAAATGATGTTGGGCCGTGCAGTAACATTCGCAAATAATAGCACTCGCCATTATTTGCGTGCACAGTGTAAACCCGTCCCAATGCGGTGTCCTTAAAAATTCCCGGAAACCCGTCCACGGCGTGTCCGCATCGACGTCGATTAAATACACCTCTTTGCTTGTCGTACGTGTAGTACGACGGCACCTCATCATAGGTGAGTGATCTAGCAAAGTTGTCCCCTTCACAGAGTCTGAAAAAGGCCAATTTCAGTCTATCAAAAAGTACTCTGTGAAGGCCAACAGGAAAATTAAACACATCAACCAACACAGACAACAAAGGTAACCCCCGTTTCTATAGGATGAGAGCGGCACATCGGCACCTATAACATCACTTTTTGGGAACAAAACCATAGCGCGATCTAACTCGACGCCAGTTAGAAAACGGAAACTACATATTATTTACCCAAATTAATTAAATTATGAATAAAACTAAATTGTCGTTAATTTAACAGACAACTACATTAGTTTTGCATTAAAAAAAAATATGGTAACAGCAGCAAGGATCAAAACTAAGAATTACATACTTAACTGAATTACCTACAACAAATGTGCTTGGTAAGATATAGCTTAGAACCAAAAGTTTGACTTGACTTCATGATAATGTAGCTTGGTGTACCGCCAATCAATCTGTTTAGTAATATTGGTGTGAAACTCTCCATACAATTAGATAGGACATGTGAAGTTCTCAGATTTCATAACAGTATCGTTCCTAATGCACATAAAAAATGCAAAATCTAAAAAATAAGAATTTTACGATTTTTTAAAACAATATAATGGGATTTGAACTCGCACCATTTAGTGCAATAAACGGCCGCCTGACCTTACCGCTAAATTCCCCGTTGACGTATTGTTGAAATAGCTGTTCCCTTGCAATTTATAATATTACTGCCCCGCTCCTTTATAAAAATAGCGTGATTATTATGTTCCCAGAGTTAAAGTTTTATTTTTATCTAAATAAATAAATAAACATGTAATTTTGTGCATTCAATTATTATGTGCATTCAATTGCGAACAAACACATTTTAAAATCAATATTGCTTACCTCCCATAACATACGGCGTGATAATATGTAGCCTAAAGCCTTCCTTGGTTTACTAAGAACATTTTTGCTGTATTTCAATTCAATCTATCCTGTGGTTTTGGCGTGAAGCCGTACCATACACACAGACAAACAGACAAACATTCTAAAAAGTCACTTTTTGTCATCAGTTACGTTTTTCTAACAAAAGCCACTTATTTTTCTCGAAAATTCACAATGTACAGTTTTTCATTCGATACTGTTTTATTATATGTATAGATTTATGATGGTGAATAATAAGAACGGCACTTACCTCTAAAAGTTTTTTTAACTCTATTGGACTGCAGTGGTAGTACTTATAAATATTATTCTGCTATTCTAGTTTTAATACTTCTTCTGAACTAATAATTATTTTGCGTTACACACTAACGTATTTAACGTTCCAAAACGAACAAACACTGCGTCTAAAGCAAACGCATCACAATTCGTTTAACCAAATAACAAACACACACTTAATTGAAAGTCACTTAAAATTCTTACAGATACTCAAAATTAATCGACATCACCAATCGAAACACAATTTTGTTCACCACCATTTTCTTTAACAGAATAATATAAAATTTCCCCGCACTACAAATAAAGGGCCGCACTTTTTTTGCCAAAAAAGACACAGCGTCTTTCGTTTACACTTCTGTGACACGACTAAAATTCAAAATAAATTAGTTACCTGATAATTACGCTAAGAAATGCAAATTATATCGCATTACGAATGATAATTTATTATGATTTCTAGATAAGACTGTAGACTGAGCGAGTCGGTCTGATAGTAATTAAATTGGATGTGCCACAATTGATGTTAATGATAAAGGCCTACGCAGACCGGGACGGCATGGCAAGGGATTTAAAATTTTACTAATGGACATTCAAACGTATCGATATAGAAATACGACATAAATTGCTATGCTTTAAAATGATGCCGTGGCATCGAAAGGGATTTCATTGCACGGCATTGAAAGACGCGCCACGGGCTCCGCGGCGGGATGCCGTGGCGTCCTGCGGTAGGCAACGGCATGCCAAGGTCTCCAGTGCTCGTTGTGACATACCGCGGGGTGTGGCGGCGGGGGTAGAGAAGCGGGGAAGCCGCTGGTATGTCGCGGTATCTAAGCGGCTAGTGTGCGCTGACTGACGGCAAAATCCCTTGCCATGCCGTCCCGGTCTGCGTAGGCCTTAACTGTCTTAATTTGTTCGTTCGTCTGGGAATACTGACACTTAGAATTTTGTTCTGTACTTTTACGTAGACCTATACAGAGTCAAATAAAATTAAAATAGCTAGCGAAACTGCAGTCTAATCAAGATAACATTAGAATAAAAATGATTTGATTTTTTTCTTAGCGGTCAATGACCACTGGTAGTGTTGTTACCTACTTGAAGTATAAGTTGAAAAAATATGTTTTATTTTATTTAGATATCGATACCAATGACTTCTGTGAAGTTTACACAAAAAAAAACTGATTTTTTAAACTAATATGTCAAGTAATTACATTAGGGCACAAAAAATCATTATTTTAATTTCTTTTTAAGGTTCCGTACCCAAAGGGTAAAAACGGGAAGTAAAAACGGTGTCGCCTACTGTGATCGGAAACGGGTATTACTGCACTCATCTACAATTACGCTTTTAGCGATAAGACCGTCCATTGTGTCACCCTTTGTACAGTTTCTAGATTTATATGTCTGTAATTTATATGGTGTACATAATAAAGAGTATTCTATTCTAATCTATTACACCTTTAGATAGAGGACGAGGGTAGAATATTTTTAGAGTATTCTTTTTAAACTCCAGCGCAGTGTAGGTAAAACGAGGGGTTGAAGTCTCTATGAGAATAAACACGTGGGCAAATTTGGGATGCATGAAGAAGCCTCCTCGTGTAGCGCAGTTTGTTCCGCCAGTTACTCTACTGAACCGAGCGCTCGGCGCATCCTGGACAGTCACACCCAGCACCTTATTTGACTGGCCAATTCTTCCCTTGTGGTGGTAGGGCTAAAGGCCACCTGGTTTGCAACCACCATCCCACCAGAGTCCTAGTCAAGCAACCTGCTGTGTTTTGTCGATGCGTGGAAGTTCCGGTGCCTTAGGCATCTTCTGGGCACGCGTACATGTACCAAGTAGGTATTACGTGTGCTCATGAAATCACTTGACTTTGAGTACAAAATAATTACTTTGTCTGGAACGATGTACCTAGCCTATGGGGTTCATTTGAATATGATGTAATTTCACGTAAAAACCAACGTTTATAAACAATAGAAAGTTTATAAAGTTTATAAATAATCGTCGTTTCAGCCGATAGACGTCCACTGCTGGACACAGGCCTCCCCCAATTTTGGGAGGGTTTGCCATAATCGCCACGCTTGGCAGGCGGGTTGGCGATCGCAGTATGGTATGGTGGTGGAATACATAGAGAACGCTGCTGCCTATTCTCCGGTACGATCCTTAGTCGCCTTTTACGACACCCACGGGAAGTAAGGGGTGGTGGTATTCTTTAAGTCCGGCACCACACAGACTATAAATAATCAAATAAATAAAATTGAAGTGTCTATAGAATGTAATGTCAAAATTACAGCTTTTTTACTAAATGCATTATGAAAGTTTTTACGGTACTTACAACAAAAAAGTATTACTTGAGGGAGAAAGTATAGTGTGTCTCGTTATGATCAGCCATATTTGAATTAGAGTGTGCTACAGTGGGCTACAGTGGGTTGTGTGTTGGATAATGCGCAATAGAAAAACGGTTTGCAGTTCAAATCAGATTATAATTTCACAAACAATTTAATCACGCTAGCAAATTACACACTAGGTAGGTACACGACACAACCAGATACGGAACGCCGACAGTTTCTGAGCACATGTTGTTCGTACGATGTCCAATGTCCAAGCGAAGCTCCACCGTTCTTCTCGCGCTGCCTTCCAGCGTCGACCCCCCACGAACTCAGCCCAGACTCTGTCAACGCCACCAGATGGCGCTAGCGTTCCGATTCCGGTTGTCAAGTCAGCTCCCGTACTAATGACGATTCCGACACGGTCATCCTGCGATACACACGTCCTCGTGTGTTAATCTGTAAACAAACATACCCGCAAAGTATCACATAGCTCGGTCACTCCTGACCAATATGGTACAGTACAATGAAAATTCAAACAACCTAAAAAATTGCAGAGTTCAGAGCATTACTCATTATTTGATTAACAAATCTCAAGATCACAAACTAAATAATCAACTAAGGTGCATGTCTCATACTATCAAGTAACCTCCTGTTACTCAACCATTCATTTGCGCATCCCCTCGGATCGCCAAGTCACTCACGGACTTTGTGGTTTCTCACAAAACCCTACACAACACACACACACACACACGACTTAATCTCTGCTCCGTTTCATCAACAAGACTTTTACTTGGCTTTCCTTAAATTCGTCAGTAATACTCTGATCCCTTGGCCTGTGCCATGGCATGTGCCTTAGCGTCATGAGCGTACTTGATTCAACCAGAGCCATGTAATCAAACTGTAATCAATCATAGCAAAAAAAACATCAACCATAGCCATGTACCATCGTTATCCACATTACAACAATAATCTTTTTCACTAAGAGCCTTAGGCACCTGGAAACCCACACACGAGTAAACCACTCTAACGCCACGGCGCTCCGGCCGACCAGCAATCCACATTGCTCTCACACATCCAGCGCATGGATCCACATCCATCACCCTGTGACTACACACAACTTTACTACGCCCGCGCCCGTTAGAGAACACCTACTCGCGTGGCTCCCACTACATAGGCTTGCTCATTGCTCATCACCACTGTGATCACTATCTACTTCGACTGGTACATGACCTACTGACATCATTCTTAAACTAACGTGAGCTTATTTAAAATTGCATTGTAAATTAGATTGGGCTACACCCAACAATGTAACCATTTTTACTGTTATCTACCAGGGAAGCACCCAGTACCAGAGTCAAAACAAAATGAAAACGGCTCACCAGATTCGGTAGACAATCCACTCGCCGTCACTGCCTCTCTGGCAGAAGTCGTGAAACCTCTTGCACGAAAAGCACCGTCCCTGATCAGCGAGCACTCCCACAGGAGATCCAAAGAATGCAGCGCCGCCCGACACTGCCATCCCGCCCGCACACGCCGCCGCGCGCCAACCTGTAACCACAAAAAAACCAACAGCAGTGCATGTTCCACTCGGCCAATTCTGACCACTTACGGCTTCTAACTTTTGAAAACAGAAAGCTTTAATTCTCTTCTCATTGTTTTTACAAAACAATACCTCTAAATTAACTAAACAAACTTTGATTAATCATAGCAAAACATCCAATGACCAGAGCCATGTAAACAAACTTTGACTATCTAGTCAAAGCGAAAATTGTTGTAATTGTATCACTAACTGTAACTGTAAGTTTAGTTTATTGTTACTAACACTGTATGGGTCTCATGGTTACGCGCAATAAAGAATTTAATTTTTATTAATTACTTTTAATGAAAATCATTACCAACTCTTTCTCAAAGCGACATGTTGAACGACACCCACTCATTCAAATAATAGAAAGCTCATTAAAATATTGCAGCGCTCATGCTCTGACCTCCATTGGGTCTCCATATCATCACACTTATAACTTCCATCCAGTCATAAGCAACAAACCAAACGACCTCCATCCGGTCTTCAACACGTAACCTCCATCCGGTTACTAACACAACAGGCAACCTCTATCCGGTCACCTCCACATGTAACCTCCATCCAGTTACACACCACCCAAACGAGTCACAAGCCTACGAGCCTTTATCAAAATAAACTTAAACTAGGTCTGTTCAACATGTTACTTTATTTGTCATATCATAATATTACTTTGCCAGTAAATGTCGGGTATCAAATCTTAAGTCTTTGCTCGCTAATTGCAACGCTACATATGATTTGTTCTGTGCTGAATACACGCGTTTGACCAATACTAGTCAATGCAACAACGTTATTAAATCATTTGCCACTTAATTTGGCTGCACAACTCGCTTTTACTAACGAGCATTCAGCACCAGAATCGTAAACAAAACAATACAGCTCACCTTTATTTTCTAACGTGCCTGAGAGTAGCTGTACGACGCAAACGTCCACTCGCCGCTGCTGCTTGCAGCACGCGGTCCACCTCCACTATCTGCCTGGCTGCCACTGCTCGTGCACCGGGCCGCGGCCCATGACATGTCGCGACATGTCCTGGATTCCCTCACTGCAGCACACGAAGGGCTTCACCGACGGCTGCAGGCTGCTTGGCTTGTCACTCCATGTCACTGGTAGCTCCAAGTCACGTCATTGGCTCCCTTTGTGCGCCTTAATGACGGCCACACACAACAAGTTGACCTCCTTGCAGTGAATTTTCAGCAAAACACAAATCAGCTATCGTACTGTGTGCTGTTACGTTTGCATACGACGCGTCCTACCATGTGTTCTTAATACGAAAACAGGATACGACGGACTCAGACGCCGGTTACAGACACTTTTTTCTTTTTTTAACATGGCGGTAGGGCGCAACTGGCGCGTCACTGTGCAAAGGTATTTCTGCATACAGCCTATGCCCAAAACAACATGTACTATGATCGTGCATCCGTATCTGGTTTGTCTAGGTCGAACTTGGACAGATCCACACGATTATTTAATAAGCGTTCGCATGTTTGCACTTTGTTTATCAAACGGTCACTTTAATTTTAAGCGTTCTGATTTTGCGCATGAACCAACACTAATCCCAGTTCTGATGAGGGAGAAAGTATAGTGTGTCTCGTTATGATCAGCCATATTTGAATTAGAGTGTGCTACAGTGGGCTACAGTGGGTTGTGTGTTGGATAATGCGCAATAGAAAAACGGTTTGCAGTTCAAATCAGATTATAATTTCACAAACAATTTAATCACGCTAGCAAATTACACACTAGGTAGGTACACGACACAACCAGATACGGAACGCCGACAGTTTCTGAGCACATGTTGTTCGTACGATGTCCAATGTCCAAGCGAAGCTCCACCGTTCTTCTCGCGCTGCCTTCCAGCGTCGACCCCCCACGAACTCAGCCCAGACTCTGTCAACGCCACCAGATGGCGCTAGCGTTCCGATTCCGGTTGTCAAGTCAGCTCCCGTACTAATGACGATTCCGACATACTTTTTTTTTGTCTGTGTCTGTTTGTTCAGGCTTAGAGCTCTGCCTCATTAGTGCGTTGCGTCGTCGAAGCATCGACTCAATACTGATAAATGATTAATTAGTGAAAATGTATTAATTATTTAAATTAAATTAGTCAATAATGTCTAATTTATTAGTCATTATTATATTCATAATGACTCAAAGCAAGTGTAGCCATACAATGCGTTGATCCGTTGCAACGAGGCTACGCAACGCACTAGTGAGGCATCACCCTTATCTCCGAAACGTCTGGACCGATTTTGACTAGACTTTCACTGGCAGATAACTGAAAGGAATAAGTTAGGTTAGGTTGGCTTTTGAAATTGAATTAGGGTTCCACGCAAAAAAATTAAAACGCGAACGAAGTCGTGAGCACTCCTAGTTAAAAATAATTTGCAGGCTATTGTATTATGCTGGAATGTGTCCTGCACCGGCATATATCTGTAACATCGTGTAAAAGTTATTTTATAATAATGAATTTAAAGTCATTATACAGGGTTATTGGTAAAACATTAACAACCTCTTAAGAGGTCATTGTACTCATCATTATGAACGACTTTTGTTATGGGAAAAAACCTGAAATCACGAAAAAAAAATCAGCTGTTTTCTACATTTTATATTCGTATAAAATAACTCGTCAAAATGTAGGGAACAGCTGATTTTTTTTTAATTAAGCTTAATTACCTACTCACTAACAAGAGGGGCCCGTGATTAAGTAATGATAGCCACACAGGTCGATCGATCAGGTTAAGCTACGCTTGCCGCGGTTGGTCCGTGGATTGGTGACCATGTTTACATACCGAGACCCCTCCGTGCCATTCATGGATCTTTGACAGTCGTTACGGGCAGTTAGAAGCCCGAAAGTCTGACAACCAGTCTTACCTAGGGTTGACTGGGTTGTGGAGGTCAGACAGGCAGTCGCTCTATGTAAAGTACTGGTATTCAGCTGCATCCAGTTAGACTGGAAGCCGACCCCAACGTAGTTGGGAAAAGGCTAAGCTGACTTACTTAATGTCAATGCACGCAGGCACGACTATTAAAAGACAGCCGGGGTAGAGAAAGCTTTTGCTTATCAACTCTGCCTACCACTTCGGGATATACAAGCGTGAAGTTTTAAAAATAAGTTTACTGAATTTGAAATCACTGCCATCTATGCTCTGAAAAGCAATTCAACTGGTTAAAAAAAGTCTGCTGCTACTCAACACAAAACTAGATAATTTGAAGTAGGTAACAGACATCAAATCAGCGCCATCTATGTGCCGACTGTGTAAACATTTATAGACTACGCAGCTCATGGCCGCCGCTGAAATAGTGACTCAATTCCTGACTGTTATTCATTGGCAATATTTTTCTCGTATTTCGTAAAGTTACTACTAGATGGTGTTAAATTAAATTAATTGGAAGTGGTATTTCGTCCTCCGTCAGTGTCGAAAAAAAAACCATATTTGGTCGCAGAAATGCGCGTCCGGAAAAATCCGTTATCCTCATACTAAAGACGATAAGGGCGTTTGTGCACTACAAGGAATTTTACTTTTTTTTTTTAATTTTATTTTTTTTTTATTTTAATTTTATTTTACAGTCCGATTTTTTACGGTCCCATATAGCACGCCATAATAAAAAAATAAAATCGGACTGCCGGACAGTAAAATTCCTTGTAGTGCACAAACGCCCTAACTTTTTTATTTTGTTTCACTTTTTAACTTTAGGCCAACATATTTGTTTATCAAAAAGATTTGGAAGTGTTTTATTATTATATTTTATTTATTTATATCAAACTTATGTCACGGTTTGCACCACATATATTATACCAGTTATCGGTCAAGTATACATAAAAATAAAATCTTAAAAATTATACTTTACCTACACGACCTAAAGCGCTGTCTTTGTCGGACTGTATCTGCTGCATTTGTTGCTGAAAGAGAAGCGCGATGTCTTTGGACTCAAACATTGTGTTATAGTATGTTGCTTGAAGAATACTCTGATAAAAAATCATTGTATGTATATTAATATGGTTTTTATTGTAAAAAGAAGGTTTTTAGAGTAGGTAATTAAGTATCTTTATATTTTTATTTTTCTATCGTATCAAATTAGTTATATCATATTTTCAACACACTATTTACCTAGCATATATCCTGAAGAATATTATATATTATTCTGATTTTGTTTACTGTAGTCGATCTTAGACTTTTATTGTTTCTAAAACTTGCGTTTTTTGTGTTTAGGTCCTGTAAGCCCCTTAAGAGTAAACTAGTCGCGAGCTCGAACTCACTGGTGGTCATGGCCAAAAAGCACTCTGTCTCACCTGGCTTCGTGTCCGACAGAGCTATTATCAGTGATGAGCAGTTAGACGCTAGTCTACACAAATAACATCTAGTTCTCACGCACAGTAACACCGTTCCGAACTGATAGGCAAGCAAAAAAAATCGAAAAGTGCTTCGGAAAATCGAGTTATATGAAAAAACCACTGCATAAATCAATTACAAATAAAGTCTATTGAACTCTTCGATAACTGAGTTTTGTCGGTACGGACTTGGTTTTGAAGATTTTACAGTTCTTTACAACTAAAGTTACGTTAAAATTAGCAAGAAAAACGAATCTTTGTTGGCTCAAGTTTTTAATTGCTTTTATTTTACTATTCTGTTTCCGTACAGACAAAATTAATAATAAGTCAAAACGATATCATGTGTAACTTTGGATGTACAATGTCAAACAGTGGAGTAATATTCTCCCGAAATTTGTATGGAAAAAATATCGACTAGTGGCTCCTTAAGTCAATAACACAGAAAATAAAGGTCATATTCGTGGTTTATTATAGCTCGGATTATGATTACTTATCTGTAACATAAATCATGGATAGCTTTAATTAAAGCTTTGTTATAGCCAACCCGATTATAATTAAACTGGTCAAGTTTCTGTATTGTAAGATACCTACTTGTAACTAAATAAATGGTCATTTAATTTTTACCGACTTCAAAAAAAGGAGGTTATGAATTCGACACGTATGTATGTAAATATTATTTAAACTGCATTATATTCACATAAGACAATCTACAGGCAGGGCACATTGCTCGCAGAACAGATGGCCGATGGGGCCGAAAGGTTCTGGAGTGGCGACCGCGTACCGGAAGACGTAGCGTTGGAAGGCCTCCCACAAGGTGGACCTTGTGAAGGCCGCAGGAACCCGTTGGATGCGGGAAGCACAGGACCGGTCGAAGTGGAGGTGTTTGGGGGAGGCATATGTCCAGCAGTGGACGTATTTCGTCTGAAATGATGATGAAGACAATCTATTAGGGTTTCCAAACAAATATACAAAATTTTATAGATGGAAGTATGTATGTCTGTCCACGCATTTCTCCGCAACTGTTAGTCGGATCGTGACCTTTTTTTTATTGGCTTATACTTACCTCACCTTAGGGAACAGTGCAAGTTTCATTAAAATCGATTAAATAATTTTCAAGATATGGACTAATACGTGTAAGTGTGACGGCCTGGCTTAATCAAAACGTTTATTTCGGACAATAACCCAAACTTTGTTAGTAGATACAATATTTTAAAACTATGTTAGTACACGTAATATTATTATATCAAAATTAAATTAAAACTAAACGAATAATTAAAATTAAATTAATTATTGAAATGACATACGAGTGTAGTGTCAAAAGCAAAACATTTCAAAGCCTTCTAGTGCAATATTTTTTTAAACAACACTATTACATACATATTAAAATAATACATTTAAAATAATTAAATTGTTTCAAAAAGAAATTAGGTAAGTAACTCAAAATTATGAAATAACTTTAATTTCGGAAGTCGGTGTCTTTGGGATCTGTATTTTATAGTTTTAGTTTTTTGCCACTGACTTCCGAAATTAAAATTGTTTTATAATTTTGAGTTACTTAATTTCTTTGTGATGTCGGTTTAATTTTTTTAAATTACTATTTATTTCGTAATTTTTAGTTTTTGCACTAGAATGTGACCAAGGTTTTGACCATTTATCTTTGCATAATCTTTACACTGAAGATTTTGAAAAAACTGCTATCTAATTGTCAAAGATATCTAAATTCAAAATTTTAATTACTAGACTAAAATGACACCTGCGATCGACCTTTTTTTGTCAACATGACATTATTTAGTGTATAAGTCCAATCCACATCGAAGGGTGGCTTCTGTTCACCGTGTTCCGGACGATATAGATAAACTTTGACCAGACGTTCAGACTATGGATAAGCATTTATCACTAGGGACACATTAATGAATTCTTATTTTTTGTTACCTTGACGTACAACATCCGATATGCATGCCTTAGCGATGGGCGATTGTTACTGATTCCAATAATCGAATGGTTTGATACTACTAATATTAACATTCGAATGCAAAAACAATCGATCGCTAGTTCGCAAATTCGAGTAAAACCGCTAGTTCATTCGTTTACTTTGCCATACAAAATGGGTCCGTTTCGTAGTAATAATAAAGTCTACTTTTCATTGATATTCGTAGTAATAAGTTAATAGTTCCTGATTTGCGAACCGCTAGTTCATTCATTCAGTTTGCCATACAAATTTGAGCGTTTTTCTCGTACTATAAAGGTTACTTTTAGTTGATAGCAATAATTAGATATGACTAATTTCCTCTTATCTTTTTATTCTCTCGTACAAGTTACTTAGGTGTTACAATCAAAATAGTTTCTTATTCGGGCGCAATAAAAACTACGAATATTCGAATACAAACTAGTAGTCGATGGTTTGATGATTCAATTTGCCACAGGAAATTGAGTATTATTTCTCAGTGCATAGAGTTTACCTTTAGATGGGGTTACAGAGATTCGAATATATAAACTAATAGTAATGAAATTTGAATCGGAAGGAATGAGACGACGCAATACATTCTTATTTTTGTCTCGCTTTTTGCAAATTCGAATGAGTTGTTAGTTTATTCGAATGATTTGAATGACTTCTACAATCGAATCGTTCGAATAATGTCATTCACAATCGCCCATCTCTAGCATGCCTCTTTATCCGAATTGGCAACGACGCATTTTCATTTAAAAGATTTGGCGGGGTGAAACTTGTCAAAACTAAGTGAAGACCCTTTCTTACTGAATACCTAGCTCAATTAAATTTCATTAAATGAAATTACAAATATCTTTGTAACGAAGCCTTTTTAAGTAGTACTACTTCCTTTGTTAGATTTAATTTGTAAAAGATATAGAAGCGTTTGACAAAGTTTACGTATAACGTGAAGAACACGGTGTATACTTATTATACCTACCTATTCAGAGATAAAAAAAACTTGAAAAGTAATTTAATATTTTTTACGCGTTTAGGGTTTATGCTTTTTTCTTCCTTCATTTTTCTCTTACAGTTCTTATTATTTATGCTAATCATGAAAACTCTCGAAAAAAATAAAACAAAATTAAGTATTCGATTTTATTCGTTTTCATTGAAACAATGAATTTCATTTTGAATAATTGATTTCATGAGACTTTGAGGCGTTCGTTGTTCTGATTTGAATTATAAGTAGGGAAAACGACAAACGAAATGTGTAAGCGAAAAATTAAAGAAATGTTATCGTTAAATAAGCTACCAAAGCAGATTGATAAAAAAATAAAAGTTGGGAAAGAGAAAGTTTACGGCCTATTTTCTAAAAATCTGACCTTGAAAACTTAGGTGAAGTGAGCGTAAAGTGAGCGTGGAGTGAGCTGCTGTCATTCCACCAGGGGGCCTAAAAGGCCACTTTGGCAGAATCATAAAAGGATAACATTATGAATCATAATATGGCTAAGACGATTCGTGTTTTTCTTTTTGTCGCTGCACTATGTAGGTATGCGCCGAAGTTCGTACTGCAGTTGGTCAGCGAGGCTTACAGGACCTAAACAGGACCTGTGTGTTGAAAACATAATACAACTAATTTGCTACGACAGAAAAAAATCATGAAGACACGTCTAAATACTTTATTTTTACAATAAAAACCATACTAATATACATACAAACATTCAAATTTTTGTCAGATTATTCTTCAAGCAACATTTTAAACCACTAGTGTTTTAATTTTTTCGTCCAAACAATAGATTTTTGTAATTAAATAATTGCTTCAAATTTTGCAATAAATTACCAGTGTTGTGTCATCGCGCTTCTCTTTATTTTCTATGCAGTCCGACTGTGACCACGCTTTAAGTCATGTAGGCCCCTTAAAACAGGAAAATTCACGAAGGAAAAATCGTCGGTGCTCCATGGACCAATTCAAATTTGACCAATTGGACTGTGGGGAAAATGACATGTTTCCATCGTCCAATTACCAACTGGACTATGGAGAACACTGGACGTAAACCAAAACTATGTTCCATTGTAACATTATAACCCTGAGTTCATACCAGTTTCGTATTCTTTCGGTTCAAAGAAGCTTTTGTTATATTTTTTGGTTCACATCAAACTGAATTCAAAAATATTATAAATAAATAAATAGGTACCGTACAATATAATGATAGCTAATTAAGTATAGTTAATTATAATAGAATCTTTAATGAAAAGATGGGAAAGTAGGTATGTAAACTTTTTTTTCTTTTTTTTTGACCACGTGTCTTGAACCCGATCAGAAAACTTGTGTAAGCACCAATTTCACAAGCATTCTTTTTTTTTTTGTAATCTATGAATTGAATGAATTTTTATGTCGTAATTATTCAATAAATGATTATTAAGCGGCTTCAAAAATAATTGTTTATGATATATTTTTTTAAATATTAAGGACAAGGCTTTACTATACTTACTATTAAACTGGGCAGTGGAGCATTTCTCAATTCTCCATAGTCCAGTTGGTAATTGGACGATGGAAACATGTAATTTTCTCCATAGACCAATTGGCCAAAATTGAATTGGTCCATGGAACACCGACGGGAAAAGTGAAGATTGATTCTGAGGTGGTACGAAGTTCGCCGTTCAGCTAGTTTTTTAATAAGAACTATTTAACTGAGGAAAGATGTGTGTATAGCTAGATACACCACTGCTTAACCCTTTGGGGATGAACAGCCGTGATGTTATGTTATGTGTGTTAGAAATTAAGGAATAAAAAACCGGCCAAGTGCATGTCGGACCACGCATAATGAAGAGCTCCATAGTTGGAATGAATTTATCCCAAGTACAAACTTAACATTGTAGTTGAAAATCATGTTCTCCCATACATTGCAACTGCAAATGTAAGTTGGTCGACTATTACTTGTGAACCTGTAAAGCTTTAAAAGTCAGATGTTCCCACATTTATGTTTGTATAACTCGTCAAAACGCAGATTTTTGTTTCGCTATTTCTTTGGGCCCATAGTAAATGTTGTTCATAATGATGAGTAGGTACAATGACCTCTTAAGAGGTTGTTGGTGTTTTTCAAATAACCCTGTATACCTAATGTAGGTAGTTATAGTAGCGATCTCATCGTTCATCGAGTAAATAGATTAGCAAGAAGTAGCAGTATTACATACCTATGTACAGTCAACAAAAGAGATAAGTATGCAGGATCGTCGGATATAGCTGAAATTTATTTAGAGACCGATGGATGTTCTCGAATAAAATTTTATTTTATTAATGCAAAACAAACAGCTCATTTATCAAATTTAATTTAATTCGAAAACTGCCATTGGTTTTATACTAAACTTCAACTATATCCGACGAGTCTGCATATTTGTCTCTTTTGCTGACTGTACATAAGTTATCGTAATATTATAAGTAAGACTGATGACTGTAAGAAGGATGTGTTTCTTGTCGACAATTTACGTCTATGAGGCTTATCTAAAACTGTCATAATATTATCCTAAGCATAACATCAAGCCTGTATGAAGGGTTAGGCAAAAGTGTTCTTTTCTTGCTGGTAATAGAAGGGGAGGCTCAAATGGGATTGGGTAAGTCACATCAGCCGTGTGCACGATGACCGCTGGGCAAAAATCTCCACACAATGGGTGTCTGAAGATGGACGGCGCTGCCAAGGCCGGCCCAGAAAGAGATGGCGAGATGACCTGGACGCGTACCGCGAGGGCTGGTTCGAGATGGCGCGGGAAAAGAGTTCCTGGAAGGATCCTGGGGGAGGCCTTTGCCCAGCAGTGGGACAGTATAGGCTAATAAAAAGAAAACAGTGGCACTTCGGGAGTGCCGACAGAAGTGAAAACTTGAACAATACAGAGGATCGAGAGGGAGGGGTGGAGGGGAGGGTTCAGGGGATCGGAATAACTCGTATTTTTTTTATCGTCTTATAGACAACACGTGCGGTGTCGGCATCCGGGCTGCTACTGAGAAATATCTTGAATTTCTTGCCACGACCAACTTTGCCACGACTAACTTCATGCTCCCATTCCCTGAAAAGGATAGGCAGAAGTGTAAAACCTACCCCAGATATTATGGGGACATACTTAAGTCATCCAAATCAATCTACCTAACCTTTTCCCAACTATGTTGGGTTCTATTTCATTTGGATGCAGGTGAATACCAGTATTTATTCTAGGTTTTTCAAAATCAAGTCATTGATAGGCCTAAAATGTACAACAAATAAAACAAATTAAATTTCTTTCTCATTAGATCTCCTTTCAAACAAGAACTCAGAATTGTTTTCGTCTTAATAGCATATTTGTAACCTGTCATTGTCTGTCTGGGGTCTTCCAGGGTCCACCGGGGTCTTCAACTCAGCCCATCATAGTGTACTGCTGGACATAGGCCTCTGCCAGGCTGCGCCACAATACCCTGTCCTCCGCCTTCCGCATCCAGTCTTTCACAGTCACCTTTTTAAGGTCATCGGCCCATCTACCTGCCCGTCACACACTAGAAAGAAAAAAAAAGAAAGAAAGAAAAATTGTTTATTCCGTACAAACAAAACGCACATTGCAAATAAAAATATACACACAACGTAGAGAAAAGAAAAAGAAGAAAAAAAGAAGAAGGAGAAGGTAGGTTTTGTGTGCCGTTATTATCAGGCAAATTTTAACTACTGTGGGCGTACTGTGGGTAGTGTTGGTTATTGTGCAATAGAAAAACGGTTTCCAGCCAAATCAGATTATAATTTCATGAACAATTAATCACACTAGCCAATCACACACTGTAGGTACATGACACAACTAGATACACAGTAAAATGATTATGTACAGTAACTGCGAACAAATCGTAGGATCGATTACTGTTCGTAAAGTGACAGAGCCACCCAAATACAGCGTATTTAGAATGCAGGTATACGGCTGAACTTTGGTAAACCGACAGGTTTGTCGGGAGCTAGTGCTCTGTAAGGAGTCGAGTCCGAAGACCGTCTCACTTTTCACACTACGCTGGCCGATACGCGGATCCCGTTCCAGGACTCGTCTGCTCCACCCGGCCATCGGTTCTTCGAAAAACATGGCCAGTCCACTGCCAATTCCGCTTGCTTAGCCAGAATCTCAGAGTTCTATCAAAAATTCAAAATATGAACGTACGTTAAAAGCAGCAATATTGACAATTCTTTAGTAGCTTTGGTAATTATATAGAAAAAAACTCCTAATCATCCATCAGTGTTTTGTTTCTCCGTCACAAACAGACGCGGCCACCATCAATAATCATGGCTTTCTGAGTAAATAAGACTAATAGCGTTCACGTGGTACGTCTGCTAAGTAACAAATAGGGCGGTAGAAGATTGATCATGCCACATTTGTATCGGTCATAAATCTCATGGCCAGAAGTGTACACTGTAAGTATGTAATTTTTATCGAGTATATATTTAGCCTTGTCTTTTCTTTGGTATTGTTCGTCGAATCGTTGAGCTCCTCAAGTTCTGAGTAGAGCTGCACGATTTTTGACAAATGCGTGCACTGACTGGACAGCTCCGCTCAATCTGTGTGATTCTTTCCTCAAAAGACCATTTCAGATCTATATGGTCTCCACATGATCTGAGCAAGATTTTGTCTGGACTTTAAAAGCGACTGTGACCTCTGAATTTGTTTCGGCATTTCTTCTCAGAAGAGTTAGATAGGAAACCCCGAACTCATCTTGTTTAAAAAAAATATGACTGACGTGTAAAAGTGTTTGTACAGCAAATCAAATTAAAAAAAAATCAAATTAATTTAATAGATTTTTAACTTATAGTAGCTTGATATGCTGGCGTCTGTACAAACCTACTTATAGAAAATAAATCATTTATCATTTAGCTTTTCTGCCTCATTGGTCGAGTGATCGCCATTGGGGTTTTAGTTTTAGGTTCGATCCCCAGGTGTTATTGTTTTTTTTCCCATAATTATGTCCGGAAAGTGGATGTGTGGCTGCTTAAACGCAATACGTAAGCTCGCCCCTTATTGCATGAGACTTAGACAAATATGATGAAATGTGGGTGCACTAACACCCTTTCAGGCAATCCCTATTGGCGTGATATAATACGGTTCCACGTTTTCATTTGAGGGGTCCGTGGCTAAATAATAACAGCCGCTAGGGTCGATCGATCAGGTTAAGCTACGCTTGCCGCGGTAGGTCTGTGGATGGGTGACCATCTTTACATACCGAGACCCCTCCGTGCCTCGGAAAGCATGTTAAGCCGTTGGTTCCGGCGGTCATTCGTGGAACTTTGACAGTTGTTACGGGTAGTCAGAAGCCCGAAAGTCTGACAACCAGTTTTAGCAAGGAGTATCGTATTACCCAGTAACTGGGTTGTGGAGGTCAGATAGGCAGTCGCTCCATGTAAAATACTGGTATTCAGCTGCATCCGGTTAGACTGGAAGCCGACCCCAACATAGTTCCCAACATAGTTGGGAAAAGACTAGGCAGACCCGGCGAACTTCGCACCGCCTAAGAATCAATAAGAAAGAATGTAGGTATGAGAAAATGTATTATCTTAATTTTTATTTTTTTCGTGAAATTTTCCCATGTTTTAATAGTAATTCTGTTCTTCGGACGGAGACAAATCGGTCCAGCCGTTCTGGAGTTATAAATGGCGTATCTAACCCGACTTTATTCTCTATAAATAGATTTAAATTTCATAAAACATTATTATTTATTTATTTGTTCGGCTCGTTGTATACCAACGATTTTTTTATATCTTATGGCTAAAAAAACCATAATATACAGGGTTATTGGTAAAACATTAACAACCTCTTAAGAGGTCATTGTACAACAACATCATGTCATTATGAACAACTTTTACTATGGGACCTACATTTATGTTCGTATAACTTGTCAAAATGTAGAGAACAGTAGATTTTTTTTCACGATATCAGGTAATACTGGGTAATACGATACCCCTTGGGGTACGATCCCCAGTAACTGGGTTGTGGAGGTCAGATAGGCAGTCGCTTCATGTAAAATACTGGTATTCAGCTGCATCCGGTCAGACTGGAAGCCGACCCCAACATAGTTGGGAAAAGGCTAGGGAGATGTGGTTCAGTCATGTCCCAGTCCCAGGGTTAGGTAATCAGTGCTCAGAACTACTTCCTGTCTTCAACCAACTCCAGCGAAGAAAACGATTAATAAATTAATCATTGTCGTATTTGTATCTATCAGAACAAATCATAACTCATATCCACTCACTCGGATCTATACTTAGAGGCTGTGGTTTTTTTGGCGCAGAAAATGTCTTTGCTCTTATGGATTGTGAATTCTAGGTATTTTTTTTAAACTTATGTTTTGATATCCGCTCCGATGTCACGAAATCTCCTAAAGATCGGTAACAAAAGAAAAAGTAATTGAGTCTCATTAGTGCCAGTTGAGCTAGTATAACACAGCGACAAAATCTAAGCTTAATTCACATCACACTAATATTATAAAGGCGAAAGTTTGTGAGTGTTTATATGTTTGTAACTTCTTCACGCTCAAACGGCTGGACCAATTTTGATAAAATTTGATATGAAAGTAGCCGACACCCTGGATTAACATATAGGCTACTTTTTATCCCGATATCTCCACGAAATCGAAACTTATGCGGGTAAAACCGCAGGGCGCAGCTGGTAAGAATATAAACTACTTCTGTCGAAAGAAACAAAGCAAAAAGATAGGTATGTAAGGATCGTAGAGGGTGGCGTTCTGTAACTTCTGCCTATCGCCATGGGAACAAGGCGTGAGTTTTTGTGTGTAAGTGTATGTCGAGAGAAAATATTGTTTTTGGTGTCCTATCAACAAAACAATTTACATCCTTTTTAGGGTTCCGTTGCCAAATGGCAAAAAACGGAATCCTTATATGTTCGTCATGTCTGTCTGCCTGTCTGG
Organism: Mesoligia furuncula; assembly: GCA_916614155.1. Taxonomy (NCBI): domain Eukaryota; kingdom Metazoa; phylum Arthropoda; class Insecta; order Lepidoptera; family Noctuidae; genus Mesoligia; species Mesoligia furuncula. Next base: position 24,289,123 of record OU744793.1, read on the forward strand.
CTGTCTGTCTGTCCGTCCGTATGTCACAGCCACTTTTTTCCGAAACTATAAGAATTATACTGTTGAAACTTGGTAAGTAGATGTATTCTGTAAACCGCATTAAGATTTTCACACAAAAATAGAAAAAACATTAAATTTTGGGGGTTTCCCCATACTTGAACTGAAACAAAATTTTTTTTCATCAAACCCATACGTGTGGGGTATCTATGAATAGGTCTTCAAAAATGATATAGAGGTTTCTAATATAATTTTTTTCTAAGCTGAATAGTTTGCGCGAGAGACACTTTTAAAGTGGTAAAATGTGTGTCTCCCCTGTAACTTCGAAAATAAGAGAATGATAAAACTAAAAAAAATATATGATGTTCATTACCATGTAAACTTCCACCGGAAATTGGTTTGAACGAGATTGAGTAAGTGTTTTTTTTTAATACGTCATAAATCGTAAACCGCAATTTATCTTTCATTCAATCAACTCAAATATTAAAATAAACATTTAATTTCATAAACATAAACCTTATGCATAAACCCGGATGTTACGGAACCTTCGGTGCGCGAGTCCGACTCGCTGTTGCCCGGTTTTTTATCAATTAATATACAGGGTTACTTGTAATTCGACGTATATCCGTCAGGAGCTGATAGAGGGGCCAAAGTGCAACAAATTTAACCCCCATAAGTATGGCCAAAATTCAATAGTTTTAGAGATAGTTTAATTTTAAGGGTTTTTCGATATAATTCCAAATAAAATTATATTGTAGCTGGCACTTCAATTAAGCTATGAATGAACATAATTACGGAATTCAACAAAACAGTTAAAACGATAAGCGATTTAAGAATAATATCTTACCAATATTTTCGGTTACGCTCCAAAAATGTTTCAAATATCTCAAAAACTATTGAATTTCGGCCATACATATTATTATGGGGGGTTCAATTTGTTGCATTTTGGCCCCCTATCAGCTCCTGATGGATATATGTCGAATTACAAGTAACCCTGTATAGTCCATCAGACCAAATTTCGGCCATAGCGGCTAATCTCAACAGACCTCCCAACAACATCAACAGGCCTCTCAACAGGCCTTCGGCGCGGGAAATATTCATAGTTTACAAGTGTGTGGGTAGGCCCAGTAACTGGGTTATGGAGGTCAGGTAGGCAGTCACTCCATGTAAAATACTGGTATTCAGCTGCATCCGGTTAGGCTGGAAGCCGACTCCCAACATAGTTGGGAAAAGGCTAGGCAGATGATGATGAAGTGTGTGCACAGACACAGGTGCATTCTCTCTTTCGTCACGCTCGCTGTCCGATGGGACGGCAATCCGACACGACCGGAGAGAGATCAGACACAGAACCAACGGCTTAACGTGCTTTCCGAGGCACGGGAGTATCACACCGCCAACTTCCAAACTCCGGGCTGTTACTAAGGAAATCCTAATGGAAAAAAACTTTTTACAAAAAAAAAAAACAACCGACTTCCAAAAAAACACTACAAATAGAAAAATAACTTTAATTTCGGAAGTCGGTGTCTTTGGTTCCGCATTTTCGTTTATTGACACCGACTTCCGTAATTAAAGTTATTTTTCTATTTGTAGTGTTTTTTTGGAAGTCGGTTGTTTTTTTTTTGTAAAAAGTTTTTATTTTTCACTTTTTAGTGGGCCATCTGTGGTTTTCTTCATCAGCTCCACTTTACCAAATGATGATTTCCGAGAGCAAATGCTGAAGTTATTTAAAAAAATACCCAAATCGTTATAGCTTTGCCTATAAAATTTGAGGGTTTCCCTCGCTTTCCATGGGATCCTCTCATCAAATTCCAATTTGATGATAATGGGACCACCTCGAGAGTATACCCTTTAAAACAAAAAAAGAATTTTGAAAGTCGGTCCACAATTGGCGGAGTAATCGCGTAACAAACACAAAAAAAAACATACTGTCGAATTAAGAACCTTCTCCTTTTTTGAAGTCGGTTAAAAACAATGAGAAGTGTCTGTATAAAAAACGTCTCATCTATCCCAAAAACCTTCTTCCTCACGACAAATCGATGGAGAATATTTCTCCATATATTTTAGTGGCGCCAGCTGTTCTCTGACACACATAACCCACTCAAATGTGAGGGTTTAAGTTTATGACCAACCTTTACTGCGAATCCACTTCTTTTACGAGTGCGGAAATATTACGAGGAAAAAGATTTTCCCTTTTTTTCATTGCCGTAGTTGAATGTGAAATGAAAGTGAAATACATATATTATAAGAGTGTGTTGTATAATACAAGATATCTGGCATGGGATTTGACGGTAATCAGAAGATACTTACTGTTTCTTTTTAGGGTTCCGTATCCAAAAGTTAAAAACGGGACCCTATTACTAAGACTCCACTGTCCGTCTGTCTGTCTGCCTGTCACCAAGCTCTATCTCATGGACCGTGAAAGCTAGGCAGTTGAAATTTTCACAGATGATGTATTTCTGTTGCCGCTATAACAACAAATAATAAAAATGAAATAAAGTTAAAATTTAAAGGGGTATAAAAGAAACGTTTTTTTCAGCGTTTTATGTTTTGTGGTACGGAACCCTTCGTGTGCGAGTCCGACTCGCACTTGGCCGGTTTTAAGCCGTGATTTATAAGGGATTCGTTCGGCAAAAATTACTAACTTCCATACAAAGTTTCATCTTAATTTTTATTGGGTGATAAAAAAGAAAATGAATGTTGAAGAGATTTTTTGAAAATTCATTCCCTATGGGTATAGGAAATTAGTTACGGGTAGTTAGAAGCCTGAAAATCTGACAACCAGTCTTACCAAGGGGTATCGTATTACTTATGTAACTGGGTTGTGGAGGTCAGATAGGCAGTCGCTCCATGTAAAATACTGGTATTCAGCTGCATCCGGTTAGACTGGAAGCCGACCCCAACATAGTTGGGAAAAGGCTAGGCAGATGACAAAGGTTCACATAGTTAGAAACAGAGACAATATTACGCGTTGGTATTGCATTTTTTTTATATGGGACAGCGAATTTCAACGCAGTTGGGTTCAGAAGCACGTCCTACGAAATTACGAAAATATTATGTTTTTTATAATTATAATCTCATTCCTTCTTTCCATGGGGGTAGGCAGAAACTCCCTAATGGCAATGGAGAGGGCTATGCTTAGAGTTTCCCTGCGTGATCGAATCAGGAATGAGGAGATCCGCAGGAGAACCAAGGGAACCGACATAGCCCGAAGAATTACCAAACTTAAGTGGCAGTGGGCAGGGCACATTGCTCGCAGAACAGATGGCCGATGGGGCTGAAAGGTTCTGGACTGGCGACCGCTTACCGGAAGACGTAGCGTTGGAAGGCCTCCCACAAGGTGGTCCGACGACCTTGTGAAGGCCGCAGGAACCCGTTGGATGCGAGAAGCACAGAACCGATCGAAGTGAAGGTGCTTGGGGGAGGCCGTTGTCCAGGAGTGGACGTATTTCGGCTGAAATGATGATGATGATAAGGCAGAAACTAAAGAATGCCACCTGCTACGATCCTTACATACTCCTTTTGCTTCGATTCGGTTCATACATCTGCGGTGCTATTCTGTAAAAATCTCATGAAAACTTAGGTGAAATGAGCGTGGAGTGAGCTGTCAATAGTGTCAATTCCTTGCAAAAACAAACTCATTTCACATAAGTTTTCACGGTAAGTTTTTTACAGAATCGAGCGGCTGTTCATACTCGCACGCCAGCTGCGAGTATTGCGCACCTGACCTGGCTTTTTGTTCTACCTACTCTTAAAATTATCTGTCAGTTTTACGTTTCAGAGGATTCCTTTACTTTTATCTACAATTAGAAATCTCAACATCCCACTGTCTGTCTCTGTCTACTTTAATGCGCTTACAACAAAAGAACAACTTCTCAGATTTATATTTTAAATGCATATATTTTTTATCACATCTATTCAAAAAGAGCTAGTGTATTCTTTGTAAACAGGGACTAAAATAGCTCTATAATCCCTAGGGATTTTAGAGAATTCAAATCACCTTTAGTCCCTAGGGACTAAAGGTGATTTGAATTTGGAATGTGGGTATTGTTAGTAAAAGTTCCAATCATCAAAGAGATCAATCACGAACATTGTAACAGGCTGTATGATAAAGTAAAACGCGCGGGAGCCAAATAAAAAAAAAGTGAAAAAAAAAAAAAAAAGTTTGATTCCCTAGTCAGGCAAAGTGTTATTGAGTTGGTTTCTTGTTAATGGGTTTTCCACCTGGAATATCTCAGTACCACCCCGCAGTCTGGATTTGTGCCCGATAAGATGGCAATAGGCTATTACATGGGACTTGAACATAACTGGCGAAATGTGGGTGTATTATAGGTACAACTCTGCCTAACCCTTCCGGGATCAAAGGTGTGACGTGTATATTAGGTAAGAATAAGATAGGTATAGTTACTCAACAAGCTGTATCTCCCTAAATAACTCTCAATCACCACATTGACGCAACGTTACCTAACAATAAGCCTGTGTACCGGAACTATTGGAATCTACAACAATGCTTTTATCGGTGAAATTACCGACCTATTACTATTAACAGAGCCCGATTTAGCTACACCCTGTGTATCCATTGTTCGGTGCACGATTCGCGAGGACAAATTATGATGATTAATTGGCCTTATTTGTGCACATGCTGTGTTGTGAATTGATTGGCAGATAATGGGTTTTTGGAACGAAGTTTCTTTAACCATGCGGTTATAGTTGACTGGTAGAAATCGGCATGTAACGAAAACGTGTTTTGCCTCCTCGATAAGACTTTCTTTATTATGCTACTGAAGTCAAACTGAAAATCCAAGCGTGTGGCAGTGAAAATTAAAAATTTTGCCATTATGAGTTTCGTTTTCTTTTATAGGCTGAGGGAACCCGCTGAAGACAATAGTGAGGTCAAAATGAAAATCCAAGATGGCGGCTGCAAACGATTTAAAATTTCTCACCATGGGTGTCGTTTTCATGGTTTTCGAGGCTGCTGAAGCCGAGGTCAAAATGAAAATCCAAGATGGCAGGTGCGAATATTTTCAAATTTTACTAAAAAAATTTGTCATCATGGGTGGCGTGGTTTTCGAGGGTCACAACGTGTATTTTGGTACTAACATATTAACTTTATGTTGCTAAAATCAAATGTATAATAAGTTTTGCACCGATACATACATAAATACAATGTTATGAAACAAAGGTTGTGAACAATACAATGATTTCTCGTCCGTGTATACAACTTTTTAGGGCTGACTGTACCTACTTACTTATCTTTCTTTTCGGCATAAATATTTTTCCGAACCTAGGTAGGTCCAGAAAGATATTTATGCCGTGTGACCTGCAGCCGAGAATGGGTCACTATACTTTATTTAGATTTCTGTGAGTCTGAATAAAATAGAATGACCCAGCTAGAATAGGGCAACCTGTATTTTACTTGCCGCCTTCCATCGTAGGTATTATGTTAGGAAACTTGCAATACTAAAGAATTCTTCGAAATCCAATAACATATTTAACTGCACGCCTACGTTTCCCCGAAAGGATAAGCTGAAGGACTGCCGGACTGCATAGACTGTCAGACTGTCAGACTGCATAGAAAAGAAAGAGAAGCGCGATGACGTAACGCTGGTAATTTATTGCAAAGTATGAAGCAATTATCTATTTTAAAAAAAATCTATTGTTTGGACTAAAAAATTCAAACATCAGTACGTATGTTGGTTGTAGAATAATCTGACAAAAATCAGAATGATTGTATGTATACAGGGTTGTTGGTAAAACAATAACAACCTCTTAAGAGGTCATTGTACTCATCATTACTAACAGCTTTTAATATGGAACCAAACCTGAAATCGCAAAAAAAAAATCAGCTGTTCATTACACTTTGACGAGTTAAACGAACATAAATGTATGGAACAGCTGATTTTTTTTACGCGATTTCAGGTTTGGTCCCATAGTAAAAGAGAGTAGACATTTTTCGTGATTTATCAAAAAAAAAACCAGCTGTGTCATAAAAAAATGTTCAAAATGGGTTTTAGGGATCCGTACCTTAAAAGAAATAACGGAACCCTTAAAAGATCACGTCGTTATCCGTGTCTATCCGTTGGTCAAGCCCCTATTTCTCAGGAACGCGAGAAATTATCAAGTTGAAATTAATATAAAATACTCAGAAAAACTTCTAAGTCGACGCAATCAAAAGATAAGGGCGTTTATGTTCCGGATTCAAAATCTATAGGGTACTTCGAATTGACCTGGAATCATGAAATTTGGCAATAAGCATTGCATTTGAACAAGTAAAGAAAAACGTCCGAAAACCGTAAATATGTAGTAACATTACAAAAAAAAAAATCTCGCACTTGACCGGTTTTTTTTATTTGACCTCCACTATGCAGTTACTGGGTAATACCACAGTAGAATACAGTAAAACATCTTCATACAAACGTGCCGCTCTCGGTTTGAATGTGTGCGTGCGCGCCGCGCGCCATGTCGGCACGCGATTTCACGCACACGCTAGCATAATATATGGGGGAATAAGGTGGCGGCAGTGCGGGCTGTGCAGCGCGACTGTGAGCACGCGCGTACGCTACATGACTGCTTGCGTTCGTCAACTCTCGCCGGCGCGGACGGCGGACACTTGTCGTAAATTACGAGTATCATGACTTCAAAAAGGGGAAAAAAATATTGTAGTGTTTTCGGGTGCCTCAATAATGATTTCGCAAACCCGGACTTATCATTCTTCATACTTCCTACTCAACCAGAAATGTAAGTACCTACTTATACTTAAATATTATTAGAAAATATGGTATTGCATTGTTTATTTCACAGTTTATTTGCTTTATTAAGAGCGTAGCCGAGTCGCATTTTTCTCTAAACATAGTATTCATATGTTTAGAGCTAAAGTTTATTTTAAGAAGTCTAGTTTTACTATAAAATAGAGGATTGAGTACGAAACATCGTTTTGGTAAACATATTTTTCGCGTAGGTATAGTTGTAATAAGGACAATTTCACAATAATTAATATTGCAAATTAATTACTTTTGAAATTATTATTTTTTCTATTGTCTGATGTGTTGTTCAATCCAAATATGGTTCCGGTAGTCTGACGATCGACTTATATACTTGTGTGTACATCGCATTTTTTTGGCCGGCGTTCGGGTCGGCCACTTGACACTTGTTTTTGTTTCGCTTATCGTATAAAAAAATGTGTTAAGAGGTCTGTTCTTTTTATTTATTATTGTAAGGTGATGTGTATTATACTAAATGCAACAGTTATTTTTGATATGGTTTCATTTTGTAAATATAACGACTTTTGTATACAAAACTGGGAAACCTGGGAAATAGTCCATCACGCTACCTTCAAGTTCAAAGGAGAATGAGCAACTTACTATGGCACTTGGTTGCGCAACTTTTGACTCAGTATAGTAGTGAAAATTAGACACAAAAAAGGGTTAGCGTCATACTTTAAAACAAGGTTAAATTCAAACTTAAATATTGTGGGGCTTTTGAAAAAAAAAAAAACTTGTGTACCTGTTGAGGTTATGTACGTTAGGTTATGTTACCAAGGAATCCGTTGCTTCTCTGATTTGGCATCTAGGGAGCGGGTGTGCTAATAAAAGAGAACAGTTCACACAGCGCGACATGTTTTACGCCTAGAACAAATCACCGTGAACGTAAAAAAATGTTTTAACAATACACTTCGCAGCACACGCACAAAAAGAGTCGAATTGCTCGATGTAGGAGATAGATTTGGAGGAATCCTAAAACTCAACTCGACACGAATTTATATTTGTTAGCAGAAAAAAGCTAAAAACATTATTCTCGGCTTAACCGGCACGTTAGTTAACAAGGTAAACAGAAAATACCATTTTATTTGAGACATTTTATCGAAAAGTGTTGTGACCAAATAGATTACGGACGCGGAGTCATGATTATAGATTATATCTTAATTGTTTTATTTTTGCCTAGAAATTGCTTTTTAACGCAAGAAATAGTAACATAATTGAAGAATAAAGATAATGACAACTCTCAATACTTTTTAGTTGCGATAATTTGGTAAAATATTCAATCATAATATGCTTTTTATTTTATAAATTTAGATCAAGTGCTGCTTGTTCGAAAATATTAACTAAAAGTAAAAGTGACAACCCTGGGTATCAACGCAAGAGTAGGCTAATAACTCGGCGGGCGGCCTTAGATAACCTACTGTATATTTATCTACTGTGGTAATACGATACCCCTTGGTAAAACTGGTTGTCAGACTTTCGGGCTTCCTACCCGTAACGACTGTCAAAGATCCACGAAAGACAGCCGGCGAGGTACTGATGTGTGCTTGAAAAAGCTACTATGTCAGTCTGACTCCAGGACTAGACCTTGGAACCTACCCCGAGTAAAACATATTCAGTCAAAAGTAATTTTAAAAAAATAAATCGACTTCAAAAATAAATTAACTTAAAAATCATGGAATAGCTTTAATTTCGGAGTCTTGGAATCTCTATTTTAGTTTTAGTTTTTTGCCACCGACTTGCGAAATTAAAGTTATTTGAGATTGTTAGTTGTTTTATTCTTTATTTATTATTTTTGTACTTCAATATTATTTTATTTTTTATTATGATACGACACGTCGAATTCATTACCTCCGTTTTTTGGAATCGGTATAAAAGACAGGGAAAAAATATGGGAAACAATAAAATATATGTTCCTCTAACCTACGAATTATGGGAATAGTTTTTGATCCTAATAGGAACTTATGGCTACCCCAATTTCGTAAACGGGACGCTAATCTACCGACAAAAAAGTATGGTCCCAAAATATATACTCGACCTTAGTAGAAAATTTTCACGAAAATGGAATATAATAGACATATGATTTTTTTATTCGGTCCCTCAAAATGGGTAGGTAATGTTATTATCTTAATATTATATTTATAACTAGTGACCCGACTCTGTTTTGCACGGATGCAATACTAATATGGCGGCATGTCACGACATGACAGTGCTATAATTATCTAAGTTACATGTTATATAATTATACATGTCGCAGCCAACTGGTTTAATTAGCCGTTTAGTTAACCGCCTAGCCTTTTAACTAAACGGCGGCCGTTCAACTAACGGCCTGAATGATATTCAATATTATAATTTAGGTTGTAACTGCAACCAATCACGCGAGAGCCGATTTGGTCGCAGTAACTAGGCCAGGGAACCCCAACCAAATAGGTAAGGTTAGGTTAAAACTATGATCAATCGAGAAGAGAGGCGAAGCGAAGCGAGCACTACTTCCAAAGGCCAAAACGGCTAATTTAACCAGTTGACTGCGACATATACAACATGTCCCAAAATTCAACGATAAGCCAGCACCGGAGGATAGACCTGCCCATGACTACTCGGGGAAAAAAAGAAAAAAAATATATATCTCTTTTTTTTTGAAGTTATAAAAAAAAAGAAGAAATTCTTAAAAAAGTGAGACCTTTTATGATATTTTTCACTACCATGACCACACTTTTTTAAATATTTCTGTTATTTTTTTTTATAGGCAACCTGAATAGCACTGCTATCTACCACAATTCTTAAAAAATCCAGAATACCTCTAGTTTTTTCACGTAAATTAATGAAACTTAATTTATTCCCTAAATTTTTTGAAGATTTTTACTTTTAATCAACTTTAACTCATCGTGGTGTAAAAAAAAAGTATGAACACTACTATGGCAAGTTTTTTTATAAATTGACGCAACTAATCAAGATTCCAAAATGGTATAATACTCTAGGAAAATCAACCACAAAAAAATTATATCCATACTAGTTCAAAACAAGAACCAAATTCCTTAAATTATAGTTGACAGTAATCACTTTCACTGCGTGCCCAAAATGGGTTCTTGTTACAATTTCTAGGAATTTGAGTGGGGCATACATACCTTAGAAGTTAGAGAGAGATAGATAGATAGAGATATTTACGTTAAAAAGAGACAACAACAGGGCAGGTAGTGGGTTCTTGTTACAATTTCTAGGAATTTGAATGGGGCATACATACCTTAGAAGTTAGAGAGAGATAGATAGACAGAGATATTTACGTTAAAAAGAGACAACAACAGGGCAGGTAGAGAAGCTGTTATTATTCTCAGAGCAAGTCAGTTCAGTACGCTCTGCTCCTTTGTTTACTGCGCACCGTTCCGTATTCAACTGACGTGGCTCTCGTACGTACTAACGACTTTTGGCTTGGCTTTTTGGACTGGAATCGATCTGCAAACTGAACTGACCTGGCATTATCTTGGACTACGATTGTGTGTTTTGTGACTACGATTGTGAGTTTTGTGATTTGGAGTTCTGGCGCATTTTGGACTGTTTAACGATCAACATGCCGCAACCATACACACCACAGGAATACGCAAATATGCACCTCATCTATGGAGAAACCCGATGCAATGCTAACGCTGCTAGCAGACTGTATCGAGAAAGGTACCCAAATGCTCAAAGATATCCTGATTATCGAGTGTTTATTAATGTGCATCAAGCGTTTTCGGAGGGTCGTATGCCATCCAGTAGGAGAAACGCTGGAAGACCTAGTTCGGATCGTGATGAAGAAGTTCTCAATGAGATAGAAAATGATTCGACTACTTCGGTACGCGCCATAGAAGAAGCTACAGGAATCCCGAAAAGTTCTGCACATCGAATTTTACAACGTCACAAGCTTCACCCATATCATTACAGGCGTGTGCAGACGTTGTTACCGCGGGACTATCCATTAAGAGTCACATTTTGCCGTGTGATGCTGCAAAGGCACAGGGAAGATCCCCAATTCCTGGACAAAATTCTATGGTCGGATGAAACAACATGCAAGAAAGATGGATATTTAAATCTACACAACCTACATAGTTGGAGCAATGAAAATCCGCACTTGATGAGACAAGACAGATCCCAATATCAATTCAAGGTTAACTTATGGACCGGCATATTAAATGGAAAAGTAATTGGGCCCTTTGAGTTACAAGGAAACTTAGATGGCAATAGTTATTTAAACTTTTTACAAAATGACTTGCAAGAATTGCTAGACGACGTGCCCTTAAATGATCTCCAAAACATGTGGCTCCAAAATGATGGTTGCCCAGCACACTATGCCCGCCCTGTGCGAGAATATTTAAATCAAGAGTATCCAGGGCGTTGGATCGGGCGACTTGGTCCTATCTTATGGCCACCTCGTTCACCCGATTTGAACCCCCTGGACTTCTTCTATTGGGGTTGTCTTAAAGACAGGGTCTACTCAAAACCCATTGCGTCATTGGACGAGCTTCGTCGAAATATCAGTCAGGCTGCGGATCATATTAATCGCAGAAGATATGCAAGACAAATAAAACGGTCATTTTTAAGGCGATGTCGTGCATGTATTATTGCTGGTGGCAAACAATTTGAACATTGGTTATAATGTTAATAAATTACATGAGAAATTGTTTGACCATTTATTTAAATATTAAACATTTTCCAAGAACTAATACTTTTTATTACCAGACCGTCATTTGGCCCCTGTTTAGAAATAATAGGAACATTTTTTTTTTTAACTTGTTTGCCTAGAGTATTATACCATTTTGGAATCTTGATTAGTTGCGTCAATTTATAAAAAAACTTGCCATAGTAGTGTTCATACTTTTTTTTTACACCACGATGAGTTAAAGTTGATTAAAAGTAAAAATCTTCAAAAAATTTAGGGAATAAATTAAGTTTCATTAATTTACGTGAAAAAACTAGAGGTATTCTGGATTTTTTAAGAATTGTGGTAGATAGCAGTGCTATTCAGGTTGCCTATAAAAAAAAATAACAGAAATATTTAAAAAAGTGTGGTCATGGTAGTGAAAAATATCATAAAAGGTCTCACTTTTTTAAGAATTTCTTCTTTTTTTTTATAACTTCAAAAAAAAAGAGATATATATTTTTTTTCTTTTTTTCCCCGAGTAGTCATGGGCAGGTCTATCCTCCGGTGCTGGCTTATCGTTGAATTTTGGGACATGTTGTATATTGCGAATGGATTGCCGAATCTGCTGTTTTACGCTCGCTCGGCTCACGCGCGGTTGGTCTCTGTTCTGACCAAACCTAAACTAGGTTAGTGTGCTCTAGCTTAGATACTGCGACAGATTGTGCATTACAAGCCACACTAAACGCTTATTGTGACTGCAGATAAACCTATTCTGCTTTACGTCTAAACGTACAGAACCTTTGTTAAACGTACCGCATTGACAATCCAGCTAAACGTCGTTCAGCTGTTTTATATAACGGAGCTGTTTTGTTAAATTAGGAATTCGACAATCCATCTGCGACTTACACGTAAACCGTCCAGAATGAATTCCTTATATGATGATGAAAATCGCATCAAAATCCATTGTGTAGTGTAGAAGAAGAACGCGGTCGTTCACGCAGACAGACACGAAAAGTGACTTTACTATTGAGAGCTAATTTCACTAATGAAACAACGCGATTAGTAGATACCAAGGACCAACTGCAACCGGGACCAACGGCTTAATGTGTTTTCCGAGGCATATGTAATGGTTGGTCCCCATCCAGGAACCAACCTTGATAATCGACCCATGCGGATGTTGTTTCGTAGCCCCGAGCCCCTTGAATAATGCCTCATCAATTACAAAAGTCTTTTCCCTACCAAATGACGTGTCAGTTCCGACATTGTTAGAACCCATTACGTGATGAACATTCGCACATGTTGATCATATAAATATGACGTGCCGCCACAATGGACGCAGATGACAGGGCTTTACTTACGGCTTTTGTACGGCAACAATGCAGTTGTGGGCCGTAACTGAGCGCGGGTAATGAAGGGTGAGGCTGGCTGCGAGAGTGCGACCGGTCGGTGCGATTAGTCGGTGTGTATAGGTATAGTTTTGGTGATTTCCGGGAAATACGCGAACTGATTGCATTCAGCCCACACGAAACAGGAGTGCTTTGTGTGGGTTGAAGCAATCTGTTGACTTTTTGGGGTAGTTGATTGAGTTTGTTAAGTACGGATCCCTAATGGATATCGCCGACCTTGCAATTCCTTCAGTTTACGCCGAGCGCATAAAAACTGCATCGATGACGTCCGGCCAGCGACGGGTCGCCGACGCAGCGAAATTCGACATTAGCTATTAATTATTTTAATGCATATTTTTGTCATTCCATATTCTAGCATCAAATAGGTTTCATCAATTTTTAATTGCAATAATTTCTCTTAAAATAAATTAGTTTAAAGTAACTTTGTTTTTTTTTCGATCCATCGTCTGCAGCTTACGTAATTAGTTACTTTTTTTTGGAGATATTATTTTGAAAACTAAATTTATTTCGGGTTTCGAAAACTACACGCCTACAATAAACCTTGAATAATTTGTTATTGACACTCCGTTTCAAATTCTGCACAGTTTTTTGATATGGTTTTAGATACAGTATTTGGTTTATTCACTATTTTCTTTGGGAAACCACACATAACCAGCCTAGAACGTTCCCACTGCTGGGACACAGGCCTCCTCTCGGTGAGAGGGAGTGGGTCGTAATCCACCACGCGGGGCCAGTGTGGGTTGGTGGTTTCCATTAAGGAAAATCGATACTACTAAATCTGTTGAGAAGGGTATGACCCTTACCTACAACGTAAATATCGCCAACGACCACAAGTCATGCTTACATTTCTATTTGCATTAATGGTCGTTGCTTGCACTTCTTATTATTTCATTAGAATAAGTTTGCTTTTCCAACTCCAACTTTAGAATTTTTGACAGTTATTTCATACAAAAATTGTCAGATGTCAATTTTATTACACTAATTTAACAAAATATCGCTCGATTGAAAAATCGTAAAAATCCTTATTTTAACGATACCCAACACTAATATAGAGTTATTGAGTTGTCTTTATCTTATGTTGCACCTGCCATGTTTTGTCTCTGCATCACCCTAAGGTTGACTGGTAGAAAATGCCTCAGGTACGTAGTCCGCCTTTGTACAGTATTTTTTTACTTGGGCATAAAGTTTTAATATTATTTTTAATATTATATAGCCCTTATCTGATTCCATTCCAGTTCAACGCCATTTTTGTTCACAATTAAATAGAAAAAAGTCGCAACTAAGTTCCTGTCCTAACCAGAAGGCCCGTTGTTCCGCTCCAAGCACAGTTTTTCACAGGACGCTCGAAGATTAAATTCCTTTTGTTAGCAGACACTTTGCGTTGATTCAAATCTCTAGAATCGTGTTTTACTAGCAAACTTGTAATGGATTTGTATGTACATTGTAATATTGTATTCTTTGTGGTAAAAGAGTAAAGGTTTTTTATTACTTACTGACAGCGCCCCGCGGTTTCACCCGCATAAGTGTCGATCCCGTGGAAATATGGGGATAAAAACTATACTATGTCCTTCCCCGGGATGCAATCTATCTCACTGCCAAATTTTATCGAAATCCGTTCAGTGGTTTAGGCGTCAAAAGGTATCATACAGACAGACAGACAGAGTTACTTTCGAATTTATAATATTAGTATGAATTTTGTGGGAGTTTCCATTGGGTAGAAGAGCATAAGATTGAGAGAATGACAGTGCTGAGACGTTGGATAGATTGTGTGTCTATTTAAATCGATTTGTGTCTTTGTGTATGACCTTGCCCATGGTCGCCTCTATACCTTTGTAGATATCCTAAGTGCTCATACGCGTCGATGGTCGACGCGTGTCGCCGGCTGCATTTGCCTCTACCTTTGACGCATGCCGCTCTGTTTATGAGCTAAGATCTTTGAAGATAGCCGTCATCCATCATTATGTCAGTAAAGCATATTTTTTCTAATTTCAGATGGTTAAGGGTAATGAGTTATCGACCCAGATGTAAATAGCGGGACGAGCTTGAAGGATATAGACGGCTTGGTCCAGATTGTCGCAGGATCTTGTTCAGTGGGAAAAGGAAAGGGAGCCCCTTATAGGTAATACGGGCTAGTGTCAACGCGCGTATTTTGCGTACGAGTGGGAAATCGATTATTTAATCGATCCCAGCTCCTCAAAGAAGGCCAGCGGCGACTCAACATCAACATAACAACAACCGCCAATCTCACGCTCACAACTCAGCTCAGCTCACACGCTGACAATCTCACGGAGGGTACCTTTTTTTTTTGAGTGGGAAATCTTCAAACGACCCCTCCCGCTCTGGATGGAGCGGAAGGGAGTGTCAGACTCTTACTGACTAAAATCCACACGTGTTCCTTCCTTAGCATTTTATGTTACGGGCTAGCGGTAACCCTTTCGGACAATCCCGCTGAGTGGAGGGTACCTGGGTTACCGTACTTCGGTTGGCTTTGCCAACCTGGTTGAGGCGCCTGGTTGCACTCGTTTAATAAAAGTTGTTCAGAAGTCAGGGTGGTTCAGAATCATGTTCAGAATCATGTGCGTAAACATTATTAAATAAACTAGCGTTTGCCCGCGGCTTCGCTCGCATTAATTAAAAAAACTCTAAACTATAAAGTTTCTAATATAATTAAATCATGATTCTAAAGACACGTGGCGCCATCTATTATCATAATAACATTATTGTTATTTTCCTGGCGAACAGCATTTTTTTTTAAATATATATATAAATAATAATATATATAAGTAAGCTGGATATCGAATAATAAAAAAAACTTTTTAGAGTATCAAAACAATTGAGCTTTAGAATAATATTTTCACCGCAAATTCCTTATAAGAAGGTAACAGTAATAGCATAATTGAGTTGAGAGTTCTACAACGCAGTAAGTTAACTGCTGCCTGACTTCGCTTCCTCGTCGTCGCCAACCTTGAGAAGATTATCTCTACATAGAAAATATCTATCTGTTTGTCCATTAGGAATTTTAAGACTCTCTGAAATTATTAAAATGTGTGGTGGTAAAATGTGTAATTTAATTTGTCACCGTATGAATGCATACATCGTTAGTTTAAAAATCTATGTCGCGAGATTGTAAACTGTCGATGTTCATAATTATATCATTGGCGTATACATTATCCCACACATTTCATTAACTGTGAAAGGACTGTTAGTCGACCTAGAAATTGTTATCACCCTTTTTTTTTTTTTAGGTTGAATTTCACTCGCACCTCATAAAACGGGAAGGTCTATTTTCCTGTGTAACCTTAGTGACGTTTCAATTACATGGGAATTGTTGTCAAAAGTGGTAAAGCAATCGCGAAGTCGACTATACTACGTTTATTAGTATGGGAGTAAAAAAAAACCTACAAATTAACGGATTTAGCCTACAGTGCTGCTTTTATCCAAATGTCAGACAAGTTTATTCTACAAGCATACTACTGTCAAATACGAACGGATAGTAGGTACCTACCTAAAAGAAAACTACTATCCTTTAAAAGCTTTAAATCCAGGTACGCAACGTGTTAGTTTGTTTGCTCACACAACACAGGGCAACTGACCGTGAGTGGGCACTGTGGCATGCGGGCTTGCTCACTGACATTCACAAAAACAACTAGACGATATTCAGACATTGTAGGCAACTCGTTATAGGTACCTATCATAATATTATGTTAGTTTTAATAAAAGTCTCGAATAACGCCTGCGCAGTGCGTCATTTTGAGTTCGCGCGCGCGCCACCGTTTTCGCCGCATCAGTGTACAGACGCCAGCACGACAGCTACTACAATCTGTCAAATTTCTTTGACAGATTTTCAACTTTAACGCTGAGGCACAAGGTTCAAAGTTGATTGGGAAAATTTGACAGATTCGGGTAGCTTGATGTGCTGGCGTCTGTACCTTGTACAACCTTGAACCACGACTGTGAGCGGGTGTGTAAAATTTCTGAGGCGTTCCCGCCAAAAGCTTAGTTAGTCTATGTTAGTATGCTACTGTGTTTAGTTAAGCTAGTTTTATTATTGTGTTTTGTGCGAGAAGTTAATAAATACTGTAAAAACCGGTAACTTTGTTTCTGTTTTGTGTTGAAATCCCGCCATTGTGAACAGACAAGTTCACAGTAATGTACTTGAATTTATAAGTAAGGTAGGTACCTGCGCTTTTTGTATTCAGATTTTTGAAAGTATTTTTTATTTTATTTCAAACTACATTGTAAATAAATTAAACCCAAATCCAGACTCCCATTGTGTATTCGGAATTCTAACTGTAAGAATACAGGTGAACACTTAAAAAAAAAATAATTAATTACCTAGTTTAATAAAAAACACTAGAAAAACACACTTGGCCTTTCTCACAAGTGCAAACACGACTATGATACGATATTACTATCATGGAGTGCCAGTGCCTATCTTCCGGCTTCATCATCAGACCTTGAAACCTAATCGTGTTCAAAGTTCATTACAAGACTTTTCTAAGAAATCCAAAACAGCTATGATACGATTTTCCGTCATGAAGTTCCAGTTCATATCTGCCGGCTCCATCATCAGATCAGTTCGACAGTACCATATTATTGTATTGTCATCAGAACTACATACAGCTGCCAATTTTCATTACGCTACGACCCTTGGAAGATGGTTAAATTAGTTACCTTAGATTCCATTACATAGTTAGTTACATACAGGTCGACCTAATAAAAGCGTGTTAAAAAGATTAGTTTCATTACCAACCAAAGACAAAGACATATTTATTCGTCGGATATAGTGGGTACAACGTTGGTTGGTATAAATGGATAAGTTCAACACATCCGCCGCTAATACGAATATTTACAATGTGAACCTAATGTACACGTGGGTAGATATAAAACCTAACTTGTATCCTACTTCAACTCTAATAAACAATACAAAACACTAACTTATACTATGGACATTTTATACTCTAATAATAATATAACATATTATATATTATTGCTGTTTTTATTTGATATTGTAAATTATACAATATCAAATAAAAACACAGCAATAACAACATTTCTAGTATCCAACTAAATTAAACCAAAAATAAATAATAAAGGCTCCTACAAACAAGCGCGACACGCGATATAATCGCGCGCGACACAAAGTCACCGCTCGTTGCGCGACTTGCGGTGCCTTTGTGTCGCATGTCGCGTCGCGCTTGTTTGAAGAAGCCTTAATGCCGCTTTTGGTTCCCCTAAAGTAGAGCTAGTGGTTCATTTGATCACTTCTCTCAATTTTTTTTACAAAATACAGCGAGTAAAGCCTTAGCAATTCCCTAGTCAAACCCTAAAATACGAATACGATGAACGAATTCCAAAGTTTTTCGCGAGGCTATGTTTAACTGGAAACATCGTCGGCAGCGAGGGGTTCAAATATATGGGCGAAGTTCCACCTTCATTGGCTGAACTTTCCAAGTAAGCACTTACTCTGATACTTATGACATGTTTTGGGAAATATTATGAACAAATATTCGCTAGGAGACTCATATTAGATGTCGGGGGAGGAAGATGGTAGGGGGTTATTAATTATTATGTCTTTTTGTTGGCTCCTGTTTTAATTCTAGCGTTGTAGTAATACTTAACGGTTTTATTTTTATAGGTTGTGGAGGTCAGATAGGCAGTCGCTCCATCTAAAATACTGGTATTCATCCGGTTAAACTGGAAGCCGACCCCAACATAGTTGGGAAAAGGCTAGGTAGATGGGATGTATTGTATTGGGATGTATTTAATAGCACTTTAAATTTGATGAAAACGGCTATTAAAATTGTATATCAGCACTTTAAAATAATAATACATCTATAATTTAATATCTAAATAATATAAAAGAAAGTCGTGTTAGTTACACTATTTACAACTCAAGAACGGCTGAACCGATTTGGCTGAAAATTGGTGGGGAGGTAGCTTGGAACCAGGAGACGGGCATAGGGCTTTTTATCTTTTTTTTTTTACTTATAGGAGTAGGGTAGGAGTAGTGTAGGAGTAGGGTAGGAGTAGGGAAGGAGTAGGGTAGGAGTAATAATAATAATAATAAAATTTTTATTGAAATAATAATAAGTTTACAAAAAGTGTACATATGGTTCAGTAGTATATATTAATCTAGGCCTATAATAGGATTATAATAATCTGGATATAGACTATGGTATGTGAAATATGTGATTACAGTCTAAAATAGAACTCTGAAGGTAATGTAGTGCGTTGCCTGATCTAGGTTTATTTAAACCTGTGTTTCAGGCCATCTCCCTACAAAAGTATTTCTTAAATAGGACAGTCAGTGAATTAAAATAACATATGTTCATCAGTATCTAAGCAGAGACAATATTTTGCGCAACCTTATTATAAACTATTTATATCTATAACTAAAATTATTATGAAATAATACTAGGTTAGGTAATTACAGTTAAGTCAGCTAGTTTAGTTCAGCACCTCTAGTAGTTTTTCCGTGTCCGAGTAATTTAGTTTTGCTAAATAATCGAATAGCATTATACTACACCTATTATAACTTACATTATATATCTTAAGCAATTTGTTAAATTTATTGTATAAGAAAGGTCCTAGAAATAAATAAAATCTTTTTGAGAAAGCATGTTTAGTCTGAGCGTTCGTGCAAACCAGATCCTTTCTTCTCTTGTCTGAAGGTACAGGTTTAAAATCTACTTCAGTGTGCTGCAGTAAAACTGTATTTAGAACAAAAAGTTGTCGAACTGTTAGCACCTTGCATGCCATGTAAAGCTGGTGTGTGGGAAATCGGAAAGGACGACGGGTGGCGACTTTTAGGATTGCTCTTTGAGCACGTTCAAGCAGTAGTAAAGTTGATTTTGCGGCACCACCCCAAGAAGTTATGCAGTATGTAAGAATAGATTGACACAAAGCCAAGTAAACCTGTTTAATTAGTTTAAAGTCGGCTATGTCCCGTAAACTCTTAAAAATCTATACATATAATAAAATTGTAGAAAAGTGGTGTCTGTACAATGGAAATATATTAAAAAAAAGTAGCAGGGGTTGTTATTATATCGATGCCGAACCCGAAATTGTAATTAAATTTTTTTTTGTCTGTTTGTCTGTTTGTCTGTTTGTCTGCTGTGTTTGTGCACGCTAATATCAAAAAGGGCTTATTCGATTTAGATGCGGTTTTCACTAATATATTGTAGTAAGCTTCACTTAACATTTAGTGTTTATTTCATGTCAATCGGTTCATAAATAAAAAAGTTATGTCAATTTAAAGAATCACGGCGAACATTTGTTAAGGTATTCAGCGAACGCACGTATCCTGGAGAGTATAGGCGAATAGTTGCTTTCGATTATTGCGATTCACTTGAATACTGACTTAGGCGGTTCTTTCCTGGATTTTTGGGTATTTACTTATCTTAATTTTTATTCAGGGTTTGTAAATAAATATTGTAAGCATTTATTATAGGTTAGGCACTTATTTCCCTGATTTTCGGTACACTTATTTTAATTTGTATATTTAGGGTATGTATATAAATATTATAAGTATTATATTTGGTATAGGTTAGGCATTTCTTTTCTCGATTTTCTTTATCTTCTTATATATATATAAAATGGTAAACTGACTGACTGTTGATATATCAACACACAGCCCAAACCGCTGGTCCTAGAGACATGAAACTTGGAGGGTTTGTTCTTTGTAAGGAGTAAGTATCCACTAAGAAAGGATTTTTGGGAATTCTACCCCTAAAGGGGTGAAATAGGGGATGGAAGTTTATATGAAAGTATGTCAGTTTTGAAGTTAGGATCTTCAAGTTTTGTGTTTAGGCTGAGGATTTAAAATTAATTAACAAGTGTCTCAGCGTTGTGTATGGAAAGTCCTTAATTTTCGAAGTAAAAATCACAAAATTCAATCTAGGCTTATGGTTGGAAGGTAACGCAACGCAACGTAAAAATGTAACGCAACGTAAAGGTAACGCAACGTAAAAATCTAGGCTTATTTATGGTTGGAAGGTAACGCAACGGTATTGTTAGAATTTCAACCCTTAAGAGCGTTTACGCCGTACGGCATTTCATACAAACTTTCAAGCCCTTATTTTTCGAAATGAATGAACCGATTTTAATGAAACTTTGTACGCATTTTTGAAAAATAGTGTTACAGCCAAATTAGACCGATTTTAAATTTTCAATAGAAACAGAGATTTCCAGTTATCTTTTTTTAAATAAGACATTTTGAAAATGTTCTCTACTAACTTTTTAGACCTTTGTATCCTGCTAATGCGTATGAAGTTTAATTAACATCGGTTCATTAATTTCGAATAGTAGGGGCTTGAAAGTTTGTATGAAATGCCGTACGGCGTAAACGCTCTTAAGGGGGTGAAAAGGGGAATGAAATTTTGTTTTTAATTATATTATATAATCTATCAACGCACAGCCTGCACTGCTGGTCCTAGAGATATGAATTTTGGAGGGTGTGTTTTTTGTGAAGAGTAGGTATCCACTAAGAAGAGGTTTTTGGAAATTCAACCTTTAAGAAGGTGGAAAAGGGGGGATTTTATTTGTATGAAACATCTTATTCCTTGAGTTAATAACCTTGAAACTTGGCACGAATACTTATCTAAGTAAATTATGAAGTTTGGCAATTTTTGTTTTTCTAAACTACTCTCTAAAAAGGGATTGGGGATTGGGGGGTGTCAAAATTTGTATGGAAGAATTTTAACGCGCTGTCCGATTAGCTCGAAACTGAGTATGTATACTTAAAACTAAAAATAAAGACTAATGTGTATCAAGGTTTTTCGAAAATCTACCCCTAACTGCGTGAAAAAGGGTAGTCAATTTCACAGGGGAGTATTTTATTACGTGGCATGATTAGCTCGAAAATTGGTATAAATAATGTTTGAGTCGAGTCATCGAAACATCCTGCCGGGTCAGCGGGATTGTCCGAAAGGGTTACCGCTGGTCCGGAACATAAACGGCTAAGGAAAGAACATGGCTGGGTTTTAGTCAGTAAGAGTTTGACACTCCCTTCTGCTCCACCCAAAGCGGGAGGGGTCTTTTGATGATTTGCCACACGAAAAAAAAAAGTCATCGAAACATCCCAGACGATTGTTCAAAATTCCATCCTTATGGGGATAAAAAGAGGGGACACTGTTTATATGGAAAATCTTATTTATTTGGTTTATAAACTTTATAGACTTCCAGAAATACTAACTTTAATTTCGGAAGACGGTGTCTTTGGATCTGTATTTAAGTTTTTTGCCACCGACTTCCGAAATTAAAGTTTACGTTTAAGTTTAGTTTAGTTTTGTTTTTATTTTTCACTTTGTAGTGTTTTTTTGGAGGTCGGTTTTTTTTTTTGTTATAACGTTTTTATTTCTCACTTTTTAGTGGGTCTGTTTATAATGTATCTAAGTTAAAACATCCTAATATCAACTTGCTCATCGCCTTTACCAAAATATTGCTTTTCCCGATGCATGACTGACATTAATTGTTGAGGAATTCTCCTGGTATTTCACCATGAGCTCCATTTCACCATTCGCACTGTGACGAGCATAAATTACTTAGCAACCATGTTAAAGTAATCGAATCGCAACCCGTGAAATACTTATTATGGAGTAGTTCCGGTGGCCATCTGTGGTCTTCATCATCGGTTCCACTTCACCAAATAGTGCTTTCGAGAGCAAATGCACGAGTTACTGTAAAAATTGCCCAAATCGCTATATCCTCATCAGATCCTGACCTGATGACAATGGGACCACCTGGAAAGTACCTATACCCTGAAAACAAAAAAAAAAATCAAATCGGTCTAGCCGTCTTCGAGTAATCGGGAACGTACATAAAAAAAAAAAGATTCCGACGAATTGAGAACCTCCTGCTTTTGTTGACGTCGGTTAAAAATAAAAAAGTGTGTTTTAGGGTTTTTCAAAAATCGACTCCTACCAAGTTGGAAAAGAGTAATAAAGTTTATGGGTTGGATTTTACTGCTTGCTTCCATTAACTCGAAAATGGGTATGGGTCTTTGAGTCAAGTTATGAACACATGCATCCCAAACGATTTTTCAAAATTCCATCCCTGTTGGAGTGAAAAGTGGGGATATAGTTTATTTGAAAAGTACAAAAACTCTTTGATCTATAAACTTAAAAATTGGCCCGAACACTTATTTATCTAAATAAATGTTAAGATCATAAACATAAATTTTCGAAATATTAGGAGGAAAGTACGAATTTCACGCGGACGAAGTCGCGGGCAGAAGCTAGTATATATTAATTTACGCACTCTAGTGCATAATAATTCGATGTGTTTACGGAAGTTTAGGTTTGTGTCAATCGTGACGCCTAGGTATTTGATGTGGTCAGCTTTAGTTAAAGTGGGACAAGTGCATGCTGTGACAGCGTTTGTATTGCAATTGTGCGCGTGAATGTTTTCGTTAGTAAGCATCGGGTTAGTGTTTCTCATTGCAAATAGAATAAACTTAGTTTTATCTGAATTTAACGTTAATAGATTGTTATGTAGCCAATTATACACAATATCAAAGCCATTCTGGACAAGTTCATAGACACCAGCTCTTGATTTACCTGAAAACAGTAGAGCTGTGTCATCCGCATATGACATGATTAAACCATTTTGAAGTTGTAAGCGGCAAAGGTCATTTATATATATTAAAAATAATGTGGGCCCCAAAATACTACCTTGTGGTATTCCATAATTACTATTTTTTATTTCAGAGCTCGTGTACTGACCGATTTTAAGAGACTGGTAACGGTCGCTAAGATAATCAGCTAACAATTTTAACTGTGTTCCTCTTATCCCAATTTTTTCCAGTTTAAGTAATAGAAGAGAATAAGAAATAGTATCAAAGGCCTTCGCAAGGTCTAAAAAGATCCCAATGGTATGCATGCCATTATCGAGATTTTTACTTATAAAATTCGTCAATTTGTGTACTGCTTGGCTTGTTGATCTTTTAGGCCTAAAACCAAATTGTTGATCTGAAAGCAATTTGTTATTTTCAAGATATTTTACTAGTCTGTTGTTAATGATTTTTTCGAAAATCTTGAGAGTCCCGTCAGTACTGAAATAGGTCTATAGTTAGTAACACAGGTTTTGTCTCCGGATTTGAAAACAGGGGTGACTACTGCTTTTTTAAGCAATTTTGGGAATATTCCTTGGGTTAAACATGTCTGAAAAATGTGAGTTAGTGGAGGGGCAATTAGGTATTTAAATCTTTTAATTATAGCATTAGGAATTTCATCCCAACCGACGGCGCATACGTCCTTTAACCCGTCTATTATACCTAACACTTCACTCACATCCGTATCTAATAGTACAAAAGAGTTCAGTATAGTATGAGTGATGATGATGAACTGATGAAAAAATCATTGGCACGCTGAATTCGTGGTCACAGTTTGCGCACTGGTTGGTTGGTTTTTCCTGTACTGTTCAAAACTGTTAAGAGGAAATGTGGGTGGTCGTTTCACCATAGAAATGTTCTCGACTCTTTTCTTTCTGGTAAATAACCATAAAACAATGTTTTTTTTTTGTTTATCTATACTATCTCACTGCTGGGAAAAGGCCTCCCCTATGTCCTTCCAGGAACTCTTTTCCCGCGCCATCTCAAACCAGCCCTCGCGGTACGCGTCCAGGTCATCTCGCCACCGCTTTCTGGGTCGACCTCGGCGGCGCTGTCCATCTTCAGGCACCCATTGTGTGGAAACTTTTGCCCAGCGGTCATCCTGCATGCGGCTGTTAATTTTAACTACTTTTAATCAAGCTAATATAGTAAAGTCGAAAGTTTGTGTGTGTGTTTATATGTTTGTTACTTCTTCACGCACAAACGGCTAGGCGAATTTTGATAAAATTTTGTATGGAGGTAGCTGATACCCTGGATTAACATATAGGCTACTTTTTATCCCGATATTCCAACGGGATCAACATTGACGCGGGTGAAACCGAGAGCCACAAAAAAAAAAACTAGTAAATATTAACTACTTGTATGTCCCTATGTTTTCCTTTTTGATGATACATTAATTTCAGAAGCACTAGAACCCTTAAAAAAGCCCGATTTAAACCGCTGTCATCAGAGGCCTAGTGTACAAATTTGACTACTACCAATGAAAAAAAAAAACGTAGGGACACAGTATATATCCTTCATAATCAGTTTGTGAAATATCTTTTAAATTGGTCCAATATTGGAGCAGGAAATAGGCGAGAGCTATACCTCGAATTATGAGTTTTTACTTAGACTTTTTCAAAGGTCTCTCCGACCGCATGTCCTACAAAATCAATCAAAATCTTTTGTGCTACAAAATCACTGTGAGAGAAAGTAAATAAACATAATTATTATTATTAAAAAATAAAATGTCTTCCTTTCCCACCGAAATTTATTTTACCACAATCAGCACCTTAATTGCGTAACAATCTGAATCTGAATCTGAATCGAATCTGAATCATTTTGAAGCAAATTGCTATTCCATTGCTTCATAACACTAACGGGATGCAGCAGAATACCAGCGTCAGGTATTGTACCTGGCATATGCTGAGCTGGACTCCCATTTGGTGCAACCATGAAACACACACCGCCCAGTGGAGATCGACCGTTATAGATGTACATGAGCTAGGTGTCTATGGGTCAATTTATCTTTTTAATATTTGTTTTTTTTTGTTCTTTCACCTGTTTTTAAGGTTTTTTTAATACCTGTATTGTGTCTTTTGTTGCACTGAATAAATGTTTTATCTAATATTATAAAGGCGAAAGTTTGCGAGTGTGTGTGTGAGTGTGTGTGTGTGTTTATATATTTGTTACTTCTTCACGCTCAAACGGCTGGACCAATTTTGATAAAATTTTGTATGGAGGTAGCTGAAACCCTGGATTAACATATAGGTTACTTTTTATCCCGATATTCCCACGGGATCGACAACTACGCGGGTGAAACCGCGGGCCGCAGCTAGTCTATATATAAGTTCGAAAATATTTTCTGCTCAACACGTAAATATAGCAACGAATGTTGTTGAACTGTCAAAATTAAAGCGATTCCAATTGATAATGTGTTACGTAACTGCCCCGCTGATCTCGAGAATCACCGAAAAAAGTCCTGATAAATCTACTCATCTGTATCTAAAACAGTACCCACTCAAGTCTTCTCCAATCGGGCAAAAACACCAATTCCCGTCACTAGTAATGCTTCAATCGCTTGCTGGAGTAAGTCGGGTAGCGGCCCCAATAAAGGTCGGGTTCTCTCGTATTTTTCATTCGAACGTGACGTTAATACTAGCCACGATTTGTTCCGCTACATCGCCGCCTCGTTTCTTGTGATTAACTGGTTTAATAATGAAGGTTATTTAATTAAGTGATAAGTGACGATCATTGGAGCGTTTACCCTAATTAGAAGGTGAATAAATTGAAGTTGGATTGGTGTTGAATAATTGTTTTATTTTAGTTTTCAGTAAAGCTTTGGTTTGTTAGGAAAGCGGTTTTGTTATATTATAACCGCCGCGCCGTCATGAAATTCTGTCGTTTACGCCAGGAGGTATTTGACATTCATCATCTGCCTGCCTTTTCCCAACTATGTTGGGGTCAGCTTCCAGTCTAACCGGATGCGGCTGAGTATCAGTATTTTACATGAAGTGACTGCCTATCTGACCTCCACTCCACAACCCAGTTTCTGGGTAATACGACCACCCCTTGGTAAGACTGGTTGTCAGACTTTCGGGCTTCTGACGACCCTTAACGACTGTCAAAGATCCACGAATGACAGCCGGGACCAACGGCTTAACGTGTTAACCGAGGCACGGAGGGATCTTGGTATGTAAAGATGGCCACCCATCCACGGACCAACCGCGGCAAGTAACTTAACCTGATCAATGGACCCGTGCGGCTGTTATTACTTAGCCACGAGCCCCTCAGGTATTTGACATTATGGAGTTAAAAAGCGCTCTGTATTTGGACAGCTGTGTTGATGAAATTGCGTCTCGAATTTGAACTTTTTTGAAGTACTAGAATTGTTCTTCAGGATTTTGAGAAGGTCACATTCATTTATTTTCAGTCATTGCCTCATCATTTCTGCTGAAAGACGTCCACTACTGGCCATAAGTAGTTCTCCCCCAAGTATTGCCACTTCTACAGGTACTACAGGTACTAATTCGCTGGATGCGGCCATCCAGCGAATTCCTGCGGTCATCGGTCCACCTTGTGGAGGCCTTCGAACGTTACGTCTTCCGGTACACGGTCGACACTTCAAACCCTTTTTTCTTCTCTTGGTCAACGCAAAATTTTGCCAGGAAGCTTTCTTTACATGCAGAAAAAGCAAGAAACTTACAACTTGTCAAGTAGACTCTTCAATGTTGATACTTACACAAGATAGAGACTTTGATACACTCATATTAAAAATGTATAAATCGAATCGTTTCTAAAATCGTTCAAATTAAAAAGGATACAGCGGTAATTTTGTTAGATAAATGAAATAAAAAATGTCTGAGTCATCTCACTAGCACTTTCTCAGCCTATATCGGCATCCGGCGAAGACAAGGAAGTCGCCTAATTACGGAAGGAGGCAAGGAAGGATCCTTACCTACCCATTAAGTAACAGACTCACAATCCTGGTAACCGTAATTTTCCACTTTTTTTTAAACAACTGCTATTCCAAAAGAGGGGTCCGTGGCTAACTAATAACAGTCGCTCAGGTCGATTGATCAGGTTAAGCTACGCTTGCCGCGGTTAGTCTGTGGATGGGTGACCATCATTACATACCGAGACCCCTCCAAGTCTCGGAAAGCACACGTTGCAGCCGTTGGTCCCGGCTGTCATTCGTGGATCTTTGACAGTCGTTACGGGTAGTCAGAAGCCTGAAAATCAGACAACCAGTCTTACCTAAGGGGAATCGTATTACCCAGTAATTGGTTTGTGGAGGTCAGATAGGCAGTTGCTCCATCTAAAATACTGATTTTTAGCTGCATCCGGTTAGACTGGAAGCCGACCCCAACATAGTTGGGAAAAGGCTAGGCAGATGATGATGATGAATTTCTACTCCAGGAGATCTTCCTGCAACGTAGGCGAATTTACGAACATTTACAAAACACACTCAAAACGGCCTCCTAAATCGAGCTTTTGAAGTGTTTAACATTTATACAAAAAAATACAAGGTGACTCGAGATTCAGGAGACAAGTGGGGTAATTGCGTAGCAATGGTTTTCATTTTGACAGTTCAACAACATTCATTGCGTTATTTACGTTGCTGTGCGGACAAATTTTTCGAACATATGAAGCAATGGATTAACAATATTCTTCGAAATATTTCAGATTGTGATTGATTTCTAAACCTTGTATATGTGTCTTTTTGTCTCGACTGTATCCACGGGTAGCTTTAAACAATAGATGTTCTTCTAAGTTTGAATGTGGATCCAGTTAACAACAAAAATACAGACAACAATAAAAATACAGAAAATAAATTATGTGGTCATCTGTACCCGCGAGTCCGGTTCGAGTGAAAAAGACTAAAAAAAAATACACTCGGACTCCTCAATCGAGTCAAAAAGGCCTAAATACATGAAAATAATAATGAGTAAAAAAAAGTTTAAATGTAGTTTTATAACCGACATACTTGAATACACAGTACTTTGAATTCACGACTTAGGAGACCGGGAGTGTAATTGTCTTCCTTCAAAAATAGACAAGGATAATACTGCTGCAACCTATAAAATTGTTGTAGAATAATTCAAGACTTTTCTTCCCACGTTATCCTTTACTTACCTCTGCGACAAAGATAAACAGAGGGGTGGGTTATTCTAAGTGCGACAATATTTGCCGCAGTTTGTGTTGGTTATAAAGCAAACTTATTATTGCACCGCCCACACTTTTGTCTTTTGCAGGGTAAATAAAAATTCAAGTGGAGGTAAAATGGTGCTGAAAATTGCTAGAGATGTGACTTTTGACGATAAAAACAAGAAGGATATAATCTATTGAGTGAAAGAGTGTCCGTGTGTAGTTTCTTGTCCGTACTTCTCCATAGGAACCTACTAGGCTTTAGAATGGGCAACTAGCTAAATTTTTCTGACTGACCGACCCCTTGCCAATTCAAAAGTGGATGTAAGGCGCGAAACACACGGCGGGGCGGTCCGGTACCAAAAGGGACCACCACTGCTCATATCAATCATGTCATGCGTGCCCTAATACTTGAAAGTTATAGGAACTTTAACGCTGCTGTGGATAATGCCTGTGCTACAAAGAGACTACTAGCTTCTGTCCACGACTTCGTCCGCGTGAAATTTCATCCTCCCCCCATTCACCCTCTTAGGGGTGGAATTTCAGAGATATCAGCAACAAAGAAGGGGCCCGTCAGGGCTGAAGCCTGCCGGGTCAGTGGGATTGTCCGAAAGGGTTACCACTGGCCCGGAACATAAAGGGCTAAGGAAGGAACACGGGTGGGTTTTAGTCAGTAAGAGTCTGACACTCCCTTCCGCTCTACCCAGAGCGGGAGGAGTCATTTGATGATTTCCCATCCAAAAAAAAAAAAAGGCGCGAAACACAGCGGGGCAGGCCGGGCCGGTCAATTTGACCGCGAACGATAGTGCAAAGGGAATCCTATACTACCAACGCACATAGAGGGCAAAAAGACCGCGCCGCCGATGTTTGTCGGATGATATCTCTCGCGGTCATCCGCGGACAAAATGACCGCCATCTGCAGAGCGCCTTATTATCGAAATAAATGGTTTGAGTTTTAATTTACTACGTTTATTTTCTCACCTGTATTTTGGAAGGAAGCTGAGAAATATTTCCCAATAAATAAAATTACCAAATTGTTCAATTACACAGCACAATTTCCGGAAAAAATTTGTTTATCAAAGAAAGGTTGTTTAGGTAGGCACAGTGAAAAGAGATGCTTGCCTCCTTTTTGTGTAACTCTGCGAGATTGTGAATCATAGATGAGCTAATGCCGATGAAACTTTGACTGGCGTTGAGGAGGTATTCCACTCAGAGCACTGATTTGAACAGCACTTGGACGAACGGCACCTGAGCACTTCCACTAACGGCACTGAAACAAAATTTCGTAACGTACGGATCGGTGGAACAATTTATCGTTGTTGTTATCGTTATTTTTTTAGTGATGGGATATACTTTTTCGTTCCAAGCAAAATATATCGATACAAATCAGCAGAAGTTAAGTATTGTAACGGATAATTCCATCTTGTTCATGTATCTTACTGGTAATGCGTGTGTGCTGCGCGTGTTTTTTCGAGACATTCTACATAAACCTTACACAAAAACATTTGTTTTCATACACAAGCTGTCTCCTGCGTATTAAAGGTTGTTGTTTAGATGTCGTAATGAGTAAGTCTATCAGTTTTAGCAATTATAGACTCAATATCAACGAGAAGACAGATTTTAAGCCAGACCGTTTTTACGACTTCGAAATTTTAACATTTAAGTATTATGAGCCCCAGATTGATGACCGGTTTGAATCTGTCAATTTCTTTCGTGTTTCAAAACCGATTTCGAAGAATTGTGTTAACTTATACGATCCGATCTGCAGATGTGATGTGATTAGATGTGCATGGTGCACGCAGCGGTTGAAAATGAAACCAATTCTTCCCTTCATCACCCGCGCGGGGAATGTTTTCCATACAGCTCGGAAACCAAAAACATCGTGTTTGCGTAGACAAATGTGTATGACCACGCCAATGGGATTGGGTGGCTAAAGTGAACTGGTTATTTAGGACTACGGAAATTCAGACAAAATAAAATGAAATGAAATTCGGACAGCATAACTAGCAAAAAAATCAAAAAAGAGCAGGTGGCTCTGTTTACATAGACCCCATGACAGTAAACTAAAGAGTATAATTATATTATGATGCAGTAAACGGTATAATTATGACATTCAAATATGGTGGAAAATAATATGTAGTTCTAATAATGGCTACTGAAGGGAAAAATGGCACTATTAGCTGACGGTATTTTTTTTTAAATGGGTTGACTCTTGACTCTAGTCTAGGTCAGAGGTGACAGACAAAATCGACGATGGAATGAGCTTACCCAGAAGAAGCCTGTTCACTCTTACTTAGAAGAGATTCGGGTTGTATGCGCTCGGAAACACAGACGCAGGTAGAGGGTTCCACTCTTTTGCTCTGCGCATTATAAAGGACATTTGAAAACGCTTAGTGCGAATTGGTGGAATATCAACTAGGTAGGGATGGTAACTTGCAGTGCATCTTGATGTCTGTAGGTAGAAGGGGGCCGGTGGAATGAGGTCGTGGAGTTCTTGGGCACACTCACCGAAGTCTTGTACAATCTGCAGAAGACCGACAAGCAGGCAACCTTGCGGCGATGAGCCAAGCTGTGAAGCTTGGCATCCACTGAGCCATCCCAAAGGTGGCTGCAATACTTCATGCAGGATCGGACTTGCGTTTTGTAAAGGGTTAAAAGCTGTCCAGGCGTAAAGTATCGCTTCACCCTATTTAGGATGCCCAGCTTCTTAGCCGCAGTTTGGGCGTTGTACTCGATGGTAGCGCCGAAGTTGAGACTAGATGTCAACTCTATGCCTAGGAGCTCGAGCCGATCTGTTACAGGAACAAATGTACCCCGAAAAGTAGGAGTCTGGTCAAAACGACTCCTTTTCGCGGTAAAAAGACACGCCTGTGTTTTGGTGGCGTTAAAAGAGACGAAATTGTCATCACGCCACTGGGAGACAAGGCTTAAGGTCAAATCTGTCCGCTCTACCATGTCCTCTCTCAAGAAACGAACTTCAGCCCCGCTGGCTTTTGCGCTGGACAAGTATCTCTCTGAAACAGTACTGTCATCTGCGTACCCAACAATACCAGGCTGAAGTAGTAGGTCGTTGAAGTGCAGCAGGAAAAGAGTTGCAGAGAGAACAGACCCCTGATAGCCATAAGGTCAAATGTTAATAAAATTACATTCGTAAACATTTAACAGCATTCATAACCTTTACTGGACCGTGGATCTACACGCAGTTGCCGTATCGATACGTTGGTAATGTCCTGAACAAAGAATACATACGTCCCATCACTACAAACTGTATGCAATTGCCGTTCGGGAACTGAAACAACAACGGTAAATTATTCCACCGAATCGCACGTTACGAAATTTTGTTTCAGTGCGGTTAGTGGAAGTGCTCAGGTGCCGTTCGTCCAAGTGCGGTTCAAATCAGTGCTCTGCACTCAGAGCACTGATTCCACTGACGCGAGGTATTCCACTGAATACCTCGCGTTGAGTGGTGACGATGAACTGACCTGAAAAAGGCGGCATCAAAGACTGTAGAAGGAACGAAGACCCGGGAACTGTTGAGCGAACTCGGAAAGGTCTACGTTAAACACAACATATCATCTCGAAGGGTTTGTCAGAGGTGTAGGTACTATAGAGAATAGCCTATTTGGATGGCCCAAATACGAGACATACACACATCAAAAGTGTCTAGGGATCAAGCATTTTTATGCGGATTTCTTGAGATTGAGATGTGGCTTTGTAATAAATTTATGATTTTATAAATTTATATGGATCCTTTTTGGTGCATTTCATAATTTGAATCAGGAACTGTGAATCAAATTCGAGTAAAAGATGAAAATCAGCTGTCAATATTTTCCCTATAAAAACATACAACGCATTGAAGACATTATTAGTGCTACTGTTTCCCTACTACTGATTAAAACCAACGTTATTATGGAGCGGCGACGTCATTTAAGTAGGGAAGAAATGCTCAGAGCCGTGGGAATGATAGAAGCTGGTTCCCGGCAACGTACTGTGGCTTTAGCTCTGAATACAAGTCAGAGTGTTATCAGTCGACTTTGGACACGTTACCGAAGCACTGGTACCGTGGCTGAGCGCCATGGAGGACGGTATCGCTGCACCACACGGAGACAAGACCGATACATTCAAATCTTAACTCGAAGAGCTCCAACAATAACCGCCATGATGTTAGCCGTGAGGCTTCATCACTCTTCAGGGAACTTAATTAGCGACCAAACAGTCAGAAACCGCTTGCATGAAGTGAACCTTCTTTCCCGAAGACCGCTACGGGTACCACCTATAGCAATGCACAATCGTAGGATTCGATATCAATGGGCTCTTGAACACAGAAATTGGGCAGAAGAACAATGGCGTTTCGTGTGCTTTTCTGATGAGTCTCGTTTTGGTATGAGACCGGATACAAGACGTATACGACACTGGAGAACCCCTGGACGCCAACAGCGATTAAAATCCTGCCAGGAAGTCCATCCTTATAGTGGTGGAACCATCATGGTATGGGCGGGCATTTGGATCGGCGGAAGAACTGAGTTGATTTGGATCAGAGGCAACCTCAACGCTCAAATTTATGCTGAGACGATTGTATCAGACGTCATCGTTCCTCTACAAGTGCAAATCGGTCCCTTATTTCAGTTAATGCATGATAATGCACGACCGCACACCGCAAAAGTTGTAAGACAGACTCTCGCCGCAGCTAACATCAATGTCCTGCCCTGGCCTGCTCAGTCGCCAGACTTGAACCCGATTGAGCATGCATGGGATATGCTACAGAGAAGAGCTCTGCCGAATATGGAGGGTATCCAGTCGCAAGAAGACCTTTTTTTGTTGTTGCAACGAACATGGGCGGCCATTCCACAGCGTGATTTGGATGAACTCATTTTGAGTATGCCAAACCGATGTTCTTGTGTTGTTAGTGTTCGCGGTAGAAACACGGATTATTAATTGTTTAAGTTACCCAATAAAATTTTAAAGAAAACTGTTATTTCAGTCTTTTTTTCGAACTTTTGTGTTAGTGGTTCAAATGTCAAAAATCCCTTTATTAGGAAAATGGCAAATTTCTTTATTAATGCAAAGGTGACTTGGTTTATCGTTACTGTGACAAACGAAAACACTTTATTTGATGAATCCTTAAAGAAAATTTTAATTAATATCAATCAGGAGAAAAGTTATTGCAAAAATATATGTTGATCCCTAGACACTTTTGATGTGTGTACATTAATTTGGTTTAAGCTTACAAAATAAAACAAGTAGGCGTCTGTCTAGCCGACATGAGGAAGACGGACGATGAGAAAATATATAAATGTAAAAACGCAAAATTATTCTAGGAATAATAATGGATTTTATATAACAAACTGATTGTTTAACTTACCCATTCAGGTACAGACGCCAGCACATCAAGATACCCGAAACTGTTAAATGTTCCCAATCAACTTTAAGCGTTATGCTTTATTATGCTGGCTGGCTGGAAAATTATGCTGGCATCTGTACGAGGGTATGCAAGAGCCCTCACAATACTTATAGCACACCCACATTTCGCTAGTTATGTTGAAGTGCCATGAAATAGGGGCGAGCCTATTGACAATAACCGGGCACACATCCAGACTTCAGGCTCATCAACATCATTTCAGCCGAAAGACGTCCACTGCTGGACATAGGCCTCCCCCAAGCACCTCCACTTCGACCGGTTTTGTGCTTCTCACATCCAACGAGTTCCTGCGGCCTTCACAAGGTCGTCGGTCCACCT
The DNA here is from genome assembly GCA_916614155.1 of Mesoligia furuncula. Taxonomy (NCBI): domain Eukaryota; kingdom Metazoa; phylum Arthropoda; class Insecta; order Lepidoptera; family Noctuidae; genus Mesoligia; species Mesoligia furuncula. The sequence continues at coordinate 24,323,372 of OU744793.1, forward strand.
TGTGGGAGGTCTTCCAACGCTACGTCTTCCGGTACGGGGTCGCCACTCCAGAACCTTTCGGCCCCATGCGGCCATCTATTCTGCGAGCAATGTGCCCTGCCCACTGCCACTTAAGTTTGGCATTTCTTCGGGCTATGTCGGTTACCTTGATTCTTCTGCGGATCTCTTCATTTCTGATTCGATCACAAACTCCAAGGACTACAGGCTGCTACCGAGAAATTTTTGATGGAAAACTCAATATCACTTTGCCCGACCTGAGAAGCGGAACCACAACTTCTACTCAATAGTAGCACTTGCAAACACTAGAACAACTAGGCAGAAACAGTGCAATAAATAGGCCGGGTTTATTAAATCTATTACGGTGTATATGTAAAATCTTATAACCTAAGTGTCATTGTATTCTGCCTGCAAGCAAGCATGCAAAGTTTATCAAGTTTACATTCTTATTCCTATTTATGTCTTTTCATATTTCTCGGGACCTTGGGGTCCCGGAACTTTGGAAGGCGTACAAGGGGCCGAAGCCAACTCGCAGAGGCCCGTTAGACGTTTTTAATGAAATGAAGCACCAATCGACGAATATCCCTGTTCGCACTATGCAAGTGCACCCAAGGACAACCCCCGGTTGGTGTAGGACTATTACAGGATATGGAAACAAAGATATTGTATTACGGGTTTGGGTGGCTAAAGTGAACTGGTTATTTAGGACTATGGAAAGTCTATAGCCCCTGCCTGACCAACGTTTTATATAAATTACACAGATAAAATGGCAGGGGGTGACTTGCACACTCAATAATGGGCTCCCGGAAACGGTCGCTAGCACATAGTGACGTAGCGAACAAGAGGCAACATGTCCTGAGGTGCTTATGAGGAGTAGAGAGGTATTCCACGGCTATCAGGACAATCCCGGAAGTACTTTCAAGATCCCTACCAGCATCTTACTGGAATACTTCCTTCCACCGAGCACGTTTGCTCTTGCGAACCTCCACTCAAGCCGGCCAATAGAGGCAAAAATGAGGTGGGAGCTCCGTTCCCCGTCATTGTTCACTCCAGCCGGCCAATAAAGGCAAGCCAGAGATGAGGAACAAGACTTCTCCCGGGAGATAGGGTCCGTGGGGTCGCTACTGCCCAACAGCTCGCCACATGCTGCACTGCGGGTATATTACTATTATTATTATCTACTATTACCATGCAATTATTCACTATCTGGGGGCACGGGAGTGCCCCCGCCAAGACGAGCCAAGCGAAGCGCAAGGGCACTACCTACCTTTTCTCGAAGCACTTCGTCGTATTTTGGAACCCTCTTAACTTGGCTTTGGATTATACCAGATAAACAAAATTTTCGGGATATGGTGTCAGTGGTTGACTTATTAAACCTATAAAGTTTCAATTGCATAGTTCTTATACTTTAGATTTTATTGATATCTAAAATACCCCGATTTCGTCACTGACTGATGATCATCAATATTCTTAAGGTTCTTCCTGAAGTCCTAGAAAGCTGAAATTTGGTATGTAAGCTAGTAATAGTACACAAACAAGAAAAAAATCTTAAAACTTGAAACTTTTACCCCCGCAACCCCTTAAACTAGGGGGTGAAAGTTTGTATGAGACTTCCGTAAATTTTGATGCTAGAGGTCCGAAAATTTATATAGGGGGTCCTTGTTATAAATAAACCCCAAAAAAAGAAAGAAAAAATAAACAACAGAAAAAATACTCGTATAAATATCATAAGCAACTTACAAAAAGAAACAACTTACAAAAAGAAATGAAATCCCACAAAAACATTTCATGTTAAATGTTGCCAAGACGAGACCATGTAGCTCGCACTGTCAAAAAGTAATCAGATCTCACGTAGAGCCAAGCTTCTAACTCTACATGCCCTAACTCTACAAGGCCTAACTTCGCAAACTCTACACCTTAGTCAAAATATATCGCTTGGCCATTTCGCTACATTCACATGAGCGTAAGGTGAAAAACTCTCATACTGTTAATGGTTCTTGTAGTAACGAAACGGCCAAGCCATATATTTTGACTAAGGTGTAGAGTTTGCGAAGTTAGGTCTTGTAGAGTTAGGGCATGTAGAGTTAGAAGCTTGGCTCTACATGAGATCTGATTACTTTTTGACAGTGCGAGCTACATGGTCTCGTCTTGGCAACATTTAACATGAAATGTTTTTGTGGGATTCAATTTACTCATTTATATTGTTAACATTCTGATAAATGAATTATTCCGTTCTGATCCCCTGAACCCCCCCTCCACCCCCCTCCCCGCCTCGATCCCCTCCTAGATCGTCTTCTGTTTTAATCTCTGTCTTATCCACTAAAAACTTTCTCATATCAATATACAAATATTCAATTTTTATGTTCCATAAATTTCATAATACTTACTATAAAGTAACACTTTATAAGCCATCTGTCAATTATGTCTTGAACACATGCCGAGTTTATTAATTGATTGATCATCATTGACGGGTATGACTTTAAATAGCTCTGAAAAGCGAAACTCAATAAATTAACAGTCAAAATGTGAAGGCTATCAATAATAATGATAACGCGCGGCCTGATTATAATATACTAATTACTCCATTAATTAAAACGCTCCACTGGAATAATAATGTCGTTAATCGTCGCATATATTTGCATTAATTTTTGTTTTTTTTTTTTATTATTATTCCTCTGGTGAGCGGTGTTGACCGCTCTATATAAATCCCACTAATCACCACTGCTCTGCTGGGCCAACGCCCAGCAGAGCGGTGGTGGCCCAGTGGTGACGGCCCCGACTTACGAGTTCATGGGTTCGAACCCAGACAGGCGCTTTACTCTATGTCAATAATTTCATCACCACTGCTCTCAAAAGGGTAAAGGAAAACGTCGCTAGGAAACCGGCTTGTCCTAGAACCAAAAATTCGAAGACTTGTGGTATGTGCGCCAGCATATCAAGCTACCCGAAACTGTCAAATTTCCCCAATCAACTTTGTACCTTATGTTTCAGCGATAAAGTTGAAAATCTATTCAATACATTTGACAGATTGTAGTAGCGTGATGTGCTGGCGTCTGTACCAACCCGCACTGGGGCCACGTGGTGGGTTACAGCCCACTGCCGCCTGAAGAGAGGGGGCTCGAATTCAAATTCAAATTCAAATTCAAAGCATTTATTTCAATTAGACCTTGTACAGGCACTTTTGAATTGTCAAAATTAAATAGTCTGTCAGTTAGTCCGAAAGTTGAAGCTAGTTGCCCATTCCAAAACGTAGATCTCTATGGAGAAGAACGGGCAAGAAACTCCATGGACACTCTTTTAAATCAAGATATTACAAATTCCTGGGTACATTATTCTTGTTGCTTCTATATGTGAGAACAATGTAAAAAAAAAGACACAAATGAAGTAACAATTCAAAATATAAGATTAAAAATAAGCGTTGGCAGTTAAGAGATGATCAGTCTCAACCGACGGCGCCCGTTCACGAACATGACGCGTGATTCAGCACCATCCAGCTCAACCAGTTTGTAGGGAACCGAATGATCCAACACACGCGCCACCATCGGTGAGACATTTAAGTGAGCATGACAAGTTCTCAACTGCCATGCTCTTTCAAGTCAACATCAAAATTAAATCATAATAAACGGAAACATGGTTCTTACATTTACAAAATTAAAAAATGCTTGTAAATTATACAAAACTATAGTTTGCAATTTATTTAAGAGGTTAATAGAATTTAAAAAAATAATAAAAAACAATTATATGAACTCATATAACTTGTCAGTAAACTAATTCTGGAGAAAGAACATAAACATTGTCTTGAGTTAATCAGGGCGACCAACTATTCTTATCGTTTAAGTAATCGTTGATGGAATAGTATGCCTTTGAACAAACGTTGGATTTTATTTGAGCTTTAAATGTATTAAAGGGCAAATCTAGTAATGAAGAAGGTAGCTTGTTATAAAAGGTTATACCAAGCCCAACAAATGAGTTATGAACCTTATGAAGCCGGTGAAAGGGAGCGCGTAGTTTGTCCTTATTTCTAGTGTTAACATTGTGAATATCACTGTTTTTAGTATACAAGTGTATATTTTGCCTAATATATAAAATGTTGGCAAAGATGAACTGTGATGCAACCGTAAGAATTCCAATATCTTTAAAAAAATCTCTTAGAGAAACTCTGGTACCTAACTGGTATATTGCTCGAATAGCTCGTTTTTGCAGGACAAATATATTTTGTATATCAGCGGCTTTGCCCCACAGCAGAATACCGTAGGACATAACGCTGTGAAAATAACTAAAATAGACTAAACGAGCTGTATCAACGTCAGTGTATTGTCTTACTTTCCTGACGGCGTAGGCAGACGAACTGAGCCTTCCCGCTAGACTTGATATATGTGGTCTCCACTGAAGTTTGGCATCTACTGTTATTCCCAGAAAAACTGCCGAGTCCACAGTTTCAAGCACCTCTTTATCTAAGACGATGTTGGGTCCTAGATTTCTAACATTCGGTAAGGCGAACTTTACACATTTCGTCTTCTTGGCATTGAGAACTAGGTTATTTGACGTAAACCAATTCGTAACTATTGAGAGCGCACTGTTTACATCGTCAAAATCTTGTCTATTCCTGTCTACTTTAAAAATAAGAGAGGTATCATCTGCAAACAGTACAACGTCACAGATGCCCTTTAAATGGAATGGTAAATCATTGATATATACTAGGAACAAGAAAGGACCCAGTATTGAGCCTTGCGGTACACCTAACTGAACTGGTAGCCCGGAAGATTTCACACCATTAACATCCACACATTGGAACCTATTATGTAAATAAGAATTTATTACATTGAGAGCTTCGTTTTGGACACCGTAATGACGTAGTTTACGTAAAAGCGTGTCATGGTGCACGCAATCAAAGGCTTTGGAGAGATCACAGAAAACTCCAATAGCATTTTTCGAATTCTCCCATGCATTATATATGTGTTTTAGCAAAGCAACACCCGCATCTGTAGTCGAACGACCTTTTGTAAAACCATATTGTTCATTATGAAGGAGGCTATTTAAATTAAAATGTCTTAGCAACTGCTTGAGTATTAATTTTTCAAATATTTTGCTAAATGCAGGTAAGATGGAAATAGGCCTGAAATTGCCAACGTCATTTTTATTACCTGATTTAAATAATGATATGACTTTACTACTCTTCATGAGGTCAGGAAAAGTTCCTAAATCAACACATTTATTAAAAGTAACAGCTAGATAGGGGGCTACGATGTCTATTATATTACTTAAAAGTTTAATGGAGATGCCCCAGTAATCACCGGTGTTTTTAGACTTAAGTGTGTTAAAAACATTAACTACATCACGCGGGGTTACATGTTCGAAGCTAAATAAGCGACTACATTTAGGTACACTGCTATGCAATGGTTTTCAGCTTTAGACGGGGAGGAATTTAAGGAGCTCGTGTCCCAGCAGTGGGAAAACCAAAGAAATAATAGAATTAATTGAACTAGGAACTAGCACATGTTGCTTAGGCCTATCGTCCACGATGCTACTCGAAAGTAACATGTTATAACAAACGCAAATCACCAATGAGTTCAATTTCGTGATATTCTGGCTCCACGACGCGACTAACTAACACGTTATTAACTAATTTGTGTTGATTGGTTGCGTAGTGTACAGACCGCCATTGAAAAACTTAAGTTAAAAAAAAAAACTGAAAGCTAAAAACAAGCCCATTTTAAATTACATAAAAGTTGGAAGCAGGCAGGCGGGACCCATACCATTTTTATTATATTATAAATTCAAATGAGTCCCGCCTGCTTCCAACTTTTATTTAATTTAAAATGGGCTTGTTTTAGCTTTTCAGTTCTTTCTTAGGTTTTTTACCGCAGTCGGGTTTTTTATTTTTTGAAGTTTTTTTATTTACAAGTTATGATTTTGACGGCTTAACCTTTTTGTGAAGTACATCCATTCTGCTACGGACCATCACGACTTTGAAATGAAATTGTTTATTCTGTAAATGGGATATCGGATTCAATTTTACACGTCATATATTAAAAAAAAAGAAAAATAAGCTATATGGAGTCGACCATACCTGACTACCCCTAAGAAGAAATGGCAAAACTGGGGAAAAGTAATTGTAAACTCAAATAGATTGGAGCAATAAAGAAACCCTAAAATCTAAACTCCCTATAAAACTCAAGAAACAGGTAATGGACTCATGCCTGTTACCCTGTCTTACCTATGGCTGCCAAACATGGATACCTATACAATAATAATACTAAAACAGAATACAAGTATGCCAGAGAGCGATGGAAAGGAGCATACTAAACATACAAAGAAAACATGGAAAAAGAAACACAGAAATAAGAAAAACAACAAAAATAATAGATGCTTTGGAACATTCTCAAAAACAAAAATGGAAATGGGCGGGTCACATTGCACGTATGGACAAGGAAAAATGGATTGATGATGATTGATGAGCAGAGAGTAACCACCTGGCAAGGACCAACAAACAAAAGAAAAAGAGGTAGACCGAAAGAAAAATGGGTTGATGAAATAATAAGAAAAGCCGGTGAAAATTGGATCACAAAGGCAAAAGACAGACAAACGTGGAGCAAAATGGGGAGGCCTCCACCCGTTGAGGGGTCCATATTGAAATATTTATATGAAATTGTAAATCGTTTTTAAAAATTAAATTTATTTAATATTTTAGAAATCTATATAAAAAGAAAAGTAATGATTTAATTTAATTTAGAAATTATATGTTATGCGATTAAAACTTTATAATCATGTTATGAATTGTACTAATTTTGTTATTTTATGCATGCATATTTATTTAATAGTAATCTTATGATATATTTGTTTTTTAAGTCATTCATTATGGAAATAAAGAGGCAATAATAATAATAAAAATAATTCCAACATCCTCCCTTAAACATAAATCTTGGAAGCACAATAAGCCAGTTTTGGGTATGGCGTTGCTTTAGTGAGTGCATCAGCTACCATCATCCATACTCAGGGGTCAGTCTCTCTTTCAAGTAGGTAAGTATTTGTTTTATTTAAATACGCGCATAAAGCTCAGCTATCAGAAGTTAATTGATTTCGTATAAATTAAAATTATTTGCAACCGCTACCTCGTTTCTACAATTCTCAAACTTTTGATTACTGTCCAATTTTCACAAGACTGTTTTCGCTGAGACCTACTCTTTCAATTAAATGGTACCTAAACCATAAAATTGAAATTAAAATAAAACATCATAAAAATCTCTCAGCGTCTACAAACGGGTTATTCCCAAAGTACTCCATTCCTTCGTTTAAAAAAAATAAAAATCTCATACATTAATTCCCAAGTTACTCCAAGGAATAATTATTATTTATAAATACTTATTATTTTGTTCCCATTCTGCTTCATAGGTGTCTGGAATTATTCTCAAAGTACTCCACCGATTATTCGTCATTAATTCTCAAACTGATCCATCTACATAATTACCGATAAATAGTTATTTAATACCTAATTTTGTACAGTTGCATACAAGAGTTTATCAAGTTTAAGTTAGTTTAGAGTTTAAGCAAGCTATAATGAGGAATAGTCAAGTATTCGATTTAAATAACTAACAACAAAACGTACTGAAATCCCACCGAAAGTGTCAGTTTGTGTGAGTGTGTGTGTTAATGTTAGTGCAGTTTTACCAAGGGGGTTTCGTATAACAAAGTAACTGGGGTGTGGAGGAAATTATTGGTTTTCAGCTGCATCTGGTTAGACGGGAAACAAACTCAAGATGGTTCGGAAAAGGCAGATGTCTTTTTTTTTGTGATCAGAATGAGTGTTCCGCAAGGTTTAATCCTTGGACCATACAATTACGTTTTAGATGCCAGGAACAGTCATGCAATTTGAAAGCACGATAATGATCAGTGCGAAACAAATTTTTCTGTGGTCGATTGCCACAAACTTTGACAATCACTGATCTTCATTAACCAATCCACTACGGAATTAATTACGTATTTCTACAAACAAGAATAGAATAGAATACTCTTTTTTTTATCAGTCCGTGGCTAAATAAAAACAGCCGCACAGGCCGATCGATCAGGTTAAGCTGCGCTTGCCGCGGTTGGTCTGTGGATGGGTGACCATCTTTACATACCGAGATCCCTCCGTGCCTCGGAAAGTTCTCGGCTGTCATTCGTGGATCTTTGACAGTCGTTACGGGTAGTCAGAAGCCCGAAAGTCTGACAACCAGTCTTACCAAGGGGTATCGTATTACCCAGTAACTGGGTTGTGGAGGTCAGATAGGCAGTCACTTAATGTATAATACTGGTATTCAGCTGCATCCGGTTAGACTGGAAGCCGACCCCAATATAGTCGGGTAAGGCTAGGCAGATGATGTTGACTCTTTTTTATGTACACCATGTAAATTACAGACATAAATGTAGAAACGAAACGAGCTCTGTTCCTATGTACAGGGTGCTTGATTTGTTGTTATTTGATGCTTTCCAGGCGGCGCGGCGGCTTCTGTAGGAATGGTGATTATTTAGAATGGTATTTATTTTCACTTTGTTAGGGTTCCGTACCAAAATGGTAAAACGGAACCCTTATGGTGAGACTCAGTCTGTCTGTCTGTCTGTCTGTCACAGCTGGATATCTCAAGAACTACTAATGCTATCAATTTAAAATTTGGAACAGTTTTAGATGATATTTGCCCAACTATTTTGCAAATAAGAAAGAAATAAAAATATATGTAAGTATATTTTTTGAAACAAGGACTGAAAAGGGGTCTGAAAATTTTGAAGTGAGGCTACTAGGGCATGTGGTGTATTATATGAAAGAGCGCGATTTGCACATTCTCAAACTTTTTTTTTAGGCCGCATTGTTTTCGACTTATGACGAAAAATGTAAAAAAAAATACCATTTGCAAAGAAAAATATCTGAAATAATTATATGTGATAGAAGTTTATGTAAATATTACAGGAAAAATTAAACGAAGTCTCTAAATAGCACACTTTTTCAAAAATCATCAACAAAAGTTACATTAGTTCCACTATCTGTTAAGAGATGGCGCTGACATAAAACTGCAATATTCTACTCCGCAGTGTACAGTGTTAAAATTCCCTTACGAATATAGGCCTCGCCGATGAAAAATTCGAAACTTGATGGTTCGGAACCCTCGGTGCGCGAGTCCGAGTTGCTCTTGACCGGTATTTTTTTAGAGCAGGGTTGAGTTTTTTATATGGTATGAGTTCAAATCCCTAATATTACATTTTATATTCAAATATATTTTTCGGAACGACTTTCATAAATATTTATTTTATTTCGTTTTTAGTATTTGTTGTTATAGCGGCAACAGAAATACATAATTTGTGAAAATTTCAACTGTCTAGCTATCGCGGTTCTTGAGATACAGCCTGGTGACAGACAGGCAGACGGACAGACGGCGAAGTCTTAGTAATAGGGTTCCGTTTTTACCCTTTGGATACGGAACCCTAAAAACAATGGATAGACTGTGTGATATTATGGTGTGGCTATAAAGACGGTGACTACCGAGATGACGACTAAAAGAGAAGTATGGAAGAAAAAGACATATTCATTGACCCTATCGATTGATGCCATTTGGTACCTACATCATTTGTTTGGCATTCATGATATTTTTACCGATACAGGTAAGCATGGCTTATTTGTCATGGCTTCATTTTTAATTATTTTACCTATTGAGGTATAGTAATTTAATTCTAGGTGCATCGTCTTCACATATAATTATAAATAATTAATGTATACAAAATATTGTAAAACATTATAAAAGAGTAACGGTGGAGTTTTTTGCCCATTCTTCTCCATACGAAACTACCTTTTGGAAGGGACGACTAGAATCAATTCTATTTTATTGCAAACAAACTACGCCGCGCGGCTTTACAACGCATAAGTTTCGATCCCGTGGGGATATCGGGATAAAAAGTAGCCTATAAGTTAATCCAGGGTGTCAGCTTCCTACACACCAAACTTTATCAAAATTGGTCTAGCCGTTTGAGCGTGAAACATGTAAACACACACACTCACAAACTTTCGCCTTTATAATATTACTAGCTGCGCCCCGCAGTGTCACCCGCATAAGTCTCGATCCCGTAAGAATATCGAGATAAAAAGTAGCCTATAAGTTAATCCAGGGAGTCAGCTACCTCCATGCCAAACTTTATCAAAATTGGTCTACCCGTTTGAGCGTGAAGAAGTAACAAACATATAAACACACACACACACTTACAAACTTTCGACTTTATAATATAAGTGTGATTTTGACGTTTAAATGTGCTTATTTGAAATAAATGCTTCGACGTTGATTTTAAAAAAGCTTTGAATACAAGTAAGTATTTTTTAAGTCACCTACTTTTTAATATCTACAATTCTACATCCTGTATTTTTGTGCCAACACGATTATGAAAACAATAAACATTTTCAATTCCACAGAACCAATAAATAACCGACTTATGACGAAAAATGTAAAAAAAAATACCATTTGCAAAGAAAAATATCTGAAATAATTATATGTGATAGAAGTTTATGTAAATATTACAGGAAAAATTAAACGAAGTCTCTAAATAGCACACTTTTTCAAAAATCATCAACAAAAGTTACATTAGTTCCACTATCTGTTAAGAGATGGCGCTGACATAAAACTGCAATATTCTACTCCGCAGTGTACAGTGTTAAAATTCCCTTACGAATATAGGCCTCGCCGATGAAAAATTCGAAACTTGATGGTTCGGAACCCTCGGTGCGCGAGTCCGAGTTGCTCTTGACCGGTATTTTTTTAGAGCAGGGTTGAGTTTTTTATATGGTATGAGTTCAAATCCCTAATATTACATTTTATATTCAAATATATTTTTCGGAACGACTTTCATAAATATTTATTTTATTTCGTTTTTAGTATTTGTTGTTATAGCGGCAACAGAAATACATAATTTGTGAAAATTTCAACTGTCTAGCTATCGCGGTTCTTGAGATACAGCCTGGTGACAGACAGGCAGACGGACAGACGGCGAAGTCTTAGTAATAGGGTTCCGTTTTTACCCTTTGGATATTATGGTGTGGCTATAAAGACGGTGACTACCGAGATGACGACTAAAAGAGAAGTATGGAAGAAAAAGACATATTCATTGACCCTATCGATTGATGCCATTTGGTACCTACATCATTTGTTTGGCATTCATGATATTTTTACCGATACAGGTAAGCATGGCTTATTTGTCATGGCTTCATTTTTAATTATTTTACCTATTGAGGTATAGTAATTTAATTCTAGGTGCATCGTCTTCACATATAATTATAAATAATTAATGTATACAAAATATTGTAAAACATTATAAAAGAGTAACGGTGGAGTTTTTTGCCCATTCTTCTCCATACGAAACTACCTTTTGGAAGGGACGACTAGAATCAATTCTATTTTATTGCAAACAAACTACGCCGCGCGGCTTTACAACGCATAAGTTTCGATCCCGTGGGGATATCGGGATAAAAAGTAGCCTATAAGTTAATCCAGGGTGTCAGCTTCCTACACACCAAACTTTATCAAAATTGGTCTAGCCGTTTGAGCGTGAAACATGTAAACACACACACTCACAAACTTTCGCCTTTATAATATTACTAGCTGCGCCCCGCAGTGTCACCCGCATAAGTCTCGATCCCGTAAGAATATCGAGATAAAAAGTAGCCTATAAGTTAATCCAGGGAGTCAGCTACCTCCATGCCAAACTTTATCAAAATTGGTCTACCCGTTTGAGCGTGAAGAAGTAACAAACATATAAACACACACACACACTTACAAACTTTCGACTTTATAATATAAGTGTGATTTTGACGTTTAAATGTGCTTATTTGAAATAAATGCTTCGACGTTGATTTTAAAAAAGCTTTGAATACAAGTAAGTATTTTTTAAGTCACCTACTTTTTAATATCTACAATTCTACATCCTGTATTTTTGTGCCAACACGATTATGAAAACAATAAACATTTTCAATTCCACAGAACCAATAAATAACCAATTTATCTTTAGGATAGAAAAAACATAGGTAGATAGATAAATATAGATAGTAGATAGGTAAACCGCCTCTCGAACCGCACATACCTAGCTACCGCAACATATTGGCATTCTTCCAAGTAACAAGCGTTTTCAATTAACTCCGAAGTCTGTTCATTTCCTGGTGCCACGTGGAGCGGCTTCCTTTTTCCACCCTCATGTCCGGTGTCTTGAGGACGTGTCGTCGCTTATTGGTGTTCACCCTAAGGAGAAAATGTGGTGGATTGTAGGTGTAAATCTGTATGGTTTTGATGTTAGTTGAATCAAAGATTAATAAGACCTTCTTTTAAAAGTCAAGCTTATTAAAGCTAAGCTTTTCAATGGATCTTCGAGTACCTATGTCTCCTTGCCGTTTTTATAATCTGTGCTTACATTGACTTACCCTTAAAACTTGAGAAGTATGGGAAAAACCGGCCAAGTGCGTGTCGGGCCACGCACAGTGTAGGGTTCCGTAGTAGCCCGTTATCACAATGTAGTACGATTCTGTTGTTCTTTATTCTGAATAGGTAAAAAAAAAAACATATTTTGGTTTTCAATGCAAGTCTTTACCCATTATAAACAAGCAACTACTTCATCTTAGTCACTTTAAAGGATTAATGCTACGGATTTTGTATTTGGTACAAAATTATCCAACACCCAAGTTCAACGACTATTACTGCTAAACTAATAAAGTTATCTTAACCGCTATACTTTTCCTTTAAAGTTCATGAAATGCACTATCATCGTGAATTTTTCCAGATTTTTCAAGCCAGTAGTTTAGCTTTTAGAGGGGTGAGGACGCCCTACGGGAACAAAAATTTGCACTTTAAACTTTAATATTTCGTAAACGGAGCATTAAATCGAAAAATAATTTTAGCAACCCCTAAGCCATTTTAGAAGACATATTCAACGATACCCCACACGATGGGGTAGATGATGAAAAAAATATTTATCCCCACTTCACATGTAGGGGAGCTACCCTAAAAAAACATATTTTCCAAAATTTTATTTTACACTTTGTCGGCGTAACTGATATACGTACTCCTACAAAATTTCAGCTTTCTAGTGCTAACGGTCACAGAGATTAAGCGAGGACGGACAGACAGACAGACGGACGGACAGACAGACATGGCGAAACTATAAGGGTTCCTAGTTGACTACGGAACCCTAAAAAGGACATGTTGTGCTGACACCAAATAAATTAGGATACCTTGCGCTGCTGCAGCGGCTGTGGAAAACTTCAAGCGGCGTAAGTATAATAACCTTATATAGCAGCGCCCGCGGTTTCACCCACATAGGTTTCCACCAAAATTAAAAGTAATTTTGCAGTTATAATTAAATAAAAAAATAAATGCAAGGCTCAGTGGAATAAGTTTCAGGTATTTCTTTAGTTGATTGAATTCCCTTTATTATAATTATATTATAAAATATGATAGTTGAACGCTCAAAATTTTCAGAATTATGCGACGAAAATGATTTTTTTGAGCTCTGTTTTGAAACTGTTTTATCATGATCCTATTTTATTTATGAAATACTTTTAACCACTTGTATGCCGTAATTACAGACACAATTAAAAAGCCATTGTGTCTCGCGTAGATCTACTGTCGCTAAGGGTTCGGACTCGTCCTTAATTACTGGCGTCAGGTCTGACCATACTGGTCAACTTGTATCATTTGACTTAGGTAAAAGATTACACATAAATAAATCCATTCAATTAAGACCACTAACTAAAAATAAATTGAAAATGTTTAATAATAATGTTCTTAGCAATCTTTCCACAGCTAGTTTTGATTCACAAGACCCCAACATAAACTATGGTACATTATTTTCTACAGTATGCCAAGAATTCAATAAAGCATGTCCTGTAAAAAAAGTTACTATAAATACTAAACCAAAATTTAGCGAATGGGCCACTGCTGGCATTAGAAAAAGCAGAGATATTTTGTATAATCTGTATCACGAGAAATCATTAACTTCTGATCAAGCCCTTCATAATTATGTCAGGAACTATTCAAAAATATTCAAAAGAGTCTGCGCTGAGGCTAAATCTAAATTAATTAGTAACAAAATTAGTATGTCTAATAATAAAATAAAAGCTGTGTGGCAGGTAATAAACAAAGAAACTGGAAACACAAAACAGCGAGATCAGAATGAGTTGTCCCTAAAAATTGATAATGAAACCATTTCAGATAAGTTAAAAGTTGCTGAGACACTAGAAAATTTCTTTACCAATATCCCAATAGAGGTTACAAAGTCTCTCCCCTCATCACCTATATTAGCTGAAGCCCTTCTTAAGGAAAATTTTAATAGGGAAATTCCAAGCTTTGAATTCAAGCCCATTTCTGTTGACACAATTAAAAAAGCATTTAAAAGTCTTAACATAAAAAACACTGAAGACTTATGGGGGATTTCTGTTAAGGTTCTTGGAGATATTATTGACACAATTGCCCCTGCCCTAACAGGCATATTTAATCAATGTTTAGACAGCGGTACGTTTCCTGACTTAATGAAACATAGTAAAGTAGTACCGATATTCAAATCGGGTAGTAAGTTTGATCCCTCCAATTATAGACCTATATCTGTGCTACCAGCATTGAGCAAAATCTATGAAAAAATCATGCTGGACCAGATGTTGTCACATTTTAACTCAAATGGGATTTTACATAGTCGCCAGTTTGGTTTCACGAAAGGTAGGTCGACGACAGATGCGGGAGTAAAACTCATCAGTCACATTTTGGAATCCTGGGAGAAGTCCCAGGATGCAATTGGCATTTTCTGTGACCTCTCAAAAGCGTTTGACTGCGTTGACCATAATACACTGATCTGTAAATTATACCACTACGGAATTCGTGGACAAGCTGCTGATCTTGTTCTTTCCTATCTGTCAAAGCGCCAGCAAAAAGTAAACGTTAACGGGGCGACGTCTTCGGGGTCTCTAGTTAAGATGGGCGTGCCTCAAGGCTCAATTCTTGGCCCTTTCCTATTTCTAGTTTATATTAATGACCTTCCTTACATGATGGCCAACTTGTCGGATATCATTTTATTCGCTGATGACACTTCCCTTATTTTTAAAATAGATAGAAAAGATACGGATGTCTTACATGTTAACGATAGTCTGGCTGTTCTCTCGAAATGGTTTGCAGCTAATAATCTTTTACTTAATGCGAACAAAACTAAATGTCTTAAGTTTTCATTACCAAATGTACCTCAAGTGGGTCTGAATTTAGAACTTGATGGCAAAAGACTAGATGCTGTTACGGAAACTGTATTTCTAGGAATTACTTTAGATTCAAAATTACAATGGGGCGCACACATTAGAGCTCTCTCAAGTAGATTAAGTTCAGCTGCATATGCAGTAAGAAAAATAAGGCAGTTGACAGATATAGCCACAGCTAGGTTAGTATACTTTGCTTATTTCCACAGTATTATGTCTTATGGTGTTCTGCTGTGGGGATCGGCAGCTGACGTAGATTCAATTTTCATTTTACAGAAGAGGGCAATCCGCTCAATCTATAAAATGGGTCCTCGCGAGTCTCTTAGAAACAAATTCAAAGAAATTGATATACTAACTCTGCCTTCTCTTTATATTTTAGAAAGTATTTTGTATGTTCGCAAAAACTTAGGACTCTTCAAAATAAGAAGCGATTTCCATAATATAAATACACGTAGTAAAAATGAAATTGTGTTACCTAAATTTAGATTAACTAAAACTAGCAAGTCATTTCTTGTAAACAGCATCCGTTTTTATAACAAGTTGCCAAAGCCGGTTACAGAACTTAGCGATGGAAAGTTCAAAACCCTCATCAAACGTGTCCTTATCAAAAAAGCATATTATAAGATTAAAGACTACGTTGAAGACAAGCTAGTCTGGCAATAATTCCTTCTGCACATGTGGCTTCCCTGGCTTCTCATTAACGGCATAACTATGTAAATGTCTATTAACTGCTCTCAAATTACGATGTTTAATTTTTATTTAATTATTATTATTATTTTTACATACTTTTTGACATAATTTCTTTATTATTTGACATTATATACTTTTTGACATAATTTCTTTATTAATTGACATTGTATACAGACACTTGAAATTTTTCACCTCTTTATTAGTGGTTTTATTGAGAATCATAACACTTGGTTTTAGTAGGTTTTTATTATTATTTTTCTTTTTTTATTATCTATCCTTTTGATAGATTCTTATTTTGTAAATGTGAGGACTTTGTAGGCCTTATAGACTTTAGATCTGTAGACCATTTTCTATTTTATCAAGTACTTGGTACTTGTTGACAGGCCTGCGCTGTCCTTCCATACCTACTTACTGTAATCTGGAAACATTGTAAAAGCCAATTATTTTTAAAAAGAGTAACCATGGAGTTTCTTGCCGGTTCTTCTCCATAGGAAACGACCAATTGGAACCGTGCACCTAGCTTCTGACGTTTCATAAGTGCCCATGTAGGTTTATGTGAAATAAAACATTTTGATTTTGATTTTGATTTTGATTTTGGTTAAACAAGTATTATTTTTTACATTTTACAATATACTTCTTTTTTGGCTTGTCGTTCATCGTTTCAGCCGAAAGACGTCCGCTGCTGGACATAGGCCTCCCTCAAGCACCTCCACTTCGACCGGTTCTGTGCTTCTCTCATCCAACGAGTTCCTGCGGCCTTCACAAGGTCGTCGGTCCACCTTGTGGGAGGCCTTCCAACCCTACGTCTTCCGGTACGCGGTCGCCACTCCAGAACCTTTCGGCCCCATCGGCCATCTGTTCTGCGAGCAATGTGCCCTGCCCACTGCCACTTAAGTTTGGCAATTCTTCCGGCTATGTCGGTCACCTTGGTTCTCCTGCGGATCTCATCTGGCTTGTTATTTGTACCAATACGCCCAACTGTGCGACAAAAAACTGAGTGTTTTACGGGTTCCTATATTTGGGAGCAGGCAGCGCCTTAAACTTCTATGTCAATAATAATGTCACTGAAAAATTGTAGCGGCATCTACACCGCCCTAGCAACATACTGACGTCACGCAAAATCCTGCATCGCACAAGCAGAATTTACCGCGCGACTGGCATTTAATACAACAGCCTAACATGAATCATTGGACAGTTGCCCACCACACACAGCACCCGTCTGGTCGGAGGATCCTCCCTTTTTTATGGAGGGTGAGTGAACTTTAAACCCTATTCCTCATACCTCCATAAAACTCTGAAGCATCTTTAGAGAGGCTATATTAGCTAAGTTTTAAATGTCAGGCTAAAAGTATATTTAATTTCAAGACTCTAATCTATGTTTTAAAGTTAAATAGGTATTCTTTGTTCCTCTCTCGCTTCAAGTCTTCTAAAGAATATTAAGGGACCATAAATTCATTATTTGTTTCTTTATTGTGAAATATTTCTGAATTAAGTCGTATTGTAAATGAATGAAACTTCGTTTATTGTCTTGTAATTTCCGTTTCAAGAAATAAGTGTTATTTTCTGTAGGAATGTCGTTCGTTAAAATGGTGCGTAGGAGTTAAAAGGTGGAATTTTTAGGCCGGGTGGGATAATCATCATCTGCCGCCTAGTCACAAAATACAGAGAGTACAGAAGGCAATCACATGTACGTACTTCACTTTTCATACCTACGCTTGGCGGTCGCGCTAGGGTTGCCAATTTTGGCTTATGCACAAAAAACTATCGTGGTAGTGGCACTCGTATCTAGTTGTTTGATTTATTTTTGAGCTTATTCTACAATATTAAAACAAAATAAGTTTGTAAGTTTTTTTTTTAAATGTACCTACTTACTTACTAACATAAATATGGATCTCTGTGTCTGACTTAAATAAATAATAATTATTATTAAAACCATAAACATAATTAATTACAATAAAAAAAGTTTACAGAACAAAAAAATAAAATTTTACATTTGTCAATTTTCACCATCGTAAATCCCTAATAACTTCAAAACGGATTACCATATTTACACAATTTATTTTGCCCTATTCGTTTTAGACCTAAATCTATCAAATGACACTAAAAACATCACAATATCTACACAAACAAAAGATCATGTTTTCAACTTACGTAATGGTGGCGTGAATTTACCTTACAAAAAAGTTACTTCGTTTATCAGTATAAACGAAGTAACTTTTTTGTAAGGAAAAATCATTAAGGTAATTATCTTAGATCGATTTATATAATAGTTTCCTATTTTGAATCAGTATTTAAAATAGGAAACTATTATACTATAAATCGAGCTTAGAAGGCCATTTTTTTCTTGCTCCATTTTTGCACTTCACAAACGCGTGTCTCAAGCGGATGGCACTCGCACTCACACTACTCCCAATCCCAACCCGTTCGAGATAACGTGTCCGTGAGCGGTGTCTATGTGTGCGTTGCTCGAGCGCACTTTGTATGTTGCCTTCTGTACTTTCTGTATTTTGTGGCCTAGTCTTTTTCCAACAATGTTAGGGTCGGCGTACAGTATAACCAGCAGGGTAATTGCGTAGGTAACACTAACAATAGCAATGGCTTTCATTTTGACAGTTAAATAAAATCCATTCCGTTGTTGAGCAGACAAATTTTCCGAACATAATTATGAAGCAATGGATTAGCAATATCCTTCAAAATTATACAGGGGGCCTCAAAAGGCCACTTTGACAGAATCATATAAGGATAACATTACGAATCATAATGGACAGTTAACTGTTAAGTTAATCGTATGGTGAAGGATTTATCAGTTATTTTTTTTGTCTGTGCTAAAATACCAATCAATCCAATCCAAATCCAAACCCAATCTCTTTGATTATACCTACCTAGTGTAGCGAAAAAAAAAACACGGACTGGCTTCGCCATGTTATGATATTCATGATGTTATCCTTTATTTAAGTATTTTACATGAAGCGATGCCTATCTGTCTTCTACAACCCAGTTCTGCTGGGTGACATGATATCCGTTCCGGTATTGGTAAAACAGTCTGTCAGTGCTTGGTCAGACTGTCAGCGTGGGGCGGGAAGCGACGAGGTGCGGGCGCGATCTGCCTGTCCGCAGTCGAGCGCGGCTCACAGAATACAAATACCAGAGGCGGCG
The DNA here is from genome assembly GCA_916614155.1 of Mesoligia furuncula. Taxonomy (NCBI): domain Eukaryota; kingdom Metazoa; phylum Arthropoda; class Insecta; order Lepidoptera; family Noctuidae; genus Mesoligia; species Mesoligia furuncula. The sequence goes on from OU744793.1 coordinate 24,342,453, forward strand.
TGGCTTCGTTCTGAATGTTGTCGTGTCAAGTGTTTGCCAAAATAATATAATATGGACGATGAAGACTTATTTTTAGTTGAAAAAAACTCGAACTAGTTTGAGAACGCCGATCCGCGGGCCGCCCGCGCACTTACTGCGGCCACTTGTATGAACGAGCTATGGCGTGAGTTGCCAGCGCGCTCCCCGCGCCAAGCAGCCCGCTCCGCTCACCGCGCCCGCGTTTGCAGTCTGGCCAAGCACTCAAACTTTCGGGATACTGATAACTTGAGAGATTCGAAAGCAACTCAGAAACCATAGACAGACTTGCTAAGTAAGGAAGTTTAACACACCTCTCAAGAGAGCAGTTGTGGCCCAAAATGTCATCTATACATATAATAAAATAGTAACGAAAGAAAAACTGTACATTGTGAATTTTCGAGAAAAAATAAGTGGCTTTTGTTAGAAAAACGTAACTGATGAAAAAAAGTGACTTTTTAGGGTTCCGTACCTAAAGGGTAAAAACGGAACCCTATTACTAAGACTTCGCTGTCTGTCCGTCTGTCCGTCTGTCCGTCTGTCCGTCTGTCTGTCTGTCTGTCACCAGGCTGTATCTCAAGAACCGCGATAGCTAGACAGTTGAAATTTTCACAAGTTATGTATTTCTGTTGCCGCTATAACAACAAATACTAAAAACGAAATAAAATAAATATTTAAGGGAGGCTCCCATACAACAAACGCGATTTTTTTGCCTTTTTTTGCTCGATATCAAAAATGGCAACAGGTAGGCACTTGAAATATTCACAAAATACTCAGTTGTATTTTAACTTTAATAATAAATATTAAAATTAAAATAAAATAAATATTTAAGGGGGGCTCCCATACAACAAACATGTTTTTTTCGGCGTTTTTGCCTTGTGGTACGGAACCCTTTGTGTGCGAGTCCGACTCGCACTTGGACAGTTTTTTTGAATTTTTGTCTGTTTGTCTGTTTGTCTGTGTGTATGGTACGGCTTCACGCCAAAACTACTTGATAGATTGAATTAAAATTCAGCAAAAATGTTCTTAGTAAACCAAGGAAGGCTTTAGGCTACATATTATCACGCCGTATGTTATGGGAGGTAAGCAATATTGATTTTAAAATGTGTTTGTTCGTAATTGAATGCACAAAATTACATGTTTATTTATTTATTTAGTTAAAAATAAAACTTTAACTCTGGGAACATAATAATCACGCTATTTTTATAAAGGAGCGGGGCAGTAATATTAAAAATTGCAAGAGAACAGATATTTCAACAATATGTCAACGGGGAATTTAGCGGTAAGGTCAGACGACCGTTTACCGCACTAAATGGTGCGAGTTCAAATCCCATTATATTGTTTTAAAAAATCGTAAAATTCTTTTTTTTTAGATTTTGCATTTTTTATGTGCATTAGGAACGATACTGTTATGAAATCTGAGAACTTCACATGTCCTATCTAATTGTATGGAGAGTTTCACACCAATATTACTAAACAGATTGATTGGCGGTACAACAAGCTACATTATCATGAAGTCAAGTCAAACTTTTGGTTCTAAGCTATATCTTACCAAGTACATTTGTTGTAGGTAATTCATTAAGTATGTAATTCTTAGTTTTGATCCTTGCTGCGGTTACCATATTTTTTTTAATGCAAAACTAATGTAGTTGTCTGTTAAATTAACGACAATTTAGTTTTATTCATAATTTAATTAATTTGGGTAAATAATATGTAGTTTCCGTTTTCTAACTGGCGTCGAGTTAGATCGCGCTATGGTTTTGTTCACAAAACGTGATGTTATAGGTGCCGATGTGCCGCTCTCATCCTATAGAAACGGGGGTTACCTTTGTTGTCTGTGTTGGTTGATGTGTTTAATTTTCCTGTTGGCCTTCACAGAGTAGGTACACACACTTTTTGATAGACTGAAATTGGCCTTTTTCAGACTCTGTGAAGGGGACAACTTTGCTAGATCACTCACCTATGATGAGGTGCCGTCGTACTACACGTACGACAAGCAAAGAGGTGTATTTAATCGACGTCGATGCGGACACGCCGTGGACGGGTTTCCGGGATTTTTTAAGGACACCGCATTGGGACGGGTTTACACTGTGCACGCAAATAATGGCGAGTGCTATTATTTGCGAATGTTACTGCACACAGTGCACGGCCCAACATCATTTGCGTTTCTAAGGATAGTCGATGAAATTGAGTATCCCACATACCGCGCTGCTTGAGTAGCACGCCACCTTCTCGACGGTGATCAGCACTGGGACAACGCACTTGAGGAGGCCAGCATTAGTGACAATCTCAGTCGTTTGCGACATCTGTTTGTCGTCATGTTGGTGTTCTGCGGTATTGCAAATCCGCTTCTGTTGTGGGAGAAATATCGGCATCTTCTGTCCGAAGAGTTCCTAAGAGGTCTGAGACGCGCTACTGAAGATAATACTGAGGCAACTGATGAGCGCGTTCTAAACAGTTACCTTAGTTCACTTCAAGATATGGTCATTTCGATCTGCGGCAGTCTCTGGTGGATTATGGGCTACCGACTCCACAACATCTGGATGTACAAGAGCTTGGAAACAGAGAGTACAACTCTGAAATAAATTATGATCCAAGAGCTATGAGTACCGTCGTCAATGACCATGTCTCTAAGTTTACCTCAGAGCAAAAGCAAATTTTCGACACCATCCTTGACTCGGCTCGGCCAAGGTAAAATGTTTTATTGGATGCTCCTGGTGGAACAGGGAGAATATTTGTCACCGCTGGCATTCTCGCAGAGGTCAGGAGGCAAGACAAGAATCGCTGCAACACTGCTTCCTGGTGGCAAAACAGCGCACGCAATGTTTAAGATTCCCATAGATTTAGAGAGTAATGAAACACCTGTTTGTGGAGTGTCACGCAACAGTGACCAAGGGGGCGTGCTTAAAGATTGCTGTTTAATCGTGTGGGATGAATGTATTATGGCGAACAGAAAAGCAGTAGAGGCGGTAAACAGGACTTTGCAGGACATCCGCAGGAACCAGCAAATGATGGGTGGCGTTACACTGCCTGCGTAAACGCTGCCTGTGGTGACGCGAGGAACTAGGGCTGATGAGGTGAATGCTTTGTTGAAATACTCTTTCTTATGGCCACATATTCATAGGTTGCGCTTAACGATGAATATGAGAGCACATCTTGGCGGGAATGTACACGCCCAAGAATTTTCTGATGTTCTCTTAAAATTGGGTGAGGGAACGCTACCAGTAGACGGTGCATGGCCAGGTGGTTCTACCTGAGATACTTGGGAGAGTGGTGTCCACCTTAGAAGATTTGATTCGCCTGGTGTACGGGGGCATCAATAGGATACCGCACCAACATAATTCTTGAGTGTGTGAACGAGCCATTTTAACACCCAGAAACGACCAAGCTTCAGCGATCAATGAATGCATTCTCGCGGAAATTGAGGGAAATGAAGTTTAGTGATCTACACTTCAATAAACACTGTTGTCGACCAAGATGATGCCACACATTACCCCGTAGAATTTCTCAATTCCCTCAGTGCAAGTGGACTATCAGCGCACACCATTAAGTCAAAGGTCGGTGTCCCAATTATGCTTCTTCGGAAACTCACTCCGCCGAAACTGTGGAATGGGACCCGGCTCAAAGTCGTCTCGGTGCAGAGAAATATCATTGAGATGAAATTCTAACTGGTTGTGGTGTCGGCGAGACACCACAACCCATCCCGTCCCCGGGCTCTTAGAATTCGACATCAGACGTTTCAGATCTTCGATTTTGACGACCCCGTTGTCGCTGGCATAAGCAATAGGATCCGCGTACGAAGTCGCGGGCAGAAGCTAGGGTTTAAATAAATAAAGATAACTGGAAATCTCTGGATATTTCTATGGAAAATTTCAAATCGGTCTAATTTGGCTATTTTTCGAAAATGTTTTTAACTAACTTTTTAGACCTTTGTATCCTGCTTATGCGTATGAAGTTTCATTAAAATCGGTTCATTCATTTCGAAAAACAAGGGCTTAAAAGTTTGTATGAAACGCCGTACGTCGTAAACGCTCTTAAACCGTGTTTATGAAGGTGTTAATAACAAACAGCAACTTTCCTCATCCCCACTTAAAACATCTAGAAAACTCAAATAAAACCAAACAAATTTTAAACATTTACGTGCTTATTCAAAACGAGCAATGTGGGGGTTAAATCCGTGCACAAAGCGCAAAGACACCTCCCCGCCGCGGCCGTCCTGCAAAAAGAGACACGTGAAAATTTTGAAACAAAGTGAATATTTTAATGTTTTCAACGAGTCAACTTTTGGTAGCGTTCGCAGGACAAGCGGAGGTAATTTGAATAACGAATTTGTTAAAACGTGTTTTTGTAAAGTTGTTTTTCCGTTTTACATTTTTCGCGGACGGCGGTTTGATTTTTGTAGTTGCGTTTTTTGTTTATAAAGTTAATTTTATGCAGAAAGGTAAAATAAATATTATTTTTACTTGGTCAATAGCGTAAGTTACATACTTTGACATGTTATCCCTTCTACAGCTTGAATGTTTTTAGTAAGCTTTATTAGGTTTCTTTTATCTTAACGAAACAAAACAACACCCTTATTGCGTAACATACTATCAATCGGAATCTGAAACATTATGAATCAAATCGCTAATCCATTGCTTCATAAGTAGGAAAAGTTTGTCTGCTCAACACGTAAATAACGCAATGAATGTTGTTGAACTCGTCGTTTCAGCCGATAGACGTCCACTGCTGGACATAGGCCTCCCCCAATTTGGGGGGGGGGGGTTTGCCATAATCGCCACGCTTGGCAGGCGGGTTGGCGATCGCAGTATGGTATGATGGTGGAATAAATAGAGAACGCTGCTGCCCATTCTCTGGTAAGACCCTTAGTCGCCTTTTACGACACCCACGGGAAGTAAGGGGTGGTGCAATTCTTTAAGTCCGGCACCACACAGACAGTTGTTGAACTGTCAAAATAAAATCGATGCCGATTGATATTGATAATTTTTTTTATATTCTCTCTTATTGAACAGGATCCCTGTTCCTGTGAACAGGGAACCTGAAGAGGTTCCCTGTTCACAGGAACAGGGAACCTCTTCAAGTTCCCTGTTCCTGATGTCGATAAGCTATTTTTTATATATTATTGTATAATTATGTAAACGCTACGTACATCCTTGAAATAATACTATTATTGTTATCCAGCATCATCCCACTGCTGGGCAACGGCCTCTCCCCATGACTTCCAGCTGTTTCAATCCAGGGCTAAAGTTGACCACTGGTAGTTGTATTGTTGTCCAGTTCGTCCCGCCATTTTCTACGGGTAATAATAATATTAATTATTTATTTAATACTTTAAGCACACAATTGTACAGAGGCGAACATAATGCCATGTGATAATGCCATAGGCATTTTCTACCAGTCAACCTTTGGGTGATGCTGAGACAAACGCGCAGTTACGAAAATTGAGGAATAAATATTTCTAAATTTAAAGATACGCAATAACCTAAAACTATAAATATACTATGTATAAATATAAGCTTAAATAAGCTTCAATTGTGCTTATATAAATATAAGCACAATTAAAGCATACCTACATAAATACACGAATATACTAAAAACATCATCATCTGCCTAGCCTTTTCCCAAATATGCTGGGGTCGGCTTCCAGTATAACCAGATGTAGCTGAATACCAGTATTTTACTTGGAGCGACTGCCTTTTTTTTTTGTAGCTGAGAAATGACATTACGCATCTCCGCTCGTCGGGGGACGAGACGGAGTATGTGGGACTCTCTGCCAGAGTGGCAGTATACCCACTAAAACTCAGCGGTGTTCCCTCCGCATTCCGATCCAACCTCCACAACCCAGTTACTGGATAATACGATACCCCTTGGCAAGACTGGTTATCAGGCTTTCGGGTTTCTGACTATCCGTAACGACTGTCAAAGATCCACAAATGACAGCTGGGAGCAACGGCTTAATGTACTTTCACGGAGATGGTCACCCATCCACGGACCAACTGCGGCAAGCGTAGCTTAACTTAATTGATCGACCAGTGCGGCTGGTATACATTACTTAGCCACAAGATTACTCATAACACATTAATGCAGTGCATGACTTTATACAATTATAATAATACCTGCGTTTCTCGTTACTATATTACCCACATTTATAATAATTATATCATTATTATGCACCATAAAAACCTGAGTGGCTTTAAGTGAAATTATTTACACTATAGTGCAATGAAATGGAGTAAAAATAAAAAGCTAGCATGTTATTACAATGTTGTATTGTAATGACGAACATTATATTAAAGTCGAGTACCTACTTACATAAAGATTTCTCACGCTACGAGGGTTTACTTATAATATCAAAACGAATACTTTTATAATAAAACTAGCTGACCCGACAGACTGTTGTCCTGTCCAAAAAAATCATACAAATCCAAATCCCATAGAAAATAGGACGTTCAAATATTCCCGAATTTGAAAATTTTCCGAGAAACTTTTTTCTTTTTCTAAAAACCGAATTCGGACTATTATGAACATTTAAAGAATTAGTCTAGCTGTTCTCAAGTGATACCTACGAACAGAATTTCATTTTTATTTCTATAAATCTCAAAACATATAAAAAAACCGGTCAAAGCGACTCAGACTCGTGCACCGAGGGTTCCGTATTGTGAAACGTGAAATGTTTTAACATTTCATCGGCGAGGCCTATATTCGTCCAAGAAAATTAAGAGCGTTTACGCCGTACGGCATTTCATACAAACTTTCAAGCCCTTATTTTTCGAAATGAATGAACCAATTTGAATGAAACTTCATACGCACAAGCAGGATATAAAGGTCTAAAAAGTTAGTAGAGAACATTTTCGAAATGTCTTATTTAAAAAAAGATAAACTGGAAATCTCTGTTTCTATGGAAAATTTAAAATCGGTCTAATTTGGCAGTAACACTATTTTTCGAAAATGTTCTCTACTTACGTTTTAGACCTTTGTATCCTGCTTATGCGTATGAAGTTTCATTAAAATCCGTTCATTCATTTCGAAAAATAAGGGCTTGAAAGTTTGTATGAAATGCCGTACGGCGGAAACGCTCTTAATACTACAGTGTAGAATATTTCCGTTTTTGGTCAGTGCCATCTCTCGACCAATAATGGAGAATGTGCAAACAGCGCTCTTTCATACGATATCCCACATGCCCTTGTAGCCCCACTTCGAATTTTTAAGATCCCCTTTCAGACCCTGTTGCAAAAAGAAAAAAAAAAATTTTAGTTGGATAAATGTCATCTAAAACTATTCCAAATTTCAAGTTGTTAGCATTAGTAGTTCTTGAGATATCCAGCTGTGACAAACGAACAGACAGACAGACTGAGTCGCACCATAAGGGTTCCTTTTTACCATTTTGCTACGGAACCCTAGAAATAAATTTTTATGATGACATCAGAGGGGCAATTCTCGTAATTTTAAGGACGTTCACAGTCTGATCTCAGTCTCAATCTGCAAAAATACCTCTAATTTCCCTACACTTTCACAAGATTTTGACATTTGTTTGTCGCCGACGTGAGACTGCGACTAGATTTTGAACGTTTTAAGTTACGAGAATTGGCCTTCAGGTCTTACAAATAAATGTTATTACACGACAAAAAACCTCTGGCAGTACTAATCGTACATTTGTGTATATAGCAATAAAATTATGCACATTATACACAAATGTCACGTACGTCATTATTCTGGCACGGCGTGGCACTCTGGCGGGGTGGCAAACAGTTGTACTGGCAGGTGTGCGTCGCGAACGGATTAATCTTTCCAAGTTAGTGGCAGTATACCTATACTGCCACTAACTTGGAAAGATTAACCAGTGTACCTACACTGGTAGAGAATTAAGATTATGTTTTCAAGATTTTTAATTTCCGCCTTTTTTAATTCACTCAATGACGTAAACAACACATAACATCACGGTTGTAATTCCCAAAAGGTAAGGCAGGTATGTACCTAACAGAACACCACCATTTCGCCAGTTATGTTTAAGTCCCATGTATTAGGGGGCGAGCCTATACCTCCATCATCATCATCATTTCAGCCGAAAGACGACCACTGCTGAACTTATGTTCAGCAGTGGTCGTGGAGCTTATGCTCCCCCAAGCACTTCCACTTCGACCGGTTCTGTGCTTCTCGCATCCAACGGGTTCCTGCGGCCTTCACAAGGTCGTCCGACCACCTTGTGGGAGGCCTTCTAAAGCTACGTCTTCCGGTACGCGTTCGCCACTCCAGAATCTTTCGGCCCCAACGGCCATCTGTTTCTGCATGCTCCCCCATCTACCTGGCATACATCCAGACTCAGGGCCGTTACTGAGAAATTTCCTGAACTCAGGAAATTATTAATTAAAATAAGAGCAACCAAAGTAAATTAGCCAGCACCTGGCCGAATTCCTTCCTCCTTCTTTTTAGGGTTCCGTACCCAAAGGATAAAAACGGGACCCTATTACTAAGGCTCCACTGTCCGTCTGTCACCAGGGTGTATCTCATGAACCGTGATAGCTAGAGTTATTTCTGTTGCCGCTATAACAACAAATACTAATAAATTAATAGTTTAAAAACACTAGAAAAACACGTGTGCAAACACGACTATGATACGATATTCTATCATGGAATGCAAGTACCTATCTTCCGGCTTCATCATCAGATCTTGAAACCTAATCATGGTCAAAGTTCATTACAAGACTTTTCTAAGAAATTTAAAAGAGGTATTCCACTCAGAGCACTGATTTGAACCGCACTTGGACGAACGGCACCTGAGAGCACTTCCACTAACCGCACTGAAACAAAATTTCGTAACGTGCGGTTCGGTGGAACAATTTATCGTTGTTGTTATCGTTATTTTTTTAGTGATGGGATATACTTTTTCGTTCAAAGCATTACCGAGCAAAACATATCGATACAAATCAGCAGAAGTTAAGTCTTGTAACGGATAATTCCATCTTGTTCATGTATCTTACTGGTAATGCGTGTGTGCTGCGCGTGTTTTTTCGAGACATTCTACACAAACCTTACACAAAAACATTTGTTACAAACACAAGCTGTCTCCTGCGTATTTCCTGCATATTTTTAGATAATAACACATTTTGTTTAGATGTCGTAATGAGTTCCGAAGAGGAAGTCAGTAATAATAAGTCTACCAGTTTTAGCAATTATAGACTCAATATCAACGAGAAGACAGATTTTAAGCCGAATCGTTTTCGAATTGAATCGGTCAATTACTTTCGTGTTTCAAAACCGATTTCGAAGAATTGTGTTAACTTATACGATCCGATCTGCAGATGTGATGTGATTAGATGTAGATGGTGCACGCGGCGGTTAAAAATGAAACCAACCCTTCCCTTCTTCACCCGCGCGGGGAATGTTTTCCATGCAGCTCGGAAACCAAAAACATTGTGTTTGCGTAGACAAATGTGTATGACCACGCCAATGGGATTGGGTGGCTAAAGTGAACTGGTTATTTAGGACTACGGAAATTCTATGGCCCCTGCCTGAAAAATATTTTATATAAATTACACAGATAACATGGCAGCGGGTGACTTGCACACCCAATATTGGGCCCACAAAAACGGGACCGTTCTGTGGAACACCTTCTGTTTTAAGAGATCCCCCGACTGCCATATGAATTTATCTGTTTTAGTCTCGTTACCTAGATTCTTTAAGTCGGGGTTTTTTAAATTATTTAATCGTTTTCCAATTACATTTAATTTTATTATTATTTAGTGCCGGGGGTTTTTTAAATTTTAAATTTAATTTTTTCGCACCGTGGCTCGCGGCGTCGGTGTGTTAACGGCGTTACAAATTAGAATGTCATTGAATAAGTTTCTACTTGGGGATTTTTTGTAAAGTAACCTCTGTAATGTTACTTTACAAAAAATCCCCAAAGGTCGGTCAAAGCTAAATGTAGATGGCGTGACCATAGCTAGGGCACCTACGGCCTGCAATAAAAAAGAATGGCAGGACTCCATGTAATCTGGGTGTCTCACTTAGACTTCGCGTACATTCATAAAAATACTCTCAAAAGATAGAAGGTAAAGGTAATCACAGCATATTTTGTTATCATTGGGTTTCACCTAAAAAACGTTGTTTAAAGAGCAGGTGGCTCTGTTTACATAGACCCCATGACAGTAAACTAAAGAGTATATCATGCAGTAAACAGCACATTATGACATTCAAATATGGTGGAAATTAATATGTAGTTCTAATAATGGCTTCTGAAGGGAAAAATGGCACTATCAGCTGACTTTGTATTTTTTTTTATTTGAAATGGGTTTGCTTGCTCTTGACTCTAGTCTAGGTCAGAGGTGACTGAGACAAAGTCGACGATGGAATGAGCTTACCCAGAAGAAGCCTGTTCACTCTTACTTTGAAGAGATTCGGGTTGTACCGCTCGGAAACACAGACCCAGGTAGAGAGTTCCATTCTTTTGCTGTGCGCATTATATAGGACATTTGAAAACGCTTAGTGCGAATTGGTGGAATATCAACTAGATAGGGATGGTAACTTGCAGTGTATCTTGATGTCCGAAGGTAGAAGGTGGCCGGTGGAATGAGGTCGTGGAAGGAGCTCGAGCCGATCTGTTACAGGAGCAGATGTACCCCGAAAAGTAGGAGTATGGTCAAAACGACTCCTTTTCGCGGTAAAAAGACACGCCTGTGTTTTGGTGGCGTTAAAAGAGACCAAATTGTCATCACCCCACTGGGAGACAAGGCTTAAGGTCAAATCTGTCCGCTCTAATGGTAGAGTGGACAGATTTGACCTTAAGCTTTTCTTTCTTTCTTAAGGTTTCTTGAGAGAGGCCATGGGGCCTCTCTCAAGAAACGAACTTCGGCCCTGCTGGCTTTTGCGCTGGACAAGTATCTCTCTGAAACAGTACTGTCATCTGCGTACCCAACAATACCAGGCTGAAGTAGTAGGTCATTGATGTGCAGCAGGAAAAGAGTTGCAGAGAGAACAGACCCCTGAGGAACTCTGGCATCAGTAGCCATAAGGTCAAATGTAAATAAAATTACATTCGTAAACATTTAACCGCATTCATAACCTTTACTGGACCGTGGTTCTACACGCAGTTGCCGTACCGATACGTTGGTAATGTCCTGAACAAAGAATACATACGTCCCATCACTACAACTGTATGAAAGTGCCGTTCGGGAACTGAAACAATAACGATAAATTGTTCCACCGAACCGCACGTTACGAAATTTTGTTTCAGTGCGGTTAGTGGAAGTGCTCAGGTGCCGTTCGTCCAAGTGCGATTCAAATCAGTGCTCTGAGTGGAATACCCCATTTAAAACAGCTATGATACGATTTTCCATCATGAAGTTCCAGTTCATATCTTCCGGCTCCATCATCAGATCAGTTCGACAGTACCATATTATTGTATTGTCATCAGAACTACATACAGCTGCTAATTTTCATTACGCTATGACCCTTGGAGGATGGTTTACCCATTACATAGTAAGTTACATACAGGTTGACCTAATAAAAGCGTGTAAAAACAGAATAAAATAAATATTCAAGGGGGGCTCCCATACAACAAATGTGTTTTTTCGGCGTTTTTGCCTTGTGGTACGGAACCCTTCGTGTGCGAGTCCGACTCGCACTTTTTTTAATTTAGTTAAGTAACAAACATCCTTGGTAAGCTGGCTATAATTACTTGATTGCTTAATTCAAATCTTTTGTCCGCCCTCTGGCATAATACAGCACATTCTTAATTCTACTAATATTATAAACGCAAAAGTTTGTGAGGATGATGGATGTTTGTTACTCTGTCACGCGAAAACTAATGAACGGATTCTTGCAAAAAGACTAAGAAGCTGTTCATTTATTGCGTAAGACAATTTTGACCACTTTCTGACCTCCTGCGTAAGAAAAAAATTGACTTAGATGAACCCCCTCTCCCCCTTTCAATCTTGCTTAAGAACAATCTATACGTATCAAAAAAAAATATAGCATCATAATAAACCTCAACTATCGCTTTCCATCGGTGTGATCGAAGTGAAGAGCGGGCCCATTTAGTAATAAAAAAATAAAAATAAAAATTTTTGCTTAGTTTTGTGATATTACGTAAGAACAATCTAGATCCCTCACACCCACGAAAGAAAAAAAAACCGGGCAAGAGCGAGTCGGACTCTCGCTCCTAGGGTTCCGTACCATCATTTATGTTTTTAAATTTTTATCGGTGAGGCCAATTTTCGTTAGAGAATTTTAGTTATTTTAGTGGGAGCGGTATTTTTTTTACATTTTTTATCAAAAGTGGAAAACTATCCGGCCTAAAAAAACAGAAAATGTTTGAGAATATTGTGCAAACTGCGCTCTTTCATATGATACCAATAAAATAAAATAAAATGTCCTAGTAGCTTTACTTCGAATTTTTCAGACCCCCTTTCACTCACTCATGCAAAAACAAAAACAAAAATCTTTCATATTTGCAAAATAGTTGGGGAAACGTCACCTAAAACTATTCCAAATTTCAAGTTGATAGCATTAGTATTTAAGTAACTCACCGTAAGGGTTCCGTCTTACCATTTTAGTACGGAACCCTAATAAGACTTGTTCGGAACCCCTGCCACTCAAATCTTCTTACGTAATAAATGAACAGCCCCTAACTTGAAACTTATACTCTGTGTGAGCACTCATTAGAGCTGTGTTACTTAAGCCCGAATATAATATTACCGAAGCACTTCTGCGACAGAATATTTTAACTTTAAAACAATGTTTGTTTTCTTAATTTCACATAACTGTCTGACTGCCGAGTTTGTAATTAAAATTTAGCGTGACAACTTTAGCGGATTTTGCTCGCACATTCTCCAAATTAAATTTTGTAGACGTAAGTTTAAGAAATTCTTTGAGTATTTTATTATTTGACATTAAACGTAAACGTGGCTTAAAGTTAAGTTATGATTAGCCACTGTTTAGCAATACATTTTATCAATTAAACCTCTCTTAATTTTAAGTTACGATTAAAATTAAGGGATTATGAAAAGGATACTTGTACACGTATGTTATACCTCCTACTATTATACTAATCGGGGGGCACGGCAGTGCCCCCGCCAAGTCGAGCGCGAAGCAAACACTGCCGTACCATCCATTACTGGAACCATGTCGCCGCATTTTCAGGCCCCTACTTGAGAACCTCTGGATAAGACCAGAACGCAGAAATTGTCGTTATCCAGTAAGCTATAATCACATACTTAAAATCCATAATTTCAATTCTGTAGGTCATTTAGTTCAAAGTTAAGCGATGCAAAGTTTCGCATTTATGTCACTCACTCACTCACTCACTCATGATCATCAGAATAGAACTAGTACTTCCCATAAACTCAGAGAGCTGAAATTTGGTACAGAGTTAGGGTTTAATGGCCACATAAAGGAAAAACTATAAAAATTAGGATAATCGAAGATCTGGAGTACCTGGTGACCCTGATTAGAAAACACAAGAGCCCAACCAAACTATTAGAGATCGACATACCGCCTTTACAAACAATATTTAACTTGGTGCGCCGCTTCATTAGTTTCTTAATTTTTTCAAAAATCGAAGGTCTGAAGTATCTGATGAAGAACCCTAAGCTGGTCTCAGCTGTATTAGAGATATGGTAATGCCCCCTTCTACTATTGGTCCATAAAAAAATCGACTGTCATTGCAAAAATCCAGCGTAGTGGGACACATCTTCTAATTTAATCTAGCCTATAGCGTCCCACTGCTGGGCGAATGCCTCCCCTTCTGCTTTTAATACGCATATAAATAAAATTAAAGGAAAACTCTGGATAAGACTAGACTGGCTTTTATACTTATACTTACAAGAAGAAATAGTCGAACGATTAACTTTAGTCTACTCGAACATTACACAAATTAAATAAACAAATTACACTAAAATATTAATTTCACTCAAAATTTGATAAAAAATTTTGAGAAAAATATAATGCATTGGACTAAGAGTGGTACGACTTTGTTTAGATTTCATTACTTTTTAGACATAAACAAGCAGCTCCATCAAGACTTGGCTAGTTTTTTACAAAATGTATTTGGTGGGATATTATAAACGCGAGATTTTGTGAGGATGGATGGTTTGTTACTCTTTCACGCAAAAACTACTAAACGGATTTGGATGAAATTTGGCAGATAGTTTAAATCCTATACCTACTACTTCCTACTAACATTAAAAACGCGAGAGTTTGTCAGGATGGATAAATGGATAGATGTTTGTTACTCTTTCAAGCAAAAACCACAAAAGAGATTTGGATGAAATTTGTCACATAGATAGTTTATAACCAGGATTTATACATAGGATACTTTTTATCTCAATATTTCCACGATATCGAAACTTATGCGGATGAAACCGCGGGCCGCTGCTAGTATCCATACTTAATATTATAAATGCGAAAGTGTGTCTGTCTGTCCGTCTTTTACCTCTTCACGCTAAAACCGCAGAACCGATTCAAATAAAATTTGATACAGATATAGTTTGAGTCCCGGGAAAGGACGTCAGTTACTTTTTATCCCGATATTCCCAGGGGATCGAAACTTATGCGGGTGAAACCGTGGGGCGCTGCTAGTATATTCTAATAATAGTGACTCACCCCTGCTTCACCCGGTTATTACAACTTGACAAAACATGAAGATTACTTTAGGTATACCTTCCGTAATAAATTCTCTAAATTACGTTGAAAACCGCATGAAAATCCGTTGCGTAGACTGCTTCGTTGGTCTAGTGGTCGCAAGTGCTAGTGCTGACCATGGGGTCCTGGGTTCCACTTCCGGGTCGGGTAAAATCACAGATATAGATAGACCTAAATAACGCAAGTATCACGATCTGTATGAAAACCAAGCGTGCCATTTTTTGACTATCTACTATGACGTCACAAGCACTATTTAGTGATGGGAAAATCAAATCGATTCAAAGACGCCGCCGCGTGGGGCACCCGTCTCGTCCCACCCCCGGGGCCTAGCGCCAGCGCTCACGCTAACCAGTCACCCAGCCAGCAGTACACAGGACTGAGCGCGAAAGCGGCGGCTTACGATTTTTGTACGTAAGCTGGTGAGATTTTTGGCACGGGAAGTAGTTGCTCTTGCGTTATCTCGTCGTTTCAGCCGATAGACGTCCACTGCTGGACATAGGCCTCCCCCAATTTTGGGGGGTGCAATTCTTTAAGTCCGGCACCACACAGACGAAGGTCTATCTATATCTACGAATTGCGTTATCTAGGTGTATCTATATCTGTGGGTAAAATGTTATTAGGTTTTTCTGGATTTTCTTAGTAGCAGATCGGATTTGCCTCCGGTCGATGCCAGTAGGCTCGCTCGCCCCTATTACGTGGCACCTAAACATAACTGACGACATGTAAATGTACTATAACGAGGAGGGGTCCGTGGCTAAATAATAACAGCCGCACGGGTTAAGCTACGCTTGCCGCGATTGGTCTGTGGATGGGTGACCATCTTTACATACCGAGACCCCTCCGTGCCTCGGAAAACACGTTAAGCCGTTGGTCGTGGCTGTCATTCGTGGATTTTTGACAGTCGTTACGGGTAGTCAGAAGCCCGAAAGTGTGACAACCAGTCTTACCAAGGGGTATCGTATTACCCCGTAACTGGGTCAGATAGGCAGTCGCTCCATGAAAAAAACTGGTATTCAACTGCATCCGGTTAGACTGGAAGTCGACCCCAACCACGGATATCGAACCTCAACATAGTTGGGAAAAGGCTAGGCTGATGATGATGTAAATGTACTATACATGTAATATTATGTACCTAAACCTCTACCTAAACCTTGGGGATTACATGCGTTATGTTTTCCAAAAATTATGGGTTTATTCTGGACTGATCCCCTGAACACCCTCCCCCTTGGATCCCCTAATAGTTATACTTCTGTTTTGGTCTCTGTTTATCCACTGTAACTATAGTCGGACTTTTAATTAGCTACAGTAAAATGACAGCTTATATTTGTTACTTAAATGACTGAAATTGGCGCTTTTTTGTTTTTTCGCGGCCATCAACCAAATCTTCTTGTTTTTCTAGTACAGAATAGTGTAACAAACGAAACTTATTTGACATGCATATAAGTATTATCTAACTCAGTCCGAAATGAGTTATTATGAAGTATCATTTTACTTTAAAAGTCGAACAACAGGTCTGATCCCCTTACTCCTTTTGACAGGTAAGTACAGTCAAGAGAAAAACAGTTGACATACGTAGTATAAAATCTGCAAACAAAAGCTAGCGCCAACAAATTAATACCATAAAAGATCTGCTAGTATAACAACATCTATACACAAGATGAACGTGAACACGAACATTTATGTTGAACATAAACAAAATAAAAGTTGTAGTTCAACATAAGACCGACAAAGAAATGGGGTGAGGACTGTGAAATAAATATTTGTTCCTGAGATGTGTCGAGCTGCATAAAGGGGTTCGTTCCTTGTACCTACATCGGATAACGTTTTGCATGTCACTTCGTTTCTTTGGCTTTGAAATGGGTTTTTATGTATTGTGTCTCGTATTTATTTATTGCTAGCTAACCTGACAGATAAAAATAAAAAAAACATAAAAAATCGAGGTTAAAAATTTCCCGAATTGGAAATTTTCCGAGAAACTTTCCTATTTTTTCTTTCCATAAAAACATAAATCGGACTATTACAAACATTATAAAACAAAAAAAAAGTAAAACCGATTCAGCCTTTCTCAATTGATGCGCTTACCAACGAACATCATTTAGATTTTAATTAAGCACTAGCTTCCTCCCGCGGCTTCGCCCACGAGGTATGTCGATAAAAACTATCCTATGACCTTTCCCGGGATGCAATCTGTCTTTCTACCAAATTTTATCGAAATCTGTTCAGTAGTTTAGGTAAGACAATGTAACATACAGATAGACAGACAGAGTTATTTTTGAATCTATACATATAATAAATCTGTAGAAGGGTCAATTCTGTACATCGAAAATATTGAAAAAATAAATAGCGAGGGGTGTTGCTGGATCGATACCAAACCCAAATATGTGATTAAAAAAATTTTTGTCTGTCTGTCTGTCTGTATATGCAGGCATCACGTGAAAACTAACGGTTCGATTTCGATGAAACTTGTTATAATTATACCTTATTATCCTGGGCATAAAATAGGATACTTTTTATCCTGGAAAAATACGTAGAAAAAAAAATCTTATTTTTCCGTTTTATTCATAGACGTTGTTCTGTAGAACCGCGAACACACGTTGCATTACCCGTAGTGGATAATTTTCCATTTCAATTTAAGAGAATACAGTTTCCTGTAGCTTTGTGTTACGCCATGACAATAAATAAGGCTCAAGGTCAGACCCTAGGAGTTGCTGGCGTAGATCTTACCGCGAGTTGTTTTTCACACGGGCAACTTTACGTAGCTCTTTCCCGTGTGAGCAGTCCAAGAAATCTTCATGTTCATATTCCGGACGAGCTCACTAACAATGTTGTGTATGCTGAAGCTCTCAATTAACTTTCTGTCGCATTGTCACGATCACTTTTTTATTATTGCAAACTTTTCGTCACTGTCAGTAATTTACTGCTACATGCTACTTATCAAGGTCGGAATTACTATGAAAAAAATACTTACTACAGAACGCGAGCTCAACAGCAGTAGCTCAATAGAGGGATCTCCTTAATTATTATAGGCTTAGTCGTATTTGGGTCCAATAGATATTTATAAGATGTCATTGTCAGAGTTACTCAAAATGGAGAAATAAACCATCCACGCGAAGACCGACATCCGCGCGGACGGAGTCGCGGGCGGAAGCTAGTTTATAATATTAGTATAGACTATAGATACACTAGCTTTTTTTTTTTTGCGGATGGGAAATCACCAAATGACTCCTCCCGCTCTGGGTGGAGCGGGAGGGAGTGTCAGACTCTTACTGACTAAAACCCACCCGTGTTCCTTCCTTAGCCCTTTATGTTCCGGGCCAGCGGTAACCCTTTCGGACAATCCCGCTGACCCTAGATACACTAGCTTCTGCCTGCGACTTTGTCCGCCAAAAATTTTTTTGTTCCATCGACCCACCCCGGCACATCGCATCGCCTGCCCGCGCTACTTCGTTTTCGCTTAGCATTCTTCTACCTTTTTTTCTGTATGCTCAGCTCCTAAGAGCCCTAGAGTGATGTTATATAGTCTGTAGCCTTCCTCAATAATTGGGCTATCAAAAGAAATATCGTTTCAGCCGATAGACGTCCACTGCTGGACATAGGCCTCCCCCAATTTTGGGAGGGTTTGCCATAATCGCCACGCTTGGCCGGCGGGTTGGCGATCGCAGTATGGTATGATGGTGGAATACATAGAGAACGCTGCTGCCCATTCTCCGGTACGATCCTTAGTCGCCTTTTACGACACCCACGGGAAGTAAGGGGTGGTGGTATTCTTTAAGTCCGGCACCACACAAAAGAAATATGGATTATGAAAATAAGAGGATAAAAAAAAAAATAACATTATCAAACTTTTAACTTTTATCATCTGAATACTTCGATCAATTTGATCGTAGTTTAAATACGAGACTTTTGGCTACTTTGCATTAGTGTGTGTAGTTTGTCTATTTTTAGAGTTCCGTACCTCAACAGGAAAACCCTGTCCGTCCATCTTAGTTATCCGTCTGTCAAGACCCTTTTTCCCGGGAACGCGAGGATTTATCAAGTTGAAATTAATATCAAATACTCAGAGCCGCAATGCCTTGAAGCTGTAAATAAAATAACCTGCTACGTTAACGCAATCAAAAGATGCGGGCGTTTAATTTCCGTTCATGTCGCATATTTTGACACTCGCAAGGGAATCAAAACCTATAGGTTAGTTCCCGTTGACCTAGAATCATGAAATTTGGCAAGAAGCAATGTCATGTAGCACAAATAAAGGAAAAAATCTGAAAAACGTTGTTACCTACAAATTTGTACGGAACCCTCGATGCGTGAGTCCGACACGCATTTGACCGTTTTTTTTTGTATGTGCATCTTCTTTGTGCAGATTTTTTTTTTCTTTTTTTATGAAGCGGTATCTTTTCCACGGTTCCCTATCCATTTGCATAAAATTTTAAGACCTAATATAACTTAGCATAATTTTGTTTGGCACAATTATATTTTCGCATAATATAATTACGCATATGAGCTTACGCATAATTTTTTTAAGCATAATTTCTCTCACAATAATAATGATTAAGCATAATATTCTAAAGCATAAATGTATTAAGCATAAAGTTTTAAAGCATAACTTTTTTAAGCATAATATCCTAAAGCATAAATTTGCCCGAAGAGGATATACCAATTTATTTCGACGATTGGAAAAAAACCATATCTCCTGAATCAGGTAATATATAACATATTAATATAATATAACGTATTGAACAATTTTGCGTGTTTTTTTTTCGCTGTAGGAAGCATGAAGCAAGCAAGCATACAGCATGCAAGCAAGCATACAGCATGCAAGCAAGCATACAGCATGCAAGCAAGCATGCAAGCAAGCATGCAGCAAACAAGCAAGCATGCAGCATGCAAGCAAGCATGCAGCATGCAGCATTCAAGCGAGCATGCAACATGCAGCAGTCAGGGTTTCTGTCACGGCTCCGGCGCTGCGGGCCTCCGGCGGCCCCACGCGTGCTAATCGTCGCAGACGGCTTTCGCTCACCACCGCAGCTTCGGCTTGTTCGGCGGCAGCCTCAGCCGCGGCGGATCGCTCGCAGCCGCCTGCTCCTCAGCCCACAGGCCGCCTCGCCCCTACGCGCCTACGCGATTTTAAATTACACTCTAGTGGTAGGACAAACAAGACTACGTGAAGTCGGTTTTGCAGCAATTCGGTTCTGTCACTAACTTTTGTTGCACAGCATATTAAATTGAATTAATTGTATGCCTAAATATTATTATGCTAATAGTCATTAGGCCTACTAACGTTATGCGAATCAAATTTATGCCAAAACAAATTAGTCTTTAAGATGATTATGCCAACATAAAATGTATGCCTAAAAAAATTATGCCGAAGTATTATTATGCTAAAACAAATTGTGCCAAAATCGTTATACCGAAGAATATTAGGACAAAGAACATTATGTGAAAAGAAGGGATCCCCTTTTCCACTTATAGAAGGTCCATTATAGAAAGTTGGCAACGTCGCAAATATCTGTCAAATATTTCACTGGTTTCATTAAATTGTCAATTCAATATTGAAATATCTAATTGAATATATTATGCTTTGTACACTTAAATATTGATTTCAATAATGATTTTCGTAACACTGAATTTTAATAGTATTTATTAAGTTTTAGGTAAAAAAATCAATTACCTGCAGCTATCCCAAATGCTTTTTTTTTAGTTTATTATGCACTGGCTGCGCCCTGCGGTTTCTCCCGCGTAAATATCGATCCCGTTTGAATATCGGGATAAAAAGTAGCCTATATGTTAATCCAGGGTGTCAGCTACCTCCATACAAAATTTTATAAAAATTGATCCAGCCGTTTGAGCGTGAAGAAGTAACAAACATATAAATACACACAAACTTTCGCCTTTATAATATTAATGTAAGATTAAAATGTTACACCTACTATGAGTTACCCTCGGGAGTCACACGTGCAGATACAGATCAAAAGTTGCTAGTAGCAATGGTAACTGGTTCACTGAAAATGTTTATTTTTTGTGCAACTTTTTATCACAGCCAGCGATTAAGGATTTCTATTCAAAAAATTCAGTTCCAAAATCTCGACTAAGACGGGTTGCACGCAAGATCCTGCATAGCAATGAGGATTTGAAATCTTCATCCTCAATCATCCTTCCTCACGGTGGTCGTCCCCTGCGACACAAGGATAAGACTTTGTAATCTCCGGTGAACACACCGGTATCCGTCCTGAGGAACGTCCCGGAACATATAAATATATATACATAAATTGGTTTCCATTCCAATCACTTTAGTATGTCTTGTCCGCAAGAAAGTATAAAATTACATCGTAAGTTTCAGCAAGAAGTTCGAACTGATATGTAGGTAGGTCATTATCATCTGTCTAGCCTTTTCCCAACTATTTTGGAGTCGGCTTCCAGTCAAACCGTAGCTTGCTTTGGCTAAGAAAGTCATTATTTTCCATGGAGCGACTCCCTATCTGATATCCACAACCAGTCTACCCAGTAACTGGTACTGGGTAAGACTGGTTGTCAGATTTTCGGGCTTGTGATGACCCGAAACAAATGTCGAAGATCCACCGAATGACAGCCGGGACTGACGGCTTAACATGCTTTCCGATGCACGGAGGGTCTTCGTATGTAAAGATGGTTACCCATTCACGAAACAACCGCCAGGGTTGCGAAGCGAAGCACTTTTATTACTTAGCCACAAGTTCTATCTGGGGGCCTAAAAAGGCCACATTGGCAGAATCATAAAAGGATAACATAATGGACAGTTAACCGTTAAGTTAATGGTATCAAATCCCATTGGTGAAGCATTTTTCAGTTATTTTTTTTTATCTGTGCTAAAATACCAATCAATCCGATCCAAATCCAATCCCAATCTCTTTGGTTATACCTACGTAGTGCAGAGAAAAAAAGGAAAACACGGACTGTCTTCGCCATATTACGATTCATAATGTTATCCTTTTATGATACTCCAAAGTGGCCTTTTACAGGCCCCCCTGATCTGTTGTTAAGGATCAAAGGTCAGAAATATTTCAAGGACGAGAAGAAGACTACTATGCACTTTCATAGCTGGAAAACATTTGAAAAAAGGGTCCTGTGAAGTTTCAAGGGATTTTGAACCATGTGTGGTGCAAAATGACATGAAGTCCTGTCAGCTTGACCTGTTATCTGTACTTATAAACTGCCCTAAAAACCGTTTTAGCATAGCATAATCAGTCTATAATGTTCCCACTGCTGGGACACAGGCCTCTTCTCTGTGAGAGCGAGTAGGCCATAATCCGCCACGCTGGCCCAGTGCGAGGTGGCGGATGTCACAAGTCTTCGAATGTTTGGTTCTAGGACATACCGGTTTCTTCACGATGTTTTCCTTCACCGTTTTGAGAATAGTGATGATGAAATCATTTACACGATGTAAAGTGTATGCTTGGGTTTGAACCTACGACATACAACTCGTAAGTCGCGCGTTAAGGGGCTACTAAGCGAGTGAAAGTGATGCAATTACTTTTGAAACGCAAAAGAAGAGTGATGGCTATAATGTGCGGGCGCTCTAAATAAAACGACGTATGTACCAAAACGGACTTACTCCTTTTTTTTACAAAATAAATGAATTAAATTAAGAACTACTTTGAGTAAACTTTGGTATGATAATTCTCTATGTTTAAAAGTAAATTCCGTTGAATAACTTTTAAGCGTTACGCCGTGATGTCGAAAAAAGTGAAAAAAATCATATTACTTTGTATTTTTTTTGTATCGAGAAAAAATATTTGAATTGTGTAATCCTTTTACATGATACTAGACCAAAGAGTCAAAAAACATATACCAAAATGTTAAATCCCTATTCCACTTAATTAACAAGTTACACGAAACAGAAAAAACACATCTTTTTCAACATATCACCTTAAAACACAGGCCAAGGTATTAATTGAGTTGTTCGGATGAAGCGTAGTGGCTTTGTGATTATTCACCAAAATAGATTTAGACAACACCTAATAAAATCGTTGGTCAAAGGTCAATCATCACTGGAACATAAACAACTACCTACGTTCCAACGGAATTCCTGGAAATGATTGAAACATGAGAATAGATGCGACTATAAATAAACACGAGCTTTCCCTCCGGCGATCCCTTTCTTGGAAGCCGTGAACAAGCTTTTACTCCTTGTTTTGAGTGTGAGAATAAACAAGTTTATTGTTACATGAAATCACCCCTTTTTTACCCGAAGGTTTATCCAGAGGTGTACAATGTTGTTGTTTTTTTGTTGACTGTGAAAACTAGATAATGGTGCCGATTCTGTTGTTCACAAACTAATCTAAATTTAAGTTCAATTCATTCTTTCTATTTCATTAAGAAAAGGACAAAAGATAAATTTTAGTTTAGTACTGTCAAATTAATCAGCACTTTTACGATATAGATCGTAAATGCTTTATCACTTTAGACAACAATTCTCACTAAAGGCTCTACAAACAGGCGCGACACGCGATATAATCGCACGCGACACAAAGGCATCGCCCGTTGCGCGACTTGCGGTGCCTTTGTGTCGCGCGCGATTTAATCGCGTGTCGCGCCTGTTTGAAGGAGCCATAAATCGTAACTTCGCAAAGGTTAAAACTGTCTAAAAATATTCTTTGTCGTTTTATTATTTTTTTAAATCGTCTAATTCAGAGTATTTAAATGCCCATATTTCGTTAATATTACATTATCTTAAAACTATGTTAGTCATGTGGAGATCAAATATTGGAAATACATAAAAAGGATATTGAAATAAATTTAATTTAAATTAAAATAAATAATTGTATATACTTAGACCAAAATGAAAATATAATTGAAATAAATTAAAATTAAATTAAATAAATAATCGATTATAGGACTAAAATGAAAATATAATTGAATAAATTGGACAATTGTCTGTGTGGTGTCGGACTTAAAGAATAGCACCACCCCTTACTTCCCGTGGGTGTCGTAAAAGGCGACTAAGGGTCGTACCGGAGAATGGGCAGCAGCGTTCTCTATGTATTCCACCATCATACCATACTGCGATCGCCAACCCGCCTGCCAAGCGTGGCGATTATGGCAAACCCTCCCATAATTGGGGGAGGCCTATGTCCAGCAGTGGACGTCTATCGGCTGAAACGACGAAATTGGACAAAGCATCAATCAGGTAGACCCTCAGGGTCGGCCTCACAGATATTTATCATCTGCTTTACCCCTTCAACAGACGGACGTGCAAGTGCCATTCAACCTTATGGAGATAAAACCATAGAAATGTATATCTATGGATAAAACAGTTACGAGGTTAATTAAACATTAGTTATCAGTTGTGTGTACTGAAAACGAGTGACAAAGAAAACCTGGAAGATAAACGAACACAAGTATTTCCGACCCTTTTGAAGCAAACAAGAGTAGACATAACAGGAATAGATAACAAACATGTCTCCTTTCCAATACAACAAAACTCTGAGCCGTCAAAAAAGTCGGTTTGTACCTTTGTACTATTCTATCTTTTGAATGGTCCCCTTGGTGTTTGGTGGGTTTTTTCTGGTAAGTAGGTACAAGAAGTAAGTTTTCAGCGTTTCTATAAAAGTAGTGTTAGCTTTTGTTTTATAATTAAATACTAATACTGATGCAGGATTATTTTTGTAAATGTTTGTGTAAATTATTTAAGACTTTTTGCAACTGACTTCCGGTGCTCAAAATACCGTCTCCGATTAATAAACGGAAGTCGTTGCAAACTGGATTAAAATAATATTTAATTTCCGGAAGTTGCTTAGTACGCCACCTGGTGGCCGTTTTTTGAATGTAAAAGGGTATAAAAGCACATGGAGTGCATTTTAAGAGTTAGTTCTGTTTCGAATAAACGTCTATAACGTTACGCTGCTCGTTTTCTTGTCCCATTCCGTTCTGGTTTCTTATATCAGAAGTGGGATAAATACCTAAAGTGCAAGTGAACTAAGAATTAACAAGTTTTTAATTTCAAGAAATATTTTTTTTGGTGAACAGACATAGTGGTAAACTGTAAGGTGTGTTTCTGTGGTGAACGTTAAACGGTACGGTGCGAACAGACATTGTGGTAAACTGTAAGGTGTGTTTCTGTGGTGAACGTTAAACGGTACGGTGCGAACAGACATTGTGGTAAACTGTAAGGTGTGCTTCTGTGGTGAACGGTAAACGGTACAGTGTGAACAGACATTGTGGTAAACTGTAAGGTGTGCTGTGGTGAACGTTAAACGGTACGTTGTGTTACTGTGGTGAACTTTAATATGCCTAAACGCACTCGTGGTGTGAGTAGTGACTCTTCGACCAGTGAATATTCGCATAGAGAGAGACATTCAAAACGGCGAAGTGATAAAAAACATTCAAATTCTAATAGTCGTACACGTACCCACAAAAGAAAAAAGAAATCTAGGAGATCACGCCGAACGAGGGATAGCAGCAGAAGTCTGGACAGAAGAACCTTGAACGATGCGAGGTCCTGTGAAACTCCAATACGGCAACCAGGAGGCGAGGTTGCTTCTGTAGCGGTTGAAGATTGCCGTGTTCCTGAACCAGGACCCGTGGAAGAAAACAGGAGCTATACTGCGGCGACTGAACGAGAGGCAGTGCCAGGATCTTCAGGAGTTCCGGATAGAGGTTTGGAAAGTAACCCACTTAATTTTAATTTGCCAATCAATTTGCATGATTTAGTGAGCTTTATTTCTTCTCGTGTGAAACCTGATAATTCTTCATATTCTTCATTAAAATGTGACATAAATATGATTCCTGAATTTGACCCGTCCGTTAAAAATCAAAGAATAGATACGTGGCTATCTAAAGTTGACGAATGTGCTCATATCTATGGCTGGTCTGATCAACAGACGACCCATTTCGCTTTACCACGATTAGTGGGTCATGCCAAACAATGGTATGAAGGGCTTAAAACTATAAAATATACATGGTTAGAATGGCAACATAATTTAAAACGCGCATTTCCTTCTGACATTAATTATGGGGCTTTATTATTTGAAATGCTAGAAAAGAGATATAAAATGGGTGATTCGCTAGATGATTACTATTACGACAAAATGATTTTGTTGAATGCATGTGATATATCAGGCAAGAAAGCAGTAGATTGTATCATTTACGGTCTTGAGGATCGCACTATTACAGCAGGAGCGTCTTCAGCCCGTTTTACTCAACCTGAAGACTTATTAAAATATCTCAAGGACATGTGCCGTGATCAAAGAGAGTTAGTACCAAAAAATAAATCAAAATCATTTTTGCCCAATAATTCCACCATAATTTGTCATATTTGTAGTAAGAGTGGTCATCGTGCAAACCAATGCAGGCCATCCAACAATACTCCTTCAGTATGCTTCAATTGTAAACAAACGGGCCATAGAGTTTCACAATGTTCAAAACCCATTATTAAGTGCGAGACTTGTAAAAAGTATGGACATAAAACTGAAGACTGTTTTTCAAAAAAAAAATAAAGAACAAAATAATAACCAAGATAAACGGGTTTTAAGGACCACTACTACTGATTTAGATAGTTCACAAAATAAATATTACAAAAATGCTTCTATAAATAATAATTCTGTTCAAGTTAAATGCTTTATCGACTTTGGTAGCCAATGCACTCTTATTAGAGATACAGTAGCTTATCAGTATAATTTAATAGTTAGTGAAAGTTCCTTACCTGTAATTAAAGGGGTAGGGGAGACCCACATTGTACCCATAGGTAAAGCTGAAATATTATTGGCTATAGATGGAGTTGAGGCTGTGATTACTAGTTATATTGTCGCATCTAACCAGCTACATGTACCCTTACTAGTCGGACAAAATTTCACCGAACTACCAGATATTTTAGTTATTAAGACTAATAATAGTCTAGCGATTTTAAAACGTGATAATTTTTGTAGTGAAATCTTGCCTGGCATTTTAAGCTTTGAACATGACGATAATAATAATATTAAACTATACGTTTTCAAGGATTATATCGGTATTAACACAGACTTAATTCAATGTTATACTTCTGCAGTTGAGGACTCCACGGTGTTTGTTAAAGGTAGCTGTCGCAATTATAATAGTTGTCAATATTGGATTAAAGAAGGGGTTTTCAAGATAGTGGGTAACCGTTGTGATATTCCTATAATTATTTTAAATGATGCAACACTGCATTTAAAAAAGGATATGCTGCTGGTTAGAGCGAATAAAATCGGGTATGATAATAATATCAAGGAATTAAATTGTTTTAGATTACAATCGGATTATAGTCCCATTGAAGCTAGCGAGGTTAACATTAATCCAGAATTAACGAAAGAAGAGATTATTAAAGTACATGGGTTAATATCAAAATATAGGACAAGTTTTGCTCAAAATCTTTCAGAATTAGGGTGCACTAATCTCAGTGAAATGGAAATTAAATTAACTGATGGCACTCCTGTTGTTTATAGACCATATAGATTGAGTTTTAAAGAGCGAGAGATAGTACAAGAAATGGTTAGGGAACTGTTAGTACATGAAATTATCGAGGAGTCTTCATCATGTTACGCTAGTCCGATCATACTCGTATCAAAGAAAACTGGGGGACATCGCTTGTGTGTAGATTACCGAACTTTGAATGGTCGAACTGTTAAGGACCACTTCCCACTGCCATTGATAGAAGATCAGTTGGACCAATTAAGTGGCTGTAAGTTCTTTACAACTTTAGATTTAATGAGTGGGTATTACCAGGTCCCTATAAAAAAGGAGAGCAGACACGTCACGGCTTTTGTTACGCCTGATGGTCTGTATTTATTTATTTATTTATTTATATATACTTTATTGTACACCAGAAAAAACATAACAAAAAAATACGATTTTTAATACAAAACATACAATGGGCGGCCTTATCGCTTTCTGCGATCTCTTCCAGGCAACCTTGGAATGGACAGTGAATGCGTGGATATAAAAAAATGGGGTTGTTAGTGGTGCAAAATAATATACTACAATAGATACATAGATATATACATGTATAATGCTGTATAATAGATACATAAATAAATACATACTAAATATACATATAAACAACGAAAATAAATGACGACTACAGATTATTGCAGCTACGTAAACAAGATCACAACAACAAGTAATGTTCCTTCACGAGTCTCTTAAATACAGCTAACGATTGCGCGCGTTTTATTTGAACTGGCAATGCATTCCATAAACGAGCGGCCTGAACAGAAAAGGATTTGTCGAAAAATGTTGTAGAATGCATTGGCATTTTAAGCTTTAAATTATCCGATGATCTCAAAAACTTCGTGTGGGAGTCGCAAAGATACTGAAAACGTTTTTTAAGATAGGTAGGGGTGGAAGGGGAAAAGAGCACATTATACAGTAGGGACAGAATATGAGCATTCCTGCGAAGGCGAATTGGTAACCACTTGAGCTTCACACGAAATTCGGAAACATGGTCATATTTGCGCAAACCGAATATGAACCTTATACAGACATTTTGAAGGCGCTCAAGTTTATCAAATTGGTCTTGGGTAAGGTCAAGATAGCTGGCATCAGCATAATCAAGAATGGGTAGAAGAAGTGATTGTGCAAGCGCAATCTTGGTGGCAGTTGGTAGAAAATTACGCAGTCTCTTCAAAGATGCAGCGGATGCAAATAGCTTGCGGCTAACTTCCTGTAGTTGGGCAGTCCAAGAGAAGTTCTTGTCAATGAATATCCCCAAGTTTTTAACTTTTTCGCTGAAGGGAATAATAGATCTGTATCAATTTAAGAGGATGCCGTTTGGTCTGGCCAACGCGCCCTCGGTATTCCAAAGGACCATGAACCAAGCCCTTGGGTTAAATTCGGCTCAAGGGTCTACTAAAATTGCATCTGATAAGCCAGCTATTGCTTATATGGACTACCTGATAATACCCTCGAAAAACTTTGAAGAAGGTATTAAAAAATTAGAGAAAACTTTTAAATTGCTTAACGAAGCTAAACTAACTTTAAATATACAGAAATGTTATTTTTTTCAAACTTCTATTGATTATTTGGGGTACGAAATTACGAACGAAGGCGTTAAACCGGGTAAAATTAAAATTGATGCTGTAAAAAACTTTCCAACGCCGCAAAATGTACACGAAGTCAGACAATTCATTGGTTTGGCTAGTTACTTTCGTAAATTCATAGAAAAATTTTCGATAATAGCAAGACCTTTAACTGATCTTACAAGAAAGAACTGTCAGTGGAGATGGGAAAACGAACAGGAGGTTGCTTTTCAGTCTCTTAAAGATAAATTAATAGAACGCCCTTTGTTAACTTTGTATAATCCAAATTATGTCACGGAATTGCACACTGATGCGAGTAAGATTGGACTTGCAGGAATACTCTTGCAAAAGGAAGACAGTCAAGCTCCTTTCAGGCCAGTTGCTTACTTTAGTCGAAAAACTACTATTGACGAGCAAAAGTTTCATGCATATGATTTAGAAACGTTAGCAGTAGTAACTTCGCTTCAGCGTTTTCGTGTATATTTACTCGGACTAAAATTCACAATAGTCACTGACTGTAATGCCTTAAGGTCAACGTTTTCTAAACGAGATATTCTTCCACGAATTGCTAGATGGTGGCTGGCCTTGCAAGAGTATGACTGTAGCATCATGTATCGCCCTAATCACAGTATGACTCACGTAGACGCGTTGAGTAGAAACCCCCAAGATAGTTGCGACACAAGTGATGAAGTAGATTCGTTAAGAGTTTTAAATATTACACAGGATGATTGGTTACTCAGTGTTCAACTAACCGATCCTAAAATATGTTTTATTAAAGATGTATTAAATGATCCAAAGTACGAAGATATTATTGATATAAAACAAAATTTTGTTTTTCAACGCAACCGGCTTTTTAGAAAAGTTAATGGTGAATTAAAATGGGTAGTTCCAAAGGGGGCCAGGTGGCAAATATGTAAGCAAAATCATGATGACATCGGGCATTTTTCAGTTGATAAAACTTTATCTAAAATTCAAAAAGATTTTTGGTTCTCAAAGATGAAAAAGTTTATTACAAAATATGTCAAGTCTTGCTTACATTGTGCATACGGTAAAATGCCTGCGGGGAAAAAAGAAGGTTTTTTACATCCAATAACAAAAAAAGATATTCCCTTTGAAACAATTCATATTGACCACCTGGGCCCCTTTGTAAAAAGTTCAAGGGGTAATGCTTACTTACTCGTCATTGTTGACGCGTATACTAAGTTCTGTATTTTAAAACCTTTGCGCAATTTAAGGTCAAGTTTAACCATTAGAGCATTAGACGATGTTTTTACAACATTTGGCTATCCGAAACGTTTGATCTCCGATCAAGGCACCTCATTTACCTCTGATGAGTTCCGAAAGTTTGCGAGAAAAACCACGTTAAGCACGTTTTAAACGCTGTCGCCTCACCTCGAGCCAATGGCCAGGTGGAGCGCTACAATCGGACCGTGTTAGGAGCGTTAACTTCATATACCGACAAATTTGGGGAGACCAAATGGGATTCTGAGCTGGGCAATATTCAATGGGGGTTAAATAATACACTAAATAAAGGAATAGGAAAAACCCCATCAGAAGCTTTGTTTGGTCGTAATTTAATCCATAGTAGTGAGAATATTATGAATGAAATATTTTTAGACACGAGGCAGTTAGATAAGGATATTAGTGAAATAAGAACCGAAGTTAGCGAACACATATCGAAAGAGCAACGTAAACAGAAAGATAGATTTGATAAGACGCGTAAGGAAGCTAAGATATATGCAATAGGGGATTTGGTAAAAATTCAAAAACAGATAGGTCATAATGAAGGTCAGAGTAAAAAGCTATTACCTGTGTACTCGGGTCCCTACAGAATCTCAAAAGTTTTAGATAATGATAGGTATGAAGTGTCGAGCATACCAGGGTCTAACATTGGTAAAAAGCAGTATTGTAATATTTGGGCTGTTGATCAGATACAGCCATGGATTAACACAAGTATTAATCAAATAAGCTCAGGATCTGATTCTGAAAAAGAATGATCAAGTTGAAAAGGTAATAAATGAAAGACATTTAGTTCTAAGGTATTCAAACGGAAAATTGTGTTATATTAATAAGAAAATCGATAGAAGTTTATGATTTACATTTTCTTCATATGATGTGGTTGACCTGAAAAAAAAAAGGATTATTAAAAAAAATAAAATAGTAATAATAATGAATAGAATAATATAAAATTTATATGTTTTAACTAATCAATGATTTTTATGATTAAGTTAGTAGCTTGAAAGTGAAAAGGAAATGTAAATTAGATATGTTCTTTTGCTAGAAGTTAGTCTGTGTTAGAAATAATGAAGATAAATTCAATGATTTAAAGAAACTTAAATTATTAGAGTAAAATACTGGTTTAGTTAAGTTAAAATGAAAATGTATAAATAAGTACTTGCCAAGAGGAAGAAGGAAAATTGATGATTAGGAGATGGAAGTCGTGGGGTGGTTGGCTTGATAGATAAGTGTTGATGAAGCTCACGTTGAGTGGTCAACCGCCAGCGAAGTCCCACGATGCATTTCGCACCTAAAGCATATGTCACTCATTGGAAGTCGTACAGTGGCTGGCAAGTGAGAGAGCTTGACCAGTGAAGCTTGCGGTGCAATGTGTGGCATGTGCAGAATGTGATGTCACTCATTGGAAGTCGTACAGTGGCTGGCAAGTGGGAGAGTTTTACCAGTGAAGCTTGCGGTGCAATGTGTGGCATGTGCAGAATGTGATGTCGCTCATTGGAAGTCGTACAGTGGCTGGCAAGTGAGAGAGCTAGACCAGTGAAGCTTGCGGTGCAATGTGTGGCATGTGCAGGGTATGATGTTGAGATTGTGATATTAGATAGATAAAGTAACTGATTGTCTTACCATATTTTGAGTCGCTCATTGGAAGTCGTGTAGTGGCTGACAGGTGAGAGTGCTTGATCAGTGAAGCTTACGGTGCAATGAGTGACGGATGTAAATTAATAATGAAAGTATGAATGAGCTAATGAAAATGTGAAATTGACAACTGCGATTATGTTATATCGTACCTTTTAAGCGATTCCTGTGTTTTCGAGTAAATTGTCACTGACTCATTTTAATTAGATACCTACTGTAATAATTAACATTAAATATTAAGGTCCTCTGTAATATTGATTAAATAAGCAATCATCATAGTGTTTGTGATTTATAGTTTGAGGACAAACTTAATGTCAGGAAGGCCGAATGTTAGCTTTTGTTTTATAATTAAATACTAATACTCATGCAGGATTATTTTTGTAAATGTTTGTGTAAATTATTTAAGACTTTTTGCAACTGACTTCCGGTGCTCAAAATACCGTCTCCGATTAATAAACGGAAGTCGTTGCAAACTGGATTAAAATAATATTTAATTTCCGGAAGTTGCTTAGTACGCCACCTGGTGGCCGTTTTTTGAATGTAAAAGGGTATAAAAGCACATGGAGTGCATTTTAAGAGTTAGTTCTGTTTCGAATAAACGTCTATAACGTTACGCTGCTCGTTTTCTTGTCCCATTCCGTTCTGGTTTCTTATAGTAGTTTATCAGACACTAAAAAAATCTTAACCCTAGAAGGATTAGTTACGTTTTACAGTTGCCAGCACATCAAGCTTCCCGAAACTGTCAAATTTTTCCAATGAACTGTGAACCTAATGCTTTAGCGATAATGTTGAAAATCTATTAAAGAAATTTGACAGATTGTATAAGCTTGATGTGCTGGCATCTGAACAATCTCATTTTGAAATACTTATGTGGTTTCTGAAACGCCAATCTTTTCTACCGTAAACTAGTATAGTTTTGGTGCTACGGTAGCTACACTTAGTGCAAGGGTCCGACTCGCACTTGGCCGGTTTTTATCACTAATGAAGTTTTGACAATTAATTTTAAAAGACGCTCTCCTCGTTTATTATTACGAGGAGAGCGCCTACAGGGACTTTTAAAATTATAGCTTATTAGCTATCATTTTGGTAAATTTTTAATTGGGTATTAATAAATCATACTTTGCCACTTTATAGGTACATAGCCGCTTTTTTATCGTTATTTGTTAATTATCACAAGCGATATGATAAACGGGACATTTTAAAATTAATGAGTGCTGATTATGGTGTAAAGATAAAATATAATGCTGTCATTAGTTTGTAACGTTTAGTTAATTATTATTACTATTGTTAGATCGGCTGTTTCAAAAGCAACACTTGTTTTTAAAGGCATGACAGTCTAGCAAAATGGGGGATTATAGATCCCACCGATACAATTGCAATTCTTAGAAACTAAAACACGCTGATGCCGCGTGGCCACCACCTACTGGGCCCTTCTTATAATAACAAAATTATAAATCTCGCATCCGGTCATTCGTTTGAATATTCGGACGCTCGACAGAGTCTAGCCTGAGTTCGTGGGGAGTCGAGGAGAGTGAGCAGCAAGGTGAAGCGAATCTCTTGGACATTGAACATCATACGGACAACATGTGTTCAGAAACTGTCCTGCGTTCCGTATCTGGTTGTCATGTACGTACAGTCTGTGATTCGCCGGTGTGATTAATTTGTTCGTGAAATTATACTCTGATTTGAACTGCAAACGGTTTTTCTTTTCAACACTACCCATGGTACGCCCACAGTAATTAAATTATGGCTGATGTGTGGCGAGACACATATACCTTCTCCGTCACACACATACCTCATATATTTACCATTGACTCGAAAAGAGGAAGAAGGCATGTGCATCAAGCTGTTTTACTCAATTTCACACGTACCACAACCTCACAACATCGCAGCGATAAAATGTGGACAAGCAGTTGATACGTGTGAATAGTATCGCTACAGCTTCTTGCAGTTGCGTTATGGTAACTACAAAATCAAATCAAATGGTTGACGCCACCTTATGTTTTGCGATGTGACCCACTGGTGGTTGCATTGTAATTGCGACGTGGCCTTGATGTGGTTAACGGCCAAATGTGGTCAGTGTGGATGAACGATTCATTTTCATGCAAATTAGCGCCCGTCCACGTGTTGACATCGTGGTGTGGTTGTAGTACGTACTTGTAGCATAATCAGCCTCTAATGTTCCCACTGCTGGGACACCGCGTCCTCTCGATGAAAGGAAGTGGCCACCACGCCGGCCCAGTGCGGGTTGGTAGATGTCACATATCTTGGTTTTTTTTTGGTACTAGGACATGACGGTTTCCTCACGATATTTTCCTTTACCGTTTTAAGAGCAGTGATGAAATAATTTACACAAAGTAGGTAAAATGCCAGTCCGGGTTCGAACCCACAACCTACACAACTCGTAAGTCCACTAACACTTGGCCAACACTGCTTCCAAGGTACAAGGTAGTATGTGTGAGCCCTAAATCTTTATAAAAACTGTCACCATTTTGTCCTCGAAATCTTGTAACATAAACCCCTGAAAAACCAGCAGCATGCGTTGAAAAGGCTCCAGTTGATCCCGTCCCTAAATGTACTCTCTATACATGGGAACCTTTTCCTGTTTTTCACGAGGGTAGTACGTCCACATGAAAAGGGGGCTTATTTGTAAGTCCGTCAAACGGAATCTCGGTAATTCCGATTTAATTTGGTTGTTTTGGGTGTTTTAATTAATTTGATTAGGAGAGCAGTGGTTGTCCAGTTGTTAAGCTGCTGTGACAAACGAGTTGTAGATCATAGGTGGAAACCGTCTCGGTTTGTGTTTATTACTTTGTGTAAATTAGGTATTTCATCACCACTGCTCTCAAAACGGTGAAGGAAAAGATCGTGAGGATACCGGCATGTCCTAGAACCAAAAATTCGAAGACACTTGTGACATCTACCAATCCGCACTGGGCCCGATGGATTTGGGCCCACTCTCTCTCACAGAGAGGAGGCCTGTATCCCAGCAGTGGGAACGTTATAGGCTGATTGTTTGATTGATTGAATTAGAGGAATTGCATTTTGAAGTAAATTCGTCGTTTCAGCCGACAGACGTCCACTGCTGGACATAGGCCTCCCCCAATTTTGGGGGGGGTTTGCCATAATCGCCACGCTTGACAGGCGGGTTGGCGATCGCAGTATGGTATGATGGTGGAATAAATAGAGAGCGCTGCTGCCCATTCTCCGGTAAGACCCTTAGTCGCCTTTTGCGACACCCACGGGAAGTAAGGGGTGGTGCAATTCTTTAAGTCCGGCACCACACAGACAAGTTGAAGTAGATTACGAAACTATTTTAGAATAGTTTCGTAATTAAGGTGAAAGCATGAGGCAAAGGCGTGATTTAGGAATTCTCTGATAAGTCTGTTACTGAGATACAGTCGAGTATTTAGAAAATTGTTCTCGATTCACGTGGCTCGGGTGAAAATATGTAAAGTAAAAGTGCGCAGTGCTGCACACCTCTACCCTAGTTAAACAAATATCAACTTTATTTCAATAAAAATTAAGTTGATTTCAGAGTGACTAGCACTATTGACAAAGTTATAAAAATGTTTGAAGTTGTAGCGTAAACTGAACTTTGCTGTGTAGGAATTAAAGTTATTTTTCCATTAATTCATATTTGTTTACATTTTTGGCAAATAAATTGCGAATGCACGGTAGAATACAAAACACAAAAATGTCTTTTTCAAGAAATTTGTTACAACAATGGGTGGTTGTGTTTCTGGACTCCTTTTAAGCAATGTTTGCCTGTGTTAGGAGGCCCCCCGCTCTTCCACAGCAAAATAATTACAACAGTAACAAATATGCGAGTAATTTGACTTAGGTAGGTATACTTAATTTCTATTTCATCATCATCATCTGCCTAGCCTTTTCCCAACTGTGTTGGGGTCGGCTTCCAGTCTAACCGGATGCAGCTGAATACCAGTATTTTATATAGAGCGACTGCCTATCTGACCTCCACAACCCAGTTACTGGGTAATACGATACCCCTTGGTATTGGTTGTCAGACTTTCGGGCTTCTGACTATCTGTAACGACTGTCAAAGATCGACGAATGACTGCCGGGACCAACGGCTTAACGTGCTTTCCGAGGCACGGAGGGGTCATAATATGTAAAGATGGTCACCCATCCACAGACCAACCACGGCAAGCGCAGCTTAACCCGATCGATCGACCTGTGCGGCTGTTATTATTTAGCCACGGGTTTTTTTTTTTAAATTAGGTTTCTCCTAGTGACCACCAGGTGGCGCTATAACTTTTTCCCATATAAAACTAACGCGCTCGCCATCGCAGGTGAGTGAAAAAACTCACACTAAGGCCTCTTATAATAAAGCAGAAGTTTGTTTGTTTGAACGCGCTGATCTCTGGAACTACCCGCCTGATTTGTTTTTTTTTTTTGCATTTGATAGCCTTATTCTTGGGGAAGTTTAAAGGCTATTTAACATTACGCTACGACCCTTAGGAGCCGAAAAGCAAAGCAAAGACAACAAAAGTCAGAAAGAACGCTACGCGGAAACGAAAACGAATTAATATCTTGGAAGGGGCCAGGCAATTATTTTAAAAGTAAAATGGTGTAGATAGGTTACCTAAACAAAATTCGATCTTCAGAAACGGCAAACTAACGCATACCTAGATAACTTAATATTACAATAGCATACTACATTACGTTTAGACGTCAAATTTGGATGGCATGATTCAATTATCGTGGGCGAAAAAGAGACAAATATAATTTGCGACAGACGCGACACTACTACTGAGGTCCAGTTTGGTCACTTGAACATTTTAAC
This sequence comes from Mesoligia furuncula, assembly GCA_916614155.1. Taxonomy (NCBI): domain Eukaryota; kingdom Metazoa; phylum Arthropoda; class Insecta; order Lepidoptera; family Noctuidae; genus Mesoligia; species Mesoligia furuncula. Next base: position 24,378,789 of record OU744793.1, read on the forward strand.
GTGCCACTTGCTGACCCCTTATAACCTATCTACACCTTTTTACACTTATTATATCTTTTTACACTTATAATATCTTTTTACACTTATAATATCTTTTTACAATTATAATATCATTGGACCCAAGCTACTAATTCATTTTCGCTTACAGCGTTAGGATGCGACGGTGTAGCCAGGTGGCTGAAATTTCACGCGGATGAAGTCGCTGGGAGAAAATAGTTCTAGAATAAAATTGCCTCTGAATTTTTCTTATTAAAACCTTTTACACACATAAAAGAAAGAATGAAAGAAAAAGTTTATTTGGACATAGTTTGTGACACACAAAATACGAAATTAAGAGCCTATACTACCTCAGCTAAAATTCGCTCTTTATCTCGCTCGCACGATACTGCTCGCGGACTGTGTGAGAGCGAGACAAAGTGCGGAGCTGGGCGGAAGGCAGCGCCAATAGTTTAGGTATTTGCTTTTTACGGTGAAAATAAAGATAATTAAAAAAAACTAAATAACATAAGACCTGCTTTATAGTTAGTTCAGTTAGTATGCAAAGTTTCATAATCTAATTTGAAGTATTTTTTGAATACCAGCGGTTTATTGTTCGCTATGGAGGTAACTTTGGATTTTTTTTCTATCGAGAAAATTTTATGGAATCGTGTTTTCGTCTAACATACTACCTAACATTAATCCTCAACCTTAGCATATATTTATTTCAAAATTAATGCTGCGGTATTTTCGACATAATGGAGGATCATGCTAAGCCATTTGAAGTAGTATAGGCTCTTAACAAAATAAAAATAATGTTACAAAAAACAATAGTGTGTGCCTCACGGCTGCGCCAAAATGGTTCATTTCAGCATTAAGGGACTTACATGACCTAAAGTGCGGTCACTGTCGGGCTGCGTAGAAAAGAAAGAGAAGCGCGATGACACAACCCTGGTAATTTATTGCAAAATATGAAGCAATTACTTAATTACAAGAAATCTATTGTTTGGACTATAAAATTAAAACTATTTTATTATGTTGTCTTATTTTAGTATGTTGTTTGTAGAATAATCTGACAAAAAATCAGAATGATTGTATGTATATTAGTATGGTTTTTATTGTAAAAAGAAAGTTTTTAGAGGTATCTTCATGATTTTTTTCTATCGTACCAAATTATTGTATTATGTTTTCAACACACTATCTACCTAGCATATAATTATCCTGAAGAATATCATATATTTTTCTGATTTTGTTTACTGTACTGTGTGTTGTGTACATATACTTTTACTGTTTCTAAAACCTGTGTTTTTTGTGTTTAGGTCCTGTAAGCCCCTTAAATTATTGATATTACTTACACACGATATTACTCATAATAATCAGCCTATTAATGTTTCTACTGCTGGGACACATGCCTCTCGGTGGCAGGGTCAGGGACAGTGGGCCGTAATCCACGACGCGGGCCCAGCACGGGTGGGCCATAAGTATCGTATGTACAATCTTAAAGCACACACACACACTAAGTATACTAAGTTTCAGGTGACAAAAAAATTACAAAAATACTTTACCCATTTCTACCTATTTTCTAAGCTACAAAGTTACGTCACGGTACATTTCCTTCACAAAAATTGCGTTTCCAACAAGACCGAGACAATTGAACGTTTTGAATCAAAGTGCATCCGCAGAATTTTCTAGAAACAATTCTTTCAAGCGCCCGGCATTCTTTGATTCTCATATTTGAATATGGAAAGCGGAATGCGAAATTCAAATTCGTTTCGAACGAATTTCAACGTTCGTTCGATTTTTGTAAAGAGATTTTATGTCTATGGTGGATGCCGTTTCGAGAATTATTATTGGAGTAATAAAATGTGTTCTAGTCAATAGATGTTATCCGTCGAAATCTTTAATTTTCGGGAAATGGGACAACAATATTATTATTTATTACGTTTTAGACTTTTCTTGGGACCTTTTTGGAAGCTTTGGAAGGCGTACGAGGACTTAATTTTTTTTAAACTTCACTTTAGTAAGGCTAGAAATTTTTGAAGTGAAAACTTCTAGGCGCGTTGGGCATTTTTTGAGATCGGAAAAAGCCATTGAACTCGCGACACTGTTACCGACACCGCGCTACATTCGGATGTGTTTGGCTGTCCTCGGGATGTACTCGGTTTTAAATCCGATATTATGTCGGTGAGTGATGGCAAAGTATTCTGTTTGTGGTTTGTTTTCACTTCTGTCGGCACTCCTGGAGTGAGACTTTGTTTCTGTGTTAACTGTCATTTTAATTCGTTTTTGAGTAGATCACTTCACAAAAACAGTTGGACCTTTTTTCAATTTTTGCCTACCCAGTAGGTGTCGGTATAGGTCTACCAGAATCTCATGACCAAAAAAAAACAAAAAAACTTTGTGGTTTTCATACATTTGACAATATTGGCAATGTCAAATGTATGAAAACTACAAAGTTTTTTTGTTTTTTTTTTTGCCATGAGATTCTGGTAGACCTATAGGCATTGCCATTGATCATGAAATGAATACTCACCTACTTTATGATGGGTAATTGACACAAGCAGAATAGCCGACATCGGCTCAGTTGGCAAAAAGGAAAACAAAAAACAATACGTTTATTATTGACATTTCTACTTTCAACAATTACTCTCAAATATACACATCGGAGAGTAATGTTTGAAAGGTTCCAGTAGGAAGTCACATATTTTTGCAATATGAGCGACACTGATTGTGATATAGAAGAAAGAAAACTCGGAACATTTTAGTCAGGTGTATGCTGCCAAAATGATGTCAATATTTTTAAAATATGAGCGGTGCTGACACAAAATACAGAGGGTACAGAAGGCAATCACATGTATGTACATACTCGTACTTCACTTTTCATACCTACGCTCGGCGGTCGCGCTAGGGTTGTCAACTTTGGCTTATGCACAAAAAACTATCGTGGTAGTGGCACTCGTATCTAAGGTGGGTGGACCGTTGTAGGTCACTCTAACGAATAAAGCTCTTTCATTTATGCGAAACATTAAATGCTCAATATATTATTATCATCTATAAAAAACTCAACGAACATTACCCGAACACCATCGTATAACTAAGAATATATTAATGGAAATTATTTAATAATAGTAGCAATGAGTATTATATTGATATCAAATAACTTGCCAACGCCTTTTATAATAAAATTAAAAACTTTTTTTTACCTATAATGGCCTTCTTATGGGTCCGTTCTTTGTAAAGTCAAAATGTTCCTTATTAATTCTACACGAGTTAAAAAGTTTAATAACCCTTTTAAATAAAAATATTATTAATATGAAACATTGTTTTAACTGTAACGGTACGTATTTATAACAAAAAAGTAACTGTTCATATGTTCATGGTTTGTAAGGCCCATGTACCCTAGCAAGGCCAACTGTCAAATTTTTGATTGGCCTTATAAGGAACCACCGGCTTTCCTAAGAACACTACCAATATTTTACTTTAAATCCAGGCAAAACTATTTTTTTTTCTTTAGTACCATAAACATATCCTTATACGATAATCCACAGTAAAAAAATATGAGATAACAATAGGTTATTTAACTAAAAACTTATGTTTTGCTGTGCGCGCGAATAAAAATTGTAACGTCGACAACCAAAGTCTACGAAGCGTGAGATCGCACCGCCACAATAGCGGCGCGAGCGACTCGCTGCCGCATCTGTGGTCTTGAGTTTGATGGATCTTAGCGGATAGCAGAAGGAATATGTCTTTACATGTCAATAACTACGACTTTTCAATAGTTGGCCTTCAAAGGAGCGTGGCCTTCCATGGTCCACCCACCTTAGTTGTTTGATTTATTGTTGAGCTTATTTTACAATATTAAAACAAACCAATAAGCATAGTATTACAATACAAAAAGTTTACAGAACAAAAACATAAAAATTTACATTTGTCAATTTTCACTATCGAAAATCCCTAATAACTTCAAAACGGGTTACCCTATTTACACAATTTATTTTACCCTTTCCGTTTTAGACCTAAACCTATCAAATGACACTAAAAACAACACAATATCTACACAAACAAAAAATCATGTTTTCAACTTACGCGCTTACTAAGAGCACTTTGTATGTAGATTGCCTTCTGTACTATCTGTATTTTGTGGTACTGATTTGCCCAATGTAGGTACTGTTCAATAGTACTTGCCAAGTACTAAGTACTGCTTGGCGAACTAACACGAAAATTGTTTCGAACAGTTTCAATCTCGTGTGTTTAGTAGTTCTGGGAACTACTCTTTAAACAAAGTATTTTCAGGCCAACTACGGCCATTAAAAAATTGCCATCGCGGACGGTATTTCACGTCCACACAGCGGGGTATTGGTAAAGTTTTCAACTAGCAATAATCGCACCTCGGATTAACCTCATTGGTTACGATATTGCCTCTGCGCAAAGTTAGCTTTTGTACACATTGCCCCGCGCCACCAAACGCCGTGCAGCAAACGATAGCGCGATCTAACTCGATCCCAAATCCCAACGCCATCTAGGCGCACTTTCGGTACTAAATATCGTTCTGGAATGCCTAAGTATCAACGTAAAACCGGTTTTTGCAAAGAACGTATAAAAGAAAGAACGGGGGCGCGATTCGTCAAAATTGTTTTGGACTAGCCATATTTAACATCAACATACAACATTTTTGAAGAAACCAATATAATGAACATTAGACAGTTAATATGTTTACATTTTTTTTTAATTTATGAGTGACTAGCTGCGCCTCGCGGTTTCATCCGCATAAGTGTCGTTCCCGGGGAAACATCAGAATAAAAAGTAGCCTTTATGTTAATCCAGGGTGTCAGCTACCTCCATACCAAATTTTATCAAAATTGGTCCAGCAGTTTGAGCGTGAAGAAGTAACAATTATATATACACACCCTCACACACAATCACAAACGTTCACCTTTACAATATGAGTGTGATTGTTTCTTTGAGTTAAGTCATCACAAAGTACCTACCGGATATCTATGGTACCTACAGTGATATTTTAAAAGTGACATTATATTGTTTTTGTTTAGCTTAAATACTGTCTTGCGGCTGGGAACAGACCTCCCCAAGTTCTATTATTTTGATTAATTTTAAGTAAGTCCAGAAACATTTAAGACCCGAAGGGAATATTGTCTGTATATCCCGAAGCCCGAAGGGGTACCTACGCAATTACGCAGAGATTTACATCCACCCACATTTCGCCAGTTTTAAAGAGTAAATGGCTGCCTTTCTACCAGAGATGAGCGAGGATGCGTAGCGAGGGATGTGTGTAAAACTAACTAATACCAACGCTAACTTACCTATAAAAATAACTAACTATAAAAATTATGCGATGCTATTGGTTGGTTTCACACACATCTGTCACTACGTCTGCGTCCTCGCTCATCTCTGGTGGAAAGGCAGCCTAAGACCGCTTTCACATATAAGGTCATAGCACACGTATCAAACCGGAAAGGGATCGGCACCGTATCAACTCGAGCCGTTAAGTATTCTTTGTTCGAAACTCCCTACTGCAACGCACACTAATCGGAATCGTAACGTAATTGCCTCGCCTCGGGACAAGCTCGAGAACTGCGGTGCGGTGCGTTACGGCTCGTCGTCCCCGTGCTTATGTCTCTCCATACCCGAGCTTACGTCTCTTCGTTCACCCTTGCCCCTCTCACCCCACCGGCCTGTCTGCTGCACCATCAACCAGCGGTCGGCGAGCCTTGAGCGCGGCGTCGCCTAGCCGTAGCCGAGTCCACGTATCGGAGCTTCTGATCCGCTTTGGTTAGTGCTTACATTAGGTTGACGCCCGTTTGACGGCGAGGCGAAAAGGGATACGGTGCCAGTCCCTTTCCGATTTGATACGTGTGCTATGACCTTTAGGCGACTTTAGCAGCGCGACCGTCAACCAATCAGAGTTTCGTGTTATAAACAGAAGCGCGGTAGCCGAAGCGTGCGTTCAGTTAGCGACATGTTGGCGATGAACCAGTGTTGCAAGCGCACGCGATTATAGGCTGCCCAATGAGCGAGTTTGACACCGAACGATTTATTATTGAAATTCAAATACGTCCTGTTTTGTGGGACTCAAGAAGCGACGATTGCAACAGGATCTTAAAAAAGAAACACTGGCAAGAATTATGTGCATTGTCAAAAGAGGGATCAACAATGTCTCCCCGTCGGAATCCATTTTTGAAATGAAGTGCGCCACACTGATCTAAAGTTTAGAGCAGCGCGGCTGTCCTTATAATGTGAAGGTATCTGCTTCTGCCGCGCTACTATCGCACTGCTAACGTCCTAATGTGAAAGCGGCCTTAGGTTAAGGGCCCACCACGAAATATAATCGTTGCGGATAATAATCGCCAATCCGTGAATAATACCAATAGACTGCAGTCCGCGCACTGCGGTAAATAATCGCTTGAAAAATTATAAGCGTTCGCGATTTTATTTCGCTTGAGCATACATGCCTGCGATTAAAGAAATTACTTAGTAATACAAAATAGGATATTATAACATTTACCCGTGTTTGCGAATACAAACTAAGAAAAGCAGCAATTCAGGCAACGGTTTTAAATAATCGTATTTTTCTTGTACTGCGAGGAGCGCGGGAAAAACTCTGAGAAGCCATTTTGACGGGAATTGTGGTACGAAAATTGGTATTAGCGTCCGCTATAAAACTATCCAGGACATTTATGTATGACTTGGTGATAATAGTTATAGTTATAGTTTACACTTGTCTTTATTGATGACTTGTAATTTGACAAATTCCTTTCAGGGGGCCTAAAAAGGCCACTTTGGAGAATCATAAAAGGATATCATTATGAATCGTAATATGGCGAAGACAGTCCGTGTTTTTCTTTTTTTCGCTGCACTACGTAGGTATAGTCAAAGAGATTGGGATTGGATTTGGATCGGATTGATTGGTATTTTAGCACAGACAAAAAAAAAAATTACTGAAAAATGCTTCACCAATGGGATTGATACGATTAACTTAACGGTTAACTGTCCATTATGTTATCCTTTTATGATTCTGCTAAAGTGGCCTATTTAGACCCCCAGAACGTGATAGTGTGACCCATTTGCAATAATTAAGCACCCCATTTTGCGGCATAAACGGCCGCATCTATTTTTACGTTAACTTAGGTGTTTGATTTTTTCACAGGTTCAAGGGAATATAGAGCTGAGTATTTGGTTTTAATTTCTACTCGATACCTCCACGAGGTCTTGACAGACAGACGGACTACTATACACTATGGGGTGCTAAATTATTGCAAATGGGACACACTAATACGTCCTGGAAGGAATAAGTCAAATTACAAGTCATCCTGTAATTATTTCTTTCCTCGGTATTTCACAATTACAGTTGATGATTACGATCAAATATCTCAATGAAATTCTCGCGATATTTTCAGATTCATTCATAACTTTTATCTTCACAAAATTTTACCGCGTCCTAGCATCTTAAGTGTGAATGTATTGGTCAAATTATTTTTCAAACACGCCTTGAAGCGTTGGCAAGCACTTGTAAACTTTGAGGCAAATCACTCGAGGGAAGGTTAAAAATATATTTCTTAAGATGGAAACGAAGTACTACATTGTCTGGATTCTGATGAGAGCATTATTTAGAGGCAGTTACTGAAAACAGAATTGCCAAACTTAAGTGGCGTTGGGCAGGGCACATTGCTCGCAGAACAGATGGCCGATGGTGCCGAAAGGTTCTGGAGTGGCGACCGCGTACCGGAAGACGTAGTGTTGGAAGGCCTCCCACAAGGTGGTCCGACGACCTTGTGAAGGCCGCAGGAACCCGTTGAATGCGAGAAGCACAGAACCGGTCGAAGTGGAGGTGCTTGGGGGAGACCTATGTCCAGCAGTGGACGTCTTTCGGCTGAAATGATGACTGAAAAAAGCGTTGGACAACCTTCCCACAAGGTGGACCGATGACCTTGTGAAGGCAAGGAATCCACTGGATGCGACAAGCACAGAACCGGTCAAAGTAACGATGCTTTGGGGAGAACTATGTCCAGTAGTGGACGTCTTCCAGCAGAAATGATGAGATTGACTGAAAACAAATGAATGTGACCTTCTCAAAATCCTCAATATCAATTCTAGTCCTTCAAAAAAGTTCGAATTCGATTCGGAATTTCACCTCAGCGACCATCAATGTTAAAAATTATATTTAATTTTTTTTTTTTTGGCTTGTGTTTAAACGCCTACCAGAAAAGTTCTTAATTTACTACTGTCTCGGGGTCGGCTTCCAGTCTAATCGAATGCAGCTGAATACCAGTATTTTACGTGGAGCGACTGCCTATCTGACCTTCACAACCCAGTGACTGGGTAATACGATACACCTTGGTAAGACTGGTTCTCAGACTTTCGGATTTTTGACCACCCGTAACGACTGTCAAAGATCCACGAATGACATCCGGGACCAACGGCTTAACGTGCTTTCCGAGGCACGAAGGGGTCTTGGTATGTAAAGTTGGTCATCCATCGACGGACCAACCGTGGCAAGCGTAGCTTAACCTAAACGATCGACCCGTGTGGCTGTTATTAATTAGCCACAAGTCGCTCTCAGACAGAAGAACAAGTAACTTAAGTAATAACGTGTGCCAGCAACGTTGTGCCAGAAAGCCTTTTATACCGTTAAAGATTATATTGAGGACAAAAAGGCTTGGGATTGAGCTGCTTCAAATTTCTGCATTTTGAATGACTTTTTTTTTTTATATACACATTGACATTAATGATTTTTTTTTATAAACAATGACATTTACTTACTTTGTAAAGTATTATACAGGGTGTTTGGTGCATCGTTTGCCAAATGGAATTGGCCGAAAGAAGAGGTCATTTGCTATCTCTTAAGGCCCAGTAACTCATTCCTTGTTTCACTGGTTTTTTTTTAAATGACTTTTTATTTTTTATTTGGAGAAATACAAGAACTTTACATTTAAGCTTAATTTTTTTTTAAAGTAATGAGTATAGCCTTCAAATTTTATTTTAATTCTTATGTTTACTCTTGTATGGTTCTATGAAATTAAAAATTTACTTGCTACTAATATCTAGTTCCTTTTTAATAATTCCCAAAGTTTTTGAAAAAAGGAAAAATACACTTAACACTAAACTTTAAATTGCTGTAAAAAAAAAACTAAAAGCGATTGGGATCTTCGAATTCTTTTAAAAGGTTCTCTAGTTTGTCCCCTTTCCAACGGTGTGCAATATACCAAAAAAAACTTTTGGTAACTTCAGTAATTCGCTAAATGTGTAATCGAGACACATCAGGCTGATATTCAATATTTCGGTAAGAACACTAGTTTTCACATAAATAACATACTTTAAGTAGCTGGATAGTGTTATCTCACTTTTACGCAGTCTTTTATCTCTTTCTAGGGTCCTAATTTTCCTCGAACTTGAAATAAAAAATAAACTTTTATTTAATAAGTACCTAATTATAAATTTTGTTCAAATTGTCCTCCACTATTGCGTACACACGCGCGACATCTTCGTCTTATCTCGACTGTAATGGTGTGTAAACGTATTTCTGCTATGATAGTGACGAAAGCCGCCTCAATGCGTTGGATTAAATCATCCCTAGTCTCAACTCCCGTGGAGTAAACAAGTTCTTTGGGCCATCCCTAGATGTAAAAATCTAACCAAGGAATAGGGCCATCCCTCTCAATCCCTGATTCTGGGAATGCAACATTTGGATGTTGTACTCCCTGGCGATTAATCTCCAGTGAGCGGGATAATCGTTTTGATGAAAAACAAAAGACAGGTCTTCACTGAAAATTGGTAGCTGACCTAATAATTAGGGTAAGTCTGTTTATAGAAATTCTTTTTAAAAGGTTCGGATCATCCACGTCCGAGTGTAATAAGAAGATGTCGCGCGTGTGTACGCAATAGTGGAGGACAAATTGGACAAAATTTATAATTAGGTACTTATTAAATAAAAGTTTATTTTTTATTTCAAGTTCGAGGAAAGTTAGAACTCTAGAAATAGATAAGAGACTGCATAAGAGTGAGATAACACTATCCACTTACTCAAAGAATGTTATTTATTTGAAAACTAGTGTTCTTACCGTAATATCGAATATCAGCCTGATGTGTCTCGATTACAAATTTAGCGAATTACTGAAGTTATTAAACGTTTTTTTTGGTATATTGCACACCGTTGGCAAGAGGACAAACTAGAGAACCTTTTAAAAGAATTTGAAGATCCCGATCGCTTTTAGTTTTTTTTTTACAGCAATTTAAAGTTGAGTGTTAAGTGTATTTTTCCTTTTTTCAAAACTTTGGGAGTTATTAAAAAGGAACTAGATGTTATTAGCAAGTAAATTTTTAATTTCATAGAATTATACAAGAGTAAACATAAGAATTAAAATAAAATTTGAAGGCTATACTCATAACTTTAAAAAAAAATTAAGCTTAAATGCAGAGTTCTTGTATTTCTCCAAATAAAAATTAAAAAGTCATTTAAAAAAAACCAGTAAAACAAGGAATTCGTTACTGGGCCTTAAGAGATAGCAAATGACCTCTCCTTTCGGCCAATTCCATTTGGCAAACGATGCACCAAACACCCTATATATAATTTTTTTTTTTTTACATTGTGATTTGTGAATGTGAAGACGATGTGGGTCATTTTATTAATTTTTTATGTTTTATTTTTCTCTCTGTTCTATTACTTGTTTTTTTTTTTTTTTTTCTCATGGTCTGGCAGTTTGAGTAATTTATGTGGCCTACCCAAATGTCCTTTCTTTGGTATTGTTCGTCGAATCGTTGAGCTCCTTAAGTCTTGAGTTGAGCTGCACGATTTCTGACAAATGCGTGCACTGACTGGACAGGTCCTCTCAATCTGTGTGGTTCTTTCCTCAAAAGACCATCTCAGACATCGATCTACATGGTCTTCATATAACCTGACCAAGATTATGTCTGGACTTTAAAAGAGACTGTGACCTCTGAGTTTGTTTCGGCCTTTCTTCTCAGAGTAGTCAGATAGGAAACGCCGACCTCATCTAGTTTAAAAAAAACATGATTGACGTGTAAAAGTGTTTGTACAAACCTACTTACAAAAATAAAATCATTTATCATTTATCATTTATCATTTAACGCAGCCCACAGCGTGCAACAAGAAACCACGAGTTACCATTTATAAATAAAACTTTAAAGTCACAAGGTTCAAATTTGCTTCAACGTTATTTTTAGTATATGCGAATATAGTTTCAGAAAAAGTAACTGAATCGATTCCAATAATTTTTACTCCATGTTATATTTTGTCCCAAAAATATTTAAAAAAGGTTAAAAGTTGGACACCGAGCGACACTAAGTAGGTTATCCAATCTCCGAGCCGAACAGTCAGGTACCTAGGTACTATCAATGAGCGCAAGACGGCGTGGCGCGAAAGGCGCGGGTGAGCATGATTTTGTACGGACAAACAGGTAACTTAACAAGCTTATAACTTTGTGATTTTTCATGAAACAGTTTTGAAATTTTGTACATTGATTCTTTACATAAAAATACACTAAATATGTTTTTTTTTACACACATGTTTCGGGTTTTGCATATACTTACTAAAAATAATGTTTTATATTCCGGCTTATTAGTTGATTTGCTCGAATTTACCCGCCCGAATCGGGCGAGTCGTCACTTTTCAATAATATTTTAGTTTTTCTATAGGCGACACGCACGAATTGGCACATTTTGAATTTAATGCAATAAATTATAGAAAAAGAATAATAAAGCCCACAGCGCTGCTCACAGATTACCAGCAATAAATAAAACTTTAAAGTCATTAGTTTTAAAGAAGAAGGATCACGTTCCATACAAAATTAACCCAAGCCACGTCACGTCATATTGTATGCCCCTGAACAAATTTTCGTAGCAGGTTTTTTATTTGTTAGACTGTAAGGATGGCGTTCGAAAGTATGCCATCTTTTTAACTGACTTCAAAAAAGAACTATTAGGATGTTAAAAGTTGATGTTTAAAAAAAAACAACCGACTTCCAAAAAAAAGCAGTAGAAAGTGAAAATTTCGGAAGTCGGTGTCAAAAACGAAAATGCGGAACCAACGACACCGACTTCCGAAATTAAAGTTATTTTTCAGTGTGTAGTGTTTTTTTTTGGAAGTCGGTTGTTTTTTTGTAAAAAAGTGTTTTATACTTACCTACTCGTTTTTAGGGTTCCGTACCCAAAGGGTAAAAACGGGACCCTATTACTAAGATTTCACTGTCTGTCCGTCTGTCCGTCCGTCTGTCACCAGGCTGTATCTCAAGAACGGCCATAGCTAGACAGTTGAAATTTTCACAAATTATGTATTTCTGTTGCCGCTATAACAACAAATACTAAAAACAAAATAAAATAAATATTTAAGGGGGGCTCCCATACAACAAACGCGATTTTTTTGCCCTTTTTTGCTCGATATCAAAAATGGCAACAGGTAGGCACTTGAAATATTCACAAAATACTCAGTTGTATTTGAACTAACTTTAATAAATAATAAAATTAAAATAAAATAAACATTTAATGGGGGCTCCCATACAACAAACATGTTTTTTTCGGCGTTTTTGCCTTGTGGTACGGAACCCTTCGTGCGCGAGTCCGACTCGCACTTGGCCAGTTTTTTATCATTATTTAGAGATATTTTTTTTGCTGTAGGACGTGGGTTAATTTTAATCCTTCTTCTTTGCTTAACAATAATTTCCATGACTTTAATTAGCTCAACATGCTCTAAGGACTATACACAATGATTTTTTTTTACCGGTTCGAAAGATTTGGAACGGGATGAAATTGAATGACCACCAAAAAAAACAATCGTGACCCTAAACAGCCTCATCCAAAAAAAATATAATATGTACAAATAAATGAAACCTGTACCAAAATCTTTCGGGCTATTTAAGTCATGCCTGCACTACAAAAACTTTTCATAACCCAAAAAGGCCACACGTGCACCAAATTTTAACTACCAAAGTTTTGTGGCATTACTACCCATATCACTACGTTTGCCATAAAATGTACGCAAATAACCAAGTATATTATATTGATGGCAAATTAGTTGAGTCTCGCGGCAGATTTTAAAATGATTATAACTACACAAAATAATTGTATTTTATGTTTATGAAGACTGATTTATTCGTTAAGATTTTAAAACAATTGTTACCATACAAAGGAGTGTGACGTTATGTTATTTGAAAACTGAGTCTTCATTAATATTTTTAAATAATTATGACTATACAAATGACTGTTTTAATGTTGGTTGTTTGAAGACTCATTTATCACAAAGATTAAGTTTTTTGAAGATCCACTCTTCATTAAAATTTTAAAATTACCTTAAGGACCGCCTTATTAAGTTTTAAGTTTATTTGTATGTAGAAATAAAACATGTGGTTTATAAACTATTGTTTTTGTGGCCGTTACTTTATTGAAAGCTCTAAGAAGCTCAGCCTTTAGTAAACATTTTACGGTAGAATCGGTGAACCTTTAGAACTTCATTTATATTTTTTGGGTAAACAATGATTTTTGTATATTAATTTACTTTATTAGGATAAAATTGTGTAACATATTTGGATGAAATTTTTAAATAAAATTCGAGTACATATTTGGTGCATGCGTGACATTTTTGGGTAGCTCAGCGATTATCCTGAAGATACTTACAGTAATGTTATGGTTTTGTTATGTAAGGTACGCACTTGTAAGGTGCGTTATGTTATGTTATGTTATGTAAATGAGTAGACGAATGATTTCCTCGTATTGTTCCATGAGCAGTCGATTAGCGCCGACAAAGTTTGTGCCATTATCGCTGTACATGTGGCGGGGCGCCCCTCTCCTTGCTGCCATTCTGTTAAGGGCTGCCAAAAATGCCGAGCTTGTAAGGTCAGAGACCAACTCAATGTGCACTGCCTTTGTTACCATGCAAACAAAGATGGCTATGTAACCTTTAGTGGTTTTAGCTCCTCTTCCTTTATTCATCTTAACATCGACAAATCCCGTGTAGTCCACTCCTGTATGGTGGAATGGCGGGGCAGGGTTTATTCTTGCAGTTGGCAGTTCACCCATGATTTGTTGTTGTTTGGTTGGACTGATTTTTCGGCATGTTACGCATTTTCTGACTTGCATTTTCGTGACTCGCACGCCACCGGTGATCCAGTATTTTTGGCGAAGGTACGACAAAGTGAGTCGCGGTCCGCCGTGAAACGTCATTTGGTGAGCTTGATCGATGAGCAAATGCGTTAGGCGGCCGTCATGAGGGATGATCATCGGATGCTTCATCTCTTCAGTTATTGTGGCGTTGTTCAATCTTCCTCCGACTCTTAGCAAGCCTTCTTGATCAATGTAAGGATTGAGAGGCAGTAACTTGCTATTTGATGTCACTCTGCCGTGTTTACGTAAATGACTCATATCCGTTTCAAATACATTTTGTTGTTTCTGTTTTACAATTGCCTTAGTTGCACTGTTCAATTCTTGCAACGTAAGGTAACTTGGTAATTGGCGATGTTTCGAGTCCAATGTTCGAACTGTTAAGTTCAATGCTCTGTGTATCCATGCGACTATTCGAATGACATGATTAATAGAGCTATGTTTTTGCAATAATTGTTCGATAATGTTGATGGTTTCTGTGTTGGTTTGGACAGCATTGACTTGTTTCATTGCCGTTGTTTTCATCTCTTGGTCTGACGTATAGACTATTTTGACTAGGTTCCTCATTTCAAAGGATGATAGCCAAGTAGGACCTTGCCACCACAGTTTGTTTTCCTTCAGTTGACCGGCGTACTGGCCTCGGCTTGCGGCGTCAGCGGGATTCTCACTTGACTTGACGTAATCCCAACACGAACGCGGTATTGCTGTGTTGATTTTTTGGACTCTGTTCTCTACATATGTTTTCCACCGTGATGGGTCTCCTTGTATCCAACCCAGGACCACCATGGAATCAGTCCAGCCATAGACTCGAATATCATGTTGATGTAAGGATTCCTTAACCTTTTGCATTAGTTTGCATAGTAGGTGCGCTCCATTTAATTCCAGTTTAGGCAATGTTGTTGCTTTTCTGTGTGGTACAATTTTTGATTTTGCAGCGACAAGTATAACATCTGTTGATGGGTGAACTCGTGCGTAAATAACACACGCATAGGCATCCAGAGAGGCGTCACTGAAGCCGTGTAGTTCTATAACTTGTCTTCCGTCACATCTAAGCCATCTTGGCACTTCACACAAGTTTATCATCCTTATGTCCGCTTGTATTTTGCACCATTCTTTGTGTATGCTGTCGGGAACTTCGTCGTCCCATTGTAATTTGACCTCCCACAATTTTTGGAATAATAATTTTAATTTTGTTGAGAAGGGAGCCAGCCAGCCAAGTGGGTCAAACAATTTTGATATTTCAGCTAATAAGCTGCGTTTTGTATGATTTTTGTTGACGCTTGAAATCGAACATTGGAATGTAAATTTGTCCTCCTTCGAATTCCAGCATAGGCCCAAAGTTTTTGATGTTTGATCTGTTTTGAAATTGAAGACCGTGTTTTCATTGTTATGTTGAGTTGTTGCATTTTCCAAGAGTGCCGGTTCGTTTGATGACCATTTTCTAAGGTTGAATCCTCCACTCTTGAGCAATTGTTTTAGATCCGAAATTAGCTTCTGTCCTTGTTCGATGGTATGCGATCCGTGAACGAGATCATCGACGTAGAATGACTCCTCCACTACCTTAGAAGCTTCCGGGAAATTCTGACGCTCGTCCTCTGCCAGTCTTCGTAGTGTCATTAGGGCCAGGAACGGAGCCGCTTTGGTGCCATAAGTTACTGTAGCGAGCTGATATGAACGTAGAGGTTGTTCCGGTGAGTCTCGCCAGACAATCTGTTGTAGGCTTTGGTCACCTTCGGCCACTAAAATTTGCCTATACATCTTTTCGATGTCAGCTGTGTAAGCATACTTGTATTGCCTCCATTGTATTAATGTTGTTTGTAAATCTTGTTGTAGGTTTGGGCCCTTGTACATAAGATCGTTTAAGCTCCAACCGGTAGTTGTTTTTGCGGATGCATTAAATACAACCCTGTACTTGGTTGTTGTTGACTCGGCGCGTTCGACGCCGTGGTGCGGCAGATAGCAGTCGAGTGTCTTGTTACATGTTGATTGTTTCATATGACCTAAGTCAATGTACTCCGCTATAAATTCTTTATAGGCTTTTGCTAAATGTTGTTGTTTTCCTAATCTTCGTTCTAACGTTTTGAATTGGGCCGTGGCCATCTGTTTGGAAGAGCCCAGCTTGCATTCCCAGTCGTTTATCATTGGAAGTCTCACTTCGTATCTTCCATTTTTTAAGCGTTGTGTGGTATCAGTGTAGTACTCAACGCATTTCTGTTCTTCCGCTGAGAAATCAGTTCGGTCTTTGATGTCTTCAGAATCCCAGAACTGTATCATATCCTCTAGATTGTTCAATACTACGTTGCATTGTAATGATGTAGTTTTGACGTGTCCGCATAGCAGCCAGCCTAAGTATGTTTGTTGTGCGATGGGCCGTGTGACGTCATCGCCTTTAATGATTCCTCCTAGCATGATCTGGGAGTAAATGTCTGCTCCAAAGAGCAGATCTACTGGTCGGCTGCTGTTGAATTCCGGATCCGCTAAGTTGATATTTTGTATTTGAGGCCATGATGGTTTTGTAAAAGTTTTGTTCGGTAGATTCTTGATTAGGTTTTTCATTATGTATACTGATTTCCTGAACGTGAAGTCATCGAAGACAGAGCTGCATGAAATTGTTATCATGCCCTTGCAATGGCTCTCCTTTTCTCCAACTCCAAAGACAGCTCCTTTACATTTCTGGCGTTTGATCCCTAGAAGTTGTGCTGCTCGTTCTGTTATCAGTGATATCTGTGACCCTTGATCTACAAGAGCTCGCATGTTGTACTGAGTCCCATCAACTCCCTCTACCTTTACTATGGCGGTCGCTAATAGAATCTCCGATGCGTCTTCATCATCTTGAGAGACATGAGATGATGAATTTCCTTGGTTTTGTTCATTGTTTTTTGATGCAGCCTCGTGCAACAACGTATTGTGCTTAGCTTTGCACTTGCGACATCGGTTGTTTGACGTACATTTTTTGCCCTTATGACTGTACAGGCAATTTATGCAGACTTGCAACTTGTTTATTGTGGCAAGTTTTTCGTCGTTCGACATTTCTAAAAACTTTGCACAAAAATAGAGGCCATGTTCGTCGTTGCAGAGTGGACAAGTAAACGTTGACGCATGGTACGATTTCGTAACCTTGTTGTTACTAGCCGCTTGATTCTTGTTGTTATGAAAGCTGTGTTTCTTGTTATGGGATGCTTCTTGATTCTGATTTGTCGCCGAACTTGTCTTCTGACCGTTGTCTTGTTTACGCTGCGACGATTCCATTGAAGTAAACTTTGCCTCTAGGTAGTCTAAGAAATCCTTTAATACAGGTAATTCTCGCGAGTTCTTCAGTGATTCAATGTAATCTGAGTATGTTTCAGCGTCCAGTTTTTGTGCCAAAATGTGCACTAGTAGCGGATCCCAGGTTCTGATATCCACTTCTAAATTCTTGATGGCGTGCAAACATTCTATTGTGACGTCATGTATTTTTTTGATTGGTGCTAATGACTGTTGTTGCATAGTAGGCAGATTGAAGAGCATGTTGATATGCGATGTAAAGATAAGTTTCTTGTTGTTGTAGCGATTGTTGAGAATTTCCCAACACACTAGATAATTGTCCGAGCTTATTTGTAAGTGTTGTATCAACCTTTCAGCTTCTCCTTGGACCTTACTTTTCAAAAATTGCATCTTCTGCGCATTTGACAAGGATGTATTGTTATGGATTGCTTCCGTGAAAAGGTCTTTGAACGGTATCCACTGGCTAAACTTTCCGTGAAATGCTGGTATCTCCAACTTTGGTGTCGTTTTTTCTCGATAAGCTCCGGACCACATCTTGGTGTTTAATGCCTTCTTCAGATCGATATATTGATTTTCGAATCTTGTATAGCGCTCTTCATATATTGCGTTCTTGTCCCCGTTGAGTTCGCACTCGAGTTCCCAATGGAGACAGTCAATAGCAGACCAACGCGCTTGTAACGTTTGCAACGCGTCCTGGAATTCCCATTTTTCTGTGATAAATTCCACTTGAATGTTGGCAACAGCTCTCATGAAGGCCTTGAAGTTCGCCGATTGTTTGCGTAAGAGGTCGTCCAGTTTACTGTTGGACCCCGTGTCCCTCTTGTTAGGGCTTTGTTGTTGCCGAGGAGGCGATTGATCCCTGTTGCTGCTCTCGGTTATGTTATTGGTTTCTCCCTCCTCCTCGCTGTCTTGTTGCTCTTGTAACTTCTTGCTCGAAGTACTTGCTTGACCTTGTTCAGAGGTACTTTCGAACGGTGTTGGTTGCACCGCCGGTCCTCCTGCGGACCGTTTGTGTGCCGACAATTCCTGATTTTGTTGGAGAATCAGCTCCTTGACTTCTTTATAACATTTCAATGCCGTGTTATATAATTCGCTTGTAAAGTAAGGATGACCCGCACTTGCTTCTGTAGACAGACGATCATGGTTGAACTGGAATTCACTCCATAAGTTTTCCAGCATTTGCATACGCCGTTTGAAGTAGTCCAAGTTCTTCCTGTCCCAGCCATCCTTCTTGATGTTGATACCGATTTTCTTGATGTTTTCGAAAAGTTCACGCTGATTCTCGTAAGTATTTGCTGCTGACGTCATGTTGTCAAATTTTGAGAAGTAATCTGTTGCTCCACACTTCTGGTTCTTGGTATCGTATAACCTTTCTCTTCTACGATATTCGCCTTCACAATTGGTTACTGTTTCGCGACCGTAAAAGATATAAATCACACTACACTAAATTGCTCGAAGGACCAAATGTTGGGGCGTAACTCCCAACAGTGAAAATGTTATGGTTTTGTTATGTAAGGTACGCACTTGTAAGGTGCGTTATGTTATGTTATGTTATGTAAATGAGTAGACGAATGATTTCGACCAAATGTTGGGGCGTAACTCCCAACAGTGAAAATGTTATGGTTTTGTTATGTAAGGTACGCACTTGTAAGGTGCGTTATGTTATGTTATGTTATGTAAATGAGTAGACGAATGATTTCCCTTGATGGATTTATTGCTACTGAATGTAATTACATAATTGTTCTACTTAAATGCTATATTGAAGGAATGCACAGCTAAACAATATTGATGTGCATAAAGATATGTGTGACGTACAAACTACCACAAAGGTCAATGTACAGCGTAGCTCGTACATATTGCCCACTCACAAAGAGTAACTGTAAGAGTGTGAACAATAAAAATGAAAATGTTATTGTTAAATAATAAATGTTAAAAAAGGAGATAAAATGTATAAGAAAATAATCTAATCCGAGCCTTATACTATTAAATCACAACGCGCAATAGGCGACGTTGCTTTGTTGAGTGTATGTGCACTCGATAAGTGCGCTACGCTGTCGTCTGTGACGTCAAATACAGCTGTGTTGTCCACGATGCTTGTAGTCGACCTCCTTCGGGGCGGTGGATTGGGAACAGGCGATGTCTCAGGTTTTTCGTGACTCGTGCAATGTTGGCGAAGTCGGTGGTAAGCATATATTGCACCTGCTGTCGCTGCTGCTGCTGCCAATGTGTATATGACAACATATTGGTGAACATCGTGGTATGTCGCCCGATCAGAGATGATGTCTTCTGCGGTCGCGGCTTTCATCTGTTCTATCTGTTTTCCCAGATCTTGCAATAATGATCTTTGCTCCATTACCGTCTCATTCTCGGGTTCGTGTTTCAAAACCGGTACCGATAGGTTGAAGATCCGATTAATTGGAGGGATTTCCAGCGTAAGTTCTTCCACCTGGGCATGCATTATGTCCATCAGTTGCCTGTGGGAATGTACAGTGAACGTCTCGCTTTTCATAGTGTAGTCACTTCCGAGTGTCATTACCCCTGCGTTGTTAAGTAGTTCAGTTGAAACTTGATTCCCGCATATGACGCGTATTTTGCAAGCGTCACAGCAAAAGTATAGATAGCTGTTTATGTTGCTAAGTGCCAACCACGTGTTTTGACAGCTCTCATGTTTTGTCTTGCAGCCCGACGAATCTTGTGTCTTCTTGCAGAGGCTCTCATCAGACTGCATGTTGTATATTGGTGACTTCATGGTGCACAGCAGAGTTGTACTGTCGTAGTGCATGCATTGATGTAGGTCAGTCCCAGTCATCGGTAGGTATGAATCTTTCTGTATGTTAATTGCTAATAGTTCCGCTATCGGCAGTAGGGTGACCATGTCAAAGCCACTCTTTTTTGGGACAGGAATGACGTGATAAACTTCGTAGTTTTCTCTACTGATTAACGGTATCCGTATCTCAATAATTAGGTATTTCTCTGTCATTTTTACCTTCACTTGTAAAAGTTGATATAGGCGGAAGAAATCATCTTGAATGTTGTTGATGGGAAGTGCCACATCCTTTGAGAGCTGACCGGATATGACGTTCAATTCGTCCCGTAGCTGTTCTGGCGCAATGAGGTGTAAGTTCATCTTGCCGTTGTAAATGTTGGTTACGGTATCCAATAGAATCTCTTGAACATTTCTTAGATGCTCTATAAAGCTGTTGGCAGAGATTGCCGACATCACAAACTCGATTGATAGTTCTTGAGATTCAATTTCTTGCTGAAGGCTGCTCGTTAGCTTGTCTAGTCTTAGCAGATGTTGATTGAATAGTTTGTATTGTTTTTCGATTGTTTCTTCCGATCTTCTTAGCACGTTGTATTCGGCTTCTATTATAGTTGTCTGATTCTTAGACAAAAGGGCCAGATGTTTCTCATTTTCTTTGATGAGTTGTATATCCCGTTGATATTGTTCGGCGAATTGGTCATCCAATACTCCGAACAGGGAACGTGCGATTGAACCGACACCGTTGATAAGGCCGCGTTTGCTTCTCATATTCACCCGACCTTGCGGATTCAGCAAAATCCAGTTGTAGTGGTCGAGTTCAGCGAACGCGTGATGTAGTTGTAATGAAATAACGTCACATTGAGTCTTCTGTTTAAGTTTTGAACATATAGTTTCGAGATGATCGTTGAATTTGGTAAACACTGTTGTACCATGCCAGTAGGGTTTGACGTCGTAGTATACAACTATCTTCCACTCGTCGCGAATCAATTTCATGTCGGTGGCTTTGTCGAAATATAGACCTTGTTGCAATTCGATAAAGTTTGTTGTTGTGTTTGTTGTCGCGCTTGCTGGACTTAGTAGGTATAGCAGGGTCATTACTAAACCGATCAAGTTGATTTTTCCTGTCTTGGCAGTTTGTTGACGTTTTGTTGTAGTCTCGTTAGTAGCTTGATTTTTGTATTCATTTTCGGTGTTTTGTTCAATGGAGTTTTCCTCGCTGTCTATTGGTAGGATAGATAGCTTTGTTATGGGTCTCTTTATGGAACCGTTTCTTGTTTTCAGGGTCACGATACGAACATATCCGTCGTTTCCTGGGTGGAGATCTGTTACTCTGCCCATCAACCATTTTCCTGCGGGCCGCTGGTCATCATGTACAACAACCAAGTCACCAATCTTCACGTTGTTCTGAGGTTTGTGCCACTTTGTTCTTGCTAACAGTTGGCACAAGTACTCGTTTTTCCACTTCTTCCAGATTTCTGAATATATTTTTCTAGTCAGCTCCCATCTTGTTCGGGCGTCTTCTCTTGTTTCGATGACGGTCAACCCTGACCTCCCTGTTAGGAAGTGTGCTGGCGTCAGACAGTCGAGGTCTTCCACATTTTCACTCAGCGCACATAGAGGTCTGGAGTTTAGACATGCTTCTAGTTTTGTTAGTATTGTGGTGAACTCCTCGAATGTTAACCTTTGCTCACCGACCACTCGTTTTAAATGGTGTTTCAAGCTTCTAACGGCTCGTTCCCACAATCCGCCTGCCGAAGGCCATGCAGGAGCATTGAAATGCCACTGTATGAACATTTCGGCGACTTCCTTCTGTAGTTGTTCGTTCCTGTAGGTGTTCTCTATTTCCTCGTATTGTTCCATGAGCAGTCGATTAGCGCCGACAAAGTTTGCACCATTCTTTGTGTATGCTGTCGGGAACTTCGTCGTCCCATTGTAATTTGACTGACAATGCAACGTAGTATTGAACAATCTAGAGGATATGATACAGTTCTGGGATTCTGAAGACATCAAAGACCGAACTGATTTCTCAGCGGAAGAACAGAAATGCGTTGAGTACTACACTGATACCACACAACGCTTAAAAAATGGAAGATACGAAGTGAGACTTCCAATGATAAACGACTGGGAATGCAAGCTGGGCTCTTCCAAACAGATGGCCACGGCCCAATTCAAAACGTTAGAACGAAGATTAGGAAAACAACAACATTTAGCAAAAGCCTATAAAGAATTTATAGCGGAGTACATTGACTTAGGTCATATGAAACAATCAACATGTAACAAGACACTCGACTGCTATCTGCCGCACCACGG
Source organism: Mesoligia furuncula (assembly GCA_916614155.1). Classification (NCBI taxonomy): domain Eukaryota; kingdom Metazoa; phylum Arthropoda; class Insecta; order Lepidoptera; family Noctuidae; genus Mesoligia; species Mesoligia furuncula. Next base: position 24,401,227 of record OU744793.1, read on the forward strand.
CGTCGAACGCGCCGAGTCAACAACAACCAAGTACAGGGTTGTATTTAATGCATCCGCAAAAACAACTACCGGTTGGAGCTTAAACGATCTTATGTACAAGGGCCCAAACCTACAACAAGATTTACAAACAACATTAATACAATGGAGGCAATACAAGTATGCTTACACAGCTGACATCGAAAAGATGTATAGGCAAATTTTAGTGGCCGAAGGTGACCAAAGCCTACAACAGATTGTCTGGCGAGACTCACCGGAACAACCTCTACGTTCATATCAGCTCGCTACAGTAACTTATGGCACCAAAGCGGCTCCGTTCCTGGCCCTAATGACACTACGAAGACTGGCAGAGGACGAGCGTCAGAATTTCCCGGAAGCTTCTAAGGTAGTGGAGGAGTCATTCTACGTCGATGATCTCGTTCACGGATCGCATACCATCGAACAAGGACAGAAGCTAATTTCGGATCTAAAACAATTGCTCAAGAGTGGAGGATTCAACCTTAGAAAATGGTCATCAAACGAACCGGCACTCTTGGAAAATGCAACAACTCAACATAACAATGAAAACACGGTCTTCAATTTCAAAACAGATCAAACATCAAAAACTTTGGGCCTATGCTGGAATTCGAAGGAGGACAAATTTACATTCCAATGTTCGATTTCAAGCGTCAACAAAAATCATACAAAACGCAGCTTATTAGCTGAAATATCAAAATTGTTTGACCCACTTGGCTGGCTGGCTCCCTTCTCAACAAAATTAAAATTATTATTCCAAAAATTGTGGGAGGTCAAATTACAATGGGACGACGAAGTTCCCGACAGCATACACAAAGAATGGTGCAAAATACAAGCGGACATAAGGATGATAAACTTGTGTGAAGTGCCAAGATGGCTTAGATGTGACGGAAGACAAGTTATAGAACTACACGGCTTCAGTGACGCCTCTCTGGATGCCTATGCGTGTGTTATTTACGCACGAGTTCACCCATCAACAGATGTTATACTTGTCGCTGCAAAATCAAAAATTGTACCACACAGAAAAGCAACAACATTGCCTAAACTGGAATTAAATGGAGCGCACCTACTATGCAAACTAATGCAAAAGGTTAAGGAATCCTTACATCAACATGATATTCGAGTCTATGGCTGGACTGATTCCATGGTGGTCCTGGGTTGGATACAAGGAGACCCATCACGGTGGAAAACATATGTAGAGAACAGAGTCCAAAAAATCAACACAGCAATACCGCGTTCGTGTTGGGATTACGTCAAGTCAAGTGAGAATCCCGCTGACGCCGCAAGCCGAGGCCAGTACGCCGGTCAACTGAAGGAAAACAAACTGTGGTGGCAAGGTCCTACTTGGCTATCATCCTTTGAAATGAGGAACCTAGTCAAAATAGTCTATACGTCAGACCAAGAGATGAAAACAACGGCAATGAAACAAGTCAATGCTGTCCAAACCAACACAGAAACCATCAACATTATCGAACAATTATTGCAAAAACATAGCTCTATTAATCATGTCATTCGAATAGTCGCATGGATACACAGAGCATTGAACTTAACAGTTCGAACATTGGACTCGAAACATCGCCAATTACCAAGTTACCTTACGTTGCAAGAATTGAACAGTGCAACTAAGGCAATTGTAAAACAGAAACAACAAAATGTATTTGAAACGGATATGAGTCATTTACGTAAACACGGCAGAGTGACATCAAATAGCAAGTTACTGCCTCTCAATCCTTACATTGATCAAGAAGGCTTGCTAAGAGTCGGAGGAAGATTGAACAACGCCACAATAACTGAAGAGATGAAGCATCCGATGATCATCCCTCATGACGGCCGCCTAACGCATTTGCTCATCGATCAAGCTCACCAAATGACGTTTCACGGCGGACCGCGACTCACTTTGTCGTACCTTCGCCAAAAATACTGGATCACCGGTGGCGTGCGAGTCACGAAAATGCAAGTCAGAAAATGCGTAACATGCCGAAAAATCAGTCCAACCAAACAACAACAAATCATGGGTGAACTGCCAACTGCAAGAATAAACCCTGCCCCGCCATTCCACCATACAGGAGTGGACTACACGGGATTTGTCGATGTTAAGATGAATAAAGGAAGAGGAGCTAAAACCACTAAAGGTTACATAGCCATCTTTGTTTGCATGGTAACAAAGGCAGTGCACATTGAGTTGGTCTCTGACCTTACAAGCTCGGCATTTTTGGCAGCCCTTAACAGAATGGCAGCAAGGAGAGGGGCGCCCCGCCACATGTACAGCGATAATGGCACAAACTTTGTCGGCGCTAATCGACTGCTCATGGAACAATACGAGGAAATCATTCGTCTACTCATTTACATAACATAACATAACATAACGCACCTTACAAGTGCGTACCTTACATAACAAAACCATAACATTTTCACTGTTGGGAGTTACGCCCCAACACTTGCCTTTTTTAGGATATCAGACTTTACGTTTATTGGTGATAATTTCATATTAAAATGGGGATTAAATTCTGGTAAGCACTTACGATTTTTTGGGCGTTATATTTCTTTATATCTGGTGATTGCTTAAACTTAAGCCATTTGGAACCGGTAAAAATAAAATCACTTGTATTTATTTGCCTGCACCTGACTGTTGTTGCTGTTGTTGTTAAATGATAAATGATTTATTTTCTGTAAGTAGGTTTGTACAAACACTTTTACACGTCAATCATATTATCTTTTTAAACTAGATGAGGTCGGCGTTTCCTATCTGACTATTCGGAGAACAAAGGCCGAAACAAACTCAGAGGTCACAGTCTCTTTTAAAGTCAAGACAAAAACTTGGTCAGATCCATAGATTAGTGTCCAAGACCATATAGATTGGTGTCTGAAATGGTCGTTTGAGGAAAGAACCACACAGATTGAGCGGACCTGTCTGTGTTGACTTCACTTACGTTAAATAGTCACCGTCCGCATCCCTTATGATTAAGTACCTACATTTTAACAAAATTGAGTTTCGCTGTACCTAATCTGCCTTAATTAGTTTAACCCTTTCGCCGTCCCATGAGATGGGTATAATTAATCTCCTGTGACGTAGTGACGTAAACATTGCAGACAAATTAATCTATATTTTGATAAAGATTTCACTCTGTCTTATCGTTAACCCAAACCCAAAAATATAAATATGCGACAAAGTTATTTTTGGGAAAATATTTAACTGATCCTTTAAAAACTTATTGACTTATTTAGGATGGACGCTTTTTTAAAATTCATGAACCTCTAAAAGCTTTCTGTGCTTCTAATGATGCATACTTTTTAGAGTTCTGTAGGTACCAAAATGGTAAAACGGAACCCTTTTTTTTTTTTTTGCGGTTGGGAAATCATCAAATGACTCCTCCCGCTCTGGGTGGAGCGGAAGGGAGTGTCAGACTCTTACTGACTAAAACCCACCCGTGTTCCTTCCTTAGCCCTTTATGTTCCGGGCCAGCGGTAACCCTTTCGGACAATCCCGCTGACCCAGCAGGCTTCGGCCCTAAGGGGCCCCTCCTCGATGCTGACATCTCTTTGAGGCGCGCGTGGAACACGTACGCGCCGTCCGGCACGGGCCTGGTCCTGATCGGGCGGTGAGCTGCCCATTACTCTCCGCCCGCAGGCCCGCGCCTACGGTGGCCGGGAGTCGTCACGCGGCTCCCGACGCCCGGAGCGTCTCCCGCGGCGGCTGGGACGGGAGGCTCTCTCCCTGAGCCGTCCCGCCACCTCCTTCGCTAGCATGACTGCTTCGCAGAAGGAGGTGACTGCCTCCCACTCCCTCTCGCCCCGGACCATGGCTTGCACCAGGGCCGGACGCGAGAGGTCGCCGTCGCTGCCAATCGCCTCTACGAGGACACGGTGGAGCACACGGTGGACCGTGTGCTCCACCGTGTCCTCTGGGCGATCCTGGCAATGGTGACACCCGGCCGTTTCCTCCCGCCTGATGATGTGCAGGAACCTCCCGAAGCTTCCGTGTCCGGTGAGGACTTGCGTCAGGCGGTAGGTGAGGGCGCCGTGGCGCCTCTCTAGATACTCCTCAAAGAGGGGTCTGCGCTGGGTTGCGACAGTCGCTCCTTCCATGCCGCCATGAGATCGCGCCGGAGATCCGTCCGCTCCGCAGCGATTTGCCGCGGAAGCGGATCCTCCCCCAGGCGTAGTGCCTCCGCGCGCCACTCATACAGGCGCGCGAAGACTATCGCCTCCAGATCCCATGGCGGCAGTCCGGCAAGGAGGCTTGCCGCCTCGCCCGAGATCGTGCGGTAGCCCCGGATAAGCCTTATGGCTACCACCTTCTGGGGAAACGGAACCCTTATGGTGAGACTCAGTGTATCTGTCACAGCTAGATATCTCAAGAACTACAAATGCAATTCGACTGCTCACAGTCGCTCCACCATTTTGTAGTCCTGTTGTGAACCAGATGTGTAAAACGGTTACAAATTTATGGTTCACAATCAGTCGGTCGACATAGAAATATTATGTAAGTTCCGCTGTTTTACTTACGCAACTTTAACTCTGCCCAAATAACATTAAAATTTCTCGGTACAATAGAAGTTTGGTAAAACATCAAACAATTTAAGAGTTCCTTGGTATAATTTCCAACTTTTACAAGTTTCAAAGTAGCTACTAAACATATGTATTGTATTTGAGCAGAGTTAAAGTTTCGGAAGTAAAACGGTGCAGCTTTCATAATATTGCTATTTGGACCGAAATGGCACGATAATATTCCCCTAACTGTAAAAGTTTCGATTCTTTGGTGTACCTGGAAAATAAAAAAATATTATGAAGCCATAAATAAAAACTTTGAAAACTAACCCAGTTTCCTTGAGAATGGGTCACAAAGGAATACTTGATCAGAGATAAAATGTCATTGAACAAAGTTTTTGAAAGCTAAGGAGGTTTTACATAACTAAACTTACCTAATTTAAGACAAACCGGTCTTTTGGGCATAACGCTTAGCCAAAGTAGGTGATAAGTAACATTTACAGATCTCGGTCTTAGCCAATGATCGAGTAATTTCCTTTTTAATCGACGAAAAAGTAGTTGGTTCTCAAGTATGTTTCTTTTTTTTTTTTTTGAGGATAGGGAAATTACCTCTGCCGCTCTAGGTGGAGCGGAAGAGAGTGTCAGACTCTTACTGACTAAAACCCACCCGTGTTCCTTCCTTAACCCTTTATTTTCCAGGGTAGCGGTAACCCTTTCGGACAATCCCGCTGCCCCGGGAATAATGTTCCTACTGCTGCAGGGAGTGCGGGTTGGTAGATGTCACATAACTTCGATTTTTTGGTTCTAGGACATGCCGGTTTCCTCACGATGTTTTCCTTCACCGTTTTGTGAGCAGTGGTGATGAAATAATTTACAAAAAGGGTTCAAACTAATGGTGGTAACTATTGGTGTCGTAAGTCGCCGCCGTTACCACTAGGACACAACTTGACTGGTCTACAAGTCGACGTGTAATATTTTACTGTCCATTTTCCTGACCTAATAAGAGTGTGACATTACTCACGTGGTTACGCGCATAGACACGAAGGATGGCGGCATCTGTGTCTCTCGCGTACGCGTCCCGGCTATTACTGACAGCCAAAGACAAACTTGTTGATGGATCGAGAAGAAACTGTTACTTAGAGGAGAAAGTATTTTTTCCGACCTAGGTATATACCTAAAGAAAAACTTTCGTGAGCCACATTTAGGGATTTTATGTTTTAAGGATTCGATCAGGTTAAGCTACGCTTGCCGCGGTTGGTCTGTGACTATCTTTACATACCGTGACCCCTCCGTGCCTCGGAAAGCACGTTAAGCTGTTGGTCCCTGCTGTCATTCGTGGATCATTGACAGTCGTTACGGGTACGGTAGTCAGAAGCCCGAAAGTCTGACAACCAGTCTTACCAAGGGGTATCGTATTACCCAGTAACTGGGTTGTGAAGGTCAGAAAGGCAGTCGCTCCATGTAAAATACTGGTATTCAGCTGCATCCGGTTAGACTGGAAGCCGACTCCAACATAATTGGGAAAAGGCTAGGCAGATGATGTCTTTAGGATTGCCAGATTAATGTTTTACTCAAAAGAACACACACATAATATCACACCAGGCCCAGATGGGCCCTAATTCAATATGACTACTTACCGATTCCTTATTTTGAAACCACGTCAATCCCTTAGTTAATCACATCTGTCATTTAGAGTTACGTATTCTCTATGGCACAGTGGCATGGTTTGAACTAAGGATTGCGATCTGAGATCGATTAATCGAAGAATCGATTTTTGAATCACAAAAAATCGATTTATAGTACTGAATCGATTCAGTGAAACGATATTTCAACATTGAAAATCGAGATCCGATTTTTTTGTTGAAAAGAACTATAAAACTATTTACAATTAGTTGATTGTCCAAATACATGTTGTCCGTACGCTTGACATTACGATTCCTTACCAAGAAACAAGACACGATATTGACGTGCTATGCACGTAAGATATCGCGGGGAATAATATAGAATTGGGGCCCTGTATTCCCGTCTGTACATTAAAAACACCCAGCCCCACCCACTCACTCTTATGGCCATTCAGAAATTTGAATCTGAACAGGAAATTAGTTCAAGAGGGTAAGAAATCTGAACTGAGACATCACGCAACGAAAAATTTCACGCCCAGAACCATCAGTAGCAAAAATGTATTTGGTGTTTTCGTGATTCGATTTGAAGACTGAGGTATAAAATAATAAACCCAGGAAAGCTTTCATTTCCTCACGATCGGTAGGTCTCAGTTCAATTTTATTTGGGTTTTTATACTTCGTACAGACTTCTGATAATTTTTGATTAGTATAGGTAACAATCGTATCAATCATAATAGTGTCAAATAATTCAAGCCATAGAGATTCCGAATCGATAAAAGTTTTGGGCTGTTGTCGAGGAATATCAACAATGTTATGACTTGCTGTACGACTCGATCTGATAACAGGTTCTTCAAATGACCACTTGAAACCATTTTTCCCATAATAATACTGATTACTAGAAGAAACTGGAATAGGACTTACACTTGCAGGTTCTGGAACTTGGTTGGCATCAAGAGGAAACACGGTGGTCGGTCTGATTTGTGACTGATTCTCATTTTCCATAATTTGTTCGTCTCCTGACTGTTCAGATTCCGTATCATGATCAGATTGTAAGAAGAAATCTGGGTCTGCCTGATCATCGTCAACATCGCTAAAGTCGCCCTCAATTTCCGTTTCTAACCAACTTTGTAAAGTATTTTCGAAGTCCTCACTAGTAGAAGCAACCACCCTCTTTCTTTTACGGGTATTTTTTGACGTACTTGGTTGGTCCATCTAAAACAATACGATTAATAATGAGGTGACGTCTTGTAGACACGTAGAAAGATACACACTAATAATGATCTGACGTCTAACAGACTCGCAACATTAATACTGAACTTACGTCTGAGAGACACTGCGCAGCTCCACAGCCGAACGTGTTGTCGCGCCGCCACCAGCGAGCGCTCGACTGAATGATCGACGTGTTCAATCCCGAAGCTACAGGGAAGAGCGCGGGTGTATCTTTAAAGGCTTTGAAATACGGCTTATATTTGTGAAGTCACCGTCTGTGAGACACCCACGTCAGTAGTTAAAGGTTAATATTGCCGCACTCAGCACAACAACCGCTTCGTCTGACATTGTGGAATCAATTAAATGCTCAAAGTCGAATCTATAATGATACATTACATGCGAACGCTCCAGGTGAGGGGGAGCATAAGCGTCATCACACTAATACTACAAAGGCGAAAGTTTGTGAGTGCGTGTGTGTTTATATGTTTGTTACTTCTTCACGCTCAAACGGCCGGACCAATTTTGATAAAATTTTGTATGGCGGTAGCTGACACCCTGGATTAACATATTGGCTACTTTTTATCCCGATATTCTTACGGGATCGACATTTTCGCGGATGAAACCGCGAGGCGCAGCTAGATAAATCATAAAGTGAATAAACTCACACGTTCATCCTACAAACTACAGAATGCCACCTGCTATCCTTACATACTCCATTTGCTTCGTTTACGTTCATACATCGGTCATACACATACTCGGGATGGGAGAAACGTTCATCTGCATCATCATCTGCTTAGCCTTTTCGCAACTATTTTGGGGTTGGCTTCCAGTCTAACCGGATGCAGTTGAATACCAGTATTTTAATTAGAGCGACTGCCTATCTGATCTCCACTCCTCCTCCCAGTAACTGGGTAGTGGAGGCAGTCTTTCGGGCTTCTGACGACCCGCAACGACTGTCAAACATCCACGAACGACAACCGGGACCAACGGCGTAACGTGCTTTCCGAGGCACGGAGGGGTCTCGGTATGTAAAGATGGTCACCCATCCACAGACCAACCAACGGCAAGCGTAGCTTAACCTGATCGATCAACCTGTGCGGCTGTTATGATTTAGCTACGGGCACCTCTACATAGGAACACACATTGACTGCATTTCTACGGAAAGAAATAACAGAATCCATCTTCATTAACCCCTTTACAGATAACGCCATCCACGAAGACGCGTCCCACTTTTTTTCCTAATGCTTATACAGCACAACTGTGCAACATTTCGCTAGTGCGTTCAAACCTTCTCTGGGAACACTAATGTATAAGACAATAATAAAACATCTCAAATTATGGAATAACTTAAGTGACCTGTTGTAAAATGTACTCGATTTTGATTTAATGTAAATACCAAATACTGTGAGTAAAGAGACTTACATTAGTTTTTATAAAAATATTAATTTAAATGTCATATAGGTACAGCCAGTTTCTAGAAAAAAAATGGTCTAGGCCTACGGAAAATATGTGATGTAAAGGACATTTTTTTAAGATATCGAGATTTTAAATATACCAATCGATAGAGCAAACAATTCCGAATCCAACGATATATATAACTTATTTTCGACAAAATGTCCCTTACGTTATTTCATATTTCCAGTATCGTAGTGTTTTAGTTTTGTGATACACGCTAATTATTATTAGGGGGTAATTAATGTGAATCGAAAAAACTAAAATACTAGCGGTTTTAACTAGCGATTAGGAATAATAGTGGGGCGCGTCTTCGTGATGCCACTATCTGTATTCATAAACGTAGCTTAAATTTAAGAAGTTATTAGTGACTGTTTAACCATATAACATTCTTAACGTTTAAACGTCACTTAACTTCAATCATCGTTTATAAATAAACCCGTAGATAAGTATGTAAGTAATTTTCTTTAAACATAAATATTCTACAACATTATTTTTAGTACTAGCTGTGCCCGCGACTTCGTCCGCGTGGAATAGTGACTTTTCGGGCAGCATATTTTGAATTACATATACCGTCTACAGACCGGGCATTTGCTGTCCGAACCCTCTGAGAACCCCCACTCGGGGCTAGCTGGACCGAACCAACGCGAATGTATACGTACATCCGTGGTGGAGCGACCCAGACTGCCGGGCACTTCTTCTCCTGCAACCGAGCGGGTGGGCAGGTTGCGGATAGCCCAACTCCGGCGGCGGGACCGACTGCATACAGTCGATCTCGCACCCGGAGCATCTCAGAAGAGATCCCGGACAAGAGAAGTGCCCGAACACCAAGTCCCAGGTCTAGGGTAACCCATATACCTTGTCACTTGTACCAAGTAATCCTGAACATCCCAACCCTCCCACATCCATAAGATCCCGTCAATCCCCAAAATCCCTAGGCCAAATCCCCGACCTAGGGTGACCCCCCAGTAACCTATACCCCACCACCAAACACCCTCCCTCCTATCCCTACATCCCATCGGTCCCAGAGGACGGGTAACCTCGATTCCAAAAAAGCCCACCCCCTCAAAAATGATAAACTATGCAGAAGGTAAAAGAAACTACCCAGGTGGGTCCCGGCCAAGCCGGGGAATCCCACACCGCTACGGCGGTCAGCCCCCAACGTATTCTGGGGGGGGCAACCAACTGCTCGACGTTGCCGTGCTCTTCAGCACGGCCGGCTGCTGATTTAGCGCCCATTACCCAGGCAGCGACTACCGCGCCCATAAATACACCTACGGCTGCGACCAACGCGCCAACAACCTCCACCACGGCTGCGACTCACGCGCCAACACCGATTACGACGTGCATGCCTCCCTCGAGCCTCTGGCAACAGAGCATCGTGCGGAATAGCATCACCAACCCTGACATTGACGGACACAGACAGAAAGTGCTGGGGAAGGAAGGCGAACCTAGCGACCCTACCACTCTCCCGGCTGATAGAGTACGACTGCTGAAGAAGCGCGGAAAAATCACCCGGGGGAGGAAAGTAGGCGACCGAAAGCGCAGCACCCGCGAAGGCATTAGCCAGCGCGAAGCGCGATCGGACGCCGAAGAGGTAGTACGCGACCGGCCTCGAGTCCGCGACGGGGAAACCAGGCGCGAAAAAGGGCTGGACGCGGAAAAAAGAGAACAGCCGCGAGTCCGCGAAGGGGAAACCCAGCGCGAAAAACGGCCAAACGTGGGATTACGCGACCAGCTGCAAGTCCGCGAAGGGGCAACCCAGCGCGAAAAGCAGCCGGACGCGGAACCGCGCGTGCAGGGGCAAGTCCGCGAAGGGGAAACCCAGCGCGAAAAACCCTTGCACACGACAGAGTCTGCCGGGGGCGCCAACCGACCCCACGACGCTAACACAGACACATCCCACGACATTTCCCGACCCAGACACCACAGAGGAAAGCGAGGTGGATCCGTGCACCCAGACGCCACCACCCTGCCAGGCACCTCCATGCCGCAGCCTGGACCGAGTGGTACAGGGCCGGCGAAGAGGGAACGCCCCGATGACTCGGCTTCACCGAGCACGCTCCAGGGGGACGCCAAACGTGTACGGGTCCACTCCGCCCAGGGGGAGCCGAGGACCTACGCGCGGGCCACAAAGGACATTCCTGCGCGGCTCGCCGTAGCAATCTGCTTCCCTCCCCCCTCTAGAGACTTGACAAAGGACGAGGCCGAGCTTGTCAAAGCCGGCCTGGAAAACCTTCTAATGGACACGGACTCGACAGCACCACTCCCTGCCTTCCGAGGATACCCACGGGTAGCGGAGGGCACAGTACAAATATGGTGCGAGGACGACTACGCCCTGACTTGGTTGACCAACAACGTACCCCTCCTTAAACTCCCCAACATCGACCGTACACTGACAGTGCTCCGGCAATCAGAAGTGCCCACCCGCGTCAGAGCCTCCCTGTTCGTCCCTCGCTATAGAGGTGACATACAGAGGCTCCACAGCATTCTGATTCGTCAGAACAGGTGGTACGACAGTGCCAGATGGTCTTTATACAGGGCAACTACCGTCGGTGGTGACAACTACGGGGCTTATTTGACCCTAGGTGTGCCACCGGAGGAAGTGGAAAAGGACATGGGGCGGGAGCGACGCATATCGTACCTGCTGGGTTCGATATACGTACGCTTCTGGCCCACGACCCAGCCCTCGGTCAACAAGACGGACCCGACGACGACGACACCGACAGTGACACAGACGGACGACACAGACATCGCCCAACTAGAGGAGGTCATGGCCCGCGCGGCGATGGCTGACGATGTAGCCAGCATACCACCCGCATCTCCCGGCTGGAACGAGCAACTTTTAGCATCGTCGCCGGGTGAACAACTCGAAGGCCAGTACAGAGAGGAGGCGGAGGTTCTGTCCGATGGATCCATCACCGACTAACCCCCCCCCTCATCATCGTCTACAACACTAAATGTTATTCAAACTAACCTCCAACATAGCCAAACTGCTACGGCTAGCTTACGCAGGGCACTGGAGGTTAACCCCCGAACGATTGCACTGATCCAAGAGCCGTGGATCAGGAACAACAGGATTTGCGGTCTCAGTAACATCGGAGGTAAGCTAATTCTCAACACACACAGCTCAGACAAACCCAGATCCTGCGCCTATATACCCAAAGATATCCCTACCACGCTACTCACTCAATTCTGTTCCAGAGACCTGACAGCTTTCAGGCTCCAGACCGTAGGTGAACTCCCAGACGTTGTACTGGCCTCGGTATACATGCCGGGCGAAGACACAGACTGCCCGCCGAAAGAAATGGCCGACCTGGTACAGCACTGCGAGAGCACCAAATTAGACCTGATCATCTGCACCGATTCGAATGCCCATCACCCGCTCTGGGGCAGCGACGCATCAAACTCCAGAGGAGAGGTACTATCCACCTATTTATTCTCTACTTACCTTAACATCGTTAACCGAGGCTCTGAACCCACTTGGGTTACAGTCCGAGGGCAAACGATCATTGATCTAACACTTGCTACAGAAAACGCGACAAATCTTATAACAAATTGGCACGTATCGGACGAACCTTCTTGCTCAGATCATAGAAGAATCCGCTTCACTTTAACTACCAATATAAGGAAACCCATATCGAGACGAAACCCACGGCGCACCGATGTGCCCGGGTTCAAGCGCCTCCTTGCCGCCCTTCTAGCTAGGCACCTATCACATATAACTATAACAGAACCTGCACAACTTGAATACACGGTGACAAAGCTGTCAGAATACCTGACCGAAGCATACCATGCATGCTGCAAACTAAGGGCACCACGAACCAACAGTGAGAGGAATCCCTGGTGGAACGCCGACCTTAGTAAACTCAGAAACACACTACGGAAGCAATTTAACAGAGCCAAAAACACCAGACTCCCGGAAGACTGGGAGCTATACAAAGAGACCCAATACACATACAAAAAGGAAATCAGAACCGCCAGAAGGACAGCATGGCGGAAATTCTGTGAATCCATCGAAACCAACAATGAAGCCGCAAGAGTAAGGAAGATCTTATCAACAGATCAGGACCGAACCCTTGGCGCGCTGAAGAAACCCGACAACTCATACACACTGACAGACCATGAAACCAGCAAGGTCCTACTCGAGACTCACTTCCCCGACTGCAAACTCCTAGAGGACAGGACCTGGGAGGCTGAGCCAGATTGGACCCCAACGGCACAAGACTGGTCCAGCGCCCACAGTCTGGTAACAGAAGACCGAGTAAAGTGGGCCATCAACACCTTCCAGCCATATAAGTCCGCAGGACTAGATGGCATTTTCCCAGCCCTACTACAATGGGGTGTTGACCTCATCACTCCAAGCCTGGTAGAAATCTATCGGGCTTGTATAGCACTCAGGTACATACCCCTGGCCTGGCGCGAAGTGAAAGTCATCTTTATACCAAAACCGGGCAAAGCCGACTACACACGACCCAAGGCGTACAGACCCATAAGCCTCACATCCTTTCTACTAAAGACCCTTGAGAGGCTATGTGATCGACACATCCGAGATGGACCTCTTCGGGCAAAGCCACTCCACAAACAACAGCATGCGTACTCCACAGGCAAATCAACGGAATCCGCGCTACACAGCGTGGTATCCAAAATTGAATGCGCAGTGGACCACAAATGCTCTGCACTGGCAGCCTTCATTGACATCGAGGGCGCCTTTGACAAAACTACCTTCCACAGCATCAACACGGCCCTAGAGAGACACAACATAGACCCGTCCCTGAGCGGCTGGATCACCAACATGCTCAAACGGAGGGCAGTACAAGTGACCGTAAACGACACCACAAGGGCCATAGTGGCGAAGGGCTGCCCGCAAGGGGGCGTCCTGTCGCCGCTTCTATGGAACCTGGTCGTAGACAGTCTAATAAAAGAACTCAACGACAAAGGCTACTACACCGTAGGGTACGCCGACGACATAACCGTAATAATAAATGGCACCCACGAAAACACCCTGTGCAATCTAATGCGCCAGGCACTGAAAATAATAGAAAACTGGTGTGGTAAACACCATTTATCAGTGAACCCCACGAAAACCGAATTAGTTCTCTTCACAAAAAAGAGGAAACTGACGACACTATAGCTACCACGTTTCTTTGGTACAACCCTAAGCCTTTCAACTGAAACCAAATACCTGGGCATATTTCTGGACAAACAGCTGAACTGGGCAAAACACACCAGCTACATTACTACGAAAGCCAGTATATCCCTGTGGCAGTGCAAGCGAATGCTTGGCAAGAATTGGGGGATAAGCCCCAGGGTCACTCACTGGCTATACACCACAGTCATCCGACCGATAATTACATACGGCTCACTAGTCTGGTGGCCCAGAACAGACCTGAGCACAGCCCAAAAAGACCTTGAAAAGCTGCAGCGGTTTGCGTGTGTGGCGATCACTGGCTGCATGAGAACTACACCCACTGCTGCCCTACAGGCTATGCTTGGACTGCCCCCTCTACACCTTATAGTGCGGGAGGAGGCGGCCCTGGCTGCCTTTAGGCTCTCCAAATCAGGGACCCTGAGCAAAGACTCTAGGGTCAAACACACACGCTTAAAAGAAGATGCGATCAAACGGCAGCCAATGATGGCATCACCTTGCGACAAAGCCCCGAAACAATACTGCTTTCAAAAGCATTATAACATAGTGCTCGAAGAGGAGCAGTGCGACCACTCAGGACCGAAAGAACTGAGAATTTACACCGATGGTTCAAAGACCGACTGCGGAACTGGAGTCGGAGTCTTCTCACACGATCTCAACATAAAAATATCCAAGCCGCTGGGAATGCTCAACACGGTCTATCAGGCAGAGTGCGTGGGCATAATGCAGGCGGCCTATGCCTTAGCGGCCAGGAGAGTTACAAACACCCATGTTCGCATACTCTCCGACAGCGCCTCAGTCCTCCAATCCTTAGATAAAAAATGCATCACATCGAACCTAATACTAGAATGTCACAATGTGCTTGAGCAGGTAACTGTATCGAACCGCAATTCAGTGACATTACAATGGATAAAAGGACACAGTGGATCGCTAGGCAACGACGCAGCTGACGAGCTAGCCAGAAGGGCTTCCAGCATGTCAGTTTGTGGACCGGAACCTATCGTGCCCATCCCCTTCAACCAACTGCGCAGGTGGCTACAGGAGCACACCCACACACAAGCAGAAAGCTGGTGGACGTCGTCACCAGGCTGCAGGCAGTCCAAAGAAGCCATGCCGTCACTGGATGGCAAGCTAACCAGGCGTCTTTTACGACTGGACAGGAAAGGACTGCGCCTGGTGACGGGGACCATCACGGGACACTGCTCGCTAAATAAACACTTTCACACATTGGGCATAACAGATAGTCCCCTGTGCAGGGCTTGCATGGAGGCTGATGAAACCATTGCGCATGTGCTCTTTGAGTGCACAGGCGTCACCCAGATAAGGTCAGAAACCCTCGGGACACCCAGATCGTACACAGATGTTCTAAACAGACCAGGAGACTTGATCAGCTTCTGGAGGGAGGTGGGCTGGTTGGAATAACCACCGACGGCCGCCATGGCCCACGCACAATGGTCCACTGCAGGACTAAGTGCGGAAACCAAACCCATAACATAGAACATAGAACATAGAACCCTCTGAGAACTCAGGCGAATTTCAGTGAAAGTCTCAGACTCTAGTGCTTGAGCTTCACGATCGGCAGTGAGACGTATTTCTCGTTCTTCCTGTGTTTCCTGAGACCGAACATTTGCTGTCCGAACCCTCTGAGAACTCAGACGAATTTCCCTATCAGTGAAAGTCTCAGACTCACGCGATAGTGAATGAGCTTCACGATCGGCAGTGAGACGTATTTCCCGTTCGTCCTGTGTCTCCTGGAATCGAGCATTTGTTGTCCGTACTCTCTGGGAGCTCAGGCGGATTTCCCTGACAGCAAAAGTCTCAGACTCACGCGATAGCGCGTGAGTTTCGCGATCGACAGATAAACGTGCCTCTCGTTGTTCCCCGTTTTCCCTATTTCGAGTTGTCATCATTCGAGAACGATTTGAACTCAGTCGAGATTCTCGCTGAGTCGAAGTTTCTGCAGCACGAAACCTAGCCTGGTGCAGAGAGCCTTTTGCCTCACGACCTTCCTCAGATTCCTGTGATCGAACTAATCTCATCCTTTTAGCATTTCTGATACATTGGGAGAGGTTGGATCTTCTTCGAGGCATTCTTACAATAAAATAGTACTTACTACTTAACACACAGTTATTATAATCGCCACGCTTGGCAGGCGGGTTGGCGATCGCAGTATGGTATGGTGGTGGAATGCATAGAGAACGCTGCTGCCCATTCTCCGGTGAGACACTTAGTCGCCTTTTACGACACCCACGGGAAGTAAGGGGTGGTGCTATTCTTCTACACAGACAAACGTACTAACTTTATAAAACAAAAGAATTGCTAGAAAAAATAATTACTAACCTAAGCTAATGAACTTATACTTAATAAAGAAAATCAAGAAAAGAAATGCCTAACCTATACCAAATACTTATAATATTTATATACAAACCCTAAATACAAATTAAGATAAGTATACCGAAAATCAGGGAAAGAAATGCCTAACCAATAATAAATGCTTACAATATTTATTTACAAAACCCTAAATAAAAATTAAGATAAGTAAATACCCAATAATCAAGGAAAGAACCGCCTAACCTATACCAAATACTTACAAAATTTTAAAGAAAATTAAGAAAAAGAACCTAACCTACAAACCCTAAAATATAAATAAATGAAATATGCAAACAGTCAGTATTCAAGTGAATCGCAATAATCGAATCCAACTATTCGCCTATACTCTCCAGGATACGTGCGTTCGCTACGAATAACTGAATCCTTATGGCAGCGGCGCGTTTTCTTTTGAAATGGTCATCTCGCAGTTCAACCTGAGGGGTTGTCGACTGCTTAACCTGGCTTTCCTGTGGATGCCTCAATAAATTAAGGCCTCCAGCCAGGGCAACATACACAACTTAACTACACAATATAAACTTAAAAACTAAGCGACTACACGCTAAGGGCACCCCCTGTAAGGGGTACGGACCTCGGCTTAGGGCGTCGCTGGGAGAGGGCAGCAAGGGACAGGCTGGATCGGAATTATGGCAGCGGCGCGGCTCTCAGCGCGCTTTATACAAGGTGTAACGGAAAGGGGGTATCAACCCTGAAGGAGGTGAATGTGGTCATGAAACTGAACAAATTTCCCCAAAGAACATAGGTCGAAATATGAAAAAAAATTTGGACCTCCCATAGTAATAGTAAATCATTGATGTGCTATTACTATGGGAGGTCCAAATTTTTTTTTTCATCTTCATTCACCTCCTTCAGGGTTGATACCCCCTTTCCGTTACACCTTGTATATATAGCCACGGACGCGCAGGCGCGAGGCGTTTACGTACTCTGATAGAATACCTTAACAAATGTTCGCCGTGATTCTTTAAATTGACATAACTTTTTTATTTATGAACCGATTGACATGAAATAAATCACTAAATGTTAAGTGAAGCTTACTACAATATATTAGTGAAAACCGCATCTAAATCGAATAAGCCGTTTCTGATATTAGCGTGCACAAACACAGCAGACAAACAGATAAACAGACAAAAAAAAATTTAATTACATTTTCGGGTTCGGCATCGATATAATAACAACCCCTGCTACTTTTTTTTAATATATTTCCATTGTACAGACACCACTTTTCTACAATTTTATTATATGTATAGATATGCGAAACCCGAAACAGTGTAGTATTTTTATGTAAAGAATCTATGTACAAAATTTCAAAACTGTATCATGAAAAATCACAAAGTTATTAGCTTGTTAAGTTACTTGTTTCCGTACAAAAACATACTCACACGCGCCGCTCGCGCCGTGCCATCTTGCGCGCATTGATAATAGTACCTAGGTAGCTAAGCGTTCGGCGCGGAGATTGGATAACCTACTTAGTGTCGCTCGGTGTCCAGCTTTTAACCTTTTTTAAATATTTTTGGGACAAAATATAACATGGGGTTAAAATTATTGAATTGATTCAGTTACTTATTCTGAACAAACTATATTCAGGTTTCGCATCTAAAAATAACGTTGTATATTTAATTACACATTATTAATACAAAATTACCAAAAAAGCTTTCTTAATTTAGTGAATAAGAGAGATTAGGTCCCATCTCCAGTGATTTCTCCTGGGATCGTGATATTCTAATCGTATTTCATTAAATTAGGGCCACCGTCTTATAATATTTTGTTACGTTCAAGAAAAAAATTGAGTATTTTATTTATTTATTTATCAAAATCTCCCTACCACTATCATTACAGTTGTATACCTAATGCGATAGCGTGGTCTTAAAATTAACTTAAGTACTTCTAATATAAAACTATGAAAAACGCTATAGTACTTACAAGTAATAACATCTAAAAATAATATTATGCACTAAATTCCCTAAATAAAATAAAACAAAAAAAAAACAACAACTTAAAGCCTACTATAATCTACATTATAAGATAATAATTAATATATAAATATATATATTATATTTTGGATTGTGAACCATGATAATTAAACTTCTAAGAAAAAGATGATAATAAAATAAAGATTTTGAAGTAAATTCAGTTATTCGAGACGTCGTGGCGGTCGGCCGACTCTTCACGTGACCAAAGAATCAGCATTGACATATAACGTGGCAATGCTGCCAGCCTTTTGGACACTAATCCTTCTCACAGCGATGCAGACGATTTTTTTATGCCCTTTGATTATTTCTTCTTTTTTCATATACCTACTTATTAGGCACATATTATTATTATTATTTTAAGGGCTGATTTTTCAACCACAGATAATTTGTATTCGTGGAATAAAATGTAACAGATTTTGTATGGAGAATAATCAAAATTAAACCTCGGATAAAATTATCTCGCGTTGGAAAAATCAACCCTAAGATTGTTAGCTTTTCAAATTATATAGGTAATCATATAGATACATTCCACTGTTCCCACTGTCCCTCTCACAGAGAGGAGGCTTGTATCCCAGGAAGTGGGAACATTTTAGGCTGATTATGATAACTCCACTGTTCATGTTTAGGAACACTTTAAGACAGTACGAATGGGAAAGAGTCGATTTATTCACCCCCCCCCCTCCTCGATCCCCTACTTGTTCGTCTTCTCTGTCTATCTCTGTCTTATCCATATTATGTTTGTAAAAATCTCAACATGAACACCATCAGCTGATGCCAAGGATTGACACGGTTTACAACTCACTTCAAGCTCCTTTCACCAAGTTTTCACTGTAAGTTTTTTACAGAATAGATCCGCAGGTCTTTCATTCATTGTGCTCCGTGGATGGGTGACCATCTTTACATACCAAGACGCCTCCATGCCTCAGAAAGTACGTTAAGCCGTTGGTCCCGGTTGCCATTCGTGGATCTTTGACAGTCGTTACGGGTCGTCAGAAGCCTGAAAGTGTGACAACCAGTCTTACCAAGAGGTATCGTATTACCCAGTAACTAGGTTGTGGAGGTCAAGTTGGCAGTCACTCCATGTAAAATACTGGTATCCATGTAAAATATAGCTGCATCCGGTTAATCTGGAAGTTGACTCCAACATAGTGAGGTAAAAGCTAGGCAGACGATGATTGATTTAAGACCAACTGAGTATCTAAATGCCCTATTAAGTGTTTTGAAGTTCTGCCTCATTATGCGAAGCAGTCAAAGTGACCAAATAAACAAACCAGCCCCCCCCCCAGTCCCCCTAAACCGTAGTTGGCACAGGAGACGCCCTGGGCGTCGGGAATCGATAGCCGATTCCCGGCCACCTTAGGCGCGGGCTTGCGGACGGCGAGCAATGGGCAGCTCGCCGTCTGGTAAGAACCAGGCACGGGTCGACGGTGCGTTGTGTTCCACGCGCGCCTCAAAGAGATGTCAGCACTTTGACGGGCCGTCTAGGGCCGATGACTGCCAGGGTCGCGGGTTGTTCCAAGAAGATACCGTGGCCCCTTTTTTTTTTTTTTTTAACTTGGAGAAATGCTCATGCATTCTGCACTACCACGGGGAGGTAGTGCAGTTATGTGGGACTCTAACCCACTAAAACTCCACGGTGTCCTCCTCTGCCGCATACGGCGGGAACACGGGCACGCGTTAGCACTCATCCGTGAACCCGCCGCGGCTGTCCGTCACCGGACCCTCCTCTGGGGAGTACTCCCCATCACCGGCGCACCACAACACATGGCACGCCGTGACCACCCCAGGGACCAAACCAGCACATGGGCGCCAGACGACCCCGTGTCTGGGCACCCTTGGTCCCCCTGCGACGGGTCAGGTCATTGGCCCCGCCGCCTGCCAATTTTCGGCCGCAGAGGATAGGGAGAGCGGCCAACGTCATACCGACACTCCTCTTCCCCTGCGGCCCCACCGCGTCCGCCATCGAACGGTGGCGACCCCGTCAAGGCCGCGGAAGGTAGGGAGAGCGGCGCACCGCAATACCGGCACTCCTCTCCCGCCGCGGCCTCCAACCCTCAGCCGCGATGCCTCTCATACGACATCGCGGCCCGCCTCAGTTGCGATGTCGCCGAAGCGGCACCGCAACCTACTTGTTGGCCGCTACGTCGTCGGCTTACAGGCAAAAGCCCTGACGAGCGGCCCCTCCTCGGGTTCCTCTTCGCTTCACCGTGGGTGTCCAAGCCACGGCTACTGAGCCCCCCCGCCTCGACAATGCGGGAACCCACCGGGGGGGTTATAAGATAAGATAAGATAAGATAAGATAAATTTATTTGCCCAAACATGTGTATACATACAAGAATAAAAATAAAAACTTGCATGCAGGATGACATAAAATCAAAGAAACAGTTCAGAGACATGTTTGCCACATACTATGGCATGCAAATATTATGTTTGTTAAAAAATTAATAACACATGAACATAAAACATGATACTTAGTTACTGTCAAATTTAAAAAAAATATGCCCGATGTATATAAAAACATTAGTCAAATTAATGTCAATTAATGTCAAATTAATTACAATAAAAATATAAATGTCAAAATTAGGGCTTACACTATTACAGATTGATGTCAGATGTCAGTAATTTAAATAAACGGTATTAATTAAAACATATAAAACACACAACATTTTAGGTTAGTGTACCTAAAAATTTTTCTTCCAGAAACTCAGAAATAGTATAGTAGGCTTTACTAGCAAGAAACTTCTTTAAATGTCTTTTAAAAAGATTAATGTTTAACATTTTAATTGATTCTGGTATGTGATCATAAATCATTGGAGCCATACAGAAAATACTATTACGCATCAGTGCTGTTTTGGATTGCCTTGAGCACAACATATTGGCGTGCCGTCGACTCCGGTTATTTCTGTCTGATAGCTTAGGAAATAGTTCTGGGTTGGTTTTTACAAATACTGCAGCTTCGAAAATGTACATACAGGGTAATGTTAGTATTTTACATTTAATAAAAAAAGGTTTACAAGTGTCTGTGAATTTCAACGCAAACATTGCCCTGATGCACCTTTTTTGGGCCTTAAAAATAAGCTCCCTATTTGTTGAGTTTCCCCAAAAGAGTTTATACCGTGGCCCCTGAGGCAACTGAAGGAACACGGGTGGGTTTTAGTCAGTAAAAGACTGACACGTCCTCCCGCTCCGCCCAGAGCGGGAGAAGATATAATTTCCCACCGAAAAAAAAAAGCTTATTATCGCAACCTATTTTTTTGTACAGATATTTGTGCGCTTTTATAGTTCCCTAACACGACGACATTATCCGCGGTTATCCACGTCCATGTGCATAAAATGTATATGGAAATACGTGCACGAAAATTTAAAAGCGTCTTCATATATTTCCATACATTAGAGATACCAAAACTTATGACTAGTAGTTCACACGATGCAAAGCAAAACCCCGAAAATAACCCTCTAAAATGATTTTACAAAGAAAACGCTACTCCATAATATCCTCCAAATGAATGAGAATGTTCACGAATATGGAACCGAGTCATATCAGTGTGAATCTTTCAGTGCACTCCAGTGAACAGTGCATCTTATCACTCAGCTGAATACATCCCACTATCGTTCCCCAGAGACACCTCTATATACACTGCAGTGTACATCACTGCACTAGAGTTCACATAATACACTGTAGTGTCTAGGTAGACTGGCGTTCGCTCCCCGTATCCATGTCAAGGATTTTAGTAAACGGAAAATATAAAATTGATACTGTATTCTTTTGTTTGAAGGGAACAATTACTAAGTTTTGAAAAGCTCAAAGACTTACTAGGTATCTTTTTTTAATGGTTTTGAGAGAGTTATGGAACACTTACTGGGTTCAGCAGTATTAATATCTTTGGTATTTGCTTTTAAAACAGATGTCTTAACAATTTGATCAGACTTACTATGAAAGCCTAGCTAATTTAATAGAAAAATTCTTTTTTGACATTGGAAAAGGATAAAATAATTTAAAAACCCCCGACTTAAAGAATTTATGTAACTTTAAATTATTTTATCCTTTTCCAATTACAATTAACCGTCGTGGGTTTAAAAAAAAAATTTGCTTTTTTACCTATTGTGTGTAAGTAAAGTAATTTTATTTTAGGAGCATCGTCTTCACATCGTTGTTTCAGCCGATAGACGTCCACTGCTGGACATAGGCCTCCCCCAATTTTGGGGGGGTTTGCCATAATCGCCACGCTTGGCAGGCGGGTTGGCGATCGCAGTATGGTATGATGGTGGAATAAATAGAGAACGCTGCTGCCCATTCTCCGGTAAGACCCTTAGTCGCCTTTTACGACAACCACGGGAAATAAGGGGTGGTGCAATTCTTTAAGGCACCACACAGGTAAGTCGTCGTTCGTCGTTTCAGCCGATAGACGTCCACTGCTGGACATAGGCCTCCCCCAATTTGGGGGGGGGGAGGGGTTTGCCATATTCGCCACGCTTGGCAGGCGGGTTGGCGATCGCAGTATGGTATGATGGTGGAATAAATAGAGAACGCTGCGACTAAGGGTCTTACCGAAGAATGGGCACAGGTAAGTAAAGTAATTTTATTTTAGGAGCATCGTCTTCACATATTATTACATAATTAATGTATGCAAAATATTGTATAACATTTTAAAAGAGTAAGGTAGAATTTCTTGGCCATTCTTCTCCATATGAAAACTACCATTTCGAAGGGGTGACGAGAATCAATTCTATTTTATTGTAATTTTTGACGTACAAATGTGCCTTTTAAGTGCCTATTTGAAATAAATGCTTGGACTTTGACATCGTCGGTCTAGTGATCGGAAACCTTACTGCTGAGTATGAGGTCCTGGTTTCGATTACCAGGTTGAGCAAAGTGTTGTTCGGTTTTTCGAACAGGAATTACCCAGTATTACTGGGCGGAATGTGAGTGTACTATAATGTACACTTCTGCTTATCTCTTCGGGAACTCAGGCGTGATGTTATCTTATGCACTATGAAAGTAACGATTATGTTCAGAATTGCTTTTTTAAGGTTCCGTACCCAAAGTGTAAAAACGGGACCCTATTACTAAGACTCCACCGCCCGTCTGTCACCAGGCTGTATCTCGTGAACCGTGATAGCTAGACAGTTGAAATTTTCACAGAGGATGTATTTCTGTTGCCGCTATAACAACAAATACTAAAAACAGAATAAAATAAATATTTAAGGAGGGCTCCCATACAACAAACGTGTTTTTTTCGGCGTTTTTGCCTTGTGGTACGGAACCCTTCGTGTGCGAGTACGACTTGCACTTGATCAGTTAGCCAGGGGTAGCCGAAGTGAACGCTGCAGTTAGCGATACAAAGTTTTCAGTAAAAGGTACCTACCTACCTACTCTCGGTACCTACTTTTTTATTCGAGATCTAGAGGTCGACGTTTTGGGATTTGTCTATTGTAATTTTTGACGTTCGATGCTGACTTTCAGCTCGTTTTAAATAAATTAGTTTGCGAACTCAACGATTTTTTTTAAAATAACACTTTGTTCGATTGGTTTTGGAACTTTATGAAGTTCTAGCAGCGCCCCGCGGTTTCACCCGCATACCTAAGTGTTGATCGTAGGTTCGAACCCAGACAGGTGCTTTACTTAATTGTAATTCATTTCATCACCACTGCTCTCAAAACGGTGAAGTAGTTCACAGTCTGATTTCAGTCACAATCTGTCAAAAAACCTCTAATTTCCCGTCATTTTGACAAGTTTTTGACATTCTTTTGTCGCCAAGATGAGACTGCGACTAGATTTTGAACGTTTTAAGATCATACGCGCACGCCGGTAGAGGCATCTTACCTTTCTGAAGAACTAATGGCGTATATTTTTTTTTTCTTAAAAAAAGACAAAACCCGGACGAGGGGCCAAAAAGTCGGACATGTCCGTACAAATCCGGACGTATGCTAACCCTACCTACATGTGGCTAACCATCCCTATCCTATCGAGGTAAGCACATACCCTTCCGAAATCGATTACTGACGTGACGTCATCAAGACCCGGCCGACCCCGTGTTTCATGATAATAATTAATTGCGTCAACAGTACGTCATCATTAAAGCGTCTTGATTAATGATTGCGTATTCAACCTTCTACAGCGGTGACGTGGCGATTTTTTTCGGGTTAATTGATATGGTTTGTTTTTTATTTTTGGAAAATGAATTGATTATAATTTTATTAAGGTGGGTTTTATTTACGCTGAGTATGGGTTTTGAGAGAGGAGGCTTGTGTCCCAGCAGTGGCATTATATGCCCATAGACTGATTATAAATAATAAAATAAAATAAAAACTTTTTATTTCAGTCTTTTTAAAAATCCATAGTGTTAGTACAAAAGAACTTAAATGGTAGTGTTAGTACAATAGAACTTAAATGTTAGTGTTAATAATAAGAGAACAGATTAATTTTTTATTATGGGTACTAACCCAATGCTGAACATAGCGCGAGTCCAGCCTATCCGCTATAACCGCTAGGGTGCTGTTAGTGCTGGCGCGCAGCCTGCAGAGCGCCGCCGCGGCGCGGGCGCATCGCTTGCAAAGCACGGCATGGAAGCCGTCAACGCGTGCATCCGCGAACATGCCTGACGCACTGCAACAGCGCGGCAGCCCCAACAGCACCCTGAACGCATTGTTATATTGGACTCGTAGAGCGCTGAAGGATCTTTGCGTATACTGAGCCCACAGGCAGCATGTGTATAGTGAAGTACAGTGCGCTCTAAAAAGTGTTAATTTGACTTGAGCATTACATCGCTTAAACCTGTGGGCAATCATATTCGCTCTGACCGACAGCGCCCTACGTTCCCTGTCCATGTCCTCATTCATCATCATCATTTTAGCCGAAAGAGGTCCACTGCTGGACACAGGCCTCTCCCAAAAGCCATAATCGCCACGTTTGGCAGGCGGGTTGGCGATCGCAGTTTGGTATGGTAGTGGAATGCATAGAGAACGCTGCTGCCTATTCTCCGGTTAGACCCTTAGTCGCCTTTTACGACACCCACGGGAAGTATGTCCTCATTATCACGTAGGTTTTCAGTGACTATGTGCCCAAGATATTTAAAGCAAGTGACTAATTTCATAGGGGTTCCGTTCAAGAAAACTGGCGGGACCTGATCTGGTGATTTAGTACCTGCCTTAAATATCATGAGTTCACTTTTTGTGGCATTATATTTCAGACCATGGCTTGTCGCATACTTCTCACACACATTTACTAACGCCCTAAGTCCACCAATCGTTGGACTCAGCAGCACCATGTCGCAACTTAAATTATTGACACAGATGTTATCTATGTGACAACCGACATGCATGCTGCTAAGCTCAACGATCAGTGCATTTACATATAAATTGAACGAAACTGGTGACGACAATCCATCCTGTCTTACACCACACTGTAGTACATATAGATCTGATAAAGTGCCAACCCAATTTTCATAGTTTACTTGAGTCTGATACCAAGACACTTAATATCTCTATAACACTTAATATATCACTTAAAATATTTAATATCTCACTCACTACACTCAATATATCACTTAGAAATACTTCATTATCTCTCCCGTTTTGTGGTAGAGGAATTTTATTCTAGGTACCTTGTCTTCACATATAATTATTTATTTATTTAGGTCAATATTAAGTTGATGTTGATTAAAATATGATTCGCGACCGTAACAAATATGTATGTATTTACAGAATTATAATCATTACAGTCATCAACACAACTCTCTAAGACCAGGTAATCCCACTGAATGACTATTTCATGAAATCTTGACATTTGACAATTACACTTACTCAACAAGTTGTATTACTGATCTTAATGATTATAATTCTGTAAATACATAATTGTAATGATCGCGAATCATATTTTAATCAACGTACAACTTAGTGCTGACCAGCAAATTGCAAAAAACGTAAGAAAATTTGAATTTCGCGGGCTACCTTAGCGCTTCTCCCAAATCACACGTATCGTAATGTATTAGTTTAGATAAACAAAAAAAAATCAAAGATTTATGATTTCCCCGCATGTCTGTGGCGCCGCGTCTGCGAGACTTCTTTCTTGGGCCGGACGTTATTCATTCAAACCAGACATGGCAGGCTTTTATAGAACGTCTATTTCCCTTTTATTTCCGGGCCAGGAAACAAAACAATTTTTACCTATTACTGTCCCATACATGTTTTATTCGATTTGATGACAGTCTGATTTGAGAGCAAATAAAATAAAAAGAGTCATGTCACAAAATACAGATAGTACAGAAGGCAATACATAAATATACAAAGTGCGCTCTAGCAACACACACATAGACACTGCCCACGGACACGTTATCTCGGACGGGTTGGGAGCAGTGCAAGCGCGGGTGCCATTCGCTTGAGAAACGCGTCTGTGAAGTGCAAAAATGGAGCTACTAAAAATGGCTATATAAGCTCGATTTATTAGTTTCCTATTTGAAATCAGTATAAACGAAGTAATTTTTTTGTAAGGTAAATACACGCGTAAATTCATTTATGCAAGTTGAAAACATGATTTTTTGTTTGTGTACATATTGTGTTGTTTATAGTGTCAGACAGATAATTTTGTTTCGTGGAATAAAATTGACGTCTGACAGATTTTCTATGGCAGAACTGTCAAAAATTCAAAAGTATTCCTCGGATAAAATAATCTGGCGTTGGAAAAATCAGCCCTATTTTTCAATCGACAGATATTTTTTATTCGTGGAATAAAAACGACGTCTGACAGATTTTGTATGGCAGAACTGTAAAAAATTCAAAATTATTCTTCGGCTAAAATTATGGCGTTGGACAAATCATCCCTTTACCATTTTGTCAATTTAATTTGAATTTGTACAGGCGCCAGCACATCAAGCTACCCGAAACTGTCAAATTTTTCCAATCAACTTTGAATCTTATGCTTTCGCGATAAAATTGAAAATCTATTAAGAAGTTTGACAGATTGTAGTAGCTTGATGCGATGGTGTCTGTACAATAATACCAAAATGGCTCGAAGCAGAGGGCAACACGGGTTGATTGAAGGTAAGCTACGCTTGCCGCGGTCCATTTGTGGGTGGGCTGAGACCCCTCCGAGCCTCGGATAGCACGTCATTCGTAGATCTTTGGCAGAAGTTACGGGTAGTCAGAGGCCCGAAAGTCTGAGGACCAGTATTATCAAAGGGTATCGTGGTATTTATTGTATTATGTAAATGGTACACCGCAGACTACCTACTGTATTTGTCTGTCCTTTCTCTTTTTAATCTATCAATAGACAACACCGCCCATTGTGTCACCCTTTGTAAAGTTTCTATATTTATGTCTGTATCATAAATGGTGTACAGACGCCAGCACAACATGCTACCCGAAACTGTAAAATTTTCCCAATCAACCTTGAACCTTATGTTGTAGCGATAAAGTTGAAAATCTATTAAAGAAATTTGACGGATTGTAGTAGCCTATAATTATGTTTATAAAGAGTATTCTATTCTATTCTATCACCCATCCACAGACCAACCACGGCAAGCATAGCTTAACCTTATCGATCGACCTGTGCGGCAGTTATTATTTAGCCACGGTCCCCTCCAAACAACGCAACGTTAAAGATGTATGAACTTTTATATAATTATATACTAGCACTTTGCCCGCGACTTCGTCCGCGTGTATTTCGTACTTTCCTCTAAAAATTTCAAAAATGTATGTTTATGATCTTTATCATTTATTTAGATAAATAAGTATTCGGGCCAATTTTTAAGTTTATAGATCAAATGGATCAGATTTTTTAAATAAACTGTATCTCTACTTTTCACCCCCATAGGAGTGGAATTTTGAAAAATCGTTTGGGTTTTGTTCAAACTTGACTCAAAGATCCATACCCATTTTCGAGTTAATGGAAGCAAGCAGTGAAATCCACCCCTTATACTTTATAGGAGTCGATTTTTGAAAAACCCTAAAACACACACCTACTTTTTTTTGTTTTTGTAGTACCGAGTTTCGAGTTAATCCGACAGCGGGTTACAAATTTTTCTAACCTATTATCTTTGTCACCCCCTAAATCTTCTCCGAGGGGTTTTTTTAAACTAAAAGTGACAATCTTTATTATTTACTGAGACAAATATTGCCAAATTTCAAGTTTATTAACCAAATGAATAAG
Organism: Mesoligia furuncula; assembly: GCA_916614155.1. Taxonomy (NCBI): domain Eukaryota; kingdom Metazoa; phylum Arthropoda; class Insecta; order Lepidoptera; family Noctuidae; genus Mesoligia; species Mesoligia furuncula. The sequence goes on from OU744793.1 coordinate 24,429,664, forward strand.
ATTTTTAATATAGACTGTATCCCCTCTATAGGGGTGGAATTTTGAAAAATTGTCTGGAATGTTTCTATAACTGGACGTAAAGATTATTTATACCAATTTTCCAAACAAGCCGCGTAATAAAATACTCCCCTATGAAATTGACTATCCCTCCTCAACCCGTTAGGAGTAGATTTTCTAAATAAAATCCTGATACATTTTATTTTATAGATATATAAAAGTCAATACATTGTTGAAATTCAAATCGTTATAAAGCTTTATACATTGTAAAACAGCGACCTGGCAGTTGTTTGATGAAGAATTTTTAGAATAGTTACGCAACAACGCAGGCTTTGAAGTATAATATTGTGTTGCCAGAAGCCGTGAATTTATCAATGAATGTTTACAGAATGCAGAATAATTGATTCAAAGAATCGCTAGGTACAATAAATGTGTGTGTTTCTGAATTGAGTAGGTTGGTATGACGCAAAAAACGCAAGTTTTATAATGCCTAAAAGTATATGATTGCTTACAGTAAACAAAATCAGAAAAATATATGATATTCTTCAGGATATATACTAGTTAGATAGTGTGTTGAAAACATAATACAACTACGTTGATACGAGAGAAAAAAATCATGAAGATACCTCTTAAAACTTTCTTTTTACAATAAAAAACATACTAATACAGATACAATCATTCTGATTTTTTGTCAGATCATTCAACAAGCAACATACTAAAGCACTAGTGTTTTAATTTTTTAGTCCAAACAATACATTTTTTGTAAATAGATAATTGCTTCATATTTTGCAATAAATTACCAGCGCTGTGTCATCGCGCTTCTCTTTCTTTTCTATGCAGTCCGACAGTGACCTTGCTTTAGGTCATGTAGTCCCTTTAACCTTTTGACCGCCACACTCCAAACAATCAAACACGTGCCGTCGGCGTCAGTCTGTCATGTAGTCGAACCGTGACGTGCTGGGCACATTTTGGTTTGTCATCTATACATGACTGGCGGTCAAAAGGTTAATAAGTAATTATGGAACTTGATAAGCATAAGTGAAGCTACCGCAAACGATAAACTGTTGTGGCCACTGGCCGCCTTCATCATTCTCCTGTCCGTATACCAGATTATTAGGGGTCGGTGCAACATGTATTTTTCTTCCATACTTCTCTATTAGTCGTCATCTCAGTAGTCACCATCGTCTATCCATCGTTTCTTTGGCCTTCCCCTGCTCTTATAGCCACCGACCTTTATGCTCAAAACTTTCCTCGCGACAGTTTTCTCATTCCTCCGTATTAAATGCCGATACCATGACAACCAATTTTCACACAAGTTTTCAGTTACCGGTGCCACTTTCAGACTTCCACTGCCACTGGCCACTGGCCGCCCTACATTTATAAAAAAACCAGCCAAGTGCGTGTCGGGCCACGCACAGTGTAGGTTTCCGTAGTAGCCCGTTATCACAATGTAGTACTCTTCTGTTGTTGTTTATTCCGAATAAATAAAAAAAACATATTTCGTTTTTCAATGCAAGTCTTTACCCGTTATAAACAAGCAACTACTTCATCTTAGTCACTTTAAAGGATTAATGCTAAGGATTTTGTTGCGGTAGCGACCGTTGACACGACCAGTATCTAACGGCCGTACCTGGGACAGTCTCCCACATTTTTTGACGTATGTTCCCTATGTACTTGCTGGTGTCCACACGTCACCACGCACCCCTGAATGCGTACCGTCGTAGTGGGTACAACTTGGAGAGATGGGCAGCGAAGAGGCGGTGAAATAAAACTGCAGGATTTTCTTGAATTCTTGCTTGTAGATTTCGGCTTGTTCTAGTTGTTGTTGCCTCTTCGAAGGCTGAGCTGTGACTAAATTCTGCGACCAAATGTCGCTTAATTTATATCCGGCGAGGCCGGCCTACGTTACCTTATTGAGAACCATGCATTTTTAGGTCTCTTTTGCGTGTAATTTTCTCTAAGCCGAGATCTTTGAGCCTTTATTTTATAAACCTTTTATAATATTTCCATACAGTTTTTTGTTATTTATCATTCCTTATGTAACCCTTATGCTAATTAAACATCAATTTAACACTTAACTATAAACAATAAAAATATCCTAGAACAATAACTGTAAAAATTCGTGAGTCGACACATTTTCACTATACAAAATCCTTTATAATTCCTAAACTAATTGTCCGATTTGCATAATTCAAACGGTATACATGGTTTTATGACTAAACCTATCCTTTAAAACAAGAATTATTAAAATCCGTCCACAAACAAAAAAGTGAGTTTTCAAGTTACGTAAATTTGCTTGAACAAAATTATTCTTATAAGAATCCTTTCAAAAAAAGTCTTATTGGTTTGAACTACAAAAGCTAATAACAAATCCAACTTAAATAACTAATTAGAAACATAGAAAACACGAAATAAATCACTTTTAAAGTTATGAATCTAATAACACAATATTTCACATTACTTTTTGCATAGCGGTCCCGGCACTACTTGCGCCCCTGTGCTCAGATAGGGTCTCGTCGCCGACAGTCTCCCCCTCGTGCCCAGCACCGTCCTCCTGGCTCGGCGAAACTCCCGGCACCAACAGCACTATTCTCGAACTGGGTCTTCGCAGCACTCCTCCTCGTGTCTCGACGTCGACGATTCTGGTCCGCCCGTCTGGTCCCGGATACACCCGCTGAATTCTGCCGCGTGGCCAGGTGCATCTTGGCAGGCTGTGGTCGATGATCAGGACGATGTCTCCGACGCGCAGGTCTGTGGCACTGCTCCTTCCCGTCGTCTTCCTTGGCAGTAGAGTGGGCAGGTATTCTCGCAGCCAGCGTTGCCAAAAGTGGTCGGCAAGTCGCTGCGTTGTCTTCCAAGTGTGCCTGCGTTGAAGCTGCCGATTCTCGCCGCGCCGCAGGATCGCCCGAGGAGGAAGTGGTTTGGAGTGAGTGCTTCCTCCTCAATGCTCTCGGAGAGGTGGGTGAGAGGCCGAGAGTTAACTATGTGCTCGGCCTCAAGTAGGAGGGTGTGGAGTACCTCCTCTTGAGATGTCTTTCGTTGAGTGTGGCGTTCAGTGCGGTTTTTAATGATCGCACCAAACGCTCCCATGCGCCGCCCATGTTAGGCGCACCGGGCGGGATGAATGTCCACTGCACGCCGATCTTCTCTGCTTCTGAAGTGAGGTCTTCTTTCTTCATGTCGTCTAGCGCTTCTTTTAGTTCTTTATTTGCGCCGACGAAGTTAGTTCCGTTGTCGGAGTAGATGATCTTCGGCATTCCTCTTCTCGCGGCGAATCGACGATCATGCTGTCGGTGGAGAGGGAAGGAGTGAGCTCAATGTGCACAGCTCTCGTGGTTAAGCATGTGAATAGAGCACCCCATCTTTTCTCTTGACGTCTTGCCACGGTGATCATCATTGGGCCGAAGTAATCTACGCCGGTGCACGTAAAGGGAGGGTTGCTGTGCATCAGTCTTTCCTTAGGTAAGTTGCCCGTCGGTAGTTCTTGTGGTCTTCCTTTCTTCGTCTTGCACCACTGGCATTGATGCTGAACTGCCTTGATTGCTGACCTCAACCCTAGTACCCAGTATCGTTGCCTCACTTCGTTCATTACTGTTGCGTGGTTTCCGTGGTTGAAACGGCGGTGGAATTCTCCAATAATGAGTCGTGTTATCTTTTCCTTGCTATCGAGCACGATGGGTCGCTTGTAGTCTCTGGTTACGCCCTGTATCGCGTCGATCCTTCCTTTCAAACGCAGGAGACCTTCTTCTAATACCACGTCGAGCTTCTTTAACTTGCTGCTGCCTTCTAGTGGTTTTCCTTGTTCTAGACGCCTGATGTCTTCTCTGAAACTTCTCTCTTGACTTCCTTTTAGTAGCAGAGTTTCAGCTTGCTCCAGTAGGTCTGCGTTTAATGGTGCGTAATTTCTTTCTAGCTTCTTTGGAGACGAATGTTGCTTCTCGACTGTCTTTGTCTTCTTTCCTTTCGTCTTTTTCCAGGTGGGATCTTCCTTACTGACGTTGACCTTTTCTTTTGTTCTGCAGAGTTGTATGAACTGCAGTACTCTTGCGGTGGCTCGCCAAAGTCTCTTCCAGGATGAAAACCTCTCAGGATCTGGTGACGGATGGATTGTGCTTGCCGTTGCTGCGACGTCCGCTATCTTTTCTTCGCCGGTGGTTTCCTTTTTAAATGTTCTTGCTTCAGGCCAGTGAGCTTCTTCTTTTCTTAAGAATTCTGGGTCGTTGAACCATCGGTGATCGTAGTTGAAATTCTCCGGCACGTCGCGCGTTGAGTCATCTGCAGGGTTCTGCGTCGTAGGCACCCATCTCCAGTCTTGAGGCTTGGTGAGATCTTCTATTTCGGCCAAACGATGAGCCACGAACGTTTTGAAAGTTCTCGGGTCCGTCTTGATCCAGGAGAGCACAATGCTGGAGTCTGTCCAGAAAGTTTTCTTCACCATCTTCAGATCCATTTCTTCTTCTACTGAATGAGCTAGTCTGCTTCCAAGGAGGGCCGCTTGTAACTCCAGTCTTGGGATCGATACCGGTTTCAGTGGGGTGACTCGTACTTTGGCTGCCACCAAGCTGACGTGGTATGTTCCGTTCGCATCTTCTGTTCTCCAGTAGACTGTGGCTGCATACGCCGTTTCGCTTGCATCTGTAAAAGTGTGCAGCTCCCCCTCGGTGCGATGTGGCGCCAGGCATCTTGGAATCTGAAGATCTTGTAAGAGTTTCATCCTCTCCAGATATATTTTCCATGCTTCGTATTCCCTTTTTTCTATTTCTTCATCCCAACCGACGCCACTCCGCCATATGTTTTGAAGCAGCTTCTTGCCTTGGATGAGGATTGGTGACGCCAGTCCCAATGGGTCAAAAGTCGACATCACGGCGCTGGTGACTTCTCTCTTTGTAGACACCTTGAATCCTTTTGCTATTTCTTCTGGAGTGTTCCGGAGGTTTGCCCTGAAGCCGATGGAGTCCCTTTCTGTGAACCAGCGTAGTCCTAGTGTCTTTTCTTCCTTTTCACCAAGGTTCACTTCTGTTTTTTCAATTGTTTCCGTCTTTATGTCTTGCAGCAGCTCAGGTTTGTTCGATGCCCATCCCCTGAGTTCGAAGCCCGCCTTCTTGTGTATGAAGTCTACCTGCGCTGTTATTCTTCTGAAGTCTTCTTCTGAATGGAAGCTGTGCAAGTAGTCGTCCATGTAGTGGTTCAGCTCGACTGCCCTTGTAGCCTCTGGATACTGTTCCTTGTGGTCCGCTGCGTTCCGGTTCTTTACGTAGATAGCCATGCTTGGAGATGACGTTGCGCCAAAAATAACTGATGTCATCCTGTACTTTTTCGGCGACACGTCGCGCTGATCTCCGCGCCACAAGAACCTCAGGCTGTCTCTATCTTCTGGTCTGATGCGGACTTGAAGAAACATTTCCTTGATGTCGGCCGCCACTGCTAAAGGTCCTTGTCGAAACCTCACTAGTACACCGAAGAGTGATTGCAGTAGATCTGGTCCAGGCAGTAGAGCATCGTTGAGGCTTCTTCCTTTTGACTTGGCTGCAGCGTCAAAGACGATCCTTATCTTCTTCTTTAATGGATGAACTACGGAGAAATGAGGGAGGTACCACAACTTCTTAGAATCTTCTGGTTCATCAGGTGCTTCTTCTGCATATTTGTTGTCGATTAGATGCTGGATCTGGTTGCCATATTCTGTCTTCAAATGAGGATCCTTGTCTATCTTCTTTTCGATGTTGATTAATCGGTTCCTGGCAGACGTGTAGCTCTCTGGCATTCGTTCTTCTTCATTCTTCCATAGAAGTCCAGCTTCGAATCGACCATCTTCAAGTCTTCTGCAGGTTTTTTCTAGGATGGCGAGTCCTCTTCCTTCTGAGTCTGTAGTGGGTCTTCTTGGTTGCACACCAAGTGCTTCGATCGCGAAGTGATCCTTGATGGCTTGATGCATCTCTTCTTCTGGTGTGCTGACATGTAGACAAGTGTTCAGGAAGTGTACTGGTCTTGCACCTCCGATGTCTGACCCGTGGAGCACCCATCCAAGTCCTGTTCTTGAAGCGACTGGTTCCCTTGGTTTCCCTCTTTTTACTTCTTGAGTCACAATTAGCTCCCAATTGTCTTGACCGATGAGCAGTTGTGGTGACTCCCCTTCGTAATATAGAGAGTCGGCGATCTTCTTTAAGTGCTGGTAATCTTGAATCTTCTTTTTGTCTAGGAACTGTGGAGTAAGCTTCAAATCGTGCGGACTCTCTTCAGCGTCTTCTTGTTCTTCTGATGAACACCTTTCACCGTAAGGTCCAGCATCTGAGAATCCTTATTCTTTATCAACCTGCCTCCCACTGTTTCAATTACCAGCTCTTCCTTGCTTCCTTGTGCGCCGACTTCTTGTGCCACCTTCTCATCCAGAAGTGACACGGTTGACCCTTCATCCATAAGGGCCAATATCTTCTTTGATCCTTTCGTCCCGAAGACTTCTACTGGAACTATCTTCAGGTATGCCCTTGTGTTGTTGACTGCGTTTACTGATGCCGCAACGCTCACCGCCTCTTGTGGTGTCTCGCTTTTCTTCTCCTCCGAAGTCCTTTCTTCTGACTCAACGTGCAGCAGATGATGATGCCACCTCTTGCATTCATTGCACGGTGGTTTCCTGCAGCTCTCCTTCCTGTGTTTCCCTTGAAGACATTTGAAGCAGACGTGACTCTTCTTAACTGTTGCCCATCGATCTTGCACTGACATCTTCTGGAACTTCTGACATTCGACAAGAAAATGTTCACCCTCACACATAGGGCAAGTCTTCTCTTGTTGTTTCGATTCCTTTTCTTTGAAGTTCTTTTCTTTTGTTGAATGTGCTGCCTGTCGATTGGTCTTCTTGAATCCGCTCTTTTCTTCTGAGGTCGCGAAGGCTGCACATTTGTCTGCTTCTATGTTCAGGAACTTGGATACCAGCGTCAGGTCGGAGAAGTCGCCTTCTTCTGATGCTGCAGTGAAGTCATACCACCGGAACTTGAGAACCGTCGGCATCTTGTCTATGATTTGTTTCACCATCTCAGGTGAATGCAGGTACTGTGGTTTCTTCAGTCCTTTTATCGCTGCTACGCTGTTGTTGATCTGGCTCGCGAAGATGCAAATGTCTCTTGGGTTTTCTGAAATCTTCGGTAACGCCTTAACCTTATCCAATTCTGCCAACACCAGCGCATCATGTCTTCCATATCTTCTTCTGAGGGCTTGCATTACTTCTGACGGAGCGGCTTCGGAGTACAACAGGCTCTTGATAGCTTCTCTTGCGTTGCCCTTCAGTGCTCTTCTTAATCGCGCCATATTCTGGACTTCGTTGAACATTGGTGCTGTATCTTCATAAACAACCTTGAAGGCCAACCACTCTCTGCTGTTGCCGTCGAAGTGAGGTAGCTTGTGGATGTAGCTTGGCTGTGCTGCTGGTCCTCCTCTTGTGGAAAAGGCTTCTTTCAAGGCAGTCGCCAACGCTTGAATCTCGATCGTAGCTCCTTTTGTTGAAGAGTTCTCTTCAGGCTTCACCTTCTGTGGCTCTTCTGCAGTGTGCTGACCTCGCTGCTCTGGTTGTTTCTTGCTGCCATCTTCTAATACTGATGACTCGATCCAGTTCCGCACCTGTGCTGTTCTGTCTTCCTGGTCTTCCTCATCCACGGAGTCCTCGTCTTCACATTGTGTCATCTCCAGTCTGACTCGGGCTAGCTTCACCGCAGCCTGTGCTTGTTTTAGTTCCAGGCGTGCTAATTCTTCTCTGGCTTCCAGCTCGCGTCTTCTGGCCGAGGAGCTCGTGGTCTTGGTAGACCTGTCACGACGACTGACCCCCTTTGGCTTTAGGGTCGCGGTTGAACCACGAACATCTTCTGGGATCTTCTTAGTCGTCTCCTTCTGTGTGGTATCTTCTGTCTTCTTAGATGACACCGTGGTCACAGTCTCAACCGTGGTTCGCTCCGTAGTGGTACCCGAAGAAGTAGTGTTTGTGCCTGACGATGCTGTAGTATCTGATGATGCTGACGCTGATGCTGACGCTGACGCTGACGCAGACGTGACCCCTTCTGACCCTGACGTTTCTCCTGTCGCGTCCACATTGGTAGGACGGGACGGGGGGCGTAAGGGGGCATCCTTCTGTGACCTGGTTACTGGCATCTCGCAGTCTTCTTAATCTTCTGGCTTCTTCTTGCAGGGATCTGGCTCTCGAAGGACCAATTGTTGCGGTAGCGACCGTTGACACGACCAGTATCTAACGGCCGTACCTGGGACAGTCTCCCACGTTTTTTGACGTATGTTCCCTATGTACTTTCTGGTGTCCACACGTCACCACGCACCCCTGAATGCGTACCGTTGTAGTGGGTACAACTTGGAGAGATGGGCAGCGAAGAGGCGGTGAAATAAAACTGCAGGATTTTCTTGAATTCTTGCTTGTAGATTTCGGCTTGTTCTAGTTGTTGTTGCCTCTTCGAAGGCTGAGCTGTGACTGAATTCTGCGACCAAATGTCGCTTAATTTATACCCGGCGAGGCCGGCCTACGTTACCTTATTGAGAACCATGCATTTTTAGGTCTCTTTTGCGTGTAATTTTCTCTAAGCCGAGATCTTTGAGCCTTTATTTTATAAACCTTTTATAATATTTCCATACAGTTTTTTGTTATTTATCATTCCTTATGTAACCCTTATGCTAATTAACACATTGAAGGACACTGAACGAGACACAATAGAAGTTTTATTGTTATTACGTCTATAGGCGTTCAGTGTTCTTCAATGTGTTAAACATCAATTTAACACTTAACTATAAACAATAAAAATATCCTAGAACAATAATTGTAAAAATTCGTGAGTCGACACATTTTCACTATACAAAATCCTTTATAATTCCTAAACTAATTGTCCGATTTGCATAATTCAAACGGTATACATGGTTTTATGACTAAACCTATCCTTTAAAACAAGAATTATTAAAATCCGTCCACAAACAAAAAAGTGAGTTTTCAAGTTACGTAAATTTGCTTGAACAAAATTATTCTTATAAGAATCCTTTCAAAAACAGTCTTATTGGTTTGAACTACAAAAGCTAATAACAAATCCAACTTAAATAACGAATTAGAAACATAGAAAACACGAAATAAATCACTTTTAAAGTTATGAATCTAATAACACAATATTTCACATTACTTTTTGCATAGCGGTCCCGGCACTACTTGCGCCCCTGTGCTCAGATAGGGTCTCGTCGCCGACAGATTTTGTATTTGGTACAAAATTATCCAATACCCAAGTTCAACGACTATTACTGCTAAACTAATAAAGTTATCTTAACCGCTAAGTATAGTTTTCCTTTAAAGTTCAACCCTCAAGTCATTTTAGAAGAACTATTCAACGATACCCCACACGATCGTCGTCTACCCACACGATGGGGTAGACGACGAAAAAAATATTCATCCCCACTTCACATGTAGGGGAGCTACCCTAAAAAAAATAATTTCCAAAATTTTATTTCACCACTTTGTCGGCATAATTGATATACGTACTCCTACTAAATTACAGCTTTCTAGTACTAACAGTCTCTTAGCAAAACCTCGGACAGATAGACAGACAGACGGACATGACGAAACTATAAGGGTTCCTTGTAGGAACTACGGAACCCTAAAAAGCGAACATCGTTCAACACAGTGGCTGCCCCAATAGTCCGTTTGAGAGTCGCTATTGACAGTAACCGAAGTAATACCAAAACGGTTTAGAAACGTTTTTGTCACTTTACTTCAAAATAATGAATGTCAACATTTCGCTAGACATTTCCAAGTTACGCCACGACACTTACTTTGCTTTTAAAGCTAAGCAATCGATAAGTGAGTGACAATGTTTCACTGATGACCCAATTGGTCTCGTTGGACGATCCCAGCAGGTCAGCTGCTTTGACATGACACATCAGTATGTAGTACCTACATCAGTGTAGCAACACAACCAACTAAAATAAAATAAAAACTGGCCAAGTGCGAGTCGGACTCGCACACGAAGGGTAATTTTATTATTTATTATTATAGAATTTTAATAATAAATAATAAAATTAAAATAAAATAAATATTTAAGGGGGCTCCCATACAAAATACGTGTTTTTTCAACGTTTTTGCCTTGTGGTACGGAACCCTTCGTGTGCGAGTCCGACTCGCACTTGGCCAGTTTTTATTTGAAATATTCACAAAATACTCAGTTGTATTCACAACTGAGTATTTTGTGAATATTTCAAGTGCCTACCTGTTGTCATTATTGATATCGAGCAAAACAGAGCAAAAATATCGCGTTTGTTGTATGGGAGCTCCCCTTAAATATTTATTTTATTTTGTTTTTAGTATTTGTTGTTATAGCGGCAACAGAAATAGGTACATAATTTGTGAAAATTTCAACTGTGTAGCTATCGCGGTTCTTGAGATACAGCCTGGTGACGGACAGACGGACGGACGGACAGACGGATAGACAGCGAAGTCTTAGTAATGAGGTCCCGTTTTTACCCTTTGGGTGCGGAACCCTAAAAAGGAAGAGACCGGCTTCCTTTGTTCCAGGAACATTTGCTGTAAGAAACAATGTTTTGTAACTATTGTGGTCTAATAATGTATTGAAAGAAAAATAATAGTAGATTTTTGCATCGAGCGCAAAGTGAGTAATGCACGAGTGTTATGTTTACACGAGTTAAATTAACACCAGTGCATGAATTACTCACTTTAGCAAGGTGCATAATCTACTTTTCTTTCAACTACCAATCTACCTACCGTGATAAAATATACCTACTGAAAATAAAAACTCAACTTAATAAAAACAAGGTTTTCATAAGCTTTTAAATATTGATCCCGCGACTCTTGCGGCAAAAGGTTATTAACAATTTCATTTGCAGCTGTTTTTAAAGGGTGTAAAGTTTTACAATGGTACAAAATGCGCGCCACTTGTTTTTTTTTCACCAAGTCGGTTTTATTCAGCCGATTGATATTTTCAGCCAGCATATTTTTGATCTATTGCATACATTTTATATTAAACTTAAAGGGAGACATGAAACCTCTGTGGTCAATTTATATCTAAATAAAAAAGAAAAAAAACAGAGCATTAATGAAAAACTATGTAACCATCGGTTTCGTAGTGATTAATGATAACATTGCTATGTAGTTGAAATAAAAAAAATTAAACTGAACATTATGATAACATTCGTTAGTAGGTAGAGCGCATGTACGTAGTAGTCCTTATACTAAAAAAGTAAAAAAACCCAGCCAACGTGCTAAAACAGCGCTTGGTGCGAAAATTCTAGAAGGTTTCTACTTGTACATTTAACTTTATAACCAGATTGTCGCCCGTTGGCAACGCTAATGGAATGTGTAAACTATTCGAATAACGTTATACTACTTGCTTTTGTACTTTGGCTTTTGTTCGTTCATTTTCGCATGCTACAGGAATAGTGCTATAATAATATTACTTTTTAACCGACTTCTAAAAATGGAGGAGGTTCTCAATTCGGATGTTTGTATTTTTTTTTTTTATGTTTGTTCGCGCATAACTCCGTCGCTTGCCAACCGATTTGAAAAATTCTTTTTTTGTTGGCAAGGGTCTTCCCACTTCCCAAATGGTCCCATGAAAATTATATTGAAATCGGACAAGTCGTTATTGAAAAATCCACAAAAATCTAAAAAAAAAATTAACTACATTGTCTACATTAACGATCTTTTCGTTTACTCTGCATTGCGTTTATTGTACGCGCATAACTCCGTTATTTACGAACTGATTTAGAAAATTCTTTTTTTAAAGTAACTTGAGCATTTGCTCTCGGAAATCATCATTTGGTAAAGTGGAGCTCATGATAAAGACCACAGATGGCCTTCGGAACTACTCAATGACAAATTTTTCATGGGTTGCGATACGATTACTTTAATATGGTTGCTAAGTAATTACTCGTTACAATGCGTATGGTGAAATGGAGCTGATGGTGACTTCTCAATCAAGTTTTTATTTCTATACAATTTCAATATTTAGTTTCACATAACCTCATGGCTGTTTTCGTACCTATTGCACATCTACATTGGCCAGTTATGCTTAAAGGCGCACAAACAGGCGCGACACGCGATATAATCGCGCGTGACACAAAGGCACCGCAAGTCGCGCAACGAGCCGGTGCCTTTGTGTCGCGCGCGATTTTATCGCGTGTCGCGCCTGTTTGAAGGAGCCTTAATTCCCATGTAAAAAAGGGCCAGCCTATTGACATCAACCAGCCGCAACTCCAGGCTGGTACTGGGAAATTCCAGAGGGAAAAACTCAATAACATTTTGCCAGACCGGGAAATGGAATCCAGGAGCTCATGAACAGCAGTAGCGTATGCGACTACTAGGCGACCGAGGTTGTCGATTTCGTTTAAATTCCGCCTAAAACTAGATCTTGGCTAAGATGCAGAATGCAGTAACCCGCAAAAATATACACATGCAGAAGGTGTGATAAATAACATGATAAAACCTATATTTTTAACCGACTTCATAAAAGGAGGAGGTTCTCAATTCGACTGTATGTTTGTTACGCGATATCTCTTACAATTGTTAATCGATTTCAAAAATTCTTTGTTTAATGTATAGGGTATTCCTCAGGGGTGGTTCCGTATACATTTTATTAACTTTGCTTGGGCAGTTTTTGAGTTAGCTTCAATAATAAGTTATTGTGCCACTTAGTTTATATTGATGATGTTATAATAACTTCCTGTCATTGACATTTCATAGCAAGTGGTGTTATACAAATTTGTGACTACTTTGACAACTTAGAAGTGAAAAATAGTGTGGTGGCTAGTTTTGTAACATTATTTTGATTTAAAAGAGTGACCGTGGAGTTTCTTCCCCGTTCTTCTCCATAGGAACCTACTAGGCTTTGGAATGGTCAACTAGCTTCATCTTTCTGACTGACCTAATCCTTGACAATTCAAAAGTGCTTGTAATTGGTTTAATTGAAATAAATGCTTTGAGGTGAAGGGCCCGTGGCTAAATAATAGCAGCCACACAGGTCGATCGATCAGGTTAAGCTGCGCTTGCTGCGGTTGGTCTGTGGATGGGTGGTCACCCATCCAAGGCACGGAGGGGTCACGGTATGTAAAGATGGTCATCTTTACATACCGTGACCGCTCCGTGCCTTGGAAAGCACGTTAAGCCGTTGGTCCCGGGTGTCATTCGTGGATCTTTGAAAGTCGTTACGGGTATTCAGAAGCCCGAAAGTCTGCCAACCAGTCTTACCAAGGGTTATCGTTAATACGATAATCTATACTACGATACTGGGTAATCCCAGTAACTGGGTTGTGGAGGTCAGATAGGCAATCGCTCCATGTAAAATACTGGTATTCAGCTGCATCCGGTTAGACTGGAAGCCGACCCCAACATAGTTGGGAAAAGGCTAGGCAGATCATGAAATTAATTCTTTGAGTTGAGTTGAATAATGCAAAACGCAACTCAAACCTCCCTACCTACATATACTCAACATGAACATTATAATGTCATGGATTTCCGACAAGTAATGCCTGATTTTATACCTTTGTTTTTGGTTTTACGGGTGACTTTGTGAATTACTGGAGTTCAGGTAAAATTCAAAGCTATGAGACATGGAGAGAATCCCACCTGTAACCTAGATTAGATAAGAAATCAAACCTGATTCGGAAGAAACTGGAAAAATGAAAATACTGAAAAATTACTTTTCCTTTGACACATACAATTCCTGGGCAAGATTTGATCTGTACCTGGAACGCAATTTCTGGAAACAATAAATAAATGGATGATATCTTTTGCTTCATTGAGTTGGCCAAACCTTATCAGACAGAAAAACAAACAAAAAGATATTAATATCTGATCTCTGAAATTGAGCTCATGATTTCTTTGATGATAAGAACAGTAATAATTATAGTTGTACTTAAAGGTACACAGCCTGTAATTACTAACATAATATTTTGTGGCAGAAGAGTTTCGGTAATATTATACAGGGTTATTGGGACAACTTTTACTATGGGACCAAATCTGAAATTGCGAAAAAAAAATCAGCTGTTCTCTACATTTTTTCATTCGCGGCGAGAAGGTTGCCGCACGTGGCGTGGTCTTTGAATCGATTTGATTTTCCCATCAGTTAATAGTGCTTGTGACGTCATAGTAGGTAGTCAAAAATAGCATGTTTGGTTTTCATACAGATCGTGCATACTTGCGTTATCTAGGTTAAATAGACCGATGATGACAACCGATTTTCACACACCTTTTCAGTCACCGGTGCCACTTTCAAACTTCCTCCTTCCTCTTATGTACTCATTTCTTATCCTATCCGTTCGTGTAACACCACACATCCGTCTTAGCCTTCTCATCTCAGCTGCATGCAATTGCTTTTCATCAATCCCTTTGGAACTAAATAAATGATATGATGATGATTTTTTTGAGATTCTGATTTAATTTACAAAAGTATCATCACAATCCTTCGCAAGATTATTACAAAGAGGTAAACTTAATCGTACTTAGCCACACCTTTATACTAAGCTTTCACAAACCTGAACCCAAGACCTCAATTAACTTAATGTCTCAACAAGTGCAGTTACAGTAATACTGAAACAAAGTCCGTTACTGCAATGAAGTTGTATAGAGCTGTGAAACGGGTAAAGGACGGTTTACTTACCTGTTAGTTAAGTAATCCGCCTCGCTCGGTTAAACGGTACTACGGAATGATGTCAGTGACAATGTAAGTGTCTTGTCTAGCTTCAGTTTTTACACCTCTCACACGTTTGCCCGCCTACCTGTCGAAACACACCACGCGTCCGAGTAGTTGAATGGACGCATTAAAGTCATTGTTTTAACAATGACAATACTTGTGTACACTTAGTGTACCGTTGACGTTTCGAGCACTTTCTCTTATGTACCTACACTTGGTGTTCACTTGACGTTTCAGGGGTTAAGCAAAATATTTACTTTTTTTGTTGTAATTTGGTTGTGGTTTCAAATCCAGGCCACCAATGTGACTTTTTCTACATATCTCGGACAGAACTGACATGGTGAAGGAAAACATCATGAGAAAATTTGGACTATAGTTAATACTAGCTGCACCCCGCGGTTTCACCCGTGTAAGTGTCGATCCCGTGGGAATATCGAGATAAAAAGTAGCCTATGTGTTAATCCAGGTTATAACCTATCTGTGTGCCAAATTTCATCCAAATTCGTTCAGCCGTTTGTGCGTAAAGAAGTAACAAACATGTAAACACACACTCACAAACTTTCGCCTTTATAATATTAGTATGATTATAATAATAAGAGGGGCCCGTGGCTAAATAATAACAGCCGCACAGGTTAATCGATCAGGTTAAGCTACGCTTGCCGAGGTTGGTCTGTGGATGGGTGACCATATTTACATACCGTGACCCCTCCGTGCCTAGAAAAGCACGTTAAGCTGTTGGTCTCGGCTGTCATTCGTGGATTTTTCACAGTCGTTACAGGTAGTCAGAAGCCCGAAAGTGACAACCAGTCTTACCAAGGGGTATCGTATTACCCAGTAATCAAGTAATGCATTATCATCCAGGTTGTGAGATCAGACAGGCATCGCTCTATGTAAAATACTGGTATTCAGCTGCATCCGGTTAGACTGGAAGCCGACTCAAACATAGTTGGGAAAAGGCTAGTCAGATGAGTGTGATAAGTCTGAAATCGCTAACCCGCGTTGAGCAGAGGCCTTTGCCCTGCATATCATTGGGAAAATAATAGGCTGGTATAACTATTTATGCTCGTCTGCAGACTAATAGACTAGTTTTGAAAGCCCCTTCTTGCATATGCTTAACCTTGCAAGTATTACACAAATTATTCAGAACAAGTACAAACTAACGGAGAAAGGTCATGAGCAGATTTCTTCACTTATTGGCTTTAAATCCATGAAAATTTCTTGAAATACGACAAGACTGTAAGACTATAAATAAGTCGAGTATAATGTTCAAGGTGCTGAATATTGATCTTATTGTTAACCTGACAGTAAATTATGTTCTATGTTACCATAAAAAGATCCGACGGTAGATTTTATTCAAAATTTTAGTAGGTAGGTATTAGCCATTTTGGCATTCCGCATCCACTCTACCCCAGTCACCTTCTTTAGGTCGTCCGTCCATCTAGCTGGGGGGCGTCCCACACTACTCTTGCCGATGCTGTCTCCACTCCAGGACTCGTCTACTACACCAGCCATCGGTCCTTCGACAGACATGGCCAGCCCACTGCCACATCAGTTTGCTTACTCTGCAAACTATGCCTCTGCCTAACCCTTGCGGGAAATACAGGCGTAATGTTAAAGTGATAAAAAACTCAGCATTTAGAAGTATCTAAGGACGATAAGACCTGTGATTAATACGTAGAAACGCTTAAAGTAATCTTTAAAGTAGATTTTCATTAGTGAATCCGCACATCTAGTTCGATTAATTCCGGCTCGTTTGGTAATCCTCTTCGCTTGACTGCAGCTTACCACCTGTGTTAGTACTGTAGACTAACTACTCAAGCTGGTTGTGCAAATTGTAGTATATATTAGGTATTATCGATATGTATTGTATAGTAGTTAGATTTGTTTAATTACGTAAGTACAGGCAGGGAAATCTATTCGTCAATCTTTGACAGTGATTACGGGGCGTCAGAAGCCCGAAAATGAAACAACCAGTCTTCCAAGGGGTATCGTATTACCCAGTTACTGGGTTGTGGAGGTCAAATAGGCTGCCGCAGCATGTAAAATACTGATATTTAGCTGCATCTGGTTAGACTGGAAGCCAACCCCAATTGATTTCTGCTGGCTCTACTGACAGTGTTTAAAGAAGAGAAAAATATTTTTATATATATTTTATTATTTTTATATATTTTATTATTTTTATATAATATTTTATTATAAATATTTATATTTTTATATATGGCTACATAAGATCCATTTTACTTCTAAGATAATTATAGCAACAAACCTTACGTCTTTGAACTCGATTGTAAGGTTATAAGTACATAAATTGTATGCCATTCTGGATAGAATGGCATACAAACTGGGATCAGTTGAAAACCATAGGGAATTCGGCTCTCAAAGATAAACGAACAGACCACGTAAATGTTACAAAGCATACACCGCTTATGTATTCTCTGGAGGAGAGATCGCTATTAGAGAGACTGAATTTAGACTTAAATGCCTGTACCTATGTTCTGAGGTTAACAGCTAGGTTAGGTTAATTGTATTTATATGTAATACTAGCAGCGCCTCGCGGTATCACCCGTGTAATTTTCGATATCGTGAGAATATCGGGATAAAAAGATGAAAAACCGTCCAAGTGCGTGTCGGGCCACGCACAGTGTAGGGTTCCGTAGTAGCCCGTTATCACAATGTTGTTGTTGTCGATTCTGTTGTTCTTTATTCTCAATAGGTAAAAAAAAACATATTTTGGTTTTCAATGCAAGTCTTTACCCATTATAAACAAGCAACTTCTTCATCTTAGTCAATTTAAAGGATTAATGCTAAGGATTTTGTAATTGGTACAAAATTATCCAACATAGTTACATTAGTTCAACGACTATTACTGCTAAACTAATAAAGTTATCTTAACCGCTATACTTTTTCTTCAAAGTTCATGAAATGCACCTTCATCGAGATTTTTTCCAGATTTTTCAAGCTAGTAGAGGGGGGGGGGGGGACGCCCTACTGGAACAATAATTTGCACTTTAAACTTTAATATTTCGTAAATGGAGCATTAAATCTAAAAATAATTTTAGCAACCCCTAAGCCATTTTAGAAGACCTATTCAACGATACCCCACACAATGGGGTAGATGATGAAAAAAATATTCATCCCCACTTCACATGTAGGGGAGCTACCCTAAAAAAAAATATTTTCCAAATTTTTATTTTACCACTTTGTGGGCGTAATTGATATACGTACTCCTACAAAATTTCAGCTTTCTAGTGCTAACGGTCACAGAGATTAAGCGAGGACGGACAGACAGACGGACGGACAGACAGACATGGCGAAACTATAAGGGTTCCTAGTTGACTACGGAACCCTAAAAATGGTCTATCTATGTGCCAATTTTCATCCAAATTTGTTCAACGGTTTACGCGTGATTGAGTAACAAACATCCAAACATCTTCACAAACTTTCACATTTATAATATAGTAGGATTGTTTAATATTATATTTATATTACCTATAAATACTATCATTATTAATCCTACTAATATTATAAATGTGATTGCGTAAAGCAGTTGGTCCTGCGCCTGATCTCTCTCCGGTCGTGTGGGATTGCCGTCCCATCGGACTATGAGAGTAAAGGAACAGAGAGTGCACCTGTGTTTACGCACACACTTGTGCACTATAATATCTCCTGCGCACCTGGCTAATCTCAGTTAAGATTGGCCACCGTGACCGAAATTGGTCGGGAGGCTATTATTTTATTATTATAAATACAAAAGTTTATGAGGATGGATGTTTGTTACTCTTTCATGCAAAAACTGTTGAATGGATTTTTATGAAACTGTGCAATAATTTAAAGCTTAGACATCAGAATAACACTTAGGATAAGTACCTACTTTTTATACCGATATTCCTACGGGATCAACACTTATGCGGGTGAAACCGCGGGGCACTGCTAATCTAAGTCTATGTGGAAACGCTGGGAGGGGAAAGCCCTAGGAGAACATATTATAGTAGAATGCCGAGACAAACTCAGAAGTCACATTCTCTTTTAAAGTCCAGACATAATCTTGCTCAGGTTATATGAAGACCTTGTGGATCGATGTCTGAGATGGTCTTTTTAGAAAAGAATCACACAGATTGAGAGGACCCGTCATGTCAGTGCACGCATTTGTCAGAAATCGTGCAGCTCAACTCAAAACTTAAGGAGCTCAATGATCCGACGAATAATACCAAAGAAAGGACGTTTGAGTACGCCACATAAATTCCTCAAACTGCCAGACCACGACAAAAACTAACAGAACAGAGAGAATAATATTTTTTTTTTAATTGAATAAAAATGGCTTTCATTGTGACAGTTCGACAACATTCATTGCGTTGTTTACATTGTTAAGCAGACGCATTTTTCGATCATATGAAGCAATGGATTAGCAATATCCTTCAAAATTATTCAGATTGTGATTATATGCAGGTGGCGTTCTGTAGATTCTGCTTATCCTCATGAGAAGAAGTTTATGTAAACTCTTCTGTCACTGGCGTCACTTTAAACTACCTCTTATATATACAACGTTATTTTTAGTATATGCGAAACCTGAATATAGTTTGTTCAGAATAAGTGACTGAATCGATTCCAATAATTTTTACCCCATGTTATATTTTGTCCCAAAAATATATAAAAAAGGTTAAAAGTTGGACACCGAGCGACACTAAGTAGGTTATCCAATCACCACGCCGAACGGTTAGGTACCTAGGTATTATTATCAATGAGCGCAAGACGGCGCGGCACGAGCGGTGCGGGTAAGTATCTTTTTGTATGGACAAACAGGTAACTTAACAACCTTATTACTTTGTGATTTTTCATGATACAGTTTTAAAATTTTGTACATAAATTCTTTACATAAAAATACTAGACACATGTTTCGGGTTTCGCATATACTAAATATAATGTTGTATACTCATTTCTTACTTTATCCATTCTCGTCACTCCACACACCCATCTCAACATTCACATCTCCGCTGCAAGCAATCTTTTTTCATCCGTCTTCTTCACGGCCCAGGATTCAGACCCATAAATTACGACAGGCGTTATCACGGACTTATAAATGTTCCCCTTTAACTCGAGGGGCATCCGTGGGTCGCAAGTTGTTCCTGTGACCATTATACCATTTTCCATTTTGTCGCCATTATATCCATCCTGAGTTGATGTTTGCTTATGTATTCACGCCCTAACACCTAAAACAGACCTGTCTATATGTACTAAGTCTATTTTAAGTATTCAATAACTTAGGTTAATATTGACACGTATAGGTATATCGTATGTCGTCATAGTAAGGCGAAATTGTATTTTTGCGAAAGCGCTAAGTAAACAAGATGTTTCGTGAAAACTTTGAATAACGTGTACCTAGAGGTAATATTTTAACGCGATCTTGCTGAACAGTCTTTGCAACTTCGCGAATCTACGATCGATTTTTTTTTCTTATTAAAAAATAAAGTTTATCTACTTATTAGGTTAAGAACAAGGAGCCATTTTTAAAATGCGTACTTTTTTCCGACCGTGGTAAAGTTCTCAGTCTTCTTCTTAGCGTGTCGATAGAAAATATAAAACGTAAAAATATAACAGGTCGAGGAAAAAAATAATGGTTCCACAATCTCTTGCAAGTCGCCCATAAGACGGATGCTCTTGTCATCCGCTTCCTTCGATTCGTCGGTAAAGTATTTTTTTATAAATATGTCGGAGAAATCATTAGTACGGGAGCTGACTTGACAACGAGGTGGAAGCGCTGTGGCGACAACGCTTCGACGGAGTCATTCGTTTGACTATCCGGAACGCCAGCGCCATCTGGTGGCGCTTGAAAGAGGCTAGCCTGAGTTTGTGGGGGTCGACGACAGCTCGACAGAACGATGTAGAGCTCTCTTGGACATTGGACATCGTACGAACAACATGTGCTCAGAAACTGTCCCGCGTTCCGTATCTGGTTGTGTCGCGTACCTACAGCGCCTAGAGTATTAGTGTTCGGTGACCTACAGTGTGTAATTTGCTAGTGTGATTAAATTGTTCGTGAAATTCTAATCTGGTTTGAACTGCAAACAGTTTTTCTATTGCGCAATAACCAACACATACCCACACTACGCCCACAGTAGTTAAAATATGGTTGGTAATATCGAGACAGACATACCTTCTCCGTCAAATATAATATGTAAATTTTTCTCTCTCTCATAATTCATGCGTTCGTTATCATACTCCGATGTCACTTTGTGGACAATAGTGTTGGTTATACGTTTTTTCTACTGTGAAATAACTACCTTTTGTAAATGCTGTTATGTAAATCTGTTTATTGACCCAAAAAACAGAAGACATTTTTTTTCATAGTTTATTTACATTTGACTATAATCTCTATGTGCCATTTTGTCCGATAACTAGTTGTGACATAACCCCATTGCTGTAGAAATTTCGGAACTTCTAATCAAAAAACTGCGACAAGTAACATGATGAAAGACCACACCCTTTCTGTTAATCAATTCCGGTCGTTTTTTCTCAATTTCTTGCTTGAGTCTCATCAGCTGTTGGCAGTAGAGATCCGAATTGATGGTTTTGTCCGGCAGTAAATGAACGATGCCCTTCCAATCCCACCATACACACAGCATCACCTTATTGCGAGTTAATCCGGGTTTCGCTATAGTCTGTGGAGCTTGTTCTTGTAATAGGTGATCCACTTTTTATCACCAGTGATCAATCTTATGAAAAATGGTTCGGTTTCATTACGTTTTAATAGAGAATCGCAAATGAGTACACTGTCGGACGGTTTCTTTCAGTGAGCTCGTGTGGCACCAAAATATCGAGCTTTTTTGTATACCCAAACCTTTTCAAATGGGTCAAAACTGTTTGGTCGTCAACCCCCAACTCTATACCTATATTGTAACTACTGATATGCTGATTTTGTTCCACTTTTTCAAAACTGGCATCGCCGTTTTCCGTAACAGGGCGACCAGAGCGAGCTGCATCTTTGACATCAAAATTCCTGGACTGAAAACGCTTTGGACCAAATTTGTGTTACTCTTACTGACTAAGTCCATAAATCTAAGTCCATAAATGTCACATATTTTTTTCGCGGCTTGTGGCGCATTTTTTCCTTTTTGTATTTGTAATGAAATGTATCGAATCATTTTAGTGGAAAGAAAAATAATTGAAAAGTGGCGGGAAATCGTTACTACTTTTTATTTTTTAAATTGTCATCTATCTAATAGTTTCAAAACTAGCCATGATACAAACAGTACAGCCCAAGAGATTGTACTACAACTTTATACCTATAAAATACGAAAGACTTTTTCCCCGACCTATTATGTAATATTATTTGTATTATTTAAATTTGTTTTGCCCAAAATTCAGTAACCCGAATACCGTTCACTGGCACATCCATTGTTTTCGTATAAAACTGACAACTGGTTTAAAATTAAATTGTTGTTATTAGAACTGTATTTCAATCACAGTTACGCTATCATTACAAAAACTGGTTGGATGGTTTAAATAAATTATTTCAAAAGATAGACCTTATTTTGTGAAATGTGTAAAATGTTAAAAAATCGCAAAGAATGCGCGCAATATGGATGAACTATGAAGAAATGTCTTAACGCTGTGAGAGCGTGCGCCATTTTTTGCTCCGTTTGTGTAATTACTGTATCCGGTGGGTGGAAAAAAAAAAATACATTTGTATGATCGTTTGTGAGTACCTAGGTAATGTTGTTTTGTACAAAATATTCAAATTACCTAAAACATTATGCATTTACATGCAAAAAATTTATAAAATTATGTTATTCATCATCTGCCTAAGCCTTTTCCGAACTACATTTGTTGGGATCGGCTTCCAGCTTAACCAGATGCAGTTAAATACGTAGAGCGACTGTCTAAAATTATTATTATTGTAGGTGAATAAATAAAAAACTGGCCAAGTGCGAGTCGGACTCGCACACGAAGGGGGACCGTACCACGAGGCAAAAACGCCGAAAAAAACATGTTCGTTGTATGGGATCCCTTAAATATTTATTTTATTTTAATTTTAATATTTATTATTAAAGTTAAAAAACAACTGAGTACTTTGTGAATATTTCAAGTGCCTACCTGTTGCCATTTTTGATATCGAGCAAAAAAGGGCAACAAAATCGCGTTTTTTGTATGGGAGCCCCCCTTAAATATTTATTTTATTTTGTTTTTAGTATTTGTTGTTATAGCGGCAACAGAAATACATCATCTGTGAAAATTTCAACTGTCTAGCTATCGCGGTTCTTAAGATACAGCCAAGTCAGCAAGTCAACAGCGAAGTCTTAGTAATAGGGTCCCGTTTTTACCTTTTGGGTACGGAACCCTAAAAATTATATATTGTATGAAGTAGACCAACTCTATTACGGAAATAAATAAGAGCATTGTCAAACACGAGCCTTATTTGTATGAAAATAACCCTGAATCGCACCACCGTGCCGCGCCGGGTGCCGCCACATTTTCAGCACATTTCAAAGTGTATACTTAGAAGTAAAATATCTTCGCAAAGTCGGTTAACCCGAAACTGCATCGTCGAAACTGCAATGCAGACATCAAATTGAAAGAACGTTTCCTTATATTTCCTAACCAAATATTAGGGTACCTGAAACGATTTAAATGGAGTCACGTTATTTGACAGCACCGAAAAATTCAACCTTAACTTTACCGTATAAAGTCCGAATTACTTTGGTGTATAAAATTCATATAGACGTAATCTCTGCCTAGGGAAATTTTATACTTTTAAGGAGAATATTGTAGAGGGCCGCATTCGCGAAATGAGGTGCTTATGCCGTTTTTAAGCAGTTACGAGCTAATTACAATCTTGAGAATGTAATTGCCTTAAGAAAGGATTAAATTCTGAGTGGTACATAGGTTTTTGAAGAAATGAGAAGAACCTTTAACTACTCAGGGAAAAATTCCCTCATTGGTAAATACCCTCCAAAAATTATTGGAACACAAAAATAACAAAACGCAAAAAATAAACGTCAATTTATTTAAGGGGACAACATGACCTAAAGCGTGGTTAGTTTCGGACTGCAAAGAAAAGAAAGAGAAGCGCGATTACAAAACGCTGGTAATTTATTGCAAAATCATCATCATCTGCCTAGCCTTTTCCCAACTATGTTGGGGTCGGCTTCCAGTCTAACCGGATGCAGCTGAATACCAGTATTTTACATGGAGCGACTGCCTATCTGACCTCCACAACCCAGTTACTGGGTAATACGATACCCTTGGTAAGACTGGTTGTCAGATTTTCGGGCTTCTGACAACCCGTAACGACTGTCAAAGATCCACGAATGACAGCCGGGACCAACGGCTTAACGTGCTTTCCGAGGCACGGAGGGGTCTCGGTATGTAAAGATGGTCACCCATCCACAGACCAACCGCGGCAAGCGTAGCTTAACCTGATAGATCGAACTGTGCGGCTGGTATTCTGTAGCCACGTGCCCCTCAATTTATTGCAAAATATGAAGCAATTATCTATTTATAAAAATCTATTGTTTGGACAAAAAAAATAAAACACTAGTGCTTTAGTATGTTGGTTGTAGAATAATCTGACAAAAAATCAGAATGATTGTATGTATATTAGTATGGTTTTTATTGTAAAAAGGAAGCTTTTAAAGGTATCTTCATGATTTTTTTCTGTCATATCAAATTAGTTGTATTATGTTTTCAATACACTATCTACCTAGCATATATTCTGAAGAATGTCATATATTTTTCTGATTTTGTTTACTGTAGTCGATCATATACTTGTATTGTTTCTAAAACTTGCGATTTTTTTGCGTTAAGGTCCTGTAATCCCCTTAAGGACTAGCAGTGCGTCGCGGTTTCATTCGCATAAGTGTTGATCCCGTAGGAATATAGGGATAAAAACTATCCTATGTCCTTCCTCGGTATTCAATTTATCTCTCTGCCAAATTTTATCTAAATCCGTTCAGAGGTTTAGGCGTGAAAAGGTAACATACAGACAGACAGAGTTACTTTTGAATTTATAATATTGGTATGGATTACATGTAATATCTTTTTAACAGAAACACTTATAAAAAGCTCATTTGGAACATTGTTTACGACACTATTACGATTGTTTGTTTTCTCAAGAGATTTGAATTGATTTATTTACCTACTCCCCCAACCCAGGCAATCCATTTGGAACACAAAACTTATAAGGTTAAGTTTGAGGCAAATATAGATTATCTTTGTTTTATTTTTATATTATGACTAGCAGTGCCCCGCGGTTTTACCCGCGTAAATGTCGATCCCGTGGGAATATCGGGATAAAAAGTAGCCTATATGTTAATCCAGGGTGTCGCTACCTCCATACGAAATTTAATCAAAATTGGTCCCGCAATTTGAGCGTGAAGAAGTAACAAACATATAAACACACCCCCACACGACCACTCACAAACTTTCGCCTTTAAAATATTAGTGTGATGTGTTTGAGGGTTCTTACACAAGAACTTAAGTATAAAACAAGATAAACCAGGTATATAAAAATATTATTAGTTTAAACTTCATAATAATTACGTAATATAGAAGTAAATAGTCTTTTATTCATTAATCCTGGTACAGTTAGCATTCCCTCGATGCTGACAGCACAAAGATTATTTTTCATTCCTCATTAGGAAACAAATACGACTCAAATCAGCCATCGATTATTCAAAATGACTAACAAATCGCAAAACCTATATACCACATAAAAAGCTCTCATTAGTCAGTTCTACTAAACATCTCATCGCAACAAGTAACCATTGGCACGAGATAATTTAACGAACCTCATCCGGAACTGAATGTCTAAATGTACTGAAAGGATAAAACCCATCAAAAAAAACGACGTTGGCATATTTCCTCCCTTTCAAACAGAAATGGGAAAATACAGGAACGACGCTCCCCTTCAATATGTAAAAGTAGCGAATGAAACCTTCAATATCCACAAAAAAATATGAAAAAAGGGAATAACAAACATGTTTGTGTCCGATATGGAAGGGTACTCGCACGTGTCATTTTATTGAAAAACCTAGACCGACTCTGTATGAAAACGTAGCAACAATGGCTGAAACGTTTGGCGACGAGAATAGAAAAGGTCGTGAGTTCAAACGGGTGAGCTTTCGCCTAAAATTAGCGATTTTCTGCTGAACCAGACTGCGGCAATGTTCCTTTGTACAGTCGGTGGCCAACATTATCTGACCCACTTGAGTGATAGCGAATTTGAACCTTATCGTGAACATTTGGAACACTCCGTGCAAGTATTTCGATAAATCATGTTGTTAGGCGATTTTAATCATTATATTGTTGTTGTTAAGGTTGAAAGGCTAATGAGTTTCAAGACTACTAAAAAAAACCAAAGCGAGGGTGGATGAATAAAAAAAAAATATCGCGCATCAGTAACATTTTAACGGTGTCTACGGTTAATAGCTAAATTCCGTGATTCATTTTAATAGCTGGTTGTGATTGTGCGATAATGAACTTTATGAAAATATACGATATGGTTCAAATTCTTTAGAATATTGCGTCTGTCATCACAACTAAGATCGAATTTCAAATCACATTACAAGAGTCGAGTTGGTCTCGTGGTCACTAAGGCAGCTCGATGTTCATTGTTGTCTGCGTTCGAGACCAGGAAAAACATAACAGTTTTTTGTTAGCAATTTTTGTTTTTAATTATTAAGTATCTATTTTTTTACTATTTTTTAACTAACGAAGTCGGGAAATATCTTTTTAAATGGGCAGTTTGTATAGAAATGAAACAAAATCATTGCAAGTAATAAAAATGTTTATTAATTCATTAAAATATACTTATATAAGTAAGATAAAGTAAGTAAATGCTCTTAGTTCAAAATTAATACATTTTATAATATCATATTCAAACCTAACCATTTATAAACATTTAAAAAAAGTCATGCTAATGATAATTGCTTGGAAGTGTGTTATCGAGAAAACATTGATGTATAAATGCGAGAAAATGAAGGAATTTGTGAAATGTTTTACAGATTTATAGCTAAGTATATGTAGTGAATCAACATGTTATTTAAATAGAAAAATGCATTTCCATTTATAACAATAACATCACCACAGAATCTTACATTTTAATAGTTTAGCATTCATTCAATTGAGCGTTTACTTACATAGTGTATTTCAAAATACTTATAAGTAATTAGATTAGTTAGTAGCGAAGTGGCGCACCGTCTCCTGCTATAACTTGCTGTAAGCGGCTACGCATACCGCACACCATGTTCCAACACAAATCTTTTCCTCTCATGTGCTCCCATGTCGATGACACGATCTCAGCCAAAAATTTTTTATTTCGCACTTCAGCTGTGTCCCAATTTAAAACCATTTGACCCCATAGGTTTTATATAGGGTTCAAATCGGGAGTTTTAGATAGCCAGTAAATAACAGTTACACCTTCTTGAGCAGCTAACCAATTCTTCACAATGCCTGCACGGTGGATGGAGCAGTTATCTTGCACGAAGTAAATATCTGTATTTGGATAGGCAATTCGCACAGTCGGCAGCAGGCAGGACGTCACCATCCAGCCAGCAATGTTTTGTATAGTCATTAAGTTGCGACATGACGCTTTGATTACACCCAATTCATTAAAAATACTTTTCACGATTTACGTCAAACGTTTTAGAAATGTTTGTGCGCCGCAGTCACTGTTTAGGCGTTGGTAGACTGACTTATGTCACTTAGATCAATTTAGTATCCATCTACCCTACGACGTAAACTATTACTTCGTCCTACTTATTAGAGGACTTATAGTTTTTTTTTATTTACCCACTTATTTTCCAGAAAAGTTGTTAGGCAAAAATCATATTGGTCGTTCTATAATAATGCAAGAAATATTGTAGAAATCATAAATGAAAACAAATAAAGAAAGAGAAATTATAAAGAAATTGATAAAAGGTGGATTGTGTTTTCGAACCCACATGTTGTTCGTCGCGAATCCAGCATCGAACCGCGAAGCCACAATGACTGGTTGAGAATACGCGAAATTAAAGATTAGGTAGTAAGTATGGCCGTGTTATTTAATAGCTTTTCAACTTTAACGACAAGAAGATAATGATTAAAATGGCTTAACAAGATATGCCGGTGGGTCAGGCAATGTTCGGTGGGTCAGACAATGTTGGTCACCGACTGTACTAGTCTGCATGAAAACAGGCCATTGCAGAATCAATACTATTGACTTTAAGAGCGTTTATGCCGCACGGCATTTCATACAAACTTTCAAGCCGTTGTTTTTCGAAATGAGTGAACCGATTTTAATGAAATTTCATACGCATAAGCATGATACAAAGGTCTAAAAAGTTATTTAAGAACATTTTCGAATGTCTTATTTAAAAAAAGATAACTGAAAATCTCTGTTTCTAGGGAAATTTAACACTGTTACACTATTTTTCGAAAATGTTCTTATGTAACTTTTTAGATCTTTGATGCTTATGCGTATGAAGTTTCATTAAAATCGTTTCATTCATTTAAAAAAATAAGGGCTTAAAAGTTTTTGGTAAAATGCCGTAGGGCGTAAACGCTCTTAATATCGGTTAAAAACAGGTTAAAAAAATATCCAACGAAGTTTTCCGGCATTCAAAGCGCCAGCCACTTTTAAGCCTGTCACATATTTGACAACAGACAGATACGTTTCGGACATGTTTCGAATAACACAAACAGATTCACTCGTGAACCACTCAATGAATTTAAACCACATACACATACATACATAAACGCAAATACATCACGACTTCTTCCGATAGGGGTAGACAAAAACTATAGAACACCACCTGCTACGATCGTTACATGGCTGCACGGTTACTGACAAATGTGTGCACTGACTGGACAGGTCCACTCAATCTGTGTGGTTCTTCCCTCAAAAGATCATTTCAGACACCAATGTATATGGTCCTCAAAGATTATGTCTGGATTTTTTATATACAAATTGACATTGATGAATTTTATATATACAATGACATGAATATTTACTTTGTAAAGTTTTTTTATTTTTATTTAATTATTGTGAATGTGAGGACTATGTGGGTCATTCCTTTTTTTGTTTTCCTTCTTAGTTAGTTTTAATCATGATCTGGCAGTTTGAGTAATTTACGCGGCCTACCCAAATGTCCTTTCTTTGGTATTGTTCGTCGAATCGTTGAGATCCTCAAGTTCTGAATTGAGCTGCATGATGTTTGACAAATGCGTGCACTGATTGGACAGGTCCGCTCAATCTGTGTGGTCTTTCCTCAAAAGACCACTTCAGACACCAATCTACTTGGTCTTTACACGATCTGACCAAGATTTTGTCCGGACTTTAAAAGAGACTGTGACCGCTGAGTTCGTTTCGGCCTTTCTTCTCAGAATAGTCAGATAGGAAACGCCGACGTTAAAAAAAAATATAATTGACGTGTAAAAGTGTTTGTACAAACCTACTTACAGATAATAAATCATTTATCATGGGCAACTAGCTTCATCTTTCTGACTGACCGACACCTTGACAATTCAAAAGTACCTGTAATTGGTTTAATTGAAATAAATGCTTTGAGTTTGAGTTTGACATACTCCTCCTCCTTTCCTCGTTAACATTCATACATCTGAACATACACGCACGCTGGTTGCGAATACTATGCTTCTAACCTTTCTGAGAGACATCACCAATAATATTAAGGTTACCAGATATTATGTCCTCCAAGGGCGTCTCCACCATTTCCACTCAAATCTGCCTTGTAAATTATGACCAAACGGAAGACCTTTTGCACATACTGACATAATGTCTGACTAATAATATTAAAAAAAACTGGCCAAGTGCAAGTCGGACTCGCACATGAAGGGTTACCTACCACAACGCAAAATCGCCGAAAAAAACAGGTTTGTTGTATGGGAGCCCCCCTTAAATTCTTATTTTATTCTGTTTTTAGTATTTGTTGTTATAGCGGCAACAGAAATACATTATCTGTAAAATTTTTAACTGTCTAGCTATTACGGTTCATCAGATACAGCCCGGTGACAGACGGACCGTGGAGTTTTAGTAATATGATCCCGTTTTTACCCTTTGGGTACGGAACCCTAAAACACAACATGCGCGCACCAACACTTGCCTGTTCACCGCTTATATCTCCACACACCCCACATACCTACACCTCACACACCCCACATACACCCCACACATTACACATGCCCCACAGTACACACACACTCACACCCAAAAGCACCTCAACCTCTTGTCATTAATCCGTTTTTCCACAACATAAAATAATGTTTAGTTAATTAATTTTTTATGGTTGTACACGTAAGTACTAAATTATATTTGTTGTCTTTTTTTCTTTTTTAATTTCGAATTAATTACTTCACTTACATAAATGAAAATGTTTGCCTTACTTGGGAAGAGACTGGACCCCACGACACAAGGTATCCTAGTGTGGGGTCCAGGGCATTTGTAAAAACCTTGTATTCTGCCACTAGTTTTCGAATAAAGGCTCCTACAAACAGGCGCGACACGCATTATAATCGCGCACGACACAAAGGCACCGCACGTTGCGCGACTTACCGTGCCTCTGTGTCGCGAGAGATTTTATCGCGTATCGCGCCTCTTTGAAGGAGCCTTAAAGAAGAATAAAGTTTTTTATACAGGGTTAATTATCAAAGACCATCCAAATTTTTACATGGTGTTCTACCCATGAATATAAACAACTTTCACTATGGGACCAACTCTGAAATCACGAAAGAAAAATCAGCTGTTTCATACAAAACTTCAGTACCTACTTGACCAAAATGTATGAAACAGCAGATTTTTTTTCGTGATTTCAGAGTTAGTCCCATAGTGAAAGTTGTTTACATTCATGGGTAGAACACCATGTAAAAATTTGGATGGTCTTTGAAAAGTAACCCTGTATATGCCAGTACCATCACCATAATAACGATTTCCACCCACATAAAGCACAATGGAACACGTCGCAAACCTTAAAACCCGGTGCCACGAGCACAAAATATTACTCCTGTTCGGGCTTTTAAGCAAATGCATTCCGGTCGCCAGTCAGCTTTGTCAATATACATACACCTGAATTGAATGGAAATTGAAATGTTCCTAGCACGATCAGTAAGCTTTTCAATATCTGAACGTGTACCTGTGGGTAATGTTCAGCTGGTTTGCACGGAGGGAATGTAAAATGGCTCCTTTTTTCTCCATTCAGGAGGTTTTTTATTTGGTGTTTTTGCATTATATTGGTTAGAAATGTTTCGGTAATGGATTCTGTAAGCAATGAGAGCTACCAATTGTTTGTTAAAGTTTTTGGCAAAACTGTTTTAAGGTTTAAGATTAAATAAAATTTTGTTTTTTTAAATTTGTTAAACAAAAATGTATGTATGTCAATCATAAAACTATATTTCATTTAGATTAGTAAACTTTTTGGTGTATACCAGAATAACTATACACCAAAAAAGCGCGAAGCCGCTCTTTGCCATCGACCAATGGCAAAGACAAAGAAATTTATTCGTCGGTTATAGAAAATACAAAGTTGGTTGGTTATAGAGATAAGTTCAGGACACATCCGCCGCTAAAAGCGGCATACGGCCACTGTTACAAATTAAAATTTGTTGCCTCTGATGGCAACCTATGCAGTTGGTTTGGTGTTGGAATTAAAAGAAACAACAAACTATCTCAAACACTTTATAATTAAAAGTTTAAAGCAATTACAGAACTAATTTAGGTTATTAAATAGATACTAGATAATTTACTAAAGTTAACACTATTAAAACCAGCCAGCTAAATTTTCAGCAGAAAGAGCTATGGGCGTGGGGAGTTGGAGATAAATTCTTCTCAGAGTTGTCAGATAGGAAACGCCGACCACATCTACTTTAAAAAATATAATGACGTGTAAAAGTGTTTGTAAAAACCTACTTACAGAAATAAATCATTTACGAATATTTACAATATTAGGTACACGTGGGTATAAAATCTAACTTATATACTACTTATACTCTAATAAACAACACAAAGCACTTACATTACGGACATATCATCATCGGGATCCCTTCTTTTCGCATAATGTTCTTTGTCCTAATATACTTCGGCATAACGATTTTGGCACAATTTGTTTTGGCATAATAATACTTCGGCATAATTTTTTTAGGCATACATTTTATGTTGGCATAATCATCTTAAAGACTAATTTGTTTTGGCATAAATTTGATTCGCATAACGTTAGTAGGCCTAATGACTATTAGCATAATAATATTTAGGCATACAATTAATTAAATTTAATATGCTGTACAACAAAAGTTAGTGACAGAACCGAATTGCTGCAAAACCGACTCCACGTAGTCTTGTTTGTCCTACCCCTAGAGTGTAATTTAAAATCGCGTAGGCGTGCAGGGGCGAGGCGGCCCGCGGGCTGAGGAGCAGGCGGCTGAGGGCGGTGGTGAGCGAAAGCCGTCTGCGACGATTAGCACGCGTGGGGCCGCCGGAGGCCCGCAGCGCCGGAGCCGTGACAAAAACCCTGCCTGCTGCATGTTGCATGCTCGCTTGAATGCTGCATGCTGCATGCTTGCTTGCATGCTGCATGCTTGCTTGCATGCTGCATGCTTGCTTGTTTGCTGCATACTTGCTTGCATGTTTGCTTGCATGCTGTTTGCTTGCTTGCATGCTGTATGCTTGCTTGCTTCATGCTTCCTACAGCGAAAAAAACCCACAAAATTGTTCAATACGTTATATTATATTAATATGTTAATATTACCTGATTCAGGAGATATGACTTTTTTCCAATCGTCGAAATAAAGGGTGCGCCAAAGTTCACCTAAATTTTCAACTCCGATAATTGGAAATCCGAAAATGTTCTTCCTAAAATTTTTCATCCTAACAATCACAATTCCTAACTACTCTGTCTCTAATGTTCATAATTCCGAAGCATTCAACTTCATAATGTCAGTAGCAATAAACATCTATTATACTTTTATTTGTTTTCCTATATTTTCTCAACATAACCATCTTTTACACTATTATTCAAAGTCATATCTTTTTTGTTTAGATTTCTTTTCATACATTTTTTTTTGTTTAGATTTTATTTATAGCGGTAACCAACATAATATGCATAAGTAACACATTTGTAATGACAACTTAGAATGCAAGAGCGAGCGAAGCGAGGTCGGGACTTGGGGCACCCCGACTCGGACAGGTTAGGTTCGAAGAGGATGACGGGGGCTTGAGTGAGCGAGCAAAGCGAGCGAACGAGCCCCCGTCATCCCCTTCGTGTTAGGTTCCTTTAAACCCTGTAGACAGAAATATGGGCCCCGCGAAGCGGGGCTCCGTCGACTACGCCTAACCACATATTTTTGTAGATAAAAAAAAAACTTTGGTATTTCTTTTCTCGGCCACTATGATTTTGCGAACTTTGCGGTTTTCAAATTTACACTAAAAAGAGTCTATTCTATCCAAAAAAAAATAGCTACTATCAAAAAGCGCCGGGTGTGGAAGTACAGTGGTTCCATAGACACAACTCAGTACGTTAAAGCCTTTCAGTATTAAACCAACTGTAAAGCATACCCCAAATAATAATCATACCCTCAAATTAAAACTATAAATATCATCTTCTAATATTATGGTAATTATGTTTAGGGATAAAAGCGTTATGATAAAAAACAGTAGGAGTTTAAATATATTTACATTAATGATATTATTAATTACAATTTTCGGAAATATGAGTGTTATGAACATCGCCGGTAGCACTACAAATAGTATGAATGAAAACTTTAGGATGAAAAATTTTAGGAAGACTGATAATTCGGATTACAAATCATTAGGAAGAACAATTTCGGGTAAAGAACTTTAGGTGAGCCAATATGGACCCGAAATAAATTGATATATCCTCTTCGGGCTAATTTATGCTTTAGGATATTATGCTTAAAAAAGTTATGCTTTAGAACTTTATGCTTAATTTTATGCTTTAGAATATTATGCTTAATCATTATTATGGTAAGAGAAATTATGCTTAAAAAAATTATGCGTAAGCTGTTATGTGTAATTATATTATGCGAAAATATAATTATGCCAAACAAAACTATGCTAAGTTATATTAGGTCTTAAAATTTTATGCAAATGGATAGGGAACAATCATCATCTGCCTAGCCTTTTCCCAACTATGTTGGGGTTGGCTTTCAGTCCAACCGGATGCAGCTGAATCAAGATACATTTGTACTCTACTAGTAGCGCCCTGCGGTGTCACCAGCACAAGTTTCCATCCCGTGAGAATATCGGGATAAAAGTAGCCTATATGTTAATCTAGGGTGTCAGCTAGCTCCATACCAAATTTGATCAAAATTGGTCTAGCCGTTTAAACGTGAAGAAGTAACAAACATATAAACACACACACATACACACACTCACAAACGTTTGCCTTCATAATATTAGTGTGACTAGCAACGCCCTGCGGTTTCACCCGTATAAGCGTCGATCCCGTAAGAATATCGGGATAAAAAGTATCCTATGTGTTATTCTGGTGTATAATCATCATCTTGTCAGTCTTGCTTATGCCGCGTTCCGATGCGCACGTCTTTGCATATTATGTATACACATAGTTTGCAAACACTAGTCAATACTGACTAGCGTGGTGCAAGCTGTCGCTCGTATCGTTTTTTTCGCTATGAGTAATGAAGTTGTGGCGAATGGGCTGCTGGCGTTCCTACAGCAGAAGCTGTATGTGATGGACGAGGTATCCGCTGTCCAAATCTGCGCAACGAAGTTCAGCGAGGATGACATAGCTGCTGCCAAGCTATTGTTGTTCAGTGTGCTAAACAAGCGCGACCAGATGGTATCCCGCCGGCGTGACGGGACTAAGAGAAGTCTGAAAGACATTATCACGCTGTTCAAGGAGACTGACCCGGACGACGTGCCGACGTTTGCGACGAAGGAGCTAAGCAAGCTACCACCCTTCACTTTCGACCACGTCGATGTAACAAACCTTCTGAAGGACATTGTCTTTTTGAAGGCCCGACTCGCGGATGTTCTAGCGAAGTTAGATCCATCCCAAAACACCGTCGCCGATTTGCGCAAAGAATTTAGCGAGTTGCGCAATAGTGTGGCGGTAACTAGGTCATCAGTTGATGCATCTAACGTAAACACGTGTCGCGGAGCCAGCCTCGATGTATCGTCGTCAAATTCCGCGTCAGCAGTTTCGTCGCCAGCGCACCCGTCGCATGCTGAGCGCCTCATCCGCGTGCCTCGCAGCTCCGCGCCCGTCATCGCGGCTCCTCCACGCAACGCCGCCCGAGCCCCGTCTCGCTGCCAGTGTCTGCAGCCCTGGCGAAGCCCCTACAAATGGAATCCGCTAGCGTTACCGCGAGTGCCCCAGGTGTTCCCAGTAAGAAGCCTATGCCAGAAAAGGCACCGAATAGATGCAAAGGAGGAAGCGCCAATCGCGAACGATCAAGAACCGCTGCGACAAAGCACCTACGGAGCCTGAAGTCAGCTTGCGTGCCGCAAAGCCGAACACACCGGTGTAGATCTCCCGCCTACACTACACCAATATGGCGGCGAACGTCGTGGAGTACGTGCACTAGAAGACGAGGCACACGCCAAGGGTGTAGTTACTGGAGTCGCACCGCAACGTCAACTTCAAGGTGTTCGTGGAGCGCATACCGAATTGTTATCGATGAGTAATGTATTACTAACGTAACCTTTAGTATTTCTTAACAGAAAAAATAACTTATAGAATAGGGAAAAGTTTTCATGAAATATATTAATGCTATCGTTTGCGTCAGTGTTCTCGAGAACATCCATCCATAACAAATTCTCAATAGCTTCCACAAATAGTTTTTTATATTATCATCTGAGTAATCCCTGTTTACATTATACCAATATTTTAGGACAGGTTTCCTCTCTTCAACTGGAAATGTTAATGTTTGGCAAGTGTTGTGATCTAATAGGAAAACTTTGTGAGTGTTTCCAGTGAAATTTTATATGTTACTTATAATCTGGGGGCCTAAAAAGGCCACTTTGGAGAATCATATAAGGATAACATTATGAATAGTAATATGGCGAAGACAGTTCGTGTTTTTCTTTTTTCGTTGAACTACGTAGGTATAATCAAAGAGATTGGGATTGAATTTGGATCGGATTGATTGGTATTTTAGCACAGACAAAAAAAATTTACCGAAAATGCTTCACCAACGGTTAACTGTCCGTTATCTTATCCTTTTTAGGCCCCCAGATCTAAGCAAGAAAGCCAAAAAAAAAAGTTGTAGCCATAGTAGATTTAAATCTTTAAGTTTATTTTTATCGGTGCTTTCTTTTATATTAAGGTCTCCTGTGATGATAATGCGTTTTTTTCGTTTGAGTAATTTGTGCAATAGTAGGTCAAATTTTTCAAAAAATTGATGTGTGTTTGAATTTAGAATTCTGTAAATACAAATAAATATAATACTCCACAACATTCAAAAATATTATTTCAGTACTTATCCGGACGGTTGAGTGGATAAATCCTTAGCAGAAGAAGATGGTTATCTTTAAAAAATCACAATCTGTTCCAAGAAAAATCCAGACACGTCGAGATATGCTTTCATAAAATGAAAGCCAAGACCTCATAAGCCGATACCGGTGAGTAAAAACGAGAGCAAACCGCGCAGCACGCCAATTCTGCTAGGATTGCCTTTTAAACCCCCACGTTACCTGCTGCTGAATATCTGCGCTTCGCTGTGAGGCTCCAGTGAAAGAGGGTTCCGTTCCTCATTATGTAATGCTGATTATTTTACTGTTTGATGATTAGGTCTTCTTTTTCTTTGTATTGCTGGCACGACTATATTTCAGATATTGTTGGCTGAACACTTCGCAAGTTCCACGGCGTTGTCGGTGCTTTTTTGGGACACAAAAGGCAGGAAAGGAGATGGAACATAGTTTGCGTCATAGCTCCACATCCACTCCCTGCTGCCGTTCCGTCGACTTTACCAGGTTAGAATTACGTCTTCCCACTTGCAGTTAAAGTGACATCGGCGCTGCCACCAATGACGACGTGAAAGTGGCGATGATTGAATAAAATAACTAAGGACAGTGTTGCGCTAATCCAAAGCTAGCAGGGAATCTTTGTAGACCATCTTTGTGGGATGTTACAAGCTAGACTAGAAAGATGTATAAAGATAATAAGAGAACGTGTTTTTTTTATTCACAGATGTCACAATACACAGTCAATAAAACAACTAATAGATAAAACTACGATGGTATGGCAGTCCAGTGGGATGACTAATAAATATGGAAATGGTAGTTGATTATTTTCCACTTCCATCTGAGTTTATCATTGGAATCTACGTTCAGCAATTAATTGACTATGGGTATGATATTATAGAGGTATAGGTAACAGGCTGTAAAGTTCACTCATCCTCCATAGAAAAGGGGGAACACCCACCGCCAGACGGGTGTCGTGTTTGGTGCGCTACTGCCCGACGATTGTTGTCGGGACATTGTATTAATGCTAGTCACGCGTCGAACTTTGCTTGCGCGATGCAGGATATTGCGTGACGACAGTGTGATGCGTAGTTCGCATGTGGCTATGTAAAGTCAACAAAAGAGATAAGCATGCAGAATCGTCGGATACAGTTAAAGTTTAGTAAGAAACCGATGGATGTTCTCGAATAAAAAATAATTTTATTGATAGAAAACAAACAGCTGATTTATCAAATCAAATTTCAGTCGACAACATCCATCGGTTTCTTACTAAACTATGACTGCCACAATATTGAATAACAAAATATAAATACACGAATTAAATTGGACTATTTCTAACTACCATGGCGCTGTAGAGCTTCGGGAATGTTCGCAGAGGCTCGCACAGGTGGTTTCCATGCCATCATGCGAAAGAAAGCGGCCTCCTTACTACAGCGCCTGCATGGAAACCACCTACAACAACAACATTCTAAAAATGATCGCTGCCAGAGCGGACTATCCCTTTCAGGAACAGTGGGTGGAGACAGTCCTAGGTCTGAATTAAGAATTTTATTACTGTTTTGAAAACTAACAATACTAATCTATTTACATAAGCATTATTGTTACTAACACCAAAATACTAACAATATTATGGGCCTAGTCCGAAATACATTTTTTTATTATTATTTCAACATGCAAAATCTCCACCGCTGCAACTCAAACCCCACACGCTATCCAAGTTGTTTCAGCTTGAGGTCAAACAATCGATTTCATCCGATAGATGGAGGGCTTTGAGCCTTTCACAGACGAGTTCGAACCGGATTTACGAGTATCAATCTATGTTGGTTTTTGGTTTACACTACGTTAGATAAGTTTGGCTTACAGATTTAGGTTAAAAAATATTCTGGGTGCACTGTGTCTGGAACTGGCAACTTTGTGTACCGTGAGTATGACTTGTTTGATTGGTTTCTGTGTTGGTTTTGAGTTGAAAGCCAAGCAAAAGGGTTTTGTGTTCGATAGAATATGCTTACGAAATCCCATATGGTTGTAATGGGGTATTTTACCTTATTGTCATATTTTTATTTAAGTCGTGTGTTCAAACTCGCCTACACATAAGCCCTGTGTTCATACACACCTACACTATTAGAACCTGGGAATGACCTATTCTAAAATAAACAAGCGCGAGTCGGACTTGCACACGAAGGGTTCCGTACCACAAGGCAAAAACGGCGAAAAAAACACATTTGTTGTATGGGAGCCCCCTTAAATATTTATTTTATTCTGCTTTTAGTATTTGTTGTTATAGCGGCCACAGAAATACATCATCTGTGAAAATTTCAACTGTCTTGGTATCACGGTTCATGAGATACAGCCTGGTGACAGACGGACAGTGGAGTCTTAGTAATAGGGTCCCGTTTTTATTACCCTTATGGGTACGGAACCCTAAAAACGATCTATACGGGGATCAAAGTTACACTAGAGATCAGAGAAGACTACGGAGGCAGTCAGTTTTTTGAAGTCAAAACTTCTTCACGTTGGGCTATTTTTGAGATAGAAATAAACTATTGAACTCGCGCCACTGTTACCGTAACCGACACCGCTTCCAATGTGTTCGGCTGTCCTCGGGATGTACTTGGTTTTAATGTATATCCGATATGTCAGTGAGTGATGGCAAAGTATTCTGTTTGTGTTTTGTTTTCACTTTTTTTTTTAAACAATAACATTAAAAGGCGAATACGAAGTATAGATTATATGAAAGCAGATTTACGTTTTTAGGAAATTCACAAAAAACATGCGAATCTGCCTCTGAGTCATCATTAATTTATATCCATGTTCATACGTAGGAGTCTTTTCAAGTACCTTTTGAATTGGAGAACTGAATGGAGTTGGGGTTATTCATAAACCCTAAATTGATTCTGCTTTCATATAAAAAGATCTTATCTCATGTTTCCTGCATGCGAATCGAGAATTAATTCGTGACGTCACTTTTATTGAGTTTCGGATGGAATTGCGTAGCCTGAAGAATTGCCAAACTTAAGTGGCAGTGGGCAGGGTACATTGCTCGCAGAACAGATAGCCGATGGGGCACAAATAGCCCCATAAATAGCAATAGATAGGTTCTGGAGTAGCGACCGCGTACTGGAAGACGTACCTAGGTAGCGTTGGAAGGCCTCCCACAAGGTGGACCGACGACTTTGTGAAGACCGCAGGAACTCGTTGGATGCGGGAACTCGTTGGATACACTTGGGGAAGGCCTATGTCCAGCAGTGGAAGTCTTTCGGCTTAAATGATGATGTATTTGTATAGAAAGTTTTAATCCCCTATCAGACGTGTTTTGGAAAAATCTTTCTTGCTGCGTAAACATATTTATAACCTCTAAGCAATTTCGAAGGTCTTCCGATTCACGTATTTTTGTCGTAAGTGGTTTGGGCTGTGTGTAAACTTAAACTGTTAGTCTCTGCCCCGTTGGTCTCATGGTCGCAAGCGCGACTGGTGTGCATGGGGTCCTGGGTTCAATTCCCAGGTCGAGTAAAGTGTTATTGGGTTTTTCCATTAGGAATTTTTCAGTAGCAGCCCGGAGTTTGGAAGTTGGTGGAGTGGTACCCCCGTGCCTCGGAAAGTACGTAAAGCCGTTGGTCCTGCCCCCCTGATCTCTCCCCGGTCGTGTCTGATTGCCGTTCCATCGGACTATGAGAGTAAAGGAACAGAGAGTGTCCCTGTGTTTGCGCACACACTTGTGCACTATAATATATCCTGCGAACTTGGCTAATCTCCGTTGAGATTGGCCACCGTGACCGAAATCGGTCAGAGGGATTATTTTATAATCTGTTAGTCAGTCAGTCACAATACATAAAGAATTGGACCTCACAACCTGTCCTTTTTCATGGCTTAATTCGTTTAATGAACCTGGACAGGCACTCAAGACATCACACTAATATTATAAAGGCGAAAGTTTGTGAGAGCGTGTGTGTTTATATGTTTGTTACTTATTCACGCTCAAACGGCTGGACCACTTTTGATAAAATTTAGAATGGAGGTAGCTGACACCCTGGATTGACATATAGGCTACTTTTTATTCCGATATTCCCACGGAATCGATACTTATGCGGGTGAAACCGCGGGGCATAGCGCAACTAGTAATAAATAAAAAGCACCTACATAGCAGCAGTAACCAACTCCCCTTTTATGGAGTAACAAATATTTGGTGTTCCATCCATTTAAATGAAAACATTCCATGGGCATAATTTATGTATTTAGTTTATTCAATTACAGTTACCCGACGCCCAACGAATTGTTCTATAAAATGTACTGTTATTTATGACTAAAACGATTTATATTTAGGTAAAGTCGTAGGTAACCTCGTGGTTTCTATTTATGTAAGCTACGATATTGCCACGCCCACGAAACTAGCTAGATAATAAATAGCCCTAGGCTAGGCTAACAATATTTATAGTAGCAGACAAGAATAAACTGTAATTGACACTGATTTAAAAATGAATAGGTAAAACACAGACTATATTCATTTTTTAGAACAATGTTACGTTTATTTTTAACTAGCTGCGCGCCGTTGTTTCACCCGCATAAGTGTCGATCCCGTGGGAACATCGGAATAAAAAGTAATCTATATGTTAATCCAGGATGTCAGCCACTTCCATACAAAATTGGTCCAGCCGTTTGAGCGTGAAGAAGTAACAAACATATAAACACACACACACTCACAAACTTTCGCCTTCACAATATTAGTGTGAAGTGTGATGCTGGCTAGGTTTTAAAACTGAATACTAGATTTGTAGACCGATTTCTATTTTGTCGTGTTGAGATATCGAGACTCATCATGTTTGCAGCGTTTCGCTGGCTAATTTAATTTAACCTTGTATAGGACGAACCACGGAAGTACCGCTAAATTGATTTTATAGAGGTATGAGGAACAGGGTGTAAAGGTCACTCATACTCTATAGAAAAGGCAGGATCCTCCAACCAGACGGGTTGTCGTATCTGGCGGGCAACTGCCCGATGATTCATGTCGGGCCGTTGTACGAGTATCTATGCTAGTTGCGCGGTAAACTCTGCTTGCGAGATGCAGGATTTTGGGTGACGTCAGTATGACGCGTTGTTCGCATGTGGCGTTGTAGATATCGCATAAATCGATACACGTGAAAGGATTCCACTACGCCAATAAACTGTGTACCCTTAAGTATATTGTACATACTATTTTATATCATCATTTGCCTAGCCTTTTCCCAACTATGTTGGGGTCGGCTTCCAGTCTAACCGGATGCAGGTGAATACCAGAGTGTTACATGGAGCGACTGCCTATCTGACTTCCACAACCAAGTTACTGTGTAATAGGATACTTGGTAAGACTGGTTGTCAGACTTTCAGGCAGACTACGCGTAACGACTGCAAAAGATCCACGAATGACAGCCGGGACCAACCAACGGCTTAACGTGCTCTCCGAGGCACAGAGGGGCCACGGTATGTAAAGATGGTCACCCATCCACAACCCAACCGCGGCACCTGATCGATCGACCTATGCGGCTGTTATTATTTAGCCACGGGCCCCTCCTATTTAATACTACTACTATTTTATATACACATGCAAATATTATGCGAAAAGCCTTTATCTACAAAGATTCCGACCCAAATACTCTCTGGAGACCGATTCGTTACGTTTCATTAGACAACTACACCTTAGACCCTTGAGTTCGTAACTCAGAAACTACTTGGTCAGTTTAACTTAAACAAAAGCCTAAGTTGAAGGTACAGTTAAACTTAGCAATTACTTATGAATTGATATTGCTAAGTGATTTCATTTATACGGGTGTGGTTCTTGAATTGATTGTTGTTTTAAGTTCGTATATTTAATTGTGTAGTAATTGGTGAGTTTCATCAATGATACTGAAATCGATCAACACATTTAAACTGCCTTTAAGGGGCTTACAGGACCTAAACGCAAAAACGCAAGTTTTAGAAACAATAAAAGTATATGATCGACTAC
The DNA here is from genome assembly GCA_916614155.1 of Mesoligia furuncula. Lineage (NCBI taxonomy): Eukaryota > Metazoa > Arthropoda > Insecta > Lepidoptera > Noctuidae > Mesoligia > Mesoligia furuncula. The sequence continues at coordinate 24,471,731 of OU744793.1, forward strand.
AGTAAACAAAATCAGAAAAATATATGGTATTCTTTAGGATATATGCTAGGTAGATAGTGTGTTGAAAACATAATACAACTAATTTGATACGATAGAAAAAATCATGAAGATACCTCTAAAAACTTTATTTTTACAACAAAATCTAATATACATATCAATCATTCTGATTTTTTGTCAGATAATTCTACAAGCAACATACTAAAACACTAGTGTTTTAATTTTTTAGTCCAAACAATAGATTTTTTGTAATAAAATAATAGCTTCATATTTTGCAATAAATTATCAACGTTGTGTCATCGCGCTTCTCTTTCTTTTCTATGCAGTCCGACAGTGACAGCGCTTTAGGTCATGTAAGCCCCTTAAGTCCGTGGCATCATCAACATCAACCTGCAGCAATCCAGTGCAGGACATAGGCCTCTCCAATTGCGCGCCATTTAACTCGGCTCTCAGCAACTCTCACCACGCTGCTGTCAGCCACCTTGCGAAGATCGTTGCGCCACCTTTCCTGAGGGCGTCCTGCCTTACGTTTGCCGATTCGCGGTCTCCTCTCGTGAACACGTCTACCCCAACAGTCGTTGGTTCTGCGGCTAATATGGTGTAACAGTAATTGTTACATGTCTTAATTCTTAATAATATATAATAATAATAAAAAAAATAAACATAAGAAAATTATTTACAATAATATTATTTATAAAAAAAAACTATTTACAATATTAAAATAAAGAATAAACTAATAATGAACGCATCGAATCAGACTTCTGGCCAGCTACAGTTTATCACCACGCATGTTTAAACGAGCGACATATTAGGCACCCAGAAACGAATTCCTTTGTTCTCGGGGCGGGGGCAAGGTCCATAGCGGCAGACACTTCCACGTCGCCGCCGGTAGGACGATTCTGGTTGTCGAGGCGAGCGCACGTCAGGCTTTTTCACGGTCCCTAATACGAATTTATATCGTAATCGCGATTAAGTTTTTTTGAAGGCGTCCCTACCGTTCCCTCGACATTTAATACTACGAAAATCAACAATACTGAGTAATACTCGACGTTAAACATACTCTGTGTGTGTGAATTAAACCCCGATTGGGGTTTCACGTACACCTTAATTCCCTGCTTCCCCGTGGTGGACAGTAGCGGGACAACCAGCGAACCTACACCAGCAGTTTGACCTGGCGATCGACGCGCGAGCACTCGTCTCCTGCAGCGGCCAGTGACGTCAGGGGAGTGCTAGACCAGTGAGGAGGTTAATCGCTGTATAGGCCCTTACCCAACTTTGATCGACCCTCGTCTGCCTACCGAGTCATTTAATTAATAATAAATGTTCCAGTTTACTGCCTACCTACTTTTTATTTAATATCCTCCTAGGATTACCTGTGCCTAGGTTAGGTAGGATAAGCAGCGTAGCATTACTTTAGTACCGGGACAATGGCCCCCCGGCCCTTTGCCACTTCGGCTTGATTATTATGTGAGCTGTGTCGACAACTTTGGTTCTCTAACAGATCAGGTTCATTCAGCACCTGGATCAGTGGCATAATTATTGTGGAATATTAACACTCGACGCGTTTGGTATATTTCGACACTCTCAAGGGAATAAAAATTTGTAGGGTACTTCCCGTTGACCTAGAGTCATGAAATTTTGCAAGAAGCAAGGTCTTGTAGCACAAGTAATGATAAAATTCCGAAAATTGTAAGTTTGTAGTTACGTACCTGGCTAGCATAGAATTCGGAAACCTCGGTGCCCGAGTCCGACTCGCACTTGGCTGGTTTTTTTTTTTTTTTGCGTTGCCATAAAAAAAAAGAAAATGACGACCTGATCCCACCATCTTCCTGTCCCTACCGGACTACCACACGTACTGCAGGGTACCATCCGCACTTGGCATATATATATGTCGACTAGTCGTTCTTTTCATGCAAATTTATTATGTGCACGGTCAGTGTCAAGGCTTCTTCAAACAGGCGCGACACGCGATAAAATCGCGCGCGACACAAGGGCACCGCAAGTCGCGCAACGAGCGGCGCCTTTGTGTCGCGCGCGATTATAGGTATTGCGTATCACACCTGTTTGTAGGAACCTTCAGCGTCTGTGTTCTCTTCCTTTAAAGCAAGTGTGAAAAGGCATCTTCTGGATATGCTCGTTCTTAAGTAGACCTCATCCACCAGGCGAGATCGAGTACAAAATCTAGGCCATTTTGGCAGTAAAATTAAAAAAATATATATACTCAGGAAGTAGTAGCACGTCCTGTATTATAAAACAGGACGTGCTACTTAACGATTACCTTTCATCATTTTCTCTCCTGCACTAAGAATAACAATGTCCTCTTTAATAAGCTTTCTCAATTCTAAAAATAAAAATTGTAAAACAACCTCGCCAGCCATCTTTAAATAAACTTCGATCGACCTTAAAGGAGAACTTGACCATTTTCACTACAAATACGTCAAGCCGTTTAAATCTATTTTCTAACATGTCCAAGGCTGCGCAGTGGAAGCCAACGGGAAATAACGTAATTCTCACGAAATAAAAATATCTTTATTTGACCATTGAGTTTTGGATCAGTAATGGGCTATTACTGTCACAAGTTGGACAAGGGTCTGGGTAAGGCTAAGTCAGAATGTTGGCGGGGATGCATAAGCTCTTTTTTATTATTAGCCATTAATGTTCTACTGCTGGGTAAAGGCCAATTGCTTTCCACCTCTATCTGTACAGCTGCCAAGGACCAATCCATATTCCATACTAATATTATAAACGCGAAAGTGTCTGTCTGTCTGTTACCTCTTCACGCTTAAACCGCTAACCGATTTAGATCAAATTTGGTACAGAGATAGTTTGAGTCCCGGGAAAGGACATAGGGTAGTTTATATCCCGATATTACCACGGGATCGACACTTATGCGGGTGAAACCGCAGGGTGCTGCTAGTGTTTAGCTCATTCCGAAATCTCCGTTTGGACCTGCCGCGATGTCGTTTGCCACTATCTAGTGGATACTAGATTGTAAGTTTAACCCATTGATCGTCTGACATGCGGCAGACTTGTCCAGCGCAATTCCATTTAAGCATGGCAGCTTTCCGAGTGACATAAGCAATGGTCGGAGTAGGTAGATTGATTTTTGGTACTTGTATCATAAATGTCCAGAGAAAGAATAACATGGATAAGCCATTTCCCCGGAAAGTAGTTCCGGTATTTCCGTATCCAATTAAGTATTGTTAATGTTGGTAGTGATTATTATTAATACTCAATTCAAAATTTAAAGGAAGGTATTAAAACTAAATTAATTTATTATTTATCTGTTTTCACGTAACGTTTCAATCCCGAAATTCCGAAGGAATGTCCATATTAATGACCCCAATTCAATCTACCTACTCCGACCACTGGACATAAGCTATTATTTTTTATTCTGGGTAAAAAAGGGCCACCTACCATTTTCAAATTCTTCTGATCCTGATATTTTTAATGATTTAGAGAACATTATTTCTCATAATACCTTATATTGAGATGAGGGTGGGAGAATGAATACCTGCATAAGCAATTTCAAGAGGATAAAATATTAATCACCCTATTTACGTTTGATCAATTTGCAGCGGTATTCAATTGTTTCTAGTAGATTCTAATCTTTGAAAGTAGTGCAATACTTATTGTACCTACCTGTCTAGAGACCGCATTAAGAACTCTATACTTCGTACCAAAACACAAAATAATAGCGGACGCTTACCGCACAGCTGCTGGACTAAAGTGGAACAGGGCTGGCCGTATCTGTCGCATGTCGGAGCAGCAATACGCCACCACCATTCAGTGGATCTCAAAACGGCAGGAAACGACCGCGTGACAGGCCGAAAAAGAGATGGCGGGATGAGCTGGACTCCTTCTTAAAGGATTGGCCCACAATCGCAGTAGATCAGGAAAAGTGGAAAGAGGGAATGGAGCCCTTTGCCCTGCAGTGGGACAGCACAGGCTCATAATAATAATAATCTGCCTTTAGTAGGCAGTTCAAAGCATCTTTAATTTCAGTCCAAATAATACTTTATTGCAATAGGGGACAAACAGGACCTAAACGCAAACCACGCAAGGTTTAGAAACAATAAAAGTTAACAATAGTAGCTGTTGGTATCAAAGATAGCTAAGTCGTTTGATTTTTTATTTATTTGTTTGGCTTATTATTTAGTACTTATAGATAAAGGTGGCCAAAACCAATAAAAAATCACATACTCTAAAATCAAAACTCAGAGAGTATGAAAACCCCTGACTCTTAAATTAGAAAAAGATTTTTTCGGTTCCTGAAAATTTGACATAGAGGCACTAAGCTACCTTTGATTCTATATGCCTCAATATCACAAAATATTTGATATTCTTCAGGATATATGCTAGGTAGGTACGGTGTGGAAAACATAATACAACTAATTTGAGACGATAGAATAAAATCATGAAGATACCTCTAAAAACATTCTTTTGACAATAAAAATCATACTACAAGCAACGTACCTACTAAAACACTAGTGTTTTAATTTTTTAGTCCAAATAATAATTTTTTTGTAATTAAATAATTGCTTCATATTTTGCAATAAATTACCAGGGTTGTGTCATCGCGCTTCTCTTTCTTTTCTATGCAGTCCGACAGTGACCGCGCTTTAGGTCATGTAAGCCCCTTAAGTTTTCCATGATCTAAAATAAACAAAAGCTAGTATGGTATCATACTAGCTTTTGCCCGCGGCTTCGCTCGCGTTAAGTATTATTAAAAAAAAAACTAATACACCTCCCTCTTCCCTACATCCTCCCTCATCCCTTATTTTATCCCCATGGGGGTTGAATTTATCAAAATCCTTTCTTAGGGGATGCCTACGTCATAGTAGCTATATGCATGCGAAGTCTCGGCCCGATCGGTTTAAAATTGACAAAGTTTCATACAAACTTTCATCCCCTATTTTATCCCCTTGGGGGTAGAATTTATCAAAATCTTTTCTTAGCGGATGCCTACGTCATAACATCTACCTGCATGCCAAATTTCAGCCCGATCCCTCCAGTGGTTTGGGCTGTGCGTTGATAGATCACTATGTCAGTCAGTCAGTCACCTTTGAGTTTTATATATTTAGATACCTAAGTATTCACAAGTTATGCAAACCTTATTTTTCAGGGTAAACGCCACAAGGCCGAATGTATTATAAATAGGGCCTCTCTTTTCCGATAGCCGTAACGCTTTTCACACACTGCTGCTGTTTGACACCAACATTCTCGGTATTGTGAATAAGTAATCTAGTGGTAGGTTATTTTTGGGCTTGACACCATTATGGAGTTGTGTGAAATGACAATATTTTTCCTAGAAAATATTACCTCCGTCTTCGCTGCCTAGCCTTTTCCCAACTATATTGGGGTCGGCTACCAGTCTAACTGGATACAGCCGAATACCAGTATTTTACATGGAGCGACTGCCTATCTGACATCCACAACCCAGTTAATGGGTAATACGATACCCCTTAGTAAGACTGGTTCCAACTGGGACCAACGGCTTAACGTGCTTTCCGAGGCACGAAGGGGTCTCGGTATGTAAGATAGCACCCATCCACAGACCAACTGCGGCAAGCGTAGCTTAACCTGATCGATCGACCTGTGCCGCTTTTATTATTTAGCCATGGGCTCCTCCATATTTTCTATATTTATGGTATTTTTTTTCATAGCTGGAATGGTAGAGACTGAAATTTTGAAAACTGCTGACTGAATTACTACGTGACATTGTCATTGTCGGCACATAATATCGCGCCTGTATCCCTTGTATGGTTAGGCAGAGGTTTACATATACAAATATTTTCAAGTGACCACCAAAATAATCGAGAATGCAATCATTACTTTGGTAGGTTTAATCACTATCGCAAGAAGTTTTATTCAAAATCCATTTTTAAAACAAAAACCTCTATTCGAAATAACTTTACCACACAGTTTTTATGAAAACCATAATCTAACACACAGATTAATTAAATATACATACTTTATATTTTCAGTCCTAAGCATAGAATACACACACGTGTCGGTTACTGGATGTTTTCTTTCACTCCTGAAAGTCTTTTGAACGGTTTATGTGTGTTTTCAATAGACGAGTTCATTTGAGCGATGTATTTCTTTGTTCAGTATTTTCAAATTCATTTATGGATTATATAAAGGATGGGTGGTATTAATACTTAGTTTACTTTGTAATATGAACTTGCGTTACCGTAAGTTCTTTTCAAGTATGATTTAAATTATGATTTAGATTTAATAAGGCTTGGGATTTATTTATCTTGACTACCCACAAATTCATTTTGAAATTAACTAAGTAAGTAGGTTTGATTTTTCTAGTATTTTTTTTTTGTAAAAAGTGCTTAGTATTATCTAAAATCGAAAACCTAAAAGTCCGCTATTCCTTTTGCATTCGTTATTTTCAATTTAAATCAGACACAGAAATCCATAATTTGGTGATTATACTTAGATATTAAATGTAACCAAAGATTCAAATACATACCACATAAATCTATACAATATGGGTTAACCCAATTAAGAACATACAAAAAATACCTGCCTTAAAAACTATGATCCCAAAATCGCTACCCACCTACAATGCGACCAATCCCAACCCTTGACTACACTATTCGAAGCAGAAAGTCAAGTGGAATGTTGGTAAATTGTAATCTTCTTTCAAGTGGCCTTTTTATTCGCCACTTGGATTTTTGGTCATTGTCCTTTCTCGCTCGCTTCGGGCCTTTTATGCCCACTTCGAGGCCTTTTAATAATGTCTGAAGGGGTACTCTATCAAGTTATATATCGAATTAAGGCCTTAAAGGGGATTATAATGGCTGTCAGTTAGATTAGCAATGCAGCCAGTTTGGTAATTGGTAATTGGTATTACGGGCTGGTTTCCGCAACTCCACGTCAATGCGCGTATTTTGCGTACGGGTGGGAAAATTGATTATTCGATCCACCCCAGCTCCTCAAGGAAGGCCAGCAACGCGTTGATGTTGCTGACCGTCTCGCGTAGGGTACCTGGGTTACCGAAGTACTTTGCCCTGTACGTGGTGATCACCGGGCAGTTTAGAAGCACATGTGCCGCTGTCTCGTCATCCTCCATGCAGGCCCTGCACAGCGGACTGTCTGTTACTCCTATGACATAGAGGTGTTTATTAAATGACCCGTGGCCAATGCAGCCAGTTATTAATGTTCTTGAGACCTAGCAGGCTCATCGTTTTCTTCGAAAGGACGATCCACTGTTATTTTCTAAGAAATCATGGTCCATAAGTGGAGTAGTGGTAACCTAGTAGTATCGGCCATACAGGTATAGATACACCTAGATAACGCAAGAGCAACTACCTACTTCGCGTGCCAAAAAATCGCACAAGCTTACGTACAAAAATCGTAAGCCGCCACTTTCGCGTTCAGTCCTGTGTACTGCTGGCTAGGTGAGCGTGAGCACCTGGAGCTATTTATTATTTTCTTATATAAATAGATCTAATGTGAAAACAATCGTCACTACATCCATCATGGATCTGGCCAATGGATCTTCTGAGATTGAACGACCCGGGGCCTAGGTGGGGCGAGACGGGTGCCACATGCGGCGGCGTCTTTAAATCGATATGATTTTCCCATCACTAAATAGTGCTTGTGACGTCATAGTAAGTAGTCAAAAAATAGCATGCTTGGTTTTTATACAGATCGTGATACTTGCGTTCTCTAGGTCTATCTATATCTGTGACTTACGAGTTGCAGTGGTGATGACATAATTTACACAAACTAAAGCGCCTGTCTGGGTTCGAATCTACGACAAACAAACAACCCTAAGTTGCTGCCGATACCAAAAGGGGCCACCAATGCTCATATCAATCATGTCATGCGTGTTTAAGTTCCTATAACTTGAAAGTTATAGGAACTTAAACGCTGCTGTGGATAATTTCTATACCCGTAGCTACAAAGAGACTACTAGCTTCTCTGTGCGACTTCGTCCGCGTGAAATTTCACCCTCCCCCCATTCACCCTCTTAGGGGTGGAATTTTGAAACACCCTTTCTTTGTAGATACTTACTTTTGACAAAGAACACACCATCCAAATTTCATGTCTCTCGGACCAGCGGTTTAGGCTGTGCGTTGATATATTAGTCAGTCAGGACTTTGAATTTTATATCATCATATTCCTGCCCTTATCCCATGTTACTTGGGGTCGGCGCAACACGTTTTCTTCTTCCATTCTCCTCTGTCCACTGTAATTCTATCATTCAATCCCTTCTCTCTCATATCATTCCTCACACAATCCATCCAGCTTTTCTTCGGCCTTCCTCTCCCTCTCCATCCATCAACATGTATATTCATCACTCTTTTAGTCACACGCGTTTCGTCACCTCTCCCCACATGCCCATACAAAGCCAAACGATTTCCTTTCAACTAAAATTTAAAGATTCAGCCAGATGTCAAGAAGAAGTAAGATTCAGTTTAATACAAAATATAAAGTTCAATTTAACAAGAATAGATTTTTATCACCTCTATTGAGCTTTTTCAATCCTACTTTCTTATCCTTAAGGAAAATCTTCTTCTTGAGCAAATGTTTCATTTAAGAGGGCAAAAGACTTAATTGAAAATTTAATAACGGCAGATTTTGTATAAAGCTTTTACTAACGGTAAAGCCCTATTGTAAGATGTTATAAAACTATTGTTGGTAGTTTTAAAGAGAATTTGTTAGTGTTCTATAACGCTATCTTTGTAAGTTTGCTATCTTTGTTGTGGAGCTAATATTGTTGTGAATACATCGTGTTCTTTGTTAGGAAACTTAGGGCCGATTTTTCCAACGCCAAATAACTTTTATTCGAGGAATAAAATTGACGTTTGACAGTTTTTGTATGAAATAACTGTCAAAATTTCAAAATTATTCATCGAATAAAGTTATCAGATGATTGAAAAATCATCCCTTATTAATAAAATAATACCTATATACTATATTATTATATAATATACTTTATGTTTATATAATATATTTATGTTTAGTTTACTTAATGTAAATTGTAATGATTAGAATAAATATTATAATATTGTGTAATTTGATATATAAAATTTACAGTGTCCTTACAGGGTAGGTACCTACGTATCTTAATACTGTATTATGAAATTTTAATGCATACCTACTAACCATTGTAGTACATAAATAAATAAAGGCTTGTGTTTGGACTTTTCCTGATCGAAAAATTCATGTCTATTGAACCTGTGTCTGCGCACTTCTGCACTATAATATCTCTCGAAGATGGCTAGTCTCTGCTGAGATCGGCCGCCATAGCCGAAATTCGGCCTGCACGCGTAGCATGAACGCTTCTATCTCTACGAAGAGTACACACATTGTTTTCTATACAAAGTGACATTTCGTTTCTTCATTTTTGACATACCGCCTTAGAAATCCTTCTACAATCTGTCATTTTGTCTTTCGTTTCTAACGATCTTTGTCTAGGTTCTTTTTTATGTAGACTATTTCAGAAGAAAGCTTTCTGTTCCAAACTGTCAAAATCACATTGACAACTGACAGTTGTCTAAGGTAGTGAAGAGATTTTGTAATCGCTGAGGACAGTACAAAACTTTCTACTCGACGGCCACAAAGTATATACGGTTATCTACAAAATCCCTTAACGACTCTCAAAGATCCACGAAAGACAGCCGGGACCAACGACTTAACGTGCTTTCCCATCCATGGACCAACCGCGGCAAACGTAGTTCAACCTGATCGATCAACCTGTGCGGCTGTTATTATTTAGCCACGGACCCCTCCTTATAATGTGACTTAATATCAGTAAAAATTAAGAAACAAAAAGAAAAAAAAAATCCTATGACAAAACAAAGAAATTTTGAGTCGAATTATGTAAAAGAATTAATTTCGTAAAAAGTGCAGTTGACTCTTTCTACTTTGTTGTCGTCGTACTGTTTACACGGACCGTCATGTTTGTCTACTCTTACGTCGACAAAAATGTGCTCATGCTATTTCTCATATATGACGGGGAAGGTATAGTGTGTCTGTTATTATCACCCATATTTAAACTAGTGTGGGTTACAGTGGGTTATGTGTTGGATAATGCGCAATAGAAAAACGGTTTTCAGTTCAAATGAGATTATAATTTCACAAACAATTTAATCACGCTAGCAAATTACACACTAGGTACAAGACACGACCAGATACGGAACGCGGGACAGTTTCTAAGCACATGTGGTTCGTCCGATGTCCAATGTCCAAGAGAGCTCCACATCGTTCTTGTCGCGCTGTCCTCCAGCGTCGACCCCCCACGAACTCAGGCTAGACTCTGTCAAGCGCCACCAGATGGCGCTTGCGTTCCGATTCCGGTCAAACGAATGACTCCGTCGAAGCTGGTCGTCACAGCGCTTCCCGCCTCGTTGTCAAGTCAGCTCCCGTACTCATGACGTTTCCGACATATATTTTTATAACATAAGTAAGTACTAAGTTTGTATGTCAAAGAACTAAGGCACACAGAAAATACACAAAAAAACCATTTTCATGCCAATATTGTAAAGCCTACGATGAAATAACATAATTTAACACCACCTATTTCAAGTTTTCTAAATAGGCTTATTTTTCTAAGATATTACTTTTTTAAGCAGTTTTTTCAGGTTTAAGAAAAAAAAAATGTAAATCTTTCATTCCAAATATTTTCGGGAATGTAAACATATTTTTATTAAGTAATGCCACGCGGGCCCACTGTGGGTTGGTGGATATCGCGTTTACGATTTTTTGGTGCCTTACGATGTTTTCTTTCATCGTTTCGTGTTAGTGGTGATGGCATAATTTACTTTACAAAGTAAAGCGCTTGCTTAAACCTACGACCTACAACTCATAAGGTGCGGCAGTTTCTACTGGGCAACAGAGCTACTTCGCTTAGTGCAAAGCTACGTGCTAAATACGCATTTTACATAATGGTTTACTTATGCAATGGCCGCACATAGCTTGGTACCACGCTGCATGACTAATTTACCACGCATTCGAGCTACGCTACTCACCAAGCGGGGCCCCAACGAAAGCTCCTAGCTGTGTGGCTTCAGCCTAAGGGAGTGACACTTATCGATGCAAAATCGGTTTGATCCGGTCATCAAAAAAATCAAATTGTTCGACGTGGTGTTGAGGCACGACGTCCGAACTAAAACCAGGTGGATGACGTCTCTTTTGCTTTTACTACATCGACATAAAACTATTCCGGACCGGTTCTGCATCAACAAGTGTGGTTACTCCCTTCAAGAAAAACATCCGTTTTTTATTTAATACAAGCATAAGCAAATATAGCTCAGCAACTGATCCATTATATCGTAGGAACACACCACAATTGTGTTACGGCCCGCTAATAACCTGGCAAAATTCAGTTGTATATTTAGCTCGTACCATCACACGGCGGATATGGGCGATGCAAGTTGATCGTGTAATAGAGTGCCGTGTATGGCACCGACGACCTCAATAGGTAATCTACTTTGGTCTTCGACTAGCGTTCTATTAAGTGTTAACTATGTTGTTAGTGTTTATTTTGTATATGTAAGGGAATTCAGTGGTTTGAATAGTTATTTTAGGTGCAGCTATTTTTAGTATCACTTTAATGTTTTTTATCTGTAGTACTTTTAATTCTGTTAAATATACAGTGGTGCCGATTCAGTTGTTCACAAACTAAACTATATTTAAGTTCAGTTCATCTTTTTTTTCTATTTCATTAAGAAAAGATAAATTTTAGTTTAGTCCTGTCAAATTAATCAGCGTCTGACGTAAATTGGAGTAATTTTAGTAGGCAAGTTTCTAATCACGTCTAAACTTGTATGGAGTAGTGTCAGGCGCTGATTAATTCGACAGGACTATACTAAAATTTATCTTCTGTCCTTAATGAAGTAGAAAGAAAAAGATGCACTGAAGTTAAATTTAGTTGTTTGTGAATAAGGGATTCGGGACCACTATCTACTTAAGCCATTATAAATGAGTTTTAAGTTTGCGCTATTCTTTTTTAGCAAACCTTGATCAAAATTTGAGGCCTGAGAGCCCCTTATATCACAGATGTAAGGGACAGCTTGTAGTCCTCAAATTGTTTACATTGTATTTTGCTCCACAAAATCACACTAATATTATAAAGGCGAAAGTTTGTAAGTGTGTGTGTATGTGAGTGTGTGTGTGTGGGGGGGTGTGTGTGTGTGTTTATATGTGTGTTACTTCTTCACGTTCAAATGGCTGGACCAATTTTGATAAAATTTTCTATGGAGGTAGTTGACACCCTGGACTTTCTATCCCGATGTTCCTGCGGGATCGACATTTACAAGGGTAAAACCGCGGGGCGCAGCTAGTAGCTAAATAAATGTAATTTGTTACAATTCTAGACTGAGTTTTATTTTCTTTTTAATTCATCGGGGATTGCCACATATTGTAAAAGTTAATTCGCAATTTATTAAACAGATACATTCAGGCTACCTTATTGTCATAATTCGTTAGTTATAATTGTATCTATGCTCAATATTAATATAGAAAGCCCACCATTCTACGTTAAATGTCACAAAATATCAAATATAACTTGCGGTTTCTCTCTCGCCGCTTGAGATTCCGTGAGGTGAGCGCGAAGATTGCTTCGCTCAGGTATCAAATCGGATCAGTCGATATTTTAAAATGGAAATCTAAAAATATTGGCTTCCATCTTATTGGGATGCCATGCCACGAAGATATTGAGTTATCGTAGAAGTTTTTATGAATATAGTAGCATGTTTTATTTCTACTGCTTTGAATATTCTGAGCTTGTTTCGATCTTTGTTCTCAAAGTAATCAGAGAGGAAAAGTCAAACTCATGTAGATTTAAAACATAAAACTTAAAACGTAATTTATTTTTGTCATGTATAAGTGTTTGTACCTACAAAGCTACTTACAGAAAAAAAATCATTTTATCATTTATAATGGAAAATAAAAATCTTTACCTATAATATCTAGCTTGTCATTCTTCCTAGCCTAGACTAGCTAGACTATAGCGATGGCCAATGGGCCGAAAGGTTCTGGAGTAGCGACCGTGTACCTGAAGACGTAGCGTTGGAAGGCCTCCCACAAGGTGGTCCGACGACCTTGTGAAGGCCGCAAGAACCCGTTGGATGCGAGAAGCACAGAACCGGTCGAAGTGGAGGTGCTTGGGGGAGGCCTATGTCCAGCAGTGGACGTCTTTCGGCTAATATTCGAAAAGATGTACCACTTTATAAAGTTCCAAACGAGGTGTCTCCATAAGTGTGTTTGTCACGTGAGACTTATTTTTTAACAAATAAAGTTGTACTTAGCAGTTGTCCATAGTTGGGAAAAGGCTAGGCAGATGATGAAATAAAGTTGTACCTACTCAGCACATCAGTTGACATATCGATTCCTGGAGTGGAGGCCGCCACGTATCGGCTAGCGTAGAGTGGCACACCTGACCCGGCCGATGGCCTGATGGGTCGACGGCCTTAAAATGGAGGCTGGGACAAATGAGACAGAATGCGGAATTTAGAGGACAGGGTGTTGTGGCGTAGCCTGAAAGAGGCCTATGTCCAGCAGTGGACTGCGATTGGCTAAGACTTATAGCATATCAAAGTGACTTCTACCAAATAAGCAAATGAACGAGAACTTACCTACTGTTAGGTTATGATATCCATTTATAACTATTTCTGAAGCAGAAACTGAAGTTATGGACTTGTTTTTAGGTAAGTTATGTTTTGCGTGTATCAGAAAGTTGTGGGTTAAACGTTGAAAATGCTACACCCCTTTGGAATATTATATTTTTCAATGGAAGTGGTTAACTTTTTCTCGAATTAATTAGTTTAACTACGACTTTTAAATGCAGTTGTAATAAAATAAATGTCGCCAAACCTGCAGTGCGGGCAAAAAGTTTTAGCGTGCTTACCTCAAAACAATTGAAGCGGTACAATTTATGTTCAGAAATTCGTGAATTAAAATTCTTTTCAAAACATGAAAACAGTATGAGTTACTGAACATAAATCAAGAAGTTGATTCAGATTCACGCGAGTATATTTTATTACTTTATAGGGAGCGTCAAAAAACAGGTCAGGTGACCACTTAATGCCTTCCCCAGCCTTGAAAAATGCTACAGTACCAATGTACAGACGCCAGCACATCAAGCTACTAATCTGTCAAATTTCTTTAATAGATTTTCAACTTTATCACTAAAGCCTAAGGTTTAAAGTTGATTGGGAAAATTTGACAGTTTCAGTTAGCTTGATGTGCTGGCGTCTGTACATAGTTATGTCCAGTCTATTAATATAATACAGTCAGCATAAAAATTGTTTTCATAAAGGACATGGCCAGTTTCAGCCTAGTTACTCAATGGCATGTACATTAATAGACGCCTAATTATAAATAAATAAAAATAGAAATAAAAATTATGAAACTCTTATCATTTTCGTACAACTTCTGGAAAAATATTTAAACTTAAATAGTTGTTTTGCGTTTCCGGCGTATCGAGATAACGCGCATTTTGGATAAACGTTCCATTCCCTGTAAAGCTAAAATATTAATGTTCCATCAGAGTAATATTATAAATTATTCTGACTGGAAAATGATTATTCATTATCGAAATCCTAATAAAAAAACATATTTTGTTAATCACTCGAATGCTATGAAATATTTATTTGAAATAACTTTTTTCTTGTAACAACGAAACGAAACGACATGACAGGTTGGACTTCGACAATCGCTCGACATCCGCCATATCGCATATCGGTCGTTTTCTTTTGACATCTCGTAACTTGCGCGTACGTTTGTTTTTTGTTTGTTTGTAAACTGTGCGACTGCGATTATCTTTTCTCCATACCGGCCATTGCTATTCTACACGGACTGATTCCATTGCCCAACGATTATCTAGTGCTTTTAAATACGGACTTGATTGTGCTTACGTTTTGGACATTGTTCACAATGAGGTGTATTAACTGCGGTATAGCTACGGGACGGCTAAGAAGACATGTTGTGTCTTCGTTACACATGCCTTTCCAAAGAATGCTTGTTCAATGGCTAACAATTCAGGTATGTATTTTTAAAATAAATTATGAAAACCTATAGATACATAAAACATATTCTCTTGAGTTTTCTAAGCAGCACAGCGAATGATTTGTACAAGCAATTATTATTTCTACATGAACAACTGATTTTCACCTTTAAGTATTTAAAAAAGTATTTATTTAGAACCTTCTTCATATTACAATAGATAAAATGTTGATATACCTAAACTAATAATCTACTTTGCCTTTCAGCTTCCAGATGATGGACATATTTGTCACCCATGCTTTTTGCTGCTAACTTCAGAAGGTGCCAATCATAGAATACTGGGCCACACTATGGTGTGCCTTGGTTGTGGCCGATTAGTAAGAGATATTGATCATGACAACTTACCCACGCAGAATAATCTGGCTACTACTTAGTTATAGAGTCCGAGTAGGTTCACGACCAAAATATGTTTTTGTTAATTTCTAAGAAATCTGAAGTTACTGGATTATGTAACTTTTACAGTTAATTTTAGAGCTTATTAAGTTCAAAATAAAGTAAAATTCGTTAATGTACATGAATTTTTGCATGCTAGGCAGAGTGCCCTAAGTAAATTGGCCATCTCCTTTCACGAATATTACGGTAATTAAACGTTTTTTTAGGGTTCCGTATCCAAATAATCCCACACTACGCAGAGTAAGCAAACTGAAGTGGCAGTGGGCTGATCATGTTTGTCGAAGGAGTTATGGCCGATGGAGCAGACGTTTCCTGGAGTGGAGACCGCGTATCGGCAAGCGTGATGAGGAACGCGACCCAGCTGAACATACGAGAAAAATACATGAAAAAGTAAAAGCAATTCTCCTCCAATCTTGCAGGAAACATTCGTTGAAATTAATGTCAATAAGATTTTTTAACAAATCGGAACCAATCTTTTTTCAAAGTACCTACGTAGCTAAATTCTTTTGATGTCGACAGTACAGTGACGTCATTGATGTCGTCATTAGCCAAATTAGCTGGCACCGAACAAAAGCTAATGGCGGATACATTCGTGTCACCGTCGCGCGTCGCTTCTCGCTGACACTTTTAGCGAACGTAAAATCAGACTTTTTATAGAATTACAATGAAGTTGAGTAGCTGGATGTGTCAGATTTTAAAAAGTTATAAATTATAAGTAAACTGGAGATTTTGAGCAGGCTTAAGTGTGACGATGAGCAAGCTCTTTTTTTTTGTTGCGGATGGGATATCATCAAACGACTCCTCCCGCTCTGGGTGGAGCGGGAGGGAGTGTCAGACTCTTACTGACTAAAACCCACCCGTGTTCCTTCCTTAGCCCTTTATGTTCCGGGGTAGCGGTAACCCTTTCGGACAATCCCGCTGAATGAGTAAGCTCTTATACCAACATCGTTAAATCATCATCTTCCTGCCCTTATCCCATGTTACTTGGGGTCGGCGCAACACGTTTTCTTCTGCCATTCTCCCCTGTCAGCCGTCACGCTATCATTCACTCCCTTCTCTTTCATATCATTCCCCACACAATCCATCCATCTTTTCTTCGGCCTTCCTCTCCCTCTCCATCCATAAACATGTATATTCATTACTCTTTTAGTCACATGCGTTTCATCCCTTCTCATCACATGCCCATACCAAGCCAAACGATTTCCTTTCAACTTTTCTGTCACTGGCGCCACTTTCAAACTTCCTCTTATATACTCATTTCTTACTTTATCCATTCTCGTCACTCCACACATCCATCTCAACATTCTCATCTCCGCTGCATGCAATCTTTTTCATCCGTCTTCTTCACGGCCCAGCATTCAGACCCATAAAGTACGACAGGCCTTATCACGGACTTATAAATTTTCCCCTTTAACTTGAGGGGCATCTGTGGGTCGCAAGTTGTTCCTGTGACCTGTCGCCATTTCATCCATCCCGAGTTGATCCGGTGCGTTACGTCTCGGTCTACTTCACCATCTCCTTGGACAAGCGACCCGAGGTACCGAAAGTCAGAGCAGATCGGTAAGGGCGTTCCGGCGAGAGATATGGGCACAGGACTGGAGAGACCGCCAAAATCGCAAAACAGGTACTCGGTTTTGGTCCGGCTTACTCTCAGGCCAACGGTCTCGAGTCTTTCCCACCACACCTCCAATCTGCTCTGGACCTCTAAGCCGTTCTCGCCAACCAGCACAATGTCATTGGCGAACAGCATACACCAGGGAGCCTCTTCTTGGATATCTGATGTAAGAGCATCCATTATCAGCACGAAGAGGTACGGGCTGAGTGCTGAACCCTGGTGCAAGCCGACAGCCACATCGAAGCTGCCAGTAGTGCCCACTGTAGACCGGACTTGGGTACTGCATCGACTGTACATCGCTGTAATCAACTGCACATACCTCCCTGGTACACCTTTCTCCTTCAGCGTTACAACCAACATCGTTAAATGTATCATAAATTGATACATTTTTAGGGTTCCGTACCTAAAGGGTAAAAACGGAACCCTATTACTAAGACTTCGCTGTCTGTCCGTCTGTCCGTCTGGCCGTCTGTCCGTCTGTCCGTCTGTCCGTCTGTCCGTCTGTCCGTCTGTCCGTCTGTCCGTCTGTCCGTCTGTCCGTCTGTCCGTCTGTCCGTCTGTCCGTCTGTCCTTCTGTCCGTCTGTCTGTCTGTCTGTCACCAGGCTGTATCTCAAGAACCGCGATAGCTAGACAGTTGAAATTTTCACAAATTATGTATTTCTGTTGCCGCTATAACAACAAATACTAAAAACAAAATAAATAAAATATTTAAGGGGGGCTCCCATACAACTAACGCGATTTTTTAGCCCTTTTGTGCTCGGTATCAAAAATGGCAACAGGTAGGCACTTGAAATATTCACAAAATACTCAGTTGTATTTTAACTTTAATAATAAATAATAAAATTAAAATAAAATAAATATTTAAGGGGGCTCCCATACAACAAACGTGATTTTTACGGCGTTTTTGCCTTGTGGTACGGAACCCTTCGTGTGCGAGTCCGACCCGCACTTGGCCAGTTTTTTTTATCATCATCTGCCTAGGCTTTTCTCAACAATGTCGGGGTTGGCTTCCAGTCTTATCAGATGCAGCTTAATAACATGGAGCGACTGCCTGATTGACTCTGCAACTCAGTTACTGGGTAATACGATACTCCTTTGTAAGGCTGGCTTTCAGACTCGGCAAGCGTTGGTTAACTTTGAGGCTGTTATTATTTAGCCACGATTTATTTTGATCACACTCAAATAAAAACAAACATTGTCGACCAACTAGTAGGTACTGTATTTAACAAAAATTAGGAAAAGCCACTGAATCTGCTAATTTGTCAATCAACTGACGTCACAAGGACATTATAAATAAACAATTCGTCGATACGTTACAGGATTAACAACACATTACCGGATTAACGCTCGAAAGCTCGTTGAATACATTAACTTTTTGTAGTTCCGTAATCAAATTATATAAGGACTTGTTTGAGACAATCCGAAAAAAAAACTGGCCAAGTGCGAGTCGGACTCGCACACGAAGGGTTCCGTACCACAAGGCAAAAGCGCCGAAAAAAAAAAAAACACGTTTGTTGTATGAGTTATTTTATTCTGTTTTTAGTATTTGCTGTTATAGCGCCAATAGAAATACATCATCTGTGAAAATTTCAACTGTCTAGCTATCACGGTTCATGAGATACAGCCTGGTGGCAGACGGACAGACGGCAGCGGAGTCTTAGTAATATAGTTTTACCCTTTGGGTACGGAACCCTAAAAAAGGAATTTGTGGAGCGGTCTGCCTGCAGGAGGGACGTCTTTCTAAACTAAGAGAAAGCTGTTCTGCTGGGGGAGTTTGTTGCGCCACTTCTTCCAACCTTCAGCACTAGAAAGTGCTGAAGGTTGGAATTTGAAAATATAATAAAAATGATATGGGTCCCGCCTGCTTCCAACTTTTAAGTTTACCAAGGGTAGTGGTAATTAAAACAGCGTTAGTATAGGAATTCAAAACTCTGTTTATTGATAAAATAATCAAGCCTATATACACATTTTGAGTAGCACTATAAGTGGTACTGATGACACCATACAAAATATTGTTAACCAATCACGAGGGACTGCCGCGCCAGTGGAGCCCTAGCACCTCGGTGGCGCGCCATGTATAAATACCGCGCTCTGGCGCGCGCGCGCCTCAGGATTCGCTCGTGGTCACGCGAGCTTGTCCGCCAGTCAGTGTCGCAAGTTTGCTCCGCGCGGACCGCAAATTTTAATCGTTTTCTCTGTGTTTGCCACAAGTGTCCCTTGTGCAAACACAGAGGGAGCCCCCGCTGCTGCCCGGCGAGAAATCACCGCCGCGGTCGCGGAGACCACGCCCACGAAGATGCCGAAACCCGGCCATGCGCGGCTCCCTGGGCCGCGATGCCGGGTCCCAGGACTCCCTCCCGGCGTTGGACCGGGCGACGTCGCTGCCGAACATCGGCGTGGCGTTGTCCGGTGCACCGCCGGCGGGAACCAGCCGGAAGAAAAAGGAGAAGAAGGAAGAGGGAAGAGGAGGGGGGGGGAAGTCGGACGCCGCTGTAGCACCGGCGTCATCGGCGCCTGCGCGCGCTGCGCCGACGCCGTCGACGAGCCGCCAGCAAGCCGTCTCAGTGCGCCCGACGGCCTTCCGCCCGGTCCCGATTCAGGCCCCGGGGCCTGTCGTGTCACAAGGCCGCGCGCCGCCAGCGCGCGCCCCAGTGCCGTCCGCGCGCGTGTCCACAACCGCGCGCACCCCCGCGCCCGCGTCCGTCGCGCGCGCCGCTGTACCCGCTGCGCGTACCGCAGCGCCCGCCGCGCGCGCCGCCGCGCCGCCAGTGAACCCCGCGCCACCCGCGCAACCACCCGCGCCACCCGCGCGACCCCGCGCACCACCCGCCCGTAGCGCCGCGCCGCTGCCGCGATTCACATCGCCGCCGGCGCCCGCCACGGAGACACCCCAAGCTGTGCCAGCTTCGCGCACCGCCACATCCGGCCCCCGCTTCTCGCTGGCGGGACCGGCGACAGCGGAGCAGGAGCGGCCAGCGAGTGCAGGGCCACACACCCGCCCAGCACACACCACCAGGACAGCCATACAGGTACCCCAATCGCCGGCACCACCCAGGACCGCGGCGTACGACTCGCCCGCCATGCTTTCGGCATGCTCGTCGAACGCGGGGTCGAGTATGTCCCTTGCATCGGTGGGCTCGGCCGCGTCCGGTCGCTCAGACGTGTCGCGAGACACGACTCCGCGATCCGGTATGCGGCCCACCGAGGGAGAAACATACGCCGCGGCGATGTCGCCGGCCGCGTCACCAACACCGTCGCGGGGGGGGCTCGGTCACGAGCCTAGACCCCAGCGACGCAGGAGGAGCTCCGGCGAGACTGCGGCGGAGGAAGTGGCGAAGAGGTACTGCCTAGACCCGCCGCGGCCACAGCGCGAAAGCGCGCCGCGGGGTCGGGGCGCCCCTCCGTCGCCCACCTTCGCCGCAGTGGCGCGCCGCACACCGCCGCGCTCGCCATCACCGTCGCCGCCACCAACACCATCGACTTCAGGGGTGAGTACCCATATACCTCCCCCTGCCTCTGCCGCATCTACTGATGCACCACCCCCCTCTGCCGCCGCCCCCGGCGCTGCCTCACAGCAGCAACCGGGGACTAAGAAGAAGAAGCTGCGCTACCCTCCGCTGGTGGTTGAGAAGCTGCCTAACTGGGCGACGCACTTCCGGGCCATCAGTGCCAAACTGGGCCGGCCTCCTAACGCTCGTCCATACGGGGGTGGAGTCCGCTTCACCCCAGACAGCGAAGAGGAGTACCGGCTGGTCCAGCGGTACTTGACGGGCCTGGAGAAGGACAGTGGCGTCTCCTGGTTTGCGTACTCGCTGCCAGCGGACAAGAACTTGAAGGTGGCCATAAGAGGACTCCCGGCGGATACAGACCCGAAGGAGATAGAGGAGGAGCTCCGGACGCTGGGATACCAGCCGGAGTACGTCCGCCACATAAAGGGGGCGGCAGGAAGACCCGGCTGCGTATTCCACGCGATCTTGAAAAAGACGCCAGACGTCCGGGCCATATTCGACACCACCATATTCATGTATATGCGTGGTGTCAAAATAGAGGCCTGGCGTGGAAAACGCGGGCCCGCACAGTGTCACAGGTGCCAACGCTTCAGACACAGCTCGCACCTGTGCCACCGACCGCTCGCTTGCGTGAGATGCGGGGGCGAGCACGCGGCGCGCGACTGCCAGCGCCCGCGGGAAGAGCCGGCCACTTGCGCAAATTGTGGTGGTCCGCATCCCGCGTGCAATATAAAGTGCCCCGTATTCCAGAGGGAGATCCGGAATAAGCGAGCGGGGACCGCCGCCATCACGGCCACTGTGCGCCAGCCACTAGCGGCTACAGAAAGGCCGCAGGACAAGCCGCTTGAAGAGGCCCAAGGCACGACGCTGATGGCGGCGGCCAACGGGCCCACTGAGAGAACCCAGGCCACCTCCTCCGGGCGGAGGAAGAAGAGGCGCGGGGGGAAGAGGAAGGGGAAGAAACCCAAACCCCCCCCCTCTGCGACCCAGGAAGCCATCCCTACGGCCGTCCCTGCCGAAAGCGGGGCGCAGGCTGTAGCTACCAAAACAAAAACCATTAAAAAATCCACAGAGGTACCCACCGCTAGCGCCGGCACTACGCAGCGGGAAAAAAGGGAACCTTGTGAAACTAAGAAAGCTGCGAGTGCCGGCGCTGGCGCCACCAGCGCAGCGGCATCGAAACCGAAAAAAGAATTTACAGCCTGCGCCATTAAATTGTTAATGGAGCTCATCAGAGCGATTAGGCAGGGACAAGACGTGGAGACAGTCATCCTTGTCGGTCTAGCCACGCTATTGACACTCTATCATGGATAGACCGTTGAGGGTGATACATTGGAATGCCCGCGGCCTAAGGGATAAGGTCGCCCCCCTCCGCCACCTCCTTCGGGATCAAGACATCGACGTGGCGCTAATAAGCGAGACGCTCCTGGGGCCCGAGGACAAGATCAGGTTCCCGGGGTACCTCGCTTATATGAAGGACGAACGGTCGGCTCACTCAACGTACCGTGGTCTGGCGGTACTGGTGAGGCGAAGGGTCGTCCATCAAGAACTCCCCTTGCCGTCGCTCAGCACGTTTTACGCGCTGGGTGTGCAGCTACATGTAGCCGGCGAGGATATCAACATCTACGCGTGCTACAAGCCGCCCGCGGCTCGCCTGGACCACTCCGAGCTGCGGGCCCTGCTTGGTAGCACCTCACGCGCCACCATCCTCGCCGGCGACTTCAATTGTAAGCACCCGGCGTGGAACTCGTGCCATACGAATACCGAGGGGAGACGACTCTTCGCGGACACGGAAGCCTTCGGCTATACGGTGTCCAGCCCGGAGACGCCCACCCACTACCCGGACGCCAGGCAGTACATGCCGGACGTGCTGGACATCGTAGTCCACCGAGGGCTACACCGCCAGATCACGCAGCAAGTGATAGACGACGAGCTACAGTCTGACCACCAACCGGTACTCGTCGTCTTATCGGGAATGCCGACCCGACTGAAGCCGATAGCGCCACGTCGACTCACGGACTGGACGAAGTTCGTGGAGGAAGTAGAGACCACCACGCCGACTCGGCCCATCGTCACCTCCGCGGACGTAGACGAGAGAGCGGATGACGTCACTGTTTGCATCCAGAGCGCCTTGCAAGCGGCGACGAGCATGCAGCCGCAGGGGAGAGGGCAATTGCCGCCCCTGCCGGCTCGCATTAATGCGATGATCGCCGAGAAGAGGCGCCTTCGCAAACAGTGGCAACAGCTAAGATGTCCGACGCTGAAAAGTCAGCTAAACCGTCTCGCGGAGAAGATTAAGGCCGAGCTCCAGGCGCACACCGCCGAGGGCTGGGAAAACAGAATCGACGCCACGACGGACAGTTGGCCGTCGCTACACAAGCTGTGCGGCCAACTTACAAGTACCCCAGCCCCGGTGCGTCCGCTGCTAGGCAGCGACGGGGCGCTCAAGTACGTAGCGGAGGACCGGGCGGAGGTCTTCGCCGAGCACCTGGAGCGTCAGTTCCGCCCCAACCCGACCAGCGACACCGGTCATGTCGCAGCAGTCGAGCAACACCTGGGAGACTACTTCGCCACGCCGATAGCTCCCGATGAAGACCCGATATTTTTCTCGCCGGGCGCAGTCAGACGCGCCATCCTTAGGACGAGGCCCAGGAAGGCCCCCGGTGCTGACGGTATCACCAACACAGTGCTGCGCCACCTGCCGTACCGTATGGTAGCGGCGCTGGCGCGCCTGTTCACGGCGATACTGCGCACGGGGACCTTTCCCGCCTCGTGGAAGGAGGGGCGCGTCATCATGCTGCCCAAGGCGGGAAAAAACATATTGAAGCCGGAGAGCTATCGGCCGATCACGCTGCTGTCGACCGTCTCCAAGGTGTTCGAAGCACTCCTGCTGCGACATCTTCAACCCCACATAGCGCCGCGCCCGGAGCAGTTCGGGTTTCGGGCGGAGCATAGCACGACGCTCCAGCTGTCGAGGGTACTGCACCACCTCGCAGCCGCGCTTAACAAGAAGGAATACTCGGTGGCAGTACTCCTCGACATGGAGAAGGCCTTCGACCGGGTGTGGCACGAGGGCCTCGTGTACAAGATGGCCACATCCGGCGCGCCCCGTCGCGTCGTAAAAGTGGTCTCTACTTTCCTCTCAAACAGATCTTTCAGGGTGGTGGTCGACGGGGCGCTGTCTAACGCCCGCCCGGTGCTCGCGGGTGTACCGCAGGGCAGCTGCGTCTCGCCAGCGTGTTACTCGCGTTACACCGACGACATCCCCACCACTCCGGACGCAATGCTCGCGCTGTACGCAGACGACGCCGCGTACATTACTACATCGCTCAATGCGAAGTACGCGGCGGTCAAGATGCAGCGCGCGCTCGATTTGCTTCCCGAGTGGCTGTCGAAATGGCGGCTGTCGGTGAACGTGGGTAAGACGCAGGCGATGGTCACCGGGTCCGCGCTCCTCCCACCACCCTTGAAGCTGCAAGGAGCCGACATCGCGTGGTCGCCCCGGGTCAAGTACTTAGGGGTCACCATCGATCGTCGGCTCACGATGGGGCCACACGTCCGCTCGGTCGCCGCACGGGGTAGGGTCGCCCGCACCTTGCTCAAGCCAGTGCTCTCGTCTCGCATCCCGGCGCGCGTCAAGTTGGGTGTGTACAAGTTGTACGTACGCCCAATTATGACGTACGCCGCTCCGGCATGGTTCGCCCTCACGAGCGAGCCGAGCCGAAAGCTACTCCGCGCGCAGGAAAGTCTTGCGCTGCGGACCATAGTAGGCGCGCCTCGTTTCGTGAGGAACGATGTCATCCGGAGGGATCTCGGGATTGAGAGCCTGGATGAGTTTGTGCGGCGCCTCGCGACGGGAATGTTCGCGCGTGCCGACGCATCGGCCTGGCCCCATGTCCAGGACATCGCGCCCTGGCACGCGCGCCCCCCTGACGCGAGACCCTTGCCCCGCGACCTGGTAGCGGACGACGACCCCATCGCACCGGACTGACGCCTCGAGTGAGCCGCACCCAGGTTACACGCGGCTCACTCGAATCAATAGAACTCTACCATCTACATACGCTCGTCGCGCGGCACGTGCTAGGTTAATATAGGCGCGTCGCGCGGCGAACTCAGACACTCACCACTAAACAGACGCCTATACTCACACGCGTACGCGAACGCGGGACGCGATACGCGTTGACACTGGGCGGTGTTACACAGTACAATACCGCCCACACACACACGACTGCTCCTTAGCCCGGACCGTAACCGGCTAGCTCTGGAAGCGGGGCGGGCGGGAGCAAATCACCCATACTCTGTAGGAGCGTCGAGTCGGCACCTTTGTCGCTGGTCGTCCTCCGCCGGGCCTCCCCCAGGTAACTGGGGGTCTCACCTGGCGGGGACAGACCGCCAAGGTGTCGTGAAGAAAGCGGCGCTGTGGACAGCGTCGCGGCGCGCCTACAGAGTTACAATATGCAACCACACACATGGGCGCGCGACATCCACGCGCGCCCAATCAAGCTACAGGCCATCACCGCCGACCCAATGAGGGGCCTGTATTTACAGGCCACCGTGTTGCCTCCGCGGCCGGGGGGCACAGCCCCGGTACCGCTCGCCACGCCCCCTTACGGGGACGTCGCGACTTCTCCGAACGCGCGCCTCAGTATCAGATGCGCGCGCTTCGCGAGCGGTGGTGTCGTCGATGTTTGCAGGTTAGCCGGTACAGTGCTCCCCCCCAGCGAAGCGTACTGGAGGTTTTGAGACTCTTCCTGACCTGGTGATGGTGGGTGCATCACGGATGATGTCGGCAGTAGGCTCGGAGTCCAACAGGAATGCAGGTTTCAGTCGATCCACGGAGACATTCTTCGGTTTTTCCTTTACGAGTATTGTGTATGCCTTATCATTGCGTTCAATCACTCGATGCGGGCCGTTGTATGTAGGTGTGAGCGGCCTGCGTACTGTGTCGTCACGCATAAACACATGCGTGCAGGTTCGTAGGTGTCCAGGAACGTATGTTGTCCGGCGGTCTGTATTGGTGTGTGCGGCGTATAGTTTTTGCATTGCGTTTGCTATGACGTCTTCATAGTGTGACTTTATGCCGTCCGTTATCTTCACGCCTATCATCTCACCGGGTAGTCGCAGTGCTTGGCCATACAATGCTTCTGCTGCAGAGACATCGGTGTCATTTTTTATTGTTGCACGTAAACCCAGCATGACAGTTGGTAACTCGTACGTCCAGCTTGAATTTTGTAAACGAGCTGTTAATGCAGTTTTCATTGAGCGATGCCAACGTTCTATCATGCCGTTTGCTTGAGGATGGTAGGCAGTGGTACGTGTGCGCTCGATGCCCAATCGCTTCATTAGACTTTTGAATAATTCGGATTCAAATTGACGTCCTTGGTCAGCCACTGGGTATGCTTCGGGCCATCTAGTTGCTCTGTCGATTATTGTTACACAGTACCGTTTCCCATCTGATAATGGTAGTGGTCCAACGATGTCAATATGGATGTGAGACAGACGGTCGGTGCATGGAAACGTTTCGAGTGGCGATACAGTATGACGCTGTGTCTTACATTGTTGACATGCGATGCAACTTCGTGTCCAACTGTTGACGTCGGTATTCATACTAGGCCAAAAAAATCGTTTTGTTATGAGGTGGCGCGTGGCGCGAATGCCAGGATGACTCATCGCATGGATTGTTGTGAACACGGTTCGTCGCAACTGTGGCGGTATGTAGGGTCGGTTGCTGCCTGTTGACGTTTCGCACAGTATCTTGTGGTTTGAATCGCTTGGCGTGATGCGACGAAATTGCAAGTTGTTATTTCGCATAACATTTTCAATTTCTTTGTCTTCTTGTTGTTGTCGCGCTAACTCGTCGTAGTCGATCGGTGACGGTGTCGTAATTGTTTCGATTCTAGATAGGGCGTCAGCGACAACATTTTCTTTGCCTTCAATATGTAGTATCTTCGTCGTAAATTGGCTAATGTAGTGAAGATATCTTGTCCGCAGCTGTGTTTCTGTCTTACTGTTATCTCTCGTGAGCGCAAACGTCAGTGGTTTGTGGTCGGTATATACAGTTATTTCTTTACCTTCGAACATTTTTCGGAAATGACGGATCGCTAGGTAGATAGCCAATAATTCCCGATCGAAGGTGCTGTATTTTCTTTGTGCGTCAGTCAGTTTTTTTGAATAAAAACCGAGTGGCTGCCATCTTCCGTGAATGTACTGCTGTAGGGCTGCGCCGACGCACGTGTTTGATGCATCACACATGAGTGAAATGGACGCATGTGAAGACGGATGGGTCAGCATAACGGCGTTTCTGATACTGGCTTTGCTTGCTTCAAAGGCTTCTTTTTCATCGGGCGTCAGCTGGATGGGTGTCTTGTCATTCTTTTTCGAAGTGCGTAGGTACTTGAATAATTTTTCTTGTGTATGCGCTGCGTGTGGAATACTTTCTTTCATCATCTGCCTAGCCTTTTCCCAACTATGTTGGGGTCGGCTTCCAGTCTAACCGGATGCAGCTGAATACCAGTATTTGTGGAATACTTTCTTTGTAGAAATTAATGATGCCTAGGAAGCGACGTAGTTCCTGTACTGTTGTCGGCTCTGGAAATGTTGTTATAGTTTTGACGCGTTCTTCGATTGGTTTAATTCCGGCAGCTGATACGTCGTAGCCTAGGAACTCGAGCGTTTCTTTTCCAAAAACGCACTTAGACACGTTTATTCGCATGCCATGCTTATGTAACCTTTTGAAAACTTCTTCTAAGTGTTGTCGGTGTTGAGTTGGATCAGCAGACGCCAGAAGAAGATCGTCGACGAACGGGAACACGTAGTCTAGGTCACCCAGTATATTATTCATGTGTCGTTGAAATGTTTGACCTGCGTTACGTAATCCGAAGCACATTCTTGGGAATTCAAACAACCCGAATGGAGTAATTACTGCAGTCTTCTCTATATCTTCTTGTCGGGTACGCAGTTGGTTATATGCTTTTCGTAAATCGATTTTTGAAAATAGCGTCATTCCTTGTAATCTGTAGGTGAAGTCACGTAGGCGGGGTATCGGGTATCGATCGGGCTTCGTCACGGCGTTTAGTTTTCTGTAATCTCCACATGGTCTGAGTTCACCATTCTTCTTCTGGACTAGATGTAGAGGACTAGCCCATGGTGATTTGCTGGGTCGGCATATACCTTGCTCAAGCATTAACTGGAACGTGTCTTTTGCGGCTTTATACTTGTGTGGCGGCAATGGGCGTGCTCTGCAGTACACGGGCGGTCCGCGTGTCACGATGTAATGTTCCACGTCACTAGCACTTGTGTTACTGAAGTTGGCAGATGTGATGTCGTTGTATTTCTTTAGCTGGTCGCAGTACGGGTCATTCACGTTGAGTGTGAGCACCGTCGGGGTTGATGTGCTGCTTGACAGACAACCGTTAATTGATAAGCCTGTCTTCTTGTCAATAAGTTTCTGGGCTCGCAGGTCAACTAGAAGGTTGTGATATTGCAGAAAGTCGGCACCGATGATTGGCCTCTTCACGTCTGCAACGGTGAATTTCCATTTGAATGATCGGCGTAATCCAAGGTTGAGGTCCAAGTCGCGTTCGCCGTACGTACGTATGGGCGTCCCGTTCGCTGCGTACAGTAATATGTCACATGCCGGTGGCCCTTTTTTGCAGGGCGGTACAACCGACACATTTGCCCCAGTGTCGATCAGGAAGCGCAGCTTGTTGGCGGAATCGTAGATATATAGACGGTATGCGGTTATGTTGTTGATCTCGGCTCCCGTCGTAGCCAAGATCTCGGCTAGTTTTCCTGCGGCTTGCCATAATTACACGGAGATCTGCAGTTTCGTGCGCGCTCGCCGAAGCGTTTGTGAAAGTAACAAGCGTCGCCTGTTGTGCGCTCGTATTTATGCCCTCGGCTGCTAGACCGAGTGCGCGAGTGCGAACGTGAACGAATGAACCGGCGTGATGCGCGCGTCGTCTTCGACTGTTGTACTTTTAGCTCGGCGATCTCCTTCGTTAGTTGCATGACTGCATCTCGTAGGTCCTGCTGTCCGTGCGATTGCCGTTCTTGAACTTGTGTCGCCGATTTTGATGCCTTGGAATGATCTTGACAGGTGCAGGAACATACAGAGCGTGACTCGGTTGATTGGTCGTGCATTTTATCGGCCATTGCAGCGAGAACGTCGAGGGATGTCTGTTCACTTACTGCCAGGACTGCACGTGTGGACACAGGTAGGTGACGCATCCACAACACCTGGAGCGTTGAGTCTGGCATTTTTTCGTACGCTGGTTCTCTCATGCGCCTGAGAAGCTGTGATGGCTTTTGATCACCAAGCTCCATCTCGGTGAGGAGCTTTTGCAGCTGCTTGGTTTCCGATTCTTCGTACACGGAAAGTAACCTCTTTTTGGCTTCCTCGTATCTGCCTGTGCGAGATTTGGACATGATAATGTCACTAATCTGTTCGACATCTGTTTTCTCTAGATGTGCCACCATCAAGCTGAATTTCGACTCCTCGCTGGGTTTCTGTGGGTTGACGACCGTTTCGAATTGCCCAAACCATAATGTTGGTTTGTCACGCCAAAACGTAGGGATACGGGCTTTGACGGAGATAGTCTCGATCTCTTCAGAATCCATGATAATTTTGGAGAACGTCGGTCGGGGTCACCAATTTACCAAGGGTAGTGGTAATTAAAACAGCGTTAGTATAGGAATTCAAAACTCTGTTTATTGATAAAATAATCAAGCCTATATACACATTTTGAGTAGCACTATAAGTGGTACTGATGACACCATACAAAATATTGTTAACCAATCACGAGGGACTGCCGCGCCAGTGGAGCCCTAGCACCTCGGTGGCGCGCCATGTATAAATACCGCGCTCTGGCGCGCGCGCGCCTCAGTATCAGATGCGCGCGCTTCGCGTGCGGTGGTGTCGTCGATGTTTGCAGGTTAGCCGGTACATAAGTATTTAATTTATTAAAAATGGGCTTGTTTTTAGCTTTTCAGTTTTTTACCGCAGCCGGGTTTTTTATTTTTTTAAATAACTTTTTTTTAGTTGCTTTATTATTTTTGGGATTTTTATCCACAAGAATACGTCAACCTCGTTGTATCTTGAAACAATATCGTAAGCACTATACTAAAACGAATATAATAAAAATAAAATCTAAGAAAATTCGCGGTTCGGGGTTCGGGGTTCGGGGGGCGACTGTCTTATGTAATGTTGACTTTCAAAAAGTGCTGATTTTCAGCCTAGTTGAAATTGACTTTTGTTTTGATTTTTCGGAGAGGGCAATGACTAGCAATAATGATTTTCAAACCTTGTTGTTTTTAACCCCCGACGCAAAAACGACGAGGTGTTATGTTGTCTGTCGCAACCCAGCGCAGGGCACGCCGCGATAGCGGCGATAAGACCCCTCTTTGAGGAGTGGCTAGAGAGGCGCCACGGCGCCCTCACCTACCGCCTGACGCAGGTCCTCACCGGACACGGAAGTTTCGGGAGGTTCCTGCACATCATCTGGCGGGAGGAAACGCCCGGGTGTCACCATTGCCAGGATCGCCCAGAGGACACGGTGGAGCACACGGTGGAGGACTGCCCCGCTTGGGCGGAGCACCGCCGTGTCCTCGTAGAGGCGATCGGCAGCGGCGGCGACCTCTCGGGTCCGGCCCTGGTGCAAGTCATGGTCCGGGGCGAGAGGGAGTGGGAGGCAGTCACCTCCTTCTGCGAAGCAGTCATGCTAGCGAAGGAGGTGGCGGGACGGTTCAGGGAGAGAGCCTCCCGTCTCAGCCGCCGCGGGGGACGCCCCCGGCGTCGGGAGCCGCGTGACGACTCCCGGCCACCGTAGGCGCGGGCCTGCGGGCGGAGAGTAATGGGTAGCTCACCGTCCGATCAGGACCAGGCCCGTGCCGGACGGCGCGTACGTGTTCCACGCGCGCCTCAAAGAGATGTCAGCATCGAGGAGGCCCTAAGGGGCCCCCCCTTAGGGCCGAAGCGAAAAAAAAAAAGGTCTAACCGGAAAATGGGCAGCAGCGTTCTCTATGCATTCCACCTCCATACCATACTGCGATCGCCAACCCGCCTGCCAAGCGTGGCGATTATGGCAAACCCTCCCCCTTTTGGGAGAGGCCTATGTCCAGCAGTGGACGTCTTTCGGCTGAAATGATGATTTTTTAATGGAAATCCATTAGTGTTTTGTGTAATTTTTAAATTAATGCTGTCAATCAAATCAATTTTATTTTTGCTTCAGTGGAAAAATCGTAAGAAAGTTTATTTGTTGTAAAAACAGGAAATATTTGTTGTCAAGAAATAATCGCTGTCCTTAGTGCGTTTCAAAGTAATAGAAGAACGTATGTCTTATGTTTTATAACATACTAATAAGGAGTAGGAGTCAAGAATCCAAAATATTTCCGTGTCACTGCCCTTAGATCAAAATATCTTACAACTAAGTTGTCTTACTACAATTTCAAGACGGCACCTGCCAGGTTAATTGAATCTCAAGCCAAACATAAACAATGTATAATGGAACATTTCGAGTTGTTGAACCTTTGGATTATTTTAGAATAGAATTTTTTTTCCAATACATTTTCTGTGTGGTGCCGGACTTAAAGAATAACACCACCCCATACTTCCCGTGGGTGTCGTAAAAGGCGACTAAGGGGCGTACCGGAGAATGGGCAGCAGCGTTCTCTATGCATTCCACCACCATACCATACTGCGATCGCCAACCCGCCTGCCAAGCGTGGCGATTATGGCAAACCCCCCCTTTTGGGGGAGGCCTATGTTCAGCAGTGGACGTCTTTCGGCTGAAATGATGATGATGACATTTTCTGAGCAAAACCAACCTGCATCATCACACAGTGATACACAATACTACTCAACATTCCCGGAGACCGGATTTTATGCAAATGCATGACTGTATGTATGTGCATTTGCATATTTCGGCGTTTTTTTTAGGTTATTTCTTGTTTCACATAAAGCTGGCAGATTGTGCGTGTTTTCTTTAATTCTAATAAACACAAAAATGTTATGTTTTAAATGAAACGATGTTATAAATAAAATGGTGAAAGGTACTCAGCATTTGAAACAGTACGTTTTCAAAACCAAAAATTATAATATCTAGTTAAAATGTAGCAAGTTTAGTCATTTGTAATGTTTTTGTACTTTTTTTTGAGCCCTTATTGTTTCAAGTCTTACTTTTATAAACAAAAAAAAAACATAGTTTTCTTTATTTATTAAAATTTTGTGTTGCTTATTTTTGCACTTTTAGGCGATTTTGTTGCTTAATTCGAGCAATTATGGAGCATATTGGCATGCATGCGTCTTTTTAACTTGTATATAATCCGGTCTCTAGTCATAATATCATCATCTGCCTATGCGTTTCACAACTAAATGTATGACATTGTTATATTAATGTAGTAAAATATCGCTATACAGAATTCTTTTTTTTACCGGTTCCAAATTTATACAGGGTGTTCTTCCCATTATGAACAACTTTCACTGTAAGACCAACTCAGAAAACACGAAAAAAAAAATCAGCGGTTTCATACATTTTGGTCAAGTAGGATAGGACAGGTAAAAAAAAACCGGGCAAGAGCGAGTCGGACTCGCTCACCGAGGGTTCCGTAACATCCGGGTTTATGCATAAGGTTTATATTTATGAAATTAAATGTTTATTTTTATTTTTGAGTTGATTGAATGAATGGTAAATTGCGGTTTACGATTTATGACGTATTAAAAAAAAACTACTTACTAGATCTCGTTCAAACCAATTTTCGATGGTAGTTTACATGGTAAGTACATCATATATTTTTTTGGGATGAAACTGAATGACCACCAAAAAAACCAATCGTTACCCTAAACAGCCTCATCCAAAAAATATATAATATGTACAAATAAATGAAACCTGTACCAAAATCTTTCGGGCTATTTAAGTCATGCCTGCACTACAAAAACTTTTCATAACCCAAAAAGGCCACACGTGCACCAAATTTTAACTACCAAAGTTTTGTGGCATTACTACCCAAATATATCACTACGTTTGCCATAAAATGTATGCAAATAACCAAGTATATTATATTGATGGCAAATTAGTTGAGTCTCGGGGCTTCATTCCCACCCCTCCCACCCATCGCATTGTTACCATACAAAGGAGTGTGATGTTATGTTATTTGAAGACTGATTCTTCATTAATATTTTTAAATAATTCGTCGTTTCAGCCGATAGACGTCCACTGCTGGACATAGGCCTCCCCCAATTTTGGGGGGGTTTGCCATAATCGCCACGCTTGGCAGGCGGGTTGGCGATCGCAGTATGGTATGATGGTGGAATAAATAGAGAACGCTGCTGCCCATTCTCCGGTAAGACCCTTAGTCGCCTTTTACGACACCCACGGGAAGTAAGGGGTGGTGCAATTCTTTAAGTCCGGCACCACACAGACAAAAATTAAATAATTATGACTATACAAATGACTATTTTAATGTTGGTTGTTTGAAGACTCATTTATCACTAAGATTAAGTTTTTTGAAGACCCACTCTTCATTAAAATTTTAAAATTACACTAAGGACTGCCTTATTAAGTTTTAAGTTTATTTATATGTAGAAATAAAACATGTGGTTTATAAACTATTTTTTTTTGTGGCCGTTATTTTATTGAAAGCTCTAAGAAGCTCAGCCTTTAGTAAACATTTTACGGTAGAATCGGTGAACCTTTAGAACTTCATTTATATTTTTTGGTTAAACAATGATTTTTGTATATTAATTTACTTTATTAGGATAAAATTGTGTAACATATTTGGATGAAATTTTTAAATAAAATTCGAGTACATATTTGGTGCATGCGTGACCTTTTTGGGTAGCTCAGTGATTATCCTGAAGATACTTGCCTTTTTTAGGATATCAGACTTTACGTTTATTGGTGATAATTTCATATTAAAATGGGCATTAAATTCTGGTAAGTACTTACGATTTTTTGGGCGTTATATTTCTTTATATCTGGTGATTGCTTAAACCTAAGCCTATTTTTTTTAGTTTTATCATTCTCTTAGTTTAGAAGTTACAGGGCCCCCCCCTGTAACTTCTAAACTAAGAGAATGATAAATTGCACACATTTTACCACTTTGAAAGTGTCTCTCGCGCAAACTATTCAGTTTAGAAAAAAATGATATTAGAAACCTCATTATCATTTTTGAAGACCTACCCATTGATATCCCACACGTATGGGTTTGACGAAAAAAAAAATTTTGTGTTTCGGTTCTAAGTATGGGGAACCCTAAAATTTATTGTTTTTTTTCTATTTTTGTGTGAAAATCTTAATGCGGTTCACAGAATACATCTACTTACCAAGTTTCAACAGTATAGTTCTTATAGTTTCAGAGAAAAGTGGCTGTGACATACGGACGGACGGACAGACAGACAGACAGACAGACAGACATGACGAATCTATAAGGGTTCCGTTTTTGCCATTTGGCTACGGAACCCTAAAAATCATCCTGTAATTTAAATGTTTTGTGGCCGTCTCTAAATCACTTCCATAATCCCTTACATTTTTGGCACACCATTCCCTTGCGACAATGACAAATCAATGGGGAGTCTGATTCGCGGATGAAATATGAGTCTGCTCAGGGTTGCCTCCGACAAGAATTTGTCTTCATTCAAAATGTCTTGAGTCAGACTGGTTGCCACTAACTTTTTAACTTTAAAATGCCATTTATAAGACGTCAGAAAACTCTTGGTAGTCTGTTAGAAAAGGGCTTTATTGTGAAGAAATGCTGGTTTCATTAATAAAATCCTTTTACAAATCTGGATTCAAATCACTGATTCGTATTCTTTTTGTTTGAATTTCGTTTGTTTTTAAATAATCACAATAATAATTATGATAAAACATTTGTATTCAAGTAACATGAACTCATAACGGGTATAGTCGACTTATGTCAGATTCTAGAAATGTGAGAGAGAGAGAGACGAGTTTATAATAATAATAATAATAATAAATTGTTTAATTTTCGGACAACAATGGAACCATATTTGTTAGTAACTTACATGCTAAAACTTAAACACTAGGATTAGTAATTATAATTACAACATACACAAATTATTAGTGAGTCATGTACTTACGAGGCACTTCAGGCGGACAATGATTCCTCATGAGATGCCTCAGCACAGGAGCTCTCGGATCCTCAGCAACGACTTTCAGGATGCTATTGTTACTCCCCCGAATCCTCCTCACAAGCGATGCCACCTTTTTTCTGATGATCGCATGAAAACCATCTATATGCGATTGGGCGAACATCCCCGAGGCACTACAGAAACGAGGGAGTTTCAACATCATCCTGAAAACATTATTATATTGGACGCGCAAGGCGCTTAGCGTCCCACGTGAACAGTTGAACCACAGACTTCCCGTATATAGGCCTTGGCAGTACGCTTTAAACAAAGTTATTTTGACCTGATCGGTACAACGAAAAAATCTGCGCGCCAACATGTTCCCGCGAACCGCCAACGCCCTGCGCTCCCTCTCCACATCTTCATCGTCCTTAAGGTCGTCGACAAGTATATGGCCCAGATATTTAAACTTGGTTACCTGTTTTATATTTGAGCCGTTCAAATTAATTGAAGGAAAGGTGTCAGGGCACTTGCCGGCGGCCTTAAAAACCATGAACTCGGTTTTCCTTACATTATATATAAGACCATGTGATGCGGCGTATTCCTCGCAAACTTTCAACATATCTTTAATTGACCTCGCAGTCGGGCCCAGCAGAACCATATCGTCCGCGTAGCTGATGTTGTTTACACAGACACCCCCCACGCGGCAACCGACACGCATGCCACTGAGCTCGACTATGAGGTCATTCATGTACAAGTTAAACAGCTTTGGAGAGGACAACCCCCCCTGTCTCACTCCACACTCCAACCTGTACGACTCCGAGAAACAGTTTGACCACCTGACACAATGAAAATGCCAGATTCTAATTAGTAACAATTCACTTAAAAGCTATGTAAGTAATTAGTAGTAGTAGCACTTACATTCATTTGTTTCTTGAGCTTAAGCCCACGTTCACGTCAAATCAATCAATCTGTCAAAAATACGTCTCAATTCCCTACATTTTTGACTAGCTTTTGACACTGATTGTCGCTGAGATGAGATTATGGCTTGAATTTGAACCTTTTTTAAGTAGGTACGAGAATTATTGGCCTTCATATAGGTAGGTAACTTTTATTTTAGGCATCATCATCTGCCTAGCCTTTTCCCAACTACACACATCAAAAGTGTCTAGGGATCAAGCATTTTTATGCGGATTTCTTGAGATTGAGATGTGGCTTTGTAATAAATTTATGATTTTATAAATTTATATGGATCCTTTTTGGTGCATTTCATAATTTGAATCAGGAACTGTGAATCAAATTCGAGTAAAAGATGAAAATCAGCTGTCAATATTTTCCATATAAAAACATACAACGCATTGAAGACATTATTAGTGCTACTGTTTCCCTACTACTGATTAAAACCAACGTTATTATGGAGCGGCGACGTCATTTAAGCAGGGAAGAAATGCTCAGAGCCGTGGGAATGATAGAAGCTGGTTCCCGGCAACGTACTGTGGCTTTAGCTCTGAATACAAGTCAGAGTGTTATCAGTCGACTTTGGACACGTTACCGAAGCACTGGTACCGTGGCTGAGCACCATGGAGGACGGTATCGCTGCACCACACGGAGACAAGACCGATACATTCAAATCTTAACTCGAAGAGCTCCAACAATAACCGCCATGATGTTAGCCGTGAGGCTTCATCACTCTTCAGGGAACTTAATTAGCGACCAAACAGTCAGAAACCGCTTGCATGAAGTGAACCTTCATTCCCGAAGACCGCTACGGGTACCACCTATAGCAATGCACAATCGTAGGATTCGATATCAATGGGCTCTTGAACACAGAAATTGGGCAGAAGAACAATGGCGTTTCGTGTGCTTTTCTGATGAGTCTCGTTTTGGTATGAGACCGGATACAAGACGTATACGACACTGGAGAACCCCTGGACGCCAACAGCGATTAAAATCCTGCCAGGAAGTCCATCCTTATAGTGGTGGAACCATCATGGTATGGGCGGGTATTTGGATCGGCGGAAGAACTGAGTTGATTTGGATCAGAGGCAACCTCAACGCTCAAATTTATGCTGAGACGATTGTATCAGACGTCATCGTTCCTCTACAAAGTGCAAATCGGTCCCTTATTTCAGTTAATGCATGATAATGCACGACCGCACACCGCAAGAGTTGTAAGACAGACTCTCGCCGCAGCTAACATCAATGTCCTGCCCTGGCCTGCTCAGTCGCCAGACTTGAACCCGATTGAGCATGCATGGGATATGCTACAGAGAAGAGCTCTGCCGAATATGGAGGGTATCCAGTCGCAAGAAGACCTTTTTTTGTTGTTGCAACGAACATGGGCGGCCATTCCACAGCGTGATTTGGATGAACTCATTTTGAGTATGCCAAACCGATGTTCTTGTGTTGTTAGTGTTCGCGGTAGAAACACGGATTATTAATTGTTTAAGTTACCCAATAAAATTTTAAAGAAAACTGTTATTTCAGTCGTTTTTTTCGAACTTTTGTGTTAGTGGTTCAAATGTCAAAAATCCCTTTATTAGGAAAATGGCAAATTTCTTTATTAATGCAAAGGTGACTTGGTTTATCGTTACTGTGACAAACGAAAACACTTTATTTGATGAATCCTTAAAGAAAATTTTATTTAATATCAATCAGGAGAAAAGTTATTGCAAAAATATATGTTGATCCCTAGACACTTTTGATGTGTGTATGTTGAGATCGGCTTCTAGTCTAACCGGATGCAGCTAAATACCACT
Organism: Mesoligia furuncula; assembly: GCA_916614155.1. Taxonomy (NCBI): domain Eukaryota; kingdom Metazoa; phylum Arthropoda; class Insecta; order Lepidoptera; family Noctuidae; genus Mesoligia; species Mesoligia furuncula. Next base: position 24,509,118 of record OU744793.1, read on the forward strand.
ATTTTACATGGAGCGACTGCCTATCTGAGCTCCACAACCCAGTTTCTGGGTAATACGATACCCCTTGGTAAGACTGGTTGTCAGACTTTCGGGCTGCTGACTACCCGTAACCACTGTCTTAGATCTACGAATGACAGCCGGGACCAACGGCTTAGCGTGCTTTCCGTGACACGGAGGGGTCACGGTATGTAAAGATGGTCACCCATCCACAGACCAACCGCGGCAAGCGTAGCATAACCTGATCGATCGACCTGTGCGGCTGTTATTATGGGGCTGCATTTAAAAGTGACAGCCCTATATAATAGGTACTTACTGGTCCTTGGTATTGGCATATTTCCTTGCCCTTCGCAAGGCGAATCCCAATGGTTTGGTAAATCTCCCCCGACCGTCGATCTGATTGGCGAACAAAAAGTAATATTCGCAAATTCCCATTCTTAAGTAAATTATTGTTCTTTTTCTTGAATGAATGATCGCTGTGAAAATTGATTTATTTGCGGAAGTAACGCACAGACGCCAGCACATCAAGCTACTACAATCTGTCAAATTTCTTTAATAGATTTTCAACTTTATCGCTTGAGCATAAGGTTCAAAGTTGATTGGGGAAATTTGACAGTTTCGGGTAGCTTGATGTGCTGGCGTCTGTACCTACGTAAAATAAATTTAGTACCGTTTGTACAGGGCGGATTTTTGAGACGGGGCTATAAGGGTAGGTATCATAAGCATTGTAGCTACAGAAAAGTGGTCTTTAGAGACTGTCCTCAACCTTTTGAGAATTTTGGTCTGTGTTCAAGAGTCATCATCATCATCATCATCATTTCAGCCGAAAGACGTCCGCTGCTGGACATAGGCCTCCCCCAAAATGGGGGGGTTTGCCATAATCACCACGCTTGGCAGGCGGGTTGGCGATCGCAGTATGGTATGGTTGTGGAATGCATAAAGAACGCTGCCCATTGTCCGGTACGCCCCTTAGTCGCCTTTTAAGACACCCACGGGAAGTATGGGGTGGTGCTATTCCTTAAGTCCGGCACGACACAGACTAACTAACAAGAGTAACTGTTCAAGAGTAACTAGCCTCATCATCCAGCGTGGGCTCTCCCAAGCATCAGGTTTGATGAAAAAGCTAGCTATAGTAGTGACTATCTCATGACATCTGCCTAGCTTTTTCCATTATGTTGAGGTCGGCTTTCAGTCTTACCGGATGCAGCTTAATACTAGTATTTTACAAGGAGCGCCTATTTGTCTACCACAACCCAGTTACTGGGTGTTACGGTTCCCTTGGTAAATCTGGTTGGTTTCCTACATGCGTACTGTCCAAATACAAAGCGTTTTTTGACACCTCATTGTGAAAATACTATGTTAAGGGGAGTCGTCGTCGTCGTCGTCGTCGTTTCAGCCGATAGACGTCCACTGCTGGACATAGGCCTCCCCCAATTTAGGGGGAGGGGGGGGGGGGTTTGCTATAATCGCCACGCTTGGCAGGCGGGTTGGCGATCGCAGTATGGTATGATGGTGGAATAAATAGAGAACGCTGCTGCCCATTCTCCGGTAAGACCCTTAGTCGCCTTCTACGACACCCACGGGAAGTAAGGGGTGGTGCAATTCTTTAAGTCCGGCACCACACAGACAAAGGGGATTAAGGGGAGTACAGGACCTAAACGCAAAAAATGCAAGTTTTAAAAGCAATAAAAGTATACGATCGACTACAGTAAAAAAAATATAAAAATATAAGATATTCTTCAGGATATATGCTAGGTAGGCAGTGTGTTGAAAACATAATACAACTTATTTGATACGATAAAAACAAATCATAAAGATACCGCTAAAAACTTTATTTTTACAATAAATACCATAAAATAATTCTGATTTTTTGTAAATAGATAATTGCTTCATAATATAAATTACCCGCATTGTGTCATCACCAGTGATCGGAATAGGTAGAGCTATTTAGGTTCATTGACCGCAAACATTAATGATAATATGGATATTCCACGGGATTCCGACTAATACTACGGGATTTTTACGGGATTTTATTGTCGCTAGAGTGACGCACTTGTTTTTGTCTCTTTCTGCGCCACTAGAATTCAATTCTTTACCAACAGTAACTTCGAAACTAAACTTAACTTCGTAACTAAAAGGGAATATCCATATTATTCTAACCTACGGCAAGTACATAAAACAGCTCTACCTATTCCGATCTATGGTCATCACGCTTCTCTTTCTTTTTTATGCAGTCCGACAGTGACCGCGCTATAGGTCATGTAGTCCCCATAAAATAAAAGATATTCATGATGTCCGTTATAAACATGACGGAAACGCTCTTCTAGGGTACCTTTAGCTTCACAGGCTTCTGACTACCCGTAACGACTGTCAAAGATCTACGAATGCCAGCCGGGAAACCTGCTTAACTTAATGTGCCTTACAACTTTACATTTTTTTCTAGACACTGATGCGGTTGTTAGAGCATAGGCTTGCCAAATAATAAAGGTTCCTACAAACACGCATGACATGCGATATAATCGCGCGTGACACAAAGGCGCGGTGCTTTTGTTGCGCGTCTTGCGGTGCCTTTGCGCGACTTGCGGTGCCTTTGTGCCGCGCTCGATTTTATCGCATGTCGCGCCTGTTTGAAGGAACCTTATAGAAATGATCACTGACGGGCTAATAATGACGTCATAAGTCAACATGATAACCAGACTATTTACCTTTAATTACCTTTGATTACGAGCCTCAATTATATCAAACTACCCAAAGTCCAAACTTCAATAAACCACATCTCATTACATTCGGAGTGCAAATGATAATGTTTTAAGCGTTTGGTTCCTATTATAATTGAAATCTTGCTTGGGTCCCAAGTTAATTAAGACAGGACAGGGTCGGCCTAACCCTGCCGACAAAAGGATTTGGTAGATATTGTAATTTGTAGATGTAAGCCCGGTACAAATGTCCTGCGACTGATTTTACAGGTGCGATCTTTTTGTAAGGTGGTCGGGTTTATTCTGCTGGCTTTCGATTGATTCATTGTGTTATTGAACTCTTTGATCATCGGGATAAAGTCTTTGGGAAGAGATTTATTGGTTATAAGAAAAAAGCCACTAGAGTTTGGATTATGATAATAATTGACATTTTGTTACCCATTTCCACAATTGAATGAGATATAAGAATTCCTTTTTTTGTTAAGTTTTTAATTTTTTTACGTAAAGTCAGAGAAATTAATTGGTTTAGGTAGAAAATTGATTACCAACTTAAATTACCCGTAAAAGTCTTCAAATTACAACTGTCATTCGTTGACAGTTATATGAAATGTTCGTGAGTGTCGTGACACGGCAAATTGACGTAGTGTGTCAATTTGATAAACAAGTTCTAAAAAAAATTCTCATATTGCACAAGTAAATGACGTACTACCAAAAGTTTTTGACTTATATTCAATTAGGCAGATCTTTGGTGTGGGATGCAACTGTGTCGACACCCTTGCGCCAACCCATCTTCCTAGCACTGTAGGCTGTGCTGAGGCGGCTGCTGCAGGTGCAGAAAACCTCAAACGGTGGAAATATTCCAACCTGATTGGGAGTTATATGTTCAAGCCATTTGGGGTTGAAACCCTAGGACCATGGGGTCCGAGTACCCACTTGGTTTTTCTAGATATCGCTAAGCGGTTAGTCGACTCTTCACGTGACCAGATTTCTTGCCCAAAGAATTAGCATCGCCATACAACGTGGCAATACTGCCAGCCTTTTGGGCACTGTTCCTGTTGACAGCGATGAGGACGAATTTTTTGATGTGCTATGATTATTTTGCTTATTTTTTCATATAAATGTACATATTATTATTATTTTAAATATTAGCTGTGTGTAAAATATGTCTGTGTGGTGCCGGACTTAAAGAATTGCACCACCCCTTACTTCCCGTGGGTGTCGTAAGAGGCGACTAAGGGTCTTACCGGAGAATGGGCAGCAGTGTTCTCTATTTATTCCACCATCATACCATACTGCGATCGCCAACCCGATTATGGCAAACCCCCCCCAAAATTGGGGGAGGCCTATGTCCAGCAGTGGACGTCTATCGGCTGTAACGACGAAATATTAGCATAGATTAAGTAAATATTATTTAAAATAAAAATACTATATTGAATGGTAACTATTTGAAATAAAAATACTATATTGAATGGTAACCAACATAGATGGTATATCATATTTACTGAGATAAAATCATCTTAAGAATAACTGTCACTTACCAGAAGAATCGTCTTGAGAATAGCGTCAAAGGAGAAAAACGCAATGGCTGCTATAAGAAATGGCTGTACAGACAAATAGCTACTTCAGATCGGCTTGCCTCCAACAATGATAATAGCACTTGGCACCAGTCGTAGTGTCCTGTTATCTTGAGTTACTTGACTTTAATCTCTCTAGACTGCTTTATAGACTTGAGAGTTTCATTAAGGCGACTACATGACGTAAAGCGCGGTCACTGTCGGACTGCATAGAAAAGAAGGAAAAGCGCGATGACACAACGCTGGTAATTTATTGCAAAATATGAAGCAATTATCTATTTATAAAAATTCTATTGTTTGGACTAAAAAACTAAAACACTAGTTTTTAATATATTGCTTGTGGAATAATCTGACAAAAAATCATAACGATTGTATGCATATTAGTATGGTTTTTATTGCAAAAAAAAAGTTTTCGGAGGTACCTTCATGATTTTTTTCTATCTTATCAAATTAGTTGTATTATGTTTTCAACACACTATCTATCTAGCATATTATATCCTGAAGAATATCATATATTAATCTGATTTTGTTTACTGTAGTCGATTATATACTTTTATTGATAGTGTTTAGGTCCTTTAAGCCCCTTAAGTTAGTAGGCCTACCGTGGCAGGAGGACAATGATGTATGTTTTGAATAAAATTGCGAGCGTAAGGGCTCCGTAGACAAATGCGATGCGACAGAGCGACGCGACATTAGTAAAACAAATTCCACAAAGTTTTCATAGAAATTGTTCCACTAGTGACGCGTCGCGCTGTCGCGTCTACAGGAGCCTTGACGAAAATGTGGGCATTTATCATTTCTTACGTATATAATAATATTTATATCCTATAGGTAATAGGCCCACTGCTGGTACACAGTCCTCCTCTCTGTGAGAGGGAATGGGCCGTAAATCACCACGCGGGCTCAGTACGGGTTGGTAAATGTCACATGCCTTCAATTTTTTGGTACTAGGACATGCAGGTTCCCTCACGATGTATTCCTTTACCGTTTTGTGAGCAGTGGTGATAAATTATTTACACAAAGTAAAGCGGCTGCTGGGTTCGAACCCACGACCTAAAATTCGTACGTCCGTAACCACTAGGCCACCACTACTCTCCTCTTAATGCACCCCATGGTAAAGCACCGAAGTTTATATCTACTAGCAGCAGTACCGGATTAGCCTTTAAGCAAATTAAGCAATTGTTTAAGGCAACATGTCTCGGGGGCACCATAAGGCAGAAACAGCACCGATATAGTATTAGCTAGCACATGAAAGGCAAGGCTGTTCGTCAGCAAGATATTACAAGACCCATACTTCCCGTGGGTGTCGTAAAAGGCGACTAAGGGTCGTACCGGAGAATGAATGCATTCCACCACCATACTATACTGCGATCGCCAACCCGCCTGCTAAGTGTGGCGATTATGGCAAACCCCCCTATTTTGGGGGAGACCTATGTCCAGCAGTGGACGTCTTTCGGCTGAAATGATGATGATGATGAATCCTTTAACCAATGTTCAGTACAACAAACAATGTCAAACTTTGTTTTTTCTAAATTCATTTCAATTTCTAATAAATTTCTAGTGGATAGGAGGGCCTACAGGCGTGGATTTCTTAGGGCAACAAGTAGTCTTAATCCGGCACTCACTAGCAGCGCCGGTTATGCGGTTTCACCCGCATAAGTTTTGAACCCATAGGAATATCGGGATAAAAACTATCTTGTGTTCTTTCCCGGAACTCAAACTATTTCTATATCAAATTTCATCTAAATCGGTTCAGCGGTTTAAGCGTGAAGAGGTAACAGATAGACAGACAGACAGAAACACTTGCATTTATAATATTAGTGTGAATAAAAACTACCCTCAATAGGGGACAGTCGGGTAAAAAACGAATCTCCCGAAATTCTCATCGTCATCCCTTTACGGTCACAGTAAAAACCCCAAGCACTTTAAGTCCCAAAGGACCAACACCACAAGTCGTTTTTCTACATACATGGCCTTTGAATCCTTTGGTCCTTGTATTATTTATTAAAGTACGAAGTGGACCGACAACGTGTTGGTGTTTTTATGACGGGGTCTAATCTACTGAGGTCCGGCAAAACCTTAATTTAAGGGGATTACAGGACGTAAACGCAAAAAAACGCAAGTTTTAGAAGAAATAAAAGAATATGATCGACTGCAGTAAACAAAATAAGAAAAATATATGATATTCTTCAGGATATATGCTAGTGTGTCGAAAACATGATACAACTAATTTGATACGATAGAAAAAAATCATGAAAATACCTCTTAAAACTTTCTTTTTACAATAAAAACTATCCTACTAATATACATACAATCATTCTGATTTTTTGTCAGATTATTCTACAAGCAACATACTAAAGCACTAGTGTTTTAATTTTTTTAGTTCAAACAATAGATTTTTTGTAATTATAAAATTGCTTCATATTTTGCAATAAATTACCAGCGTTGTGTCATCGCGCTTCTCTTTCTTTTCTATGCAGTCCGACCGACAGTGACCGCGCTTTAGGTCATGTATTCCCCTTAATTTAAGAGAGTTGTGGTACGGCTTGGCAGTTAGACACTGTTGTGTGATAACTTGTTTTGAAGTTTCTGGAATCGGTTCCCGCGTATTTTTTGTTTTTCGTGGATTCGTATGGCCTATCTAATAAAATTGACAGGTAACATTTGACATGTGACAAGTTGACTAACCGACAATCGTACAATTTTTTGACTTTCTTTCACAGTTTTCTATTTTAATGCCTGTCGAGAAAATGTGTCAATTTGCAACTTTTTGACAAGTATGTCGCATTGTCAGTTATAATAAACTGGCTGACCCGGCAAACGTTGTTTTGCCTCATAAATTATTTCTAGCTGCCCGGCGGGCGCTACTTCGTTCGTGTGGTGTCCTACCCCTTACCCTACCCTACCCCTACCCTACTCCTACCCTACCCTACTCCTACCCTACTCCTACCCTACTCCTACCCTACTCCTCCCCTACTCCTACCCTACTCCTACACTACTTCTACCCTACTCCTATACGAAAAAAAAAAGAAATGCTAAAAAGTATCCTATGTCCGTCTCCTGGTTCAAAGCTACCTCCCCACTAATTTTCAGCCAAATCGGCTTAACCGTTCTTGTTATAAATACTGTAACTAACACGACTTTCTTTTATATATATAGATATGGCCCTGTTCGTGACTATGGCCATTCCTGTTCAACGCATGGGCATTGCTCTGATTCAAATGTCTTTGAAACAGGTAGATATGGACATGGACGTTCGGAAAATACACTTCAATCCACCATCCACCACGAAAGGACACCGCGGATATAATCACAATTCTCATTTAAACCAATAGGAACTGACAAAAGTAATTTTTATATTTAAAAAAATCACATCTAGGCGCTTTTGCTCTTAAACCAAATTTTTTTCATAAAAAATTCAGAAAACCATAAACACCACTAAAAAATTACTAATGTCTAAGACAAGGACGAATGACGAGGCACGAATTCGCCCTTGTTCCATAAAGTAACGTTTTGTCCGGTCGTAACTTATTTACTTAAACATAGGGTTGAGGTCTGTGCTACTCGTATTAAGGCAAATGAATATTAATAAGTTAAAAGTTTTATGATCGTTTTATTAGAGCTCTTTAAATTATGAAGGTTTTTCCTATGACGTTATTAGGTATATTTGATCAATATTTATCGATGTTCCAATCATATCGTAAATTCATGTAGAAATGATAAAATAAGTATCTAGATCTAGCGAAATGTCTTAAAAGCCTGAAAACCTTAGGAAGAATAAAAAATTGGCTGTTTTGTCCCACTGCAGAACAGAGGACTCCCTTTCCTGTTTCCACTCAACAAGATCCCGCGCCGATCTGGACCAACATAAACTGAACAAAGGCTTACTACGCTTTAGCCATAAAATATACATTTCACAGTTCACGGTGTGTTAAAAAATAAAAGACAAGTCGCACGAAAAACAAAAGAGAAGTCACAGGAAAAACAAAACACTACACACTGACACATCATAGACTCAGCATAAATTGTAGGCAGAAAAGTCTCATAAAGATCACAAAAAGGACACTACAGACTGGCTGCTAGCGCAACAAACTATAAAACGACTAAAATACTGCACGATTTAATCGAAAATTTATAGACAATGGGGCTCCAGTACAGAGCTTGGAGACGCCTCGGTGACCGCTGTTAGAGGTGGCAATGTCAACTCTCCTTGGTACTTGTTAGCAGGCCTACTTTTTAGGGTTCCGTAGCCAAATGGCAAAAACGAAACCCTTATAGATTCGTCATGTCTGTCTGTCTGTCTGTCTGTCCGTCTGTCTGTCTGTCCGTCCGTATGTCACAGCCACTTTTCTCCGAAACTATAAGAACTATACTGTTGAAACTTGGTAAGTAGATGTATTCTGTGAACCGCATTAAGATTTTCACACAAAAGTAGAAAAAAAACAATAAATTTTAGGGTTCCCCATACTTAGAACCGAAACTCAAAAATTTTTTTTTTCATCAAACCCATACGTGTGGGATATCTATGGATAGGTCTTCAAAAATGATATTGAGGTTTCTAATATTATTTTTTTCTAAACTGAATAGTTTGCGCGAGAGACACTTCCAAAGTGGTAAAATGTGTGTCCCCCCCCCCTGTAACTTCTAAAATAAGAGAATGATAAAACTAAAAAAAATATATGATGTACATTACCATGTAAACTACCACCGAAAATTGGTTTGGACGAGATCTAGTATGTAGTTTTTTTTTAATACGTCTAAATCGTAAACCGCAATTTAAAATTCATTCAATCAACTTAAAAATAAAAAAAAACATTTAATTTCATAAACATAAACCTTATGCATAAACCCGGATGTTACGGAACCCTCGGTGAGCGAGTCCGACTCGCTCTTGCCCGGTTTTTTATTTTTATTACTGAATAGACCCGCCCACTCTTGACCTCGATCACGCCTGATCGAAAGCGATGGATGAGGTATATGATGGATCGTGCGCGCCCAGAAGATGCCTAAGGCACTGGAACTCCCACGCGTCGACGAAACACAGCAGGCTGCTTGTCGCCGGAATCCAGTGGGAGGGTGGTCGCAACCAGGCGAGCGTTAGCCCTACCACCGCAAGGGAAGAATTGGCCAGCCAAATAAGGTGTTGGGTGTGACTGTCAAGGATGCGCTGAGCGTTCGGTTTAGTTGAGTAACTGGCGGAACAAACTACGCTACACGAGGAGGCTTCTTCATGCATCTCAAAACATTGTCCTCCCACACCTATTAACACTGTAATTTAGAAATATTATAAAGGCCAATTATTTTTAAAAGAGTAAGCTCACGTTCGCATGGACGTAGGAATATCGCGGCGGGATTTTATCGCGCACTAGCTTAACAACTCTCGGTGTTGAGCTGTAAATTGAGAATCCAACAAAACACATCCCAGCGCGTCAAAAACACACTTTTGGGTTATCCTCTTTTTTTTTTGTTTCGTGTCTTCGAGTTTCTGAAGTTTTTTTTAAGAAGAAGAGGGGCCCATGGCTAAGTAATAACAGCCTGGTGATGACTCGAATACACGAGCGGCATGTTGTCGACGGCAGCCATTGATGCGTCAACGGCTGCCGCCGACTGCAGTTGCATCTACTGTTGCCGCGTGTCACTCGTGTGTTTAAGCACTTAAAGGCTCTTTCAAACAGGTGCGACACGACACGCGACACAAAGGCACCGCAAGTCGCGCAACGAGCGATGTCGCGACTGTTTGTAGGAGCCTTAATGGTGGTTGCGACAAAAACTTGCTCAACGCACTTTAGGCGCCAAGAATTTTGTTATCACTGCCGTGTCTAGACATTACAGCTGTGACTGTGCTCTCTGGTCTCTAGCTTCGTTAATATTTAACTAAGTGAAGCTCCCCATTGCCTCCGCCGGCAGTTGTCTTCGAAAGATGAAAGCGTTTGAAAATTTCATCAGATGACTGCAGCGCCATCCACACAGAAGGCTTTAAGTGGAGAAATGCAATACAGATAGATTTTGTTAGGGAAATGAATTGGTAGTCTTTTATGAGTTAGTTTTTAGTTGAGAGCTTTCTTTAACTCGGAGTAATTCAATCGATGGACAAAAGAATCGAACGAAAAATTATTTTTTATGAAAGTACTAATTACTTCAGCTGAGAGACCTAAGACATTTATTGGAAATTAAGGAAACAAATACATTTGTGAGAAAGTAAATAGGTACTTATGTCGTTCCAATTTTTCGAGTACTGTCAAGTGCTAAGGTTTTTCGTGCACAATCGTGACTTCTTCAACAATCGTCTTTAATTTTCAACCATTTTTTTATTTTCAGCGTATTTTAAAACAAAAGAAATCGCATGGAAAAAATGTTTTCGAAAGTAATAAACACAAAAACTCTTTTTAACTAACCTTTATGGTCTAGCTTCTTACGAATACCTCCATAGTAAGTTACTTTCTAATTTAATAACATTAAAATGTTCAAAGACGCTCTCCCAACACAACAGGGAGATTAAATTCTCACTAAATTAGAGTATAAAATATGGAAGCACGCTGTAAGATCCCGCGAACTAAGAAAAATTTGATGCAGAGTCCCGGAGTGATGCCCCACTAAACTGTGAAGTAGTTCGAGAAGTTTTGAAAGCAAATGATAGTAATATTCATTGACCAATAACTTGCTAACAACAGGCTAGGCACTGTTAATTTGTTTGTTTGTTTATCTGTTAGTTAAAGAGAAGGGCTTTTGGATTTCTGGGCTTCCAGATTTGCTCCCCAAATCATCATCATTTCAGCCGAAAGACGTCCACTGCTGGACATAGGCCTCCCCCAAAGGGGGGGGGGGGAGGGTGGTTTGCCATAATCGCCACGCTTGGCAGGCGGGTTGGCGATCGCAGTATAGTATGGTGGTGGAATGCATAGAGAACGCTGCTGCCCATTCTCCGGTACGATCCTTAGTCGCCTTTTACGACACCCACGGGAAGTAAGGGGTGGTGCTATTCTTTAAGTCCGGCACCACACAGACAAAATGGTTCCCCAAATGGGACATGTTTAATAAGGCGTTCATTATAACCTCGTGCACACGGAGATCATTAGTACAATATTTTACTGTTTATCTTTATTTTGGGATCACATGGCAGTTCGTAGTGCATTTGTTTTTAGCCATACAAAAACAAATGCACTATGGGATGTTGACGTATGATCCTAACATTGTTGCAATGATCTTCGCCGTGCTTACGGGGCCTAATCGTAAACGCAACGCTTGAGGGCCTACTCCCACAGGCGGCACGGCACGGCAAAAGACTTTTAAGGGGCTTACAGGACATAAACACAAAAAGACGCAAGTTTTAGAAACAATAAAAGTATATGATCGACTAGGTACAGTAAACAAAATCAGAAAAATGTATGATATTCTTCAGGATATATTCTGGGTAGATAGTGTGTTGAAAACATAATACAACTAATTTGATACGATGGTAAAAAATCATGAAGATACCTCTAAAAACTTTCTTTTAACAATAAAAACCATACTAATATACATACAATCATTATGTTTTTTTGTCAGATTATTCTACAAGCAACATACTATCATACTAGTGTAGTGTGTTAGTTTTTTAGTCCGAACAATAGATTTTTGTAATTATATAATTGCTTCATATTTTGCTATAAATTACCAGCGTTGTGTCATCGCTTTCTTTTCAATGCAGTCGGACAGTGACCGCGGTTTAGGTAATGTAAGCCCCTTAAGCCACGAATAGAAATATAACATAATTGTCTGACAATAAAATTGAAATTTCAACGGCAACAACGCCGCGGTAGCCGTAGGCATGCCGCGACGTTCTTAGGCATCATCATTGAAATTTAAATTTTATTGTCATACATTTAAGTTAGATTCCTATTCGTTCGTGGGCGCAGGCCCTAAGCTACGGTTTTAGAAGTGCGGTGGCCGCCACTTACGGCCGCACTCCGCAGTGACAGCTGTCATGAAAATGATGGTTGTGGTAAAGATTTAAACCGTTAGATTCGCCTTATCGCATCTAAATATTGTCGCATTTGTGTTTTGTTTTGACACCTCTGCCACAAAATGACGCAGTGAGCTGACTTTACTTTACTTTACTTTTGTGTGAGCTCACTGTTCTCAGTATATACGCTGTTTCTTGTTACTAAGTACGGTGAGGGAAAATCTAGCTGTTTAAGTCTTTGGGTAATGCACAAAAATTTAAACAAAGGTTTGACTTAATGTCAAACACGTGATAATTACAGATTTTCATGACGGCATGATACAATATGACGGAACCGCTTATGGCTGCTTTTAGAGTCACGCCGACCATCGGCGCTGACAGCTCAGCGCGTAGCTTGTCAGTGCTGAGGTTCAGCGCGAGACGTTTCAGTATTGTGCTGATCACTGTGGAGTACAGATTCGTCGATTCGTCATGACTGTTCACGCTGACGGCGTCCGTTCGGCTCGATACTAGAACGCTCACTGAAGACAGAGGCGCGCGTGCGTTGGTCAGCGCCGACAGCTACGTGGCGCCAACGCGCGACGCGTACGGCCGCTGACCCGTCAGCGCTGACCAACGCACGCGCTGATAGCTAAGCGTTATTCTAAAACGCTTCCTAGAAGTTCATACGTTTCGGCTGTCAGTGCCGACGGTCAGCGTGCGGCCAGCGCAACTCTAAAACCAGCCTAACACCACGTCCGCGTCAGCGCGACGTAATTTCAATACAGTCGCGGGCTAGTTCAGCTAATGCATTTACGTAGCGTCTCCGCGTTGTACACGCCTACGCTGAAGATAACCTCAGTCCAAAGTTCATCGACAACATTAAAAAGTCTTTTGTCACACCCAAAAGCACCCTTACATTCTATTTCGATACAGAATCCTTTCAATATGTCCAAAAATATGTCTAAAACAAAAAAAAGGATATTGCTAATCGGATATACCAGCCCGCACGTAACCTCGATCAATCAAAAAACTTTCAAACTAACAACCTTTATCACAAAAAAGATAAATCACAAATATTAGTTAAAGTTGTCCAAGCTGAAAATGACTGGCTGTACCCTCGGGATCCAATTCAATTTAAAGTTCCATTCCCAGGCTATTATTTTAATACTGCCGCGTTTGTGGGATGCTTGTCCAATGTAAGCTGTGTATTTTATTGTGCTGTATTGCTTGTTTTGATTGCCAGTTTTAGACTTTTTGCTGCCGTTTTTTTGTAGATTTATTTTCGGATTTGTTTTCCAAGTGAAGTGAATACTAACGATTTTTGCGAACATTTTGTGTTGAAAGAATAAGCTTAATAAAAGAAAAGTATTGAATTTTAATTTGAACCAAAGCTTTTAATATCATGAAGAAATTAAGTGACAAGAATAGAGAAAAAAAACCGGGCAAGAGCGAGTCGGCCTCGCTCACCGAGGGTTCCGTAACATCCGGATTTATGCATAAGGTTTATGTTTATGAAATTAAATGTGTTTTTTTTATTTTTTTATATTTGAGTTGTTGAATAAAAGGTAAATTGCGGTTTACGATTTATGACGTATTAAAAAAAAAACTACTTACTAGATCTCGTTCAAACCAATTTTCGGTGGAAGTTTACATGGTATTGTACATCATATTTTTTTTTAGTTTTATCATTCTCTTATTTTAGAAGTTACAGGGGGGGGGGGACACATTTTACCACTTTGGAAGTGTCCCTCGCGCAAACTATTCAGTTTAGAAAAAAATTATATAAGAAACCTCAATATCATTTTTGAAGACCTATCCATAGATACCTCACACGTATGGGTTTGAGGAAAAAAAAAATTTTTAGTTTCAGTTCAAAGTATGGGGAACCCCAAAATTTATTGTTTTTTTTCTATGTTTGTGTAAAAATCTTAATGCGGTTTACAGAATACATCTACTTACCAAGTTTCAACAGTATAGCTCTTATAGTTTCGGAGAAAAGTGGCTGTGACATACGGACGGACAGACACAGACAGACGGACAGACAGACAGACAGACATGACGAATCTATAAGGGTTCCGTTTTTGCCATTTGGCTACGGAACCCTAAAAAGAGTACAAAAACATAACTTTTTGTAACACACCTAAATGAGTATGAATATACAACATTTTGCCTACTGGCATTACTTATTAAAACATTATCCTATTTATAATTGTGCTAGATACGCTTGAATTTTGAATTGCGTATATTTTATAACGACCTCTGGGTTTGTTTGTTTTTATAACTAGTAAGCCTAAACTCACTTAATTCCCTGACCACAAAACATTTTCTATGCCACTTTGTTAATTCAAAAGTTAAACTAAATAAAAACCCTTTTTTTTTTTTTTTTTTTTTTTTTAACCCTGAACCAATGTTTTCTTTAAAAACATTGCGGTCTTTAAACTCAAATGAAATCGGCAAAACTATTTGTTTATTTAAACAAGAACACATTTTCAAGATGTGAGAAAACATTTTAAAACACATTAGGAAATAATAAATTATTGGAACAAATGAAAATGTAAATAAATGGTGGATTTATGTATCGATCATGTTGGGCTACTATTGAAATAGATTGCTCGATATTCGAGAATATCCTATTTCGGCCTTTTCCCGTCTAACCGACTAATTCATATGTAGTAAAAAATGTCTCACTGATGGTGGCGCGTGTGTTGGATCATTCGGTTCCCTACAAAATGTTTGAGCTGGATGGTGCTGATCCACGTGTCATGTTCGTGAACGGGCGCCGTTGGTTGAGACTGGATTTTTAATCTTATATTTTGAACTGTTTCTTCATTTGTGTCTGTTTTTTACATTGTTCTCACATATAGAAGCAACAAGAATAATGTACCCAGGAATTTTGTAATATCTTGATTTAAAAGAGTGTCCATGGAGTTTCCTGCCCGTTCTTCTCCATAGAGATCTACGTTTTGGAATGGGCAATTAGCCTCAACTTTCGGACTAACTGACAGACTATTTAATTTTGATAATTCAAAAGTGCAGGTTTAATTGAAATAAATGTTTTGAGTTTTTTTTTGAGTATGTACTGAGTGTCCAGGCTAATTGGAGCAGTCTTCAGTAAGCCTATATTGGGACGTTACTTATTATCTTAATAATATTAGTCACTGGTATTCATCTGCATCCGGTTAGACTGGAAGCCGACCCCAACATAGTTTGGTAAAGGCTTGGCAGATGATGATGATGACTTATTATCATTCGGAGCATCCCATCTGTCTAACCAATTTTATCCTACCGTTATGAAAAAAACGTTTTTATTTAAATTATTAACTTATCTTTTAGAAAAGCAACAAAAGTAAGATTCTACTATGGTAATCAAATAATTCTTTTACACTGTAAAAAGCATATGAGTCATTTATGTAATTTAGATTTAAAATATTTCAGAGGGAGTTCCCTAATATCTTTTGGGATATCGTTGCCGCATTATTTCTCTAATTTCACGTCACTAGACTCACTACTATGTCTACAGGAAATTAAACGGACATCACTAATCGACCGCTGCGATTGGCCAAGCTGCAATGACGCGACGGATATAATGTTAAAAATGTTAACTGCTATGATAAAACAATTTTTGTGGCATAATGAACTGTGATGTGTTGCGTTCTTAATTTTGTTGGTTCTGTACGGGTATATTTTGAATTTATTTAGTACCTACTAGCTGCGCCCCGCGGTTTCACCCGCATAAGTTTCTTTTTAATTCCGGATATAAAGTAGCCTATATGTTAATCCAGGGTGTCAGCTACCTCCATTCAAAATTTTATCAAAATTGGTCCAGCCGTTTGAGCGTGAAGAAGTAACAAACATATGAACACACACACACCCACACTCACAAACATTCGCCTTTATAATATTAGTGTGATGGTTATATTTACGGCAACTTCAACATGTTACAATCATGGTAAAATTATCGAACTCAAAATTGTTTTCTCTCAATCAGTCCAACGACAAGACAACAGAGAGGTTGGACAGATGAGAACTCCCGGTATCCTTATCCACTTGACAGATTTTCGAGAGCATAAATAAACTTATCGGCATTGATTGGCATTTGTGACAAAAGGGTAAAAGGACCACCCTTTTGACCCAGCCAATCCATTTCAAAATTAAATTGATGACATAAGTTTGACTTGCGGTTGCTTGGTTTTTGCTTATCATGAAGACAAAAAAGGTCTCGTTAGCCGTGGCGTTTTAGCGCAGAAGCAAATAATAAGACTTGAATAATGAGTCTGTGTGGTGCCGGACTAGTCTGTGTGGTGCCGGACTTAAAGAATAGCACCACCCCATACTTCCCGTGGGTGTCGTAAAAAGTCGCCTTTTACGACACCCACGGGAAGTAAGGGGCGTACTGGAGAATGGGCAGCAGCGTTCTCTATGCCAACCCGCCTGCCAAGCGTGGCGATTATGGCAAACCCTTTGGGGGAGGCCTATGTCCAGCAATGGACGTCTTTCGGCTGAAATGATGATGATGAATGATTCTGGATTACGTCTTTAAATCACGACGTCAACTGAGACTGTTTTCTGTTTTGTACAGACGCCAGCACATCAAGCTACCCGAAACTGTCAAATTTTCCCAATCAACCTTGAACTTTATGCTTTAGCGATAAAGTTGAAAATTTATTAAAGACATTTGACAGATTGTAGTAGCTTGATGTGCTGGCGTCTGCACCTACTGTGGGGCTTCCCGTAAGTTACCACAGAGTACGAAATAGACGCTCCGGTAATGACTTTCGCGCAACTGAGCGCAAGCTAGCTGTCACAGGAGATTGTTAGAATTGTCGCGGGCTGTCAGTCAGTTTCTATGAGTAAACGGTGACACCTATTGATACGGTTAGCATATAACGTTCCCATTGCTGGCTCACAGGTCTCACTGGCCCTCGATGTAAAAGGGAGTGGGCCGTAATCCACCACGCGGGCCTAGTGCGGATTAGTGGATGTCACATCATCATCATTTCTCGTCAGACGTCAACTGCTGGACATAGGCCTCCAAAAGCCACTCCACTTCGAACAGTTCTGTGCTTCTCGCATCCAACGGGTTCCTGCCGGCGGCCTGCTCAAGGTCGTCGGCACACCTCGTTGGAGGCCTTCCAACACTGCTTCTTCCGGTACGCGGTCACCACTCCCGAACCTTTCGGCCACATCGGCCATCTGTTCTGTGAGCAATGTGCCCTGCCCACTACCACTTTAGTTTGGCAATTCTTTGGGCTATGTTGATTACATTGGTTCTCCTGCGGATCTCCTCATTTCTGATTTGATCACGCAGGGAAACTCCAAGCATAGCCCTCTCTATTGCCCTTTGGGTGACTTTTAGCCTTGATGTCATGGATGTCAATTGTCTTCGAATTTTCTCTTCCAAGAGAAAATTCGAAGACAATTCATTACATCTTTTACATATTATTTTACATATTTTTTTTTCTTTTCATCTTATACATCCTTTTACATCTTTTACAACAAAATTCCAAGGTTTCCTCACGACGTTTTACTTCACCATTTTGAGAGCAGTGGTGATGATATAAATTACACAAAGGCAAGTGCTTGGGTTCGAACCTACGATCTACAACTCGTATGTTTCAACTGGGCCGCCACTACTTTATGATGATGTGTTTCGTTTGTATGAAAAGCATTGCTGACGTATCGTTTCTTGCAGGGGTCGTGCTCTACGATAAATACCCAAACAGCTGTTAGCAAATATTTTTATCACGCAGCTACTTTACTAGTATTTATCTTATACCATACAACTCGCAAGAGTTCAGTCTTGAGACTAGGTTCGGACGTAAACGCGCGATGCTGTCGCGTCAATGGCGAGAGCGGTAACATGACGGGGACTGGGAGGGGCACGCATTTCACTCAGGTCTCAAGTTAACTCTTGCGGGTTGTATACCTTCAAGCAAAATGCAAAAAATACTTATATAACTTATCCACACCAATGCAATTAGTAATACCAAATCGCTGCATCTGAAAGAATAAACCACCCACGGCAAAATTCAACAAACTTTATGTACTTTATCAGCATAAAAAACTGCTTTTAACAAGAGCTCTCTGAGCGAGTACAGAACATAGATTTATGGTTGGCAAGGTTCCAATTCAATAGATTGGTTTGCAAAAACCAACATCTATCATCGGTAGCGCTGTACCGTGTCACCGGAGAATAGAGGCAGGGGCGAATTGGAGAAGTGTTTGGGTGACTTGATACTTTTTGAAGTGAACTCAATAGAGTTCTATAGAGGTATGAGGAACTGGGTGTAAAGTTCACTCATCCTCCGTAGAAAAGGGAGGATCCTCCGACCAGACGGGTATTGTGTCTGGCGGGCAACTGCCCGATGACTCATGTCGGGCCTGGTTGCGCGGTAAAATCTGCTTGCGAGATGCAGGATTTTGCGTGACGACTGTATGAATGTTGTTCGCATGTGGCGTTGTAGATACCGCTACAGTTCACTTATAGTGAGTCAGGATTTTTGCATTGTAGGTGGTAACAATGGGTTCGTGGCAAAATAATAACAGCCGCACGGATCGGTCGAAGGATAAGCTACACTTGCCGCGGTCAGTTCGTGGATGGGTGACCATCGATTAAATATCGAGACCCTTCCATGCCTTGGAAAGTACGTTAATCCTTTGGTCCTGGCTGTTATTCGTAAATCTTTGGCAGGCGTTACAGGTAGTCAGAAGCCTAAAAGTCTGACAACCAATCTTACCAAGGGGTATCGTGTTGCCAGTAACTGAGTTGTGGAGATCAGATAGGCAGTCGCTCCATGTAAAGTAATGGTATTCATCTGCATCCGGTTAGACTGGAAGCTGACTCCAACATAGTTGGGAAAAGGCTAGGCAGATCATCAATGTTTATGAAAAGATTTACTGAGATTGTGGAAAACTGTATTTAAGTAAAAAACTTACCTTGTGTCAATGTGTCATAATAACCATTGAAGATAAAACTAAGGTACCTTATACTATGGGTGAAGCAATAATTAAGTAAAACTACAAAATAAAAATATAATATCCTAACCTAACTAAAATTATTAAAAAAACTAAAATATTGCGTCTAAATATTCCTCCGCATCGCTGTCGACTGGTAATGTACCCAAGAGACTGGCGGCATTACCACGTTGTATGGCATTACTTATCCTCTGGCCAAGGTAAAAGCTAGCCCTCGGGTCACGGGGAGTACCTATTTTTATTTTAATAATGTGGAGTTTAAGTACCTATTAAGTATTAGAAGTGCTATAATTTTTTAAATACAACGTTATTTTTAGTATAGCGAAATCTGAATATAGTTTGTTCAGAATAAGTAACTGAATCGATTCCAACAACTTTTACCCCATGTTATATTTTGTCTCAAAAATATTTAAAAAAGGTTATGCAACATCCGCGCCGAACGAAAAAAAAATTTATTAACCGTTAACTATTATCAATGAACGCAAGACGGCGCGGCGCGAGCGGCGCGGGTGAGCATGTTTTTGTACGGACAAACAGGTAACTTAAGAAGCTTATAACTTTGTGATTTTTCATGATACAATTTTGAAATTTTGCACATAGATTTTTTACATACATATACTAGACACGTGTTTCGGGTTTCACATATACTAAAAATAATGTTGTATATTTGCATTCTACAGGAGCTGCGGACCCGCAACCGCGCGGACGCGGGTGAAAATCGCAAATCGAAGATAATAAATCTGAAGAGTTTTATAAAGGTGAAGGGTTTGTTTGTTTGCGATAATCTCTGGGTTTGAAAAATTATTTTTGGATTTGATAGCCCAATTCTAAAGGTAGGTTGCCTTAGGAGCCGCACAAAAAGAAAAAAAGTCAGAAAGAACGCTAAGCAAAAACGAAGTAATAACGCGGGCGATGTGTTGCGACGTGGTAGGGAAACAATAAATTTCACGCGGACGAAGTCGCGGGCAGAAGTCGCAAATTATTTATTGGTGTCATGTTTTATTTTTCGAATTATTATACCTATCAATAATAAACACTATTTGTTCCTAAATCCGACCCTGTATAACCCTGCAAGACGTCGTCGCTCATAAAAAAACGGAAGAAAAGATATTTCATACGATTCCGCCTATTTAGGAAACATTCTATAAAATATGCGCACTGATGTTATTTGCATTAGGGTCAGATGTCAACCTTATGCCTTTTGTACACATACGTTTTTTTTGCCGTGATAAAGTAGGGTTTATTGGCACGGTCGTCCGTGTTGTATGGATCACTAAGAAAGCTTGTTGACCACAGATATAGATATACCTAGATAACGCAAGAGTAACTACTTCGCGTGCCAAAAATTGCACCAACTTATGATTACAAATCGCAAGCCGCCCCTTTCGCGCTCAGTCCTTTGTACTGCTGGCTGGGTAAGTGTGAGCGAGAGCGCGAGCTTGTGACGTCATAGTAGGTAGTCAAAAAAATGGCACGCTTGGTTTTCATACAGTTCGTGATACTTGCGTTATCTAGGTATATCTATATCTGTGTTGTTGACGGACACGTTTTTTCTGCCGCGGGGTTTATACGCCGTACCGTAAAGAAACAGGGCTGCGTACAAAAGGCCTCACGGTGAACAAAACACATCATCTGCCTAGCCTTTTCCCAACTATGTTGGGGTTGGCTTCCAGTCTGACACGGATACAGCTGAATACCAGGATTTTACATGAAGCGACTGCTTATCTGACCTCCACAACCCAGTTATTGGGTAATACGATACCCCTTGGAAGACTGTTTATCAAACTTTCGGGCTTCTGACTACCCGTAATGACTGTCAAAGATCCACGAATGACAGCCGGGACCAACGGCTTAATGTGCTTTCCGAGGCACGGAGGGGTGTTGGGATGTAAAGATGGTCACCCATCCACGGACCTACCGCGGAAAGCGTAGCTTAACCTGATCGATCTTACCGTGTGGCTGTTATTACTTAGCCACACATACTTGATTTTTCTTAGATATGTAATATTGATATTATTAATCCAGAAGTATCCAGTAGGAAACCTGGGTTGTACCCAACCTACCATTAAATTAATTTTGTTTTATACTTACATAACTTTGTGTGACTTTGAACCTTATTCTTTAGCGATAAAGTTCAAAATCTATTAAAGAAATTTGACAGATTGAAGTAGCTTGATGTGCCGGCGTCTGTACATACTGTAGCATTTTTCAAGGCTGGGGAAAGCATTAAGTGGTCACCTGACTGACATGTGCTAATTCTCACGTTTTCGAGTCACTGTGCGGAAATTATTTTATTTCTAACAGCTGGTTTCATTGTATTTTCTACTCTGTTTATAATAAAAATCTCTTCGATGGAGGTTTCAGTTTTCTCAACTCAGCATAACGCAGTCCACTGCTGGACATAGGTCTCTACCAGGCTGCGCCACAACACCCTGTCCTCCGTATTCCGCATCCAGTCTCTCTCAGCCTCCTTCTTTAGGAGACCTTCTTTTTCTTTTTGAGTTTGCTAAATGATAATAAAGCGTCTAAGTGGCGTACCGGAGAATGGGCAGCAGCGTTCTCTATGCATTCCACCACCATACCATACTGCGATCGCCAACCCGCCTGCCAAGCGTGGCGATTATGGCAAACCCCCCCTTTTGGGGGACGCCTATGTCCAGCAGTGGACGTCTTTCGGCTGAAATGATGATGATGATAATAAGTATTCCATTACATGGACAACTTGAGTGTACACCTACGTACTGTTTTTTGGGAAAATAATAATATAAATAATTTTGGCCCAAATGGCATTTTCTCCTTTCCAGTGACGGTATATTACATGTACGCAAGGTGTTGGGAATCGAATCCAACACAATACCTTGCGCGCGGCTTTCACGCGCAGGCAGCGTGATCAGCGCGTCATCGGCAAGCTGAGGCGTGACGCGGCGACGTCACGGCTTGGCCCGATGACCACTCGCTTCCACGGACTCCATCGTGACGGACGATACCCTTTACTTTTAATTATTAACTGTTTGTCCGGAAGTTTATATGGTACTTAAATAAGACGGCATTACCCCATTGCCAAGGTAACGAACATAGCCCGAAGAATTGCCAAACTTAAGTGGCAGTGGGCAGGGCGCATTGCTTGCAGAACAGATGGCCGATGGGGCCGAAAGGTTCTGAAATGGCGACCGCGTACCGGAAGACGTAGCGTTAGAAGGCCTCCCACGAGGTGATCCGACGACCTTGTGAAGGCCGCAGGAACCCGTTGGGTACGAGAAGCACAGAACCGGTCGAAGTGGAGGTGCTTGGGTGAGGCCTATGTCCAACAGTGGACGTCTTTCGACTGAAATGATGATGATGATAATGATAACCCCATTGCATATCTATACAGTCCACTCTGTCATTGCTCCTCGTGCTAATAGAAGGCATAAAGGCAAATACCGTTTTCCGACCATCTCCTGATTAAACTAGTGTTTTTTAAGCCTGCCGTAGCCGCCACTTAAGGCCCACAATTTATCGTCGAATGACGTCACTGAAATTCTATTTATGAAAGTAGATTGGAGTGTTTTCCTAGAGGCCGTTTTTTGACACCATAAAGTCAAAATCCGTTGCCATCATTTTCATGGTAGCCATCACGGTGGAAATCATCACTCTTCTAGGCAACCGAAGCTTCAGCACTAGCATAACCAGCCTGTAATGTAGCAGCAGCAGTGGGACTGCTGGGACACGGGCCCCCTCTCTTACGGCCAGTTTCTTCATCAAAAGTAACAGCCAAAATAACGTCACTAAAGTCAAAATAGCGGTTAAATTTGTTTCTTCACTATTTTAGCTGTTACTTGAATGAAGAAAACCATTTGCCGAAGTATCAGTAAAGGTCAAGTACTAGTCATTACTTTAGGTGATTACTTTAGTTGTTGATGAAGAAACTGGTCATTAGAGAGGGAGTGAGCTGTCACATGTCTTCGAATTTTCGGTTCTAGGACATGCAGGTTTCCTCACGATGTTTTCCTTCACCGTTTTGAGAGCAGTGGTGGTGAAATTATTTACAAAAAAAGTAAAGCGCATGCCTGGGTTCCACTTCCAACTTACAACTCGCTTGTCGGAGTCTTCCACTGACCCACACTTCCACAGCTACTCAACCGCAGCTGTAGTACCTACACATTAAATCAAGTTTTACAATACCGCCCAGCCAGGAAAAGTAGATTTTAGGGTTTCTTTTTCTTTTCTGAGAACCACGTGAGGCAATTAAATAACTTTTTATTACAGCTCAAAATCAGTGAAAGAAGCCATATTGCAAACCCTAGTTTCTTAAGGCAAAAGCGTCACGTTATCCCGTAAAATTGAAATTTTCTTACGTTTTTTGCAATTGCAGGTTAGGATACTAACCTACTACTGAGTGTACTACTGAGTGATTTATATCTGCATTGTGACAGCGGGACCGCACTCTTTATCTCAAGGCAGGGTAGTTGCGCATAGTGGCACAGTGTGGGATTTTTGGGAGTACCCGCGAACCTAAATAATTTATACTTAATACTAATAATGTAATTTAAAGTCAAATACGTCAGGTGAATTGTAAGTCCGAGTGTCGAAAGACAATGATTAGTTTTTACTATAAGTTTAAATTTGTTCTCATGTACCTAAGTGAAATGTAAATTTCTTTATGAGAAATAAATGTCTTTAACCAGAATTGCGTAACTCACTATCAATCATCATCTCATCATCTGCCTAGCCTTTTCCCAACTATGTTGGGGTCGGCTTCCAGTCTAACCGGATGCAGCTGAATACCAGTATTTCAGATGGAGCGACTCCCTATCTGACCTCCACAACCCAGTTACTGGGTAATACGATACCCCCTTGGTAAGAATGGTTGTCAGACTTTCGGGCTTCTGACAACCCGTAACGACTGTCAAAGATCCACGAATGACAGCCGGGACTAACGGCTTAACGTGCTTTCCGAGGCACGGAGGGTCACGGCATGTAAAGATGGTTACCCATCCACAGACCAACCGCGGCAAGCGTAGCTTAACCTGATCGATCGACCTGTGCGGCTGTTATTATTTAGCCACGGGCCTCGTAACACACTATCAATCTCAATCTGAATCATTTTGAGAATATTGCTAATTCATTGCTTCTTAAGAGGAAATGCGGTCTGATATATTTTTGAAAAATCCTAAGTAAAAAGTCGTAATTCGAGGTTTGGCCCTCGCCTATTTCTTCCAATATTGAATCAATTTAAAAGATATTTGATAAACTGAATAAGAAGCATATATACTGTGTCAAGTACACTAGGCCTCTGTTGACAGCGGTTTAAATTGGTATTTTTTGAGGGCTCTAGTGCTTATAAAAATAATGTATCATCAAAAAGGAAAACATAGGGACATACATCATCATCATCATCATTTCAGCCGAAAGACGTCCACTGCTGGACACAGGCCTCCCCCAAAAGGGGGGGTTTGCCATAATCGCCACGCTTGGCAGGCGGGTTGGCGATCGCAGTATGGTATGGTGGTGGAATGCATAGAGAACGCTGCTGCCCATTCTCCAGTACGCCCCTTAGTCGCCTTTTACGACACCCACGGGAAGTATGGGGTGGTGCTATTCTTTAAGTCCGGCGCCACACAGACAACAGGGCACAACAGGGACAACAGGGGACTAATTAAATTTCAACTATATCCGACGATCCTGCATACTTATCTCTTTTGTTGACTGTACGTTGATCTAAAAATGATTCGCGACCGTAACAAATATTTATATAATAATATAGAAATTTAATCATAAAAATCATCAACACAGCTCTCTAAATTCAAATTGCCCTATTGAATGACTATTTCATGAAATCATGATATTTGAGGCCAATTCTAACTCAAAGAGTTGTATTGCGATATAATCATTAGAATCAGCAGACAGCAATACAACTCGTATTGCTGTCTGCTGACCTGCAAATTGCAAAAAACGTAAGAAAATCTAAATTTCGTGAATTAACAAGACTGCGCATCCCCCTTAAGTTCGTGAAGGTAATACAATAGTCAGGCATAATTTAGACCACGTTAAACCTTGGCCTCGACATTGAACAGCCACACAAAGCCACGGCCGCGGCTCGAAGTTAGTTCAATAACAAAGATTGACTTTGTTTTATTATTAACAGAGGCTTTCTAGAATCTGTGTAAGTATTAATTTTTCGGTGTCCTTAGAATTAAATTAACGCTTTTTCCACCACTTTTGAGCGTAATGCATATGAACTTGATGCGATTGTCATACTGAATTTCGAAGTTTAACATTTTAAAATACCGATAAAAAATGCCATAACAAATACCCAAATAGATAGGTGTACCAACAATATTTGAAGATGTCCTTCGATTTATACAGGATCTCATCAGCAGACCCTGACCTGATGACTACGGGGCCACCTAGAAAGTATCTTTCAAATAAAAAAAGGAATTTTTGAAATCGGTCTAGCCGTCTTCGAGTAATCGGGGAAAATACATTAACAAAAAACCCGGCCACACCTCCTTTTTAGAACCTCCTCCTTTTTTAAGTCTGCTAAAAAGGAAAGAAAGACCTTTGCCCTGCAGTGGAACAACACAGGCTGATTTATTTGAGAGTTGGGGGGCTGATTTTTCAATCAACAGATAATTTTTATTCGTAGAGTCAAATTGACGTCTGACTGAATTTGTATGGAAAATCTGTCAAAAATTCAAAACTATTTCCTCGGATAAAATTATCTGGCGTTGCTAAAATGCGGCCCTTCTTCATATTGTAAGACAGTTTATTCTACTGCTATATTTGCTCATGGATTTCTCCATATATCTATGGATCTAAGGATTTGTCAGTAACAGCCCGGAGTTTAGAAATTGACTGTGTGATACCCGTGCCTCGGAAAGCACGTTAAGCCGTTGGTCGTGCACCTGTTCTCTCTCCTGTCATGTCGGATTGCCGCATGGGACTGCAAGAGTAAGGGAGCTATGAGTGCACCTGTGTCTGCGCACACACTTGTGCACTATAATATCTCCCGCATAGATGTCGCCCATACTATCATTATTAGCTCATGCACATGGACTCGTGCACTGCCCGAAATTGAGATTTTTTTTTTTTTGCGGATGGGAAATCATCAAATGACTCCTCCCGCTCTGGGTGGAGCGGAAGGGAGTGTCAGACTCTTACTGACTAAAACCCACCCGTGTTCCTTCCTTAGCCCTTTATGTTCCGGGCCAGCGGTAACCCTTTCGGACAATCCCGCTGACCCGGCAGGCTTCGGCCCTAAGGGGCCTCTCCCCGATGCTGACATCTCTTTGAGGCGGGCGTGGAACACGTACGCGCCGTCCAGCACGGGCCTGGTCCTGATCGGACGGTGAGCTACCCATTACTCTCCGCCCGCAGACCCGCGCCTACGGTGGCCGGGAGTCGTCACGCCGGGGGCGTCCCCCGCGGCGGCTGAGACGGGAGGCTCTCTCCCTGAACAGTCCCGCCACCTCCTTCGCTAGCATGACTTCTTCGCAGAAGGAGGTGACTGCCTCCCACTCCCTCCGCCCCGGACCATGGCTTGCACCAGGGCCGGACGCGAGAGGTCGCCGCCGAGTACGTACGTACGAGGACACGGCGGTGCTCCGCCCAAGCGAGGCAGACCTCCACCGTGTGCTCCACCGTGTCTTCTGGGCGATCCTGGCAATGGTGACACCCGGGCGTTTCCTCCCGCCTGATGATGTGCAGGAACCTCCCGAAACTAATAACGAATTGAGACTATTCACTTTTAAAACAGACTATAAAAAAAATATCTGCTTATAATCATGATAACAATATTTTTAACAAAGCTACACATAATGTTCGAGAGAAAGGACCAACTTAAGACTCAACAGCCCACAAATAAGTTGATTTAAAACACTTAGTTTTTAATAGAAAAAATATTATAGAAAGTTTTATTAATACGGTAAGTTGAAAATCTTATTTACTTTCGACACTGGTACGGTCCGTCGTGGGTGTGATTAATCGTGCGGGAGCGGCACGGGTGCGGGCCGGTCGCGGAACGGCAGCGGAACGGGGGCTGGACGTGTCTTAGGTCCGACGTAGGTTTGGATATTGCAAGCCTGTTCTGCGGTTTTCGTCACGATTTTAAACAATTTGGGATGTAAGTATGAAGAAGACTCAGATTTTTTAAGATAAGGTAAAAAAAATGGTAAAAAATGGCTGCCACGACGCGCGGCGTGGTGTACTACTTAATAATTATGAAGCGAATGGGTAAAATCTCGAAATAATAAAATTATTTTGAAGAAAACATTTTACTAAAGTATCTTCATGTATCTATAAGGTAGTGTTGTAAAAATAAGCACTGAGCGTCGAGCGTGTGGTGCCGGACTTAAAGAGTCTGTGTGGTGCCGGACTTAAAGAATACCACCACCCCTTACTTACCGTGGGTGTCGTAAAAGGCGACTAAGGATCGTACCGGAGAATGGGCAGCAGCGTTCTCTATGTATTCCACCACCTTACCATACTGCGATCGCCAACCCGCCTGCCAAGCGTGGCGATTATGGCAAACCCTCCCAAAATTGGGGGAGGCCTATGTCCAGCAGTGGACGTCTATCGGCTGAAACGACGTCGAGCGTTGAGCGCTGAGTCGACACTGTTGAGCGTGCAAGACTCGAGCGTGAAATGCTCGAGCGTTTAAGACTCGTGAGCGCTGAAGACTCGGGGTACGGCGCTCGAGTGGCGCGCTCGAGCGTCGAAGCGTTATCATTTTTACTGGGGGTATATTAATAATAATTTGACTAGAGGGTATTCTATAGTCATTATGACGCGTGACTTGCCTATGTACCTATGTACTTCGATTCAAATCGGAAATCATTGTTATCGGCGTTTTGCATATTTCCTATAAGTTATCATTATTTTATTTATTGTTTTGCGTTCATAATGTCGAGTCAGTCGAGTGTTTCTCATGAAATGGAAAACGATAGCATTATCAATATGATTAGTGGTAGTGAGAATGAACGAGATGACATGTGGTACAACGAGATGACAAAGGTTTCTGTAACAAAAAAAATCCACGCGGCTTATACTGATTTGTTCTTAACACTTTGTCGAGACTCGCGCTCAAGGTCGAGTGGAGCGTCGAGTTCGGCGCTATAATTGAGCTTTTTTTTTCTAAACGTTCAAGCCAACGCTCGAGCGTTTCTAAACTGCTCGAGCATTGACTTGAGTGTTTCTAAACTGCTCGAGCGTTGACTCGAGCGTTTCTAAACTGCTCGAGCGTTGACTCGAGCGTCTTAACGCCGACTCGAGCGTATTTACAACACTACTATAAGGGTGTATTCACGATGTTTGGGGAGGTTCCTGCACATCATCAGGCGGGAGCAAACGCCCGGGTGTCACCACTGTGAGGATGGCCCAGTGGAGCACACGGTGGACTGCCCCGCTTGGGCGGTGCACCGCCGTGTCCTCGTAGAGGCAATCGGCAGCGACAGCTACCTCTCGCGTCCGGCCCTGGTGCAAGCCATGGTCCGGAGCGAGGGGGAGTGGGAGGCAGTCACCTCCTGCGAAGCAATCATGCTAGCGAAGGAGGTGGCGGGATGGCTGAGGAAGAGAGCTTCCCGTCCCAGCCGCCGCAGGAGACACTTCGGGCGTCGGGAGCCGCTGACGACTCCCGGCCACCGTAAGCGCGGGCCTGCGGATGGAGAGTAATTGGTAGCTCACCGTCCGATCAGGACCAGGCCCGTGTCGGACGGCGCTTACGTGTTCCATGCGCGCCTCAAAGAGATGTCAGCATCAAATGAAGGGGCCCGTTAGGGCCGAAGCCATTATGTTCCGGGCCAGCGGTAACCCTTTCGGACAATCCCGCTGACCCGGCAGGCTTCGGCCCTAAGGGGGCCCCTCCTCGATGCTGACATATCTCAGTTGCAGCAGTGTCGTAGGAGTATTTACAGTTAAGTTATGAATTTTTTTCGTACAAAAACGTTGGAATGTTGACCTTCAATATCTTCGTAACCAGGAGGTTTGCAGGTATGGTCCAGTACAAAAAATTATCATAATATTAACGGGAAGGACAAGTGACTCCCGGCTTCGTTAAGGATATTTTCACATACCTGCGTTATTTTGTTTCAATTTTTAAATAACAATGTGAGGTACTTTTGTTCTGCCGGGTCAGCGGGATTGTCCGAAAGTGTTACCGCTGGCCCGGAACATAAAGGGCTAAAGAAGGAACACGGGTGGGTTTTAGTCAATAAGAGTCTGACACTCCCTTCCGCTCCACCCAGAGCGGGAGGGGTCGTTTCATGATTTCCCGTCCTGAAAAAAAAAAAAACAAAGATCCACCGAATCACAGCGAGTGCTTTCCAAAGCAAGGGGGGATCTTGGTATGTACAGATGGTCACCGGTCCATGGACTAACCGCGGCAAGCGTAGCTTAACCTGATCGATCGACACATGCGGCTGATATTACTTAGCCACAAGCCTTTTTGAGTGACATAATTATTTATTTCAGTCATTATTATTTGAGAAATCGTACCTATTAACAATAAGAAACATTATTCAAGTAAGTTCTTAGCAGAATATAATATTTATCAGTCAATTATCTTTATTCAGACCACCTGAGTGCCATCCATTTATTATTACTTTTAAGTACAGACGCCAGCACATCAAGCTACTACAATCTGTCAAATTTCTTTACTGGATTTTTAACTTTATCGCTAAAGCATAAGGTTCAAAGTTTATTAGGAAAATTTGCTAGCTTCGGGTAGCTTGATGTGCTGACGTCTGTACCATTTCAGTTGAAGCAGAAATATAGCGGTTATTCTTAAGTATTCTTGTTTTATAACTTAACTTTAGCTAAAGGTACCATTACTCTCCTTAAAAAGTTTGTAGTTACCAGATATTTTCAAAGATAAATATTTATTAATATTATTTACCTTTATTTCATTTAAATACTTCTAAATTACATTTTTAAATCATCATCTGCCTAGCTTTTTCCCAATTATGTTGGGGTCGGCTTCCAGTCTAATCGGATGCAGCTGAATACCAGTATTTTACATGGAGCGACTGCCTATCTGACCTCTACAAACCGGTTACTGGATAATACGATACTCTGATCAATATTTTTTTATAAAAAAAAGATAAAAAAAACATTTTAAAATATAAATAATAGTAGTCCACCGGTATCGAAAACACGGTCCGAGCTACCGGCAGTCAGGGCTCCAGAGAGGAACCTCTTGACTATGCGAGCCGTGTCCAGAAGAAGGCCTTTTTTAATCAAACCCTTGATCCAGCTGCCCAACGAGAGCCTCCTCAGATGTAGGTCGAAGCTTTTGGTTATTAAGCCATTGGCTGTCACGACTATCGGCATAACGATCGCTGAATCTACGTCCCAAATGTCGACAACCTCGCGAGCCAAGTAAAGTTAGTAGATTTGTTAATCTTTCTTAGCTTTCACGAGGTTCCCGTCATGCGGGACCGTTATGTCAACAATCATTGCGTGCCGCTCTCCACAATTCACCACCACTTTATCAAGCTTATTGACAACAATAGCCCTGTCAGTGATGATGGATCGATCCAAGTACAATGTGATATTTCCATTTTCGAGAACTGGGTCGGGCACATACCTGAATTACTGAACTTCCGATTCCACAAGGTTGTATTTCATAGTAAATTGCAACCTTGTAGCCTTCTGGTGGTTTCCATGCAACTACTCTTCGTTAACTAAGTAGACGTTACTCGTATTATTATTAAAAGCGATATTTACAGTAGGTAAAACACTTCAAGAAAATCCAGATTAAAAAATAAACTATAGGTCATCAGAACATTTCGAAGCGAGTATCGAACCCGTGGCCTCGAACTCAAAACTGGACGTACCACAACTGTGCTTGCGTCAACAAATACAACTTCACGTGAAATTATTTCAATAACTGTTAAAGAACATTAAATGTGAATTATTGGGGAAAAGAATTCCATTTGTATAGGAATCAACTGAATAATTCATTTGTTCAGTTCATTCCTTTAAATCTCGTTTTGCATTAATAAGATCTAGGACCGATTTTTCAAAAGTCAGTTGATTTTTGTACAACGAATAAATATCGCGGTTTGGCAGTTTTTGTATATATCAACAAAATAATGATGTCACAATGTCATAATTAATTTAATATTCAGATAAAAGTTATCTGACTATTGAAGAATCGGCCTCATTTCTTCTTCTAAACTAGAATTCCCTGAAGAGTATGCAAGAGCGACATTCGGTATGGCATCATCATCATCATCATTACAGCTAAAAGACGTCCACTGCTGGACATAGGCCTCCCCCAAGCACCTCCACTTCGACCGGTTCTGTGCTTCTCGCATCCACCGGGTTTTTGCGGCCTTCACAAGGTCGTCGATCCACCTTGTGGGAGGCCTTCCAACGCTACGTAAGTATTCCGAAAGCCCGAAGAATTCAGTAGGCAGGGCACATTGCTCGCAGAACAGATGGCCGATGGGGCCGTAAGGTTCTGTAGTAGTGGCGACCGCGTACCGGAAGACGTAGCGTTCGGTAAGTATTTTGTGAAATTTATAATCTATTCAACGATGAACACAAAGTACCTATAAATATTTCACGAGGCTAATAAAAATATGGGTAATCTATTTTTCTTAATTACTTGACTGTACTGATCATCAGTTGGAGCACGGGTCCGGACCCGTGTTTTCGTACAAAGACTGCACCAACAACAGCCCCATTTTGTGTCCAGGAGAATCACTGTCCATTCCAAGGTAGCCTGGATGAGATCGCAGAAAGCCTTATGGCCGCCTATAGTATATTTTGTAGTGTTTGATGTATTTTTTTGTATTGTATTTTAAAGTGTAAATAAATATAATGAAAGAAAGAAAATGCGTTTATTTGCGGCAAACATGCGCATAAAAAAAAATACTCAAACAAAAAAAAACAAAATAACAATTTGGGAGAAAGTGCGTCACATCTACGCGAAACGGCCATCGCTCAGCATAATGCTAAGACTATACGAGACAGAGCCCCATAATATAAAGACTGATTCAAACTGGAAATAAAAGACGAATGACATAATGCTACAATATATGCGATAGGCATGTACTTTAATAAGTATTGTAATCAGTAATAATATTAATTTCACCAGTAGATAGTATTTAAAAGGATATGTTGGCACCGTAAGGCTTCAGGAAAGAAGAACCAGAAAACAAAAGGCGGCGATGACCAAAATATCAAAAAAAAAAAAACCATGAGCTTCCAAGAGCTAAATATGATTGCAGAATAACACGCACATATAAATAAGAAATACCG
Organism: Mesoligia furuncula; assembly: GCA_916614155.1. Classification (NCBI taxonomy): domain Eukaryota; kingdom Metazoa; phylum Arthropoda; class Insecta; order Lepidoptera; family Noctuidae; genus Mesoligia; species Mesoligia furuncula. Next base: position 24,541,529 of record OU744793.1, read on the forward strand.
AAATCCTATTAAGTTGCTTCATTTCCCGATCAAAATGGCGGCTATTGCAGATAATAGCCCCTTATCATTTCGTTATGCTTATTTCCTCACGACGAATTGGAAGCCTCTGGATTCAATATTTGTGAATGTTTTTACTTCCATTTCCACTTTCGCCAAAAATGTTTTAGCTGAGTTATTTATAGACGTTATATCCATCGTATTGGGTTAAGGTGATAGGTATATTGAGAAAAATTCTGGTTCTTCTATTTCGTGTAACTTGTTAAGTATCTGGAATAGGGATTTAACATTTTGGCATATGTTTTTTGACTCTTTGGTCTAGTGTCATGTAAAAGGTATAAACGATTCAATGAATACAAAAAAATGCAAAGTTATGTATTTTTTTCGACATCACGGCGATTGAATTTATTTTAAAACAAAGAATTATCATATCAAAGTTTACTCAAAATAGTTTCAAATTTATTCATTTATTTTGTTAAAAAAGGAGTAAATTCGTTATGGCACATACGTCGTTTTATTCTGAGCGCACGCACATTATACCCATCTCTCTTCTTTTGCGTTTCAAAAATAATTGTATCACTTCCGCTCGCTTAGTAGATCAGTCGTTACGATTTATTTTCGAGGTAGCGCCTTAATCCCAATGCAAACCACAGCTAAGTCAAGTGCAAAATACACACAAGTTGCAAACTATCCATAAATAGTCCGCCGGGTTCGCTACTTGCAGCGTATTCTGCGATGAAATAGTGTGCAAGGATTAATAAATTATTGTACAATGTCTTGTGTTGGAGCGTGGAATTCAAGCAGCGTATAAAACTGGTTTTTGTTCTGACTAGTTCTAAGAATTTCTTTGTTTACCTACTTATTATCGAAGGTCTAATGCGGCCATCTCATTTGATTTATTCCGGTCTGATCTCCTAAACCCCCCTCCCCCCTCGATCCCCAGCTAGTTCGTCTTCTGTTTTAATCTCTGTCTTATCCACATTATCTTGGTTTATCTCTATCTATTCCGGAGGACAAGGATTTAAAAAGTGCAACTGCCTTAAAAATGCTCGGCGAAGAAGTGCGCTTGCAAGTCATCAGGTTTATTCTGTAATTCTAAATGCAATAATAGTTCACCATGTTGCAACAATTAATTAAGAGCGTTTACGCCGCACGGCATTTCATAGAAACTTTCAAGCCCTTGTTTTTCGAAATGAATGAACCGATTTTAATGAAACTTCATACGCATAAGCAGGATATACAAAGGTCTAAAAAGTTAGTAAAGAACATTTTTCTGCGCAAAAAAATACCCATGACATTCAATTTGTTTTTCGACATGCACGCGAACGATGTCACGGGCACAGTAATATCCGAAAGTAAATGTAACGATCTAACCTTTTATTAGCACAATAAAATGGGATGAAAACATGGCGTTTCTTGGCTAAACACTATGCCATATGCCAGTTGCCGTGCCAATATAATGCTGCCATAAACCACGAGGGTATACGGCAAAATTAGTAGTGCCATAAACAGACACGGAGTTGCCAACTACCCACATTATACGCTAGTAAACTTAACAATGTATTTTTGAGGAGGGATAAGAGAATTATAGTGACCTATTTTCAGTATGGTACGGTGATGGAATGCATAGAGAACGCTGCTGCCCATTCTCCGGTACGCCCCTTAGTCACCTTTACGACACCCACGGGAAGTATGGGGTGGTGGTATTCTTTAAGGCTTTGACTGCCAACGCGGTCACCGGTGACCGCGAACAATAGATTTTCTATTGTGTCTGCTGTCTGGCGTTCAACATGTTAAGTGCCTATTTGAAGTAAATGCTTTAATTTTGACCTCGTTGGTCTAGTGATCGCAAACGTTACTGCTGAGTATGAGGTCCTGGTTTCGATTCCCAAGTCGAGCAAAGTGTTTTCGAACAGGAATTACTCAGTATGAGAATCACTCAGTATGGGGAAGGGGGTTTAGGTATATGTTTATATGTTGCGAGTAAAAAGGCGAATAATGATCTGTGTATTTTATTAATAAGCGCTGCTTATATACAGAACCAAGTCATCAAAGTCAAAATAAATCGGGTACATTAATAAACTTATAACTAACATAATTTAGTAATGTCGGTAGAATGTGCCGAGCTCCCTTCGTTGCGCGAGCGCGATGATACAGCCAGCACGCCACATTCCTTTCACCTTGACTAGCTTAGTACGCGCGAACGCACGGTGGCGCACGGCCGTATGCGCTTCTCTAATTTGTATGTTTACTATTGTTTCGTAAGTATGAGCTGCTACATCATTCCCCCGCTAGTGAAACGTACACAGGGCTTCGATGTTCTTCCTGATTTTGTGACGTATGCATACGTATCTGTCACTGGCGATTCTGACTCGGTGTCCATCCGGAAAGCAGGCTTAAGTCTGTCAACAGTGATGTTGGTGCGTCTATTGCATAACTGGATAGTGAAGTACTTGTTATTACGACTGATCACTTCGTACGGGCCATTATAGGTCGGCGTCAGAGGCTTTCTCGATGCGTCATTGCGCAGGTAAACATGCGAGCATTTATGTAGGTCATCGTGAATAAATGTCGCTCGTGATTGATTTGATTTTCGTTGCGCCTGGGCCTTCTTTAAAGCTCCATTCAACTTATTCATGAAGTTTGAAACCGTGTCGCGATGTCTTGTAGATTCTTCGTAGAATTCTCCTGGTAATCGCAGCGTTTGGCCATACAGTAGTTCAGCAGTACTAGCACCAACATCTTCTTTTATCGACGCGCGCAGTCCCAGCAGCACTGTAGGTAGCTCATGTGACCATGTTGTAGATTTAAGTCTTGCGGTGAGTGCCGTCTTGAGTGAGCGATGCCACCGTTCTATCACGCCGTTACATTGCGGGTGGTAAGCAGTAGTGCGGGTGCGGTGGATTCCCATGCGTTGCGTCAATTTATTAAATAGGTCAGACTCAAATTGCCTCCCTTGGTCGGTGGTTATGGTTACTGGGCAACCGAATCTCGCGATCCAACCATCATAGAACGCATTTGCAACCTTTTCTGCGGTTATGTTTTCCAAGGGACAGGCTTCAGGCCATTTGGTAGCCCTATCTATCATGGTCAATAGATATCGATAGCCGTCGGAAATAGGTAACGGGCCAACAATATCTATATGCACATGCTCCAGTCTGTTTGCTTGTTGGAAACTAGCAATAGGTTTCTTCGTGTGTTGTTGCACCTTAGCACGCTGGCACGCGTCGCACGTTCGAGTCCACTCCTTTACGTTACTATTCATTGAGGGCCACCAGTAGCGGGCAGTGACTAGCTTCCTTGTCGCCCTTATGCCGGGGTGACTAAGGTCGTATGAGCTGCTACAGGGGGAAATCGATGGATGTTGTTGACTGAAATTTAATTTGTTAAATGAGCTGTTTGTTTTCTATTAATAAAATAAAATTTTATTCGAGAACACCCATCGGTCTCTAACTAAATTTCAGCTATATCCGACGATCCTGCATACTTATTTCTTTTCGCGACCGTAACAAATATTTATATACAGAATTTTAATCATAAAAATCATCAATACAGCTCTCTAAATTCAAATTTTATGACTATTTCATGAAATCATTACATTTGAAGCCAATTCTAACTCAAAGAGTTGTATTGCGATATAATCATTAGAATCAGCAGACAGCAATACAACTCGTATTGCTGTCTGCTGACCTGCAAATTGCAAAAAACGTAAGAAAATTTAAATTTCGCGAAATAACAAGACATCGAATCCCCCTTAAGTTCGTAAAGGTAATACAATAGTCAGGCATAATTTAGGCCACATTAAACCTTGGCCTCAACATTGAACAGCCACAAAGCCACGGCCGCGGCTCGAAGTTAGTTCAATAACAAAGATTGACTTTGTTTTATTATTAACAGAGGCTTTCTAGAATCTATGTAAGTATTTATTTTTCGGTGTCCTTAGAATTAAATTAACGCTTTTTCCACCACTTTAGGGCAATGCATATGAACTTGACGCGACTGTCATACTGAATTTCTAAGTTTAAAATTTTAAAATACCGATAAAAAATACCCAAATGGCTAGGTGTGCCTATTACATTTGTAGATTTCCTTCGATTTATCTAGGATCTCATCATCAGACCCTGACCTGATGAGTGATGACAATGGGGCCACGTAGAAAGCATACACTTTCAAATAAAAAAAGGTATTTTTGAAATCGGTCTAGCGGTCTTCGAGTCATCATTTCAGCCGAAAGACGTCCACTACTGGACATAGGCCTCGAGTAATCGAGGAAAATACATTTAAAAAAAAAAAAGTGACGAACTGTGAATCTCCTCCTTTTTTTTCAAGTCTGTTAAAAAAGGAAAGAAAGGCCTTTGTCTAGTTTTGAATTTTTATTCGTAGAATAAAATTGACGTCTGACAGAATTTGTATGGAAAAATTTCAAAACTATTTCCTCGGATAAAATTATCTGGCGTTGGAAAAATCGGCCCTTATTCATATTGTAAGATAATTTATTCTACTGCTATATTTGCTCATGGATTTCTCCATATACCTATCTATGGATTTCTCAGTAACAGCCCGGAGTTTAGAAGTTGACTGTGTGATACCCGTGCCTCGGAAAGTACGTTAAACCGTTGGTCGTGCACCTGTTCTCTCTCCTGTCGTGTCGGATTGCCGCAGGACTACAAGAGTACCAGAGTACTAGAGTAAGGGAGACAAGAGTAAGGGACTACAAGAGTAAGGTAGGTATGAGTGCACCTGTGTCTGCGCACACACTTGTGCACTATAACATCTCCCGCATAGATGAATAAATTCGCCCATACTATCATTATTAGCTCATGCACATGGACTCGTGCACTGCCCACAATTGAGACTATTCACTTTTAAAACACACTATAAAAAAATATCTGCTTATAATCGTCGTTCGTCGTCGTTTCAGCCGATAGACGTCCACTGCTGGACATAGGCCTCCCCCAATTTTGGGGGGGTTTGCCATAATCGCCACGCTTGGCAGGCGGGTTGGCGATCGCAGTATGGTATGGTGGTGGAATAAATAGAGAACGCTGCTGCCCATTCTCCGGTAAGACCCTTAGTCGCCTTTTACGACACCCACGGGAAGTAAGGGGTGGTGCAATTCTTTAAGTCCGGCACCACACAGACAATCTTATGCTTATAATCATGATAACAATATTTTGAACAAAGCTACACATAATGTTCGAGAAAAAGGACCAACTTAGGACCCAAAACAGCCCACAAATAAATTGATTTAAAACACTTAGTTTTTAACAAAAAAATATTATAGAAAGTTTTATTAATACGAAAAGTTGAAAATCTCATTTACTTTCGACACTGGTACGGTCCGGCGTGGGTGTGATTAATCGTGCGGGAGCGGCACGGGTGCGGGACGGTCGCGGAACGGCAGCGGGACGGGGGCTGGACGTGACTTAGGTCCGACGTAGGTTTGGATATTGCAAGCCTGTTCTGCGGTTTTCGTCACGATTTTAAACAATTTGGGATGTATGAAGAAGACTTTGATTTTTTAGGATAAGGTAAAAAAAAATGTTAAAAAATGGCTGAAATGGCTGCCACGGCGCGCGGCGTGGTGTAGTACTTAATAATTATGAAGCGAATGGGTAAAATCTCGAAATAATAAAATTATTGTGAAGAAAACATTTTACTAAAGTATCTTCATGTATCTATAAGGGTGTATTCACGATGTTTGGGGAGGTTCCTGCACATCATCAGGGGGGAGGACTCGCCCGGGCGTCACCACTGCGAGGATGCCCAGTGGAGCATACGGTGGACTGCCCCGCTTGGGCGGAGCACCGCCGTGTCCTCGTAGAGGCAATCGGCAGCGACAGCTACCTCTCGCGTCCGGCCCTGGTGCAAGCCATGGTCCGGAGCGAAGGGGGGGTGGGAGGCAGTCACCTCCTGCGAAGCAATCATGCTAGCGAAGGAGGTGGCAGGATGGCTGAGGAAGAGAGCTTCCCGTCCCAGCCGCCGCGGGAGACACTTCGGGCGTCGGGAGCCGCGTGACGACTCCCGGCCACCGTAGGCGCGGGCCTGCGGATGGAGAGTAATTGGTAGCTCACCGTTCGATCAGGACCAGGCCCGTGCCGGACGGCGCGTACGTGTTCTACGCGCGCCTCAAAGAGATGTCAGCATCAAATAAAGGGGCCCGTTAGGGCCGAAGCCTTTATGTTCCGGGCCAGCGGTAACCCTTTCGGACAATCCCGCTGACCCAGCAGGCTTCGGCCTTAAGGGGGCCCCTCCTCGATGCTGACATATCTCAGTCGCAGCAGTGTCGTAGGAGTATTTACAGTTAAGTTATGAATTTTTTTCGTACAAAAACGTTGGAACGTTGACCTTCAATATCTTCGTAACCAGGAGGTTCGCAGGTATGGTCCAGTACAAAAAATTATCATAATATTAACGGGAAGGACAAGTGACTCCCGGCTTCGTTAAGGATATTTTCACATACCTGCGTTATTTTGTTTCAATTTTTAAATAACAATGTGAGGTACTTTTGTTCTGCCGGGTCAGCGGGATTGTCCGAAAGTGTTACCGCTGGCCCGGAACATAAAGGGCTAAGGAAGGAACACGGGTGGGTTTTAGTCAGTAAGAGTCTGACACTCCCTTCCGCTCCACCCAGAGCCGGAGGGGTCATTTCATGATTTCCAATCCTGAAAAAAAAAATCAAAGATCTGACAGCGAGTGCTTTCCAAGGCACGGGGGGATCTTGGTATGTACAGATGGTCACCGGTTCATAGACTAACCGCGGCAAGCGTAGCTTAACCTGATCGACCGACACATGCGGCTGTTATTACTTAGGCACGAGCCTTTTTGAGTGACATAATTATTTATTTCAGTCATTATTATTTGAGAAATCGTACCTATTAACAATAAGAAACATTATTCAAGTAAGTTCTTAGCAGAATATAATATTTGTCAGTCAATTATCTTTATTCAGACCACCTGAGTGCCACCCATTTATTATTACTTTTAAGTACAGACGCCAGCACATCAAGCTACTACAATCTGTCAAATTTCTTTACTGGATTTTTAACTTTATCGCTAAAGCATAAGGTTCAAAGTTGATTGGGAAAATTTGCCAGCTTCGGGTAGCTTGATGTGCTGACGTCTGTACCATTTCAGTTGAAGCAGAAATATAGCGGTTATTCTTAAGTATTCTTGTTTTATAACTTAACTTTAGCTAAAGGTACCATTACTCTCCTTAAAAAGTTTGTAGTTACCAGATATTTTAAAAGATAAATATTTATTAATATTGTTTACCTTTATTTCATTTAAATACTTCTAAATTACATTTTTAAATCATCATCTGACTAGCTTTTTCCCAATTATGTTGGGGTCGCTTCCAGTCTAATCGGATGCAGCTGAATACCAGTATTTTACATGGAGCGACTGCCTATCTGACCTCTACAAACCGGTTACTGGATAATACGATACTCCGATCAATATTTTTTTATAAAAAAACTGGCCAAGTGCGAGTCGGACTCGCACACGAAGGGTTCCGTACCACAAGGCAAAAACGCCGAAAAAAACATGTTTGTTGTATGGGAGCCCCCCTTAAATATTTATTTTATTTTAATTTTATTATTTACTAGCTGCGCCCCGCGGTTTCACCCGCGTAATTGTCGATCCCGTAGGAAAATCGGGATAAAAAGTAGCCTATATGTTAATCCCGGGTGTCAGCTACGTCCATACAAAATATTATCAAAATTGGGAGAGCCGTTTGAGCGTGAAGAAGTAACAAACATATAAACACACAGACACACTCACACACACACTCACAAACTTTCGCCTTTATAATATTAGTTTGATTATTAAAGTTAAAATACAACTGAGTACTTTGTGAATATTTAAAGTGCCTACCTGTTGCCCTTTTTGATATCGAGCAAAAAAGGGCAAAAATATCGCGTTTGTTGTATGGGAGCCCCTCTTAAATATTTATTTTATTTTGTTTTTGGTATTTGTTGTTATAGCGGCAACAGAAATACATTTTATTTATTTATTTATTAGCTTTATTTTATCCCTTACATTTAGTTTATTGATGTGTACTTATTTATTTGTTAGTAATGTTAGTTTTGTGCTTAAATAAGGTTAGTATTGTTAGGTGTAAGAACCGCCTTTCGCGGTGAAAGCCTCCTCCAAACCTTTCCAGGTGGATCTGTCCTTTGCCCGTCTGGGCCATAAGGCTCCGGCTATCTCTATGATGTCGTCGCTCCATCTTTTATATATTGGGTACCAATTAGAAATAGTTTGTGACCATCTTTCATGGATGAAAGATGGTCACAAACTATTTCTAATTGGTCTCGCTCTAGCTCTTTGGATATGACCTGACCATTTCCATTTCAATGTCAGCACCTGTTTAACGGCATCCTTCGCCTTTGTTCTTTTTCTAATCAGTGAACTTTTGACTCTATCTTTTAACTTAATGTTCATGTAGCTCCGTTCTATTCCTCTTTGACAACTTCTTATTTTATTTAGGAGTGATTTTTTAAGAGACCACGTCTGGCATGCGTAAGTCAGAACCAGCGTAAGGCAGATGTTCATCGCTTTCGTTTTCAGTTTTGTTGGTATGGGGCCTTTGAAAATTTCCTTCATAGCCCAGAAATACATACTTTGTGAAAATTTCAACAGTCTAGCTATCGCGGTTCTTGAGATACAGCCTGGTGACAGACAGACGTACATACGGACAGACGGACAGACAGCGAAGTCTTAGTAATAGGGTTCCGTTTTTACCCTTTGGGTACGGAACCCTAAAAAAAGATAAAAAAACATTTTAAAATATAAATAATAGTAGCCCACCGGTATCGAAAACACGGTCCAAGCTACCGGCAGTCAGGGCTCCAGAGAGGAACCTCTTGACTATGCGAGCCGTGTCCAGAAGAAGCCCTTTTTAGGGTTCCGTAGCCAAATGGCAAAAACGGAACCCTTATAGATTCGTCATGTCTGTCTGTCTGTCTGTCTGTCCGTTCGTATGTCACAGCCACTTTTCTCCGAAACTATAAGTACTATACTGTTGAAACTTGGTAAGTAGACGTATTCTGTGAACCGCATTAAGATTTTCACACAAAAATAGAAAAAAACTATAAATTTTAGGGTTCCCCATACTTAGAACCGAAACTCAAAATTTTTTTTTTTCATCACACCCATACGTGGGGGTATCTATGGATAGGTCTTCAAAAATGATATTGAGGTTTCTAATATCATTTTTTTCTAAATTGAATTGTTTGCGCGAGAGACACTTCCAAAGTGGTAAAATGTGTCCCCCCCCCCCCCCCCCTGAAACTTCTAAAATAAGAGAATGATAAAACTAAAAAAAATATATGATGTACATTACCATGTAAACTACCACCGAAAATTGGTTTGAACGAGATCTAGTAAGTAGTTTTTTTTAATACGTCATAAATCGTAAACCGCAATTTACAATTCATTCAATCAACTCGAAAATAAAAAAATAAAAATTAATTTCATAAACATAAGCCTTATGCATAAACCCGGATGTTGCGGAACCCTCGGTGCGCGAGTCCGACTCGCTCTTGCCCGGTTTTTTTTTAATTCATAATGTGGCCTTTTTTAGGGTTCCGTAGCCAAATGGCAAAAACGGAACCCTTATAGATTCGTCATGTCTGTCTGTCTGTCTGTCTGTCCGTCTGTCTGTCTGTCTGTCTGTCTGTCCGTCCGTATGTCACAGCCACTTTTCTCCGAAACTATAAGAACTATACTGTTGAAATTTGGTAAGTAGATGTATTCTGTGAACCGCATAATCATCAATCTCATACGTGTGGGGTATCAGTGGGTAGGTCTTCAAAAATGATATTGAGGTTTCTAATATAATTTTTTTCTAAACTGAATAGTTTGCGCGAGAGACACTTCCAAAGTGGTAAAATGTGTGTCCCCCCCCCCCCCCTGTAACTTCTAAAATAAGAGAATGATAAAACTAAAAAAAAATATATGATGTACATTACTATGTAAACTACCACCGAAAATTGGTTTGAACGAAATCTAGTAAGTAGTTTTTTTTTAATACGTCATAAATCGTAAACCGCAATTTACCATTCATTCAATCAACTCAAAAATAAAAAAAAACATTTAATTTTATAAACATAAACTTTATGCATAAACCCGGATGTTACGGAACCCTCGGTGCGCGAGTCCGACTCGCTCTTGCCCGGTTTTTTAATCAAACCCTTGATCCAGCTGCCCAACGAGAGCCTCCTTAGATGCAGGTTGAAACTTTTGGTTATTAAGCCATTGGCTGTCACGACTATCGGCACAATGATCGCTGAATCTACATCCCAAATGTCGACAACCTCGCGAGCCAAGTAAAGTTACTAGATTTGTTTATCTTTCTTGGCTTTCACGAGGTTCCCGTCATGCGGGACCGTTATGTCAACAATCATTGCGTGCCGCTCTCCTCAATTCACCACCACTTTATCAAGCTTATTGACAACAATAGTCCTGTCAGTGATGATGGATCGATCCAAGTACAATGTGATATTTCCATTTTCGAGAACTGGGTCGGGCACATACCAGAATTACGGAACTTCCGATTCCACAAGGTTGTATTTCATAGTAAATTGCAACCTTGTAGCCTTCTGGTGGTTTCTATGCAACTACTCTTCGTAAACTAAGTAGACGTTACTCGTATTATTATTAAAAGCGATATTTACAGTAGGTAAAACACTTCAAGAAAATCCAGATTAACAAGAAAATCCAGATTAAAAAATAAACTATAGGTCATCAGAACATTTCGAAGCGAGTATCGAACCCGTGGCCTCGAACTCAAAACTGGACGTACCACAACTGTGCTTGCGTCAACAAATACAACTTCACGTGAAATTATTTCAATAACTGTTAAAGAACATTAAATGTGAATCATTGGGGAAAAGAATTCCATTTGTATAGGAATCAACTGAATAATTCATTTGTTCAGTTCATTCCTTTAAATCTCGTTTTGCATTAATAAGATCTAGGACCGAATTTTCAAAAGTCAGTTGAATTTTGTACAAAGAATAAATATCGCGGTTTGGCAGTTTTTGTATAGGTATATCAACAAAATAATGATGTCACAATGTCATAATTAATTTAATATTCAGATAAGGTTATCTGACTATTGAAGAATCAGCCTCATTTCTTCCTCTAAACTAGAATTTCCTGAACAGTATGCAAGAATTGCAAGAGCGACATTCGGTATGGCATCATCATCATCATCATTACAGCTGAAAGACGTCCACTGCTGGACATAGGACTCCCCCAAGCACCTCCACTTCGACCGGTTCTGTGCTTCTCGCATCCACCGGGTTCTTGCGGCCTTCACAAGGTCGTCGATCCACCTTGTGGGAGGCCTTCCAACGCTACGTAAGTATTCCGAAAGCCCGAAGAATTCAGTAGGCAGGGCACATTGCTCGCAGAACAGATGGCCGATGGGGCCGTAAGGTTCTGTAGTAGTTCGGAAGACGTAGCGTTCGGTAAGTATTTTGTGAAATTTATAATCTATTCAACGATGAACACAAAGTACCTATAAATATTTCACGAGGCTAATAAAAATATGGGTAATCTATTTTTCTTAATTACTTGACTGTACTGATCATCAGTTGGAGCACGGGTCCGGACCCGTGTTTTCGTACAAAGACTGCACCAACAACAGCCCCATTTTGTGTCCAGGAGAATCACTGTCCATTCCAAGGTAGCCTGGATGAGATCGCAGAAAGCCTTATGGCCGCCTATAGTATATTTTGTAGTGTTTGATGTATTTTTTTGTATTGTATTTTAAAGTGTAAATAAATATAATGAAAGAAAGAAAATGCGTTTATTTGCGGCAAACATGCGCATAAAAATAAAATACTCAAACAAAAAAAAAACAAAATAACAATTTGGGAGAAAGTGCGTCACCTCTACGCGAAACGGCCATCGCTCAGCATAATGCTAAGACTCTATACGAGACAGAGCCCCATAATATAAAGACTGATTCAAACTGGAAATAAAAGACGAATGACATAATGCTACAATATATGCAATATGCAGGTACTTTAATAAGTACTTTAATCAGTAATAATGTTAATTTCACCAGTAGATAGTATTTAGAATGACATGGTGGCACCATAAGGCTACAGGAAATAAGAACCATAAAACAAAACGTGGCGATGACCAAAATATCAAAACTAAACCATAGGCTTATGGAGCTTCCAAGAGCTAAATATGATTGCAGAATAACACGCACATCGAAATAAGAAATACCGAAATCCTATTATGTTGGTTCATTTCCCGATCAAAATGGCGGCTATTGCAGATAATAGCCCCTTATCATTTCGTTATGCTTATTTCCTCACGACGAATTGGAATCCTCTGGATTAAATATTTGTGAATGTTTTTACTTCCATTTCCACTTTCGCCAAAAATGTTTTAGCTGAGTTATTTATAGACGTTATATCCATCGTATTGGGTTAAGGTGATATATTGTGAAACATTCTGGTTCTTCTATTTCGTGTAACTTGTTAAGTATGTGGAATAGGGATTTAACATTTTGGCATATGTTTTTCGACTCTTTGGTCTAGTCTCATGTAAAAGGTATAAACGATTCAATGAATACAAAAAAAAAAATGCAAAATTCTGTATTTTTTTTCTTTTTTTGTTCGACATCACGGCGATTGAATTTATTTTAAAACACAAAGAATTATCATATCAAAGTTTACTGAAAGTAGTTTTAAATTTGATTCATTTATTTTGTTAAAAAAGGAGTAAATTCGTTTTGGCACATACGTCGTTTTATTCTCAGCGCACCCACATTATAGCCATCTTTCTTCTTTTGCATTTCAAAAGTAATTATATCACTTTCGCTTGCTTAGCTTTGATTTATTTTCGATGTAGCGCCTTAATCCCAATGCAAACCACAGCTAAGTCAAGTGCAAAATACACACAAGTTGCAAACTATCCATAAAATGTCCACCGGGCCGGGCCGGGCCGGGGGGTCTTGCAGCGTATTCTGCGATGAAATAGTATGCACGGATTAATAAATTATTGTGACAATGTCTTGTGTTGGAGCGTGGAATTCAGGCAGCGTTTAAAACTGTTTTTTGTTCTGATTCGTTCTAAGAATTTCTTTCTTTATATAATAACGAAGGTCTAATGCGGCCATTTCATTTGATTTATTCCGGTCTGATCTCCTGAACTCCCCTCCCCCCTCGATCCCCAGCTAGTTCGTCTTCTGTTTTAATCTGTCTTATCCACATTATCTACGTTTATCTCTATCTATTCCGGAGGGCAAGGATTCAAAAAGTGTAACTACCTTAAAAATGCTCGATGAAGAAGTGCGCTTACAAGTCATCAGGATCATTTTGTAATTCTAAATGCCATAATAGTTCACCATGTTGCAACAATTAATTAAGAGCGTTTACGCCGCACGGCATTTCATACAAACTTTCAAGCCCTTGTTTTTCGAAATGAATGAACCGATTTTAATGAACCTTCATACGCATAAGCAGCGATACAAAGGTCTAAAAAGTTAGTAAAGAAAATTTTCGGAATGTCTTATTTAAAAAAAGATAACTGAAGATCTATGTTTCTATGGAAAATTTAAAATCGGTCTAATTTGGCTGTAACACTATTTTTCGAAAATGTTCTTAAGTAATGACCCCGCCACCGTATCTCTACGTTGACGCCGTGGTGGGGCTTGCGCGCTCCGAACTCTAGGCCTAAGCCGGAAGAGTTTACTTTGCTGGTACAGGTCTAAGGTGAGGAGCCAGACCCAGAGAGATACAGAAATCCGCAGGGCAGCATGTGGCGAGCTGCTGGGCAGTAGCGACCCCACGGACCCTATCTTCAGGGAGAAGTCTTGTTCCTCACCTCTGGCTTGCCTTTATTGGCCGGCTGGAGTAAACAATGACGAGGAACAGAGCTCCCACCTCATTCTTGCCTTTATTGGCTGGCTTGAGTGGAGATTCGCAAGAGCAAACGTGCTCGGAGGAAGAAAGTATTCCAGTAAGATGCTGGTAGGGATCTTGACAGTACTTCCGGGATTGTCCTGATAGCCGTGGAAAACCTCTCCACTCCTCATAAGCACCTCAGGACATGTTGCCCCCTGGTCGCTACCTCACTATGTGCTAGCGACCGTTTCCGGGGGCCCATTATTGAGTGTGCAAGTCACCCCCTGCCATTTTATCCGTGTATATATAAAACATTGATCAGGCAGGGGTCATAGTTATTCCATAGTTCTTGGTAACCAGTCCACTTTAGCCACTCAAACCCATAGTCCAACTTTTTATATTTCCATATCCTGCAATAGTCCTACTCCAACCGGGGGTTATCCTTGGGTGCACTTGCATAGCGCATACAGAGATAATCGTCGGTTGGTGCCGCATTTCATTAAAATTTCCTAAGGGGCCTCTGCGAGTTGGCTTCGGCCCCTCGTACGCCTTCCAAAGGACCGGGACCCCAAGGTTCCGAGATATATAAATTCATAATAATGATAGTAATGTTGAATAAATAGTTTCTGATTATTATTTGCATTGTTTTACTCTGAAAACTAAGATTTACCGGTATCTGTAGTAAGACCTAAGGTTTACCGACTGAATGCCGGGTAAAAGTCAGAAATCGATGATTATTATAGAACAATTCGGACTTTTACCGGTAAGACTTGCTAAATCGTAGGATTTACCGGTAAATCCTAAGATTTACCGCAGTTCGAGGTTTTACAGTAACATAAATCGCACGCTTAATGGAATACTGACTTAACTCAAAAAACTGGCCAAGTGCGAGTCGGACTCGCACATGAAGGGTTCCGTACCACAAGGCAAGAACGCCGAAAAAAACATGTTTGTTGTATGGGAGCCCCCCTTAAATATTTATTTTATTTTAATTTTATTATTTATTATTAAAGTTAAAATACAACTGAATATTTTGTGAATATTTCGAATGCCTACCTGTTGCCATTTTTGATATCGAGCAAAAAAGGGCAAAAAAAAACGCGTTTGTTGTATGGGAGCCCCCCTTAAATATTTATTTTATTTTGTTTTTAGTATTTGTTGTTATAGCGGCAACAGAAATACATACTTTGTGAAAATTTCAACAGTCTAGCTATCGCGGTTCTTGAGATACAGCCTGGTGACAGACAGACGGACAGACGGACAGACGGACAGACAGCAAAGTCTTAGTAATAGGGTTCCGTTTTTACCCTTTGGGTACGGAACCCTAAAAAGACGATTTTTGAGAAATCGCAAAAGATCTTGCTATGAGAAGGTACATATGTACTTGTTGACGCATAAAATTAAAACTGATTTGATTTTTAATAAAATTAATCATGAATGCTTGTATTTTGAACGATACATACAAATAAATAAAATTGAAATATCTGTTTGTAATGTCAAAATAACAGCTTTGTACTAAATTCACAATCAAAGTATAATATCATATTAGCCTTTAATGTTCCCACCGCTGGAACACAGGCCTCCTCTCTGTGAGAGGGAGTGGGCCGTAATCCACCACGCGGGCCAGTGCGGGTTGGTAGATGTCACATGTCTTCGAATTTGTTGGTTAGATTGGAAATGCCGGCTTCTTCACGATATTTTCCTGCACCGTTTTGATGAAGTTAAATACACAAAGTAACGTGACTGGCTGGGTTCGAACTCACGACCTAAAACTTGTAAGTCGGGGACGATACCAATGGGCAACCATTGCTCTCATGAAAGTATATACGAATTATTCCGGTCTGATCCCCTGAACCCCCCCCCCCCCCCTCCTCGATCCACTGCTAGTTTTTCTTCTGTTTTAATCTCTGTCTTATCCACTATAAACATTCTCATTCCGGTGTGATCCGCTTTTTCTTTTGTTTTTATTCCTGAAGGATTGTCAGCAATAAAAATAAGTACAGGGTTTATTGAAATACATAAGTTCGTAATTCTTATTGCAACGGATATGTGTATGTTAGTACGGTACAACATTTTTTTTAATTTTTGTCTGTTTTCCTGTCTGACCTCGTCTGTTCTGGTTAACGCAAACGGCTGGACCGTTTTGTCGACTTTCACTAGAAGATAGCTGATGTTATAAGGCGTACTAGGCAACTAGGTGCTTTTATTTTAGAAAAAGAATTAAGGCTCCTTCAAACAGGGGCGACACGACACGCGACACAAAGGCACCGCAAGTCGCGCAACGAGCGGTGTCTTTGTGTCGCGCGCGATTATATCGCGTGTCGCGCCTGTTTCTAGGAGCTGTTAGGTTTCCGCGCAAAAAAATATCCATGACATTCAATTTGTTTTTCGACATGCACGAGAACGATGTCGCGGGCACAGTTAGTACACAATAATATCCGAAAGTAAATGTAACGATCTAACCTTTTATTAGCACAATAAAATGGGATGAAAACATGGCGTTTCTTGGCTAAACACTATGCCCTATGCCAGTTGCCGTGCCAATATAATGCTGCCATAAACCACGAGGGTATACGGCAAAATTAGTAGTGCCATAAACAGACACGGAGTTGCCAACTACCCACATTATATGCTAGTAAACTTAACAATGTATTTTTGAGGAGGGATAAGAGAATTATAGTGACCTATTTTCTTTTTTGTTTTAATGGTTCTAGAAACTTTATTGGTTTTTTCGTAATTTGTGATGTCGAATCGTAAATATCCGTGGGCGAATTAATGTGGGTGTAATAAAGGTGCATCTCTGACGAACCTTTTGGCAAAAACAGGCGTGATTTTTTGTTATGTTTTTATCGTAAATAATAGTTATGAATTTTTGGACAGTTACGTACAGACGCCAGCACATCAAGCTACTACACTCTGTCGAATTTCTTTAATAGATTTTCAACTTTATCACTAAAGCATAAGGTTGAAAGTTGATTGGGAAAATTTTACAGTTTCGGGTAGCTTGATGTGGTGGCGTCTGTACCTACCAATTATTACGTATGTATCCGAATGTATAAAAGGTTTATATTATCTATGGTCTTCCTAACTACCCCCAAAATACAGGTCCAGGCCTAGTTTGGGGGTTAGGATCAGTTTTGTGGCAATACATTCGTGTTTATTTTATGATGACTGGTTTGTAACATAGTGTCAAATAAATTTTTTTTTTTTTTTTAACTTTCCGCACTGTCTGTTGTTATTAGCCGTCCGTCATAGCTGAATGTATATATATATATTGTACTGTATCCAAAAGAGTCTGGTCATCTTATTCATATCATCATAAAAAACCTGTCCACGCACCATGACACCAATTTTCAATTTAAATAAATGTCCAGCTCTTGTTCATTGTCACCGATACTCCCAACCCTTAACGAGCTATTTAACACAAGAAGTGCCAATCTTGTTACATTCATGCGTCCGTTACCTTACCTTTCACGCCCCCACAAGCCTTACCTACCTTATATTCCACTTTGCCATTTCACTAAGCCTGTCCATTCCAGAGCTCTGGCCCTTCCTTAACAGTAATGTAAGCAGTATTACTGACCACAAAACAAGGCACCTCCCAGCGGTGGCGCTGTCAGTGGTCAGTGTAGCGCATTAGAGTGAAAAATTGGATGGTTATTCGCCATCCTGTCAGTTGCACGAACCTTGGCTTGTGTAACTAAGGGTGGCGCCACTGGCCTGTGCTGTGACTTTGACATTCTGAGAAGGTCGACTCTGTTATTTTTTATATTTAGGTAAATTTTAGTTGTGACGCCATAGTGACGCTCTTTTGTTGGTACAATGATGTACCAACATCATCCAGGATATTTATATAAGCACTTTCAACTTTACTGGTAAAATTTATAAAACAAAATACTTTTCAATTTTGCAAAGATGTGCTGCACTATCGTTTGTAAAATAAAAAAAAATAAAAGTTAACTATACCTACTCCGTTGGTTTAGGTAAACTACGTGACTGATGGGTGCTAAACCTTTTGCTAAATTTTTTTTCATCGAAATTTCACCAAAGCCTATTCTCACGAAAGTTTTAACGAAGTTATTTTATAATATAACTAATTGACCTGGCAAACTTCGTAGTGCTTCAAAAAATTAATTATCTTAAAAAAAAAAATCGTGAATTTATCCCGTGTTTTTAATAGTTATTCTTGTATTCGGGGCGGAGACAAATCCAACAAATGAAAGATCATGAAAATCGATTTAGCCGTTCTTGAGTTATAAATGGTGTAACTAACCCGACTTAGTTTTATATTTATTTAAATGGATAGAAAATAGATAATGCATTTTAAATGAAATCATATTTTAAGTGAAATTATATTTGTTCAACATAACCTGACACTGACCTGCAAATTGAATGAATGAATGAATGAATTGCACCGATCCCAGCGTGGTTAAACCAGACTCGATTAATCGAATGAACCCCAAGATTCGCACTAGCTCCTGTAGCCTCATGTTCATGGTGCTACAGCGACCATTGCATATCAAGGAATAGACCGGGGGGCGCGGTAATGGTAGGGAAGACGTGCCCGTAGGATAGGTAAGGATTTAAGAGCCTACCGGATATGCATCCTAGAGTAAGCATTGGACTAGTGGAGAGATGGGTAATTATTATCTATGGATGGGCATCTTTTATCGACCTTGCCACCAGGTTGGTTCAGGTCGAGCTTCATCGGTGTGTCTTTTGGTGGGCTTCTACTGCTTTCTCGGTTCTTTTGTATGTAGTTGCTTGTTTTGTTGTGTCAGATGTTGCTGTTTTCAATGTCTTCGACGGAAGTTTCGCTACTATCCGTTTCCGGTTTTTTTAAGTTTCACTAGCAGCGATCTTGATCTTACTTCTATCTTCAGCTGTCGTCATCATCATCTGCCTAGCCTTTTTCCAGCTTTTATCCGTCCAAAAATTGATTCCCTTGTCGAAGTACCTCATGTCCTGTTTTAGATTGTCGTTCCATGTGTGTCGGCCTTCTTGGATTTGGCCTTGTACTGTATTGCTGCATGCAGTAGGTGTGGTTGCGGCGCCTGTAGACATGAGCGGGCTAGCACATCCTGTGGTTCTTGATAGGTTTGGATACTGTTTTTCCGTCTAAGATTTCATGCATTTTCTTTTGTCTTGGTTTATTCCTAGAGTGGTTAATCAAGTTTCTAATTTCTTCTTCTAACAAAAAAGAATTCTTTTACCTGCACGCCGTTCTTCGTCTAAGACCCTTTTAAGCGTAAATATATGGTCGTCTGTTGATCTATTGTTTAAAAAGGTTGGTTGGTAGGTATTTGTCCAAGTCCGTTATTACCTCGTCTATTTTTTAAGTGCGTAGGATGCGTAAATTCTGACCCGTGTTGCAAACCGATACGTGGCATCTTTAGGGTTATTGTTTTTTTTTTTTTTTGGAATTAGTACTTGTACGGTCTCCAGCCACGTGTTGGGTGCTTCGTTCTGTGTCCAAGCTTTGTTCATGTGTTTGGTGACGGTTTCTTGTAGTATTTTTGGAATTGTTTTGTAAAGCTCGATTACCACTTGGTCAGTTCCAGGAGCTGACCCGTTTCGCATTTTATTAATGATTTCCATTACGTCATCCGCGATGGGTCCATCACACTGTACTTTGGTTATCGGATTGTTTGTATTAAGTGTTGGTATAAGATGGCCCTCGGATTTTTTAAATGTTTGCTCCCATTTGGTTATCGGTATCTAAGTAGATCTTTTTCGGCGTTTTGTTTGAAGTTTGTTTCTACTGTAAAAAGGTATAGCATCTGCGTGCATTTTGCAGGGTGGTTTTTCCCCCATTCATTGAGGCAGGCCCTACATGCTTTTTGCTCTTGCTGATCTTTAACCTTTTGAAGTGTTGCCTGACACTCTTTAACTAGGTTGTACCTATTTGGATTATCTAGTTGCCTATTCTGTAGGAGTTTAGCTTTTTGTTGTTTAGCAGGAGCTAATCGATGATCTCTGGAGAGAACTGGCTGCAGAATCAGAGTTTTCTGGGCAGCCGCTTTTAATACCTCCGTTATGGTATTCCAGAATATTTCGATGTTTTGTCCGTTGAGTAGATTCCTACATATCTTTTAGTTTTTGATATGTAGTCTTGGTATTTTGTATTCGTGAATTTACTATTGAGGCTGACATAATGGCTCTGTTTGTAATTGAAACCCTTGTTTCGGTTTGTTATTAGCAGATCCCAGATTATTTTATGGTCGGATGTGCCCCTAGCTGCCCATTCGCCTGTAATAAGTTCGATGAGTTTTTCTGTTGCATGTGGCGATAATGTGATCCAATTGGAGTGCCGTTTGACCATGTTGTCCTGCATGATGATCTCTCTTTTGTCTGTTCTATTTGCAGTTTTTCTCTGTTGGTTGTAGAGCTCCTGAGTTTTTACCTGTTTCTTGTATGCAGGCTTCATGAATGCCCCTAATTGAGAGTTCCGCGTCTTAGTTAATTGGTTAATTAAAGGCTTATTATGTTGTGTTGTTTTGACGTTGTTTGATTTTTCATTAGATCTATCGGGCTGCTGTTGTAATGGTCGTCGTCGGTCATGGCCCAGCTATCATAGTGCTGGTCCTTGTAGAGGATGTGCATGTTGCTGGGTACTGGTTCACCGGTAGGTGAATACACTAGTGTGTGTTTTGTATCCGTGTGCACGTGCAAATTTACAAGGTAGAACTCGGACGCGGCGATTAATATATCCTCTCCTCCTCAGAACGTCTTGTTATGCTGCGTGATTGTTTTTTTGTTATCCTTTGTTCCTGGGAGAGATTGCTGTTAGGGAGAAATTCTTGTATATTATTTAAGAGCGATATTATGAAGAAGCAAGGTCGGACAGACACATGGTCGAACGTCAAACCCATTACATTATTTATTTGACGGGCTATAGCTATAGCTCGAACTAGACAATTGCCGTCTTTTGTCATACGCAATTTTATGCCCATTTTTAAAGAGAAAGCCTTTTGTTTTTATGGTATTGCAAGACCTTCTCAGCAAACATGTGCGTGGGTTTGTTTTTGAGAAACAATAAAGCTGACAGGGGACGCCTCAAATTTATGAGCTTTGCTATTTTTGTTTCTTAACTTAACCTTTTTTAACTTCGAGTCCAATTTTTCGCACATGTTCGAATGCAGCTACACAGATTGTGATCAGACATATTGACATACATAGTGTCAGATATACAGTCGTGGGCGCAGAATTAGGATACTTACGGGTAAACGAGAGAAACAGCTCCTTTATGTACAAGACTTGACTTACAGGCTATGAAATAAGTTGCTTGTTCAAGGCAGTTTTGGTAATTTAGTACAATGTTAAATGAAGAAAATCGTGGAGTACGAATTCTAGAGCGATACCGTATTTTAGGCTAGAGTAATAGAGTAGCTTAGTTTTATCCCTCGCTCCTAGATATAATATGAAAACATTTCCCTAAAGCCTATTTATAGCTTACAATGATGTCAAATTCACGCGTGGCTTTAAAAATCCAAATTAAGAAAACAAAGCGCAGCCGGAAACAGCTTCTAATGGAGATCCCTGAAATATACGGAAAGATCTCACCAAATCCTTGGTTGGGAGGCCTAGGCCTCAGGCTTTTATATCAGGAACACACGTATGCCACTCGTTTTAGTATGCACCCACAATAACCGCACACGATACACCGTTTCGAATTTCAAATTTGAGTTTCAAGCTGAGAGTTACGCCAGTTTGGTTAGAGCCACGTGGTACGCACGTTGCATCAAGTATAAACAAAGGCCGGAACCGACACGTCCGTCCCCTTCGGCGGTCACTATCCGACCACCTGACACTGACCTGCAAATTGCAAAAAAATTAAAGAAAATCTGAATTTCGCGGGCTATCATGGCGTTTCCTCCTTAAGCTGTCCGCTGTAGCGAAGTGACAAAGTAAATCCATCAAAAAAAAACCTTTTCAATTGAATATTTCAAGCGGCCATTTCGCACTTTATCTTTTATTTTAAATCGGTTCCGAATGATCGACTACTTAATGCATACCTAATGCTGAGCGATAACCGTTTTGCGTGGATGTGAAAGTAACATAAACACAAAAAAAAAATAAGAAAGGGTTGGGGGAAACATGCCTCATGTTTCCCCCAACCCTTTCTTATTTTTTTTTTGTGTTTATGTTCTTTATTGCGTCATGTTTACCGCAAATAAACGTATTTTCTTTCTTTCTTTTTCTTTCTTTACTTGTTCTTTTTCTGAATTCGTAGTAACAATACTCAATTTTTAATTGAAAGAGATTAATTAATTTCATTTGATACCCTTAATATGGGTATCAAATGAAAGGACTTGAAGAGTAGAAAACGATAAGTGAACAATCAAAACGATTGATACAATTACTAAAATGTAAAACAAACAGGTTGTAATATTTAAAGGAACTAAATAACATAAGTGGTATAAATAAAGTAAATGGTGTAAATAATGTTCTTAGTGTAAATAATGTCAATGATGTAAATCAATAAAATAATGTAAATAGAAATGGTAAAAAAAAGATGATACTAGTAAATCTCTATGACTAAAAAGTAAAAAATAAAATTATTGGTATACATGTATAAATTTTAAAAGCTTGAGGCAGTGATGTACGGTGTCCGTTAAACAGGTGTACTTTCTACACAATAACAGTGCCTCAAGCCTTTAAAATGTATATTTTGAAATGTCACTTAAGTTTATTTTTTCTTTTAAGATCGCGTTCTTCTTTCTTTTTAGGGTTCCGTACCCAAAGGGTAAAAACGGAACCCTATTACTAAGACTTCGCTGTCTGTCCGTCTGTCCGTCTGTCCGTCTGTCTGTCACCAGGCTGTATCTCAAGAACCGCGATAGCTAGACAGTTGAAATTTTCACAAATTATGTATTTCTGTTGCCGCTATAACAACAAATACTAAACACAAAATAAATTAAATATTTAAGGGGGCTCCCATACAACAAACGCGATTTTTTTGCCCTTTTTTGCTCGATATCAAAAATGGCAACAGGTAGGCACTTGAAATATTCACAAAATACTCAGTTGTATTTTAACTTTAATAATAAATAATAAAATTAAAATAAAATAAATATTTAAGGGGGGCTCCCATACAACAAACATGTTATTTTTTGGCGTTTTTGCCTTGTGGTACGGAACCCTTCGTGTGCGAGTCCGACTCGCACTTGGCCAGTTTTTTTAGATTACGTTTTTACTTAAATATAAGCTTGTTTTTAAAAACTTTTTTTATTTTAATTTTTTTCGTGATGAAAGGTACCTTATGTCCGTTTCTGTATACCTGACAACGTATATGCAAAATTTCAGGATGATCTGTTCAGTGGTTTAGGCGTGAAAAGGTCAAACCAACTTACTTTCGCATTTATAATGTTAGTTAGGATTAGGATTATAAATGACTAGCTGTGCCCGCGACTTCGTTCGGGTGCATGTCGAATTTCATGGGTTTTACATGTTTGTGCGCGTGTTTTGGTGCGGAACCCCAATTATTTTTTCTAAAAATAAAAGTAGCTAGTATGTACTTCTTTCAACATCAGCTATCTGCCTGTTAAGTCTCGCCAGAACAGGCCCCGCTGTTTCGGAGATTAGCCGAAACAAACAGACAGATAAAAAAAAAGTTTTTTTGATAAAACTTCCGTATAAAATAATATACTTTTTCATTATTATGCATTTAGTAAAAATATGTTATTTTGACATTACAAACAGACACCTCAATTTTATTTATGTGTATGTGTAGCGGTATCTACAACGCCACATGCGAACAACGAGTCATACTGACGTCACGCAAAATCCTGCATCGCGCAAGCAGAGTTTACCGCGCAACTAGCATAGATACAACGGCCCGACATGAAACATCGGGCAGTTGCCCGTCAGATACAACACCCGTCTGGTCGGAGGATCCTCCCTTTTCTATGGAGGATGAGTGAACTTTACAACCTGTTCCAGGAACAGGGAGGAACAGTGTTTCCTCATACCTCTTTATATGTATAGATAAAAAACATATACACATACACATCCATAAAGCTTACATTTTGATTAAATTTTCATGTAAGTAAAGAGAACTCATCACAGAAATAATAAACTATCTGTATGCAAAGTAGATACTTGCTCTTTCCGTTTTCTCTGTTTCTTATAAGTCTTGATCAAGGAGGCTTAGTGATATTGATTTTTTATCTTATATTCTGTAGGCTAGCATTAATCAAGATTAACATATTTTGATAGCGGAAATAGGTACTTATAAGCTCCAAAAATGTATAATAAACTACCTAAAATCTGGAAGCAGTTATCTGACGTAGCGTTCAAAAAGAAAGTTAGAAATTTTCTAGCAGGTAAAGCTTATTATAATTTAAATAAATTTTTCGAGATTTTGATCATGTTTTACCAATTTATTATTTTTAATATTTTTAATGTTCTCATTATATCATGACATTTTTAAAAATTAATATTTACATGCCATTTTTTAAGACAAACGTGATGATCTGTTTTATCCCTACTTTAAACATCTCATGCATGCTGACAATTTGTGTTGTATGTATTTTACTCATTTTTGAGCAAATAAATGATTATTTTATCTTATCTAATAGGCTTCTGTCAGTATCATACCATGAATCTACAATATCTTATTTGATCTACTTACTACGCTAAGCCGTTTATTAAAGGCGGGGGATACACATGCCAGTAAATCGGGAAATTAGCTGGCATGAAAGTTACTGGCATGTACGAGTAACTGGCACACTGCGGATACATTAGCAAGTAATACTGGCATGCGAGTTATAGCCCTTGTATGCCAGTATTACCATCGCGTCGCACAAAAGTATGCTTCGGCAACCCCCGGCGTCCCCTCCCTCAACGGGCATGCAAGTAAATCAAATGTTGTGCTAGCTACTTGTATGCCAGTTACAGGCATGCCAGTTAGCGTATACACATGACAGTAGCTGGCACGTGCAAGGAGCTGGTATGCTAGTGTGCAAGCTGCGGGCATGTGTATCCCCAGCATTAATTTAACCTCTTTGCAATTCCTATTTTGCCTTCTATAAATATTATTGAACATTATAATGTAATTATTGCGCCTCTTTTTGTTGACCTAAAATAATTCTTATTGCACGACTCATAATGCGGAGCATTAGACAGTACTGCGGTGCTATTCTGTAAAAATCTCACCGTGAAAACTTAGGTGAAGTGAGCGTGGAGTGAGCGTGGAGTGAGCTGTCAATAGTGTCAATTCCTAGCAAAAACAAACTCACTTCACCTAAGTTTTCACGGTGAGATTTTTACAGAATCGACCTACACCCACATTTTGCCAGTAATGTTTAAGTCCCCTGTAATAGGGGCGAGCCACCAACCGGGCGCAAATCCCGACTCCAAACTGTCACTGAGAAAGATCTGGGGGCCTAAGAAAGCCACTTTGGCAGAATCATAAAAGGATAACATTATGAATCATAATGGACAGTTAACTGCTAAGTTAATCGTATGATATCCCATTGGGGAAGGATTGTTCAGTAATTTTTTTTGTATGTGCTATAATACAAATCAATCCAATCCAATCCCAATCTCTTTGATTATACCTACGTAGTGTAGCGAAAAAAAAAGAAATCTAAAGCTGTCTTCGCCATATTATAATACATAATGTTATCCTCTTATGATTCTGTCAAAGTGGACTTCTGAGGCCCCCAGATGGAAAAACCAAATCCGACCTAACTACCAATCATTGACTTTCAAACGTCTCTTTTATATCCCATTACAACGAACAACATACCTCCTAACAAGACGCTGTCCCATCTATCTACACACTTTTGTGTATAACAAGGTCACCAGTAGTATGCCTTGTTACCCAAAAGAACTCTCCCTCTCCACATGCAAAAAAGTTGTCAAACAATGGCAATGATTATGATGAATTACATTCCCACATCACTCAACTCACATTCGGAATCCTATTCCCACCACAGACACTGACACCTACTCACCACACGCGCGTACACTAACACACCTACTTACCACATGCGCACACCCTAACACCCTACACACCACACGCGCACATACACACACCCACACCTTATTTCTGATTGTCAAACATTTCATTTTTGATTGTTTAACATTTCATTTTTCATTGTTTAATATTTTTGTGCTTTCTTCGGTGAAATTTAAGCTTTATTTTTATTTACGGTTTAAGTTTTCACTTTCGATTTCATCTCAATATTAATTTGGTTTTTATTTGGAATTGTAAACCTTTGCATGCCCATGTGACGGTAAAAATGGAGAATTTTATTATAAATACAGTGTGTACTATAAGTACCCATGTTTGCCAAGAAATAAAGGATTAGCTTTAATTTGAAAAAATCGTTTGCAATTAGGTACAAACTTACCTGATCATCTTCATCTGCCTAGCCTTTTCCCAACTTTGTTAGGGTCGGCTTCCAGTCTAACCGAATGCAACTGAGTACCAGTATTTTATATGGAGCGACTGCCTATCTGACCTCCACAACCCAGTTACTGGGTAATACGATACCCCTTGGTAAGACTGGTTGTCAGACTTTCGGGCTTCTGACTACCCGTAACGATTGTCAAAGATCTACGAATGACAGCCGGGACCAACGGCTAAACGTGCTTTCCGAGGCACGGAGGGGTCTCGCTATGTAAAGATGGTCACCCATCCACAGACCAACCGCGGCAAGCGTAGCTTAACCTGTGCGGCTGTCATTATTTAGCCACGGGCCCCTCCAAATAGCAAACAACTACAAACTTACCTATTCTCACATAAAGTCCAGTGGTAAATAGCATTATGTAGTATCTCTGGTCTCCAAGATACAGCCACTTCTGCCGGTAGCTTGGGGTCCGTCATAAAGATCAAAATGCAGATTGCTAACAGTTACAGACCGACATTAAATTAATTATAAGGTAATAATTGTAACATTGGATCAAATATTTTATTATAATAACACTGCCCGCCACGGGAGTCGAACCCAGGACCTCACGCTCAGCAGTAGCGCTTACAACCACTAACCCAACGAGGCTTCATAAAACATTTGGCTGAATAATCACACTAATATTATATAAGCGAAAGTTTGTGAGTGTGTGTGGGGGTGTGTGTGGGGGTGTGTTTATATGTTTGTAACTTCTTCACGCTCAAACGGCTGGACCAATTTTGATAAAATTTGGTATGGAGGTAGCTGACACCCAGGATTAACATATTATAGGCTACTTTATATCCAGATATTCCCACGGGATCAATGTGGCGCAGCTAGTTGCATATATTAATTGAATATTAGGCATGAAACCGCGGGGTGCAGATAGTTCCATATAAACATGTTTGCAAGGACAGCAAGGGACAGGCTGGATCGGGTCAAGTTAAAAGAAATTGTCGAACTCTAAAAATAAAACAAAAGAACTACGATTCAATCGTTTTATTATTTTTAACGATGAAATCATAAATTATTGACACCATTTTTTATTAAACATTGCCATTTATATATTTATTTTATTTACATTAGATTATTACTTCCATTTAACATTTTTTTATAATAATTACTATATTATATTTTTTGTATTTACATTTTTATTATTTGCGTGAAACGACTAGACATTTGTTCTGAATCTATCTAACTTACTTCAGTAACATTTAAAAAAATACAAAATTATAAATAGAGTGGAGTCGTATTTTCTTAGAGCCACAAAATATTTCAGTAGACATTTATATTACGTAGCAAGAAAACTAAAATGAAAAATAATATCTCCGTAACGAAAGATACACGCTTTCGATTTTCGAAAAGGAACGTTCATTCAGTTAAGTTAATAGGATATTGCTGGTACACAGTACTCTATCCGATTGTTAAAATCCGATTGCATTGAGTCGAGCGAGTGTAGCTAACCTAAATACAGTTCAACTTTTCGTAACGGAAAATGGAAACTGTGGAGGTGACTTATTTTTATATTTTTGAGACAACATTATTGCGCCATCGTAAGACTGTGATAGAATTTTATTAATTAAAATTAAATTATATTATTTTGCGCTTACAACATCACATTTAATTAATTACAGTATCCTCTAAATCTATTAAACACAGGACTTGGAAAAGCTTGGCATTTAATGCAAACTTAATTGATTGTAACTTTTACCGAACACATTACTATAGTATTATAAATTATTGTAATTTATACAAAAGTGATTAAACTATTATATAAGCAATCGATAACTCTGCACATTATTATATTGCACTGTTACGTAACTCTGCAATCTCACTTACCTACAGGTTAAACTAAGTTATGAAATCAGTGTCAGTGACATTGCAGAGTTACCCCCTACTGCAGAGTTATCGATTTTCTGCAACATTTAAATGCTAATAGTAAAACAAACAAACTCTATTAATTGTATTCATAATCCATCGCGACTCATTATTATTATAACTACATTATAACATCGATGGGAAAGTTTTATTGAGACAACAAAATAAAATGAGAAAGCCAGCTAAGTGCTCCATAATAAAAGAATCAGTCTTCAAAAAATAAGTCCATTCTGTGGCTTTGTTCATCTCTTAGACAAAACAGTGACTGGGAACAATTCCGTAATAAAAAGAAGTTGGAATCGGTAACAATATTAATATGTTGGAGGCCTTAGAAAAGTGTTTGAAGATCTGGGAATACAAAAGGAATTTCAAAGGTATCAAATGCTTTTAAGCCTGCAGCCTAATTTCGTAACACAATTCTAATGACTGCACGTCGCTATCATTTTAAAGTTCATCAACATCCGATGTCAAAATGAAAGGGATTGTCACTAGCCTTTTAACCGCTTTTGTCGCATTTATGCGACACATATTTCCGTGCCCCTACCGCTCGTGTCGTATTTCTGCGACAGAGAACATGCATGATTTTTTCGTTCTATTCAACGATTGCTCCTCCTCATTTATTGTAGGTATTATTTTATCGATTTAGGTATTCAGCTGCATCTGGTATGACTGGAAGCCGACCCCAACATGGTTGGGTAAAGGCTAGGCAGATGATGATGATTATTTTATCAATTCGTAGCCGCGCGCTAGGGACACGGCAATTGGTATTTAGCCACGCGCTTAAAGGGTTAAAAGGGTGTTACGTAATAAGACTGGTTATAAAAAAAGCGGAAATGCAGAGTTTTAGAAATAAAATGCAGGTTAAAGATTTACGTAGTATACAATGTTGGTAGAATGTAGTTAGTAAAACTCCACAGATGTGATGAATATCAATATGTATAGACGCCAGCATATCAAGCTACTACAATCTGTCAAATTTCTTTAATAGATTTTCAACTTTATTGCTAAAGAATAAGGTTCAAAGTTGATTGGGAAAATTTTACAGTTTCGGGTAGCTTGCTAAGCTGGCGTCTGTACCTACGTAAAATAAAAAGTGCTGGCGTCTGTAACTTTTTTATTGATTTATTGTGAATATAAGAGAGGAGGGCTTCACCTAATAAATCGTGTGTACACCATGTGATTATTAATTCATAGTTTGTCACTCTTGTACTAAAAAAACTTAGTGCCTAAATAAATTATAATTTTAATATTTTTAACATTTCTCGGGACCCTGGGGCCCCGGACCTATGTAAGGCGTACGAGGGGTCACAACAAACTCGCAGAAGCCCGTTAGACGTTTTTAATGAAATGAGACACCAACCGACGAATATCCCTATTCGGACTAGGCAAGTGCACCCAAGGACAAACCCCCGCGCCCCGGTTTGTGTAGGACTATTGCAGGATATGGAAACGAAGATATTGGATTATGGGTTTTGGTGGCTAAAGTGAATTGGTTATTTATAAAGCCTCTGCCTGAGTAATGTTTTATATAAATTATAAAATATTTTATAAATTATATACTTAAATTAATAAATAAATAATAAAGATTTGAATGATTCTGATACTCATCAAGTCTATGTAGTTTCACAAACTGATTTATCGAAACGTATTATGTATGAACTAATCACGTATGTATTTTCTCTTTTCTAGTATTATTTTCATGGCTTTTCGAATTACAGTACATGTTTAATTTTACAAATTGCGTAGGTACAGAGGTAATGAGGTCAGTATAAAGGCAAATATTTTCTAGTTGTGCGCCGCATTAAAGTGAGTGGTGTGCACAGCACTATTATTACAGAAATAAACGTTTATGAAGTCTATAAACGAGAGGTACTAAGTAATTTTCATCGCGCTGTTTTGCATGTTATGGTAATATTGTTTTACGAAGTTATTTGACTAAGGTTGATTAAATTACAAGACCAAAACTCGAGCCAAAACTCGATATTTACAAAGATTACTGCTATCAATTTCGGAGTGTAACAAACTAGGCAATCAGTTTTCAGCAGTCAGTATAAAAATCACTTAGTAAACCCTCTGTTTTATTTAGAATATAATATGTTAAGATTAACTTCCATTCATAAACCACTTAAATCTCTTCATTACTCTTTACAAATTGTGGAATTTATTTTGTAATCTTATATCTTTAACACTGATGTGGTCTTTACCACTGACGCATACTAAAACCTAAAAGCGTAATAATACTTAAAGCTCTTCAATGAGTTTATACAAACTGAGATCGGATATTTCTGTTGACTGAGAGCGCCCCGAGACCAGGGTCTGAGTTCGGGCGAACGCGCTCCCAGGGTGCCGGCTACCTCGCCTTCCAGTACCCACACACCAGAACCTTCTTGAAGGCCTGCCTAAATATCTTATTGAATATAGTGTAGAATATCGGGTTCACCATCGAACTGGCGTACCCCAACCACAAGGCAAAGTCATACACCCAAGGAGAGATCCTCTCCTCACAGTCAGGACACACAGCCGGCACCATGTTCAAAATGAAAAACGGAGCCCAGAGAATTACAAACGTGAAAAATACGACTCCTAACACTTTTGTAGCTTTTTGCTCCAATCGCAAGATCCTGCCGTGGCGAGAGGAATTTCTTGATATAACACTAGAATTTCTAGAATGATGCGTTCTAGGTGTTGGACGCTGTGGACTCGCGGTCACTTGCTGTGACCTCGCTATTGTTCTTTGAGCGCGGATGCTACGAATCGGAGTCGAGAGAGTTGTTCTCGCTCCTCCAAAACTTGAACCTCTACGAAACCTTTTAGCTTCGTCCCAAGTGACCATAGACGCAGCACCGCGACTGGACCTTCTAAAAAATGGAGTCGACTGTTCTTCTTTCGTGTTCCCATTTCTGGGATAGCCGTTGCATCCATTTATGTCTCCGCCAGGAACTATAATGACTTCCGTAGTTCGTCTAGGTGGAGTAGACTCTGACCCAAAGTAGGGGCAAGTGCAAGGTGGTGGCAAGAGTAGACCATCCTCGGAACTACGTGACTTAGCTGTCAAAGCAGCAGGTGCTAGAAGACCTTCATTGCTTTCGTCGTCTGACGCACTTCTTGGTCTATGGAGAGGAGTGTTCGCGTCTCCAGTAGACGAAGGTCTACGCCGATCCTGAAGCATCGACGATGGTGAACTTGATGAGACGCTCAGAGACCCAGGCGTGAGCATCCCACCACGTTCCGAAATATTCGTCCTGTAAAATAAAATTGTATTAGAACATATTATAAATTGCGTGGAAGTTTCTGGTCCTTCGATCAGCCAATGATGAGTGGGTTAATTTTGAAGCGAACAAATAATGCCAATTGTTATATACCCTCTGTACTGTGGCTTTGTTGCCGCAGAAGCTTCCAAGCCGCGAGATAGACGCAACATCTCTGCCCCAAACTGATGCAGTGCTGTCATTGCTGATGGGGCAGGCTCGCTGTGCAACACAACATATAATGTATGAGGACTACACATTGACATACACATGGTTAAATGGATGGACATGTTACACGGTAGGCATTAGAAGGTTATGTTATATGCAAAGCAAGCTCTGATGGCACAGTATAGCTCCATACAGTGGCCAACTAGTTCTGAAGTTCAGAATCGACTTACGGCCCAATTCTCAAACACAACTTAATGTGTTGTCACTTTAGTGCTCATACACACGACCGACACGAGTCGACGACAGGGGCAACTGCAGCCGTCAACGCGGGTCGACGGCAGCCGTCGAAAACATGTATTTAAGTACGGTGCTCAAAAACACGAGCGGCGTGATGTCGTGTTTGTTGTGTTGTTGTTGTTGTCGTTTTAACGGCAGCCGCTGACGCGTCCACGGCTGCAGATCGTGTGTATGCACACTTAGTGCGTATTTTAGCAACACTAAGGCTTTGCAAACGTTAATTAGCCTTAGAGCATTGAGGATTTCAATTCAACTGACTCAAAAAGTCCTTTTCAGATATTCTGCTGAGCACCGAAAAGCCATATAATCAGCTATGGACAACTGTATGGAGCTTAAAATATATAGTTACACAATGGCAGAATTATGGAACATTCCATTCAATTGATAACATACAAAATAATAATTATACTAAGTTGATTTAATGCTCACTGTCATGTCAATCGTGCATGATCGCTTTAAAGTAAAAAGCATATCGACGATCATGCCAGTTTTAATGATAATAACAATGATTTCATTTAGGTTTCCACGTGTATTCAACATGAAAGAGCGCTCGATGCGTTCGCCTTGTTTACCGTTTTTCATTCGTATTTACTAATTATGTATGATTTCGTGGGTGGGTAAAGCGGATTATTTGAATTTTAAAAGAGACTGTGACCCTTGAGTTTTTTGCGGTCTTTCTTCTCAGAGTAATCGGATAGGAAACACCTTAGTTACCTAATGAGTTTTAAGACACAATTTAATTTTGACGTGTAGGTAAACGCGTTTTCTTGAACCCATTTACAGAAATAAAAATATAATTTATCAATTTGCTTTGGTTTAAAATATTTTGGTATGGTAATGGGATGGCGTGATTACTTGATTTACAATATAAATAAAATAAGAATATGCAAAGAAAACAATCCATTCCAACTAGCGTAGTGTACACACAACAATACAACTAAAGCGGGCGCCACGTAGATGTCACTGATACGTTATTCACAAGAAAGAAAGAAATAAAGAAAGAAAAAAACAGAAACAGACACACATTTACGAATCGATTTGGAAAATACTTTTTTGAGCATTTGCTCTCGAAAATCATCATTTGGTAAAGACCACAGATGGCTATCGGAACTACTCAATGACAATTATTTCACGGGTTGCGATTCGATTGCTTTAATATGGTTGCTAAGCAATTTATGCTCGTTACAATGCATATGGTGAAATGGAGCTAATGGTGACTTCTCAAACAGCTCCAGTTATTCAGATACATAGGCGTACATCAGATAAAAATAAAAAAAAGTGCAGAGTCCGATGTAAGAGATTATCAGGAAAGTGTGGCTCACGGCTGCGCCAAAAAGGCCCAGTTCAGTAAAAATGCCAGGCAACTAGTGCCTGACGCTGGTTTTCAACTGGACTGAAAAACCTAAACCTGGTAGAGAAAGCCTAAGGTATTACGTCCGCCTTTGTACCTTTTTGTGCGAAAAGTTTAAATAGGTAAATAAAAAAAAAGGTATAATAATGTTAGATGCCTGTACTAGGATAAACCTGTATCACAGGCGGCATGAGCATACTTTATGGTAATTGTAAGACTATACAATTCTTAACAATATTTAACATTAGAAGTCTTGAAAAAAAATTATTTTTTCTGTATGTTAGTAAGTTTTCCTACAGGGCATTTTTTGACACCATAGAGTCCAACTCCGGTGCCATTATTGTCACGACGCCCATTAGTGCGGCCGCTTTGGAACGGCCACCGTTCTTCTTGTAAACTGTAGCTTTAGCAAAGGCTACAGGGTTCCGTTTTTACCCTTTGGGTACGGAACCCTAAAAATAATCAAATAATCTCTTAGGAGTACCTACCTGATTTTTATCACACTAATATTATAAAGGTGAAAGTTTGTGAGGGGGTGTGTATGTGTGTTTATATGTTTGTTACTTCTTAATGCTCAAACGGCTGGACCAATTTTGATAACATTTTGTATGGAGGTAGCTGCTACCCTGGATTAACATATAGGCAATTTTTTATCCCGATATTTCCACGGGATCGACATTTACGCGGGTAAAACCGCGGGGCGCAGCTAGTAACAAAGAAAAACTAATCTCCAACCAACCTGATTTTTATTTTATTATAAATCATAATGTGGCATCACAGCTAAATTGAAAATTAATGTCAACTAAGTTTTGAAAGTATACCTATACAACATAATTTTTAGTACTTATATGCGAAACCCGAATCACGTATCTAGTATTTTTATGTAAAGAATCTATGTACAAAATTTCAAAACTGTATCATGAAAAATCACAAAGTTATAAAGCTTGTTAAGTTACCTATTTGTCCGTAAAAAAACATGCTCACGCGCCGCTCGCGCCGCGCCGTCTTGCGCTCATTGATAATAGTACCTAGGTACCTAACCGTTCGGCGCGGAGATTACATAACCTAGTCCAACTTCTAACCTTTTTAAATAATTTTGGTACAAAATATAATAACATGGGGTAAAAATTATTGGAATCGATTCAGTTACTTATTCTGAAAAAACTATATTCAGGTTTCGCTTAATAATATCCTGAAAATAACGTTGTATATGTACCTACGTAAACATCAAGAAATTTTACGCGGGAGAAGTTTCAAGCAAAAATTAGATGTAATATTCTTAAATTAAATACATTTCATTAAGGGCTGATTTTTCAATCATCTGATAACTTAATTCGAGGAATAATTTTGAAAATTTTGACAGTTGTTTCTTACAAAAACTGTCAAACATCAATTATATTCCTCAAATAAAAGTTATCTGGCGATGGAAAAATCAGCCCTAAAACATGAAGCCTCGTGTAAAATATTATTCATGAAAGAGACCAAAATTCTATACCGGCTTAAAACATCAATGCGATTCGATTTCGATTTCGTCAAATGAATATCACTTAAGCTACAGTGAATTTTGTACTTTATGCTAATAGCATAGAATTTACAATTCAAATGATAAGATTCTCTGATTTAACGGTATCGGATGGATTTGAATGACTGATGGCGCCTTTTGAAGGTTATTTTATGCTAAAAGAGTTTGTTTTTAGGATTCCGTACCTCAAAAGGATAAACGGAACTTGTTGTCCATCTGTCTGTCCGTCTGTCAAGGCTCTTTTTCTCAGAAACGCGTGAAGTTATAATATTGAAATTAATATCAATTATTCAAGGCTGCAATCCCTTGAAACAGTAAAAAAATCAAATTTCTATGTCAACGCAACCAAATATGGGTGTTTATGTTACGTTTATGCATATTTTGACACTCGCAAGGGAATCAAAACCTTTAGCGCTCTCGCACACGGCATACTTTTTGCAGGTCCTACAATCGGTCAGATTATTTCGCCCTATGTTATTTAGACCGACTTTTTGTAGGACGTGTGCGTTGCACTATTGCCATCAGTACGTTCTATTTTTCTCCTACAAAAAATCGGTCACCGATTATCGGACGTGGGCGGGCAGCCTTAGGGAACTTCCCGTTGATCAAGAATCATGAAATTTGGCAAGCAGCTATGTCATGTAGCACAAGTAAAGGAAACCTACCTAATTCACGAAAGTTCTAGGAAATTATTAACCGCTAATTTATGAATGAATACTTAGATATTACGAGTTAATGTGAGATCACTATACATGCTTGTGGCAGTCATTTAGCCATCTCCTTTGTTCGGAACCCTCGGCGCGCGAGTCCGACTCGCACTTGAGCGGTTTTTTTTGTGTCGAAAGTACTTAGTCTTGTAATATAATATTGTTAGGTTAGTAAGTTCTTTTAAAGATATTGATATTTTTTGACCGTTCTCAATATTTATTTATATTGTAGCTGTAATATAAAGTGCCACTACGGGGTGAACATATACCTAATATTATTTGTCATCTGCCTACACTATGATAACTATGTTAGGGGTCATGATAACTATGTTAGGGGTCAGCTTCGGGGTGCATGTTGAAAGCCTCCTCGCGGCGCACCCTGGGCAACGTCAGCACCAATTGCCCACTGGTTCTGGTGGACTCTTGGGGCTGGCGGCTAATTTTCAACACACCGGGAAAGGTCATGGTTCCAATCACCGATCATCCTGGATGGTCGGTGAAGGGAACCGGGCTATAGACGGTCATGCGTCTACTCCCCCTCTGCTTACAGAGGGAGGTGAGTGGGCGCAGACCGTCACGGGGCGGTACCCACGAGAGTGGGGCGTTGGAGGGTGTCCCATGCCCGCGCTGCGTCTGTCCGGCATCCGGCGGCAGCGTGGGGACGCCGGGGCGGCGGTTGGTTCTGCCCAACCGTCGTCGGCCACCCCGTAACCTTGAACTCAGGACCGGGGGTCCGGGCCACTGAGGTCCGGGCCGCGAGGAAGACAACCTCTATAAAAAATTACCCCAATCCCAAGGTCTAGCGTGCCGAGGGGATGAAAGGCCGGAGGGGATCCGGTCATTAGCGCGACAAGGGACCTCACCCTTAAAAAGGAACATAAAATGGAAATGACAGACGCGAACAAACTACCCCAGGGCGGTACCGGCTGCTCAGCAGCCGGAGAATCCGTCACGTTCCCTCTGGGAACGTCAAGCCCCCAATCGTATTCTGGGGGGGGGCAACGTATGTCACCCACCTGCCAATGGCAACAAGAGCCGAGGAGGCTCCTGTCCCTCAGGGGACCAAAGAGAGGTGAGGAGTGATGCGGGCTCGGAGTCCGATGCCGCATCTGGAGGCACGAGCACGGGAGGCTCAGGGAGCCCCTGCCGTGCCAAGGAGGTGGCCGCTGCGAAGAAGAGCAAGCGGCCAAGGTCAGAGGACAGCCAGGGGTCGTCCTCCGACGGGGAGCTGACCTCGGCTCGGAAGATCCCCACCAGTAGGCGGGGTGGGGTCCGAGAGCGAGGCAAGGGCAGGGGACTCACTGCCCGTGAGGCGGCGGAGAGAGCGGAGGAGTCCGCAAAGGAGGAGGGGACCGGTCGCGCGGTCGCTTCGGGGCCCTCTAGCGAAGAGGCGCGGGAGGCTAGCGGCCCTGAACCCGAGGCGGACTGCAAGCGCAGGTTTGCGGCGGTCGTGGAGGCCGCGATCCGAGACGTGGCCTTGAAGAAGCTCCAAGCTTCAAAGAACAGGGCCGTAGTCTCGGCGACGGCCTCCATCATGGCGGCAGCGGAGGCCGCCAACTACACCGGCCCCTCGGCCGGCGAGGTGGCTGAACTGCGGGCGGAGGTCGCCCGCCTGATGGCTGCCATGGAGCATCTCCAAAAGGAGAATGGGATGCTCCGGGCAGACCTGGCCGGCCTGCGGGTCGCCGGGGGCGCGCAGTCGAAGACACCGAGCCAGCCCGTACCGGTGGAGAATCAGGTCCTGAACCTGGTCCGGAAGGAGCTGGCGGCCTTCCAGGCGCGGTTCTCTGTCCTGGAGGGCATAGTCCTGCGCCCTCCCGTGGCGGGCGGGACGGCCCCGAGGTCGAAGGCGGCCTCGTACGCGGCCGCTGCGGCAGCTGCCGCCCCTAAACCCGGGCCGTCTGGCCGGGCCCAGGCGCCGGCCAATCCGGCGGCGGCCAAACCGGCGTCGGCCAAACCTGCGTCGGCCAAATCGGCGTCGGCCAAACCGCCGTCGACCAAACACGCGTCGGCCAAACCGGCGTCGGCTGGAGGAGCTCCGGCGCCAGCGCCGGCTGGCGGGGCCCCGGCGCCTACCGGCAACACCCCGGCGCAGGCCCGGAAGAGGGGCAGACCGGCACGGGAGGCGAAGGCCCCAGAGCCAACGCCCCGCCCCCAAAACCCTCCCACTTCTCCCACGACCGACGCCGAATGGCAGGTGGTCGGGGAGAAGAAGAAGGCGGCCAAGGCGGCCAGAAAGAAGGCGCAAAGGCGGCGCCGCAAGGAGCGAGCCGTCGCGGCTAGGCTTCGCGCCCCGAAGACCGCGGCTGTAGTGATAACGCTGCAGCCGGACGCGGTCAAGAGGGGCGTGACGTACCGCGACGTGCTCGCAAAAGCGAGAGAGACGGTGGACCTCCAGGAGCAGGGGATCACCGGGGGCCTCCGGCATAGGGTGACCGCCACTGGCGCCCGCATGCTGGAGATCCCCGGTGCGACGAGTGGCCCCACCGCTGACGCCCTAGCTGAGAAGCTAAGGGCGTCCCTCAATGCGGATGAGGCTCGAGTCTCCAGGCCCGTCAAGTGCGCAGACATGCGCATCTTGGGCCTGGATGACTCCGTAACGGAGGGAGAGGTGGTTGCCGCCGTTGTCAGGACGGGCGGGTGTCTGGCCGACCAGGTGAAGGCGGGCACCATACGTCCTGACTTCACGGGCATGCGAACCATAACGGTAAGCTGCCCCGTGACGGCGGCCAGAAAAATCGTGGAGGGCCGAAGGCTCCTGGTGGGCTGGGTTTCAGCGCAGGTCAAACTGCTGGAACCCAAGCCTCTGAGGTGCTACCGATGCCTTGTGGGACACCACGTTGGCATCCAGTGCACCTCGGAGGTGGACCGCAGCACACTGTGCTTTCGCTGCGGTCAGCCCGGACATAAGGCCGGCTCGTGTAACGCCGCGCCGCACTGCTTCGCATGTGCGGCTGCTGGCAAGCCGGCCGATCACCGGGCGGGGAGCAAGTCCTGCGCTCCACCCGCCGGAACCAGGAGGAAAGGCAGGCCCTCCGCCACCGTCGCCACCACCACCGTCGCCGCCGCCGCTGCCGCTGCCACCAACGCTGCTGCTGCCGCCGCCACCACCGCCGCCGCCGCCGCCGCCGCCACCACCACCGCCGCCGCCGCCGCTGCCGCCGCCGCCATAGTGGAGGGGCCCTCACAAGGGGCCCGGGAGGGGGCTGAAATGGAGGAGTAATGGCTCCCCTACGCCTCCTCCAGGCGAACATCAACCACTGCGCCTGCGCTCAGGACCTGTTGCTCCAGAGCGTGGCGCAGTTGTCGATTAACATCGCCGTGGTCGCTGAGCCGTACTTTGTCCCGCCCAGGGATGACTGGGTGGAGGACCTGGGCGGCTCAGTGGCCATACTTTCGTCGGCCGCCGCCGGCACCCCGTGCCTCGAATGCGTCACGAAGGGACAGGGGTGCGTAGCAGCACGGTTCGGAGAGATAGTAGTAGTGGGGGTATACTTCTCTCCGAACCGAACTCTCGCCGAGTTCCACAACTCTTTAACAGAGTTGAGTGTCGTCGTCGCCAGAAACCATCCCTTCCCCGTGCTAGTGCTCGGGGACTTCAATGCCAAGAATTTGGCCTGGGGTTCCCGTTACACGGATGTGCGGGGCAGGATGGTGGAGGACTGGGCTCTGGAAACAGGCCTGGTCGTCCTAAATCGGGGTTCTGTTCCCACGTGTGTGCGGATGCGGGGTGAGTCCGTGGTGGACATCTCGTTCGGCAGCCCCGCTCTGTCACAACGCGTCATTGACTGGCGCGTCATGGAGGGGGTGGAGACCTACTCCGATCACCGGTATATCCGGTTCGACGTCTCCGCCCAGACCTCTAGCGCGCTGGTCCAACAGGCCCCGAGTGGTCCGCGGTGGGCGCTGAAGCAGCTGGACCGGGAGCTCCTCCTGGAAGCCTCGATCGTGCAGGCCTGGGTGTCATCACCGGACAGGCCTGCCAACATCGACGATGAGGCGGAGTGGTTCCGGGAGGCCATGTCCGAGATCTGTGACGTGGCAATGCCCCGAGTCCGGCCAGGACGCGCCCGACGTCAGGTGTACTGGTGGTCGCAGGAGGTGGAGACACTACGCAAGGCGTGCGTCGATGCGCGACACCTTTACACCAGGCACCGCAGGCTCCGCATTCGCCCTCCGGATGCGGAAGCCACGGAGGCGGAGCTGTACGAGGGGTACAGAGCGGCGAAGACCGCCCTCCAAGAGGCTGTCCAGCGGGCCAAGGATGTGGCCCGCGAGGAGATGGTGGAGACTCTGAACAGAGATCCGTGGGGGCGCCCTTATAAAATGGTGCGGAATAAACTCCGCACCTGGGCCCCCCCGCTGACGCAGAGTCTCCGCCCCCAGCTGGTGGAGGAGGTGGTGAGCGCTCTGTTCCCTTCACGGGGGGAGCGCACTCCCCCGCCCATGGCTCCGCCAATTGCGGTGCCCGAAGCGGACCACGCGGACGACGACGACATCCCTGCTGTGACCGGGGTAGAACTGAGAGCGGCGGTAGGAAGGCTGAAGACCAAAAATACCGCCCCAGGACCCGACGGCTTGCCAGGTAAAGCCTGGGTCCTGGCCTCGGGGGCTCTCGGGCCTCGACTGGAGGCGTTCTTAAGCGCATGTTTGGAGAGAGGCCAGTTTCCACGCCGTTGGAAGACGGGGAAGCTGGTCCTCATTCGGAAGCCAGGGCGCCCTGCGGACTCTCCGTCCGCATTCCGGCCCATCGTGCTGCTCGACGAGGTCGGCAAGCTCTTTGAGAGAGTGATTGCGGGCCGCCTCGTCGGGCACCTGGTGAGGACGGGGCCGGATCTTGCGGACAGCCAGTTCGGTTTCCGCAAGGGGCGCTCGACGGTGGACGCCATCATGCGCGTGAGAGCCCTCACGACGGGAGACGCGGTGTCCCGGGGTGGGGTCGTCGTGGCGGTGTCACTCGACATCGCCAACGCGTTTAACACCCTGCCCTGGAGCACCATTGTGGAGGCACTCCGGTATCACCGGGTGCCGCCCTACCTCCGTCGAATAGTCGAGGCGTATCTGACGGAAAGAGCCGTCAGCTACCCCGGTCGCGATGGGGAGTGGAACCGACGAGAGATGTGGTGCGGTGTCCCACAGGGATCGGTCCTGGGGCCGCCTCTGTGGAACATCGGGTACGACTGGGTGCTGCGCGCCGACCTCCCTGATGGCGTCAGCGTGGTTTGCTACGCTGACGACACGCTGGTCCTGGCGCAGGGGAGGTCGCATCAGGCGGCGGCCGACGCGATGACACGCGGGGTTGCGATAGTCGTGGAGAGGATCCGGCAGTTGGGTCTCGAGGTGGCATTGCACAAGTCCGAGGCCATGTCGTTTCATGGGCCCCGGAACGCGCCGCCATCGGGATCCCAACTAACGGTAGGAGGGGTTCACATCGGCGTCGGGATGACGATGAAATACCTGGGTCTCGTCCTCGACAGCCGGTGGAACTTCGTGGAGCATTTCCGACGTTTGGCCCCCAAACTGGAACGGGCCGGGGCCGCCTTCAAGCGGCTCTTGCCTAACCTGGGGGGGCCAAACGCCTCCTGCCGGAGGCTTTACGCGGGGGTCGTGCGGTCCATGGCCATATACGGGGCCCCGGTGTGGGCGCGTTCACTGCGGCGGCGAGCCGCCCACTACCTGAACGCGCCCCAGAAGGTGGTAGCCATAAGGGCTATCCGGGGCTACCGCACGATCGCTGGCGAGGCGGCAAGCCTCCTTGCCGGACTGCCGCCATGGGATCTGGAGGCGATGGTCCTCGCGCGCCTGTATGAGTGGCGCGCGGAGGCACTACGCCGGGGGGAGGATCCGCTTCCGCGGCAAATCGCTGCGGAGCGGACGGATCTCCGGCGCGATCTCATGGCGGCATGGAAAGAGCGACTGTCGCAACCCAGCGCAGGGCACGCCGCTATATCGGCGATAAGACCCCTCTTTGAGGAGTGGCTAGAGAGGCGCCACGGCGCCCTCACCTTTCGCCTGACGCAGGTCCTCACCGGACACGGAAGTTTCGGGAGGTTCCTGCACATCATCGGGCGGGAGGAAACGCCCGGGTGTCACCATTGCCAGGATCGCCCAGAGGACACGGTGGAGCACACGGTGGAGGTCTGCCCCGCTTGGGCGGAGCACCGCCGTGTCCTCGTAGAGGCGATTGGCAGCGACGGCGACCTCTCGCGTCCGGCCCTGGTGCAAGCCATGGTCCGGGGCGAGAGGGAGTGGGAGGCAGTCACCTCCTTCTGCGAAGCAGTTATGCTAGCGAAGGAGGTGGCGGAACGGCTCAGGGAGAGAGCCTCCCGTCCCAGCCGCGCGGGAGACGCTCCGGGCGTCGGGAGCCGCGTGACGACTCCCGGCCACCGTAGGCGCGGGCCTGCGGGCGGAGAGTAATGGGTAGCTCACCGCCCGATCAGGACCAGGCCCGTGCCGAACGGCGCGTACGTGTTCCACGCGCGCCTCAAAGAGATGTCAGCATCGAGGAGGGGCCCCTTAGGGCCGAAGCCTGCCGGGTCAGCGGGATTGTCCGAAAGGGTTACCGCTGGCCCGGAACATAAAGGGCTAAGGAAGGAACACGGGTGGGTTTTAGTCAGTAAGAGTCTGACACTCCCTTCCGCTCCACCCAGAGCGGGAGGAGTCATTTGATGATTTCCCATCCTCAAAAAAAAAAAAAAAAAGGGGTCAGCTTCCAGTCTAAGCAGATGCAGCTGAATACCAGTATCAGACGTCTGCATCCAGGTATTAGCTAACACGATGCCCTTGGCAAGACAGGTTGTCAAACTTTCGGGCTATTAAGCCCGAAAGTTTGACAACCTGTCTTGCATGTATGTATTGTCTTGCATGTTTGTATTGCATGTATGTATTGTCTTGCATAATATGTGTCTTGTCTTGTATGTATTAACATAATTATTATTGACTAGCTGCGCCCCGCGGTTGCACCCGCGTAAATGTCGATCCCGTAGGAATATCGGGATAAAAAGTAGCCTATATGTTAATCCACGAAGTCAGCTACCTCCATACCAAATGTTATCAAATTTGGTCCAGCCGTTTGAGCGTGAAGAAGTAACAAACATATAAACACACACACACACCCCCACACACACTCACACACACACTCACAAACTTTCGCCTTTATAATATTAGTGTGATTAAATCAAATGTTTCAGTAAGTACTAAGTTATTAAAAACGCTCACATGGGTGTGAAAAATGTCAGGAAAGTTAATTGTTTAAGCAAACTGAAGAGCAACTTAAACAGTCCGGATATTCAAGTCCCAACTGTAATTCTTTGATAGTTGTATAAAATTGCTATAACACAGCAAATTGGCGTAGTGTGTCACTTTGGTAAACAATTAATTTCCTTTTTACCATTGCCACTCGAAAAAGGGCATTTTGTTCATCGATAACAGTGAATAAAACTCTCTTTTAGTCACTGACCGTCTTATTACAAAACGAGATCTAATTTTAGACCTAGGCTAAACCTTCGAGCCAGTTACTCTATTTTGAACTTTATTCCGACTAACGTAAAGTTCTTAATGCAAAATTGACTACTTAGATTTGGGTTTAACGTCAGTTTTTGTAATAAGAACTTTAGCATCGTCGGATTATAGTTCGAAATTTAAAAATGGCTGAATGGTTTAAACCTGGGACTAAAGATAAATCTTGTTTTGTAATAAGGCCGTGAGTGAATAAAAACATTTTGAATTTGGAACAAGCACGAATATACGAATTATGTACAATAATAAATAAAACGTGATGAAAGCACGTACTGATTGGCTATATGGAGCTATTCCATAGAGCTATTAAATTAAATATAAAAAAAAATATCCCGCCAATTTAGGTTCTTTTTAGGGTTCCGTACCCAAAGGGTACCCTATTACTAAGACTTCGC
The DNA here is from genome assembly GCA_916614155.1 of Mesoligia furuncula. NCBI lineage: Eukaryota > Metazoa > Arthropoda > Insecta > Lepidoptera > Noctuidae > Mesoligia > Mesoligia furuncula. Next base: position 24,584,879 of record OU744793.1, read on the forward strand.
TGTCTGTCCGTCTGTCCGTCTGTCCGTCTGTGTGTCTGTCTGTCACCAGGCTGTATCTCAAGAACCGCGATAGCTAGACAGTTGAAATTTTCACACATGATGTATTTCTGTTGCCGCTATAACAACAAATACTAAAAACAAAATATAATAAATATTTAAGGGGGGCTCCCATACAACAAACGCGATTTTTTTGCCCTTTTTTGCTCGATATCAAAAATGGCAACAGGTAGGCACTTGAAATATTCACAAAATACTCAGTTGTATTTTAACTTTAATAATAAATAATAATATTAAAATAAAATAAATATTTAAAGTGGGCTCCCATACAACAAACATGTTTTTTCGGCGTTTTTGCCTTGTGGTACGGAACCCTTCGTGTGCGAGTCCGACTCGCACTTGGCCAGTTTTTTTATCTGTTATCATGGTTGTTTACAAGTCATTGGAAAATTAAATTATAATAAAATGAGTTCTTCCAGTGACGAAAATGAGACACTGACTCCGGAATCATTTCGAAATAAAGCAGCAATTATAGTAGATAATTTGTTGCCGCCAAAATCTCGAGAGTCGTACCTGAAAACATACAATTTGTTCTGCGACTGGAAAACCACGAATAGAATAGAATAGAATAGAATAGAATAGAAAATACGTTTATTTGCGGCAAACATGACGCATAAAAATAAGGACACAAACAAAAAATAAAACAAAATAACAATTTGGGAGAAAGTATGCGTCACATCTACGCAAAACGGCCATCGCGCCAATTCCTTCTCAGAGTCCGTATTTCTTAACTATTTCAACGAATCAACCAAGACTAAGACGCCGTCGACACTTTGGAGCATAGGTACAGATATTCTATGCTAAAAGCCACAGTGAGAATCAAACACAACATTAATATTTCAAACTGCTCAAAGTTAGTGAAATACTTAAAGCGACTATCCGAGCAGATTAACGACATTAAAAAAAACTCGGAAAATTTATTACTGATCGTTTTAACTGATATGAAAATAAAATTTGATAGAACGTTCGTGATACGGCAAGAGTACGAAAAAATCGTTGAAAAATATCAAGCTTTACGGCCCACTAATACAAAAACCGACAGGTTTTGTCATACAATACCATGGCGGAAAATGTACTCGGCAACCTATTGGAATCAATAAAATAGGTGCGATGCCAAAAGAGATTGCCACATTCCATCAAATCCCGAACAGTACACAGGACATTGCTTCCGTAGAAGCTCTGCTACCCTTTTTGCAGATTCTGGTGCTGATCTAACAGAACTGAAACGCCACGGAGGGTGGAGGTGCAGCACAGTAGCAGAAAGCTATATCGAGGATTCAATTGAAAACAAATCCAAAAGATGCAGCCGAATAGTTGACAGCTTTAAATCTAAAACCGTCTACTGTTGACCCTTGGGCGCCACTATATCCGGCGCGCCCTTCAATATCGAAAGGACAACCTTGTGGAACGACTACCTACATTACAGCTTTCTCAGCCACAGCAACCAAATAAACACGCATCTTATCTAATACAACCGTTTCAAAACCAAACAAGAACATTACACTGAATTTCGAAAACTGTTCTAATTTCAATATTAATTTTTAATGTTTATAAATTAATCCTTTGTTCTCTTATTACCGATTATAAAATAAAATGTAATAAATACTATACTACTATTTATTTTCTCGCAGTCAATGGTAAAAAGTAGAGTACAAAACTCGTGAAAAAAATAATTCATCTCGGTCCTTGTATCCCTCGCTCCGCTCAGGATTCTAATCTAGAATAGCTCGCTACGCTCGGGATTCTATTCTAGAATCCTTCGTTGCTCTCAGGATCCAACATAGTCCCTCGAATTAAATTCCCTTTTTTTTCCACTTGTTGTATAATCTACTATTACAGTACACACATACAACTTCAAACAAGGCACTTAAAATAGTATTCAGAACAAATGGTCTATAAGAAAAAGTTTATTATTAAAACATTTTATTTTGGAGTGTAAAATGATAAAACAATAACAGCTATTCGTATGATAATAATAAAAATCTCTTTCAAAAGCTTCACAATAAAAAGAAAAAGAGAGACTTAGACAAAATGCAGACAGAAAAATTAATTATATGACCTCTCAAGTTCCGCTAATGAGACACAATTGATTTTGTATTGTATCGTACTACATATAGCACGCGCGGGGATTGACGGGTTAGGTAAGGAAATTGACATCTAAGTATTGTGTTTTTTAATAGCTCAAAACCCCAATGTAAAGTTACGATTATCACACAAAAAGCCCTTTCACAGAAACACAGAACCTCGCCAAAATAAACTCAACGAATGTTAAAAAAGATTTTTCATAAAAATATTTGTGAATTCGTAGCGTTTTTGGCATGCGAGATAAAAGGCGAATTCATTGTCCGTTAGTTTCCTCATAAATAACTTAGCGCCACATCGAAAATAAACCACTTGTTGAATGAAATGAGTTGAATGAAAAAATATTTGTGTAGGTATGTGAAAACAACCATGTTTTTTTTGACGTTGTAACTTTAATATAATATAATTATTTTGTTCGTGTATTATTTACCCCCTTACTAATAAACGTATTATGTGAGATGAATAAGTTACACACCGATTTCTCTCTTTCACTCGTCAGTAATTTGACTTTTGAAAGAAGAAGACAAAGCGTTGTGTAACTATACAGACGCTATACAACGTTTATTACTAAAGAGCTTAGTCTGTAAATAGGATATATTGAAGTCACTTTAAATGTAAGGTATTAAAAAAAAAACTAGGTTGAGTCGTTACCTATTTCCATATTCTGACTATCCCTGAAAAGAAATGACGTATCATGACAACTTCAGGAGTCAAGGTTTTTTACGGTCCAGAAGACCAATTCCCATAATTAAAGACGTACAAAATATAGTCACAATCTCATCTCAGCGACAATCAATGTCAAAAACTTGTCAAAAATGTAGGGAAATCGCTGGTACTTTTTGACAGATTAAAACTGAGATCAGACTGTGAACGTACTTAAAATTACGAGAATTGCCCCTCAGACGAAGTCGCGGACAGAAGCTAGTTTAATATAAATCGGAAATCGCCAACCCGTCTTGAGCAAGCATTTTGATCAATGCTCTTGTATTCTCTGTTTGAGAAGACGCCCTTGCCCTGCAGTGGGTATCAATCAATTAATCAAATCAATCAAAGTATTTTATTTCACATAAACCTACATGGGCACTTATGAAACGTCAGAAGCTAGGTGCACGGTTGCATTTGGTCGTTTCCTATGGAGAAAAACCGGCAAGAAACTACACGGTTACTCTTTTTAAAAATAGTTGGCTTTTACAGTGTTTTCAAATTACAGTAGGTATGGGAGGACAGCGTAGGCCTATCAACAAGTACCAGGTACTTGATAAAATAAAAAATGGTCTACAGATCTAAAGTGTACAAGGCCTACAAAGTCCTTACATTTACAAAATAAGAATCTATCAAAAGGATAAATATAAAATAAAAACCTACTAAAACCAAGTTATATGATTCCCATTACAACCACTAATAAAGAGGTGATAAATTAGAATGTTCTGTATATAATGACAAATGATATAGAGATTATGTCAAAAATGGTATTAGTTATGTATTACATTCCCTTAAAAGTAAATACTAACACTATCATGTAAATTGTGCCAATACCGGCCGAGTGATATAATGATACCTACGTGATAGGTATTTATAACCTGCATCGCAATTAGAACTGATGATTGCACTGTGAATGTAAACATTAGGAGCACACACGTTGTGAATGCAATCGCGGAATTCAATATGGCGATGATTTCATTTGTTTCATAGATGAAATCGGAGGTATTATTTGTGTGCATACTGCACGACAACAACGTGAGTAAAAATATCAATTGTCTAGGCAGCACAATAACTGCAGAAAAACAATGCCGCCGATTCTGTTGTTCACAAACTAAACTTCAAGTTCAGGCATCTTTTTCTTTCTATTTCATTAAGAAAAGGACAGAAGATAAATATTAGTTTAGTCCTGTCAAACTAAGATACTCCATAGACAACTTTAGACGAGATTAAAAAATTAGCTACAAAAAATACGTCAATTTACGCCAGGCGCTGACTAATTTCACAGGACTAAAGCGCCAATTACACTAATATTATAAAGGCGAAAGTTTGTGAGTGTGTGTTAGGCGCCAATCACACTAATATTATAAAGCCGAAAGTTTGTGAGTGTGTGTGTGTGTTTTTATGTTTGTTACTTCTTCACGCTCAAACAGCGGGACCAATTTTGATAAATTTTTGTATGGTGGTAGCTGAAACCCTGGATTAACATATAGGCTACCTTTTATCCCGATATTCCCACGGGATCGACACTTATGCGGGTGAAACCGCGGGGCGCAGCTAGTTTCCGTCATAAATCCTAAAGAATTTGAATGAGATTCCTAATCCATTTCATGTCATGTTTGAAAAGTTCGTCTGCTCAACAAAGTAAATAACGCAATGTATATTGTTAAATTGACAAAATGAAAGGCATTGCAAGTGTGTTACCCAATTGCCCCATATTTTTAAATGTGTATTAATTAAAATCCCTTCATTTTAAAGGGGATTCATAATCCAATGCTTGTAATTTGTTCGAAAGAAAACCGCTCAACAACGTTCAATGGAATGAATATCAATTGTCGAATTGCTTTTCAAAATGAAAGAGATTATGATTGCGAGTGTATGTGCTTTCTACCTTTTACATTTCCGTTAAGTATTTCTAATGCCTAAGCCTTCATAATTAAAGTTCCATAATACTAACCTCATATGGACATGCAAAAATTTTTAATTTATAATTATAATAATAAAAAATTTATAATTATAATAGTTCAGAAATAAACAGGAATAATTCCGTCTATTCTCAAACGGGGCCAAGCGACATTATCATTTAAATTTAATATTATTGTATAGAATCAACGGGATATCGTCTATAGGGCCACCTGTCATATCATCTATTGACCAACATACGTTGTCACGGAGATACTGAATGTGATGACATTCAGTATCTCCGTGACTACGTATATGAATAGATGTATTCATCGAGATAATTGACGCTCGATTACCTCACAAAGGAGTCAGTAGATACAATGTTAGGTGTACAAGTAGAGTATATTATTCATGGGGTAATTCAAACATATGTTGAGCAAAAAAGGGACAATGGGATATGTTGTCTGTGTGGTGCCGGACTTAAAGAATGGCACCACCCCATACTTCCCGTGGGTGTCGTAAAAGGCGACTAAGGGGCGTACCGGAGAATGGGCAGCAGCGTTCTCTATGCATTCCACCACCATACCATACTGCGATCGCCAACCCGCCTGCCAAGCGTGGCGATTATGGCAAACCCCCCCCCCCCCTTTTGGGGGAGGCCTTTGTCCAGCAATGGACGTCTTTCGGCTGAAATGATGATGATGATGATGGGATATGTAGAAAGTGCGTTTGCGATATTGCATAAACATTCCCACTGCTGGGACACAGGCCTCCTCTCTGTGAGAGGAGGATTCGGAATGCATGAAGAAGCCTCCTTGGGTAGCGCAGTTTGTTCCGCCAGTTACTCAACTGAACCGAGCGCTCGGCGCATCCTGGACAGACAAACCAAACACCTTATTTGACTGGCCAATTCTTCCTTTGCGGTAGCAGGGCTAACCTGGTTTGCGACCACCCTCCCACCGGAGTCCGTCAAGTAGCCTGCTTCGTCGATGCGTGGGAGTTCCAGTGCCTTAGGCATCTTCTGGGCACGCTCGTTCCATCATAGAACTCATCCATCGCTTTCCATCAGGCGTGATAGAGGTCAAGAACAGGCCCACTCAGCAATATAAAAAAAAGAATGGGCCTTAATATACCACGCGTGCCCAGTGAGGGTTGGTAGATGTTACATGTCGGCGAATTTTTGGGTCTAGGACATGCTGGTTTCCTTATGATGTTTTCCTTCAACAATTTTCAGAGCAGTAGTGGTGAAACAAGATCTATAATGCAGTCGTGCCAGCAACATGAAGAAGAAAATCAGGTGGAATGTTGCTCACTTCACCAAAGTTTTCACTACAAAATAGATGAGCTAATTGACTGCTGAGCAGCTAATTGAACTGGTAAAATTACGCTACATATTTTGCAAATCACGCCCATGTAGACTCACTTTAGTTACGCACGTACGTACTGACGAAAAACGCCCTGTCTGGACAAGATATATACAAGGTGCAACGTTAAATGCGCAAAACCTCTTAAAGGGTCATTGTACTCATCATTATCAACAACTTTTACTTTGGGACCCAAAGCTGAAATCGCGAAAAAAAAAATCAGTTGTCTAATGCTCGCTTACTCGTCAAAATGTACTAACCAGCTGATTTTTTTTTGCGATTACAAGTTTGCTCCTATAGTAAAAGTTGTTCATAATGATGAGTACAATGACCTCTTAGAGGTTTTGCGCATTTAACGTTACACGTTGTTTAACACAAGGTCTTTGAAAACCGACGTTTTAATTATGTGACAAACTAATCCTTTTCAAAAAAAGAACAATACCTGGACACTAAGGAAAAGGAAAACAGACTTCTGTTTACAAAATAGAGAAGAAATAAATTGAAATACGCAACAAATTTATACTTGAAGAAGCAGCTTCATAGAAGAAAAACGAAATAGAATTAAAAGTGAGGAAAGCGAGCAAAAATAATGCTCGTAACTTTCTCATCTCTTGAAGTAATATTTTTCGAAACGCGATAAAAATGTATTGGATGGATTTCAAAGTCTTTACTGAAGTATTAATCAAGTGAAAACATTGTTGTGGTGTCAACATATTTTTAATAATATAATCAAATGGATAAAGTAAGAAAGGGGAAGTTTTAAAGTGGCGCCAGTGCCAGAAAAGTTGAAAAGAAAAGCGTTTGTCATGGTATGGGCATGTAATGAGGAGGGAGAAAACACATGTATGGCATAATATAACATGGTTATATGGTACATGTCTTCGAATTTTTGGTTCTAGGACACAGGTTCCTCACGATGTTTTCCTTCACCGTCTTGAGAGCAGTGGTGATCAAATGATTTACGCAAAGTAAGTAAATCGCCTGGCTGGGTTCGAACCAACGACCTACAACTCGTAAGTAAGGGCAGTTACCACCGGCACTGCTCTAATAATACCATGACACGTGTTAAATCATTGAATTATTTATAGTACCAGAAGTGACAATTGTTCCTTATTCCGTCGCTTTCTCATAACAACGGAGTTATTTATCGACCCCGTTCTATTATTTTATGGACACGAGCAATAAATCACAGCAGCAGATACAATAAATTTTGTAAACAATGACTTTCAACTGAGTTTCTAATAATAGAACAAACAACACAACAAAAATATCGCTGTTTTTCGCCTTGTAATCGGGAAAAATATTAAAAGATACAACATCATCTGCCTAGCTTTTTCCCAACTGTCTATCTGACCTCCACAACCCAGTTACTGGGTAATACGATACCCCTTGGTACGACTGGTTGTCAGACTTACGGGCTTCTGACTACCCGTAACGACTGTCAAAGATCCACGAATGACAGCCGGGCCTAATGGCTTAACGTGCTTCCCGAGGCACGGAGGGGTCACGGTATGTAAAGATGGTCACCCATTATTTTTTATCCACGGGCCCCTCCGGAAATCTATTAAAAGATACATATGGATAAAATACGCGTTGCCCGCGAGGTGCAAGCTCTCAGTACGCGCGCCGGCTGTAGGGTACTGTCACCGTGAACGCAATAATGAGGAAGTGAAGGACAAATCCTCATTTTTTTTTTAAATGAACAAATAATTTTATATGGCATTTGTGATTAAACACACAGGCAACTTTTTTCGACGTGTTTCGACGAGTTGTGTGGTAGCGGCAAGCGCGCTCACTGCATATTGACAATATGAAATGTATTATACGACACACGATTTAATGCTCTAATTTGAATAAGTTAATTGCTGGGTTGGAGTGGTGCCGTTGCGGTGTCGGTATAGTGTGCCATGACATTTAGGCGTCTCCTCCCGGCGTTTCCACTAACATCAAATACTTTTTGTTAGTGGACTTTCATTCATCTTCTCAACAGAGTGCGACATATAAAATACAAGCTTTACCTGTTGCTTCACTCGAGTAGGTACCTAGAGTTCGGAAATTATCCCTCGGTACCCGGAATAGAAAACATCCTATGCCTTTACCCAGATCATGTTCAACCCATGTGCCAAATTTCATCCAAACCCGTTCAGCCGGTTTTAGCGAGAAAGCGTCGCAAACAAACAAACTCACTTTCACATTTATAATATAGTATAAGTTGGTATTCTTGAAGGTTAACCTTTAGTGAATAAAAAATAAGACAAAACGGATCAAAATGGCATTCATTTGAACCACTTCAGTGACTAACGAAGTGTTCGCCTCCTATTACAAAGTGCAGTAAATTGTGCGGATTGTGGAACGTTCATTCGATCATTCGTTCTCCGCTCACTGCTTTGAAATGGAGAATTAACTGATTGAAAATGTATAACATTCCTAAAGAATTTAACATACTACATTTCTACATTTAACATACTTTAGTGATTTCGAATGTATCTAAACAGGATGAAATTGAAAACTTGCGCCAACTTGAAATAGGAGGTTCAGTAAGGGCCTACGCAGACCGGGACGGCATGGCAAGGGATTGAAACTTTTACTAACGGATATTCAAACGTATCGATATAGAAAATACGACATAAATTGCTATGCTTTAAAATGATGCCGTGGCATCGAAAGGGATTTCATTGCACGGCATTGAAAGACGCGACACGGGCTCCCGCAACGGGATGCCGTGGCGTCCTGCGGTAGGCAACGGCATGCCAAGGACACCTGTGCTCGTTGTGACATATCGCGGGGTGAGGCGGCGGGGGTAGAGAAACGGGGAAGCCGCTGGAATGCCGCGGTATCTAAGCGGCTAGTGTGCGTTGGCTGACGGCAAAATCCCTTGCCATGCCGTCCCGGTCTGCGTAGGCCTTAACTGCTACCTACATAATCATTATAAATTGTCATTTTCCAAATCTAAATTTTTATCATCATCTTAGATAGTGCAAACATTTAATTTCATAAACATAAGCCTTATGCATAAACCCGGATGTTACGGAACCCTCGGTGCGCGAGTCCGAATCGCTCTTGCCCGGTTTTTTTAGTCCAAACAATAGATTTTTTGTAATTAAAAATTTGCTTCATATTTTGCAATAAATTACTAGCGTTGCGTCATCGCGCTTCTCTTTCTTTTCTATGCAGTCTGACAGCGCGCTTTAGGTCATGTAAGCCCCTTAATGACATGCTCTAAATTTTCTATAAAAACACGTAGAATTAGATATTTTAATTTGGCGAACCTATTCTATTTCATCCTGTATACATATTATAAATAAAAGTCGCTTTCGTCGTCATTTAAAGATTTATGTGTTTACGGAAGGTTTGTGTGTCATAAAAAAAAAATATTTGTTGAATAATAAGCCTATAATGCTCCCACTGCTGAGACACAGGCCTTATCTCTGTGAGATGGAGTGGGCCGTAATCCACCACGCGGGCCCTGGCGGGTTGGTGGTAAGTTGAATATTAATTTTCAATTTCCACATAATAAAGAAATCTCGATGTCTTGTCAAGACGGAAGTACATTCCGGAAGCATCTTTAGTAATATTTTGAATATACTTAACACATTAATTTTAAATTTTTACGTAATAAAGACATCTCGATGTCTTGTTAAGTCGAAAGTTCATTCCGGAAGCATCTTTACGAATATTTGATTCGATCGAAAAACAATAGTAATAAGGGCTCTTACACATAACACGATACGACGTCGCATCGTGTTACGATTCGGTAAGTATCGTTTCAACGTTTGAATTGATACGTCACTACAATCACACATATACGTCGTAGCATGACGCGACAAGTATCGTGTTTATGTGTAAGAGCCCTAAGGCGCTGCTCGGTCTTCGTGGGATGGGAATAAGCAACGCAATAAAATTACTTCCATGAAAAAAAATAGAAATTATTATAGTGAAAGATAAGAATCTGCTCTAAAGGAAATAAACTGCTGGCTTCTCAGTTGATTCGCACGAATTTACTCGCCCGAATCGTGCGAATCGTCGCCTTGAAATAATATTATTTTTTCTATAGGCGACTCACACGAAGCTAATTTAATGTCGACGAGTCGACTACTCCAGAAATAATTGCACATTTGCAATTGCATTGGCAATTGGCACATTTAGAATTTTATGCAATAAAGTGTAGGAAAAGGACACTAGCGCACAGAAGTGATAACAGTTAAATATTATAAAACGTGCAAACTCGCCCAAAATGTGCAAATCACGCACATTTTGGGCGAGTAAATTCGTGCGAATCCACTAATAACAAAAATCGAACCACACCAAACTGTTTATCAAATAGATACACTATGTCAATTTGCCGTGTTATAGCAATTTCATACAATAGTCAAAAAATGACAGTTGTGATTTGAAAATACAGATAGTCTAAGTTGGTAGTCAATTTGATAAGCAATTTATTTACCTTTATCTACAGACAATATTTTACATACAAGTGACTTTATTTGTAGTGGTAAAGATAATGCTCACGGCAGTGATCAATTCATCTGCCTAGCCTTGTCCCACTTATATTGGAGTTGGCTTCCAGTCTGACCGAATGCAGTTGAATACCAGTATATTATTTATTTATTTATTTATTTATTTGCTCTCATGTACATCACACATTTTACAGAATAAGTAGGTAAGTATCGGTTTTTGTACATGAACCCTGTCAGGGCGCTGCAAAATAATGTTGGTTTGCTGCTGAGTTTGTGGTCATAATAACATAAATTGAGTAATTAACATAAATTGAGTCAACAAATTACAATTTAAAAACAAATAATCTCAGAAATAGTAGTCTAGATGTCGTTAAGATGTCCAATTAACAGTAATAAACAAAATACAATACAATAACACAGATAGTCATATTTACGTCAGATGGTATTAGTTTAGTAGGTAGGTATTAAAAATTATAATAATAATAGGTACTAAGTAGTTACAATCAAGTCATGTCAATTCATTGTTAGTAATTGAATTGAATTATGTTATGTCATTTTACAATACAAAATAAAATAAAATTTCAATGTCACTGGGATATACAATATTTATGTCTTTGTTTGAGACCATAATTAACAAAATAAAGAAATAGAATCATGAATTTAGTACCTACAAGCGACATACTTATATCTCTAGAGTTTTATCCGTCATGAATTGGTCTACTGTGTAATAGCATTTTTCTATTAAAAGTGATCTTATAAAAGTCATCTTTTACATAATTTGGTAATTTATTATAAATTGTTGCGATTCTATAATTGGGGCTATTTTTCATTATTTTTAATTTTGGTGTCGGTGTAATCAACTTGTTTTTGTTTCTTCGGTTATAGTTTTGGTTTGCTTCTATGTTTGATCTAAAGTAATCCCTGTGTTTTTGCAAGAACGTAGCTACTTGTAATATGTAAAGAGAGGGTAGGGTTAGTATTTTATTTTTTATAAAATGTGGTTTACAGCTTTCCCAGGGCTTAATGTTCATAAGGATGCGTATACATTTCTTTTGCATGATAAAGATGTCATAGAAGTCTGTACTTTCACCCCACAATATTAGGCCATAGTTAATCCACGCATAAGCATAGGCATAGTATGTTGAGAGCGCAGTCTCATAGTTTGTGTTGCTTTTTAATTTGCTTAATGCGTATGTAAATTTTGATAATTTAGTCTTAAGATTTTTAATATGTATTTTCCATGTTAAATTATTGTCCAATGTTAAACCGAGCAGCGTTAGATCATCTGTTTCCGGGATATTTAATTTGTTACTAAGGTTATTTATGTTTAGCGGCTTTCGTTGGTACGTCCTAAATTGTAGTAGATTACTTTTGTTAGCATTTATTTGTAGATTGTGCTTCTCTAACCACGATTTAACTATTTTATAAGTATTCTCTATGCAGGTCAAAGTTTTGGTGTTCTCAGTGCTTCTAAACAGTAGCGATACGTCGTCTGCGAATAGAACGCACTTCGAGTCAATTGTTTTAGGTAGGTCGTCTATGTATATAATAAATAATATACACCCTATCACGCTGCCTTGGGGAATGGAGTGGTTGATAATCTTTGTCCGTGATTTTACAATTTGCATTTCTTTCGCTTCTTTGTTGTAATACTCTATTTCAACATATTGTTTTCTATTTTTTAGGTATGATTTTAGCCATTTATAGGCGGTACCCCTAATTCCTATGCCATATAATTTTTGTAATAAAATTTCATGGGAAACCTTGTCATATGCTTTAGTCATGTCTAGGAACAAACCTATGGCATACTGTTTTTCATTTATGTAGTTATATATTTCTTGAACGTAATTATATACATAGAGTGACTGCCTATCTAACGTCCACAACCCAGTTACTGGGTCACACGATACCCCTTGCTTACGGTAATAAATCAGATGGCATATCAAATACCTGGAATACGTAGCCAATTGCATCACGATTCAGATGACTCGATCTGATTAGAATGTAAAGTCTGTGTAAGCAATCCGACGACAATATTCCAATGAATACAAAATAACTTAATTTACAACATGAAGACGTCATTAAAGACTTTATTAGTGTTCGAAACTATAGTCTGATTTTAAATGTGCTAGACCAAAATGACAGCTAATATATACTAAATAATGTCATGTTGGCAAAAAAATGTCGTTTGCAGCTGTCAATTTAGTCAAGCAAATTACAAGTCAGAGATTATTCTGGTCTAAAATTAAAATAATTACCCTTATCCTTATTTGTTCGAGGTCAACGCAGTATGTCATTTTCCATACTTCTATATTAGTCGTCATTTCAGTAGTCACCCTCTTTCTTACCATATTATCTTTCACACAGTCCTGCACCGTTTTGTTGGTATTTTGAGTTTGTGTCGATCATTCTTCTCAGAGTAGTCGGATAGGAAACACCGAATTCATCTAGTTTTATAATATAATTTATTTTTGACGTGTGAATGTGTTTTTTAGGGTTCCGTAGTTCCCACAAGGAACCCTTATAGTTTCGTCATGTCCGTCTGTCTGTCTGTCTGTCCGAGGTTTTGCTTACCGTTAGTACAAGAAAGCTGTAATTTTGTATGAGTGCGTATATAAATTACGCCGACAAAGTGGTAAAATAAAATTTTGGTAAATATTTTTTTTTAGGGTAGCTCACCTACATGTGAAGTGGGGATGAATATTTTTTTGTCGTCTACCCCATCATGTGGGGTATCGTTGAATAGGTCTTCTAAAATGACTTGGGGGCTGCTAAAATAATTTTTCGTATTAATGCTCCATTTACGAAATATTAAACTTTAAAGTTGCACATTTTTGTTCCAGTAGGGCATCCCCCCCCCCCCTCTAAAACCTAAACGACTGGCATGAAAATTTTTGAAAAATTCACGATGATAGTGCATTTCATGAACTTTAAAGGAAAACTATAGCGGTTAAGATAGCTTTATTAGTTTAGCAGTAATAGTCGTTGAACTTGGGTGTTGGATAATTTTGTACCAAATACAACATCCTTGGCATTAATCCTTTAAAGTGACTAATATGAAGTAGTTGCTTGTTTATAACGGGTAAAGACTTGCATTGAAAAACAGAATATGAAAAAAAAAATGTTTGTTTATTTTATATTTAGAATAAAGAACAACAGAATCGTACTATATTGTGATAACGGGCTACTACGGAACCCTACACTGTGCGTGGTCCGACACGCACTTGGCCGGTTTTTTTCGACCTATTATTTATCATTCATCAAATACTTCTTTTCTCTTAAAGGTACCTTCATACTCAAAACTTTCCTGAGGTAGTTTTCCTCATTTCTTCTAGTCTAGGACTAAAATACTAGTCAGTTACAAACATAATTATTCATTTGAAAAAGCGTCTACCTGCAAAAATAGATCCATAAGCACTCTCCTCCATTCCAATTAACTCCCCACACTTTTCAATACAATAACGAGTTCAAAAATAAGCGTGCAGTATGACACTCAACCCGTAAATGTCTGCGTCAGTTATCGTGCAGTTTTAGAATAAACTAGTTTATGTTTGTGTGCAAAGTGGCACAATCTGTGCAAAGTAGTGCAATCCGTGCTGGATTGTGGTGCAAATGATATACCAACACTTGAGATACTCGAATGGTATGGTTTTAGAGACAAGTGTTCACGCTTAAAGGTTAAGAATATGGTTTACATTACATAACATCACGCCTGTTTTCCACGAAGGGTTAGGCAGAGGTGTACCTATAGTATACCTACATTTCGCCAGTTATGTTTTTAATTCCCATGTAATAGGAGGCGTGCTTAGTGCAATCAACATGGCATAAATTCGTACTCCGGGCTGCTCCTGAGAAATTTCAGATAGAAAAACCCCAATAACACTTTGCCCGAACCGGGAATTGATCCCAGGACCTCATGCTCAGCAGTAGTGCTAGCGGCTACTAGAGCAACGAGGCCCACTTTTTAATTTACTCCACAATATTTGATGGTCAAATACTTAGGAATCAAAACGCAAGGTCTAGGTAAGGTCAGGTCAAAATATATTTATACAACTGACACTTTGACACTTTGGAAAAAGTAGCCCATTTTTCTTTTGAAATGCCCAAAAGAATACAGAGCAACCCTTGAAAGATCACTCTCATGTCTGTCTGTCGATCATATTAATATCTTTATTGTTTGATAACATTATATTTGGTATAATGGTTCAGCGCGACTCGGCAATTGAATGGTTCTTTGAACGTTCATCATAATGATACACCCATAAGTTATTGAAATAAATGTTTACCGATTCGCGGGTTAAACTCAAGAACACGCCTACCGCAACAGTCATCGGTTCTACGGCTAATATGGCAAAAATGTGGTATAAAATGATTAATAGTAAAAAAAAAAAAAATATTTATAAATCCTTTAGAAAAAGAAAAGTTTCTTATTCAAGTCAACTACAACAGTGAATGGATTAACAAGTTTACAACACCTGCTGGACGTGGTATAAGATTTTAACGAAGAAAGCCAAAAAGTCACGACCTGATATTTAACGAAGAAGCTACACATTATAAGCTACCTACCGTAAAGGTCGCGAGTTCTATTCGTGTTGATTTATGTTTTAACACAGTGTATTTTTTCTCTTGAAAATAAGTTATCACCTCCTACCTATATCTAATACCTATGCCTTTTTACAAATAAAAGTATTATATCAGATGTATAGTTAGTTCAGTCGTCAGTAATTTGACTTTCGAAAGAAGAAGACAAAGCGTTGTGTATATCTATACAGACGCTATACGTTTATTGGTAAGGGGGTAATTAGGTTTACCTACTAACTAAAAAGTATTATTGGACAAGACAATCCAGAAAAACTACAACGACTTACTAAAAGGCTGCCTCGCTGGTCTAGTGATTGCAAGCACGAATGGTGAGCCTGTGGTTATGGGTTCGATTCCCAGGTCGAGCAAAGTGACTTGACTTTTTCACTTTTTTTTTTACCTTTTCCGTTAGGAGTTTACTCAGTAGCAGCCCAGAGTCTAGGCTACGCCCAGTTAAAAAAAAATGTTTTATTTCACATAAACCTACATGGGCACTTATGAAACGTCAGAAGTTAGGTGCACGGTTCCAATTGATCGTTTCCTATGGAGAACAACCGGCAAGAAACTCCACGGTTACTCATTTTAAAAATAATTGACTTTTACAATGTTTCCAAATTACAGTAGGTATGGGAGGACAGCGTAGGCCTGTTAACAAGTACCAAGTACTTGATAAAATAAAAAATGGTCCACAGATCTGAAGTCTATAAGGCCTACAAAGTCCTCACATTTACAAAATAAGAATCTATCAAAAGGATAAATAAAAAAAATAAAAACCTAGTAAAACCAAGTGATATGATTCCCATTACAACCATAAAGAGGTGAAAATTTAAAAAAATAGGCTCGCTCTGCCGATATGTGGGTGTTACTTTAGGTGCCTCTGCCCCATCATTCGGCGAGAACAGGCGTGATTTTATTATATACTAGCTTCCGCCCGCGACTCCGTCCGCGCGGATGTCGGTCTTCGCGTGGATGGTTTATTTCTCCATTTTGAGTAACTCTGACAATGACATCTTATAAATATCTATTGGACCCAAATACGGCTAAGCCTATAATAATTAAGGAGATCCCTCTATTGAGCTACTGCTGTTGAGCTCGCGTTCTGTAGTAAGTATTTTTTTCATAGTAATTCCGACCTTGATAAGTAGCATGTAGCAGTAAATTACTGACAGTGACGAAAAGTTTGCAATAATAAAAAAGTGATCGTGACAATGCGACAGAAAGTTAATTGAGAGCTTCAGCATACACAACATTGTTAGTGAGCTCGTCCGGAATATGAACATGAATATTTCTTGGACTGCTCACACGGGAAAGAGCTACGTAAAGTTGCCCGTGTGAAAAACAACTCGCGGTAAGATCTACGCCAGCAACTCCTAGGGTCTGACCTTGAGCCTTATTTATTGTCATGGCGTAACACAAAGCTACAGGAAACTGTATTCTCTTAAATTGAAATGGAAAATTATCCACTACGGGTAATGCAACGTGTGTTCGCTGTTCTACAGAACAACGTCTATGAATAAAACCGAAAAATAAGATTTTTTTTTCTACGTATATTTCCAGGATAAAAAGTATCCTATTTTATGCCCAGGATAATAAGGTATAATTATACCAAGTTTCATCGAAATCGAACCTTTAGTTTTCACGTGATGCCTGCATATACAGACAGACAGACAGACAGACAGACAGACAGACAGACAAAAAATTTTTTAATCACATATTTGGGTTTGGTATCGATCCAGCAACACCCCCCGCTATTTATTTTTTCAATATTTTCAATGTACAGAATTGACCCTTCTACAGATTTATTATATGTATAGATTCTAGGACCCAGAAAAAAAACGAAAGTCCCTCGTTACGATTGTCGAATTATCGGAGTGGACATTATGCTTTGCGTCGTTACGGGTAGTTAGAAACCTGAAAGTATGACAACCAGTCTTACCAAGGGGTTTCTTATCATGTTACCCAGAATATGGGTTGTGGAGGACCGATAGGCAGTCACTCCAAGTGAAAAACGTATTCAGCTGCATCCGGTTACACTGGAAGCCGAACCCAATGAAAAAAAAAAACAAAAAAAACCATCTCATATGTGTGTGTCATCTGTGTAGTCTTTTGGAAAAAGTCTACGCAGATGACATAATGCTTTGCGTGCGTTTGCCAGAAAATTATGTAATTAAACTGTCTAAATAATTCTAAAGGCCATTAATTCAGGTAGGTATAGGCCCTGACTTTGAAATTCAGTAAATACCATGTGGGAATAAATAGTTTCGAGGAACAAAATAATGTTTCCCTTGCGTGTTAATTCTTGCTACTTACGATTTAACATCGCAATTTCAATCCAATTAAAAAAAACTAAATTCAGGTTTCATAGGAAAACGATTATGCAGTATAGTGTTCTTTGTAATTTTGTATTAAGTGGTACAAATGGCGGAATAAATTTAGCGTTCCTTGGTAAAATAAAACATCCCAGAACTACAACGTTACGTCCGCCACAGCTTCGTTGCGTTATTCTTGAATATTTGTTAAAAACAGACTAGTTCCAGCTACTTTTCCTGTTTTAACCAAGTAATGATAAATATTGTCAAGCAACTGAGCCGACAAACCTGTCGAGATTTTAATAGTTCATACTTCAAAACGGGACTCTAAATCTGAAATTTTTCAAGGAATTATTCCAATTGTTATTTACTTAAAAACCTAATTCAGACTATTACGAACACTTGGAAATAAAAACTAGCCAAATCGGTTCAGCCGTTCTCAAGTGATGCACACTAGCAAACAGCATTTAATTAATAATCACACTAATGTTATAAAGGCGAAAGTTTGTGAACGTGTGGGGGTGTGTTTATATGTTTGTTACTGCTTCACGCTCAAACGGCCGGACCAATTTTGATAAAATGTTGTATGGAGGTAGCTCACTCCCTGGATTAACATATAGACTACTTTTATCCCAATATTCCCACGGGGTCGACACTTATGCGGGTGAAACCGCGGGGCGCTGCTAATATCTAATAATTTATAGAAGGTAGATTACCTATCTCTGAAAAAATAATGTAAAAGATAACTACACATGTACAGTTATTTTACTGTGATTATTTTTCTACAGAACCCACACTTAATGCCCGTTCCATTAAAATATTTTTCAACCTGAAGCAGGTTCCTACCTATGTAATTTCTAACTAACCGATTATAGTAGTAGTCACAATTTGTAATGTAGGCAATAATTTTACTTTCTACAATTTGTTCCACCACACATATTATTAAGGGGCTTACAGGACCTAAACACAAAAAAACGCAAGTTTTAGAAACAATAAAAGTATGTGATCGACTACAGTAATCAAAATCAGAAAAATATATGATATTCTTCAGGATATATGCTAGGTAGATAGTGTATTGAAAACATAATACAACTAATTTGATACGATAGAAAAAAATCGTGAAGATACTTCTAAAAACTTTCTTTCTACAATAAAAACCATACTAATATACGTACAATCATTCTGATTTTTTGTCAGATTATTCTACAAGCAACATACTAAAATACTAGTGTTTTAATTTTTCCGTCCAAACAATAGATTTTTTGTAATTAAATAATTGCTTCATATTTTGCAATAAATTACCAGCGTTGTGTCATCGCTCTTCTCTATCTTTTCTATGCAGTCCGACAGTGACCGCGCTTTAGGTCATGTAAGCCCCTTATACGAATGGATTCTCTAGGCTAAGGAAACCGGGAAAACTTTGATTGACCCCAAAATTCAAGTAGGTACTGTGAAACTCTTGGAAGGCCTCCCACAAGGTGGACCAACGAGCTTGTGAAGGCCGCAGGAACCCGTTGGATGCGGGAAGCCCAAGACCGGTCGAAGTGGAGGTGCTTGGGGGAGGCCTATGTCCAGCAGTAGACGCCTTTTGGCTGAAAAGATGACTGTGAAACTCTAGATGGGAGCTTCACAATATAATTAAACAGCAAAGCTTTGACTCGAATATATTATATATATAGGAAGACTTTACATTAGCATGTTATATCTAGCACTGAGTCACACTTCACATACACACCTCCCTACACACAAACTACATTCATATACACAGCAAACGGAGTGATCAATTGTGGTTGTGGGATCTCCACAACCACAATCATTCACTCCATTTACTTTGTTAACAACCACTGTAAGAACAAATAATAGTCACAGTTGTATTATATTAATTGAAGCCGCAAAATCTCCGACTCCTAAGATACAGGTCTGCGTACCTAGTTTATAGGAGCCCGGAAAACCGACAAGAATTTTAAACTTGGTAGTACAACCCACTGTTTCCATATGCTATCTACTGTGTTGTTATTTTTATGTACTAATAAACTTATTATTATTATATTACTGACTCTACTAAACAAAACTACCTTATATATTTGACACTTGCTTGAACGTTCGAATGGAACACGCCGGCAATTATAACCAACCTGGGGGCCTAAAAAGGCCACTTTGGCAGAATCATAAAAGGATAACAAAAAGGACAGTTAACTGTCAAGTTAATCGTATCAAATCCCATTGGTGAAGCATTTTTCAGTTATTTTTTTTTGTCTGTGCTAAAATACCAATCAATCCAATCCAAATCCAATCCCAATCTCTTTGATTGTACCTACGTAGTGCAGCGAAAAAAAAAAACACGGACTGTCTTCGCCATTTTATAATTCATAATGATATCCTTTTATGATTCTCCAAAGTGGCCTTTTTAGGCCCCATGTACTGCTAAAGGTAGGGCTACATAGATAGCCTCTAATTCCTATAAAAGCTAATTCACACTTTTGGTCAACAATTCCGCAGATTAGGCAACTATAAACCCAGGTACGCACGGGTGATGTTTCGCGTGGTGATTTTTTTTCGCGGTCTGGAATTTCAGCTTACCGCTTAGGGCCGAGAGTTCAAAATCGAACAGTATGTTTTTTATTCGCGCTGGGATGCAGTCTATTAGATTCTCAATGCTCGGCTCAACACTTAGAGTTGAAATCCACTGCGCGACAAAATCCCCCCGCGATATTTTTACGTCCTTATGCGTACGTGAGCTAATTGTTGCGTTTTAGCATGGTAAGCGTTAATTGCCCTTTCCTGAAGGGGCTTACATGACCTAAAGCGCGGTCACTGTCTTACTGCTAAAGAAAAAGAAGCCCAATGACAACGCTGGTAATTTATTGCAAAATATGAAGCAATTTTTAATTACAAAAATCTAATATTTGGACGAAAAAACTAAAACACTTAGAATAATCTGACAAAAAATCAGAATGATTGTATGTATATTAGTATGGTTTTTATTGCAAAAACAAAGTTTTTGGAGGTATATTCATGAAGTTTTTCTATCATATCAAATTAGTTGTATTATGTTTTCAACGCACTATCTACCTAGCCTACATCCTGAAGAATATCATATATTTTTCTGATTTTGTTTACTGTAGTCGATCATACTTAAACTTTTATTGTTTCTAAAACTTGCGTTTTTGTGTTCAGGTCCTGTAAGCCCCTTAATATCTCTCCGTAAGAACCCAAACAATAAACTATGTATGGGTTTTCGTTATTAAAACATGTTGAAGATTACGATAGATTCAAGACGTTAATTGACTTTATTTCAGTTTTTTAAAATAAAAAATGGTAGACAATGTAGGTGGGTCAATGACCGCTATTGCCATACTGAAACGCAACAAATATAGGCTCAAATTTTGTAAACGTCATCCGCAAATACTTAAAAAATGAAGATTGATTGGAAATCATAAGATGTGTTTTACATATAATATTCTGATGAAATATTAAAACGTTATTGTGCCGAAGTTGAACAATATGAATTACATCATCATCATCATCATCATTTCAGCCGAAAGACGTCCACTGCTGGACATAGGCCTCCCCCAATTTTGGGGGGTTTGCCATAATCGCCACGCTTGGCAGGCGGGTTGGCGATCGCAGTATGATATGATGGTGTAATGCATAGAGAACGCTGCTGCCCATTCTCCGGTACGCCCCTTAGTCGCCTTTTACGACACCCACGGGAAGTATGGGGTGGTGCTATTCTTTAAGTCCGGCACCACACAGACAATGAATTACATATATACAACCAAAGAATTAAATCGTTAGATTGGCCCTCACCGTGCTAAGTTGTCAGCTAGATGTACCGATGACCTTACGAAGGTAACTGGGACGGGAAGGTGGAGGACAGGGTGTTGTGGCGCAGCAGTGGACTGCGAAAGGCTGAGCTGATAGTACTAAATCGCGCAAAAAAGTGTCCATACTAAGACGAGTGAGCTCACAGAATAATAATGGCGATTCCATGACAACCAAGTCAATTCTCTACGACATGTGTGTGTCAGAGGAGTCAAAACGAAACAGAAACGCGACCATCACCTCTTGACGCTGCAGGGTGAATCTACGATGGAAATCTTTACATACAACAAAAAACATGCAGTTCAATTTGACATTAGTATATCCTTACATGCGGTTAAAAAGTAAGTAATATACAGGAAGATTTTTTTATCAGCATCCAAATTTTTACACGGTGTTCTACTTATGAATAGGAACAACTTTTACTATGGGACCAACTCTAAAATCACGAAAAAAAAATCAGCTGTTTCCTACATTTTGGTCAAGTACCTAGGTATTATAGAACTTTTGTATTAAACATATGATTTTTTTTCGTGATTTCAGAGTTGGACCCATAGTGAAAATTGTTCATATTCATGGGTAGAACAGCCTGTAAAAATTTGGATGGTGATAAAAAAATCTTCCTGTCTATAATGAAGTAGCCACTACCATATCATTGACACTGCGAAATACATATGCAACAGAATGCAACTACTTATATCCAAACTAAACACAAAATGAAACACAATGAAACACATAATGCAATGCACACAGTTTATGTAAATTTTCAGATGTAGTACGAGTGCTTAGGTCTTTAGGTCCTTTTTTTTTTTTTTTTTTTTTGAGTATGGGAAATCATCAAATGACTCCTCCCGCTCTGGGTGGAGCGGAAGGGAGTGTCAGACTCTTACTGACTAAAACCCACCCGTGTTCCTTCCTTAGCCCTTTATGTTCCGGGCCAGCGGTAACCCTTTCGGACAATCCCGCTGAAGGTCTTTAGGTCCTGATGCTTGTTTTTTTGGGTACAGACGGCAGCACATCAAGCTACCCGAAACTGTCAAATTTTCCCAATCAACTTTGAACCTTATTCGTTGAAAATATATTAAAGAAATTTGACAGATTCTAGTAGGTTGATGTGCTGTCTGTACATTTTTTTTATGTGTCTTAATTAGGTTTCTCGAAATGTATGGTTAGAGTTTATCCCGCATCTCGAAATCCGTAGTTTTGGCTGAAGTAACAGGCGTTTCCTATTTCATAACACTTGCGGACATAATTATGATTAGTTCGGGGCCCGAACTAAAAATGAATGACAACACAATTTGACAGTTGTCCCTGATCCCGATATGTGTGCCTAATTGCCCGTCCAAAACATTTAATTTGACACTTGGTATGATGGATCAACTACATTTGGACGGGTATATTCGTTGACGGTCTTGGAGAGTAGACGAGGAGATAGGACACCCAATTTAGTTCTTTATTTTGCCCAGTAATGTATAGTCAACAAAAGAGGTAAGTATGCAGGATCGTCAAGATAAATGTGGTGTTTGTTTTCTATTAATAACATTAATGTTTATTCGAGAACACCCATCGGTTTCGTACTAAGCTTCAACTATATCCGACGATCCTGCATACTTATCTCTTTTGTTGACTGTACAAGGCATTACAAACGAAAAAAATTGTCAACGATCTTGCTTGATATTGTCAACATCCTAAAAGCCTCTTAAAACCTAGAAGAACCTCTAGAATGACTCTGAAAGAACCTTTACATTACCATAGACAAGCCTGTTTTTTATACTATACCTTGAGTCCTGTATCCATAGATCTCTGGTGTCTATTGGAGGTAGTTCTGTCTCAGTTGATGCTGCAGAATGCTGGGGCGTTCCAGTTCGAGGTCCCAGGAATCTTCGCCATGTGCAGCGGCGACCTGGAGGAAGAGTGAGTTTTATTAATTAATATTATGAACTCTTCTTTTATTCATGTGAACGGGAATAGACATCATTATTTACATCAACATAACATAACATAATCAGCCTATGTTCCCACTGCTGGGACACAGACCTCCTCTCGGTGAGAGGGAGTGAGCCGTTATCCACCACGCGGGCCCAGTGCGGGTTGGCAGATGTCACATGTCTTCGAATATTTGGTTCTAGGACTATACTAGATTTTGAGAGCAGTGGTGATGAAATAATTTACACAAAGTGAAGCGCCTATCTGAGTTCGAACCTACGACCTACAACTCGTAAGTCGCGGCTGTTACCACTTGGCCACCACTGCTCTTATTTACATCATTACCTTATAATTAAAGATTGACGGCAGAGCCAGTAACGAGTCGACATCGATCTTCTAAATGCCCTTATTGTTTTATTCATAAAAACTTTACTCCGACACGGATGGGGTTTTAACTTGTAGACTGAAAGTGTCAGATATATAGGTACCTACATACTTTGGGGACTCTGTCCACTGACCAAGTGACCCCAGGGAAGATGGTGGCACAGTAGTCACGTGCTGCAGTGCATAGCGAGGCTCGGGGGAGGCCCCTTTGCAGTCTCCCCAGGGATGTGCGGGGCGTGTGTGACGGGGAGGTTCCGGAATTGGTCTTTTAAGAGGAACCGGGACCACCCCTATGTGCTGGTGGTGATCACCCAGGTGGTTTTAGTGAGGTAAAAATCCCACACTCCCCGACTCCGCCGAGGTCCCGACCTCGGGGGAGTCGGGGAGTGTGGGATTTTTGCATTTGCATTTTGAAGGTTTCCCTCCGAAACAAAAAAAAACATACTTGGAATAACTATGTATCGTAAGCACGCTCTAAAAATATTTGTTCTAGATAACTTTAAGCTAAAGTTAAGGTCTTAACTATGTTTGGGACGGCTTCCCCCCTAACTTGATGCAGCTGGAAACTAGTATTTTACATGGAGAGACTGTCTTTCTGACTTCCACATCCCAGTTACACGACACCCCCACCTCCTACCCGCAATGACTGTCAAAGATCTATGAATGATGAGTCTCGATATGTAATGGATGGTCGCCCATCCACAAACCTACCGCGGCAAGCGTAGCTTAACTTTCGGTCGACCCGAACTGTTATTATTTCGCCACAAGCCCCTCTTTCTTTGAGAATACTTACTAAATAATTAATATGTATAGTATACCTTCTAAGAGTATCTACTCATCTGCCTAGCCTTTTCCCAACCATGTTGGGGTCGGCTTCCAGTCTAACCGGATGCAGCTGAATACCAGTGTTTTACATGGAGCGACTGCCTATCTGACCCCCACAATCCAGTTACTGGGTAATACGATACCCCTTGGTAAGACTGGTTGTCAGATTTTCGGGCTTCTGACTACTCGTTACGACTGTCAAAGATCCACAAATGACAGCCGGGACCAACGGCTTAGCGTGCTTTCCGAGGCACGGAGGAGTCACGGTATGTAAAGATGGTCACCCATCCACAGACCAACAGCGGCAAGCGTAGCTTAACCTGATCTATCGACCTGTGCGGCTGTTATTATTTAGCCACGGGCCCCTCCTAAGAGTATCTACTAAAGAACAATATCACTGTCTCGATCCTGTTTCGGTAATTAAATATCTTATAGTAATTAGTATCCAGGAATGGAAGATAAATACAAACTTTATAGTTTGCCGTGCCTTCAAAGACTACTAAAATAAACAGTCTCTAATGAGTTTAGTAGTTGATAAGCGTAAGGAGTTGCGTTAATCGGTTTTCTAGGAAAATGTGTTTTTTTCTTCTTATTTATTATATTATGGCTGGTTGATCTCTGCTGGTTTATCTAATAAAAAAAATAAGTTTAAAAACTGTTTTCCTTTTAAGCACTGTCTTTTAATAGCCTGATCCTACAAAGCAAAAAAATGGATCAGGCTGTGTGCTATTAAAGTGGAGAAATGGTTGTCCAGTGGTATCTAACGGCCGCGACTGACGAGGTCGTCGGTTCGAACCCAGTCAGGTACTTTACTTTGTGTAAATTATTTCATTACCACTGCTCTTTAAACAGTGAAGGAAAACATCGTGACGAAACCGGCATGTCCTAGAACCATAAATTCGAAGACATGTGACATCATACCAATCCGCCCTGGGCCAGTGTGTGAATCACGGCCCACTCTCTCTCACAGAGGAAGCCTGTGTTCCAGCAGTGTGGACGTTATGGGCTGATTATGCTATCAAAGTTAAGGATTTTAGGTAATATAATCTTTATTACACAAGAAAGTGGTTACAAAATAGAGTGAAGTCCCTGTCTCCTGTGCTAGGTGATTGACCTGTGTTACAAGAGCCAGCAAGGTGCGCGTAAAAATCATCGAAATGCGGATTGAAAGCTTGTTCAGAATACTTGTAACATTACTTTTCAGCACAATTGAGAATTAGGTACGTTTGTTGGAATGAATTAGGCCGATTTTGTGACGTCATTCACACGGTTAGACTATAGGTAACTGAGTTAACCAGACGCATACCAAACGATACGCATATCACGTTTATGTGGAGTATTATTGGATACAATCTGTCAGACCAAGTTACCAGGTACCTACGTTTTTAGGGTTTTTAGGTAGTTCTGACAAGGAACCCTAACAGCCCTTTCACACGGCAGTCCAGTTTTGCAGGATCGGCTTTTTACGGTATCCTGCTAAACTGGACGCTGTGTTCACATGGCAGTTCAGTTTTGCAGGATTCAGTAAAGTAAAAGTGTCCAGCAAAAAACCGCACGCAGGAAGCCGTGTGAACACTGCTATTGAAATATATGTGTCATTAAACGGGATCCCGCTTTTTACTGAACTTCGGATCCAGTTTCTAGTGACAAAACCGAACGGCACAATTCGACCGGATCGGTTTTTTGCAGGATCCCGCATGCGGGATGCTCGTGTGAACGCTAGCATATAAACACATTCGCCATCAAACGGGATCCTGCAGAAAACGGGATCCTGTTAAAAACTGGACTGCCGTGTGAAAGGGCTGTTATAGTTTCGTCATGTCCGTCTGTCTGTCTGGCTGTCTGTCCGAGGTTTTGCTCAGAGACAGTTAGTACTAGAAAGCTGTAATTTTGTAGGAGTGTGTATATCAATTACGCCGATAAAGTGGTAAAATAAAATTTTGGAAAAAAATTTTTTTTAGCGTAGCTGCCCTTCATGTGAAGTGAGGATGAATATTTTTTTCGTCGTCTACCCCATCGTGTGGGGTATCGCTAAAAAGATCTTCTAAAATGACTTCGGGGATGGTAAAATCATTTTCCGATTTAATGCACCATTAACGAAATATTAAACTTTAAAGTGCAAATTTTTGTTCCAGTAGGGCGTCCCCCCCCCCTCTAAAAGCTAAACTGCTGGCTTGAAAAATTCACTATGATAGTGCATATAATGAAATTTAAAGAAAAATTATAGCGGTTCAGATAACTTTATTAGTTTAGCAGTAATAGTTGTTGAACTTGGGTGTTGGATAATTTTGTACCAAATACAAAATCCTTAGCGTTAATCCTTTAAAGTGATCAAGATGAAGTAAGTAGTTGCTTGTTTATAACGGATTTATTTGCATTGAAAAACAAAATATAACATAACGGGCCCTACACTGTTCGTGGCCCGACACGCACTTGACCGGTTTTTATGTGTTACAGTCCGGTCGTCGAGAGAATGGCGTTCCTGACACCCGTCAGTGTGACAATTCTAAATACAGGTACTCTAACCTAGCTCTGGAGTCAGGGTCTCACATTCTGTAGCCTGTTTTTATGGCAATAAAAAAAAAATTAACTAGCGGCCCGCCCCAGTTTCGCACGGGTGCATTTTTTTTCGTCTTTCCGAAATTTTCTTTCATACAAACCTTGTCCTTGCAATACCGAACGCAATAAAAAAAGAATTATCCCATTTGGTGCAGTCATTCGGAAGTTATGCGCGTACAGACATTTCGGCAACTTTGTTTTATATACTACTAGCAGCGCCCGCGGTTCTACCCGCTTAAGTGTCGATCCCGTTCGAAAGACACGTGGCGCCATCTATAATCATAATAACGTTATTATTGTTTTCCTCGGGAACACCACTTTTTTTCGGGATGAAATGTACCTTATGTCCATTTCTGTACACCTGACAACGTATATGCAAAATTTCAGGATGATCGGTTCAGTGGTTTAGGCGTGAAAAGGTAACAAACAAACAAACTTACTTTCGCGTTTATAATATTAGTTAGGTAATTATATTATAGTAGTTAATAATGATCAAATTCGCAAAACACGTAAGTATTGTATGAAACTGACACGTATCAAGAACGCATTCTCTCGTCGGCCGAGCTGTAAGTAATAATAATAAATAATAAATTCTTTATTGCCTTAAAAAAGAGGTTACAGAAAAATATGAGACCCTGGCTCCAGAGCTAGGTTAGAGTACCTGTATTTCAGAAGCCAAAACTGTAGAGCACTTTGATTCGGTGTTTGGTTTGAAATAAAAACAGTTTTTTCGCCCTTTAGAAATCTACCTAAAATACATCTTTTTATACTTACCATTTGTCATCTCAATTTTTTGTTTTATTGTAATTTCTTTCTAAACTTTTTGATTATTCGGTGTTAGAGGTCAAAAATCAAAAATACAGTGTCTCCATTATACCTAGATAACCCAGGAAGCAATTATGGCAAAAAAAGCTATCACAAAAAAGACGCTGTTTCGGAAGAATACTAATATATTACGGAAACAAGAATCACGATAAGTAACTTAAAAAAGTGAATATACGATAGAGCTTTTTTTTTTTCGAGCATTCTTATGTAATGTAACATTCTTACGAATGGTACAATACAGGCCAAAGCTTTTTAAAAGCATTCTCATGTAATATAACGTTTCTGCGAATGCTCGACGCTCCGTTCGATGTAAAGCTCTCGGCGAATGAGCATTTACCTGTAACATTTCTTTCTACCTTGCGTTCATTGTTGAAATGTCGGACCTACAGGTAACACTTCTACCAAAGTGCGGTTCGATAAAATTTAAAAACGCCGATTGTTCGATGTTATGTTACAAGTAAATGAATTTATTGAACCAATGTTACATGTTTTACATTATAATTAACTTAACGTCGGTCTGTAGCTGTTAACGGTCATCGTTTGGATCTTTACGGCGCGGGGCGGCCCCTGTATCTTGAGGACCAGAGTTGTGACATATAATGCTATTATGATAGCATATTAAAATAGCAAAACATATTATATTAAATTATATATTATTCTTATTATGTATTTTTAATTTTTATTATTATTATTTATAGCATATTCAATTTTTTTTATTATTATTATTAATTCTTATTATTATTTTTATTCACACTGCACTTTATTCAGGAGTAGGTGAGTAATAAATTGCAAACGATTATATAAAACTAGATTAAATATTGAGATCAAATAGTGAAAGTAGAATTTAAATCGTAAATTATTCAAAAACTAAAATAAAACTAAATTGCACTGAGCAAAGCCAAAAACTAAAAACATTAAACAATTAATATGAAAAGATAAAAAATCAAAATTTAAAAGCTAAACAATAATATAAATACTCTAGTCCAGGGATGGGGAAACTACGGCCCGCGGGCCAACTCCGGCCCGCAAGGCGTTAAAATCCGGCCCGCGACCATCAAACAAAAATCAAGTGGAGTTTTCGTATTGTTAGAAAGGAGAATGGGAAAGACCGTAGCCAGACACAAATGTGTCCAAACATGTCCCCACAAAGACCAGCGCTCCTCAACCTTCTACTTCGCAGCTAACTTAAAAGTTTAATTTAATTGCAATTTCTTTCTTAATGCAATAGTTATTTTGTAATATTGCACAATAAATTAGAGTTTCAGAAAATACATATCAATATTTTTATTTCAGTAAATAATATAGCTAAAAATGCAACAACTTGGTCCGCCATATATTTCGCTAGTAAATATTTGGCACGCGAAGGAAAAAGTTTCCCCATCCCTGCTCTAGTCTATAGTCACCTCAAAGTTTAACGAATCGTATACAAACCTGTAACTCCCGATTAGTTATAGGAACAGCACCGATTGATACGAACAATGGCATAGTCATGCTCAAAGGCCTACAAGCCAAAATGCCTCTTAGCAATTGGTGGTTTCAGTTACCCACTCAAAGTGACTAGGGGTATTGCTTTCGTCCGATACTGTGAGGCAAGAAATAGCTCAGTTATTTCGGTTTGTAGCTCAATCGCTTCGACACAAAGCTATCCATTCTCTTGAAACTACTGACGTCATCATAACTCCATTTATTGCAAAACAGTGAACAGAAGTTCACTTTGGACACAATTAGGTCTCTCATCGCTATTTAGTCCGATGTACAAACAGCACTTCAAGCTACTACAATCTGTCAAATTTCTTTAATAGATTTTCAACTTTATCGCTAAAGCATAAGGTTCAGATTTGATTGGGAAAATTTGACAGTTTCGGGTAGCTTGATGTGCTGGCGTCTGTACGAAGTAATTTCAGTTCATAATTGGCTATAAAATGACCTTTACAAGTATGACTAACGTTACATAACTTTACGCCTGTGTACCCGAAGGGTTAAGCAGAAGTGTGTGGTGTGGTGTGTGAGGTGTGGTGGTGTGGGGTGTGAGGTGTGGTGGTGTGGGGTGTGAGGTGTGGTTTGGGGTGATAGTACAACCACATTTCATCAGCTTTGTTTAAGCCCATGTAATAGGGGGCAAGCCTATTGCCATCAACTGGAACGAATCCAGACTCCAGGATGCTGCTGAGAAATTCCAGATAAAAAAATCTCAATAACACTTTGGCTGACCCCGGACTCGAACCCAGGACCTCATGCTCAGCAGTAGCGGTTACGACCACTACACTAAAGTGGCAGATTAAAGAAATATAAACCAGAAAATGGTGATCATTCTTTCGTTTGCAAACTAAATTAAATTTAAGTTCAATGCATCTTTTTCTTTCTATTTCATTAAGAAAAGGACAGAAGAAAAAAATTTAGCTCAGTCCTGTCAAATTAATCAACACCTGACACTACTCCATACAACTTTAGACGTGATTAAAAACTCGCCTACTAAAATTACGTCAATTTACGTCAGGCGCTGATTAATTTGACAGGACTAAACTCAAATTTATCTCCTGTCCTTTTCTTAACAAAATAGAAAGAAAAAGATGCACTGAACTTAAATTTAGTTTAATTTGTGAACAAGGGAATCGGCACCACTATGTAATTTCACATAACTGAATTGAACTTATACATATTCAACTAGCTGCACCCCGCAGTTTCACCCGCATAAGTGTCGTTCCTGTGGGAATATCGGGATAAAAAGTAGCCTATACGATAATCCAGATAATCCAGGTCAAGCCGTTTGAGCGTGAAGAAATAACAAAGATATAAACATATATATACCTATATTGTTGCGTGTCACAATTAATGCCTGGTTGACATTGTTACCACTAGCGCCATCTAGTATCGAGTAGTGGAACTAGCAGTCAAGATCCTTCTAGAAATTTCGATGCGAGAACTTTCTAGAACTTACTCGAACTATCGCCATCTGGTCACTCGGGGCCGGTATGTACTCAAACATTCTAGGTTTTTAGAACTATCTGCGGCACTATATAAGGCCGGGATGCGCCACGACCGGGACAGTGTTGGATAAGCGATACAAGCGAATACATTTAGAAGCGATATTCAAGAGCGATCAGTAGTGCAATTTTGTGTTTTGTAATTAGTGTGTTTGGGTTGTTATTAGTGTTCTTTAATTAAAGTGTAATTTTTGGTTATTAAATCGGCAGTTCTTATTGTCACGAACCCGAAGCTCGTAACAACATTAGTGTGATTCCCTGTAACAACTAAATTAGGGCACATTCTGGGTCAAGACCTCATAACATCTCGCTTGTAATCCCGAAAGGTTAGGTAAAAGCACCCACATTTCGTCAATTATGGTTAAGACACACGTGATAAGGTCCGAACCTATTGCCTTCAACCGGGCACCAAGACCAATCCGTCAACATCTCATTTTCTAAATTGGTTTTGTAGATTAGATTAAAGAAAGAAAAGAAATTACAAAACCTAAGCTAAGGGCTTTTGGCTAAGTAATAACAGCTGCACAGGTCAATCGATCAGGTTAAGCTACGCTTTCCGCGGTTGGTCCGTGGATGGGTGACCATCTTTACGTACCAAGACCCCTCCGTGTCTCGGAAAGCACGTTAAGCCGCTGGACCTTGGTTGTCGTTCGTGGAACTTTGACAGTCGTTAGAGGTCGTCAGAAGCCCGAAAGTCTGACAACCAGTCTTACCAAGGGGTTTCGTACTACCCGGCCATCTGTTCTGCGAGCAAAGTGCCCTGCCCACTGCCACTAAAGACGAGACGAGAGAGAGTTATAAGACTCATCAACAGTTTATGAGTTACTTCGTATGTAGCTACACCTAATTTCATCATCTACATAGCCTTTTCCCAACTATGTTGGGGTCGGTTTCCGGTCTAACCGAATGCAGCTGAATACCAGTATATTACATGGAGCGATACTGCCTATCTGACCTCCACAACCCAATTACTAGGTAATACGATACCCCTTCGTATGTCTGGTTGTCAGACTTTCGGGCTTCTGACGACCCAAAGTCAAAGTCAAAACATTTATTTCAAGTAGGCACTTAAAAGGCACTTTTTAACGTCAAAAATTACGAAAAAATAGAATTGATTCTAGTCGCCCATTCCAAAAGGTAGTTTTCGTATGGAGAAGAATGGGCAAGAAACTCCACCGTTACTCTTTTAAAATGTTTTACAATATTTTGTATACATTAATTATATAATAATATGTGAAGACGATGCACCTAAAATAAAATAAAATTACTATACCAAAATAGGTAAAACAATTAAAAATGAAAACATGACATAAATTAATTATCTAATAGATACATGGTGCTCACATATTTACAAACATGGTAAAAATAAACGATTCTCATTAAACTAAAAAAATTACAAGTAATAAGTCAGGGTGTGAGTTTAAGTAATTACAGAATATAAATCAACGTCAAAAAAAAAGAAGAAAGAATCAATTTTACAATTAAATTAGTAACCAGTTTGATTTTGTCTAGACTCTAGATTGTCCTATGGAGCAGGACCAGCATGTTTCAGAGCGTTCTTATCTTGGATATAATCTTCTAATTTATAGTATGCTTGTTTACAAAGTGTACGTTTAATGTGAGTTTTAAATTTTCTTTCAATTAATTGCAATATATCACAAGGTATTTTATTGTAAAATTTAACACAGTACCCCATAAAAGATGTATTTACTTTGGCTAATCTAAAAAATGGTTGATGTAACCCGTAACGACTGTCAAAGATTCACGAATGACAGCCGGGACCAACGGCTCATAAAATAAGTAATATTATAGTTGCCGGCACGTAACTTGGCAAGAGTTTTTGTAGTGGGGGAAGTTTGCGCACGCACAATTTCATACATTTTTATATGCGCGAACTTCCCCCACTACGAAAATCTCTTGCCAAGTTACGTGCCGGTAATTGTATCTAACGACAAGTGACGGGTGTAACCCTAACAAAACTCCAGGTAAACTTCACCTATCGAAAATATTATCCTAAAGCTGATTACGTGAATGATTAATGAAAGCGTTTATCGCACTAAAAGGCTTAACGCTCATACCTGGGGGCCTGACAAATTCCGCAATAACTGCGCACCCCGTATTTTGATACCCACGTGTCGGGGCTAAGAGGATTTGACGTGTAAATGTGTTTTGTACAGTCGGTGGCCAACATTATCTGACCCACTTGAGTGATAGCGAATTTGAACCTTATCGTGAACATTTGGAATACTGCATTTCGATAAATCATGTTGTTAGGCGATTTTAATCATTATATTGTTGTTGTTAAGGTTGAAAGGGTAATAAGTTTCAAGACTACTAAAAAAAAACCAAGGCGAGGGTGGATGAATAAAAAAAAATATCGCGCATCAGTAACATTTTAAAGGTGTCTACGGTTAATAGCTTAATTCCGTGATTCATTTTAATAGCTGGTTGTGATTGTGCGATAATGAACTTTATAAAAATATACGATACGGTTCAAATTCTTTAGAATATTGCGTCTGTCATCACAACTAAGATCGAATTTCAAAACATATTACAAGAGTTGAGTTGGTCTCGTGGTCACTAAGGCAGCTCGATATCCATCGTGGTCTGCGTTCAAAACCAGGAAAATCCTAATAGTTTTTTGTTAGCAATGTTTTGTTTTTAATTATTAATTATCTATTTTTTTAACGAACGAAGTCGGGAAATATCTTTTTAAATGGGCAGTTTGTATATGTAGAATTGAAACAAAATCATTGCAAGTAATAAAAAATGTTTATTAATTCATTAAAATATACATAAGTAAGATAAAGTAAGTAAATGCTCTTAGTTCAAAATTAATACATTTTATAATAACATATTCAAACCTAACCATTTATAAACATTTAAAAAAAGTCATGCTAATGGTAATTGCTTGGAAGTGTGTTATCGAGAAAACATTGATGTATAAATGCGAGAAAATGAATGAACTTGTGAAATGCTTTACAGATTTATAGCTAAGTATATGTAGTGAATCAACATGTTATTTAAATAGAAAAATGCATTTCCATTTATAACAATAAC
Source organism: Mesoligia furuncula (assembly GCA_916614155.1). Lineage (NCBI taxonomy): Eukaryota > Metazoa > Arthropoda > Insecta > Lepidoptera > Noctuidae > Mesoligia > Mesoligia furuncula. Next base: position 24,618,715 of record OU744793.1, read on the forward strand.
ATCACCACAGAATCTTACATTTTAATGGTTTAGCATTCATTCAATTGAGCATTTACTTACATATAGTGTGTTTCAAAATACTTATAAGTAATTAGATTAGTTAGTAGCGAAGTGGCGCACCGTCTCCTGCTTTAACTTGCTGTAAGCGGCTACGCATACCGCACACCATGTTCCAACACAAATCTTTTCCTCCCATGTCGATGACACGATCTCAGCCAAATTGTTTTTATTTCGCACTTCGGATGTGTCCCAATTTAAAACCATTTGACCCCATAGGTTTTATATAGGGTTCAAATCGGGAGTTTTAGATGGCCAGTAAATAACAGTTACACCTTCTTGAGCAGCTAACCAATTCTTCACAATGCCTGCACGGTGGATGGAGCAGTTATCTTGCACGAAGTAAATATCTGTATTTGGATAGGCAATTCGCACAATCGGCAGCAGGACGTCACCATCCAGCCAGCAATGTTTTGTGTAGTCATTAAGTTGCGACATGATGCTTTGATTACACCAAATTCATTAAAAATACTTTTCACGATTTACGTCAAACGTTTTAGAAATGTTTGTGCGCCGCAGTCACTGTTTAGGCGTAGGTAGACTGAATTTTGTCACTTAGATCAATTTAGTATCCATCTACCCCACTACGTAAACTTTTACTTCGTCCTACTTATTTGAGGACTTATAGTTTTTTTTATCTACCCACTTGTTTTCCAGAAAAGTTGTTAGGCAAAAATCATATTGGTCGTTCTATAATAATGCAAGAAATATTATAGAAATCATAAATGAAAACAAATAAAGAAAAATAAATTATAAAGAAATTGATAAAAGGAGGATTGTGTTTTCGAACCCACATGTTGTTCGTCGCGAATCCAGCATCGAACCGCGAAGCCACAATGACTGGTTGAGAATACGCGAAATTAAAGATTAGGTAGTAAGTATGGCCGTGTTATTTAAAAGCTTTTCAACTTTAACGACAAGAAGATAATTATTAAAATGGCTTAACAAGATATGCCGGTGGGTCAGGCAATGTTGGGTGGGTCAGACAATGTTGGTCACCGACTGTACCTATGTAAAACTGGCCGTAAATGACAATGCTCATGGATGTATGGAATCTCGTATTATGCTGCATCAAAGTCAAACTTTGTGTTTTTAACCGACTTCTAAAAAAGGAGGAGGTTCTCAATTCGGATGTTTGTATTTTTTTTTTGGTGTTTGTTCGCGCATAATTCCGTCGCTTGCTAACCGATTTGAAAAATTATTTTACTTGGAAAGGGTGTATTTCCCAAATGGTCCCATGAAAATTTTATCGAAATCGGACAAGTGGGTTATGAAAAAAAAATGTATCTACATTGTCTACATTAACGATCTTTTCGTTTACTCATTGCGTTTTTTGTTCGCGCACAACTCCATCATTTACCAACCGATTTGGAAAATTCTATTTTAAAATTTTATTAAAGCAACTTGAGCATTTGCTCTCGGAAATCATCATTTGCTAAAGTGGAGCTGATCATAAAGACCACAGATGGCCATCGGAACTACTCAATGACTGTAAAGACGCAGCGGCGCTTTTAACCTTTTAAACAACCCAAGTAACACAATCGCGTCTAAAAACGGACTATTAGATATCTAATAGAATTTAATTTTATTGTTTACCATAAGAGTAAAATGTCTCCCAAGTTATATTCTAAAACGCTTATAGACACAGTTTAGTAAAAGTGGGCACAACCTTATCCCTTCTCATAAGAAAGAGTTAAGAAAACATGAATAGATAGAGATAAGAGTTGTAAATTTTCAATTTGTCTGTAGAGATTTTTCTAGTGTCTCACTAAACTGTTTATAGACCACAAATTTGTCTAGTAGATAGTTTATAGATAAAGTTGAGACCTTTAAAGAAGTATTTACTCGTTAAGTTTTTAAACCAAAATTAACTCAAGACTAACAACTTTAAGTTACTTTTGATTTGTAGTAGACAACGACACGCAGAACTTACAAGAGTTATTTAAACTTATTATTGTATTGCATCATGGCGTAACAAATTTCTTAATTCTTACATTACTTGTGTTTTAGCTAGTTATTAATGGGTAAACAAGCAAATCTATATGCGATTGAAATTCTATCGTCGAATATTATGTAAAATTTTTTAAATTGCATTTTAATGTTTAAAATATTCATTTTATTTAAAATATAGTATTTTAAAACATATTAAATGTTTAATTTGACATAATTTAATGATAAAAACATAAAAATAAGTATTCAAATATGTAATGAAAATCATTTGAAGCAAAAATAGGCAATAAAAATGGCGTCAAGATAAAATTTACTAGAGAAACGAATTTAATAGAAAAAACACTCTAGAGAATTTTCTGTAGTATGGCTCTATCTCTATGACAACAATAATTTTACTTGCTACATACTAAACCATCTAGTGAAAGAATAAACAGATTTATGAGTGGTTTAAGATTACCTAGTAACTGTCATCTCTGTATTCCTTTTTATCTTCTCACAGTATTTCTAGACGTTCATCAGTGAACAAGTAATTTGATGTGTTGTGAATGGAAGACCATTTTATGCAGTACAGAGCAATCTAATAAATCAATTCAAGAGGGTAAAAGATATTTCTCTTTTATTTATAGACAATGTGAAAAATAGTAGGTATAATAGTAGGTAGGTATGTATGCGGCGGCGGTGCCAAAGACGCAGTGTTAACATAAGTCTGGTAGGATTTCATCCGAATCGGATTGCTCGCTAACATAATTTTGTGATGTTGTAGGGGACACTGCAAATTCTGTTGTATTTTCTGTCGTAGAACAATTTCCCACGTTTTGGAGGAAGTTAACAGAAAGTTTCGATTCTGGATCTGAATTATTTTGTAACTCTTCTTCATTTTTCTTCCTTTTTAAATATTTGCTGATTTTACGATGAAAGCCACCAGACCTTTCAATTTTTTCACCGTCTCCATTGCATAAAATCATCCAATTCAAATATTTAATACAAATGCACTTTATTAACCCATTTTTAGGAAAAAAACCACTAAAAAAACCTTTTCACTATCATTTTTTTAGACAAACTGAAAAATATCTATTAAAGTATATTATCTAGATTAAAGTCTCTTTATAAACAAATATAAGAGTACCAATAGCTAAAATAGAATATTTTGTCTTAAAATTATATCATCTTATCTATAAAATTACTTCAAGTTAGGTACCATCAGGCTTTATTAACTATTTGTAGAGCATTTTATCTTAAAACATTCAAACGTACTTAAAATAAGTGTCCTATAGAACAAATGCTCTAAAAATAATCGAGCTTGAGAAAAAAAACTCTATAAGAATACATTTTCTTTATTGAAACCATCTTTAGAAAGCCCCTATCTAAAGATTAACCATGAATAGACTGTCAATAGACAAATTTGTTTTAAACCTCCAAGACTGTGTTACTTGGGAATTTAAAAGTCTGGCTTGGAGCCAAAACGAAAAAAAAACATCTCAGGATGTTGATTTCATAACCCAACACTGTACATAGCTCTATTCTCATTTCAGGCATACCAAACCTCCCATTTGCTCTTCAAGGCATCCCTTTGTGCGGTCCGCACCTACCCTAATTGTATTTGTGCTTATAGCATAATGTTACTCCACATTGTACTAAACGTTAGCGTTAAGTGGCATTAATGTGCTTAGACCAAAATGTGTGTAATGCTCTGAGTGGTGCCATATGGTTTCTGTCTGGTAGGCTGTGTAAAGCTCTTACGTGGTTATTGCGGCATTTATATCATAAGCAAGGAATTTCCGCTGATTAATATCAACAACTCAAATACCTGCGGCACCTGTGCGCAGTGCATATGTATATTGTTGCCAGGGGGCGTAAAAAGGCCACTTTGGAGAATCATAAAAGGATAACATTATGAATCATAATATGGTAAAGACTGTCCGTGTTTCTTTTTTTTTCGCTAATTTACGAAGGTATAATCAAAGAGATTGGGATTGGATTTGGATTGGATTGATTGGTATTTTAGCACAGACAAAAAAAAAATAACTGAAAAATCCTTCACCAATGGGATTTGATACGATTAACTTAACAGTTAACTGTCCATTAAGTTATCCTTTTATGATTCTGCCAAAGTGGCATTTTTTGGCCCCCAGGTGTCTCCAGAAGATGGCATAATAGTACAATATTCCTTAAGTCGCATTGTATTATTATTGTTCCTCATGTTTGCCTTAGGGCTGATTTGATATAGTCGGATAACTTTTATCTGAGAAATAAATATTACGGTTTGACAGTTCTTCTATACTTAGAGAATATGTCAAACTGTCACAATTATTCGTCGGATAAAAGTTATCTAAATATTGAAAAATTAGCCCTTAGTTAAGTTAATTACTAACATAGTAATACTAATAAAATTATGGGTACTGTGCCTGAATCAATGATAAATAAATAAAATGCTGCACTAGCATTTTTTTCTGAGAGTAATACTAGCAAGGATCGTGGCGTTCTGTAGTTTCTATCTACCACCATGAGAAAAAGGTATGAGTTTATGTATGTATGTAATACTGGTAAAAAACATATTAAGATCTTGTGTGATGGCTTCAATTTAAGGAAGGTTGACACAATCACCTTAAAATATTTGGTGATCGCAGTTTAAGCCGACGAGAATTTTTTTTCACGTTAACTAACCATTTATTCACCTTTGTTTTACTAGCCTGCGCTGTCCCATTCCTGGGCAAAGACCTCCCTCCACTCCTTTTATCTTTCGCGAGCCCGCACGTCCTCCTACCAGTCCTACGTGGTCTGCCGCTATCCCGCCTCACTCGCACCAATTCTGTGCTATTTGCGTCAGGCAAGTCCTGCCCAGTCCCATTTAAGTTGAGCAACTTTTTGAGTTTTCTATCTGTGTGGTGCCGGACTTAAAGAATAGCACCACCCCTTACTTCCCGTGGGTGTCGTAAAAGGCGACTAAGGGTCTTACCGGAGAATGGGCAGCAGCGTTCTCTATGCATTCCACCATCATACCATACTGCGATCGCCAACCCGCCTGCCAAGCGTGGCGATTATGGCAAACCCCCCCCCCCCCCCCCCCCAAAATTGGGGAGGCCTATGTCCAGCAGTGGACGTCTATTGGCTGAAATGATGATGATGATGAACTTTTTGAGCCACATCAGTTATCTTTGTTTTGCAGCGCAGTATTGTGTTTCGAACACGATCCGTTAATTTAATGCCTAGTGTACTGAGCTCCATTGCTCGTTGGCAGACCTTGAATTTGGACTTCAGGATGTTAGTCAAAGACCAAAGACACACAGTCTTTGGCACCTTTTATTACATCTCAAACGGCTTTACTTAGATGACTAAAGCCGCACGATTTCACCAAATGGCGAAAATCAACTGTCTGAATGGCAATTCGGCTAGGCCTAAATCGCACGTTCCTAAGTAGAGTAGGGTTCGGTGCGGCGACAGATTGGATGCGGCGGGTGACTAAGATAGACCGTGAAAATGGTCCGTCGCAGGCGATCGCCCACCGCATCAAGGTCGACATTTTGATGCAAAATGAACTAGTCACCTGCAATTTTTATCGACCTGTGTAAATGGGGTGGTGATTTGACTTGTGAGGAGATATAGGCTTATATATATCTCCTCACAAGTCGAATCACCAGCCGCACGGCAAAAATCGAGCTAGTGTAAATCCCCCATAAGGCTTCACAATAACTTTTTAAGCAGATAGAAAAATGAGACTATCCACTGAGTTTTCAGCCTCGATTTCAGAAACCAATTTCGTCATTTAGGCTTTAATAAATCCGTAGAGACATGGGCGAAAAGATCCTATTTTATAAACTTTATCCGCTTTTTACTGAAAAGATTTTTCTGCCACCCACCCAATTAAATTTGCTATGCCGCAGTACCGAAAGTCTGAAAACCAGTCTTAGTACGGGGTATCTTATTACCCAGTAACTGGGTTGTGAAGGCCAGGTAGGCAGTCGGTTCATGTAAAATATTGGTGTTGAGCCGTATAGATATACAATATATGTATGTTGTGAGACTGGAAGCCGACCCCAACATTGTTGGAAAAATGGGCAGATGATGATGTGGACCCACCGAACTTGAAGACCAACCATGTCAAACCCTCCGACAGAACCGTCCATTTAATCCAAATACAATTAAATTTAATATCACCTAGCGAATTGGAATTTTTTGAACGTCATTTTCCCAACATGAAGAGACAATAATTGAATTAATTCTCTGTGGAGCGTTCGATTAAAGTAGATTAAAAAGTGCGGTACAGACGGACCGACTACGTGACGACTACGTGATGGAAATTACCGTTGTTTTAATAAATATTTAAGACCACGCTTTTAGTTTGGTACATTAATTTTTGAAAGGGGATTTTGTCAAGTTGATATACAGGGGTGGACTATCTAGGTAGGTTTTAAAATATAGGTACGGTCGAACGTATGGTAACACTTTGACATTGGGCTGGCTTAGCGTATAGTCTGTTTCAAAAGTATCTGATGAAAATGTAAACAAATGGACCAGATAACGTAGGTAAACGTAGATGCTAATTGAAGTGGCACATTAAAGTTGAGTGCTTTGATTTGATTACCTAGCGACTGGGGACCGAAAAATCCTAAGTTTCAAGTCAGCTTAAGAGCATTTTTCATATGACAACTGAGGTTAACTTTATAAAGTCAATTATCGTCGATAATTTTTCAAGAAGAATTTAATCATGTTATTCAAACAATCATTGTTGGAAAAAGTAGGTGATACCTTTAAAAAGCTGAAACTTTAGTTTGTTTACACTTACATCTGATAGCTTTGGAACAGAGAATAGTACGGAGTTTCGATAACAAGAAGCCCGCATGATAATACCTCACCTTAATTGTGTAACACATTAAAAATCTCAATCTGAATCACTTTTTGAAGGATAATGCTAATCCATTGCTTCGTATGTTCGAAAAATGTGTCTGCTCAACAACATAAATAACGCAATGAATGTTGTTGAACTGTCAAAATGAAACCCATTGCTACTCAAACTCAAACTCAAACGGCCTTATTACTAAACAAGATTTATCTTTAGACCAAGGTTTAAACCATCCAGCTATTTTTAAATTTCGAACTATAATCCGACGAAGCTAAAGTTCTTATTACAAAAACTGACGTTAAACCCGAGTCTAAGTTGTCAATTTTGCATTAAGAACTTTACAGTTGTCAGAATAAAGTTCAATATTTAAAAATGGCTCGATGGTTTAAACCTGGGTCTAAAGATAAACCTTGTTTTATAATAAGGCCGAATACATTTATTTCAATTAAACCTTGTACAGGCTTTTGAGTTGTCAAAATGAAATAGTCTGTCAGTTAGTCAGAAAGTTGAAGCTCGTTGCCCATTCCAAAACGTAGATCTCTATGGAGAAGAACGGGGAAGAAATTCCATGGACACTCTTATAAATCAAGATATCACAAAATCCTGGGTACATTATTCTTGTTGCTTCTTCAGGTTGTTAGGTTAAACGAGGGACACACTTTGAGGGGAGTTAGTACTCATGAAAATGAGCAACTTTTACTATGGGGCCGAACCTGAAATCGCAAAAAAAAAATCAGCTGTTCACATATAGTACATTTTGACGAGCTATGCGAACATAAATGTAGGAAACGCCTGATTTTTTTTCGCGATTTCAGGGTTATTCCCATATTAAAAGTTGTTCATTTTCGTGAGTACTAACTCCTCTCAAAGTATGTCCCTCGTTTAACCTAACGCTCTGTATATGTGAGAACAATGTAAAAAAAAAAAACACAAATGAAGGAACAATTCAGAATATAAGATTAAAAATAAGCCTTGGCAGGCTTGGCAGTTAAGAGATGACCAGTCTCAACCAACTGCGCCCATTCACGAACATGGTGCATGGATCAGGACCATACAGATCAACTATTTTACAGGGAACCGAATGATCCAACACACGCGCCACCATCAATGAGACATTTAAGTGAGCATGACACGTTCTCAACTGCCATGCTTTATCAAGTCAACATCAAAAAATCATAATAAATGAATACATGGTTCTTACATTTACAAAATTTTAAAAATGCTTCTAAATTTTACAAAACTATAGTTTGCAATTTATTTAAGAGATTAATTAAATTTTACTGCCAAACAGGAAGAGGTATTTAATATTGAAGTATTCAACAATTAAAACTTGAATGAATAAAATAAAAAATAAATGTTCGTAATGTCTGAAACACTAAAAAAAGGGAAGCACTGCTTCTGTTACTGGTAGTACGCAATTACCCTGCCGGTTTTGTTACCACTGAAGTGTAGCCTGGCACAGTCCGTTCACAATTATTTTAGGTACCTCTGACTTTGCATCGCTGTCCAAATCACAGTGATCTTTATTCTCATTCTGATAAGGTTGCCGTTGGGTTACTCCCACTGAAGTCTGTCATAATCATTGTGATCTTTATTCTCGTTACAATAAGTTTGCTGTTAGGTTGTTGCTTTCAGTGGTAAAATAATTGTGAACGGACTGTAACTATTACAAGTGGTGAGCTGATTGTAGCAAATCCGTTTACCTAATAATGAAAAATAAACTTGTCATTTAAACGAATTATGAAAATAATATGATCCAATTTAGTTCGTGATGAAGGAATTGGCAGTCGAATTTTTATTAGTACGTAGTACATATTTATCCATCCATTAAATATAGCATAGGTACACATTATTATGACACAGAATAACAACAATTCGTGATGCGGGACTACAATTATGCGTTGAAATTATAAGCAGACGAGATCCATATACAATTACGAGTTAATTATAAAATAATGAAATAATCCACCAGGTTTTATATTTTTTAACTAACTAACTTTTAAATTTTTTCAGGTATGTATGATACCTGAAAAACATTAAAAGAAATAAAATAATAAATTTCATTATTTAAAATAAACACTAAGTACACAAATCTACAAAAAATACGAAAGCTTAAATCTGTTTATCATACGTACATTTTAATGGAACATTAAAAAACGATTAGTTTATACCGGTCAGTGTACCGGAGCAAGTCTGTCTAGCCATTTCCCAACTATGTTGGGGTCGGCTTCCAGTCTGACCGAATGCTGCTTAATACGTATAATATGTTATTATGTAGGTAATAATAATACGTTAATACATAATAATAATACGTTAATACGTATGTATGTAATCATCTATTCAGCCGTAAGACGTCCACTGCTGGACATAGGCCTCCCCCAATAGGGGGGGGGGGGGGGGGGGGGTAACAAACAATAATTTTGTCATATTTTTTCAGTGTTTTCCTCGAAAAACTATCAACAACAAATAACATGTTCCCCGAACGTAGGTAATTAGGTCTAGAACAATGTAAACAATAATTTTGACACTTGATACATTTCTGCGAAAAACTGGCTAATATGCGACCACAAATTCAGATAGAAATCCAGACTATTTACCTTTATCTCATCTGAATTCTTGTGAACTGGCGCGAATTTACTCGCCCGAAACGGGCGAAGCGTCATTTTTAAATATATTTTTTTTCAATACGCGAATTGCACGAAGGTAATTTATTTGTGGGCGAGTTGACAACTCCAGAAATTTATATTGCGCAATTAGAATCGTCTACAGAAAAAAAAAGTAATTCTCCCGTTTCGGGCAAGTATTCATGCGAATCGACTAATAAGCCAACCGTTTACACTAATCATTGCGGGTCGTTGGGTGTAAACCGACCTTTTGTATGACAGATGTCAACTGAAGCTCTCGTGGGTCCCTCGGGATTACGTAGGTGTACTGGCATATGCTAAATGTTTCAGTTTTATTATATTTGTTGAGGTTTTATTGTTTTATGTACAGTCAGGGAATTTAACCGTCAAGCAAAGTGGCACTATACGTCTATTTGCCGTGTTATGAATACCATATTGGAAAGGGTTGATTGTCCGGTTGTGAGGCACTGGAATACCGTTCACGGATCTGGAGGGGTCCTTTTTAATGTAAAATAGTGTAATCATGTATGTGTATGTGTTTTTTTTTAGTGTAATAATGTATAAATTAATAATGTTGACATTCAATAATATTAAACTAACATAGTTATAAGTATGATTTACTAGCATTGTATGGAATATTTTTTGATTCTGAAATAAATGAATAATAATAGACATTTCATGCAAGTGTAAAAAAAAAATAAAGTTATGATTTGATTAAACGGACAATTATTTAAGTTGTTAGCTACAAATTGCTTAACAATTATTTTCCCTGACTTTACCCACTTTAGTTTGTGGTTGTAATTAAGGTACTTTTTACACGTGGGAGCCGTAATAGAACTATGCATTTCATCAAGAAAATGAGCAGCAGGAGAGGAGAGAGCGATTTTCAATTTTCGGCGCTGAATCGAGCATTAAAAATCCAATAACGCGGTTTTATTTAGGCATTAATTTAGGTGTCGCTTAGGGTTAGTGAAAATAGGTACAAAACCATCGCCACATTAGATACAGACCGCTAAGCATGCTCATTATTGCAAGATCCGCTTTGATTTTGATATTAATTTATATTTTTATTAAACTTGCTGTGAACTCCGCACCACCTCAGATTTTTTTTTTTGTTATTTTTTCCCATGTTTTAATAAATAAGAACCCTCACGGGCGTCTACAGAACACCCTACCAAAGTTTCATCGCAATCTGACCAATGGTTTCGGAACGCATAGAGGACAAACATACAAACATAGATTTTTATTAGATAGATTGGGAGACCCACTGTAGACCACTGAACGTGTACAGCTGAAATAATGTAAAATGTTGAAAAAGCTAAATGAAATATAAAAATATTATCATAAAGGTAATTGAAGCTTATAATTCTCAAATAAAATATGGAAATGAACTGGGTACTAACGATTCCCGCGAGTATAGTAACAAGCGTTATAATATACGGGCAGCTGGATCCAGTGTAAAATTTACACATCGATACTTTTATCACATAATCAGCCTATAATGTTCCTACTGCTGGGACTCCTTACTTTGGGAGGGAGTGGGCCAACTACCACACAGGCCAAGGGCCAAGATTATGTGCAGCCAGGCTAATTATTCACCAAACAGCAACATCAAACAACGAAAAAGTCCTACACACACCAAACAACATGTAACCAACTCGATAAAACTGGCCAAGTGCGAGTCGGACTCGCACACGAAGGGTTCCGTACCAGAAGGCAAAAACACGTTTGTTATATGTGAGCCTTAAATATTTATTTTAATTTTATTATTTATTATTAAAGAAGTATTTTTAATACAACTGAGCATTTTGTGAATATTTCAAGTGCCTACCTGTTGCCATTATTGATATCGAGCAAAAAAAGGGCCAAAAATCGCGTTTGTTGCATGGGAGCCCCCCTTAAATATTTATTTTATTTTGTTTTTAGTATTTGTTGTTATAGCGGCAACAGAAATACATAATTTGTGAAAATGTCAACTGTCTAGTTATCGCGGTTCTTGATATATAGCCTGGTGACAGACAGACGGACGGACAGACAGCGAACTCTTAGTAATAGGGTCCCGTTTTTACCCTTTGGGTACGGAACACTAAAAATTAAAAACTAAACAAGTTAGATTGTCAAGTATCACTAGAATATAGACTTCAATATAAGTCTAGCTCGCTTTTTACCCTAGAGAGGTAATCTTACCTCGTGTCAGCCCCAGATGTATCGAGCTACATACACAGACAACGTATCGAGCTTATACATCCCGTTGAAGCTGAACTCGCTGTGTATAGACCTTTCGTTCAATGATAGGTCAGTTTATACTGGAATATATCGCCGCATGTACGAAAAGTGTAGCGGAAAAGTTTTCCTTCCAGTACCGTGTTTGGTCTTAAAATTCACATAATGTTAGTGCCAACGGATATGGTAGCGTGATTCTTTTAAATTGTTTGGTGAAAAGTTGTGTCTGGAGTTTTCAGGTGTTGAATAATATAGTGGTTTTGTCAATATTTTTATCCAATTTGGTGCAGTATGATTTTATGGACGTATCAAATAAGATAGAGAGTCGGTAATTCGTTCCATTCGTGGATCTTTGACAGTTGTTACGGGTAGTCAGAAGCCCGAAAGTCTGACAACCAGTCTTACACGGTTATCGTATTGTTCAGTAACTGGGTTGTGGAGATCAGATAGGCAGTCGCTCCATGTAAAATACTGGTATTCAGCTGCATCCCTTTAAACTGGGAAGCCGTCAATGAATCACGAATGACAGCCGGTACCAACGGCTTAACATGCTTTCCGAGACACGGATGGGTCTTGGTATGTAAAGATGGTCACCCATCCACGGAACAACCGCGGCAAGCGTTGCTTAACTTGATCGGTCGACCAATCATCATCATCATTTCAGCCGGAAGACGTCCACTGCTGGACATAGGCCTCCCCCAAGCACCTCCACTTCGACCGGTTCTGTGCTTCGCGCATCCAAAGGGTTCCTGCGGCCTTCACAATGTCGTCGGACCACCTTGTGGGAGGCTTTCCAACGCTACGTCTTCCGGCACGCGGTCGCCACTCCAGAACCTTTCCACTGCCAATTAAGTTTGGCAATTCTTCGGGCTATGTCGGTTACCTTGGTTCTCCTGCGGATCTCCTCATTCCTGATTCGATTACGCAGGGAAACTCCAAGCATAGCCCTCTCCATTGCCCTATGGGTGACTTTCAGCCTTCTTAAAAGGCCCATTGTGAGCGACCACGTTTCGATCGATCGAACCGTGCCGTTATTACTTAGCCACGAGTCCCTCAGTAAGCCTAGATGTATTAAAATATTAAATGCCGTAGCGTGGGCCTTAGCCAAGTTGATACCTTCTACCTTTACCTAAATTACCTGACAGACCCACCACGTGGAACAAAACTTAATTACCTACGACGAGACAGTTCAGTCCCTCTATCAATCTTACCCTATTACCTATCTTTCTGGTGTCCTGAAAATCCTAAAATACCTAGCTTAGGCACAAGTCTGAAATATAGACCCCTAGCTTAGGCACAAGACTCCTGCAGTATAATGAAAACCATTATGTATTGTTGACGTCTTTATCATTTTATGTACAGTCACTATAATGTCAACACTTGGCAACTTTCAATTGCGATTTTTTCATGAAATAACGAATGCAACGTTGAAATACGACACTTTACACAAAGCTATGGGTTCGAAAATACGTCGTTCGTAATAACATAAAATTTCATTCAAAATTAAAGGAGAAAATCGTCTTTGAATAAAGCCAAGTGTACACATACTTATGCTCGTGACTGTACAGACGCCAGCACGTCAAGCTACCCGAAACTGTCAAATTTTCTTAATCAACTTTAAACCTTATGCTTAAGCGATAAAGTTGAAAATCTATTAAAGAAATTTGACAGATTGAAGTAGCTTGATGTGCTGGCGTGTGTACTTACACAAGGTCAAATTAAATTAAATAGCAAAACTCTGCAGATGTGATAGATATCGATATCTCTCTCAGAACTCTCTTCATTTTCACGCAATCGAAGTGAAAAGCAGATTGTATAATTAACTAACTCAATTAACTTAACTAATTAATTAGTTAAGTTTAGTTATTAATTAATAATAATTAACTCGCCTGCGGCTCGGGTAGATATAAACGTCTCGGGGTAAAATGGCTTATTTCATGTACTAGTTGAACAATCCATACTAATAAATCATATATGTATGTATATATAAAATAAAGTCGTGTTAGTTATACTATTTATAACTCAAGAACGGCTGATCCGATTTGGCTGAAAATTGATAGGGAGCTTAAAACTAAGAGACGGAAATAGGATATTTTTTATTTTTTTTATACTTATAGGAGTAGGGTAGGAGTAGTGTACGAGTAGGTTAGGTGTAGGGTAGGAGTAGGATAGGAGTAGGTTAAGAGTAGGGTAGAAGTAGGGTAGGGTAGGGTAGTAGGAGTAGTGTAGGAGTAGGATAGGAGTCGGATAGGAGTAGGGTAGGAGTAGTGTAGGAGTAGGGTAGGAGTAGGGTAAGGGTAGGTTAGGGTAAGGGGTAGGACACCACGCGAACGAAGTAGCGCCGGGCAGCTAGAAATAATTTATATAGCAAAACAACGCTTGCCGGTTCAGCTAGTAATCACACTAATATCCAAACTAATATTATGAATGCGAAAGTAACTCTGTCTGTCTGTCTGTCTGTCTTTCTGTCTGTCTGTCTGTCTGTCTGTCTTTGCTTCACGCCTAAACTACTCAACCGATTTGTGTGAAATTTGGTACAGACATAGTTTGGAACTTGAGAATGGAAATAGGATAGTTTTTATTCCAAAAAATAAAATAAAAAATAAAATTTATTCCGGACATACAGCGCCATCTATTGGTCAAGAGTCGGCATCAATTCAGTACTGAAAATTCATCGGAAAAATGTAAAGAAATAGTAAAAAGGTATGAAAATATAATATAATACAACTTTTAGTACAAAGAAAATGCTCTAACGGAGTATAGATAATTCTATTAGTACTATATGTCGAGTTGGTGATCGCGCAATGGTGTCGATCGTTACACGAGTTCGGTTCATGTTATTGTTTTAATTCATCGGAAAAAAGTAAATAAATAGTAAAAAGGTATGAAAAAAATAAAATCAATATAATAAAAGTTTTAGTACAAAGAAAATGCCCGAACGGAGTATGAAGAGTTCCCTAGAATATCTTCCACATTTCATTTTTGAAGAGATCCCGCGAGATCGGGAACTATGGTGGTAAAACCAAAAATCTGCTGGAAGTCACTATTCCACGCGAACGAAGTCGCGGGCAAAAGCTAGTTCTCAAATAATTGTCCAAAATAATGTCTTCGCGAAGTTCCGCTTCAATGGCTGTAGTTAACATTTTGTTCGTATAAAGGCGAAATTTTGTGAGTGTGAGTGTGTGTTTATGTTTGTTACTTCTTCACGCTCAAACGGCTGGACCAATTTTGATAAAATTTTGTATGGAGGTAGCTGACACCCTGGATTAACATATAGGCTACTTTTTATCCCGATATTCCCACGGGATCGACATTTACGCGGGTGAAATCGCGAGGCGCAGCTAGTAATATTATAAATTCGAAAGTAACTCTGTCTGTCTGCCTGAACGTTACCTTTTCACGCCTAAACCACTGAACGGATTTCGATAAAATTTGACAGAGAGTTAGATTGCATCCCGGGGAAGGACATAGGATAGTTTTTGTCCCGATATTCCTACGGGATCGACACTTGTGCGGGTGAAACCACGGGGTGCTGTTAGTCTAGTATTAAACAACAAAGGGCACTTCGCTGAAATATTTACATCTGCCGTTCGATGCTAAGGACCGCGGGTGCACATTCCGACCTGACACAAATATTTGTACAGAATACCTAAACAACCCCACCTACAGACGATGGTCTGTAGGTAAAGCCAAATTCTTCGTGAATGAGGTTTCTGAAATGGTAATTACATAATCAGCCTATAATGTTCCCACTGTCAGAGGGGCCCGTGGCTAAATAATAACAGCCGCACAGGTCGATCGATCAGGTTAAGCTACGCTTGCCGCAGCTGGTCTGTGGATGGGTGATCATCTTTACATACCGAGACCCCTCCGTGCCTCGGTAAGCACGTTAAGCTTTGGTCCCGGCTGTCATTTGTGGATCTTTGACAGTCGTTACGGGTAGTCAGAAGCCCGAAAATCTGACAACCAGTCTTACCAAGAGGTATCGTATTACCCAGTAATTGGGTTGAGGAGGTCAGATAGGCAGTCGCTCCATGTAAAATACTAGTATTCAGCTGCATCCGGTTAGACTGGAAGCCGACCCCAACATAGTTGGGAAAAGGCTAAGCAGATGATGATGAATGTTCCCACTGTCACAGGCTTCCTCTCTTCGAGAGGGAGTGAGTCCATCCACCTCACGGGCCATGGAATGTCACATGGAATACCTTTTTTTTTGTTGTCGGGGAGAAACTTTCAAAAGGCACCCGACCTCCGGGGAGGGAGGTCGGGGAGTGTGGGATTTTTACCTCATTAAAACCACCCTGGTGATCACCATCAGCACATAGGGGTGGTCCCGGTTCCTCTTAAAAGACCAATTCCGGGACCCCCCGTGCAACGCTTGAAAGGCACATCCCTGGGGGTCACATGGAATACCTAGAAAACGTGCAATACTTACCCGGTCAAAATGTACAAGCATAATCAGACAATAATGCTTCCACTATTTTATTATTTATTTATTTCTGTAACTGCCCATGACATCACAGCGGGTCCTATCAGAATACCAACGCTGCGACCTTTTTTTTTTATTGTCCCAGCATCATACTGAGATATTAGCCTTTTGGGCTTTTGATAGGGCATTCTGTTTCATTTTTCTTTTTGTTAGGTACTTTTTTAAATAATATTATTTGGTTTTTTATTTTGTACTGTGTTCAGTTTAGTTTATGATCTTCCTGTACAAGTCGCAATAAATACTTTTTCTTTCTTTCTTTCTTTATTTCAAAGCGTAGTATGCACCTATGGAGAAGAACGGGCAAGAAACTCCACGAACACTCTTATATATCAAAATATTGGTTATATTATGCATTTATTATTCCACTCACGTCACGTAAAAAGAGTTAAGTAATAAATTCCGAACATACACGGTGACATTATATCCCCCATCACCCAAAACCGAAATGTCAACTCGTTCCCCAAACGACGTTTTAAAAACAGTATTACCCCTTAAAAATCTGCGACGATCAATTTGTGCGCGAACCGCTGATGTCTAAATGTCTCGTCATTTAACCAAATGTCACATTACGCTAAATGGCCTTTACGTACAGTCACGAGCAGAAAAACCTTACAGTTACGCAAACTTCACAGCGTTTACGTACGTACGCGTACGCGCCGACATTTTTTACATTATCTTGACGAGATTTTTTCGCAAACTGTTTTTTCATCTCTCGGTGTTGAGTGTAACATTAAGGGGCTTACAGGACCTAAACACAAGAAACGCAAGTTTTAGAAACAATAAAAGTATATAATCGACTACAGTAAACAAAATCAGAAAAATGTATGACATTCTTCAGGATATATGCTAGGTAGATAGTGTGTTGAAAACATAATACAACTAATTTGATACGACAGAAAAAAATCATGAATATACCTCTAAAAATTTTCTTTTTACAATAAAACCATACTAATATGCATACAATCATTCTGATTTTTCGGCAGATTATTCTACAAGCAACATACTAAAATGTCTAAAATACTAGTGTTTTAATTTTTTAGTCCAAACAATAGATTTTTTGCAATTAAATAATTACTTAATATTTTGCAATAAATTACCAGCGTTGTGTCATCGCGCTTCTCTTTCTTTTCCATGCAGTCCGACAATGACCGCGCTTTAGCTCATGTAAGCCCCTTAAGCAAAGGAATTCTCTTACACATCGCTACGTATAGTTACGATTATATAAATCCAGTTTCAAACATTGAACTAAAACATCACGGAGCCAACAATTTTAGGAGGTGGGCTGGTTGAAATAACCACCTACGGCCACCATGGCCTACGCACAATGGTCCATTTGAAGGACTAAGTGCGGAAACCAAATCCATAACATAGAACATAGCCCCATAAGAATCCAACAGCATGCTTCCCAGCGCGTTAAAAAATATACTGTTGGTTTTTAACTCTCAGTGCTAAACAGTGCGTTAGAAATTCAGGTGCGCGACAAAAAACGGCAAAACTCATAAAATAAAAATTACTAACTAATAAAAAAAAAACTAATAATGCCACTGCCCTTTGGGTGACTTTTAGCCTTCTTATAAGGCCCATTGTGAGCGACCACGTTTCAGTGCCATATGTCATCACTGGCAACACGCACTGGTGAAAGACTTTCATCTTGAGACGCTGCGGTATGTGGGAAGGTTCTGGAGTGGCGACCGCGTACCCGAAGACGTAGTGTTGGAAGGCCTCCCACAAGGTGGACCGACGACCTTCTACCAAATGGTCTAACAGTATCTGAAAACTTATATTCAACAAACTCATCATCTGCCTAGCCTTTTCCCAACTATGTTGGGGTCGGCTTCCAGTCTAACTGGATGTAGCTGAATACCAGTATTTTACATGGAGTGACAGCCTATCTGACCTCCACAACCCAGTTACTGGGTAATACGATACCCCTTGGTAAGACTGGTTGTCAGACTTTCAGGCTCAGAAGCCCGGAAGTCTTAAAAAAAAATTTGTCTTCTACAATTTAGTCAGAACTAAATGAAAATATTAATAATTCTTTCAGTTTTTGTTTCATGTGTGATAAAACTGTTCTAGTATCTCCGATTCATATTTGGTACCCCTTGTGTAGTTAAAGGGAGAAAAGAGATAACAATTTATATTTATAAGGTACCTACCTTATGCTTGGTTTTTACTGGTAAGAAATAAGACTACGGAGCTAGCGTTAAATTCAAGATAAATTATCTGCAATCATCAATCGATCTTCTAAGTGTGGTTTTATTGATTACTAGGAGCGCCCCGCGGTTTCACCCGCATAAGGGTCGATCCCGTGGGAATATCGGGATAAAAACTATCCTATGCCTTTTCCCGGAACTCAAACTATCTGTATACTAAGTTTCATCTAAATCGGTTCAGCGGTTTAAGCGTGACGAGGTAACAGACAGACACACTTCGCATTTATAATATTACTAGCTTCCGCCCGCGGCTTCTCCCGCGAGGTATGTTGATAAAAACTATCCTATGTCCTTCCCCGGGATGCAATCTATCCCTCTGCCAAATTGAATCAAAATCCGTTCAGTGGTTTAGGCTTGAAAAGGTAACATACAGACAGACAGACATACAGAGTTACTTTCGAATTTATAATATTATGGATAAGTATGGATATTGATTATAATAATTTCCCTTTGACGATTATTTAATTAGTTTTTAATAAAATTATCATATCCGTGACATCATCATCATCTGCCTAGCCTTTTCCCAACGATTTTGGGGTCGGCTTCCAGTCTAACCTTATATATATAACCTTTTGTTACTTGGGTCACTAGGTTATTATTATTATTGACTCCTGGTTAACAGAGCACCTGCCATCTTATCTTTTTTTTTTTTTTTGTTTGACTGGTAGAGAATCCTTGATAGTTTAAGTCCGCCTTTGTAACTTATTGTGTTTAAATCCTACTTCCTAATAATCTTACTCATCATTATCATCTGCCTAGCCTTTTCCCAACTATGTTGGGGTCGGCTTCCAGTCTAACCGGATGCAGCTGAATACCAATATTTTATATGGAGCGACTGCCTATCTGACCTCCACAACCCAGTTACTTGATAATACCTCTTGGTAAGACTGGTTCTCAGACTTTCAAATCAAATCAAATCAAAATATTTTATTTCACATAAGCCTACATGGGCACTTATGAAACGTCAGAAGATAAGTGCACGGTTCAATTGGTCGTTTCTTATGGAGATGAGCCGGCAAGAAACTCCACGGTTACTCTTTTTAAAAATAATTGACTTTTACAATGTTTTCAAATTACAGTAGGTATGGTAGGCCTGTCAACAAGTACCAAGTACTTGATAAAATAGAAAATGGTTTACAGATCTAAAGTCTACAAGGCCTACAAAGTCCTCATTTTTACAAAATAAGAATCTATCAAAAGGACAAATAAAAAATAAAATTTATAAACCCACTAAAACCGAGTGGTATTATTGCCATCAATAAAGAGGTGAAAAATTGGAATTCTCTGTATATAATGTCAAATAATAAATATATTATGTCAAGGAAGTATGTAAAAAAATAAACATCGTTATTTGAGAGCAGTTAATAGACATTTACATAGTTATAACTACCTTGTCTTCAACGTAGTCTTTAATCTTATAATATGCTTTTTTGATAAGGATATGTTTGATGAGGGTTTTGAACTTTCCATCGCTAAGTTCTGTAAAACGTATACAAGAAATGACTGCTAGATTTAGTTAATCTAAATTTAGGTATCACATTTTCATTTTACTACGTGTAATTTGTATTATGGAAATCGTTTCTTATTTTGAAAAGTATTTGGGGCTTCTGACTACCCGTAACGACTATCAAAGATCGACAAATGACATCCGGGACCAACGGCTTAACGACAGGTCACATCCGAGACGTTGCCGTTGAATAAAAAAATATGAAGAAAGTATTTTCATTCCAACCGCCCAGAAAAAGGCGATTTATAAAAAGCCTTATATTTTAACACAAAAACAGATTAGGTACGGATGTTCCAAAACGTTTAATCCGACCACAAATTCCTCGTCGTAGTCACAAGCAAATATTATATAGGAGAGTACCCTTTCAGGGGACATATGGGTTCGCTTTCACATATCAAATATAACAGCTTTTATCTGATTAATATTTGTCGTGGCTATATTTGGCTCGTAAAGTCTCATTCACACCGTGACATATTATGTTGACAAGTTGTGTGATCCGTCACACAACATCAACATCGATCTCAAAACATTTCAATGAATGACTTAACATTCCGATGTTAAGTCATTCATTGAAATCCAGACGTAGATATTGAATAGAATAGATATACCTACAGAGTTGTCTGTGTGGTGCCGGACTTAAAGAATAGCACCACCCCTTACTTCCCCTGGGTGTCGTAAAAGGCGACTAAGGATCGTACCGGAGAATGGGCAGCAGCGTTCTCTATGTATTCCACCATCATATCATACTGCGATCGCCAACCCGCCTGCCAAGCGTGGCGATTATGGCAAACCCTCCCAAAATTGGGGGAGGCCTATGTCCAGCAGTGGACGTCTATCGGCTGAACGACGACGACCTACAGGGTGGCAAGGAGGGACACTGAAACTATGAATTCAGCATTTTGGGATGCATGAAGAAGCCTCCTCGTGTAGCGTAGTTTATTCCGCCAGTTACTCAACTGAACCGAGCGCTCGGCGCATCAGGATGCGCCAGGCCAGTCAAATAAGGTTTTGGGTGTGACTGTCCAGGACAGTCACACCCAAAACCTTATTTGACTGGCCAATTCTTCCCTTGCGGTGGTAGGGCTAACGCCCGCCTGGTTTGCGACCACCCTCCCACCGGAGTCCAGTGTCAAGCAGCCTGCTGTGTTTCGTCGATGCGTGGTAGTTCCAGTGCCTTAGGCATCTTCTGGGCACGGTCGTTCCATCATAGACCTCATCCATCGCTTTCCATCAGGCGCGAACGAAGTCAAGAGCGGGCCCATTCAGAAATAAAAAAGCACATGATTCTAGACCCTACTAGAGTAGAAATAACTCGCAGGTTAAAAAAATAAATTTGTTTCATATCTAGAAAGCCTCCCACAAGGTGGACCGATGACCTTGTGAAGGCCGCAGGAAAACGTTGGATGCGGGAAGCACAGGACCGGTCGAAGTGGAGGCGCTTGGGGGAGGCCTATGTCCAGCAGTGGACGTCTTTCGGCTGAAATGATGATGATGATGATATCTAGAAAAGTGCAATACCTACGCGCTCAAAGTGTATGAAACAGCAATAACCGACGAAAATTTGCAACGCAGGTATGTTCAGAATAGGGGTGTGTAACTCTTTACGGAATCGACTCACTCATCCGGATCATTGAAGTGATCAAATGCATTATTTGGATCTGAAACATTACTTTGCTCTGTGCTCATTCCGCGCGACGCGTCACTCTCGAGGTGACTGAGCAGTGTGTGGGCGAGATAGGGAGACTGAGACACACTGAGCTAGTTAACTATCTACAGACTCGCGAGTCGCGAGTGAGCGGGCGACATAATTACAATCTATACAAGTCAGAAAGAGATACCAAATGAGATGAGTATCACTGATACTCTCACAGATTTTGATTCTGTATTTTATATCCTTTGAACCGATGATCAGTGTTTCGGATCATTTCAGTGATCGAGATGCAAATGTTCCAATCGCAAAAATGATACACTTTGCCCACCTCTAGTTCAATCAAGGACTGAATCCATAGTAACACGCTATGCGTCGACGTCCGGCGTCCCTGCCATCCTATTACTTGCAAAAAATCTAGGTACCGAAATCAATATTGTTACAGTTGAGGAAAAATCCATGTCAGTTCTACCCACAGATATAGATAGACCTAGATAACGCAAGTATCACCAAACCAAGCGTGCCTTTTTTTGACTACCTACTGTGACGTCACAAGCACTATTTAGTGATGGGAAAATCAAATCGATTCAAAGACCGCGTGGGGCACCCGTCTCGCTCCACCCGGGGCCTAGCGCCAGCGCTCACGCTCACCCAGTCAGCAGTACTACAAGACTGAGCGCGAAAGTGGCGGCTTACGATTTTTGTACGTAAGCTGGGCACGCGAAGTAGTTGCTCTTGCGTTATCTAGGTGCATCTATATCTGTGGTTCTACCTAATATGGCAAGAATACAAAAAGAAGATACAAGCTGTTGTTTGCGGATAGTTGCGGTTTCGTTCGCATACTAGAGAAACTAGTTTATTTATCTGGATATAATGATGTAATACTGCGTTCACAATTTAGTTTACAACAACATGACATACGATTTTTGGAAAAAGCACTACCACTTCAATTGTTTTGGTCTTTAATGGTAGTAGTCATTCCAAAATCAACTTCATGTACTGACGGCAGCAAATTAATGTAAACTCTATACATATCTATAAATAGGACGCGCCATATAGTGTTAGAAAGAAAGTATCCTTGGTATGATTAGTGGAGTTTTCAACGTTTCTAAAAATGCCCAATGGTTGCACATACCTACTAATAATTGACAGCCAATTATCATGTTCACGACTACTAAAAAAAAACCAAGGCGAGAGTGGATGAATAAAATAAAATATCGCGCACCAGTAACATTTTAAAGTTGTTGTGATTGTGCGATAATGAACTTTATCAAAATATACTATATGGTTCAAATTCTTTAGAATATTGCGCGTATCATCACAACTAAGGTCGAATTTCAAAACATATTACAAGAGATGAGTTGGTCTCATGGTCACTAAGGCAGCTCGATATTCAACGTTGTCTGCGTTTTAAAGTTGGTAATAAGATATTTGTCTGTGTGGAAATAACATCAATTCAACAAAAAGGATTTGAAAAGCCTTAATATGCCATATTTCATCCTAATCCGAACTGTGGGGTAATTGTGTGACACACATAAAATGACAAATGATAGCAATGACTTTCAATTTGACAGTTCGGTAACGTTCGTTGCATTGTTTACGTTGTTGAGCAGACAAAACTTCAAGCCTATGTAGCAATGGATTAGGAATTTTCTTCAAAACCCTTGGACTGTGTTACGCAATTAGTGTGCAGGTTTCTATGCGTGATTAAGTGACAAAAATTCAAACATCTTCACAATCTTTTTAATTTGTTTGTGAAATTATGGGTTGCCTTCATTATAATGGGCCTTTTTTTTGGGTGGGAAATTATCAAATAACTTCTCCCGCTCTGGGCGGAGCGGGAGGACGTGTCAGACTTTTACTGACTAAAACCCACCCGTGTTCGTTCAGTTGCATGTGCCAGGGGCCATGGTATCTCTTTCCAAGAACCCTCGACCATGGCAGGCATCGGCCCTAGCGGACCCCGCCAATTAGTGCTGACATCTCTTTGAGGTCAGCACTAACTCGTCTACCCAGGCCTGGTCCTTACTGGACGGGGAGCTGCCCATTGCTCGCCGTCCGCAAGCCCGCGCCTACGGTGGCCGGGAATCGGCTGTAGATTCCCGACGCCCAGGGCGTCTCCTGCGGCGACTAGGGGCGTGAGGGCGCAAAGATTGCCTCTCCCTCACGCGCTCCGCCTCCTTCTTCGCGAGCATTACTGCTTCGCAAAAGGAGGCGACGGCTCCGTACCATGCCAGCCGGACGCGAGAGATCGCCGCCACCGATCGCCACCGTGAGGACGCGGCGGTGCTCTGCCCAAGCTGGGCAGACCTCCACCATGTCTTTCGGGCGATCCACACAATGGTGACACCCGGGCGTTTCCTCCCGCCTTATCTGTAACAAGAACTTCCCGAAGCAGCCGTGTCCGATGACGACCTGCGTTAGGCGGAAGGTGAGGACGCCGTGGCGCCTCTCCAGCCACTCCTCAAAGAGGGGACTTATCGCCACAATTGTGGCGTGCCCAGTTATAATGGGTCTCAAAATAATGATAGCCTCTTTAAGCTCAATATTACGTTGGTAAGTATATTGTGTGCGTTTTGTTAATAACCTACACAATGAACTTCATACCACTAGGTGCCATATCCGTTCTCATGATTACTTCGTATTGCTCATGGCTCCGATGGAAGCGTTGCGGAAATTGTGGCGGCCCGATTGCGATATAATTTCCCGATATAAATGTGGCCGCGTGTGTACTAGGCTTTAGAGGTAGGTACTGTGCTTCATTTTTATCTTTAAATTATTTCATTTGGAACTCGGTTTTGGGACTCCTGATGACCCGTATTCAGAAATGGTTATTTTGTATTAACTATCAACACAGCAGCGACCGGATATGACAATGCACACGTCCATTTTTTATGGCGAAACATATTCTTTCTCGAAGTTTGATGTAATTTATAAGTAATTGTTTTGCAATTTTTTTTTTGTACCAATATTCAGTTATTAATGTTTGATTTTTTTTTGCTTGAAAGTCGTGTTTAACATTACCTATTTGTTTTGTGCAACATTTTTATCTGTATAAACCAAACCTCGGGGTGCGTGCGACGGGGACATGAGACGCGGTATTTCGGGGCTCCATTATGCCCTGAAGTACAGCTTGTCAACGAATATATTCTAATTCATGTAATGTCATGGTTGTATTGTTTTAGGTTTCAATTTAAAATGGTCCGTAGAAAACATGAAAAAGCTAGTGATGATGTTTTAAGCAAAATAGTAGGATTCAGAAAGGGTCCATCGATTACATAATTAGACCCGACCGATCCCGACCCTCCGTGTCTCGGAAAGCACGCTAATCCGTTGGTCCTTGCCGTCATTCGTGGATCTTTGTCAATCGTTATGACTAGTCAGAAGCCCGAAA
Source organism: Mesoligia furuncula (assembly GCA_916614155.1). Lineage (NCBI taxonomy): Eukaryota > Metazoa > Arthropoda > Insecta > Lepidoptera > Noctuidae > Mesoligia > Mesoligia furuncula. The sequence continues at coordinate 24,643,660 of OU744793.1, forward strand.
GTCTGACAACAAGTCTTACCAAGGAGTATCGTGTTACTTAGTAACTAGGTTGTAGAGGTCAGATAGGCAGTCGCTGCATGTAAAATACTGGTATTCAGCTGCATCTGGTTAGATTGTAAGCCGACCCCAACATATTTAGGAAAAGACTAGGAAGATTGATTGATTGAGCGGGATTCAGCAAGACTGTGAAAGAATATGGTATTCCACAGACCACGTTGGAGCGACTAGTGATTACAATAAACTATGGGTGGAGGACTCTCAGTTCAGATCTTGTTTAAGATATCCGCCATATACCCCGGGGCACAGTTTTTAGTTAATGAAGGGATTATTTTACCATTTGTACGAAATCCTAGATTAATCTATACTAATATTATAAATTCGAAAGTAACTCTGTCTGACTGTCTGTATATTACATTTTCACGCCTAAACCACTGAACGGATTTCGATAAAATTTAGCAGAGGCATAGATTGCATTCTGGGGAAGGGCATAGGATAGTTTTTATCGACATACTTCGTAGGCGAAGCCGCGGGCGGAAGCTAGTAAACAATAAAAGTGTAAATGATTGTAACTACATCTAACGTAGTCGGCCTTATTACAAAACAAGGTTAATATTTATTAAATTCGAACTATAATCCGACAAAGTTAAAGTTCTTGTTACAAAAACTGACGTTAAATCCGAGTCCAAACAAGCAATTTTACATTAAAAACTTTACGATAGTCAGAATAAAGTTTAATAAAAAAAAGTCATTGCTCGCAGGTTGACGCTGGTCTAAATTTAGATCTTGTTTTGTAGTTTTATTCATAGATTCTCTTAACGTCCCCGTTATGCCCCACCTTCCCCTACTTTTACTTTGATGTCGACACGAAGTAAAGGAATTGGACATTTCGGAAATTGAATATTTTGAAACCGTTAGACAATTTGGAAATAGACATTCTGAACTTGAACGACTGGAAATATTTCATGCAGTAAGATTGGTAGCTAGCTTTTTAATAGAAAGTTCACGATCGGCTCCTTTAAGGAATTCGTATGTACAACTGTTTTTTTTATACAGTAAGGAAAATTAATTGTTTATCAAATTGAAACACAACGTCGATCAGGTCGTCGTACGAAAAGAGCCGTAACTTTTTTCGTATAATTTTAACGTATAGGTTTATATTTTGACTTTTTTAATTTTATCGTAAGAATAACCGTATTTTCCGTAAGAAAATAGAAAGAAATTGTCAAAGAATGGTAGTTATGTATTTGAATATACGGGCAAATTAAAATGGTAGTCATTTTGCTAAACAATTAATTTCCCTGACTTTACCTACCTAACTACAAGAACATAATCGAACTACTCAACCAAATGTAACAAAGGTAATGAAATCTTTGTGGCTAAGTCGCGAGTTCATATCGTATCGCAGTAACATAATATCAGACTCTGGGCTGCTACTGAGAAATTCCAGATGGAAAATCCTAATAACACATAATTATCCCAACCTAGGAACCGAACCTAGGACTTCAGTCTCAGCAGTAGCGCTTGCGACCACTAGACAAGGAGGCAGTCAGTTGTAATTATTATAAATGCTTAAGGTGGAAAAAGTCGCGAGCTCAAACTCACTGGTAATCATGGCCAAAAAGCACGGTGAGTCACCTGGCTTCGTGTCCGACAGAGATAGTATTAGTGATGAGCAGTTAGACGCTAACCTACACGCACATCGTTTAGTTTTCAGGCACAGAAACACCGCTCCGAACTGAAAGGCGCGTAAAAAAAATCGAAAAGTGTTTTGGAACATCGAGTTTTATGAAAAGTACACTAAATAAATCAATTACAAATAAAGTTAATTGAACTCTTCGATAACTAAGATTTGTCGGTACTGGATTTGTTTAGAAGATTTTACAGTTCTTTTATTACTTATTTACACCCAAAGTTACGTTAGAAAAAATAGCGAGAAATTCGTCTCTTAATAGTAATCTTTGTTGGCTCATAACTTTTTTTAATGACTTCTTATTTTACTATTCTATTTCCTTACAGACAAAATTAATAATAAGACAAAACGATAGCGTGTACAACTTTGGATGAATGTCAAACAGTAGAGTAATACTCGCCCCAAAATTTGTATGGAAAAAATATCGACTAGTGTAGCCTTAAATTTACAAATTTAAAACGTAAAACCCACTAATCTTAATGTTACTCTAACGTCTCATCTCAGTTTATATTATTATCAAAGGCACTTCCCGTGTCCTTCATTACTGTCTAATTAAATTAACATTTCATAATCAAGTTTGTACTCAAATTAAATTGTGACGAGGTGAAATTAATTGAATATTTTGATGTTTAATAACTTTACGAGCAACGGCGAAATTTGGTTGGAAATTGCAAAATACTGAATAAGTTGGGGTACCCACAAATTGTGCAAGATTAAACTAGAAAAAGAAAATCTATTCAAGTGTAAAATTCGATGTATGTTACTGACAGCTGTTTTAATTTGGATGCACATGATTTTTCAATTAAAGACCACGTTTTGTTACTGCTCGAATCAATTATTACTGTGATTTTTAGTCAATTTCAACCTGTCAGTAGAACTTTGTTTTAGGTCGAAGCCCTCGTAAGCATACTTAGAATACCTTTTTATAAGTTAAGAAACAATGCCCAGCACAGAGCCTGTCTACAAATGCAGGGCTATCGACGCGCAAACTGAAACCATGAATTCAGTAGGGGAAGGTGGGGGAATTGCGGACGCTTAAGCAGAATCACAAATAAAACTCAAACTATTAATAATAATCAGTCTATCTTTAATAATTATTAAACTATAGTCGTTTACCTATCAAATCAACATTAATTATTGTATGAGATCAATCAACATTTATTAAATTTTAATCAAAAACAAAAACATATATGTCCGTAATTACCCTTAGCTCTTGGGGTAAATTCGGACATGCACCGGCGGCATCTGGAATATAGAAATATTGCTACAGGTTTTGATAGATAATGGGGTAATTACAAAAAATGGGGTAATATAAAAAAATAATAGGTTTTTTATAAATAATGGGGTAATTACGGACGTCCGTATTTACCCCAGGCGTAAGGCGGCCATTTGTCCGCAATTGACCCAAACGAGTTAGAAAAAGTACAACAATAACATTTTTAGGTTAACAAAGTTTATCAAGGCAAACGGTTGCACTATTTACTCGTCATTAACATCGCAATCGACAGAAAATATGACTTTTTTACTGACACTTATTCTTTTTGAATAACACTCAAAATAGTTAATACCAAAAATTACATCAAAATCACAAAAAAATTAAAATTTCAATTTCCTTGAAACGTGTGCGCAGCCGTTTGTCGGGAATGTTTGGTGGGCACTATAGATGGCGGAACGTAACGCGTGATCGCGGCGGCGGGACGCGGGCGGCAGGGAAAGAGTAGATATATGTTAGTCCGTATTTACCCCGCGTCCGCAATTCCCCCATCGTCCCCTACATAATTCTAGACCCCTAGCTTAGAAATTTTTCGTCGGTTTAAAAAAAATCTGCTGTTCCATAAAAAAGTACGCCAGCACATAAAGCTACCCGAAACTGTCAAATTTTCCCAATCAACATTGAACCTTATGCTTTGGCTATAAATTTGAAAACCTATTATAGAAATTTGACAGATTGTAGTCGCTTGATGTGCGGGCGTCTGTACAATACCTACGCGGTCTAAATGTAAGGAACATCGAAATCTCTAATAACTGACGAAAAATTTCAACACCGCTCCGGGTGCTTCACAATCATGTACTGAATCCTTGTTAACAGGTTGCGCGTCTCTGCACTCTCTCAATTTAAAACGTCATAAACCGACATCGAATTACAACCAAATTAAAATTCCATTGAACCCTAACGGTATATTATTTTTTTTTTTTTAATGATAATCGTTTATTTTTATCATGTTTGTAAATATGTGAGCACCATGTATCTACCAGATAATTAATTTATATGTTATGGTTTCATTTTTAAGTCTTTTACCTACTGTGATACAGTTATTTTTATTTTAGGTGCATCGTCTTCACATATATATTATATAATTAATGTACATGCAAAATATTGTAAAACATTTTAAAAGAGTAACGGTGGAGTTTCTTGCCCATTCTTCTCCATACGAAATCTACCTTTTGGAATGGGCGACTAGATACAATTCTATTTTAGTAATTTTTGACGTTCAAAAGTGCCTGTTAAGTGCCTATTTGAAATAAATGCTTTGACTTTGACTTTATAATAAAAAAAAAAGTAATTTAAAAAATAAAAAAACCCGACTGCGAAACTGAAAAGCTACAAACAAGCCCATTGAAAATTAAATAAAAGTTGGAAGCAGGCGGGACCCATTTGAATTTGAAAATATAATAAAAATGGTATGGGTCCCGCCTGCTTCCAACTTTTATTTAATTTAAAATGGGCTTGTTTGTAGCTTTTCAGTTTCGCAGTCGGGTTTTTTTTTATTTTTATATTACTTTTTTTATTTCCAGCTTTTTAGTTTACAAATGTGAAAGATTTCGCAAACGATTTAGTTCTTGGTACGTGTTTTTTACGATTTGTCACTTCGAATTACTTTTAACCACATAAGTTATATATATTTTTGTAATCACCTTTTAAAACCCTTTATTTTGATACCCCACTCGATAGGTTTCGAGAGAAAAAAATTTTTTGGAGACTTATTGCGCCTAAAATCTGACATTTTTTTTATTTTATTTTGATATACACAGTGTCACTCTCACAATTAAGACGAATCTAACGGCACCCCTCAAGCTGAAATCGATCAAGCCGTTTAGGCTACAGAGCGTGCCAAAGAAATATACATACATACATACATACACTCGAAAAACATAACCCTCCTTCTGGCGCAGTCGAGTAAAAAGAGACAAAGAATTATTTTTTCGCAATTCATGTCTTAATAGACATTACTGGTAGCAAAGGCCGGGCAGCCTAATCCCCGGATCGGCCTACGTATCGCCTCTTTAATCAAGAAAGTAAGGGATATACCTTTCCAGCATTTTTTTACACCATAATTATAATAACTGGATGATTCCGCAAAGATTAGCAAGGGCACTTCTGGGTAAGCAAGAAATTCTGCGACACACGGCCGATAAGACCATACAAGACTTAAAAATATTTTACTCAAAAGGATTTAGAGTCCTTTGAAACCCAAATCCACTTATGCCAAATTGAAATGAGGGTACAAAGAACGCAGGTAGGCTTAAGAAAACGTTTTCCCTTTTTTATCACATTTGCGGAAATTGAATTGAGCGCCTGTGGTTTTCCAAAGGGACGGCCCAATAGATTCGGAGTTACTTGGGATATTAATTTGTTTAAGGATAGCTTTAGAGAATCTAGATCTTACAAATAAACAATGGTTTACAGACGCCAGCAGACCAAGCTACCCAAAACAGTCAAATTTTCGAAACCAACTTGGAACCTTATAATGCTTAAGTGATAAAGTTGAAAATCTATTAAAGAAATTTGTAGTAGCTTGATGTGCTTGGCATATGTACATACATGGCTGATTCCTATCTAACCAACTGTAAATAATTGAGTAGGAAACGCTCATTACTAACCGATATATATATTTTTTTGATTGATTTTCATAACTGACAATTTAGATATTTGCACAACAAACCTTAAAATGATTAGATTGTTTGTAAGGGCTAAGGGGTAGCTTTCAAACAAATATGTACAGACGCCAGCACATCAAGCTACCCGAAACTGTCAAATTTTCCCAATCAACTTTGAACCTTATGCTTTAGCGATAAAGTTGAAAATCTATTAAAGAAATTTGACAGATTGTAGTAGCTTGATGCGCTGGCGTGTACTAAGAAGAACTGAGCATTGATCACGATTTTCGTCAACCCGCGATTTTTTGAATAAGCTTTCAAACACCGAATCGGCGGGCGCACCAAGCAGCTCGTATGCTCGCCGATACGTCGAAATCTTTGCGGTACGGCGCCGCAACGCATCTTGTGCTCCGGCACTAAAGTTCCAGTAATGCTCGGTTCCTATAAACATAAAACGAATCGTTTCACAACGGTAGCATTTTTTATTGCCAAACTGGGCATATAAATAGATCCGTAAGCTAATTTTACCTGTGATAGCTACTTCCATATGAAAGGGTCTGCTATGTAAGGGTCTGTATGCTATGGAAAGCGATGAGGTATTAGCGTCATTATTGGTAAAAACAAAAGTCTTAATTTAATATATAAATTACAGAAATCGATATATTTAATAAATTTATTATTCCTTCAGAATTAAAATAATAATAATTTAATAAAATTTAAATAAAAATTATAATAAAAATTATAAATTTTTAAATTTTCCTGTTGACAGAGATGCGGATGATTTTTTTGATGCCCTTTAATTATTTCTCCTCCTTTTTATATACTTGTACATATTATTATTATTATTTTAATTCTGTTAGCTTTCAAAATTATGTTTTAATGTACCTTGATGGAAATAAAATAACAACTATTTGAACAAATTACACAATGAAATTCTTTTCCCATTTATATTTGAACATTATTTCTTCAAAAATTATATAGGTAAGTTTATGTGTTGTATTCCAAATGTATCAGAAAGATGTCACTTCTCAAATTTCACTCCTGTGTGTACAATCAGATGTAATTCAGTCCTAAATCCTATTAAAATCAAGCCTCCTCAGATTCTGAGTGGTTTTATAATCTCGGGAACCTTTTTCACGAGATTGAACAAACTTGCGCCGAAATTAAGTTATTATTGTTGAGATTTTTGGGAGTTATTCTTGGAGCTCCTGGTAAAAAGTCTTTAGGGTATAATTATTTTGTTTATGTCAACAGATCGCACTTGAGATTTTCTGCTCAACATATTACAGTACCTAACTCTCACAAAACGTGACGTAAATCTGAACTAGCCACCCTATGATGTAACTTTTCAAAAAGTCACTCGGTTCGAAACTGTATTATTATATACCAGCTTTTAGGGGATTTCAATCAACTCAGCCTATCGCGGTCCACTGCTGGACATAGGCCTCTCCCAGACTGCGCCACAGCACCCTGTCCTCCGCCTTCCGCATCCAGTCTACCCCAGCCACTTCTTTAGGTGGTCCGTCCATCTAGCTGGGGGGCGTCCTACAATACGCTTGCCGATACGCGGTCTCCACTTAGGGGCTTTGCTTTTTGGAATACCTAGAAAACGTGCAATACCTACCCGGCCAAAATGTACAAGCATAATCAGAGAATAATGTTCCCACTGTGTATGTCCCAGCACAATGGCCTCCTCTCTTCGAGAGGTGCAGGCTAATCTATCACGCGGATCCAGTGTTGCGCGTACTGGGTCGTAAGGTACCACAAGTGCACAGTGCGGATTGGCAAAAGTTACATCTCTTCGAATTTTTGGTTCTAGGACATGCCAGTTTTCTCTCGATGTTTTCCTTGACCGTTTTGAGAGCAGTGGTGATGAAATTATTTACACAAAGTAAAACGCCTGTGTGGGTTCGAACCCAAGAAATACATCACGTAAGTTGGGGCCACTTAGGTACAGTACTATTATGAATGAGCGCATGACGGGCGGCGCGGGTGAGCATGTTTTTGTACGGACAAACAGGTAACTTAACAAGCTTATACCTTTGTGATTTTTCATGATATAGTTTTGACATTTTGTAAATAGATACTTTACATAAAAATACTAGACACGTGTTTCGGGTTTCGCATATACTAAAAATAATGTTGTAGATAAGCAGAAAAGGAAGAAACAAAAAAAAGTCTTAATAAACAGACCCTCCGCTACTGTTTTTACTAATATCTACTAAGATGGCGTCCTTTACAGACGGGTGGACTTAATAAGCTTAGCAATAGGGTCACGTTTCTCCAGGGAAGGGGTCAAGGACACCTCGCGGTGAAAACCCAACTCGCTTCACAGTCGTTTGGTGTTTATTTTTGGTGATATTTTGCTAAATGACTGTACATTCTCACATTATGGGAGGACGTGCGGTCGTGGGATCGGCCGCCCGTCGGTGGTGGTGGAGTCCGCTAGGCATGGCGAGCTGATAATAGTTGGGGTAGCGGCGACTGTACGAGTGCCCGGGCGCCTGACTCATGGTCGTGGAATAAACCGTGGGGTTTTAGTCAGCAGGAGTTCGACTTACCTCTCGGTTATCCCTAGACGGAAGGTATCCATGATGATTTCTTCACAGGAGAAAAGGAAAAAAGAAGGTATGTAAAGAACCCTTAATATAAAACCACTTACCAATAGGAGCTGGACCACCAAGCCATCCAGGCGCCCATCCTGCTCCCAGCCCCTTCCTCTGTCGGGCCAGGAGTTGTATTGTCAGCGCATACGTCAGCAGCATCACCATCAGCGGTATGTAGAATGAGATGATGGACCCGATAGCCTTGTACAGGTTGTCTGGAACCTGGCAGGAGCCATCGATGAGGACTGAGTCTGCATTCTGTGAATGAGCAGAGAACTGAAGTGAGTAAAAGATTTAGAAAAGCGGTCTGTTGTTTTTTAAGGGTTCCGTGCCCAAGAGATGCCAACAGGACCGTATTACTAAGGCTTCACTGTCCGTCCATCCGTCCGTCTGTCACAGGGCTGTATCTTATGAACCGTAATAGGTAGACACTTGACATTTTAACAGAGTTATGAACTACAATGGCCGCTGTAAAAAAATAACACCGGAGTCTGGCGTCTAGCAGCCTGCTGTGTTTCGTCGATGCGTGGGAGTTCCAGTGCCTTAGGCATCTTCTGGGCACGCTCGTTCCATCATAGACCTCATCCATCGTTTTCCATCAGGCGTGAGCGAGGTCAAAAGCCGGCCCATTCAGCAATAAATAAATAAATAAACATAAAGTAAAGCAAAATATTAAAGGGGAACCCCCTATAAGAAAAATCTAATGTTAAATATTGTACGGTGGTACTCGTACTTGGCAGCGTTTTGTGGGTGTGCACTGTTTTGAGTTCGTAAAAGCAATCGTGTTAATAAAAATGGTTTTGAGCGACTGAACGTGTTTGATCCCCACTTGTTGCTCAATTGACGTATACCTTTTTACAATAAAGACGGGAAAACAGGCGCGACGTGACAGCGTGACAGCTCTAGTAGAATAATTCCTATGAATAATTCGTAGAAATTGTTCTACAAGAGTCGCGTCGCGCCAGTCTGCCTTTAGAAAACTTGGCCGGGATACTAATAATGTAAAGCGCTCATATCTGGCTAGTAGGTAATCTTAATAGTTAGGCATAACTACTTATACATTGTTCCGTTGTAATGTCGACTATAACATTAATTAAACGTTATTTTTTATTTATGCACAATTTTCCAAAATAGCATCTTGGAGCTGTCGCAGGGGTCATTTCCCCGGCAAATGACCCCTGCGACAGCTCCAAGATGCAATTTCACGGATCATAACATCGCTACAATGAAATTGAAACGCATGACGTGCAAACAGTAGGCAAATTGATTGAAAGAGAGAGAACTTAACTTTTCAAATTACGAATTATTTTAAGCTGTTATAATTTTTATGACTACGGGCGATATTAATTTAACGATTGAAAGAATACCGTAACTTTCATCAACTGTTTATGGCTCTCTAATCATCATCTCAGCTGCCTAGCCTTTTCCTTTTCCTATGATGGGGTCGGCTTCCAGTGTAACCGGATGCAACTGAACACCAGTATTTTAAATGGAGCGACTGCCTATCTGACCTCCACAACCCAGTTACTGGGTAATACGATACCCCTTGGTAAGACTGGTTGTCAGACTTTCGGGTTTCTGACTACCCGTAACGACTGTCAAAGATCTACGAATGTCAGCCGGGACCAACGGCTTAACGTGCTTTCCGAGGCACGGAGGGGTCTCAAATATTAGATAGATATAATATCATTTTAATTATTAGGTACCGGTTTCATGAACAATTTATTAGTAGCCACGGTACGCACGCGTGCTCGGCTGTACATCGATATTTGAAAATCTAGTACGTGATAAAATACTGCCTGTGTCTTGTCTGTGTGGTGCCGGACTTAAAGAATAGCACCACCCCATACTTCCCGTGGGTGTCGTAAAAGGCGACTAAGGGTCGTAGCCGAGAATGGGCAGCAGCGTTCTCTATACATTCCACCACCATACCATACTGCGATCGCCAACCCGCCTGCCAAGCGTGGTGATTATGGCAAACCCCTCCCCCCTTTTGGGGGAGGCCTATGTCCAGCAGTGGACGTCTTTCGGCTGAAAATGATGATAAAATACTGCAGCAATATTTTGACGTCAATGCGAACGTAGGCTTAAGTGTAGGAGATTCGCCATACTTTAATACCTAACTCAGGAAATGCTTCTACTTTTAATGGGTAAGAAACAGGTTATACTTTTAAACAGTTTTAATATCCAGAACAAAGTTGATTTTTTTATTACTTTGTTTACACTTTGGAAAAAAAAAGGATGATGGATGATGTAATAAAAGCAATTCAGGGCAGTATCAATAGCAATAGTTTTCATTTTGACAGTTCAACAACATTCATTGCATTATATACGTTGTTGAGCAGACAAATTTGTCGAACATTTAAAGCAATGTATTAGCAATATCCGTAAAATATCCATAAATTACCGACGCATATGGACTTCTGAAACAATAAAAAAGTTTACGGGAACCGATAGCAATCAACACGACAACAATACCGCTTGCTGGCAGAACCGGGTAGGATTAATTCCCACTCTTTCAAAGTAAAACGATGGAACATTTGAACAAGACGAAGAGAGTTTAATGGGAGTAAGTCCAAAAGTGATCAACGTTTTCGTGATATGACCTACTGATTGTACGGTGGGTGGTGTCAATTTTCCAGTTTTCACGAAGGGCGTTTCAGATGTATGATTTCCTTTGGGTAGACAAGAAAAATAGAGATTTTTTGTTTGTTTCTATGAGTGTGTTGTGATATTCCTGTGCGCGTCCCTATAAATACTTTTTCTTTCTTTCTCTAAACCTAAACCAACCTAAAATAACCTAAAATATTTCATTGGAAAAATACCCAGGGAAAGACTGGAGGTGCCTTTGAAACGCCAGGCCAAATCCTAGTCAGGTACCTAAGGCATGCGGTCGTGGGATCGGCCGCACTTGGTGATGGGGCCCGCTGGGCATGGCGGGCTGTTACCAGCCGGGGATGCGGCGAATGTACAGACACCAGCACGTCAAGCTACTACAATCTTTCAAATTTCTTTAATAGATTTTCAACTTTATCGCTAAGGCGTAAGGCTCAAGGTTGATTGGGAAAACTTGACAGTTTCGGGGTAGTTTGATGTATTGGCGTCTATAAAAGTATCTTACGGCCCCCTGACTCATGGTACTAGACGGAACAGAGGGGGTTGTAGTCGGTAGAAGTCCGACATAACTCACCGTTCAGACGGACCCTGCGTCTATCCACGGATATAAAGGTACCTAAGACAAAGACGTACGTACGACGCGTACCGCGAGGGCTGGTTCGAGGTGGCGCGGGAAAAGACTTCCTGGAAGGATTTGGGGGAGGCCTTTGCCCAGTTGAGGAACAGCATAGGCTAGCAAAAAAAAAAAACAAAGATATATAAGATAATTGAGATTAGTTCTGCTATAATAAAAAACCCACAGAACTATCCGAAATTATTACAATTCCTTCGGAAAATGCCATCCCATTTTCATCTACACAGGCAAAATAGGCAAAAGATTATTCCATCTTATTCTATTTATAAATATTAACGTTCTGTAGATTATTTTCTCTGTAACTGATATAAATGCTTATTGCTCAATCTAGAACTCGCTCGCTTTGGGTGATATTATCGTAACATTTTATTGTTATTGTACCTTTACTCCGAAACGGCTAACATCATAATATAGTTCCGAAAATAAACTTTTATTTTATATGTAACGATATTCTTTGGATGTTGTTACATACAAACATAATTATAATTTCTTGATAATTTTTGATGTTTGCTAAGTAAATGTGGATTATATTTCTTCATCCGGTCGTTTGATGGTACATTATCCTTATATGTTAACATTTAGGTGTGTGCCACTTCCAAAAAAATTATCAATAAAACGACAGCTAAATTATAAGAAAAAGGTTGTCAAGAAAGATAGATCCCTTTGTGCAATATATATATATCCCACCAAAAACATTTTCATGTAAAATGTTGCCAAGACGAAACCATATGGCTCGCACTGTCAAAAAGTTATCAGATCTCATTAGCTAAGCTTCTAACTCTACACGCCCTAAATCTACAAGCCCTAACTTCACAAACTCTAGTCCTTAGTCAAAATATGAGGCTAGGCCGTTTTGTTACTACAAGAACTAAACAGAAAAGACAGAAAAGAAAAGAAACAGAAAACAACAGAAAAGAAATGAACAATGAATCAATTTTGCACCTTACGCCCATGTGATAGTAGCGAAACGGCCAAGCGTCATATTTTGATTAAGGTGTAGAGTTTGTGAAGTTAGGGCTTGTAGAATTAGGGCGTGTAGAGTTAGAAGCTTGGCTCACACAGAGCAATTTTATTGCCCGTTGAATAAAATAATGTGAAGTAACGCAATAAGAAAAGTTTTATCGTTGAAACGGTATTACTATTGAGCAACTTGTAATATTGCACTCAGCGAGCTACTAAATTGCTCCATGTCTGGGCAAGATTGAGCAACATCGCACTAGAACCGAAATACTCTTTATAGCGTTGTGTGGCAATTACTGTGTATGAAGAAAAGGTAGAAGGAAGGGAAAAGAAAGAAAGAAAAAGGCATAAAAAGAACAGAAATACAAAAAAAAAATAACAAGTTGGAGGAAAACATGCGTCACATTCATGCAAAACGGCCATCGCTCAGGATAATGCTAAGACCCTATGCGAGACAGAGCCCCAGCGTTGGTTTTCTGCGACAGCCTAGCGGTAGGCAAGGTAGGTTTGGAAGAGAAAATATCTCATTAAGAGTCCCTATCAATTTCTTGGACTAAAAACAGAAAAATCAGTTTTTTTCAGCGCAAATTTCTCAATATCCTTAAGTTATCTAGTTTTTTTAAAAATACACAAGTATTTATCACCTATCTATCAAGAAAGTGTACGAATTTAAGTTTTGATAACTACTTAAAATATATTCCAAAAAAAAAACAAACACATGTTTTTACGTAATCACGAAACACCAAGTTTTTCAATTGCTTTCTTAGCTAACTGGTAGCAAATAACGATCTGAATAAAAATCCTAAATACTAGGCATATAGTATATTAGTAAGTCTACGATTTTTTTTTTAAGTTTAATGAATTAGTACTTGTAAAAAAATGTTGACTACGCTGAAAAAACCCAATAAAGTCATGCGCAAAACCGTCCTACGCGTAAGAATTTATTGAAAATAACAAAAAGTGTTAAATATTTTAAAATTTGAGGTGTTTATCTACAAAACTCGATTTATATATTTTTATTTTGACTACTAATTTCATCATCATCATCATTTCAGCCGACAGACGTCCACTGCTGGACATAGGCCTCCCCCAATTTTGGGGTGAGTTTGCCATAATCGCCACGCTTGGCGCCTGGGTTGGCGAACGCAGTATATAACGCAGTATGGTATGATGGTGGAATGCATAGAGAACGCTGCTGCCCATTCTCCGGTACGACCCTTAGTCGCCTTTTACGACACCCACGGCTACTAATTTTATTTTATTAAAATATCTAAATAATGCCTTATAAACGAATTTATATTAAGTAGTTAATCAAAACATAAATTCGTAGACTTACTAGATAGATAGGTGATAAATACTTGTGTATTTAAAAAAAACTAGATAACTTAAGGATATTGAGAAATTTGCGCTGAAAAAAAATGATTTTTCTGTTTTTAGACCGCGAAATTGATAGGGACTCTTAACGTGTCAAGTGTACACCAAGTGTACATAAGAGAAAGTGCTAGAAACGTCAACGATACACCAAGTGTACGCAACAGTGTCATTGTTCTATTGTCAGTGTCATTGTTAAAACAATGACTTCACTGCGCCCATTCAACTACTCCGACGCGTGGGGCGTTTCGACAGGTGAAGGGCAAAAGTGTGAGAGGTTAAACAGAATTATTTACCCAAAACCGGTAGATACCATGTTATACACCTTCAGTCATCCATCATTCCCTCAAAATCCAACCCTCATCAAAGGCACTAAATCTCCAAATTACTTAGCAACAAAAGGAAGATTCAATTAATTCATTTCATTCATTACAATTTCAATTGTTAATCGTGTAGCATTAACAATAGATCGTAACTCATTGTCAGGAGTATTGATCTGTTATGGAGAAGCGGTAAGATAACCTACCTTTCTTTTTGTTGTCAGGAGAAGCCTTCAAAAGGCACCTGACCTCCGGGGAGGGAGGTCGGGGAGTGTGGGATTTTTACCTCACTAAAACCACCCCGGTGATCACGATTAGCACATAGGGGTGGTCCCGTTCCTCTTAAAAGACCAATTCCGGAACCCCCCGTGCAACGCCTCTAAGGCACAGCGGAACTTTCAAATTTTCTTACTTTTTTTGCAACTTGCAGGTCAATATAAGGTTGTATGTTGATCAAAATACGATTCGCGACCGTAAGATATATATTTATATAAAATATATATTTCGTCTCATCTCATCTGCCTAGCCTTTTCCGAACTATGTTGGGGTCGGCTTCCAGTCTAACCGGATGCAGCTGAATACCAGTATTTTACTTGGAGCGACTGCTTATCTGGCCTCCAGAACCCAGTTACTGGGTAATACGATACCCTTGGCAAGACTGGTTGACAGACTTTCGGGCTTCTGACTACCCGTAACGACTGTCAAAGATCCACGAATGACAGCCGGGACCAACGGCTTAACATGCTTTCCGAGGCACGGAGGGGTCACGGTCTGTAAAGATGGTCACCCTTCCACAGACCAACCCCGGCAAGCGTAGCTTAACCTGATCGATCGACCTGTGCGGCTGTTATTATTTAGCCACGGGCCCCTCAAGATTTAATATGTATTTACAGAATTGAAATCATTACAATCATCAATAGAAGTCTAGTTGGTATTGGCCTAAGATGTAATGATTTTATGACAATATAGTCATTCAATATGTGAACAGAGTTTTATTGATGACTAGCTTCTGCCCGCGACATCGTCCGCGTGAGATTTCGGCCCGCCCGCGCTGTTACTTAGTTTTCGCTTACCGTTCCTTCTTTTTCTTTTTCCTCGGCTCCTAAGTGTGGTAGCGTGATATTAAATAGTCTATAACCTACCTTAGGAATTGGGCTATCAAATGCAAAAAGAATTTTTCATATCCGACCAGTAGTTTCAGAGATTAGCGCGTTCAAACAAACAAACTCTTCAGCTTTATTATTAGTATAATAGATTTTAATCATATTTTGACAACAGAAGGCCAATTCTCGTAGTGGGATCCAACGAAAATAATCCATTTAAAACGTTCAAAATCTAGTTGCAGTCTCGTCTCGGCGACAAACAAATGTCAAAAGCTTGTCAAAATGTAGAGAAATTAGAGGTATTTTTGACAAATTGAGACTGAGATCAGACTGTGAACGTTCTTAAAATTACGAGTATTGTCCCTTTGGTTGGGTGGTGTCAGTATCAGGATACTGACCTGCAAATTGCAAAAAAACGTAACGAAATTTGAATTTCGTCACTTCATTATGGCGCTTTAGCTGTGATCTATTGTTAAACTAAGAAGTTCAGAGACAAAAGGGCTATAAGATGAACGAGTGTTTACGATGTAAATTTTTTATTTTCTTACTGTCCCTTTCTATACAGGTACGTCCTTATCTTTATTTCTTAGACAATGTTTATTAGTATACCTTAGCGAACTATTAATATTGTATTGCATAGCTGTTTATTGTCCCAAAAAAAAAAAGTCAGTCAGTCGTTACGGGTAGTCAGTCTGACAACCAGTCTAACCAAGGGTTATCGTATTACCCAGTAACTGGGTTGTGGAGGTCAGATAGGCAGTTGCTCCATGTAAAATACTGGTATTCAGCTGAATCCGGTTAGACTGGAAGCCGACCCCAACAAAGTTGGGAAAGGGCTAGGCAGATGAGACGATGATGAATAATAAAAAATGAAAAAAAAACCGGGCAAGAGCGAGTCGGACTCGCGCACCGAGGGTTCCGTAACATCCGGGTTTATGCATAAGGTTTATGTTTATGAAATTAAATGTTTTTTTTTATTTTTGAGTTTATTGAATGAATGGTAAATTGTTGTTTACGATTTATGACGTATTAAAAAAAAACTACATACTAGATCTCGTTCAAACCAATTTTCGCTGGTAGTTTACATGGTAATGTACACCATATATATTTTTTAGTTATATCATTCTCTTATTTTAGAAGTTACAGGGGGGGGGACACACATTTTATCACTTTGGAAGTGTCTCTCGCGCAAACTATTCAGTTTAGAAAAAAATGATATTAGAAACCTCAATATCAAGAAGACCTACCCATAGATACCCCACACTTATGGGTTTGATGAAAAAAAAAAATTTGAGTTTCGGTTCTAAGTATGGGGAACCCTAAAATTTGTTGTTTTTTTCTATTTTTGTGTGAAAATCTTAATGCGGTTCACAGAATACATCTACTTACCAAGTTTCAACAGTATAGTTCTTATAGTTTCGGAGAAAAGTGGCCGTGACATACGGACGGACAGACAGACAGACGGACAGACAGACAGACAGACATGACGAATCTATAAGGGTTCCGTTTTTGCCATTTGGCTACGGAACCCTAAAAAGTAGCAGATAGGAAGCACTGTCTGAATAACTATTCATTTCGTGTAGCAGCATTGCCGTGCTTAGGTTTAAATGAAATGGATGCCGTAATAAATTGTAAGTCTTTACAACTTTGTTTCGTTAAGCAGTTTTTGCACACAGTTGCATCATCATACTGCTTCGACTTTATAGTTTTGCTAGCTGTGCCCCGCGGTTTCACCTTCGTTAATTTGAGGAAAAAACCTACTAAAATATATTCCACCCCTCATGACCGGCCGCCTTGCGGAGTTATCTTCAAGCAATGATATCTCCTTTTTTTTTTTTTTGGGTGGGAAATCATCAAATGACCCCTCCCGCTCTGGGCGGAGCGGAAGGGAGTGTCAGACTCTTACTGACTAAAACCCACCCGTGTTCCTTCAGTTGCCTGTGCCAGGTGCCACGGTATCTCTTTCGAACAACCCGCGACCCTGGCGGGCATCGGCCCTAGCGGACCCCGTCAGTTGGTGCTGACATCTCCTTGAGGCGCGCGTGGAACACAACGCGCCGTCGACCCGGGCCTGGCGAGCTGCCCATTGCTCGCCGTCCGCAAGCCCGCGCCTACGGTGGCCGGGAATCGGCTATCGATTCCCGACGCCCAGGGCGTCTCCTGCGGCGGCTAGGGGCGTGAGGGCGCAAGGATTGCCTCTCCCTCACGCGCTCCGCCTCCTCCTTCGCGAGCATCACTGCTTCGCAGAAGGAGGCGACAGCCTCCCATGCACTCTCGCTCCGTACCATGGCCCGGACTAGGGCCGGACGCGAGAGATCGCCGCCGCCGATCGCCTCCGTGAGGACACGGCGGTGCTCTGCCCAAGCTGGGCAGATCTCCACCGTATGCTCCACCGTGTCCTCCGGGCGATCCACACAATGGTGACACCCGGGCGTTTCCTCCCGCCCTATTCTGGACAGGAACCTCCCGAAGCAGCCGTGCCCGGTGAGGACCTGCGTTAGGCGGAAGGCGAGGACGCCGTGGCGCCTCCCTAGCCACTCCTCAAAGAGGGGACTTATCGCCGCAATTGTGGCGTGCCCAGCACTGGGTTGCGACAGTCGCACTCTCCATGTCGCCATGAGATCCCGCCGGAGCTCTGTCCGCTGCGCCGCGATTTGTCGCGGCAGCGGAGTTACGCCCCGGCGTTTTACCTCCTCTCGCCACTCCCATATGTGAGCGAGGACTTTGGCCTCCAGATCCCATGGCGGCAATCCGGCAAGGAGGCAACAAACAATGATGACAAGCAATGGAAACAAGCAATGATATCTCCTAAGATATTCATTGAAATCAAATAATGTCAAGGGCAATTTTGTTTAAAATTAAATACTTGTGTTGAATAACGTATTTATTTGGATAAGGATTAATATCATGTTTAAAAAAAACACCTTCGCAAATAATGCATTATTTTAGAACTGATTACCATAAAAAACATTTTTACAAAAAAAAACAACCGTCTTCCAAAAAAAACACTACAAATTGAAAAATAACTTTAATTTCGGAAGTCGGTGTCTTCGGTTCCGCGTTTTCGTTTATTGACACCGACTTCCGAAATTAAAGTTATTTTTCAATTTGTAGTGTTTTTTTTGGAAGTCGGTTGTTTTTTTTTGTAAAAATGTTTTTATTTTTCACTTTTTAGTGGGTCAGTTTGTAATTTATCTAAGTTACAATAGCCTAATGCCAACTGTTCATCACCTTTTACAAAATTTTGCTTTTCCCGATGCTGGGACGTTAATTGTTGAGGAGTTCTCCCGGTAAGAACCAGGAGATCCTCAACAATCACTCGCAATACGAGCATAAATTGCTTAGCAACCATATTAAAGTAATTGAATCGCAACCCGTGAAATATTTGTCAGTGAGTAGTTCCGATGGCCATCTGTGATCTTCATCATCAGCTCCACTTTACCAAGTGATGATTTCCGAGAGCAAATGCTCAAGTTACTTTAAAAAATATCCAAATCGCTGTAGCTTTGCCTATAAAATTTGAGGGTTTCCCTCGATTTCCATGGAATCCTCTCATCAGATTCCAACTTGATGATAACCGACCACAAGGACCACCTCGAGAGTATACCCTTTCAAATAAAAAAAAAAAACTTTTGGAATCGGTCCAGCCGTCTTCGAGTAATCGGTGAACATACACAAGGTAGCTACTGTAAACTGTTGAGGAATTCCCTTAACTGTCCTTCGTCTTCATCATCAGACCCCTAATGACAGTCGCAACCCATCTAGGTGTAAAGTTCACATCAATACAAATTAATCAAGCCCAAACACAAGGTAACTGCTGTAAATCGTTGAGGAGTCCCCTTGACTGTCTTTCGGCTCCATGATCAGATTGACTCCAGGCTTTCATCAAATTGTAGTGCTTTAAAATACTTAATGAAAAAATTAACAAACGCACTAGTCGCTCCTACGATTTTCGAAAGTTCCCCTCGATTTCACTGGGATGCCATCATCAGATCCTGGTTTCCTTATCATGGGACCACCCTTGGCATATATCCTTTCCAACAAAAAAAGAATAATCAAAATCGGTTCATAAACGACGAAGTTATCCGCGAACACACATAAAAAAAAAATATATATATACGGTCGAATTGAGAAACCTCCTCCTTTTTTTGAAGTCGGTTAAAAATAGGTTATGGTAAGTCAAAAGGAGACTGTCGCAGGCCTTTTTTTATACTTTTAAAGGGGAACAATTCATGATTTTTGCGTAACTTTAATCGTTTACGCAGCGGACGCAACGGAAGTTTTTACAATATTTTGCATTGATGCTCCGCTTCTATAAGTCATAGCGTTATGTTATATAGCCTATAGCCTTGCTCGAGAAATGGACTATCTAACACAAATATAATTTTTCAATTCAAACCAGCAGTTCCTGAGATTAGCGCGTTCAACCAAACAAACAATCAAATAACCAACTCTTCAGCTTTATAACGAGTATAGATTTTGGACTTAGTCACAGTTTGAGGAAGCATTGGTAGTCTAGTGGTGTGACTGCGACTTACGAGTTGTAGGTCGCAGGTTCGAACCCAGACAGGCTCTTTACTTCGTGTACAGTCAACAAAAGAGACAAGTATGCAGGATCGTCAGATATAGATGAAGTTTAATAAGAAACCGATGGATGATGTTGACAGAAATTTAATTTGATAAATGAGATGTTTGTTTTCTATTAATAAAATAAAATTTTATTCGAGAACTTCCATAGGTTTCTTAGTAAACTTCAACTGTATCCGACAATCCTGCATACTTATCTCTTTTGTTGACTGTACATTATTTCATCACCACTGCTCTCAAAACGGTAAAGGAAAACATCGTGAGGAAACCCGCATGTCCTAGTACCCAAAATTCGAAGACGATGATTATCTACCAACACGCACTGGGCCCGCGTGGTGGATTACGGCCCACTCCCTCTCACTGGGAGGAGGCCTGTGGTCCCAGCAGCGGGAACATTATAGGCTGATTATGTATTTATGACAGTTTTAAAGCAGTTTGTGTCGAGCAGATATGCTAATAAAGTATAAAGTAACTTTAAAAAAACTGGCCAAGTGCGAGTCAGACTCGCACACGAAGGGTTCCGTACCATAAGGCATAAAACGCCGATAAAAACGTTTCTTTTATACCCCTTTAAATTTGAACTTTATTTTATTTTTATTATTTTTTATTACAGCGGCAACAGAAATAGGTACATCATCTGTGAAAATGTCAACTATCTAGCTATCATGGTTCATGAGATACAGCCTGGTGACAGACAGACAGACAGACAGTGGAGTCTTAGTAATAGGGTCCCATTTTTACCCTTTGGGTACGAAACACTAAAACACGATTTTAATAAAATTATCCATCACCAACTTATTCGCTATAGGTAAATTTGCACACATGTGTAACAACAACAATAACAACATCAACACCATAACTACAACATTTTCTTCGTCTTTACTACTCGTATTTTGAACACGCTTTAATTGAACAGAACAGCCATCATCTGCCTAGCCTTTTCCCAACTATGTTGGGGTCGGCTTCCAGTCTAACCGGATGCAGCTGAATACCAGTATTTTACATGGAGCGACTGCCTATCTGACCTCCACAACCCAGTTACTGGGTAACACGATACCCTTGGTAAGACTGGTTGTCAGACTTTCGGGCTTCTGACTACCCGTAACGACTGTCAAAGATCCACGAATGACAGCCGGGCCCAACGGCTTAACGTGCTTTCCGAGGCACGGAGGGGTCTCGGTATGTAAAGATGGTCACCCATCCACAGACCAACCGCGGCAAGCGTAGCTTAACCTGATCGATCGAACTGTGCGCTGTTATTATTTAGTCACGGGCCCCTCTTCTTCTCTCATTGAACAGAACAGCCATCATTTATAAATAATCTCGCACTCGACGTCTGTCTCCAATTTAATTGTAATCGGATCCCATTTCAATTGATTGCTAGTTGAAACAAAAGCGTTAAGCAAACTTTATCAATTAATTGATCAACAGTGTTATCAATCACAAAGAAGTTTCAATTAAATTGATCTTTTATCGTTTAATGGTGCAGGCAAAGATTAATTGGTTCTAAATAAATGAAAATATCTATTCTATTAATAAAGCTGAAGGGTTTTTTGTTTGTTTGTTTGTAAGCGCTAATCTTGGGAACTGGCAAGCGGATTTGAGAAATTCTTCTTTGCATTTGATAGCCCTATTCTTGAGGTAGGCTTTATAGGCTACTAGCTGCGCCCCGCGGTTTCACCCGCGTAAATGTCGGGATAAAAAGTGGCCTATACGTCAGTACAGGGAGTCAGCTACCTCCATACAGAATTTTATCAAAATTGGTCCAGCCGTTTGAGCGTGAACAAGTAACAAACATATAAACACACACACATACACACTCACAAACTGTCGCCTTTATAATATTAGCGTCATGTAGGTGCCGGACAAAAAGCAAAAAACTGGCCAAGTGCGAGTCGGACTCGCACACGAAGGGTTCCGTACCACAAGGCAAAAACGCCGAAAAAAACACGTTTTTTGCCCTCCTAAAATATTTATTTTATTTTATGTTTAGTATTTGTTGTTATAGCGGCAACAGAAATACATTTGTGAAAATTTCAACTGTCTAGCTATTGCGGTTCTTGAGATACAGCCTGGTGACAGACAGACAGCGAAGTCTTAGTAATAGGGTCCCGTTTTTACCCTTTGGGTACGGAACCCTAAGAAGGCAGAAAGTTTGCTCAGCAAAAACGTATGGACAGCGCGAGCACGTGATGCGCTGCATGCGACAGGGTGGGTCGGGGGAACAAGCAATTTAACGCGGACGAAGTCGCGGGCAAAAGCTAGTTGGAGGATAAAGATCGGAAAACTTGGTAATCGTTCGTTGAGTTGTAATATAGTTTTGCACTTGCGATTACGTCGCAATTAATTGAAACTTGAATTCAATTAGTTTCGAATGCCATTGAACTGTTATATTTTAGCAATAAGTCTTGTAAGAATTTATTAAAATTGCAAAACTAGATTGACGCTATGACATTGAAGGAGATAAGTGCCTGTAGATATTATTTTCAGGGGTGGAATTGAAACAACATTTCAATTAAGTTTAAACAAAGGATAAGCTCACAGACGGTTATGGAATGCTTAAAAAAAACGAGAATTCCCAGCATTTGTTCAGAAAGCTAGACTTATATTTTTTTTAAATAGTTGGTGACGCCGATTCCCTTGTTCACAAATTAAACTAAATTTAAGTTCAGTAGGTACATCTTTTTGTTTCTATTTCATTAAGAAAAGGACAGAAGATAAATATTAGTTTAGTCCTATCAAATTAGACAGCGCTTAGCGTAAATTGACGTATTTTTAGTAGCCATGTTTTTAATCACGTCTAAACTTGCTATGGAGTATCTTAATTTGACAGGACTGAACTAATATTTATCTTCTGTCTTTTTCTTAATAAAATAGAAAGAAAAAGATGCACTGAATTTAAATTTTGTTTTGTTTATGAACAAGGGAATTGGCGCCATTGCCGTTATTTCATTACCCGTTTTTTTTTTCTAAATTATTTCTCAGAATCAACTTTAGCTTTAAATAAAAATAAATATTTTTCGTGAAGGTATAAGATTCAAGGATAGCATTCCTTCGGGTATCGCACAAGGACATGGGTCTAAAACAAAACCTCTTAGGAGAGTTACGTCTAACATAATGTGACATCAAAATGGGATTCTATCATTCTTCGCACATATGTCTTGTATGTCTTTTCTAGAGTATTTCAAGTGTTTTTTCGATGAAGAATAAAATAATTATATTTTTTTAAACCTTTTGATTCAAAATTTTATTTAAAGTGTTTACTTAATTTAAAAAGCTAACAGTCTTAAAATAATAATTATATTTACAAGTATATAAAAAGGAGGGGAAATAATCAACGGCCTCAAAAAATTTGTCCGCATCGATGTCAATAGGAAACGTGCCCAAAAGGCTGGCAGCATTGCCACGTTGTATGGCAATGCTGATAATAATAAATAGGTATTTAGCATTTGTTTCTGATTAAACTCAAGTTACTAGAATGAGTAAGAAATACACAATAAATATTGATTCAAAAGATTGTCCGTGAAGGTCTTTGTCAGTTCTTCTCCTTTCTGACTGATCCACTTCTTAACTATATATTATATTATTATTACACACATCAAAAGTGTCTAGGGATCAAGCATTTTTATGCGGATTTCTTGAGATTGAGATGTGGCTTTGTAATAAATTTATGATTTTATAAATTTATATGGATCCTTTTTGGTGCATTTCATAATTTGAATCAGGAACTGTGAATCAAATTCGAGTAAAAGATGAAAATCAGCTGTCAATATTTTCCCTATAAAAACATACAACGCATTGAAGACATTATTAGTGCTACTGTTTCCCTACTACTGATTAAAACCAACGTTATTATGGAGCGGCGACGTCATTTAAGCAGGGAAGAAATGCTCAGAGCCGTGGGAATGATAGAAGCTGGTTCCCGGCAACGTACTGTGGCTTTAGCTCTGAATACAAGTCAGAGTGTTATCAGTCGACTTTGGACACGTTACCGAAGCACTGGTACCGTGGCTGAGCGCCATGGAGGACGGTATCGCTGCACCACACGGAGACAAGACCGATACATTCAAATCTTAACTCGAAGAGCTCCAACAATAACCGCCATGATGTTAGCCGTGAGGCTTCATCACTCTTCAGGGAACTTAATTAGCGACCAAACAGTCAGAAACCGCTTGCATGAAGTGAACCTTCGTTCCCGAAGACCGCTACGGGTACCATCTATAGCAATGCACAATCGTAGGATTCGATATCAATGGGCTCTTGAACACAGAAATTGGGCAGAAGAACAATGGCGTTTCGTGTGCTTTTCTGATGAGTCTCGTTTTGGTATGAGACCGGATACAAGACGTATACGACACTGGAGAACCCCTGGACGCCAACAGCGATTAAAATCCTGCCAGGAAGTCCATCCTTATAGTGGTGGAACCATCATGGTATGGGCGGGTATTTGGATCGGCGGAAGAACTGAGTTGATTTGGATCAGAGGCAACCTCAACGCTCAAATTTATGCTGAGACGATTGTATCAGACGTCATCGTTCCTCTACAAGTGCAAATCGGTCCCTTATTTCAGTTAATGCATGATAATGCACGACCGCACACCGCAAGAGTTGTAAGACAGACTCTCGCCGCAGCTAACATCAATGTCCTGCCCTGGCCTGCTCAGTCGCCAGACTTGAACCCGATTGAGCATGCATGGGATATGCTACAGAGAAGAGCTCTGCCGAATATGGAGGGTATCCAGTCGCAAGAAGACCTTTTTTTGTTGTTGCAACGAACATGGGCGGCCATTCCACAGCGTGATTTGGATGAACTCATTTTGAGTATGCCAAACCGATGTTCTTGTGTTGTTAGTGTTCGCGGTAGAAACACGGATTATTAATTGTTTAAGTTACCCAATAAAATTTTAAAGAAAACTGTTATTTCAGTCTTTTTTTCGAACTTTTGTGTTAGTGGTTCAAATGTCAAAAATCCCTTTATTAGGAAAATGGCAAATTTCTTTATTAATGCAAAGGTGACTTGGTTTATCGTTACTGTGACAAACGAAAACACTTTATTTGATGAATCCTTAAAGAAAATTTTAATTAATATCAATCAGGAGAAAAGTTATTGCAAAAATATATGTTGATCCCTAGACAATTTTGATGTGTGTATATATTATTTACTAGCAGCGCCCCGCGGTTTCACCTGCATTTCGAGCCTTTACCGCCGTTTTAGCGCAACCGACAAAAAACCAATTTTACAGGAGAAGGTTTTTTTTTAATATTTTTAAAAAGAAATGTGCTAGTAAATTGAAATTTTACATATATTAATGATTTTCAGACATTTACATATAATTGTATATGTAAAATTTCAATTTACTAGCACATTTCTTTTTTAAAATATTTAAAAAAAAACCTTCTCCTGTAAAATTTGTTTTTTGTCGGTTGCGCTAAAACGGCGGTAAAGGCTCGATTTGTTTCAATCCCGTGTGAATATCGGGATAAGCATTACCCTATGTGTTAATCCTGGTTATAAACTATCTGTGTGCCAAAATTCATTCAAATCCGTTCTGTGGTTTTTGCGTGAAAGAGGAACAAACATCCATGTATCCTCACATACTTTGCGTTTATAATATTATAGTAGGATTAGTAAGACCCGTGGCTAAATGATAACAGCCGCACAGGTCGATCGATCAGGATAAGCTACGCTTGCCGCGGTTGGTCTGTGGATGGGTGACCATCTTTACATACCGTGACCCCTCCGTGCCTCGAATAGCACGTTAAGCCGTTGGTCCCGGCTGTCTTTCGTGAATCTTTGACAGTCGTTACAGGTAGTCAGAAGCCCGAAAGTCTGACAACCAGTCTTACCAAGGGGTATCGTATTATCCAGTTACTGGGTTGCGGAGGTCAGATAGGCAGTCGCTCCATGTAAAACACTGGTATTCAGCTGCATCCGGTTAGACTGGAAGCCGACCCCAACATAGTTGGGAAAAGGCTAGGCAGATGATAATGATGAGTAGGATTATTAGGAAGTAGGATTTAAACACAATAAGTTACAAAGGCGGACTTAAACCATCAAGGATTCTCTACCAGTCAACCAAGGGTGGTGAAAAGATAAGATGGCAGGTGCTCTGTTAACCAGGAGTTAATAATAATAATAACCTAGTGAACTACAAATAACATAATATGTTCCCAAGTACATACATAGGCCTGAAAGAGGCTTAAATGATATAAACAACTGTCCATTTAAACCATTAACTATCCCTGAGTAAGGTGGTGGAGTCCCAAAACCGAAAATCAGCAGAATCGAAGACTAATAAAAAGAATGTAAAAATGTTTAAAATAAATAAATAATCTTAATTTACTCACAGAGAGGATCGATGTCAACAACACTGTAAATAAGAAAGACAAAAATCCTAAGAAGAGTCACTTCATTTTTTATAAAAGAAAATGAGTTTTTTCCTCAACGAACCGTCACATGAACTTAATTGCAGCTAAATGAAAATCGATTTCGCTCCAAAAATAACAGTTTTTAATTTCACGGTGCATGCGTTGAGTTATACATATAATACATACTTATACTCAGCCTTCTTCATACTTCTTCAGCCTGGTATTGCTGGGTACACAGATGACAGTACTGTTTCAGAGAGATACTTGTCCAGCGCAAAGTTCGTTTCTTGAGAGAGGCCATGGTAGAGCGGACTTTAAGCAGTGTCTCTTAGTGGGGTGATGACAATTTGGTCTCTTTTAACGCCACCAAAACACAAGCGTGTCTTTTTACCGCCAAAAGGAGTCGTTTTCACCAGACTCCTACTTTTCGGGGTACATCTATTCCTGTAACAGATCGGCTCGAGCTCCTAGGCATGGAGTTGACGTCTAGTCTCAACTTCGGCGCTACCATCGGGTAAAAAGCCCAAACTGCGGCCAAGAAGCTAGGCATCCTGAATAGGGTGAAGCGATACTTTACACCTGGATAGCTTTTAACCCTACACAAAGCGCAAGTCCGATCCTGCATGGAGTATTGCAGCCACCTTTGGGATGGCTCAGCGAAATACCAACTTGCCGCGCTTGACTTTTGCTCATTGGTGACGTAGAACTGGTGGATGCCAAGCTTCACAGCTTGGCTCATCGCCGCAAGGTTGCCTGCTTGTCGGATTTCTACAGATTGTACTTCGGTGAGTGTGCCCAAGAACTCCACGACCTCATTCCACCGGCCCCTTTCTACCTTCGGTTATCCAGACGCACTGCAAGTTACCATCCCTGCCTAGTTGCTATTCCACCAATTCGCACTAAGCTTTTTATAAGCACTTTTATAATGCGCACAGCAAAAGAGTGAAACTCTTTACCTGCGTCTGTGTTTCCGAGCGCATACAACCCGAATCTCTTCAAAGTAAGAGTGAACCGGCTTCTTCTGGGTAAGCTCACTCCATCGTGGACTTTGGATCTGTCACCTCTGACCTAGACCAGAGTCAAGAGCAAACCCATTTTAAATAAAAATAAAAAATACTCTTCAAGGAGATATAGTGAGCTAAATTGAAGGAGCACTGATCTTAACTAAAGTAAAAAGAGAAAAGATTTGATTTTTGATTTGTTTATTACGCTGTCACTGAAACGGCTAAAGAGATTTAGATAACATTTTACATAATGACCATGACCCGGATATGACATAAGATACTTTTTATCCCGATATTCCTTTTTTTTCTATTTTTTTTCCTATTCCTTTCCTATATTTTTTTTTATGATTCCTACGGGATCGAGACGTATGCGGGTAAACCCGCGGGGCGCAGCTAGTAAATTATATTTTTTAGTTTGAAGATTTTCTCTTTATTGCAGCGTTATATGCAGCGAAACTATGAGAGTCGAATGGATACAACACCCGACAAAAAAAAAACAATGTCTATATATTTTTAACAACATCACATTCTTGTTAAAGGAAGAGGTACACATGAACATAACATAACATGACGCCTTGTTTCGGACAAAGAGTCTGGCAGAGGTGCCTATAGTATAAAACACCCACATATCAGCAGTTATGTTCAAGTTCCAGGTAATATCGGGCGAGCCTATTGCCATCAACCGGGAACTAATCCAGATTCCAGGATTACTACTGAGAGATTCCAGACGAAAAACCTAATAACACTTTGCTCGACTCGGACTTGGGACTTCATGCTCAGCTGGGGCGCTTGCGAGCACCAAACCAACGAGGTAGTCAAGCTTTTTTATTTCCAATTCACTACAAAAAACTTTTTACGTAGGTACATAAATATAATACAGCAGGAATCAATTTCAGCTTCACAATGGAGTGGTCTTTAATTTTACGGCGGACGATCATTGGCTCGCGTCACATACGATGTACCACGGTCGAAAGATAAAGGCATTTGTGTAATGGGGTACAATGTTTGATGATTACATTATTTTAAAAACAGTTTTGAGCCGTTTGGGGTCGAAACACTCGAGTCATGGGGCCCGAGTGCGCGTCCCTTTTGTAAGGAAATTTCTCGCCGACTGGTCTATAGGTACTTTTTTTTTTGTTGATGGGAAATCATCAAATGACCCCTCCAGCCCTGGGTGGAGCGGAAGGGAGTGTCAGACTCTTACTGACTAAAACCCACCCGTGTTCCTTCCTTAGCCGTTTATGTTCCGGGCCAGCGGTAACCTTTTCGGACAATCTCGCTGACCTGGCAGGCTTCGGCCCTAACGGGCTCCTTCCAGTAATGCTGGCATCTCTTTGAGGCGCGCGTGGAACACGTACGCGCCGTCCGGCACGGGGCTGGTACTGATCGGACGGTGAGCTACTGGTCTATACTTCACGTGACAACTAGGTCGTTCTTTGGTTAAAGAATTAGAATTGCCGTTCAACGTGGCAATGCTACCAAGTGCCTAAAAAGGCCACTTTGGCGGAATCACAAAAGGATAATCCCATTGGATTTTTCGGTTATGTTCCGGTTATTATTTGTCTGTGCTAAAATACCAATCAATCCAATCAAAATCCAATCGCAATCTCTTTGATTGTACCTACGTAGCGCAGCAAAAAAAAAATACGGACTGTCTTCACCATATTATGATTCATAATGTTTGCCTCTTATAATTCTGCCGAAGTGGCCTTTTTAGGCCCCCTGTTCTGTGCACGTTTCCTGATGACAGCGATGCGGACGAGTACTTCGACGCCAAACTACAATAGATGAATAGTTACACACCGATTTCTCTCTTTCAGTCGTCAGTAATTTGAGTTTCGAAAGAAGAAGACAAAGCGTTGTATAACTATACAGACTCTATACAACGTTTATTCGTAAGGGGGTAAGTGTCTTAGGGCCGAAGCCTGCCGGGTCAGCGGGATTGTCCGAAAGGGTTACCGCTGGCCCGGAACATAAAGGGCTAAGGAAGGAACACGGGTGGGTTTAGTCAGTAGGTAAGAGTCTGACACTCCCTTCCGCTTCACCCAGAGCGGGAGGAGTCATTTGATGATTTCCCAGCCAAAAAAAAAAAGGGGGTAAGTGTTCTTGTACTTATTTGTATAGTTAGTTAGTCATTTAATTTATATGAGCAGTTGTGGCCCAGTGGTAACGGCCGCGACTTACGAGTAGTAAGCGACTTACTTCCCAGAATTCAATCCATAATAGCGACACTATCGAATGATGTCATAATACAGGGTGTAATATTTTTTTTCAAAATCAAAGTGTTCGATTCCTGGCTAGAAATATAGATTTAAAAAAAATCGAATGATGGTGTTTTAGTTTTCATCAAAATCGAGCCCGAGACTCCTTTGGTACTTTTCGCTATTCCTCATAGTGTCGGATTTGGCCATCCACGGCTCTTTGAAAAATTCACCTGTATATATAATAGTAGGTATGTATGTGTATATAACTTATTAGTGTACCTAGTTCTAATAGATTTGTTTTATCATTGTTCCTCTCAACCAAAGCACCTGCACATCATCATATCTTCACCACCCTTGGTTGACTCGTAGAGAAAAAAAATGCACCGCAAAACATCTCGCCGCTTTGGCCATCACAAGGCAGTGCGGCGTCGCGTCGCAACGTTCTTACGGGTGCGTCGCGGCGCCGCAGGGGCGACGAAACGAGTGTTGGCTTGCCCATCTCTACGACAGTCTGTACAAAATTAATTGCAGTGCGGCGCCACACCGCACCGTGTGTAAAGGCTCTAAGGCATTAAGTCCGACTTTGTACCTTTTTGTGCGAAAAGTTTAAATAAATAAATATTACCTACATTGAGCGTGTAAGATAACTTTATTGACAAGTGACATTCAATAAGATATAATTCTGCCTCAACGAAGATATTTCTTAATACGATTATTTCTCCAAAGACATACCTATAAATAAACGGGTACATAACACATTGTGACATATACGATCTTAGTACAACAAAAAGAAAATATCCCTTAGAAACGATTTCGTATCTGACTTTTCCTTATGAGGGAAATATCTCAAGTAATATGAACGTCTCCAGGGGGTATACTTGACTTGGGATTCACGTATTTTTCAATTATTTAGACAATGATTTTTGTTCGAACGGTAGATTACAATGCCAAGAGGGGTAAATCGGATGATTCTTATGACACAGAAAGTAAATAATAATGAGACAAGATATTTTGGGAGTAAATCAATTAATTATATATTATAATAATATAGTTATTATTGGGATAATCGTCGGTTGGTACCTGCTTCAATTAAAAGTGTCTAGCGTGCCTCTGCGATTTAGCCTCGGGTCGAACGCCTTCCAAAGGTTTCGGACCTCATAGTTCCGAGATATAACGACGACACTTTAAATAATAATAAATTTAATATTTTTGAACATAGCCATATTTTTGAACATAGCCCCGTTTCCCTTATTATACCTTTATCGACACAAATCTCTCATTAAGAAACAGCCAGAACCCCCAAACCACAAAGTTTTTGTAGGAAATACAAAAAAAAAAGCTAGTTTATATTTAGCACTTTGAAAAACTGTGTAGAGCAAGCAATTGCCTTAAATCATAAAGTGGTACTTAGGATTTATTGGCACGTGGCCAAAATCAGAACTAACGCAGCCATATGGTTTTTTCAATGCAATTTCACAAATGTTTACCAACAGCGCCCCTATATCAATGACATTCAAGCACCAAAAATGCTTATAGCACTGTACAGACGCCAGCAAATCAAGCTACTACAATCTGTCAAATTTATTTAATATAAATTATAAACTATATCGCTAAAGTATAAGGTTCATAGTTGATTGACAACATTTTACAGTTTCGGATAGCTTGATGTGCTGTCTGTACTTTACATATTTTATATGTAGGTTAACTGCAAAGTTACTGTTTTCGGATTTTTTTCCTTTACTTGTGCTACAGGATATTGCTTCTTGCTAAATTTCATGATTCTAGATCAACGGGAAGTACCGTATAGGTTTTGATTTCCTTGCGAGTGTCAAAATATGCGGCATAAACGAAACATAAACGCCCGTATGTTTTGATTGCGTTGACTTAAAAGTTTGATCTTTTCACTGCTTGAAGAGATTGCAGCTTTGAGTATTTGATATTAATTTCAACTTGATAACTCCAGGCGTTCCTGAGAAAAAGGGTCTTGACAGACGGACAATGAAGTGTTCTTATAAGGGTTCCGTTTTTTTCTTTTGCGGAACGGAACCCTATAACTAATTTCTAATTAACTTTTTGTATATTTTTTTGTATATTTATTATATTAATTCTACTTATGTTTCTTAATTGAACCTTAGTTTAGTACACGTTTAGTATCCTGCATTGGTCTAAATCACAGGCATCTAGCCGCAGAAGGCCTCCGGTGACCTGTAATACATGTTTTTATGTAAACTTACTTCAGGCACCAGTCTCTCAAAGTTAGCTCCTTGTTCATGCACTAATGTCAAAGATTAGCATTACATAACTTGTGTAGAAAAAATAAACGTTTTATATGAATAAATATACAATCATAATAATTAGTAAAATAATACCGAAGCGTTTTTTGGGTCCAAAACAATTATTTATGAAAGTCATTGCTTATTCCGACCAACAGTGAGACGAATCGTTTTTTTATGAATTAGTAAACCTAAACCTTGTATAGTATTCTTAAATTACTGTTTCATATTTATATTCGCAGACACAAAACCTACCCTTTTGTAAATGTACTAACATACTATAAAACCTTGGGGAACCCTAGACTTGTCTTTGAAATTTTATTTGATAATTGAAAAATAGCCCATGTAAAATACTGGTATTCAGCTGCATCCGGTTAGACTGGAAGCCGACCCCAACATAGTTGGGAAAAGGCTAGGCAGATGATGATGATGATGACTTGATAAATAGATTAAATGAATCGTGAATGTTTCTAGACTAATTAGCCAAAGCTTGATTATGTTAATCTTTTATATATAAATGCTAAACTAAAATACTTTCAAGCTTAGGAGATAATGTTATTACTCAAACTAATTTTCCGTTCAAATTTTTTCACAATAGGACTGGGTTTAATTTTAAAATTCCATTCTTTGCTAGAATTGAATGGCCTTTGAAGTTTGATTTTGCTGAAAGAAGTTATTCGAACGGGTCTCTGCTATCCAATTTAGAAAATTACTCTGCAGGAAAATCTAGTTCAGTTCCCGTTATAATTATACTGAAAAATTTTCTTTTGAAAGTTATTCAACGTATTCTAGTCTCGAACTTACCTTCTCTAAAATGATTGATATTTTTTTAAATTATATACAAGGTGTAACGGAAAGGGGATATCAACCCTGAAGGAGGTGAATGTGCTCATGAAACTGAACAACTTTCCCCAAAAATTTTGGACCTCCCATAGAGTAATAGCAAATCAATGATTTGCTATTACAATGGGAGGTCCAAACTTTTTTTCATATTTCGACCTATGTTCTTTCGGGAAAGTTGTTCAGTTTCATGAGCACATTCACCTCCTTCAGGGTTGATACCCCCTTTCCGTTACAACTTGTATAATAGTTTCAACGTATAACTTGCTTTTTAAAAAAGGAGGTTCTTTATTCAACACCCTATTTGTAAATAAAAACAACAAAATTAAATTCTAACTTAACTAAAACTATACAGAAACTAGAAAATAGCGTCGAAAAACTCATCCGCATCGCTGTCGACTGGTAATGTACCCAAGAGACTGGCGGCATTACCACGTTGAATGGCGATGCTTAGCCTCTGGCCAAGGTAAAAGCCAGCCCTTGGGTCACGAGAAGTGTCAACCAGCCGTTTCGAAATTTCTTTAAAAAGACTATGAGCACTCGGACCCCACGGCCCTAGGGTTTCAACCCCAAACGGCTCGAAAATATAATTTCCGATGAGGTTATTATATTTTCGCCGCTTGAGGTTTTCCGCAGCCGCAGCAGCAGCGCCAGCACAGCATGCCGAGCCAGGAAGATGGGATGGCGCAAGAGTATCGACACACGTAGCGTCCCACACTAAAGGCCTACCCATCTTCCATGGAAATAAAGACATACCGTCCGGTCTCTTGCCATCGTCGCGTGCCAAGCCATTGGGTTCTAATAACTTGCTTTTTTATTTTGATTTTTGTAGGTGAATGACATGAAAAATTGTACTCAATCATGCGAAAAGAGCTGGACAGATTTGGATGAAATTTTGCACATATATATTATAATATTAAATAATGGAATACCTTTTTATTCCAATATTGCATCGTAATCGAGACTTAGGCGGGTGAAACGGCGCGGCGGGGCGCATAATAACTTTGACGAATTATACTATAAAGATTCATGAACAAAATTCAAACAAAATTCAAGAATAAAGTACGTTTATAATAAGTTTGCATTCACTTTGTTCTTACTTTTCTTCGAATAAATTATTCAAGTATTTGCAATTACGAACATTAAAAAAAATCTTTATTTAATTTTGTAAATCATGAAACTTTTATTTTCTCTTAACTGTACCTACTTTCCTGTCAAAAAGAGTAAACCTAGATAATGTGGATAAGACAGAGATTAAAACAGAAGACGAACGAGGAGGGGGAGGGTGGAGGGGGGTTCAGGGGATCAGACCGGAATAAATCCGCTAGATTACCCGCATAAGTAGATAAACATACTTTTATTTGAATGAATTATACTAATGTCTGTCTGGTGAAACCTTTTCAATACTTTTACTTTCGAAGCATTAAAAGTGATGAGTTTTGGATAAAAATTTTCGCTACTTTTTTATTTCAATGTTTCTTTGAAATCTGCCTATGAACACATTTTTGTTATCTTAGAAGATATAAAGCCGAAAAACGGTTCAGAACCGGCGAAAATTTTAAAGGCACACCTTTAAGCCTCAATAATACTCAAGGTATCTGTGGGGTGTACTATGGTTTTTATTACGTGAATTTTATTGAACATGCGAACCGTAGCGCGAATACCAATTGGCCAGCCACTGCACCATACCCCATGCCGCATAATCACCCTTTAATGTTCCTACTGCTAGGATTCAGGCCTCCTTTATCTATAAGAGGGAGTAGGCTTTAATCCACCACGCAGGCCCAGTGCGGATTGGTAGATGCCACATAATCTTCAAGTTTTTTGGTTCTAGGAAATGCCGATTTCTTCACGATGTTTTCCTTCATCCATAATTATGTCATAAGGGGGACAGCGGTAAGGAAATTTTATGACGTCCCGTTGTCCCCGTAACGGGGAGACAGATTACGGGGACAACGGGAATACAGGGTTTTCAGAGCAGTGGTGATGAAATAATTTACATAAAGTAAAGCACCTCCTTACATGCTGAAGATCAGTTAATATTTCTCATTAATATAAGTCTAAAAATTACTTTGAGTGTTCAGCAGAAAATCTCGAGCTTGAACCTAAGCTTAAGGTTTAAAAACTGGCCAAGTGCGAGTCGGACTCGCACACGAAGGATTCCGTACCACACGGCAAAATAGCCGAAAAAACACGTTTGTTGTATGGGAGCCCCCCTTAAATATTCATTTTATTTCGTTTTTAGTATTTGTTGTTATAGCGGCAACAGAAATACATAATTTGTGAAAATTTTAACTGTTTTGCTATCGCGGTTCTTTTGATCGAGCTTGGTGACAGACAAACGGACGGACAGACGGACAGACAGCGAAGCCTTAGTAATTGGGTCCCGTTTTTACCCTTTGGGTACGGAACCCTAAAAAGCAGCCGAACTTAATTGGGACTGGACCGGACACGTTTGCCGCATGTCAAATGAGTAATGGGCCACATCTACCACAGGATGAGACCCCCAAAACACCCAGCGTGTGTGTTTGTGTGTGTGTGTTTATATGTTTGTTATTTCTTCACGCTCAAACGGTTGGACCAATTTTGATAAAATGGAGGTAGTGACACCCTGGATTAACATATAGGCTACTTTTTATCCCGTGGGAAACCACGGGATCGACATTTACGCGGGTGAAACCGCGTGGCGCAGCTAGTAGTAAATAAATGAAATTCTACAATCGCAAATCCGCATTGAGCAAATGTGTATCTGTATGGGAAGAGCCGTTTGCCCAGCAGTGGACACTAAGCACCTTTATACAGCACGAAGCCGCATCGTAAACGAATCGTTTGAGCTTGTATATGCGCATACGACGACGGCACCGTGCCGCAGTGCCGCTGTGCTGTCAACAAGCTTCCATAGTGATCCATATGACACTGACGACCGTGCCTGCACACGACGAATCAGCCGTAGTTTTTCATGGACAAACCGTAGTTATTCACGACAAGAAAAACATGTGTGTAAACGGGCCGGATAAACATAATCGTTATGTTATTGTTTTTTATGGTCCGATCCAAATATTCGCTACAATAGTCTAATTTGAAGTAGAAACGGTGTACAATTTTCGCCAAGTGACCTTTCAAGAGTTGTCACGTGGAACATTATTTAATTCTGGACGAATACCTATTAATTACGAAACATAATCAAAAGTTAGTTAATTTCTATAGGAATCCATTGAAAGTAGCGCTTGACGAAATTAAGGCAATTATTTCGTCTGTAACCGTTCGAATTAAATTAGAATACCTTAGACCAATCAAGGGACTGGGAGTTAATGAAACTATTGCAAGTAATTAATTTCAAAGAAACACAATTAATTTGATAGTTTTCGATTTGAGTTAAATTGAAATTCTAAAGTTATTTAACCCTTTTTACCTTGCAGCTAAAAGCGTTATCCACTGATCTTAAAGATATATTTAAGTACCGAAAGTTTCGAGAGGTATTGAAAATATATAAAAACGTTGATAA
This sequence comes from Mesoligia furuncula, assembly GCA_916614155.1. Classification (NCBI taxonomy): domain Eukaryota; kingdom Metazoa; phylum Arthropoda; class Insecta; order Lepidoptera; family Noctuidae; genus Mesoligia; species Mesoligia furuncula. The sequence goes on from OU744793.1 coordinate 24,679,621, forward strand.
CTTTGTTAATTATTATTTGAGTTCATTTTATTAGTTAAAAAGATGTAGATAGGTACTACAGATAATAATCAAAGGAGCGTCAGGTCCAGTTTAAAACCAGGGCCAGGCACTAGTTGTCTGGCTTTTTTGTTGAACTGGGCCTTTTTGGCGCAGTCATGAGGCTTACTTTCCTGTTTTACATCGTACTTTATATTTAATTTTTATTTTATCTGATGAATATTATACCTTTTAGTCTGTGCTAAATAATTGTATTTTCTTTCTTTCTTTCATAATAATGATCAGAGACATTTTTAACTACTTATCCAATTTCGTTATTGCACATATAGTTATAATAATAATGTATAAGGAGCGGGGTGTAATGTTCGCTCATCCTGGATAGAAAACGGAGGATCTTCCGACCAGACGTATTGTGTGTGTCTGTCTGGTAGGCTGCTGCCCGGCTATTGATGTCTAGACGTATAAATATGCTAGTCGTGCAGAAAACTCTGCTTGCGCGATGCAGGATTTTGCGTGATTTCAGTGCGATGCGTAGTTCGCACGTGATGATGTAGATGCTGCCACATACATATAAGACATGCTTTAAGTTCTACATAGTTTATGAATGTCTGTTTTTGGCAAGTGAAAATGCTCTGCGGTCAAATTCATAAAAATCATCATAATCAGCCTATAATCCTACTGCTGGGACACAGGCCTCCTCTCTGAGAGGGTCAAGGTACTAGTTCATAATTAGCTTATTCTTATTACTCTTGGTCGACACCGGTTTTTTGTAGGTTGTCTTTATTTTTAGCTATAAACGTGTGCCCTCGATTTTGGAAAGCTTCAGTTTTAAATTAAATTGTAATCCAATCTCACATGAACTCATATTGTTATATCTCTAGCGTGAAATTTGACAGAAAATCATGAAATTAGAGTTTTTTTTTTCGTCTGGTTAATCATCAAATGAGGGGTCATTTCACCCGCTCTGGGTGGAGCGGAAGGGAGTGTCAGACTCTTACCGACTAAAACCCACCCATGTTCCTTCCTTAGCCCTTTATGTTCCGGGCCAGCGGTAACCCTTTCGGACAATCCCGCTGAAAATTAGAGCCTTGATTAGGCTTTCGAAATCCTACAATTATTACAGCAAAATGTTACATTTTACATAATTAAATGCCTTTGTTTCCAATATGGATGGTTTAATGATCAGTTTGAGCCAAACGCTTGTTTCACATCTGCCTTCAATTCCGTGGGTCTTTCCCGTTGCAGTTGTCATGTTGCCAATTGGCCGCCTCATGTAATTGTGTACAGCATTTAAGTATGCCAATTATATGGGCAATGACACTGTCGCTAATGAAGTAGTTTCTTAAATATACCGGCTGTCTTTTTTAACGTCTGGATAAAAACAGGGGTATAAAAGGTGAACGGAGTAGAAGCCCACAGAAATCTCTTTTTTTTCACAAAAAATAAAACGAAGAATCAATTTTTTTACATTCAATATCGCTACGAATTCATTGATAATTTCCGCGCGTCTACTAGAGTGCCTAATGTACCTAAGTTGAAATTGTATATTGTTTGTTGATGTTTTTTTCGTTTTCGTATTTATTGACAGGTTAATTTCATATTAGGTTATTGAAAATAAAAAGTTATTTAAAAAAATCAAAAAACCCGACTGCGGTAAAAACTTAGGTAAGTTAAAAGAAACTGAAAAGCTAAAAACAAGCCCATTTTAAACTAAATAAAAGTTGGAAGCAGGCGGGAGCCATACCTACCATTTTTATTGTATTTTCAAATTCAAATGGGTCCCGCCTGCTTCCTTTTATTTAATTTAAAATGGGCTTGTTTTTAGCTTTTCAGTTTCGTTTAACTTACCTAAGTTTTTACCGCAGTCGGGTTTTTTGATTTTTTTAAATACCTAACTTTTTTATTTCTAGCTTTTTAGTTTACCTACTTTTTTAGATTTCGCAGACGATTAGTTCTTGGTAGGCGTTTTTTTGCGATTTGTCACTTCGAATTGCTTTTAAGTATATATGTAGTATATATTTTTGTAATCACCTTTTAAAACCCTTTATTTTGATACCTCACACGATAGGTTTTGAAAAAAAAAAAATTATAATAATATGGCGTCCAGTAGTCGCCATATTGAATTTTCACTAACGTCATGTCTTTAGTGACACTCGCCGGACTAAGAGGAATCGATTAACGTGTGAATCATAAAAATCGGCCCAGGCGTTTAGTCTGTATAGTGCTTCAAAGGAACATATAAACATACATACATACATACATAGGCTGATGAACACATTACCACTCCTTTGCGTCGCGCAGTCGGGTAAAAAGAAATTTCTAGGCTTCTACTCCGTTCACCTTGCATACCCTGTTATTTGAGTGAGAGCGATTAGTAGTTGCATGGCATCGTTTGGGTGCAAGCATTCAGCACGGGTCGATAATTTGTCAGTTTTGGGTGTTTATGCTTTCTTTCTAACTTTTAATTTATAAGTTGAACTCAAACCAGTTTTTTTTTTAAACCTTGCCCCACACTAGGAATTTCTCCTGTATCGTGGGTACATTTACAAACATTTAAACTTACATACACAAACAGCCAGACCCGGAACAACTACTTGTAGGTCATACAAATATTTGTTCCGTGCAGGAATCGAACCCGCGACACGCGGCGCAGCAGTCAATCACTTAACCACTGCCACCGTGCCGTCAAATGTAAATGTACGGTCAGTAAAAAAAGTCGTCAAATCTCGGTTATTGAGCAAAATATTTGTTCAAAATTGCAACAGAAATACAATGCAATTTTGAACAAATATTTTGCTCAATAACTGAGATTAAAAAAACTGAAGTGTTAATCGACTTTTGTTGCTGACTGTACCTTACCCGTACAAGCATGTAAAGAAAGGTGCGGTCATATTTAAGGATATGGTAATCGCTAAAAAATAATTCAGTCATCCCCATACATTTGTGTCGAATAGGCATTGAAGTTTTGTATGGGATAATTGATATTTTGTTTGCTATTGCGATATTCGCGTTTTTAATATTAGTAGGAAAGTTTAGATAATCATTTCTAAATTCTGTTATGATACCCTAGTGGAACTTACCTTAGAATACTTTAAAACCAGTGGAAGACTCATGGCTGATGACAGAATCCAGACAAAGGCGATCTTCACTGTCACTCTCTTTCGCGTTTTGTTTCGTCCGAACCTCATTGGATATCGGAGGGAGAGATACCTGTAGAACAAGATAATGTCAGTATTACAAACGTCCTCTTTTGTTTTGATGCTCTCCTCTCTTTCTCTTACACTTGCATCTACTTCTTCTCTTTTTGTAATTAGTTTGACAAATTCTGTTTCCGTGAAGTTTTCAAAAGAGTACCTAAGTAAGTTAGTTTGTTTAAAAAAAAAAAAAATTAATTTTAGAGTAATTTTAGAATTTCTTTTAGATTATTGTCGCTTGTTTAAGCAATATAACAACTTCGACACACTTCACAAATCTGTCGAAAATAAAGAAAGAATAAAAAATATTTTATTTGGGACACACAGAGGAAATATAAATAGTAAATAAGAGCATTTAAAACTGACAAAGTTAATTTAAAAACATCCAAAAACATAAAGAAAAAAAAAATATGGCCAAGTGCGAGTCGGACTCGCACACGAAGGGTTCCGTACGACAAGGCAAAAACGCCGAAAAAAACACGCTTGTTGTATGGGAGCTCCCCTTAAATATTTGTTGTTATAGCGGCAATAGAAATACATCGTCTGTGAAAATTTCAACTGTCTTGCTATCACGGTTCATGAGATACAGCCTGGTGACAGACAGACAGACAGACGGACAGTGGGGTCTTAGTAATAGGGTCCCGCTTTTACTCTTTGGGTACAGAATCCTAAAAGTACCTGTGCGAGGCAGTATATCTCTCAATCATATCTCAGCATAATGCTGCGATATTTAGAAAATTAACACCGCAGCGCAAAGCAAGACTTTAAATTAAATTCAACTATTTTCACTACTCTATTTATAATAATTTTAAAAATATACCCTGCAGACTCATTCATTAATCTAAAAGCCACATAATAATAATAATATAATAATTACACACTGCATGAAAGGTTTGCAGGTTAATTAATTAATTAAATTAACGAAATTACAGTAATTTACTAACCTGTCGACGCTAATGGTACATAGATGCATGATGGATGCAGTACAGAGTAACACGTCGAGGCAGAGCCAGCACAGGCAGTATATTGAAGGTAGGGGAAAGTAACCTGTAACAAAACAAAATGTTATAATTATTATTTTTTTTTTTGTTTGATAATATCTTTAGGCACGTTTAGCATTTTTTGAGATGGGAAAAACCTTTGAACTCGCGACACTGTTACCGTAACCGACACCGCGCTACATTAGGATGTGTTCGGCTGTCCTCGGGATGTACTCGGTTTTAATATAAATGCGATGATGGCAAAGTATTCTGCTTGTGTTTTGTTTATAAGACGATTTAGGGAAAAACAAAAATCTAATAGGATCACTTTGTTGTCCGTCTGTCTGTCGGTCTGTCAGTCAAGACCCTTTATCCCGGGAACGCGTAGAGGTATCGAGCTGAAATTAAAACCATATATCTATATACATTATGTATAATCCCATAAAGCTGTGAAAAAATAAAACTTCTAAGTTAACGTAGAAAAAAGATACGGCCGTTTATGCCGCAAAAAACGTCTGCATCGACACTCTCAAGGAAATCAAAATTTACAGGGTACTTTTCGTTGACCTAGAACTATGAAATTTGGCAAGTAATATCGTATCAACAAGTACAGGGAAAAATCTAAAAACCGTAAATTTGTAGTTACATACCTACAAATTTGCACGGAACCCTCAGTGCGCGAGTCCGACTCGCACTTGACCGGTTTTTATTTTATCATTTCAGAATCATCTGATCATCATCAGATGATCAGGGGTGAAAAAGGAAAATGGGCCAGAGAAGTAACAGAAAGTAACAGAACAGAAAGAAGGAAAGAGGATAGGAGGAAGACCATTTCAAAGATGGGAAGACGACTGGAAAGGTACTGCGGGATCACGTGGAGTAGAAAACTCACGTCTGATCGCTGTGGAAAAACCTGGGCCTAATTTAAAGAGCAAAGCAATCTGGAGATTTCTGATGTCTAAACCTTCAATTTAAGTACATGGTAAAACTAGTTTTAAGATTGCTAATAAAGTCTATTTGAAAATTGGTATAATTTAAATCGAATTATTTATTGAATGAACACTTTGTTGTACATCTTAAAAAGCAACAAGTACATACTCGTAGGTACATATTTTTTTGTTATCATCTTCAAAAGTAGCCGTAATTTTCACTAGCTGAATAAAAATGCGAAAAGTATCTACTTATTAAAATTACTGAAAGGATTGACGATAGAAATTCATACCAGCACTTGTTTAAAACGATTACAATATTATGGCTCAGTTTAATAGTCCTTTTTTTTCACCCGACACAATTAATCAACAAAATATGCTAAAATTTTAACAGGTCTAGTTTATTTAAAATCAACATTTTGAGGAGTATTGAGGTACAAAAATAAATAACATAATAATTAATACTGTCATTTCAGCTTACGAAAATATCTTTTAAAGTACGTAGGGTTAATTGTCCACATTTTTCACAAAATGAAACTAAAAAATTTTACGTTCTCCTCATCAATCAAAAACATGTAACAAGTGAAAAACTTTTAATTATTTGATTAGTTCACGAAAGTTCTAGGAGAAATAATAAACCCGTAATGTTACGAGCAAATGAGAAATTTCTATAAATACTTAGGGCTGCAGTCACCCATACTTTATTTAGTAATATTCTTTCCAAAATTCTTGACCACAGTTCGTTATAGTAAGCAAAACGTACACATATTAAAAAAAACGCGTATTTGACGCTGAAAATACGCATTCGTCAATCAAATATAGGTTACGCTGCCAAACGTCAATATCACAAAAGAATCCTATCAATTCTTTGTACGCTCTCACAAAACCTCATTGATACGTAAATCCTTTACTATCGGATACCAGTACCTGCGACTTGAATTCCTATGCACAAGAACAAGATCACAGTATCATCAAACAAACTTTTCCACCTTGTTTCCGATGGAAACAGGTGTGTTCGCTACCCTGAGAACTTTGTATCGGATCAGGGTATAACTGAATAACAAAGCATACGATTTCTGTTATGTAAACGGGTATGTTTTTATGTACATTTTTATGTTCATTTCTCCCGTTTTTTAAACAACGTTTTTAGGGTTCTGTACCAAAATGGTAAAAACGGAACCCTTATGGTGAGACTCACTCAGTCTGTCTGTCTGTCTGTCTGTCTGTCACAGCTGGATATCTCAAGAACTACTAATGCTATCAACTTGAAATTTGGAATAGTTTTAGATGACATTTGCCCAACTATTTTGCAAATAAGAAATAAATAAAAATATATGTATATTTTTTGCAACAGGGACTGAAAAGGGGTCTGAAGAATTCGAAGTGGGGCTACTAGAGGATGTGGGGTATCCTTTAAAAGAGCGCAGTTTGCACATTCTCAAACATTATTTCTTTTTTTTAGGCCGCACAGTTTGCGACTTTTGATGAAAAATGTAAAAAAAATATGCCGTTTCCCCCCGTTATCTCCGAAGTTTGAAAAGCGAAAAATCTGAAATTATTATATGTGATAGAAGCTTATCTAAAGATTACAGGAAAAATAAAATGAAGTCTCTAAATAAAACACTTTTTAAGAAATCATCAACAAAAGATACATTAGTTCCACTATTGGCCAAGAGATGGCGCTGACATAAAACTGCAATATTCTATACCACAGAGCACAGTGTTAAAATTCTCTGACTAATATAGGCCTCGCCGATGAAAAGTTAAAAACATAATGATATTACGGAACCCTCGATGCGCGAGTCCGACTCGCTCATGCCCGGTTTTTTTTAATAATTAAATTACAAGGTTAACTAAATCAATATACTAGCCTTTTCCCAACTATCTTGTTGAGGTCGGCTTCCAGTCTAACCGGATGCAGCAGAATACCAGTATTTTAGATTAGACATTGCCTGTCTGACATCCATAACACAGTTACTGGGTAATATGATATTCCCATTTTGCCAGGTGTAATATGGGGCGTGTCTATTTCCACCAACTCGGGACCTTTATGTGCTCAATGCTGCACACCCCACTCTGTTTCAAGTTAAACAAATATCAACTTTATTTCAATGCCCATTAAGTTGATTTCAGAGTGACTAGCACACATTGAAAAAGTTATAAAAATGTTTAAAGTTGTAGCGTAAACTGAACTTTATTGTGTAGGAATTACAGTTATATTTCCATTAATTCATATTTGTTTATTTTTGTCAAATAAATCGCGAACGCAGATTAGACACAAAGCTGCTGACACAACCCTATTGAAAAACCCCAACAACACTTTGATGGACCTGGAGAATGAAGCCAAGACTAGACTGAACACGTCTCGCCTGCAACCACAAGACCATTGGTTCTCAATCTTTTTTTGCCCACTACTTCAAGATTTTTTTTTCTAGAGCGCCCCAATTCTAAAAGTGTAATATTATAGGATATTTTTTTTTTCTGAATCTTCAAGTTCACATGCCCTCGAGGGGGCGTTATCGCCCACGTTGAGAACCTATGCATTAGACCAACGAGTCCTTTACATTACATAATCAGCCTAGACCCAGGCCTCCTCTCGGTGAGAGGGAGTGGGCCGTAATCTACCAAACGGGCCCAGTGTGGGTTGGCAGATGTCACATGTCTTCGAATTTTTGGTTCTAGGACATGCCGGTTTCCTCACGATGTTTTCCTTCACCGTTTTGAGAGCAGTGGTGATGTAATAATTTACTCGTACACAAAGTAAAGCGCCTGTCTGGGTTCGAACCTACGACCTACAACTCGTAAGTCGCGGTCGTTACCACTTGGTCACCACTGCAAGATTTATGTAAAGAAAACCACTACTGTCTTTAACATAAATCTTGCAAACACACACCGAACCCAAAAAAAAGATATAGGAGTTTCAAATTTCAGGATCTATTAATCTATTGTCACTGACAAGTGAGTCTGAAAGTAGACCCATCAACGTGCCAGAATTCATTCAGAGCCGTTGAGACATATGGCCTTCAGGTCTCAAGGTCTAAAAGGGACCTGATTGCAGAAGATATATTAGATCTTTCACGAATCTGAGAACCTTGAATTAGATATTCTTATTACCCAAACTTGATATACGCAAATAATACGCGATGAAATTAAACTATGTAGACTGACTAGTTTGCGGTATGTATATTGAATTTTCTTCATTTTGAAACATTTTACCACAAATATGAGGCTTCAAATTGGAAAGTAATTCAATTATGTTCATTCTTAGTGAAATATGTTGTACTTATGTACGTACGTACATGTATACGTGTAAGTAGGTGTTTTTTGTTCAAGATATACATAACTAGCTGCGCCCCGCGGTTTCACCCGCGTAAATGTCAATTCCGTGGGAATATCGGGATAAAAAGTAGCCTATATGTCAATCCAGGGTTTCAGCTACCTCCATACAAAATTGTATCAAATTTGGATCAGCTGTTTGAGCGTGAAGAAGTAACAAACATATAAACACACACACACACACACTCACATAGGTACTCAGAAACTTTCGCCTTTATAATATTAGTGTGATAATATTAGATAAGATTCGGATTAGTCTGAATCTTATCTAATATTATTATGTATATCTCAACATATTATGTTTTTCGTAAATGTTATTACGTAACTTTTTAGACCTTTGTATCCTGCTCATGCATATGAAGTTTCATTATGAAAGTTTGTATGAAATGCCGTTCGGCGTAAACGCGAAAGTAATAAATGTGTTACCTTTTTTGATGTACAGAATGCGTAGACAGACGGCTTGGTTATGGGGCTTTTTACGTCCTGTATTAAAAACCAAAGTACTTAAACGTGACGGAAGTCTACATATATACAAGGTGATAGGGCCATCGACGCGAAAACCCATATCTTGAGTTCAGCACTTGATTCTAGACCACCTAGCGTAGAAGATTTTCGTTAAAAAAATGCAGTTTCCTACAAAAAGGAGGATCCTCCGACCAAACGGGAGTTGTGTCTGGCGGGCAACTGCTCGATGATTCATGTCGGGCCGTTGCATCTATGCTAGTTGCGAGGTAAACTTTGCTTGCGAGTTGCAGGATTTTGCGTGACGTCAGTATGACGCGTTGTAGATACCGCTACAAGTACAATACTTATACGTTGAAAATGTAAGCAAGTTTTTTTTGTTAAATGTAATCAGCGAATAATTCAATGCAAGGGTTCAGAATTATGTATTGAATCCATGCTAATAGGTTGCTTATCGATGTCCCTGTATACGTGTTCTTTTGCTGCAGCGTAGCTGACGTCATAACGTCACCGCTGCGCAAGATCTCGTAAGGTAACTAAGACCGCACACCAATGCGTACTTCAAAACTTTTTTTTGCTTCAAATTGGTACATTAAGAGCGTTTACGCCGAACGGCATTTCATACAAACTTTCAAGCCCTTATTTTTCGAAATGAATATAATAATAATAATATAATATAATAATTTATTTAATAAAAACGTTTACAAAAGGTGTACATTTAGCCAAGATTAGAAAATTTTCCGTACAATTAGTTATAGTGCCTAAAACTAAAGTAAAACTAAAATATTTATTTTTTTATTACAAGTGCAAGTAGTGATGGTTCGGAATTAGAGTTTTAGGTAGCGACCTACCCGAACTAGGTTTATACAAACCTGTGTTTCAGGCAATCCCTTTACATTTCTATTAAATTGGAGCGGTAATTTTTAAATAAAACTGATATAAAAATAATTAAATAAAAATTATGAGAAAAAGCACATTTGTACATTACTACCTAATACTAAGTCTATGTAAACATACAAAAGTAAATACTTACAAGAGAAACAAATTATGATCATGACAAAATTTCTAGAAGTTTTTCTGTGTCTGTGTAATTGAGTAACGCTAAGTATTCTGATAACATTGTACTACATTTTTTATAGCTTACGCTATAGAAGCTTAATAACTTGTTCAGTCTATTATACAGGAAAGGTCCTAAGAATACATAAAAACGATTAGCAAACGCATGTCTGGTTTGAGGCTTTATGCAAACCAAGTCTTTCCTTCTCTTGTCGGAAGGTACTGGGACAAAAGGAAGTGCAGTGTGCTGGTGTTGTACTATGCTTAGAATGAATAGTTGCCTTACTGTTAGTACATTACATGCTTTGTAGAGTTGGTGCGTAGGAAACCTAAATGGGCGAAAGGTAGCAACCTTTAGAATTGCTCTTTGGGCGCGCTCTAGAGGGAGTAAAATTGTTTTTGCAGCACCCCCCCAGTAAGTTATGCAATAGGTAAGTATGGATTGACACAAAGCTAAATAAACCTGTTTAATTAATTTAAAGTCGGCTATGTTCCGTAAGTTCTTAAAAACATATATTAATTTGCGCACTCTGGTACAAAGTAAATCGATATGTTTACGGAAATTTAGATTGGAGTCAATAGTGACACCTAGGTATTTCAAATGGTCGGCCTTAGCTAAAGTGGGACAAGAACATGCAGTGTCAGCGACAGCGTACGTGCTACAATTGTGTGCGTAAATGTTCAGATTAGTAAGCGGTATGTTAGTATTTCTCATTGTAAATAAAATGTATTTTGTTTTATCTGCGTTTAATGTTAGGAGATTATTATGGAGCCAATTAGAGACAATGTTAAAACCATTTTGAGCATATTCATAGACTTCCGCTCTTGATTTAGCCGAGAAAAATAGGGCAGTGTCATCCGCATAAGACGTTATGACTCCATTTTGGAGTGGCAGGCTGCACAGTTCATTTATGTAGATTAAAAATAACGTGGGGCCCAAAATGCTGCCTTGTGGAATTCCAAAACAACTATTTTTAAGTTCAGAACTTGTACACTGACCTATTTTTACACACTGGTGACGATCGCTGAGATAATCCGCAAAAAGTAGATGTTGTGTTCCTCTTATCCCAAGTGTTTCAAGCTTGTGCAAAAGTAAAGTACATGAAATAGTGTCGAAGGCCTTGGCAAGGTCTAGAAAGATCCCAATTGTGTGCATACCAGAATCTAGATCGGTAGTAATATAATTAGTTAATTTGTGTACTGCTTGGCTAGTTGATCTATTGGGCCTAAAACCAAATTGATTATCTGAAAGTAGTCTGTTATCTTCCAAATATTTTATCAATCTACTGTTAATGATTTTTTCCAAGATTTTTGAGAGGCCTGTTAGCACTGAAATGGGTCTGTAGTTGTTCACACAGTTTTTGTCTCCAGACTTGAATACAGGTGTGACCACAGCTTTTTTTAGCAGTTTGGGGAATATTCCTTGAGATAAACATAGCTGAAAAATGTGGGTTAATGGAGGGGCAAGTAGGTATCTAAATCTTTTAAGTATATTATTGGGTATGTCATCCCACCCAGTAGCACATGCATCCTTTAACCCGTCTATTAATCTTACAACTTCGTTAACGTCGGTATCTAGTAAAACAAAAGAATTTATTGTACAGGATGCCGTAGTCGGGTTTTGAGGGGAAAAATTGATAGAATGTATAGATTTTTCAGCCAAGTTTTTTCCAACATTAGCAAAAAAATTGTTTACTTTATTCACTGCTTCTGATGGATTTATCTCTGTACATAGTAAATCAAGCGGATGTTCGGGATTTTTTGATCTAAATGTGTTAGTTTTTATAAATTTCCAAACAAGTTTACTATTTTTCCCCGCCTTCTGTAATTCATTTTTATCATACTGATTTTTGAGTTTTTTCAAAAGATTATTACAGAAGTTACGATACCTTTTATATGTAACAGAAAGTATGTCGTTATCAGGTGCACGTTTCAATTTTAGGTGAAGTTTGTTTCTATGTCTTATACAACGAACGAGGCCGGGTGTAATCCAGGGTTTAATACAACTATACTTTCTGGGCAATGTTTTAGTAAATGTGTTTTTCCTTATTGCAAGTTGTAGCGAAGTTATGAAATACTTTAAAGAACTATTTGCATCGTTTGAATTATAAACTAGGTCAAAATTAATACCGCGTATGTCATTTTCGAGGTTTGTCATATTCACTTTAGTGTAGCTACGCATGCAATTTATTCTAGGTGAACTTAATTGTAATGTTAGTAAAACAGCTTGGTGATCGGTAAGCGAAGAATTAGTAACCAATGTTTTGGATGGATTGTTCGATTTTAGAATGATATGGTCTAAGCATGAGCCGCTCTGATGCGTGGGGTGATAGTGAGCTGGCAATAGTCCATGAAATGAGCAAATATTCAGATAATTATGTACATGGGTATCGGATTTCCCGGAAGCAATGTTAATGTTAATATCGCCCACAAGTATTATGTTTTTAAAAGATGATAAGTTTTTTAAGTTTGTGTCAAGTGATTCTAAAAATCTGTCCATATTTTGAGAAGGAGGCCTATAAATAGCCATGACTACTGTATCGGGAAAATGTTTAATTATTAAGCAATTACTATCTTGGGATACCGGTTCTTCTTTAATTGTACGTAGATTATTTTTTATATAAACTACTAATCCATCGTTTTGGTTTATATTTCTCTCCGTTTTGTAAGAATAATAACCGTCAAGAGATGGTAAGTTGACTGTCTGTTTTGACAACCAACATTCTGTTAGGACAATAACATCACAGCATAAGTCAAGGTTCTGTAATAGCACTTCAAACCCGCTGATGTTTCGATTTATGCTGCGAATATTCTGTGTGAGCAGAGTTAACGTATTGTCACCAGAAGGGACGAGGTGTTTACAGTCCTCAACATTACAGACTTTGGATTCAGATACAGAAAAACTATCCAGATCACAAATTAGCTGATTTGTCATGATCGTTACAAACTAAATAGAAATACAAATAGAAGATAAACTACGTGTATAAGTGCTTACTAAATAAAAAAGTCGGTAGCGCTCTTAGGCGCCTTCATAGTCTATCGAGTTAATATAGTTCATCTCTGCATATTTGCGCGCCGGGCAATTAATATCTCCAGTTGGATGGTCACATTTCCTCTTGAAGCGTTTGCACGTCGCACATTGAGGCGGAGAAGATTTGCTGCTGCATTCCTTGAAGGCGTGTCCAGACTCTCCACAGTGGGTGCAAGTAGGACTAGTTTCTCGGCAAAACTTAGCTGCGTGTCCGAACTGCTGGCAATTGAAGCACCTGGTGACGATCGTGAAATCTCTCACAGGGCATGATGTCCAATTAATAAAAATTCGGCTTTGGTTTATTATAATTTTGCGGATGCTAGCAGGTAGTTCCAAAATGTAGTTACATGTAGGAAGGTCTTTCTTACCCGATTTATGGCTCAATTTGATGCTCTCGAGGAAGGACTCACGGGTGATATTCGGCAACTTGTCGGAGAGGTTTTGCTCGTAAATACAGTCCAGTACCTCCTTCTCGGTAAGGGCTACGGGGACACCAATGACAGCGACCCGCGGCCGGCGTTTAGTCGGTTCTTCTATTGTAAGGCCTGATGATACTAACTTTTCCGATTTCTTAAGTTTGTCAATATCGCCTTTGTTTTCGGTGCTAATCAGAACGCCCCCATTTTTCACTTTTCTCAGGCCACGGACATGAAGCTTAAGTTGTTCGGGAGAGATTATCTTTTGGACAAGTGACTTGGTGTCGTCACTTGTTTGGGTCTTATCACTGGGATAGATGGCGACTGAACTCAAGTTTGCAGGACGGACGAAGTTATCAGATCCTTTCTTCACCATGCTAGCATACGAAGAATTTTCCGTGGGGCTCAGCTTAGTTTGTACGACCTCTTTGAATTGCTGTAATGAGTCCAAAACGTTTTGGTGAACCTGAAGGTGCTGGATTGTGGTATGGGCCAGTATCGTTTTCTGCTTCAGCGCTTGGTATAAGATGGCCATCTGAGAAGTTCCACTTGAGACCCTCCTGCATAGAGTGGAGACACGAAGCTTCTGGTCCGAGTTCATTTTTCCTTCACCAACAATACTGCAAACTTCGTTCAGTAGGGCGTCAATAGATCCTACCCACTTTTGGATCTCCGGCGTACTGATGACTTCAACCGGCAATTCATTCTCCGCGGGTGCTGGTGGATTTGGGTCGCTCGGGGGTAATGGTTCAGTGGGCGTAGGTGGGGGACTTCTCGGTAGTAATTGGCTACGACCAAATGGGCTTGATACTGGGTTAGACATACTACCAGAAACAATTTATTTATTGTTTATAAAAAATATTTAGATCATCTTGCACATGAAAAGTCGGTAAAAACGTACAAGTCACACGCGACACACTTTACTTTTATACTGACGGCGCAAATAATTATATTTATTTGGCGTAATTGTTTATTTCATTACAATCAATACAAAACACACGTCCGCTTTGTCTCGCGTCACGTAAAGCGATCTTAATGAATGAACCGATTTTAATGAAACTTCATATGCATAAGCAGGATACAAAGGTCTAAAAAGTTAGTAGAAAACATTTAAAAAAAAAAACCGGGCTAGAGCGAGTCGGACTCGCGCACCGAGGGTTCCGTAACATCTGGGTTTATGCATAAGGTTTATGTTTATGAAATTAAATGTTTTTTTTTTATTTTTGAGTTTATTGAATGAATGGTAAATTGCGGTATACGATTTATGACGTATTAAAAAAAACTACTTACTAGATCTCGTTCAAACCAATTTTCGGTGGTAGTTTACATGGTAATGTAGGTACATCATATATTTTTTTTAGTTTTATCATTCTCTTATTTTAGAAGTTACAGGGGGGCGGGGACACATTTTACCACTTTGGAAGTGTCTCTCGCGCAATCTATTTGGTTTAGAAAAAAATGATATTAGAAACCTCAATATCATTTTTGAAGACCTACCCATAGATACCCCACACGAATGGGTTTGATGAAAAAAAAAAATTGAGTTTCGGTTCTAAGTATGGGGAACCCTAAAATTTATAGTTCTTTTTCTATTTTTGTGTGAAAATCTTAATGTGGTTCACAGAATACATCTACTTACCAAGTTTCAACAGTATAGTTCTTATAGTTTCGGAGAAAAGTGGCTGTGACATACGGACGGACAGACAGACAGACGGACAGACAGACATGACGAATCTATAAGGGTTCCGTTTTTGCCATTTGGCTACGGAACCCTAAAAATAGTGTTACAGCCAAATTAGACCGATTTTAAATTTTCCATAGAAACAGAGATTTCCAGTTATCTTTTTTTAAATGAGACATTTTGAAAATGTTTTCTACTAACTTTTTAGACCCTTGTATCCTGCTTATGCGTATGAAGTTTCATTAAAATCGGTTCATTCATTTCGAAAAATAAGGGCTTGAAAATTTGTATGAAATGCCGTTCGGCGTAAACGGTCGCGTGATAAAACTATCCTTTATTTTAACGTCTAACTTTTAAACGTTGTATTAGCATCTGTATAGTTACACAAAGCTGACCATTGAAAGAGAGAAATCGGTTTTTAACTATTCATTTGATACAATACGTTACTTAGTAAGGGGGTTGTTAGATGACGTAGCTGTTTAAAAATAACGTATTGTTCTTCATCGTCGTGTCGATGGCAAGACTGATATAATTCGTTATCGTCGCTGACAGCACAGAGGTCACTATGGCTGCCTTTTTTAGGGCACAAAGAGCAAGACAATAGGTGGGACATAGTTTGTGCTACGGCTCCACCATCCACACCCTGTTGCCGTACCGTCCAGGGCACCCCGCTTTACGAGGATGCAGTTACATACTCCCACTTGGGTTCGGAGGCGGTTCAGAGACTTCCAAGTGATATTAAAATTCTGTTAACAATTCACCCTCGTCGGGGTGGAATTTCAAAAAACCCTTTCTTAGTGGATACCTACTCTTCAAAAAGAACACACCCTTCAAATTTCATGTCTCTAGGACCAGCAGTTTAGGCTGTGCGTTGATATATCAGTCAGTCAGGACTTTGAAACATATAAAGATACACCATAATTTTTCCAAACGCATACCTAATCAAATTATATTTCGATCGACTTTATAAAAATAGAAACGGCTCTACTAACTAAAATCCTGACACTATTGTATTTTTAATGTCACCACGTATCACGTTCCCAGAGCTTTTAACAAATTTGACAATATACCGCAGGGCCCCACAGGGGTGCGCCTCTAAACAAACATGCGGTTAGTGACAACCCTAACCGCCACTCATTAACCTGCCATCGATGTTTGCTGACTCCAAATTACTGGGAATATTATACGAAATGAAATGGGGACTGATGGATGGTTCGACTGAGAGCGGGACGTTAGATTAATATAAAAGGGTTAATAGAGTATTGCATAACGTTACTGGTGCGACCAGCGCGATGTGTTTTGTAATAACAGTGGTTGTATAACAAAATAATTGAAAAATATCGCAGTTCGTGGTTGCTTGCCTAGCAATAAAAAAGTGTTGCTTGCCTAGCATAAAAAAGTGTTGCACGGAACTAAGGTGGTAAGGTCGTAACACCAGTGTGTGGTGTTACGACCTTACCACCTTAGTTCGGTCTGTGGTTTTATGCTAGGCAAGCAACACTTTTTTATGCTAGGCAAGAAACACTTTTTTTATACTAGGCAAGCAACACTTGTTTTATGCTAGGCAAGCAACACTTTTTTATTGCTAGGCAAGCAACACTTTTTTTATGCTAGGCAAGCAACACTTGTTTTATTCTAGGCAAGCAACACTTTTTTTATGCTAGGCAAGCAACACTTATTTTATGCTAGGCAAGCAACACTTTTTTTGTGCTAGGCAAGCAACATTTTTTTGAGGTGACTTTAGTCTATTGATATCATAGATGGCAGGGACTTCGATGCGCAACCAGTTGTCATGGATTCAGTAGGTACATGATTTTGAACCCCACTGCGTAGACATTTTTCTTCGATTACAAAAAAAAATGCTGTTGCAAACATTTTGACCGCGTAGCGTAGGTATTGCACTTTTTATGAAACGGCAGATTTTCTTATTGACACGAAACAACTTCTAGGAAAAATAATTGAAGAATGGTAGCAATAAATCATTAAAAATAGAATAAGACTGACACATATTTTCTATCGATCTACATTTCATTTCGCTTACGTAATTTGAGACAAAAATATTTCTTAACCAAAACGCTACCCGTTCTTCCACCCGCTAACAATCACGCCTACCCTACAGATAACAAAGGACTGACAGTAATATATGAACACTAACATACGTCATCTTATTTCATTGTTTTATGAAAACCTTTGGGAAATCAAAAAAACAAGTGAAGCTTTGGTTTTAACTTGGGTGTGACGGCGATTGTTTTCAATAGTAATATATTTGAGAAAGTCTACTACAATAAATACTACGATTTCACCTAAAATAGGAGTAGACAGCATTTTTGGCAAACTGAAATATATTTGGTGATCAGGTCGTCGTTTCAGCCGATAGACGTCCACTGCTGGACATAGGCCTCCCCCAATTTTGGGAGGGTTTGCCATAATCGCCACGCTTGGCAGGCGGGTTGGCGATCGCAGTATGGTATGGTGGTGGAATACATAGAGAACGCTGCTGCCCATTCTCCGGTACGATTCTTAGTCGCCTTTTACGACACCCACGGGAAGTAAGGGGTGGTGGTATTCTTTAAGTCCGGCACCACACAGACAGGTGATCAGGTATTTTACGCTTTTTCGGGCACCAGTCTCTCACACACGTTAAGCCTATTTTTTACATTAAGCAAGTGCTTAAGGGGCTTACAGGACCTCAACACAAAAAATGCAAGTTTTAGAAACAAAAAAAGAATATGATCGACTACAGTAAACGAAATCAGAAAAATATATGATATTCTTCAGGATATATGCTAGGTAGATAGTGTGTTGAAAACATAATACAACGAATTTGATAAGATAGAAAAAAATCATGAATATACCTAAAAACTTTCTTTTTACAATAAAAACCATACTAATATACATACAATCATTCTGAGTTTTTGTCACATTATTCTACAAGCAACATACTAAAATACTAGTGTTTTGATTTTTTTGTTTTTTTTTGTGTTTTGATTTTTTGTCATTAAATAATTGCTTCATATTTTGCAATAAATTACCAGCGATGTGTCATCGCGCTTCTCTTTCTTTTCTATGCAGTCCGACAGTGAGCGCGCTTTAGGTCATGTAAGCCCCTTAAACACAAACAAAACATCACAAACACACACACAAATGTTGTCGTGGACAGGACTTATTCATTTACTTACTAGCTGCGCCCCGCGGTTTCACCCGCATAAGTTTCGTACCCGTAAAAATATCGGGATAAAAAGTAGCCTATATGTTAATCCAGGGTGTCAGCTACCTCCATACCAAATTTTATCCAAATTGGTCCAGCCGTTTGAGCGTGAAGAAGTAACAAACATATAAACACACACACTCGCACACACACTCGCACACACACTCACAAACTTTCGCCTTTATAATATTAGTGTGATTTTATTTATTTCTTCTTTGCGCAAAGAGGCAGATCCGAACAAGCAATGCCGAAACCCGTGATTAATCTAGGAATTAATTAAATAAAAATATACTCAAAATCAATTTTCGCAAACAAACCCCATCGATCGTGGCAGGTGGTGTTCTGGAGGTTTTTAATTACCCCATAGAAAAGATGGAGTTAATTAATGCAAGTTAATTATTGAAAAATAACACTGTGGTATGCGCCATGCGGTAAATATAATGTTAATAAATTGGATTGTTTTGCAATAGGACGTACTCGAGTCCGAATAAAAGTAAGTGATTTGATAGAAAATACCTAGCTTAGTAAATACAATTTCGACTTGATTTTCAAACTTGAAGTAGCTCAAAATCACTTATGATTTAAATCGCAGAATACTCAATAATTTTAAAAAATAACTTCTCAAATCGTTCCTTTTTAGGATTCCGTAGACAAATGGCAAAAAATGGAACCCTTATTTATTCGTCATGTCTGTCTGTCTGTCTGTCTGTCCGGATGGACAAAAACTTATAGTTTCGGAGAAAAGTGGCTGTGACATACGGATGTATGTCACAGCCACTTTTCTCCGAAACTATAAGAACTATACTGTTGAAACTTGGTAAGTAAATAGATGTATTCTGTGAACCGCATTAAGATTTTCACACAAAAATAGAACAAAAACAATAAATTTTAGGGTTCCCCATAATTAGAACCGAAACTCAAATTTTTTTTTTCATCATACCCATACGTGTGGGGTATCTATGGATAGGTCTTCAAAAATGATATTGAGGTTTCTAATATCATTTTTTTCTTTCGCGCGAGAGACACTTCCAAAGTGGTAAAATATGTCCCCCCCTGTACCCTCCCCCCCTCTTCTGAAATAAGATCTACTTCCACCGAAAATTGCTTTGAACAAGATTGCGAGTCCGACTCGCTCTTGTCTGGTTTTTTATGGAATTATCTGATTACAAAGATTTTAAATACTACTTGGTTTCACATAGCATAATCTAAAAAAAAATCAACGATACCATCAATACCCGTTATTTCTATACAAGGTGTAACAGAAAGGGGGTATCAACCCTGAAGGAAGCGAATATGAAAAAAAAATTTGGACCTCCCATAGTAATTGCAAATCAATGATTTACTATTATTATCGGTCCAAATTTTTTTTTCATATTTCGACCTATGTTCTTTGGGGAAAGTTGTTCAGTTTCATGAGCACATTCACCTCCTTCAGGGTTGATACCCCCTTTCCGTGACACCTTGTATATCAAATAAACGCAAACAATAACTATCGCGTAGTAAATGAGACATCCGCTACGCCGTAGGCAGCGTAGCAACGTCGCGTCGGCTACGTCGTAGCAATCTTTTTGAAGTCTATACAGGGTTGGGCCAAGTTAGTGGTAAAAGCATCGGGAGTGACAGTGTATCCCACCAAAAACATAATGTTGAAAAAGAAGGCCAAGTTCCTTACTTCATTTAGATGTTTGACCAGCAAAAGAGTTGAAATCGAAACCAACGCCAAGTTTTAAACCATTTTCTAGATCAGTGTCGCCTAGATCAGTGTCTGTACCCATATACGCCGATAAGCAAACGCAGACCGAAACATCTGTGTCTACTGAATATAGCAATTATGGCGAAAACGAGATTAATAAACACAAGAAGACACTACAAGATCGTCGAGTGACAACAAAAGACAGTAGAAAAAAAAGAAAGCTGTGCGTTCTCAGTAACTGCAACCACAGAGGGACACTGGAAATATTGGAAGACACTTTTGGGCGACACTTTGAATTTTGTCATTACTTGTCACGTAATAGTAGTGTAAAAGACATTATTTCTAATATAGGTAATAAATTACAGAATTATAGTTTAGACGACTACTGTATTATTATGATTGGCGAGCAAGATTTTAAACGCACCGAGGAACCAATTGAAATGGTCAGGTTCATTAGGGAATCTCTTAAAACTGTATCTAATACAAATGTTATTATATGCTGCCCTACTTATGTACAAGGGGCTCTGATACACAATTATAAAGTAGAGATGTTTAATAGATTAGTTCATATGGACATAGAAAATCATAACTTTGCTTATTTTTTTGACAGTAATTTTGACCTATCTGATGAAACATTCTCATATAATACTGGCAAACTTAACAAGCTCGGACAAAAACGCATTTATGAAAATATATTCCGTCGCGTACTTATTGATATTGAGACCTATCCAAGTGAGTATGACTACAACTGTGACTCTCCAAAATTACCCAAAAATACCCAAAAACCTCTTTTTCGTCCCATTACATAAAAAGGTTGCTGGTAGTAAGGAAAATTCAATGAAAAAACAAAAATTTATACTATTACATCAAAACATAGCTGGGATCTTAAATAAAATTGATGTATTTGAGATCACAATTACCGATTTGGCAAATCAGATTGGCGATATAGATTTTATTTGTTTGAGCGAAACTTTTATAAAATCAGGGCATGAAACTAATCTGGCTCTTACACACTACAACTTAGCTGCAAGTTACACAAGACAAGGTAAGAAACGCGGTGGAACATGTGTTTTAGTGAAAAAAGGTCTAATCTTTAATCCGTTACCGATAACTGATGAATTGGCCATCGAATTTTGCTTCGAATGCTGTGGTATTGAAATATTGAGCCATAATTTAATTATAGTGTGCATTTATAGAATTCCAGATTCCGATGTGTTTTTATTTTTTTAAAATCTTGAATTATTATTACGCAATATAACCCACAAAGTTAAAAAAAATATTATTTTATGCGGAGATTGGAACATAGATATATTAAAAGATAACAAATATTCAAAAGAACTAACATCTATACTAAACAATTATAATATATCACTACACGTTATGATGCCTACTAGAAAAAATACTAGCATAGATCAAATCGCTAGTAATGTTCCCACACTTGACATGAAATGCAGTATACATAATTTAGCTCTCTCCGATCACGATACCGGACAATCGTTAACTTTTTACGTTCAAGAGATGAATAATAATAAATCAAAAACTATACAATTCTGGTATGAAACGAAAAGAGATTACGACAAGAGCAACATAACAAAGTTTTTAGATTGTTTAGCAGCCTTAAGTTTTAGTGAAATGTACGAGGAGACAGACTGCAATAAAGCATTTAATATATTCCACGACTTGTTTACGCTCTTTTATAAATTGTGTTTTCCCGAAATACTCGTCAAAAAGACCAATAAGCCTATTAAAAACAAATGGCTTAGTAGAGGTTTAAAAATATCATGCATAAAGAAGAGAGCTTTATATTACGCATATCAACACGATGCTATAAGTAAAGGTTACCACAAGAAAAAATACCGCAATTACACTAAGATCTTAAAAAAATGCATATCAAAATCACAGCAGATAAATAACAATAATTTTTTAAATAATGCTAAAAATAAATGTAAAGCGGCATGGTCAATCATAAAAAATAACTCAAATAAACCAAATAACAACAACTACATAAATGAATTAATAATCTGTGATAAAAAAATTACTAATCCTTATGCCATATGTAACCACTTTAATGACTATTTTATCGAACTGACACAAAAATGTAACAATAATAATTATAACGTAAACAACATTGTCTGTGTGGTGCCGGACTTAAAGAATACCACCACCCCTTACTTCCCGTGGGTGTCGTAAAAGGCGACTAAGGATCAGCAGCGTTCTCTATGTATTCCACCATCACACCATACTGCGATCGCCAACCCGCCTGCCAAGCGTGGCGATTATGGCAAACCCTCCCAAAATTGGGGGAGGCCTATGTCCAGCAGTGGACGTCTATCGGCTGAAACGACGAACGACGACGAAACAACATTGACATTGGCAATAACCCAAATACTTTAGTTTTGACTCCTGTAAATGAAATTGACATTATTAAATTAATTAATTCATTAAATAACACCAATTCTACTGGACATGACGAAGTAACCACTACAATAATTAAATTAAGTGCAAAAATTATAGCATCCCCACTTGCCTACCTAATAAATCTCTCATTTGAAGAAGGGATTTTTCCAACAAAACTTAAAGAGTCTATAATTAAACCACTATACAAAAAGGGTAACTGTTCTGATATGGGTAATTATAGGCCCATCACACTGATTCCAATCTTTGCTAAAATTTTTGAAAAAGCAATGCATGACAAAATAAATAGCTTTGTAACTAAATATAACCTGATTGTGGAGACGCAGTTTGGCTTTAGGAAAAACTGTTCAACAACTCTAGCCTGTTTCTCCTTAGTAAAATTAATCACTGAGGCTCTTAATAAAAAAATGTCTGCATTGTCGGTATTCTTAGACATGAGCAAAGCGTTTGATTTTGTCTCACATAAACGACTACTCCACAAAATAGAGAAATATGGAATAAGAGGCAAGGCGCACGATTGGCTTAAAAGCTATTTGTCTGATCGCCAACAGAGAACTGTTATTTCTAGAGTAGAAAAAAATACTAGGAAAATATTTTGCTCAGAATTAAAAATTAATCCTTCGGGCGTTCCACAGGGAAGCATATTGGGTCCGCCACTATTTTTATTATATATAAATGACCTCATAAAATGCCTAAAATGTGAATGTATTCAATTTGCTGACGATACCACATTGACGATAAAATGTTCCAACAAAAATGACATAGAAGTTGACACTAATATTGAATTAATTAATGTAATAAACTGGTTAGCGGACAATAATCTTCATGTTAATATTAATAAAACCAAAGTAGTACAATTTCAAACAAGCAACTTGTCAGCTACACCAATAATAATTCGACACGGCACTACAATTTTACAACCAGGACCATCGGCTTTATTTTTGGGTATAATAATTGACAACAAACTGAATTGGAAGGAACATGTAGAAAGAGTATGCAGTAAGCTTGATAAGTTTGTATATGCTCTTCGCAAGTTGCGACTAGTGTCCAGTAAAAAAACAGTTCTAAATGCTTATCATGGTTATGTTTCATCAGTATTACGTTACGGCCTAGTTATATGGGGTAATTCAGTGGACGTGGACAGAGCGTTCAAAGTACAAAAAAAGTGTATCCGAGCCATGAGTGGAGCAGAATATTTAGACCATTGCAGACCATTATTTAAAGAATTAAAAATTCTCCCACTCCCGTGTCTGTATATTTTTGAGGTTTGTTTATTTGATAAAAAATACCCTCATTTGTTTTCATTGAATGAACAAGTCTCGGAAAGATTGAATAAAAAAAATGCTGGCAAACTGTTAGTTCCTCCTCAGAGACTGCATCTCTATAGTAGAAATGCCAGTTGTATGACGATAAAAATTTATAATAAATTACCATCTGCGTTCAGAATGTTACCAATAGATAAATTTAAATGTAAAATGTTTGCTTGGCTCTTAGAGATGTGCTTTTATTCAGTTAATGAATTTTTAAATCATAATTTTTGACATTGTAATAAATATTCTATGTTATTAGTACTTTGGTATAATATCTATAATTATTACTTTGACTATAGAGCTTATTTTTTTTTTTGACATAATATTGTTTATTTTGACATTTTTATTATATTTTCTGACATTGCAATTAATCTTAATATCATTGTATTACTTTGACTTTAGAACTTGTATTTTTGGACATTTTTACTTCTTGACATTTTAATTAATTTAGTGATGATTTGAATGTACTTAACTTTTTTTTTTATATTTCTACACCAGCAATGGTAGTATATGTGAAACATTATTAGTGTAAGATCTCAAAATACCATATACTTGGAAATAAATAAATTATTATTATTATTATTATTATTCTTTGCACCGGCCTTATTTTGCAATTCTGTTGGAAGTAATTTGTGTTTGAAACTTTTTAGATATCAATACAATAATATTGTTCCATTTAAACTTGGCGGGTTTTCGTTATGTTTTTGTTAGGTGTTTTTCACGCATATTATTTTATGGTTTTCTGAAAACCCGCCAAGTTTAAATGGAACAATATTATTGTATTGATATCTAAAAAGTTTCAAACATAAATTACTTCCAACAGAATTGCAAAATAAGGCCGGTGCAAAGAAAATGGTGTAAAACTTGATTAACTCTAAGTGAGCGAGTCAGTCAGTCAGTGCCACTTTAGCTATTTTGAAAAGTCCATAACTTCGAATCTATTAAAGCTACAGTTATGAAATTTGGTATTTGAACTAACAGCAGTCATGGTATTGTGTATGTGAAGTTTGATTCGATTTCGTATGACAAATAGTTAGATACAGGGTGGTCAAAAGTAGCTCGAAGTGGTTCGGGTAAATAGTGCACGGCGTACGTGCGGCCTCTTGCTGGAACTTGGCCTGCGCACTGCCGTACGCTTGGATTTAAATTCCACAAATAATCCCCGTCAAAGCTTGTTTTTCTCACAGCGTCTTTACATTTCTAAACGTTTTTATTTATTCACAGTTCCTACATAAATAATGTGCAAAAACATGAAAAGCGACTTCGCACTAGCATAAAATATATCTTCTGAGAAAATAATAAAAACAATAAGAAAGACGTATAAATATAAATGTGAAAGCTGGTGTTTCACAGAAATGATACCGTCGTGAATATGGTCTCAAAAAACATTGTTTTTGGAACGAAGTTCCTTATCGCTCGTAATACTTTGCACACTTGGAGAATGAAAGCTAAATCGAAAAAGGTGTATCATCATCATCCGCCTACCAGACCAGAACCATATACAGTCTATAATGTTCCCACTGCTGGGACACAGGCCTCCTCTCGGTGAGAGGGAGTGGGCCGTAATCCACCACGCGGGCCCAGTGCGGATTGGCAGATGTCACATGTCTTCGAATTTTTGGTTCTAGGACATGCCGGTTTCCTCACGATGTTTTCCTTCACCGTTTTGAGAGCAGTGGTGATGAAATAATTTACACAAAGTTAAGCGCCTGTCTGGGTTCGAACCTACGACCTACAACTCGTAAGTCGCGGCAGTTACCACTTGGCCACCACTGCTCTCATCCGCCTAGCCGTTTCCCAACTAAGTTGGGGTCGGCTTCAAGTCTAACCGGATGCAGCTGAATACCAGTATTTTACATGGAGCGATTGCCTATCTGACCTCCACAACCCAGTTACTGGGTAATACGATACCCCTTGGTAAGACTGGTTGTTAGACTTTCGGGCTCCTGACTACCCGTAACGACTGGCAATGATCCAGGAATGACAGCCGACCAACGGCTTAACGTGCTTTCCGAGGCACGGAGGGATTTCGGTATGTAAAGATGGTCAACAATCCACAGACCAACCGCGGCAAGCGTAGCTTAACCTCATCGATCGACCTGTGCGGCTGTTATTATTTAGCCACGGGCCCCTCTTGAAAAGGTATGCATATGACGTCCAAATAAAGCAACACCACAAAATGTAGGCTAAATACGAAAACAACATTACAATGAGTAGGTAAAGCCAGAAGCGTTCATAGTATTAATACACCCGTTTGCAATAAATCCGCTGAGTAAATAACAGAAACAAGATATGAACGGCCGACATAATCTCAGTGAATTTACAGGCGCTATATATTTGAAATGTAACACGAGCACTTGCTTGAGTGTATGTGAGCGTTCTATTTTTAACCCCCGACGCAAAAACGAAGGGGTGTTATAAGTTCATCGTAGCTCCCGAACGGATGAACCGATTTGTTTGTCTTTGTTTAAAAGTTTAATTAGTCGGGAGTGTTCTTAGCTATATTTGATTGAAATCGGTGTAAGATGGCCGCCGCCACAAAATGGCGGATTACATATTTTTTTCACAACTCCCTTAATATGGGTATCAAATGAAAGGGCTTGAATAGTAGAATACTAAACACTATGATAAATTTCAAATCCAAGATGGCCGCCACCACAAAGTGGCGAATTACATTTATTTTTTCACAACTCCCTCAATATGGGTATCAAATGAAAGGGCTTGACTAGTAGAATACTACACTATATTGAAAGGGAATGAGGAATATTAACTAACGAAATGAACTTACCAAGTAAGTAGCTTACCAAGCTACTTATATGCCCAGTTTGGCAATAAAAAATGCTACCATTGGTAAATAAAACCATTCGATTTTGTCTATAGTAACCGAGCATTAGTAGTTTCTGACAGTTTAGTTGGTAAACCTCATAGTCACTTGCTATGAATATATATGAGCACAGTAGCTGTTACTAGCTCAACAAAACTTGCTACTGGACATTGAGCTCTAGGTAGTTTCGCCAATTACCTATTCTACAGGTATTCCCTGAGGTCAGAGTTGTGAAATTTTGGCAGCCGCTTTCTATGAAATATTAAATCGAGTTTTGACTGAACTGGTTCACCAAGGACTTACCTATAGCAGCTCTAGATTTTTTGACAATTATTTAATTCGCACGTAATACGACGAGCACGCGCGGGCTCGCGAAAGATGGAAGGAGTGAATGGAGGCTTTTGCCCAGACGAGGGACAGCTTAGGCAAGTAAAAAAAAAAAAAAAAGAAAATAAATTCGGATATTTTTGTTGAATTTAAATATTACTGAATACTTTCAAAGTATGATCTTGAATCAAATACAAGGGTTTAATTTTTTTCAATATCGTGTTTCGTATCCGACACTCATTTGTCACCTTTATGAAAGAATATTTCTAAAGTTCGATTGGTATATTGTGC
Organism: Mesoligia furuncula; assembly: GCA_916614155.1. Taxonomy (NCBI): domain Eukaryota; kingdom Metazoa; phylum Arthropoda; class Insecta; order Lepidoptera; family Noctuidae; genus Mesoligia; species Mesoligia furuncula. The sequence goes on from OU744793.1 coordinate 24,706,771, forward strand.
CGAGTAGGTACTGCACCTGGGGAATGTAATCTTGAGTCGAGATTGGCATCTCGAGATCTCGCGTGCTAAATATGGTGTCGACATGCGCCATTCAAGATCTGATTTTAAAAAAAAATGCATTTTTTATTTAAATATAGAGTTCTTAATATAACACGATTGCAATAAGTTGTAGTTTACATTTTAAACCAACAATTAAGGGTAATATTTAGTCATTAAAAAAAAACGAATCTCAAAAAAAAGCAACTTTCATTTAAGTTGAAAAAGCAGTACTTTACTCTATAAGTCCATTATTATTCTCGTTCGAGATTAACTTCCCAAAACATTGGATCTCAAAAAAAGGCTCGAGATTGCATTTCCAAACTAATACTTTCTTCTCTCTCTACTCTTTTATCCCTTGCGATGTTGACGTCACCCGCAACGGCAATGTGTCACTTTATACCGTTAAAGATTATATTGACGAAAAAAAGGCTTGGGATTGAGCTGCCTCCAATTTCTGCATTTTTATGTTTTTTTTTTATATACACATTGACATTAATTAATTTTTTTATAAACAATAACATTTGCTTACTTTGTAAAATATTATATTATTTTATTTATTGTGATTTGTGAATGTGAAGACGATGTGGTTCACTTTATTAATTTTATATTTTTTATTATTTTCTCTGTTCTGTTAGTTTTTTTTCATGGTCTGGCAGTTTGAGTTATTTATGTGGCCTACCCAAATGTCCTTTCTTTGGTATTGTTCGCCGAATCGTTGAGCTCCTTAAGTCTTGAGTTGAGCTGCACGATTTCTGACAAGTGCGTGCACTGACTGGACAGGTCCTCTCAATCTGTGTGGTTCTTTCCTCAAAAGACCATCTCAGACATCGATCTACATGGTCTTCAAATAACTTGACCAAGATTATGTCTTGTACTTTAAAAGAGACCGTGACTCTGAGTTTGTTTCGGTCTTTCTTATCAGAGTAGTCAGATAGGATACGCCGACCTCATCTAGTTTGAAAGAAACATGATTGACGTGTATAAGTGTTTGTACAAACCTACTTACAAAAATAAAATCTTTTATCATTTATCATTTACCTAATAAGCATTAGAGTAGAGATTTTTTTACTTCCAAAACAGAAGTTAGAGTAAATTAAATAAACCCACGTAAACCGTAAACAAGTTAGTCCGTGTATTCAGTAGAAATAATTAATAACATGTTGCATGCTGTTCTGGGGGCGAACATGTTGGAAACAGCACAAGTGCTATTACCTATTTTATTAAAATTGTTGGCTCCGTGATGTTTTAGTTCAATGTTTGAAACTGGACTTATATAATTGTAACTATACGTAGCGATGTGTAAGAGAATTCCTTTGCTTAAATTAGGTGGGCAGTTCTGCAAGTGTTTATGGGGTTAGCAAGTAGTAGTACCCTATACAATGACGTACTTGACATGACATGTTTGCCGCATGTCCAACGAGTCATGGGCAAAATTTACCACCATGTGGATCCCAGAAAACCTCCGACGACATCGAGGCAGACCTATGAGAAGATGGCGGAACGAGCTTGACGTCTACAGAGAGGATTGGGAGGTTGCGGGTTCTAATCACGTCGGGGTCACCAGTATAGAGGTATGAGGAACAGGGTGTAAAGTTCACTCATCTTCCATAGAAAAGGGAGGATCCTCCGACCAAACGGGTCTTGTGTCGGGCAACTGCCTGATGATTCATGTCGGGCCGTTGTATCTATGCTAGTTGCGCGGTAAACTCTGCTTGCGCGATACAGGATTTTGCGTGACGTCAGTATGACGCGTTGTTCGCATGTGGCGTTGTAGATACCGCTGCAGACCAATCCTCTCATGAATAAAAAATTAATGAAGAATCATGTGCAGAATTTATGATTACAGTTTGCATGTCGTTGTCCTGTCAACAATATTTTTAGACAGATTTTGACCTTCACATTATTTTCCAGTAGTACACAGATACCTAACGGGTTCAATTCCCGCACGGAACAAATATTTGTATGGTCAACAGGTAGTGGGTTCAGTTTGTGGGTGTTTGTGCATATCAGGTTATTGTTTGTGTATGTGCCCAACTACGATACAAGAGAAATTTCTAGTGTAACGTTTTGAATTATCCGGCCTGTATAGAAAAGCTGAATATGATTCTTAATAGTCCAAGTATCTTTTGGCGCGTTGCCTGAATCAGAACTATACACCACCATTCTGTTTTTTTTTATTTATCGAACCATCATCTTATCTTGTTTTCATCGAAGGCCTTCCGCCTAGGCACGCGTTACCATGACCGACATGGAAATCTCTGAATCGACTTCGAACTCAAGTCGGCCGGAGGAAAGACAATCTCCACAGATGGGGGTTCACGGACGGCTCACCTCCCCACGACAGTTGCCCGCCTTCCATCCTGCACCGCATGTATCACCTGTGCACATGATCTTATGAATGCGTCAGAGTGCGGAGCTCGCGCAGCTAAGTGGGCCAAAGATGTTTGAACTTTTTGCCATCGATACGATAAGGAAAATAATACAATTTATGTGACGGTTTCACAAATAATTACCAACAACGCCCCTTTTTATACCTTATTCGGGCGCCAAAGGATCCTTGGATGTAAAAATTACATCATCATCATCATTTCAGCCGAAAGACGTCCACTGCTGGACATAGGCCTCCCCCAAGCAACTCCACTTCGACTGGTTCTGTGCTTCTCGCATCCAACGGGTTCCTGCGGCATTCACAAGGTCCACCTTGTGGGAGGCCTTCCAACGCTACGTCTTCCGGACTATGCTTGGAGTTTCCCTGCGTAATCGAATCAGGAATGAGGAGATCCGTAGGAGAACCAAGGTAACCGACATAGCCCGAAGAATTAGCAAACTTAAGTGGCAGTGGGCAGGGCACATTGCTCGCAACAGATGGCCGATGGGGCCGAAAGGTTCTGGAGTGGCGACCGCGTAAGAATGACATAATTGTTATATTTAAAGCAGAAAACTTTGAAAAAATCTTGCAAAATTTTTAGATTATCGGGTTCTCGCCTGACAGTGATAGATGGTTCCTTCTCTTTATGGGAAATGGCATTTACCTTAAATTCCTAAATTACAGGCAGGTATTATTACGCGTTGTAGTTTGAAAAGATGTTTGATACATACGAGTATTCAAGCAAAAACTGCTGACGGATTTAGACAAAAGGCTTAGCTAATCTCGAATGATGTAATTCCTAGGATTTACTAGGGAACATGAACTAACTAGTCTTGGATTCGAGTAAAACCGCGGGCAACAGCTTGTTATGTACAAAATAACTTAAATACATTATGTAGGTCTGTATACAAGGAATGGTATACGCCATTACGAAACCAAGCTTCTCTCTAATGCGAGACGTTTGTAGGAGCATTGTATCTCTTATATTATATGACAGTTTCCTACTTGTAGGTAACTAGAGACCCCATTATCAGAGGTAAAGTGTTTGTACCGCAAGAAGTGGCTAGTTGTGCTTTAGTCCCCTATTTAATAAACCCGGAGATGACTTATGCCAAAAATAAGCCTTGAAAAAAGTTATTTAAAAAATAAAAAACCCGACTGCCAAACTGAAAAGCTAAACACAAGCCCATTTTAAATTAAATAAAAGTTGGAAGCAGTCGGGACCCATTTGAATTTGAAAATATTATAAAAATGGTAGGTAAAATGGGCTTGTTTTTAGATTTTCAGTTTGGCAGTCGGGTTTTTTATTTTTTAAATAACTTTTTTTATTTCCAGCTTTTTAGTTTACAAATGTGAAAGATTTCGCAAACGATTAGGTCTTGGTACATGTTTTTTACGATTTGTCACTTCGAATTACTTTTAACCTTATAAGTTATATATATTTTTGTAATCACCTTTTAAAACCCTTTATTTAGATACCCCACTCGATAGGTTTTGAGAAAAAAAAATTTTTTTTGAAGACATGTTGTGCCAAAAATCGGCCATTTAATTTTTTTTTCAATTTTGGTATACCCAGTGTCACTCTTACAATTAAGACGAATCTAACGGCACCTCTCAAGCTGAAATTGATCAAGCCGTTTAGGCTACAGAGCGTGCCAAAGAAATATACATACATTCATACATACATACATACACTCGAAAAACATAACCCTCCTTCTGACGCAGTCGGGTAAAAATTGATGGTTGAATGGATGGATGGGTGAATGGTAGTGGGCCAAAAAAATGCGTGCAATTTAAAAATTAAGCAAATAGAATCCCCCAAATAGAAGGCTTGTCTTGGATGATCTTTGGGCCTTCCGCGAATGCATAAATCGTACAATAATAAATAATAATACTGAAAATACTCGTTTCGCACATAATATTTACTTAGTTTTTAGGATTATTCATGAGTGTTACAGTTTTGAAAAAATGTAAACCAAAATGCTGATATTTGTATTTTCCAACGAAAGGGTTTTTTGCTATTGTAAATTTATATTGATAAACATTCAATAGATTGCGCGGTTAGTTTATATTAAACCCACCAAATAAAAATTAAAAGTGAATAATTAAAATCTTTAAAGCTTTTTTCGTACAAATTTACAAAATCCTCTCAATCAGTAAGTGACACTCAAAGAGAACCGTCTGAGTTTCTTGGAAAATTATATTGAATATAAAAGATTTTTTGAACTGAATTACTTTCCATACATACAAATAAACTTTCTGTAGGTACCTTTTTAATTTATCATAAAGATAGGCATAGTGCGTATCAATAAATTACACATTGAAACACTGAAACTTATTTTTATGACGATATCATAATAATCAAAAACTTCTCCATAAGACTAAGCATAGTCGACCTCGTAACTGCTTTATTTATTTATTTAAACTTGCCGAAACTCTGACAATCAGTCTTACCACGCGGTTTTGTATTACCCAGTACCCAGTAACTGGATTGTGGAGGTCAGATAGGCAGCGCTCCATATAAAATACTGGTACTCAGCTGCATCCGGTTAGACTGGAAGCCTACCCCAACATAGTTGGATTTATTTAAACTTTTCGCATAAAACAAAGGCGGACTGAATGCCTTAGGCATGCTCTACCAGTCAAAAAAAGGTGGTAAAGAGATAAGATGGCAGATGCTTTGGTTGAGAGGAACAATGATAAAACTGCTCTCAAAACGGTGAAGGACAACATCGTGAAGAAACCGGCATGTCCTAGAATCAAAAAATTCGAAGACATGTGCCATCTGCCAAACCGCAATGGGCCCGCGTGGCCCCGCAAACTAAATCAAATCACTTACGCAATTATAACCCACTGTTACGTTATATAATTCAACTATAAGGTCTAAGGACCCGGAACCCTTACGTCTAACTATTGTAATCCATTAATTTTGGGAACAAGGTGAGCGTACGTGTTATGTTTCAATTTAGAGGTTTCTGGATCTTAGTGGAACCCTGATTGAGTTCGTTTCGTCTGTTGAATTGAGATATGTTTGAGATATGTGATGGATTAGGTTAGGTGGCTGATATATATGTATAACCTTTACTTCTATACTACATTATAAAGAGATAAAATTTGTTTATTTGTATGTATGTAGGGGGTAATCTCCGAAACTACATATATAGTAAAGATAGCCCAATTCTTGAGTAACGTATAACGGGCGAGCGATGGGCCGAAATTTCACGCGGACGAAGTCACAGGCAGAGGGTAGTCGAAAAATAATTAGGATGTTTTTAAGATGATTGTTGATGTGCTGAGTTAATGCTACCGTTTGCAGACCTTAACCTCCGCCAAGGTGGTAGCTGAGGTGTGCAGATAAAGAAAACAAAGAATATTAAAGAGCATTATGCTGAGCGATGGCCGTTTTGCGTAGATGTGACGCATACTTTCTCCCAAATTGTTATTTTGTTTGTGTTTTTTTTTTACTTTTATGCTTCATGTTTGCCGCAAATAAACGTATTTTCTTTCTTTCTTCTCTTTCAAATAAAAAAGTCTACCTACCTATTAGTACTAAAAATTAAGAAGGAAAAAATCATTTTTCACTGTCACACTGAACTCTGAAGTTTAAAGTACCGATGTCCTATATTCATAAAGTTTATAAATGTGAGTGGTTGACCAAAAAGGGACCTGGAGGGATTGGAAACCGTTTCTTTTTTAATTTTTGGATCTGTGGTCTTTTAGCTTTGTTTTGGTCTAACCAGAATATTTTTAGGTGCCGTAGTTTTTTTTTTATGAATTTTTTTGTGAGCCGAGGCAGCAGTCGAAACTTGTTTCTATACGAAACTTCAAACGCGATTTACTCGAAATCAATTTATTTTCCCTTGAGGTCCCTTTTTGGTCACCAACTCACAAATACGAATTACGTGAGCTAGAAGATACGCTAATTTTTCCCAAAAAAAACAGCTTTGACCGGCGTTCTAGACGCTTCCTTTGTAGTTCATAAATTAAACCAGCTCCACAAAACTGTTACTCAATTGGTACCTGGCGGTGGCGGTGAAGTGGGAGCAAAAACTTTTTGATATATCTCCACTACATCAAAGAGCCTAATTTTTATCAAACTTTCCTCCGAAAACTTGCGAAACTACGATTTCATGCGGAAATTCCGCATTTGCGGACACGAGGTACTGTTAAAACCCTTGTCTAAACCCATCATGGCGACCGCACGTCAGAGACCTCGTGCTGGCCTAGCGTAATACGGAGTTTCAATAGGATACGAGGCCAGCTTATAATGGCTTACAATGGTTTCGCTGCCATTATTAGGAATAGATATGCATCCCTGATGACGCAACAGTATTCTCAGCAGATTGGTAGGATTGTTGCGGAGGTTGATGCAGTTCTACGCTGAATTTTACAAGCTTTTATTTTACTTGCAATGTAACTATGTTTGTTCGGGTGGACTCTTGCAATTCAATTTTGAAGCAGATATCTTTAACCGACTGAACTAACATTTTGCATACACGTTTACTTTGGATGACAATGCATGGTTTGCTGTGTGACGTCATTTTAAATGCAACATGGCGGACACCCAAGATGGCGGACTAGTTATTTTTAATTCACTCCTACAATATGGGTATCAAATGAAAGGGCCTTCTGAGAATAACTCGAAAAATAAAGTGACGTCATTCTAAATCTAACATGGCGGAACACCCAAGATGGCGGACTAGTTATTTTTAAGGCACTCCTACAGTATGGGTATCAAATGAAAGGGCTTGCTGAGAATAACTTGAAACATAAAGTGACGTCACTATAAATCTAATATGCGCGACAAGCTTTTATATCATATAAATTGTGTAATGACGTTATAAGTTGATAGTAAAAGTTTTAAAGGAAAAGTTTATTTTATTCTTTTTAGCGCATTTAAATAAAAGCTAGTTTTTATTAAAAATGTTTTTTTACTTTTAATTTATTAATTGTTTATGTTAATCTGTGTCTTTAACGAACACAGAAGTTAGGTAACATTGTTACTAACCCTATGGACTCCTGCCTGAAATAAATGTTTTCTATTCTATTCTACAGAGGCTTTGATACCACTAACATGCCCTCGGCTGTACGTACCTTTAATTATTATTAATTTGTAACCACCTTACATAATAGCGTTTAAATACATTATAATTATGTATCTGTACCTACAATACATCATTTCTAAAGATCTTATCGCACAATGTTGCTAATGGCACCAGCATTGTGCCGAGCCGTCATTGTCGTGCCTCAAGCTAGCATCTATCAATGCCATTCCTCTCTCACGCGACACGAATTATTTTGCGTTCACTGAATGTAAATAAAAATGTCGCGAAGGAAAATTTTGCAGGTAACGTGTCCTCCTGGTGGGTGCCTGTTTGAGGTACACTAATGGCATAGTCAAATAATTGATGTAACTTCCTGTTTACGATAATTTATTTAATTAAATATTTTATTTTTATCGATCGATCAGGTTAAGTTACACTTGTCGCGGTTGGTCTGTGGATGGGTGACCATCTCTACATGCCGAGACCCCTCCATGCCTCAGAAAGCACGTTAAGCCGTTGGTCCCGGCTGTTATCCGTGGATCTTTGACAGTCGTTACGGGTGTCAGAAGCCCGAAAGTCAGACAACCAGTCTTACCAAGTGGTATGTATTACCCAGTAACTGGGCTGTGAAGGTCAGATAGGCAGTCGCTCCATGTAAAATACTGGTATTCAGCTGCATCCGGTTAGACTGGAAGCCGACCCTGGGAAAAGGCTAGGCAGATGATGAAATATTTTATTTTTATGTACCTATCCTCATACACATATCTAATTTTTATTTTATTTTATATTTTATTTATATCTGTGACATCACAGCGGACCCTATCAGAATACCAACGCCGCGACACTTATTTTTAAATGTCGCAGCGTCATGCTGAGATAGCCTGGACCTTTTGACCTCGTACAGGACTTTCCGTTTTTATTTTCATTTTACTTTTATTTTTTACTAGCTACGCCCCGCGGTTTCATCCGCATAAGTTTCAATCCCGTAAGAATATCGAAATAAAAAGTAGCCTATATGTTAATTCAGGGTGTCAGCTACCTCCATCCCAAATTGCATCAAAATTGGTCCAGCCGTTTGAGCGTGAAGAAGTAACAAACATATAAACACACCCCCACACACACACACAAACTTTCGCCTTTATAATATTAGTGTGATGTTTTAAGAGTGTGAGTGTTTAGTTTAGTTTTTGATATTCCTGTGCGAGTCCCAATAAATGATTTTAATTTCGTTCTTTTCTTTCTAGAGTATTCTGTAAAAGTCTCAACGTGAAAACATTGAGTGGAGTGAGCTGTCATTCCACTTGATTCTAGAGTTTGAAACTATTGACAGCTCAATTTAAGCTACACACACATGTTACTGTAACTTCACATAAGTTTTCACCGTTTCAAGTTTTAATCCGCTTGTTGCTCAAAAACTAGCAAAACTGAAAAGCTTTAATACCTATTATTAATTCGGGATCTAATGTTTCTGTTTAAATCCGTTGCGTTGCGTTGTTGTATTATTTTATCAGTATTTTTAAATAGAAAATATAACGGAAAATTATATTCCATGATCAGCCTGTGTGTTAGCTGCAATGGACCGGCTGTAACAAAAGCCGGTCCATTCCAGAGTTCAAGTTAGCATAAATTCAAATTTTATTTATTTATTTTGCCAGTTTTGCGTTATTCATCACTGATTTTTTTTTAAATGAAGAAAATCCTTTTTTATAATAAATATACCTACCTAATTCCACTCTCGCAGATTATAATAATAACTAGCATCTGCACGCAACTTCACCTGCGTGCTTATTTTCGTTTAGTCCACTCTCGGCCCTCAATCCCCAATAAATCAGGTGTCCACTGAACCCATAACTATAAGTCTATTCTCGGCCCTTGGGGGTCGAGAGTGGATTTTATTTTCCAGCCAAGCTTTAGTTTTCTCTTGACCCCCAAAGTACAGTTACGATGGTAAATCATCAGTCTACCCTATAGTTCCCCGACCCACCGCGTGATATTGCATCACCTGTCCGCGCTATAGTTTTGTTTTCGCTAAGCGTTCTTTCTGACTTTTTTCCAATGATGTTATATTAAAGAGGTAGATATCGCACTAGCGCGCGCAAATTGTTGCAGACAAATTCAGACAATTGTTGTAGTTTCATTTAGTCCGCTAATAGCAGCGAGCAACACTACAGATAGCTATCTCTTTCTGTGTCATACGTTCAGTATTATTATTATCTATCGCAGTAAGTACTTTGTTTTGCATTGTTAACGCAACAATACAGAACGTCGCTCAGTATGAACGTAGCGTATCTTCCCATTATAATATCGTTGTTTTTTTCTTTGTGGTTGGATCCTTAGGGTCATATCGTGATATTAAATACAGGGTCCCATTAAAATAGATGGACAAATTTTAACACAGCGCTCAGTACGTCTAACTAAACATATCCAAGCAAAAAAAAAACACTGATTAAAGTGATTTTATTTTGACCTTAAATAATAAATTGCCGGCACATTAGTGTATTTTCGTTAGCTGATTTTATTTTTCTTGTGAGTATCTATGCGTTTTTCTTTTATATTTTTTTACCATCGTCCTTATTTTGGTGGTCTGAATGATTCGTAAAAGTTTGTCCACCTATTTTAATGGGACCTTATATAACTTTTTTCAAGAATTGGCCTATAATATGCAAAAAGAATTTTTCCTATACGACTGGTAGTTTCAGAGAATGTGCGTTCAAACAAACAAACTCTTCAACTTTATTATTAGTATAGGTATGTGTAGATAGATATGTAGGTGGTTGATCTTTAGGTTGTTTAGGATCTTGACTCCTACCGAAAGGGCTGGCCCGCAATGGAAGTAGACAGACGTATGTGGACATCAGTAGGGACTGGTCATCTCTTTGCTTCCATGGCTAATTTTTTTTTCGACTTTTCATTACGGACGCTTTTAACGTTCTGCATTGTTCTCACATGCATAATTTTTAAGATTAATGATGTAAACAAGTCATTGTAACCATTTTATTTTGATTTAAAAGAGTGTCCATGGAGTTTCTTGCCCATTCTTCTCCCTAGGCACCAAACCCTGTACTTATTTTGTTGCTGACGATCCTTCAGGATCAAAAACAAAAGAAAAAGCAGTTCAAACCGGTATGAGAAAGTTTTTAGTGGATAAGACAGAGATTAAAACAGAAGACGATCTAGGAGGGGATCTTTGGGGGGGGCGTGGAGGGGGGGGTTCAGGGGATCAGAACGGAATAATTCCTACGCTTTGGAATGGGCAACTAGCTTCATCTTTCTGACTGACCGACTCCTTGACAATTCAAAAGTGACTGTAATTGGTTTAATTGAAATAAATGCTTTAAGTTTGAGTTTGGAAAAGGAAAAGGGAAGCCTTTACCCAGTTAGCTCGCCGTCCGGAAAGGACCAGGCCAGGGTCGACGGCACGTAGAACACTACGTGCGCATCAAAAACAGGTGATTGATGGGGTCCGCTAGGGCCGATGCCTGCCAGGGTCCGGGGTTGTTCGAAAGAGTTACCGTGGCCCTCACACAGGCAACTGAAGGAACACGTGTGGGTTTTAGTCAGCAATAGTCTGACACGCCCTCCCCCTCCACCCAGACCAGGAGAAGTTATTTGATATTTTCCCACCCAAAAAAAAAGCTTTTGCGAAAGTGTGTTTGTCTGTGTTACCTCTTCACGCTTAAACTGCTGAACCGATTAAGATGAAATTTGGTACAGAGATAGTTTGAATTCCGGCACAGGACATAGAATAGTTTTTGTCCCGATATTCCCACGGGATCGACACTTATGCAGGTGAAACCGCGGGGCGCTGCTAGTGATTGTATAAATGCTGATACCCTGATTTATTACAACAACACATAAAGGCTATAATCCCCAAAAGGTTAGGCAGAGGTGTAGGTACCTATTTAATATTTATAGCACACCCACATTCAGCCTGTTACGTTTAAATCCTATGTAATAGGGAGCGAGCCTATTGTAATCTACACAAATAGATACCTACATAAATTTTGTATCAGCACGACCCGCTGCATAATGCAATCTTGGCTATTTATATAATGTCGAGATGATAATACGATAGAAATGAAATTACTGGCAATAATAATGTATAGGAGTATACTAGTTTCCGCCTACGGCTTCGCCCGCGAGGTATGTCGATAAAAACTATCCTATGTCCTTCCCCGGAATACAGTCTATCTCTCTGCCAAATTTTATCGAAATCCGTTTAGTGGTTTAGGCGTGAAAAGGGGTAACATATAGATAGACAGACAGAGTTACTTTCGAATTTTTAATATTAGTATTTGTTTCGAAATTATCAAATTTATTTTAATACCAACTGCGACCCGCGGTTTCACCCGCGTAAATGTCGATCCCGTGGGAATATCGCGATAAACAGTAGCCTATATGTTAATCCAGGGTGTCATCTACCTCCAAACAAAATGTTATCAAAATTGGCCCAGCTGTTTGAGCGTGAAGAAGGAACAAACATATAAACACACACACATACCCCCACACTCACAATCTTTCGCCTTTATAATACACTTCTGGACACATCTATTGGCCCACCTTGTATTTTCAGTTTCGTTTGGTCCTAGCTAAAATTTTATATTAGGTCGAGCAAAAAGTTTTTATGCAGTTTTGAACCTGGCACATTCACAATTTCATTCAATAGTCTTTTTTTGAATTTCGAACACAGAATTTAAAGAAACAAAAGACAATTTGGAGCCTGTTTGTTGATATCAAACAATCGAATACTAAGAAAACTTGGTTTTATTGGTTTACTTGGATTTAATTCTTGAAAAAGTGATTGATATCTTTGGTTTTGCAACAAACATTACTTATTCTTAACATTAAGGTGAGATTCTATCAATAATCTATGGATACTTCACCTGAAGTCGCCGCCCAAGCTGTGGCGCTTATTCAGGCCGGACACAGCCAAAGAAACGTGAGTGCTCAACTTAATTTAAGTCGATCTGCGGTCCGAAATGTTTATCGGAGGTACCTAGAGACTGGCGGCTTTGTTCGTCGCCAAGGAAGGCCACGATCTCGGGTCACAACTGAAAGGCAGGATCGATTCATCGTGACGACCAGCTTGAGAAATCGTCACCTTACCTCCATTGAGATACAAAACCAACTTCGCGACTTCCACGGAGTATCTGTGAGCGCTCGAACTGTTCGGAGAAGGTTAAAAGAACGCGATATGGTACCACATAAGCCAGCTAATGGGCCCAAACTAACGCGAGCCCACCGAACAGCGCGCCTTCATTTCGCACGCAGTCATTTAAATTGGACACAGCAAGATTGGAGCCGTGTACTCTTTTCTGATGAGTCTAAAATTGTGTTACATGGCAATGATGGAAGGAAGAAGGTCTACCGACGTAAGGGAGAGCGTTTCGCACAATGCTGCTTTGAAGAGAGGGTTGCTTATGGCGGTGGCTCATGGACTGTCTGGGGCGGTATATCCGCGAGCGGCAAAACTAACTTGAGGTTGTTACAGGACCAAGGCTGCCAACATTAAATGCTGAAAGGTACATTCGTGAGTGCTTAGAACCTCACGTGATACCATACGCGGACTATGTGGGCCCAAATTTCCTTTTTATGCATGATAATGCAAGAGCCCATGCGGCCGGCATCGTCAGGGAATATCTTCGGGATGTGAACATCACAGTTATGGACTGGCCAGCCAGAAGCCCAGACATGAACCCCATTGCGCACATGTGGGACGAGCTAAAAAGACGTGTTAGGGCTCGTCAGCCAGTTGCCCAGACGATGCAGGAGTTGAAAACTGCCATAGAAGAGGAATGGGAGATGATCCCTCAAAATTTCATAGAGCGGTTGATAAACTCTATGCCTAATCGTATGAGAGCTGTGGTAGATGCCCATGGAGGCAAAACGCGTTATTAAATTAAACCTTTATTTGATAAAACATGTTTTTTATTCAAAAATCAATTGCCTTTAACAAGGCGCATATCCGACTTGTTAGGCGTAGCTCCATGTCGTATGGTATTCTGAATTCAAATTTAAAACAATACGATCGAAAAAGATGGTAAAATGTATCAGGTTTAAAACTGCATCAACAGTTTTTGTTCAATCTAGCAATCATATTTCGGTAGGGGCCATCGAAACCTAAACTCTAAGGTGGGGCAATAGATGTGTCCAGAAGTGTATTAGTGTGATATCAAAAGTGTTTTTTTCAAACAAACTAAATAGTAGTAGATCCTACTATACCATAATCAGCCTTCAATGTTCCCACTGCTGGGACACAGGCCTCCTCTCTTCGAGAGGGAGTGTAATCCTCAGTCATCATCATCATCATTTCAGCCGAAAGACGTCCACTGCTGGACATAGGCCTCCCCCAAAAGGGGGGTTTGCCATAATCGCCACGCTTAGCAGGCGGGTTGGCGATCGCAGTATAGTATGGTGGTGGAATGCATAGAGAACGCTGCTGCCCATTCTCCGGTACGCCCCTTAGTTGCCTTTTACGACACCCACGGGAAGTATGGAATGGGAATGTCATGATTTATTCTTCGTTCGTCCTGAAGATTTGTCCCACATTCCAAAAAAATCTAAGTTTGTCCCATATCACTATTGAAGTTGTCCTTCATCCCAAATTAATTACTCTAAAGGTCAACCAAAAAAATGTACTTCTTTATGAAACAATAATTCAATAATAAAACAATGATCTACACGATGTTTAATTTATTGTTGTCTCCACCTTGTATAAGTTTCTATGCTTTAAAGTAATAGGTTTTAAACAGTAGGTACCATCATCACAGTAAAATAAAGGCTTATTAGTCTATTCGCACGAATTTTCTCGCCCGGGCGAATCGTCACTTTTAAATCACACTAATATTATAAAGCGAAAGATTGTGAGTGTGTGTGTGAGTGTGTGTGTGTTTATATGTTTGTTACTTCTTCATGCTCAAACGGCTGGACCAATTTTGATAAAATTTTGTATGGAGGTAGCTGATACCCTGGATTAACATATAGGCTACTTTTTATCCCGATATTTCCACGGGACCGACATTTACGCGGGTGAAACCGCGTGGCGCAGCTAGTAAGTAATATAATTTTGTTAATAGACGATTGGTACAAATTGGAACATTTTTAATTTTATGCAATAAATTATAGAAAACAGGACACAGAAGTAATAAGAATTAAATATTATAAAACCAGTAAAAAAAAAATTTAAAGTGACGATTCGCCCAATTCGGGTGAGTAAATCGACTAATAAGCCTAAAATTAAAACATTCCTCAAATACCCTCTACAGCAAGACAATTAGGAAAGTTTTACCCAATTTCACCTGGAAATAATCGAGTTTACGCTCAATCAATTCATAATAACATTGTTTCTCCCACAAATTAATTCTTACAACGTCTAATCGACGGCGTTGTGGTGAAATTAGGTTACGCTTCCCGCCTACCGACGTTACCGAGGCCTTCCTTGGAAATTTGATTACCTTCAAATTTGTTTAAACACCCACTATTTCGTCCGGGAAATCATTGGAGGATTTATAAAGTTAGCGGAATTTAATTTTAGGAAGTTTGCCCTTTTTTGTCACAATCGGTGATCATTTTCACAATACTTACACACTTGACTAGAAAGATAAATTATATAACACATAATACACGACTGTGAGGGGCTTGTAACAAAGTAATAACAGCCGCACAGGTCGATCGATCAGGTTAAGCTATGCTTGCCGCAGTTGGTCCATGGAAGGGTGACCATATTCACATACCAAGACCCGGAAAGCACGTTCGGAAAGCACGTTAAGCCGTTGGTGCTCCATTGCCAGGATCGCCCTGAGGACACGTTGGAGCACACGGTGGAGGTCTGCCCCGCTTGGGTGGAGAACCGCCGTGTCCTCGTAGAGGCGATAGGCAGCGGCGGCGACCTCTCGCGCCTGGCCCCGGTGCAAACCATGGTCCGGGGCGAGAGGGAGTGGGAGGCAGTCACCTCCTTCTGCGAAGCAGTCATGCTAGCAAAGGAGGTGGCGGGACGGCTCAGGGAGAGAGCCTCCCCGGGCGGAGAGTAATGGGTAGCTCACCGTCCGATCAGGACCAGGCCCTTGTCGGATGGCACGTACGCGCGCCTCAAAGAGATGTCAGCATCGAGGAAAGGCCCCTTAGGGCCGAAGCCTGCCGGGTCAGCGGGGTTGTCCGAAAGGGTTACCGCTGGCCCGGAACATAAAGGCTTAAGGAAGGAACACGGGTGGGTTTAAGTCAGTAAAAGTCTGACACTCCCTTCTGCTCCGCCCAGAGCGGGCGGAGCAAATGACCCCTTCATTTGATGCCATTTGATGTCATTTGGTGCCGGCTGTCATTCGTGGATCTTTAACAGTCGTTACGGGTCGTCAGAAGTCCAAAAGTCTGACAACCAGTCTTACCAAGGGGTATCGTATTACCCAGTAACTGGGTTGTGGAGGTCAGATAGGCAGTCGCTCCATGTAAAATACTGGTAATCAGCTGCATCCGTTTAGACTGGAAGCCAACTCCAACATAGTTGGGAAAAGGCTAGGCAGATGATGAGTATGTAAACGATTGTAATAACGTTAGGACTATATAAGCAACATCACCAAAATCCCCTCATATTGTTATCGTCGTCTTACAAGAATAAACACATTACCGATATTTATTGTACGGCAGATAAGGTTTTCAGTACGTTTTTCACGCACATAGCCTTCAGTATTTATCGTCGCTTAAGTTTATCGTTCCAGCGTAAACTAATTAAAGCCTCGTGACGTCGACAATAAGGAAATAGCTAGAAGTTCCACTTTTATGATAGGCCATGTGTTTGTTTGGGATATAGCCAGCCAGGATTGGGTGTGCTAGTCAGGATTGGGTGTTAAGAAGTACTACAGAACCACAGATATAGATACACCTAGATAACGCAAGAGAAACTACTTCGCGTGCCCAGCTTATGTACAAAAATTGTAAGCCGCCAATTTCGCGCTCAGTTCTGAATACTGCTGGCTGGGTGAAGGCTAATTCAAACAGGCGCGATACGCAATAAAATCGCGCACGACACAAATCAACGCAAGTCGCGCAACGAGCGGTGCCTTTGTGTCGCGCGCGATTATATCGCGTGTCGCGCTTGTTTGTAGGAGCCTTGAGCGTGAGCGCTAACTCTAGGCCCTGGGTGTGGGGCGAGACGGGTGCCGCACGCGGCGGCGTCTTTGAATCGATTTGATTTTCCCATCACTAAATAGTGCTTGTGACGTCATAGTAGGTAGTTAAAAAATGGCACGCTTGGTTTTCATACAGATCGTGATACTTGCGTTATCTAGGTCTATCTATATCTGTTTACAGAACAGACTCAGAGCGAAAAGTACAGATTCTAATACAGCTTGTATAAGAACTGTGTGGTCACCATTAAGGGTGTGTACAGACTATCAAACTGAACAACATTCTCCATGTGACCAACATCGTAGTCGCAAAAAATTATCAGACGTCCCATATATCGTCGCTCGTATGACTAATTTTTTGCCGATTTGAGTCAGGACAACTACAGTCTTCCATTCGTGATTCTATACATTTTGTTGCCTTTCAAAATGGTTGAGATCCAAATAACATAGAGGTACGACCACGGATGTTGGGGTACGAAAAGTGTAAATAATCACGAATAGAAAAATGTAGCTGTAGCATTTGGGACGAGTAGGTATCGAAGTTTTGTATAGAACTGCTGATTAATTTTTCGTGACTACAATGTCTGTACCATGGAGAAAGTGCTTCAGTTTTAAATAACCACACATACCTACACATTAATAGCCGTAGTTCATTATAGGTTCATAATATTGTCACACATAAATATAGGATTTTTTGTACACGGACTTACAGTAGAATAACTCCTAAGTCACAGGGTTCCCCCTAGTTTAGGAGGCAGGGTTTTCACTATTTATGCAACCTTTGTTTCCCAAAGTTTAATGTTTTTATGTGTGTTGTATGAGCTTTGTATAATTAGGTTTTTGTATTAATAAACTTATTTTTTTAATTTTTTAATATTATTTCTTCATATATCAAACGACATCGTCCGATGTTGTGCGGTAGCCTACGTACGTACTCACTTTATTTTACAGTTGATTTTTGGTTCGATCGGCGGAGTTCCACCGACGACGTACGAGCATAGTTCGGCTGATGTCGGATTAGGTGTTGTGCCGGATTAGCCCATAAGCAAATTAAGCAATTGCTTAGGGCATCACGTCTCGGGGGACACCATAAGGCAGAAACAGCACTGATACAGTACTTGCTAGCATATGAAAGGCAAGGCTGTTTATCAGCACGATTGATCAGATAGACTGCGTCACACCATCTATAACGCCTTAGTAAAACCACACCTACTATATTTGGTTGAAATTTGGGGCAGTGCGGCCAAGACGAAGCTAGCAAGTCTCCAAGTTGCACAAAACAAATTAATAAAAATGATTTTTAACTATCCGTATTTAACATCAACGTGCAAAATTTACGAAGAAACCAAAATAATGAACATTAGACAGTTATATATTTACAATACATGTATTTTCATTCGTAAGGCACTTAACAAAAGTATACAGGCTAACTTATCGTTTAATAAAGTAAAACATGTAACCCAACGTAGCAGTCGTCGAGCTAGTTTTCTGATTTTACCGAAGATGAGAACTCAATTTGGCAAAAAAATTTTAACTTTTGAAGGAGCACAATTATATAACAAAATACCCTCATGTATAAAAAAGTTACACTAATTCAATGCATTCAAGACTCAATTAGCTGCATATTTAATCAAAAATAACACCCTTCCTAAAAGCTGAATGCATTGGATGGGTGTATAATAATAATTGCTACCATGACGTCTGTGACGAACTTTATGTAATCTATACATATAATAAAACAGTAATGAAAGAAAAACTGTACATTGTGAATTTTCGAGAAAAAATAAGTGGCTTTTGTTAGAAAAACGTAACTGATGACAAAAAGTGACTTTTTAGAATTTTTGTCTGTTTGTCTGTTTGTCTGTTTGTCTGTGTGTATGGTACGGCTTCACGCCAAAACTACTGGATAGATTGAATTGAAATTCAGCAAAAATGTTCTTAGTAAACCAAGGAAGGCTTTAGGCTACATATTATCACGCCGTATTTTATGGGAGGTAAGCAATATTGATTTTAAAATGTGTTTGTTCGTAATTGAATGCACAAAATAATTGAATGCACAAAATTACGTTTATTTATTTATTTAGTTAAAAATAAAACTTTAACTCTGGGAACATAATAATCACGCTATTTTTATAAAGGAGCGGGGCAGTAATATTATAAATTGCAAGAGAACAGCTATTTCAACAATATGTCAACGGGGAATTTAGCGGTAAGGTCAGGCGGCCGTTTACCGCACTAAATGGTGCGAGTTCAAACCCCATTATATTGTTTTAAAAATCGTAATATTCTTTTTTTTTAGATTTGCATTTTTTATGTGCATTAGGAACGATACTGTTATGAAATCTGAGAACTTCACATGTCCTATCTAATTGTATGGAGAGTTTCACACCAATATTACTAAACAGATTGATTGGCGGTACAACAAGCTACATTATCATGAAGTCAAGTCAAACTTTTGGTTCTAAGCTATATCTTACCAAGCACATTTGTTGTAGGTAATTCATTTGAGTATGTAATTCTTAGTTTTGATCCTTGCTGCTGTTACCATATTTTTTTAATGCAAAACTAATGTAGTTGTCTGTTAAATTAACGACAATTTAGTTTTATTCATAATTTAATTAATTTGGGTAAATAATATGTAGTTTCCGTTTTCTAACTGGCGTCGAGTTAGATCGCGCTATGGTTTTGTTCCCAAAAAGTGATGTTATAGGTGCCGATGTGCCGCTCTCATCCTATAGAAACGGGGGTTACCTTTGTTGTCTGTGTTGGTTGATGTGTTTAATTTTCCTGTTGGCCTTCACAGAGTACTTTTTGATAGACTGAAATTGGCCTTTTTCAGACTCTGTGAAGGGGACAACTTTGCTAGATCACTCACCTATGATGAGGTGCCGTCGTACTACACGTACGACAAGCAAAGAGGTGTATTTAATCGACGTCGATGCGAACACGCCGTGGACGGGTTTCCGGGAATTTTTAAGGACACCGCATTGGGACGGGTTTACACTGTGCACGCAAATAATGGCGAGTGCTATTATTTGCGAATGTTACTGCACACAGTGCACGGCCCAACATCATTTGCGTTTCTAAGGACAGTCGATGACATTGAGTATCCCACATACCGCGCTGCTTGCGTAGCACGCCACCTTCTCGACGGTGATCAGCACTGGGACAACGCACTTAAGGAGGCCAGCATTAGTGACAATCTCAGTCGTTTGCGACATCTGTTTGTCGTCATGTTGGTGTTCTGCGGTATTGCAAATCCGCTTCTGTTGTGGGAGAAATATCGGCATCTTCTGTCCGAAGACTTCCTAAGAGGTCTGAGACGCACTACTGAAGATAATACTGAGGCAACTGATGAGCGCGTTCTAAACAGTTGCCTTAGTTCACTTCAAGATATGGTCATTTGGATCTGCGGCAGTCTCTGGTGGATTATGGGCTACCGACTCCACAACATCTGGATGTACAAGAGCTTGGAAACAGAGAGTACAACTCTGAAATAAATTATGATCCAAGAGCTATGAGTACCGTCGTCAATGACCATGTCTCTAAGTTTACCTCAGAGCAAAAGCAAATTTTCGACACCATCCTTGACTCGGCTCGGCCAAGGTAAAATGTTTTTCTTGGATGCTCCTGGTGGAACAGGGAGAATATTTGTCACCGCTGGCATTCTCGCAGAGGTCAGGAGGCAAGACAAGATTGCCATTGCAGTAGCATCGTCAGGAATCGCCTCAACACTGCTTCCTGGTGGCAAAACAGCGCACGCAATGTTTAAGATTCCCATAGATTTAGAGAGTAATGAAACACCTGTTTGTGGAGTGTCACCCAACAGTGACAAAGGGCGCGTGCTTAAAGATTGCTGTTTAATCGTGTGGGATGAATGCATTATGGCGAACAGAAAAACAGTAGAGGCGGTAAACAGGACGTTGCAGGATATCCGCAGGAACCAGCAAATGATGGGTGGCGTTACACTGCCTGCGTAAACGCTGCCTGTGGTGACGCGAGGAACTAGGGCTGATGAGGTGAATGCTTTGTTGAAATACTCTTTCTTATGGCCACATATTCATAGGTTGCGCTTAACGATGAATATGAGAGCACATCTTGGCGGGAATGTACACGCCCAAGAATTTTCTGATGTTCTCTTAAAATTGGGTGAGGGAACGCTACCAGTAGACGGTGGCCAGGTGGTTCTTCTACCTGAGATACTTGGGAGAGTGGTGTCCACCTTAGAAGATTTGATTCGCCTGGTGTACGGGGACATCAATAGGATACCGCACCAACATAATTCTTGAGTGTGTGAACGAGCCATTTTAACACCCAGAAACGACCAAGCTTCAGCGATCAATGAATGTATTCTCGCGGAAATTGAGGGAAATGAAGTGATCTACACTTCAATAAACACTGTTGTCGACCAAGATGACGCCACACATTACCCCGTAGAATTTCTCAATTCCCTCAGTGCAAGTGGACTATCAGCGCACACCATTAAGTTAAAGGTCGGTGTCCCAATTATGCTTCTTCGGAAACTCACTCCGCCGAAACTGTGCAATGGGACCCGGCTCAAAGTCGTCTCGCTGCAGAGAAATATCATTGAGACGGAAATTCTAACTGGTTGTGGTGTCGGCGAGACACCACAACCCGTCCCGTCCCCGGGCTCTTAGAATTCGACATCAGACGTTTCAGATCTTCGATTTTGACGACCCCGTTGTCGCTGGCATAAGCAATAGGATCCGCGTACGAAGTCGCGGGCAGAAGCTAGTTTATAATAAGCATTGTTCTCATATAAGTGACTTTGTGTCTTTTTTGAGAATAAAATATCTTTTAAACCTAAGATATGACAAGACCCAAAAGTCACTGTTGCTAGAGATGTGCGCCGATCTTTACGAATCGCTCGTCGACGTTTTGGAAAAATACGAGGCGACTAGTGGATAAGAGGGCCTACAGGCGTGGATTGCTTTGGGCATCTAGTAGTCTTAGTCCGGCACTGATTAGGTGTAAGCCTCGCGTTATACTTACACTTTTTAAGTTTAGGTAATAAATATTCGTTTCACGTCATTTAAGATTCTGTGTTTGTAGACAACATCTAACCATACATGGAGGAGCATAGCTATTCACAACGACTCGACAGATTTCCCAGTAAAAAATGGCAGGCTTCCGTGTCCAAAATGACAGATTTTCGGTCACCTAAATTTCCTAATCCCCGACAGCAAATAGGTGTCGGTAGGATACCGGTAGTCTGTTTGATTTAAACTGTCAACATTTTCGGGTTTCGAATTTGCAAACAGCGTTTAGATTAAGAACTCCTTCGATAACATTGCTTAATGTTCGATTTGGCGCGGAAGCGTATCTTGTTAGGTGTATAACGATCTACTAAGAATGTTTCCTATGTCAAGAGAAAGGGCTGTTGCATTCTTTGATTTTCACGTTGTTGTTCTAACATAGTTCTGACTTAAAGAAACAACAAGAATAATGTATCCAGATTTTGTAATATCTTGATTTATAAGAATGTCTTAGGAGCTTCTTGTCCGGTTTTCTCCATAGATATCTACTTTTAGAATCAACTTTCTGACCATAATACCGACTCTTTGACAAATCAAAAGTGTCTTCTTAATACCTCGAAATTGAATTGAATCGAAATAAATTCTTTGAGTTTTTTTGAGTTTCGAACAACATGTAAATGAGTGAACCTTCGGGGTCCTCTTCTGCTTAGTCAGTAATTTGTCAAACTAAATTGCAAACTTGATTTTATTGTCTTCTCCCAGTTCGTTCAAGTATTTGGATACCTTTTGTTTTACAATATTCATGAACAAGCTCTGTAGGCATACAACGTGCCGCTTTAATAGCGAAATTAATTTAACACACGTTTACGGTTTCGTGATTTCGTTTTATGAACATACTAGCTCCGCCCCGCGGTTTCACCCGCATAAGTGTCGATCCCGTGAGAATATCAGGATAAAAAGTAGCCTATATGTTAATCCAAGATGTCAGCTACCTCCATACAAAATTTTACCAAAATTGGTTTAGCCGTTTGAGCTTGAAGAAGTAACAAACATATTAATTTTTTTCAAAAAATTGTGTTACAGTCAAATTAGAACGATTTTAAATTTTCCATAGAAACAGAGATTTCCAGTTATCTTTTTTTAAATAAGACATTTCGAAAATGTTCTCTACTAACTTTTTAGAACTTTGTATCCTGGTTATGCGTATGAAGTTTCATTAAAATCGGGTCATTAATTTCGAAAAATAAGGGCTTGAAAATTTGTATGAAATGCCGTACGGCGTAAACGCTCTTTTAAACAAGCAAAGAGTAGGCGAATCGAAGGAAAGAGAGAGAGCCCTATGTGTGTGTGTGTGTGTGTATTAGTTTTCATTTCCTATCTGACTACCGCTGTGAAGAAATGCCGAAACAAACTCACAAACTGGTTTGGTACCTATACGAATAATTTTGTTGTTATAATTACTCATCATCATCTGCCTAGCCTTTTCCCAACTATGTTGGGGTCGGCTTGCAGTCTATCCGGATGCAGCTGAATACCAGTATTTTACAGGGAGCAACTGCCAATCCGACCCCCACAACCCATTTACTGGGTAATAATACGATATCCCTTGGTAAGACTGGTTGTCAGTTTCTGACTATCCGTAACAACTGTCAAAGATCCACGAATGACAGCCGGGATGTGCTTTTCGAGGCACGGAGTAGTCTTGGTATGTAAAGATGGTCACCCATCCACAGACCAACCGTGGCAAGCGTTTGTTGTTATAATTACTAATAAACGTATTATATCAGATGAATAGTTACTCACACCGATTTCTCTCTTTCAGTCGTCAGTACCTAATTTGACTTTCGAAAGATGAAGACAAAGCGTTGTGTAACTATACAGACGCTATACAACGTTTATTAGTGAGGGGGGATATGATTACTGCCTCTACCAGTGTGTTAAATTAATGTCGCCATTGTAGGTACGTTTCACACTAACAGTAAATATATAAATAACTATTTGCGCCCCGCGGTTCCACCCGCGTAAATGTCGATCCCGTGGGAATATGGGGGTAAAAAGTAGCCTATATGTTAATTCAGGGAGTCAGCTACCTCCATACAAAATTTTATCAAAATTGGTCGAGCCGTTTGAGCGTGAAGAAGTAACAAACATAGAAACACACACACTCACAAACTTTCGCCTTTATAATATTGGTGTGTTAGTTGCAATTAAACGACTGTCTCGATGGTCGCAATCGCTACTGGGCTCAGGTTCGATTCCAGGGTCAGGCAAAGTGTTAATAAGTTTTTCTATCTGGAATTTCTCAGTAGCAGCCCGTAGTCTGGTTTATGCGCGGTTGATGGCAAAAAGCTTCGGCGTCCGTTCGCTTCGGCGTTACCGGCGAAAAGTGGGTACTAATAGGTGTACCTCTTCTTAGCCATGGCTTAACTCTTCGAGAAATACATGCGTAATATTATGATGTTTATTAAAACTTTCATATACTGACCAACGAATACGTTTATAGAGGTAAGAGGAACAGAGTGTAAAGTTCGCTCATACTCCACAGATAAGGGAGGATCCTCCGACTAGACTGGTGTTGTGTCTGTCGGGCAACTGCCCGTTGATTCATGTCGGGCCGTTGTATAAAAAAAACTGCTTGCGAGATGCAGGATTTTGTGTGACGTCAATATGACGCGTAGTTTGCATGTGGCGTTTGTAGATACTGCTCGCTACCATTTTCTCAAGAAGTAGTGTTATATTCAACCGGGTTATTCTAATATTATTATCTTATTATTGAGGGGCTTGTGGCTAAGTAATAACAGCTGCAAGGGTCGATCGGTCAGGTAAAGTTACGCTTGCCGCGGGTGGTCCGAGGATGGGTGGACATATTTACATAGGTGCCAAGATCCCTCCGTGCCTCGGAAAGCATGTTAAGCCATTGGTCCCGGCTGTCATTTGTGGATCTTTGACAGTCGTTACGGGTCGTCAGAAGCCCGAAAGTCTGACAACCATCTTATCAAGGGGTATCGCATTACCAGTAACTGGGTTGTGGAGGTCAGATAGGCAGTTGCACAATGTATAATACTGGTATTCAACTGCTATCCGGTTAGACTGGAAGCCGAGTCCAACATAGTTGGGAAAAGGCTACACAGATGATGATGTTATTCTATTAATGCAATGGGGATTTGTGAACTTTTCTTCCACAAATCCCCATTGAAGTCACATTAGAGCTCATCATGGTGATTTTTGGAAAAAAATCACAAATCCCAATTGATGGGAATTAGAAAGAAAGAAAAAGAACCCTATTCTACCATGATTGCCTACTCAAGAATCCCAGACAATAAACATATTTATAAACATACATATTAATGTTAGATGGAAATGTACTCTTAATATTTCCATCCAACAACCAATTTTATTTTCATGCCGAAAAAAATAATTGTGCAAATTGATCTTCTTTTTTATATTTCTATTACAAAACAAAAATAGAAGCGAAATCGAAAATACGCAAACCGAATTTAATTACGTATGCAAAAAAAAAAAAGAGAATTTGCAATTGGATCTCATAAATACAGGGTTTTTCATTAGGAGCGCTCGAACATTGAAATAAAATAAAACAACATTTTTTTAGTGATTTTGCTACAATTTTGGTTTTATTTTAAAGGACATTCGATGACATTATTAATGGAATATAATTTCAGTCAAATGGCCGCCACGACTCCGCAGTAGGTGGTGTATCCTGAAAGACCAATTTTGGACGACATCTTCGCATCAATGGGGCTGAATTTCACGAAAAATGCGAGTTATGTTGGCCTTCAGGCCGACAATTGTCTGTGGTTTGTCTACATAGACCAGAGATTTTACGTAGCCCCACAGAAAGTAGTCGAGTGATGTTAAGTTACACGGTCTAGGTGGCTACTTGTCGCCACCACGCGAGATGAGGAAGCCCTCGAACTTCTCACCCAATAAATTCAATGTTTCCCGTGCAATATGGCAAGTGGCGTCGTTCAGGGGGCCAAAGAGGCCATTTTGGCAGAATCATAAAAGGATAACATTGTGAGTCATAAATGGACAGTTAACTGATTAGATAATCGTATCAAATCCCATTGGGGAAGGATTTTTCAGTAATTTTTTTTATCTGTGCTAAAATATCAATTAATGGAATCCAAATCCAATCCCACTCTCTTTAATTATACCTACATAGTGTAGCGAAAAAAAGAAAAACACGGACTGTCTTCGCCATATTATAATTCATAATCTTATCCTTCTATGATTCTGCCTAAGTGGCCTTTTAAGGCCCCCTGGTGGAACCACATGTTTGTGAGATCCATAACATCTACTCTAGGCCACAAAAAAATTGTTATCATTGTCCAATATCGGTCGCCATAGACAGTGAGCGCGGCTCCTTGCGCATCTTCGAAGAAATAAGGGCCAACGATACCGCCGGACCAAAATCCATACCAAACAGTGACTTTTTCGGAGTGTGGAGGCACATGATGAATCTCCCGTGGTTTTTGTGGCTCCAAAACTGGCAATTTTGTTTGTTAACAAAGCTACTCAACCAGAAATGAGCCTCATCATTGAAGATGGATTTTTTTCCCGAAAGCAGGGTCAGCCGCCAAATGCTCTAAAGCCCGAACAGCGAATACACGGCGCTGTCTGTGGTCTTTGGGTTAATTGAACTTTGTATGGATCAACACCCAAGTCTCGACGCAAAATCCGCCAGGTTGATATCGCAGAAAGGTCCAGCTCTTGCGCACGACGTGGAATGGACTGCCTTGGATTTTCTCGCACACTGTCCCAAACGGCAACAGTATTCTCTAACGATCTTGCGTTTATTTGACGTACAAGCACTGCTTCATCGACCACCGACCCGGTTGTCTCAAATTTATTCATTAAACGACGGATTGTGGATTCTGTAGGACGTACGGAACTTTAGGCGAACAGAGCACTTATTTTGATAGTAATCTATCTATACATATAATAAAATTGTAGAAAAGTGGTGTCTGTACAATGGAAATATATTAAAAAAAAGTAGCAGGGGTTGTTATTATATCGATGCCGAACCCGAAAATGTAATTAAATTTTTTTTTGTCTGTTTATCTGTTTGTCTGTTTGTCTGCTGTGTTTGTGCACGCTAATATCAGAAACGTCTTATTCGATTTAGATGCGGTTTTCACTAATATATTGTAGTAAGCTTCACTTAACATTTAGTGTTTATTTCATGTCAATCGGTTCATAAATAAAAAAGTTATGTCAATTTAAAGAATCACGGCGAACATTTGTTAAGGTATTCAGCGAACGCACGTATCCTGGAGAGTATAGGCGAATAGTTGCTTTCGATTATTGCGATTCACTTGAATACTGACTTAGGCGGTTCTTTCCTGGATTTTTGGGTATTTACTTATCTTAATTTTTATTCAGGGTTTGTAAATAAATATTGTAAGCATTTATTATAGGTCAGGCACTTATTTCCCTGATTTTCGGTATACTTATCTTAATTTGTATTTAGGGTATGTACATAAATATTATAAGTATTATATTTGGTATAGGTTAGGCATTTCTTTTCTCGATTTTCTTTATCTTCTATATATATAAAATGGTAAACTGACTGACTGTTGATATATCAACACACAGCCCAAACCGCTGGTCCTAGAGACATGAAACTTGGAGGGTTTGTTCTTTGTAAGGAGTAAGTATCTACTAAGAAAGGATTTTTGGGAATTCTACCCCTAAAGGGGTGAAATAGGGGATGGAAGTTTATATGAAAGTCTGTCAGTTTTGAAGTTAGGATCTTCAAGTTTTGTGTTTAGGCTGAGGATTTAAAATTAATTAACAAGTGTCTCAGCGTTGTGTATGGAAAGTCCTTAATTTTCGAAGTAAAAATCACAAAATTCAATCTAGGCTTATGGTTGGAAGGTAACGCAACGCAACGTAAAAATGTAACGCAACGTAAAGGTAACGCAACGTAAAAATCTAGGCTTATGTATGGTTGGAAGGTAACGCAACGGTATTGTTAGAATTACAACCCTTAAGAGCGTTTACGCCGTACGGCATTTCATACAAACTTTCAAGCCCTTATTTTTCGAAATGAATGAACCGATTTTAATGAAACTTTGTACGCATATGCAAAATACATAGGTCTAAAAAGTTAGTAGAGAACATTTTTGAAAAATAGTGTTACAGCCAAATTAGACCGATTTTAAATTTTCAATAGAAACAGAGATTTCCACTGTTTATATGAAAAATCTTATTTATTTGGTTTATAAACTTATAGACTTCCAGAAATACTAACTTTAATTTCGGAAGTCGGTGTCTTTGGATCTGTATTTAAGTTTTTTGCCACCGACTTCCGAAATTAAAGTTATTTTTCACTTTGTAGTGTGTTTTTGGAGGTCGGTTTTTTTTTTGTTATAACGTTTTTATTTCTCACTTTTTAGTGGGTCTGTTTATAATGTATCTAAGTTAAAACATCCTAATATCAACTTGCTCATCGCCTTTACCAAAATATTGCTTTTCCCGATGCATGACTGACATTAATTGTTGAGGAATTCTACTGGTATTTCACCAACAGCTCCATTTCACCATTCGCATTGTGACGAGCATAAATTACTTAGCAACCATGTTAAAGTAATCGAATCGCAACCCGTGAAATACTTTTTATGGAGTAGTTCCGGTGGCCATCTGTGGTCTTCATCATCGGTTCCACTTCACCAAATAGTGCTTTCGAGAGCAAATGCACGAGGTACTGTAAAAATTGCCCAAATCGCTATAGGTTTGCCTATAATATTTAAAGAGTTCCTTCGATTTCTCCATTATCCCCTCATCAGATCCTGACCTAAAGACAATGGGACCACCTGGAAAGTATACCCTGAAAACAAAAAAAAAAATATCAAATCGGTCTAGCCGTCTTCGAGTAATCGGGAACGTACATAAAAAAAAAGATTCCGACGAATTGAGAACCTTCTGCTTTTGTTGACGTCGGTTAAAAATAAAAAAGTGTGTTTTAGGGTTTTTCAAAAATCGACTCCTACCAAGTTGGAAAAGAGTAATAAAGTTTATGGGTTGGATTTTACTGCTTGCTTCCATTAACTCGAAAATGGGTATGGGTCTTTGAGTCAAGTTATGAACACATGCATCCCAAACGATTTTTCAAAATTCCATCCCTGTTGGAGTGAAAAGCGGGGATATAGTTTATTTGAAAAGTACAAAAACTCTTTGATCTATAAACTTAAAAATTGGCCCGAATACTTATCTATACATATAATAAAACAGTAATGAAAGAAAAACTGTACATTGTGAATTTTCGAGAAAAAATAAGTGGCTTTTGTTAGAAAAACGTAACTGATGACAAAAAGTGACTTTTTAGAATTTTTGTCTGTTTGTCTGTTTGTCTGTTTGTCTGTGTGTATGGTACGGCTTCACGCCAAAACTACTGGATAGATTGAATTGAAATTCAGCAAAAATGTTCTTAGTAAACCAAGGAAGGCTTTAGGCTACATATTATCACGCCGTATTTTATGGGAGGTAAGCAATATTGATTTTAAAATGTGTTTGTTCGTAATTGAATGCACAAAATAATTGAATGCACAAAATTACGTTTATTTATTTATTTAGTTAAAAATAAAACTTTAACTCTGGGAACATAATAATCACGCTATTTTTATAAAGGAGCGGGGCAGTAATATTATAAATTGCAAGAGAACAGCTATTTCAACAATATGTCAACGGGGAATTTAGCGGTAAGGTCAGGCGGCCGTTTACCGCACTAAATGGTGCGAGTTCAAACCCCATTATATTGTTTTAAAAATCGTAATATTCTTTTTTTTTAGATTTGCATTTTTTATGTGCATTAGGAACGATACTGTTATGAAATCTGAGAACTTCACATGTCCTATCTAATTGTATGGAGAGTTTCACACCAATATTACTAAACAGATTGATTGGCGGTACAACAAGCTACATTATCATGAAGTCAAGTCAAACTTTTGGTTCTAAGCTATATCTTACCAAGCACATTTGTTGTAGGTAATTCATTTGAGTATGTAATTCTTAGTTTTGATCCTTGCTGCTGTTACCATATTTTTTTAATGCAAAACTAATGTAGTTGTCTGTTAAATTAACGACAATTTAGTTTTATTCATAATTTAATTAATTTGGGTAAATAATATGTAGTTTCCGTTTTCTAACTGGCGTCGAGTTAGATCGCGCTATGGTTTTGTTCCCAAAAAGTGATGTTATAGGTGCCGATGTGCCGCTCTCATCCTATAGAAACGGGGGTTACCTTTGTTGTCTGTGTTGGTTGATGTGTTTAATTTTCCTGTTGGCCTTCACAGAGTACTTTTTGATAGACTGAAATTGGCCTTTTTCAGACTCTGTGAAGGGGACAACTTTGCTAGATCACTCACCTATGATGAGGTGCCGTCGTACTACACGTACGACAAGCAAAGAGGTGTATTTAATCGACGTCGATGCGAACACGCCGTGGACGGGTTTCCGGGAATTTTTAAGGACACCGCATTGGGACGGGTTTACACTGTGCACGCAAATAATGGCGAGTGCTATTATTTGCGAATGTTACTGCACACAGTGCACGGCCCAACATCATTTGCGTTTCTAAGGACAGTCGATGACATTGAGTATCCCACATACCGCGCTGCTTGCGTAGCACGCCACCTTCTCGACGGTGATCAGCACTGGGACAACGCACTTAAGGAGGCCAGCATTAGTGACAATCTCAGTCGTTTGCGACATCTGTTTGTCGTCATGTTGGTGTTCTGCGGTATTGCAAATCCGCTTCTGTTGTGGGAGAAATATCGGCATCTTCTGTCCGAAGACTTCCTAAGAGGTCTGAGACGCACTACTGAAGATAATACTGAGGCAACTGATGAGCGCGTTCTAAACAGTTGCCTTAGTTCACTTCAAGATATGGTCATTTGGATCTGCGGCAGTCTCTGGTGGATTATGGGCTACCGACTCCACAACATCTGGATGTACAAGAGCTTGGAAACAGAGAGTACAACTCTGAAATAAATTATGATCCAAGAGCTATGAGTACCGTCGTCAATGACCATGTCTCTAAGTTTACCTCAGAGCAAAAGCAAATTTTCGACACCATCCTTGACTCGGCTCGGCCAAGGTAAAATGTTTTTCTTGGATGCTCCTGGTGGAACAGGGAGAATATTTGTCACCGCTGGCATTCTCGCAGAGGTCAGGAGGCAAGACAAGATTGCCATTGCAGTAGCATCGTCAGGAATCGCCTCAACACTGCTTCCTGGTGGCAAAACAGCGCACGCAATGTTTAAGATTCCCATAGATTTAGAGAGTAATGAAACACCTGTTTGTGGAGTGTCACCCAACAGTGACAAAGGGCGCGTGCTTAAAGATTGCTGTTTAATCGTGTGGGATGAATGCATTATGGCGAACAGAAAAACAGTAGAGGCGGTAAACAGGACGTTGCAGGATATCCGCAGGAACCAGCAAATGATGGGTGGCGTTACACTGCCTGCGTAAACGCTGCCTGTGGTGACGCGAGGAACTAGGGCTGATGAGGTGAATGCTTTGTTGAAATACTCTTTCTTATGGCCACATATTCATAGGTTGCGCTTAACGATGAATATGAGAGCACATCTTGGCGGGAATGTACACGCCCAAGAATTTTCTGATGTTCTCTTAAAATTGGGTGAGGGAACGCTACCAGTAGACGGTGGCCAGGTGGTTCTTCTACCTGAGATACTTGGGAGAGTGGTGTCCACCTTAGAAGATTTGATTCGCCTGGTGTACGGGGACATCAATAGGATACCGCACCAACATAATTCTTGAGTGTGTGAACGAGCCATTTTAACACCCAGAAACGACCAAGCTTCAGCGATCAATGAATGTATTCTCGCGGAAATTGAGGGAAATGAAGTGATCTACACTTCAAT
Source organism: Mesoligia furuncula (assembly GCA_916614155.1). Classification (NCBI taxonomy): domain Eukaryota; kingdom Metazoa; phylum Arthropoda; class Insecta; order Lepidoptera; family Noctuidae; genus Mesoligia; species Mesoligia furuncula. The sequence continues at coordinate 24,738,244 of OU744793.1, forward strand.
AAACACTGTTGTCGACCAAGATGACGCCACACATTACCCCGTAGAATTTCTCAATTCCCTCAGTGCAAGTGGACTATCAGCGCACACCATTAAGTTAAAGGTCGGTGTCCCAATTATGCTTCTTCGGAAACTCACTCCGCCGAAACTGTGCAATGGGACCCGGCTCAAAGTCGTCTCGCTGCAGAGAAATATCATTGAGACGGAAATTCTAACTGGTTGTGGTGTCGGCGAGACACCACAACCCGTCCCGTCCCCGGGCTCTTAGAATTCGACATCAGACGTTTCAGATCTTCGATTTTGACGACCCCGTTGTCGCTGGCATAAGCAATAGGATCCGCGTACGAAGTCGCGGGCAGAAGCTAGTTTATCTAAATAAATGTTAAGATCATAAACATAAATTTTCGAAATATTAGGAGGAAAGTACGAATTTCACGCGGACGAAGTCGCGGGCAGAAGCTAGTTTTTAATAATTTCAACAGGTTGACGAAGCGTGTAGCGTTAGATGGTGAAATGTCACGACTAAATATGTATTCCCGCCAAATATGACAGCTATCGCTTTACCAAGATGGCCGCTTTACGCTGTCAAAGTTCGAGCGTCGCTATTGAAAAACCCTTTATTAGCTTTGTTTCTAACTTAACAAAATCAGCGTTATTAAATTTATCTGCGGAATTTCGATAACTAATTTAATTTGACCCTGTTTAATAAGAATAAAACCGCCAGAAGGCGCCGCGGCAGATCCCGAAGAAGATAGCGGGATGAGCTGGAGAAAACGAACAGTTGGTCAGTGGTTCACTTTGGCTGTGGATCGAAAGAGCTGGAAGTCATGGGGCGAAAGGCCCAGCGGTGGCATTATGCAGGTTAAGAGTAATAAGAACATCAATATCTAGCTAAGCTAACTCATAATCTGCGTAGCCTTTTCCCAACTACGTTGGGGTTGGCTTCCAGTCTAACCGGATGCAGCTGAATACCAGTATTTGGAGCGACTGCCTATCTGACCTCCAAAACCCAGTTACTGGGTAATACGATACCCCGTGGTAAGACTGGTTGTCAGATTTCGGGCTTCTGACGACCCGTAACGACTGTCAAAGATCCACAAATGACAGCCGGGACCAACGGCTTAACGTGTTTTCCGAGGCACGGTGCACGGTGCACGGTGCACGGTTGGTATGTAAAGATCGCAACATCTAGCTAACTAAGATGTACTAATCTGCTGATTTGATCATTGTACGATACCGAGTAATATTGTTATAATAACACGAATTTTACATAGATACCTATGTATTTGTTTTTCAAAATGCTAAGTTAATTTTTGGTGAAACTTCATTAACTATAATATTTTTGGTAGAGTTTTTGTGGAATTAAATACTTGCAACGCTATAAGTCATTCCTGAAAAATTTACTTAAAAATATCAAATACAAGCTACTGCCCGCGATTTGCCCACGTCACAGTAAACTATAATAAAACATACCATAAAGCACTCGGCAATAGCAGAGCTTTCTGGCAGTGAAAAAAAAAACAAAATTGGATCAGTACTTCCAGAAATTGGTGGTAATTTCTGAAATTTCTGGTCCAATTTTGTTTTTTTGTACATCCTAATTTACAAACTGTATACCTACCTCTTTAGTGGCGAAGGTTCCATACAATTCGATTCCTACCGGCTTCCCTTTGAAAAATGGCACAGTCAGTCAGTATAGATAAATAATATAATAATTTTAAAGATATCTAGATATCTACTCCAGCTTACCTCTTACAAAAATTTACCCTTCGCCACTGCTTCTATATAATATTAGTGTAGATATAAACAAACACAGCTGAAATCTCTGACAATAATATTAAAAGAATGCATCACAATACAGAACAGTGGAGGCTCAGTGGTAACGCCCTCGACTTACGAGTTATATGTCGTAGGTTCGAACTCAGCCAGGCGCTTTACTTTGTGTAAATAATTTCGTCAGCACTGCTCTTAAAACGATGAAGTAAAACATCGTGAGAAAACCGGCATGTCCTAGAACCAACAATTCGAAGACATATGTGATATCTATCAACCCGCACTGGGTCCGCGTGGTAGAGCCCACTCTCTCTCAAAGAAAGGAGGCCTGTGTCCCAGCAGTGGGAACATTGTGGGCTTATTATCAATACAAACATTCTGTTTTCGTCAAACCGTCACAGCATGAAAATCACGATTTAAATTGCAATCAACGGTATGCCATTAATGAATGTTAAATTTATTTATCGCTAGGTGTCCGATGAGTGAATAATCGAAAATGAGTGAATCTCGCCTATCGAACATCGCCTGTTATAATGGACGGTGAATTTAATCATTTTTGCTTTACAATTTCATAATATTATCATTCATTTGATGGGACTTTAATTAAGAAAGAACTTAAGCTTACATTGATTTATAGAAAACAGGTAGTTTATTTTGTTTTCCTAATTACTTTTCCCTATAGCTATACATATGCACTGCACTAGTTTTTTGTACAGACGCCAGCACATCAAGCTACCCGAAAGTGTCAATTTTTTGCCAATCAACTTTGAACCTTATGCTTTAGTGATACAGTTGAAAATCTATTAATTAAATTTGACAGATTGTAGTAGCTTGATGCGCCAGCTGGCGTCTGTACATTCAATACCTACTGCCCGTATTCACATACTCTAGGCGGCACCTAAATCAATGCCTAAATAATAATAAATTTGATTTTGATTATTATGCCAACGGGCATATTCATTTTAATGCCTTTTAGTAACGTCTGTATTGGTTTAAATAGTCAACTCCTACCGAAGCCGTTAGTCAAACTCAAAGCACTTATTTCAATAAAATCATTTAAAGGAACTTTTTAAGTCTCAAGGAGCCGGTCAGTCAGAAATATGAAGTTAGTCCATTCTAAAGCGCACTAGGTCCCTATGGAGATGAAAGGGCAAGAAACTCCATGGACACTCACTCACATGGAAAACACACATTCTTCCCGAACTTCCATTGTAAGTCTAATAAAACCTAGAAAATTAAAAAAAAAAGTTGGGAAGAGACCAGACGGAATGACCATAATGCGTTGGAAGGTTAGTAGGCCTTTGGTGTGGGATGCAACGCGTGTCGACACCATTGCGCCATCCACCTTCCAAGCACGCCGAGCTGTGCTGGGGCTGCTGCTACAGGTGCGGAAAACCTCAAGCGGCGCAAGTACTCCAATCTCTTTGGAACTTATATGTTGGAGCCGTTTGGGGTTGAAACACTAGGGCCATGGGGCCCGAATGCCCACTTAGTATTTCGAGACATTGCCAAACGGCTGGACGACTCTTGACGTGATTAGAGGGCTGGCCTATTTTTTGGCCAAAAAATCAGCATTGCCATACAACGTGGCAAATGCTGCCAGCCTTTTGGGCACGTTTCCTATTGACAGCGATGCGGACGAATTTTTTGATGCCCTTTGATTATTTCCACTCCTTTTTATATACTTTTACATATTATTATTTTTATTTTAAGATCAATAAAAGGTAATAAAAAAGTTTAAAAACTGTAATACGACTACAGAAAAATAAAAGTGTCCTAAAAAGTACGAAACAAGAAAATATTTCAGGCAGAAATCAAGACGGCCGCATGCCATAATAATTTTTTAGGTGATCCAGGCACCTACATGATACCGCTTCCTGTTGGGTTTGCCGTAGTTAACTAGGTAATAAATAAAAGTATGAAAAATCTTACCTCGTAACAGCGTCAAAATCCCAAGCGGCATCACCAATATCGCCACAAGCAGATCAGTTATTGCCAGTGACATCAAGAAATAGTTCGTCACATTCTGTAGCCTCCTTTCCAAATATATTGCAAGACAGACTAGAACATTCCCTGCAGCCGTGCAGACCACCAGCATAATAGCTATGAGGGCCCACCAGTTGTTCACCGCTCCGTCTTCTTCAATACCATTAGTGGCGTTTCCAGTATCATTGCCAAAGACATCGAATATGTTGTCTATAGTGTAATTGATTGCTTCAAACGTTTCGGTCAGTTCCAGTGCATTCTTTGATAAAGATCTATAGCTGTGTTCATGCATTGTGCCGTATTTTTTTCAGTTTCAGTCTCATCTTCGTCGGTACTCCATTCATCTTATTTCGTAAATGTGGATTGTTTCCGAATACATTTTCTTTTGCTTCTAATGTTCCTTGTTAATTTTGTGAAGCATCTGTAACAAAATAATGTACGTTATTGATTTTTCCGATAGCGTTTTCAAACCGTTTTGGTATGTTGAAATTGGCTTCTGATTAAAAGTTTGGCAAAACGTTTTGCCAAACTTGGTACATCATTTCAGCCGAAAGACGTCCACTGCTGGACATAGGCCTCCCCCAAAAGAGGGGTTTGGCATAATCGCCACGCTTGGCAGGCGGGTTGGCGATCGCAGTATGGTATGGTGGTGGAATGCATAGAGAACGCTGCTGCCCATTCTCCGGTACGCCCCTTAGTCGCCTTTTACGACACCCACGGGAAGTATGGGTTGGTGCTATTCTTTAAGTCCGGCACCACACAGACACAAACACACACTTGGTACAAAAAGCTAAAAATATATCTAATTACCTAAGCCAATCATGATAGATAATCATATAGTTATGTAGATTTCGTAGTTTTGTATTATTTTTATAAACATAATTGTTTAAGTATACCTATATACAAACTCACGCAAGCTTTTGCAAGATTATTTTCACATCTAATCATTTTCGATATTACATCCATATAATATTTCAGGATATAAACATGTCAAACCAATGTTATAATATCACTTTTACCCCTCGACGGTTATTTTCCTCATGATTCAGGTATTCCAATATATTCAGAGACAAAGAACAAAAACAAATAAAACCTTTTGACCCTCCTTTATCTCTTATTAACTTTAGGATTTATGCTTAAAAGATAAGTGTATGTTTTGTTTTGAATTTATGGATATAAGGTGTTAGAAAGAGATTTAGTTTTTCCTTTTTGTGAGATCGTAGGTATGGCAAAAAGTTAAATGAAAATTTAACTTAAATTTATTTAACTTTAAGTTAAATAAAAACTTTCATTGTCATTGAATGTAAAATCAAGCACGGAAATGAATGGTTTATCAAATTGAAACACTAAATCAATTATTTGCCGAGTTAAAGCATCAAATCACAACTTTTTGTCATTTTTTGATAGTCGTATATAGACTATCAAAAAATGACAAAAAGTTGTGATTTGATTAAACGGGAAAGTTGGTGTTCAATTTGTTTTACAATTTATTTCCCCGGCTTTAACTACAAAAAAATCATCTACAAGTAAACACATTATTTCATAATATGCTAACAATTGCAGGCTGTTGTAGATGCAAATAAACTGACTGCTTGCTTTTTGTCAGTTTGAGTAGATAGTTAAAATTGGTTTGAAATGTCTGTCTGACACACACTTTTAAATATACCAGCAGCGCCCCGCGGTTTCACCCGCATAAGTATCGATCCCGTTCAAAAGTCACGTGGCGCCATCTATTATCATAATAACTTTATTGTTGTTTTCATGAAACAAAAATCAAACTTCTCTTTATAAACTCTCTCAAATTCGTTTCTGGGAAAAATCTTTCTGATATCGAGTATTTTAGGATGATGAGGTAACAAACAAAACTAATAATAATATATATATATATTATATTATATATATTATAATATTAGTTAGGATGTACTACAGGCACACCTCTGCCTAACCCGGGAAACAAGCGTGTTGTTATTGTTGTTTTTTGAGAACAAACAATTGCGTAATGATGCATAATACTAGTACAGATAGATTTTAGAACATTTGAGTAATAACACAACCAGCACCGTTATCCGCATAATAATACAATAAAAACTTAATCTATATATATAAAATTCAAAGTCCTGACTGACTGATTGACTGACTGACTGATATATCAACGCACAGCCCAAACCGCTGGACCTAGAGACTTGAAACTTAGAAGGTGTGTTCTTTGTGAAGAGTAAGTATCCACTAAGAAAGGATTTTTGGGAATTCAACCCCTAAAGGGTTAAAATAGGGGATGGAAGTTTATATGAAAGTCCGACAGTTTTGAAGTTAGGATCTTCTAATTTTGTATTTAGGCTGACAAATGAAAATTAATTTATACGTGTCTCAGCGTTTTTGATAATTCCACCCCCGAAGGGTTAAAAAGGGGGATGAAGTTGCGTATAGAAAGTCATTAATTTTCGACGTAAAAATCACTAAATTTATTATCTAGGCTTATGATTGGAAGCTAACACAACGGTGTTGTTAGAATTTCATCCATTAAGGGGGTGAAAAGGGGATTGAAATTTTGTCCTGACTGACTGATATATCAACGCACAGCCTAAAACGCTGGTCGGTACCGCTGGGTAGAGAAATTAATTTTGGAGGGTGTGTTCTTTGTGAAGAGTAGATATCCACTAAGAAGGGGTTTTTGAAATTTTACCTTTAAGGGGTGAAAAGAGGGGATTTTGTTTGTATGAAAAATCTTATTCCTTGAGTTAATAACCATGAGACTTGTCACGAATACTTATCTAAATAAATTATGAAGTTTGGCTTTTTTTTTTCTAAACGGTAGTTTAGAAGGGGGATTCCCTGAAGGGGGATTGGGAGGTGTCAAAGTTTGTATGGAAGAATTTTAACGCGTGGTTCGATTAACTCGAAACTCAGTATTTATACTTAAGACCGAAAATCAAGAATAACGTGTATCATCGTTTTTCGAAAATTTACCCCTAACGGGGTGAAAAGTTAATTTTATAGGGGAAGACTTTACTGCGTGGCTTGATTAACTCGAAAATTAGTATAAACAATCTTTGAGTCGAGTAATGAACACATCTCAAACAATTTTACGAAATTCCACCCCTGTGGGGGTGAAAAACGGGGATACAGTTTATAAGAAAAATCTTATTCATTTGGTTAATAAACTTGGCAAGACTACTAGCCTAAGCAAGTAATAAAGTTTATCATTATTCGTATATCAAAACACCCCAACACCCCTTGTGTTGAGGTGTTAAAGTTTGTGTGGAAGAATTTTAACGCGCGGTCCGATTTACTTGAAACTCAGTATTAATACTTTTGACAGAAAATAATCAATAATAACAGCCGCACAGATCAATCGATCAGGTTAGCAGGCTACGCTTGCCGCGGTTGGTCTGTTGATAGGTGTCCATCTTTACATACCGTGACCTCTCCGTGCCTCGGAAAGCACGCTAAGCCGTTGGTCCCGGCTGTCATTCGTGGATCTTTGACAATCGCTAGAGGTGGTCGGAAGCCCGATAGTTTGACAACCAGTCTTATCAAGGGGTATCGTATTTGGGTTGTGGAGGTCAGATAGGCAGTCGCTCCATGTAAAATACTGGTACTCAGTCTGCATCCCATTGGACTGGAACCCGACCCCAACATAGTTGGGAAAAGGCTAGGCAGATGAAGAATCAATAGTAAGTGTATGGGGTTTTCGAAAATTATTGACCCCTGACGGGACAAAAAGTGGTAATTCGATTTATAAGGGGATTTTAATGAGTGCCTTGATAAACTCAAAAAAAATGGTACAAATAAATTTGGACTTGACACTTGGCACAAATAATTATAAAGTTCGATTTTTTTTTGGAATTCTAAACTAACCCAAAGGGGAGATTGGGGGTGTAAAATTTAGTATGGAAAAATTTTAATGCGTGGTCCAATTAAGTCAGTACCTATCTAAGACCAAAATAAATAATAAAGTGGTTCAGGGTTTTTCGAAAATCTACCGCTAATGGGGTGAAGAGGGGTAGTCAATTTCACAGGGCAGAATTTTATTACGAGGATTGATTAACTGGAAAACTGGTATAAATAATCTAGATTATGTTTCGAAATTCCACCCCTATGGGGATAGAAAGAGGGGATACAGTTTATATGAAAAATCTTATTCATTTGGTTAATAAATTAGAAACTTGGCAATATTTGAGTCAGTAAATAATAAAGATTGTCACTTTTAGTTTAAGATTTTTTAATTTGGGAGGTGACAAAGTTGATGGATTAGAAAAATATTTAACCCGCTGTCGGATTAACTCGGTACTAGGTACTAAAACAAAAAATACCTACTTTAAAAAAGTGATTTAGGGTTTTTCAAAAATTGACTCCTGGTGGAAAATTCTACTGCTTGCTTCCATTAACTCGAAAATGGGTATGGGTCTTTGAGTCAAGTTATGAGCACATCCCAAAAGATTTTTCAAAATTACTCTCCTACGGGGGGGAAAAAGCTGGGATACAGTTTATTTGAAAAATCTGCTCCCTTTGAGCTTTAAACTAAAAAATTGGCCCGAATACTTATTTATATCTAAATAAATGGTAAAAATCATAAACATACATTTTCGAAATTATAAGAGGAAGGTACGAATTTCACGCGGACGAAGTCGCGGGCAGAAGCTAGTTAGGTATAAGCAAACAAAAGATTTAACTGTTTTAATGTGATTTAGGCAACACATAGTAAAAGGCGAGACAAACGTTGAGTTATAATGCACTACGTAGTACAATATAACTCAATGCTTCGGAACTCATCATTGAATCTTAACATAATTGAAATGCATGTGAACAGAAAATAATTTTGTAAATACGTCTATATGTGTATGACGGAACCATGTCCGAACATGCAAAACAAAACACATAAAAATAAAAAAGACATAAACATCCAAATTGAGAACCTCCTCTTTTTTTTGAAGTCGGTTAGAAATATAAACAAGCAAATCTCTACAATGTTGACAATAGGAGGAAATGTGTTCAATTTTTGCACAGAAACATTTCTTGAATTGGGTAAGTGACAAAACAAACAAGTCGATATCAGCAAAATGATCGTTGTAACTTTTCATAATACGCCGTAAAGGAGCTCGTTCGCCAGCGTTAGTCCTGCACGGCTTGGCGGCAAATAGACTATGAGTATAAGTATCGCGGATACGTTGGGAGCGACTAGGTATGCGAATATAAATTTGATTTATGAGGTTGATGCAATCAAAATTCATTTCGACAGACTTTATATAATAATGATTGATCAAGATACAGTCTCCTTGATTTAAGAGTTGACAAAGAGAACTTTTCTAGGAGAGTATGATATGAAGAAGCCTTTTTTTATTCTTAAAAATGTGTATACACAGATGAGAGAGCCAAATCGGATATTCATTAGATTTAACCGGCCGCATCGGTACGTGAGACTTTATAATTTCATAAATAGTTTGGTAAAAGCATTGAGTAGCAGAATCTATTGAGACATTATTATCTAGAACTTAAGTCCAGTCGACAGCAGTCGGCAGTTGTCTGCGAGGCAGTCATGTTAGCGAAGGAGGTGGCGGGACGGCTCAGGGAGAGAGCCTCCCGTCCCAGCCGCCGTGGGAGACGCTCCCGGCCACCGTAGGCGCGGGCCTGCGGGCGGAGAGTAATGGGTAGCTCACCGTCCGATCAGGACCAGGCCCGTGCCGGACGGCGCGTACGTGTTCCACGCGCGCCTCAAAGAGATGTCAGCATCGAGGAGGGAAGGGGGCCCCCCCTTAGGGCCGAAGCCTGCCGGGTCGGCGGGATTGTCCGAAAGGGTTACCACTGGCCCGGAACATAAAGGGCTAAGGAAGGAACACGGGTGGGTTTTAGTCAGTAAGAGTCTGACACTCCCTTCCGCTCCACCCAGAGCTGGAGGAGTGATTTGATGATTTACCATCCAAAAAAAAAAAGTTCAGTCGACCAGAGTAATATCTTTGTTAATAGCAGAGTAATTGGCTTCAACAAAACGATATCTAGGGTTATTCATTTCAGCCGGAAAGTAAAACAAGAACAAAGTTTTATTGACTGTAGTTTCCTATTGAGCAGACCTATAAAACAAAGTTTTCCCCCGTCTAGTTAGAAAAGCAAACCGTTTGGATTTTGTTACAATTTTCACGAGAAGTTCTATCATTTACCGAGAGGGCGTTGCAGTGTTTTTTTTTTAAATTTGTAATGTACGTTTTGTTTGTGCAGAATAAACATTTTTTTTGTTAGTTTTTTTCTTTCTTTCAGTTGGTGTAATTAATTCTGTGTAGAAGAACCAATGGGAAATAGAGAATGTTATTTTATAGTGCTATTATTTTCTCAGAAATTATCATATTTACATGGGAACCAGTCCAATGAAACCAATAGGGTCCAGCAGCTAATCTAAATGCTTGAAAAATACTGCATTTCTATTTTGGAACGCTCATCCAGCCGGATGTACAGGGTTATTTATTGGTAAAACATTAACAACCTCTTAAGAGGTCATTGTACTCTTCATTATGAAGAACTTTTACTACGGGACCAAACCTGAAATCGCGAATAAAAATCAGCTATTCCCTACATTTTGACGAGTCATACGAAAATGAATGTAGGGAACAGCTGACATTTTTTTCCCGATTTAAGGTTTGGTCAAAAAAATTTTAACTCGAACTCAATAACAAAACATTTATTTCAAAAAAACAGTCTGAAAGATGAACCTATACAGGGTCAAATAAAATTAGCTAGCCAAACTCTTTTAACGTGAAGGTTATCGATATCTGAACACGACAAAATAAAAATAAAAAAGATTTGATGTTACTTTTTTAGAGGTCAACGACCGCTGATAGTGTTGTTCCTTGAAGTATGAATTGAGAAAATATGTTTTATCATGTTTCAATTTCGTAATCAAATCATGTCTGTGAAGTTTACACAAAGATGTCAATGTATTATATATGTATCGTTTATATGTCAATGTATTCAGTATTCTTTGTATGAAACTCCCTACTTACGGCGAATAGGTTATACGATTCCGATTAGTGTACGTTGCGCACACTAATCGGAATCGTAACGTAATTGCCTCGCCTCGGGACAAGCTCACGAACCGCGGTGGGGTGTGTGACGGCTCGTTGTCCCCGCGCTTACGGCTCGTTGTCCCCGCGCTTACGTCTCTCCGTACCCGAGCTTACGTCTCTTCGTCCACCCTTGCCCCTCTCACCCCTCCGGCCTGCCTGCTGCATCATCAACCAGCGGTCGGCGACCCGTAAGCGCAGCCGTAGCCGAGTCCACTTATCAGAGCTTCTGATCCGCTTTGGTTACGTGCTTACGTTAGGTTGACGCCTGTTTGACGGCGAGACGTAAGACGATACGGTGCCGATCCCTTTCCGATTTGATACGTGTGCAATGACTGCGATCGATGACCCCACAAAAAGACCATTAAATTAAATTGTGTATTTTTTATTTTATCATGTCTAAGTATCGGTACTTAGCACGTCTTAACTTGACCCTGTATACTCGTAGTTGCCCATTAGAACGCGTAGTAGGTACCCATGGAGAATAACAAGTCAAAAACAGCAAGGACACTCTTAAATCTAAATAATATTACAATACTTTAAATTATATTCTTGACTAGCTGTGCCCGCGACTTCGTCCGCGTGGAATAGTGACTTTTCGGGCAGCATATTTTGAATTACATATACCGTCTACAGACCGGGCATTTGCTGTCCGAACCCTCTGAGAACTCAGGCGAATTTCAGTGAAAGTCTCAGACTCTAGTGCTTGAGCTTCACGATCGGCAGTGAGACGTATTTCTCGTTCTTCCTGTGTTTCCTGAGACCGAACATTTGCTGTCCGAACCCTCTGAGAACTCAGACGAATTTTCCTATCAGTGAAAGTCTCAGACTCACGCGATAGTGTATGAGCTTCACGATCGGCAGTGAGACGTATTTCCCGTTCGTCCTGTGTCTCCTGGAATCGAGCATTTGTTGTCCGTACTCTCTGGGAGCTCAGGCGGGTTTCCTTGACAGCAAAAGTCTCAGACTCACGCGATAGCGCGTGAGCTTCGCGATCGACAGATAAACGTGCCTTTCGTTGTTCCCCGTTTTCCCTATTTCGAGTTGTCATCATTCGAGAACGATTTGAACTCAGTCGAGATTCTCGCTGAGTCGAAGTTTCTGCAGCACGAAACCTAGCCTGGTGCAGAGAGCCTTTTGCCTCACGACCTTCCTCAGATTCCTGTGATCGAACTAATCTCATCCTTTTAGCATTTCTGCTACATTTGGAGAGGTTGGATCTTCTTCGAGGCATTCTTACAATAAAATAGTACTTACTACTTAACACACAAATATTTAGTAAACACGTACTATCCTAAACAATTAAATTATAAATACTTACAGATTATTATACAGTCTAAAATTATCACAGTTTAAGTAATAAGTGTTAAGACGTGTAAACCAAACGTCATTATCATCATCATTTCAGCCGATAGACGTCCACTGCTGGACATAGGCCTCCCCCAATTTTGGGGGGGGGTTTGCCATAATCGCCACGCTTGGCAGGCGGGTTGGCGATCGCAGTATGGTATGGTGGTGGAATGCATAGAGAACGCTGCTGCCCATTCTCCGGTGAGTCCCTTAGTCGCCTTTCACGACACCCACGGGAAGTAAGGGGTGGTGCTATTCTTCTACACAGACAAACGTACTAACTTTATAAACAAAAGAATTGCTAGAAAAAATAATTACTAACCTAAGCTAATGAACTTATACTTAATAAAGAAAATCAAGAAAAGAAATGCCTAACCTATACCATAATATTTATATACAAACCCTAAATACAAATTAAGATAAGTATACCGAAAATCAGGGAAAGAAATGCCTAACCAATAATAAATGCTTACAATATTTATTTACAAAACCCTAAATAAAAATTAAGATAAGTAAATACCCAATAATCAAGGAAAGAACCGCCTAACCTATACCAAATACTTACAAAATTTTAAAGAAAATTAAGAAAAAGAACCTAACCTACAAACCCTAAAATATAAATAAATGAAATATGCAAACAGTCAGTATTCAAGTGAATCGCAATAATCGAATCCAACTATTCGCCTATACTCTCCAGGATACGTGCGTTCGCTACGAATAACTGAATCCTTATGGCAGCAGCGCGTTTTCTTTTGAAATGGTCATCTCGCAGTTCAACCTGACGGGTTGTCGACTGCTTAACCTGGCTTTCCTGTGGATGCCTCAATAAATTAAGGCCTCCAGCCAGGGCATAATACACAACTTAACTACACAATATAAACTTAAAAACTAAGCGACTACACGCTAAGGGCACCCCCTGTGGGCCCGGACCCCGGCTTAGGGCGTCGCTGGGAGAGGGCAGCAAGGGACAGGCTGGATCGGAATTATGGCAGCGGTGCGGCTCTCAGCGCGCTTTATACAAGGTGTAACGGAAAAGGGGTATCAACCCTGAAGGAGGTGAATGTGCTCATGAAACTGAACAAATTTCCCCAAAGAACATAGGTCGAAATATGAAAAAAAATTTGGACCTCCCATAGTAATAGTAAATCATTGATGTGCTATTACTATGGGAGGTCCAAATTTTTTTTTTCATCTTCATTCACCTCCTTCAGGGTTGATACCCCCTTTCCGTTACACCTTGTATATATAGCCACGGACGCGCAGGCGCGAGGCGTTTACGTACTCTGATAGAATACCTTAACAAATGTTCGCCGTGATTCTTTAAATTGACATAACTTTTTTATTTATGAACCGATTGACATGAAATAAACACTAAATGTTAAGTGAAGCTTACTACAATATATTAGTGAAAACCGCATCTAAATCGAATAAGCCGTTTCTGATATTAGCGTGCACAAACACAGCAGACAAACAGACAAACAGATAAACAGACAAACAGACAAAAAAAAATTAATTACATTTTCGGGTTCGGCATCGATATAATAACAACCCCTGCTACTTTTTTTAAATATATTTCCATTGTACAGACACCACTTTTCTACAATTTTATTATATGTATAGATTATGTCATTCCATAGATATTCTTCTTTTAAATACGACGCCAATTTCTCAACATACCTACTACTTACCTAATACCAGCAAAGGAGACTCGTGTAAGACAACTATATTCCTAATAAAAATGTACCTATAACAAGACGAGTGAATTGAACAATAAAATATCAATCTTAAGGTCAAAGTCAAATCATTTATTTCAAATGAGGCACATAAAAGGCACAATTTACAAAAAACTGAATTGATTCTAGTCGTCCCTTCTAAAAGGTCGTTTTGTATTGAGAACAATGGGCAAGAAACTCCACCGTTACTCTTTTAAAATGTTTTACAATGTTTTGCATACATTATTATAAAGATGCATCGTCTTCACATATTAGAAGACGATGCATCTAGAATAAAATTACTATACTACAATAGATAAAAAGCATTAAAAATAAAGCAATGACAGGTAAATTAATTATGTGATAGGTACATGGTGCTCACATATTTACAAATATTGTAAAGTAAACGATATTCCTAAAATTTTAACAAGTTGGTGAATTAAACAGTTCAAGGAAAATTAACCACAGAATTTATTTGAAAATGTTTTAGAATCTACCTAAGATTCTGAAACATTTTCAAATAAATTATTATGACCACAAAGTAGGTAGGTACCTTCCGAAACTCTGAACTCAAAACCCAAAACATTAAGTTAACCAGTAAATTGCTGTTTTTGAACGCGTTAAGAATTCCCTTTTATAAAGTTAAATAATTTAGAAGCATTTAAAACTAAGCCGGTAAAAGGGGTGAAGTGGTCCCAAATCCGGCTGCTAACGAGGGGTCGACATAACTTTGAACTGTCTGTCAATCGGATAACTTAATAATATGTATTCATTTGGATTTAGATTGTCGAAATATTTTGTAGATTCAAGGGACACCCCCAGGGTAGCCCGCGAAATTCAATCGCGAAACTATTACATCTCGGTGAGCAACCTGGGGACCTAAAAAGGCCACTTTAGCAGAATCATAAAAGGATAACATAATGGACAGGTAACCTTTAAATTAATCGTATCAAATCCCATTGGTGAAGCATTTCTCAGTTATTTTTTTTTGTCTGTGCTAAAATACCAATCAATCCGATCCAAATCCAATCCCAATCTCTTTGATTGCACCTACGTGGTGCAGCGAAAAAAAAAACACGGACTGTCTTCGCCATATTACGATTCATAATGTTATCCTTTTATGATTCTCCAAAGTGGCCTTTTTAGGCCCCCAGGTCCAAGCCCCGTAGGTTAGGATATTACACGATGCAAATTGTGACGTCAAAAATGTTATATAATTAATACATCAATCAATGGATAAGTAGGTAACTAGTAGGTACACATTAAGGTGTGCGTGTTTCTGCCCGGATTTGAGACTTGAAGAGGGATGCGCAAAGGTAGCGATTATAATTCTATTGAATGACTATATCATGAAAAGTCATTCAATAGGATTATTACGAACCTAGAGGGTTCTTATTCATAATTTTAATTCTATGAACAAATCTATACATATAAAATTCAAAGTCCTGACTGACTGACTGATATGTCAACGCACAGCATAGACTTCTGGTCCTAGAGACATGAAATTTGGAGGGTGTGTTCTTTGTGAAGAGTAGGTATCCACTAAGAAAGGGTTTTTCGAAATTCCACCCCTAAGAGGGTGAATGGGGGAGGGTGAAATTTCACGCGGACGAAGCCGAAGGCCTTCGACTTCTAGCTAGTATGACAAACCTCAATACAGCTTTACTTTGACCAAATCTAAAAATAACAAAATTAAATCCTAACTTAACTAAAACTATACAGAAACTAAAAAAATAGCGTCGAAAAATTCATCCGCATCGCTGTCGACTGGTAATATGACATTGATACAAATATGACATTTTGTTACACACAACCTGACACTGACCTGGAAATTGCAAAAAAACGTGAGAAAATCTGATTTTCGCGGACTACCTAGCGCATTCGCCTTTATAATATTTATTAATTTGGCATTTTACTTTCGTAAAAACATTTGTTGATTTATAACCGTTTCTTTATTTGGTGGTCTTTAGGTGAAGTTAGCTGAACCGGATATTTTTATTTTTATTATTAAATGGGCCCGCTCTTGACCCCGATCACGCCTGATGGTAAGCGATAGATGAGGTCTATGATGGAACGAGCGTGCCCAGAAGATGCCTGTTCACTCTTGCTTTGAAGGCAGACAGGTTATATGTGGGAGGGAACACAGCCGGCAGAGAGTTCTCTACACTTTGGCTGTGCGCATAATAAAAGTGGAGGAGAAGCGCTGAGTACTACTTGTGGGGATATCAACCAAGTGCTGATGGTACGCTGCAGTACGTCTGGTTGTCTATATATTGTTTTAATTCTAGGCTAATAATACGGCAATAACATGGTAGCAAAGCTTTTATTACAAGTTTATTCGGCGTAATAAGAGAGGTAAAAGTCACTCAAAGGGTAATGAAGAGGGCTATGCTTGGAGTTTCCCTGCATGATCGAATCAGGAATGAGGCGATCCGCAGGAGAACCAAGGTAACCGACATGGCCCGAAGAATTGCCAAACTTAAGTGACAGTGGGCAGGGCACATTGCTCGCAGAACAGATGGTTAACGGGGCCGAAAGGTTCTGGAGTGGCGACCGCGTACCGGAACACTTAGCGTTGGAAGGCCTCCCACAAGGTGGTCCGACGACCTTGTGAAGGCCGCAGGAGCCCGTTGGATGCGAGAAGCACAGAACCGTTCGAAGTGGAGGTGCTTGAGGGAGGCCTATATCTAGCAGTGGCGTCTTTCGACTGAAATGATGATGATGATGAGTAAGAGAGGTTACCAGAAACATTTAAGAGAAATGGACTAGATATTTGGCAAACAAATAACATTAGTCCAGCTCCCTAACTGCGTAACACACTATCAATCTCAACCTGAATTATGAAGGATATTGCTAATACATTACTTCATATCTTCGAAGATTTAGTCTGCTCTACATCTTAAACAACGCAATGAATGTTTTTGAACTGTCAAAATGAAAGTTAATCAACCTAGAACCTTATGCTTCAGCAATAAAGTTGAAAACCTATTAAAGAAATTTGACAGATTGTAGTAAGCGTCTGTACCTATTTAGCTTTATTAGCTAAAAATACATACAAGACACATTACTTAATTAACATTCCCAGCAATAGACAAAAAGGAGATGACACAAAACTTTTTGGAGGTCACCTCCCTGCGTTAATAAATAGCTGTAAAAAAATATTTTATCGACCTCACCAAGTGGTACTGAAAAGTTCAATAACTAAGCGTTTCCTCAAGGTCTTAACAAAATATACGATGGCAAATAATTTGATACCTACCTACCATCAGCTTATCGATTTCAGGCTTCTGTAGCCGTGGCAACGTAGATATAATACGTAGGTACTTAAAAAAGAGTGTCAGACATGAAGGTCAAATGCTTCACACTATTTCTTATGCTAACGTTTCTTTGGTTTAGAGACATGTTTTTTAAATGAGGATATCTTAGAAGATTTTGGGGATGCATGAAGAAGCCTCCTCGTGTAGCGCAGTTTGTTCCGGCAGGAACGCTCACGCTCGGTGCATCCTGGACAATAACACAACACCTTATTTGACTGGCCAATTCTTCCCTCGCGGTGGTAGGCCTAACGCCCGCCTGGTTTGCGACCACCCTGCCACCAGGCATCCTGCTGTGTTTCGCCGATGCGGGGGAGTTCCAGTGCCTTAAGCATCTTCTGGACACGCTCGTTCCATCATAGACCTCATCCATCGCATTCTATCAGGCGTGACCTAGGTCAAGACCGGGCCCATCTATACATATAATAAATCTGTAGAAGGGTCAATTCTGTACATTGAAAATATTGAAAAAATAAATAGCGGGGGGTGTTGCTGGATCGATACCAAACCCAAATAAGTGATTAAAAAAATTTTTGTCTGTCTGTCTGTCTGTCTGTCTGTCTGTCTGTCTGTCTGTCTGTATATGCAGGCATCACGTGAAAACTAACGGTTCGATTTCGATGAAACTTGGTATAATTATACCTTATTATCCTGGGCATAAAATAGGATACTTTTTATCCTGGAAAAATACGTAGAAAAAAAAAATCTTATTTTTCAGTTTTATTCATAGACGTTGTTCTGTAGAACCGCGAACACACGTTGCATTACCCGCAGTGGATAATTTTCCATTTCAATTTAAGAGAATACAGTTTCCTGTAGCTTTGTGTTAAGGCCCTAGGAGTTGCTGGCGTAGATCTTACCGCGAGTTGTTTTTCACACGGGCAACTTTACGTAGCTCTTTCCCGTGTGAGCAGTCCAAGAAATCTTCATGTTCATATTCCGGACGAGCTCACTAACAATGTTGTGTATGCTGAAGCTCTCAATTAACTTTCTGTCGCATTGTCACGATCACTTTTTTATTATTGCAAACTTTTCGTCACTGTCAGTAATTTACTGCTACATGCTACTTATCAAGGTCGGAATTACTATGAAAAAAATACTTACTACAGAACGCGAGCTCAACAGCAGTAGCTCAATAGAGGGATCTCCTTAATTATTATAGGCTTAGCCGTATTTGGGTCCAATAGATATTTATAAGATGTCATTGTCAGAGTTACTCAAAATGGAGAAATAAACCATCCACGCGAAGACCGACATCCGCGCGGACGGAGTCGCGGGCGGAAGCTAGTTCAGCAATAAAAAAATTAATAAGAAAACCTACTACAGAATGGAGCAAGGCCTCGACTAAAGAAATGAAGTTTTAAGACCTTCCAAATACTATAGAACAAAGCTGCAATCTTGACAACATGAAAGTTAGGCTGCAGTGTTTCATTCACCAAATGAATTCTCATTTTAACTAACGGTCAGAATTGTTTGACTTGATTTACCAGATATTTTTTAAATACATCGGGAAATTTGTGTGAAACGCGAATAATCCCTTCACTTAAGAGCGTTTAAGCCGAACGGCATTTCATACAAACTTTCAAGCCCTTGTTTTTCGAAGTGAATGAACCGATTTTAATGAAACTTCATACGCATAAGCAGGATACAAAGGTCTAAAAAGTTAGTAGAGAACATTTTCGAAAAATAGTGTTACAGCCAAATTAGACCGATTTTAAACTTTCTATAGAAACAGAGATTTCCATTTATCTTTATTTAAATAAGACATTTTGAAAATGTTTTCTACTAACTTTTTAGACCTTTGTATCCTGCTTATGCGTAGGAAGTTTCATTAAAATCGGTTAATTAATTTCGAAAAACAAGAGCTTGAAAGTTTGTATGAAATGCCGTACGGCGTAAACGCTCTTAATATCTACTCAAATTCATATTTCGTACTACATGTAGATAATCGTTCTAATTTACAACCTTCAAATGGAGTCTATCCATAATCATTACCATAATCTAGTTGCTAACTTAATTTCAACTTTGGTTTAATGGTACAAAGTTCTATATGGAATGGCACTTCTTAGATAAATAGGGTGAGGTCTTGAAGCAAACATAGCAACAGCTGTAGGGATTGTTAACCTAAGTTTCCTTATGTTTACAGATGTTGTATGAGTATTGGATATAACATAAATGAAATGTTACATCGTTTTGGGATATAGAATAATAAAATATTACTATGTTTTCGCAATACTTCTTTGAATTGAAGCAAAATTCCGAATAGAGACGTTGAGTAGAAATATACTAGGAAAATATTTTTTGCCATTTTTAAAGTGTTATTATCCAAGCTTGTGCAATAGTTGGCTGTCAAATAACAGTGTAGTAAAATGGCATTAAAATCCAATGTGTAGTTTAAAAGAACAACGCGTTTCAAATAGATACGAATAGCGACTAAAATGTTTAAAAGCGGCTTTAACTATAATTTGTATTCAGCGATGGCGACATTAATTCAACACAAGTGTAGGTACGGTGTCGCGTTTTATGAACCTTTTTACTTGATTTCATTAAACTTATTATTTATTGATTTCTTTCAAATTTCTAAAATGGTATCTTGGAGCACCCTGTGCCTAAATAACAGTAACGCAGGGGCCATTTGCGGGGATCACGGATCATAACATCGCATCAATAAAATCAAAACGAATAACGTGCAAAAAGTTGGCGAATTGATGGAAAGAGAGTCCTATGTCGGCGAGTGGCGCAGGCGGTACTTTTAAAATTATTTTATGTTGTCATTATTTTTATGTTACTGGACACTATACCCGTGTGTTAAGTTCATGTCATCATTGTAGCGCCATGTTATATAGATAAAACTTGAGCCCATGCTAATCCCATCTCACATAAGCCAAAAAAATATACTATAGCCCGCAGTCTCTAAACCACACCCACAATTCCCACAGCCCTCACAAATTTATTACTATCGTTTAACAGGGATTCAAAAACTTTAAATCTCTGTCTTCACGTATCCTTTTCGCACCGAAAAAAGTCTTTCAACTAGTAATTTTAAGGTCTCTTATCGCAGCACGTTTGCAATCTCGGGTAACAGCGACTGGTGGAAAGGAGGGCTATAAATTCTACAAATCTCGGACGAAACCACAAGACGTATTTGGTGTAAAAACTGTGGTCTCCTTTATTGCATTATCTTGGAGGTTTTGCTTTATGCGAGACCCTTATCAGGAGGTTGAATCGTGAGGAGATTGCAGGTAATTATACTTTTGGAAGAAACTCCAGTATTTTTCTTAAAATTAAATTACGAAGCATTGTTCTTCGCATTTAGGAATCGCAATAAGTCTAGTTTAGGCGCTGTGACGGTTTTGTACAAAAGTTACCAATGCATAGAAAGAACTATACTGAAAAATCCCTAGAGCCAAATCTTTCTTAGTGTAATACTTAGGATAGCCACAAAACGTACGAAAACTTATGCTGAGGAAAATAACGCAAAGCTAACCTTACAAAAACTTATGCCGAGGATAATATTAATAGTCTTCTAGGCCGTATTTGGGCCTTGGCGGCCAATCTAAACGGAGACTAGCTTTCGGCGCGGGAGATATTGTAGTGCAGAAACGTGTGCACTCTCTCTCATAGTCCGATGGGACGGCACACAATCCGACACGAACGCAGAGAGATCAGGCGCAGGACCAGGAGGCACTGGGGTATTATACCGCCAAAATCCAAACTCCGGGCTGTTACAAAAAAATTGTAATGGTAAAACCCAACAACAATTTGCCCGACCGGGGAATTGAATCCAGGAACCCACGCTCAGCAGTAGCGCTTGCGACCACGAGACCAACGGGGTCGTTTAAAAAACCACACAAACAGCAGGTTATTAGTTTTTTGCTAAGGATAATGACATGTCAACACCGATGACTACATTTTAATTAGTACTACATTTTGGGGTGCATGAAAAACGCTCCTCGTGTAGCGTAGTTTATTCCGCCAGTTACTCAACTGAACGCTCGCACTTGATGCATCCTAGACAGTCACACCCAACACCTTATTTGAGTGGTCAATTCTTCCCTTGCGGTGGTAGGGCTAACGCCCACCTGGTTTGTGACCACCCTCGGAGTCCGATGCGGCGTCAAGCAACCTGCTGTGTTTCGTCGATACGTGGGAGTTCCAGTGCCTTAGGCATCTTCTGGGCACGCTCGTTCCATCATAGACCTCATCCATCGCTTTCCATCAGGCGTGATTGAGGACATGAGCGGGCCCAAAAAAAAAGAAAAAAAAAACACTAACCCTTCACCTACCACACAATATCACCCACAGGTAATCTAATTCAAACATCAAGTAAAACCAAAGCGAGCTTTCACAGTCGTACACGGAAAGGTGTCGGTGTGAAACGACTTAATAGTGAGTAATTAACACGGTCTGTAAGACCATCGTTTTTAACTGCCGCGACAATTAGTTCCACTCAGTTCACCTCTAGTGGCAAGACTTAGATGTGAAGGTAGACTTGTATGTGATTTGAAAGAAAGGAATGTGGATGTTATGGATTTTTTTAGGATTTCAGAATGGTGATTTGTTTGAGATGATTTTTAAAAATGACGTAAAAATATAATTGAGGTTAAATTTACCTTTTTTTTAATTTTAAGATTTTTTTTGTCCTTTTTTAATTTCATTAAAAGCCTATTTCAAAATCCGCCTATAATATTCCCACTGCTGGGACAACGGCCTCCTCTCTGTGAGAAGGAGTGAGTAGTCTATCATGCGGGCCCAGTGCGGGTTGGTAGATGTCATATGTCTTCGAATTTTTGGTTCTAGGTCTTGTCGGTTTCTTCACGATGTTTCCGTCACCGTTTTGAAAGCAGTGGTGATGAAATAATTTAAAAAAAGTAAAGCGCATGTCTGGGTTCAAACCTACGACCTACAATTTAGTCATTCACAGCCGTTACTACTGGGTCAACACTGTCCTATAAAACCTATTTAGCAAGCCTAAATATTCGTCACTCAATATAGATTAGGTATACTGTTTCATTTTTGTTGTATTTGTTAACTAATATAACAACTAACGGAATATTTAACACCCGATTAATTGGTCAGATATTAAATAAAATCTGATTGTTCAGAAAATTAAACTTAGTTCATGTTAAGTTAGTAAAGTTTAACAATCTTCTTTTACAACGTCGCTAAAGATACTTTTTTATGTTTCAGAATGCATGAATCGTAAAATGGAATTCACTTTGTAAAACAACGAATATCATTCCTGACATGTCTGAAATAACGACTACATTTATTTCAGGGAGCTTACCACTACTTTTTACACAGTATTATTTTAATACTAGCTGCGTCCCGCGGTTTCACACGCATATCGGGATAAAAAATTTCTATGTCCCAGGTTATGATCTACCCATGTGCGAAATATGATCTAAATCCATTCAACACTTTTAGTCAAATCTTTTCTCTTCATAATATTAGTTGAGATTACTTTAGTGTGGGACAAAGATGGAGCTACATGTCCCGTATAGCTCTATCTCCTTCCCCCAGGTCTATAAAGCTAGCTTGCAATTTCATCCACCTAGCATGAAATATGGAAAGTCCTAAATATGAGCCAAGAATAAGGAACAAGCGATAAAGCAGCTTTATAGTGTCTCGCGTTTGCCTCAAATTGGATGTCCCACACACGAGCAGTTTTCAACGTTATTGTGTAAGATTTTAAATATTTTCATGACTATTACCTAGAAATTTAGTTTGACATGTATTTACTTAAGATGGTTACATAAAAGGCCTAGAGGGGCTTGTGGCTAAATAATGACAGCCCCACGGGTCGATCAATCAGGTTAAGCTACGCTTGCAGCGGTTGGTCCGTGGATGGGTGACCATCTTTACATACCAAGATCCCTTCGTGTCTCAGCAAGCAAGTTAAGCTTTTGGTCCCGGCGTCATTCGTGGGTCTTTGACAGTCGTTACGGGTCGTCAGAAGCCCGAAAGTCTGACAACCAGTCTTACCAAGGGGTTTCATATTACCCAGTAACTGGGATGTGAAGTTCAGATAGGCAGTCGCTCCATGTAAAATACTGGTACCCAGCTGCATCCGGTTAGACTGGAAGCCGACCCAAACATAGTTGGGAAAAGGTTAGGCAGATGAGATGATGATAGTTACCTATAAGTCCTACTAATATTATAAACGCGAAAGTTTGTGAAGGTGGATGGATGTTTGTTACTTTTTCACGCACAAACTTCGGAGCGGATTTTGATGAAACTTTACGATAATATAGCTTATACATCAGAATAACACATAAGATACATCTTATCCCGATATATCCACGAGATCGACACTTATGCGGGTGCAACCCTGGGGCGGAACTGCGTAATAAAAATCGTAATCTCACAAAATGTAATCCGAAGACGTTACCAAGTCCAAGAGGTTAGGTACCAAGATTTGCTGGTAGAAAGCAGAAAACGGTATTGCTTAATATTTAAAGCTTACGTTTATAATTTATTCCACTATTCCCAAAAGAGCAAGTAGAGGCAAATAGACACACATTCTACTATAGGCAGACCGCTTAACTGAGACGTTGCCTGAGGTAGCAGCGCAGTGCGGGAGGGGTGTGTTGACGTGATGCGAGAGCTCAGTGATTCGTCAACTTGTGACAACTGTCACCCCTCCCGCACCACGCAGCTACCTCAGGCAACGTCTCAGTTAAGCGGTCCACCTATAGTTGTAGTATATGTTTAAGTCCCAAATACAGGCTTTCAGAAATTCCCAATAAATTCTGAATGCTCAGACCTAGGGGGCCTAAAAAGGCCACTTTGGAAGAATCATAAGAAGATAACATTATGAATCATACTATGGCGAAGACAGTCCGTGTTTTTCTTTTTTTCGCTGCACTACGTAGGTATAATCAAAGTGATTGGGATTGGGTTTGGATTGAATTGATTGGTTAAAATACCAATCAATTCAATCCACAGACCAAAAAAAAATAACTGAAAAATCCTTCACCAATGGGATTTGATACGATTAACTTAACAGTTAACTGTCCTGTAACTGTGTGTGTTATTTATTCATAATGTTATCCTTTTATGATTCTGCCAAATTGGCATTTTTAGGCCCCCTGGTCGCTCACCGAGTCGCAAAAGTTCCGCCTTGGAGTTTCCCAAAGAGCAAACTCCAAGGCGCGTTTCGCGGGGCTCCTATTTCTGTGTAAAGGGTTTAAAGTAACCTAACCAAACCGAATCTCGGGGTTCCCTTCACTCGCTTTTGCATCCTATGTCGACGTAGCCCCGCTTCGCGAGGCTCCTATTTCTGTGTAAAGAGTTTAAAGTAACCTAACCAAACCTAAACCGAAGCCACGAAGGCCTTGTCACCCAACCTATCTGAGTCAGAATTATATATTCAAAACGATATACCTAATGATTTTCGATTAATTAAACGTTATATCCAATAACGTTATACGAAATAAGTTTTAGAGTATATAAATGTTATATGTAAAGAAATTATACCAACAGTTGGTATATCTCACGTTTATTATATCTTGTGAATGTTATTGAAATGAAAATATACCAAATAATTTTATATGATATGGGACGCACCCGACAGAATACGAAACACCACGCTGCGCTCTAAAACGGGGATCCTAGACTTAGGCAAAAAGGCTGCCAACCTGAATTGGGATTAGGCGGGTCACGTCAGCTGCATGCACAGTGGCCGCTGGGCAATTAGTCTCCATACTATGGGTGACTGAGGATGGATGGCGCCGCCGAGGCCGGCCCAGGAAGAGGTGGCGAGACGACCTAGACGCGAACCGCAAGGATTGGATTAAGGTCACTCTAAAAAAACCGGTCAAGAGCGAGTCGGACTCGCTTCTGGAGTTCCGAACTTCTTTACGGTTTTCAGATTTTTTCCTTTACTCAAACTCAAACCATTTATGTCAATTAAACCATTTACAGGCACTTTTGAATTGTCAAGAAGTCGGTCAGTCAGAAAATATGAAGCTAGTTGCCCATTCCAAAGCGTAGGTACCTATGGAGAAGAACGGGCAAGAAACTCCATGGACACTCGTTTAAATTGTATTTTTACAAAAATATTAATGCTTGTGCTACACGATCTAGCTTCTTGCCAAATTTTATTATTCTAGGTCAACGGGAAGTACCCTATACATTTTGATTCCCTTGGAGTGTCGAAATATACGTTTATTGCGGCATAAACGGCCGTATCTTTTTTTAAAATTAACTTAGAAGTTTGATTTTTTCACAGCTTCAAGGCACCGCAGACCTTACTATATCGTTTTAATTTCAACTCGATACCACCACGCGTTACCGAGATAAAGGGTCTTGACAGACAGACGGACGGACGGACAACAAAGTGATTCTATAAGGGTTCCGTTTTTCCTTTTGAGGAACGGAACCCTAAAAAGATCGTCGTCGTCGTATCAGCCGATAGACGTCCACTGCTGGACATAGGCCTCCCCCAATTTTGGGGGGGTTTGCCATAATCGCCACGCTTGGCAGGCAGGTTGGCGATCGCAGTATGGTATGATGGTGGAATGCATAGAGAACGCTGCTGCCCATTCTCCGGTACAACCCTTAGTCGCCTAAACAGATACCTGGAAGGATCTAGGGGGCTTTGCTCAGCAGCGGGACACCGTAGGGTAACTAATAAAAGAAAATAATATGACAAAGATCCAAGTAAGGTTAAGAGTTTAGTAACTCGACTGTACATAATGATTAAAGGGTATTCTATCTCCCTATACATCTTGCACGTGTGAAACCTTGATCGCAAGCTACGATGTGTAATTAACGTCCCGTCAAACTGCCGGTAGACTTGGAAACTTAATTAGAAACACATCGTGAGTCGTTCGTAGCGATGTAAGCTAGGTAGGGAAGTAGGCGAGTTGAAGTATTCAGTATTGGAACGAGAAAACTGTGCTAACTGCGGTGGTATCCCAGTGGGTCGGTTATTAAAGGGCTTACAGGACCTAAACGCAAAAAACGCAAGTTTTTACAAACAATAAAGTATACAAAATCAGTAAAATATATGGATATTCTTCAGCATATTCGCCAGGTAGATAATGTGTTGAAAACCTAATACAACTAATTTGATACTCCTAAAATATAATATAATATAATATAATAAGATAAAATGTTCTTAAGTAACTTTTTAGACCTTTGTATCCTGCTTATGCGTATGAAGTTTCATTAAAATCGGTTCATTCTTTTCGAAAAACAAGGGCTTGAAAGTTTGTATGAAATGCCGTACGGCGTAAACGTTCTTAAGATAAGCGTCATTCGTTTTTTTAATAAAGTGCTTTTTTATCTCTGATGATCTTTCTTTCCCTGTGCCTTTCAAATATGTAGCTAACCAAACTGGCGCGAATAGTCGTGGTAACGCGGACTATATTTCGCGCGCTCTCTGTCTCACACACCGCTCGACATCACGCTGTACCTACAACAGAGAACGCGCGAAGTGTTGTTCGCGCTATCGCGACTATGTAGCCGTAGCATAACTATTCAAACAGTTTCCGTCAGTGTGGCCAGAGTGTTATCAAAAAAGTGATCAAAAAACTCGCCATAATTCTACGGAATGACTTCGAGACCGAGGCCTAATATCTACCTACATGTCAGATTAAAACACCCACACTTATTTCAGACTTAAATCGACTTTCTTGCCTTTTCAGAGACATTGATAGAAGACCGAACACCAAAAGGAAAAACAATAAAAAAAATAATTAAAAGTTCATAATTAAAAGTTCTCAATAAGTTAGAAAAGCCTGGCTATGTTAATTAATTATGAACACACCTATCTATTAGAAACCAGAAACTTTTCCCCATTTAGAAAGCTTTTAATTTTAATAAACATAATATTTCCCTGAATTTAGCGGTTCATTAGATAATTATCGAGTTCTGTTTTCCGCTGATGTTTCGCTGATGGTGGCGCATATATTGGATCATTTAGTTCCCGTATAATTGGTTGAGCTGAATGGTGCTAATCCATTCCTCAAGTTCGTGAACGGGAGCCGCCAGTAGGAACTGGTCATCACTTGGCTTATTTTAATTTAATTTAATGTTTTTATCGTTTTATTAGGGACGCTTTCAACGTTCTGCATCGTTCTCACATGCATAATTTCAACATGAATGATATAACCAATATTTAGTAACCATATTTGATTTAAAAAATGGTCCGTGGAGTTTCCTTCCCGTTCTTCTCCATCTCCGGAAGCGTAGTAGGTAGGTATAAGGCTTTGGGATGGGTAATCAACTCCAGCTTTCTGACTAACCGACCTCCTAGACAATTATTCAAAAGTGCCTGTACTTAGTTGGTTTATCACACTAATATTATAAAGGCGAAAGTTTGTGAGTGTGTGTGTGTTTATATGTTTGTTACTTCTTCACGCTCAAACGGCTGAACCAATTTTGATTAAATTTTGTATGGAGGTAGCTGACACCCTGGATTAACATATAGGATACTTTTTATCCTGATATTCCCACGGGATCGAAACTTATGCGGGTAAAACCGCAGGGCGCTGCTAGTTTGAAATAAATGCTTTAAATTTGAGTTGAGTTTGAATAATGAGATTACTAGAGTGACAGTCACCGACCAGTGTTACCCTTATCTGACCTTTTCGGTGATTCCATTAACTTTTTAACAAATGTAGACGGCGCCACTTTCCGCGCCGTTATATTCAAGTAAAGAGAAATAATCTACTTCACTTCTATCGCAGTGAACTGTTGAACAAAAGCTTCACATACGTTGACCAGTCGGTAGGATGGATGTTTTAAAAAAAATGCAATCCTAATAGGAACAAATAAGTTCGAAAAGTATATTGAGAATCTGATATCGCTTAATAATACTATAGAGGTATGAGGACAGGGTCTAAAGTTCACTCGTACTCTATAGAAAATGGAGGATCCTCCGAATAGACGGGTGTTGTGTCTGTAAGGCAACTGCCCGATGATTCATGTCGGGCCGTTGTATCTATGCCAGTTCCGCGGTAAACTCTGCTTGCGCGATGCAGGATTTTGCGTGACGTCAGTATGACGCGTTGTTCGCAATGTGGCTTTGTAGATACCGCTACAATAACAACCTATTATAGTCTCTCTGCAAGACAAAGGTCTCTTCTTATTCTGAGAAGGCACGAGCATTGATCACCACTCTTGCCCAAGAAGGGTTGGTTATTTCAGACTTAGTTCCGTATAAAGCTGGCGTCTCATGGCGCGCGATATCACAAGTCGTGCCGCGCCAGCTCGCGCTTTACGCGCCGTGTGAAGATAAAGGCTCGATGCGACGCGGGCTAGCGCGTGCAAGCTCGTCCGATCTGCTCGAAGTCGGTATTTCGAAGGCGCGGCGCGAGCGCACTCGTGGTGACTCGAGCGCGCGCGGGGTGGCGCGAGTGAACAACAGTCATTTCGTTTAAACCCGCGCAAATGTGAAGAACTCTCGCATATTTAAGTGGCCGGCGGGACCAATGCCCGCCGCACCCGTGAGAACGGGTAGCGTGGGCTGGCCTGTTGGTGCAAGATCGCTCGTACAAATCGGCCGGCGCAGCGCGTCTTGTGATATCGCGCTCCGTAAGAAGCCGCTTTACAGAAACTCACTCAAGACTCAAATATTACTTAAAACCAGTTTCAACCAATCAAATGGCTCAGAACTGGTTTAAAGGAATGATTAAGTCTTGAGAGAGGTTCTGTAATACGAGCCTAAGACTTAGATTCATTTTAGTAAAAATAAAAAATATATACACACATCAAAAGTGTCTAGGGATCAACATATATTTTTGCAATAACTTTTCTCCTGATTGATATTAATTAAAATTTTCTTTAAGGATTCATCAAATAAAGTGTTTTCGTTTGTCACAGTAACGATAAACCAAGTCACCTTTGCATTAATAAAGAAATTTGCCATTTTCCTAATAAAGGGATTTTTGACATTTGAACCACTAACACAAAAGTTCGAAAAAAAGACTGAAATAACAGTTTTCTTTAAAATTTTATTGGGTAACTTAAACAATTAATAATCCGTGTTTCTACCGCGAACACTAACAACACAAGAACATCGGTTTGGCATACTCAAAATGAGTTCATCCAAATCACGCTGTGGAATGGCCGCCCATGTTCGTTGCAACAACAAAAAAGGTCTTCTTGCGACTGGATACCCTCCATATTCGGCAGAGCTCTTCTCTGTAGCATATCCCATGCATGCTCAATCGGGTTCAAGTCTGGCGACTGAGCAGGCCAGGGCAGGACATTGATGTTAGCTGCGGCGAGAGTCTGTCTTACAACTCTTGCGGTGTGCGGTCGTGCATTATCATGCATTAACTGAAATAAGGGACCGATTTGCACTTGTAGAGGAACGATGACGTCTGATACAATCGTCTCAGCATAAATTTGAGCGTTGAGGTTGCCTCTGCTCCAAATCAACTCAGTTCTTCCGCCGATCCAAATACCCGCCCATACCATGATGGTTCCACCACTATAAGGATGGACTTCCTGGCAGGATTTTAATCGCTGTTGGCGTCCAGGGGTTCTCCAGTGTCGTATACGTCTTGTATCCGGTCTCATACCAAAACGAGACTCATCAGAAAAGCACACGAAACGCCATTGTTCTTCTGCCCAATTTCTGTGTTCAAGAGCCCATTGATATCGAATCCTACGATTGTGCATTGCTATAGGTGGTACCCGTAGCGGTCTTCGGGAATGAAGGTTCACTTCATGCAAGCGGTTTCTGACTGTTTGGTCGCTAATTAAGTTCCCTGAAGAGTGATGAAGCCTCACGGCTAACATCATGGCGGTTATTGTTGGAGCTCTTCGAGTTAAGATTTGAATGTATCGGTCTTGTCTCCGTGTGGTGCAGCGATACCGTCCTCCATGGCGCTCAGCCACGGTACCAGTGCTTCGGTAACGTGTCCAAAGTCGACTGATAACACTCTGACTTGTATTCAGAGCTAAAGCCACAGTACGTTGCCGGGAACCAGCTTCTATCATTCCCACGGCTCTGAGCATTTCTTCCCTGCTTAAATGACGTCGCCGCTCCATAATAACGTTGGTTTTAATCAGTAGTAGGGAAACAGTAGCACTAATAATGTCTTCAATGCGTTGTATGTTTTTATAGGGAAAATATTGACAGCTGATTTTCATCTTTTACTCGAATTTGATTCACAGTTCCTGATTCAAATTATGAAATGCACCAAAAAGGATCCATATAAATTTATAAAATCATAAATTTATTACAAAGCCACATCTCAATCTCAAGAAATCCGCATAAAAATGCTTGATCCCTAGACACTTTTGATGTGTGTATATTTTAGTGTCAGGCATCAAGGCTCATCATCTGCCTAGCCTTTTCCCAACTATGTTGGGGTCGGCTTCCAGTCTAACCGGATGCAGCTGAATACCAGTATTTTACATGGAGCGACTGCCTATCTGACCTCCACAACCCAGTCACTGGGCCCTTGGACTGGTTGTCAGACAATCAGGCTTCTGACTTGTATCGACTGTCAAAGATCCACGAACGACAGCCGGGACCAACGGCTTAACGTACTTTCCAAGGAACGGAGGGGTTACGGTAAGTAAAGATACTCAGACCAACCGCGACAAGCGTAGCTTAACCTGATCGATCGACCTGTGCGACTGTTATTATTTAGCCACGGGTCCCTCTCACGCATCAAGGCCCATAGGGTAATAAAGCTAATTCCAAGCTTTAAGTTACTTGTGAACAATCTAAGAACACTTTAACAATCCAACAACTTATTTGATTACGAAAACTATTATTAGGTATACCTAACAATAGTTTTCGTAATCAAAT
Source organism: Mesoligia furuncula (assembly GCA_916614155.1). Lineage (NCBI taxonomy): Eukaryota > Metazoa > Arthropoda > Insecta > Lepidoptera > Noctuidae > Mesoligia > Mesoligia furuncula. The sequence goes on from OU744793.1 coordinate 24,769,205, forward strand.
AAGGTTAGGAATAAGTTAAGAATTTCATCTGTATTTTGATTGAGAGCTATTGCTCTCAATCAAAATACAGATGAAATTCTTTAAAAGTAACCCCTCCGACCTCGGAGTAGATTTCATCAGAGACAAAAAAAGATAAGAACGAAAAATAAATTTTATGAAAAGTTTCCATTTCATTAGTTTATGTGATGTCCTCAAAAGAGGTTGTTCAAATGAAATTTGTACTTTGAAAGGACTGGAACTTTGGAAGATTTACGTACTTTAGTCTGTTGAATACCAGTCGTTTTTGAAAAAATTATTTATAAAACATATAGGTACAGACCTACTAAATAAGTATTATGATATGATAGTTCAGGAATTTCGGCGTTATTTTTTTTAATGCTTCATTGATGGTTCTCGTCAAAAACCAACCAACCTTTGTATGAGTGTACAAAAAATGTGGACTTGTGGACATGTGGACTGTTTCTTTGACACAATGCGTAAGCGCTGTGCGTCCCTGGAGCGTGGGGTGTGGGGCAGCAACAACAGTATCCTGTCGCTAATTTCGAGCAGGCTGGACTGTCTGTACGTGAATCGCTGCTGCGCTATTTCCCATGGAATGGTGCAGCCGCGGTGAAGCGTCGGACAGTACTGCCGCATTGTGTATTATATAGGAATTTGTGTTTTGTTTTTGTTCAGGATGTAAAAACTAATAATTACTAACATAGGGTAAGTTTTTTTTTTTAACAAATGAGTCATGATACTTGAAAATAAATAAATTTAATTGAATCGAATTGGAAAATACTAAAAATCGGAGTAGATGGCGAGAAATCATGACATCATGATCGCGTGGTCGCATCAGCCCCTAGACAAGAAACTACACGAGGACCACGACCGCTCTGACAAGAGTGCTACGGAGAAGAAGACAAAGAAAATGACAATTGTTATCACACTAATATTATAAAGGCGAAAGTTTGTGAGTGTGTGTGTGACTGTGTGTGTGTGTTTATACAGGAAAAGTTTTTAACCAATGCGCAAATTTTTTTTGGTGGCTCAGTGTAAGCAATAATACACATTTCCATTTTTAGTTTATGACTTTTTTTTTTTCATTTTTCCACTTTGTCCCAATTTGAAATAAGCAAGACATGGATATAATTTAATAGTAATACTATGAATGAGCATGAATGAAAACGCGAAGGCCGCCCGCCGGCCGCTGGACGCCCAGCGCACGAGACGGGGTGGGGGTGCGGGGGCATGCGGCGCGGCGCCGGCATTTGATAAACAAAACGCATGCACATGCAGTACGTCACTTGCGGAAGCGGAGGTCGGATGTCCCTTCGCCGTCCCTGCGCGCGTGCCGCGTACTAGACTAGCGTAGTGACAATGTCTCATTTTACTCACCGCGAGTATTATGAAATGGTGCGAGTGTATTTGTTAAGCAATGAAAATTTACGAGCAGCACGAAGAAGATACGAAAGGGAGAGCGTACCTCGTATGCGAGCCCAAAGGATCCTCAATCCCACGGTCCCTAATGAGAGGACAATTTTAGCAGCAAACCAAGGTGTATGAAACAAGTGAAATGCCGGCTGTATGTAGAAGAGGCTCAGAGCCTAGATGACTTGAAAGAAAAAATAATTAACGCTTTCATTGAAGTAAAAAGTGGTGTTAGTGTCCTAAACAAACTAAATGCTTACTTATTTAAACGTGCACGTTTATGCCTTGAAAAAGGAGGAGGTCACTTCGAACAATACCTAAAATTATTGTGATTAATAAAATGTAGAGGTAAGAAGAAATTATAAACAATCTTAGTGTCTTAGGTTCTCTTTGATTAGACATTGACGCAAATTGTATCATGTCTAAGTACCTATCATACCTAAATGTTTTATTTTGAATGGACTAAAACGTATTACTTTCTTACTTATTATGATTTATTTTCTGCATTTTGATGGTCCTAAGCCCATGAAAGTATGAAGGATAAATTGGAATTTACGAAAAATTACGTTTACAAATAACTTTACACAGTCTAAACTTAAAAAATTGTAGCGCTAAACTGGGGTCAATAATCCGCCGTCGCATAGAGAGAGCGCGCGCGCGTGAGTACTTCTGATAGCAGCTGGCGCGTCAGGCGACCGGTCGACGCGCGGCGTGAATCGGGCGACCAGTCGACGGACTGGCAAGCGACGTCCATAAAATTTTCTGAGTAAACAGGTCTCGTAACCATAATCAGCCTATAATGTTCCCACTGCTGGGACACAGGCCTCCTCTCGGTGAGAGGGAGTGGGCCGTAATCCACCACGCGGGCCCAGTGCGGATTGGCAGACGTCACATGTCTTCGAATTTTTGGTTCTAGGACATGCCGGTTTCCTCACGATGTTTTCCTTCACCGTTTTGAGAGCAGTGGTGATGAAATAATTTACACAAAGTAAAGCGCCTGTCTGGGTTCGAACCTACGACCTACAACTCGTAAGTCGCGGCCGTTACCACTTGGCCACCACAGTCTCGTAAGCGTTAACTTAATTTTTTACTATTGAAACATATCAAAACAAAAAATACGTGTTTATTAAAATATATTCAAGTTTATTATGTCAAAATTTGCGCACTGGTTAAAAACTTTTCCTGTATGTTTGTTACTTCTTCACGCTCAAACGGCTGGACCAATTTGGATAAAATTTGGTATGGAGGTAGCTGACAACCTGGATTAACATATAGGCTACTTTTTATCCCGATGTTCCCACGGGATCGACAATTACGCGGGTAAAACCGCGTGGTGCAGCTAGTTTTGTATAAAAACTTTTTTACAAAAAAAAAACAACCGACTTCCAAAAACAACACTGCAAAGTGAAAAATAACTTTATTCTCGGAAGTCGGTGTCATTGGTTCCGCATTATCGTATTTTGACACCGACTTCCCCTCACAAATTCATAATATAACACTACTTCCTATATAAATATCAGTGACAGGGAGCTATTGCACACATCTGCGTACTTTAGAGGGTACAGGCGTGATGTTATGTTTTGCGATTTGCGTAAACCATACATATGCGATAGCAGCAATCGCGGTTGATTTGCTGGTGTTTATTGAAGAGTTCCGTTATCTGTCTCCGAAACACATCGTCAGATCTTTACGAAATTTAAATGGGACCATTTCGGAATAAACCTCTTTCGAACAAAAAAGAATTTGGCAAATCCGTCTATACAGTGTGTTAGGTTAAACAAGGGACATACTTTAAGGGAGTGTAGTACTCATGATAATGAACAACTTTTAATATGGGGCGGACTCAAAAATATGAAAAAAAAACAGCTGTTCCCTACATTTTGTCCAGTTATGCGAACAGAAATGTATAGAGCGGCTGGTTTTATTTTCTCGATTTCAGTGTTGGTCTCTTAGTAAAAGTTGTTCATATTCATGGGTACTACACTCCCTTAAAGTATGTCCCTCGTTTAACCTAACACTCTGTATACGACGGAGTTATGCCCGAACATACATAAAAAAAACACGTATAAACATCCGAATTGAGAACCTCCTCCTCCTCTTCTTCCTTTTTAGAAGTCGGTTAAAACAAATAACTTAATCGTGGGACCACATGACACTGGCAGAATAGTCGACAACGGCACAGTTGCCAAAAAGAAAAAAAAAATTTAAAGTACCTGGGTACAATTTGGTTAACAAATAATTTCGCCGACTTCAAAAAGTCCGGTTCATCAACCTATTACACAAAATGACAAACTCGGTCCGGGGACACTAATTGACTTTCCTCATTTTCTAACTAATTTCACTAAGTGAGAACTTTTACTAGACTTTTACTTCTACATCGGCTAAAACTAAAACTAAAAAGGCTGACAATTCTATTCACGTTCCTACTTCGCCAAAGTTCGTCGCGTAAATGAATTAGTACTAAAACAAGTTTCCAATCAAAGCGAATCGTTACTTCAAAGTTAGGATTTACAGACTAGAAGGTTCTAAAATCGAATAATGAATGAATGAATGAATGAATTGCACCGATCCCAGCGTGGTTAAACCAGACTCGATTAATCGAATGAACCCCAAGATTCGCACTAGCTCCTGTAGCCTCATGTTCATGGTGCTACAGCGACCATTGCATATCAAGGAATAGACCGGGGGGCGCGGTAATGGTAGGGAAGACGTGCCCGTAGGATAGGTAAGGATTTAAGAGCCTACCGGATATGCATCCTAGAGTAAGCATTGGACTAGTGGAGAGATGGGTAATTATTATCTATGGATGGGCATCTTTTATCGACCTTGCCGCCAGGTTGGTTCAGGTCGAACTTCATCGGTGCGTCTTTTGACGGGCTTCTACTGCTTTCTCGGTTCTTTTGTATGTAATTGCTTGTTTTGTTGTGTCAGATGTTGCTGTTTTCAATGTCTTCGTCGGAAGTTTCGCTACTATCCGTTTCCGGTTTTTGTAAGTTTCACTAGCAGCGATCTTGATCTTACTTCTATCTTCAGCTGTCGTCATCATCATCTGCCTAGCCTTTTTCCAGCTGTATCCGTCCAAAAATTGATTCCCTTGTCGAAGTACCTCATGTCCTGTTTTAGATTGTCGTTCCATGTGTAAATAGGTCGGCCTTCTTGGATTTGGCCTTGTACTGCATTGCTGCATGCAGTAGGTGTGGTTGCGGCGCCTGTAGACATGTGCGAGGTAGCACATTCTGTGGTTCTTGATGCTTTTGGATACTGTTTTTCCGTCTAAGATTTCATGCATTTTCTTTTGTCTTGGTTTATTCCTAGAGTGGTTAATCAAGTTTCTAATGAAAACTCGCTCATATCTTCTGAGTCTTGATCTGTTAGCTTTAGTAAGTGCCGATACTTTCAGGCTATGTATCGTGCTTGATGGTCCTGTTGGTTAGCGATTTGTTGGTTCGTTGTGATAGCTTAGGATATATCCCTTAGTGCCTTTAGGTCGACATTGTCAAAGGCCTTTAATGACAAGGTAGAGTACATACATTCTTTTACCTGGACGCCGTTCTTCATCTAAGACCCTTTTAAGCATAAATATATGGTCGTCTGTTGATCTATTGTTTAAAAAGGTTGGTTGGTATTTGTCCAAGTCCGTTATTACCTCGTCTATTTTTTAAGTGCGTAGGATGCGTAAATTCTGACCCGTGTTGCAAACCGACATGTGGCGATATTCATTCGCATCTTTAGGGTTATTGTTTTTTTTTTTTTGGAATTAGTACTTGTACGGTCTCCAGCCACGTGTCGGGTGCTTCGTTCTGTGTCCAAGCTTTGTTCATGTGTTTGGTGACGGCTTCTTGTAGTATTTCTGGAATTGTTTTGTTAAGCTCGATTACCACTTGGTCAGTTCCGGGAGCTGACCCGTTTCTCATTTTATTAATGATTTCCATTACGTCATCCGCGATGGGTCCATCACACTGTACTTTGGTTATCGGATTGTTTGTATTAATTGTTGGTATAAGATGGCCCTCGGATTTTTTTTTGTTTGCTCCCATTTGGTCATCGGTATCTAAGTAGATCTTTTTCGACGTTTTGTTTGAAGTTTGTTTCTACTGTAAAAAGGTATAGCATCTGCATGCATTTTGCAGGGTGGTTTTTCCCCCATTCATTGAGGCAGGCCCTACATGCTTTTTTCTCTTCCTGATATTTAACCTTTTGAAGTGTTGCTTGACATTATTTTACTAGGTTGTACCTATTTGGATTATCTAGTTGCCTATTCTGTAGGAGTTTAGCTTTTTGTAGTTCAGCAAGAGCTAATCGATGATCTCTGGAGAGAACTGGCTGCAGAATCAGAGTTTCCTGGGCAGCCGCTTTTAATACCTCCGTTATGGTATTCCAGAATATTTCGATGTTTTGTCAGTTGAGTAGATTCCTACATATATTTTAGTTTTTTGATATGTAGTCTTGGTATTTTGTATTCGTGAATTTACTATTGAGGGTGACATAATGGGTCTGTTTGTAATTGAAATCCTTGTTTCGGTTTGTTCTTAGCAGATCCCAGATTATTTTATGGTCGGATGTGCCCCTAGCTGCCCATTCACCTGTAATAAGTTCGATGAGTTTTTCTGTTGCATGTGGCGATAATGTGATCCAATTGGAGTGCCCTTTGACCATGTTGTCCTGCATGATGATCACTCTTTTGTCTGTTCTATTTGCAGTTTTTCTCTGTTGGTTGTAGAGCTCCTGACATTTACCTGTTTCTTGTATGCAGGCTGCATGAATGCCCCTAATTGAGAGTTCCGCGTCTTAGTTAATTGGTTAATTAAAGGCTGTGTTGTTTTGACGTTGTTTGATTTTTCATTAGATCTATCGGGTTGCTGTTGTAATGGTCGTCGTCAGTCATGGCCCAGCTATCATAGTGCTGGTCCTTGTAGAGGATGTGCATGTTGCTGGGTACTGGTTCGCCGGTAGGTGAATAACTGAATACACTAGTGTGTGTTTTGTATCCGTGTGCACGTGCAAATTTACAAGATAGAACTCGGACGCGGCGATTAATATATCCTCTCGTCCTCAGAACGTCTTGTTATACTGCGTGATTGTGTATTTGTTATCCTTTGTTCCTGGGAGAGATTGCTGTTAGGGAGAAATTCTTGTATATTATTTAAGAGCGATATTATGAAGAAGCGAGGTCGGACAGACACGTGGTCAAACCCATTACATTATTTATTTGATGGGCTATAGCTATAGCTCGAACTAGACAATTGCCGTCTTTTGTCATACGCAAAATTATGCCCATTTTTAAAGAGAAAGCCTTTTGTTTTTATGGTATTGCAAGACCTTCCCAGCAAACATGTGCGTGGGTTTGTTTTTGAGAAACAATAAAGCTGACAGGGGACGCCTCAAATTTATGAGCTTTGCTATTTTTGTTTCTTAACTTAACCTTTTTTAACTTCGGGTCCAATTTTTTCGTACACGGATTGTGATCAGACATATTGACATACATATATACAGTCGTGGGCGCAGAATTGGGATACGGGTAACCGAGAGAAACAGCTCCTTTAGGTACAAGACTTGACTTACAGGCTATGAAATAAGTTGCTTGTTCAAGGCAGTTTAGGTAATTTAGTACAATGTTAAATGAAAAAAAACGTGGAGTACGAATTCTAGAGCGATACCGTATTTTAGGCTAGAGTAATAGAGTATCTTAGTTTTATCTCTCGCTCCTAGATATAATATGAAAACATTTCCCTAAAGCTTATTTATAGCTTACAATGATGTTAAATTCACGCGTGGCTTTAAAAAACCAAATTAAGAAAACAAAGCGCAGCCGGAAACAGCTTCTAATGGAGATCCCTGAAATATACGGAAAGATCTCACCAAATCCTTGGTTGGGAGGCCTAGACCTCAGGCTTTTATATCAGGAACACACGTATGCCACTCGTTTTAGTATGCACCCACAATAACAACACACGATACACCGTTTCGAATTTCAAATTTGCGTTTCAAGCTGAGAGTTACGCCAGTTTGGTTAGAGCCACGTGGTACGCACGTTGCATCAAGTATAAACAAAGGCTGGACCCGACACGTCCGTCCCCTTCGGCGGTCACTATCCCTTCTAGAAGGTTCTAAAATCGAATAGACTTTAAATTACGGTAACTAGCATATAGGTCATAGCATACGTATCGGCAAGTATCTTCAAGTTCAGTATTCTTTGTATGAAACTCCCTACTGCAACGCACACTAATCGGAATCGTAACGTAATCGCCTCGCCTCGGAACAATCTCACGAACCGCGGTGCGGTGCGTTACGGCTCGTCGTCCCCCCGCTTATGGCTCGTCGTCCCCCCGCTTATGGCTCGTCGTCCTCGCGCTGACGTCTCTTCGTCCACCCTTGCCCCTCTCACCCCTCCGGCATCCCTGCTGGACCATCAACCAGCTGTTGGCAAGACGTAAATGCGGCGTCGCCTAGCCGTAGCCGAGTCGACGTATCGGAGCTTCTAATCCGCTTCGGTTACGTGCTTGCGTTAGGTTGAAGTCTATTTGACGGCGCGGCGAAGGGCGATACGGTGCCGATCCCTTTCCGATTTTACACGTGTGCTATGACCTTTACCCATCAAGCCCCGCAAGTGCCGTATGTAGTACGATACAATAGAAAATAAATTGAGTATCATTAGCCGAACTTGAGAGGTCATAGAAAAAGGCTATTTGTTTTTATCATCTGTCTATCCTTTTACCAACTATATTGAGGTCGGCTTCCAGTCTAACCGGATGCAGTTGAATATCAGTATTTTATACTAGCTGCGCACCCCAGTTTCTATCGCATAATCGTAGAACCGTCTCGATCCCGCGTGAGAATATCAGCATATTAGTCGGTGAGAATATCCATGTCCTAATTTAAGTCATGGTTACCCATATGCCAAATTTTATTCAAAATCGTTCAGCCGTTTTAACGTGAAAGTGAAACAAACAAACAAACAAAAATCAATTCTTTTCTCTAATAATATTAATTTAGATGGAGCAACTGAATAACTGGTCTACACAACCTAGTTACCGGGTAATACGATGCCCCTTGGTAAGACTAGTTATCTGAGTTTCAGGCTTCTGACTACCCGTAACGACTGTCAAAGATCTACAAATGACAGTCAGGACCTACGGTTTAGCGTGCTTTCCGAAGCATGCAAAAACAAATATATACAACGTTATTTTTAGTATATGCGAAACCTGAATATGGTTTGTTCAGAATAAGTAACTGAATCGATTCCTATAATTTTTACCCCATGTTATATTTTGTCTCAAAAATATTTAAAAAAGGTAATATTTAAAAAAGTTGGACACCGAGCGACACTAAGAGGTTATCCAATCTCCACGCCGAACGGTTAGGTACCTAGGTACTTTTATCAATGAGTGCAAGACGGCGGCGCGAACGGCGCGTGTAACCATGTTTTTGTACGGACAAACAGGTAACTTAACAAGCTTATAACATTGTGATTTTTAAAAATACAGTTTTGAAATTTTTTACATAGATTACGAGTATTACATAAAATCGTATTTACATAAAAATACTAGACACGTGTTTCGAGTTTCGCATATACTAAAAATAATGTTGTATAGTCTGTTTTAATAAAGTAAAGTAGGTAATTAAAAAAGACAAATAAATATTGAACTGAAGTTGATAGTTTAATACTAGGTTTTTATAACCGACTGCGGAAGAGCCAAAATGGAGGGATTTTTGGGATTTTTGTGTTTGAATTCATAGCCAGCAGCCGCATTCCGCTGTGTACTGTGGATGCCATTAAAAACGTATTTATTACATGTGGCATGCGACCGCGTGAGACAGAAATATTTTCTTGTTTAAAGCTTGGTGTAGCAAAAAAAAATTACGGCAAACTACTTTTGACTTAGGTTTTTTTAATTCGTATCTAACCACTCTCACTTTCTAAAAGCCCCAATAACACTTATCTTCCGATCACGAACTGCAGTGGTCTATTTGGATAGCACTGAATCGATTGCGTACCCAAATAGCCCGCTGCAAACATGATCTGACGAATCCAACATTCGGTGCGAGTACACTGCTTCTGCTCACACTAGGTCCCATCTGCTAAGCCTCCTTCTGTGAGACCGTGATGGTCAAGAAGGAGGCCGCCGAGCGGGATCAGGAGAGGGCTGATCCTGCTCGGAGAAGGAGGCCTCTTGGCGCCTAATACGCCGAAACCCGCTTACCAAACAAGGTACGTGGACTTTGGAGTCGCGGGCGCACAGAGTGGCGGCTCTGTCGGCCCATCAAGTGACCCCAGGGAAGACGGTGGCACAGTGGTCACGTACTGCCGTGCATAGCGAGGTTCAGTGGAGGCCTCTTTACAGTCTACCCAGGGATGTGCCTTACAGTTGCACGGGGGGTTCCGGAATTCGTCTTTTAAGAGGAACCGGGACCCTATGATCAGCACATAGGGGTGGTCCCGGTTCCTCGGTGATCACCGGGGTGGTTTTAGTGAGGTGAAACTTTCGAAGGTTCCCCCGAAAAACAAAAAGGTCCCATCTGCTAGAGTGCTACTGTCTGTTCTTCTGCAGCCTTGGCGATCTGTATAACGCCTTCGATGCCGCAAAAACGTGGCCACCTACAGGGCCCGAACAGAATAAGTAACATAGATGTACAGACGCATCACATCAAGATACCCGAAACTGTCAGACATTCCCAATCAACTGTAAACCTTATGCTTTAGCGATAAAGTTGAAAATCTATTAAAGAAATTTGACAGATTGTAGTAGCTCGATGTGCTGGCGTCTGTACCTTCGAAACGAAAAGGGCTAAAAATCTGTAGGCTAATTATTTTGTATTTATTTTTATCTTTAATCTTGGGACCATAGGGTTTCGGTCCTTTAGAAGTACTAGAGACCAAAGCCAACTCGCAGACGTCCCTTAGATGCTTCTAATTAAATGAGCCCAATAAATTAAAAGCTTCTACTGTAGGCCAAAGGTCTTCCTTTCACCTTTTGACCGCCACACTTCAAAAAATCAAAAACGTGCCCTCGGCGTCAAAGTCTGTCATGTAGTCGAACCGTGGCGTGCTGGACACATTTTGGTTTGTCATCTATACATGACTGTGGCGGTCTTTTCCTGGTCTACTGCGATTGTGGGCTGATCCTTTAAGAAAGAATCAAGCTCATCCCGCCTTCTCTTTCTGGGCCTGCCGCGGATTCATTTCCTGCTATTAGGGATCCAATGAGTAGTGGTTTTGGCGTATTAGGTACTGCTCTAACATGCTACAGATTTGGTCAGCCCAGTTCCATTTTAGTTCAGCAGCTGAGCAGCCAGCGTCCGCTATTTGTGTTTTGGAACGAAGTATAGAATTCCTAACACGGTCTGTGAGTTTGAAACCCGATATACTTAGTTCCATAGCCCGTAGGCTAATGTTATTATAATATTTTAGGACTCCCTGAATTCACGCTTTATTTCCCTAAACCTTTACAAAACGACAAAGTTCCGTTTTCCCTTTATTTTCTTTTAATCTTTACACTTGAAGTGTTCCCTACAATTTTGGTACGATCCCTTCCTGTTATTATTGTGTCAAAATGCGGGTGCCTGATTAGAATGGAGTTGAAGGTACTTCCTGATGCCTTTGAAGATTACTCTGCTTTCATGCACGCGTACCTTTCATTGGAAAAGAGGATGGTTTGATAAGGTGACCGTTATTTAGGTATCAAGAAATATTTCATTTAGGGCTGATTTTACCAACGCCATATAATTTTAACCGAGGAATAATTTTTGAATTTTTGACAGTTCTTCCTTAAATAATCTGTCAGACGTCAATTTTATTCTACGAATAAAAATTATCTGTCGATTGAAAAATCAGCCCTTAGAAATATTTTTTTATATCTAACATATTAACAACTAGGTTGGGCGAGTTATCACCAACCGGAGGTACCTATCCTTACAATTAAGTGTACCTACAGTCAACCGAAAAAATTCCGTCGTCATCTCAACAACGCGACAAGTTTTAAATAACAGAAAATTTAATTTCATGATCGAGTTGCATCCGTTTTTTACTCAACTTTGCTTTTACCCTTTTTTCTATTTAATTAATTTGAAACGGAAATAACGGAATGTGACCCTTATTAATAAGTTTGAGGATTCATTTTATTACCCGACTGCGGCGAAGCCCAAAAGGAGGGTTATGTGTTTGACATGTATGTATGTATGTATATATGTATGTATGTATGTCCGTTTCTTTGTTCCCTCGTAACTTCTAAACGAATGAACGGAGTTTGATAAATTATACGTCTTTAGATTTGTCTTGGTAGCGCGAGTGTCACTGGGTATATCAAAATTGAAAAAATATAAAATGGCCGATTTTTGGCGCAATATTATGTCTTCAAAAAAATTTATTTTTCTAGAAACCTATCGAGTGGGGTATCAAAATAAAGGGTTTTTAAAGGTGATTACAAAAATATATACAACTTATATGGTTAAAAGTAATTCGAAGTGACAAATCGTAAAAAACACGCACCAAGAGCTAAATCGTCTGCGAAATCTTTCACATTTATTTTGTCAACTAAAAAGCTGGAAATAAAAAAGTTATTTAAAAAAATAAAAAAACCCGACTGCGGTAAAAAACTGGGTTGTGGAGGTCAGATAGGCAGTCGCTCCATGTAAAATACTGGTATTCAGCTGCATCCGGTTAGACTGGAAGCCGACCCCAACATAGTTGGGAAAAGGCTAGGCAGATGATGACTGCGGTAAAAAACTGAAAAGCTAAAAACAAGCCCATTTTAAATTAAATAAAAGTTGGAAGCAGGCGGGACCCATATCATTTTTATTATATTTTCAAATTCAAATAGGTCCCGCCTGCTTCCAACTTTTATTTAATTTAAAATGGGCTTGTTTTTAGCTTTTCAGTTTTTTACCGCAGTCGGGTTTTTTTATTTTTTTAAATAACTTTTTTTTGTATTAGTTTTATATGTATTACTAGCAACATGCCCCTGCTTCGCACGGCTTTTACGACTTGACAAAACACGAAGATTCCTTTATTATTTGTAAGTTTAATACTAAATGTTTTATATACATAAACTTCCGGAATAAATTCGCTGAATTAAATCCGTATAAAAATCCGCTGCCGCTTCTTCGTATTTTGGAAGGAGAACGCGGTCCCAAAGACCGACATGCAAAACGACTTTAACCGTACTCGCGCTCTGTGAGTAATTAAAGGTTAAAGTCGTTTTTCATGTAATGAAAGTAAAAAAAGTAAAACAAAAGTACTTGCTTTGGTTGAAACGTTCTGGCGCTCCTAGTAGCTTCATTATACGTCTTAAGGAGCTTACATGACCTAAAGCGCTGTCACTGTCGGACTGCATGGAAAAGAAAGACAAGCGCGATGACACAACGCTGGTAATTTATTGCAAAATATGAAGCAATTAATCACTATTTATATTATACTAGCTGCGCCCCGCGGTTTCACCCGCGTAAATGTTGATCCCGTAGGAATATCGGGATAAAAAGTAGCCTATATGTTAATCCAGGGTGCGAACTACCACCATACAAAATTTCATCAAAATTGGTCCAGCCGTTTGAGCGTGAAGAAGTAACAAAAATATAAACACACACACACACTCACACACACCCTTGTTTGTACAGACACCCTTACGAGGACCTTGTTAGTCCTAGAACAAACCGAGGACCCTCCAAAAAACTGGTTTAAACACCTCGTGGGCATTTTAGAATAAGATAGAAAGAGACAGGTGAATAAATCTATAGTGATGAGCTTATTGGGATAATGCTATCTCAACATTTTTCTGTATGAATTTCGGCTATCATACTGAGGACCTGAAATACACAGCTAAATGTGACCAGCGATGCACATACGAGGACTTTGTGTGAGCAAACCGAGGACCTCTTAAGTAAGCCCTGGGACGTCCTTCCGAGGACGTATTTTTACACAATATTTCTTATAGCTTGTACAAAGTGCGGACGTTGTGTTAGACTTTATATTACTAAACCGAGGACAGTTTTTCGCGTAGAACTTGTACAAACCGAGGACCTGGAAAATCTACCTACCTAAAACATGTTACGTGTAAGATAATAATTATATCAATGTAAGTAGAATGTTCCGATTTATTTCTTACACACTTTTTCTAAAATGAAGTACCAAGCGAGGACGAGTCGATGTCTTTACCTTTGTCGGCGCTTCTCAAAGGATTATTATTTTAGTACTATTGCTGCAGCCAGAGTCGTCTCTTCATGACGGTACTCCTCAGCACTTGATAGCATCGTCTCCAAATTTGGCACAGGCATTAGGTTTATGTCGTTTCAGCCGATCTACGTCCACTGCTGGACATAGGCCTCCCCCAATTTTGGGGGGGGTTTGCCATAATCGCCACGCTTGGCAGGCGGATTGGCGATCGCAGTATGGTATGATGGTGGAATAAATAGAGAACGCTGCTGCCCATTCTCATTAGGTTTATGTAGTAAAACTAAAATAATTACCAGTTTGTACTGATGCTGCAGCCAGGGTCATTTCTTTATGAGGGAACTCCTCAACAGTTGATAGCATCGACTTAAAATTTGGCAAACGTGTTAGGTTTATCTAGCAAAATTAAATAATTACCAGTTTTTCTGATGCTGCAGCTAGGGTCGTTTCTTAATGGGAGAACTCCTCAACAGATCGTATTTAAATTTGGCATATTCGTTAGGTTTATGTAACAAAATTAAATAATTACCCGTTTGTGCTGATGCTGCAGCCAGGGTCATTTCTTTATGAGGGAACTCCTCAACAGTTGATAGCACCGTCTTCAAATGATGCACATGCCTTATGTTTATCTAGTAACACCAAAATAATTATTAGTTTCTGCTGATGCTGCAGCCAAGATCGTTCTTCATGAGGGAACTCCTCGACAGTTGATAGCACCGTCTTCAAATTTGGCACACGCGTTATGTTTATCTAGTGACACCAAAATAATTACCGGTTTGTACTGATGCTGTTTACTTACCCCTTAGTTCCCGTGGGTGTCGTAAAAGGCGACTAAGGGTCTTACCGGAGAATGGGCAGCAGCGTTCTCTATTTATTCCACCATCATACCATACTGCGATCGCCAACCCGCCTGCCAAGCGTGGCGATTATGGCAAACCCCCCCCCAAAATTGGGGGTCCTAACCTATGTCCAGCAATGGACGTCTATTGGCTGAAACGACTGATGCTGCAGCCAGGGTCATTTCTTTATGAGGGAACTCCTCAAAAGTTGATAGCACCGTCTTCAAATTTGGCACACGTCTTATGTTTACCTAGTAACACAAAAAAAATTACCAGTTTGTGCTGATGCTGCAGCCAAGGTCGTTTCTTCATGAGGGAACTCCTCAACAGTTGATAGCGCCGTCTTCAAATTTAGCACACGTCTTATGTTTATCTATAAACACCAAAATAATTACTAGTTTGTACTGATGCTGCAGCCATGGTCGTTTCTTCATGAAGGAACTCCTCAACAGTTGATAGCACCGTCTTCAAATTTGGCACACGTCTTATGTTTAGGTACCTAGTAACACCAAAATAATTACCAGTTTGTGCTGATGCTGCAGCCAAGGTCGTTTCTTCATGAGGGAACTCCTCAACAGTTGAGAGCATCGTCTTTAAATTTAGCACACGTCTTATGTTTATCTATAAACACCAAAATAATTACCAGTTTGTACTGATGCTGCAGCCATGGTCGTTTCTTCATGAAGGAACTCCTCAACAGTTGATAGCACCGTCTTTAAATTTGGCACACGCGTTATGTTTATCTAGTGACACCAAAATACTTACCAGTTTGTACTGATGCTGCAGCCAGGGTCATTTCTTTATGAGGGAACTCCTCAACAGTTGATAGCATCGTCTTCAAATTTGGCACTCGCGTTATGTTTATCTAGTAACACCAAAATAATTACCAGTTTGTACTGATGCTGCAGCCAGGGTCATTTCTTTATGAGGGAACTCCTCAACAGTTGATAGCATCGTCTTCAAATTTGGCACTCGCGTTATGTTTATCTAGTAACACCAAAATAATTACCAGTTTGTGCTGATGCTGCAATCAAGGTCGTTTCTTCATGAGGGAACTCTGCGTCTTCAAATTTAGCATACGCATTAAGTTTAAGTTGTAAAATTATTTTTATTATCAGTTTCCATGATCCCGCAATGTATTAATTAGCAAAAAAAAGCAATAAATCGTCGTAATCGTCTAAACTTGCTGTGGAGTATCTTAATTTGACAGAACTAAACTAATATTTATCTTCTGTCCTTTTCTTAATGAAATAGAAAGGAAAAGATGCACTGAACATAAATTTAGTTTAGTTTGTGAACAAGGGAATCGGCGCCATTAAGTTATTAAGTTTTCATGCTTCCCAAATTATTTTGAATATTTCTTTGTTTTCTAACTCAGAATTGTGTTATGTAATTTTATGTCAATTTTTTAGCCCAAATTATGTCGATCTCTTTTAATTATGGTTTCTATAAATCTTTTTGTTTGAGTCGTTTTCTAATAACTGTTATGTAAGTTTTTTAATCCTGCTTCTCAAAGATGTTACTGCAACTTGATGATTATTTCTATAAGTAGATCATGTAAAGTATAAGTGGTTTTCTTTATTACGTTCATGTTCTGTATTTCTTTGTACTTTATATTTGCTTCAAATCTTGCTGCAGACATTTCACCTAGGAAGGCATTTACTTTAGATTCTTTATGAAAAGCACACGTATTCAGTTCCTATGACAACACAATATTTTATGGTGCAAATCATAGTTATATAATACTAGCTGACCCGGAAAAAGTTGTTTTGCCATATAAATTATTTCTAGCTGCCCAGCGCTACTTCGTTCGCGTGGCGTCCTACCCTACCCCTACCCTACTCCTACCCTACTACTACACTACTCCTACCCTTCTCCTAGCCTACTCCTACCCTACTCCTAGCCTACTCCTACCCTACTTCTAACCTACTCTTACCCTACTCCTACCCAACTTAACCTACTCCCACCCTACTCCTATGAGTAAATAAAAGTATTAAAAAGAGTATCCTATATCCGTCTCCTGGTTCCACGCTACCTCCCCACCAATTTTCAGCCAAATCTGTTTAGCCGTTCTTGAGTTATAAATAGTGTAACTAACACGACTTTCTTTTATATATAGATAAGCGAGCCTAGGTACTTAGCACATACTGCAGAAGAAGCCTGATTATTCCTCGTGCACCTAGTAGCTACTAACAATTTGTTTAAGGATTCAGTCTACCTTCGATTTCCTCCTTCATAATTTTATTTAAATGATAGAATATTTGTCTTCTACACACGAGGAAAACTGTCGAAACGAGGACTAAAATACACACTGTTCGGAAAATCTACCAACCGAGGTCTTAAATACACATTGTCTGGAAAAGCTACCTAACCGAGGACTTTTGTGTTAAAGTTAACACACAGGTCCTCGGATAATACAACAAACGTGAAATGAGTGTAAAGAGTCTGTGTATGAGGCGACAGTGGCACCATCTGGTGGATACACAATGTTTGTGTAAGATTATGAATAATCTTGATCAAACCGAGGTTCAGACAACTTTTTCGTATTAAGTATATAGGAAGACGCAAAATCGCTTGCAGAATGCGAATCTTTGGTCAAGTCAAACCGAGGACCCTCCAAAAGGTCCTCGCTTTGAAAAGGTCCTCGGTCGTGCCTTGTGTATTCATACGCAGGTCCTCGGATGGTACTTAAAACAAACACACACTCACACACACACTCACACACACACTCACAAACTTTCGCCTTTATAATATTAGTGTGATTTTTATTATATATATATTTTTATTGTTTTCGGGGGGCCCGTGGCTAAATAATAACAGCCGCACAGGTCGATCGATCAGGTTAAGCTACGCTTGCCGCGGTTGGTCTGTGGATGGGTGACCATCTTTACGTTAAGCCGTTGGTCCCGGCTGTCATTCGTGGATCTTTGACAGTCGTTACGGGTAGTCAGAAGCCCGAAAGTCTGACAACCAGTCTTACTAAGGGGTACCGTATTACCCAGTAACTGGGTTGTGGAGGTCAGATAGGCAGTCGCTTCATGTAAAATACTGGTATTCAGCTGCATCCGGTTAGACTGGAAGCCGACCCCAACATAGTTGGGAAAAGGCTAGGCAGATGATGATGATGATATTTTTTTATTGTTATTTATCATTGTTTTTTTTTATTATTATTAAATTACAAAAAATCTATTGTTTGGACAAAAAAATTAAAACATTAGTGTTTTAGTATGTTGCTTGTAGAATAATCTGACAAAAAATCAGTGTATATTAGTATGGTTTTTATTGTAAAAGAAAGTTTTTAGATGTATCTTCATGATATTTTTTTTTTCGTATCAAATTAGTTGTATTATGTTTTCAACACAGTATCTACCTAGCACATATCCTAAAGAATATCATATATTTTTCAGATTTTATTTACTGTAGTCGATCATAAACTTTTATTGTTTCTAAACCTTGCGTTTAGGTCCTGTAAGCCCCTTAAAGATTGTACATAATGTCCGAAAAACGTGCCTCAAATTGGAAGTTTTTGGTTCTTCTATTATTGGGTCCAGAAATATTTTAGTTCAAGGTGTATTTATTGTATTTTTAAGTTGAAATATAGTATTTTCTCTAGAACTTGTAATTTTTTTTTTACTATTGGTATCTCTATCTATAGAGATACCAATTTATGAGGACAATTGCTTTTTAATTGACAATTACTCGGATGAAGGAAATCCATATCCATTGGGTCTACCCCATGGATATGGATTTCCTTCATCCGAGTAAGGGTTAATTTATATTAATGTAATAATGATGAAGGTTCTCATTATCCTTTCATCAATCAACTCAGCTTATTGCAGTCCACTATTGGACAAAGGCCTGTCCCAGGCTGCGTCACAACACCCTATCCTCCGCCTTCCGCATCCAGTCCGTCCCAGCCACCTTCTTTAGGCCGTCCGTCCATCTAGCTGGGGGGCGTCCCACACTACGCTTGCCGACACGCGGTCTCCACTCCAGGACTCGTCTGCTCCACCGGCCAGCGGTCCTTCGACAAACATGGCCAGCCCACTGCCACTTCAGTTTGCTTACTCTGCAAGCTATGTCGGTAACTCCGGTTCTTTTCCGGATAATTCCATTCCTAATTATTTTATCCTTCAAAGAGACTCCAAGCACAGCTCGCTCCATAGCGCGCTGAGCGACCTTGAATTTTTGGACCAGCCCGACCATTAGTGTCCACGATTCGGCACCATATATCATTTCATAGTCTCAGCACAACTGCAAGTCACTATAACCAGTAGATATTTAACTTCAAATCAATACGCAAAGCGAAAACACAAAGCGAAATCGGAAAATCTGATTTTACTTTTTTTATTTGCATATATACATAGAAACCGCTAGGCAACGCTGAAATGCGAACTTTTTTCATTTTATTTTACTGGCGACATTATATTCAAATGGCCAGCGCTCTGACATAAAACGAAATAAAGCAATATCTACGGGATTAGGTACCTTTATCTCGTAAAATTATTTTATTAAAATGCTTAGTGTAATAAAATCTGAGGTTGTTAGTCTCGCTGTCTCGAGTTTGATGGGAGAATTCTTATTCGTTATTATTTTGTGTACTTGTTGACTTGGAAAAATATTCAAAAATTAAATAATATTATTCCTACTGAGTTTAATGCAATTATATAACATACATAATCAGCCTATAACGTTTCCACTACTGGAGACAGGCCTCCTCACTTTTTGTGAGGGTGTGGGCCGTATTCCACCACGCGGGGCACCAGTCCCGCATGGTGAATTACGGGTTCAAATAATTTATTGAAAATTATCAGTATTTTAGACATGACATGTATTGGTTCCTATTAATCAACATTTTTAAAACTTTGAACAAACATTTATTTTCGATGCTGATTGTACGAATAGCAGCATTTATAAAAAATCAAATCAAGTAATTTTTTAAATCGGACAAAATATTTCATTACAATGTGTGTGTGTGTGTGTATACCATATTATCACAGAGAATAGAAAATACTTATTTAAGGATAGAATAACAATTATTATAGCACTAGGTATATATCACATTCACTAACAGACTATAACTTTCAGAAAGGTAATATAATCAAAACACAAAGAGTAGCAAAAAAAAAACATTATGAAACAAATAAATGCCCAGAACAATATTTCCACTGAATTAATTTTACCTAGTTAACTTATAATTAAGTTATTTAAACCTCGAAACGCGATAACCGGAAAAGGCTCATAATTCCCGTAATCGCCGTAATAATAACAAGCTGAAATATAAACAGGTAATTTACGTTTACAGGACATTTGTGTTGTTAAAATAAGGTAGGTAACACAATGCCATGATTGATCGTAAAATATAGTTGACAATAACGAATTAAAAGCGTTTACGCCGTACGGCATTTCATACAAACTTTTAAGCCCTTGTTTTTCAAAATGAATGGACCGATTTTAGTGAAACATCATACGTATAAGCAGGATACAAAGGTCTAAAAATTTACTTAAGAACATTTTCGAAAAATAGTGTTACAGCCAAATTAGACCGATTTTAAATTTTCCATAGAAACAGAGATTTCCAGTTATCTTTTTTTAAATAAGTCATTTCGAAAATGTTCTTAAGTAACTTTTTCGAAATACTAAGCCGCGCGAAAGTATCCATACTTAGATGAATGTGCTCACACAATAATGGCGTTTTTATGACTATCAAGTCAAGTCTTCGCGACTTTGTGTGTGTCAGAGGTGCGCAACAGAAATGCGACCATCATCTGCATTAAATTGTTTGCATTCGATTATTTTCCCGTGTGCATATGGAACGCGGAGGACAGGCTGTTGTGGAGCAGCCTGGGAAACGTCTATGTCCAGCAGTGGACTGCGATATGCTGAATTGATTGATTAGATAAATCTACACTATTAACAAAGCTGAAGAGTTTGTTCGTTTGAGCGCGCTAATGTCTGGAACTAGCAGTCGAATTTTAAACATTCTTTAACCATTTGATAGCCTAATTCTTGAGAAAGGCTATAGGCTATTTAATATCCCGCTGGGACCCCCACGAGCCGAGCAAAAACAAAAAAGTCAGAAAGAACGCTGAGCGAAAACGAAATAACAGCAAAACTTTATGAATACAGTACATCGGTATTTTGAACTTCGAAGTTCAGTATGACAGTCCACAGGCAGGCGATGCGATGTGACGTGGTGGGGGAAACAAGAAATTTCACGTGAACGAAGTCGTGCCGAGTCGTGTCGTGTCGTGTCGTGTCGTGTGTCGTGTCGTGTCGGGCCGAAGCTAGTCGTTAGATGTACCACCGCATTTCTAAGAAGAGCGAATGTGTCCATACTCAGAAGAACGGGACCCTATTACTAAGACTCCACTGTCCGTCTATCTGTCTGTCTGTCACCAGGCTGTATCTCAAGAACCGTGATAGTTAGACAGTTGAAATTTTCACAGATGGTGTATTTGTGTTGCCGCTATAACAGCAAATACTAAAAACTCAAACTCAAACTCAAAGCATTTATTTCAATTAAACCAATTACAGGCACTTTTGAATTGTCAAGGGGTCGGTCAGTCAGAAAGATGAAGCTAGTTGCCCATTCCAAAGCGTAGGTACCTATGGAGAAGAACGGGCAAGAAACTCCATGGACACTCTTTTAAATCAAAATAATATGGTTACAAAGTCTTGTTTACATCATTCATGTTAAAAATTATACATGTGAGAACGATGCAGAACGTTAAAAGCGTCCGTAATGAAAACACGAAATAAAAAAAATAAAACAATTCAAATAGGTATTAAATTAAAATAAGCCATGGCAGCAAAGAGATGACCAGTCCCTACTGACGGCGCCCGTTCACGAACATGACGCATGTATTAGCACCATTCAGCTCAACCATTTTGAAGGGAGCTAAATGATCCAATAAACAGAATAAAATAATTATTTAAGGGAGCTTCCAAACAACAAACGTGTTTCTTTCGGCATTTTTGCCTTCTGGTAAGGAACCCTTCGTGTGTGAGTCCGACTCGCACTTGGCCAGTTTTTTTTGTGACAATCAAGTCAAGTCCCTGCAAGAGTGGATCCAGGGGTCCGACTTAGTATGTAACAGTAATATAATCCGTTGGTTTACTCCCTTGAGCAAACGGAAATTATCTATTAAGGGTGAGCTATTCAGAGCCAAAATCACGCGGCGGTTCAATACATAATAAATAACATTATCAATGCAATAACGGTACAATGGTATTCCTAACCGATATATGTAGCAGTTGTACATATAAAGATAACTACAAAATTATGTTCAAATAATAAATTACAACACAAAATCAGTCTATAATATTCCCACAGGTGGGAACATTACATTTATTACTAACCTCCTCTCGGTGAGAGTGGGCCGTAATCCACCACGCGGACTCAGTGCGGGTTGGTAGCTGTCACATCTCTTCGATTTTTGGTTTTAGGACATTCCGATTTCCTCACGATGTTTTCCTCCCTCGTTTAGAGAACAGTGGTGATGAAATAGTATACATAAACTAAAACGCCTGTCTAGGTTCGAACCTACGACCTACAACTTGAAAGTCGCGGCCGTTACCACTGGGTCACCACTGCTCTATAGATTGTAACAATGTTCGTTAAACATTAGTCAGGAGAATCACTGTTAGTAAGTAGATTTTCATACCTGATTTATCGAGCCGCTAAATTAATAAGAGATGTATCGGCTTAACAAACTCGTTAAACTTATCATCAACATGATCAGCCTAAAGCAGTTCACTGCTGGACATAGGCCTCCCTAATTGCACGCCATTCTATTCTTGGCAACTGCGTCGATCGTCGCTCCGCCTAGCCTGAGGGTGTCCTATGGTTTGCCGATGAGTGGTCTCCATTATCACTGGTTCCCCGTCTACCACAACAGTCATCGGTTCTACGGCTAATATGGCCGGCCTATTGCCCATTTTGCTTGCTTATTCTGTGAGCTATGTCGACAGCTTTGGTTCTCTGCCGGATGACCGCGTTCCGGATTCTTTCCCTCATAGAGATTCCAAGAATTAACTTGTAAGTCTAAAGGATGATTTTCACCAAACGGCTCTCATCGCATCGGATCGGAATGGATTTTACCATCTTTAAGCGATATTAAATCGTCTACACAGTATATAAAGTCTATATTACCAAGCCGCGCACAGCAGCTTGACCGCGGACGTCTCCCGCGACACGCGATTATGGCCGAAAGTATGCTGAGCCACGCGATCGTCTCCGTTCGTCAGTCGTCGTATCCGATCGGATTCTTTCGGCTGTCGTCCAAATTTTTCTTTTCCTCTTCTGTGTTTTGTGATTATACCATTTTCAAAAATTAGATCATGTCAACATGGTAAGAATGAAACTATTTGACTAGGCGCAGAAACGGATACGTTCGCAAGCGACGGTACGGAGCCGAGCGTATGCGTCGACATGCTGCCGGACGCGATCGGCTGTCACCGCATCCGTTCGTATCCTTTCCAATCCGATGCGATGCGTGCCGTTTGGTGAAAATTATCCTTAAGGCGTCTCAACTAAAGTGAATTCGTAAAAAGTTAAAATAGCACAACATTAAACTTTCAATACTTCCTATAGGTAACTTTAATAGTAACGCAAGCTAAAATAATATCCACGGGGACAAAGCGTTGCCAAAAAAAATATCTCTGTACCTACACTACTAATGATATTAAACCACAAAAGACTTTTTACCTTCAACCCTTTGAAAACCCATTAGCCACCACATGTTTTCATATTCCCACAATTAATCGCACATCGCACACGATTTACAAACGGTTTTTCTGTAGACTAAGCTATTTTCTCGAGCGGCCGCGCAAAGCGTTCCGTTTCACAGCTGTCATTAACTTGTTATAAATGTTGTTGTTCTATTTTTAAACCGACTTCGAAAAAGGAGGAGGTTCTATGTTCGTCTGTATGTATTCTTTTTAATGTATGTTCTTCGACATTTTCTTCAATTGTAGACCGATTTTGAAAATCTTTTCTTCATTATTTTGATAGATGAAGTGGCCGCGGAGGACCCTTAATAATTATGTATTTTATTAAGTTTGGTTTGATAGTTTTTGAGTTAGCTTCAATGATACGTATTCAATCAACTTTGTGGATGGTTGATGATGCTACAAAACTGCTGTTCTGTCACTGTTGTTTAGGGGAAGGGGGGCAAGATGGGGTAGCGGGTAAGACAGGATACCTGTCTTACCTCAGAAACCAATTGACACATGCGTCAACAATCACACTTGCAGGTAAGCACTTGTTTATTTTTGTGCGTAAACGTTGTTTTACCCCATCTTACCCGAGGGAGGGGGCAAGATGGGGAAATCTGACTTTTTCTACTTTTTGAGGATTTTCTATTTAATTACATAACATATGTTCCTAATTACAATGAATCATGGAAGAGTGATTACCAAAGATGATTATTAAACTAAAAATGATAATATAAACACGAAAATGTTAGTTTTATTGAGTTTCAAACGTTAAGTACCCCATCTTGCCCCCCTCTCCCCTACATAGTGGTGTACGAATTTGTGTGGGGTAGGTACGTCAGTTAAAAAGTGAACAATAGATTCACCCTAACTGTGTAACACACTTTCAATCACTATCTGAATCTTTTTGAAGCATATTGCTAATCCATTGCTTCACATGTTTGACAAAATTGTCTGCTCGATAACGTAAATAAAGAAATGAATGTTGTTGGACTGTCAAAATGCAATGAAAAAACTGTTAGTGTGTTTCGCAAATTCCTCGCTGGTTTTGTATTTTAGTTTTTTGCCACAGAATCACACTAATATTATAAAGGCGAAAGTTTGTGAGTGTGTGTGTACACACTCACAAACTTTCGCCACTTTATATGTTTGTTACTTCTTCACGCTCAAACGGCTGGACCAATTTTGATAAAATTTTGTATTGAGGTAGCTGTCAACCTTTTTTTTTGTTCCGGGGTGGAAAATCCTCATGGATGTCCGCCGCCCAGGGGAGGGCGGCGGGGTCTATCAGACTCTTACTGACTAAAAACCATCCCGGTGTTCCATCTCACACCTACGCCAGGGATCGCAGGAACGTACGATCCTTCCGCAACCCCCGACTGATGCCGGCCCGCCTCTGCGGGCCTCGTCGGGTCAGGGGGGAGTGAGGTGTTTGACTCCTCCCGCGACGTCTAAGAGGGGCGCGTGTGGAACACTACGTGCCGCCACCTTGGGTCCTGATGTGTGGGGGGCGACGGACGTCCCCGAGTCCGTCGCCCCTGGACGCATTTAGGGGGGCTGTAACCCTGGATTAACATATAGGCTTTATCCCAATATTCCCACGGGATCGACACTTATGCGGGTGAAACCGCGGGACGCAGCTAGTGCACAATAATCGCAAACTCTCCCTTAACCCCTTACAAAAGGTATTTCCGTAGACAGCTATTTTCCCGAGCCATCGCGCACCGCGTTCCGTTTCACAGCTGTCATTAACTTGTTATAAATGTTGCTGTTCTAGTTTTCATTTGACATTGTTTTGTTGCTGTCTCATTAATAGATGATTTAAGTGATACTTTTAAAGTGTTTTCAGGGTTATTGTTAGGTATTTGGTTTTCGGAGTACCTACTTAATTTATATAAAATATTCGACATAGTATAGTTTCAAATCATTGATAGTTAGGAGTCTAGAGATTTTTTCAGGTCTGGAAAAGTGTTGTTGCGCTTTCCAGTAGAAATTCCAATTAGAAGTTTAGATTTTTAGGATTATAGAAGGATTACTTTTAAACATAACAGCTATTACACCCTCATTCGCTAATTATGTTTTAATTCCTGTGTAGATAGTTAACAACTTTGATTAACCCAACGGGGAACACAGCTGGTGATTGTTATATTCTGTGCTTAAATGATGATAGACTAAAAATTACCTAGAAAGTTACAAAACAATAAAATACTAGACCCAGATAAGCTCCAGTCTAGTAGGATTTATTCCGTAATTCAACAATTACTAACCTACAATACCTATCTTACTAAGTGGCGACAGTCAAGACATCGAGATTACTATTTTTTTTATCTGAAATGGGTTTGCTCTTGACTCTAGTCTAGGTCAGAGGTGACAGAGGCAAAGTCGACGTTTTCGTGAGCTTACCAAGAAGAAGCCTGTTCACTCTTACTTTGAAGAGATTCGGGTTGTTTGCGCTCGGAAACACAGACGCAGGTAAACTTTTTTGCTCTGCGCATTATAAAAGACATTTGAAATCGCTTAGTACGAATTGGTGGAATAGCAACTAGGCAGGGATGGTAACCGTACCGAAGGTAGAAGGGGGCCGGTGGAATGAGGTCGTGGAGTTCTTGACTCTGCTAAGTATCTAAGTTAAATATTGATGGACTGTGCTAATAAGCCTGAGATCATTAGTGGACCAGGGGTAACGGCCGCGACTTACTACTTGTAGGTTCGAACCCAGACAGGCGCTTTACTTTGTATACCAAAATTATTTCATCACCACTGCTCTCAAAAACGGTGAAGGATAACACCGTGAGGAAACCGGCATATCCTAGAACCAAAAAGTCGAATACATGTGACATCTACGAAACCGCACTAGGGCCCGCGTGGTGGATTACGGCCCACATTCCTCTCACAGGGAGGAAGCCTGTGTTCCAGCAGTGGAAACATTATACGCTGATTATGATGACTAATGAGCCTTCTGAAATAAATGCTCTTAATTATGGCAAAATAGGCTACAGGATAGTAGGATTTCCGTTTAACAACAATTTCATTGTGATTTGTTGTGATGTTTGATTGATTCATTGTGATGTGATTTTTACAGAATTGCACCGAAGGTACCACCTTTTTTTTTTCAACGGCGAGGCCTTTATTCATCAGAGAATTTTAACACTGTGCACTGCGGTGTAGAATATTGTAGTTTTCTGTCAGCGCCATCTCTTGACCGATATGGAACTAATGTAACTTTTGTTGATGATTTCTGAAACGTGTTTCAGTGATAGCGCCGCAAATATGAGGCGCTCCTTTTCAATATTATAAAGCTACTCCTATGATTTATATTTGTTACGATTTGTAGTTTGAGACAGCAGAGCTTAGATATAGGATTTTGTTAGGCTATGTTTGGCTCTATAGGTTAGGGAATTGGGACCCTTTTTTTTGGGTGGGAAATCATCAAATGACCCCTCTCGCTCTGGGCGGAGTGGAAGGGAGTGTCAGACTCTTACTGAATAAAACCCACTCGTGTTCCTTCCTTAGCCCTTTATGTTCCGGGCCAGCGGTAACCCTTTCGGCCAATCCCGCCCGGAGCGTCTCCTGCGGTGGCTGAGACGGGAGGCTCTCTCCCTGAGCCGTCCCGCCACCTCCTTCGCTAGCATGACTGCTTCGCAGAAGGAGGTTACTGCTTCCCACTCCCTCTCGCTTGGGAATTGGGACTTTGTAATTTAAAATTCTAGTGATCCAAATGATTGAACTGCTTTGTCGCCTTTATTGACTAATTCATCCACCTTTGAGTTATCATAAAAAATAATCAAGTGATCCCTTAGAAGTACCTGATTATTTTTTTTATTTTAATTCATAATGTGGCCTTTTTTTGGGACTTTTACTCACTGAAACCCACGCGTGTTCCTTCAGTTGCCTGTACCAGGGCCACGGTAACTCTTTCGAATAACCCGCGACCGTGGCAGGAATCGGCCCTAGCGGACCCCGTCAGTTAGTGCTGACAACTCTTTGATGCGCGCGTGGAACACATCGCGCCATCGACCCGGGCCTGGTCATTACCGGACGGCGGGCTGTCTGAATGTGGCCTCACAGCTGAAGTGGAAACATGTCAAATAACTTATAATCATTGTTATTTTAGGATCAAAACAAAGACGAATCGTTCGCCTTTACGCTATTCTAAATTACACTCTAGGGGTAGGACAGACAAGACTGCGTAGAGTCGGACTTACAGCGATTCGTTTCTGTCAATAAAACCTAATTTTTAGCGGGTAGTAATAAAAGCTCCGACAAAAAATAAGAATTGTCCTTACCCAAAATATTAAATCTACTGCCTAAAATACTAACTTTCCGACTACTTTTGTCCGAATAAAAATGACAAAACGACCGAATGAGATACTGAAATCTTCGAAAAATAAACATGACTTTTTATTGCCATATTACTTTTCTACCAGCTTAAAATAGAACGTAATTTAAGCTATGTTATTAATTTACTGAAAACTATCAGTCTCTAATCAATCACTCTAATCAATTAACATATCCCTAGGTAATTGTACTCTCATACGCTCGCTCTTGCATTCTATGTCGATGGAGCTAAAAGTAACCTAACCAAACCGAACCTCGGGGTGCCCATCGCTCGCTCTTGCATCCTATGTCGACGTGAGCCTCGCGCTGGGACCGCCGGAGACCCGCAGCGCCGGAGTCGCGTCAGAAACCATGCCTGCTGCATGTTGCATGCTCGCTTGCTTGCTGCATGCTTGCTGCACGCTTGCTTGCATGCTGCATGCTTGCTTGCATGCTTGCTTGCATGCTGCTTGCATGCTTGCTTGCATGCTGCTTGGTAAATAAACATTAGGTAATTTGAATTTATGACTTGTAACTTTTATTGAAAACGGTTTTAGGTCTTTTGTATATTATTGATTGTAATATTTATGACAAACAAATTTAGGGCATATTGTATTTAGGGATTTAAATTTTATGGCATTCGATATCATTCGATATTAACTTCGGGCAAGCTATCATTCGGACAAATGATGATTAGGACAAAACAAAATTACGGCACTTTAGATTATGGATAAAAAGGTTAGGTAACAAAATAGAGAACCGTTTTGTAGCAACAGAAATACTTTTAAGTGTTTTAAAATAATGTTTGTGGTTTGAGTTTTCAGGGGCTACAAATTAATTTTAGAAATGAAAAAGTTATTTAATTTCAAGCAAAGTTAAGATCCTGAAACCCAAAACCAGATAAAACATTTTT
Source organism: Mesoligia furuncula (assembly GCA_916614155.1). NCBI lineage: Eukaryota > Metazoa > Arthropoda > Insecta > Lepidoptera > Noctuidae > Mesoligia > Mesoligia furuncula. Next base: position 24,797,565 of record OU744793.1, read on the forward strand.
CAATAATGAACTTTCTAACTCTATAATGAAACTGGTGTTTTATTTAAGAAAAAAGGTTTATTATATCGACGCCGACGAAAAAACTTTTAGGAGTGTTCTAAAGCTGAGTTTTGTTTGATTTTCGGGGGTTAAGGGTGATTTTAAGCCCCATTAGTGCGTTGCGTTGCGTTGTTGCAACGGATCAGATGCAACGCATCAACTCATTGTAAACCACACCTACGTTGAGTCATTATGAATATAATAATGACTAATAAATTAGACAAATAAATAACAGCGCAGCGCAGCGCAGCGTGGCTAAATAATAACAGCCGCATAGGTCGATCGATCAGGTTAAGCTACGCTTGCCGCGGTTGGTCTGTGGATGGGTGACCATATTTACGTACCGAGACCCCTCCGTGCCTCGGAAAGCACGTTAAGCCGTTGGTCCCGGCTGTCATTCGTGGATCTGTGACAGTCGTTACGGGTAGTCAGAAGCCCGAAAATCTGACAACCAGTCTTACCAAGGGGTATCGTATTACCCAGTAACTGGGTTGTGGAGGTCAGATAGGCAGTCGCTCCATTTAAAATACTGGTATTCAGCTGCATCCGGTTAGACTGGAAGGCGACCCCAACATAGTTGGGAAAAGGCTAGGCAGATGATGTAATAAATTAGACAATAGTGACTAATTTAATTGAAATAATAATTAAATTGTCATAATTTTATTAATCATAAGTCAGTATTGAGTCGACGCTGCGACCGGTTCATATTGCGTTTAAGCCTGTTTTGCCCCGAAAAACATTTTTTTTTTATTTTACCAATATGCAATTTCTACAATCGGAAACATCTTTTAAACAATAAAAAACCAATTGAAATGAAACAAAAGCGAGAAATAAAATTTAAAAGTAATAATCTGTTGGAAGCGTACCATGAAGACTTTAATATGTGGACTGCCAGTAATTACGGATGTGCCAGCCGGAATCAGAGCCAGCGCTAGTTGGATATGTGTCACGTAAGCTTAAATGTCGCTGAGGTTTCTATTGGGATTAAACGAAGGTCAATGCATGGATAATTAATTTTCAACACACTTGCTCATAAAGTGGCTCTTATTGTACCGCTTTTAGGTCCATAATGCAGTGTATTTAATTTTTCTTTATGTTATTCCAGCAGTGCGATAACGCCACAGATAACTATTTACTAGTCGGAGATGCGAGCTTTTTTAATCTCATCAAAGAGACTTCATGCCAAAAGAAATCCGCGGGCCATATTTCACTTTTTTTTTTAAATAGTCTGTATTGTCCTTGGTCCCAAAATGAACTAATATTTATTTACCTTAAGGTGAATGCGCAGGGACTTCGGACAATTTAAGGTGAATGCGAAGTCTTAGGTTTTTTGCAATTTTCAGGTCAGTGTCAGGTTGTATCTTGATCAAAATATGATTTGCGACTATAACAGGTACGTCTTTACATAATTATAATAATAATACCGCCTCGAGTATAATGATCAACATAGCACACATGTATCATAATGTACTATTGTAATGAGTTTGTAGGTAGACTGGTTTGTGATAGGTTCGTGGAACTTCAAGATCTAAGCCTCAATAAATTCAAATCATTCATTAAACGTAAGTTGTGCCAGAAAGCCTTTTATACAGTTAAAGATTATATTGAGGACAAAAAGGCTTGGGATTGAGCTGCTTCAAAGTTCTGCATTTTTAACGTCCTTTTTTTATATACACATTGACATTAATGATTTTTTTATAAACAATGACATTTGCTTACTTTGTAAAGTATTACATTATTTTATTTATTGTGATTTGTGAATGTGAAGACGATGTGGGTCATTTTGTTACTTTTATATATATTTTGTTATTATTCTTTCTGTTCTATTTTTTTTTCTCTTGGTCTGGCAGTTTGAGTAATTTATGTGGCCTACCCAAATGTCCTTTCTTTGGTATTGTTCGTCGAATCGTTGAGCTCCTTAAGTCTTGAGTTGAGCTGCACGATTTCTGACAAATGCGTGCACTGACTGGACAAATCCTCTCAATCTGTGTGGTTCTTTCTTCAAAAGACCGCCTCAGACATCGATCTATATGGTCTTCATATAACCTGACCAAGATTATGTCTGGACTTTAAAAGAGACTGTGACCTCTGACTTTGTTTCGGCCTTTCTTCTCAGAGTAGTCAGATAGGAAACGCCGACCTCATCTAGTTTTAAAAAACCATGATTGACGTGTAAAAGTGTTTGTACAAACCTACTTACAAAAATAAAATCATTTATCATTTTAATACTTTTTTTCATTTGTGATGTGTTACACTTATCAAGAAGTATCAGCATCTCGGGAGACTCGAAACTGGTTCTACCAGTATTGGGAAAAGGCTTGGCAGAAGTTGATGTTTGTACTTTGCTATTCTGTAACTGCGTATCGTAGGGCGTGTTATCATTTCATATGACTAAATTTAAGAGTTAATATTTAATGATGTTTATACTCCACAATTATAACACATCTCGACAGCAGGCGAGACCACCTCAAGAGTAAGCCAGGAGGCTTACTCTTTTTCTAATATAAAATACCATTACCATAATAGTATTCTAACTTGTCTGCTGCACTATGCACGTAACTTCTCAGCCAAAATAGGCTACGTTAGCCACAAGAACGCACGCTCGTAACCCACAGCCGTCAAAAACAGAAATAATCACCGTAGCCAAAATCGCCATGGGAAATATAATTATATATTACTCAACCATGAATTTTGCCTTCACACTCAGCTGCCTCGGCTTATTTTTTATTATTTTATTTTTGGATTATTGCTTTCTTACTTTTTGCTGTACTCTGGACGCTTTTAACGCGTACGTCTTTTTTACATCGTTTTCACATATAATTGTAAATTCAACATTAATTATGTAACTAATATTTTTGTAAAGATATAATTTAAAAGAGTGTCTTGCCCGTTCTTCTCCACAGGTACCTACGCTATGGAATGGGCAACTAGCTTCATATTTTCTGACTGACCGACTTCTTGACAACTCAAAAGTACCTATAATGGTTTAATTGAAATAAATGGTTTGAGTTTGAGTTTGCCCGTATGCATAATTTGTTAGTTGGTACAATTTCTCGCAACAAAAACCCAACCAAGATCTCGAGCCAAGAAATCAAAATAATCCTACCCAGAAGATTTGAACTAACACGTAAACCAAAAAGTCTACCAGCTAAATCACAGTCTTCATCAAGTACTTGGCACGGGGCCAACGTAATCACATTTCGGATAATTATGTTCCGTATTCATGCATATTCATTAAGTTACCTTAGTGCCCTTTGAGACTATGCTGTAATGCTAAACAGCGATTTACACTGGATGTATGATGCCACTTAATTGGGAACGAAGTGGTTTGGGGACTATGTGGGACACTTGGGACAGAGGGCTAGGCTGAAAGCTATTTGTGCCCTGAGAGTTAGAAGGCCAGGTAGGTATATGTATTTTATTCTTAGTGGTATTTGCAGAACTTTTAGCTACTTTCACAGCATTATGTCGTGCAGCATTTTACTATGGGTCGAGCTGTTTATCTTTATTTTGCAAAAGAGAGCTGTCAGAGCCATTTATAATCTATGTCGCCGCGAATCTCTCAGGGAACTTTTTAAAAGGATTAATGTTATGACGGTAGGTACCTTGCCAATTCATTTATGAAGATATTATGTATGTAAGAAAAAATCTACATCTTTTTAATAAAATAAGCGATAGACATAATTTTAATACTAGAAAAAAAGATAAAATACATCAACCATTTTTCAGATTTGTTAAAGTACCTACATACATATTTTACGGGGTACTGTGTTAAATGTTACAATAACCTTGTGATATATTACAATTAAATGAAAGAAAATTTAAAACTCACTCTCACTCATTAACATATAACACTCACTCATTTATAGCACTCACTGATATAACATATAACACTCACTCATTTATTCTTGTTTACAAAGTGTACGTTAAACGTACACAAGAATAGAATAGAATACTCTTTATTATGTACACCATATTAATTACAGACATAATTATAGAAACTATAAAGCAAGCAACAAGCATACCATAAATTAGAAAACTACCTTTTGAAATGGACGACTAGAATCAATTCTATTTTATTGTAATTTTTGACGTTCAGACGTGCCTTTTAAGTGCCGCTTTGACTTTGACTTTGTTGTGAGTAGGAAATGCCGGCGTCAACTAGTTTTTTTTTTTAAATATTGAACGATACATTGACGTGTAAAAATGGTCTCCTTACAGAAATAATAATCAATTAATTTGATCCCAAATATTTAATTTCAAACATAATGTGTTTATTTATTTATGTAGGTATACTTATTGTATAACAGAAAATATACAACAAAAATCTATTTAACACCACAAAAGATACAATGGACGGCCTCATAGCTTTCAGTGTTGTGAAATAAGGCTGTCTAAAGAAAACACAGCTTTCTTAAACATTAATTTGTTTCTTTTCAAATAGAACAGAAAGTCTAAGCTTTTGTTTCTTCTGATTTTCTTGTGTATGTGTGTGTGAAAAATTCTTTGGCCGCGTTGGATAATTTTTGAGATGAGAAAAATCCATTGAGCTCGCGACACTGTTACTGTGACCGACACCGTGCGTGTTTTGTTTATAAGTCGATTAAAAAAATACACACGTGATTGTTCAAGATTTTACTTCCGTCGGCACTCCCGGAGTGCCACGTTTTTACCTTCAACGAAAAAAAAAACAACATTTAGTTAAAGTTACAAGACACAGATACCCACTAGCCAAGATTGGACTCTCACTCTTGTGCCCCAGAAACCCTCAACCTAGATATTGATATATTATATACCCTATCCATTTGCATAAAATATTAAGACCTTGGCATACTTTTGTTTCTCCTAATTATATTTTCGTATAACATTATTTACGCATAATAGCTTACGCATAATTTTTTTAAGCATAATTTCTCTAATCATAATTAAGGATAACATTCTAAAGCATAAATTTAGCATGCTGCATGTTTTATTTCTAACGACGTCAGGTCCACAGAGCCTCGCTGCTCCTATTTCTGTCTGCAGGGTTTAAAGGAACCTAACCAAACCGAACCTCGGGATGCCCTTCGCTCGCTCTTGCATCCTACGTCGCCTAGGAGCACAACATATTGATTTTTTACGAAAATACTTTAATTTTAAGTACTTTAGTTTAGTATTATGCGAATTATATTTATGCCAGAACAAATTAGCCTTCAAGATTATTATATCAACATAAACTGTATGCCAAAAAAAAATGGCAAAAGTGTTATTATGGCAAAACAAATTATATCAAAAAAGTGATGCCAAAGTATTTTAGGAAAAAGAACATTATGCGAAAAGAAGGGATCCCCACCTGGATACCATCACGACAACCCACTTACAACAAAAGAATGAAAGAAAGAAAATACATTTATTTAGCACAGACTAAAAGACACACCAGATAGATAATAGTCGTACATAAGATAAAAACAAAAATAAAAAAGATAAAAATCAAAAGTCCAAAGTCCGATGTAAGAAATGAACAGGAATGTGTGCCTCACGGCTGCGTCAAAAAGGCCCAGTTCAGCAAACATCCTAGACAACTAGTGCCTGACGCTGGAACTATAAATCTATAAATCCTCCATAAATCAACTAAACCTATAAATCCCAAAATCTACAATTTCCGAAATATTCCCTCAAACCGATTACCCACATAATATTTTGATTCAATCACTTCCAATCATTTGCACTTCTAAGGGCCGATTTTAGAATGATTCCTGTGTAAATATTTAGAATTGATTACCGAGCTTCTAGTGAATAATGGACGATTAAAATTGTATTTGTAGCACGAAGGAGGACCGATAATTGGTTCACCGGGTAACTTTGGATTTGATCAAGTAAAGATTGACTTGAATATTTAAACGGTTCTTGAAAGCTTGGGTTGGGGTACTTAGGGGGTTGGCGGGGTTAAAGGTAAGGAAAAGCTTACTAACCTAAAAAGAAAAACACGCAAAACACGCAAAAAAATGTTCAGTATGTAACCTTTTTTTTTCGTACTCTTGTGAAGTCGGTTAATATGACTCAGGCAATTTTTTTTCGTTTTCATGTTAAAAAAACTGGCCAAGTGCGAGTGGGACTCGCACACGAAGGGTTCCTTACCACAAGGCAAAAACGCCGGAAAAAACATGTTTGTTGTATGGGAAAATATTTATTTTATTTTAATTATATTATTTATTATTGTTTGAGTCCTTTCCCAGGACTCAAACTATCTCTACACCAAATTTCATCTAAATCGGTTTAGCTGGTTAAGCGTTAAGAGGTAACACAGACAGACAGACACACTTTAGCATTTATGATACAAGGTGGTCCGACGCCCTTGTGAAGACCGCAGGAACCCGTTGGATGCACAGAACCGGTCGAAGTGGAGCTGCTTGGCCTATGTCTAGCAGAGGACGTCTTTCGGCTAAAATCCTGATGATGGATATAAATAGATGAGGTATGAGCTGGACTCATTTAGTAAAGATTGGCACTTGGCAGATCTGGACAGGGAGAGGTGGAAAGAGTAGTGGGATATTCATCATCATCATTTCAGCCGAAAGACGTCCACTGCTGGACATAGGCCTCCCCCAAGCACCTCCACTTCGACCGGTTCTGTGCTTCTCGCATCCAACGCGTTTACGCAATCACACAACATACATTACGCCTGTACCCTTTAAAGGGGTAGGCAAATGTGTTCAATAGCTTTCTGTCACTGATATTCTCATAGCAAGTAGTGATATATGAATTTGTTTGGGGTAGGTAGGTACAGCTAAAAAGTTAAAAATAAAAACTTTTTTACAGAAAAAAAAACAACCGACTTCCAAAAAAAACGCTACAAAAAGGTTGACTGGTAGAAAATGCCTTTGTCATTAAGTCCGCCTCTGTACCTTTATGTGCTTGAAGTGTTAAATAAATAAATACAACGTGAAAAATAACTTTAACTTATAACTTTAAGTTTTAAGAGCGTTTACGCCGAACGGCATTTCATACAAACTTTCAAGCCCTTTTTTTTTCGAAGTGAATGAACCGATTTTAATGAAACTTCGTACGTATAAGCAAAATACAAAGGTCTAAAAAGTTAGTAGAGAACATTTTCGAAAAATAGTGTTACAGCCAAATTAGACCGATTTTAAACTTTCCATAGAAACAGATATTGCCAGTTATCTTTTTGTATATAAGACATTTCGAAAATGTTCTCTACTAACTTTTTAGACCTTTGTATCCTGCTTATGCTTAGGAAGTTTAATTAAAATCCGTTCATTAATTTCGAAAAACAAGGGCTTGAAAGTTTGTATGAAATGCCGTACGGCGTAAACGCTCTTAAGTATAACCATCTCATATCGAATTTATAACTCTTTCAGGCTGAATATTTACATCTAAAAGACTATTAAGAGAATTTCGTTAAACAAATCTGCATACTCACTAAAATGAATTTCACGTAAACAATATAAACTAATAAATCATCTATGTAAGTTTGTAATGTATTACTAAAACAATAAACTTGTAATGCGATATGTTACTCATGGTTTGAAGGACCACGCGGCCGCTTTTCAATATTTTAGGGGGAGCGTCCTAAGACTGACAAACTGAATTTTGAATATTAATGTCAAAGTGAGTTTCAGAGGAATCTCTTTGAGATTATTATTAAAAAAATATATTTTAGTGTCATCTTATAAAAAACACAAATTGCCGCCACCAAGTACGTCTCCACCCTTCACTCATACTCCTTCACGTGACCAGAGGGCTGGGTCGTTCTTTGGCCAAAGAATTAGCATTGCCATTCAACGTGGCAATGCTGCCAGTCTTCTGGGCACGTTTCTAGATGACAGCGATGCGGACGAGTACTTCGACACCTAAGTGTCCTTTGTTTTTGTATTTATTTGTATAGTAAGTTAGTTAGTCATTTAATTTAGTATCTAGTGTAGGTAAATAGTTAATTACATTTTCTCAATTAAAATACATACTAATATCTCGAAAGACCCTGTATTTAAAAAAAAATGTGCTATTTCATACAAAATTGTAATAGTTACGCGGTCAAAATGTATGGAAGAGCATTTTTTAGGGTACCGTACCCAAAGGGTAAAAACGGGACCCTATTACTAAGACTTCGCTGTCTGTCCGTCTGTCCGTCTGTATGTCTGTCTGTCACCAGGCTGTATCTCAAGAACCGCGATAGCCAGACAGTTGAAATTTTCACACATGATGTATTTCTGTTGCCGCTATAACAACAGATACTAAAAACAAAATATACATACCATACAACAAACGCGATTTTGCTGCCCTTTTTTGCTCGATATCAAAAATGGCAACAGGTACCTAGGCACTTGAAATATTCACAAAATACTCAGTTGTATTTTAACTTTAATAATCTATACATATAATAAATCTGTAGAAGGGTCAATTCTGTACATTGAAAATATTGAAAAAATAAATAGCGGGGGGTGTTGCTGGATCGATACCAAACTCAAATATGTGATTAAAAAAATTTTTGTCTGTCTGTCTGTCTGTCTGTCTGTCTGTCTGTATATGCAGGCATCACGTGAAAACTAACGGTTCGATTTCGATGAAACTTGGTATAATTATACCTTATTATCCTGGGCATAAAATAGGATACTTTTTATCCTGGAAAAATACGTAGAAAAAAATTCTTATTTTTCGGTTTTATTCATAGACGTTGTTCTGTAGAACACACGTTACATTACCCGTAGTGGATAATTTTCCATTTCAATTTAAGAGAATACAGTTTCCTGTAGCTTTGTGTTACGCCATGACAATAAATAAGGCTCAAGGTCAGACCCTAGGAGTTGCTGGCGTAGATCTTACCGCGAGTTGTTTTTCACACGGGCAACTTTACGTAGCTCTTTCCCATGTGAGCAGTCCAAGAAATCTTCATGTTCATATTCCGGACGAGCTCACTAACAATGTTGTGTATGCTGAAGCTCTCAATTAACTTTCTGTCGCATTGTCACGATCACTTTTTTATTATTGCAAACTTTTCGTCATTGTCAGTAATTTACTGCTACATGCTACTTATCAAGGTCGGAATTACTATGAAAAAAATACTTACTACAGAACGCGAGCTCAACAGCAGTAGCTCAATAGAGGGATCTCCTTAATTATTATAGGCTTAGCCGTATTTGGGTCCAATAGATATTTATAAGATGTCATTGTCAGAGTTACTCAAAATGGAGAAATAAACCATCCACGCGAAGACCGACATCCGCGCGGACGGAGTCGCGGGCGGAAGCTAGTAAATAATAAAATTAAAATAAAATAAATATTTAAGAGGGGCTCCCATACAACAAACATGTTTTTTTCGGCGTTTTTGCCTTGCGGTACGGAACCCTTCGTGTGCGAGTCCGACTTGGCCAGTTTTTTTTTACCGACGAAAATTTTCAAAGCACGTTCAGACTCGTGTATTGAATCTATCGTAACAGGTTGTGTCTCGATGTCCCTGTTACCCTGTATTGTTTCAGACTAATAATGCTACAAACTAATCTGCATTCGCGATTTATTTGACAAAAATGTATTCAAATGTGAGTTTATGAAAAAATAACTTCAAATCCTACGTAATAAAGTTCAGTTTACGCTACAACTTCTAACATTTTTATAATGCTAGTCACTCTGAAATCAACTTGATTACCATTAAAACAAAGTTGATATTTGTTTAATTTGAAATAATATTAATTTGAAACATAAGTTTGAACAGACTTTGGGTTTATTTGAAAGCTACCCAATAATATATCCCTTAAATTTCATGAACAAACATATTTTTTAGGGTTCCGTACCTAAAGGGTAAAAACGGGACCCTATTACTAGGACTCCACTGTCCGTCTGTCTGTCTGTCACCAGGCTGTATCTCATGAACCGTGATAGCTAGACAGTTGAAATTTTCACTGATGTATTTCTGTTACAAATATAACAACAAATACAAAAGTTTTTTTTTTTTCAAAGTTCTCATTTGACCCATTTACCATCAAAACCTATTCTGCACGCACTCGGCTGAACGCTGACTTTTTAAAAAGTGCATAGTGCTTATATACCTTATATTTGTATTCCGTTTTATAGTGCTTGTTAGTGATCCTAAGATTTCTACTACATTTTCTGTTTTTACCCGTGAGAACCTGTAATTGGCTTTATGTCTAATTTACTATTGTTATGCTTTTGTTATAGCTGTTGGTTCTCCTATAAATAAATAAATAAATAAATAAATAAATACTAAAAACAATAAAATAAATATTTAAGGGGGCTCCCATACGATAAACGTGTTTTTTTCGGCGTTTTTGCCTTATGGTACGAAACCCTTCGTGTGCGAGTCCAACTCTCATTTGGCCAGTTTTTTTTTTTTAGAAATGATTACTAAAACAATTTGTGGGCATTTAAGAGGGAGGGTGAGAATGCTTCTAAATAATTTCCTATATAACTAGTTGGGGATAAGAAATTTCAACCTGTACATATTAATGTAAGTATTATGTTAATTTTTAAAGTATTATTGTCTGTGTGGTGCCGGACTTAAAGAATAGCACCACCCCATACTTCCCGTGGGTGTCGTAAAAGGCGACTAAGGGGCGTACCGGAGATTGGGCAGCAGCGTTCTCTATGCATTCCACCACCATAGCATACTGCGATCGCCAACCCACCTGCCAAGCGTGGCGATTATGGCAAACCCCCCCTTTTGGGGGAGGCCTATGTCCAGCAGTGGACGTCTTTCGGCTGAAATGATGATGATGACGATTATGTTCAAATCAAAAATCAAATCAAATCAAATCACTTTTATTTGTTAACACAGGTACAGAAATACAGATCTTGAGTTTGGTGAACAGAACGCTATGTTATGCCAGGAGGCGTACAAATATGGTGTGCATCTAGCTCAATATTAACGAATTTAAACTAAATAAAAAAGATGTTTGAAAATCATGCATAATTAAAATTTCAAAATAAATTGTAACCATTATATAATAATATTTAAATAAATTGAGTGATGTCAGATTTAAATGAGGAATTATTTAGTTATAAATGTCAAAAAAATAAAATAAAATAGAATCTAAGTACCTAAGTCAGAATAATGGAAAATGTCAAAAATTATTAAATGTCAATAATAATAATAAATTTCAACTCCAAATTAATTCATCATTTAAGTTCTTTTTTTTATAATATAGAAACAGCATTAAATTGAGCCATCATTTAAAAATTCATCCAGTGTGTAGTAACATTTGTCACTAAGCAAGCTAATAAAATAATTAATTTAATTTTGTTAATTTATATATCTAGGTAAAAACATGTAAATAATATTGTAAGTATCTCTACTTCGTAAAAACAGTAAAACCTTCACCTACATACATGTTTTCCTTTGAAATTACCAGAAATTACAGGCCACGTCATGTTTACTCCTCAAGAAATTAACGCATGAGCGATACATGCATTAATTCATTAGGCCTTTAATATAGGGGTGTGGGGGTAAACCCCCCTTTTACCCCTTTCATCAGTAAGAAGGCAACGTTTAGACAATTAACGCTGATTTATGTCTAATAATTTGTTATTAGCTTTAATAAAGAAGTGATTCAATAAAGGCTCTTGGCCTGGTAAGAACTGCTCTGTTTGATCGGTCTGCAAGATTATAAAGTATAAAACAATATTATATTTTAAATTAATTTTTTATTAACGCTATCATTTCAGCCGAAAGACGTCCACTGCTGGACATAGGCCTCCCCCAAGCACCTCCACTTCGACCGGTCCTGTGCTTCCCGCATCCAACGGGTTCCTGCGGCCTTCACAAGGTCGTCGGTCCACCTTGTGGGAGGCCTTCCAACGCTACGGCCTTCTAACGCTGGTACCTAGCTACTAATTTCATAGTCACGTTTGTTGTGTGGGAGCCCCCCTTAAATATTCATTTTATTTTGTTTTTAGTATTTGTTGTTATAGCGGCAACAGAAATACACACATCAAAAGTGTCTAGGGATCAACATATATTTTTGCAATAACTTTTCTCCTGATTGATATTAATTAAAATTTTCTTTAAGGTTTCATCAAATAAAGTGTTTTCGTTTGTCACAGTAACGATAAACCAAGTCACCTTTGCATTAATAAAGAAATTTGCCATTTTCCTAATAAAGGGATTTTTGACATTTGAACCACTAACACAAAAGTTCGAAAAAAAGACTGAAATAACAGTTTTCTTTAAAATTTTATTGGGTAACTTAAACAATTAATAATCCGTGTTTCTACCGCGAACACTAACAACACAAGAACATCGGTTTGGCATACTCAAAATGAGTTCATCCAAATCACGCTGTGGAATGGCCGCCCATGTTCGTTGCAACAAGAAAAAAAGGTCTTCTTGCGACTGGATACCCTCCATATTCGGCAGAGCTCTTCTCTGTAGCATATCCCATGCATGCTCAATCGGGTTCAAGTCTGGCGACTGAGCAGGCCAGGGCAGGACATTGATGTTAGCTGCGGCGAGAGTCTGTCTTACAACTCTTGCGGTGTGCGGTCGTGCATTATCATGCATTAACTGAAATAAGGGACCGATTTGCACTTGTAGAGGAACGATGACGTCTGATACAATCGTCTCAGCATAAATTTGAGCGTTGAGGTTGCCTCTGATCCAAATCAACTCAGTTCTTCCGCCGATCCAAATACCCGCCCATACCATGATGGTTCCACCACTATAAGGATGGACTTCCTGGCAGGATTTTAATCGCTGTTGGCGTCCAGGGGTTCTCCAGTGTCGTATACGTCTTGTATCCGGTCTCATACCAAAACGAGACTCATCAGAAAAGCACACGAAACGCCATTGTTCTTCTGCCCAATTTCTGTGTTCAAGAGCACATTGATATCGAATCCTACGATTGTGCATTGCTATAGGTGGTACCCGTAGCGGTCTTCGGGAATGAAGGTGCACTTCATGCAAGCGGTTTCTGACTGTTTGGTCGCTAATTAAGTTCCCTGAAGAGTGATGAAGCCTCACGGCTAACATCATGGCGGTTATTGTTGGAGCTCTTCGAGTTAAGATTTGAATGTATCGGTCTTGTCTCCGTGTGGTGCAGCGATACCGTCCTCCATGGCGCTCAGCCACGGTACCAGTGCTTCGGTAACGTGTCCAAAGTCGACTGATAACACTCTGACTTGTATTCAGAGCTAAAGCCACAGTACGTTGCCGGGAACCAGCTTCTATCATTCCCACGGCTCTGAGCATTTCTTCCCTGCTTAAATGACGTCGCCGCTCCATAATAACGTTGGTTTTAATCAGTAGTAGGGAAACAGTAGCACTAATAATGTCTTCAATGCGTTGTATGTTTTTATAGGGAAAATATTGACAGCTGATTTTCATCTTTTACTCGAATTTGATTCACAGTTCCTGATTCAAATTATGAAATGCACCAAAAAGGATCCATATAAATTTATGAAATCATAAATTTATTACAAAGCCACATCTCAATCTCAAGAAATCCGCATAAAAATGCTTGATCCCTAGACACTTTTGATGTGTGTATATAATTTGTGAGAATTTCAACTGTCTAGCTATCGCGGTTCTTATGATACAGCCTGGTGACAGACAGACGGACGGACGGACGGACGGACAGACGGACAGACAGACAGCGAAGTCTGAGTAATAGGGTTCCGTTTTTACCCTTTGGGTACGGAATCGGGTTGAACTCGACACACCTGCACTCATGCCTTGCATACACAATAACAACAGCTCATTAGAAATCCTGCTTCTCAATTTTCTATTGACTATAGGCTGTAAACAATATAATAACACAAAAAATCAGTTAAACCGCACTTTAGACTTATTAATTTCGAATGACGCTTGTATGTGTGTGCCGGCGCCCACTCCCCTAATATCCGTAGATGCTTTTCATCCGCCTTTTCTGACAACTATCTCCTTTGAATTGGTGCATGCGCCCATGGCTCGGTGTTCTGCGCCTAGATATCGTTTTGCTGAAGCCAATTACTCCGCTATTAACAAAGATATTACTCTGGTCGACTGGACTTCAGTTCTAGATAATGACGTCTCATTAGATTCTGCTACTCAATGCTTTTACGAAACTATTTATGAAATTATAAAGTCTCATGTACCGATGCGGCCGGTTAAATCTAATGAATATCCGATTTGGTTCTCTCGTCCGTTGATACTTATTTTTAAGAATAAAGAAAAGGCATGGTGTAAGTGGAAGAAATATAAAAATTGTGCGGATTACGAACAGTTTTCCTTATATCGTAGGAGATTTAAGTTGCTTTCTGCTGATTGCTTTAATAGGTATCTGTGTTTTGTTGAAACCAGCATACAGAAAGATGTAAAACAATTTTGGTCGTTTATAAAAAGCTATAAAAGAAATACAGGTGTACCAAACACCATGTCATATAATAATGAGGAATGTAGCGGGCCTGTGGACGTTTGTAAATTGTTTTCTAGGTTTTTTGAGTCAGTGTATGAACCTACATCTAATAATGTCAATAGTAAGTCTGTGTCGCCGATGGAAAGCCAAGTAACTATAACGGACTTGTCATTCTCTAAAGCTACGATAGTTAAATTGCTCAAATCCTTAGACGTTACTAAGGGTTGTGGGCCGGATGGTATTCCTCCCTTCTTTTTAAAACACACTGCTGAGTCGATAGGCGTGCCGTTATTTTATTTATTTAACCGTAGTCTGAAGGAGGGCATTGTGCCTCAAGCATGGAAGACTGCTCATATTACGCCTGTATATAAAAGCGGCACCAAAAACGACGTTACCAACTATCGTCCAATATCATTGTTGTCCACCTTGTCAAAAGTTTTGGAGCGTCTGGTACATAATGAAATCTATCCTATTTTAAATAATATTATTATCCCTGAACAGCATGGCTTTGTTCATGGTCGCTCCACCGTAAGCAACCTAGTCTTGTACTCAAATTTTTTATTCGAAAATATGGACAATCAATTGCAGGTTGACACAATCTACACTGACTTCTGTAAGGCCTTTGACAAGGTGGACCACAGTATGCTTCTGCAAAAAATTGAATTTAACGGTATCCGTGGGAGTCTGCTTCGCTGGTTTATATCGTACGTGAAAAATAGAACTCAGAAGGTTGTGGTCCAGGGGTTTTCCTCTGATGTGATTAGCGTGACATCTGGTGTGCCGCAGGGCTCAATTCTGGGTCCATTGCTCTTCGTTTTATTCATAAATGACGTAAATACATGCTTTAGAAACTGCGGTTTTCTGTTGTATGCTGACGACCTTAAAGTGTTTCGTAAAATAAGCTCTATTGATGATTGTGTTAAATTGCAAGAGGACCTGGATCGTTTCTCTGCCTATTGCTTAGCAAATAAACTGCAATTGAGTTTACCCAAGTGTAAATCTATTTCTTTTACCAAAAAAATGAATGTCGTTCATTTCACATATTCGCTTTGTGGCACAAATTTAGAAAAAGTTTCCTTAATTAAAGACCTGGGTATATTATTTGACTCAAAGTTGCACTTTGATGCTCACGTTGACCTCATCACAGCAAAGGGTTATCAATTTTATGGTTTTATAAGGCGGACCTGTAACCTATTTAAAAAACCTTCCACATATTTACTACTATACAAGTCACTCATAAGATCTCAACTGGAATACGCCACATGTGTGTGGAATCCACTTTATGATAAATATAGTGACCAGCTTGAATCGGTACAACGTAGATATCTTCGTTTTCTAAACTACATATTTTCTAAGAAACGTTCTTCATATCATACTCTCCTAGAAAAGTTCTCTTTGTCAACTCTTAAATCAAGGAGACTGTATCTTGACCAATCATTCTTATATAAAGTCTGTCGAAATGAATTTGATTGCATTAACCTAATAAATCAGATTTATATTCGCATACCTAGTCGCTCCCAACGTATTCGCGATACTTATACTCATAGTCTATTTGCCCCCAAGCCGTGCAGGACTAATGCAGGCGAACGAGCTCCTTTACGGCGTATTATGAAAAGTTACAACGATAATTTTGCTGATATCGACTTGTTTGTTTTGTCACTTACCCAATTCAAGAAATGTATATGTGCAAAAATTGACCACATTTCCTCATAATGTCAATATTTTCTCAGATTTGCTTGTTTATATTTTTAACCGACTTCAAAAAAGGAGGAGGTTCTCTATTTGGATGTTTATGTCATTTAATTTTATTTTTATGTGTTTTATTTTGATACATATACGAGAGCAGTGGTGGCCAAGTGGTAACGGCCGCGACTTACGAGTTGTAGGTCGTAGGTTCGAACCCAGACAGGCGCTTTACTTTGTGTAAATTATTTCATCACCACTGCCCTCAAACCGGTGAAGGAAAACATCGTGAGGAAACCGGCATGTCCTAGAACCAAAAATTCGAAGACATGTGACATCTGCCAATCCGCACTGGGCCCGCGTGGTGGATTACGGCCCACTCCCTCTCACCGAGAGGAGGCCTGTGTCCCAGCAGTGGGAACATTATAGGCTGATTATGTGTTTTATTTTGTATGTTCACACATAATTCCGTCATATACATATAGACGTATTTGCAAAATTTATTTTCTGTTCGCATGCGTTTCAATTATTTTAAGATCTATGATGAGTTTCGTAGCATTGAGTTATATTGTACTACGTAGTGCATTATAACTCAATGTTTCGAACTCGGTTGTTAAAAGTTTGTCTCACCTTTTACAAGTGTTGTGTAAATCACATTATAATAGTTAATCTTTTGTTTACTTAAGTTTGCTTTACCTAATTAAGGTTTTGTGTATTATTATGCGGATAACGGTGCTGGTTGCGTTATTACTCAATTGTTCCAAATATATTTGTACTTAGTATTAAGCATCATTACGCAATTGTTTGTTGTCCTGAAGAAATAAAAATAAAATAAAATAAAATCCTAAAAATGACTAACTAAGCAACTATACAAATAAGTACAAAAACAAAAGGACACAAGAGTGGAAGTACTCGTCTAAATCGCTGTCATCCGGAAACGAGCCCAAAAGAATGGCATTATTGCCACGTCGAATGGTAACGTTAATTCTTTGGTTAGTTACAACTAACTAACCAAAGAATTAACATTACCTATTTATATTCTTTAAATTTTACACTGTCTAAGACAACTCTTAGACAGTGTAAAAATTAAAGAATATAAATAGTTTGTAAATAAAATTATACGCGCATCACTTGAGAATCGCTAGACGGATTTAGCTATTTATTACTTTGAAATTATCGTAATAGCTCGAATTAGATTTTTAGGAAAAGCAAAATTGGAAAACTTGTCCCGAAAAATTTTAAATTCGGTAAAAACTGAAACGTGTTTTCAGGATTTGGACAGGACAACATTTGTCGCGTCAGCGCCACAATTCTGTATGGCAATAAATTATTATTCCTCGCGTAATCTTACCACGTGCAAAATACTACGGTATAAATTCGCATGGATTTTCAAACGTGGTATTTTAACAGTTCAAACCAATCAAACCACGCCAACTTCGCGTTCATTTCGGATTCGTTCATTGTGTCATAGAGAATACGTTATTAGCAGATGTCGTGATTAGCTAAGTAATTGACGTGGTTCCGAAGTAAGGAATCATTAAGTGGTCATAGTGTCATAGAGCCCAGCTAGTGTTAAGATAAAAGTGGACAACTCTGAAACTAAAATACAATTTTACAAAGGGTACAATTTAAATGCTCACCAAAAATAATTTTTGAACCTACCAAAATGGGCAAATGCTCACCAAATCTTGTTTCTCTGAAATAGTAACATTGATCCCCAAAATGAAAAATATTTGCGACGTAGGATGCAAGAGGGAGCGAAGGGCAGGTTAGGTTTGGTTAGGTTACTTTAGCGGAGGCTCCGTCGACATAGGATGTGGCATAGAATAAAAAGGAAAATAGGTTCATTTCTACAAGCATTTATCCATTTTGGCAGGTATTTCGAATTTTTTGGTAGTAAAATAGGTACTTTTCTGGTAGGTGATTAAACACAAGCCTTTTACAAAGACCGTTCTTTGATAGTGAAAGTATACTAAAGGATCTCCTGCACAGGTTTAATGATATATTAGGGTGACCATTAAAGGGATTTATAGGCAAGATAATCAGTGAAATTAGATACACCCAAGGTTGTATCTAATTTCGCACCCTACCTCTAAAACTTATCGCTTTCTTCGAAGTTAGAAGTTCCTTGAAAAGGTCACGGAAGTTTTATTAAGGTCAAGTATAAGATTACAATAGGGATACATCGTAGCAAACAAAGGTACGGTCTGACGAATAGCATGGATTGTCGAGGGGATGTCTGCACTGCACACAATTTTCTCATTTTCTTACCTTTGTGCTTGTGTTTTGTTTAAGAGGTAATGCGGTCGGAAAGATTTTTGAAAAAGCTTAGTAAAATGTCATAATTCTAGGTTTGGCTCTCGCCTATTTCCTCCTTCAATATTGGAGCAATTTAAAAGACATTTCATAACAGTTTATGAATTAATGTCTTTTGTCTTTATTCAGTATAAGAAGGATATATGCTGTGTCCCTATGTTTTTCTTTTTTCATTAATATTTGTCTAGGCCTCTGTTGACAGCGGTTTAAATCGGCAATTTTGAGCATTTTTTGAGGGTTCTAGTGCTTTATACAATGTGTCCGGTCATGGACTAGCGATATTCTAGGTACTTATAAAGCAACTATTCTAGTACACAAATTCACTACACACTAGGGTCCAATCTGCTTCCCCGCTATTTGGCAGTCATTTTGTTGAGATATTCTCTACGTGTGTACAAAGAAAACATATCTCTCAAAGTTTTGGTCCTACTGAGATAAAAGTAGGCTTATTCGGAGGGTAACAATACTGTCTATCGTTTCCATTACGATCCAATGGGTTCACATTCTCGTAACTTTAAAAAAAAAAAACTCCAAAAAAAAATTTCAAATAATTATGCCAATCAACAAATTATTGTAAGTTACTGCAAAAAAAACCCCTATGACCCTTTTTATTTTTTTCCTAGATCGACAGATTTTGAGCTAAGTTACAATACAACATTAAATTAACATTTAATATTTTAGTGGATTGGACCCTAGTGTATAGTGTATTTGTGTACTAGAATAGTTGTTATATAAGTACCTAGAATATCGCTAGTCCATGACCGGACACACTGTATAGAAATAATGTATCATAAAAAAGGAAAACATACATACAATAATAAATATTAATACAAGTAGTTAATATTTATTATTCTGTAAAAAATACAAAACATGAAGATTCTCTTATCTAAACCAATATTATAAAGGGAGAAAATTTTATTCTCTGTATGATTGTTTGTTAAGCTTACGCGCTAAAACGTCTGTAGATATAATTTGGCTCATGGGTAGTCTGTAAACTGGATTGGGACATAGAAAAAAAATCAGGTTTCACATACATTTTGGTCAAGTAGATATTGAAGTTTTGTATGAAACAGTAGATTTTTTTTCGTGATTTCAAAGTTGGTCCCACAGTGAAAGTTGTTTATATTCATGGGTAGAACACAACGTAAAAATTTGGATGGTATTTGCAAAATGAACCCTTTATATGAGTACGTTATAGTCGCGAAACCTCGATGGTATCAATAGTAACTCAAGTTCAATATCTTATCCAGCGTCATATACAATAAAAACGAGTAGCGTAGTATGCAGGGTCAAGTACAGGTCAAGTTCCGAGAAAAACACTGTTTGTACATCACCTTATAATCATAGTTGCGATTTAATATTCCTTTGATGTCTTTGAGTATTAAACCAACCGGAGACGCCACGAGTACTAATATCTATGCAAATAATTCTGTCACTTTCATCGCGGGGGACGAGGGAACGCAATAATACACTAATGCAATTCGATCGCGTTGTTACGCACGCACACAAAACAAAAAACAAACACAAGCATAAACTATACGCACACATGTATATAACCGCTATGACCGGCGGTCTCGTACCTTTGACAGCGGGGATCGCCTGACAATGGCGCCTCCAGTTGGTTTAATACTCAAAGTTTGATGTAGGTACGGATTGTTTAATGGCGTATTGTGTTTGTTTCTATGTAATAGTGTTATGATTGTTGGATTTTATTGGAAACTAACTTCTGCCCCATTCACCCTCTTAGGGGTGGAATTTCGAAAAACTTTCTTATTGGATACATACTCTTCACAAAGAACACGACCTCCAAATTTCATGTCTCTAGAACCGGCGGTTTAGGCTGTGCGTTGATATATCAGTCAGTCAGGACTTCGAATTTTATGTACAGGGTTATTGGTAAACCATTAACAACCTCTTAAGAGGTTATTGTACTCATCATTATGGACATCTTTTACTATGGGACCAATCCTGAAATCGCGAAAAAAAATCAGCTGTTCCCTAAATTTTGACGAGTTCTACGAACATAAATGTAGGGAACAGCTGATTTTTTTGCCGCGATTTCAGGTTTGGTCCCATAGTAAAAGTTGTTCATAATGATGAGTACAATGATCTCTTAAGAGGTTGTTAATATTTTACCAATAACCCTGTATATAGATATAGATAAAAGATGTCAATAATTATATTATTAAAGACAGGACTTTCTTTTTTTTTTAAAGCTTATTTCAGAAAACTTACTGCTAGGCAGACTCGACAAGTTATTTTGCTCTGGCCTTACTAAGTACACATTAGGTATATCAAAACTAAGGCCAATTAAAAGATTTTGCTAATTTACTTTTTAAAATTGATTAACGGATACCTATGCAATGAGGACTCGTAGTAGTTAGATATAGTTATCTATTTCAAATATTTTGTCTCAATTAAGACTTCATTTTTTTTTAAGATCACATATTTTTAGAGAAAGCTTTGTAGGAAAAACAATGTTTAATGTTTCCCAGAATGCATGTTTTCGAGAAACCTAAGGACTCCTCTTATTTAAAGTAAACATGACTATAGCACAAATAAAATGCATTACCATTTTAACCACTCACGCGCAAGTACCCCGCGGTAACGCCTTCCTATACGCAAGTATGTTTTTAGCACATTTTTTTCGACGCGCCGCGGAGCGCCCTCGCCACTTATACACGACTCGTACAGAAAAAAATTCTATGGACCGCTGTTAAACTAATGGCTGTTTCTTCAAGTGGATAGACAAGTGTAGATAACAAAACTTGTTCCGTAACTTTAAGAGACTTTGATTTTTTTAAATAATTGTTTATTTTTAATGTTTGTTTACATTACGACAATTAAAAATTAAAATAATATTATTTCAAAATCGAAAGCGATGACCATATTTTTTTATTTACCTAAAAAATAGCCCCATTCATACTGAATCGAATGACATATAATACATACCATTGTGGTTCCAAAGTTTTGATATACAATAACAATAACATCACGCGAGTATCAAATTACGCATGCGTCATCGCCGTCTCATTTGTTTATTTAAAGATTTTCAACTACAGATAACTTATTTCGTAATGCCGATATAACCACACGGCCTTTGGCACAAATGTACTTCATCTAACCACTCGACTAAAGAACCTGGAACGTGAGCAATACTCCCATAGACAAAATTACTAAAAATAAAATACTGCGGTGTGGAAAATGCTTGCTGTCGCAGTTTTTTCAATGGCCGATCTTGGTCTACGAGCGCGTGTAACATTTTCCTCAATACCTGCTCGTGGTTATGGCCGCGTGAGTGGTTATGGGGTTTACATGACCTTAAAGCGCGGTCACTGTCGGACTGTATAGAAAAGAAAGAGAAGCGCAATGACACAACGCTGATAATTTATTGCAAAATATGAAGCAATTATTTAATGACAAAAAATTTATTATTTCGACTAAAAAATTAAAACACTAGTATTTTAGTATGTTGATTTTAGAATAATCTGACAAAAAATAAGAATGATTGTATGTATAATAATATGTTTTTTATTGTAAAAAGAAAGTTTTAGAGGTATCTTCATGATTTTTTTTCTAAGGCATCAAATTAGTTGCATTATGTTTTCAGCACACTATCTACCTAGCATATATCCTGAAGAATATCATATATTTTTCTGATTTTGTTTACTGAAGTCGATCTTATACTTTAATTGCTTCTAAAACTTAGGTATTTTGTATTTAGGTCCTGTAAGCCTCTTAACCGTAATTACAGACACAATTAAAAAGCCATTGTGTCTCGCGTAGATCTACGTTCCGGCAGACTAAGGGTTAAGACTAACAAGCAACCCACATTGCCCTATAGGCCTTGCCGGATCGCTTTACTACGCGATGTTACACCTCGCTATTAAGGTTGGTAGTTAAGCGCTTACTAATCACCTTCGCGCATCGTACTAACTCGTTAGGCTAACTAGATTTGCTCAACATGATCGAAATGATAACGAATTGTAGGCACACGTGCTAGGTACCTACTTACTTTACTAACAAGGTTTATTGTTTTTATTTGTGGGTTTATTTTTATTTATGTAGTGATTCTTAGAATGTTTGTCTTAATTAGAAGCTATACTTATATTGTAAAAGTGCATATTGTTTCATCGTCTGCCTAGCCTTTTCCCAATTATGTTGGGGTCGGCTTCCAGTCTAACCGGATGCAGTTGAATACCAGTATTTTACATGGAGCGACTGCCTATCTGACCTCCACAATCCAGTTACTGGGTAATACGATACCCCTTGGTAAGACTGGTTGTCGGATTTTCGGGCTTCTGACTACCCGTAACGACTGTCAAAGATCCACGAATGACAGCCGGGACCAACGGCTTAACGTGCTTTCCGAGGCACGGAGTGTGCAATAGTGCACAAAATTATAAAAGTGGTGTAAAAGTCATTAATTACAGAACGCATTATGTGTATTAGCGACTGTTTGACGATGTCCAATTAGTCGATACCTACGTACCTACCTACTCACCAAATGAATTTGAATTGATTTCCTGCCCTTATTTTTTTTAACACTTTTTTCTCAGATCGATTTGTCTTCACATAATTTCTGCAAGACATCGCAATGGATTAGATTATAAGGGTGCATAAAAAGAGTTTTTAGGGAGTCAATATTCAACTGTAGTTTGTCTATCAGCAAGATTGATACCGAGACTGTCTATTCAGATTTCCTTTTCCCAACTACGTTAGGGTTGACCTCCAGTCTAACTACAGATGCAGCTGAATAACTGTATTCTGATTAAAGGTCCTTCCATGTAAAATATCCAGTTACCTACTAGTTACTGGGTAAAACGACACCCCTTGGTAAGACTGGTTATCCGGCTTTCGGGCTTCTGTCGACTGCCAAAGATCTACGAATGCTATCCAAAAGTTCGTCCAATTCATTTGTTTCCTCCAAAAGTCTAACAGAGCGTGCTTTGTTAGACTTTAGAGAAAACAAAGAAATAGGACGAATCGATCCGCCATTACGACTTCAGTCCTCTTTATCCATCTTCCGTCACCAAATTAGGTTCCGATGTACAATGTGGATAAGCTGGCAATTCCGACTTTTCTTGTTAAAACTTCAACAACTCCGATCTGTTTTACGTCTCCCTGAAATATTTTGTTTCAAATTAGCATTTCACTTTATACATTGGATCACATCGCTGAGATATTTGCTGAAAGTTTTTACTGGCTAATTTATTATAATGAATGTGAATCCGGTAACACAATTAAATTTTAGATTAATCTTCTTATGTAAATCGCGTTGGGAATTCGATGGAGGTTTGTGAATGAATGGTAGCAAAGACAGTTCTCAGATGCTTGTTTTCCCATTTTGTTTTTTAATTAATGGCAGTTTGCTCCATGTTGCCGCACTCACGGAGGTAAAATATTTACGTGGAACCAAGTCTTTGAGCATATAAATCAGTTTATGTAATTCTAGGCCACTGAAGTTGGGGTTTTGATAAGCAAATTCATTTAAGTCAGCAATCCACTGCTGGACATCGGCCTGTCTCCGGCTGCGCCACAACAGCCTGTCCTCCATCTTCCCCATCAAGTCTGTCCCAGACATTTTTTGAAGGGTCGTCCATCCATCTAGCTAGGGGCGTCCCACGGTACGCTTGTCGATACGCAGTCTCCACTCCAGGACTCGTATGCTCCACCGGCCATCGGTCCCTCGACAAACATGGCGAGCCCGCTTACTCGGTAAGCAATGTCGGTAACTCCGATTCATTTCCGGATAAATTATAATAATGAATTCAAATCATATTGTGAAAGGAGGCACTGTTTGTCAACAGTGCCATCTGTCAACAGTGCCGTCTGTCGGGCATGCCGCCGGCCGGAGGAATCAATCAGGCATATTATCTCCGGGTGTTCTAGTCTAGCTAACGGAGAGTGCTTGCATAGACACAACCTTATAGCCAGGATAATCCATCAGCAGCTTGCTCTGAAATACAACCTATTGTGGAATCGGAGGTGGAATCGGTGGTTGTGGAATCGGTACTACAGGGCACATACCTGTAGTATGGCAGTTCTCGAAAATGGTAATATTCAAGAGCCTCGACCAACACCTGAGGAGGCTTTCGTTGGGCAGCTGGATCTTGCAAGGGCTTGATTCAGAAAGCGGTACTTCTGGACACGGCTCGCATTGTTAGGAGGTTCTTCTCTCTGCAGCCCAGACCGACGGTAGCTTGGACCCTGTTCCCGATACCGGTAGGTTACTATTTTTTATATTTTAAATAATGTAATTTTTTGTATAATCTAATATTTAAAAATATAATTTATATTTTTTTTTATAAGTTATAGGATTAAAATTCAAATCAAATTGGCTAATCTTATTGATGGATGCAAATGGTATAATTAAAAAGTGTTTCTGTTACAGGTATCACACATTACTCACACTCCTTTAAAAATCATTGTCAACCTCACGAGAAGCTTTATTACCAAAAAACTTAAAAAAAAAACACCCGACTTCTAAAAAAGACACAAAATAACTTTAATTTTGGAAGTCGGTTTCGTTGGCGTTTGCTTTTTCGTTGATTGCCACAGACTTCCGAATTTAAAGTTATTTTGTGTCTTTTTTGGAAATCGGTTGTTTTTTTTTTTTTTTTGTAAAGTATTTTTTATTTTTCACTTTTTAGTTGAACTTACCCCACACAAATTCGTATAACACTACGTGTTATGTAAATATCAGTGACAAAAAGTTAACGTCATCAATGTAAACTAAGTGGCAAAAATACGTATTATTGAAGCTAACTCAAAAATTACCCAACCAAAGTTAATAAAATGTATATGGGACCACCTTTGAAGCATACCCTATTCAATAAAAAAATATTTTTGAAATTGATTTACAATTGCCGGAAATATCGCGTAACAAACATACAAAAAAAAGCATACAGTCGAATTGAGAACTTCTTCCTTTTTGAAGTCGATTAAAAACTCAATTCATACCAACTCATACTAAACTAGAACATACAAAGAAAATTTTCTCAATAACATAAATTTTAAGTATAACTTGTTCATAAAACCTCCATGTCACCTCGACTACCTCTACGCACACCTTTGAGGTTTCAAAGTTTCTTAGAATTGCGGCTTAGAGCGAGGAGAGAAAATGGCAAAGTTATGAATAGACCGCAACTATGAATAGAACTTAGTATGGACAGCTTAAAATATACATTATAGTGATTAGAACGCTGACAATGGTAGAAGCGGAGCAGTGAACGAATTATTGAAGTTCTGTGAGGATGACTTTCATTCAGGGTTCCCTAAAGGTCGTAGCACACGTATCAAATCGGAAAGGGATTGACACCGTATCGCCTTTCGCCTCGCCATCAAACAGGCGTCAACCTAACGTAAGCACATAACCAAAGCGGATCAGAAGCTCTGATACGTCGACTCGGGTGAGAGGGGCAAGGGTGGACGAAGAGACGTAAGGTCGGGTACGGAGAGACGTAAGCGCGGGGACGACGAGCCGTAAGCGCAGGGACAACAAACCGTAACGCACCGCACCGCGGTTCGTGAGCTTGTCCCGAGGCGAGGCGATTACGTTACGATTCCGTTTAGTGTGCGTTGCAGTAGGGAGTTTTATACACAGAATACTGAACCGCTCGAGTTGACACGGTGCCGATCCCTTTCCGGTTTGATACGTGAACCTTAAAGATGACGTGATGTGAAGGGAGTGAAGCTAAATTGTGGTCTTTTGAGTATCTGTTCTATTTTTAAATTATATTCACTGGTGGCGGTGGCTACCTCATAAGGGCCGCAGTAATGTCTATCATGAAAATTAAGAAAGCCGGTTTGACTTTACAGCAACAAAAAACGCTTTTTTTTTTTTCTTTCGGTATTTTCGACAGATTGAGACTGAGATGAGACTATGAACGTTCTTAAAATTACGAGAATTGACCCTCAGATAAATAGCGTCTCAGTCACTTTATTCATTAGTAAATTGCAAAAATTAAAATCAAAAGTAATTCATTCAAATTAGGCTGAGAATCAGCACTTTTCGAACATCAAAATTACAAAAGACAGTCCCTCAAAACACCATTTCCTAGTGCTTTCGCTGGGAGGAAGTGACGCATCAAACTCCCCAGCAGCACAGCTGTCTGTTCAGTTAGAAAATACTTAATTCAAAGTCAAAGTCAAAGTCAAAGCATTTATTTCAAATAGGCACTTAACAGGCACTTTTGAACGTCAAAAATTACTAAAATAGAATTGATTCTAGAATCAATTCTATTTTAGTAATTTTTGCGACTAGTCGCCCATTCTAAAATGTAGTTTTCGTATGGAGAAGAATGGGCAAGAAACTCCACCGTTACTCTTTTTAAAATGTTTTACAATATTTTGCATGTACATTAATTATATAATATATATGTGAAGACGATGCACCTAAAATAAAATTACTGTACCACAATAGGTAAAAGAATTAAAAATGAAACCATAACATATAAATTAATATGGTGCTCACATATTTACAAAAATGGTAAAAATAAACGATTGTCATTAAAAAAAAAAATAATAATTAATAGTAATAAGTCAGGGTGTGAGTTAAAATAATTACAGAATGTAAATCAATGTAAAAAAAAATAAGAACAAAGAATAAATTTTACAATTAAATTAGCAACCAGTTTGATTTTGTCTTGACTCTAGATTGTCCTATGGAGCAGGACCAGCATGTTTCCAAGCGTTCTTATCTTGGGTATAATCTTCTAATTTATAGTACGCTTATGGTATATAATTGTATACCATACTAAGTATGTAAAGTAATTAAAATTACAAGACACAGAACATTAAATTAAATTATTTGCCATATGTCAACTACATGCAAAATACTGGTATTCAGTTGCATCGGATTGGACTGGAAGCCGACTCCAAAATAGTTGGGAAAAGTCTAGGCAGATGATGATGTCAGCTACCCACGCCAATATACCAATGAATACAATAATAAAAACTATACGTGGGCACTCGAGCAAAAAAAAAAAAATAATTAAAAAATGTAAATAAAAACTTACTACCAAAAAAAAAGTCTCCAGGCATAAAGCAGACGCTATGTGGCAACCACCAGGCTTCTGGGAGACCATAGATTTAAGCGCCGTTTCTTACCGCGATCATTCGCTTCTTGTTTTCAGGGTTCCGTAGTTCTGACAAGGAACCCTTATAGTTTCGTCATGTCCGTCTGTCTGTCTGTCTGTCCGAGGTTTTGCTAAGAGACCGTTAGTACTAGAAAGCTGAAGTTTTGTAGGAGTGTGTATATCAAATACAAAGTGGTGAAATAAAATTTGGGTTTTTTTTTTTTGGGGTAGCACTGTAGCAGGTACATGTGAAGTGGGGATGAATATTTTTTTCGTCGTCTACCCCATCGTGTGGTGTATCGTTAAATAGGTCTTCTAAAATGACTTGGGAATTGCTAAAATTATTTTTCGATTTAATGCTCCATTTACGAAATATTAAACTTTAAAGTGCAAATTTTGACTAATGGTTGGCGCAACCCGAGCACCTGCCACTCTAAAAGATTTGCCGATTATGTTGCCAAAAGCTCAAAAATTTCATACGCCACACACTAATTATAATCTGAATCATTTTAAAGGATATTGCTAATCCATCACATTAATATTATAAAGGCGAAACTTTGTGAGTGCGTGGGGGTGTGTGTAGGGGTGTCTATATGTTTGTTACTTCTTCACGCTCAAACGGTTAGACCACTTTTGATGAAAATTTCTATGGAGGTAGCTGACACCCTGGATTAACATATAGGCTACTTTTTATCCCGATATTCTCACGGGATTGAAACTTATGCGGGTGAAACCGCGGGGCGCAGCTAGTTGCTTCATAAGTTCGAAAAATTTGTCAGCTCACCAACGTAAAAATAAATGTTGTTGAATTGTCAAAATGAAACCCATTGCTACTGATAGTGTGTTACGGAATTACCCCGCTGTAGCTATTAAACCAGTATCCATAAAGTTGAAACTGAGACACAGCAATACCTTTTCTCCACTGCAACGTCTTAGCAATATACAATACACTAGCGAAGATTTTATTATAAACTAGCAGCACTCCGCGGTTTCACCCACATAAATTTCAATCCCATCCGAATATCGGGATAAAAAGTATCCTATGTGTTAATCCAGGAATTGGTCTTTCTATGTGCCAATTTTCATCCAAATCTGTTAAACGGTTTACGCGTGATTGAGTAACAAACAACCAAACATCTTCACAAACTTTCACATTTATAATATTAGTAGGAGTTCTACGACCACTAAAATTCTATTCTACTAGCAATTTGATAAGGCTGCCCGTCCACGTCAGACTTTTTGTAGCACCGATAATCGGGCCGATTTTACCTCCGATTCTTTTGACCGATTTTGTGACCGACTCAACGTACACGTCCGTCACTTTGTCTTCAACACAACGTCTTTCCCTAGCAAGTGCATGCGGCCGACTGTCGGTCAGTAGTGTGCGTTAACGCATACATTTCCGAAAGTTCCATTTTCACCGATAATCGGATCGGTCGGGATGCGCCGATTTTATTTCTGACCTACTTTTTGTAGGACGTGTGCGTTGCACTATCAGTGTGTTCTATTTTTCTCCTACAAAAAATCGGTCACCGATTATCGGACGTGGGCGGGCAGCCTAAATAAAAGTGGCTTCCGTGTGTGTCTGTGTGACCGCGATGTACTTCTATATGCAATGGATTTTGAAGCTGATTTCACCATCATTTTATCCGGATATATTCATGTGGATTGTGCATAATACATTAATAATAAATAAATATAATTATGTCGGAGATGTTGAGTGATTTTTATCCGAAATTTGATCGGTATCCGCCATGTTGCACGTGGTTGAGCAGAATCAGTGCGCACACCCGGCGCGGTCGAACTCTGGATGTCAATTTGTGTCATGTCGCTAACAGCTAACACACTAGTCTGACCACCTTGGCATCTGACAGGTCAAACGCCAGACGCGACAGTTCATTGACAACCCCGACTCGGACTACTGACTCAATAACAACTGTTGTCGATTTGATTAAGGGTACAATTTAAATGCTCACCAAAAAAATGTTTGACCCTACCAAAAAGGATAAATGGTCACCAAATCTTGTTTCCCTGAAATAGAAAAAATAAAACCCAAAATGAAAAATATTGGCGACGTAGGATGCAAGAGCGAGCGAAGGGCACCCCGAGGTTAGGTTTGGTTAGGTTACTTTAAACCCTTTACACAGCAATAGAAGGAAAATAGGTTCATTTCTACAATACTTTATGAAATACAATTTGGTGAGCATTTATCCATTCTGGCAGGTATTTCGAATTTTTTGGTAGTAAAATAGATAGGTACTTTTCTGGTAGACGTTTAAACACAAGCCTTTGATCAATCGAGTAAGGTATCTTAAATGCTAATAGATGGCGCTACTAGTACGTAAACAAACCTTTTACTTCACTCCTCCGACATAATTATACATAATAATAAAAGTTATATTTATATGTTTATAATGAAATAGAGGAAATAATAATTATAGTGAATGGCCTGATAGCGGAGAGCCTCGACCAACACTTCAGGAGGCTCTCATTGCGCGGCTGTTGCGCGGCTGGGTCTTGACCCAGCCGCGCAACAGTCGATGAGGCTTGATTCAGAAAGCAGTACTCCTGAACTCGCGCATAGTGAGGAGGTTCCTCTTTTTAGAGCCCTAACCACCAACAGCTTGGTATGTATGCAAAATATTGTAAAACATTTTAAAAGAGTAACGGTGGAGTTTATTGCCCATTCTTCTCCATACCAAAACTACCTTTTGGAATGGGCGACTAGAATCAATTCTATTTTATCGTAATGTTTGACGTTCAAAAGTGCCTTTTATGTGCCTATTTGACCAAAGTCAAAGTCAAAGCATTTTTATAAATTATATGTAATTGCTTTTAGTTTGACTTTGACCAAAGTCAAAGTCAAAGCATTTATTTGGCAGGTTTTTTTACTAGGCAGCTTGTTTTTGATATTGATGAGCCACTATTTTTTTTTTCAAATTTTTTTTGTAAAAATATTTTATAATGTAAGTATTCAATAATTATGTTTGAAAAGAAACACACGGAAATATATTAATGTTTTGTCAAATCAATAAAACCATCGTAGCAGGGGCTGATCGCTAGATATTATCAAAATATCATATTATTATCGACTACCTATTACAAATTGGAAACCTACCAACATAAATAATTACTCCTTAAAGTTAATCATGTTTCATATAAATCGGTTCAATCATAGCGCCCACGAATCTGAGCCAACTGACATTAATTTCAGAAACGAAGACTCAAAATGAAACCAATTCCGATTACTGATGCCATGCCACATCGTTTCATTCCGGATTCGCGATCGGTTTCAATTATAAAATCGATTATAATAATCGAATCGATTCTACGAAAATTAATTTTCATAATCTGTAAGTTCATTTGATTACCGTTCGTATTTCGAACTACAGAAATAGATTTGAAAATGTCAGTTCGTATTGGATTGGGTCATTGAAATTATTTGTGCATAGCTGTCAAATTAAAATTAAATTACAGACTCTATTCTATTCTCGTCCTCACAGTCTATTGTACGGTGGGCTGCATCAATTGGGTACCCAAGTTGTATTAAAATTTTCATACAACTGGGGTACCCAATTGATGCAGCCCACTGTACATGACTGTTTTTGACAGTTAATTATTTTCTTTAATTCTTTTTTTAAATATGGCCCGGTTCAGCTAGCAGATATTTTTTCTTCTAAAAAATTCTAACAAACGACTAGGTCCACTATTCTAGTACCAAATTGCTTATTGTGCTACACAAATTGGTATATTTTCTTTTTAAATCCATCAACATTATTAATAATACTCATGGTGCAATATTTGAGCTATTCCCACCCAGCAACAGCCTAAAGTTCTCACTGCTGGGACACAGGCCTCCTCTCTCTGACAGGAAATGCGCCACATGGCGGTAATCCACCACGCGGGCCCAGTGCGGGTTGGTAGATGTCACATGTCTTCAAATTTCGATCTTAAGACGTGCCGGTTCCCTCACGATGTTTTCCTTCACCGTTTAGAGAGCAGTGCTGACGAAATAATTGACACAAAGTAAAGCGCCTGTCTGGGTTCGAACCTACGACCTACGACTCTAAGTCGCGGCCGTTACCACTGGGCCACCACTGCTCGCAAAACGGTGAAGGAAAACATCGTGAGGAAACCGGCATGTCCTAGAACCAAAAATTCGACGACATATGGCATCTACCAATCCGCACTGGGCCCGCGTGGTGGATTACGGCCCCTGTCACCGAAAGGAGGCCTGTGTCTTAGGCTGATTGCGTAAAGTGCCTCCTTGGGATCGAAACTACGACCTACAACTCGTTACACCTGCTCTCAATTGCCGCCCATATATCGGGCGGCAATTGAGAGCAGTTGTAGCTATATATAGGGCGCTATTCCGATACTAAAACATTATTTTTTAGTTTATGCAAAACCCGAAACACGTGTCTAGTATTTTTATGTAAAGAATCTATGTACAAAATTTCAAAACTGTATCATGAAAAATCACAAAGTTATAAGCCTGTTACCTGTTTGTCCGTACAAAAACATGCTCACCCGCGCCGCTCGCGCCGCGACGTCTTGCGCTCATTGATGATAGTACCTAGGTACCTAACCGTTCGGCGCGGAGATTGGATAACCTACTTAGTGTCGCTCGGTGTCCAACTTTTAACCTTTTTTAAATTAAATTATTATTTCTGGGACAAAATATAACATGGGTTAAAAATTATTCGAATTTTAAAAAAGGTTTCGCATAAACTAAAAAAAACGTTGTATACAGGGTTATTGGTAAAACATTAACAACCTCTTAAGAGGTCATTGTACTCATCATTATGAACAACTTTTACTATGGCACCAAACCTGAAATCGCGAAAAATAATCAGCTGTTCCCTACATTTATGTTCGTAAAACTCGTCAATATGAAGGGAACAGCTGATTGAGGTTGTTAATGTTTTACCAATAACTC
Organism: Mesoligia furuncula; assembly: GCA_916614155.1. Lineage (NCBI taxonomy): Eukaryota > Metazoa > Arthropoda > Insecta > Lepidoptera > Noctuidae > Mesoligia > Mesoligia furuncula. Next base: position 24,829,961 of record OU744793.1, read on the forward strand.
TGTATATGGCGCTATTCCAATTATATAGTAAGACCTAAATATCTATGACAGACGTGACGCAACAGAAAGTTATTCGCATATTTCCATGGTATTTTCCATTACTTGTTATGAAGGAAATCATATGAATAATACATGAACTCTGAAATTATGACGTAGTTTATGCAGTTTTAGTTAGCTATAATGTGCTTGTACCGATGCGATGGCAATGTGCAATATGTCTTTGTGACGTCATCAAATACAATGCAATGTTAAGGCTTTAAAGTTAGTGGAATAAAATCTGCAGATCGATACTTCAGTCTTCTTTCCCGAAGTAAGACTCGACGCACTAGCATCATCGGTTGAGTGTGAAAAGTTGAATGTCATATAATTTTCTGTCGTTACGCGACGCATTTTCCGTCAGGTGCGTACCGGCCCTAAGAACCGAATAATGACCTATTGTTTTAACACAAAAACTGCGGTCGTCCTTTGTTGAAAAACAATTCACATCAACTTTAAAAAAAAACGGTCAATTTTTTTTCAGACTCGCACACGTAGGTTTCCGTACGACCATACAGTATTTAGGTAACACTAAGCAGCAGAATTGGGATACAGGTAAACGAGCGAAACAGCTCATTTAATTTCTACAGTTAATCGTTAGAAAACCAATTACTAACACTACTGTAGATACTAATTAATACTCTGAACTTCAAAAGAAACTCTGAGTAGTTCCTAGGCCAGGATGTGTCGCGACCACATCTGAACGATCACCGTCGCTCCATGGTCCGTATCGGACACCATACTCAATCCTAGACTCCGCACAACGCTAAACAAGAGCGCCTGTGTCTCATTTTAAGTACATAGGAAGTTTAAGTGCCTACTCTTGGAAGATCCGACAAATATACTTATTCTATCGTATATAATTTATATAGCAGTGATGAACATCTGGAGCAAACAAGAGCTCTACCTGACATTTTAAAACGATGCTTTGTGTAATACGAGCACATTTATTATTCAATGAGAATGGAGGAACACGGGTTTTAATGGAACACCCTGTACGTGAATATGGAACAAGGCCTGTTGTACACGGGAGATGAAAACACTCTATAGTGAGGTAAACGATATACTTGTATGGTATGATTGGTATCTCTACTAGATGCACAGATATTTCGTCATGAAAATGTAAAGCCATTCTTCCTTGTATTGGCACGAACGTCACCTCTCATTCATGAGGTTGTGTGAATTTGACTTTTTACATTCATATGTTGTGATTGATTGTAATTCTGAATCTGACAATGATTATAATTCTGTAAATACGTATTTGTAATACGGCCGCAAATCATATTTTAATCAACGCACAACTTAATACTGACCAGCAAATTGCAAAAAACGTAGGTAAAAAAAATTGAATTTCGCGGGCTACCCTGGCGCTTTCGCCTTAAATTAATTTGTGACCATAAATCTACCTGCCTCATCCTCATCATCATCATTTCAGCCGAAAGACGTCCACTGCTGGACATAGGCCTCCCCCAAGTTAGGGGGGGTTTGCCATAATCGCCACGCTTGGCAGGCGGGTTGGCGATCGCAGTATAGTATGGTGGTGGAATGCATAGAGAACGCTGCTGCCCATTCTCCGGTACGACCCTTAGTTGCCTTTTACGACACCCACGGGAAGTATGGGGTGGTGCTATTCTTTAAGTCCGGCACCACACAGACAGACAAATCTACCTGCCTACTTGCCTTTATTTTATCATAATAAGCATATTTTATGTTGACAAACTTTACGTAGTCTTATTTATCTCCATCACGTAAACTCCGTCCGTCACAACTATGCCAGAATAACTCATGCGTGGATAAAAATATAAGCCAGTCAGCAGGGCTGTCTTCCCAGGATCGAAGTGATGGACAGTCACGACCACAAATATGTGAACACTTGGCAACTTTCAATTGCGATTATTTCGTGAAATAACGAATGCAACGTTGAAATACGACACTTTACACAGACCTATGGGATCGAAAATACTTCGTTCGTAAAAACATAAAATTTCAATCAAAACTAAAGGAGAAAATCGTCTTTGAATAACGCCAAGTGTATACATACTTTTGCTCGTGACTGGACAAGCGCGTTTATACTAACTATAGATTTTTACACCACGGTTTTTACTTCCCAAAATTGGGGGAGGCCTGTCCAGCAGTGGACGTCTATCGGCTGAAACGACGATAGATTTTTACATCGATTCTATAATGATCGTAATTAATATCGGAATAGAGTATTGTAGAAACGTCCCTTGTCGGGCCCTATCAGAATACCAGTGCTGCGGTATTTATTTTTTATATCACAGCATTATGCTTGGAGCAACCTTTTTGACCTCGCACAAGTCTTTTTCTTTGGTTTATTTATTTTTTTGAATGATTTCAAAGTAACTTTGTTAGTTTTAAAGTTGCTCATTTCTAGGGTTCCGTACCCAAAAGGTAAAAACGGGACTCTATTACTAAGACTTCGCTGTCTGTCGTCCGTCCGTCCGTCTGTCTGTCACCAGGCTGTATCTGAAGAACCGCGATAGCTGGACAGTTGAAATTTTCACAAATTATGTATTTCTGTTACCGCTTTAACAACAAATACTAAAAACAAAATAAAATGAATATTTAAGGGGGGCTCCCATACAACAAACGTGTTTTTTCGGCGTTTTTGCCTTTTGGTACGGAACCCTTCGTGCGCGAGTCCGATTCGCACTTGGCCAGTTTTTAACTATTTATATTTCCTGTGCGTGTCTTAAATGACATATTTTCCATTCTTCAAAGCCAAACTAGTTTTTGTCGTATTACTAACTTCGAAAAACCCACCTAAGGACCTAAAAGGCATACAATAGAAACACGATCGCTTCTCATTTCCATTCCCTTGCATCATGTCTCGTAAACTACACGTGTCATGCACAATGTACACAAACGTAACGGATCATGGCCGGGACTGACGTGACGTGACGTGCCTGACGACAGATCGCGACCTGTCAGCACGTCCCTACTGTGAAATGTGGCTGAAATCAACCTTTCATGTAACAAGAACATTTACATTTGTCATTTTGTACTCTTTTCTCTTTGGAGTGGGACGACACAGGCTGATTTATTTATTTACTAGCTGTGCTCCACGGTTTCACCCGCATAAGTTTCGATCCTGTGGGAATATTGGGATAAAAAGTAGCCTTTATGTTAATCCATGATGTCAGCTACCTTTATACCAAATTTAATTAAAATTGGTTTTGCCGTTTGAGCGTGAACAAGTAACAAACATATAAACACACCCCCACCACACACACTCACAAACTTTCGCCTTTATAATGTTAGTGTGATTTATCTATACATAATTATAATAAAATAGTAGCAAAGTCAAAACCGTACGTTGAATATTTTTAGAAAAAAATAATTGCTGCCGAAAATATAGTTTTTAGAAATTTTGTGTTTCTCTGTTTGTCTGGATGTATGTTCCGGATTGGCACAAAAACTACGGAATAGATTGTGTTAAAATTTTTCACAAATGTCCTTAAAGGTGTGGTCATCGAATCTTCTATATCCAGGTTTTCATACATGATACAATAAATAATATAAAATAAGATCTAGAGACAAAAACCCTTTTTAAATGGATGCCGTGTCTTACATTCTACCGCCTTTTTTAATAGATTTTTCACCCAGCTTTTCAGCTATCGACTTATAAAATGTTGATCAAAACTCATCATCGTCTGCCTAGCCTTTTCCGAACTATGTTGGGGTCGGCTTCCAGTCTAACCGGAAGCAGCTGAATACCAGTATTTCACATGGAGCGACTGCCTATCTAACCTCCACAACCCAGTTACTGGGTAATACGATACCCCTTGGTAAGACCAGTTGTCAGACTTTCGGGTTTCTGACTACCCGTAACGACTGTCAAAGATTCACGAATGACAGCCGGGACCAACGGTTGTTTAACGTGCTTTCTGAGGCAGGGAGGGGTCTCGGTATGTAAAGATGGTCACTCATCCACAGACCAACCGCGGCAAGCGTACCTTGACCTGATCGATCGAGATGTGCGGCTGTTATTATTTAGCCACGGGCCCCTCAAGATGTTGTTCGAAACTATCTACATCCATTTTCTGGCACAGCTACCAGCAGAAATAAAACTCAAGTCTATATCCTACTGGCAAAACCACCTTCTTTATTATTAACTGCACAATAAGAGAGAGAGAGACATGCACATAAGCTGGGCTTACTTAAAACGTCTTGCGTCTGTCTCTTGCATCTAATATATGCAAGACAGAGTGACTAGCACCTTAAGCCGTGCCTCGGATATATTTGACGTCATACGGCGAGAATAATAGGTATTCTTAGTCCAGCACAAAGAGGATCGTACGTCAACTAAGACTAACTTGACTATGAATAAGACCTGTTTGATGTTGTTAAAGTAGTAGGGATTATTTCAGGCATGTTGTTATAGACATTGAAATCTCCTAGGGTGAGCCAAATTTATACCCGATTTATTATTGCACAGGATTTTCAATTCTCAGCGCTGAGATGACGGTTGAAAATCCAACAGTGCACTTTGGCTTTTATTTTGACAATCATTTAGTTGTCACCTAGTGTTAGTCAAAAGCAAACACCATTTCATGCTTTGATTTTTGAGTAGAACAAATTCCAATTTATGCGATAGTTCTTCTTCATTTCGGCTTTAATCGATTCTATTAATATTCTGTTGAAATTATATTGTGAATGTTTACCTAAAATTATTATTAGTTCATCATCATCTGCCTTTGCCCAACCATGTTGGGGTCGGCTTCCAATCTAACTGGATGCAGTTGAATACAAGAATTTTACACGTAGCGACTGCCTATCGGACCTCCACAACCCCGTTACTGGGTAAGGGTATTTTGGTTCCCGGTAAAGACAAGTCAGTACCGATCAATGCCGGTGAAATGGACCCACATTAAATTATGCGCAAATTAACAAATATTTCGCCCACGTGGTTCGTAACGAACTCTTCATGGAACGACTCGTTGTCCAGGGACAAGAGGAGGGCAAGCAGTCACCCGTTCGGTCACCTGCGCGTTGGACAGACCTTATCAAAGCGTCAACACAAACCTCCATAGTTTAGAATTTCCGAGACGCTGAAGACCGGAATAAGTGGAGGAGCATCGCGAGGGCTGCTTTGGTCAAAGAAAGTCAAAGTCAAAGTATTTATTAGTGTGATTTTTGGTGAAATAACAGGTCTTACAGATATTTTACCCCTTAGGGCTATACACTATAAATTTAACAATATTAGAAATTAATTAAAACATTATTGTACTATACAATTCTAATTAAGAAAATACAGAGTCATCAACTAAGACCACTCTGTCAAGAGTGAACGATTAAGGAGGAGGAAATTATGCGCTCACACATATAGACACAGGTAAAACATGTAACCGTTTCCTTCCGAAGATCAACCTGCAGTCGTACGGTACCCGGGAGTCGGGACCGAATACCCGCTTCTTTGTGTAAACACCCTAACACGAAATACGACTGATCTGAGGAGGAATTCTCATAATTTTAAGAACGTTTACAGTTTTTGATCAAGGGAATTGGCCTTCTGGACTTGGTAAGACTGACTTTCTTAGACTTCTTTCTAGACGGGCTTCTGACTACCCGTAACGAATGTCAAATATCTAAACATGACAGCCAGCACTAATAACATCAGTATACAACGTGTTTTTTTCATTTTACTCATCATTATGAACAACTTTTACTACGGGACCAAACTTGAAATCGCGAAAAAAAAATCAGCTGTTCCCTACATTTATTTTCGTATAACTCGTCAAAATGTAATTTTTTTTTTCGCGTTTTCTGGTTTGATCCCATAATAAAAGTTGTTCATAATGACGAGTACAATGACCCCCTAGAGTTATGGGATATCAAAAAAAACACGTTGTATATAAGGTGTTAAAAAATTAACCTTACAAACTTTAAGGGGTGCTTTAGACCATCGAACTGAACAACTTTCACTATGGAACCAACTCTAAAATCACGAAAAAAAATCTGCTGTTTAATACAAAAGTTCAATATCTACTTGATCAAAGTGTATGAAACAGCGGATTTTTTTTTCGTGATTTCAGTGTTGGTCCCATAGTGAAAGTTGTTCAGTTCGATGGTCTAAAGCACCTCTTAAAGTTTGTAAGGTTAATTTTTTAACACCTTATATATCTCCAAAACTAGCATTCCTAGAAGAGAATGTAACAGAAATAGAATGCATTCGAGCGAAACTGTGCAAAGCAATTAATACTCCGCCCCGCAGCTATTCCATCCGCGTTCAGCTCAGTTCCTCTTACTACAAAAGGAAATAAATGTCTTCTGTCAGTCTCGCGATTGCGCCGTTCATTATATCCCGTATTATGAATGATTAAGTATAACAAATGGCTTCGTAATGTAGATAAGACATCTGTCATGGTGATAGGGTTTTTGCCAAGATTGAGAGGATACTTTTCAATGTCGTTGTGCATTTGAGTCCATAGCGGCTGGGAATTGGTTCATTTGGTGGTATATGTAAATAAAAACATCCATACTAATATTAAAAATTCGAAAGTAACTCTGTCTGTATATTACCTTTTCACGCATAAACCACTGAACGGATTTCGATAAAATTTGGCAGAGAGATAGATTGCATCTCGGGGAAGGACATAGGATAGTTTTTATCGACATACCTCGCAACCGAAGCCACGGGCGGACGCTAGTTTAACATAAAATATACACCCACACATTCTTCCTGTGGGGCTACATTCATACATCAAAAGGACAATTTCCATAATTACAAACGTTCAAAATCTAATCGCAATCTCATCTCACCGTCAATCTATGGCTAAAGTTTGTCAAAAATGTAGGGATATTGGTGGCATTTCTGACAGATTGAGACAGATCAGACTGTGAATGTTCTTATCTTAAAATTACGAGAATTGCACGTCTGATCATATACGCACGCGAGTTGCGAGTACTACGCACATAATATTTCTAAAGAATATCACCAATAAAGTCCTAGTGCGTTTCCACTCACATCTGCCTTGTAAACAACTTTTGTTTGTCGCCTTTCATTGATCCTCTAAAAGTGACCAAACCATCTATACAGGATTATTGGTAAAACATTAACAACCTCTTAAGAGGTCATTGTACTCATCATTATGAACAACTTTTACTATGGGACCAAACCTGAAATCGCGAAAGAAAAATCAGCTGTTCCCTACATTTCATCATCATCATCATTTCAGCCGGAAGACGTCCACTGCTGGACATAGGCCTCCCCAAGCTCCTACACTTCGACGGGTTATGTGCTTCTGCCATCCAACGGGTTCCTGCGGCCTTCACAAGATCGTCGGTCCACCTTGTGGACCGACGACTTGTGGGAGGCCTTCCAACGCTACGTCTACCGGTATGCGGTCGCCACTCCAGAACCTTTCGGTCCCATCGGCCATCTGTTCTGCGAGCAATGTGCCCTACCCACTGCCACTTAAGTTTGGCAATTCTTCGGGCTATGTCCTTTATCTTGGTTCTCCTGCGATCTCCTCATTCCTGATTCGATCACGCAGGGAAACTCCAAGCATAGCCCTCTCCATTGCCGTTTGGGTGACTTTTAGCCTTCTTATAAGGTTGATTGTGAGCGACCACGTGTTTCAGTGTTTCACCCTTCGTCTTGAGACACTGCGGTATATGGGACGAGAAGATATGTACGTAGCTTCCCGAACACTGCCCAGCCGAGTCGGATTCGTCGATTGACCTCTTTCTCGAAGTTAGACGTACCAAGCTGGACAGTTTGTCCTAGGTAAACATACTCGTCCGCGACTTCGAGTGTAGCGTCTCCGATCTTTATGAGAGTGTGTGTTACATGGGCATTTGACATGACCTTCGTTTTGTCCATGTTCATTTTGTTGTTTATTCTTGTCAGACCCACTCTTTCGGAGGCTCCACTGAGGTCATCCAGCATTGTACTGAGGTCCTCCATAGTCTCAGCCATGACTACGATATCGTCGGCAAACCAAGGGTGAGTTATGTACTCGCAATTGATGTTGATGCCAGCCCCTTTCAGGTCCAGAACCTTGAAGACATCCTCCAGTGCAGCGGTGAACAGTTTCGGAGAGATAACGTCTCCCTGCCTCACACCTCGCTACAGAAGGATAGGTTTCGACGTCTGATCCTGGAGTCTGACTGACATAGTGGCGTTTTCGGACAGACACTTCAGCACCTCGATGTACCGATAGTCGATCTGGCACCGTTGAAGAGACTGCAGCACAGCCCATATCTCGATCGAATCAAAGGCTTTCTCGTAGTCCACAAACGCTAAGCAGAGAGGCAGGTTATATTCTTCGGTCTTCTGTATAACCTGTCGCAGCGTATGTATGTGGTCTACGGTGCCGTCCCTATATTTATCTTCGTATAACTCGTCAAAATTTCGCTTTTATAATATTTCTGAACATCACAATAAACTAGTCATCTGTAGCATCTTTATGCCCTTTGTACACACACGGTTTTCTTGCCGTGAAAAACCACGGTTATAAGTATGTAGGCATAGTCATCATTGTTGTATGGGTCACTAAGGAAGCTTGTTGACGGACATGTTTTTTCTACAGCGCGCTTTATACTCTGTACTTTAAAAAACCCGGGCCGTGTACAGACGTCAGCACATCAAGCTACTACAATCTGTAAAATTTCTATAATAGATTTTCAACTTTATCGCTAAAGCATAAGGTTCAAAGTTGATTAGGAAATTTGACAGTTTCGGGTAGCTTGATATGCTGACGTCTATACAAACAGCCTTACTTTTCATGACCAATGAGTACTGTAATTAAATATCTCTTGATTACTATTTTTAACCTTGGCCTTGTGAAGGCCGCAGGAACCCGTTGGATGCGGGAAGCACAGGACCGGTCGAAGTGGCGGTGCTTGGGGGAGGCCTATGTCCAGCAGTGGACGTCTTTCGGCTGAAATGATGATGATGATGATGACTATTTTTAGTACATAGACGACATATTGTTACAAAATAGTTGATTTTTCTACTTTTGTATAGTTTTGGTATTGAATGGCGGGCGGCAACAGAATTATGAGTAGTAATCGAGAGATATTTAAGTACTCATGGGTAAAGTTCAGATGTTCTCAGGGAAATTAAAGATGCCACAATTGACCGATTGTAGTTATTTTTTCACGACCATTTTTCCAACACTTACAAAGGTCCAAGAGAAATGCAACAAGGCGAAAACTTGAGGATAAAGAATGGCTTTCACAAAACAAATATTCAAATATTATTGTATGGTCACAAAATGTCCACATGATATAATGTCAAACCGTCAACATGTCAGTTAAATGTCATTTTAACCTTTGGGGAATCGAAAAGGGGACTCGTCTTTGTAATTTTTTGGTACGGGTTTTCACATAAAAGAGAATCGCTTGGGCAATTTGTCAAAAGGTTTGACATCTGTGACATATTAACGTGACTTTGTGTTGGCCTCATTTTTGGAATGGACAATGATTTGCGATTCTGTTTTGTTTTCTTTACCTACTGAATGTTTTCCTGAAATCTATAAACAACATCATGCCTGCACGCCCTGAAGGGTTAAGCAAAAATGCACCTATAGCACACTCACATTTTGCTAGTTATGCATAAGTCCCATGTAAAAGGGGGCAAGTCTATTGCCACCAACCGGGCATAAATGCAGACTTCGTTCTGCTACATAAAAAATCAATAAAAAGTATCCAAAAGTGTCAAAGTGAAGACCTAACCGATATCTTCAAAAGATTGAGCTAAAATTTTGCATACAGGTTTAGTTTGGATGACAATGCATGGTTTGCTGTGTGACGTCATTCTAAATCCAACATGGCGGAACACGCAAGATGGCGGACTAGTTATTTTTTAATGCACTCCTACAATATGGGTATCAAATGAAAGGGCTTCCTAAGAATAACTCGAAAAATAAAGTAACGTTACTCTAAATCCAATATGACGGAACACCGAAAATGGCGGACTAGTTATTTTTAATGCACTCCTACAATATGGGTATCAAATGCTCAGAATAACTCAAAAAATAAAGTGACGTCACTCTAAATCCAATATGGCGGACTTATAAAGATGGTGGCCTAAGATTTTTTTTGCTTTCCTACAATATGGGTATCAAATAAAAGGACTTGCTGAGAATACGAATGAGTTAAGCTCCGTTGCTTCAATCCTTCTGAAATTTTGGTGTACTGGGGTTTTTGGAGTTCTCGATTAAGATATTATTGAGGTCGAATTGTTTGAGTCTGTAGCATCGGTTGGTTAACTTTGACTTGTGTAATTTGGTGAGATAGACGTCAACAGCATTGGTTTGCAACCTGTCTAGGAGAAGGATAACTCCAAAATCAAACCCGGAACTGTGTTTCATAAGGCACAAGATTTACTTATGTAAATAAAAAAGTAAATTAAATAACATGATCTGATTGATTTTATTTTTTTAAATTTTCAAACTACGAGTACCTACTTAAATCTCGCGGCAAGCTTTTATATCTTATAAATTGTGTAATGACGTTATAAGTTGATAGTAAAAGTTTTAAAGGAAAAGTTTATTTTATTCTTCTTAGCGCATTTAAATAAGAGCTGGTTTTTAAAAAAGTTTTTTTTACTTTAAATTTATTAGTCTTATTTTCCAGAGGTTTCTTATATTTTTTTGTTGAGGCTGAGTTACTTTTCTACCTTATATTACTTATCCTGACTTGTTATTTTTTAACGAGCTTTCTTGAGGGACAAGACCTAAACTCAGAAAACGCAAGTTTTAGAAACAATAAAAATAAGTATATGATCGAATACAGTAAACAAAATCAGAAAAATATATGATATTCTTCGGGATATATGCTAGGTGGATAGTGGGTTGAAAACATAATGCAACTAATTTGATACAATAGAAAAAAATCATGAATCTAAAAACTTTCTTTTTACAATAAAAACCATACTAATATACATACGACCATTCAGATTTTTTGTCAGCTTATTCTACAAGCAACATACTAAAATACTAGTGTTTTATTTTTTTAGTCCAAACAATAGATTTTTGTAATTAAATAATTACTTCATATTTTGCAATAAATTACCAGCGGTTGTATCATCGCGCTTCTCTTTCTTTTCTATGCAGTCCAACAGTGACTGCGCTTTAGGTCATGTAAGCCCCTTAAATTACGAAACAAAAAATATACCTACTCATTACGCTTAAGTGGAACGTAAATACTCTTGTGGTTTTATGTAACTTTTATAATAAAGGGTTTTACCTCGAAAAAAAGATTTAATACCAACTCATTTTCAAACAAACCCAAAAAAGTATCAAATACTCATTCTCTTTCATCAAGTCCGTAATTACCCTTCTTAGGTACCTTTTCATTCAAACACACACAGAATACTCAACGTAACAAACTTCCAACAATTCCGTTGAACTTTTCTCCATTTAGGGTACAATCACAGGCCAAATATTTTCATCACCCTATGGGCTATTTTTGTCTGCTCGTTGGAAGATATAATCAGCTATATCGACTCTACATCTCTATTGCGACGCAACATTTATGTTGCGTCGCAATGTCAAAAACCGCATAGTAACATTCAATCATTTTCTTTACATGTCAGATGTAATAAAAAATGTGACTTTGACATACTGACAAAAAAAAAATGGTTTTATACAGGGTGGCATGGCAGGGGCATGGATATGAACGCGCAACCTGTTATCAAGGATTCGTCAACATGTTTCGTCAGTTATTAAAAAAATATTGCAGTTCCATACATTTCCGCCTAGCATTCGTGATTTGAAAACTATTTCTCTATTTAAATGTCGATTAAAAGACCATTCCTCTATACTTTGAATATGTATATATTATATTTTAGCATTATGTATTTATTTAAGTATACTCATGTAATTTTTTTGCATTAAATGTGTTGATAAGTATATTTAATATTTTAGTTTTAGACTTCACACATTCATATTTTTCTATTCTTGTTCTCACACACTATTGTCTACATTTCTTTTTTACTTCTCCTTTCACAGGTCTGCTGGAAGCAATTTCTTAAAAATTAAGCAATATCTTTGTACTCAAATTATAATTATGTCATATCCCTATGTATTTTACTGTGTACGTGAGTAATAAAATAAATCAAATATATAAAACAAATAAAATATATAAAATAAATAAAGTAAATAAAATAAATAAAAGTTTCTACAGTAGTCTAGAATCATGTGCTGAATTCATGGTTACAGTATGCGGGTCGATGTCCCTGATTGGCCAAAGGTGTATGCAATTTTGATCTTTATAATCAAGTGATTAAATATAGTTTTCTATGCTAGTCTATTCAGTGCCCGTAGCTTCAGAAAGTATTACGTGTCCTGATTTGATAAAATAAAGCATTTCAAATCTGATGTAGGTATAAAAGACTTGACTGTACTTACATATTAAGTTAAGGCCATAACGTCGGCAATAATTAAGGCGTCAGCACAAAGGTAAGCGTAAAAGTGGCTGTAATTCGAACGAGTGGAGAAAGCCTTCGCAATGAACGTAATTGTCACCGGCCCTATAGACGTTGGTGCCATTACAACTGCCATAAAGGCGTTGCTAAGAGAATTTTACTGAAAGGCCAAAATTGTGAATGTATTTGCATTTATTTAAGTGTTGTTTAGTAGTTAAATGTAAGCGATGCTCGATCCTTTTTAGCTATATTAAGGGCTGATGCTTTATGTATTTTATTTTATAATTTACGTTATAATATCATCATCTGCCTAGCCTTTTCCCAACTATGTGAGGGTCGGCTTCCAGTCTTACCGGTTGCAGCTCATTACCAGTATTTTAGACGAAGGGACTGCCGACCTGACCTCCACAACCCAGTTACTGGGTATTACGATACCCCTTGGCAGGACTGGTTGTTAGACTTTCAGGCTTCTGACTACCCGTAACGACTGTCAAAGATCCACGAATGACAGCCGGAACCAACGGCTTAACGTGCTTTCCCAGACACGGAGGGGTCTCGGTATGTAAAGATGGTCACCCATCCACAGACCTATCACGGCAACCGAAGCTTAACCTGACCGATCGACCTGTGCAGCTGTTATTACTTAGCCACGGGCTATTACGGGCACGTTGTAATAATAATAATAAATAGATAATTCATTGGTTTAAAAATGTGTATAAACAAAGTGAAGCCCTGACTCCTGCACTGTGCGCTAAGTAACAACACCTGTGTTGCAGGAGCCAGTGTCTTCTCACAATCATTAGGTTCTGGATTTTTTTAAATATACATCGTTTGTATTTACGACAAACAAAAATAATAATTTAAAAAATAGCAAAATAGTAGTTACATTATTAAAGCTAATTATTAAATTAAAACGTTATCGAGTAGACGAATTTTTCAATCAGCAGCAATAGACTGTGAGTGTGTTATGCAATTGCGGTGCTACTGGTTTGCGATTAATATTATTTATTTAAATACTGGCCCGTAATTAAACAAATAATGAAATTATGTTTATGTCTGTAAGTAGATCTTTTAAGACACTTCTACAACATATTTTTTTCAGTATTTTCAAAAGGTGGTGCTAGGATTTCCTATCTAACTAATCCTTGAAAAGAAATGCCGAAACAAACACTGAGGTAACTTTCGCCTTTATAATATTAGTGTGATGGTGTGATAAGTAGGAAGTAGGATAGGATATAACACTTCCAGACAAGGAGTTTAAAAGAGACCCCTATCCTACTTCCTACTTAGCACACTAATATTATAAAGGCACAAAGTTTGTGACTGTGTGTGTGTTTATACGTTTGTTACTTCTTCACGCACAAACGGTTGAACGGATTTGGATGAAATTTGGCATACAGGTAGTTTATAACCAGGATTAACATATAGGATAGGATTTTTTCCTGATATTCTAATGGGATCGAAACTAATGCGGGTGAAACCGCGGGCCGCTGCTAGTCTGTTATATTGAAGAAAAAGCCATTGCAGCTCTCATTAAATGTTGTATGCAGTCCTTTTTATGAACAAGTTATACATATACCCTAACATATTATAAAAATTTCATATCATTTTAATTATATTTATTTTTTTATTTTTTAGTCCGAAGAATTGCCAAACTTAAGTGGCAGTGGGCACACATTGCTCGCAGAACAGAGGGCCGATGGGGCCGAAAGGTTCTGGAGTGGCGACCGCGTACCCGAAGACGTAGCGTTGGAAAGCCTCCCACAAGGTGGACCGACGAACTTGTGAAGGCCGCAGGAACCCGTTGGATGCGAGAAGCACAAAACCGGTCGAAGTGGAGGTGCTGCCTATGTCCTGCAGTGGACGTCTTTCGGCTGAAACGCTGATTATAAAAATTAGCCACTTCCATTTTCATTTCAATTGGTAAATTCCATTGGAAATAATTAGAGAGCTAAAATTAATTAGTAGCTAAGCGATCCACGCTTTCATTCAGTATACATTATAATTTAGATCCTATAAGCGATTGTGGAATAATTAGTGCTAACCGCGTGTGTCAATATTAAATCATTTGGGAAGCTATTATTACTACCTACGTTTATTCATAGAAAATTATTTAAGCATCATGAAATCGTTTTGTGTTTAATTAACGGCAGGTACCTAATTATAGGGAGTTAATTTAGGAGTTAGTAATTGTTAGGAGCTACCGTTGGCTTTTACTTTAAATTATAACAAAGGATATTGTCTTTTAAAATATTTTGGTTATTTTTTTTGCTATTTTATAATGAAGTACATGGGTGTGTGTAATGAACGTGATTTTTTTTTCGATTTTTACGTCTGCGTAAAAATAACCACCACCATACATATTTTATTTTATTCATATTTTATTCTATGCACCATATTTTATTCAAAATGCAGGCGATCTATCATACTTCATACTAATAATATAAACGCGAATGTTTGTCAGGATGGATGAATGTTTGTTACTCTGTCACGCAAAAACTACTGAACGAATTTTGATGAAACTTTACGGTAATATAGCTTATACGATCAACACATAAGATACTTTTTATCCCAATATTCCCTCGAGATCTACATGTATTTGGGTGAAATCGCGGGGCGCAGCTAGTTTAAGATACTTAGGTTAGACTGCAAGCCGACCCTTACATACCTACTTAGTAGGGAAAAGGCTAGGCAAATGATTAATTTTATTTAGAACTATGTTTCACCCGCATAAGTGTCGATTCCGTGCGAACATCGGGATAAAAAGTAGCTCATATGTTAATCCAGGTTGCAGCTACCTCCTTACAAATTATTATCTAAATTGGTCCAGCCGTTTGAGCGTGAAGAAGTAACAAACATATAAACACACGGACACACACACAATCTTTCGCCTTTATAATATTAGTATGATAAAGATATTAATATCCACAAAATAACCATACATCCTTTTTGTGTCTCACCACAAAAACATGCAAGCAAGGTGGTCTGCCATTATTACTGCTCCGCCATTATAAGGAACCCACGGCACTGGCCCACATTGTATTACTGTCATACAATCTATAACACAAATTCTTCTCGACATCCAAAGACCATTTACTTCATAAAATATGCTCTCATAAAACTACATTTGTTACTACGTGATAATAATAAGAACTACCCTTATTTGTAGTCTATAAAAATGCTAGTTCTCGCTGTTCTCGTAGCCACAGTGCAGACAATAACAGTAAATCAGGTGTCCACTATCATACCTGTACAATTTAGGTCCTAAGTGCGGCCATTATCAGGATGTGGGCGGGGTCAGTGCCGTCCCGGGTTCAGTTACAGACGTCTTGAAGTAAGACGTATGATAAAAATAATAGAGGTTTGTGCTCGATTGTACTTGTGTGACTGTGTTTTTAAAACGATTGTTAGTATACAATGTGGTGACAACCCGCACAACATCAAAACAAATGAAATCACTGGCAATGCTAATGCACGACTATTTTGGAACTATGAAATAAATCCTAGCATCGAAATTAAAAAAGTGGAAATTAAAAAAAAGTGGCGATCAGCCGACTAACTATAGTGACTATACTATTAAATATAGACATATTTTCTGAGAAATTAAAATAATTAAAGTTAACCGTTATTACCCAGTAACTGGGTTGTGGACATCAGATAGGCAGTCGCTCCATGTAAAATACTGGTATTCAGCTGCATCCGGTTAGACTGGAAGCTGACCCCAACATAGTTGGGAAAAGGCTAGGCAGATGATGATGATGATGAAAGTTAACCGTGAAATGAAACATTAGGTTCATGGGTGGAATGGAACGTAAGATCATTGAATGAGTGGTGAGAGTGTGTGAATGAGAGGAGGGAATGAAAATGATGAAAAACGTTACGAAGATTAAGAATATTAAGATTTTTGTAGAGCCAAAATAAACGAAGAATTCTGAAAAAGTGTTTCTCTGGTCAAACCCAACTCCTACATATATTTGGTTGAATTTTTGTATGCAGACTGTTAAAGTCATTAGTTATGCAATTTAATTTACTATCGCATAGCGTCTCCACGTCCACAAATCTTTATTTAAAACATACCATAATTAATTTCGGAACTCTGCGAGAGAGTCACGGAGCATGGACGTTAAAAAATCGCGGCGTGATTTTATCGCTCATTGGATTTTCAACTCTCGGAGTTAAGCCGAGCATTGAAAATTCAACAGTCCGCATCCCAGCGCGACAAAAAACACATTGTTGGATTTTAAACTCTGGGCGCTTGCCAGGGCGTTGAAAATATAGCGCGACGCTGTTGGCACAAAATACAGATAGTACAGAAGGCAATCTACATGCAAAGTGTGCTCGAGCAACGCATACATAGACACCGCTCACGGACACGTTATCTCGGACGGGTTCGGAGTTGTGCGAGCGCGGGTGCCATCCGCTTGAGACACGCGTCTGTGAAGTACAAAAATGGAGCAACAAAAAATGGCTATCTAAGCTCGATTTACATAATAGTTTCCTATTTTGAATCAGTATAAACGAAGTAACTTTTTTGTAAGGTATATTCACGCCATCAACTATTTATTACGTAAGTTGAAAACATGGTTTTTTGTTGTGTAGATAATGTGTTGTTTTTAGTGTCATTTGATAGGTTTAGGTCTAAAACGGATAAAGCAAAATAAATTGTGTAAATAGGGTAATCCGTTTTGAAGTTATTAGGGATTTTCAATAGTGAAAATTGAAACAAAATAATGTAAAATTTTATATGTTTTTGTTCTGTAAACTTTTTGTATTGTGATACTATATTTATTGTTTTGTTTTATTATTGTAGAATAAGCTCAACAATAAATCAAACAACTAGATACGAGTGCCACTACCACGATAGTTTTTTGTGCATAAGCCAAAGTTGACAACCCTAGCGCAACCGCCAAACGTATGAAAAGTGAAGTACATACATGTGATTGCCTTCTGTACTCTCTGTATTTTGTGTTGTTGGCGTGGCGACACGTCGCTATACCTACAGCCGGTCTGATCCGCCGGATTAGATGTTTCACATCGAAAAGATTTATCGTTTTAGAAGAAAACACACAAACACCTGCTTTCTGACAGTTTTCTAGTAATTTTTTGTGTCGATCAACACAAAAAATAACTAACACTCAGATATATCTGCCGGAAGAAACTTACCTTTGTACTCAATTCTAATATATGTGGTAACTGTTCATGTGTGTATCATTTTACTAAGTGTATAGTTAACAAAAGAGATATGTATACAGGATCGTCGGATATAGTTGAAGTTTAGTAAGAAACCGATGGATGTAGTCGACTGAAATTTAATTTGACAAATGAGCTGTTTATTTTCTATTAATAAAACAAAATTTTATTCGAGAACATCCATCGGTTTCTTGTTAAACTTCAACTATATCCGACGAACCTGCATACTTATCTCTTTTGTTGACTGTACAAAAATAAATAAATATAAATCAAGTAAACTGCTGTGAGTAGTTGACGAAATTGACTATACGACATTTGATAATGGATTTTGAATTTTTTTTTATTATCCATTAATGTCCCACTGCTGGGACCTTCTGGACACCTTCCTTTTTCCACCTCTCTCTGTCCCGAGCTGCCAAGGACCAATCTTTATTAAAGGTGTCCAGCTCATCCCGCCATCTCCGTCTAGGCCTGTCGCGATGTCGGTTGCCATGAAGCAGGACTCACTGGACCGTAGATTAGGCCCATTGATCGCCTGACATACTAGATAATAATAGATTAAATAAAAACACTGGGAGGCTTAACTCGTGAATAAAATAAAAAGAAGCTATGTTGAATGTGCACCCTATTAGCCGTTTTGTTACCATAATACATGCACAGTACAAAAAGTGACAGACGTCCTAAGGCACGTGTCCCACTGCCAACAAAAAGCGACTATCTATCAATGATTTCCTCGTTCAAGAAACGTACAAAAGGTAGATCCCGTGTAAGTAAAGAGGTTAGATAGATATATTATTAGTCGATCGCTGACTGTTTACACCACGTATACACCGCCGGCGAGTACTCGTTTGTCGCAGCGACAAGAGCTATCAAAGAAAATACCCGCGGAATAAATGCGTAATACACTAACTGTAACAATAGCGAGAGGAACAGCCGCTCGGGTCGATCGATCAGGTTAAGCTACACTTGCCACGGTCGGTCCGTAGATGGGTGACCATCTTTACATACCAAGACCACACCGTGGCTCGGAAAGCAAGTAAAGCTGTTGGTCCCGGCTGTCGTTCGTGGATCTTTGACAGTCTTTAAGGGTCGTCAGAAGCCCGAAAGTCTGACAACCAGTCTTACCAAGGGGTATCGTATTACCCAGTAACTGGGTTGTGGAGGTCAGATAGGCAGTCGCTCCATGTAAAATACTGGTATTCAGCTGCATCCGGTTAGACTGGAAGCCGACCCCAACATAGTTGGGAAAAGGCTAAGCAGATGCCTAACAGTAGCAATAGCTTTCATTTTGACTGTAGAACAACATTCATTGCGTTATAATTACATTGTTGAGATACAGTAGACATATATTTGAGTGGGAGGTAGTCACCTCCTTCTGCCAGGCAGTCATGCTAGCGAAGGAGGTGGCAAGACGGCTCAGGGAGAGAGCTTCCCGTCTCAGCCGCCGCCGGAGACGCTCCGGGCGTCGGGAGCCGTGTGACGACTCCCGGCCACCGTAGGCGCAGGCCTACGGGCGGAGAGTAATGGGTAGCTCACCGTCCGTGCCGGACGGCACGTACGTGTTCCACGCGCGCCTCAAAGAGATGTCAGCATGCATTGAGGGGCCCCTTAGGACCGAAGCCTGCCGGGTCAGCGGGATTGTCCGAAAGGGTTACCGCTGGCCCGGAACATAAAGGGCTTAGGAAGGAACACGGGTGGCTTTTAGTCAGTAAGAGTCTGACACTCCCTCCGCTCCGCCCAGAGCGGGAGGGGTCATTTGATGATTACCCACCCCAAAAAAAAAGTAGACATTTTCGAACATATAAAGCAATACATTAGCAATATCCTTCAAAAGGATTCAGATTGTGATTGAAAATGTGTAACGCAATTAGAGTGGTGCTCATAGAGATGCTCGTTTGGTGGGCTGAACACTCGCCGAGAGACTCATGCTTGGTTACACATCGCTCGTCGCCATCGCTCACCCACTGCTTGTTGCACACCAACTCGTTTTTAATCGCTTCCTCTACCCGCTTCTCGTTAATCGCATGCAGTGGGACAGGTGCCTTATGAGCCCATACTACCTCAACTAAAATTCACTCTTGATCTCGCTCGCACGATAAGTATTGCTCGCGGACTAAAAAAAAAAAAAAAAAAATTGGACATTATTATTGGCATCTTATATGTTCTTAAAAAAAAAATCAAGGAAAAAAAACTGTCAAAGTTCTTCTTCTTAGCGTGTCGATAGCAATCTAAATGTACTCGGCCCAGAATTCGGCTACTTGTTTGGCGCCTTCACCACTACCTTCAGTGCTCGCGGACTGTGTGAGAGCGAGACAGATTGCGGTGCTGGGCAGCAGGCAGCGCCAATAGTTGCCAACATCATTACACATTTTCAATCACAATAGGAATTTGCTTTTAAAGGTAAAAATAATGGGCTGATGGAAAGCGATGGATGAGGTCTATGATGGAACGAGTGTGCCTAGAAAATTCCTAAGGCACTGGATCCCCCACGCATCGACGAAACTCAGCAGGCTGCTTGAAGCCGGACTCTGGTGGGAGGGTGGTCGTAAACTAGGCGGGCGTTAACCCTCGCAAGGGAAGAATTGGCCAGTCATATAAGGTGTTGGCTTTTAACTGTTCAAAATGTGCCCAGCGCTTGGTTTAGTTGAGTAACTGGCGGAACAAACTGCGCTACACGAGAAGGCTTCTTCATGCATCCCAAAAATGAAGATCTACGAATGACAGCTGGGACCAACGGCTTAAGGTGAATTTGAGACACGGAAGGGTCTGGATATGGTCTCATGCACGAACGGACAGACCGCGGCAAGTGTAGCTCCGATTGATCCGTGCGGCTGTTATTATTTAGCCTCAAGTCATATACCTATAATTCTATTCTTCTAGATGTAAAGACAGTCCACATTCTAGAACTGTATAACAGAACGAATCACGACTCAGACAGATTTGAAGCTAATTCCTTCTCAAACCTCATTTTTAATAGAGAAACATCGTTCTTGATTGGGAGCATTTCGTATCTTGGTTTTATTGCAATAACAACGAAGAAATTACACTTCTAAGTACCAAAATTTACACAAAATAATACACAGCTGTGGGCAAAACTCATTAACAGAAATTCTTGAGTATAATCCGACGTCTTGGCAACCAAAGAAAATGACGTTACGAAAATGGCAAAAACGAAATTGCTTACACTAAATTTTTATTACGCCTAAACCTTCTCGTAAGTGCCTGGTGTCAATTAGAAGATTTTTTGAGCTTAGAATCTGGCGAAAATGTACGGGCTAAATAAAATGTACGGTGTAAATAAAATATAATATGGCTGTTGCGAGAGGAGGTTGTTATGTACAGATATACAGAAGAAAATCTAAGAAATGAGAAGGGTTTTCAATTTGGTTTTCTTAGAAGTAGATTAGATATAGCAGAGCAGATGATAATATATTTTCGTAAACCGTATATAAACTGCTTGGTATCCATATTTTGATCATAGCAGATTTATTAATAAAATTTCGTGCAAGGCAAAAATAAAGATGTTGGAAAATGTAAAGGACCAAAATATGCAGGTAGCTTTACAGAATGATATACCTAGCGGTACTATGTAGGACCAAATACTGGTAGGTCATCATGATCGTCCATCATTTCAGCCGAAAGACGTCCACTGCTGGACATAGGCGTCCCCCAAGCATCAGCACTTCAACCGGTTCTCTGCTTCCCGCACCCAGCGGATTCCTGCAGCCTTCACAAGGTCATCGGTGCACCTTGTGGGAAGCTTTCCACTTTCCAACACTACGTCTTCCAGTATGCGGTCAGATCATTTCGGTCTGTTCTGGGACCAACGCCCACTGCCACTTAAATTTGGCAATTCTTCGGGCTATGTCGGTCACCTTGGTTCTCCTGCGAAACACTTCTTTTCTATATATATCGGTCACGTAGAGGATTCTGGTTGGTAGTATGATCTATTTAAAAAAAGTTTTATTTAAAATCAAACAAAGCCACAAAACGTAACACCCAAGAATTCTAATATCTAAGGCGCAAAACATTTGAACGTTAACAGGGAAACTTAAAAAGGTAAGACGAAAAACTTTTAAAACCGCAGATTCTGTCGAAGCGAAAGTGCTTGGAAACTTGGACCTTGCTCCAAGCTCAAAAATAGTCCATTAAAGTTGGCCAGGTATACTGAGGTTACGACTAGTGAAGCAGAAATTGGATGATATATAATGTTTTATATCAGGTTGTTATGAATTTTTTCACGCAAATTATTTAAAGACGGATTTGTTAAAAAAAACGCTTTAATAGCAAGCCGAACTAAAAGTTGAAAATATTTTAAAAATAATTATGAAGAGTTAATTTTTAATTTAATTAAAAAAAATGTGGGGTGCGGTTTACTTTATTTTTATTTTAATAACTTTACTGTTATAAATAGCTTCCAGTGAACTATTTGTATCATTTTTTATGTCATACAACCCATGCTTTTTTATTAGAATCAAAATGATTAATTAACTCTTCATATAACTAACATTTTTTTTCCTACTTTTTAGTTCGGTTTGCTATTAAATCGTATTTTTTTAGTTTTTTAGGAACTATAATTTATTTTATTATTTTAGTCTCAAAATATCATCGAAAGTAGTTATAATCAAGAGACTCCTAGTGATCCTGGTGAGGATATATAAGGCCAAAGTTATGAAATGATTGTATTGTCCATCGGTCTTTGATACAAATTTTGCAAATGCAAATTTTTTAGTTAAACGAACGTCTTCAAGTTACATAGGTAGATAGATTTTTAGTCAAACTTATAAAAGCGTGTTAAAAAGACATGTAGAAAAAAAAACAAAAAAAATTCCAAAAAGTACAATTCAATTGCAATTTTAATTAAAATAGAGTGGTGTGTGTGGGCACGAGAACTATAATAACGATGATGATTGGAAAAACATCATTATTATGCTCTTAGTACCTTTATAACATAATGAGACTATATTTTCACTGCTGGGAAACATGCCTCCTCTCTGTGACAGGAAGGGGGCCATAATCTTCCCTGCGGGTCCAGTCCGGGTTAGTGATTGTCACAAATGTCCTAATTTTTTTGTTTCAGTAAAAAAATTAGCGACGTTTAGTAAATAATTATTTGAAGGTAACAAAGAATTCTTCCGTCAGTCGTTCTCATGACAGTTGCATTAGTCTATTTGTGAAGATGTTTATGAATATTCATTACCGTTACATGGGATTTACATGTCTGCGTATTAACTATTGAGTTAGCAATTTTGAGTGGTCGTCGGTGATATAATATAATTCAATTTTATTTGTAACATTCCTCCGAACAAAAATAATAGGTTGTCCCTGTACAGAATAATTTAATTTTAATGAGTGCTTTCATAGTTTTTAGAGCATTATTTATTGTATTTCATCGGGTTTAAAATTGTTTGAATTTAATTCACCAATTCAGGTTTTAAATGTCAATGGTACGTTGGCATGAACTGGCTGTTCTTTCAATTTAGTTTTTACTTTTTTTTATTATTGGTAGGTATAACTTTCTCTCCGCTAACATCCAATACTTTTATTGATTGAATGAAAATTTTGTTATGCGTTTTCAGAAAGAAAGAAAGAACATACGTTTATTTTTGGTAAAACATGATTCAAAAACCACAAACACAAAAGAGAACGCTTTGGGGGAAAATATACGTCACATTCACGCAAAAGGCCCATCGCTCAGCATAATGCTGTGACCTTATGCAAATTAGTTATTTGGTTTATTTATTTAGACAGGTAAAAATAACAAAACTAAATTCTAACTTAACTAAAACTGTACAGAAACTAGAAAATAGCGTCGAAAAACTCATCCGCATCGCTGTCGTCTGGTAATGTACCCAAGAGACTGGCGGTATTACCACGTTGTATGGCGATGCTTAGCCTGGCCAAGGTAAAAGCCAGCCCTTGTTGTTGTTTGGTTGGTGGTAAAACAAAATAATAAATTTTATCAAAGTCAAAATCAAATCATATTATATACACTTTTGAATGTTCCACCTCCTATCCTGCCCTCTGTGTCCCAGGACATGCAGTCAAAGAGGCCTCTGCACTGCTACCGATAACGCCGTGAAAGTGGTAAAGTTTTGGTCGAACAAGATTAAAATACAGTCGCGCCAGCGACATGAAGAGGAAGAAGAACGTCAAGTTTTACTAAAAAATAGAATTGATTCTATCTTTCTTTCTTTTTTTTATTTAAAATAAATACAATAATATGTACATTTATATGAAAAAATAAGAAAAATAATCGTAGGGCATCAAAAAATTCGTCCGCATCGCTGTCAACAGGAACAGTGCCCAAAAGGCTGCCGGCCAGCATTGCCACGTTGAATGGCAATGCTAATTATTTGGCCAAGAAATAGGCCAGCTCTCTGGTCACGTGAAGTGTCGACTAACCGCTTGGCGATATCTCGAAAAACCAAGTGGGCACTCGGACCCCATGGCCCTAGTGTTTCAACCCCAAACGGCTCGAACATACAACTCCCAATCAGGTTGGAATATTTTCGCCGTTTGAGGTTTTCTGCACCTGCAGCAGCCGCTCCAGCACAGCCCACCGTGCTAGGAAGATGAGATGGCGTCTTTTTTTTTTGTTTTTTTTTTTTATTCTATTCGCCCCTTCTAAAATTTAGTTTCGTATGTAGAAGAACTTAACACCAACATTTTATCTTCAAGTCCGCGTAATCTCTTCAACTCTGCCTCAATTCTATGAAGGGTTCGACCAGTATTCAGAGAATGAAGTCAAGCTATTAAAAACAAAGTCCACTGCTCGTACAAATTCCGAGTAAAAATGCTTGAACGGCAAAAGTTCAATACTTTGTTCGTTGGCTATAAAGACAGGCTATTAAAGTTAAGAGCCAGGTAGACGGGTCGTAGTCACGGCTAGCGATCTGTGAAACACTGATAATATACTATTAGCTATATAAAGTTCTAGAACCTTTTAAATTTTAGATTTGATAATGTAATCATCGCTTCATTGAATTTAAACAGTGATAAAGAAATGTTCATTTCCAATACGATGTCTATTAGTTTTGGTATTTTCAATATTGAGTGTGTGTCAAGCTCATTCACTCTTTGGTAAATAAATAATATTTACTCGCGGTAAATTCAATCTGTTTGCCGCAAGCTCTGTCTTTAGATTTTTTTATGTATATTTACATTAAGTTCAAAAATCTGAGAGGTGCATTCGTAGCCAACTATGGTAAATATAAACCAACTAACTACGGTATACGGCACGATACGGTACGGTAGGCAACTATGGTATATATGGTATATATTTGTATTTTTAAAGTTTAGATTTTTAAGTATTAGCCGTAAGTTGATATTTCATTTTATTTAGTAAGTATGTGTTTGCAAACCACTATTGTATTGGGGTCATCCTGTAAAGATAGTGTGTGTAAGTTTATTAAATAATAACATTAATAAATTCTTTATTGTATTGATAACAATATTCATATTATGTATCTATGTCTCCCTAAAGCTTTAAAGACCACGACTGATATTAGCATAAGTCATCATCTGCCGAGCCTTACCCAACTATGTTGGGGTCGGCTTCCAGTCTAACCGGATGCAGCTAAATACCAGTATTTTAAATGGAGCGACTGCCTATCTGACCTCCACAACCCAGTTACCGGTTAATACGATACCCCTTGGTAAGACTGGTTGTTAGATTTTCGGGCCTCTGACGACCCGTAACGACTGTCAAAGATCCACGAATGACAGCTTATATATGACATTAGCATAAGTATGTGTGTCATAAGTGCCCATGTAGGTTTATGTGAAATAAAAAATTTTGATTTTATGATATTAGCATAAGTATGATATTAGCATAAGTATGATATTAGTATAAGTATCACTGTTATTATTATCCGCCTAAGAAAGAACGATAGGTAAGTGAAAGCATAATCACCCTATACTGTTCCCACTACTGGGACACAGGCACCCTCTCTGGGATAGAGAGTGGGCCGTAATCCACCACGCGGGCCCAATGCGGATTGCTATATGTCACAAGTCTTCGAATTTTTGGTTCTAGGTCATGCTGGTTTTGGGGTCGTGGGATCGGCCACACTTGGTGATGGGGCCTGATAGGGATGGCGGGCTGATACCAGTCGGGGGTGCAGCGAATGTACTAGTACTATGTAGGGTGCAGTGAGTGTATCTTCTGGGCCCCGACTCAACATAATTCCATGTACCTGGGTACATGGTACCATGGTACTGGAGTGAACCGTGGAGTTTTAGTCGGTAGGAGTCCGACATAACCCTCCGTCCTTCCCAGACAAAGGATATCCATAAGGATTTCCCAAAGAGAAAAAAAGGACATGCCGGTTTCCTCATGATGTTTTTCTTCACCGTTTTGAGAGCAGTGGTGATGAAATAATTTACACAAAGTAAAGCACCTGTCTGGGTTCGAATCTACGACCTACGACTCGTAAGTCACGGCCATTACCACTGGACCACTACTATAATAATAATTATTATTATTTCTATCTTTATTTTGTTTCTGGGTCAAGGGTTTGATCCAGAAAGCGGTTCCTTTGGACACGGCCCGCATTGTTAGGAGGTTCCTCTCTCTAGAGCCCTGACCGCCGGGAGCTTGGACCCTGTTCCCGATACCGGTGGGCTACTATTTTTAAATAATATAATAATAATATTTAATTATTTTTTTTACTAATACTTATTTAAAAATATAATTCATATGTATTTAGTTAAATAATGGAAATAATAATATATTTATTAAAAAATTATAAGGCATGAAAATTAGTAAAGTTTTGCTTAAATAAAAATTATATTGCTAAGACTTACGTGCCTGAAGTAGGCAGTCCTGTGTTTCAGGCGAGAATACCTAAAATAGTCTTTTAAAATTAATAAATAATCGAA
This sequence comes from Mesoligia furuncula, assembly GCA_916614155.1. Classification (NCBI taxonomy): domain Eukaryota; kingdom Metazoa; phylum Arthropoda; class Insecta; order Lepidoptera; family Noctuidae; genus Mesoligia; species Mesoligia furuncula. The sequence continues at coordinate 24,856,467 of OU744793.1, forward strand.
AGTTGACAACAGACAAATAATTATATTAGTTTCTAAACTTGATAAATATTTAACGTAGGTGAAATATGTATACCAATATTTACTTTAACACAGTTAGTACTGCTCTCAGATAAGATATAGGAATCGAGAAAATTAACAGAAATGACAGCTGCTTTGTCATATCTTACAATTATTTCATTAAAGTTTCAGCCAGGTAAGCAGGTACTCACAACTAGCCAACTGTGAAATGCTGATAACGTGGATCGGCTACGTTCATAACTTAGTAGCGTTGCTTAGCGATACAACTGTTTAAACTTATCTTTACGCTTGAGCGTTTTGGGTTGGAGAGGACTTAGAACTATTTCGGCCCGTGACTCTGAGTGTGCGAACAGAGGTTTTGTTTTATAAGCTTTCAACTTTTTTGTTAAATTTCTTCGAAATCTTAACAGACTTGAACTACAACAACAGTTTATATAGACAGAAAAAGAAGCCTAAGCAATGTATGGCTAAATCTCAACCAGGAAAATGGAGCGTTGAAGTTTGTATAACATGATACGAGGGCAAGGTGAAAAGTTCTCGGCCTCACACAAAAATTATATTCCAATCAGCAAAACGTTATTTTTTGCACGTGTCGTTAGTTCGTATAACAAGTTTCAACTTTTTCTTGCAAGTAGTTTGCTTACACGAATTTTTGCAGTAGATATCTTGCGTGTTTTTGTTAAAATGTATAAACTTGATTATCGTGCGGTCATAAAATTCTTCGTTTTGGATGTATAAGACTAAGACTTCCAACTGTACCCAAACTTGAAAAAAAAAAATGTTTCTGGGAAGCGCTTTACATCCAATGAAAAAGATGAGCGGGCCGTAGATGTATAATTTCACAGCCTTCTAGATTCTCATTTCCGTGAAGGAATACTCCTGTTAGAGAAGCGCTACACCAAGTGCGTTGAAGTCAAGGGAGATTATGTGAAAAAAAAAAAAAAAAACGAAAATCACAGTCTTTCATTGTCAGGCCAAGAACTTTTCACCTTACCGTCCTCGTATAGCACCTATGAAGAGCAAAGTAGAGGTGCACCTACATAAATAGTACACCCACCATTTCTATGTTTGAATCCCATGTAATAGGCCTCACAACCTCAGCTAGGGCACTTGCGACCACTAATCCAACCAGGCAGTCAGTTTGTTATGATTACAGGAAAATTATTCTAAATTCTTACGTATAAAGATGTGAGCTTTGGTAGTCATAATCATTGTAAAGGTTTAGAATAATAAGTAAAAGTAAAGATAGAAAGATCGAGAGAACTAGGCGTAGCCATTCCACAACCCAATCAAAGAATTTAAAAAGATACAAAAACCAACAATTAACCTTTTGACAGCGTTCGGGAAGCTTCGCAATATCTTCTCGTCCCACATACCGCAGTGTCTCAAGACGAAAGTCTTTGACCAGTGTGTGTTGCCAGTGATGACTTATGGAACAGAAACGTGGTCGCTCACAATGGGCCTTATAAGAAGGCTAAAAGTCACCCAAAGGGCAATGGAGAGGGCTATGCTTAGAGTTTACCTGCGTGATCGAATCAGGAATGAGGAGATCCGCAAGAGAACCAAGGTAACCGACATAGCCCGAAGAATTGCCAAATTTAAGTGGCAGTGGGCAGGGCACATTGCTCTCAGAACAGATGGCCGATGGGGCCGAAAGGTTCTGGAGTGGCGACCGCGTACCAGAAGACGTAGCGTTGGAAGGCCTCCCACAAGGTGGACCGATGACCTTGTGAAGGCCGCAGGAACCCGTTGGATGCGGGAAGCACAGGACCGGTCGAAGTGGAGGTGCTTGGGGGAGGCCTATGTCCAGCAGTGGACGTCTTTCGGCTGAAATGATGATGATGAACCTTTTGACCGCCACAGTCATGTATAGATGACAAACCAAAATGTGCCCAGCACGCCACGGTTCGACTACATGACAGACTTTGACGCCGAGGGTACGTTTTTGATTTTTTGACGTGTGACGGTCAAAAGGTTAAAAACAGCAGACAGTCGACAAAAAACAACGCATGACTAAGTTAAAAATGTTTGAGTCACAACGACCAAGCACAGAGACTTCCAAATCCATATATAAAGGAGCCTTTACGTGTCTGAATACGTCACGACTAAGTAAGGTCGTCGTCGATACACGTGGCCATTTGCACTCAATAATTCCAGGCACTTACTAATGTTAGCGTTTGGAATGTAGCTCTTGTCACTGAAGGGAATTGAATGTTCTTATTAAGAACGAGTCTTAGTCTGTGTGGTGCCGGACTTAAGGAATACCACCACCCCTTACTTCCCGTGGGTGTCGTAAAAGGCGACTAAGGATCGTACCGGAGAATGGGCAGCAGCGTTCTCTGTGTATTCCACCATCATACCACACTGCGATCGCCAACCCGCCTGCCAAGCGTGGCGATTATGGCAAACCCTCCCAAAATTGGGGGAGGCCTATGTCCAGCAGTGGACGTCTATCGGCTGAAACGAACGAACGAACGAACGATTAAGAACGAGTGGGCACGGGTTTAAAAGGATTAGGTGCTGACGATTTAAGGGGTAAGCGTTAGCGCTTCCCCTTTAAATCGTCAGCACATGATTATAATCATTACAATCAGTAATACAACTTATTATGTTAGTATAATCCCAAATGTCAAGATTTCATGAAATAGTCATTCTTTGGGATTATATGGTCTTAGAGAGTTGTGTCGATGACTATAATGATTATAATTATGTAAATACATATTTGTTACGGCCGCGAATCATATTTTATTCAACGTACAACTTAATACCGACCAGCAAATTACAAAAAACGTAAAAAAAAAATAATTTCGCGGGCTACCCTGGCGCTTTCGCTTTAAGACCTTGTTATGGTTCACTTTTTCTTCATTCTTCATCATCTTTCTAGCAACTGCTGGTTTTTGGTGGATTTTTTTTTGGTTCAAGTCGTCTCCAGCATTTTCCTAATCGAATAACTGGGTCTAAATATAAAGAGTTGTATATATATTATACAGTGCTACTGCATTTATATATATATATATATATTGTCTGTGCTGTAGAAATAGCACACTCAGCCACTTCTCTATAATTCCTTTAATCATTCCATCCATGATGTTCCCTTTCATCCATTTTTTCTGACTGTAAAGGTTTCTTGGCGTCTTAGTGGTAACTTAAAATTATATGTGATCTTAACCTTTTGAATGTCTTAAATTACACAGTTCGACATAAGCAATTGTCTTTCTATTGTGTCTCTAATTACAGCATTCGATGAGTTAATGGACCCCGTCGAGCACAGCTGAATAGTAGGAGACAGGAAGCTTTGAAAACCTTAGCTTAACAGTTATTATGTTTCTTTTATACATTCCATCTCCTAATCCTAAAAACTACCTCGGGTTCTGTAGCCAAACCGCAAAAACAAAACCCTTATAATTTCGTCATATCCATTTATCCGGATGTCACACAGCTATTTAACTCGGAAACTCAACATTATGCCGATGTATTATAATATATATTATAGTTTACTGTACTAATAATACTTATTAAGATAAATATGTCAGCACTTATATTTTGTCATCTTTATCGAGTGATAAAGATGACAAAATATAAGTGAACCAAGAACAATAATAAAAGAACCATATGAGTTTAGAATGAGATATGAAAGACGGGAGTCCGTCTTTCATATCTCATTCTAAACTCATATGGTTCTTTTCGGCCAAATGTGAAAAACTCATAGTGATAACATACATAGACCAAAAAAGCACAAAGTTCCCACTGTTTTAATAGACTGACCTTTACAACCCACGCTAATAGTATGCAAAAATCATACGAAACCTTCCATAACTCACAACAACATAGTATTACATGAAATCTAAAAGCTAGCGTGTGCTTCGGTATTAAACGTTAGTTTTAATTCGCGGCGCGCCCTGCACAGGCGGGGCCGGTGATATAATGATACCTGCACTTAATGTACACTTGTCAACTGCACTTTTAGAGAGTAAAATACTATGTAAGGTCGTACGAAGTGGCCTTAATGGTGGAGGAAGGCGTTTTATGGAAGAAAGTAAGGCGATGTGGGAGTTCTTAGGCAGCCCCCTTCATTGCACCGATAATCGGGCTGATTCTTATGACCGATTTTGTGACCGACTCAACGTACACGTCCATCTCTTTGTCTTCAACACAACGTCCTTCACTAGCAAGTGCATGCGGCCGACTGTCGGTGAGTAGTGTGCGTTAACTTATACATTTCCGAACGTTCCATTTTTCACCGACAATCGGATCGGTCGGGATGCACCGATTTTATGACCGACTATTTTTCTCCTACGAAAATCGGTCACCGACTATCGGACGTGGGCGAGCAGCACTAAAGTGGTGTTAGGGTTTATGTGGTAGACTTATTTTGTGTATTTAATGGCTATTGTTCCGAGATTTATAAGAATATTTATGCATAGGATTTAAATAATATGTACGGAAATAATAATAACAATATGATATCCTAAGTTTAACTAAAACTATTCACAAACATAAATAAGTGTCGAAAAATTCATCCGTATCGCTGTCGACTGGTAATGTACCCAAGAGACTGGCGGCATTACCACGTTGTATGGCTATGCTTACCCTTTAGCTAAGACAAATGCCAGCCTCCGGGTTACAGGGAGCGTCAACCAGCCGTTTTAGAGCAAGCAAGAAAATCTATCCATGTTTCACTAAGGGCTGATTTTTCAATCGACAGATATTTTTAATCATGGAACAAAATTGACGTCTGACAGTTTTTGCGTGAAAGAACTGTCAAAAATTCATAATTATTCCTCCAATAAAATTATTTGGCGTTGGAAAAATCAGCCCTAAGGTGAAAGATAATAAAAAAGGCAGTCAGTAATATTGATAGCGTAGCTGTCTGAAATCTTAGGGAGGACGTTCAGGACTTAATGTTCAGTATCGATTTTCTTGATTATGCTGCGATACAAAATAGAACCTTATCGATTAATAAGGTAGACGCAATTAAGGCCATGCCGTCGCTATAATTATAATAGTCTATTATTTACATGGCCATTATTAGTCGCTCGCATGACTAAAAGTCCCAACTCATTTCTCTAATGTTTTTGCTGATCCGAGTTAAGACAACTACATTCCTCTATTCGTGATTCTTTAAATTTTTCACTAACCGTCGTACCTCTATGCTATTTGGATTTCAAAATTTAACCATTTTGAAAGGCAACAAAATGTAAAGAATCACGAATAGAACAATAAAGCTTTCCCAACCCAAATCAGCCAAAACATTAGACGAGACTTTTAGTCATGCGAGCGAAATATTGTATTAAAATGAGAAACAGTTTCAACTGGGAAGTTAAAATTGTTTCTCCTAAATACAGATTACTCTGTGATCTATCTAAGAGCGAAGCGTGTTAACCAACTATTCGTGTGTACGCCATGTAATTAATAATGTAAGTTCCGTGTCTCGGAAAGCACGTTAAGCCGTTGGTCCCGGCTGTCATTCGTGGATCTTTAACAGTCGTTACGGGTAGTCAGAAACCCGAAAGTCTGACAACCAGTCTTATCAAGGGGTATCGTATTACCCAGTAACTGGGTTGTGGAGGTCAGATAGGCAGTCGCTCGATGTCGTTTCAGCCGATAGACGTCCACTGCTGGACATAGGCCTCCCCCAATTTTTTTTTTTTTTTTTTTTTTTCCATTATCGCCACGCTTGGCAGGCGGGTTGGCGATCGCAGTATGGTATGATGGTGGAATAAATAGAGAACGCTGCTGCACATTCTCCGGTAAGACCCTTAGTCGCCTTTTACGACACCCACGGGAAGTAAGGGGTGGTGCAATTCTTTAAGTCCGGTACCACACAGACACTCGCTCAGACACAGACACAGACAGTCGCTCGATGTAAAATATTGGTATTCAGCTGCATCCGGTTAGACTGGAAGCCGACCCCAACATAGTTGGGAAAAGGCTAGGCAGATGATGACCTTGTAAGTTCCTCGTGTACTAGAAAACGTTTATGTGCTTGAATAAATTATTATGTTTTAAAGGGTAGGTATCACATCATCTGCCTAGACTTTTCCAACCGGTGGTTGGAGTCGGTTCCAGTCTAACCGGATACAGCCAAACACTAGTATTTTACATGAAGCGACTGTCAATCTGACCTCCACAACCCAGTTACTGGGTAATACGTTACCCCTTGGTAACTGGTTATCAGAATTTCGGGCTTCTAACGACCCTTAAGGACTGCCAAAGTTCCATGAATGACAGCCGGGACCAACAGTTCCGAGACTCGGAAGGGTCTTGATATGTAAAGAAGGTCACTTATCCACGGACCAACCACCGCAATTGAATCTTAACATGGATGGATCTACCCGTGCGGCTGTTATTAGTTAGCCACAAGGCCCTAAGCAATTGAATGGCTAGCGCATGCTAAAATAAATGCATCTATGTCATTAAAGTCTATACATAGATGCATTTTTAATTCTGCAACATACTTATTACATGGTAAACTGCTGCGACCTTTAAGCAATTGTCAGATAGGCATTCATAGATGCAAAAAAAAAAATAGAATAGAATACTTTTTATTTGACTTGTCTGTGTGGTGCCGGACTTAAAGAATAGCACCACCCCATACTTCCCGTGGGTGTCGTAAAAGGCGACTAAGGGTCGGAGAATGGGCAGCAGCGTTCTCTATGCATTTCACCACCATACTTATACTGCGATCGCCAACCCGCCTGCCAAGCGTGGCGATTATGGCAAACCCCTCCCTTTGGGGGAGGCCTATGTCAAGCAGTGGACGTCTTTCGGCTGAAATGATGATGATGAAGACTTTTTATTGAAGTGAAAACTTGTTTAGGCGCATTTAGCGCTCTTTCTGAACGCGAAACTGAACTGTCACGCTAGGGTCGGTGACGCTGAATCGGATATTCTCGGCTCTAGTCAGTCGGTGACGCTAAATCGTGGATCCTCCAGCCAGACGGATGTTGTGTCTGGCGGGCAATTGCCCGATGAATCATGTCGGGCCATTGTATCTACGCTTGTTGCGCGGTAAACTCTGCTTGTGAGATGCAGGATTTTGCGTGACACCAGTATGACGCGTTGTTTGCATGTGGCGTTATAGATACCGCTACAAATATACTCTAGGTACTGCGACGTGGCAACAATCATTTATTGACCAATCAGAGTGACCCAAACTAAGTGGTATATGGAGGTATGGATGATGTTCCAGCCAATAACAGCGAAATGCGCCGAACATTATCGAAGCCGTTTAGCTTTTAGGCCCAATATTCCTAACTGAAACCACGTCAATTCCTTAGCTAACCCCGCCAATCTCTCGTTGATTTCGAAAATGTTCGTAGACGTGTCAGATGACGTAACCGCGGGGTGCGGGACGTTTGAGTGGATAGAGAATTACTGCCCTGAATTATACTGTCGCGACTTCAAAGACACCATCACACAGATAGAAACCGAAGGATTACGATGAGTAGGTGTACAAGGTTGAGATGACAGTGAATTAATATGCGTATATCTAGAGACGTTTCCAGTCCGCATACGAGAATTCAGTCACACTATTACATTAATCACACTAATTATAAAGGCGAAAGTTTGTGAGTGTGTGTGTGTGTGTGTTTATATGTTTGTCACTTCTTCACGCTCAAACGGCTGGACCAATTTTGATAAAACTTTCTATGGAGGTAGGTGACACCCTGAATGACACGCGGCTGAAACTGCAGGGCACAGCTGGTCAAATATAATTATTCAATAGTTTAGTCACTATAGCTAGTCATAGATTGGCAAAACCCGTAGTCGCCCATCGCCGCTATTTATGTAGTTTATTTGATTTTGTTTATTTCGATGTTTGTATTTATTTGAAAGTTTCAAAATACTCCTAAGCATTAGTATTGCTATCGTTTTTAATTATTATCGTACTAGCTTCTGCCCGCGACTTCGTCCGAGGAAAATTTCACCCTCCCCCCATTCACCCTCTTAGGGGTGGAATTCGAAAAACCCTTTCTTAATGGATACCTACTCTTCACAACGAACACACCTTTCGAATTTCATGTCTCTAGGACCAGCGGTTTAGGCTGTGCGTTGATATATCAGTCAGTCAGTCAGTCAGGACTTTGAAATTTTATATTTATTATCGTATTGTCTTCCCCATATTGTCATCATGTGCCTAGCCATCTCCCAACTAAGTTGGGGTCATCTCCCAGTCCAACCGGATGCAGCTGAATACCAGTATTTTACATCGAGCGACTGCCTATCTGACCTCCACAACCCAGTTACTGGGTAATACGATAACCCTTGGTACACTGGTTGTCAGACTTTCGGGCTTCTGACTACCCTTAACGACTGTCAAAGATCCGCGAATGACAGCCGTTGCAACAGCTTAACGTGCTTTCCGAGGCACGTAGGGGTCTCGGTATGTAAAGATGGTCACCCATCCACAGACCAACCGCGGCAAGTGTAGCTTAACCTGATCGATCGACCTGTGCAGCTGTTATTATTTAGCCACGGGCCCCTCAATACCAGTAAAGTGATAATGTCCCTAAATCATTAAGTAGTTACACTTTTGGCACTAATATGACTGAGTCTGTTAATTTTTACAGTGCTGTCGATAGACTCCATAAATTAACTAAATCACCAATTGGGTATTTTAAGAATTTTTAAAGCGGCAAATGCCATAAGGCTATCGGACTCGAAAACAAATTCCACGAAATAGGTACTAAAAATTAGGATTTTTGTCTTCCATATTAGAATAAAATAACAGTAGCTGCGCTATGCAGGTCAGATAAGCAGTCAAATCCATGTAAAATACTGGTATTTAGCTGCATCCGGCTAGACTGGAAGCCGACCTCAACATAGGTAAAGGCTAGGCAGATGATGATGATGATATTAGAATAAAATAAGGTTAATTAGGTCCAGGGTCTGTGTGGTGCCGGACTTAAAGAATAGCACCACCCCATACTTCCCGTGGGTGTCGTAAAAGGCGACTAAGGGGCGTACCGGAGAATGGGCAGCAGCGTTCTCTATGCATTCCACCACCATACCATACTGCGATCGCCAACCCGCCTGCCAAGCGTGGCGATTATGGCAAACCCCCCCTTTTGGGGGAGGCCTATGGTGTGATAATAATTATGTTTTTGTGGTTTATACTTGCTTCCTGTGCTGACTGTACAATTTAATCCAAAACAGACTTGGTAGTGTCGTTAATTGTAAACGACACTACTGGTAGTGCGGCTGGTAGTGTTCTTGCCATAACATGGGCCTATGTCCAGCAGTGGACGTGTTTCGGCTGAAATAATGAATTAGGTCCTCAACGTGGGAATATCTTCACAAACAGTCATCGTTCCCCCATCCCAAGCGTTAAGTAAACCTTTTCTAATTCTTATTGACAACATTAGGGTTCGGCCGGGTGACGAAGAAGTCGTGACGTCACCCAACCTAATTTTAGTGTAGGGGAAACAGGACAGCATCTGATAAGGACAGGCACGGAAGTTTGGACACAACCGAATGAATGAAAGTGCTTTAGTAATAATAATAATAAAACCTTTATTTTCAGGCTACTTTGGCCCATAAATAAATGCCTTACAGACTAACATAATTGTATATTATAATAATACAATGTGTGTTAGTGTATAAACTTAAAACTATGTTAGTAAAACACTTCACTCGAGCACTGTGTTTGTGCGTTCGTGCGGCACTTGTCCGCGGAAGCGACGGAACATTACACCTTGCGGCCAAAAGTCCTCTGCCATGATGAGGTGCAGGTAGCAATTAGGTACCCGCACCACAAACGCCTTAAAGTTGACGTTCCGGCGCGATTTGTGAACTAGTTCATTTTGGACTTGGCATGAGTGAGTCAAAGGGTGATGAACTACCAGCGGGATTGTCCGAAAGGGTTACCGCTGGCCCGGAACATAAAGGGCTAAGGAAGGAACACGGGTGGGTTTTAGTCAGTAAGAGTCTGACACTCCCTTCCGCTCCACCCAGAGCGGGAGGAGTTCATTTGATGATTTCCCATCCGAAAAAAAAAAGGGTGATGAACTATAGTCGCTTTTGTAAACACAGGTAGCATTTAAGGATCTATGGTACAATTTATAAATAGAGGGGCCCGTGGCTAAATAATAACAGCCGCACAGGTCGATCGATCAGGTTAAGCTACGCTTGCCGCGGTTGGTTTGTGGATGGGTGACCATCTTTACATACCGTGACCCCTTCGTGCCTCGGAAAGCACGTTGGTCCCGGCTATCATTCGTGGATATTTGACAGTCGTTACGGGTCGTCAGAAGCCCGAAAGTCTGACAACCAGTCTTACCAAGGGTTATCGTATTACCCAGTAACTGGGTTGTGGAGGTCGGATAGACAGTCGCTCCATGTAAAATACTGGTATTCAGCTGCATCTGATTAGACTGGAAGCCGACCCCAACATAGTTGGAAAAAGGCTAGGCGGGTGATGATGATGGTCTATTTATAAATGGATGTAGAAGGCACCTGATTAACACAAAAAATATCCCTTAAATAACGTCACACAATTGCATCGTGAGTAGAGGGTACCATCTACCTAGTTTTTGGCCCCCGTTCGGACTTATCATTTGTCTGAGCTTTTCGACTTACCGGGATTTTAGTAAAAAAAAAAGAGTTTACTGAAAAAATAAAGACAACTCTCCTTAAAAGCACACCGTTCGGACATTTGTTGGTAAAATCTTTATCTCGAACAAACTTATTGTGGTAATTGTATAGTGGTTACGACCCATTTACCATCATGACTGGACTGGTTTGAGTCAAAGGTATATTCTTCAATGAAGAGTACCTACTTCCTCTGCCAGGGTCGCGGGTCGTTTGAAAGAGATACCGTGGCCCCTATAGTTTAAAGTCTGGCTCGCCCTTCCGCTCCACCCAGAGCGGGAGAAATTATTTGACAATTTCCCACCCCAAAAAAAAAAAAAAAAGTACTTGCTTATAACACCTCGTCTTTCACATGTAAATAAATATACAAGGTGGAGTTTTGAGATAAAGAGAGGGAAAAGGTTTTTTGCGATTTATGACTTTTTTAGTAGGTACCTACTCAAACCTCAGTTGGTCCAATATACTGTATTGGATATACTGTATCAGAAATTTTAGATTGGCATAAAAAAGTGTTTGTGAAAACTGCCCATTTTCTTGCTGACCATACATTATTTTTGAAGTGAATTTTTTGAGATGGGAAAAAAACTGCTTTTTTTCCAACATTCACTTGAGTTATGGAGCGCGGAGAGGTGTTTCAAGTAATAGTTATAATGTTACTATTTTACAACTTAACACTAAAATATACATATTATATATACTATATACAAGTATAAAAAAAGGTAAAGAAAAAGACAGGAGCTCATTGGGCATCAAAAAATTCGTCCGCATCGCTGTCAATGGCACAAGTGCCCAAAAGGCTGGCAGCATTACCACGTTGGATGGCAATGCTTATCCTTTGGGCTAAAAATAGGCCAGCCCTCTGGTCACGTGAAGAGTCAACCAACCGCTTTGCGATGTCCCGAAATACTCGATGAACACTCGGACCCCAAGGCCCTAGTGTTTCAACCCCAAACGGCTCAAACATATAGTAATAGTTATTGGATTAAAATTACTAGATATTAATGTTAATTGACGAATAAATGACATAAGTATTACTTACATAAAAGTGCCTTTAAATAGTTGCAACAGACATCAAGAGTACTATGCTGTGTTATTCGAATCAATTCCCAAAATAAAACACAATTCGTGATCAAAGTAAACGCATAAAACACTTAAAACATTTAACGTGGAACGTGTCCATACATTGATATTGAACGAAAATATTTGCTCGAAGCATATACGGCGAGATTACGGGAATTTATGATTCGTCGGTTTGTATATGATGTCACCAGTGGGCCAGTTCTAAAAATTTTAATGTACAGTCAACAATAGAGATAAGTATGCAGGATCGTCGGATATAGTTGAAATTTAGTAAGAAGCCGATGTCTGTGTAGTGCCGGACTTAAAGAATTGCACCACCCCTTACTTCCCGTGGGTGTCGTAAAAGGCGACTAAGGGTCTTACCGGAGACTGGGCAGCAGCGTTCTCTATTTATTCCACCATCATACCATACTGCGATCGCCAACCCGCCTGCCAAGCGTGGCGATTATGGCAAACCCCCCCCCAAAATTGGGGGAGGCCTATGTTCAACAGTGGACGTCTATCGGCTGAAACGACGAAGAAGCCGATGGATGTTGTCGACTGAAATTTAATTTGATAAATGAGCTGTTTGTTCTCTATTAATAAAATTAAATTTTATTCGAGAACATCCATCGGTTTCTTACTAAACTTCAACTATATCCGACGATCCTGCATACTTATCTTTTTTTTGACTGTACATAATTCAGGAGGAAGAAATAATGTGTTATGTGAATCAAACACGTCATGCTCCTCTCAAAACGGCGAAAGAAAACATCATGAGGAAACCGGCAAGTCCTAGAACCAAAAATTCGAAGACGTGACATCTACCAACCCACACTGGGCCCGCGTGGTGGATTACTGCCCACTCCCTCTCACAGAGAGGAGGCCTGTGTCCCAGAAGTGGGAACATTTATAGGCTGATTATGCATATGCTGAATATTCTAAATTTCTAATTTAATGTATTTTTTATTTTGTTATATCAATCGCAAGCAATACTGCTGAGCATATAAGGTCTTGGGTTCGAGTCCCAGGTCAGGCAAAGTGTTACTGGGTTTTTCATTGCTAATTTCTCAGTAGTATCCTGACTATTATATTATTATTACTATTATATAAATAATGTATAATATAATATCAATGGTGTATTTTAAGTGCACTTCTGTCTAACTGTTCGGGGATGAAATCACACTGTGTGTTTATATGTTTGTTACTTCTTCACGCTCAAACGGCTGGACAAATTTTAATAAAATTTTCTATGGAGGTAGCTGACACCCTGGATTAACATATAGGCTACTTTTCACCCCTATATTCCCACGGGATCGACATTTACGCGGGTGAAACCGCAGCTAGTGTGAAATAAAAGAAAGAAAAAAACATTTTTTGAACCTTTAATGTGCTTTTCACCAATCGCTATAATGACTTTTATATTGAACCCTATGTTCATTTCTTTAAAGTTCTTTACACTAGAATAATGTATGTAACAGCGCAGGATGGCCAGGATTTACCAGAAGCGTTCATATCAACTTCAATATCATCGGGAGTGCTTTAAAAGAGTATCCGTGGAGTTTCTTTTCCATTCTTCTCCATAGGAACCAACTACGCTTTGGAATGGGCCACGAGCTCCATCTTGACCTCTTGAAAACTCAAAGGTGCCTGTAATAAGTTTAATTGAAATAAATGATTTGAGCTTTTAACGTGCACGTTCGTTTTACATAGTTCTCACATGCAAAATTTCCACATGAATGATGTAACCAATATTTTGAAACAACGTGTTGTAATTCGCCCTATCGCAACTATGTAGCCGCAACATCGAAAAGAGGCTTTTGCGCTGCAGTGAGAAGTTTTCTCAACTATTTTGGGGTCGCCTTCCAGTCTAACCGGATGCAACTGAATAACAGTATTTTACATGGAGGGACTGCCTATCTGACCTTCACAACCCAGATACTGGGTAACACGATACCCCTTGGTAAGACTGGTTGTCAGACATTCGGGCTTCTGACTACCCGTAACGACTGTCAAAGATCCACGAATGACAGCCGGGACCAACGGCTTAACGTGCTTTCGGAGGCACGGAGGGGTCTCGGTAAGACTGAGCAAGCGCAGTGGATGAATACTAATTCCTTCTCTATGAAAAAGAAGTCTTTGCCCTGCAGTGCGACAGTCACAGACCAGTATTGCATAAAAAAGTCATCAACACTAAATATAGCCATAGGATCGATTCACACGGGGCGACTAATGAAACACTGTCAAAATGTCAACGCTTATTGTGTCGTTATCAATTAGTTAATGCGTTGATTGTTATCGTGTCACACTCAGGACACCACAGTTTTGAGTGCTTCACGAACTATGTAAGTGCGCGTAAATTAATTTTGGTGCTGGTTCATTGTGGATTTTTATGGTACAGTATCCTGTAGTAGCGAAGGGCCAATTTTTGTGAGAGGTTAGCCGGAGTAGATATCTTTAATATGACTATATTATTTGTCTATAGAATACTGACTGTGCCATTTTTCAAAGGGAAGCCAGTAGGAATCGAGATGTATGGAACCTTCGACACTGGCATCTTGTACCAAGATAGTAAGGTCGTTTTTAGGGTTCCGTACTCAAAGGGTAAAAACGGGACCCTAGGCTCCACTGTCCTCTGTCCGTTTATCACCAGGCTGTATCTCAAGAACCGTGATAGCTAGACAGTTAAAATTTTCACAGATAATGTATTTCTGTTGCCGCTATAACAACAAATACTAAAAACAGAATAAAATAAATATTTAAGGGGGCTCCCATACAACAAACGTGTTTTTTCGGCGTTTTTGCCTTGTTGTACGGAACCCTTCGTGTGCCAGTCCGACTCTCATTTAGCCAGTTTTTAGGTTTCTTTTGCTTATCTACTTCTACTAAGATATTAAAAACGTGAAAGCTTGTGAGATGAGATGAGATGTATATTTGTTACTCTTTCACGTAAAAACTACTCAAAATCAAAATGTTTTATTTCACATAAACCTACATGGGCACTTATGAAACGTCAGAAGCTAGGTGCACGGTTCCAATTGGTCGTTTCCTATGGAGAAGAACCGGCAAGAAACTCCATGGTTACTGTTTTTAAAAATAATTGGCTTTTACAATGTTTCCAGATTACGTTAAGCCTTTGGTCCCGGCTGTCATTTGTGGATCTTTGACAGTCGTTACGGGTAGTCAGAAGCCTGAAAGTCTGACAACCAGTCCTTACCAAGGGGTATCGTATTACCCATTAACTGGGTTGTGGAGGTCAGATAGGCAGTCGCTCCATGTAAAATACTGGTATTCAGCTGCATCCGGTCAGACTGGAAGCCGACCCCAACATAGTTGGGAAAAGGCTAGGCAGATGATGAATGTTTCCAGATTACAGTAGGTATGGGAGGACAGCGCAGGTCTGTCAACAAGTACCAAGTACTTGATAAAATAGAAAATGGTCTACAGATTTAAAGTCTATAAAAGGCCTACAAAGTCCTCACATTTACAAAATAAGAATCTATCAAAAGGATAAATAATAAAAAAAGAAAAATAATAATAAAAACCTACTAAAACCAAGTGTTATGATTCCCATTAAAACCACTAATAAAGAGGTGAAAAATTTCAATTGCCTGTATATAATGTCAAATAATAAAGAAATTATGTCAAAAAGTATATAATGTCAAATAATAAAGAAATTATGTCAAAAAGTATGTAAAAAAAATTAAATAAAAATTAAACATCGTAATTTGAGAGCAGTTAATAGATATTTACATAGTTATGCCGTTAATGAGAAGCCAGGGAAGCCACATGTGCAGAAGGAATCATTGCCAGACTACCTTGTCTTCAACGTAGTCTTTAATCTTATAATATGCTTTTTTGATAAGGACACGTTTGATGAGGGTTTTGAACTTTCCATCGCTAAGTTCTGTAACCGGCTTTGGCAACTTGTTATAAAAACGGATGCTGTTTACTGAACGGCTTTGGATGAAATTTGGCACACAGATAGTTTATACCCCGAATTAACACATTAGATACTTTTTATTCTGAAATTCCGATATTTTATCCGGGATCGAAACTAATGTGGGTGAAACCTCATGGTGCTGCTAGTTATAAAATAAATAAAGTCTATTGCATGATGAAGGCGGCAAAAAGCTTATAGTAAAAGATTGGGAAACCCTGGTCTAATACATCAGGACAACAAGCGGTGTTGTTATGTCTGGTGTTAAATATTTAATTAAACCTTAAATCTTGCATCTGATACTACCAATAGGTAGCCCCATACGTATTGAATAACCAAGAGAGTATTTATCTACGCTCATCATCATCAGCCTAGCCTTTTCCCAACTATGTTGGGGTCGGCTTCCAGTCTAACCGGATGCAGCTGAATACCAGTACCTTACATGGAGCGACAGCCTCTCTGATCTCCACAACCCAGATAATGGGTAATACGATACCCCTTGGTAAGACTGTTTGTCAGACTTTTGGGCTTCTGTCTACCCGTAACGACTGTCAAAGATCCACGAATGACAGCCGGGAGCAACGGTTAAACTGACTTTCCGAGTCACGGAGGGTCTCGGTATCTAAAGATACCACAGACCTCGGTCTCGGTATGTAAAGATGGTCACCCATCCACAAACCAACCGCAGCAAGCGTAGCTTAAACTGATCGATCGACCTGTGTGGCTGTTATTATTTAACCAAGGGTCAGGGTATTTATGTAAGCTATACCTACATTATAACCGGCTATAAGTTCCAGTAACCCTTGAAATGAAAATTTAATTCACTTGCCTATGCAGGTGAATTAAATTTTAAAGCGGCACTATCTCCTTGTCCTTATACTATGTCCTTTAAAATTCACAAAAACAGTTCAGGGAAGCACTCTAAGCCTTTTAAGGCGATTTACACATTCCCAGCGTTTACCGCCACGGAGCTTTGTTTGGACTACTTTATAGCTTAGCTCACGTCCATTATGTTGCAGTGTGAAACGACACTGGGTATAGGTGGCCTAGGTATGGACAGCACCTTAATTGCGGGGGTATTCCACGAAACGCACCAACTTTGAAACAAACGGAAAATGAAATGTCTATCGAGATCATTTATTACGAATCCTTCATGCTCTTCTCAGTTTCATCTTTGATATTTGCATTTAAATTAAATTAATTAATTTGAAATTATTTTTATATTTATTAATATTTAATACTTTGTTTTTTTTTTCGAGGAATACTTCTGGTGCGTATCAAAGTTGGTGCCTTTCGAGGAATGCCCATAATTGCGCAACACACTATCAATCACAATCTGAATAATTTTCACGGATATTGCTAATCCATTGCTTCATATGTTTGAAAAATTTGTCTGCTCAACAACGTAAATAACGCAATGAATGTTGTTGAGCTGTCAAAATGAAAGCCATTCCTATTTTTAATTAACACGCTTTTATTAGGTCGACCTGTATGTAACTAACTATGAATTGAAATCTAAGGTAACTAATTTAACCATCTTACAAGTGTCGTAGCGTAATGAAAATTGGCAGCTGTATATAGTTCTGATGACAATACAATAATATGGTACTGTTGAACTGATCTGATGATGGAGCCGGAAGATATAAACTGGAAATTCATGACGGAAAATCGTATCATAGCTGTTTTGGATTTCTTAGAAAAGTCTTGTCATGAACTTTGACCACGATTAGGTTTCAAGATCTGATGATGAAGCTGGAAGATAGACACTGGCATTCCATTATAGAATATCGTATCATAGTCGTGTTTGCACGCGTGTTTTTCTAGTGTTTTTACCCGACTGCGTCAGAAGGAGGGTTATGTTTTTCGAGTGTATGTATGTATGTATGTAGGTATGTATGTATGTATGTATGTATGTATATTTCTTTGGCACGCTCTGTAGCCTAAACGGCTTGATCGATTTCAGCTTGAGAGGTGCCGTTAGATTCGTCTTAATTGTGAGAGTGACACTGGGTATATCAAAATTGAAAAAAATTAAAATGGCTGATTTTTTGCGCATTATTATGTCTTCAAAAATTTTTTTTTTCTCAAAACCTATCGAGTGGGGTATCAAAATAAAGGATTTTAAAAAGTGATTACAAAAATATATACAACTTATACGGTTAAAAGTAATTCAAAGTGAAAAATCGTTAAAAACACGTACCAAGAACTAAATCGTCTGCGAAATCTTTCACATTTATTTTGTAAACTAAAAAGCTGGAAATAAAAAAAAGTTATTTAAAAAAAAAATAACCCGACTGCGGTAAAAAACTGAAAAGCAAAAAACAAGCCCATTTTAAATTAAATAAAAGTTGGAAGCAGGCGGGACCCTTATCATTTTCATTATATTTTCAAATTCAAATGGGTCCCGCCTGCTTCCAACTTTTATTTAATTTAAAATGGGCTTGTTTTTTGCTTTTCAGTTTTTTACCGCAGTCGGGTTATTTTTTTTTTTAAATAACTTTTTAAACTAATAAATGGGGTCTGTAGTGCTATTCTGTAAAGTTTACTTCGAAACTCATTCAAGTGATGGCATGGAATAGTCTCGCTGACGGTTTTTGAAAACCAATAAGTAATGTTCCTTGTGGTTTATGTACCTCTAAATATGAAAATTTCTGCGAAATATCAACATTTAACGAAACTAATTTTTCATTTTTATCACGTAACTAGCTGCGTCCCACGTTTTACCCGCATACGTCTCGATCCCTTAGGAATGTCGAAAAAACCGGGCAAGAGCGAGTCAGACTCGCGCACCGAGGGTTCCGTAACATCCGGGTTTATGCATAAGGTTTATGTTTATGAAATTAAATGTTTTTTTTATTTTTGAGTTGATTGAATGAATGGTAAATTGTGGTTTACGATTTATGACGTATTAAAAAAAAACTACTTACTAGATCTCGTTCAAACCAATTTTCGGTGGTAGTTTACATGGTAATGTACAGTATGCAACAGAACTCCTTACGCGCGATAAGAGCGTTTTTGCTGTGAAGACCACCGCGCGCCACAGGCCCGTACCTACATCTGTGTGTGTAAGTGATCGAAAGAAACAAAAATATATAGCCGCTTTTACATACAGGGTACGTAATCATATGACCTTGGTGGGTTCATAGGATTGCTAAATTGACTTCATTACAGCGAGCACATATAGCTAGTGACTTTACATATTGGATTAGCAAACGCGGAGGTCTGGGTTCAAATCTCGTGATGAGACTTTTTTTTTTTCAACAATTATCTGTCTCGTTTTTTTTATTATTCGATAGATTAATAAACGAGAATAATAATGTAATAATTATAATATTTTTATTATTATATTGTTAAGCTTAAGTTATTAAGGGATTCAAAATAAAAATAAAATGTTTTAGGTATACTGAAGTGATTTCAAAATGTTTATTCGTTATAATTTTAGAAATACATTTTTAGTTAAAACAGTTTATTTTCTCATAAAGAACAATTAATTGAAGTAAAGCAGGTAATCAGTGAACTACGATCATTAGACTTTAAATATTGTATCTTAGTAATATAATAATATTGTGCTATAATTACTACCGTCACTTGATCAGTCACCGGCAGTTGATCAGAGCAATGTACAGTCGATGCAGTACCCAAGTCCGGTCTACAGTGGGCACTACTGGCAGCTTCGATGTGGCTGTCGGCTTGCACCAGGGTTCAGCACTCAGCCCGTACCTCTTCGTGCTGATAATGGATGCTCTTACATCAGATATCCAAGAAGAGGCTCCCTGGTGTATGCTGTTCGCCGATGACATTGTGCTGGTTGGCGAGAACGGCTTAGAGGTCCAGAGCAGATTGGAGGTGTGGTGGGAAAGACTCGAGACCGTTGGCCTGAGAGTAAGCCGGACCAAAACCGAGTACCTGTTTTGCGATTTTGGCGGTCTCTCCAGTCCTGTGCCCATATCTCTCGCCGGAACGCCCTTACCGATCTGCTCCGACTTTCGGTACCTCGGGTCGCTTGTCCAAGGAGATGGCGAAGTAGACCGAGACGTAACTCACCGGATCAACTCAGGATGGATGAAATGGCGACAGGTCACAGGAACAACTTGCGACCCACGGATGCCCCTCAAGTTAAAGGGGAAAATTTATAAGTCTGTGATAAGGCCTGTCGTACTTTATGGGTCTGAATGTTGGGCCGTGAAGAAGACGGATGAAAAAAGATTGCATGCAGCGGAGATGAGAATGTTGAGATGGATGTGTGGAGTGACGAGAATGGATAAAGTAAGAAATGAGTATATAAGAGGAAGTTTGAAAGTGGCGCCAGTGACAGAAAAGTTGAAAGGAAATCGTTTGGCTTGGTATGGGCATGTGATGAGAAGGGATGAAACGCATGTGACTAAAAGAGTAATGAATATACATGTTGATGGATGGAGAGGGAGAGGAAGGCCGAAGAAAAGATGGATGGATTGTGTGGGGAATGATATGAAAGAGAAGGGAGTGAATGATAGCGTGACGGCTGACAGGGGAGAATGGAAGAAGAAAACGTGTTGCGCCGACCCCAAGTAACATGGGATAAGGGCAGGAAAATGATGATGAATTACTACCGTCACTCCAACAAACCACGACTAGCAAATCTACGCACGTAAATAAAAAAAAGTGCGAAATCCTTCACAATACATATATCACAATACAATTAAATTACTCAGTGGTACTACTTTTTAGGGTTCCGTACCCAAAGGGTAAAAACGGGACCCTATTACTAAGACTTCGCTGTCTGTCCGTCTGTCCGTCTGTCCGTCTGTCTGTCACCAGGCTGTATCTCAAGAACGGCGATAGCTAGACAGTTGAAATTTTCACACATGATGTATTTCTGTTGCCGCTATAACAACAAATACTAAAAACAAAATAAAATAAATATTTAAGGGGGGCTCCCATACAACAAACGCGATTTTTTTGCCCTTTTTTGCTCGATATCAAAAATGGCAACAGGTAGGCACTTGAAATATTCACAAAATACTCAGTTGTATTTTAACTTTAATAATAAATAATAAAATTAAAATAAAATAAATATTTAAGGGGGGCTCCCATACAACAAACATGTTTTTTTCGGCGTTTTTGCCTTGTGGTACGGAACCCTTCGTGTGCGAGTCCGACTCGCACTTGGCCAGTTTTTTATACTGTCAGTGCACTATCTCAAACATCAAAGTTAACAAATCGTACTTATTAGGACTTATTGAGGTTAGGTATAGCTTAAGTATTCATTTTCATTATGAAAAGAAGATTGAAACTAAACCTCAAAATAATCCTTATTACGGATATGACACAATATTATTTTAATATTACTAAAATCAATTTGTAATTTATAACTTAATACTTCGAAAAACCCCCATTATTATCAATGCTATCAAGTAAACCCTGGCGCAGGGATCCTCTATTATTTAAACATAATAATATCTGCATATTTCCATGAATGCAACTTCAACTGTTCATCAGATCTCTAATTCCATCCTTCCCATCACTGTATCTATCATCGCTGTATCTTATCGCAAAATGTAAACGTTCTTGTTTATGATTTCCAATCAAATATAGTTTTTGAGCTGGGTTTCGTTTGCACGGCGAACGCTTCGTGAAGACGTGTCGAATAATTTGGCAAAATATCTCGTTGGTTTAAACCACTTGTTTTATATTCACTGACCAGCTGGGGCCTTCCACTACGCTTTCGACTGGCAAGTGAAGGCTTACCCTCTTCCTTTGACCCTCCGACTCACAGTAGATAACGTCTCTAAAACAAAAATGGTATACTTAAGTTAGGCTACTAGCAAAATTATAAAATAATATTACTATTTTGAAACAAAATTATTTTGAAAATAAAAATGTTACAAAGTAATTATATTATAATTATACTTAATGTTTCCTCATTCCAAAAGTAAATAAATAAAGTTATGGAAATATATATTTTTTTCTTCTATTTAGACCTTATAGTAAATACGATTAAAAAAATAATTACTAGGATCACAAGTTATACCTACTTTAACTAGCTAAATGTTAGATAAAATAATTAAATCATAATACTCACAGTCAGTCCGGTTTCATCAAATATTTGTGATATAATATTAAGTCCACTTTTACGCTGCGCGATAATATCCGCTTTCATCTCAAAGCTTACATTTCAAAATGAACTATTACACAGCTAATAGATTAAACACACGTCACTAACCCACAAAGTCAAAAACCAACCAAGAACGAACAACATTCTATTAGTCGCGGTGAATGAGCCGTAAGTTACCTGCATCTGTCTTCCATACCTAATTTATTTATTTAGATTTCTGTGGGTATACTCATAAAGTTTTACGAATTATGTGAACAAGACGAACATGACACAGAACTATATTCAAAAGCGTGATTATTCGAGTAATTTGCGGGTGTGTGTGTCAAATTACTCATTAAAAGAAGGTCGTAAGTCAAACTAAACGTTAAGCAATTAGTTTGTAAAATGCCCATGGACTTTTGGCGTGGATAGTACATCATATTTTTTTTTAGTTTTATCCTTCTCTTATTTTAGAAGTTACGGGGGGGGGGGACACACATTTTACCACTTTGGAAGTGTCTCTTACGCAAACTATTCAGTTTAGAAAAAAATGATATTAGAAACCTCAATATCATTTTTGAAGACCTACCCATAGATACCCCACACGTATGGGTTTGATGAAAAAAAAAATTTTGAGTTTCGGTTCTAAGTATGGGGAACCCTAAAATTTATTGTTTTTTTTCTATTTTTGTGTAAAAGTCTTAATGCGGTTCACAGAATACATCTACTTACCAAGTTTCAACAGTATAGTTCTTATAGTTTCGGAGAAAAGTGGCTGTGACATACGGACGGACAGACAGACAGACAGACATGACGAATCTATAAGGGTTCCGTTTTTGCCATTTGGCTACGGAACCCTAAAATGTGTCCTATGCCCTAATCCAGGTCATATTCTATCTATGTGTCAAATTTTATCCAAATCCGTTCAGCCGTTTTAGCGTGAAGGTGAAATAAACAAACAGAAAATCAAATCTTTTATCTTTACAAAAGTAGTTTAGATTTCATTTTGATTATCAAAAGTGGGCATTCTGTCACGTTGGCTGTGTTGTTGCTAATAGCAATGTTGTCCCTTTCAATACATTGTTTCTTACGTCTATCTATAAATAAAAACCGGACTTTTGCGAGTCGGACTCGTAAAAAGTACTAAGTAGTAAGTGCGGTACTTATAATAAAAATCAATTTTTAAAATTGTTGTCTTTCTGTCTGTTTGTTCCAGCTAATCTCCAAAACGGCTAGACCGATTTTGATGGGACTTACACTGCCAGATGGCTGATGTTATGGGATATCATTTTATTTTAGATCATCATCTGCCTAGCCTTTTCCCAACTATGTTGGGGTCGGCTTCCCGTCTAACCGGATGCAACTGAATACCAGTATGATCATGATCATTTAGATAAAGAAAAATAATTAGAGTACCGCGCAAAAAAAAATAACTTAGAAAGAAAAAAAATATCTTCCTTTTCAAAACGACACATTATAGGTACCCGATATTCACGCAAACGAAGTGGCGGGCACAGCTAGCGTAGAATGACAGATAAGACATTTTTAATACCTACATAAAGATAAGACAAAACCTGCCGAAAATTACTTTTCTAATTTGAAATCTTTTCACGCAAACGCTACGCAGTTTTTGATTAAAGCAACACTCATTCGAATCGATTCAAAAGGCCTAAATTACCGAAAAATTGTTCGGCAAAGAAAACACAAAAAAATACCAGAGCTCAAAGAAAAACAGAGATTCAAAGAAAAATTTCTGGGTCGCGTTTCCACGTCTTTTGAACGTCATTCTTTGTGCGATGTTGACACTAGCGACATCTGCATGTACTTTAAGCGTGTTTTTATTGTGCTGTGATCACCGCTTTGGTCATAATGATGCGGGGATGTTTATGAGATGCACAGACTTGGTGAAATGATTTAGTATGTATGTATACCGAACTTTGTATGTTCCTTACTTACTACTTACACTATCACTATGACACACTTTAAATCAAATATTATTTGATAGTGTCGTGTATTTTTTCATTATTTGATGGCATTCGTGATACAGAGTAATCCTAGTACGAGTGCCAAAGTTTTAAGGAGATTTACTGTACCCATTCTTCTAGTAATAAAGATTTTTTTTTTTTTTTTTAATGAGGCTTACTAACTAAACACATATAGGTACCTACAGTATTAACCCAAAGTCGTTGACAAATTATTGATCTCGCATGTATTTAAATTACTTATAGGAAAGTACGGCACTATCAATTAGCGTACTAGTACATCGTACAATAAATAGAAAATTGGACATTATTATTGGCATCTCATATGTTCTTAAAAAAAAAAAATCAAGGAAAAAAAAACTGTCAAAGTTCTTCTTCTTAGCGTGTCGATAGCAATCTAAATGGACTCGGCCCAGAATTCGGCTACTTATTTGGCGCCATCACCAGCGTTCTGTCGTTTTTTTTTTCCTCGGCTCCTAAGGGTGCTAGCGTGGTGTTAAATAGCCTATAGCCTTCCTCATGAATTGGGCTATCAAATACAAAAAAAAAAAATTTCAAATCCGACTCCGACGTAGTTCCGTAGATTAGCGCTTTCAAACAAACGAACAAACAAACTCTTCAGCTTTATTATTTACTAGCTGCGCCCTGCGGTTTTACCCGCATAAGTTTCGATCCCGTGGGAATATTGGGATAAAAAGTAGCCTTTATATTAATCCAGGGTGTCAGTTACCTCCATACAAAATTTTATCAAAATTGGTCAAGCCGTTTGAGCGTGAAGAGTAACAAACATATAAACACACACACACACACATATACTTTCGCCTTTATAATATTAGTTTGATTAAGTAGTAATAGTAGTTTGATTGTAGTAGTCGGCCTGCGGGCGGAGAGTAATGAGTAGCTCACCGTCCGATCAGGACCAGGCCCGTGCCGGACGGCGCGTACGTGTTCCACGCGCGCCTCAAAGAGATGTCAGCATCGAGGAGGGGCCCCTTAGGGCCGAAGCCTGCCGGGTCAGCGGGATTGTCCGAAAGGGTTACCGCTGCCCCGGAACATAAAGGGCTAAGGAAGGTACACGGGTGGGTTTTAGTCAGTAAGAGTCTGACACTCCCTTCCGCTCCGCCCAGAGCGAGAGGAGTCATTTGATGATGTCCCATCCAAAAAAAAAAAAAGTGTGATTATATGTATAATACATAGCTTTTGTTATGTAAAATTAAATATTTTTAATTTCTTTTTAATTTTGTGCTTGTGAGTGTTGTGATATTTATTTTGTGTGCCCTAAATAATTTTATCTATGTATCTATCTAATTTATTTAAATGACAGTAACCTTGGTCATGTAATTACAGTCAACTCACGTCTAACAGTTAGACTTTGACAGCACAACGTTATTCAAGTGTCACTAGTGACGTATATCTTACGTTGTTATCCAATTTATTATTTAGTATCAGTTCCGTCTGCAATTTAAATCGGAACATCCAAACTCGTAGCCACTGTTGTAGGCTATAAATAGACTTATTCGGTGGAGGATTTGAACCTGTGCTACATAAAAAAGTAACCAATCGCTTAAAAACAGTTACTGTTGCTGATGTCTATTTTTAACCGACTTCAAAAAAAGGAGGAGGTTACTCAATTCGACCGTATATATATTTTTTTTTTTTTTTTTTTTTATGTGTGTTCGCGGATAACTTCGTCGTTTATGAACCGATTTTGATTATTCTTTTTTTGTTGGAAAGGATATATGCCAAGGGTGGTCCCATGATAAGGAAACCAGGATCTGATGATGGCATCCCAGTGAAATCGAGGGGAACTTTCGAAAATCGTAGGAGCGACTAGTGCGTTTGTTAATTTTTTCATTAAGTATTTTAAAGCACTACAATTTGATGAAGGCCTGGAGTCGATCTGATGATGGAGCCGAAAGACAGTCGAGGGGACTCCTCAACGATTTACAGCAGTTACCTTGTGTTTGGGCTTGATTAATTTGTATTGATGTGAACTTTACACCTAGATGAGTTGCGACTGTCATTAGGGGTCTGATGATGAAGACGAAGGACAGTTAAGGGAATTCCTCAACAGTTTACAGTAGCTACCTTGTGTATGTTCACCGATTACTCGAAGACGGCTGGACTGATTCCAAAAGTTCTTTTTTTATTTGAAAGGGTATACTCTCGAGGTGGTCCCATTATCATCAAGTTGGAATCTGATGAGAGGATTCCATGGAAATCGAGGGAAACCCTCAAATTTTATAGGCAAAGCTACAGCGATTCGGATATTTTTTAAAGTAACTTGAGCATTTGCTCTCGGAAATCATCACTTGGTAAAGTGGAGCTGATGATGAAGATCACAGATGGCCATCGGAACTACTCACTGACAAATATTTCACGGGTTGCGATTCAATTACTTTAATATGGTTGCTAAGCAATTTATGCTCGTCACAATGCGTATTGCGAGTGATTGTTGAGGATCTCCTGGTTCTTACCGGGAGAACTCCTCAACAATTAACGTCCCAGCATCGGGAAAAGCAAAATTTTGTAAAAGGTGATGAACAGTTGGCATTAGGCTATTGTAACTTAGATAAATTACAAACTGACCCACTAAAAAGTGAAAAATAAAAACATTTTTACAAAAAAAAACAACCGACTTCCAAAAAAAACACTACAAATTGAAAAATAACTTTAATTTCGGAAGTCGGTGTCAATAAACGAAAACGCGGAACCGAAGACACCGACTTCCGAAATTAAAGTTATTTTTCAATTTGTAGTGTTTTTTTTGGAAGTCGGTTGTTTTTTTTTGTAAAAATGTTTTTTATTTATAGGATCCTTTTTTATCCGTTCGTGTTTATTTTATTTTTCTTTATGTTTATGACAGATTTAGTCGAATATGACATAGACGGAACAACTTAATATCGCGGAAAAGTGACCTCTCGAACAGTTACCTAGAAAAATCAATTTGACTAGCACCTAATTATTCATACATAACATACAGGGTTATTGGTAAACTAACCTAATCAAACCTAAAATCGCGAAAAAAATATAAGCTGTCCCTACATTTATGTTCGTAGAACGGAGGGAGGTGCTTACAGGACCTATAAAAAAAAACGCAAGTTTTAGAAACAATAAAATTATATGATTTACTAGCTGCGCCCCGCAGTTTCACCCGCATAAGTTTCGATCCCGTGGGAATATCGGGATAAAAAGTAGCCTATATGTTAATCCAGGATGTCGGCTACCTCCATACAAAATATCAAAATTGGTCCCGCCGTTTGAGCGTGAAGAAGTAACAAACATACAAACACACCCCCACACACACTCACACACACACTCACAAACTTTCGCCTTTATAATATTAGTGTGATTAGTGTGATAACTCGTCAAAATGTAGGGAACAACTGATTTTTTTTTCGCCATTTTAGGTTCAATCTCATAGTAAAAGTTGTTCATAATGATGAGTACAATGACCTCTTAAGAGGTTGTTAATGTTTTACCAATAACCCTGTATATAAAAATAATTTAAAAAATGCCGACGTGATGGTTCGGTTCGATTGGTTCGAGGTAGCCTTAAGCACGACATTATGGTTGACCTTTCTTAGTTAATCTAAAAGACAAAACCTTCTTTAAACCTTTCTTTGAGAAAATATCTTGATAAAACCTGGAGTTAAAATTGTCTGAAATTACCATCATGCGATGACAAAGTGAGTTAATCAACGTTATCATCTGCCTAACCTTTTCCCAAATATGTTGGGGTCGGCTTCCAGTCTAACCAGCGCTGGGGCTCTGTCTTGCATTGGGTCGCAGCATAATGCTGAGCGATAGCCGTTTTGCGTGGATGTGACGCATGTTTCCCCCAACCCTTTCTTTTTAGGGTTACGTAGCCAAATGGCAAAAACGGAACCCTTATAGATTCGTCATGTCTGTCTGTCTGTCTGTCTGTCCGTCTGTCTGTCTGTCTGTCTGTCCGTCCGTATGTCACAGCCACTTTTCTCCGAAACTATAAGAACTATACTGTTGAAACTTGGTAAGTAGATGTATTCTGTGAACCGCATTAAGATTTTCACACAAAAATAGAAAAAAAAACAATAAATTTTAGGGTTCCCCATACTTAGAAACGAAACTCAAATTTTTTTTTTTCATCAAACCCGTACGTGTGGGGTATCTATGGGTAGGTCTTCAAAAATGATATTGAGATTTCTAATATAATTTTTTTCTAAACTGAATAGTTTGCGCGAGAGACACTTCCAAAGTGGTAAAATGTGTGTCCCCCCCCTGTAACTTCTAAAATAAGAGAATGATAAAACTAAAAAAAATATATGATGTACATTACCATGTCAACTACCACCGAAAATTGGTTTGAACGAGATCTAGTAAGTAGTTTTTTTTTAATACGTCATAAATCGTAAACCACAATTTACCATTCATTCAATCAACTCAAAAATAAAAAAAACATTTAATTTCATAAACATAAACCTTATGCATAAACCCGGATGTTACGGAACCCTCGGTGCGAGAGTCCGACTCGCTCTTGCCCGGTTTTTTTTGTTTATGTTCTTTATTGCGTCATGTTTACCGCAAATAAACGTATTTTCTTTCTTTCTTTCTTTCTAACCGGGTGCAGTTGAATACACGGAGCGGCTGCCTATTAGACCTTCACAACCCAGTTACGGGGTAATACGATATCCCTTGGTAAGTCTGGTGTCAGACTTTCGAACTTCTGACTACCCGTAACGACTGTCAAAGATCCAAGAGTGACACCTGGGACCAACGGCTTAACTTGGTTTCCGAGACACGGAGGGTCTCGGTATCTAAAGGTGGTCACCTATCCACAGACCGACCGCGGCAAGCGCAACTAAACCTGATCGATCGACCTGTGCGGCTGTTATTATTTAGCCACGGGTCCCTGAGTTAATCAATATCTCAGTATAAAATATGGCTCTTACCACAGTAATGTAAAAATGTCTATGGCTCTTACCATCCATACTTCCTTCCATACTAATATTTATATATACATTACATCACACATGTATTCCGCCAAGTGTTATGCAGTAGTGGCTGCTACTGCGATATAAGTATGACGGAGAAGGGACGTCTATCTCGTTATCACCAGCCATAATTTAACTACTGTGGGCGTACTTGGGCAGTGTTGGTTATTGCGCAATAGAAAAACCGTTTGCAGTTCAAATCAGCGAGCGTAACACACTATCCTTAGCAATGGGTTTCATTTTGACAGTTCAACAACATTGATTGTATAGTTTACGTTGTAGAGAAGACACATTTTTCAAACTTATGAGGCAATGGATTAGCAATATCCTTCAAAATGATTCAGATTGTGATTGATCGTGTGTTACTCAATTAGGGTGCAGATTATAATTTACGAACAAGTTAGTGACACTAGCGAATCACACACTGTAGGTACACGACACGACGATACGGAACGCGAGACAGTTTCTGAAGACATGCTGTCTGTTATCGTCGCTCGCATGACTAAAAGTCCTATGTCATTTTTTAGCCGATTTGAGTCAGGACAACTACACTCTCCCATTCGTGATTCTTTACATTTTGTTGCCTTTCAAAATTGTTATATTTTGAGATCCAAATAAAATAGAGGTACGACGGTTAGTGAAAAGAATAAAGAATCACGAATAGATAAATGTAGCTGTCCCAACACAAATTAGCCAAAACATGAGAAAAATGAGATAGGACTTTTAGTCATGCGAGCGACGGTTTGATGTCCGATGATCGAGAGAGTCTGCTCACCGCTACTGTGGGTCTCTCGTCAACTCCCACGAACTCAGGCTAGACTCTGTCGAGCGCCACTTGGTGCTGGCGTCCCGAATATTCAAACGAATGACAAACGTATATCCGACAAGATGTGAAAGTAACTCTATCCATCTGTCACCCCTAAACTGCTCAACGAATCTGAATCGGCACACAGTTAGACCTGGGTTAGGACATTGGATACTTTTTTTTATGGGGAAATAATACTCATGGTTACTCACCGTCTGGGAAGAACGGAGGGAGATGCTTACAGGACCTATAAACAAAAAAACGCAAGTTTTAGAAACAATAAAATTATATGATTGACTAGCTGCGCCCCGCGGTTTCACCCGCATAAGTTTCGATCCTGTAGGAATATCGGGATAAAAAGTAGCCTATATCTTAATCCAGGTTGTCAGCTACCTCCATACCAAATTTTATCAAAATTGGTACCGCGGTTTGAGCATGAAGAAGTAACAAACATATAAACACACACATACACACACACACACTCACATACTTTCGGCTTTATAATATTAGTGTGACTACAGTAAACAAAATTAGAAAAATATATGATATTCTTCAGGATATATGCTAGGTAGATAGTGTGTTGAAAACATAATACAACTAATTTGATACGATAGAAAAATCATGAAGATACCTATAGCCGTAGCCAAGATACCTGTAGCCTTGACCCCGTAAGGCTATTATCGTTCAGCCACGAGCCCCTTTCATTAGTTAAGTATCAGATGGAAACTGGTATTTTTGTAAATATCCGGGATTATCGTAAACTAGGACTGCACTCTACGCTTAGATTACAAAGGAGTTTACAATGTAAACATTTTAAACGAACCAATGCTTTAACACGAAATTAGAAAACGCTGAAAAATTACTGCCATCAATTGACTAATTATAGGTACTGTTTATTCACTTCTCAAGTTCATTCGTTTTAATACCCTAAGGCAACAAAAAAGCTTTTTAAAAATCGGAATAAAAACTCCCAGCCGAAAACCCAGAAGCAACAAAAATCCGATCATTAACAATTCCCTATCCACCCATTTAATGTTACAAAACAGATTTAAGTCGTACACCGTACCGACGCAGAAACAAACAATATTATTCTGCGCTAAAACGAGACACATAGATCTATTGACACTAAGAGAGAAAGAGATGGGGACGCAAATTTTTGAATCCGTAAGCTAAAAAGGATTAGGTTCATTTATCATGGCGAACACAGGGTTGTGACGTAACAAAGGTCGTCAGTCGTCTAATGAACATTCCTACCTACAGAGAACAAGAAATTGCATTTTGCGAGCTCTAGGCCTGAATTAAACGGTATGACGGTGCAGTTTCAGTTTGTGATGAAGTTAAGGTGAAATGTCATGAGGTCGAGTCACCGTTATGTTTCATTTGTTTTTCGTCTCATTTAGTAACTTTGGTAGATGTCACATGTCTTCGAATTTTTTGTTTTAGGACATGCCGTTGACCTTTCCTTTTTTTTCATACCCTGAATAGAACACTGAACTAAAACTCAATTTATAGTAAAACTCTATAGTAAAACTTAATTTATAGTAAAACTCAATTTATAGTAAAACTCAATTTACAGTAAAACTCAATTTATAGTAAAACTCAATTTATAGTAAAACTCTATAGTAAAACTCAATTTAAAGCAAAACTTAATTTATAGTAAAACTCAACACAAATTAAATATTTATTAACAACATTCTGTACCTCTACCATGAGTTGTTATCGAAAACTTACTCGCTAGCGTCGAACTCGCTAGCGTATTAACGTGGATCGAATAGATTTCGATAATGCTTGCACCATGAGTTTTACGGAGTTTTACGCAGGCGCTAAGGTAAACTCGATAGATCGTGTCGTATGTAACGTCACTTCCTTAAGTTTTATTTCTTTCTTTCTCAGTAATAAGGAGAGAGAACGGCATATATTATGCTCAAAATATAGTGCTATCGCCTATGCTTAAAATGTTATGATAGGCAATAATCCGACTAAATAGAATGGTTGGCGGTTAGTGAACTTCTTAAGGTATTTAGTGGTTGTTGAATTTTTATTCCTTATATGTCACTGTTGTGTCATCGAGTGTCGTTTTCAATTTGTAATTTTGTATTTGTTGACATTGTGTTCACGGCGTTTTTTAATAAAATTCAGTTAAATAAGTTTACAAAATGACAATAATACAATGAGGACCAGTATGGCACAATTTTTAAAAACTGCCTGTCGCTTTTGCGCTAAGAATCGCCGGTTCATTTGTCGCATGGAGCAAAAAGTTGTGTGATCCAATCTTCCAAAGCAAGATACCTACCTAATTGTTCCGGGTCTGGATGTTTGTGCATGTGATATTTGTGTTTGTAAATGCACCCACGATACAGGGGAAATAGTGTCCATGTTTAAAGAAAAAAATGTGTAGTTAGTAGGTAATAAGTATGTGTTTTTATGTCAATTTTTGTGTTTCTTATTTTGTTAAATATGCTGTATGTTTCCCATATAATAATAAAATAAATGAAAAGGTTGTATAAGTAAAATGTCTTTTATTTAAATTTAAGTTAATATTCATCACAGAAAGCCTCCTAGGTAGCTGCGAAATGTCCCGCCCATTGGTAAGCTAGAATTTCATTTTATTGTAATTTTGGCTTGAAATTCACGTTCTTTACGTCGTTGGTCTTCAAATTCAGCGGCCGCTAACATATTCCATGCTAAATAAGCACTTCCAGACATTATTTTGACTCAAAATACTCAAAAACGTATATAATTTCAATGTAAACATATGTTTCACGCGTCAAAATGCTAGTGAGTGACGTAACTACTATCGTAAGCGTATTTTTCGATAGCGTCTGTCAAATTATTAACTCATGGTGCCGTTTTGTATGGCGCCAGCTGAAAAACGTTAGTGACTATCGAATAGATTACGTTAGGTTTCTTACCTATCGAAATCTATAGTACTCATGGTACGAATTTTAATTCTTTCGGTGACCGCTAGGGGCGCTGTACAATATTTCATACATATTATTTACGTAGACGCTAGCGAGTTTTGGCTGTGCAAACTCATGGTAGAGCTACTGTATGTATGGCACGGCTGAATTAAGGGAATTACAGGACCTAAACGCAAAAAAACGCAAATTTTAGAAGAAAAAAAAAGTATAATTATGATCGACTACAGTAAACAAAATCAGAAAAATATGAATGATATGCTAGGTAGATAGTGTGTTCAAAACATAATACAACTAATTTGATACGAAAAAAAAATCGTGAAGATACTTCTAAATACTTTCTTTTTACAATAATAAGCATACTAATATACATACAATCATTCTGATTTTTTGTCAGATTATTCTACAGTACGACCAAACAATAGTCAGTCCAAACAATTGATTTTTTGTAAATAGATAATTGCTTCATATTTTGCAATAAATTACCAGGATTGTGTCATCGCACTTCTCTTTCTTTTCTATGCAGTCCGACAGTGACCGCGCTTTAGGTCATGTAACCCCACGGATATCGATGTAGCCCCCCTAGTTAAGGGGCTTACATTAATTCAAAATATGAAGCAATTATTTAATTACAAAAATCTATTGTTTGGACTAAAAATTAAAACACTTGTGTTTTAGTATGTTGCTTATAGAATCACCATCACCATTTCAGCCGAAAGACGTCCACTACTGGCAGGCGGGTTGGCGATCGCGGGTTCGCGGTGGTGGAATGCATAGAGAACGCTGCTGCCCATTCTCCGGTACGACCCTTAGTCGCCTTTTACGACACCCACGGGAAGTATGGGACTTATAGAATAATCTGATAAAAAAAAATCATAATGATTGTATACATATTAGTATGGTTTTTATTGTAAAAATAAAGTTTTTAGAGGTATTTTCATGATTTTTTCTATCTTATCAAATTAGTTGTATAGGTATGTTTTCAACACACTATCTAGCTACCATATATCCCGAAGAATATCATATATTTTTCTGATTTTGTTTACTGTAGTTGATCATATACTTTTATTGTTTCTAAAACATGCGTTTTTTGTGTTTAGGTCCTGTTAGCCCCTTAAGAGCAGTATTTCCCCCCCTGTTGTGTTAATTGACACATAAGCTCACATGCAGTGACATGGTTCCACTTCATTGCTCACATTCTACATCATAGCTACCTTTACGAGTATTTTTCTCGTTGACTTTTACTCTCGTGATTATTGAATGCTGTAGCTGATATTTTTACTTTACAGGGTACAAGTTAGAGAAGTATTTATGTACATTGAATACAGTAACAATAAAATAGAAGTAACTGAATTAACTATACAGATAAACACAAAAAAAACCGGGCAAGAGCGAGTCGGACTCGCGCACCGAGGGTTCCGTAACATCCGGGTTTATGCATACGGTTTATGTTTATGAAATTAAATGTTTTTTTTTATTTTTGAGTTGATTGTGTGAATGGTAAATTGCGGTTTACGATTTATGACGTATTAAAAAAAAAACTATTTACTAGATCTCGTTCAAACCAATTTTCGGTGGTAGTTTACATGGTAATGTACATCATATATTTTTTTTAGTTTTATCATTCTCTTATTTTAGAAGTTACAGGGGCGGGGACACACATTTTACCACTTTGGAAGTGTCTCTCGCGCAAACTATTCAGTTTAGAAAAAAATTATATTAGAAACCTAAATATCATTTTTGAAGACCTACCCATAGATACCCCATACGTATGGGTTTGATGAAAAAAAAAATTGAGTTTCGGTTCTAAGTATGGGGAACCCTAAAATTTATTGTTTTTTTTCTATTTTTGTGTGAAAATCTTAATGCAGTTCACAGAATACATCTACTTACCAAGTTTCAACAGTATAGTTCTTATAGTTTCGGAGAAAAGTGGCTGTGACATACGGACGGACAGACAGACAGACATGACGAATCTATAAGGGTTCCGTTTTTGCCATTTGGCTACGGAACCCTAAAAAAGCAAAACCGAATTCGAATAAAACCGATCCTTCAAATTAAACCGATCCTTCGAATCAAACCGATCCTCCTCCTTTTTTTAAAGTGGGTTAAAACACAAACAAATTTTAATGGACACTAAGCCCACTTGGGCTTAGAAAGAAAAACATGCTCGTGCTAACTTTCGCAAATGCGATACAACTTTTTCGCAATTTTCAATGCTCGGCTCCGAAAGTTGAAAATCCAATGCGCGAAATAATCACGCCGCGATATTAATATACGTCCGTGCGAACGTAGGCTTAGGCGTCGAAGTACAGACACCAGCACATCAAGCTACCCGAAACTGTCAAATTTTCCCAATCAACTTTGAACCTTATGTTTTAGCGATAAAGTTGAAAATCTATTAAAGAAATTTGACAGATTGTAGTAGCTTCATGTGCTGGCGTCTGTACTTGTATTTATCGCTGTCATCCAGTAACGTGCCCAGAAGACTGGCAGCAGCTTGCCATGTTCAGTGGCAATGCTAATTCTAAAGGAAGTTATATATATTCTTGTGGCATTCCTATCGGGAGGTTAGTAGGTCTAGCAATGGACGTCTGACGACAAAGGAAACCATCACACTAATATTATAAAGGCGAAAATTTGTTAGTGTGTGTGTGTGTGTGTTTATAATTATGTTTGTTACTTCTTCACGCTCAAACGGCTGAACCAATTTTGATAAAATTTAGCATGGAGGTAGTTGACACCCTGGAATAACATACAGGCTATTTTTTATCCCGATATTCCCACGGGATCGAAACTTATGCGGGTGAAACCGCGAGTCGCAGCTAGATTGACTGTATTGTTTAATGTTAAGTCACAACTTCACTTTAGCTCGAGTAAAATAAACGGAAATACAAGAGAAAGAAGCAAGTCAAAACACATTCAACATTCTTTGTCTATACCAACACTACGCAATTTCTAAGGAGCCTTGGAGCCTTAGAGATGTCCAGGTGCGAGTAAAGTTAAAGCAAAATTCAACTACCCTCTTCTGAAAAGAAAGAAAGAAAGAAAGAAAAATGTTTTTTTGCGGTAAACATGACGCAATGAAGAACATAAACAAAAAAAAATAAGAAAGGGTCTTCTCTTTTTTTATTGTGCATGTTAATTATTTGCACACCATGTGTAATGGTAGAATGTAAAGGGGCCATTATAGTTTAAGATCATCATGTTAACCTACATTCTCGCAAATAAATAGGTTTGATTTGATTTGATTTGATTTGATTTGATTTGACCTTACATCGGCATAATTTCCGGCAAAACTCGCAATCCCTATTAATATTTCTTGGCCCGACTTTTGGGAGCTTCATCGAATGCCCTAAAACCAAATAAACTTTGTGAACCTTTCCCGAAAGGATTATCGTTTGTATCTGCGCAGGCAACATATGAACCGACTATAATTATGCTGCGGTAAAGGTGGCGGTAAAGGTAGCGAGCGGTTATTAACCGACTTAAAAAAAGGAGGTTCTGTATGTATGTGTGTTTGCTTGTCCGCGATTTTCTCAAAAACGAATGAACCAATTTTGATGTTTCTTTCACTAACGTGATCTACATACTTTCAGGAAAGGTTTAGTATACAGGGTTATTGGTAAAACATTAACAACCTCTTAAGAGGTCATTGTACTCATCATTATGGAACAACTTTTACTATGGGACCAAACCTGAAATCGCGAAAAAAAATTCAGCTGTTCCCTACGTTTTGACGAGTTATGCGAACATCAATATGTAGGGAACAGCTGATTCTTTTTTAAAGGGTTTAACTAGCCCATTTCAAAAATATAAATATTACTGAAATAAGCCCCAAAATAATTAAATAAGAAAAAAGTTTAACAACTAAAACCCGACTACTGAAAAGGATGAAACAAGAAAGTACCTTCCCGTGGTCGCATGCTACCATAGTTTATATGTACTTATGTTAGTACAGCGGCATGCGACCGCGGGAAGGAACCTCTCTGCTCGACTAGATTTTGACATATGACATACCAGCTGACTCGACGGGATGTTGCGAATTACGTCATGATTTTCAGGAATTTACTTCAACTTTCAGCATTCGAATTTATTAAGAAAAATGTGTTACTGCGCCTATTTGGACAATAAGCTTGTAGCAAATATCTTTAATTATATGCTGATGTCGGTCAAACCGCGTCATTCTACTGCGAAAAATGTATAAAATAGATATTACTACACCTATCCAAAAGGTAGGCATCTTAACACATTGAAGGACACTGAACGAGACACAATAGAAGTTTTATTGTTATTACGTCTATAGGCGTTAAGTGTCCCGCAAAGAGTTAAAATCGCTGAAAATATTTACATAAACCACATAATCTCTTGATGAAAATATCCAAAATGGAAAAATAAAGATATTGTCATTCTCTCTGCATTCTTACTTTTACCATTTTTCATACGTAAGCTACATAAAAAACATGATCAAATCTTGATAAAAATTACTTAAATTGTGTTGCGGCGTGACACTTCTTAGTGCTGACAATCCACCCAATTTTGTTATTTCGATTAAAAAATGTCTTAAAGCATAATCGATAATCGGTATTTATAAAAAATAAAAATTTGTAGAAATTGAATGAAAACTCTTTGGTATATTTTTCATGAATTAATTATTTATTTAAATATAATCATTTTATTTTAATAAGTACAGTGTGGATAGGCGTGTAACTTTTTATGGTTCCCTACGTCCGAATGAAAAAACGGAACCTTTATAGAATCACTCGTGTGTCTGTCTGTGTAGGTCTGTCACAACCGATTTGTTTCGAATCTACTGGACCGATTAAGTTGAAATTTGGTACACTTATAAATTTCTGTGACTCGAACATGGCCGTGTAACATAAATAAATTAATTTATAATATGGGGTCACTTTTTGGGGTCACATTAGAAAATTTAAAAAGCTTTGCATACTGTAGGTACCGTGTGATACCTATATCAAATGAAAGGGCTTGTAGTGAGGGTCACAAATATATTTTTATAAGACCACTGAGACTAAAATAAAAAAAAATACAAAATATAGTTCTGTGATTATAGATTCCAGGAGATCCTATCAGAAGTCTGGTCTTAAAATAACATAGCAAATCTCTCAATATACTGCGACAAAACATGTTCGGAATGTTGGGGATGTTATATTCAATTTAAAGTTGTTATTAGGGTTCCGTACCAAAATGGTAAAAAGCAACCTTTTTTTTTTGGGTGGGAAATCATCATATGACCCCTCCCGCTCTGGGCGGAAGGGAGCGTCAGACTCTTGCTGACTAAACCCCCCAGTGTTTCTTCCCTAGCCCTTTGTGTACCGAGCCAGCGGTAACCCTTGCGGACAATCCCGCTGACCCGGCAGGCTTCGGCCCTGGCGGGTACTTTCCACGCGCGCCTCAAAGAGATGTCAGCATCACGTGAATAAGGAACCCTTATGTTGCGACTCAGTATGTCCGTCTGTCACAGCTGGATATCTCAAGAACTACTAAAGCTATCAACTTGAAATAGTTTTAGGTGACGTTTGCCCAACTATTTTGCAAACAAGAAAGAAATAAAAATATTTTTGTTTTTTTTTTACAACCGGGACTGAAAAGGGTTTTGAAAAATTCGAAGTGGGGCTACTAAGGTATGTGGGGTATCAAGAAAGAGCGTAGTTTGCACATTCTCAAACATTTTTTTTAAGCCGCATGTTTTTTGACTTTTGATAAAAATGTAAAAAAAATACCGTTTCCCCCTTATCTCCGAAGTTTGCATAGAGAAAATCCTGAAATTATTCTATGTGATAGAAGTTTATGTAACGATTACAGGAAAAATAAAACGATGTCTCTAAATCGCACACTCTTTCAGAAATCATCAACAATAAATACATTAGTTCCACTATCGGTCATGAGATAGCGCTGACCTAAAACTGCAATATTCTACACCGCAGCGTGCAGTGTTAAAATTCTCTGAAGCATAATAGGTCTCACCGATGAAAATTTAAAAACATAAGATGGTACGGAACCCTCGGAGAGCGAGTCCGACTCGCGCTTGCTTGTTTTTTTAATGTTATGCTTAAAACACTTGTTATGAAAATATGATTTTTTGGCATTTTTAATCTCAAATAGCAGCCAAGGGGGTTAATTGCAGAGTTTCGCTGTAATAGTAAGAAATGCTCAATATGTTATTCCCCTAAAAGTGACACAGGGCCGTTGCGGGTGACGTCAACATCGAAAGGGATAAGAAAACAGTACTTTTCTTTTCTGGCCGGCACTTTAATTTTTGGGTGCGTTATGAATGATGAGTTTATGAAATACAAACTTATTTTTTCAGTCGATCAAATTAATGATGAGCATTGTGCATGCGTAAATATTCAACCCAACTACCGAACTTTTCACTGTGCGTGGTCCGACATAAACAAGGCCAGTTTTTAAAATTACGTTGGGTTAGTACCACAAGTTTTATGGAGAAGGAAGGCCTCTTTATGATGAATTCCTTCTTCAGAAAACGTGAGCATAGAAAGTGGACCTGGCAGAGCCCGGATGGTGCAACTAAAAATGAGATTGACTTCATTATGTCGACGAAGAAGCAAGTATTCAATGATGTCTCTGTGATCAACGCGGTGAAAACCGGAAGTGATCACCGTATGGTAAGAGGCACATTGAACTTAAATATCAAGCTGGAAAGATCTCGACTGATGAAGTCTACGCTCCGCCCAGCACCGATCCAGATCCAAAACCCCGAGAGCTTTCAGCTCGAACTCCAGAATCGTTTCGAATGCCTAGGGAGCTCCGTGGACGATTATAACGATGGGTTCGTGGAAACTGTCCATACGGTCGGGTCTAAGATCTTCAAGACCCGCCGTACGAATTCAAAAAAGAAGCTCTCTGATCCTACTTTGCGGCTCATGAAGGAGAGGCGCGATATGATCCTGCAGTCTACGGATGATGCGCTAAATTACCGGCAACTCAATAGACGGATCTCTAAGGCCTTGAAAAGCGATCTTCGCCGTTTTAATACAGATCGTATTAAGGACGCGATAGATCGAAATAAAGGCTCCAAGGTCTTTGCTAGAGATCTGTCTATTGGGCAGAGCCAGCTTACGAGACTGAAGACCGATGATGGCAGGATTGTATCCGACAAACCTGAGCTGTTGAGAGAGATCGAGAGGTTCTATGGACAGTTATACACGTCAACAAATAACCCCGCTATGAATCTGGCAAACGACCCAAGAGCTAGATTGACCCGGCACTATACCGAAGACATCCCGGACGTCAGCCTGTACGAGATTAGGATGGCTCTGAAGCAGCTCAAAAACAACAAGGCACCGGGTGATGACGGAATTACGGCCGAGTTGCTGAAGGCTGGCGGAAAACCCGTCCTGAAGGCCCTTCAGAAGCTGTTTGGTTCCGTCATACTCGAGGGCAAAACACCACAGGCATGGAACAGGGGTGTGGTGATACTTTTCTTTAAGAAGGGCGATAATGCCCTCCTTAAGAATTATAGGCCCATCTCACTCCTGAGCCATGTCTACAAGCTGTTTTCGAGAGTCATCACGAACCGTCTCGCGCGCAGGTTTGACGACTTCCAGCCTCCCGAACAAGCCGGATTCCGTAAAGGCTTTAGCACCGTAGACCACATACATACGCTGCGACAGGTTATACAGAAGACCGAAGAGTATAACCTGCCTCTCTGCTTAGCGTTTGTGGACTACGAGAAAGCCTTTGATTCGATCGAGACATGGGCTGTGCTGCAGTCTCTTCAACGGTGCCAGATCGACTATCGGTACATCGAAGTGCTGAAGTGTCTGTACGAAAACGCCACTATGTCAGTCAGACTCCAGGATCAGGCCTCGAAACCTATCCTTCTGCAGCGAGGTGTGAGACAGGGAGACGTTATCTCTCCGAAACTGTTCACCGCTGCACTGGAGGATGTCTTCAAGGTTCTGGACTGGAAAGGGGCTGGCATCAACATCAATGGCGAGTACATAACTCACCTTCGGTTTGCCGACGATATCGTAGTCATGGCTGAGACTATGGAGGACCTCAGTACAATGCTCGATGACCTCAGTAGAGCCTCCGAAAGAGTGGGTCTTAAAATGAACATGGACAAAACGAAGGTCATGTCAAATGCCCATGTAACACCCACTCTCATAAAAATCGGAGACGCTACACTCGAAGTCGTGGACGAGTACGTTTACCTAGGACAAACCGTCCAGTTAGGTAAGTCTAACTTCGAGAAAGAGGTAAATCGACGAATCCGACTCGGCTGGGCAGCGTTCGGGAAGCTACGCAATATCTTCTCGTCCCACATACCGCAGTGTCTCAAGACGAAAGTCTTTGACCAGTGTGTGTTGCCAGTGATGACTTATGGAACGGAAACGTGGTCGCTCACAATGGGCCTTATAAGAAGGCTAAAAGTCACCCAAAGGGCAATGGAGAGGGCTATGCTTGGAGTTTCCCTGCGTGATCGAATCAGGAATGAGGAGATCCGCAGGAGAACCAAGGTAACCGACATAGCCCGAAGAATTGCCAAACTTAAGTGGCAGTGGGCAGGGCACATTGCTCGCAGAACAGATGGCCGATGGGGCCGAAAGGTTCTGGAGTGGCGACCGCGTACCGGAAGACGTAGCGTTGGAAGGCCTCCCACACGGTGGACCGATGACCTTGTGAAGGCCGCAGGAACCCGTTGGATGCGGGAAGCACAGGACCGGTCGAAGTGGAGGTGCTTGGGGGAGGCCTATGTCCAGCAGTGGACGTCTTTCGGCTGAAATGATGAGTACCACAAAAAAAAACAATTTATATTACTCAAGTTAACTATTAAATACAAAACTGTCCAAGTGCGAGTCGCACTCGCACACGAAGGGTTCCGTATCACAAGGCAAAAACGCCAAAAAAACAGGAATGTTGTATAGGAGCCGCCCCTTAAATATTTATTTTATTCTGTTTTAGTATTTGTTGTTAAAGCGGCAACAGAAATACATCATCTGTGAAAATTTCAACTGTCTAGCTATCACGGTTCATGAGGTACAGCCTGGTGACAGACGGACAGACGGACAGTGGAGTCTTAGTAATAGGGTCCCGTTTTTACCCTTTGGGTACGGAACCCTAAAAACTACCAAGTTCATACAACTAATAAAACATATTGAAATGTAAAGTGATTGCGGAATACCCAATTTATCCAATTAATTTATCATCATTCCCAAACTTTTGTTAAGCCTACCTAGAAAATGTATACTGGGCATTCTGTAGCAAACTATTGGAAAGTATCAAAAATAAATAATTGTATTTTATAAAAATGATTTGAAGCGGCGAGCGCATTCCGAAGATAAATTCAAATATAGAACCAATTCGGCGCGAAATTCAATGAATGACTATGGTCAAAGGCCCTCAGTTATTGACTCAGTTTTAATATAATGTCCAAAAAACTATTATAATTACATTAAAAAATCATAAATCATTGTTATTAACAATTCTTTTTATATTAAAATGATTTTATTTTAATTTCTGAGTATCGATTTCCGACATTCGACATATTAATTACTCGAGTCAATCGAAATTTAAAAAAAAATCGTTTATCATAATCGCTTTCACACATCATTACGATAAAAAAAAACAATAATGGACGGCGATTCTGAACACAAATTGAGTAGTGGTAATGAATAATACGTGTTATTGGACCCTGTGTTTCAATATTACGTTAAGATTTGGGCATTGTCGTGTTGTTTATAATATTTTCAATAATATTTGTCTCATTTTAAATGTTATCTACATGTGTATGTGTGACATTTGTGAAAAGTAAAAATGTAAACACGCACGTTTGGCGCGCAACTTCGACATTTGATATCAAAAAACTTCATTACCGCTACTTATTTAACTTGGGCAATGGATGAATTCGTCAAATAATTAAATGATGTATGCCCCACTGCCCCTGTGGTGGAGTTTGGATGTTCGAAATTTCCATTTTTTATGTTTTTTAGCCTCGACCACCTCTGTCAACAAAATGGCGATTATCGCATTTACAGACTTAAATTTAATAAAGGTAAATTAATAAGCTTGCGCGCTAAGTATGCAATATTTATTGGCGTTAGCGTATGAGTTTTTTATCCAACTCTCTTAATTAACGCACATTCATAAGATTTGATGGGTAGCATAATGAAAATTTACATAATCAATGAAGAATGTCGTATGTCGTAATTCCTGGGTCCAATGGGACCCAGTACCGAGCCGGCGGAGGTTCGTGTGTTCGGGTCCATTCGGGGGCGCTACCGAACTATACGGTTAATGTTTCATCCATTTCAGTAGTCGGGTTTTAGTTTTTAAACATTATTGACTTTGTAGTGTTTTTTTTGTTAAAGAACTCTTCGATATAGAATCTCATGGCAACTCATTGGATAAGTATTACCTACATTTGTTTTTTTTAATTTTAGCGGGAAAACTTTTCATTTAAAACCATTTAACAATTTTAAAACTCAACCGACCTTTAATAAAAGAAAATCTAGTTTTATGCTGTCTCCGTCACTCCTCGGTGTATTGTAAAACAATAAAACAGAAAGAATTTAATAAATGTGTTGAAGTTTTATATTGTCTGCGGGAGTAAGTCAAACAAATAATTATTTTTGAAACATTTGCTTTTTTCACTGTTGTAGCTCAACGAATGTTAAATATCAAAATTAAAAAAAATATAGGTATAGTAGTCAAAATATTAAAACTTTGAAAGCCTATTCCATAAATCCTTCGGGAGGCCAATATTCATCACATACCTATGAAGCCTTAAAACTGATAAAAAATAAGGTACAAAAGCGATTGGCTCAAAATCTACACTCCTGTGACGAAGTCACGTTCATGAATGATGGAATATCTAACGACATGGATGCTTGGCTGTATAGCTTAAGTGTGTACCTTGGTAGATTGAACATGAGAGAGGGTGGATTATCTGAGATAAGTGCTTTACTCAACCAATGGTACTTAGACGTCATGTTACCTATATGGGACAACTAGTAATAATAATAATAATCTTTATTATGATACACACAAGATTCATGGTACATAAGAGCAGAAGTACAAAGTAACATGGTATATCTACATAAATCTATACAGTAACCCTGTCTCCTAAACTAGGTAGTCCTGTATCTTAGGAGACAGTGTTAGGCCATACAGGGCGGTAAGTCATGTAGGTATAGCGGCAGCCAGGGTGTTTAGCGTAAGGATGGTACAGTAATACATTATTTTGTGTGTGTGAGAAGAAACACACACAAATGTATGACACATAATTCGCACCTCCGATAAAATAAG
Source organism: Mesoligia furuncula (assembly GCA_916614155.1). Taxonomy (NCBI): domain Eukaryota; kingdom Metazoa; phylum Arthropoda; class Insecta; order Lepidoptera; family Noctuidae; genus Mesoligia; species Mesoligia furuncula. Next base: position 24,900,120 of record OU744793.1, read on the forward strand.
GTTACAACTCAAAAAAGTAATTTACAGATTGTTTTTCAGAAAATTTAAAAACAGCGTATGCCATTAAAACATATTTTGTTGTAAGCTTCTCAAGTAGGTATGTATAATTTTGATCACATAATAAAAATAGTGTAAGAATAAAGACTGATTAACGAGTTGTACCTAACCCTATTTTATCGGAGGTGCATGCATTTTACTCTCGAAGGGTTGGAACACAGATAAGGGACTTTGGGTGGGGCAGAAGTGTAGTTAACAGTATACCCACACAGTACTTAAATGCAGTACAGTTACGGTTTAGCAATGGCTATTTATTTCTAACGTTAAACTCTTGGGAAGTACAAAGTCACCTAGCATTAAGTAGGTATAGTAAACCAACCATGAAATATTTTAAACTTAAAATTACAATTATTTTCTTCCAACTATACATTTTTACCCGACTGCAGCAAACCCTGAAAAGAGGGTCATGTTTTCAAGTTACGATATTGAGGTCGGCTTCCAGTTTAAAAATGAGGATGGATATCAAAAATTAACTAGACGCGACAGTCGTCTGTCGTCTGTGACCCAAATTACAGACCAGACCAAACTATTTTAAACAAACAATAAACCACATTTTCAACCAAAAAATCTATACTAAACCTACATCAAACGGTTTACTTTTCGTTCATTATTCCGTTTCATTCGGCATCTTTCACTCGAAGTGAAACTTCTGAACGCAAAATGAATCAAAAGTGAAAAATTTGTTATCTTAGAACTTATCCAACGATGTTGGATTTCGGCACTCGGCACATCTTTCACTCGCCTATCGAATAATCGAAAAATTCAATAAAAGGAGCGGATAACCGTTCATTCCTATATAATTTTGTTGGTGTTATGGGAACGTGGAATGAAACAAAAATGAAACTTCACTCGAATGAACCATTCATTCAGGCGAATCGTCTGATAAAATCGGCAGTACCGTTTTCTCGCTGACATAGCATATATCTAGACAATCATTTGACGGTCGATTAAGCTACCCACTTGGCCTGGAAGATTGCAGGCTAATCTGCCAGATAGGCCTTATTCTAACCTTGGTCAGTAAACCTGGCTCTGTTCATTTATCGTTTTTGATGGGCATTGCTTTTTGTGACTTTGAATAATCATTTCTCTTGAATTGACGGTTGAGTTTTTTTCTTATTAATTTTGTGTCGTATGGAATAGGACAGCAAAGGCTAGTAAAAACCGATAGGAAATTCAGTGTATGAACCAAAGGTAACTAAAACCTTTCGTTTGAATTTTCCGCTTGAAGGTATAGGTAGTAGTATAGAAATTCAATTGCGTAGATAAACGTAAGTCCCACGAATTGCCTACTAATTAATTGTTTTGAACTGCATTATTTCACCACAGATTTATTCAGGACATTGACGATCAAGTTGACGGCACAGTTGGCGCAGTGGTTAAGCGATTGACTGCTGCGCTGCGTGTCGCGCGTTCGATTCCCGCACGGAACAAATATTTGTATGACCTACGAGTAGTTGTTCCGGGTCTGGCTGTTTGTGTATGTGAGTTTAAATGTTTGTAAACGCACGAAACTCTTAGTGTGGCCAACGTCTTAGGAAAAAAAAAATCAAACCATAATAAAAAAATAAAATTTACTGTTACTGTGATGGAATACTTTTTTCTTAAAACTCTGAAAGCGACGTAAAAACAGAAATATTTGTCTATTTTTTTTTGGAGGACGAGCTTGACGCCTACAGACAGGACGGGTCCACAAGCAGCTCACTAACCCAAGACAGAGAGGAGTGGAAATGAGAAAGGGAGGCCTTCGCGTCTGCACACAGCGGGCGCGGCGCGGCGGGACGGGACGGCGACGCGACGCTGAGCAGTTGTAATGTACTAGATATTACTGACGATGCCACACAGAGCCGTCCCGCTCGGCGCGACGGTAACCATCGCGCCACGCCGCCGCCGCGCCGAGCGCGAATACAAGTCAGAAGCGGCGGGGCGGGGCGTGAACACGTCGCGTCGGACGAGACGAAGCGTGAATGAGATTTTGTATTGTTTTACAAAAATGGATGTCGAAAAACTAATCGAATGTGTTCGTGATCACGTATGTTTGTACGATTTGGGCCCTAGGCAGTACAAAAACACTGTTCATGGGCGCGGCGGGACGGGACGTGATCGCGCCCGCAGTGTGAACGATGCCGTCGCGCCAGCGCCGCGTCGCCGCCACGCCACGCCACGCCGGCTGTGTGCAGAGACCTTAACATAGGCTAAAATAAAATAATAGATACACCTTTGCCTAACCCTTGGCGGTAAACAGCCGCGATGTTGTGTTTGTTGTCCATAAGAAGGGCCAACCAACTATAGTCCGCGCGGAACTAGTTGGCCGCGCCCTAGGTATGTGAGCGGTGGGATGGAGAGGCGGGGGACGCTTTGTCATTACTCAGTACGCGCGTTGCGAACAATAGGCAACTCCGCCGCCCTCACCCCCCTCCCCACCCAAGGCGCGGCCAACTAGTTACTAGTAGCGCGGACTATAAAAAAACCCGGACACCACCACACCCGCTTACCATAATTCCGATCCAGCCTGTCCCTTGCTGCCCTCTCCCAGCGACGCCCTAAGCCGAGGTCCGTACCCCACAGGGGGTGCCCTTAGCGTGTAGTCGCTTAGTTTTTAAGTTTATTTATGCCCTGGCTGGAGGCCTTAATCTATTGAGGCATCCACAGGAAAGCCCGGTTAAGCAGTCGACAACCCCTCAGGTTGAACTGCGAGATTCCCATTTAAAAAAAAAATACACCCGCTTACGTGCACTGCCAGATGTTACCACTCATTTAAGTATACGTAACTTACAACACGTGCAGACCATACACCATACACTCTCCTTTCCGATCGCGTTAACGCCCTTTCATCCCTTGACAAATTGAATATAGCCCACGCTGAACACGGGGAGGCTACACGAGACATACACGACATGGTTTAGCGGACGGGCTGAGCTCACCTACGTTTATCGGTTTCAAATTCATGTTGCTATAGGTTTAAAGTTAAGATAAATGTCGTCGTCGTCGTCGTTTCAGCCGATAGACGTCCACTACTGGACATAGGCCTTCCCCAATTTTGGGGGGGTTTGCCATAATCGCCACGCTTGGCAGACGGGTTGGCGATCGCAGTATGGTATGATGGTGGAATGCATAGAGAACGCTGCTGCCCATTCTCCGGTACGACCCTAACGGCCGAATACTGAAACGCCACTCAAATATTTAAGGGCTGCTTAAACGTTTGAGCAGCTCCTAAACTTTAATTTCGTATACCCAAACGTCTTTTTTGAGTAGCTCTTAAATATAAGTGCTACTTAAAATAAGTAATGCTCAAACACCACTTAGTTTAAAAGTCGTATACAGGAACGCTACTCAACGTTATTTAATTGTCAAATCAACTGTCAAACTGATTTGAGCAGCCCTTAGATCTGAGAGTGGTCGCGAGGTCCCTCAAATCAAGTTAAACCTATTGAAACTTTTGAAATAGTGATAAAAATGTCTCTATCGTCCTTGTCTTCACTTTCGGATCACGAAAGGCCAACTGTAAGGCGCAGAAATGAAGAAAAGTTGAACGCTTTTGAAAAGTACGACGACAGGGAGTTTGTTTCACGGTTCCGCATCTCGAAAGAAACTGTTATGTATTTGGACTCTGTATTCGGTAGCACAATAAAACCCTTGACCAAAAGAAACCGAGCCATACAGCCAGTGGACCAAATACTAATAGCTCTCCGGTACTATGCGACAGGCAGCTACCAACGCGTAATAGGGGATATTTTTGAGGTTGAACAACCCACGGTGCATCGAATAGTGCATAAAGTAACAGCCAAGATAGCCAGCTTGAAGTCGAGATATGTAAATATGCCAACAACAGAAGAATTTCCAGTTGTGGCAAATGAGTTCTTTGCAATAGCAGGATTTCCAAGAGTTGTGGGAGCTGTGGACTGCACTCATATTAAAATAAATTCTCCAGGTATGTACTTACCAACTCCACTGTTAATCATGTGTCCAAAAATGTCTGAATAATGATAATATGTATTACACAGTAACAACAAATACAACAATTAATAAGTCTTGTGTTACATTAGCAATTATAACCTTATTTGTAGAATTGTTTCTACAAAAATAAGTTAGTAAGTACTATAGTAAAGTTTATTGTCTCACAATATAACTAGAATTTATTTTTAGGTGGTGCCCAATCTGAAGTTTATCGGAACAGGAAAGGCTATTTTTCCCTAAATGTGCAAATGGTATGTGATGCAAGTCTGCGCATAAGGAATGTCATTGCAAGGTGGCCAGGTTCTGTACATGACAGTACCATCTTCAACGATTCACCACTATGTGCTCAATTAGAGCGTGGGGACTTCGGGACAGGTATTATTCTTGGGGACAGTGGATATCCATGTCGGCCTTATCTGCTAACTCCATTATTGCATACAAAGACGGCTGCTCAAGAAGCTTATAATCGATCCCAAATAAGTACCAGGAATCCTGTGGAAAGGCTCTTCGGTGTTCTTAAAAGAAGATTTCCTTGCCTACAAAACGGGATGGGCCTAAATATAAAAAATATACCACCGGTCATTGTAGCATGTGCAGTGCTTCATAATATTGCCCTGTCGCAATCAGATGAACTTTTGGAGGAAATTTTTTTACGCTATGTTGAGGAGGAACCCACAGAACAACAACAACCTATAGGACTTGAGGCAAATCAAAACTTTATTGTAAGGACCAATTTAATAAATACACATTTTTCCACTTAAAAATAGTTTTATATCAATGCAATTTAGATTTCAGTTTCTGTAGTCTCAATTTCCAATATTGCATTTCTATTTTGTATTTATTATTTTCCATTTTGTTTTTGTTTATGAGGTATTTGGTTTCTAATTTGGCATTTCTTAGTTTTGTCCGAAAATATTGCTGTTTCATTGTAATATGTGTAGGTTTCAATTGTCCTGAAAAATGGTATTAGTACAATATTAATAAAAATTTCATACCTTTAGCACAAAGAACAATAATAAGATAATTACCAGCAGAGGATGTTATTAGAGGTTTGTTTTTTTCTTGGGGTTTGATGACCATTGCAGCTGGCTGGTCATTTATTAAGTAAAGGAAATGCCTTTATAGTAAAATATCTAATTAGTTTACCATATAAACAGACTACTACAATAATGAAAATGTTTATTAGCTATATTTATTGATGTAACAAAGAACAACAATTTATAATTACCAGCAGAGGATGATCTTAGAGGTTTGTTTTTTTCTTGGGGTTTGACTGGCTTGTCATCTATTAAGTAAAGGAAATGCTTTTATAGTAAAATATCTAATTAGTGTACCATATAAACAGACTACTACAATAATGAAAATGTTTACCAGCTATATTTATTGATGTAACTGTACAAGGTTTGCTATTGTCTGCTATACTCATGTATGCCATAGTTGTGTCTTGGTGATCTAAAAAAATATCTTACCTATAGTATACAATAAATAAATTAGGGAAATATTTAAAAAATGAAACTTACCGATGGTCTGGATTATGGCAGATGATGATGATGAAGATATAACTTCACTATCTGGTTTTGTAAAACTCTCAATGATGGTTTCTTGTTCTGTATCACCTATAAATATAACAAACACATGATTTTGTGATGTCAAAGTATAAAGATATATACCTTTTAATATTACACAAACCAAAATATTCTGCAGCATCATCATAGTAATTAGGTAAAGGTTGAATTTGAGGAGCAGCCATGGCTAAAATCTGTGCATCTTGTTCAGAGAGAACACTTTTATAGGCTCCACCACCAGTGCGATTGATTTCTTTCTATAAAAATAAAAATTACAATCACAAGATGTTCTATAAGGTCTATGTTACTTTTCCAGAAATATTTAATTTATACAAACCTTATCTATTGATGCCTTCTTTTGTATGTCTTTATTGGTTTCGTAAAACTGAAGACGCTTAAAAAATATTTAAAGAAATTAGTAGGTACTTAAATAAAGAAATATTTGAGTATGATAAAATAGATATCATAAAAAAAAATCAAGTCTACATTTGCTTTGGCTATATTCTTTTTAGACCTCTGTTTGAGGTTTTCATAGAGGTGCCTGAGTTGTTGCCATGTCCTGCAGCCGCTCACAGCGACAGCATTATACAGTTGGCACACTGTATCCCAAGCCTTTCGCTTCTTCAAAATTATGTTGGCATTCGTTTCTTTATTTTCAATTATGTTTTGATATCTGAAATATGTAACATATTATTTACAACATGAAACAGTTTGGAATTAAACTTAGGATCTGTGTAATGTTTAGCTGATTATATGTAAACGTGCATTATCGGGCCGTATTTATACTTGTAGGAATAAAAGTACTTTTACATAGACATAAATCATGTTTTATTTATTCTGAGCCTTTCAGATGATAATTGGTCACAAGTTTCAGTGGGTAAGTAAATGCTTGATACAGACAACGGTTGCCCTGGCCACCCCTGGCTGTGTACCAGTATGTTATAGGTATTGTATTGTTTACTAACAAACTATTACATGCACCAGGCTCATGCGGTTAAATAAGTATACAGTATTTCATTGCTTATGTAGGTACTTACTTCTTTATGAGTTCCAAGAGCATATCTTTCTCAGCAGGTGTATAATTGCATCCACGTTTCTTCTCCATCGTGAATCAATTAATAATATCTTTTAAAATAATCGCGCGTAAAATGTCAAGTGTGACGTTCCAATCTACGTCAATTATCTCAAGAAATTTTCTTTTCTTATGACGTGGTTTGATATTTATTTACTTATTTAAATACATAATTTCAATCGTAATTCAAACCAAACTTATTTTACGCTGTTAGATTTCAACTGATTAATAATTATAGAAAATATTTGTTCAAAGAAGACTGCGTAAAACGAATACGAGACGTAAACTAAATTATTTTGTAACTGAGAACGTGCTGATAACAATTTTTGAGCAGGATGTTGCCATGATGTAAACATTTGACGGCTGCTTGGCTAATCATGGTTTCGAATTGCTTGAGTGCCGTTTGTGTATACCACTTAAATTTGAGGGATGCTTATATTTAAGTAGCTTTTAGCTGATTATGAGATTTGAGTGGCGTTTCAGTATTCGGGTGTAAGTCGCCTTTTACGACACCCTCGGGAAGTAAGGGGTGGTGGTATTCTTTAAGTCCGGCACCACACATACAAAACATAATACAACTAATTTGATACGATAGAAATGTGAATCATGAATATACGAGTTCCTCTAAAAACTTTCTTTTTACGATAAGAACCATACTAATATACATACAATCATTCTGATTTTTTGTCAGATGATTCTACAAGCAACATACTAAAACACTAGTGTTTTAATTTTTTAATCCAAATGATAGATTTTTTGTAGGTAATTAAATAATTGCTTATTTTGCAATAAATTACCAGCGTTGTGTCATCGCGCTTCTCTTTCTTTTCTGTGCAGTCCGACAGTGATAAATGATAAATGATAAATAAATGATAAATGATTTATTTTCTGTAAGTAGGTTTTTACAAACACTTTTACACGTCATCATATTTTTTAAACTAGATGTGGTCGGCGTTTCCTATCTGACTACCTAAGTGACCGCTCTTTAGGTCATGCAAGCCCCTTAACAGATGTATCGGGATCGTTACACGGTGGGTGCCTAAGAAACACTGGCGAGACGATTTGGAGTCGATTCTGATCGATTGGCTGCATGAATTGGAAAAGTATGTATAAGACTGCCCAGCAGGACAATATAAATTAACTAATAAAAATATAATTTATTTTATTAAAAGAGTTAAACTAATGTATCTCACATGAGACAAAGACTTAATATTTCTCTTAGAAAAAAAATATATGAAAGTGTCAAACGAGAACATAAATAGGTGTGGGATGTGTATTTTTTTTTTTTTGCAGAATGGACCTGCTCTGACCGCAATCAGGCACGCTTGATGAAAAGCGACGGGTGAGGTCTGTGATAGAACGAGCATGCCCAGGAGATCGGTTACCGAAGGATCGAAGACCGGTTCACTCTTGCTTTGAAGGCAGATGGGTTAAATGCGAAGGGAACACATGCGATGTCAAACTTCAAAACACAGTATAAAATATCTCTTTGATATCTGATTTAAAAAAAAACTCATGGTCGAATAGCGAACGTCCCAGGAGTTCACGATCATCGCGCTCTATTAATATGGAGATGACATAAGCCCGCAATCAATCAACTCGCATATATATGTACGTCGTTAGTCATGACAAAAATTCGACTACATACAAACGTTTCGAGTGTCGTCTACAGAAGGATTTCTGCAGACGACACTCGAATCATTATAATTATATATTCTCTTTCACTTCACGCTCATTTGTTCTCAAGTAAAGGAACAGTCACCAAAAGAGTTAAGAAACCAGGATCGTCAAATATAGTTGAAGTTTATTAAGAAACCGATGGTTGTTTTCGAATGAAATTTAATTTGATACGCCTAAAGTAAGTAAGCAATCATTTATTTACTAAAAGACTTAGCCTAGGTAACATCAGTGATGTTCCAATATGGTAAAGGTACCTAAGAGGTATGGTGGGTCCATATTGGCTCACCTAAAGTTCTTTACCCGAAATTGTTCTTCCTAATGATTTGTAATCCGAATGATCAGTCTTCCTAAAATTTTTCATCCTAAAAGTTTCATTCATACTATTTGTAGTGCTACCGGCGATGTTCATAACACTCATGTTTCCGAAAATTGTAATTAATAATATCATTAATGTAAATATATTTAAACTCCTACTGTTTTTTATCATAACGCTTTTATCCCTAAACATAATTACCATAATATTAGAAGATGATATTTATAGTTTTAATTTGAGGTATGATTTATTTGGGGGTATGCTTTACATAACGTACTGAGTTGTGTCTATGGAACCACTGTACTTCCACACCCGGCGCTTTTTGATAGTAGCAATTTTTTTTGGTTAGAATAGATTCTTTTTAGTGTATATTTGAAAACCGCAAAGTTCGCAAAATCATACTGGCCGAGAAAAGAAATCCCAAAGTATTTTTTTATCTACAAAAACATGTGCTTAGGCGTAGTCGACGGAGCCCCGCTACGCGGGGCCCCTATTTCTGTCTACAGGGCTTAAAGGAACCTAACACGAAGGGGATGACGAAGGCTCGTTCGCTCGCTTTGCTCGCTCACTCGAGCCCCCGTCATCCCCTTCGAACCTAACCTGTCCGAGTCGGGGAGCCCCAAGTCCCGAGCTCGCTTCGCTCGCTCTTGCATCCTAAGTTGTCATTACAAATGTGTTACTTTTGTATATTATGTTGATTACCGCTATAAATAAAACCTAAACAAAAAAAACCTATAAAAAGAAATCTAAACAAAAAAGATATGACTTTGAATAATAGTGTAAAAGTTGGTTATGTTGAGAAAATATAGGAAAACAAAAAAAAGTATGATAGATGTTTGCTGCTTCTGACACTATGAAGATGAATGCTTCGGAATTATGAACATTAGAGACAGAGTAGTTAGGAATTGTGATTGTTAGGATGAAAAATTTTAGGAAGAACATTTTCGGATTTCCAATTTTCGGAGTTGAAAATTTAGGTGAACTTTGGCGCACCCAGGTATGGTTATTACATACTAGCTTCTACCCATGACTTCATCCGCGTGAAATTCCACCCTCTCCCCATTCACCCCCTTAGGGGTTGAATTTTGAAAAATCCTTCCTTATTCCTTGTCTACATTAGAAAGGGAACCTCTGTGCAAAATTTCAGCTTTATAGGTTCAAGGGTTTGTGCTGGGCGTTGATGATTCAGTCAGGCAGTCAGGACTTTTCTTTTTATTTATATACATAGATGAGTAAAGACCCCTGTTCTTCAAACTAGGAAAATCCTGTATCATGAAGGCTGTCCTTCATCATCTGCCTAGCCTTTTCCCAACTATGTTGGGGTCGGCTTCCAGTCTAACCCGATGCAGCTGAATACCAGTATTTGACATGGAGCTACTGCCTATCTGACCTCCACAACCCAGTTATATATAATACGATACCCTTTATAAGACTGGTTGTCAGATTTTCGGGCTTCTGACTACCCGTGACGACTGTCAAAGATCCATGAATGACAGCCGGGACCAACGGCTTAACGTGCTTTCCGAGGCACGGAGGGGTCACGATATGTAAAGATGGTCACCCATCCACAGGCCAACCGCGGCAAGCGTAACTTAACCTGATCGATCGACCTGTGCGGCTGTTATTATTTAGCCACAGGCCCCTCTGGCTGTCCTTCATGATGTAAAAAATAATTAATAATTGTCATTATTTCAATGTGCCTATTCGTGCGAAACAACCAATAAGCCATCGATACAGATAAAATATAAATCTGTCGGATAATCGAAGCTTATTGATATTACGATGTACAGCTGGTATTTCACGTACCGAAATGATTTCACGCAGAAAATGGGTCATTGTTGGGCTTACAGCACGTGTAAACACCTTTTTTTTTTTCTTTTTTTTTTTTGTGGATGGGAAATCATCAAATGACTCCTCCCGCTCTGGGTGGAGCGGAAGGGAGTGTCAGACTCTTACTGACTAAAACCCGCCCGTGTTCCTTCCTTAGCCCTTTATGTTCCGGGCCAGCGGTAACCCTTTCGGACAATCCCGCTGACCCGGCAGGCTTCGGCCCTAAGGGGCCCCTCCTCGATGCTGACATCTCTTTGAGGCGCGCGTGGAACACGTACGCGCCGTCCGGCACGGGCCTGGTCCTGATCGGGCGGTGAGCTACCCATTACTCTCCGCCCGCAGGCCCGCGCCTACGGTGGCCGGGAGTCGTCACGCGGCTCCCGACGCCCGGAGCGTCTCCCGCGGCGGCTGGGATGGGAGGCTCTCTCCCTGAGCCGTTCCGCCACCTCCTTCGCTAGCATGACTGCTTCGCAGAAGGAGGTGACTGCCTCCCACTCCCTCTCGCCCCGGACCATGGCTTGCACCAGGGCCGGACGCGAGAGGTCGCCGTCGCTGCCAATCGCCTCTACGAGGACACGGCGGTGCTCCGCCCAAGCGGGGCAGACCTCCACCGTGTGCTCCACCGTGTCCTCTGGGCGATCCTGACAATGGTGACACCCAGACGTGTAAACACCTGAGGGGCAATTCTCATAATTTTAAAAACCGGGCAAAAGCGAGTCGGACTCGCGCACCGAGGGTTCCGTAACATCCGGGTGTATGCATAAGGTTTATGTTTATGAAATTAAATGTTTTTTTTATTTTTATATTTGAGTTCATTGAATGAAAGGTACATTGCGGTTTACGATTTATGACGTATTAAAAAAAAATTCTTACTAGATCTCGTTCAAAGCAATTTTCGGTGGAAGTTTACATGGCAATGTACATCATATATTTTTTTTAGTTTTATCATTCTCTTATTTTAGAAGTTGCGGGGGGGCACACACATAGAAAAAAATGATATTGGAAACCTCAACATCATTTTTGAAGACCTATCCACAGATACCCCACACGTATAGGTTTGATGAAAAAAAAATGTTTTGAGTTTCAGTTCTAAGTATGGGGAACCCTGAAAATTTATTGTTTTTTTTTTCGCAATACATCTACTTAGCAAGTTTCAACAGTATAGTTCTTATAGTTTCGGATAGAAGTGGCTGTGACATACGGACGGACAGACAGACAGACATGACGAATCTATAAGGGTTCCGTTTTTTGTCATTTGGCAACGGAACCCTAAAAACGTTCACAGTCTGATCTCAGTCTCAATCTGTCAAATATACCTCTAGTTTCCCAACACTTTTGACAATCTTTGGACATTTTTTTAACTTATTTTAATTACGGGACTGCCTTCTGTTGTAATGAATACGTTATTATAATGAGAAAGACAAAAAAATAATAACTCGGTTTCGTATATGGATGTGGAGTAAGAATAATTACTTTTGTATTGTTTATTTCGTGAGATATAATTATCGGCATGTATTTAAACGAACCTCGTATTATTCCCATTTTGCTATCCTAAAAAAAATATTGGACCCTCTAATATAATGAATGCGCATCTTTTTGTGAACCTCGAATGATTCCTATTTTGGGGACCAAAAATTAATTAATAGCCAAGTAACTGCGACTAACTTGAATGTACTTGGTATTTCCCATGCCGAAATGATTTTATGCAGAAAATAGGTTAATGTTGAGCTTACAGCACGCGTAGGCACACCTGTTGTAATGAATACGTTATTATAATGAGAAAGATAAAGAATTAATATCTCAGTTTCGTATATTAAATGGATGGTGGAGTAATAATAATTACTTTTGTACTTTTTAATTTTGTGAGACATAATTGTTGTCATCGAACGAACCTCGTATTATTCCCATTTTGCTATCCTAATAAATACTTTTTTACAAAAAAAAAACCGACTTTCAAAGAAAAAACCGCATGTCTGTTCTCGATAAAAAATTTATGGGACCATTTGGGAAGTAAAGTACCCTTTCCAATGAATAAAGAATTTTTCAAATCAGTTGGCAATCGACGGAGTCATGCGCGAACAAACACAAAAGAAAAAAAAATACAAACATCCGAATTGAGAACCTCCTCCTTTTTTAGAAGTCGGTTAAAAATAATATTGAACACTCTAATATAATGAATGCGCATCTTTTTGAGGACCTCAAATTATTCCTATTTTAGGGACCTATAAAATACGCGTGAGTGTTATCAACTTTTATGTAGAGCTCTGCGGCTTCTGCCGCAGTTGTTCACACTAAGCTTCAACTAACATAGTACATTTGCCCTAAGCTAGGGCACAATCCGATATTTTTATTACTAGTCAAGAGCCTAGGCTTTTATAGGCTTGGTTTAAAAGTCCTAACTACATGTTGGTTCAAAAGCCTGTGAAGGCATCTACTTCGCCACATGCAAACTACGCGTCACACTGACGTCACGCAAAATCCTGCAGTCAGCGGTCCAGAATCTTTCGGCCCCATCAGCCATCTGTTCTGCGAGCAATGTGCCCTGCCCACTGCCACTTATGTTTGGCAATTCTTCGAGCTATGTCGGTTACCTTGGTTCTCCTGCGAATCTCCTCATTCCTGATTCGATCACGCAGGGAAACTCTAAGCATAGCCCTCTCCATTTCCCTTTGGGTGACATTAAGCCTTCTTATAAGGCCCATTGTCTGTGTGGTGTCGGATGTCTGTGCGGTGCCGGACTTAAAGAATAGCACCACCCCATACTTCCCGTGGGTGTCGTAAAAGGCGACTAAGGGTCGTACCGGAGAATGGGCAGCAGCGTTCTCTATGCATTCCACCACCATACTATACTGCGATCGCCAACCCGCCTGCCAAGCGTGGCGATTATGGCAAACCCACCCTCTTGGGGGAGGCCTGTGTCCAGCAGTGGGCGTCTTTCGGCTGAAATGATGATGATGATAAGGCCCATTGAAACTAGCTTATATACCTACAACATCAATATAATCGGGCAGTTGCCACCAGGCACGACACCCGTCTGGTCGGAGGATCCTCCCATTTCTATGGAAGATGAGTGAACTTTACACCCTGTTCCTCATACCTCTAAAAGCTTTCGAGCCGAAACCAAAAATTTTCATTAACAAACCATTGTTTTTTGATCTCGTATCGACCGCTTAAAAATATCGGTTAGGTAATTAATTAAAACACATCAAGTAACATAATGTATCGATTTGCACTCATTCATAGTGAAGAAGAAGAAAATATTTTTTACTAGCTGCGCCCAGCGGTTTCACCCGCATAAGTGTCAATCACGTGGGAATATCGGGATAAATAGTAGCTTATATGTTAATCCAGGGTGTCAGCTACCTCCATACAACATTTTATCAAAATTGGTCCAACCGTTTGAACGTGAAGAAGTAACAAACATATAAACACACACTCACACACTCACAAACTTTTGCCTTTATAATATTAGTGTGATTAATTCTTTTTTATTAGGGTTCCAGCCAAACGGTAAAAACGGGACCCTATTACTAAGACCTCGCTGTCTGTCCGTCTGTCTGTCACCAGGCTGTATCTCGAGAACCCGATAGCTAGACAGTTGAAATTTTCACAAATTATGTATTTCTGTTGCCGCTATAACAAAAAATACTAAAAACAAAATAAAATGAATATTTAAGGGGGGCTTCCATACAACAAACGTGTTTTTTTCGGCGTTTTCGCCTTGTGGTACGGAACCCTTCGTGTGCGAGTCCGACTCGCACTTGGCCAGTTTTTATTCTGTTCGTATTTATTATGAAAAATTGCTCCAAAAGATCAAAGCACATACTCTCCGACAGCGCCTCAGTCCTCCAATCCTTAGATAAAAAATGCATCACATCGAACCTAATACTAGAATGTCACAATGTGCTTGAGCAGGTAACTGTATCGAACCGCAATTCAGTGACACTACAATGGATAAAAGGACACAGTGGATCGCTAGGCAACGACGCAGCGGACGAGCGGGCCAGAAGGGCTTCCAGCATGTCAGTTTGTGGACCGGAACCTGTCGTGCCCATCCCCTTCAACCAACTACGCAGGTGGCTACAGGAGCACACCCACACACAAGCAGAAAGCTGGTGGACGTCGTCACCAGGCTGCAGGCAGTCCAAAGAAGCCATGCCGTCACTGGATGGCAAGCTAACCAGGCGTCTTTTACGACTGGACAGGAAAGGACTGCGCCTGGTGACGGGGACCATCACGGGACACTGCTCGCTAAATAAACACTTTCACACATTGGGCATAACAGATAGTCCCCTGTGCAGGGCTTGCATGGAGGCTGATGAAACCATTGCGCATGTGCTCTTTGAGTGCACAGGCGTCACCCAGATAAGGTCAGAAACCCTCGGGACACCCAGATTGTACACAGATGTTCTAAACAGACCAGGAGACTTGATCAGCTTCTGGAGGGAGGTGGGCTGGTTGGAATAACCACCGACGGCCGCCATGGCCCACGTACAATGGTCCACTGCAGGACTAAGTGCGGAAACCAAACCCATAACATAGAACATAGAACATAGATCAAAGCACATCCCTAGTTAATAATAAAACTCCAATTCCTTTAATAACCGTCGAGTGTTGCCATAAACTACAAGCACGTGTATGGTTTATTTGTTTTAGAAGCTATATCCGGGGGCTATTGAAACTTATCGGGCTCCATGACGTCAAAGTACTTACTTCGTGAAACTATTACAGCCTTATCTTAAAGCGGTGTATGCACGGAACGATTCATATTGCTAACATAATTAATTATTACGTCAAAATGTCGCATGTATTAATTTTAGTGTGGAATTACGTTTGATAAATAGAACGAATTAAAGAAGGGTTCGTGGCTAAGTAATAACAGCAGCACGGGTCGACCGGAGGTTAAGCTACGCTTGCCGAGGTCGATCCGTGGATGGGTAACCAAACTTTACATATCGATAATCATATTGAGCCATTGACGAGTGTCGACGCCGGCCGTCAACACGCTTTTACGGCAGCCTTCGACACTCGTCAAACGGCTGCAGTTGTTTCTGCCGTTGACATATGAAGCTTGTGTGTATGAGCACTTACGTGACACTTCACAATGAAAAACTGGCAATTTTGGACTGACTCTTGGACATATAATTTACTACTTGAACTACACTCGCTAGTCAGCTGTTAAATTTAGGCGCATAATGCCCACTTCTCAAAATGATAAACTGAGTCTCTAATGGAGAAATTCCCAAAACAGCTAATTCTGTAAATGACTGATTCTCAAAATGCCTAATTCTATAAATGAGTTGAATGAATGAATGATTCTATAAATGAATTCTCAAAAGGACAATCATTGATAAAAATTATAGACAGAGAATTTCATCGTAATAATGATTCAGGCGCAGAATACCTACTTCTCAAAATGGCAACTGAGTCTCTAATGAACTAATTCTCAAAATGGCCAATTAATTTTTCAATCAATCAACTCAGCCTATCGCAGTCCACTGCTGGACATAGGACTGTCGGAGGCTGCGCCACAACACGCGACACTGCATCTTAGCCACCTTTTTAAAGTCGTCGGTTCATCTAGATACTTTGTAGCATAATCTATCTATATTATATAAAATTCAAAGTCCTGACTGACTGATATATCAACGCTCAGCCTAAGCCGCTTTTCCTAGAGACATGAAATTTGGAGGGTGTGTTCTTTGTGAAGAGTAGGTAGGCCACTAAGAAAGGATTTTTCGAAATTCCACCCCTAAGAGGGTGAATGGAGGGTGAAATTTCACGCGGACGAAGTCGCGAGCATTATTTATTGACATAATAGGTTACAGAAACTTGTTTGAAGCATCTTACTCCTGAACTAGGTGTACCTGTATGTCAGGTGTCAGCACCCTCTCCCATTTTATTTGGCTTAGGTACTAATGTCAACATAGGAATACACAAACATATGTGCTACAAATTACAGTTTTAAAAGAAGTAAAAATAAAATAAAATACAATATCAGAAATAAAAAGTATGAAAATATATCAAAACTATAATTTATTTAATCTTTAGTCCCAAGCTCTGCTTAGCTTGGGACTAGACGGCGTTGTGTGATAGTTGTCGAATATATATAATATATATATATATAAATTATATCGTGCTTTGTGTGTGTGGGTGTTTATGGGGGTGTGTACGTGTGCATGTAGGTGGGTTCCCGTTCATGTTTGTGTATGAGTAGGTGTATGAAAGAAAGGTATGTTCTATGTATCATGTATGTGTTCTATAATGCTCTCAATGCTGGAACACTGCATGGCCTCCTCTCTTCGAGAGGATGTGGGCCATAATCTACCACGCGAGCCCATTGCGGTTGGGCTCCAATTGCGATTGGTTCTAGGACATGCCCGTTTCCTCACTATGTTTTCTTTCACCTTTTTGAGAGCAGGTAATGAAATTATTTATACAAAGTAAAGCGTCTGCCTGGACTCGAACCCAAGATCTACAGCTCGCTAGTCGGGGCCATTACCACTGAGCCAACACTGCTCAGATATTTAGTAATTTATAAAAATAATAATAGGTAATATTTTTTTTTTATTTACATTTTTATTAAATTCCCAATAGTTCCATAAATTAGCCAATCAGTGATAATTTTATTATTAGCCATTTGAAATTTTCGTCATACCGTTGGGGTTAAAAGACATTACAATGGTAAAATTTGAATATTACTTTACCATAACGATTATTAATAAATCGATTCAGATCGTTATCAAACAGTGTTCAGTCAAAACAAATCAGGCCCAATAATTCACCCTAACTTAGTAGTCACAATAATGTAAGCTTCCTTGCTATTAAGCAATTAGCATTATTGTTTATCATTTATCTAGAGGGGCTCGTGGCTAAATAATTACCGCCGCAAGAGTCGCTCTTCAAGGTTAAGCAACACTTGCCGAGGTTGGTCCGTGGATGGGTGACTATACATTACATACTGAGACCCCTCCGTAGCTCGAAAAGCACGTAAATACGTTGGTTCCGGCTGTCATAAGAATAGATTTGCTCACAAATATTAATCAGTTACTTTGTGTAAATTATTCTATCATCGCTGCGCTGCTCTCAAAACGCGCTGCCCTAGAACCAAAAATTCGAAGACATATGATATCTACCAACCCGCACTGGGCCTGCGTGGTGGATTACGGCCCACTCCCACTCACTGAGAGAAGGCCTGTGTCCCAGCAGTAGGTACATAATAATATAATAATAAATTCATTTATTTCAGGTAAATAACACCCATTGCCACACGACATAAATAAATTAATAGAAAACATATAAATTAAATTAAATAAAATCAGATAAAATCCACATTAGAGCAAATCAAATCAAAATAAATTAAATTAATATAAACAAAAGAAATCAACTTAAAATAAATCAAATAAAATCAAAAGAAATACTCAAAACAATAAAATTAATCCCAATAATATGTATTATAAAGGCGTAAGTTTGTGAGTGTATGTATGTGTTCAATTATGTTTGTTACTTCTTCACGCTCAAACGGCTGCACCAATTTTGAAAAAAAAATATTTATGGAGGTGTCTGACACCCTGGATTAACATATAGGCTACTTTTTATCCCGATATTCCTACGTGATCGACACTAATGCGGGTGAAACCACGGGGCGCAGCTAGAACAGAAAAAGAAAACAATTGTAGGCTGATTAAGTAATTCTATTATTTTTGTGTTAGAGTCGCCCAGTGAATGAGCAGCTTTAGGTTGTAGTTAATAGAGCCTTCAATTAGCGCCGTCACTGAGTATGTTGGAAGTGATATTACTTGCAATACTGCCATAAGGAATTAGTTTGCACCAGTCTACATGAGGAATGACTTTAATATTATTTCAAGTTAGAGAAAGTTACCTCTTGCCAAATTCTGAAAAAAATCGCACGTTTGGCAAATAAGAATTTTTGTGGGTTTGTATGTACGGGGTAATCTTTGAAACTACTGATCTGATTCCGAAAATTCTTTCGCTAATGGGAAGACAGAAATATACAGGGTGTTTGGAAGCTGAGTGCAAAGAAAGAAAGAAGAAAGAAAATACGTTTATTTGCGGCAAACATGACGCATAAAAATAAAGACACAAACAAAAAATAAAACAAAATAACAATTTGGGAGAAAGTATGAGTCACATCTACGCAAAACGGCAATCGCTCAGCATAATGCTAAGACCCTATACGAGACAGAGCCCCAGCGCTGGTTTTCAGCGACAAAGCTTTAAGGGAGTCATAGTTGCATGTCTTAGACGAAGTATCTTTTCTTTTTTTAACAGCAAATTTTTTTTTCAAAAATAACATACCAACTTTAACTGCGAAAAAAAAAAACAGTGGCACTCCGGGAGTGCCGACAGAAGTGAAAACAAAACACAAACAGAATACTTTGCCATCACTCATTGACATATCGGATATACATTAAAACCGAGTCCATCCCGAGGACAGCCGAACACATCCGAAGCGGGTATTTTTTTAATCGTCCTATAAACAAAACATCCGCGGCGTCGCGTACGGTAACCGCGGCGCGAGTTCAATGGTTATTTCCCATCTCAAAATATGTCCAAGCGCCTAAAGAAGTTTTCACTTCAAAAACATACTTCGTCTAAGTCAGGTATGGCTCAAAATGCTTTAAATGCAACTTCCGAACACTCTATGTAGAATACACCTTATTAAGTACACCTTAAAAATCACAACAAGATAGACGAGCCAAGCTACAGTATTGCCGAGTTTCATGTGCAGGGACTCGAACTATAACCGTAATAAGTGTTTATAACACTGTTTTTTAAAACTGTTTTAAATGTAACAGATACAATAATATGTAGGTATAATTGCACGGTACCGCAAAAACACGCAGTGGACAGAGAGACTCGGCGATGGCAAAATAGCCTCAATCCAGTCGGGATTGCGGCTATTTTGGCAAAGCCGCGATTACCGGTTGCACTTAACAACACTGTTAACACTTTTATATCGTTTACAGATATATTCCTGTTACACTTTTTAAAGTGTTTTGGTTAACACATTGAATAACACATTTATAAGGTTTCATATTTGATTCTGTTATCAATTCAATATGTAACAATTATAATTCTGTAACCTTTATGAAGGTGTTTTTGTTTTTAAGTCCCTACTCATAGGGGCTTACATTGTTCTCACATATAGAAGCAACAAGAATAATGTACCCAGGATTTTGTAATATCTTGTTTTAAAAGAGTGTCCATGGAGTTTCTTGCCCGTTCTTCTCCATAGAGATCTACGTTTTGGAATGGGCAACTAGCTTCAACTTTCTGACTAACTGACAGACTATTTAATTTTGATAATTTAAAAGTGCCTGTATAAGGTTTAATTGTAAAAAATGCTTTGAGTTTGAGTTATATTTTAGGTTAAACAAGAAATTTCACGCAGACGAAAGCGCGGGCAGAAGCCAGTCAGGAAATAAACGTCCAGGCTACCATAACATAGGTACAACCGTAGCAAATTACCTTACCAATGAAATTTCTACCCCCCAAGTGAAATTATGTATTTATGCACGGATCCTTGTTATTTCTGATACGCGAGTTCATTTCTCACCCGCCATGGCAGTTCGGAGTGATTCGCTGTAACATTGTGAAGTACTTAATGTGTAACAAAATGTTCAGCCTATAAAACTGTTACATGTTTTATGGGATGACTACTAAGAACTGAAAAGGCTCGTGAACTTTGATGTTAGTGTCGAAGTTTAGGTCATATCCATTATGTGCAGGGTGCGCGCCAGTCCCAACAACATCCTGAAAACTATAGCTGATAGGTGGGACAGCCACATACTGGGACATTGGATGCGCCTACATGCCACTGTGGCATTGTAATGAATAGTTTGTGTTGTTTTTCTGGTAGAAGTAAGTACTAACACTAGTTTATAAGTTGTGTGTGTACTAACCAAATGGACATCATACGGGTCCGAAATTTTTAATTTATTAGGTATATATTTTTATTTTATTTTTATACTTATTATTGTTTTGATAATTAGTTTATTTTTTAGTTTTTTATTTTGATTTTATTCGAGTTATTTTGATTTATTTTATATTGATTTCATTTTACATATTTGATTTGATGTACTCTAATTTGGATTTAATTTTATTTTATTTTATTTATTTAATTATTATGTTTTCTGTGAATTTATGTGTTGATAATGGGTGTTCTTTGCCTGAAATAAATGAATTTATTATATCATACTATGTAATCATGTGTTGAATTCACGGTTACAGTTTGCGCGTCAATGGCCCCAACTTGTCCATAAAACATCCTATGGGCATTGGCATCTCTAGGGCTTTTTTCCAGGGGGGGGCTGGCCCCTAATCTTTTTTTTTCGTTGTGAAATCCTCATGGAAACCCTCCTTCTGGGATGAATGGAGGGTTATGGCGGACTCCTACCGGCTAAAACCCCACTGTTCCTTCTACTACCATAAGTCTGGGGCCCGAGAGCTCTGAGAGATACTTCTACATTCGCAGCACCCTCGACTGATACGAGTATCAGCCCGCCATGCCTAGCGAGCCCCATCCCCAA
Source organism: Mesoligia furuncula (assembly GCA_916614155.1). Lineage (NCBI taxonomy): Eukaryota > Metazoa > Arthropoda > Insecta > Lepidoptera > Noctuidae > Mesoligia > Mesoligia furuncula. The sequence goes on from OU744793.1 coordinate 24,921,144, forward strand.
GTGCGGGCGATCCCACGACCGATCCTTTTCTTTTAGCACGTTTTCCATTATTATACATTCTGCTCCTAAAAGACTTTCGCCAATTTGGAGAATACCCTTATACCCGACAAAACGCTTTCCACTTTCGAGATCTAAATAAAAAAATGCGTCAATCGAAGCGGCAGCGCGCGGAACGGCGCGGTGTTCCGACGTGCGCCATTTTGCATTGTGGGCTGTGGCACTAATGAGATCAAACGTGTTTTAAAAGATCCATTAAACAAGGACCATTAGTTATCTTGTTTGTATTAATAATTAAATGGAATGTATTATGTAGTTGATAATAAGTTTGTGTAGGTCTTGGTGGTAGATTATTTAATTGATTGCTTTTGTGTGAAGTTACATTATGTAAGTATCCAGCTTAGAATTTCGAATAGATCCCTAAGCATCCTAGGGTGGGCACCAGACCAATCTAGGGTGTGCACGGGTTTTCAATTCATCTGTACTTTTTTTATAATAACATAATGTTCGCGTATAACTTTTTTGTTTCCTAATATCTGTGATCTTTCATTTCAAATTTCCAAAATAATACAGACTGCCTAAAAAGCTAATTATTGTAATACTAATTTAATTAACATAGCTGATTTAATACAACATTCACACACACAACTCTAATTAACTTTAAATGCTGTTTTTTATTTATTTAAGAAAGTAACTACATAATAAAAATAAACTACTAAAACTGAATAACACTACATACATACGCCTAAAACTTATCTTATTTCATTTTTTTAATATGTAATTTATGGGAGAATTGTAGTAGCTGGTATCATTATTTACGCACACAAAGACATAGACGCACAATGTAAAACACCGCCTGCACGCACACATGTTTGAAATTGTTGGCTCGTTTTCTTTGTTTTGATTGTAGGGCGACGCTCCATCTAGACATTATATAATCAAAGTGATGACACTTGGTATCCGAGGAACTCGATGTTTTCCTTGTCAAACTCGCACTTGTCGATGTTAAGACTGAAGCCGTAGGTATTCAGTCGTTCGAGTACTAGTTAGGGTTCCGTATAAAAACGCAACCCTATTACTAAGACTTCGGTGTCTGTCCGTCTGTCCGTCTGTCCGTCTGTCTGTCTGTCTGTCACCAGGCTGTATCTCAAGAACCGCGATAGCTAGACAGTTGAAATTTTCACAAATTGTGTATTTCTGTTGCCGCTATAACAGCAAATACTAAAAACAAAATAAAATTAATATTTAAGGGGGGCTCCCATACAACAAACACGATTTTTTTGCCCTTTTTTGCTCGATATCAAAAATGGCAACAGGTAGAGGCACTTGAAATATTCACGAAATACTCAGTTGTATTTTAACTTTAATAATAAATAATAATAATAATATAAAATAAATATTTAAGGAGGGCTCCCATACAACAAACATGTTTTTTTCGGCGTTTTTGCCTTGTGGTACGGAACCTTTCGTGTGCGAGTCCGACTCGCACTTGGCCAGTTTTTTTAAATTGGAGTGGTTTCAGGATTATTTCACCTCTTTATAATATAAGTACCTATAGACTGTTCAGTACATAAGTTTGAATGGCTTGTGCCTAAGTAATAACAGCCGCACGGATCGATCGATCAGGTTAAGGTACGCTTGCCACGGTTGGTCCGTGGATGGGTGACCATATTTCCAGACCAAGACCCCTTTGTGCCTCGGAAAGCACGTTAAGCTGTTGGTCTCGGTTGTCATTCGTGGATCTTTGACAGTCGTTACGAGTCGCCAGAAGCCCGAAAGTATAACAACCAGTCTTACCAAGGGATATCGTATTACCCAGTAACTGGGTTGTGGAGGTCAGATAGGCAGTCGCTCCATGTAAAATACAGATGATGAAGAGACTGTTATGTACAGTCAACAAAGGAGATAAATATACAGGAGCGTCGGATATAATTGATGTTTACTAAGAAACTGATGGATGTTCTCGAACAAAATTTAATTTTATTAATAGAAAACAAACAGCTCATTAATTAAATTAAATTTCAGTCCAGAACATCCATCGGTTTATTAGTAAACTTCAACTATATCGGACGCTCCTGTATACTTATCTCCTTTGTTGACTCTACACAGCCAAGCCTATTTTCATTTTCTCTAACATAAGCTTTTCCCGCTGATTGGCAAAATTATCTTCCAAATTCATTCAATTTTTTTTTTTTTAATAACATGTCATTACTACCCATGAGATCTATCCTAATTGGCATACAGTCCGAACGTCGACAGAGTGCGTTCCTGGCACGTGTCAGTGCGAAAATTAAATACTATTAGCTAATAAAGATCAAATTCGCAAAACACGTATTCATTTCTATGAAACTGACAGGTGTCAAGATCGTATTTTCTCGTGGGCCGCACTGTACAAACACACATTAACCACTCACGCGTTATGACGTATCGTTATGATTTTTCTATGTTTGTAAACACAACCTTATGGTACATTATTTGTTCGATTAATCCATATAAACCCTTCTTCCAAGAAAAATAAGAACAAGGAAAACTCGCAATAGTTCCGATAAGGAAGTTAAAAATAAAACAGTCGAATTATGTCCCGAAAGTTTCTTTCAACAAAGTCGAGGTCGGTATTTGTGTAGTCGGAATATTGCTGACTTCCCGAAAAAGATAAATAAAGATAAAAAAGTTAGAGAGTTGGGGTTCGACGCTATGGGGTTATTTGTAGACATTTTAATACAAGTTTACGAGTCATTTAGTGCATTCTTTCTTTTCTTTTTAATTTAACATTTTGACATGCTAGGGATATGCGAATGTTTTCAGGGTTCCGTACCTATCACTTAGGCTCCTCGATCCGTCCGTCTGTCTGTCACAGGTCTGTATCTTTTGAACCGTAATACACTCTGTCAAAATTTCAAGTGTCCGCTTGAAATTATCACACAGTGTGTACAACTATCGCCGCTATAGTAATAATTAATAATAAAAATAAACTGAAGTAAAATATGAAAGGGGTCATACAGTAAGCCTGTTAAAAAATACGTAGTGTTAAGAGGAAATACAGGTAGTCATTTCTCCATAGAAACGCTCACTCCTGTTTTATTTCTGGTTTTATGACCATAAAACAATGATTTTTTACAGAATAATAAATATTAACTACTTGTATGTCGTTAGGTTTTCCTTTTTGAGATACATTATTTTTGTAACCACTAGAACCCTCAAAAAATGCCGATTAAAACCGCTATCAACAGAAGCCTAGTCTACAAAGACAACTATTAATTAAAAAAGAAAAACAGTGGTCCTTCTTATTCATTTTATGAAATATCTTTTAAATTGGTCCAGTAATGGAGGAGGAAATAGGCGAGAGCCAAACCTCTAAAAAGACCAATCACGTAACCGTCATCGACGCAATGACGGTTACGTGATTGGTCTTTTTACAGTCGGAATACAAACAGATGTAGTCAAAGCTCCTTTACACTGTATTTAGTTTAAAAGTTTAAACAAAATACAGTGGTCAACTTTGTATTTTGTTTAAAAAAAATATGCAACACTAGCATTGCCCCGCGGTTTCACCCGCATAAGTTTCGAACCCGTAGGAATATCGGCATAAGTTAGTTCTGGTTATAAACTATCTGTATGCCAAATTTCATCCAAATCCGTTCAGTAGTTTTTGCATGAAAGAGTAACAAACATCCATCCTCACAAACTTTCGCATTTATAATGTTAGTAGTATAAGTAAAACGGCACGCAATCCAATCATAAACTCCAGAAGGAAATAAATACCAAATACTTACAGATAAAAGACCACATCGTACTCCGGTAAACCTCACGGAATCCAATCGCATTGCTCTCGACGTTATATCAGTTTCAATCGAAATAAAATATTGCTCGTAACTTAGTTTTCTGTCAGCAAATATTGACTGAGGTTGGGACGTTATTAAATCAGTTGTAAATATTATAACTATTAACTATATAAGTATTATAGCAGTGGTGGCCCGATGTACTGAGTGCAGATCATGGGTTCAAACCCAGCCAGGCACTTTACTTTGTGTTTTTTTTTTTGAAATGGGTTTGCTCTTGAATCTAGTCTAGGTCAGAGGTGACAGAGACAAAGTCGACGATGGAAAGAGCTTACCCAGAAGAAGCCTGTTCACTCTTACTTTGAAGAGATTCGGGTTGTATGCGCTCGGAAACACAGACGCAGTTAGAGAGTTCCACTCTTTTCCTGTGCGTATTATAAACGACATTTGAAAACGGTTAGTGCGAATTGGTAGAATATCAACTAGGTAGGGATGGTAACTTGCACTGCGTCTTGATGTCCGAAGGTAGAAGGGGGCCGGTGGAATGAGGTCGTCGAGTTCTTGGGCACACTCACCGAAGTACAATCTGTAGAAGACCGACAAGGAGGCAACATTGCGGCGATCAGCCAAGCTTTGAGGCTTGGAATTTAATTGCATCACCACTGCTTTCAAAATGGTGAAGAAAACATCGTGAAAAGTGGGCAACCGGCACCGGGAAACCGGCATATCCTATGACCAAAAATTTTAAGACAATATGTGACATCCGCTAACGCGCACTGGGCCCGCATGGTGGATTATGGCTCACTTTCTCTTACACAGAGGAAGCCTGTGTTCCAGTATAGTGCCCCAATATATTTGGGAAAGGCTAGGAAGATGAAAACCGTAGCTTTAGGACTATTATTTATTGCTAGCTGACCCGACTGACGTTGTCCTGTTTTTGATTTGAAAGACACGCGGCTGGGACGGGAGGCTCTCTCCCTGAGCCGTTCCGCCACCTCCTTCGCTAGCATGACTGCTTCGCAGAAGGAGGTGACTGCCTCCCACTCCCTCTCGCCCCGGACCATGGCTTGCACCAGGGCCGGACGCGAGAGGTCGCCGTCGCTGCCAATCGCCTCTACGAGGACACGGCGGTGCTCCGCCCAAGCGGGGCAGACCTCCACCGTGTGCTCCACCGTGTCCTCTGGGCGATCCTGGCAATGGTGACACCCGGGCGTTTCCTCCCGCCTGATGATGTGCAGGAACCTCCCGAAACTTCCGTGTCCGGTGAGGACCTGCGTCAGGCGGTAGGTGAGGGCGCCGTGGCGCCTCTCTAGCCACTCCTCAAAGAGGGGTCTTATCGCCGCTATCGCGGCGTGCCCTGCGCTGGGTTGCGACAGTCGCTCTTTCCATGCCGCCATGAGATCGCGCCGGAGATCCGTCCGCTCCGCAGCGATTTGCCGCGGAAGCGGATCCTCCCCCCGGCGTAGTGCTTCCGCGCGCCACTCATACAGGCGCGCGAGGACTATCGCCTCCAGATCCCATGGCGGCAGATCATAACCCACCTGCGTTAAACTTTCTGTTTTTTTTGTTTGCGCACACAATAAAGGGAAATTTAAATGCCAGACTTTTACAGTGCATGAAATTGTTTACAACCGTAAACTGTTTTATGAGAAAACTGGCAAAAACGCACAGGACGTGTACTTAGTTCGATTGATCCCGTTGAAAGAAAAAGACAGAGGGCGTCATCGCTTAAACCTCAGAATAATCGGTTTTGTCTTCTGGTTCGAAATTCAAAGAGATTGGTTTAAAAAATAAATAAAATAATTTTGTATTATTAAATAGTTTGTTTTATTTTTATAACTGAACATCATATCCTTAAAATTGAAAATCAAAAGCGGAGTTGTCCTCATGATTTTCTTTCAAAAGCAAAGTTGTCCTCATGATTTTCATTCAAAAGCAAAGTTGTCCACCGTTTTCAGACAAAAGCAGACTTGTCCAAAACGGAAAAATGTTTAAAAAAAAGGGGGTTAAGGTTTCTATTGAACCAGAATCGGGCTTAAATTTTGATACACTATTCATATACTAAAGCTTAAAATTCTACCTAATTAACTTTAGCTTATTTTGGTTTTTGACCTCTACTCTAAAAAATCAATTACAGGACAAGTCCGGATTTGTTCGCCAGCTCCTCGTATCTAGTGTAATGACGTCACTAGAAAATCTATTAAAAATATCGATAAGACGGAATAAATATTATTATTAGAACAGAAATGCTTTCATTGATGACTTTACTGTACAAACTTAGTTTGTTTAATGTTCAATTTTCTAAAAATCTATTATTAGGTATTTTACTTTCAAGTTTTTTTATTAGGCACGAAGTTTTCCATTAAATATTTTTCCACTCACTTAATAAGAACTAGTCGCATTGTTTCGTCTAATAAAAATACAATTTTCTAGAACCTACCAAGTTTTTTTAAACTTAAGTGGCTGGCCAATTAATTTTCAAAATTATTATGGCCCATAAATGTTAGATTTAACCCATATATTTTTTGAGAAATAAAGTAGTTCTTATCTATGCGAATTAATTTTAAAAGTAATAACAAAAACTACTTCAAAGTTACGTACCTACCTTCAACACAAATCCATTTGAAAAAAAAAAAAAACAAAGCACTCAAAACACAAATTCGAAACTCGAATCCAAAATCAATCTACATCAGTTAAATCAGTTAAATCAATCTATACCTTTTATGACATAAATCATTACTAACTGTTACCGAGTAAGTACATTGGAGAAAAGTATAATCTTACCTGACTACGTACCTAGTCTTATGACGTCACTAAAAAGTGTATTAAAAATATCGATAAGTCTGAATAAATATTATTCTCAGAACAGAAATGCTTTCATTGATCACTTTACTGTACAGACTTAGTTTTTTTAATGTTCAACTTTCTTAAAATGTAGATATTATTAGGTATTTTACTTTCAAGTTTTATTACGAGTAATAGGGACGTAATTTTTCATTAAATATTTTTCCACTCACTTAATAAGAGCTAGTCACATTGATTCGTCTAATAAAAATACAGTTTTGTAGAACCTACCAGGTTTTATAAACTTAGGTGACCAGCCAAATAATTTTCAAAATTATGGCCCATAAATGTTAGAATAAACCCATATATTTTTTTAGAAATAAAGTAGTTCTTACCTACGCGAATTAATTTTAAAAGTAATAACAAAAACTATTTCAAAGCTACGTACCTTCAACACAAGTCCATTTGAAAAAAAAACAAAGCACTCAAAACACTAATTCGAAACTCGAATTTAAAATGTTAAACAAAACAACTGTCACTTCATACGTCACGTTCACAAACACTATTTGAATTTGGAAAGTTATATTCGGTAGCGGAGCGAACGAAGCGCGCGTGCGGCCGATCCGACGATTAACGGCCGAATGACAGCCGTGCCGCACCTGTTGTGTTCTCTGCTTTACATTAACGAGGGACCATCAACCATGAATCGGGCTATTAGAATCTGTTGTGATTTTAGCAGGAACAGTTACCTGAGTTTTTCATTGTTAATCGTCTTAAGCTCTTTTCGTCTTTCAGAGCATTCTTATTTCAGCATTGGAGCTTTGAAAGGGTAGTTTTTGTTTTTTTGTTTCAGAGCGTTTTCGTTTTGAATTCTTTTATTTACCGCTATGAGTAAGACTCTCTTATTCTCTCTCTCATTTTTAGGGTAGGGTAAAAACGAGACCCTACTACTAAGGCTCCACTGTCCGTCTATCCGTCTGTCACCAGGCAGTATCTCATGAACCGTACGTGATAGCTAGACAGTTGAAATTTTCACAGATGATGTATTTCTGTTGCCGTTATAACAACAAATACTAAAAACAGAATAAAATAATTATTTCAGGGGGGCTCTCATACAACAAACGTGTTTTTTTTTTTTTTTGCCTTGTGGTATGGAACCCTTCGTGTGCGAGTCCGACTCGCACTTGGCCAGTTTTTTACTTTTTTTAAACCCTCTATTTACTTATCAGCGTCATCATTGTTAAGCTACCACATATGGGAAGAGTAAGACAGGTCAACAATACTTTTGTAACTTACTGCGGCTGCCTTAATTTATGTATGACACAATGTAGTTGAAAGCAAAAAAACCACCTCAGACATCGATCTACATGGTCTTCACATGATCTGACCAAGATTACGTCTAGACGGTAAAAGAGACTGTGACCCCTGAGTTTTTTTCGGCCTTTCTCCTCAGATAAGAAAGATTGACCTCATCTAGTTTTTAAAATATGATTGATGCGTAAAAGTGTTTGTGCAAATCTACTTACATAAATAAAATCATTTATCATTTAAATCATGGATGAACTTGGCATAGATTTAAGAAAAACTATATTTAACGTTGGTCCTTATATTTTTGAATAAATTTTATTATTATTATTTCCTTTATTTCTTCTTAAACATATAAATTATATTTTTAAATATTATAATATAAAAATAAAAAAAAAAACATCTAAAAATATAAAAAATTGTAGCCCACCGGTACCGGGAACAGGGTCCAAGCTACTGGCGGTCAGGGCTCCATTATTATTATTATTTATTAAATAAATAGATATTTTTGTATTTTGTACTGTTATTCCAAATATGAGTGCGGTGATGGCTAGATCTTATTCCATTTACTTGAATATCCCAAGTGTCCTCTCTGACGCTGTTATTAATATTAATGTGCCCCCCACTGGGCCTAACTAATCTAAAGTAACCCCTAAACGATCAATTGCAATTGATCAATTGCGATCAATTCTTCTTGTAGTAATATTCTCGATCGCTTCAATTGCATTATGGAACGACGATTAATTTGCGCATCGGTGTGTTACGTAAAAATTGACTAATTCGATTGACCGTTTCGGGGAGCCTATAAAAAGTACCATCGACTCGAATATAAAAAGGACATCATTCATTTCATACCCAAAAATTAAAGTGCCTTCCTGAAAAAAAGTACTGCTGTCTTGTGTTAAAAGACTTCTTGAGCATATTTTTCTATTCCAACAAAAGTCTACCATTAACCCCCCCGGCTGCTATTTGAGATTGAAAGTGCCAAAAATCATATTTAAATAACAAGTTTATAGTTAAAACATGCTCAGGATGTTGAATTCAATTAAAAGTTGATATTTTTTTAATGATAAGCTTAAAACACTTGTTTAAAAAAATATGATTTTTGGCATTTTCAATCTCAAATAGTAGCCGCGGGATTAATGGTAGACTTTCGTTGGAATAGTAAAAAATGCTCAAGTTGTTATTTCCCCTAAGAATTTAGATATTTTTTTCTGGTCGGCACTTTGATTTTTGGGTACAAAATGTTCGTCACTTGTATGTCCTTTAAATTACCAGAGCGCTTTATGTTTAACCCAAAGGACCTTTTATTCTATAGGGGCATTCACATGTTAAATTGCCCCTCGAGTCTTTTCAAAGGGAGGTGCAATTGGCGAGTTAAGCAATTTTTGTGTGTATGTGTGTGGGTACAGGAAAAATTCAGGAGTGAAATTAAGCGCAGAGCTTTACGTTCTTATAGCTCTAGAAACGACATCGCGGCAGGCCCAAACGGAGATGACGGGATGAGCTGGACTCCTTTAATAAAGATCGGTCCGTGGCAGCTCTGGACAGAGGGAGGTGGAAGGAGAGTAGAGAGCCAGCCTTTGCCGAGCTGTGGGATATCAATGCCTTATAAAAAAAATTAATTACAAAATAAAAAAACCCGACTGCGAAACTGAAAAGCTACAAACAAGCCCATTTTAAATTAAATAAAAGTTGGAAGCAGGCGGGACCCATTTGAATTTGAAAATATGATAAAAATGGTATGGGTCCCGCCTGCTTCCAACTTTTATTTAATTTAAAATGGGCTTGTTTGTAGCTTTTCAGTTTCGCAGTCGGGTTTTTTTATTTTGTAATTATTTTTTTTATTTCCAGCTATTTAGTTTACAAATGTGAAAGATTTCGCAAACGATTTAGTTCTTGGTACTTGTTTTTTACGTTTTGTCACTTCGAATTACTTTTAACCATGTAAGTTATATGTATATATTTTTGTAATCACCTTTTAAAACCCTTTATTTTGATACCCCACTCGATAGGTTTCTAGAAAAAAATTTTTTTTTTTAATACATAGCGCCATAAATCGGCCATTTTAATTTTTTTCAATTTTGATACCCAGTGTCACTCTCACAATTAAGACGAATCTAACGGCACCTCTCAAGCTGAAATCGATCAAGCCGTTTAGGCTACAGAGCGTGCCAAAGAAATATATCCGTGGCTGGCGTGAATACATTGACAACTTTACTTGTATGTTATTTTTTTTATTGGCTTAATACGTCCTATGCAATAAGAATTTATATGAAAAAAATTGACAGCTCATAATATACATAACTTTTGGAGCAATCGACTATGGTATTAAGTTGACATCTCGCATTTTTACGTGTTTTACTTGACAACACAACATGTCAAATTAACGGTTCACAAATTTTTGTGAACGAACATTGATATTTTGTTATATCAACTTATTCCTAGTAACCAAAATATTATTTGTTATTTGATATCTCAACTAATACACATAAAAGTTTTCTCTTTTAATTGACAAATTGAGATATCAAGTTATAGCCAACCGAAATATTTCTGTTTAAATTGTGATATATTGAGATGTCCAGTTACGGCCAGCTAAGTTCTGAACCCTAAATGTAATAAGTATAGTTATCACTAAGTGTCGGTTACAAAAAACTTTGAAATGATTGACCTGATTAACGATTCCTTCAAGGAATTTCATATTAAAATAAAAACTGTCGGTGATGTCTCTGCATCTAATCGACACCTGCAAGGAATAAAATTGAATAAAATTGAACTTTAGAGGAGAGCGCGTCAAAGATTCAAAAAATCCTTACAGTTTTCTTTTGAGTCTTATTACCAACCAACTTTATAATTGTATGTCAACACGGGAATAGCTACACTTGTGTATGATAGTTTTATTATATATTTGTATATTTTAAGTATTTTTGTGAGTTACCATGACAATCCACAGCATATACTAAAAAAATGTATAAAATTACATTGTAACTCAGACATACAATCACATAAAGTATGATAATAGGAATTTAATAAGGAATAATAATATCTAAGAACAAGACTGTATCTTGTATTACAATGTTATATTAATAATGGCGAGCATAAACAATGATGATGAGGATGTGTAACTAAATATACCCTTTTATTAACTACAGTTGCCGCTCACTTACAATGTTTTTACACTATCCAAATCCTTACGTAAAGGAATTTACCCACAGGAGTGAGTGCAAAAAAAAACTACATTTTTTGTACAGCTAGAATATAATTGTAACTCAAATTTGAGTTACGATGTTATTCCTTGCAGGTGTCGTAATGATCTATTTGCAGACGATAGTACAGCGATAGTTAAGTGTACCAAGAAAGAAGACTATGAAAGGGAAATTAATAACACATTAGAAACAATTATACATTGGCTTGATACAAATAACTTAATAATAAATTTAAACAAGACAAAAGTAATGCACTTCTACAAAAGGATACGCACTGATGATATAAATGTTAGTTATAATGGTCAAAAAGTGGATACAACTTGTGTAGCGAAATTTCTAGGCATCCTGATTGACGACAATTTGACTTGGAAACCTCATGCCGATGACGTATGTAAGAAGTTAAATAAATCAGCATATGTACTGTATAACCTATCACATAAAGTTAGCAACGATACACTTCTACTAGCTTATCATGGATTGGTTGCGTCAGTGTTATTTGGAATCATATTTTTAGGTAACTGTAGTGAGAGAGAAGAGATTTTTAGGGCCCAGAAACGGTGTATCTATGTCAAACCTAAAAAGCACAGACAGCTGTGTTTCGGTCTCTGAGGATACTGACTCTTCCATGTTTGTACATATTGGAGGTGTCAATTTTTGTAAAAACGAATCGAATCTAAATTTATTTCCGTCACTGGCCAATATAGGACCACGTAATGGCCCCTTGAGATCCCAATGCAAGAACTTGCTACATTCGGGTCATTACAAAACAGCACTGTTACGGAAAAGTATTATGACAATGGGACCTGGATACTTCCCGTGGGTGTAAAAGGCGACTAAGGGTCGTACCGGAGAATGGGCAGCAGCGTTCTCTAATTTTACCACCATACTACGTCTTTCGGCTGAAATGATGATGATGATGACCTCATGGTTATAAAGATTATTCTGTAAATATTTTTAAATCTAAGGTAACTGCACTACTTTCAGACAAATGTTATTACTCAGTGAAAGACTTTCTAAATTATATAAATTTATCCTGATTATGATTGTTATTATTAATTCAAAAAAAAAATTCCGTGATAAAACGGGTGACTCCCGCTCCGGCTCGTTCTTGGTGCAATGGTTAGCCATTGCCATAAAACGTGGCAATGCAGCAAGCGTTTTGGGCACCTTTGCGCCGGGAACAGTTAGGGGCGGGTTATTTGACTAGGTTGACGTGTTATAACTGTTATTATTTTTATAATAATTAATTAATGTAAATAATTTTATGTTAGAAAATGAATACCTACCTGACTTTATTATTAATAATTGACTTCACTATAATTTCTGTTTAGTTTTGTTGTCGTTGTTTTGTTTGTTTGTTTCTTTTGTTTTTAAATCTTAATAATTTGCACGCCATAAGTTAGACTGTAGCCGATCTCTTTAATTTATGTACAACATCTTATACCTGTACCTACATTCATAGCAAATAAAGTTCTGATTCTGATCCAGATTTGGACGAGGACAACCCAGATGACGAGGTTTTTGAGGTCCCATAAAATATGACTGTGTACGTAATAATATTTAAAGTTGACAGATCAGGTCTATCAACTTTAAATATTATTACGTTATTCCTTCTTTATTCTTTTCTTTCTATAATAAGCATGTTTCCGTTGTTTGGCGCATTAAAACAATTTAGTTACTATTTTTTTTTATTGATTGCTTTTACACTAGGAAACTGATAGGTTCGTGGTTTTTCAATTTAATATTTGTAATCCACAATTTATATAAGTATTTATATTCGTCATCAGTTGTTTGATTGGTCCTCATTGTATTTGTCATTAATAACATTGTTTACATACTAATATTCCCCACTCAGAAGGTGAATAAGTTGATAACTGCTGGTGCATAAGTTGACAACTCGGTGAATAAGTTGATAACTCGTTGGTGAACGACTTGACAAGTCTATTATTATGCAAACTGTGGGGTATTTCGTTTATTTATTGTCATCGTTTAAAAGAAGGTACAAAATAACTGTTAAGACAACTAAAACACATACGGTAAACTAATTTACCGATTTACCAGAAGAGGTCAAACCTTTAAAATGGCCGTCCTGACAAATTGCCATTTTAGACATGTCAACATATTCACGCCAGCCACGGATATATACATACATACATACATACATACACTCGAAAAACATAACCCTCCTTCTGACGCAGTCGGGTAAAAAGCTTTAGAAGCGAATCTATCTGTATCTGTACTAATATAATAAAGAGGTAACGTTTTTAAGTTTGTATGTAGGGGAAATCTCTGGAACTATCAGTTGGATTTGAAAAAATCTTTTTGTATTTGATAGCCGAATTTTGAGGAAGGCTATCGGCTATTTAATATCACGCTATGACCCTTTGGAGCCGAGCGAAAAGAAAAAAATGTGAGAAAGAATGTTAAGCGAAAACAAAGTGACAGCGCGGGCAGACCACAAAGTGATAGCGATAGGGGCAGGATGCGAGGGGGTGGGTCGGGAAACAAGGAATTTCACGTGGACGAAGTCTCGGGCAAAACCTAGGAATAAACTAATTAATTTAGCTCTCAAAGTACAGACGCCAGCACATCAAACTACCCGACACTGTCAAATTTTCCCAATCAACTTTGAACCTAATGCTTTAGCAATAAAGTTGAAAATATATTGAAGAAATTTGACAGATTGTAGTAGCTTGATGTGCTGGTGTCTGTACAATAAAAACTTAATGTATGAAATACAATTTGTTAAGATGTTGATGGCTTTACAGCTGCAGCATTAACCTTTAAACCCACCACATTCTACAATTATACCAACCAAACAATAATTACACTGCAAATATAGATGCTCTTACCGCGTGGGTGCTACGTAATAATATCTTATGCAACAAGAACTTCTGTGTTCATTATTGAACTTAATTAACACCACAAAGCCGTTGTTATTGGCTTGATTATTTAAGAGCTGTGATTAACTTCGAATTATCGTGCTGACAGGTCATTTACATAACTAGAGTTTCTCTGTGAGAATATAAAGAGAGGATAGAAAACTTGACTCGTGTAAACGGATCGAGCGAAAACGAAACGGGCTGACGCAGGTCCTCACCGGACACGGATGTTTCGGGAGGTTCCTGCACATCATGAGACGGTGGAGCACACGGTGGAGGTCTACCCCGCTTGGGCGGAGCACCGCCGTGTCCTCATAGAGGCGATCGGCAGCGGCGGCGACCTCTCGCGTCCGGCCCTGGTTTAAGCCATATTCCGGAGCGAGGAGTGGGAGGCATTCACCTTCTTCTGCAAAGCAGTCATGCTAGCGAAGGAGGTGGCGGTATGGACGAGGGAGAGAGCCTCCCGTCCTAGCCGCCGTGGGAGACGCTGCGGGCGCGGGAGCCGCGTGACGAGTCCCGGCCACCATAGGCACGGGCCTGCGGGCTGAGAGTAATGGGTAGCTCACCGTCCGATCAGGACCAGGCCCGTGCCGGACGGCGCGTACGTGTTTCACGCGCGCCTAAAAGAGATATCAGCATCATAGAAGGGGCCCATAGGGCCGAAGCCTGCCGGGTCAGCGGGATTGTCCGAAAGGGTTACCTCTGGCTCGGACCATAAAGGGCTAAGGAAGGAACACGTGTGGGTTTTAGTCAGTAAGAGTCTAACACTGCCTTCCGCTCCACCCAGAGCGGGAGGGGTCATTTGAGAATTTCCCATCCAAGAAAAAAAAACCGGGCAAGAGCGAGTCGGACTCGCGCACCGAGGGTTCCGTAACAGCCGGGTTTATGCATAAGGGTTATGTTTATGAAATTAAATGTTTTTTTTAATTTTTAAGTTGATTGAATGAATTTTAAATTGCGGTTAACGATTTATGACATAATAAAAAAAACTACTTACTAGATCTCGTCCAAACCAAATTTCGGTGGTAGTTTACATGGTAATGTACATCATATATTTTTTTTAGTTTTATCATTCTCTTATTTTAGAAGTTACAGGGGGGGGGGACACACATTTTACCACTTTGGAAGTGTCTCTCGCGCAAACTATTCAGTTTAGAAAAAAATGATATTAGAAACCTCAATATCATTTTTGAAGACCTATCCATAGTCTCACGTATGGGTTTGTTGAAAAAAAAATTTTGAGTTTCGGTTCTAAGTATGGGGAACCCTAAAATTTATTGTTTTTTTTCTATTTTTGTGTGGTTCACAGAATATATCTACTTACCAAGTTTCAACAGTATAATTCTTATAGTTTCGGAGAAAAGTGGCCTTGACATACGGACGGACAGACAGACACGGACAGACAGACATGACAAATCTATAAGGGTTCCGTTTTTGCCATTTGGCTACGGAACCCTAAAAAAGTAGGCTGAAAAAAACCGGTAAAGTGCGAGTCGGACTCGCGCACCGGGGGTTCCGTACAAAGTAGGCATGTAAATAGTTTATCACGGGAAAAATATTTTTTTTGTAATATAACTTCAAATTTACGGTTTTCGGATTTTTTCGTTTACTTGTGCTACATGACATTGCTTCTTGCCAAATTTCATGATTGTAGGTGAACGGGAAATACCCTATAGGTTTTTATTCCGGAACATAAACGCTCGTGTCTTTTGATTACGTTGACTTAGAAGTTTGATATTTCCACTGCTTCAAGGAATTGCAGTCCTGAGTATTTGATATTAGTTTCAACTTGATAACTCTAAGCGTTCCTGTGAAAAAGGGCCTTGACCGACGGACACACAGACGGACAACGAAGTGATCCTTTAAGAGTTCCGTTTTTCTATTTGATATACGGAACCCTAAAAATGAAAGCGTTTGTGCACATTGACTAATCAGCCTATAACGTTCCCACTGCTGGGAAACAGGCCTCCTCTCTGTGAGAGACAGTGAGCCATAATCCACCACTCAGGTCCAAGGCGGGTTGGTGGACATCACAAATGTTTTCGATCTTTTGATCCTAGTCTAGTCAAATTAGTCAGCGCCTGACACTACTCCATACAATTAGTTTAGACGTGATTGAAAACTTGCCCACTAAAATTACGGCAATTTACGTCAGGGGCTGATTAATTGGACAGGACTAAACTAAAATTTAATTTCTGCCCTTTTCTTTATGAAATAGAAAGAAAAAGATGCATAGAACTTAAATTTAGTTTAGTTTGTGAACAACAGAATCTCCACCAGTATCCACAAAACGCTGACAAAAAATTATATCTATAACAGTATTTTTGTCACAGAGTACGGGGGTAGTTTGATAAACGCCCGTTTATCAAACTACCCCCGCTAAAAACTCGAACGAGAGCCCTCGCTTTCGATTTTTCAGCGGGTGACGGTGGACAGTGGATAAAGTAGAATGGCCATAAATCCAAGCCGAGTGGATCATCGCTTTATTGAGGTTTATGGTAACCTTTTCCCTCTCGACTGACTCTTTGGTCTAGTGGTCGCAAGCACTACTGCTAAATATGAGGTTCCGGGTTCGATCCCTTTTTTTTTTAACGTGGAGAAATGCTCATGCATTCTGCACTACCACGGGGAGACAGTGCAGTTACGTGGGACTCTAACCCACTAAAACTCCACGGTGTCCTCCTCTGCCGCTTACGGCGGGAACACGGGCACGCGTTAGCACTCATCCGTGAACCCGTCGCGGCTGTCCGTTACCGGACCCTCCTCTGGGGAGTAATACCCATCACCGGCGCACCAGAACACATAGCACGCCGTGACCACCTCAGGGACCAAACCAGCACATGGGCGCCAGACGACCCCGTGTCTGGGCACCCTTGATCCCCCTGCGACGGGTCAGTTCATTGGCCCCGCCGCCTGCCAGTTTTCGGCCGCAGAGGATAGGGATAGCGGCCAACGTCATACCGACACTCCTCCTCCCCTGCGGCCCCACCGCGTCCGCCATCAGAAGGTGGCGAACCCGTCAAGGCCGCGGAAGGTAGGGAGAGTGAGGGAATACCGGCACTCCTCTCCCACTGCGGCCTCCAACCCTCAGCCGCGATGCCTTCCATACGACATCGCGGCCCGCCTCAGTTGCGATGTCGCCCAAGCGGCACCGCAACCTACTTGTTGGCCGCTACGTCGTCGGCTTATAGGCAAAAGCCCTGACGAGCGACCCCTCCTCGGGTTCCTCTTCGCTTCACCGTGGGTGACCAAGCCACGGCTACTGAGCCCCCACGGCCTCGACAATGCGGGAACCCACCGGGGGGCCGGGTTCGATCCCTAGCACAGGCAAGGTGTTAATGGGTTTTCCTATCTGGACTTTCTCAGTAGCAGCCCAGAGTCTGGATATGTGTCCAGTTGACGGCAATAGGCTCTCCCCCTTTTGCATGCTGGAAATAACTGAAGAAATGTGGGTCCACCTCGTCTGCTTATCACTTCGGGGGTTACAGGCGTTATGTTATTGTTATGGTAACCCTTCATAGGTTTTTGATACTGGCTGATTTGTTTTTGGATAAAATTAGCTATGGTGCAGACGCCAGCACATCAAGCTACTACGAGTACAATCTGTCAAATTTTTTTCATAGATTTGCAACGTTATTGCTAAAGCAAATGGTTCAAAGTTGATTGGGAAAATGTAACAGTTTCGGGTAGCTTGATCTGCTGGCGTCTGTAAGACAGAGAAGATAAAACGGGTATTTATGAATTCGTTAGAATGGCTATATATATTTAGGGCTGATTTTTCCAACGCCAGATAATTTTATCCGAGGAATAATTTTGAATTTTTAACAGATCTTCCATACAAAATCTGTCAGACGTCAATTTTATTCGACGAATAAAAATTATCTGTCGATTGAAAAATCAGCCCTAGTAGGACAACTTTCTGAAATGGACATTAATATGATTCCCACATTTTGTGACGTTGACAAATGATTATGCACAAGAAAACTCAATGTAATAAATAATTAAAGAAGAAAGAAAAGAAAAGAAAAAAAAGTCTACCATTCTCTTAAAGTATTCTACCATTTCTACTCAATTTACATTCGCGGTTCACTGAACATTTTAATAAAACTCAAAGACTTCCGTAACAGGTCCCGCTCTATTTCACCCCTATTGAATAAATTTTCCCCCACCGTTTCGCCTCCGAGGGAAAAACTTAAACAAAATAGTTACCTTAGCGCGTAGGTTAAGTAAGAGTAACATTCCACTTAAGGAAGTAACCGGCTATTGGGAAGTATTTACAGTGCATTTACTGAGGATTAGGTTAGCTAGTAGTACTAGTAATATTGTAGGTTTAATAGAAAGAAAAAAAACTGGCCAAGTGCGAGTCGAACTCGCACACGAAGGGTTCCGTACCACAAGGCAAAAACGCCGAAAAAAACATGTTTGTTGTATGGGAGCCCCCTAAATATATATTTTATTTGAATTTTATTATTTACTAGGTATTAAAGTTAAAATACAACTGAGTATTTTGTGAATATTTTAAGTGCCTACCTGTTGCTATTTTTGATATCGAGCAAAAAAGGGCAAAAACATCGCGTTTGTTGTATGGGAGCCCCCTTAAATATTTATTTTATTTTGTTTTTAGTATTTGTTGTTATAGCGGCAACAGAAATACATAATTTGTGAAAATTTCAACTGTCTAGCTATCGCGGTTCTTGAGATACAGCATGGTGACAGACAGACAGACAGACGGACAGTGGAGTCTTAGTAATAGGGTCCCGTTTTTACCCTTCAATTTTGATAAAATTTGGTATGGAGGTAGTGTGTCAGCTACCTCCATACCAAATTTTATCAAAATTGGTCCAGTCGTTTAAGCGTGAAGAAGTAACAAACATATTATAAACACTCACAAACTTTCGCCTTTATATTTTATAATATTAGTAGTGTGATTACCGTAACCAAAGAAACTAAGAATAAATCAGGTAGGCACGTTATTCATTTTAAAATAGATTTCCATTATTCTGAGTGTGTGCCAAAAATATTTTGTTTTTGTGTCATATTTCATAACAAAAGTCATGGTGTCGTATTGTTGTAAAAACATATTATTGAATTGGCAATTAAGCGAGTTAGGTCAAAAGAGGCCAAATGGTAAAGGATTTTTGCTAAGACAATATTAGCCTAGGCTGGTTGTTGTGTATAGGGTTTTTTTTATGCACAATATCGTAAAGCCGTGTGAATTTTCGATTCATATGTAATGCCCTCCGAAAATTTGTTAATATTTTCCATTTTAGCTGCATTGCCTCATTATGATAAAAACAAGTGAAACACGGATCATAGATACTTATCATAGATACCCACGTAGTTGAATTGGTCAATAAAAAGGTTACAGTGTACAGTTCCAACATTTGAAAGTACGATTTTAAATCACGATGTGGGATTGGGTACAGCTGAAGAAGAACAATATCAATTAACTTTGGAGGGCGCTGTAGGTACTTTTGAAGATGACATCGGTGAAGAAACACATCAAGAAGAAACCTGGATTAATTTAAGTCCTAAATCGAAAATCCGCCTTAAACAAGCTTGGTGATCAAAGCTTGTGCCTTCTCTGTCTGAGAAGAGGTTTTGCCCTGCAGTGGGATAATAATTACTGATATTAAAATAACACAAGGAGGGGCCCGTGGCTAAATAATAACAGCCGCACAGGTCGATCGATCAGGTTAAGTTACGCTTGCCGCGGTTGGTCTGTGGATGGGTGACCATCTTTACATACTGTGACGCCTCCGTGCCTCGGAAAGCACGTTAAGCCGTTGGTCCCGGCTGTTATTCGTGGATCTTTGACAGTCGTTACGGGTAGTCAGAAGCCCGAAAGTCTGACAACCATATGACTGGTTGTTACCCAGTAACTGAGTAATACGATACCCCTTGGTAAGCCAAGGGGTATCGTTAACTGGGTTGTGGAGGTCAGATAGGCAGTCGCTCCATGTAGAATACAGATGATGATTAAAATAACACAATTCAAAGATCAACTCAACTCAGATCAACTCAACTCAACTCAGATCAACTCAACTCAGATTAACTCAACTCAGATTAACTCAGTTCGATCGAACGATGGTACGGGCCGAACATCGGTTATAGTCCGCTTCGTACTAAATCTGTTACTAAATTCTCCGCAGACGTCTAGACGAACAGATTTTGTATGGAGCGAACAACATCCGCTGGCAGTAAATTATATATAAAAGAAAGAAAGAAAAATAGATTTATATGTCACATAAACACGTGCTACAAAAAGATCAGTTAAATCGAAAAAAAAATAACGGAATAGCTTTATTGTTATCACGAGCACAGAACAGAAATAGTTGGCAGTTGCATGTCATGACTGTGACAAGAAAACTTTCACTCAACATAATGCTCTATGGGAGACCCAAAGCACAGTGCTGATTTTAAGTGGTCATCCGAAAATGACGTCTATCATCTATTAATACGTCACATGACAACGGAAGCATTTATTTTCAACTAGCTGCGCCCCGCGGTTTCACCCGCGTAATTGTCGATCCCGTGGGAATATCGGGATAAATAGTAGCCTATATGTTAATCCAGGGTGTCAGCTACCTCCATACAAAATTTTATCAAAATTGGTCCAGCCGGTTGAGCGTGAAGAAGTAACAAACATATAAACACACAGACACACCCCCACACACACACTCACAAACTTTCGCCTTTATAATATTAGTGTGATAATTTAAAGATTTTTCTCAGCACACCTTTAAAAGGAGACAACAACATTCTGGCTAGGTGGCGGCTTCTTTCACAAACTTGTAAAATGTAAATACTAGAAAAATTAAACAACAAAGATTATTCTAAACTATACGCTGTATTTAAATAACAAACACCATATTCTTTTGACGACATTTCAAAGTCAATTGAGTTTGCATAAAAGGACAAGTCTTGGGGTACAGCTCAAGTTTCACAGTTGTTGAGCATCAAGATACACAGCAGATGTCACTCTTTTGTTTTTTGCCCTTTTAAAGTTTCGATTACTTCTGAAATGTCACATATTGTGTTTGTTCAAAAACAATATTTTAGTCGTATTTACTTTGAAAACAATTGAATAACGTACGTCACGTCGTCGTCGTCGACGTCGTACGTACGTCAGTCAATTTATAAGTTCCTCGAGGGTAAGGTGCTTTTCACACGTCCCGGCAACCGGGTACCCGGTGCCGTGTACCCGGCGGCGAAGTGTATAACCGTGTACGTTAGCTTGCACACGTACCGGCGTAGTTCGCCTGGCAATGTTACGGATAGTCGGTACCGGCTACCCGGTTGCTGGGACGTGTGAAGAGGCACTCAATTGCTTGCAGAATCAATAAACTCTTTGGTTTTGACTGCCTCATCGGAATTTAATTTTTTTTCCTTGCAAGAAATTGTCAAAATTTCGGAAAAAGTGGTAATGGTGGTAGTGGTGAAGCAAGGTCCGGGGAGTATGGTGGGTGTCGGAGACATTCCAGTTGCAGCTCCTCTAATTTAGCGACCGTCTGTTGTGCAGTGTATGGTCGAGCGTTGTCCTGAAGCAGCAGTGGGCTAGAACAATTGACTCGTCTTTTCAATACCAGTCCAGACCAGCTTTTTTTTTTGACAATTTCAATTTTTAACCATTTTATTTAATATAGGTATATTATTATAAATAAATTCATGTTTTAATGAAAATTTAAATTTTAATAATTTTATTTATTGAATCTAATAATTAATTTAATGTAAAGGCTAGGCAGATGATGTTTTAATGAGAATTTAAATTTTAACAATTTTGAATAATGAAAATGTTTGCATGCCGAATGGTGAAATATGGCAGAACTCTGATTTATACCTACTACTATCTACTTATGTAATACACATATTTGCAAATAAATGCTATTCTATTCTATTCCATCATGGTTTGCAACCGTTGACAATACAGATCTGCTGTAATCGTCTGACCAGATCTTAGGAAACTGTAGTGGATGATACTGGCACTGGTCTACCAGACACTTACCAGTACATTTTTCTGAGTCAAATTTCGCTTGGGGCAGGATTTGGGCAGTTTTCCTGGGCTCAACCAATACTTTGAGCGTTTCCGATTATCGTACAGAATCCATTTTTCACTACAAGTAACGATACGATTCAAAATACCCTCGTTTTTGTGACGGTTGAGTAATGTAACGAAGCACTCGAGGCGTGTTTGTTGGTGTGCTTCGCTTATTCATGGTGTACCCATTTTTTAGAGCTTTTCCACTTTTCCAATTTGTTTATAAGTGAATTAAAATTGTTTTATCACTCACACCGAAGCCTGTCGCTAACTTTGACGTGGTTTGCGATAGATACACTTCCACGACCACTTTTAATTTTTAATTGTTTGACAATGAAAAATTAAAACTGGTAGTGGAAGGGTCTCCAACCGTCCAAAGGGTTTGTTCTGTAGGTAAAATGTCCAGAACGAAAACGTTAAAACCAAAAACGAACCGTGTTTTCTTTTACAGTAGCTTCCCCATACACATAATTAATCCTTCGAGATGTTTCTGCAGCGCTGGAGCCACTCTGGAACACGTACTCGTTATTAGCGCTATATTTTAAGTTTTCCATATTGTGAACAGAACGATGTCAAAGGAAAGTCAAATGGTGTGAAAACAAATGAATTACTAAATTCGAAACACAAATACACCAGCTTAAATTTGAAATCCAGAACTCCTAACCAAATAGCAGATATTTGCTGAGGATATTTGAGATCAAACTGGCCAGCTCGCCAACACGCCAATTTCATATGTAAGGACCTAAATATAAACCTGGACCAGCACTTGCTTCATCATCTGCCTAGCCTTTTCTCAACTATGTTGGGATGGGCTTCCAGTCTGACCGGATGCAGCTGAATATATTTTACATGGAGCGACTGCCTATCTGACCTCCACAACCCAATTACTAGGTAATACGATACCCTGGGCTTGACTGGTTGTCAGACTTTTGGGCTTCTGAGGACCCGTAATGACTATCAAAGATCTACAGAAGACAGCTGGGACCAAATTCCGGGGCACGGAGGGGTCCAGGTATGTAATGGATGGTCACTTATCTAAGGACCGACCTCGGCAAGCATTGCTTAACCTTGAAGATCGACCCGTCTGTTATTATTCATCTGACCTCCACGGCCCAGTTACTGGATAATACGATACCCCTCGGTAAGACTGGTTGTCAGATTTTCGGACTTCTGACTACCCGTAACGACTATCAAAAATCTACGAATGACAGCCGGGACGAACGGCTTAACGTGCTTTCCGAGGCACGGAGGGGTCTCGGTATGTAAAGATGGTCACTCATCCACAGACCAACCGCGGCAAGCGTAGCTTAACCTTATCGATAGACCTGTGCGGCTGTTATTATTTAGGCACTTGCTTGACACTAAAAATGTTTTCTTCACGAAACAGATCATTTGCCAGTTTAATGCCGACTAGACCCTTCATTTTATAGTCGACAACGCAAGCAGCAAGTATCCAATAACCGTGAAACTATAGTACATTGGTCGTATGCGATGCTATAAATCGTAAGTGGTGATAAATTGCTGGCCCAAAGCCAACTAATGCCGTGATAGGACGTTTCCGTCTGTGGAGCCTTACAACTAGCACGACTTGAGCTATAAGCCGATGTTCGCACGAACGCAAAAACACCGCGGCGGGATTTTATTGATCACTGGATTTTCGACTCTTAGTGTTGAGCCGAGGGTTGAGAATCCAATAGAGTACATCACATTGTCTGTGTGGTGCCGGACTTAAAGAATAGCACCACCCCATACTTCCCGTGGGTGTCGTAAAAGGCGACTAAGGGGCGTACCGGAGAATGGGCAGCAGCGTTCTCTATACATTCCACCACCATACCATACTGCGATCGCCAACCCGCCTGCCAAGCGTGGCGATTATGGCAAACCCCCCCTTTTGGGGGAGGCCTATGTTCAGCAGTGGACGTCTTTCGGCTGAAATGATGATGATGATGACATCACAGCGCGTCAAAAAAACATACTGTTGGATTGTCAACTCTTTTTGGATAAAAATCCAGTACGCGAAAAAAAAGCAACCCGGGAACGCGCTCGTGCGGACCTGGGCTAAGACTGTATATACATAGTTATGTATTGCACGTATTTTTATGATTCTTGTCCTTTGTTTTCGATGTTGTAACAGTTTATGTGTACACGCATGACTAGAGATTTTTTACGTATGTTACAAGGGCTCGTAACAGACGGGTCGATCTTCAAGGTTAAGGAACGCTTGCCGAGGTCGGTCCGTAGATGGGTGACCATCCATTACATTACATACTGGGACCCCGCCGTGCCTCGGAATTGATCCCAGCTGTCATTTGTAGATCTTTGATAGTCGTTGCGGGTCGTCAGAAGCCCGAAAGTCTGACAACCAGTCTCACCTGCATCCGGTATGGTATTTAGCTGCATAGCGTGGTTGGACTGGAAGTCGACTCCAACATAGTTGAGAAAAGACAACAACTAATCTATTTTGCACGACTCATAATGCGACGAATTAGAGAGTGCTTTACGAACGAACATTTTTTTTTGCCCTCTTTATGCAACTGTTTCTTTTGTTATACTCTTGCTAGTACACAGAACCTACTTGATTTATATACCATTGTATATATAATTTAATGGAGATTAATTTCGTACTTTTTTAAAATTGATATAATGCAGTAGATAGGAAAAAAACATCAAAATATTGCTAAAAAAATCACGTTAATCAAGTGTGAAACCTGAAAATACATATTTTAGCTTGCAAAAAAATCAATTAATTGATTTTTTTTTTAGTAGAATATTTTCACCCTTGAGGAACCCTATTGAAAATGGCTCTTTTATTCAAAGTAGTTTAATTATAATTAATAAAAAACTAAGTAATATAATATCTATATACATGGTTTTTTATACGATCTAAATAATGAGCATTATGAGTCGTGCACTTTTGGATTTTCCAAATTGAATTGACTTCTACACGCTAAGGGTCAGATCACACCGCAACGCGACGCGGCGTGCAATTTTCAAGATAGCAATACAATTAAAGACCTTATAAACTACACAAAAAGGTACACAATTCAGTGGGGTGGGCCGCGCGACGTGCGGCGTAGGTCGACGTAGTAGACACTGAATTGTGTACCTTTTAATGTAGTAAAGATTTTAATTCTATCATGAAAATTGCGCGCTGAGACGCGTCGCGGTGTGAACTGGCCCTAACATAATCAATTACATAAAATAACAAGGTCACCATAAGCTATTTTGCAACTGAAAATAGCCCAAGCTTTGGTGTCTAAATTTTCTGATCAGCAGGATGGTAGCGAAGTTGACTTTCCAGAGAGCGTCGGACGTACTTAAGTGCCATCACTCGAGGAGGCAAGACAATGACCTTTCAACTTTTTTCAAGGTCAACAAGCAACTCCGTGAATATGCCTCCAGGTGATACAGTCAAACAAAGAGTTTGGTATACAAGCAAAAACAAAATGTCTTCCCGCTATACTGTTAATTGATATTTATCTATTTAATGTACGTTATAACTTTTTAAGGTTATGGCATACTTGTGAATGTGATGTAAAAAAACCCGGTCAAGTGCGAGTCAGACTCGCTTACTGAGGGTTCCGTACAGGTATCTAACTACTTGTCTGTGTTACCCGGGTGGTGCAATTCTTTAAGTCCGGCACCACATGCCCCGGCACACCCCGGCAAGGGGTGCACCCCTTACTTCCCGTGGGTGTCGTAAAAGGCGACTAAGGGTCTTACCGGAGAATGGGCAGCAGCGTTCTCTATTTATTCCACCATCATACCATACTGCGATCGCCAACCCGCCTGCCAAGCGTGGCGATTATGGCAATCCCCCCCCAAAATTGGGGGAGGCCTATGTCCAGCAGTGGACGTCTATCGGCTGAAACGACGATGTAACTACAAATTTACGGTTATCGGATTTTTTCCTTTACTTGTGCTACATGACATTGCTTCTTGCAAAATTTTATGATTCTAGGTCAAGGGGAAGGGTCTTATAGGTTTCTATTCCCTTGTGAGTATCAAAATATGCAGCATAAATCGAACATAAACGCCCGTATCTTTTGATTGCGTTGACTTAGAAGTTTGATTTTTCACTGCTTCAATGCATTGTAGCCTTGAGTATTTGATATTAATTTCAACTTGATAACTCCACGCGTTTCTGAGAAAAAAGGTCTTGACAGACGGAGAAAACGGAGTGATCTTATAAGGGTTCCGTTTATCCTTTTGAGGCACGGAACCCTAAAAAAGCTACTCAGAACACCGTTTAAAAGTAGTTTCAAGTTAGCTAACTTGCAACAGCTGCCTGAATACCAAATAGTTCGACTATATTTATTATTTATTTATTACCGCAAGAATCATGAACGGGATGTCAATAGATAACTGAACGCAAGTGTGATGTTGGCGCGGTTCGACAGTCTTTTTTTTTTTGCGGTTGGGAAATCATGAAATGACCCCTCCCGCTCTGGATGGAGCGGAAGGGAGTTTCAGACTCTTACTGACTAAACCCACCCGTGTTCCTTCCTTAGCCCTTTATGTTCCGGGCCAGCGGGAACCGTTTCGGACAATCCCGCTGACCCGGCAGGCTTCGGCCCTGAGGGGCCCCTTCAATTTATGCTGACATCTCTATGAGGCGCGCGTGGAACACGTACGCGCCGTCCGGCACGGGCCTGGTCCTGATCCATTACTCACACACACACACAGAGAGACACACGCAGAGAGACACACGCAGAGTCTAGCCTAACGTTCGTGCGAATCAACGAAAGCAACGTGGCGTGGCTCAACTCTCTTGACCATCAGACACCGTATGGACCACCAAGTGTCTATAAACTGTCCAACGTTTCGTTTTGTAAATTTTGACAAGTTCAAATTATCATCATCATAACCATCTGCCTAGCCTTTTCCCAACTATATTGGGGTCAGCTTCCACACAGTCCAACCGCATGCAGCTGAATACCAGTATTTTACAGGACTGCCTATCTGGCCTTCACAACCCAGTTACTGGGTAATACGATACCCCTTTGTCAAATTTCTATACTTTTCTGTTCCTTTCTCCTTGTTAGTTTATGTCTTACTAGCAGCGCCCTGCGGTTTCACCCGCAGAAGTGTCGATTCCGTGGGAATATCGGTATATAAATTATCCTATGTCCTTTCCCGGGATTTAAACTATCTCTATACCAAATTTCATCTAAATCGGTTCAGCGGTTTAAGCGTGAAGAGGTAACAGACAGACAGACAGACACACTTTCGCATTTATAATATTAATATAGATTGTGTACATAAAAGGTTAATATTAATACGACTATATATCTATACCTACAAATAAATAAAATTGAAGTGTTTGTTTGTAATGTTAAAATAACAACTTTTTACTAAATGCATATGAAAGTATATATACGGCACAAAAAACAAGTTTTAAAATTTTTGTCTGTCGTTCTGTTTGTTTCGACTAAGATTAGTCGAAACAAAAAAAAAACAAAATCCGTTAAAATCGGTCCAGGAGTTTGGGTTCTCCCAAACTCCTGGACCGATTTTAACGGATTTTGTTTTTTTTTTTAAATGTTTTTTGTTTCGACTCGGATTTTCACAGGCAGATAGCTGGTGTAACAAGGAGTAACTTACAAAAAATATTTTAGAAAAAGAATTAGGGTTCCGCGAAAAAAAATAAAACTCATGAAATCCAAATTGTATCCCTACACGTGAACGAAGTCGCGGACATAGCAAGAACATAAATAAAGTAGGTGGCACGTGGAACAAGACACCGTACACCGTAACGTGTTTGTACAGTATTTTTTTTTACTTGTGCATGAAGTTTTAATCCATACTAATATTATAAATCCGAAAGTAACTCTGTCTGTCTGTATGTTACCTTTTCACGCCTAAACCTGAACTGAACGGATTTCGATAAAATTTGGCAGATAGGTTGCATCCCGGGGAAGGACATATAATAGTTTTTAGTAAATAAATAAATAACAACATTAGGTATATATTATATTCATAGTTTTAATAGGTATATGCGTATTTTTATATTTAAAATATTTATTCCTCAATGTTCCTGATTGCACCTACCACTCTTTGTCTCTGCATCACCCAAAGGTTGACTGGTAGAAAATGCCTATGGCATTAAGTCCGCCTCTGTACATTTATGTGCTTGAAGTATTAAATAAATAAATAAATATACAACTTTCCGTGAACTATTTCAGGCGAAAAAAAAAACATGCTGCTCCAGTCCACAACAGTAACTTAATTCATAGCCGATAGCAGATATACCTCACCGGCTCAAAGGCAAGCGAGTACTCACATCCGTTTTATATCACAGGGTAGGTAGAACGCATGTACAAAGAACGTGCAGCTCACAAATACACGTGTAGGTGTGCAGAAACACGTGCCAATGGAACTTGTCTTACTGAACTTTCTTTCCGGTCTTTTTTACCGACCCTTTGATAATATACGACGTGTTTTTTAGGGTTATGATTAAAGAAATTTATTTCTCAATAAGAAACTACAAAGATTTCACTTACTTGAGAACATTTTTAAAACTTACTAATATTATAAGAACTTTGACTGACACACAAACTAAGTAGTTAGCTATTGTTTTTCTCTACAACAAAATCATTCGCAATAACTAAGTTAATAACACTTCACTTCATAGGGTTCAGTACCCAAAGGGTAAAAACGGGACCCTATTACTAAGACTCCACTGTCCGTCTTTCTGTCACTAGGCTGCATCTCATGAACCGTGATAGCCAGACAGGTGAAATTTTCACAGAAGATGTATTTCTGTTACCGCTATAATAACAAATACTAAAAACAGAATAAAATAAATATTTAAGGGGGGCTCCCATACAACAAACGTGTTTTTTTTTCGGCGTTTTTGTCTTGATGTACGAAACTCTTCGTGTATATAACTCATAACTCAAGGATATCAATGAGACCTTGGCAAAGAATCAACTGGCATATGAATTATTTTCTTTATTATTTTTCATTTATCTTTTTTTTTTGTTTTCATTTTTCATACAAAATAATTCGACAAAGTCATGATTTTTAATGTAAAACATCCTTACGAGAAATATGACAACGTCGCATTTTCTTAGCTTGAAATATGAATGATTGGTTTCGAATGAAAATGAATTACTCGTATTTATCAATGAAACTTAGATACGTGATATCATCGAAACTATGCTTTTTTGGACCGCATGTTTGAGACCACCGTCCCACCGGAGTCCGGCGTCAAGCAACCTGCTGTGTTTCGTCGATGCGTGGGAGTTCCAGTGCTTTCGGCATCTTCTGGACTCGCTCGTTCCATCATAGACCTCATCCGTCACTTTCCATCAGGCGTGATCCAGGTCAAGAGTGGATCCAAACAGAAAAAAAAAACAATTGTTGATCAATTACTTCAATAAATCTATTTCAAAATTATGTATGTACTGAGTTCTGAGGGGCAATTCTCGTAATTTTAGGAACGTTCACAGTCTAATCTTAGTCTAAATCTGTCAAAAATACCTCTAGTTTCCCTACATTGATGATGATGATGATTGAATGATGATGACTGAGTTCTGGTGAAAATCACCTGTACCTATGACAAAAATTCTTAAAAATATTCAAAAAGCCTTTTAAGCAAAAATTCCAAGTCTATAATTTACTATGCGATATATTTACAGAACATCTACTTTCGTGTAAAAATAAAGCCTGAGTACGACGATTTGTATGCGAACTACAACGCCTATGTGCTACGAGTTCAATAAGCTACGAGCCTGCTACGCGTGCTACGAATCCCCTACGAGAATCGTAGCAATTTTAATTGGTAACTCGTCTACCAAAAAGTTTTGATTAATCTTAAATGTCTTTTACAAGTTACGATTAAGCTTTACTTTAAACGCTTCTGGAGGCCAATCACTTGGACTTTTTAAATGAATTTTGTGACTTGAAAATTGGTCTTCCAAAAGTACATTGACAATTTTATTGCACAATGGGGGAAATAATATGCTAACTGGAAAATTATAAGTTTTCAAGCGAGTTTGAAAAGCAATTCTACAAGGTGACTATTTTATATCTATATATATAAAATTCAAAGTCCTGACTGACTGATTGACTGACTGATATATCAACGCACAGCCCAAACCGCTGGACCTAGAGACTTGAAACTGAGAAGGTGTGTTCTTTGTGAAGAGTAAGTATCCACTAAGAAAGGATTTTTGGGAATTCAACCCCTAAAGGGTTAAAATAGGGGATGGAAGTTTATATGAAAGTCCGACAGTTTTGAAGTTAGGATCTTCTAATTTTGTATTTAGGCTGACAATTGAAAATTAATTTACACGTATCTCAGCGTTTTTGATAATTCCACCCCTGAAGGGTTACAAAGGGGGATGAAGTTGTGTATAGAAAGTCATTAATTTTCGACGTAAAAATCACAAAATTTATTATCTAGGCTTATGATTGGAAGCTAACACAACGGTGTTGTTAGAATTTCATCCATTAAGGGGGTGAAAAGGGGGATGAATATTTGTCCTGACTGACTGATTATATCAACGCACAGCCTAAAACGCTGGTCGGTGCCGCTGGGTAGAGAAATTAATTTTGGAGGGTGTGTTCTTTGTGAAGAGTAGATATCCAATAAGAAGGGGTTTTTGAAATTTAACCTTTAAGGGGTGAAAAGAGGGGATTTTGTTTGTATGAAAAATCTTATTCCTTGAGTTAATAACCATGAAACTTGGCACGAATACTTATCTAAATAAATTATGAAATTTGGCTTTTTTTTTTCTAAACTACCCCCTGAAGGGGGATTGGGAGGTGGCAAAGTTTGTATGGAAGAATTTTAACGCGTGGTCCGATTAACTCGAAACTCAGTATTTATACTTAAGACCGAAAATAAAGAATAACGTGTATCATCGTTTTTCGAAAATTTACCCCTAACGGGGTGAAAAGGTCATTTTATTGGGGAAGGCTTTACTGTGTCGCTTGATTAACTCGAAAATTGGTATAAAAAATCTTTGAGTCGAGTAATGAACACATGCCAAACTCATCATCTGCCTAGCCTTTTCCCAACTATCTTGGGGTCGGCTTCCAGTCTAACCGGATTCAGCTGAATACCAGTATTTTTGCCAAACTATTTTACGAAATTCCACCCCTGTAGGGGTGAAAAACGGGGATACAGTTTATAAGAAAAATCTTATTCATTTGGTTAATAAACTTGGCAAGAATACTTGCCTAAGCAAGTAATAAGTTTATCGTTATTCTTTTATCAAAACACCCCAACACCACTTGTGTTGGGGTGTTAAAGTTTGTGTGGAAGAATTTTAACGCGCGGTCCGATTTACTCGAAACTCAGTATTAATACTTTTGACAGAAAATAATCAATAATAACAGCCGCACAGATCGATCGATCAGGTTACGCAGGCTACGCTTGCCGCGGTTGGTCTATGGATAGGTGTCCATCTTTAGGTACCGTGACCTTTCCGTGCCTCGGAAAGCACGCTAAGCCGTTGGTCCCGGCTGTCATTCGTGGATCTTTGACAGTCGCTAGGGGTGGTCAGAAGCCCGAAAGTTTGACAACCAGTCTTATCAAGGGGTATCGTAATTGAGTTGTGGAGGTCAGATAGGCAGTCGCTCCATGTAAAATACTGGTACTCAGCTGCATCCCGTTGGACTGGAAGCCGACCCCAACATAGTTGGGGAAAGGCTTCGATCATTAAGGCTAGGCAGATGAACAATCAATAGTAAGTGTATGGGGTTTTCGAAAATTATTGACCCCTGACGGCACAAAACGTGGTAATTCGATTTATAAGGGGATTTTAATTAGTGCCTTGATAAATTAAAAAAAAATGGTACAAATAAATTTCGACTTAAAACTTGGCACAAATAATTATAAAGTTCGAATTTTTTTGGAATTCTAAACTAACCCGAAGGGGAGATTGGGGGTGTCAAATTTATTATGGAAATTTTTTAATGCGCGGTCCAATTCACTCGAAACTCAGTACCTATCTAAGACCAAAATAAATAATAAAGTGGTTCAGGGTTTTTCGAAAATCTACCACTAATGGGGTGAAGAGGGGTAGTCAATTTCACAGGGCGGAATTTTATTACGAGGCTTGATTAACTGGAAAATTGGTATAAATAATCTAGATTATGTTTCGAAATTCCACCCCTATGGGGATAGAAAGAGGCGATACAGTTTATAGGAAAAATCTTATTCATTTGGTTAATAAATTGGAGACTTGGCAATATTTGGGTCAGTAAATAATAAAGATTGTCACTTTTAGTTCAAAAAATCCCTCACAGAGGATTTGAGGGGTGACAAAGTTGATGGATTAGAAAAATATTTAACCCGCTGTCGGATTAACTCGAAACTCGGTACTACTAAAACAAAAAATACTTAAAAATAGTGATTTAGGGTTTTTCAAATATTTACTCCTACGTAGGTGGAAAATTATACTGCTTACTTCCATTAACTCGAAAATGGTATGGGGTTACGGGTCTTTGAGTAAAGTTATGAACACATCCCAAACGATTTTTCAAAATTACTCTCCTGGGGGGGTAAAAAGCTGGGATACAGTTTATTTGAAAAATCTGATCCCTTTGAGCTATAAACTAAAAAATTGGCCCGAATACTTATTTATATCTAAATAAATGATAAAAATCATAAACATACATTTTCGAAATTATAAGAGGAAAGTACGAATTTCACGCGGACGAAGTCGCGGGCAGAAGCTAGTTTGTTTAATAAAGGAGAATGGCTACAAATGGTACAGCGCAAAAGTATGAAGGTACTTTACAAGAAGATTTCAGTTTTTTTTTTACAAAAAACAGATAGATAAATTCTGTTAAACTATTGCAGTAAGTCCTGAAGCTTGATAATGTTATGTAAATTGATAACTTAGTTGTGTGATAAAGTGCATGATTATTTAAACATTTACTTTGTATAGGTATAAACAAACACTTGAATCGTTACCATTCCTGAGGTTTCCTCTTTTTAACCGACTTCAAAAAGGAGGAGGTCATTTTTTTTTAAATATATGTTACTAGATATGTTCGGCAAATGTAGATCGATTTTGATTTTTTTTTTTTATGGCGGCCTAGTGTATGTGCCCATTGAAATTTTATTAACTTTGATTAAGACGAGTATTCCAAAAATGCGCGTAGATGCATGATTTCCTCGTTGAAATTGAATACATTCGTTGGTTGGTATAAACGATAATTAATTGATAAAGATAGTTCGTTTTCTCTTGTACAATAATAATAAAGCGATTTTTTTTTTATGATTTATCTATTTATTTAGAAAACATTGTTCTCCTGATGCATGTTTAGGCAAAACCTCATAGACAGCTGATTTGAGAGCTCTAATTTACAGATTCTGTTGAATATAATCCATCAAAACAATGTTTCTCATATCACAAGTACCATAATACTTTTACACCATTTTCTACATCATTTTCACGTAGTATTTATACCAAAAGAGTCTCCAATAATTGCTTAATCAATATCAATTAGAAAATATATCCATTAATTTTTTAATAAATAAAATAAAAGTAGGTATTACTTAAATATTTTACTGCGTCGGCGTTGCGCGCTCGCCGTGGCTGCAGGCCTTATTTTTCAGGCATCCACAGGAAAACCCGATTAAGCAGACGACAACGTCATGGTTGAACTGAGAACAGCAAGTATTATAACATCATCAAGATACACAAAGTGAATTACAAACGTATTATCGAAGGTAACTCAAAAACTGCTTAAGAGCCCTCTTACATTTTGGTACTGAGCGCGCCATGTCACGCAATGTCATGACATTATTAAAAAAAAATGCGCTTTCAGTACCAAAATGTAAGAGGGCTCTTAAGCAGTTTTTGAGTTACCTTCGATAATACGTTTGTAATCCACTTTGTGTATCTTGATGATGTTATACTTCCTGTCACATTTACATAGCAACTAGTGGTATACGAAGTGGTGTATGGGGTAGGTACCATAACTCAAAAGTGAAAAATAAAACTTTTTCCAAATAAACAGCAATTGAAAAGTCCGACATGAAAGTTATTTTTCACTTTGTAGGTAGTATTTTTTTTATAAGTTCGATGTTTTTTTTTTTGTAAAAACGTACTTTTAACTCCTAATGCCAAAAGGTTCGTGACCCATGTAAATCGCAACATAATTAGACTCGAAGAAAGGAGTTTCTGTAAAGTCTCTAAGAGGATCACAAAGTTACAATGTAAATGGAGTGTTTTTACACGAATACTTGCAGTAATGCCATTAAAACTTGTTTAAAAAGTTTCCACGACAAACACTTTGGAGAAACAACTAATTATGCTACCTAACTTTTTAATTAAAATTAAATTATTCGGGCACGTGATTAGAATAATGTTATTGCTGATTGCTTTTGTGGAAACATTGGTAATTTCTTCACAGGTTTATTATTATACCTATATATAGGCACAGGAAATAGAGTATGAAACCAACTGGTAAATTTTATGGTAATACAGATCAGCCGGTATTTTCTGTAAATATCTCACCGTGAAAACTTATGTGAAGTGAACGTGAAATGAGCAGTAAAATGTGGATTTAAACTAAGTATGTCGATTATCGCCGTGCGGCTGGTCACTTACCAAATTGCCTCACAAGCCGAATCGCCACCTTGTTTACACAATCGATAAAAATCGGTCGGATCTAGTTCATTTGTTTCTTTTTTTTTTCTTGTCTTTCTTTTTATATTATTTTATTTATTTATTCAATTCTGTTTTTAGTATTTGTTGTTATAGCGGCAACAGAAATACATTATCTGTGAAAATGTCAACTGTCTAGCTATCACGGTTCATGAGATACAACCTGGTGACAGACGGGCAGACGGACAATTTTTACCCTTTGGGTACGGAACCCTAAAAACAATTAATAAAACCAATTCATATTAAGTCACCAACAGTATATAAATGAATCCTTTTTGAGCAGAAGGGAGTGTCAGACTCTTACTGACTCAAACCCACCCGTGTTCCTTCCTTAGCCCTTTATGTCCCGGGTCCCGGGTTCCGGGTCCCGGGTCCAGCGGTAACCCTTTCGGACAATCCCGCTGACCCGGCGGGCTTCGGCCCTAAGGGGCCCCTTCTCTGATGCTGACATCTCTTTGAGGCGCGCGTGGGTCACGTACGCGCCGTCCGGCACGGGCCTGGTCCTGATCGGACAGTGAGCTACCCATTACTCGCCGCCCGCAGGCCCGCGCCTACGGCGGCCGGGAGTCGTCACGCGGCTCCCGACGCCCGGAGCGTTTCCCGCCGCGACCGGGACGGGAGGGTCTCTCCCTCATCCATTAGGCATTCAAAATCAATTATGAACAAGAAGATATATTGAAGATTTTATCTTTAGACATCTTTTTAAGCATCCTTATGATTAATGATGAGTAACCTTTGTTTGCAATCTTATGCAAACAAAGGTTCCTCATTTATAATTCTATATAAAATATCATGAATAAACCTTACTGGGTTGGTTAAAATAGATGGATTCGACTGACCTAATTTTATGTTCCTACACATGTTACGTCGGAAGGTATAAAGTACAAGTACAAGTCAAACATACAGACGGCTTTACTGATAATATTCATGGGTACAAAATGTATTTGTATAAACGAGTTTTTTTGTTTGCGGCCATAAAATAGTCAAAAGCCAGTGGATCGATTGTCATGTGTTTATGTAGGGCTAATTTTTCAATCGACAGATAAATTTTATTCGTGGAATAAAATTGACGTCTGACAGTTTTTGTATGGACGAACTGTCAAAAATTCAAAATTATTCCTCCGATGAAATTATCTGGCGTTGGAAAAATCAAGCCTAAAGACAAATAGCATGGCTTATGTTGAATGAGATTGAAATTTAAGTAAGCTACCTGATCTGAAGTGGCAGTGGGTTGGCCATGTTTCTCAATGGACCGATGGCCGGTGGAGCAAACGAGTCCTGGAGTAGATACTGCGTGTCAGCAAGCGTAGTGTGGCACGCCACTCATCTAGATAGACCTGAATTGGTGGCTGGGCTAGACTGGATGCAGAAGGTGGAGGCCAGTGTGTTGTGGCGCAGTCTGGAAGAGGCCTATCTCTAGCAGTGGACTGCGAGAGGCTGATGGTGGTGGAGTTGATTGATTGACATGATCTTTCCTATTGATTTCGCTTTAGACTGCAAGAGGGATGACAAAATCATGATCATGGTGAAAAAACCTGGACATAAAAAACTGGAATTGCCAACATGCAGGAAGCACATACATTCATTTCAACCAATTGTCCTTCAGGAATTAGGAACACTTACATTCACACATAAACTCATGCCTTATTCCCATGGGGATAGGCAGAAACCACAGAACCGGCACCTGCTTTGATTCTTACGTATTCCCTGTGCTTCTCTTACGTTCACACATCTGGGGGCCTAAAAAGGCCACTTTGGCAGAATCATAAAAGTATAACATAATGGACAGTTAATCGTATCAAATCCCATTGGTGAAGCATTTTTCAGTTTTTTTTTGTCTGTGCTAAAATACCAATCAATCTGATCCAAATCCAATCCCAATCTCTTTGATTACACCTACGTAATGCAGCGAAAAAAGAAAAACACGGACTGTATTGGCCATATTACGATTCATAATGTTATAATTTTATGATTCCTCAAAGTGGTATTTTGAGGCCCCCAGGTCAGATCAGATCAGGTGCTTAATACTCAATTGCTGGTATGAACCAGCAATTGAGTATTAAGCACCTGATCTTTCTAAAGAAATGAAACTTCTTCTTAACCTTTCTGAGGAAAATTTCACTCATAAAAACCGGGCAAGAGGCGAAATTTCCAATATTCGTAAAAGACTTTTGACACTTCGCACTGCGGTGTAGAATATTGCAGTCTTAGGTCAGCGCCATCTCTTGACCTATAGTGGAACTAGTGTAAAAAGTGTGCTATTTAGAGACATAGTTTTATTTTTCCTGTAATCTTAACATAAACTTCTATTACATAGAATTATTTCAGATTTTTCTTTTTGCAAAATGCGGAGATAAAGGGGCAATGGTAATTTTTTTACATTTTTCATCAAAACCATCAAAAGTCGAAAACTATCCGGCCCAAAAAAAAATAAGACAAATGTTTGAGAATGTGCAAACTGCGCTCTTTCATATGATAGCCGACATGCCCTAGTATCCCCACTTCGAATTTCAGACACCCTTTCAGACCCTATTGAAAAAAAAAATTGTTTCTTTCTTATTTACAAAATAGTTGAGCAAACGTCATCTAAAACTGTTCTTAATTTCAAGTTAATAGCATTAGTAGTTCTTGAGATATCCAGCTGTGACAGACAGACAGACAGACCGAGTCTCACCATAAGGGATCCGTTTTACCATTTTGGTACGGAACCCTAAAAAGTCTTTTGAATCCTCCTTTTTGAACACAGCAAGAAAATCAACATTATTCATCACACAGTACCAAAAAGAAAACGAACTATAAATAATGATACATAAATAAACACACAGCATATGTTTTGTCTACGAATATTTTTTAGTTATACCGAAAAACTCGTCTAGACATGCGTCAGTAGCCATTTATATTTATGGCCTTGGCAATTTTGTTTTATAGCTGTACCTATATTCATAGTTTTGAACTATGAGTTGTCGCATCATAAAAACGTGTATTGTATGTAGTGACTAGAGAATATGCTGGTCCTACTAGACAATCTAGAGTCTAGACAAAACCAACTGAATTTATTATTTTTATAAAATTAACTCTGAACTTACATACCTTACTTACCTTAAAAGACCACTTGTCACAAGGGCGGATGTCTGTGTGGTGCCGGATTTAAAGAATAGCACCACCCCATACTTCCCGTGGGTGTCGTAAAAGGCGACTAAGGGGCGTACCGGAGAATGGGCAGCAGAGTTCTCTATGCATTCAACCACCATACCATACTGCGATCGCCAACCCACCTGCCAAGCGTGGCGATTATGGCAAACCCCCCCCTTTTGGGGGGAGGCCTATGTCCAGCAGTGGACGTCTTTCGGCTGAAATGATGATGATGATGAGGAAAAAGGCCACTTTAGAGAATCATAAAAAGATAACATTATGAATTATATTATGGTGAAGACAGTCCGTATTTTTGTGTACGTAGGTATAATCAAAGAGATTGGGATTGGATTTGGATCTGATTGAATGGTATTTTAGCACAGACAAAAAAAAAATTACTGATAAATGCTTCACCAATGGGATTTGAGTCTGTGTGGCGCCGGACTTAAAGAATAGCACCACCCCATACTTCCCGTGGGTGTCGTAAAAGGCGACTAAGGGAGACCGGAGAATGGGCAGCAGCGTTCTCTATGCATTACACCATCATACCATACCTAGATCGCCAACCCGCCTGCCAAGCGTGGCGATTATGGCAAACCCCCCCCAAAATTGGGGGTGGCCTATGTCCAGCAGTGGACGTCTTTCGGCTGAAATGATGATGATGATGAATGGGATTTGATACGATTAATTTAACGGTTAACTGTCCATAATGTTATCCTTTTAGGATTCTGCCAAAGTGGCCTATTTAGGCCCCTTGTCTTGACATACGTTTTGATGGTAACGGAACTTGCAGGAGTCACTCAGTTTTTACCAAAAAAAAGTACTAGCAACTCCAGAAATATGATCAAAGTTCGTCATAGTTTAAATTAGAGTCACACATGCGACTTGTGCAGTGGGACTTCAGACGTAAAAAAACCAGTATAAACTGGACTCGCATTCTATTGAAACTCCGTAATACCTCCGCGTCCGTCCGTATTTTAATTCAGCGTCTTGAGAGCAGTGGTGATGAAATTGAATATACAAACTAAAGGGCCAGTCTGGGTAAAAACTCACGACATATAACTTGTAAAGGCTCCTACAAACAGGTGCGACACGCGATATAATCGCGCACGACACAAAGGCACTGCTCGTTTCGCGACTTGCGGTGCCTTTGTGTCGCGCGCGATTTCGCGTGTCGCGCCTGTTTGAAGGAGCCTTAAATCGGTGCCGATACTGGGCTCCCACCGCTCCACCATCTGCCTAGAATTTTTCCGACTATGTTGGGGTCGGCTTCCAGTTTAACTGCATACAGCTGAATACTAGTATTTTACATGAAGCGACTGCCTATCCGAATTCCGACCTCCACAACCCAATTACTGAGTAATACGATACCCCTTCGTAATACTGGTTAGGTATCAGACTTGGCGCTCTGGCAACCCGTAACGACTCTCAAAGATGTAGGTACAAAAATGATAACCGGGTCCAACGGATTAACTTTCGTTCCAAGGCATGAAGGGTTCTCAATATGTAAAGGATGGTCACCCATCCACGAACCGACCGCGGCAAGTGTAGCTTAACCTTAGATCTACCCACGCGGCCGTTATTATTTAGCCACGAGACCCTCAACCAAGCAGCATTGCAGTGTTCGAATTTAAAGACTGTGGGGTAACTACTAGTGATTTATTTTCCCTGTGTCTCTCCGGACGGGCCAAATTACAAAACAATTAAAAAATACTTCCCCAAACGTGCAGTAAACTTTTCTATTCCCAGTCGCATATGAATTTCCCGGACCACACTGGAGCTTTCAAGTTTTTTTCCTTTGTTCATCAATCTAGTATGCAAATTGAACTTCACTGAAAACATTTTACCATTCACTTGTATTTACACCGCAATCTAGTGGTCGCAAACGCTATTTCTGAGCATGAGGTCCTCCAACCTAATTGCGTAACACACTATCAATCGGGATCTAAATCATTTTGAAGCAAATTGCTAATCCATTGCTTCGTAAGTTCGAAAAATTTGTCTGCTCGACACGTAAAGAACGCAATGAATGTTAGAAAGAAAGAAAGAAAGAAAAAACGTTTATTTGCGGCAAACATGAAAAAAAGACAAAACAAAAAATAAAACAAAATAACAATTTCGGAGAAAGTATGCGTCACATCTACGCAAAACGGCCATCGCTCAGCATAATGCTGAGACCCTATACGAGACAGAGCCCCAGCGCTGGTTATCAGCGACAGCCGGCGTCGACGTGATGACGTCAGCCGGTGCAGCAACAAACACACACCGAAACAAAAACCAACAGTCAAAATTAAACCGATTTCGAATGATGATGTGTTACGCAATTGCCCCCCAAGTTACGATTTCCAGGCCGGGCAAAGTGTTATGGCGTTTTTCCATTAGAAAATTGTCAGTAGCAACCCGGAGTCTGGATTCCTGCCCGCTTGATATCAATAGTAGGATTGATAGTAATAGGGGCGGGCCTATTACATGGGTCTTCAAAACCTACTGGTGAAATGTGGGTTTACTATAGGTACAGCCAGCAAAAAGGTCGATTAACACTTTCGTTTTCTAAATCTTAATTATTGCGCAAGACATTTAATTAAAATCGGAACAGAAGTAAAGTTTAAACAATGTTAAGTCTTAGGTATTATCAGAAATGCTAAAAAGGAGATTATCAAATCAGTTTGTTTCAATTTACATGATGTGTAAAAGCTGTGTTAATCAACCTTTGTTGGTGACCGTTAACCTCTGCCTAACCCTTTGAGGATTACAGGCGTGATGTTATGATAAGTTATATGAACCAATGTAAACTAAATTTTATTAAAATAAATATAATAAAATTCCGCTAAACGACATAGATGTATTGTTTCAAATGTTTCGTTTTTCAGGAACCCTTCCCAATATAAAATTGAAAGCAGTGGAGGATTAAATATAGTCTGCCTGTTTGAAATATGTGAGAGGGAGCTGCGAACTGTGTAATGCTACTTGGATGTGGTATTATTATAATAATTATAATATTTTTTTGGCATAAAAATGTGTACAACCGAAGTGAAGCCCTGACTGCTGCGCTAACATCACCTGTGTTACAGGAGTCAGGGCCTTCTCCCAATCGGTTTTGGATATCTTATTTTCTAAGGAATAAAATATGTACTTGAAGCACACTTGATGGCCTTTTTTTTTGGGGTAGGAAATCATCAAATGACCCGCTCTGGGCGGAGCGGAAGGGAGTGTCAGACTCTTACTGACTAAAACCCACCCGTGTTCCTTCCTTAGCCCTTTATGTTCCAGGCCAGCGGTAACCCTTTCGGACAATCCCGCTAACCCGGCAGGCTACGACCCTGAGGGGCCCCTTCAATTTACGCTGACATCTCTTTGGGGCGCCTGTGGAACACATACGCGCCGTCCGGCACGGGCTTGGTCCTGATCGGACGGTGAGCTACCCATTACTCTCCGTCCGCAGGCCCGCAGTTGATGGCCTATTATAATAATAATAATATTTATTTATTTTATCACCACATTAGCCTTATAAAATAATAACAAAAAACAATATTATCCAGTAAGCTAAGCCGAAGCCTGTATTTCAGGCCACCAGGTCTCCGCCCCGAGTACATAATTTTATTATGGTTGCCTGTAGGTATACTAGAACTAGACGATGATTTCAATTTAACTTATAGGAAGGAGTGTTCGTGTGGAGTGTGTGGGTGTGTGATTGTGAGTGATGAGAAAGTTGGTGCGTGTTAAGCTGTTTGCTAGATAAACATAGACGGAATACGGTGACTATTTTGGGTTAGATAGTAGATTTTCGGTGGCGTCATAGTCAAGAGTCATAAGCCATCGATTAAGTTTTACTATAGAATTATATTCTTCTTCTTTATGTCACTGGCACGACAGTTATTTGAATTTAGTTCGCCCAATACGTCGCCAGTTGCACGGCGCTATCAGTGGCAGTGCAGAGGCCACTTTGGCTGCATGTTTTTGAGCACAAAGGACAGGATAGGAGGTGGAGCATAGTTTCTGACACAGCTCCACATCCACACCCTTCTGCCGTTCCGTCGATGTAGCCCCACTTTACGAAGTTCAACTTACTTATAGAATTATATGATTCGGCGGCAACAACTTTTCTTACTTCTGAGGTCCTCGGAGACTCCCAAAACTCTTAGATTCGATTAAGTTTTCTATTTGATATTTCTTCTTTATTGAAATGCTCAGAAACGTAGTATCAAACCAATACCATCATCTGCCTAGCCTTTTCCCAACTATGTTGGGGTCGGCTTCCAGTCTAACCGGATACAGCTGAATCCTCTGAACCAGTATTTTACATGGAGCGACTGCCTATCTGACCTCCACAACCCAATTACTAGGTAATACGATGCCCCGTGGTAAGACTGGTTGTCAGAATTTCGGGCTTTTGACGACCCGTAACGACTGTCAAAGATACACGAATGACAGCCGGGACCAATTGCTTAACGTGCTTTCCGAGCCGCGGAGATGTCTTGATATTTTATGTAAAAATGGTCACCCATCCACGGTCCAACCGCGACAAGCGTAGCTTAACCTGATCAATCGACCCGGCTGTTATTACTTAGCCACAAACCTCTCTAGTATCAAACCAATAGCACTATCGAATAGATAAACTGCCTTGAAATTCCTCAGAAACCTTGCAGAAGTGGTGGAGATACTAAAAAAACTTTTTTTTGTAGGTAAACTTTATTCGGCATAATATAATAATCAGCCTGTATTATCCCACTGCAGGGCAAAGGCCTCCCTTTCCTTTTTCCACTCAACCTGATCCTGTGCCAATATGAACCAATCCCTCCTATAACTTCAAGCTTCAAGTTCGTCCCGCCAATAGGACTTCCGCGATTTATTACACAGGACATTGTTTGGGGCCCGACCTAAGAATGAATGACACTACGATTTGACAGTTGTGTTTTCACACAAGTGTTTTCAGTCCAAAAAGTTAATTAATCGGATGTAAAAATATATAAAAGCTTGTAAAAATATAATCCATTGTCTAGGCATAATGGATTATATGTTTACAAGCTTTTATTTATTCGCCTTGTATTTTAATATGTTTCCAAATTCACATTAATCCCGTTTAAAAAGGTAGCGTCAGCCATTCTAAATTAATGTGCTAACAATAAAACCTCCTCTATTCGCGTTAAGCTCGCAGTCCGGACACCAGCTGTCCGGTTTGCTGTCCGCAAAGCTACAACATTGCACCACTGTCCGGATTAATGTTATTTTTATTTAAACCTGCGGTGTATACGTGGCTGGTTTGAACACGAGAATTTATTTGGTCCCTGAAATTGTATTTATTTTTAACCCCCGACGCAAAAACGACGGGGTGTTATAAGTTTGACGTGTCTGTGTGTGTGTGTGTGTGTCTGTCTGTGGCATCGTAGCTCCCGAACGGATGAACCGATTTGATTTTGTTTTTTTTGTTTGAAAGGTGAATTAGTCGGGAGTGTTCTTAGCTATGTTTGATGAAAATCGGTCCAAGATGGCCGCCGCCACAAAATGGCGGACTACATATTTTTCACAACTCCCTTAATACGGGTATCAAATGAAAGGGCTTGAACAGTAGAATACTATACACTATGACAAATTTCAAATCCAAGATGGCCGCCACCACAAAGTGGCGAATTACATTTTTTTTTTCACAACTCCCTCAATGTGGGTATCAAATGAAAGGGCTTGACTAGTAGAATACTATACGCTATTACAAATTTCAAATCCAAGATGGCCGCCACCACAAAATGGCGAATTATATTTTTTTTCACAACTCCTTCAATATAGGTATCAAATGCAATACTTGACAAGTAGAATAATGTACACTATATTGAAAGGGAATGAGGAATAATAACTAACGAAAACTAAAAACTTGAAAATATTTTTTGTCTGATCATTGCTCTAGAATGATGAGGAAAGTTGAGTGATGACTGGTACCTACGACCACTAAGTTTTCCTATATTTATTACGAATGGAATTATCCTACTTAAAAAGCGTAGGTGTTTCTACATCAGATAGTGTCGCAGTTCCATTTTATAAACTAGATCTGAAATACCTAAGATATCTAATAGCTATGAAATACCTAGGTACTTGTACGAAAGTTGAATAACTAAAGGAAGAACTAGAAAAAGGATATAATAAAACAAAAAAAATCTGTTTAGTCTTAAAAATTATTCTTCAACTATAAATTAATAATTATTTTTTGACGGATGAAAAACCTGATTAAACACCAAATTACCTGAATCTTAAAACGCAAGAAAATAAAAGAAATAAAATACAAAAATTAAGGAGTCCCTACAAAAAGCATGAAATAAAAAATTAAATAAAAAATTTAAAAAACCCCCGACACAAAAAAATAATAAAATTAAATGTAAGTAATTGGAAAAGGATCAAATAATTTAAAAACCCCCAACTTAAAGAATCTAGGCAACGAGACTAAAACAGATAAATTCATATGGAAGTCGGGGGACCGTTCTGTGGAACACCTTCTATTCTAACAGGTCCCCCGACTTCCATATGAATTTATCTGTTTTAGTCTCGCTACCTAGATTCTTTAAGTTCGGGGTTTTTAAATTATTTGATCCTTTTCCAATTACTTACATTTAGTTTTATTATTTTTTTGTGTCGGGGGTTTTTTAAATTTTTAATTATAAGATTTGAAAATATTGGACGGGTTATTGAACTATTTGAAAAGACTGTTCTGAATGATGGTGGGGACGTTTTGTACTAAAATTGTATGTTTTAAAATCTGTAGGATAAATGAAAGGAATGAAGCGTATCTATAGGTGAAAAAGTGTGAATCTTAACTATAATATTATAAATGCGAAAGTTAGTTTGTTTGTTACCTTTTCACGCCTAAACCACTGAACCGATCATCCTGAAATTTTGCATATACGTTGTCAGGTGTACAGAAACGGACATAGGGTACCTTTCATCTCGAAAAAAAGTGCTCTTTCTGAGGAAAACAACTATAATGTTATTAAGATAATAGATGATGTTACTAAGATAAGAGATAATAGATAGGATCGACACTTATGCAGGTGAAACCGCGGGGCACTGCTAGTAATATTATAAATGCGAAAGTATGTCTGCCTGTTACCTCTTCATGCTTGAACCGCTGAACCGATTTGTATTAAATTTGGATAGAGATAGTTTGAGTCCCGGGAAAGGACAGAATAGTTTTTATCTCGATATTCCCACGGATACACTTATGCGGGTGAA
Source organism: Mesoligia furuncula (assembly GCA_916614155.1). Taxonomy (NCBI): domain Eukaryota; kingdom Metazoa; phylum Arthropoda; class Insecta; order Lepidoptera; family Noctuidae; genus Mesoligia; species Mesoligia furuncula. Next base: position 24,966,114 of record OU744793.1, read on the forward strand.
ACCGCGGGACCCTATTACTAAGATTTCGCTGTCTGTCCGTCCGTCCGTATGTCCGTCTGTCTGTCTGTCCGTCTGTCCGTCTGTCCGTCTGTCCGTCTTTCTGTTACCAGGCTGTATCTCAAGAACCGCGATAGCTAGACAGTTGAAATTTTCACAAATTATGTACAACAACAAATACTAAAAACAAAATAAAATGAATAATTAAGGGGGGCTCCCATACAACAAACGTGTTTTTTCGGCGTTTTCGCCTTGTGGTACGGAACCCTTCGTGTGCGAGTCCGACTCGCACTTGGCCAGTTTTTTACATTTATACATAATTTATTAGCGTTTTGGCAGAGGTTATAATAATTTGATAACAAAAACGGTGAAATGACATTTCTTCATTTAATTTTTTTTATAAATGATAAATGATTTTATTTCTGCAAGTAGGTTATTTACGCGTCAATTGATGAGGTCGGCGTTTCCTATCTGCCTGATCTCTTATATTGTATATTTGTTACAGAACTGGCATCTTGCCCACCTCATGTTAAGCGGTAACCTCAACTGGCTTCTACAACTGCCTCGTAAGTAACATTAAGGACTTGACTTATAAGGTACTCGCTGTTGTCCGTGACTTTGTCTGCTATTGTTTTGTATTTCATAATTAAAAAATACAAAAATCCAGGATGATATAATATACCTAATAATTATTAATTTATTTCGCTCTCAAAGTACAACATAAACGTCTATGTACAGTACAATTTTAATGATGGTTGTAAGGCAGCACGTAATTGATGATCTACCAACTCCCAAACTAAGTCAAACTTGTATATTGGGAGTTAGTGGTTCTTAAGATCCTTTGGCTTACATAGGCACAACCTTGTAACCTAGAAATTGTCCAATTTCATTACGATTGGTTCAGTGGTTTAGGTGTTAAGTAACTATGTCTGTCTGTTACCTTACCAAACACAAATTTTTAGAACACTTTTTAGCACTAGCCTCTACCCGCGACTTCATCCGCGTGAAATTTCTTGTTCCTTGACCCACCCCGTCGCATCGCATCGCCTGCCTGAGCTATTACTTCGTTTTCGCTTAGTGTTCTTTTTTAGGGTTCCGTACCCAAAGGATAAAAACGGGACCCTATTATTAAAACTTGTCTGTCTGTCCGTTTGTCTGACCTTCCATCTGTCCGTCCGTCTGTCTGTCACCAGGCTCTCATGAACCGTGATAGCTAGACAGTTGAAATTTTCACAGATGATGTATTTCTATTGCCACTATAACAACAAATACTATAAACAGAATAAAATAAATATTTAAGGGGGGCATACAACAAACGTGTCTTTTTCGGCGTTTTTGCCTTGTGGTACGGAACCCTTCGTGTGCGAGTCGGACTCGCACTTGGCCAGTTTTTTTTTCTTATAGCTTGACTCCTAAGATTCCTAGCGGCTGTAGTTAGCAATGTTAAATAGCCTAAAGCATTTCTCAAAATTTGGGCTATCAAATACAAAAATAATTTTTCGTATCCGACTGATAGTTCCAGCGCGCGAATAGCGCGTTCAAACAAACAAACTCATCATCTGCCTAGCCTTTTCTCAACTATTTTAGGGTCGGCTTCCAGTCTAACCGGATGCAGCTGAATACCAGTATTTTAGATGGAGCGACTATTCGACCTCCACAACCCAGTTACTGGGTAAAACGATACCCGTTGGTAAGACTGGTTGTTAGACTTTCAGGCTTCTGACCACCCGTAACGACTGTCAAAGACCCACGAATGACAGCCGGGACCAATGACTTAAAGTGCTTTCGGAGGCACGGAGGGGTCTCGGTATGTAAAGATGGTCACCCATCCACAGCGGCAAGCGAAGCCGATCGACCTGTGCGGCTGTTATTATTTAGCCATGGGCGCCTCTTCAAACAAACAAACAAACTCTTTAGATTTATTATTAGTAGTTATAAGAAATAATTACCTCTAACCAAAAGTTATCGAATAGTAGTGCCTAAAACTTTAGATAATTTTTACGACCTCAGGACCGAATGTATGGAAATATATATAAAAAGAAAAAAAAAAGATAAAGTATTTATTGCGACTCGCACAGGAAGATCACAAACTAAACTAAACACAGTAAAATAAAAATCCAAGTTATAAAAAATAAAAGTAACAAAATAAAAATGAAACAGAAAGTCCAATACGAGGCCGAAAGGCTCCTATCTCAGCATGATGCTGCGGCATTTATATTTGCGACATTTAAAAAATAAATGCCGTATTCTGATAGGGCCCGCTGTGATGTCACTGGTAGTTACAGAAATAAATCTATATGTAAAATAATAGCAAATAATAAAATAATATAAATATTTTTTTAATCTGCGCCACACGTAACCTCATTACTTGTCTATGCCTTGAGTGTCATATATAAGAAGAAGCTTTTAAATATTCGTCCACGATAACGTTATAATGTGCACGTATTTTCCATAAATCTTTTGGAGATGGTTGTAGACGTGCACAATAATAACGTCACGTTTGAAATTATAAAAATTCATGCCTTTTTCTCCTAGAATAGGTAATGACTAACTATTAAACTTAATAAATTAAAACCATCCTATTAACATGCTACCGCGAACACTTCAGTTAATAAATATTTTTAATCAGTTAATTGGTATGACATTTTAAAACAAGTTGGCGTTGGATTTGAATTCAGAATTCCGAGAAAATACGCCGCGATTCATCATAAACAGTGGGCATTTCACTGAAATATATATCAAATAAAGTCCTATGAGATTTATGAATTAACACTTTTTAGAAATAGTTATTACTTGTCTGTAACATATCTATCACTCTGCCAAATTTTATCGAAATCCGTTCAGTGGTTTAGGCGTGAAAAGGTAACAAACACACAGATAGACAGGCAGAGTTACTTTCAAATTTATAAAATTAGTATGGATGATTTATGAATAAATACTATATCAGAGGGGCAATTCTCATAATTTTAAGAACGTTCACAGTCTGATCACAGTCTCAATCTGTCAATAATATCTCTAATTTATCTACATTTTTGACAAGTTTTTGAGATTAATTGTCGATGAGATGAGATTGCGATTCGATTTTGAACGTTTATTCGTAATAAAAATTTCGTAAGATCACCAAGTATTGACGCTAACTGTCAATCTGCCTAACCATAAATCCCATTTATTTTGGGGTCGGCTTCGAATCCAGTCTGACCGGTTACATAATCAGCCATTAATGTTTCCATTAATCCCACTGCTGGGACACAGGCCTGCTCTCTTCTAGTAATCCACCACGTAGCCCAGTGCGGGTTGGTAGATGTCACATGTCTTCAAGTTTTTGGTTCTAGGACATGCCGGTTTTCTGACGTTTTCGTTCACCGTTTTGAGAGCAGTGGCAGTCTGACCGGTTGTTACTGGATTTCAGTATTTTACATGGAGCGGCTGCCCCTACCTGACCTCCACAAACTAGTTACTGGGTGACATGATACCCCAAGACTGGTATTCAAACTTTCGGGCTTCTGACTACGCGTAACGACTGTTCAAGATCTAGGAATGACAACTGAGATCAACTGCCTAACGTACTTCCCAAAACAAGGATGGGTCTCGGTATGTAATGGATAGTGACCCATCCTCAGACCAACCTCAGCAAGCGTTGCTTAACCTTAAAGATCGACCTGTGGGATAGTTATGATGACTTATCCTTAGCCACAAGCCTTTCATTCCCCCATTTATATAGTAAATAATATATATTAATAAATATTAATAGCTTCTACCCACGACTTCGTCCGTAGTTCTTGTGCTCGAGATCCACCACGTCCTGCCCGCGCTATTACTTCGTTTTGGCTTAGAGTTATTTCTGTCTTTTTTTTTAAGGGTTCCGTATCCAAAGGGTAAAAACGGAACCCTATCACTAAGACTTCGCTGTCTGTCCGTCTGTCCGTCTGTATGTCACCAGGCTGTATCTCAAGAACCGGGATAGCTAGACTGTTGAATTTTTTACAATGTATGTATTTCTATTGCCGCTATAACAACAAATACTAAAAACAAAATAAAATAAATATTTAAGGGGGGCTCCCATACAACAAACGCGATTTTTTTGCCCTTTTTTACTCGATATCATAGCAACAGGTGTAGGCACTTAAAATATTCACAAAATACTCAGTTGTATTTTAATTTTAATAATAAATAATAAAATTAAAATAAAATAAATATTTAAGGGGGGCTCCCATACAACGAACATGTTTTTTTCGGCGTTTTTGCCTTGTGGTACGGAACCCTTACTTGGCCAGTGTTTTTTTTTTTGCTCGGCTTGTACGAGTCGTAACGTGATCTTAAATAGCCTATAGCCTTCTTCAAGAATTGGGCTATCAAACACTAAAAGCTTCTTTTTTATTTAAGCCCCGACCGACTTTTAGTTTCAAAGATTAGCGACCTAAAAAGTATCATTTTGGAATTTTGATTATTAAATCAAAATTCCAAAATGATACCTACGTTTCAGGTCATAAATAGCCATACAATAAAATAACATGCCTAAATTATGAATTTGAAAATATAACACCAAATCACACTAATATTATAAAGGCGAAAGTTTGTGAGTGTGTATGTGTGTGTTTATATGTTTGTTGCTTCTTCACGCACAAACGGCTGGACCATTATTCATAAAATTTTGTGTGGAGGTAGCTGACACCCTGGATTAACACACAGGCTACTTTTTATCCCGATATTCCAACGGGATCAACATTTACGCGGGTGAAACTGCGGGGCGCAGCTAGTAAACTCATAAATCCTCGAATCAGATAATGGCGTCGATTCTGTTGTTCACATACTAAACTAAATTTAAGTTCAGACCTCTTTTTCTTTCTATTTCACTAAGACAAGGACAGAAGATAAATATTAGTTTAGTCCTGTCAAATTAGTCGGCGCCTGGCGTAAATTGACGGATTTTTAGTAGCAATTTTTTTCTCTCGTCTCGTCAGGACTAAACTAATATTTATCTTCTGTCCTTTTCTTAATGAAACAGAAAGAAAAAGATGCATGAACTCAAATTTAGTTCAGTTTGTGAACAATGGAATCAACGCCATTATATCGTAACTAGATGACTGCTATTATTGCCGTGGAATGTAAACATTGTGGTTTTCAGCGCCTGTAATTAACATGATTTTAGAAGTAGTGATTTCACAGTCTCTATGAAACCGAGGCAAATAAACAAATACAGGGTATTTAACGTAAATTCTTGTTTAGTTAACTGAAAGCAAGTTGTTTTGTAATTAACTATTAAGTTGAGCTCCTTCCGAAATTGCTCGATCGGAGAAATATTCATTACCACGGGCGTGTCGCGGTATTACCTACTTTTTAATGATGAACATTTTGTGCTGGTGTAACTATAGTGTCTCATTAAATAGGTACAGATCAATTTATCCGTAAATAAAAATTACTACTTTTAGGGCTTATAATCCTCTTAAGGCATAGACAAGTAATGAGCTTACGTCTGGCTCAGATTAAAAAAAAAAAAATATTTTATTATTTGCTAATATTTTACATATTTATTTATTTCTGTAACTGCCCGTGACGTCACAGCGGGCCCTATCAGAATACCAGCGCTGTGACATTTATTTTATAAATTTCGCAGCATCGTGCTGAGATAGGAGACTTTTGGCCTCGTATAGGACTTTCTGTTTCATTTTCCTTTTGATACTTTTTTTTTTAACTTGGAATTTTATTTTACTGTGTTTAGTTTAGTTTGTGATCTTCCTTGTCGAGTCGCAATAAATGCTTTTTCTTTCTTTTCTTTCTCTTATTGAATAAGTAGTGGTGGACCAGTGGTCGCCCGACTTACAAATTTATTTCATCACGACTGCTCTCAAAACGGTGAAGGAAAACATCGTGAGGAAACCGGCACTCCTTAGAACGAAAAAAATCGAAGAAATGTGAAATCTACCAACCCGCACTGGGCCCGCGTCGTGAATTACGGACCACTCTCTCCCACAGAGAGGCCGTCTGTGTCCCAGCAGTGGGAACGGTATGCGGTTATGCTTATATGCATGGCAAAACATTTTCCGTCCTATTACAAAACGAGTTCTAACTTCAATACAAGCCCAAACCTTCGAGCTCGTTATTGTATTTTAAACTTTATTCAGAGCACGATAAAGTTCTTAATACAAAACTGACAAATTAGTCGCATGTTTGACGTGAGTCTTTGTAAGTACTTTACCTTTGTCGGAATAGAGTTCGAAATTCAAAAATCATTCGATGGTTTTAACCTGGTTCTAAAGATAAAACTAGTTTTGTAATAAGGCCGTTAAAGTTTCAAATTCGACAAAGTATTTGCTCTTTGGTGACTTTGCATAATTAGGTATGAATACTCAGCCTATTTTGTTTTTAAATTAGATACGAGTGTAATATTTAGTCACTTGCAGTCATAAATAGTAGTCAGTTAGTCATTTTCCATCGGATGAGCCTTCGATGTGTTTGTTTTGGTCGTAAGAAATAATATATATATATATTATTTCGTTCATCATTACGCTTAGCTAAAATGGCAATCGTCGTGTTGCTATTAACCTAAAGGCAGTGTGTTTACCACAATACTGTTATAACTAAGTGTTTCTGTTTTTTTTGTGGGTCTTAACCTTGGTCAAATAAATTTATGTTCTTTCTTTTTTCTCTTGCTCTATCAGATACACACGGCAGCGGTCAGAGCAATGGCGTGGTTCAACCACATGAGTAGTAAAACCGTTTGTCTACTCATGTGGTTCGACAGAGACCGCGGGTTCGAGTCCAGAGGCTTGCAATAAGTTCAAGTTGATAAAAATTGCCCCGTCTATACAATGTTTAGACAAAGTAAATCAATTGTTGCTTTTTAGGGTTCCGTACCCAAAGGGTAAAAACGGAACCCTCTTACTAAAACTTCGCTGTCTGTCCGTCTGTCTGTCTGTCACCAGGCTGTATCTCAAGAACCGCGATAGCTAGACTGTTGAAATTTTCACAAAGTATGTATTTCTGTTGCCGCTATAACAACAAATAAAAACAAAATAAAACAAATATTTAAGGGGGGCTTTCATACAACAAACGCGATTGTTTTGCCCTTTTTTGCTCGATATCAAAAATGGCAACAGGTAGGCACTTGAAATATTCACAATATACTCATTTGTATTTTAACTTTAATAATAAATAATAAAATTAAAATAAAATAAATATTTAAGGGGGGCTCCCATTCAACAAACATGTTTTTTTCGGCGTTTTTGCCTTGTGGTACGGAACCCTTCGTGTGCGAGTCCGACTCGCACTTGGCCAGTTTTTGCAATTTGCTGGTCAGTATTAAGTTGTACGTTGATTAAAATATAATTCGCGGTCGTAACAAATATGTATTTACAAAATTATAATCATTACAATCAGTAATACAACTTGTTAGGTTAGTATAATCCCCAAATGTCAAGATTTTATGAAATAGTTATTCTTGGGGATTACTTGGTCTTAGAGAGTTGTGTTGATGATTATAAATCTGTAAATACTCGTACATATTTGTTATGGCCGCGAATCATATTTTAATCAACGTACAACTTAATACTAACCAGCAAATTGCAAAAAACGTAAAAAAATGAATTTCACGGGCTACCCTGGCGCTTTCGTCGTAAGCAAATAATTTATTTTATTTTATTATTTGCTAATATTTTACGTATTTATTTATTTCTGTAACTGCCTATCAGAATACAGCGCTGTGACATTTATTTTATAAATGTCGCAGCATCATGCTGAGATAGGAGACTTTTGGCCTCGTATAGGACTTTCTGTTTAATTTTCCTTTTATTACTTTTTTTTTATAACTTGGAATGTTATTTTACTGCAGTGTGTTTTTTTTTTAACTAAACTAAATCAAATCAATCAAATCAAATCAAAATGTTTTATTTCACATAAACCTACATGGGCACTTATGAAACGTCAGAAGCTAGGTGCACGGTTCCAATTGGTCGTTTCCTATGGAGAAGAACCGGCAAGAAACTCCATGGTTACTCTTTTTAAAAATAATTGGCTTTTACAATGTTTCCAGATTACAGTAAGTAGGTATGGAAGGACAGCGCAGGCCTGTCAACAAGTACCAAGTACTTGATAAAATAGAAAATGGTCTACAGATCTAAAGTCTATAAGGCCTACAAAGTCCTCACATTTACAAAATAAGAATCTATCAAAAGGATAGATAATAAAAAAAGAAAAATAATAATAAAAACCTACTAAAACCAAGTGTTATGATTCTCAATAAAACCACTAATAAAGAGGTGAAAAATTTCAAGTGTCTGTATACAATGTCAATTAATAGTGTATACAATGTCAATTAATAAAGAAATTATGTCAAAAAGTATATAATGTCAAATAATAAAGAAATTATGTCAAAAAGTATGTAAAAAAATAATAATCTATACATATAATAAATCTGTAGAAGGGTCAATTCTGTACATTGAAAATATTGAAAAAATAAATAGCGGGGGGTGTTGCTGGATCGATACCAAACCCAAATATGTGATTAAAAAATTTTTTGTCTGTCTGTCTGTCTGTCTGTCTGTCTGTCTGTCTGTATATGCAGGCATCACGTGAAAACTAACGGTTCGATTTCGATGAAACTTGGTATAATTATACCTTATTATCCTGGGCATAAAATAGGATACTTTTTATCCTGGAAAAATACGTAGAAAAAAAAAGTCTTATTTTTCGGTTTTATTTATAGACGTTGTTCTGTAGAACCGCGAACACACGTTGCATTACCCGTAGTGGATAATTTTCCATTTCAATTTAAGAGAATACAGTTTCCTGTAGCTTTGTGTTACGCCATGACAATAAATAAGGCTCAAGGTCAGACCCTAGGAGTTGCTGGCGTAGATCTTACCGCGAGTTGTTTTTCACACGGGCAACTTTACGTAGCTCTTTCCCGTGTGAGCAGTCCAAGAAATCTTCATGTTCATATTCCGGACGAGCTCACTAACAATGTTGTGTATGCTGAAGCTCTCAATTAACTTTCTGTCGCATTGTCACGATCACTTTTTTATTATTGCAAACTTTTCGTCACTGTCAGTAATTTACAGCTATATGCTACTTATCAAGGTCGGAATTACTATGGAAAAAATACTTACTATAGAACGCGACCTCAACAGCAGTAGCTCAATAGAGGGATCTCCTTAATTATTATAGGCTTAGCCGTATTTGGGTCCAATAGATATTTATAAGATGTCATTGTCAGAGTTACTCAAAATGGAGAAATAAACCATCCACGCGAAGACCGACATCCGCGCGGACGGAGTCGCGGGCGGAAGCTAGTAATTAAATAAAAATTAAACATCGTAATTTGACAGCAGTTAATAGACATTTACATAGTTATGCCGTTAATGAGAAGCCAGGGAGCCACATGTGCAGAAGGAATTATTGCCAGACTAGCTTGTCTTTAACGTAGTCTTTAATCTTATAATATGCTTTTTTGATAAGGACACGTTTGATGAGGGTTTTGAACTTTCCATCGCTAAGTTCTGTAACCGGCTTTGGCAACTTGTTATAAAAACGGATGCTGTTTACAAGAAATGACTTGCTAGTTTTAGTTAATCTAAATTTAGGTAACACAATTTCATTTTTACTACGTGTATTTATATTATGGAAATCGCTTCTTATTTTGAAGAGTCCTAAGTTTTTGCGAACATACAAAATACTTTCTAAAATATAAAGAGAAGGCAGAGTTAGTATATCAATTTCTTTGAATTTGTTTCTAAGAGACTCGCGAGGACCCATTTTATAGATTGCGCGGATTGCCCTCTTCTGTAAAATGAAAATTGAATCTACGTCAGCTGCCGATCCCCACAGCAGAACACCATAAGACATAATACTGTGGAAATAAGCAAAGTATACTAACCTAGCTGTGGCTATATCTGTCAACTGCCTTATTTTTCTTACTGCATATGCAGCTGAACTTAATCTACTTGAGAGAGCTCTAATGTGTGCGCCCCATTGTAATTTTGAATCTAAAGTAATTCCTAGAAATACAGTTTCCGTAACAGCATCTAGTCTTTTGCCATCAAGTTCTAAATTCAGACCCACTTGAGGTACATTTGGTAATGAAAACTTAAGACATTTAGTTTTGTTCGCATTAAGTAAAAGATTATTAGCTGCAAACCATTTCGAGAGAACAGCCAGACTATCGTTAACATGTAAGACATCCGTATCTTTTCAATCTATTTTAAAAATAAGGGAAGTGTCATCAGCGAATAAAATGATATCCGACAAGTTAGCCATCATGTAAGGAAGGTCATTAATATAAACTAGAAATAGGAAAGGGCCAAGAATTGAGCCTTGAGGCACGCCCATCTTAACTAGAGACCCCGAAGACGTCGCCCCGTTAACGTTTAGTACGTAAATAGTTAGTATAGTAATAGTACTAGTACGTAGTAATAGTACGTAAACGAGTAGAACGTAAATAGTTTGTGATCTTCCTTGTCGAGTCGCAATAAATACTTTTTCTTTCTTTTCTTTCTCTTAGTGAATAGCAGTGGTTAAAGTAGTGATGGACCAGTGGTAGCGGCCCCAACTTACGAGTTGTAGGTTGTGGGTTCAAAACCATGCAGGCGCTTTACATAATGCAATTTATTTCATCACCACTGTTCTCAAAACGGTGAAGGAAAACATCGTGAGGAAACCGGCATGTCCTAGAACCAAAAATTCGAAGACGTGTAACATCTACCAACCTGCACTGGGACCGCGTGGTGGATTACGGACTACTCCTTCTCAGAGAGAGGAGGCCTGTGTCCCAGCAGTGGGAACGGTATGCGGTTATGCTTATATGCATGGCAAATCATTTTCCGTCCTATTACAAAATGAGTTCTAACTTTAATACAAGCCCAAAACCTCGAGCTCGTTATTGTATTTTAAACTTTATTCAGAGCACGATAAAGTTCTTAATACAAAACTGACAAATTAGTCGCGTATTTGACGTGAGTCTTTGTAATTAGTACTTTACCTTTGTCGGAATAGAGTTCGAAATTCAAAAATCACTCGATGGTTTTAACCTGGTTCTAAAGATAAAACTAGTTTTGTAATAAGGCCGTTTAAGTTTCAAATTCGACAAACTATTTGCTCTTTGGTGACTTTGCATAATAAGGTATGAATACTCAGCCTATTTTGTTTGAGTTTGTTTTGGTCGTAAGAAATATTATTTCGTTCATCATTACGCTTAGCTAAAATGGCAATCGTCGTGTTGCTATTATCCTAAAGGCAGTGAGTTTACCACAATACTGTTATAACTAGAGATCGGATATTCGGATGCATATTTACCTAAAGTGAATTTTTGGCTTTGAAAGTATGGAAGCGGCTTCTTAAAATATTTTTTCTGTAAAACACCCCGGAATGCTAGGAACATTGGGAATGCATAACTAGTCGGGTGTATAGTATGGAAGGAAGGAACTACATACATAAAATTACTTATCTATACATATAATAAATCTGTAGAAGGGTCAATTCTGTACATTGAAAATATTGAAAAAATAAATAGCGGGGGGTGTTGCTGGATCGATACCAAACCCAAATATGTGATTAAAAAAATTTTTGTCTGTCTGTCTGTCTGTCTGTATATGCAGGCATCACGTGAAAACTAACGGTTCGATTTCGATGAAACTTGGTATAATTATACCTTATTATCCTGGGCATAAAATAGGATACTTTTTATCCTGGAAAAATACGTAGAAAAAAAAAAACTTATTTTTCGGTTTTATTCATAGACGTTGTTCTGTAGAACCGCGAACACAAGTTGCATTACCCGTAGTGGATAATTTTCCATTTCAATTTAAGAGAATACAGTTTCCTGTAGCTTTGTGTTACGCCATGACAATAAATAAGGCTCAAGGTCAGACCCTAGGAGTTGCTGGCGTAGATCTTACCGCGAGTTGTTTTTCACACGGGCAACTTTACGTAGCTCTTTCCCGTGTGAGCAGTCCAAGAAATCTTCATGTTCATATTCCGGACGAGCTCACTAACAATGTTGTGTATGCTGAAGCTCTCAATTAACTTTCTGTCGCATTGTCACGATCACTTTTTTATTATTGCAAACTTTTCGTCACTGTCAGTAATTTACTGCTACATGCTACTTATCAAGGTCGGAATTACTATGGAAAAAATACTTACTATAGAATGCGAGCTCAACAGCAGTAGCTCAATAGAGGGATCTCCTTAATTATTATAGGCTTAGCCGTATTTGGGTCCAATAGATATTTATAAGATGTCATTGTCAGAGTTACTCAAAATGGAGAAAAAACCATCCACGCGAAGACCGACATCCGCGCGGACGGAGTCGCGGGCGGAAGCTAGTTCTAAATATAATTATGTAGTCCGTTATCTTATCTTGACGTTGTTTGCTATTGCAGTTTGGTATCCACCTACCTACTTTACAATATTAGGTATGTAGAGATGCATCCGATTCTATAGTCAGAAAAAACACAAAATTCCGGAATCGCGGGATTTTTACGATCGAGACAAAAGTGCATTCCATATAAGCCAACATTTTTGAAAGTAAGTAAATATACAAGATACATCCGATTCTATAATCAGCAACCTAAATTTGTCGATCCCGGAACCGCGGGATTTTTTTCGATACAAAAGTGCATTCCATATTAGCCAACATCTCAACGTTAGGTGAATATACATCCGAATATCCGATCTCTAGTTATAACTGTTTCTGTCTTTTTTAGGGTTCCGTTGCCAAATGGCAAAAAACGGAACCCTTATAGATTCGTCATGTCTGTCTGTCTGTCTGTCTGTCTGTCTGTCCGTCTGTCTGTCTGTCTGTCTGTCCGTCCGTATGTCACAGCCACTTTTCTCCGAAACTATAAGAACTATACTGTTGAAACTTGGTAAGTAGATGTATTCTGTGAACCGCATTAAGATTTTCACAAAAAAATAGAAAAAAAACAATAAATTTTGGGGTTCCCCATACTTAGAACTGAAACTAAAAAAATTTTTTTTCGTCAAACCCATACGTGTGGGGTATCTATGGATAGGTCTTCAAAAATGATATTGAGGTTTCTAATATCATTTTTTTCTAAACTGAATAGTTTGCGCGAGAGACGCTTCCAAAGTGGTAAAACGTGTGTCCCCCTCCCCGTAACTTCTAAAATAAGAGAATGATAAAACTAAAAAAAATATATGATGTACAATACCATGTATATTTCCACCGAAAATTGGTTTGAACGAGATCTAGTAAGTAGTTTTTTTTTAATACGTCATAAATCGTAAACCGCAATTTACATTTTATTCAATCAACTCAAATATAAAAATAATAAAAAAAACATTTAATTTCATAAACATAAACCTTATTCATAAACCCGGATGTTACGGAACCCTCGGTGCGCGAGTCCGACTCGCTCTTGCCCGGTTTTTGTGTGTATATTGGGGTTTAACCTAGGTCAAATAAATGTATGTTCTTTCTTTGTTCCCTTGCTCTACCAGATACAGACACGGCAGCGCTCAGAGAAATGTCATGGTTCGACCACATGAGTAGACAAACCGTTTGTGTACTCATGTGGTTCGACAGAGACCGCGGGTTCGAGTCCAGAGGCTTGCAATAAGTTAAAGTTGATAAAAATCGCCCCGTCTATACAATGTTTAGACAAAGTAAATCAATTGTTGCTTTTTAGGGTTCCGTACCCAAACGGTAAAAACGGAACCCTATTACTAAGACTTCGTTGTCTGTCCGTCTGTCCGTCTGTCTGTCTGTCACCAGGCTGTATCTCGGAGATTAAAACAGAAGACGATCTAGGAGGGGATCGAGGTGGGGGGTGGAGGGGGGGGTTCAGGCGATCAGAACGGAATAATTCCTCAAGAACCGCGTAGCTATACAGTTGAAATTTTCACAAAGTATGTATTTCTGTTGCCGCTATAACAACAAATACTAAAAACAAAATAAAATAAATATTTAAGGGGGGCTCCCATACAACAAACGAGATTTTTTTGCCCTTTTTTGCTCGATATCGAAAATGGCAACAGGTAGGCACTTGAAATATTCACAAAATACTCAGTTGTATTTTAACTTTAATAATAAATAATAAAATTAAAATAAAATAAATATTTAAGGGGGGCTCCCATACAACAAACATGTTTTTTCGGCGTTTTTGCCTTGTGGTACGGAACCCTTCGTGTGCGAGTCCGACTCGCACTTGGCCAGTTTTATTATATTGTTGTTGCTGGAGAGTTTGTGCTGCTGGGGAGTTTGTTGCGTCACTTCGTACCAGCTAAAACACTAGGAAGTGGTGAAGCTTGGGTGTTTTGGGGGATGATCTACTTGATCATCCCCCAAAACACGTTCGAACGTTCAAAAAGTGCTGATTCTCAGTCTGGTTTAAATAAATTACTTTTGATGTTGATTGGATGCCACATGCAAGAAAGTTGCTTAGAGTAAACGGGGAATTCGTAGAGAGCTGTGCCCTAACAAAAAATATTCCTGTGCACTGACAGACAGTACATCATATTAAAGCTTACAGGTATGTATTTACAACAGTTTAAGTTTTATGATCAGAGATGAAGCGAGAGAAACTATAAATACGATACAAAAAAAGTGCCTAGACGTTTTGAATAGCAATGATCAATCATTCCGAGTTTTATAGACAAAACAATATGAGAAATACAATATTATCAATGGATATAAAGGCCCTTTCTTCGCTCGCTGACGTGAAATTTATTCACATCGATATCAGTGAATATATAATTCTATGAAAATATATGGAATACTCTATTAATGTCGGTGTTCCATACATATTACGCGTCGTGTCAGCTAGTGAAGAAAGAGCCAAGTAAAACTTATTAGTAATCATATTGATGTATTGGTGTAATTTCGTCTGTTCTAGAGAAATGTAATTGTTTCGATTAATTTTAGTACATTTAAGAAGTCATCATCATCATCATCATTTCAGCCGAAAGACGTCCACTGCTGGACATAGGCCTCCCCCAAGCACCTCCACTTCGACCGGTCCTGTGCTTCCCGCATCCAACGGGTTCCTGCGGCCTTCACAAGGTCATCGGTGCACCTTGTGGGAGGCCATCCAACGCTACGTCTTCCGGTACGCGGTCGCCACTCCAAGACCTTTCGGCCCCATCGCCCATATGTTCTGCGAGCAATGTGCCCTGCCCACTGCCACTTAAGTTTGGCAATTCTTCGGGCTATGTCGGTTACCTTGATTCTCCTGCGGATCTCCTCATTCCTGATTCGATCACATAAGAAGTAATTTTCATATATTAATAATTGCTGTACATTTATGTATTCTGATTGATTCTGAGGGCAGGATCCGTCCATGTCCGTTGTACCCACAGATATAGATAGACCTAGATAACGCAAGTATCACGATCTGTATGAAAACCAAGCATGCTATTTTTTACTACCCACTATGACGTCACAAGCACTATTTAGTGATGGGAAAATCAAATCGATTCCAAGACGCCGCCGCGTGCGGCACTCGTCTCGGCCCACGCCCGGGGCCAAGCGCCAGCACTCACGCTCACCCAGACAGCACTACTACAGGACTGAGAGCGAAAGTGGCGACTTACGATTTTTGTACGTAAGCTGGGCACGAGAAGTAGTTGCTCATGCATTATCTAGGTGTATGTATATCTGTGTTTATACCTACCAAAACGTCTATACCTCCCTCTCTATTCGAACTAACCCTAAAATGCTTCTCCGAAAAAAATATAAATATAAATCACAAGAACGTTTCCTTTCCGTGCTCAAAACACATTCGCCGCGGTCGCTTCTGAAAAAGATTAAACCGCTATCTATCGGGGTCAACGGTCCACATTGTGGAGCCCAACAAAGCACCGGGTTATAAATCATGGTACAGGTAATTTCCTACCATTACAGCCTTTCTAACGATCTGTATTGTTCCGTGCTGTATGCACGGGAAAATGGGCAGCGCGGCACAAATTACCCCCGTGTGTTTTGCAAGGGTTTTGAGGCTACGAAAAATTGGAGCGATATGAACGGTGGTGTTTTGTATGTCTGTGTATTTTTATCTGCCATTTAATAATCTTCGACGATCCTTAATGTCAGCCAAGATGTTTGTAGCTGCTCTAATACATGGTCTATACACTGCACGCGAACCATGAACACTGTAAATATGTAAGAAATCTTTCTACAATCATTTTTCTACTCTAAATTAACAAAAGAATGAAGTATCTTAGAATTAAATCATTCTCGTGTTCATTTTTTAAATTTCATCATATTAATAAAGTGACAGCGGCAACTCAAATGTCATGACCATAGAAACTATAGTCATGACAAATGTAAAAAAAAAACAGTGGCACAGTTCGATTCCCGGTTCAACCATATAATTATTTAAAAATCGATGAATGCAGTTTAAATTGTTTTTTTAAATTAAAATAATGTCTTCGTTCAGTAAAATGTTCCATCTACAATATTCGAGGTACTTTCCCTCCATGTGGCATAGCCGTGAGACGCCCTGTGTAGTTATTTTTATACAAAGTGCTATAAAGTTATTTTTATACAAAGTGCTATATAGTTATTTCAATACAAAGTGCTATAATATATATAGCACTTTGAATGGAAGGAACTGTGTCTATTCTTCGAAGAGTGGAGAAAATGAGACGTGGTAATGCTACGAATGCTGGCTTCAAAGTTATTTTGTCAAAATTTTGGTAAAATCACTCGGTAAGCCGTGCCAGAAGTTCGTTTAAGGATAAAAACCGCAGTGATTTTTCCGATATGAAACCGTACTCATTCCAGACCGCAAATGCCAGCTAGCTGAAGTGTCAGTGGGCTGGCTGCAACTGTCAATATTTCAAAATGGCGCAAGTCACCGGGTTTTAGACATTTGGAGTAGTCCGGTGTTTGTAATGCCCCAGTTTCTCCATTTTATAAAATATCTCATTAACAAAAAACACATCGTTAATTAAAAAGATCCCAACATCAACGGATTTCAGTATGTAAAGGCTTTTGAATAAAGAAAAGATTATCCAAACAAAAACAAAGTTTTGAACAAAAACAAGAAAATTTGATACAAAGTAAAGGATCGCTTGTCTAAAAAGATTTTTCGACAAAGAAAAACTTAAACTTCGAAGAGAAACGTAAACAAAGTGAAGCAGTATCAATCAAAGTAATAGACTAGATGTCTAGCAATTGTACCTAATAGCCTGGTATTAGGGATAGTTACTAGACATCTAATCTATTTAGATAACAGATAAAAAAAATACTACTGAAATGTACAAAACAGTAAGCACAAAGATGTTTCACTGTTTCTCGTGAGATTACTGGGGGTTGAATGTCAATAATGGTGATCTACTGGAGGTGACCTATTAAGTCACCTCCGGCTTTGTCTGACCGCTGACATTGTCAATAAAGATCAAGCTGGAAACAAGCATAATATCATGAGTTGCTTGAAAAAGCATTTCTTAAGTTCAGTCTTCATTCCATATCAAATAAGACAGATCTGCATCCTAGTTTGTAACGCAACAAAGTGCACAAGCAACTGATGGTAATTGCACGTTTTCGAAACCTAGTTACTTGAATGCAGCTGAGTTTTTATTTTATCATCGAAAACAGATACTTGAAACATGTTTTCATGAATAACTCTGTAACTGTAGATTTGTTTCACAATATCTCAGTACAGAACTGTTAATAAATAACATTAATCTCCAAAACTAGAGTTTAAGCAAAAGAAGTTCTGAATATATTTTCTTGATAATCGTAGGTCAAGTCGACCTCGTAATTAAATGAAAACGTTAAGGTCTATTTTTGATTTAACCAATCTGAGAGTCCTTAGTGAAGTTTCCATTTACGTGGTTGACTATAAAACGTATTCTTTTCTAAACAAACCCAGGCAAATCTAGAACGAAGCTAGTGCCAACATCTGAAAACAAAGCGATCAATCATGTTTTCGTATGGATAACCGAAACAGAACAATTTAACGTCTTATTTATCGTAGAAATTGCTTTTATTTATATTATATTTTGCTCGGAACTTTGTACATTGTTCCCTTTTCAATGCCTCGAGTCAAAAGAAGAGTTATGTTTCACTGGTGTTAAAATACATTCGCGTTGGTATAAAGGTAGGCATTTTACATTACCTTTTTTTTTCATTTGAAGCAATTTCTGTTTCTTAGAAAAGGTGATTGGGTAATTTTTTTGTTGAAAGTCTTTTTAGTTACCAACAAGCGATAGTCAGACACTAATGATTCATTCTGAACTCGGTAAGTTCAGAATGCATAAAAGGTCTATAAATTATCTACTGTATAATAAAGTTGATGTAACCAACATTTCGATTTAAAAAACCAGGCAAGAACGTGTCGGACTTGCGCACAGGGGGTTCCGTACCATCATATGTTTTTAATTTTTCATCGGCGAGGTCTTTATTCATCAGAGAATTTTAACATTGCAGTTTTATGTCAGCGCCATCTCTTGACCGATAGTGGAACTAACGTAACTTTTATTGATGATTTCTGAAAAAGTGTGCTATTTAGAGACTTCGTTTTATTTTTCCTGTAATCTTTACATAAACTTACATCACATAGAATTATTACAGATTTTTATCTTTTGCAAACAAGGGGGGGGTTGTATTTTCTTATATTTTTCATCAAAAGTCGAAAACTCTGCGGCCTAAAAAAAAAGAAAAAATATTTGAGAGCGTGCAAACCTTTCTTATTTGCAAAATAGTTGGGAAAACGTCATCTTAAACTATTCCAAATTTCAAATTTATAGCATTAGTAGTTCTTGAGATATCTTGCTGTGACAAACAGATAGACAGACAGACTGAGTCTCAGCATAAGGGTTCCGTTTTGCCATTTTGGTACGAAACCCTAAAAAAGACTGTCCATGGGGTTTTGTCCGTTCTTTATAGGAACCTATTAAAATATCGATAATATCGATAGCTGGCAGAGTCAGGAGCAGTGGCAACAGTCTCCTTACCGTAGCCGCGACGTCGCCGACAGGTTAGACAGTCCTTCATGCGGCATTGGTGGATATTTGCCATATTTAAGGCATGGAGGAGATAAGTTGTGCATTTATTATGTTTATTTTTATTTCTTTATTATTTTATTTATTTACCTATTTATTACGTTATTATTCTTTAAATGAATCAACTATTAATAAGAAATATAATCGGTTATGTTATTTTAAATGTATCGGTTATTCATGTTATTTTAAATTTATCAGTTATGTGTTTTTTAAATTATATTCCTTACTAACTGTGCTCTGCGGTTTCACCCCGTAAATGTC
The DNA here is from genome assembly GCA_916614155.1 of Mesoligia furuncula. Taxonomy (NCBI): domain Eukaryota; kingdom Metazoa; phylum Arthropoda; class Insecta; order Lepidoptera; family Noctuidae; genus Mesoligia; species Mesoligia furuncula. Next base: position 24,985,332 of record OU744793.1, read on the forward strand.
GATCCCGTGGGAATATCGGGATAAAAAGTAGCCTATATGTTAACGGGTAGTATTTAAACGCAAATCAAAAAATATCCTTTTTCTATGCAATAAGATTCCGAATTCCCATCAAAATTACTGATTGCACAGCAAAATATTAAACTCAAAATATCACTAAACACACTACAATTTATTTTCGCAGCGTACAGCGATTTTTCCTAAAGCAAAAGCTTTTTTATCAATGCACAGCTAATAATCTTAACGCACATTATACATGTTAACTCTTTTTCTTTTAAATATAGCTTCTATTTTTACATTATTTACAGCAGTTTTTCTAAATAAAACAGCATTTTATTAGTCACAGTCGTCTTATTATTTATTAATTACCACATAATGAGATCAGCAAAAAAAATATAAAATTAGATATAAAATTGTAATTTATTGAATTATTAAAGCGGGTCTTGCTTTCGCTTCGCTTTTTTGATTTGTGTTTGAATACTGCCCTTTTTTTTCTATATAATCTGGTCGTTTCTGGCACTCGCTGGCCGCTGCCGCGGCACCGCTCGCTTCGCTCGCTCGGCTCGTGCGTAGGAGGTCACAGTTTTAACCTAACCTAACCTAAGCATTTTTTAAAATAATTAAACTCGTCTAACTAATTTGATTCTCGATAGCCTGCTAAAAATAATCTCTTTTTTTCCATATTTTTTTCTATATAATCTAGTCGTTTCTGGCACTCGCCGGCCGCTGCCGCGACACCGCTAGCTTCGCTCGCTCGGCTCGTGCGTAGGAGGTCACAGTTTTAACCTAACCTAACCTAAGCATTTTTTTAAAATAATTAACCTCGTCTAACTAATTTGGTTCTTGATAGCCTGCTAAAAATAATCTCTTTTTCCATATTTTTTTTCTATATAATCTGGTCGATTCACGCCCGCCGGAAAAAAAAAAGAAAAAAAAATGGATAAAGACGACAGAATTAATCGAATTCTGCAACACAATTCTGAATTCTCCGAAATAAAATTGCTAATGTCCATTGCAAAAATTTTTAAATTGTGTTACAAATATTTTGTATTAAATAAATGATTATTTTAAAATAAAATTGCATTTTTTGATTTTTTTTTCAGTTAATTTGTTCTGCTTTTAGAAATAATGCAATGTAAAAGGATTTTTTTGTTATAATAATCATTAAATTTGCCGAGCATGGCTTCTTGAAAATTAAGACAAATATGATGAACAGGTTTTGTTGTACTTACTGGTTAATATGCGACTGGGATAGTTATTTTGCTATGAAATATGGAAAATTTGCTGTGCAGTCAGTATTTATGCTATGTATGTAGTATTTTTGTACAAAAATAAATTTAACTGTATTGCATTATGAGGAAAAAAGTAATGTCATATTGATGTTTATTTTCGAATTATCTGCAGTTTGAGTTTTGTTAAACATTTACTTTATTTGTAGTGAAGTAAGTTATTTGATGTAAAAAAGAATATAAATGATGAGTATGTATTGATAGGCGATTATTTATTTGATATGCAATTTATAATATCCCTATGTTAACCCAGGGTGTTAGCTACTTCCATACAAAATGTTATCAAAATTGGTCCAGCCATTTGAGCGTGAAGAAGTAACAAACATATAAACACACACACACTGACCCCCTCCCAAACTTTCGCATTTATAATATTAGTGTGATTTTGTTATTTTAAATTATTATTTTAATTGCTAAAGTATGTATTTTGACTTTGTTTAATATTTTATTTAATATTTTTAATTTTTTGTTGAATTTTGTAGGTACTAGTGACTTTATTGATATTTTTTGTCTGATTAAAATAAATGAATTAATTTGAATTGAATATTCCAATCAGAAACTGCCCAGTGACTAAATAATTAATTTTCCAGAAGCAATAGACACGACACAAAAAATGATGTAGTCCGCCATTTTGTGGTGGCGGCCACTTTGGACCGATTTTCATCAAACATAGCTAAGAACACTCCCGACTAATTCACCTTTCAAACCAAAAAAAAACAAAATCAAAATCGGTTCATCCGTTCGGGAGCTACGATGCCACAGACAGACACACACACACCCCCACACAGACACGTCAAACTTATAACACCCCGTCGTTTTTGCGTCGGGGGTTAAAAAGGCCCAGAACAAATATGAAAGGTATCCCTTGGAGTCTAACCAACCTATGAAAGCGTTGAACCCTGCTACGGTATAGCTGTTCCTGAGGCTAGCGGGGTAGTTGCGTAACACCTAACAGTAGCAATGGCTTAGATTTTGACAGTTCAACAACATTCATTGCGTTATTTACATTGGTGAGCAGACAAATTTTTCATACATATGTAGCAATAGATTAGCAATATCCTTCAAAATTTATCAGATTGTAATTGAAAGTGTGCTATGCAATAAGGTTGCAGATCTAGCGGCAGAGTACAAGTTTTCGGAGAACGATATCAAAGTTTGTGGTAACTTTACTATAATGATTCGGTACTAGAAGGTGCAGCACTTGTAGGCACTACTACTAGGAATCTACGCTTTGGAATGGTCCACTAGCTTCATCTTTCTGACTGGCTGATGCCATGACAATTCAAAAGTGCCAGTAAATTGGTTTAATTGTGACCAAGTAAACCGACCGCTAAACTGAGACGTTGCCTGAGGTAGCTGCGCGGTGCGGGATGGGTGATAGTTGTCACAAGTTGACGAATCACTGAGCTCTCGCATCACGTCACCACACCCTTCCCGCACCACGCTGCTACCTCAGGCAACGTCTCAGTTAAGCGGTCGGCCTATAGCCAGGACCAGGCCCGTTCATCGGCGAGGTCTTTATTCATCAGAGAATTTTAACATTGCAGTTTTATGTCAGCGCCATCTCTTGACCGATAGTGGAACTAACGTAACTTTTATTGATGATTTCTGAAAAAGTGTGCTATTTAGAGACTTCGTTTTATTTTTCCTGTAATCTTTACATAAACTTACATCACATAGAATTATTACAGATTTTTATCTTTTGCAAACAAGGGGGGGGTTGTATTTTCTTATATTTTTCATCAAAAGTCGAAAACTCTGCGGCCTAAAAAAAAAGAAAAAATATTTGAGAGCGTGCAAACCTTTCTTATTTGCAAAATAGTTGGGAAAACGTCATCTTAAACTATTCCAAATTTCAAATTTATAGCATTAGTAGTTCTTGAGATATCTTGCTGTGACAAACAGATAGACAGACAGACTGAGTCTCAGCATAAGGGTTCCGTTTTGCCATTTTGGTACGAAACCCTAAAAAAGACTGTCCATGGGGTTTTGTCCGTTCTTTATAGGAACCTATTAAAATATCGATAATATCGATAGCTGGCAGAGTCAGGAGCAGTGGCAACAGTCTCCTTACCGTAGCCGCGACGTCGCCGACAGGTTAGACAGTCCTTCATGCGGCATTGGTGGATATTTGCCATATTTAAGGCATGGAGGAGATAAGTTGTGCATTTATTATGTTTATTTTTATTTCTTTATTATTTTATTTATTTACCTATTTATTACGTTATTATTCTTTAAATGAATCAACTATTAATAAGAAATATAATCGGTTATGTTATTTTAAATGTATCGGTTATTCATGTTATTTTAAATTTATCAGTTATGTGTTTTTTAAATTATATTCCTTACTAACTGTGCTCTGCGGTTTCACCCCGTAAATGTCGATCCCGTGGGAATATCGGGATAAAAAGTAGCCTATATGTTAACGGGTAGTATTTAAACGCAAATCAAAAAATATCCTTTTTCTATGCAATAAGATTCCGAATTCCCATCAAAATTACTGATTGCACAGCAAAATATTAAACTCAAAATATCACTAAACACACTACAATTTATTTTCGCAGCGTACAGCGATTTTTCCTAAAGCAAAAGCTTTTTTATCAATGCACAGCTAATAATCTTAACGCACATTATACATGTTAACTCTTTTTCTTTTAAATATAGCTTCTATTTTTACATTATTTACAGCAGTTTTTCTAAATAAAACAGCATTTTATTAGTCACAGTCGTCTTATTATTTATTAATTACCACATAATGAGATCAGCAAAAAAAATATAAAATTAGATATAAAATTGTAATTTATTGAATTATTAAAGCGGGTCTTGCTTTCGCTTCGCTTTTTTGATTTGTGTTTGAATACTGCCCTTTTTTTTCTATATAATCTGGTCGTTTCTGGCACTCGCTGGCCGCTGCCGCGGCACCGCTCGCTTCGCTCGCTCGGCTCGTGCGTAGGAGGTCACAGTTTTAACCTAACCTAACCTAAGCATTTTTTAAAATAATTAAACTCGTCTAACTAATTTGATTCTCGATAGCCTGCTAAAAATAATCTCTTTTTTTCCATATTTTTTTCTATATAATCTAGTCGTTTCTGGCACTCGCCGGCCGCTGCCGCGACACCGCTAGCTTCGCTCGCTCGGCTCGTGCGTAGGAGGTCACAGTTTTAACCTAACCTAACCTAAGCATTTTTTTAAAATAATTAACCTCGTCTAACTAATTTGGTTCTTGATAGCCTGCTAAAAATAATCTCTTTTTCCATATTTTTTTTCTATATAATCTGGTCGATTCACGCCCGCCGGAAAAAAAAAAGAAAAAAAAATGGATAAAGACGACAGAATTAATCGAATTCTGCAACACAATTCTGAATTCTCCGAAATAAAATTGCTAATGTCCATTGCAAAAATTTTTAAATTGTGTTACAAATATTTTGTATTAAATAAATGATTATTTTAAAATAAAATTGCATTTTTTGATTTTTTTTTCAGTTAATTTGTTCTGCTTTTAGAAATAATGCAATGTAAAAGGATTTTTTTGTTATAATAATCATTAAATTTGCCGAGCATGGCTTCTTGAAAATTAAGACAAATATGATGAACAGGTTTTGTTGTACTTACTGGTTAATATGCGACTGGGATAGTTATTTTGCTATGAAATATGGAAAATTTGCTGTGCAGTCAGTATTTATGCTATGTATGTAGTATTTTTGTACAAAAATAAATTTAACTGTATTGCATTATGAGGAAAAAAGTAATGTCATATTGATGTTTATTTTCGAATTATCTGCAGTTTGAGTTTTGTTAAACATTTACTTTATTTGTAGTGAAGTAAGTTATTTGATGTAAAAAAGAATATAAATGATGAGTATGTATTGATAGGCGATTATTTATTTGATATGCAATTTATAATATCCCTATGTTAACCCAGGGTGTTAGCTACTTCCATACAAAATGTTATCAAAATTGGTCCAGCCATTTGAGCGTGAAGAAGTAACAAACATATAAACACACACACACTGACCCCCTCCCAAACTTTCGCATTTATAATATTAGTGTGATTTTGTTATTTTAAATTATTATTTTAATTGCTAAAGTATGTATTTTGACTTTGTTTAATATTTTATTTAATATTTTTAATTTTTTGTTGAATTTTGTAGGTACTAGTGACTTTATTGATATTTTTTGTCTGATTAAAATAAATGAATTAATTTGAATTGAATATTCCAATCAGAAACTGCCCAGTGACTAAATAATTAATTTTCCAGAAGCAATAGACACGACACAAAAAATGATGTAGTCCGCCATTTTGTGGTGGCGGCCACTTTGGACCGATTTTCATCAAACATAGCTAAGAACACTCCCGACTAATTCACCTTTCAAACCAAAAAAAAACAAAATCAAAATCGGTTCATCCGTTCGGGAGCTACGATGCCACAGACAGACACACACACACCCCCACACAGACACGTCAAACTTATAACACCCCGTCGTTTTTGCGTCGGGGGTTAAAAAGGCCCAGAACAAATATGAAAGGTATCCCTTGGAGTCTAACCAACCTATGAAAGCGTTGAACCCTGCTACGGTATAGCTGTTCCTGAGGCTAGCGGGGTAGTTGCGTAACACCTAACAGTAGCAATGGCTTAGATTTTGACAGTTCAACAACATTCATTGCGTTATTTACATTGGTGAGCAGACAAATTTTTCATACATATGTAGCAATAGATTAGCAATATCCTTCAAAATTTATCAGATTGTAATTGAAAGTGTGCTATGCAATAAGGTTGCAGATCTAGCAGCAGAGTACAAGTTTTCGGAGAACGATATCAAAGTTTGTGGTAACTTTACTATAATGATTCGGTACTAGAAGGTGCAGCACTTGTAGGCACTACTACTAGGAATCTACGCTTTGGAATGGTCCACTAGCTTCATCTTTCTGACTGGCTGATGCCATGACAATTCAAAAGTGCCAGTAAATTGGTTTAATTGTGACCAAGTAAACCGACCGCTAAACTGAGACGTTGCCTGAGGTAGCTGCGCGGTGCGGGATGGGTGATAGTTGTCACAAGTTGACGAATCACTGAGCTCTCGCATCACGTCACCACACCCTTCCCGCACCGCGCTGCTACCTCAGGCAACGTCTCAGTTAAGCGGTCGGCCTATAGCCAGGACCAGGCCTATTCCGGACGGCGCGTACGTGTCCCACGCGCGCCTCAAAGAGATGTCAGTATCAGCGAAGGGGCCCGTTAGGGCCGAAGCCTGTCGGGTCAGCGGGATTGTCCGAAAGGGTTACCGCTGGCCCGGAACATAAAGGGCTAAGGAAGGAGCACGGGTGGGTTTTAGTCAGTAAGAGTCTGACACGTCCTCCCACTCCGCCCAGAGCGGGACCAGACTGACTGACAATCCAAAAGTGCCTGTATCTACAGGTCTACCAGAATCTCATGGCAAAAAAAAAAACATAAAAACTTTGTGGTTTTCATACATTTGACATTGCCAATGTTGTCAAATGTATGAAAACCACAAGGCTTTTTTGGTTTTTTTTTGCCATGAGATTCTGGTAGACCTATAATTGGTTTATTGAAACAAATACTTTGGGTTTGAGATATTTTTGCTGGATCTGGAGTCATGAGTTCCATTTTATAGAAAATATGTTTTTAACAGTCGAGTATGACCAAAACATATTTTTTTCAACAAACTGGATTTCAAAGGCACGGTTTTAGAAAAATAGATCAATAATGAGTTTCCGATAACTGGGATCAGAATTAGGCAAAATAAATCACCAAAATAAATGATTAAATTAAAATCCACATTCCGATACACGATTAAAATGTGGTAAAAACCGTATAAGTACTTAGTATTTAATTTTAAGCCAATAATTCGTAAACGTGTCGGGCCGTTATACAACAGGCCTCGCCTATAATATTTTTATTCGTCTACCAAATTATTAACTTCAACGTAACCCTATTAAGGACCTGTGCACACCACGTTTTTTTAAACGCGCCGTTGACGCGCGTTTTAGAAACGTGTGTCGACGGCGCGCTTTTATCTTACAGAAGGTCTACAGGCTGCGTCTGACTTGCGTGCGTATCGTGTCTGTATCGCTACAAACGCGCGTCAACGGCGCGCTTAAAAAACGTGGTGTGCACAGGCCCTAAGACAGCAATCCGAATTTCCCCTAAAATGAAACAGGTTACATAATAAACCGAAACGCGTCGACGTAACAGCAATGAAATGTTGATTCCGATAACTTTATAGCCAGGTTTTACAACTTCCTTAAGAAAACCAATAAATTCCGATGGCGGGGAACAGGAAGACAATATCGGGTTATATACTTATTTGACTGGGGTAGTTGTACCTATGTTGTGTAATTCGATATTTATGTTGGCATGGGATATCTATTTTATTCTTTAATCGAGTGAGTATAGATTTATAGCAGTGTTCATAATCTCAGATATTTACATTCCATCGCCATCAGTTATCTACTTTAGTGAAATGTATTCTAAATTGATTTTTGAGGGACCATTTATAACAGAAAGGTCCCGATAACTTTTCGGTTGCAATAAAATTTGAACTTTTTTAAGTACGCCATTCGGTTTGTTGTTCGATAACTTGAAAATAATCTCAAATTCTTAATTCAAATATAGGTATCATATTTTACTAGCTATTGCTCACGGCTTCGCCTAGGTGGAGATCGGAAATACGGTCCAATATACATGACCTGGGTTAGAATGATGTTCTAGCCAGGTCATGGCCTATCCTTGTGCCAAATTTCATCCGTTTAGCAGTTTAAGCGTGAAAACTTTACAAACAAATTCACTCTTTGTATTTATAATATTAGTTAGGATTAGGGTGATGGGAATAAATCATCAGCATTATCATCAACAGCCTCGTTCCACTCACTGTCATGTTCAGGCCTTCTCCTTTTAGTGCCATGCTTTCCTGAGTCTCATCCAAATAAATGTGAATACTTAAAACTCATCATCTGCCTAGCCTTTTCCCAACTATGTTGAGGTCGGCTTCAAGTCTAACCGGATGCAGCTAAATACAAGTATTTTACATGGAGTGACTGTCTATCTGACCTCCACAACCCAGTTACTGGGTAATCCGATACCCCTTGGTAAGACTCGTTGTCAGACTTTCGGGCTTCTGACTACCAGTAACTACTGTCAAAGATCCATAAATGACAGCCGGGACCAACGCCTTAACGTACTTTCCGAGGCACGGAGGGGTCACGGTATGTAAAGATAGTCACCCATCTACAGACCAACCGCGGCAAGCGTAGATTAACCTGATCGATTGACCTGTGCGGCTGTTATTATTTAGCCACGGGCGCCTCCCTCCCTCTGAATAAATAAAACTACGAAATATTAAAACAAAGAGGTTATCGAAACTGTTTCAAATCACTGTCAACACCGCTAGCCTTACCAAAAAAAAAAAAAAAAAGCAAAAGTAGCTGCTTGAAAAGTAATTTTAATGCAGAATCGCCTGCTAAAATAAAAGAGCACAGTGTCCCAGACACTGATGCAGAGTGCCCAGAATTATTCTGCAGGCGACGCGCAGTGAAATAACTACATAACCGTGAAAAGGTGCCTGCTAAATTTCACAATAATATTCCTAGTATTCTACATACCTTTAACTTAAGAGCGTTTATGACGTACGGCTGCATTTCATACAAGCTTTCAAGTCCTTGTTTTGCGAAATGAATTTTAATGAAACTTCATACGCATAAGGATACAAAGGTCTTAAAAGTTACGTAAGAACATATTCGAAAAATAGTGCTACAGCCAAATTAGACCGATTTTAATTTTCCATAGAAATAGAGATTTCCAGTTATCTTTTTTTAAATAAGATATTTCGAAAATGTTCTTAAGTAACTTAAGTTTGTATGAAATGCCGTACGTCGTAAACGCTCTTAATGAATGAAATAGTTAATGTTACATTATCTGCACCCTCATTGCGTAACACACTATCAATTTTGCTTATCTAGTATTGTATACAATCAAGTATTTTCTTTTTCGACCTTTTGAAGGCCGCGGGAAGCACAGAACCGGTCGAAGTGGAGGTGCGTGCCTATGTACAGCAGTGGACGTCTTTCGGCTGAAATGATGATGATGAAGTATTTTCTAACTGAACAGACAGCTGTGCTGCTGGGGAGTTTGTTGCGCCACTTCTTCTCCCCAGCGAAAGCACTAGGAAGTGGTGAAGGGCGGCCGTTTTGGGGGACTGACTTATGTAATTTTGACGTGCGAAAAGTGACTTTTTGATTTTTTTGTTTCTTTTTTTTTAAAATATAATCGGAATGATTTTGAAGGATATTAATAATCTATTGCGTCATACGTTCTAAAAATTTGTCTGCTCAACAACGTAAATAGCGCAATGAATCTCACTGAACTGTCGAAACGAAAGCCATTACTACTGATTATGTATTACGCAATTACCCCGCTCTCAGTTTTGTCAAACGAAAAACACACAATCTCTCAATAACTCAGTAAATTACAAAAGTTACTTCGGAAAAGGGAGTTTTATTTTTATTTTTTATTAATGTTAAAAGCCACAGAAGCCTTTGATGGCTTATAAATGGCTAGTGAATTCGGAAATAATGATAAGTATATAATCTAATATTAGTACTACAAAAAAAAATAAAGAAACAAACGACGGTAAGTTTGTATGTTTTACATTCAAAAAATATTTTAAGTCTTCTCTTATTCAATAATATAATAAATAATAGCACAAATAAAAATGGTAGTAAGTGTATCAAACTAAAGTACATACTCATAGTTTGTAGTTTGCAGAAGATGCTTTTTAGGGTTCCGTAGTCAACTAGGAACCCTTATAGTTTCGCCATGTCTGTCTGTCCGTCCGTCTGTCTGTCTGTCCGTCCTCGCTTAATCTCTGTGACCGTTAGCACTAGAAAGCTGAAATTTTGTAGGAGTACGTATATCAGTTACGCCGACAAAGTGGTAAAATAAAATTTTGGCAAATATTTTTTTTTAGGGTAGCTCCCCTACATGTGAAGTGGGGATGAATATTTTTTTCATCATCTACCCCATCGTGTGGGATATCGTTGAATAGGTCTTCTAAAATGGCTTAGGGGTTGCTAAAATTATTTTTCGATTTAATGCTCCATTTACGAAATATTAAAGTTTAAAGTGCAAATGTTTGTTCCAGTAGGGCGTCCCCCCCCCCCTCTAAAAGCTAAACTACTGGTTTGAAAAGTCTGGAAAAATTCTCGATGATAGTGCATTTCATGAACTTTAAAGGAAAAGTATAGCGGTTAAGATAACTTCATTAGTTTAGCAGTAATAGTCGTTGAACTTGGATGTTGGATAATTTTGTACCAAATACAAAATCCTTAGCAATAATCCTTTAAAGTGACTAAGATGAAATAGTTGCTTGTTTATAAAGGGTAAAGACTTGCATGGAAAACCAAAATATGTTTTTTTTTTACCTATTCAGAATAAAGAACAACAGAATCGTACTACATTGTGATAACGGGCTATTATGGAACCCTGCACTGTGCGTGGCCCGACACGCACTTGGCCGGTTTTTTATTACACATTTTGCTTCTTTAGGGTTATATATACCTCGGATTTATCTTGTATGTCCATAGGAAGTTCGTTTATTATTTTTGGTTTATTTATTAGTTGAAACGTGGGTTGCATTTTTGGCCACAACTGGGCACAATGGACATTAGGAGCAATAAGTTGCCTAACGTATGTATCCGAGAACATTTGTGATGGCGATTAGGACACCCTAATGGGGGTGAAATTGCTTACCCTGATTTATTTTGGGGCGAAACGCGGGAGCTATTTTTGTACACGATGTTCATTAGTTACAGGGTAACAGGGTGTGCGATGCGTGGGAAGTTACATCGTGTTTAATTAAATAAAGTGAATAAGTCCATGTGGAGTCCCATATACTAGTACGTAGAGGGTGAAAGAGGTACGAAGGACCAAGAAAAATATTTTTCTTTCAACTACGTAGTAATGTTATCATTAATCACTACAAAACCGATCACAAAGGACACGTTTTTTGCTTAGAACCAAAACAGTGCAGAAATGTTTTATGAAAGCTCATGGTTGCACAGTTTTTCTTTAATGCACTGTTTTTTATTTTTTATTTAGATATACATTTACCACAGAGGTTTAATGTCTCCCGTTAAGTTTAATATAAAATGCATGCATTAGATCAAAAAGATACTGGCTGAAAATAAAAATCGGCTGAATAAAACCGATTGGTGAAAATAAAAAAATAACAAATAAGCATTTTGTACCATTGTAAAACTTTGATACTTCATAATTAGCAAGAAAAGTTTTAAAAAATGGAAATAGACAGCTATAGCGATATAAATGCAACTCCAAATGAAATTGTTGCAACAGCTGCAAATGAAATTGTTAATAACATTTTGCCGCAAAAGTCGCGGGATAAATATTTAAACTTTGTTTTCATTAACTTGAGTTTTTATTTTGAGTAGGTATATTTTATCACGGTAGGTAGATTGGTAGTTAAAAGAAAAGTAGATTACTCACCTTGCTAAAGTGAGTAATTAATGCACTCGTGTTAATTTAGTGCCATAGCTTACGCTCGGGCACCAACATAACTCTCGAACATTAGTAACTCACTTTGCGCTCGATGCAACAATCTACTATTTTCACACCACCTGCGCGCTAATGTCAAATTATATGTCATGCAAACCTAACCTAAAGCAAATCATTTAAGCCCTAGGCTCAGCCGAGCTTTAATATTGTACTGAATTTCATTATGACCCGTTGGTCATTAATGTGATTTGAATTTGGAACGTCAACTGAGAAAATCGTAAGGAAACATTACAGGTCAACCAAAGAATTCTCACTACATGCATGGGTTTTAGTCGCCGTCGACGAACAAAGTAATTGGTTGCTGTGGCGCGCCTTCTAATATTGGATTTGGGTTGACACCCCAATATTGACGAATATAATGTTGACAATTTTATTTATTGTGTTGAAATTTCATGACTAGTTATTGCCCGGTTATTTAACAGTTTTCTAAAGTACTAATTCGATAATCGAATTTTATTACCTCGCATTCGAATTCCCTCGAATTTTATTAATCGTCATGACATACGGTGCTGAAACGTGGACACTGACGGTCGGGCTGGTCCACAAATTCAAGGACGCGCGAGTCTCTTCAAAGGAGAAAATCAGGAATAAAATTATCCGGAAAAGAACCGAAGTTACCGATATAGCTTGCAGAGTAAGCAATTTGGAGTGGCAGTGGGCTGGCCATGTCTGTCGAAGTACCGATGGCCGGTGGAGCAGACGAGTCCTGGAGTGCGTGCAAGCGTAGTGTGGGACGCCCCCAGCCAGATGGACGGACGACCTAAAGAACTGGGTAGACTGGATGCGGAAGGCGGAGGACAGGGTGCTGTGGCGCAGTCTGGGAGTGGCCTATGTCCAGCAGTGGACTGCGATAATCTGAGTTGATTGTTGATTGACCTCGCAGTAGGTGCAAAAAGTAGAGTATTCCCCGCGGGGCTAAAGGTATCTTCGTCTTGGGCGCCACTCGCCTTGCTGCACTCAAGATTCTGGAGTTAACACAGTCCTGGAGTCCTTCGTTACGTTCAGGATTCAAAATAGCGCCCGCGACATTAAGACACTGCTTTATTCCCTTAGTGAATAATCTACTATTAAACTAATAGTAGATTATGCACCGAGGGGCTAAAGTTGTGTCTTATGTCACGGGCGTCATATTGAATCTCGAGCGCAATGAAGTATTCGGGACTTAACTCCCGAGCGCAGCGAGGGAGTTAAGAGTTTAACTCACGAGCGAAGCGAGGGAGTTAATACAAGAATCCTGAATGCAGCGAGGGATTCAAGCTAGCCCAAGGCAAAGACACCTTTAGCCCAGAGGAGGATACTCTACTTTTTACACCTACTGTGAGAAAATAATAACCATAGTACGAAAATTCGCGCCTTTATTGCGTGTACCAATAAGTAACCAAGACACGATCAATTCGATTTTCAAAAAAAAAAGTCTCGTCTACGGTTTTGTCGTGTGTGTCTATTGATATCACTCTCATGGAAGTGGCGTTTGTGTAAACTAAGCTTTATACAGGGCTGGTAGAATGGTTTTGGATGATTGGCTGTATGCATTTTGAATTTAGAACGTCATTGGAGACGCTCGTGAAAATAGAGTATTTTTGATAAAATGTGATAAATCGACTGTAGTATAGATAGGTTTTATTATTTATTTATTTATTCACAAAATCCACAGCAATCTTAGTGCAGTTTACTTAAAATAAATTAACTAATGTTACAGCCAATTACTATTAGGTACGGTATTACGGCGCGGTACGGTATTTGTTATTATTAATGCCAGTTTTAATGTTATTCCATTCCTTTTAAAAGATGGTTCGTAGTTATCTAATTATTCTTACAATATTATGTCTTCAAAAACATGGCAACGATATGAAGAAGCAGTCGTTATGATTTTGTAGGAAATCGAGAATATCATCCACGCGTAGTAAGGGTTTCGAGAACAGCTTTCCTCTTTCTGGCACCAAAGGGTGTTTGTTAGTACTATACTGCCAATTTAGCTGTGCATGTGAGATTCCAAATTCAAATCACATTATTGACCAGCGGGTCATAATGAAATCCAGTACAACATTATTGACCGGCTGTGCCCCCGGCCACTAATGACTCACTTTAGGTTAAGGTTGCTTGACATATAATTTGACATTTTCGAGCAGGTGGTGTGAAAAAATATTTATTATGTACGCACGCCTGCATTGCATTGCATAATTGTTTCCTTGAAAATTACAAAATTTATGTGCAAGTGCTTGTAGATCAAATCTGGATATGTTCAAAATATTCACCATTCCGTAATAAGGTATTTCCTTAGAAGTTAATATCATAAAACGCGGGATGGAGATTTTGTAGAAGTAGATATAGCCGTAACCACCAATTCCTAAGCCCTCGTACCCACGGGCAGTTTCTTATCTCTGCGATTTTTTTTGCGCACTCGATTTTGTACCCACTGCTTAGCACCGAGAGTTCATAATCCAAGTGTGTTTTTTTGACGCGCTGGGATGTACAGTAACCAATAGAGATAAGTAACCAGGGTCGTAGAATATGTTTGAGGTTTAGTAAGGAACCGATGGATCTTTTCGAATGAAATTTAATTTGATAATTGAACTGTTTGTTTTCTATTTATTAAATTTAATTTAATTCGAAAACATCCATCGGTTTCTTTCTACACTTCAACTATATCCGAATATCCTGGTTTCATATCTCCTTCAGTGACGTTACTTACTCTGTTGGATTCTCAATGCTAGGCTAACAGCAACACCAACAGTTGAAAATCCTGTGCGCCGTAAAAAATCCGTCAGGTTTAAAATCGAAATGGGGCTAAATAATATTCAGAGAATAATTTATATCATTAATAAGTATCATCATCATCATTTTAGTAGAAAGACGTCCACTGCTGGACATAGGCCTCCTCCAAAAGGGGGGGTTTGCCATAATCACCACGCTTGGCAAGCGGGTTGGCGATCGCAGTATGGTATGGTGGTGAAATGCATAGAGAACGCTGCTGCCCATTCTCCGGTACGCCCCTTAGTCGCCTTTTACGACACCCACGGGAAGTATGGGGTGGTGCTATTCTTTAAGTTCGGCACCACACAGACAATATTAATAAGTATACGAGTTTTTATTTCAAGGATTCACTCAAACAGCCATACTAACCTTTTGACCGCCACACGTCAAACAATCAAAAAACCTGCCCTCGCGAGGGCAGACTTTGACGCCGAGGCCTCGGCGTCAAAGTCTGCCATGTAGTCGAACCGTGGCGTGCTGGACACATTCTGGTTTGTCATCTATACATGACTGTGGCGGACAAAAGGTTAAAAAGATAATCAATTCCCTTCCCCACCAGCTATTGCTAAATAATGGAGTAATTCCCAGTATTTCATGAAAACCTTCCCGTTTTTATGGAGCCATTATATCTGGTAATGGATGTAATATTCTTATGTATTGGAAACGATATTACAGCGTGCAGCCATTACAGAAGCGATGAAAGTCACAAATTAATATACCTACGTGAACTAAAAATATTTAAAAAAAAAATATTTTATTTTATTATTTGCTAATATTTTACATAATTATTTATTTCTGTTTCTGTAACTGCCCGTGACATCACAGCGGGCCCTATCAGAATACCAGCGCTGTGACATTTATTTTTTAAATATAGCATCATGCTGAGATAGGAGCCTTTTGGCCTCGTATAGGACTTTCTGTTTCATTTTCCTTTTGTTACTTTTTTCTAAATAACTTGGATTTTTATTTTACTGAGTTTAGTTTAGTTTGTGATCTTCGTGTACGAGTACCAATAAATACCTTTTCTTACAAAAATAGGAAATTGCGACTATTTTTTCGGGGAGTTGCAAGTTCTTCTTTTTAGGGTTTCGCACCCAAAGGATGGCAACGGGAGCTTATTATTCAGGCTCCTCTGTCAGTCCGTCTGTCACAGGGCTGTATCTTTTGAACTGGTTGGTAGACACTTGAATTTTTTAGTGTATACTATAATAGAAGCTATAAAACAAATAATGAATAAAATACAATTAAGTACAAATTATTACAAAGGCTGTTTCCATACAAGAAAAGTGTTTAAAAAAATGTAGGGTTATAAATTATTTTTTTTCGTCTTTTTCATGAAAATGTTTGTATGTGCGATGTGCGTAGCCTTGAACATTACTGGGAATTTGATGTCGCATAGAGATTTAGAAGGTGACTGTTATACAAATGTATGCCTGTGTGGTGCCGGACTGTCTGTGTGGTGCCGGACTTAAAGAATAGCACCACCCCATACCTACTTCCCGTGGGTGTCGTAAAAGGCGACTAAAGGGCGTACCGGTCACCTACCGCCTGACGCAGGTCCTCACCGGACACGGAAGTTTCGGGAGGTTCCTGCACATCATCAGGCGGGAGGAAACGCCCGGGTGTCACCAATGCCAGGATCGCCCAGAGGACACGTTGGAGCACACGGTGGAGGTCTGCCCCGCTTGGGCGGAGCACCGCCGTGTCCTCGTAGAGGCGATCCGCAGCGGTGGCGACCTCTCGCGTCCGGCCCTGGTTCAAGCCATGGTCCGGGGCGAGAGGGAGTGGGAGGCAGTCACCTCCTTCTGCGAAGCAGTCATGCTAGCGAAGGAGGTGACGGGACGGCTCAGGGAGAGAGCCTCCCGTCCCAGCCGCCGCGGGAGACGCTCCGGGCGCCGGGAGCTGCGTGACGACTCCCGGCCACCGTAGGCGCGGGCCTGCGGGCGGAGAGTGATGGGTAGGTCACCGTCCGATCAGAACCAGGCCCGTGCCGGACGGCGCGTACGTGTTCCACGCGCGCCTCAAAGAGATGTCAGCATCGAGGAGGGGCCCCTGAGGGCCGAAGCCTGCCGGGTCAGCAGGGATTGTCCGAAAGGGACTTCCTTAGCCCTTTATGTTCCGCTGGCCCGGAACATAAAGGGCTAAGGAAGGAACACGGGTGGGTTTTAGTCAGTAAGAGTCTGACACTCCCTTCCGCTCCACCCAGAGCGGGAGGAGTCATTTGATGATTTCCCATCCGCAAAAAAAAAAAAAAAGGGGTGTACCGGAGAATGGGCAGCAGCGTTCTCTATGCATTCCACCACCATACCCGCCTGCCAAGCGTGGCGATTATGG
Organism: Mesoligia furuncula; assembly: GCA_916614155.1. Taxonomy (NCBI): domain Eukaryota; kingdom Metazoa; phylum Arthropoda; class Insecta; order Lepidoptera; family Noctuidae; genus Mesoligia; species Mesoligia furuncula. The sequence continues at coordinate 25,002,295 of OU744793.1, forward strand.
CAAACCCCCCCTTTTGGGGAGGCCTATGTCCAGCAGTGGATGTCTTTCGGCTGAAGTGATGATGCTAAGCTAATGATTTATTTCTCACAACAATACAAGAACAATAAATAATGGTTTTAATTATACTGTGGAAGACATGGTGTCTACTGGCATAAGGCCTGTATTTCAAGACACCTGTGGGGTAATTACGTACACACTAAGAGTAGGAATGGTTTTCATTTTGACAGTTCTACAGCATTCATTGCGTTATTTACGTTGCTGAGCAGACAAATTTTTCGAACATATGAAGCAATGGATTAGCAATATCCGTCAAAATGATTCAGATTGTGTGTACAAACGCAATCCATACTAATATTATAAATTCGAAAGTAACTCTGTCTGTCTGCAAGTTACCTTTTCACGCCTAAACCACTGAACGGATTTCGATAAAATTTGGCAAAGAGATAGATTGCATCCCGGGGAAGAACATAGAATAGTTTTTATTGACATAACTCGCGGGCGAAATCGCGGGCGGAAGCTAGTAAGTTATATAAAACCAGAAAAAAAACAGAATACACTAGATTGACTTGATTGACACTTGATTATTATTTAACTTTTTCTAGGGTTAGTATGCGTATGTGTATGTGTGTGGGGGGGGGGGGGTTGCCATAATCGCCACGCTTGGCAGGCGGGTTGGCGATCACAGTATGGTATGGTGGTGGAATGCATAGAGAACGCTGCTGCCCATTCTCCGGTACGCCCCTTAGTCGCCTTTTACGACACCCACGGGAAGTAAGTAGCTTAGCTTATTCAATGTCAAATCATTTATTTCAACAAATAGGCACTTAAAAGGCACTTTTGAACGTCAAAAATTACAACTAAATAGAATTGATTCTAGTCGCTCATTCCAAAAGGTACTTTTCGTATGGAGAAGAATGGGCAAGAAACTTACAAATATTGTAAAAGTAGATGATTTTCCTAGAATTTTAACTTTTCTTTTTGTTACTGTAGTCACAGATTGTAATTTTTAAAAAAAATATAAATAATTAGGAACCAGTTTGATTTTGTCTAGACTGTTTCCAAGCATTCTTATCCTATCCTACTAATATCCTACTATCCTATCCTACTTCCTACTACTAATACTAATATACTAATAATACTAATATACTAATAATATAATATATAATTATATAATAATATTATAAACGCGAAAGTTTGTGAGGATGGATGGATGTTTGTTACTCCTTCACGCAAAAACCAATGAATGGATTTCGATGAAACTTCACAGTAATATAGCTTATACATCAGAATAACACATAGGCTACAATTTATAAAGATTTTGTGTGATTTGGCCATAATATAACGATAAGTATCAAGTAAGTCGGAAAAATTCCTGCCCTCTGAGAGCTATTTTGGCGTGCGCTGCCTAAACCGTTAAAGTTACCCGAAGATAATGTATTGTGGGAATGTTTGCCTTAAATAGTTCTAAATAAAAGTCCGCGACAGCATATATCTACCTTTTATGTGGAAGTCATTATATCCAAAATAGTGAGATATAAATACATTTAAATTGCATACTTTTTTAAAAAATCTTACAATGCATATTTTAGAGTTCTTAGTTAATTCTTATCAAAATTAATACATTTATTGCTTTCGATATTTAATGTAGATAAACTTTGTCTTTTACACTAAGCAATTTGGACGAATACTTTAAAAGTTATCACGATAAGATTGACCTGAGTGGAGCGCCTATGAGGCAATGACGCGCGCCATTGCCGTGTGCGCGATCAAGCCCCGAACGTAAGCCATGCAGAAGCGTGAGGCACTTTTTAACCGACGAAAAAACGGAGGAGGTTCTCAAGTCAACGCGTATATTTTTTTTTTAAGTATGACCGCGCATAACTTTTTATAATACCTACTGGGCGTGAGGGCAGACCGGCAGACGTCGTTGACGGTTGTGTTCATTTCGCGAAGCGATTTATTACTAACTTACAGTAGGCATAATTATAATTTTTAGGTAGTATATTTTAAGTAGAAATATAGATTCGTTATTAATTTAATTATCATAGTCATATTAGAATTGTTTTCTTTGTTTGTATTTTTAGTTAGTTAGGTACAGGTTGTATTTGTAAGTATTAAGTACCTAAATAGATTCGTGATTGTTTTCATTAATTAGATTATTACAATTGTCTTTTTTTGTGAGTTTAAGGATAACGTATAGTTTTAGGTTTAGTTTTTAGTTTTTTTAGGTTGTGTTGTAAGTAGAGAAGATAGATTAGTTTTCCTCTTAATTACCTATTGGAATTGTTTTAGTTAGTTTGAAAATTACTACCGATTTTGTGATTTTTGACGTTGACTGCCAGACAAAAAACACAATAGAAAATGTATTGTTCGCGGTCACCAGGTGACCGCGGTGGCAGTCAATGCCTTAAATAGTACTCACAATAATGACGCGAAAGCGTAAATCTAATATTCCACAAAGCTCTAATAAAGCTCGAGCTATGAAATAGCTAAACTTAACGAGACGTCTCAACAAACTGAGCTTCAAAGGTTTGAGTAGGCGGCGCGTGAGGCAGCACACAGAGCTACTGAGACACCAAAACAGTCCCAAGATCGGCAACAACACGCTGAGTATCTGGCATCTCAACGAGCTGCTGAAACTACAGATCAGTCTCAACCTTGACGTCAATGGCATGTTGAGTATCTGTTGTCTCAAAGGGCTGTTGAAACACCGGAACAGTCCCAAGATCGGCGTCAACAACACGCTGAGTATCTGGCATCTGCACGAGCTGCTGAAACTCCAGAACAATCTCAACCTCGACGTCAATGGCATGCTGAGTATCTGGTGTTGCAACGGGCTGCTGAAACACCGGGACAGCCCCAAGATCGGCGTCAACAACACTCTGAGTATCTGGCATCTCAACGAGCTGCTGTAACTTCAGAACAGTCTCAACCTCAACGTCAACGGCATGCTAAGTATCTGGTGTCTCAACGGGCTGCTGAAACACCGGGACAGTCCCAAGATCGGCCCCAACAGCATGCTGAGCATCTGGTGTTTCAACAGGCTGCTGAAACACCGGACCAGTCTTAAGTTCGGCTCCAATAGCATGCTGAGTATTTGGAGTCTCAACGGGCTGCTGAAACACCGGAACAGTCTCAACCTCGACGTCAACGGCATGATGAGTATCTGGTGTCTCAACGGGCTGCTGAAACACCGGAACAATCCCAAGATCGGCGTCAACAGCATGCTGAGTATCTGGTGTCGCAACGGGCTGCTGAAACACCGGGACAGTCCAAAATCAGCGTTAACAGCATGCTGACTATCTGGTGTCTCAACGGGCTGCGGAGACACTAGAACAGTCTCAAGCTCGACGTCAGCAGTAGGCGACTTACATGGCATCCCAAAGAGCCACAGAAACCTTTACAACGGCTGAATCTCGCAGACGCGTTGTTGTTACACGAATATAATGTACCTATCATGGGACTGTTTGTCTTAAACAGTTCTAAATAAATGTCCGTGACAGCATATATCTACCTTTTATGTGGAAGCCGTAAATAGTCAGCCATATCGAAAGTACCTCTTTCTGTATGCTACCTTTTCACACCTAAACCACTGAACGGATTTCGATAAATTTGGCAAGTAGATAGATAGCATCCTAGGGAAGGACATGGGCAATTTCCGACATCCACGCGGGCGAAGCCGCGGGCAGAAGCTAGTCTTGAATATAATCCTCTAATTTGTAATGTCCTTGTTTGCAAAGGGTACTTATAATATGAGTTTTAAATTTTCTTTTATTTAATTGCAATATATCACAAGGTATTTTGTTGTAGCATTTAACACAGTACCCCGTGGTTAGCTTTATTCTTCAATAAGTTGTTGCTGGAAGAAGCCATACCTGACGAATGGTGTAACAGTTCGCTGGTGCCCATCTTTAAAACCAAAGGTGATGTGCTGGAGTGCAACAACTATAGAGGAATAAAGCTAATGTCACATAGTATGAAGGCTTGGGAGAAAGTTATTGAAAGGCGTCTGAGAGAAGAGAGTGAAATTTCGCAAAACGAATTCGGTTTTATGCCTGGTCGAGGAACATCAGATCCCATCTTTGCCATTCGCCAGCTGTGCGAAAAATACAGAGGTGCGCATAAAAACTTGCACATGGTATTTGTTGACCTCGAAAAGGCATACGACAGAGTGCCTCGTGAAGTTTTGTGGTGGGCGCTGAAGGAGAAAGGTGTACCAGGGAAGTATGTGCAGTTGATTAGAGCGATGTACAGTCGATGCAGTACCCAAGTCCGGTCTACAGTGGGCACTACTGGCAGCTTCGATGTGGCTGTCGGCTTGCACCAGGGTTCAGCACTCAGCCCGTACCTCTTCGTGCTGATAATGGATGCTCTTACATCAGATATCCAAGAAGAGGCTCCCTGGTGTATGCTGTTCGCCGATGACATTGTGCTGGTTGGCGAGAACGGCTTAGAGGTCCAGAGCAGATTGGAGGTGTGGTGGGAAAGACTCGAGACCGTTGGCCTGAGACTAAGCCGGACCAAAACCGAGTACCTGTTTTGCGATTTTGGCGGTCTCTCCAGTCCTGTGCCCATATCTCTCACCGGAACGCCCTTACCGATCTGCTCCGACTTTCGGTACCTCGGGTCGCTTGTCCAAGGAAATGGCGAAGTAGACCGAGACGTAACGCACCGGATCAACTCAGGATGGATGAAATGGCGACAGGTCACAGGAACAACTTGCGACCCACGGATGCCCCCCAAGTTAAAGGGGAAAGAAAATTTATAAGTCCGTGATAAGGCCTGTCGTACTTTATGGGTCTGAATGCTGGGCCGTGAAGAAGACGGATGAAAAAAGATTGCATGCAGCGGAGATGAGAATGTTGAGATGGATGTGTGGAGTGACGAGAATGGATAAAGTAAGAAATGAGTATATAAGAGGAAGTTTGAAAGTGGCGCCAGTGACAGAAAAGTTGAAAGGAAATCGTTTGGCTTGGTATGGGCATGTGATGAGAAGGGATGAAACGCATGTGACTAAAAGAGTAATGAATATACATGTTGATGGATGCAGAGGGAGAGGAAGGCCGAAGAAAAGATGGATGGATTGTGTGGGGAATGATATGAAAGAGAAGGGAGTGAATGATAGCGTGACGGCTGACAGGGGAGAATGGAAGAAGAAAACGTTTTGCGCCGACCCCAAGTAACATGGGATAAGGGCAAGAAGATGATGATTTAACACAGTACCCCATAAAAGATGTATGTACTTATTACGGTTTAAAATATACAGCTCAAAGACAAACGGACGGATGCACAGCAGAGTCCTAATAATACCCTATTACCACTGGCACTACGTAACCCTAAAAATGCATTATCCTTAATCATCTCCCACAGAATGCCCACAATCCTATTCGTGGATGTAAAGCAGACATAATGTTATTCAAATCGATTCCGAGGGTCCCTATGACCCTGAACTCGATAAAATATGTACATGGATTTCGTGTATTCATTGAACTTCATACAAATCTATACATACATACAAATATATGTACAGTCAACAAAAACAGTTGAAATTTAGTAAGAAACCGATGGATGTTCTCGAATAAAATTTAATTTTATTAATAGAAAACAAACAGCTCATTTATCAAATTTAATTTCAGTCGACAACATCCATCCGTTTCTTACTAAACTTCAACTATATCCGACGAACCTGCATACTATCTCTTTTGTTGACTGTACATACATACAAATCAATAAAACTGAAATGTCTGTTTGTTATGTCAAAATAACAGGTTTTCACTAAATGCATACGAAAGTATATAAAATACTTATACCTAACAAAATACATTTTTAATTTTTTTGTCTGGCTGTCTGTTTGTTCTGGTTAATCTCCGAAACGGTTTGCCCGATTTTAACGGGATTTTCACTGGCAGATAGCTGATGTTATAAGAAGTAATATTGGCTACTTTTACTATAGAAAAATAATTAGTAAAGAGACAACTTTATTGTTTTCCGACATCCTCACGCAAACTAAATATAGTGTACTATCTACCTACAGACGCTAGCCACACCAAGCTACTACAATCTGTCAACTTTATTGCTAAAGCTAAGGTTCAAAGTTGATTGGGAAAATTTGACAGTTTCGGGTAGCTTGATGTGCTGGCGTCTGTACGGTTAGCGCCAAAAGTCCATACGCAATATCAGAAAGCATTAGCTTGAAGCTTAACTTTACTTACGACCTTCTTTTAATGAGTAATTTCTATACTATAGACACACAAGTGATTGTAGTTCATAATTTCAACTTGATATTGTGAGTCAAGATGGCCTAGTGGTTAAGCGCCTGCATGCGTGAATCAGTGAGCCGTGTGTTCAAATCTCACGCAGTACTTAGACTTTTTGTAAGTTTTTACTCGATTGATGGGACAGAAATATAATAATCTTTATCTTGTTCGCTTTGTTCACACGTTTCGTAAATTTAGAAAGGTAGATCTTAGAAAACTAAATAAAGAATTTAGATTTCTGTGAGGTAGACATGAGTTACATGAATATTTAACTTGATCGGAATTAACGTTGTCGATTGGTTTTAGTTGTTGGTTAATGACGTGTGGTTTAATACATAGCGCTATTGTATTTATTCTCAAAATGCAGGCAAATATTAATATTGAGACGAGGGCGACTATTATTGCGCTGCATAAAAGTGGTCTTAATAGAACACAAATATCTGACAAAACCAGACTGAATGTGAGTACTTATAATATTTATGAATTGTAACTGAAACTTATATTTGAAATTTATACTTACCTAATATTATTTGGTGACTTAAGGATTAATTCTTTTCATTGTTTTTTAATTTTATCATGAGGCCTAAAATATAACTAATTAGTGATTATTATTGCATTTATGAATGCAGAGTTTTAATATTGTATTGTTATATTAAATAAAAAATAATAAACAAATAAAGTCAATAATAACTACTTAAGTAGTAATATAAAATTTAAGTCACTTTAGTATTTTGTTATAGCTGCCTAATATCTCTTTTTTTTTGTTTTAAAGGAATACTGTAAATCTCTGGATCAAAAGATATGAGGAAGAGGGTAGCCTTGTTAGTCGACAGCGAAGTGGCAGGCCGTCGCTTATTAGCGAGGCGCAGCGACGACATATGGTGGGCGAGTATGATACAAATGGTTTCACACCAACGAAACATTTCGCGGTATTATTCGACACCTCTTTGCAAACTGTTCGCCGTGCCCTCCACGCAGAAGGCTTGCATCACAGAAGACCAGCTAAAAAGCTAAAAAGATTTAAAGTTATTTTTTCATAAACTCATTTTTGTTTACATTTTTGGCAAATAAATCGCGAATGCAGATTAGATGTTTAGATTGTAATAATTATAAGGTGTAACTAAATATTTAGTAATACCTATTGAGGTTTAGTTTCAATCTTCTTTTCGTCAAGAAAACGAACACTTAAGCTATACCTCAATAAATTCATTGTGACGTTACATAATGTTCATAAAGTTTAAATCATACTTAATAAATATTAGTTTGCAATAAACTCTGCAAAATACCGATACCTATATTAGGTGGGTATCAACAATTATATTTGTGTTATTAGAATATCCTTTCCTTGATAAGTTATTATGAATTGACTAAGTGGGGTATACAATAAAAATCTTATGAACGGTGACAAGAGAACTTCTTTTATTTAGGTAGGAATGTGACGTCACCACTCACCACTGAGTAATTTAATTATTATTGTATTGTGGCAAGGAGTCCGCGATCTTTTTATTTACGTGCGTAGGTTTTCTAGTTGTGGTTTGTTAGACTACCCACACAGAGTAGTAATTAAAACACAATATTATTATATTACTAAGATACAATATTTTAAGTCTAATGGTCGTAGTTCACTGATTACCTGCTTAATTCAATAGATATGTTCCTTATGAGAAAATAAACTGTTTTAAATATAAGTTTATTTATAAAATTATAACGAATAAACATTTTGAAATCACTTATAAAACTTCTTTATTTTTAACCCCATATTTCAATAACAATAGAATAATACAAATAAAATAATTATTGTATTAATATTTTCGTGTATTAATCTATCGAATAATAAAAAAAGACAAAGATTATTGTTGAAACGATAAATATATGTTTTATTTCGAGATTAGAACCCAGGCCTACGGGTTTACTAACCCAATACACATCGCTACCCGCTACCGCTTCTTGCTATGAAGATGTGAATCTTAGCAATCGTATGAAGCTATGAACTAACCAAGGTCATACGTAATTATGCCTGTGTGAAATAGCGACATTATTTTTGTTTCGTTCGACGACGCTAGCCAGTGTTCGAAATCTGAAGTGTGCGTTCTGTGGTGATCACTTACACACACAGATGTACGGGCCTGGGGCCCGCTGCCGTCTTCACAGGATTATGACCCTTATTATGCTTAAGGAATTATGTTGCGTACTGTACATACGTTTGACAAAGACGAAAAATATTCGAGATTCCGATAAAAAAATATTATAGGTCAATCTGATTTTTGATGAATATGGAACTGATTTTACTGCTTGAAACGTCATTCGTGGATTTACGTTGATAGTCGTCTCGGGTCGTCAGAAACCCGAAAATCTTACAAACGGGTGTCGTATTACCCAGTAACTGGGTTGTGGAGTTCAGATAGGCAGTCGTTCTATGTAAAATAATGGTATTCAGCTGCATTCGGTTAATCTGGAAGCCGACCCTAAGATAATTAGGAATTTAAATTTAGGCAGGTGATGATGGAACTGATTGAATTTTATAATCAGTACCTAGTCTTGTTTTCTGCTGTAGAATCTACGTTTTGCAGTCAGGAAAAAACTACTGCTTGCTGGTGACGTAAATGTTACCAGCAGTATTTTGGATGACCAAAGCAGACGTAATGAAACGTCATTTTGATGTAAGGGTATCTGATTACGCCAAATTCTCGTAGAGGCGATCGGCAGCATCAGCGACTTCTCGCGACCAGCCCTGGTTCAAGCCAAGGTCCGGAGCGAGAGGGAGTGGGAGGCAGTCACCTCCTTCTGCGAAGCAGTCATGCTAGCGAAAGAGGTGGCGGGATGGCTGAGGGAAAGAACCTCACGTCCCAGCCGCCGCGGGAGACGCTCCGGCCACCGTAGGCGCGGGCCTGCGGACGGAGAGTACCTAATGGGTAGCTCACCATCCGATCAGGTCCAGGCCCATGCCGGACGACGCGTACGTGTTCCAAGCGCGCCTCAAAGAGATGTCAGCAACAGAGAAGGCCGCTAGGGCCGAAGCCTGCCGGGGCAGCGTGATTGTACGAAAGGGTTACCGCTGCCGTGGAATATAAAGGGCTAAGGAAGGAACACGGGTGGGTTTTAGTCAGTAGGAGTCTGATACTCCGCTCCACCCAGAGCGGGAGAGGTCATTTGATGACTTCCCATCCTCAAAAAAAAAAGGATATCTAATTACATGCTGAAGGAAGCCTCACTGCGATACCTTGCAATCGCGGTTTATAGCTCGCTACCTCGATGCCATGTAAGACGAATGCATGCTCATAGACACTCATGCATATACGGATACCTCACTGCGATATATCGCGGGCTGGTTGGGAAGTTACCTCGATGCCTGGCATGTGTGTGTATCCATTAGCATGCATTTGTTTTAGAAGGACGTCACATCGAGGTAGTGAATAGCGACCTAAAGGTCATATCATGCGTATCAAACCGGCAAGGGATCGGCACCGTATCAACTCGAGCCATTCAGTATTATTTGTATGAAACTCCCAACTGCATAGCACACTAATCAGAATCGTAACGTAACGTCCCGCGGTTTCACTCATATAAAAAAATTGTCTATATCCTAATCCAGGTCATAGTGTACCCATGTGCCAAATTTCGTGTCTATTATGTGTATATTCGTCCAACCGATTTAACTTGAAAACGTATTAAACAGGCATATAAAAATCAAATCTTTTATCTTTACAATATTAGTTTAGGCTAGTTTAGATTAAAATTTCAAGAACAATTACATTAGTAAGAACAAAAACGCTAACATAGAGTAAAGTATATAAGTACACGACAGTCATACGCCCATCCCAGAATACTTCAGTACCCACTAATAAGTATAATTACTGTGTATCGATAAAACTTAAACACCACAGAGCATGTAACACTTTCATCATCATCATCATCATCATCATTTCAGCCGAAAGACGTCCACTGCTGGACATAGGCCTCCCCCAAAAGGGGGGGTTTTGCCATAATCGCCACGCTTGGCAGGCGGGTTGGCGATCGCAGTATAGTATGGCGGTGGAATGCATAGAGAACGCTGCTGCCCATTCTCCGGTACGACCCTTAGTCGCCTTTTACGACACCCACGGGAAGTATGGGGTGGTGCTATTCTTTAAGTCCGGCACCACACAGACAACACACACACACTTTACATTAGCGGAATGTTGCACACTTGTACTGTAAGCGATTAGGAAGAAGAGTGGGGCGCGTCTTCGTGGAAGGCGTTATCTGTAACAAATAGAACCTGTATAGGGAATTCGCATAAAATACCCCATTTCACAACTAAGTATACTCATGAAATTCGTTCAATCACAAAACTCCCGGTAACTTCCTACAATGATCGTTTGTCACGCCATGAGGGAGCGAGACAGGGGTATTTTGACAAAAGCAAGAAAGAGACGACAGCATAAATAACGGTCTTATCTTTGACGTCTGACGGTAGAATGGTTTTAGGAGCTCGCTTGGTAATAGGTATCTATTACGAAAACGGGAATTTATTTGCAGTAAAATTCCTCATAAGGCTTATCGGTGATGGATAGTGGAGAGAAATAAGTGTTCAATTGAATTGTAGACTGATGACTTCATTCTTATCTTCGTTTTAACTTCTCTCGAGGGGCTTGTGGCCTGCCGCACAGGTCGATCAATCAGGTTAAGCTACGCTTGCCGCGATTGGCAGTGGATGGGTGACCATCTTTATATACCTCCTTTTCCTGTCTGCCTGCCTGTGTTTTTTTTCCTTGCCTCGGGAAGCACGTTAATTCGTTGGTCTCGGCTGTCATTGGTGGATTTTTGACAGTCGATACACCGTCAGAAGCCTGATAATAGCCTCCCCGACCGTTTTCGGTCACGGTGGCCAATCTCAATGGAGATTAGCCAGGTACGCAGGAGATATTATAGTGCACAAGTGTGTGCCCAAACACAGGTGTACTCTCTGTTCCTTTACTCTCATAGTCCGATGGGACGGCAATCCGACACGACCGGGGAGAGTTCAGGCGCAGGATCAACGGCTTTACGTGCTTTCCGAGGCACGGGGGTATTAAACCGCCAACTTCCAAACTCCGGACTGTTACTAAGAAATTCCTAATAGAAAACCCAATAACACTTTGTCCGGCCCGGGAATCGAACCCAGGACCAGCAGTCGCGCTTGCAACCACGAGACCAACGGGGCAGAAGCCTGATAACCAGTCGTACCAAGGGGTCTCGTATTACCTAGTAACTGGGTTGTGGAGGTCAGATAGACAGTCGCTCCATGTATAATACTGGTATTCAGCTGCACCCGGTTAGACTGGAAGCCGACCCCAACCTAGTTGGGAAAAGGCTAGGCAGATGATGTTTTAACTTCTTTTTGTTTTCAAGTCAAAAATGATGTGGAGCGAATATCGCACTCACTGGTGGAACACAGGCCAGGACCTAAACACAAAAAACGCAAGTTTTAGAAACAATAAAAGTAAGAAAGAAGAAGTAAGTAAGTAAGTATGATCGACTACAGTCAACAAAATCAGAAAAATATATAATATTCTTCAGGATATATGCTAGGTAGATAGTGTGTTGAAAACATAATACAACCAATTTGATACGATAGAAAAAAATCATGAAGATATCTCTAAAAACTTTCTTTTTACAATAAAAACCATGCTAATATACATAATATCATTGTGATTTTTTGTTTGATTATTCTACAAGCAACATAATAAAATACTAGTGTTTTCATTTTTTAGTCCAATCAATAGATTTTTTGTAATTAAATAATTGCTTCATATTTTGCAATAAATTACCAGCGTTGTGTCATCGCGCCTCTCTTTCTTGTCTATTCAATCAGACAGTGACCGCGTTTTAGGTTATGCAAGCCTCTTAAGAGGGAGTGGGCCGTAAACCACCTCACGGTCCCGTACGGGTTGGTAGATGTCACATAATCTTACCCGACTACGGCAAAGCCAAAGGTGGGTTACGATTTTGTTAGGCTATGTATATGATTTATCTGTTCTTTAATACCCTTTTTTTGCGGCGGTTGGGAAATCATCAAATAAGCTACCGCTCTGGGTGGAGTGGAAGAGAGTGTCAGACTCTTACTGACTAAAATCCACCCGTGTTCCTTCCTTAACCCTTCATGTTCCGGGCCAGCGGTAACCCTTTCGGACAATCCCGCTGACCCGGCTGGCTCTTTGAGGCGCGCGTGGAACACGTACACGCCGTTCGGCACGGGCCTGGTCCTGATCGGACGGTGAGCTTCCCATTACTCTCCGGCCGCAGGTTCTTTCATACCCTGACTTTACATGCAAAATATTTCTGACTCTACTAAAGCAGTGGATTATATAAGTTTTCTCTTATAAACTTCCTGGTATATTAATCTGTCTTCGTTAATTTGCTATAAATTATGATACTATACTGAACTAGTACATGCCGGCGATCAGTCGAATTTCTTTTATAGATTTTCAGCTTTATCGCTAAAGCATTAGGTTCAAGGTTGATTGGGGAAATTTTACAGTTTCGGGTAGCATGATATGCCATACTGTGTGTAGGTTCGAGCGATAATTTATTATTGTTTGACAGGCGTTGTGAAGGCGATTAAGGGATACAATCTTATATTTTTTATTAAAAAATAATAGTCTATGCCTACTATATTTTTTTAAATAAGTATTGTATAGGTATTATTAAAAAAAAAAAAATTAAAAGCTTTATGGAAGATTTTTTTAAACGTCAAATAATTTATGCCACACATTGATAAATTCTAGATTCCTAATAGGGGTCCGTATTAGGAATCTACTCTATCCATAAGGCTTTGTTATCAAAATAGGCACAGAATACAGCTGATAAAACAGTCGCCATTCGTGAGAAAATCCTATTTCTAAAACATGCGGCATTGCTTTCACAGTATGTTATTATTAACTTAGAAATTAAACAGTATCTCCATGTGTTATAAAACTAACCTTGGTGTCTTTCAAAGATTTTCTCTTCTTCTCCGTCTAAATATCACACTAATATTATAAAGGCGAAAGTTTGTAAGTGTGTGTGTGTGTGATTATAATTGTTTGTTACTTCTTCACGCTCAAACAGCTGGCACAATTTTGATAAAATTTAGTGTGGAGGTAGCTGACACCCTGGATTAATATATAGGCTTCTTTTTATCCCGATATTCCCACGGGATCGACATTTATGCGGGTGAAACCGCGGGGCGCAAGCTAGTTTATAATACTTCATACAAAAATTCCATCGAAATTATGATACTATTAATATAAAATTATGATACTATTATAAAAAAACCGGCCAAGTGCGTGTCGGGCCACGCACAGTGTAGGGTTCCGTAGTAGCCCGTTATCACAATGTAGTATGATTCTGTCTCTCTTTATTCTGATTAGGTAAAAAAAAAATCGCATATTTTGCTTTTCAATGCAAGTCTTTACCCGTTATAAACAAGCAACTACTTCATCTTAGTCACTTTTAAAGGGTTAATGCTAAGGATTTTGTATTTGGTACAAAATTATCCAATACCCAAGTTCAACGACTATTACTGCTAAACTAATAAAGTTATCTTAAATGGCTATAATTTTCCTTTAAAGTTCATGAAATGCACTATCATCGTGAATTTTTCCAGATTTTTCAAGCCAGCAGTTTAGGTTTTAGAGGGGGGAGACGCTCTACTGGAACAAAAATTTGCACTTTAAAGTTTAATATTTCGTAATAAGGGTATAAACTATAAGGGTACCTAGTTGACTACGGAACCCTAAAAACGACAATCAGTTTTTTTTTATATAAAAATATTCCGAGAAACCTCGCCATTTTTTCTTACGAAAATTTTAAAACAAAAAAAACAAAGGGACAGTTTCTCGTAATTTCAAGAACGTTCACAGTCTGATCTCAGTCACAATCTGTCAACAATACCTCTAATTTTCCTACATTTTTGACATTGATTATCACTAAGATGAGATTTCGACTAGATTTTGAATGTTTTTAATTACGAGATTGATATTATTATTATTTATTATGAAAGTAGACGAAGCAAAAAGAGTACCTGTGTATGGCTACCTTTCTACTAGAGATGAGCGAGGATGCGTAGCGAGAGATGTGTTTAAAACTAACCAATACTAGCTCTATAATATATATATATAAATAAATATAATAATATATATATAACTTATAATACATATAATAATAATAAAACACATTATCAAATAATATAATAACACACACACACACAACACACACACATACATATATAATATATAACTTATAATATAAAAATAATAAATATAACTTACATTTAAACTAACTTAGTTCTAGCTATAAAAATGAAGCGATGTAATGTAATGTAGTGAGGATGCGTAGCGAGGGATGTGTGTGAAACCAACCAATAGGTTGGTTTCACACACATCCCTCGCTACGCATCCTCGCTCATCTCTCTCTGGTGGAAAGGCAGCGTTAGGATCGCAGCAAGTAGCGTTCTGTAGTTTCTTTCTACTCCGATGAGACGAAGTTGAGTTTATGTATGTATGTGAAAGTCTATTTCACATTTCTACTTGCAACATCTTAGTAAATGTTGCTACAAATGACTTCATCAAGCTATGAGTTCTATGGCGGCATAAACAACTATTATATTATGTAAATCCCGAGGAAGTGTATACGTTCTTAACTACGTATTTATAGGTGTTGATGATAAGAAAGCGAAGCAAGTCACGAGAGTAAGCGATTTTTAATGACAACGCATCATCATTCATAATTTCAGCCGATAGATGTCCACTGGTGGACGTAGGCCTTCCCCAAGCACCTCCATTTCGACCGGTTCTGTGCTTCTCGCACCCAATGGGTTCCTGCGGCCTTCACAAGGTCGTCGGATCACCGTGTGGGAGGCCTTCCAACGCTACGTCTTCCGGTACGCGGTCGCCCCTCCAGAACCTTTCGGCCCCATCGGCCATCGCTTCTGCGAGCAATGTGCCCTGCTCATTGCCACTTATGTTTGGCAATTCTTCAGGACAACGCATAATCAGCCTGCTCATTTGCCACTGCTGGGACGTGTGTCGCAGCAGTGGCAAACATTAAAGGCTACACTTACTCTCCTCTTTTCCCGGTGAGGAAACGTTAAATGTTCAAAGACATGCTGGTTTCCTCACGATGTTTTCGTTCACAGTTTTGAGTTCAGTGGTGATGAAATAATTTACACAAAGTGCCAACTCGTAAGTAGCGGCTTTTACCACCATTGCTCACAAAGCCAACGCGGCTCAGAAATATAAATGCTAACTATCAATGAAATACTGATATAGTCTGCATTAAAAAAAATCAAAACACGGAGACTTTGTTAGCATTTCATTAAATATTTGTGTTAGCCGTAAATTCAATACCGCCAAACAATTTGAGTAAGACATCTTTCGGACCATCAGTTTATTTTTCAAAGATTCATCAAAAATCACTTTTTAATCCGTTCACTCTGAACAGCACCCTAATTGCGTAACTTCCTTAATTTTTAAGGTAAATAGACGTGCTACAAATTTTGACGACATAAATAACGCCCTACTGCAGGTCCAAAATTGGTTCACTGCTAATAATCTAGTATTAAATGGAAAAAAAACTAAGTGCATAAGATTTTCTTTACCAAATGTCAAGGGTAGTGATTGTGAGATAATATTGAATCAAGAGAAACTAGAATTCGTCGATGAAACTGTTTTCCTAGGGATCACGCTCGACTCAAGGCTACAATGGGGTCCTCATTTAACATCTCTTGCAGGACGGCTAAGTTCAGCAGCTTATGCTGTCAGAAAAATCCGTCAATTTACTGATGTAGATACCGCGAGACTAGTCTATTTTAGTTACTTTCATAGTATCATGTCTTACGGTATTTTACTTTGGGGACGGGCTGCAGACAACGATTCTATTTTTATTCTGCAGAAAAGAGCCATCAGAGCCATATATAATCTCCGCAGTCGCGATTCTCTAAGGGAACTGTTTAAGGAAATTAACATCATGACGGTGCCTTGTCAATATATCTATGAAAACATCATGTATGTAAGGAAAAATTTACATCTTTTTAGTAAAAGAGGTGAAAGACATAATTATAGTACTAGAAATAGGGACCTATTAGTTCAACCAGGTTTCAGACTGGCTAAAGTAGATTCATCTTTTATGGGGTACTGTCTAAAATGTTATAATATAATACCTCCCCACATTCTTCAACTGAATGAGACAAAATTTAAATCTTGTATAAAACGCACACTATGCAGTCAGGCATATTATAAGTTTAGGGGATTACATCGCTGACAAAAATGCCCACAACCACAACTAATTGACTAACACTTGAAAATACTGTTGGAGCTGCTGAAGATTGTAAGACTATCTTTGCATTGTATAAACTCAATTTCCTTTGTATTGTATAATTGCATAGCACAGATGTGAGTTCTATGTAACCTATAGCTACCATTTACCGGGTAATAATATATATTTCATTGACTTGAATATTCCCTGGCGGCTGATAGTGTGTCATGCTCACTCAAATGTCTCGCTGACGGTGGCGTGTGTGTTGGATCATTTAGCTCCCTTCAAAGTGGTTGAGCTGAATGGTGCTGGTATATACGTCATGTTCGTGAACGAGCGCCGTCAGTTGGGGCTGGTCATCACTTAGCCGCCTGGGCTTATTTTAATTGTTTTAATTTTGGATTGTTGTTTTGTTACAATTTGTTGTATTCTGGACGCTTTTAACGCGGACGTCTTTTTTTGTTTTTTACATCGTTCTCACATTATATAATCATAAATTCAAAAGTAATGATGTAACAAATATTTTTGTAAAATGTAATTTAAAAAGAGTGTCCATGGAGTTTCTTGCCCGTTCTTCTCCATAGGTACCTACGCTTTGGAATGGGCAACTAGCTTCATATTTTCTGACTGACCGACTTCTTGACAGTTCAAAAGTGCCTGTTAAAGGTTTAATTGAAATAAATGCTTTGAGTTTGAGTTTGTAACACACTATTACTCACAATTTGAATCATTTTCAAGCATATTGCTAATCCATTGCTCCATATGTTCGAATAATGTGTCTGCTCAACAACGTAAACAGCGCATCGAATGTTGTTAAACTGTCAAAATGAAACCCATTGCTACTGATAGTGTGTTACGCAATTACCCTGCTGGTCAATGTGTGTAGTTTTATAAGTCTTCAGGACAAAAGAATTTATTCAGCATTTTATTTTTTTAAATTGCGTATTATGTATCTAGGATCAGATCGTTGAGTCAATAAAAAAGAGGTAGATTAACTAATTTTGGTTTAATTTCTATACAACTCAATTTCAACACCCAACGTCTTTCACACCGTATCGTCGTTCTCCCATTTTATTTGTGTTCCCCTCTCTCCCTAAACATTCACGTCATCCCAAGCATACATCACCTGTTTCACTCACACTTATACTTCTGTCTCTTTAACACATCTCATGCATCCGTCGCGTTCCATTCCTACATGTATGTTTTTGTACGTTTATTTTGCACGAATTAAGGAGCCAAACTTCATCGATAAAAAACGCTTCAGCTCGTGTTAACACGCTGATCCCTCGTCTGTTATACCAACCACAGCTCGTCACTTATCTCCAAATACAATATCGCACACTATCCGCGCAGACGCGGGATGTAGTTCAGTGCAAATTTAATTTATAAAAAAGAGTCATCAGTTTTGTATGTAAGCGGCACAAACATACATACAGTTTAAAAATATTATTGTTTTGTGTAATAATGAAGACGCCTTGCGTTTTACCTGGATGTTCAATTATCGTGAGTTTTAATTTATTAATTTATAATCTACTTACTGATCAGATATTTTTTAATCTTAGGTTATGTGAAATTATTTGTCGTATTTGGTAGCAATGTTTTGATTACGTGTTGAGTATGTGAAACAACAATGTGTATGTGATTTGTAATTTAAAAATGTCATTTGTTGAAGAATGTCTGTGTTGTTAAATTACTTGATACTGAATGGAGATTACGAATAGATAAAGGCTTGCACAGATTGGACAAGCCTACTCAAATCTGTAAGGTTATTACTTCAAAAGATAATTTCAGACACTATTCTAATAACATGGTGCTCACGTCATGATCTGACCAAGATTATGTCAAGACTGTAAAAAAGACTATGACCTCTGAGATTGTTTCGGCTTTTCTTCTCAGAGTAGTCGGATAGGAAACGCCGACCTCATCTAGTTTTTAAAATATAGATTGACGTGTGAAAAGTGTTAATAGAAACCTCATCATCTGCCTGCCTTTTCCCAACTATGTTAGGGTCCGCTTCCAGTCTAACCGGATGCAGCTGAATCCCAGTATTTTACATGGAGCGACTGCCTATCTGACCTCCACAACCCAGTTTCTGGGTTGTGTCCCCTTGGTAAGACTAGGTGTCGGACTTTCGGGCTTCTGACTATCCGTAACGACTGTCAAAGATCCACGAATGACAACCGGGACCAACGGCTTATCGTGCTTTCCGAGGTACGGAGGTATGTAAAGATGGTCACCCATCCACAGACCAACCGCGGCAAGCGTAGCTTAACCTGATCGATCGACCTGTGCGGCTGTTATTATTTAGCCAAGGGCCCCTCTAGTATTAGTACAAACCTAGTTACAGAAAATCATTTAAGCAGTGAATATTAGAATTTCTGTAGGTAAATAAAGTAAGTAGCAACACAACGCATTAAAGTTATCTCACAATCCAAATAATTAATATATAATTTTATTTATTTATTAAACTTACACACACTATAATTTACCGGATGACCCTAATACAATAGGGGTTTGCAAACACATAGGTACCTACCAAATAAATTGAATGATCAACTTATGGCTAATACATAAAACTCTAAACTTTAAAAATACAAAGCAATACAAAATAATATACTTAATAAAATATACAAAACAATAATTTTTAGATGTAAATATTTCTACAAAAATCCTACGATATAAAAAAATTAAAAAAACACGACTTTTCACTACACTCGTGTACCGTAAAACAAATATTTCATTTCAATAACAAAGAAAAATAAAAATAAAATGTGCTGTAAGCCGGTGTTGTCACAACTGAAAAAATATTGATCGGTAAAGTAAATATCAATATAAATGCAATTGCTCTAAAACTTATAGAATTTTGTGTGTATGTCTCGCTGATGGTGGCGCGCGGGAGCTAAATGATCCTTTAGCTCCCTTTAAAATGATTGAGCTGAATGGTGCTAGTACATGCGTCATGTTCGTGAATGGGCTCCGTCAGTAGGGACTGGTCATCTCTTTGCTGCCTTGGCTTATTTTAACTTAATTTAATATTTGGTTAGTTTTTTTGTTTTCGTCTTTTCATTACGGACGCTTTTAATGTTCTTCATCGTTATCACATGCATAATTTTTAACGTGAGTGATGTAAACAAAACTTTGTAACCATTTTATTTTGATTTAAAAGAGTGTTCATGGAGTTTCTTGCCCGGTCTTCTCCATAGGTACCTGCGCTTTGGAATGGGCAACTAGCTTCATCTTTCTAACTGACCGACCTCTTGACAGTTAAAAAGTGCCTGTAATTGGTTTAATTGAAATAAGTACTTTGAGTTTGAGTTTGTATCATAGTTTTCATATCAATCGTGGTAAGTGTGTGTGTAATATAAATAATTATGATCATCTTGTCTCTATCCTGTACTTTATTTGAGGTCGGGTAAACATGTCTTTTTCTTCCACACTTCTTCCACATCTTATACTTTATTATCTTCTTACAATTAACCTGGTATTACGTACATTTATATGAAAAAATAAGTAAAATAATCAAAAGGCATCAAAAAATTCGTCCGCATCGCTGTCAACAGGAACAGCGCCCAAAAGGCTGGCAGCATTGCCACGTTGAATGGCAATGCTAATTCTTTGGCCAAGAAATAGGCCAGCTCTCTGGTCACGTGAAGAGTCGACTAACCGCTTGGCGATATCTCGAAAAACCAAGTGGGCACTCGGTTAGCACTCATATACTACAATAATGTAGCACACAACAGCAACAAAAATGTAAGTGACGAAATAGCTTGATTAAGTAAGCAATATTTACACAATGATACTCTAATGCTTTTTTCATGGCGTTCTAAGCAAAATTACTCCACAAGAACAATTTATTTTGTTGTCTCTAAGTCTACAATTTATTTTATTGTGTCTAATTTAGTTAAGTGGTAATTCTAAAACAATAAAAAAATACGTGCATGATATCATACTATATTGACAAGGTAAACATTCAAATTAATCTCTGGGATATGGGTCATTGCGATCGTCGCGATAGATAAGATAAAACTGGCACTATCTCTACTGCTGCGCTTGCGCATAAGGGGGTCACTGAGGCTGTTAATACTTGAGCAAGATTTATTTTCCTATTTTTTTTTTTTATAAATTTTCAAGTCGCAGAAATAGAACGTTTAAGTTTTAAACGTTTACGAATCTTGTTTGGATCGAGAGAAAACTAAAAAAAGTATTCCATTCCTGTTACAATTAATACCCAAATAACAGTAATTTAAAATAAATATACATTTAATTTTTTTTTATTACTTGTGAGAATGGTCAATGATGCCCACTGTAAGTGTTGTAATTATCAGTATCTTCGTCTAAATAATGGAGGTATTACTCTTCTTTAAAACAGAAGGTAACCTTAATCTCTTATAAAAAGGAAATAGTCTAAAAACAAAATAAACAAAGTGCAAAGAAATGACCAGTATTTGTAAGTTTTTATTCGATTCGAAACAGCGGTGCTATTCTGTAAAAATCTCACCGTGAAAACTTAGGTGAAGTGAGCGTGGAGTGAGCTGTTAATTCCTAGCAAAAACAAACTCACTTCACCTAAATTTTCACGGTGAGATTTTTACAGAATCGACCGGCTGTATATTTCGAAGCGAATAAGAACTATAATTCGAAATTTGCTTTAGAAATGTTAGTGGTGATTCATTAACAGAAACAGATAACTAGAAGCTGTTAATGACTGTGACAGAAAGTAATTATTCGAGAACAAATAACTCTGGACCGTAGTATGAAGTATTAATGCCATCATTAATCAAATGCAAAAAAGAGATGGTGCTATCGGCCTACTATAGCTGCGTCTCTCTTTCACAATAGAAAAAATATGGCATTTATACGTCATAACACAGACCCTGGACTGCACAAAAGAGAGGTTTTCCTGCTTCGGGTGAAAAAATGTAACATCGTCAGACGTGTATCATCTAATGATCGTACGACGGTTGTAGAACAAATAATCATTTAATGATTTGGAGAGGTCAATGGCTGAGGGAAAACTACAAAATTACTCGTTAATGACCATGAATCATTCTATTATATAAGCTGTGATTCATTCTCATCATCTTATAATTAATAAATCATTAGAACTAAACTATTATATTATATCAACACGGACAGCTGATGATAAACTAAAGCGGTTTAATAAAGCAACAATTTTCCAGAATTATTTAATGAACAACAACCGTTTGGATTATGATTTCAAACCTGATTTTTAGGGTTCCGTTGCCAAATGGCAAAAAACGGTACCCTTATAGATTCGTCATGTCTGTCTGTCTGTCTGTCCGTCCGTATGTCACAGCCACTTTTCTCCGAAACTATAAGAACTATACTGTTGAAACTTGGTAAGTAGATGTACTCTGTGAACCGCATTAAGATTTTCATACAAAAATAGAAAAAAACAATAAATTTTGGGGTTCCCCATACTTAGAACCGAAACTAAAATTTTTTTTTTCGTCTTCAAAAATGATATTGAGGTTTCTGATATCATATTTTTTTTTAACTGATTGGTTTGCGCGAGACACTTCCAAAGTGGTAAAATATGTCGTCGTCCCCCCCCTGTAACTTCTAAAATAAGAGAATGATAAAACTAAAAAAATATATGATGTAGGTACAATACCTACCATGTAAACTTCCACCGAAAATTGGTTTGAACGAGATCTAGTAAGTAGTTTTTTTTTAATACGTCATAAATCGTAAACCGCAATTTACATTTTATTCAATCAACTCAAATATAAAAATAATAATACAAACATTTAATTTCATAAACATAAACCTTATTCATAAACCCGGATGTTACGGAACCCTCACTGCGCGAGTCCGACTCGCTCTTGCCCGGTTTTGTAATTACTATCAAGTATTTTCTATGCAATACAGGACTGGCTCTAGCAGGCAATTGATTCTGAGAACAATAACAATATTTTAATGACTTACCAACCAGGCCTAAAATGGCCACTTCGGAGAATAATAAAAGGATACGTTATGAATTTTAATATGGCAAAGACAGTCCGTGTTTTTCTTTTTTTCGCTGCACTACGTAGGTACAATCAAAGAGATTGGGATTGGGATTGGATCGGATTGATTGGTATTTTAGCACAGATAAAAAAAAAAGTAGTTATCAAAACTTAATTTCGTACACTTACTAGATAGATAGGTGATAAATACTTGTGTATTTAAAAAAAAACTAGATAACTTAAGGATATTGAGAAATTTGCGCCGAAAAAAACTGATTTTTCTGTTTTTTGTCCGCGAAACTGATAGGGACCCTTAACAGTTTTGTCTATTATGTTATCCTTTTATGATTCTGCCAAAGTGGCCTTTTTTAGGCCCCCAGCATCCTAATTGTGTAACACACTATTACTCTCAATTTGAATCATTTTGAAGCATATTTCTAATCCATTGCTCCTTATGTTCGAAAAATGTGCCTGCTCAATATCGCAAATAACGCAATGAATGTTGTTGAACTGTCAAAATTCATCCCATTTTCATTGCTACTGATAACGGAGGGTAGTGTCAGTGGTGACCCAGTGGTAACGGCTGTGACTTACCGAGTTGTAGGTCGTGGGTTCGAACCCAAGCAGGCTCTTAAATTTGTGTAAATTATTTCATCACCTCTGATAGTGAAAGAGAACATCGTGGAAACCGGCATGTCCTAGAACCAAAAATTCAAAGACATGTGACATCAACCCGCAGTGGGCCCGCGTGGTACATTACGGCCCACTCCCTCTCACCGAGATGAGGCCTTGGTCCCAGCAGTGGGAACATTATGCTTCAAACTACCATGCATGTAGTAAGTACGAGTACCTTTTTTTTCTGTTGGCAAATCATCAAATTACCTCTCCCGCTCTGGGCGGAGCGGAGGGAGGGTGTCAGACTCTTACTGACTAAAACCCACCCGTATTTTATTCCTTACAAGCTCGACTTTTTTACAAGCTCGACTGGTCTTCTATTTTAGAGAGAAAAACTATCTTTGAAGTTAAAAAGCTCGGTAATTAAAAAGGCCTCTTAGAAAATAAGGAAAAGAAATGGATTTATTTAATTCAGAAGGATAAAAATCACAGGCGATATAAATATTTCCAAAATGATTCTCCTATTCTCGTGTTGGCACAAACTTTAGGATAATCCTAGATTTAAGAGATAAGCCAGTCGACAAGATTCTCGACCAGTCTTGAATGAGACACTACAAAGTGAAAAAAATCTTTAATTTCGGAAGTCGGTGTCGTTGGGTTCGCATTTTTGTTCTTTGCACTTCCGAAATCAAAGCAAATGGAAAAATGACATTTCTTGCTAAAAATTTTTAGCAAGAAATGTCATTTTGTTCATAAAATTGACATATTTCATATATTAACCAAACATTTGTGTGGGGTAAGTACAACTTAAAAGTGAATAATAAAAACTTTTTTACAAAAAATTAAAAAAAAAACAACTGACTTCCAAAAAAGATACCTACTACAAAGTGAAAAATAACTTTAATTGAACTTCGCGATTATGATTTACACTCCAATTTTATGTTTATGGTATTGACGTGATGCGAAGGAATGAATAAAATGTAGCGAGGAAAGTTAAGAGTATGAGTGTACTCGTAATAATAATAAATAAACTGATATATGAAGTAAATTTTCAAAGATGCAAGATGATGTATTTCTGTTGCCGCTATAACAACAAATACTAATAAAAATATAATAATAATATAATATGCAAGGGAGCCCCCCTTGCATATTATATTATTATTATATTTTTATTAGTATTTGTTGTTATAGCGGCAACAGAAATACATCATCTTGCATCTTTGAAAATTTCAACTACCTAGCTGTCACGGTCTATTTATCACGATTCAGGAGATACATCCTCGTGACAGACGGACAGTGGACGGACAGTGGGTCCCGTTTTTACCCTTTGGGTACGAAACCCTAAAAACGACCACAAAACGACGAAAAAATGGCTTAAAAATAAGTCTTAATATCTATCTTGAAACTGGACCAGATAACACCAATAAAACAGCAGTTTCAACTAATTCTCAAACGAGATAAGTACGTACGAGTAACCCTCCTATTCGCCGACTGTTGGCTGCCATTCTCACAATTATTAGGGTTAACGACCAAATATGACGTTTCAATTAACTTCACGACCCAGTAACTTGGGACGGTTGCATGCTGAACTGAATTTAGTAGCTCCATTTTATGCGGCACAGTTTTTGATGTTTTCGGGTTTAATTCTGTACACGAACAGACAGTTGTGTTGTTTTTGTTTTCTTTTGTTATACGGCTAGCTTTTGTCTGCGGTTTCACTCGTATGGGTGTCGGAGAATATTCCACAGGAACGTACTACCGGGATTAAACCAGTATTATACCATATTTTACATGGAGCGCCTGCCTATCTGACCTCCACAACCCAGTTACTGGGTAATACGATACCCCTTGGTAAGACTGGATGTCAGACTTTCGGGCTTCTGACTACCCGTAACGACTGTCAAAGATCCACGAATGACAGCCGGGACCAACGGCTTAACGTGCTTTCAGAGGCACGGAGGGGTCTCGGTATGTAAAGATGGTCACCCATCCACAGACCAACCGCGGCAAGCGTAGCTTAACCTGATCGATCTACCTGTGAGCTGTTTTTATTTAGCCACGGGCCTCGCGCCCCTCCACCCACCCTACCCGTCCTCCCCTACCCTTCGGCCTAGTGACAAAAAAAAACTAAACTATAAAAACTAAAAGAATCTAAATTAAACTATAGAATATATAGTATTTGATTGAATTTTCGTATGCTGACAAAATAAATTAAATGAATAATTAAAAGAATTATTAATTATTACTATTTATTTTTATGTTTTAACTTATCTCGGGACGATGGGGTCCCGGTCCTTTGGAAGGCGTACGAGGGGCCGAAGTCAATTCGCAGAGGCCCGTTAGACGTTTTTATTATTAGTTTATTTATTTTTTTATATTAAATGAGATATACCTACGCAGTTTAGTTTATTGTAGTCTCTACCTTGTATAAATAGGTTTTCTTCATTAAATATTACATTTATTGTTGAGATTGTCAAACGAAACGAAGTTGACTTTCTACGAATGTAATTCTGATTTGATTGTGCTCCGATGTAGTATGAAAAAGATGTTCCGTTTTGCAGAAGGTCGGAAAAAAATTGCTAGTAGGATAGTCATTTCTCTTCGTACAAGTTCTGCTGCTGACTAAAAGTTTTTATATGAGGAAATTACAGGAACCTACTATATGTAATCATAAGCAACCATCCCAGTATCTTTACTGCCAAAAAGAAAGCGGAAATTTCAATGACGATATTTGACCCGACAGGTTTGTGGTCAACCCGTCGCTATAATCCTACCAAGAATGATGATAACTTTTTCCTCGTTACGTGAGGATATCATCATTTCAGCCGACAGACGTCCACTGCTGGACATAGGCCTCCCCAATTTTGGGGGGGGGGGGGGTTTGCCATAATCGCCACGCTTGGCAGACGAGTTGGCGATCGCAGTATGGTATGGTGGTGGAATGCATAGAGAACGCTGCTGCCCATTCTCCGTTACGACCCTTAGTCGCCTTTTACGACACCCACGGGAAGTAAGGGGTGGTGCTATTCTTTAAGTCCGGCACCACACAGACAACGTGAGGATACGCATGCAGTGATTTTAAGTGTACCTACGACGATTATCTACCATATTAAGAGTGTAAATGACCTTAACTAAAAGGACAAAAAACAAAAGAAAACAAAGTGATCTGAGCTGCCAGTCTTCATTCAACAACAAAGGTATACGTGTGCTATCAAATTTGCGTGACTTTTTTGTACTTATTTCGCTACAATTGCCTTTTTTGTCCGACCGTGATTCATCATAATCGTCATTAATTTGACAGTGTTTGATGGGTGAACGTCAGTTTGTATAAATGCTCTGCGGAATAAGGACATAAAAGTGACGTTAATAATATTTGCGGAAGTGAAAAGTGTTATTGTTTACGAACAATGAACAAAGTAGGTCAGCGTTTATTTTTATTGCATTATGCATGGTGTGTAAAATGGAAAGCGTAGCACTATGGAAAGAGGGATTGGTGGTGTATTTTTACCATAAGACTGTATTCGTAATGCTGTTTTAGTAATTTAAGGCGACTAAATGACCTAAAGCGCGGTCTTTGTCGGACTGCATGGAAAAGAAAGAGAAGTGCGATGAAACAACGCTGGTAATTTACTGCTAAATATGAAGCAATTATATATTTACAAATAATCTATTGTTTGGACTAAAAAATGAAAACACTAGTTTTTTAGTATGTTGCTTGTAGAATAATCTCACAAAAATCATAATGATTGTATGTATATTAGTATGGTTTTTATTGTAAAAAGAAAGTTTTTAGAGGTATCCTCATGATTTTTTTCTATCGTATCAAATTATTTGTATCATGTTTTCAACACACTATCTACCTAGCATATATCCTGAAGAATATCATACTTATATTTTTCTTATTTTAAGAGTCTGACACTCCCTTCCGCGCCGAGAGGTCATTTGATGATTTCCCAACCTCAAAAAAAAAAACCCCACATACTTATTTCCTGATTCTCTTGAATGCACGGCTTGGCATGTTTTCTTGCAATCCTTTTAGGTACTTACAGGCTTTCCTGCAATTCTTAAGAACATAACATAATTAAAACCTCTTACTAACAATGTTAACAATGTAACAATGTAGTTGAGATAAAACCGTTGAAAGTATAACCCAACCAATTTAAAAACAACATAATATTAAGCCTATTGTATTGCATCGGTGACCGTTACCCAGAATACGTTTATTAAATTCATCATCCGCCTAGCCTTTTCCCAACTATGTTGGGGTCGGCTTCCAGTCTAACCGGATGCAATTCAATACCAGTATTTTACATGGAGCGACTGTCTGTCTGACATCCACCACCCAGTAAATGGGTAACGATACCCCTTGGTAAGACTGCTTGTCAGACTTTCAGGCTTCTGACGACCCGTAACGACTGCCAAAGATCCACGATTGACAGCCGGGACCAACGGCTTATGCAGATTACCGTAATTCTCACTCTTAGCATCTTCTTTTTCGACTGGTTATCACAATAATAGTTATTTTTAGGTATACACCTTAGAACACTATTTATCAACGTACAAATAAACAATTACGGAAATTGCATTATTTGGAAACGTTTGCACCCAAACTCAAAACTCAAACTCAAAGCATTTATTTCAATTAAACCATTCACAGGCACTTTTGAATTGTCAAGAAGTCGGTCAGTAAATATAAAGCTGGTTGCCCATTCCAAAGCGTAGGTACCTAGAATGTCGATGGAGTTTCTGGCCCGTTCGTCTTCATAGAAGAACGGGCAAGAAACTCCATCGACACTCTTGTAAATTATATTTTTACAAAAATATTATTAAAAATATTAATATTAGAGAATGGTCTAAAAAAGACGTACGCTTTAAAAGCGTATTTATAATCCATTTGGAAATCGATTGAACGCTTGGTTAGCTTGAACTAGCTGCATGACTACTGACAAATGCGTGAACTGACTGGACAGGTCCACTCAATCTGTGTGGCTCTTTCCTCAAATGACCATTTCAGACATCGATCTACACGATCTGACAAAGATTATGTATGGACTTTAAAAGAGATTTCCTCTAAGTTTGTTTCGGATAGGAACGCCGACCTCATCTAGTTTTAAAATGTTTTTTTTTTTATTGATGTATGGGCCCGCTCTTGATCCCGATCACCCCTGATGGAAAGCGATGGATGAGGTCTATGATAGAACGAGCGTGCCCAGAAGATGCCTAAGGCACTGGAACTCCCACGCATCGACGAAACACAGCAGGCTACTTGACGCCGGACTCCGGTGGGAGGGTGGTCGCAAACCAGGCGGGCGTTCTATCACCGCAAGGGAAGAATTGGCCTGTCAAATAAGGTGTTGGGTGTGACAGCCCAGGATGTTCAGTTGAGTAACTGGCGGAACAAACTGCGCTACACGAGGAGGCTTCTTCATGGATCCCAAAAATGATTGACGTGTAAAAGTGTTTCTGCAAACCTACTTACGGAAATAAAATAATTTATCATCCTTAATTTATACCGTTTTCCTTCTAATTACGTGTTACATAATTGCCAAATCGGCGTTTCCATTAATTTAAAACAAACCTACAGTACGTTGATTTAGTCACGCCAGCAGTCGGTTTATCAACAATATTCTTTATCAAACGCGATATTACTTTGATAAATCGAAAATACATTAATGAGAATAGAGTTTTAAATCGAGTTTTGTATATTCGGTAATGGAATCGATTTGTTTGGATAGCAACTCCGTGTTTGGACAAACGGAAAATTATTGTGAGGTAATAATTGTTATGTTTTTTTGATAATTCGGTAATTTTTCTAGTAATTTTACGTACGTACAGGGGGCACGTGTGTAAAATTACTAGAAACACTAATAAACGTGTATAGCGTCTGTATCGTTACACAACGCTTTGTCTTCTTCTTTCGAAAGTCAAATTACTGGCGACTGAAAGAGAGAAATCGGTGTGTAACATCTGGTTAATACGTTTATTAGTAAAGGGATTGAAGTGCAGTTAAAGCATATTTTACACCAGTGCAGTTTTTTTGGAGTAAACCTTCATAATATGCGACATTTCGATAATTTCACAAGAATTGAGTGTTTTATGGACGCGTCACGTACATTTCGTTACATTAGATAGAAGAAAGATACAACTCTCTCTGTCTCTCTAACTAAATTTCTCTCATTCTTTGTTTTTTAAGTTTCACTTCTTTGACGTGTATGGTGCTGCACTCGCAATTTTTTTTTATCTATCACATAATTTTTCGTTTTGTGGCTAAGTAAAAACAGCCGCACGGATCGATTGGTTCAGGTTAAGCTACGCTTGCCGCGGTTGGTCTGTGGATGGGTGACCATCTTCACATACCAAATCCCCTCCGTGCCTCGGAAAGCGCGTAAAGCCGTTGGTCCTGGCTGTCATTCTTGGATCTTTGACAGTCGTTACGGGTTGTCATTAGCCCGAAAGTCTGACAACCAGTCTCACGGAGAAGTATATTATTACCCAGTAACTGGGTTGTGGAAGTCAGACAGGTAGTCGCTATATGTAAAATACTGGTATTCAGCTGCATCCGATTAGACTGGAAGCCAACCCCAACATAGTTGGGAAAAGGCTAGGCAGATAATGATGACATAATTTTTCGAACAAGCTCACGAAAAATCTTATATTTTTTATTTCTCGTCACAACCTCAAAGTAAGTCTATGCCAGCGGGATTGTCCGAAAGGGTTACCGCTGGCCCGGAACATAAAGGGCCAAGGAAGGAACACGGGTGGGTTTTAGTCAGTAAGAGTCTGACACTCCCTTCCGCTCCACCCGTAGCGGGAGGAGTCATTTGATGATTTCCCATCCGCAAAAAAAAGTAAGTCTATGCCAAAAGTTATTCGTCCTATATTCTTGCAAAAATCACCTTAAATATTCCCATAAATCGTTCCGATATCTCACAAAAAACCGGCCAACTGCGAGTCGGACTCGCACACGAAGGGTTCCTACCACAAAACGTTTCTTTTATACCCCTTTAAATTTTAACTGTTTTTATTTTTTACTATTTTGTTGCTGTAGCGGCACCAGAAATACATCATCTGTGAAAATTTCAACTGTCTAGCTATCACGGTTCATGAGATAGAGCCTGGTGACAGACAGACAGACAGACGGACAGTGGAGTCTTAGTAACAGAGTTCTTACCCTTTGGGTACGGAACCCTAAAAAACAACTCGATTTTTTATCTTAATCGAACGCGGAAACTCGATACCTATGTTTGTCGTACATTGGTCGAAAGTGCTTATCACGATAAGAGTTATATTCGTAAGGATTGACTGCGTGTGCCTACATCAATTGGTCAGGATATACTGAGAGCCACTGACAGAGAGACGTGTTCACTTGTTTTATTTTATTGGACCTTAGCGCGGGTGATAATGGTAAATATTATAATTTTTATTTTTTGTGAAAAGTGATTGTGATAGGTTAATCGAAAAGGTGCCACTAGTCGATATTTTTTCCATACAAATTTCAGGATAGTATTACTCCACTGTTTGAGATTGTGCGTCCAAAGTTAACCGTGATATCGTTTTGACTTGTTATTAATTTTGTCTGTACGGAAACAGAATAGTAAAATAAATAGCCATTAAAAAGTTATGAGCCAACAAAGATTCGTTTTCTTGCTAATTTTAACGTAACTTTGGGTGTAATAATGTAATAACCAAGTCCGTACCGACAAAGCACAGTTATCGAAGAGTTCAATAAAATTTATTTGTAATTGATTTATGCAGTGGTTTTTTCATAAAACTCGATTTTTCGAAACACTTTTCGAATTTTTTTACGCGCCTATCAGTTCGGAACGGTGTTTCTGTGCGTGAGAACTAGACGTCGTTCGTGTAGACTAGCGTCTAACTGCTCATCACTGATACTAGCTCTGTCGGACACAAAGCCAGGTAAGACAGCGTGCTTTTTGGCCATGACCACCAGTGAGTTCGAGATCGCGACTAGTTTACTCTTAATAGTACCCACACTACCCACTATTAAGAGTTAACTTTATTATAAGACAAGTTTTTCAAAGAAAATGTTGAGTGAATTATATTGATGGAAAACCTAGTCTGAGGTATACCTTGTTGCTAAACCTAATTCTGAAATCGTCTATTCGCAATGAGCAAGTGCGGTGATTAATGCTTACTTTCTCTATTTATTTATTTTTATTGCCATACAACGTGGCAATGCTGCCAGCCTTTTGGGCACGTTTCCTGTTGACAGCGATGCGGACGAATTTTTTGATGCCCTTTGATTATTTCCCCTCCTTTTTATATACTTGTACACATTATTATTATTTAAAATTATGTAAACACTCTTTATAAGAAGCCCCTTGAGACAATAACAAGCTCGTCTTGTTTTAATATTCGTCCATTGTACGGATCACTGAACCAACAAATTAATTTTGTCAGGGCAATGCAAGTTTATTACGGAACTATTTTTCCTGTTGATTGAAGCGAGTTATTCAGCAAATTAGGGAACATTTTTGGAGTGTACATCAACGAGAAATAATAATTTTCTTAGATTAACAGTGGTTGGTAAATATTCGTAAGCAGACTGTCAAAACAAGAAAGCGCGTCGACAGTAACTGTCATAGGCAGCGACACGCTATTTATTAAATCAGTAATGCTAATTTCAGGCTTCTAAATTGAGAAATTAAAGTTGTCAATAACAAATCCATTTCACAATAGCTGCGCCGCGGTTTCACCCGCATAAGTCTCTATCTCGTAGCAATATCGAGATAAAAAGTATTTTATGTCATAATTCAAGTTATTGTCTACCCATGTGCTAAACTTTATCCAAATCCGTTCAGTAGTTTTAGCGGGAAAGTGTATCAAACAAACATACAAGAATCTAACCTTTTCTCATTATTTATTACTAGCTGCGCCCCGCGGTTTCACCCCCATATATCTCGATCCCGTAGACATATCCGGATAAAAAGTATCCCATGTCTTAATCTAGGTCATGGTATATCCATTTGCCAATTTTAATCCAAATCCGTTTAGCCGTTTTAGCGTGAAAACGTAAACATACATCCTGATACCGACCTGAAAATTGCAAAAAAGTAAGTAAATTTGAATTTCGCGGCCTACCTAGAGGGATTTTTTTTAGCCTACTTCGTGTCCCACTGCTGGGCATAGGCCTCCCCTTGTTTCTTCAAAACCTGTCTTGCGCATCTCTGGCCATGTTGGCCCTGCAAATATTACGACATCGTCGAGAGCTGGTAAAGTCAGAAGCTGAAATTAAAAGAACCTTAGATGCTGTTTCAGACGAACTCATTCACAAAGTTCTCTAGCGACAGAATGTTATACATTATGAAGGAATAATATTTCTCTTTATATTCATAGAGTTTCTTTATAATGTTTCTATTAATAATAAATTTATAAGAACATGCCTTATAATGAAACGCTCACAGTCCGGAAACACCTTTTATAACGTACTGCATTCGTGTGTATATAAAACAAAGGAAACCGACAAAAATTATTGTGAAAACCTTATGTGAAAATAGCTCCGACGAAATGTACACGGGAACATGCTATGTTTCATAAGTAAACGATCTCGTAAATATTTTGATTTACTTACAACAACATATTATTCAGGGGCTTACAATACCTAAACCCAAAAAAACGTAAGTTTTAGAAATAATAAAAGTATATGATCGACTACAGTAAACAAAATTAGAAAAAAATATGTGATATTCTTCAGGATATATGCTAGGTAGATAGTGTGTTGAAAACATAATACAACTGATTTGATACGAAAGAAAAAAAGCATGAAGATACCTCTAAAAATTTTCTTTTTACAATAAAAATACATACAATCATTCTGATTTTTTGTCAGACTATTCTTCAAGCAGCATACTAAAACACTAGTGTCTTAATTTTTTAGTCCAAACTATAGATTTTTGTAAGTAATTAAATAATTGCTTCATATTTTGCAATCGTCATCATCATCGCGCTTCTCTTTCTTTTCTATGCAGTCTGACAGTGACCGCGCTTCAGGTCATGTAAGCCCCTTCAGTTTATAATTTTAACACGGCTGGGATACAGTTCTCCTCTCTATGAGAGTGAGTGGGGTTGATTTATTTAAGGCGGAGATTCCTTGAAAACAGTCAAAAAGTTTTTTTTTAAAGCAGTGTAACTCTTAAACCGTAAATAATTTTGACCAAAAAAAAAATCAATGATGTGTTCAAGACTTATTTTAATACAGTGATGGAACTCAAATCATAATTAAACATACATTAATGCATCAATAAAATCTTCAAATACGCCTCTTGATTGTCTTTTAAAGCAGTTTATCCCTTCATTAACAATTTTAATTATAATTAAAAACATGCCATTAAATTTCTAATGCCAAACTGCATTCAGTGATGGATTAATTATTATTAAATAGTTTTTGTAAATAGATAATTTCTTCATATTTTACAATAAATTACCAGTTTTGTGTCATTGCGCTTCTCTTTCTTTTCTATGCAGTCCGACAGTGACCGCGCTTTGGGTCATGTAAACCCCTTAATAAACATAATTATTGCAAGGAAGGAGGACGTGCCGGCTCGCGAAATAGGGAAAGAGTAGAGAGAGGTCTTTGTCCAGGAGTGGGTCAGTGCAGACTAGTAAAAAATAAGCAACATTTTTTTTATAATTTTTCCTTCATATTTATAACTGAGGTGTACGTATTTGTCTTAGATTTTCCAAAATAAAAACGCACCCCCTATTTATAATTTCGAGGGAAACCGATCTTATCATAAAACTTTTAAACACTAAACAATTTTTTTTTGTATCTTAGGAACAGTCACATGTGTGGAAGAAGTCAACCACAAGTGAAAACAATGAATGTGGCAATGAGATCTAATAAGAGATGAGCTCAGTGGTAACGGCCCTGACTTGCGGTCGTGGGTTCGATCCCACGCAGGCCCTTTACTTTGTATAATTTTATTTATTTAATCACCACTGCTCTCAAAAACGGTGAAGGGAAAAATCGTGAGGAAATCTTAGGACCAAATAATTCGAAGACATGTGACATCCACCAAACCGCACTAGGCCCGCGTGGTATCCACCACGCGGGCCTAGTGCGGTAAGGCCTATTCTCTCTCACAGACCTGTATCCCAGCAGTGGGAACACTAAAGCCAGTTTTTTTTTTTTGTTACATCTGAGGTGTATTCATTTATATTAGGTTTTCTGAAATATAAAGGCACTCTCTATTTAAGATTTCAAGGTAAGCCGACCTAAACATAAAAGTAATAAATAAAAAACTTTTTTTTCAGAAAAAAAAACGGACTTTACACTACAAAGTGAAAAATAACTTTAATTTCGGAAGTCGGTGGGGTTCGCATTTTCGTTGTTTGCCACCGACCTGCGAAATTAAAATTATTTTTCACATTAAAGTGTCTTTTTGATGGAAGTCGGTTTTTTTTTTTTGTAAAAAAGTTTTTATTTTTCACTTTTAAGTTGTACTTCCCCCACACAAATTTGTATAACATTGCTTGCTATGTAAATATCAGCGACAGGAAGTAATTATAACATCATCAATATAGACTAAGTGGCAAAAATACGTATTATTGAAGCTAACTCAAAAACTACCCAAGCAAAGTTAATAAAATTTATTTGGGACCACCCCTGAGGTTTATCGACTAAAAAATATTTTTTCTAATCCATTTACCATTTGCGGAGATATCGCGTATTAAATACTAAAAAAACATATAGTCGAATTGAAAATCTCTTCCTTTTTGAAGCCGGTTAAAAACGACATCATCATTTTAGCCGAAAGACGTCCACTGCTGGACATAGGCCTCCCCCAAAAGGGGGGGTTTGCCATAATCGCCACGCTTGGCAGGCGGGTTGGTGATCGCAGTATGGTATGGTGGTGGAATGCATAGAGAACGCTGCTGCCCATTCTCCGGTACGCCCCTTAGTCGCCTTTTACGACACCCACGGGAAGTATGGGGTGGTGCTATTCTTTAAGTCCGGCACCACACAGACTAAAACGACATCAGCGTGGGGTTATTTAGGTACATATAATCATCATCATCTGCCTAGCCTTTTCCCAACTAACCGGATGCAGCTGAATACCAGTATTTAGGTACATATAATCACATGTGATATCTTATAAATACCAGCCAATTCGTGTCACATTAAATGCAGACTCCAATGCACCAAGATTCCTTTAAAAATGCCACTACAAATTCGGGTCAAAGGCCCTTTAAGAGCTATTCACGTGTCAGTCCATTACAAACGGACACTGGTACGTTTCATATCCTCAATTGACTGTAATAGCACGGATGACTGGCCACGATACATTATGTAAAGTAGTTTGTGTATACTCTACTACTTAATGTACTACTTAATATGTCAAATTTCTTTAATAGATTTTCAACTTTATCGCTGAAGTATAAGGTTCAAAGTTGATTGGGAAAATTTGACAGTTTCGGGTAGCTTGATGTGCTGGCGACTGTACCTACTGGCCTGTCATGTCCCACTGCGCACTGCAGGGTCAAGGACGCTTTTTAAATAGAGAAGGATTGAGCGTAAACCACTATGTTTGCTAAATGCGGACTAACAATTTCAGATTATTTTAAATCCAGTTTATTTTCTCTTCTTTTTTAGGGTTCAGTACCTCAAAAGGAAAAAAGAAAGAAAGAAAAGAAAAAGAAAGAAAAACTGTTTATTCTGCACAAACAAAACGCACATTGCAAATAAAAAAATATAAATAAGACATAAAATATACACACACAGCGTAGTCAAAAGCCTCGTACTCAAGCTAAAAACATGTTAACAATTTTGTCCATTGCTTGATGTCACATTATTTATTAATTGACATTGAAAATTTGAGATATACGTGTTCCTGAAAGGGAACCCTTTTAGGATCACTTTACTGTCCGTCTATCTGTATGTCTGTCAGGACCCTTTATCTCAGAAACGCGTGTAGGTATCGAGTTGAAATGAAACCATTTACTCAGGCCTACAGTCCCTTGAAGTTGTGAAAAAATCAAACTTTTAAGTTAACGTAAAAAAACGTATATTTCGACACTCTCAAGGGAATCAAAATTTATAGGGTACTCCGTTGACCTAGAATCATGAAATTCCGCAAGAAGCAATGTCATGTAACACAAGTAAAGGGAAAAATCCTAAAACCATAAATTTGTAGTTACATACCTACAAATTTGTACGGAACCCTCGGTTCGCGAGTCCGACTCGCACTTCAGCGGTTTTTTTTTGTAGTCGGTCAGTGATGTCTTAAACATCATCAGCTTAGGCTTTTCCCAAATATGTTGGGGTCAGTTTCCAGTCTAGCCAAATGCAGCTGGATACCAGTACTTCACATAGAGCGAATGCCCATCTGAACTCCACAACCCAATTACTGGATGTACTATGATGGCTTAATTTCATAATGTCTGAGTTTATAGGCACCATCTTTAGTATCGTTCGATAGGAGGGGAGTTCAGTCAAGTAAGCACCATTAATTTTTTTTATTTTTAATGTTGGGAAAATCAAATATTTTAATGTTGCTTCTTTTACTATAGGTAAACACTACCTTTCCTTCCTCATTCTACCTCTTTCGCTGTTTTCAAGAGATGTTTTCCTTGTTTGAAAAACTATTTATTGCGACTCGTACAGGAAAATCACAAACTAAACTAAACACAGTCAAAAGTAAAATAAAAAAGAAATTCAGTATATTAAAAAAAAAGTAACATAAATAAAAAATTAACAGAAAGTCCTATACGAGGCCAAAAGGCTCCTATC
Organism: Mesoligia furuncula; assembly: GCA_916614155.1. Taxonomy (NCBI): domain Eukaryota; kingdom Metazoa; phylum Arthropoda; class Insecta; order Lepidoptera; family Noctuidae; genus Mesoligia; species Mesoligia furuncula. The sequence continues at coordinate 25,039,140 of OU744793.1, forward strand.
TCAGCATGATGCTGCGACATTTAGAAAATGAATGTCGCAGCGCTGGTATTCTGATAGGGCCCGCTGTGATGGCAGTTACAGAAATAAATAAATAATAAAATAGAATGTAAATCTATATACAATGTAAATCTATATAAAAGAAAGTCGTGTTAGTTACACTATTTATAACTCAAGAACGGCTGAACCGATTTGGCTGAAAATTGGTGGGGAGGTAGCTTAGAACCAGGAGACGGACATATGATACTTTTTTTTTGTAGTCCTGTCCTGTCCTGTTACCTACTCCTAAACTACAAAAAAAAGTAGACTACTGTTACCTCTCTTTCGTTCGTAGTTGTAGGGTAAGAGTAGGGTAGGGGTAGGGTAGGTGTAGGGTAGGAGTAGGGTAGGAGTATTTAGGGTAAGAGTAGGGTAGGAGTAGGATAGGGGTAGGGTAGGGTAAGGGGTAGGACACCATGTGAAAAATAGAAATAATTAATATGGCAAAACAACGTTTGCCGGGTCAGCTATTATTGTTATTATTATCAAATAAAATAAAATATTCATTTTTAATCCGCACCAGACATAACCTCATTACTTGTCTTTGTCTAGTTAATGACGCCTTCTGCTGTAAAGATAAAATGCTTATCTTGTAGGCGTAGTAATTTTATATATATTTTTGATACACTCGGTGGATTAACATTATATTAGAATTCCTAAATAGCGAGATTAGGCCCTTACACATAACATATTAAATTACACATAACAGGATGTACTTTAGTTGATACAAGTTTTAGTTAATAACAGTCATATATTTTTATACTACTATTTTTCTCTGATAAGGTTTTCATTACCTTTGGGGCAATTAAGATTGGAAAAGTACCTACACGATATTTTCAGTACGTTTTGTTTCAAAAGCAGGATATGACTGATAAATGTCAAATAGTTTTAACGATAGGACATCATTCATTTCGTACCCAAAAATTAAGCCCAAAAATTGTGCCGGACAGAAGAAAAATAACTGTTTTCTTATGGGAAGTAACGTCATGAGCATTTTTAGGGTTCCGTAGCCAAATGGCAAAAACGGAACCCTTAGAAAAAAATCAATAAATTTTAGGGTTCCCCATACTTAGAACCAAAACTCAATTTTTTTTTTTTCATCAAACCCACACGTGTGGGGTATCTATGGGTAGGTCTTCAAAAATGATATTGAGGTTTCTAATATCATTTTTTTCTGAACTGAATAGTTTGCGCGAGAGACACTTCCAAAGTGGTAAAATGTGTGTCTCCCCCCCTGTAACTTCTAAAATAAGAGAATGATAAAACTAAAAAAAATATATGATGTACATTACCATATAAACTACCACCGAAAATTGGTTAGAACGAGATCTAGTAAGTAGTTTTTTTTAATACGTCATAAATCGTAAACCGTAATTTACCATTCATTCAATCAACTCAAAAAAAAAAACAATTAATTTCATAAACATAAACCTTATGCATAAACCCGGATGTTACGGAACCCTCGGTGCGCGAGTCCGACTCGCTCTTGCCCGGTTTTTTATTATTACTACGAAAGTGTATAAGTGGTTACTTATAGACTTTCGTAGTAATAATAAAAAATGCCAAAAACCATATTTTTATAATCGTTTAACTCTGGCACATTTGCTGATAGTCGATGAAATTAATGATAGTAGTACTCGCCATTGTGTTTAGTAGAGTTATAAATCCGACTTCCCGAGACTAACGGAAAAAGACTGTACAGTCAACAAAAGAGATAAGTATGCAGGATTGTCGGATATAGTTGAAGTGTATTAAGAAACCGATGGATGTTGTCGACTGAAATTTAATTTGATAAATGAGCTGTTTGTTTTCTATTAATAAAATAAAATTTTATTCGAGAACATTCATCGGTTTCTTACTAAACTTTAACTATATCCGACGATCCTGCATAATCATCTCTTTTGTTGACTGTAGATTGGATGGAACAGATTATTATTGTAAATAGATAATTGCAATATAGATAACCGAACCGTCTGAGAACTGTGTGTAAAAGTGTTTGTACAAACCTACTTAGGGCTGATCTTTCCTTTCCTTTGAGACAACTTTTATTCGAGGAATAATTTTGACGTTTGACAGTTTTTAACAAATAACTGACAAAATTTTAAAAAATATTTCTCGATTAAAAATATCAGGGGGCCTAAAACGGCCACTTTGGCAGAATCATAAAAGGATAACATAATGGACAGTTAACTGAGTTAACTGTTAAGTTAATCGTATCAAATCCCATTGATGAAGCATTTTTCAGTAATTTTTTTTTGTCTGTGCTAAAATACCAATCAATGCAATCCAAATCCAATCCCAATCTCTTTGATTGTACCCACGTAGTGCAGCAAAAAAAAGAAAAACACGGACTGTCTTCGCCATATTTATAATTCATAATGTTATCCATTTATGGTTCTCCAAAGTACCATTTTTAGGCCCCCAGATGATTGAAAAATCACCCCTTACAGAAAAAAAATCATTTATCATTTTAACAAGACGTATTTTTATGTTAAGCTAAAAAACTGGCCAAGTGCGAGTCGGACTCGCACACCACAAGGCAAAAACGCCGAAAAAAACACGTTTGTTGTATGGGAGCCCCCCTTAAATATTTATTTTATTCAGTTTTTAGTTTTTGTTGTTATAGCGGCAATAGAAATACATCATCTGTGAAATTTTCAACTGTCTAGATATCACGGTTCATGAGATACAGCCTGGTGACAGACAGATGGACAGACGTACAGACAGCGAAGTCTTAGTACTAGGGTCCCGTTTTTACCCTTTGGGTACGGAACCCTAAAAAGCAACCGGCTAGCTGGGTTCCGTGGACACCTCACTAATAATTTAATGGTGATAATGTTCTAAAAGATAAATCATTGTTTGTGCCTTGACCATGAAAATTGTTGACATACTAGTCGTTGATTAGAGTCTGTTTACACTATGATTAACGTCATTGTTTGAGAAGTGAAAAAAGTATACATTGATGTTTAAAAGTATATGGATTAGGTAGGGATTTGCTTCACTTTGTCTGCTTCCGTAGAGAATTACTGTTTCATGACAAGCCGAATCGATTTTAATGTCTATAGTATAATGATGTCAATTTCAACATGAATAAAATAACCGTGAGGCTCGGAAATGGGTGACTTTAATCAATTCAGCAACTACATTCGAAGATTTTAGAGTCTAAAGTTGTATGTCAGGGAGGCCCAAAAATCGTCAGACGCCTAAATAAATGATTTGACACGTTTTTTACTTTTTTTTATAATTTTTCATTTTGTCATTGCCAACAAACTGGATGGTCCTTCCATCTGGTACTTACGTCAGCTCCTGTAATTATTGGTAATGTCTATTAACATAGTTTTTAAGTTTTTATTTTACTAACATCTTGGTACCTTTTGTAATTACGGAATTGTATTCTGAAATAAAGAATACGAATAATAATTTTAAAGAATAATAATAATTTTAAAATAATAATTTAGAATTATAATTTATTTTAATTTATTTTACCCCCATGCTTCCCGTAGGTGTCGTAAAAGGCGACTAAGGGTCTTACCGGAGAATGAGCAGCAGCGTTCTCTATGCATTCCACCACCATACTATACTGCGATCGCCAACCCGCCTGCCAAGCGTGGCGACTATGGCAAACCCCCCCCCCCTTTTGGGGGAGGCTTATGTCCAGCAGTGGACGTCTTTCGGCTGAAGCGATGTGACGATGATGATGATGATGAATTTATTTTAATTTAATAATATTAATTATTTATTTTTGTAATAATTTATTTATTTCGAATAATAATTTTAAAGGGTATTTATTATACGGCTATAGCCGTCGTAACAATAAATTTTCTATGTGTCTCGTTTACCGCACCCGAACATGTTGAAAATCCCTTCTTAAGGGCTTCCCGAAACACTACCATGTATATTTAGTGATCATTTTTAGGGTTCCGTACCCAAAGGGTAAAAACGGGACCCTATTACTAAGACTCCGCTTTCCGTCTGTCTGTCTGTCTGTCACCAGGCTGTATCTCATGAACCGTGATAGCTAGACAGTTGAAATTTTCACAGATGATGTAATTCTGTTGCCGCTATACCAACAAATAATAAAAATGTATTAATGTTAAAATTTAAAGGGTATAAAAGAAACGTTTTCGGCGTTTTATGCTTTGTGGTACAGAACTCTTCGTGTGCGAGTCCGACTCGCACTTGGCCGGTTTTTATAGTTTAGGAGGACTAGTTGTTTTTTTATTATTATTTTTTTCATCTGCATATTTTCTTATTTTTTCTCTTTCCGTGTCGGATTTTTTGAAAACTTTTTTATTTGATTTTATAAATACGTCACACTAGGAATTTCTCCTGTATTGTGGGTACGTTTACAAACATTTAAACTCACATACACAAACAGCCAGACCCGGAACAACTACTTGTAGGTCATGCAAATATTTATTCCGTCCAGGAATCGAACCCGCGACACGCAGCGCAGCAGTCAATCGCAAAACCACTGTGCTAACCTTCCCGTCAAAATTATTTTGAAGATTGTGTAGTGATTAATACATGTATCACTGAAATGAGGATAATTTTGCTGTTGGTAGACTTAATATTACTGATTGCAATGTATGATGGAACTTCTAATGAAAGTCTTGACTTAATCACCATTTTAAATGGATTTCCAACGACCATGTTATCAGATTTCTAGCTCAATGCAATGTTCGCGTATTTAATAATGACTATGTTTATTGACTTATGACTAATGAGCAATTAATCAACGAGTTCAAACATTCCAATGACTGTAGAGGAAATAATAATATTTTTATCAGATTGTAAAATTAGACTTCACATATTGTAACGTTAGAAGAAAGATTAAGTTAGAAGGGTATGACTGTGTAAGGAATGAGTCAGCTTGGATTTAATGGCGGAAAGTTTAGGAAATAAACCTTGAAAGGTGTATGCATTATGAGTAAGCACGGAGTGTGAGTGATTTTAAGTATCGAACGAAAAATATGAATATAATGGCAACACTAATAAATGCTGAATGCTGGAAGTACAGCTTTAGTCCACCCATGACATCACACTACTACCGCCACTATTGACTATCATTGAGAATCATTGAGAACACAAAACCAAAAATTCTAAAACATAATAATCAACACACCACTGATCGACAATTTTGTTTCCCACTATCAATATGACATTGGCTTGTAAATTGAAAATTAATTTAAGAATTTAATCTAAATACGATAACATTTCGCAGTTGTAAATATCTCTGACGTCAAACTCCTTATCTACTTAACACTTTATCACGATGATAACTAATCCATCCATTCATCTTTTTCCAGAGTAAACTCTTCACTTCCAAGTCGAGCGAGTTTGAACTCGAAGCGTTGGAAGTCCACAACGAGTTCAGAAGCGAGCATGGAGTCCCACCGCTAGTACTCAGCAAAGAAATCAGCAAATACAGTCAAAAATGGGCAGAAGACTTAGCCAAAAAAGATGAAATGGCATACAGCCTCAATCAAAACTACGGAGAGAATGTATACTGTGGCTGGTCAGCTGACCCTCACACTAAAATAAAAGCCAGAGACTGTGTCGAGAAATGGTACAGTGAAATCAACAATTTCGCCTTCGGAAAAGAACCGGATCTGTTGACATGTGGACACTTCACACAGATAGTCTGGAAAGGTACCAGGGAGCTAGGAGTTGGAAGCGCTAAAAGCAAATCTGGGAAGCTGTACGTCGTAGCAAACTACTACCCACCTGGTAACTACAGCGGCCAGTTTGCCAAGAACGTTCACCCTCCAGGAGCCAATCAGTTCAAAAGCTACAACAATAACTCCCCAAGAGAATCCTACAACAATTTGGCGCCACCTTCACCCAATGAAAGAAACAGTAAAAACTTGAGCGACATCGCTTCAGATTTGGTTAACAAATTCCGATCGTCTTCAATATCCGGTGACAAATTCGATGAAGAGTTTCTGAAGGCTCATAACGAATACAGACAAAATCATGGGGCAAAACCTTTAGAGCTTAGCAAGAAGCTTTGTAAGCTGGCCGAAGATTGGGCGAAGACTATAGCAAAGAAAGGTAAAACTGAACACAAAGATCAGAATGAATACGGAGAGAACATATTCTCAGCTTGGTCTACTGATCCAAACTTCACAGTGACAGGGAGAGACCCTGTCGACAAATGGTACAGTGAGGTGAATAACCACAGGTTCGGTAAAGAGCCCTCAGACTTGAAGTCTGGCCATTTTTCACAAGTCGTCTGGGAGGACACTAGGGAGCTCGGAGTCGGAGTTGCCAGGTCTAAGGAGGGTCACATTTATGTCGTTGCGTATTACTACCCTCCGGGGAACGTGATCGGGAGTTTCTCGAACAAAGTTAAGCCTCCAATTAATTGAGTTTTTGAACACCTTAATTAATTTCCACAGCCAAAGAAACATTCCATAGAATTTAGGCTATATAAGTTATTTTTCCATTATTTTTATGTAAGATAATATCTCTATTTATTATTGTTTTTAAGACACCTATTTAATATAGTTATTACGCATCTTTTTGTATTTTTTTACCCACTGAAATAAAATTAAAAAGTAACACAAATGAACTTGTAAACATTAAACTTAGTTTCAAGATCAGACATTGTTGCCAATATGTAATTAACGACTAATTAGTATTCAACCGTTTAGAACTGTGAAATTAACATTTTAATGAAAGTTGACTTATTCATCCAAAACACTTGTTTCACAACAAGTACAATACTGGTCTGTTAACAGACACCTACAGGGGTCATGAACCTTTTGTTTCACAGAAAAATACATTTAATTAATATATACATTTATTTAATTAATATATATAATGGACATTTAATTACTATTTAATTAATAATACAGATAAAATAGATGCGACGGTTCTTAACTAAATGCTAAATCGTCGAGATATTTCTGGCCATGAAAAGGTTAAAACATGAAAGGTACTCCATATCGGCCTTCAGCAGTTCGCTTCGAGAGACTTGCCCACAAAATAGATGTAGATAAAGCATGAATCGTTGCAAGGGTATACGAGCACACTTTACTACAAAAATTTGTTAGATTACAACCACCTCGATTTTAAACCTTAAAGTTTAGGCCACAAAGTTGATTTTAAAATATTTTTTTATTCTGATAGTACACGAGTAAGGTGCTCGATGTCTCGTTGGAATTTCGTATCATTAGTTTTGAAAAGCGTGTTTCGGAGTTGAGAGCAGTCACTTAGTGGGCTCATAAATTTTAGTAGAACCTTTTTGTTTGGTAAAATAGATTTAGGTACAGCTAATGTACCTTTTTATAAAAAGATGACGATTTTTTTATATTTTCTTTGTCCGTTTTTGAAAGAAATCCTACGATTTCATGTACTGTAATGTGTGACAGAATTCCGTTAATGGTTTGGATTTATGAAAAGTTATGTTGACTACGCGTGTATAGAATAAAGCGCAAGAAGATATGAAACTATAATTGTATCCACCAGTCTTGCTTTTATGTATTTTCAAAGACTAACTTCAAACTGACAACTTCAAACGCTTTGAGGATGATAACAAATTGTTATCCTCCAAGCCTTTGACAATTGTATATTAAAAAGGAAAATCAAGAACTAGTCGGTGTTATTACGAGCGTTATTATGAAAAGACATTTCCAACTTTGTCTCTAAAATCGCCTACACAGGGGCCTAAAAGGCTGCTTTGGCAAAATCATAAAAGGATAATATTATGATTCTTAATGGACAGTTAAATGTTAAGTTAATCGTATCAAATCCCATTGGTGAAGGGATTTTTCAGTTATTTTTGTTTTGTCTGTAATACCAATCAATCCAATCCAAATCCAATCCCAATCTCTTTGATTATACCTACTTAGTGCAGCGAAAAAATAAAAACACGGACATATTATGATTCATAAAATTATTATTATGATTCATAAGATTAGTCTGTGTGGTGCCGGACTTAAAGATGTGCACCACCCCTTACTTTCCGTGGGTGTCGTAAAAGGCGACTAAGGATCTTACCGGAGAATGGGCAGCAGCGTTCTCTATTTATTCCACCATAATATCAATTCCACCATCATACCATACTGCGATCGCCAACCCGCCTGCCAAGCGTGGCGATTATGGCAAACCCCCCCTTCCCCTAATTGGGGGAGGCCTATGTCCAGCAGTGGACGTCTATCGGCTGAAACGACGACGATTATGATTCATAATGTTATACTTTTATGATTCCGCCAAAGTGGCCCTTTTAGGCCCCCTAGACATCGGAAAATCTTCCTCTCCTTACTGTTCCTGTTAGTACCTTTAGTACATTGAACACTACGAACCGAAATCACCGTAGGCAATAGATGATACGGTTTGGTGTCCGCAACTCCACGTCGAAGCGCATATTTTTTGCGCACGACAAGTAGGTCGTAGATTCGAACAGGCGCTTTACTTGTGTAAATTATTTCATCACCACTGCTCTTAAAACGGTGAAGGAAAACTTCGTGAGGAAACCGAAATGACCTACTTAGAACCAAAAAATTCGAAGACGTGCCATCTACCAACCCGCACTGGGCCCACGTGATGGATTACGGCCCACTGCCTGTCACCGAGATGAGGCCTTGATCCCAGCAGTGGGAATATTATAGGCTGTTTATAAGACGGCCATAGCAACAAGAATCTCAATAGATGGGGGTTTATGGACTAATCGGACCTCAAGTATATGCGGCGTGGTCAGCGGGATTGTCCGAAAGGGTTTCCGCTGGCCCGGAACATAAAGGGCTAAGGAAGGAGCACGGGTGGGTTTTAGTCAGTAAGAGTCTGACACTCCCTTCCACTTCACCCAGAGCGGGAGGAGTTATTTGATGATTTCCCATCAGCCAAAAAAAAAAAAAAAAAGTATATGCGGCGTCTCTCCGCAGACAACCTTCCATCTTACGCCGTGACTTGAGGATTTCATGGTTGCGTCAGCGTGGCTGTCATCATCATCATCATTTCAGCCGAAAGACGTCCACTGCTGGACATAGGCCTCCCCCAAGCACCTTCACCTCGACCGGTTCTGTGCTTCTCCCATCCAAGGGGTTTCTGCACAAGGCCTTCACAAGGTCGTCGGCGTGGCTGTATTTTGAGCTAAAAATAATGAGATATATTTATAAATGTTGCTTAAAGTTAAGTAATGATTAGCGACTGTTTAACCATACATTTTTGTCATTTATATGTCTCTTAACTTCAGGCAGTAGCAACCTTTATAAATAAACCTCAGTGTTTGAATTCTCACAACATATTTCTTATTTAGACGTAGCGTTGGAAGGCCTCCCACAAGGTGGACCGACGACCTTGTGAAGGCCGCAGGAATTCGTTGGATGCGAGAAGCACAAAACCAGTCGGAGTGGAGGTGCTTGGGGGAGGCCTATAATAATAATAATAAAGGAGCGCTTCTTTGGCCGCCTGAAAAAAGTACTTAATAGTCTTCTATCAGGCGGAAACAAGGTGCGCGCCTTCAACGGTTGGGTCATGCCGGTTTTGATGTACTCTTTCGGCATACTCAAATGGACTCAAACCGAACTTGACGCCCTGGATAGGAGGGTCCGTACGCTGCTGACTGCAAATCGAATGCATCACCCACGGTCATCGGTAATGAGGCTGTATATCCCGCGAAAGTGTGGAGGTCGAGGGTTTTTAAACGCTAAGACCCTCCACAATCGCGAGATATGCAGTCTCAGAGAATATTTCCTAGAAACCGACGTGGGGATGCATCGAGATGTAGTCGCCGTGGACAAGAGCCTCACCCCGCTCTCCTTGGCTAAAGAGAACTGGCGCAAGCCAGTAGTGCTTGACACTAATGATCGCATGGAGGTATGGCAGAGTAAGGAGCTTCACGGACGCTTTTTCCGGGCCCTACATGGACCCGATGTCGATTTACTAGCGTCCGTAGCCTGGCTGCGTTTCGGTGACCTCTTTGGAGAAACCGAAGGTTTTGTCTGTGCAATTATGGACGAAGTGATGATGACGAACAATTACCGGAGATTTATTGTGAAAGACGGCACGGTTGACATCTGTCGGGCATGCCACCGGCCGGGAGAATCAATCAGGCATATTATCTCCGGGTGTTCTCGTCTAGCTAACGGAGAGTACTTGCATAGACACAACCTTGTAGCCAGGATAATCCATCAGCAACTTGCTCTGAAATACAGCCTTGTGGAATCGGAGGTGCCATACTACAGGTATGTGCCCGACCCAGTTCTCGAAAATGGTAATACCTCATTATATTGGGATCGATCCATCATCACTGACAGGACTATTGTTGCCAATAAGCCTGATATAGTGGTGGTGGATCGATCAGAGCGGCGCGCAATGATTGTTGACATAACCGTCCCGCATGATGAGAACCTCGTGAAAGCCGAGAAAGATAAACAAATCAAGTATCTTGACTTGGCTCGCGAGGTTGTCGACATGTGGGATGTGGACTCAGCGATCATTGTGCCGATAGTCGTGACAGCCAATGGGCTAATAGCCAAGAGCCTCGACCAACACCTGAGGAGACTCTCGTTGGGCAGCTGGATCAAGGGCTTGATCCAGAGAGCGGTACTTCTGGACACGGCCCGCATTGTTAGGAGGTTTCTTTCTCTGGAGCCCTGAACGCCGGTAGCTTGGACCCTGTTCCCGATACCGGTGGGCTACTATTTTTTATATTTTTAAATGTTTTTATGTTTTTATATTCTAATATTTAAAAATATAATTTATATGTACATACGATGAAATAAAGGAGATAATAATATATTTTATTTCAAGCAACAAGACTCATAGTGTTAGTAACAATATACTTACAAACTATGTTAGTAATACACATACAAAAACAAAAACACAAAAACAGATTGTGACATCACTGCTGCACGGTGACAGGCTCAGCCGAAACCTTGCAGCAATGGTTCACAAACGCACAATCAAGCCTACTTGCTATCATAGACAGGATGCTGTTGGCGCTGCCCTGCACCCTACGGACCAAGGACGCCCTATGTCCAGCGGTGGACGTCTTTTGGCTGAAATGGTTATCATAATTATTTCTTATTTCGTTACGCTAAGAAGAAGAAGATAGGTAACGAAAAAAATAGGTACAAACAATCAGACAGACAAACCTACTTGATGTACCATACATATCAAACTATCTACGCAAGTGCCATTTCACGGTATGCATTCAATATTTTACTTCCAGTTGTTTTGATGAGGAAACTTTTATTACTGCAATGTATTGTGTGTGTTGTGACCATGTCTAACTTTGTACTGTGACAATTTATACTGAACTGAAGGAAAATGAATGTTTTTATCGTTGCTGTTTGTGTGGTAGGTTTAATTTAGCATTTAAATATTTTGCTTTATGGGGCTTACAGGACCTAAACACAAAAAATGCAAATTTTAGAAACAATAAAGTATATGACCGACTCCATTAAACAAAATCAGAAAAATATGTGATATTCTTCAGGATATATGCTAGGTAGATAGTGTGTTGAAAACATAATACAACTAATTTGATACGATAGAAAAAAAACATGAAGATACCTCTAAAGACTTTCCTTTTACGATAAAAAACATACTTAATTAGTCAGATTATTCTACAAGCAACATACTAAAATACACCGACGAAAATTTTCTACTCTAGGGGATCTAGAATCTTATGCCGAATTCATAGTTACAGTATGAGCACTGGTAAAAAAAATCTATGTAATTATATTTTGACCTCAACATCAGAAAGCGTCTATCTGTTATGGTCCAAACGCGCATCCTCACATACTCCGGACATGTCTCGAAGCGTGAGGGAGACTCTATTGAGCACCTTGTCGTGCAGGGTAGAGTGAAGGGGAACTTACTTGTCCACGCGGACGCTCACGCATAAGATGGACTGACCAAATTAAATCCGCAGTGGGTGACCCCTTGTATGAGTGCACTAAAACACCCGAAATCGGAGTAGGTGGCGAGAAATTGTGAAGCGAATCACATCAGCGCCTAAACAAGAAACAACATGAGGACCACGACCGCTCTGACAAGAGTGCTACGAAGAATAAGAGAATAGAAGTTTTTAAAAAATCTAAAGAAAGCTGTGTTTGGTGTTTTCAGAATCTTATAACCATTGTGAATGCTGCACATGACATCAACTTTGACACAATATTGAAAATATTAAAGGTAAGAAGCCCGGATAATGTTCATTTTATGACCGTGTTTAGTATTGAAGAAGTTTAAAATACAGTAAGTACCTACCAAAATTATACATTTTAAGTTCACTTCAAAATTAAAAAACTAAATTTATTTATTATAATTTATTATAAGAAACTCCACGGTTACTCTTTTAAAAATAATTGGCTTTTACAATGTTTTTAAACGAGAGTATTAATAGATTTGGGAGGACAGTGAAGGCCTGTCAAAAAGGTACATAATAAAATAGGAAATGGCCGACAAATCGAAGCATCTTCATAGATGCTTCTATTTTTTGACTACACATTGCAGTTACCGATCATATTTTACAAAATAACAGCTCATCACACTCAAACAACGTGAAACAAAGGAATTAATTTCGATAAATCAGACGTCAAATGGAAAGCTAACAGAGTGAAGTAATTAGCTAGTGATTCCGCCATTCGTATCCGAATGCGGAGTGCGGATATATCCGAAATCCGAAACTAATCTCGTGGTACTACATCGTTTGACGGAAACGATTCTATTTATAGATTAGGGATGCGAGGTTTACACAGATTGTAGTTAGTATAATAGTAATGTATGTGGTATGGTTGTCATGACATGTCATCGTCATCATCATCATTCAGCCGAAAGACGTCCACTGCTGGACATAGGCCTCCCCCAAGCACCTCCACTTCGACCGGTTCTGCAATGTGCTTCCCGCATCCAGCGGGATCCTGCGACCTTCACAAGGTCGTCGGTTCACCTTGTGGGAGGCCTTCCAACCTTGTGGGAGGGCTACGTCTTCCGGTGCGCGAATGCCGCTCCAGAACCTTTCGGACCCATCGGCTATCTGTTCTGCGAGCAATATGCCCATATTGTGATACGAAGGAATAAGGAAAATGTAGTGCGGAGAGTTTTGAGTCTGAATATCGATAGCTATGAGAGTAGAGGAAGACCTAAGAAACGATGGATGGACTGTGTGAATGATGATATGGTTAGAAGGGGGAGACTACCGAGATGCAGTGGCGTAGTGTAGTAGGGGCGGGGATGGGGGGGGGGGGGCGGCCGCCCTGGGCGGCACTTTTTAGGGGGCGGCAAAATTTTATAGTAAATAATAAAATATATTTTGTAATTATTTGAACCATTTCATATTTTCATTTCCATTTCATATTCGAACAAAAAAGACTGCTCTTAAAAAAAGTAGACGTATAAATTTTAATTAAAGCCGGAAGTTTTGTTTTTAACTCTAACAAGTACCTAATTATTTTATTTTTCAATAAAGATATAAATATTTCTTAGTGCTGAATTTTCCATCGCCAGATAACTTTTGTTCGCGGAATAAATTTGACGTTTGACAGTTCTTGTAAGAAATAACTGACAACATTTCAAAATTATTCTTCGAATAAAGTTATAAGGTGATTGAAAAATCAGCCCTTAATAGTGTTATCCTAGTTCGAATTAAAAATTGATTTTCGTTTTATATTCAACTCGCTAATTATTTAATCATGAGTCACCTACTTAAAATTAGGGTTCACCTCGACGATCGACATGATTATTTAATCATGTCGATCGTCGAGGTGAACCCTAATTTTACCTGTTATATCAATTATTGAAGTAAGAATTTTTGTATTAATAAACGTGATTGTAAAACAAATAAACTTTTTTATTTAAAATCTAACCTGTATAATGGAAAATAATGATGACTGTTCTTGCCGAAAAGTTCTCTAGAATTAATGTATTTAATTTATAGTATACATTAACTTGAAATACGTAATTAAGAGGGCGGCAAAATTGTCTTCCGCCCCGGGCAACCGATACCCACGCTACGCCACTGCCGAGAATACGACTAATAGAGAAGTATGGAAGAAAAAGTAATATAAAAAATAAAAAAACCCGACTGCGAAACTGACAATAAGCTACAAACAAGCCCATTTTAAATTAAATAATAGTTGGAAGCAGTCGAGACCCATTTGAATTTGAAAATATAGTAAAAATGGTATGGGTCCCGCCTGCTTCCAACTCTTATTTAATTTAAAATGGGCTTGTTTGTAGCTTATTGTCAGTTTCGCAGTCGGGTTTTTTATTTTTTAAATTACTTTTTTTATTTCCAGCTTTTTAGTTTACAAATGTGAAAGATTTCGCAAACGATTTAGTTCTTGGTACGTGTTTTTACGATTAGTCACTTCGAATTACTTTTAACCATATAAGTTATATATATATATTTGTATTCACCTTTTAAAACCCTTCATTTTGATACCCAACTCGATAGGTTTCGAGAAAAAAAATTTTTTTTTTAGATATATTGCGCCAAAAATCGGCCATTTAATTTTTTTTTTTCAATTTTGATATACCCAGTGTCACTCTCACAATTAAGACGAATCTAACGGCACCTCTCAAGCTGAACCCGATCAAGCCGTTTAGGCTACAGAGCGTGCCAAAGAAATATACATACATACATACAAACACTCGAAAAACATAACCCTCCTTCTGACGCAGTCGGGTAAAAAGACATGTTGTGCTGACGCCAAATGAATTGGCGTAAGGGCAGGAGAATGATGAGTAATGTATGCCTAATAGTAACTGTAAGTATGTTCTTAGAGATATCGATGCTAGATACTGGTTTTTCACCTAGTTCGGCTACAGATGCTCCCGGGAATGTTGTGTTATTTTCATTATAGCCTACAAATTTATTTTCAAGCAATTCAGTTGTTATAATATTAATATTTTTGGTGTCAATAAATAAATAATTATTTATTTAGGTAATATAAATTCAATATGAATGATGTAGGTAACTAATATTTTTAACCGACTTCTAAAAAGGAGGAGGTTCTCAATTCGGATGTTTGTATTTTTTTTTTTTATGTTTGTTCGCGCATAACTCCGTCGCTTGCCAACCGATTTGAAAAATTATTTTTTTGTTAGTAAGGGAATGCTTCTCAAATGGTCCCATGAAAATTTTATCGAAATCGGACAAGCGGTTTTTGAAAAATCAACAAAAACCTAAAAATTTATCTACATTAACGATCTTTTCATATTTCATAACTCCGTCATTTACGAACCGATTTGGAAAATACTTTTTTGAGCATTTGCTCTCGGAAATCATCATTTGGTAAAGTGGAGCTGATGATAACGACCACAGATGGCTGTCGGTAACTACTACTCCAAATATTTCACGGGTTGCGTCTGTAAATATGCATCGGGTAAAGCAATATTTTGTATGGTGATGAGCAGTTGACATTAGGCTATTGTACCTTAGATAAATTACAAACTGATCCACTAAAAAGTGAAAATTAAAAAATTTTTTACAAAAAAAAACAACTGACTTCCGAAAAACACTATAAAGTGAAAAATAACTTTATTTTCGGAAGTCGGTGGCAAAAAACTAAAAAACAAATCCAAAGACACCGTCTTCCGAAATTAAAGTTATTTTTCACTTTATAGTGTTTTTCGGAAGTCGGTTGTTTTTTTTGTAAAAAAGTTTTTTTTAACACATTAATGATTCTTGCCCGTTCTTCTCGATAGGTGTGTACCACGCTTTAAAATGGGCAGCTTTATATTTTTAACTGAGAAGCCAAAATGGAGTCGGTCTTTGACAATTCAAAAGTGCATTTAAATGGTTTAATTGTAATAAATGTAAAATACTGGTATTCAGCTGCATCCGGTTAGACTGGAAGCCGACCCCAACATAGTTGGGAAAAGGCTAGGTAGATGATGAATTGTAATAAATGCTTTGAGTTTGAGTTTGATAGCCCTGTTTGGGTTAACTTGGTGACGCAGAAATCCATCTTACCATTCGAATCTTGAATGAAATAAGCCAATATTTCACAAAACACTACGTTTATCACTATTTATATAAAAATATTACTATACTTATGGCTAGGACTATCTTTTATCCGTGGAATAAAATTGACTTCCGACAGTTCTATTATGGAAAAACTGACTTCAATTCAATTTTTTTTTTCTCAGGATAAGACTTATTCTAGGTATAAAAGTTTGGTAAAATTAGGCCTTAGGGCGTCGACGTCAATTTTATTTAGCGGATATAAGATAATGATCTTAAATATCCGTGAAATAAAATTGACGTCTGACAGTTTTTGCATGGAACAAAGTGCCAATAATTCAATGGAATTTAGGACCTATTTTAGATATAAAAGCATGATCGAATTCGACCTAAATCGTGTGAAATTGCTGTTTTTGTCCATAGTCATTGAGTGTGTTAATGTGAAGAAATGTGAGCTTTGTGTTCGTAAACCGAAACCGAGAGCCCAGGAAAACGTTTTATTATCCAAAAATATTCAATATGGCTGCCAGCCTTAAAGACTCTTTTGGGCATTGTTCCTGTTGACAACGATGCGGACGAATTTCTTGATGCCATATGATTCTTTTGTTTATTTTTCACTAGCTGCGCCGTGCGGTTGCACCCGCGTAAATGTCGATCCCGTGGGAATATCGGGATAAAAAGTAGCCTATATGTTAATCCAGGGTGTCAGCTACCTCCATACAAAATTTTATCAAAATGGGTCCTACGGTTTGAGCGTGAAGAAGTAACAAACATATAAACACACACACATATACACACACCCCCATACACTCACAAACTTTCGCCTTTATAATATTAGTGTGATATACATGCACGTATTATTATTTTAAATGTTAGCTTTTATTATAAAAATGTTATCTTGATTAAGTCAAACAAAATAATAAAAATTCTGGCCAAGTGCGAGTAGGATTCGCACTCGAAGAGTTCCGTACCACAAGGCAAAAACGCCGAAAAAAATAAGTAATTTAAAAAATAAAAAAACCCGACTGCGAAACTGAAAAGTTACAAACAAGCCCATTTTAAATTAAATAAAAGTTGGAAGCAGGCGGGACCCATTTGAATTTGAAAATATAATAAAAATGGTATGGGTCCACTAATAAAAATGGTATGGGTTTGTAACTTTTCAGTTTCGCTTCCGGGTTTTTTTATTTTTTAAATTACTTATTTTATTTCCAGCTTTTTAGTTTACAAATGTGAAAGATTTCGCAAACGATTGAGTTCTTGGTACGTGTTTTTTACGATTTGTCACTTCGAATTACTTTTAACCATATAAGTTATACATATTTTTGTAATCACCTTTTAAAACCCTTTATTTTGATACCCTACTCGATAGGTTTTGAAGACATTGCGCCAAAAATCGGCCATTTTAATTTTTTTTCAATTTTGATATACCCAGTGTCACACTCACAGTTAAGACAAATCTAACGGCACCTCTCAAGCTGAAATCGATCAAGCCGTTTAGGCTACAGAGCGTGCCAAAGAAATATACATACATACATACATACATACATACACTCGAAAAACACGTTCGTTGTATCGGAGCCCCCCTTAAATATTTATTTTATTCTGTTTTTAGTATTTGTTGTTATAGCGGCAACATAAATACATCATCTGTGAAAATTTCAACTGTCTAGGTATCACGGTTCATGAGATACAGCCTCGTGACAGAAGGACAGACGAACAGTGGTGCCTTAGTAATAGGGTACCATTTTTACCCTTTGGGTACGGAACCCTAAAAACAAAACAACAATAAATGAAAATACTGGCAATACTAGGGCATAGGAGTGGGTATTTTGAAACTGTCAAATGAATCTTGACATTGGATTTTTTTTTTTCAAACAAACTTAATAGGAACGTCCAAAGTTAGAACCTACAAAGTTTAAATTACCTACTGTAATATCGTCGTCTCAACATTGCTTCTTATAACATAATCATCATCATATATGATGATGATGAAGATCATATTATGATCATCATCATCATTTCAGCCGAACGACGTCCGCTGCTGGACATAGGCCTCCCCCAAAAGGGGGGGGGGGGGGGTTTGCTATAATCGCCACGCTTGGCAGGCGGGTTGGCGATCGCAGTATGGTATGGTGGTGGAATGCATAGAGAACGCTGCTGCCCATTCTCTGGTCGACCCTTAGCCTTTTACGACACCCACGGGAAGTATGGGGTGGTGCTATTCTTTAAGTCCGGCACCACACAGACATTATTATTATATGATACCAAATTGAATTACAACACAAGTTGGGTATTTAGTATTTGTAACTTGAAGTAGTTGACCAAATATGTTTTTTTTTTGTTTGGGTACACGTCTTTGAAGTTAACACAGAAAAAAAAACTTATTTTGAAACTGATAGGTATTTCAAGTAAATAAAGTCGTACATCCGGAAAAAAATCAATAAACAATTTTATTTTTTTCGTTTTATCGTATTTACATTAGCGTTACTCATCACGTCAGTACAGCAGCAGTGGCCCAGTGGTAACGGCCCTGGCTTACGAGTCGCAGGTCGTAGGTTCGAATCCAGACAGGCGCTTTACTTTATTTAAAAATTCATCACCACTGCTCTCAAAACGGTGAAGGAAAACATCGTGAGGAAACCGGCATGTCCTAGAACCGAATAATTCGAAGACATGTGATATCTACCAAATGGCACTCCTACGTGGTGGATTACGGCCCTCTCCCTCTCACCAAGAGGAGGCCGTTGTCCCAGCAGTGGGAACGTTATAGGCTGGTTATGATATGAAAATGCTATCCAGCACATCTGCGGAATTTTACTAAGAAATTTAATTTGATCCTGTATCCTATCATCATCTACCTGCCTTTTCCCAACTATGTTGGGGTCGGCTTCCAGTCTAACCGGATGCAGCTGAATACCAGTATTTTACATGGAGCGACTGCCTATCTGACCTCCACAACCCAGTTACTGGGTAATACGATAGGTACCCCTTAGCTCACCGTCCGATCAGGACCAGGCCCGTGCCGGACGGCACGTACTTGTACCACGCGCGCCTCAAAGAGATGTCAGCATCAAGGAGGGGCCCCTTAGGGCCGAAGCCTGCCGGGCCAGCGGGATTGTCCGAAAGGGTTACCGCTGGCCCGGAACATAAAGGGCTGAGGAAGGAACACGGGTGGGTTTTAGTCAGTAAGAGTCTGACACTCCCTTCTGCTCCACCCAGAGCGGGAGGAGTCATTTGATGATTTCCCATCCGCAAAAAAAAAAAAATACGATACCATTTGGTAAGATCGGTTCTCAGACTTTCGAGCTTCTGACTACCCGTAATGACTGTCAAACATCATGACCCTGTATACTATATCAATTATATTTACCTTCATTGGAAGTTCCCAAAAATAGAACGTAGTTTTTCTCAAATGTGTTGGGTCCACGTATTTTTCTCATATTTCCCGACTCGCCTGCCTATTATCGTTTAAATGGGGTAGTTATAAGTGATGGAGCGACCTAACTTCGGACGTGAGAAAACTTTCCTAAGTCCTGGGAATTTTCCGTTTCGTACTACCAACGACGACGGGATTAGGAAAATGTATGAATCTCGAAGGATTACACTATTTGCATGTTTAGTTTGATAAGTTTCTCTGGTTTTATGTGAGGCGTTGATTAGGTCGACGTTTACGTTCGCGTTTACGTTAGGTGAACTGTCTCGACTTTTACCATATTCATACCACCGGGGTCGGTACTTAAGGATTTAACGTTAAGTGCTAGGCCAGACTGGCAGCGCGGGGCGGGGAGCGATGTGGGTGCGGGAACGCGCGCGGTTTTCCTGTCCGCAGTGGAGCACGGCTGCGTTCTGGGTGTTGTCGTGTCCAGTGTTTGTCAAAATTTAATATGGATGGAGAAGACTTATTTTTACTAGAAAAAAACTCGAACTAGTTTGAGATCTACGGTACCCGCGCACCTACTGCGACCACTTGTATGAAAGAGCTATGGCGTGAGTTGCCCGCGGGCTCGCCCTGCCGAGCAGCCCGCGCCGCTTACCGCGCACGCGTGCCCTCATGGACACTCAAATGAAGTTCTTATGTTTGAGTACGCCGCACCGCGCCCGCTCCGCACCCGCGCTGCCAGTCTGGCCAAGCACTAACACTATTTTTGCAACGAAGTTCTTTATTGCACGATAAAGTCTTCACACTTGGCGAGAAAAAAGTGTAACATTTTGACCGTCAGAACCCTTTTGTTACGTAACAAAAGGGAAAAGAACGTCTTTGCAACAAGCTGTCCCTCGACACCTCTCGTTTTCAGCAATTTTATAGCGTATTTTTATAACAAAACAAAGAAAAAATTTGTCCCCTAGTAGCTAAATTACCAATGTAATGTTGGCAGCTGTTAGAAACTTTTTTACGAGTGCGTGAAAAGATCCAAGTACCCAAATATTGTGAACTTTATGATGCTTCCTTACAAGTTGGCTTGGGAATGAACATGTTGGCGATATCGTCAAAGTCGCGGGAAACATCTGGTGGTTCTTTTTTCTAAAGCTCGAGGAGTGATCCCATATAAATTGTATTAACTTTGATTTAGTAGTTTCTGTGTTAGCTTCAATATTACGTATTTTTTCCACTTGGTGTATGTTGAAGCATGTCATCATCATCATTTCAGCCAAAAGACGTCCACTGCTGGACATAGGCCTACCCCAAAAGGGGGGGTTTGCCATACTCGCCACGCTTGGCAGGCGGGTTGGCGATCGCAGTATGGTATGGTGGTGGAATGCATAGAGAACGCTGCTGCCCATTCTCCGGTGCGCCCCTTAGTCGCCTTTTACGACACCCACGGGAAGTATGGGGTGGTGCTATTCTTTAAGTCCGGCACCACACAGACAGCATGAAGCTTGAAGCATGTAATGTAAATGAATTGGTGTGGGTAGGGAACCACAACTAAAAAGTGAAAAAATAATAAAAACTTTTTTACAAAACAAACAATGCACACTACAAGATGAAAAATAACTTATTAAAATTGAGTTTCTGAAACCGGGCGTGTCTCAAGAGTTTTAATGTACACCTTTTTTATTTATGAGAAAACGGATGTCGGGATGTAGATACGGATCATCCCTACGATCCCGGATTAGCTTTTGACGCGCAAATCCTAAAAAGGCAAAGAGTTTTCTAAAGAGGATACTTTTCATATTTTAGACGGAATATTCCCTATATTCGTATTTTTCGTCGATACCTATCTCTGATTTGAGTGACAACCAGTCTTACCAAGGGGTATCGTATTAACAAGTAACTGGGTTGTGGAGGTCAGATAGGTAGTCGCTCCATGTAAAATACTGGTATTCAGCTGCATCCGGTTAGACTGGAAGCCGACCCCAACTTATTTGAGAAAAGGCTAGGCAGATGATGCTGATGAGGTGTTGCACTTTCCTATGAAAGAGCTGAGTCTAGTCTAAAATCATATGCTGAATAAATGAAACGGTTACAGTTTGCGCACTGGTTATTTTTTTTCCTGTATACGTATTCGGTTTTCATTCATCATCATGATCATCACTACTTAACTACGTATTTATAATAGTGTTGATGATAAGAAAGCGAAACAAGTCACGAGAGAAAGCGATTTTTAAGGACAACGCATCATCATTCATCATTTCAGCCGAAAGACGTCCACTGGTGGACATAGGCCTCCCCCAAGCACCTCCACTTCGACCGGTTCTGTGCTTCTCGCATCCAACGGGTTCCTGCGGCCTTCACAAGGTCGTCGAACCACTTGTGGGAGGCCTTCCAACGCTACGTCTTCCGGTACGCGGTCGCCACTCCAGAACCTTTCAGCCCCATCGGCCATCTCTTCTGCCCTGCCCACTGCCACTTAAGTTTGGCTATTCTTTGGGCTATGTCGGTTACCTTGGTTCTCCTGCAGATCTCCTCATTCGGTTTTCATTCGGCTCGTGCCAATCGGCGCCCTTCGTTCGCCATATATTCTCACTTAATCATGTTCGGGTAGGCTCAGCTTCGATTCAACATGATTAAATTGCCCTCTAGTCTGACAAAATACGATTTGTTCCGGGTGCCTAACTGTTTGAAACGTCAATAATAAATGAGTTATCGTGTAGTTCTGATGAGAAATGACCTACCTATTTTACATGGAGAACCTTCTGGGTATACTTCTGTAACATGTTCCATCAGTCTTCAAACTAACGATATGTTACAATGTAAGTGACCTGACCTTTGTTACCCAATTACTGAAGGGTGTAATCTATCTCACAATACTGTTAATAGTTTGGGATAATGGGCTTGTGTCTAAGTAATAACAGCCGAACGGGTCGATCGATCAGGTTAAGCAACGCTTGCCGCGGTTGGTCGGTGGATGGGTGACCATCTTTACATACCAAGACCCCTCCGTGCCTCGGTAAGCACGATAAGCCGTTGGTCCCGGCTGTCATTCGTGGATCTTTGACAGTCGTTTCGGGTCGTCAGAAGCCTGAAAATCTGACAACCAGTCTTAAAAAGGGGTATTGTATTACCCAATAACTGGGTTATGGAGGTCAGACAGGCAGTCGATCCATGTAAAATACTGGTATTCAGCTGCATCCAGTTAGACTGGAAGCCGACCCCAACATAGTTGGGAAAAGGCTAGGCAGATGAAGCAGATGATGACAGTCCATTCATCGTTTTTTTTTGGTCTTCCGCTACTCCTATAACCATCTTCCTTACTCCTCGGCATTACAAGCCCATATGACAACATGACATGACAACCGATTTCCAACCGATATATATACAGAGCGTTAGGTTAAACGAGGGACATACTTCGAGGGGAGTTAGTACTCATGAAAATGAGCAACTTTTACCATGAGGCCGAACCTGAAATCGCATATATAGAAATACAGTTCTCCCCCCTTATCTCCGAAGTTTGCAAAGAGAAAAATCTGAAATTATTCTATGTGATAGAAGTTTATGTAAAGATTACAGGAAAAATAATCAAAGTCTCTAAATAGCACACTTTTTCAGAAATCATCAATAAAAGTTACATTAATTCCACTATCGATCAAGAGATGGCGCTGAAATAAAACTGCAATATTCTACACCGCAATGCACAGTGTTAAAATTATCTGATGAATGTAGGCCTCGCCGATGAAAATTTAAAAACGGATGGTACGGAGCCCTCGGTGCGCGACTCCGACTCGCTCTTGCCCGGTTGTAATTTATTCTGTTAATTTATAAAAACTAGACACGTCATGCACTTCCCTACGTGTTTATTATTCTAGCGTATGGCACTCGTGGGCTGCAGCTAAAAACCAGCGTCAGGTGGTTTATCTTGTATTGTCATCTGAAACTAAGCTGAGTTGAGGCCCTTTTGGCATTATAAGCATTGTTTTCTGTTTTTATATAAAAAAACAACCGATTTCAAAAAAAAAACACTACAAATTGAAAAATAACTTATATTCGGAAGTCGGTGTCGATAAACGAAAATGCGGAACCAAAGACACCGACTTCTGAAATTAGTGTTATTTTTTTTTTGGAAGTCGGTTGTTTTTTTTTTGTAACAAGGAAGTAATCAACGTGAAAAAAAAAGAAGAACGAATCAATTTTACAATTAAATTAGCAACCAGTTTGATTTTGTCTAGACTCTAGATTGTCAAATGGAGCAGGACCAGCATGTTTCCAAGAGTTCTTATCTTGGATATAATCTTCTAATTTATAGTAGTAGTTTATAGTAGTAGTAGTTGTTTAATTAGCACACAAGTACTTAGGTAGTTTTTGTCTCCCTACACAAGTTTTTCTATTAATAATTATAATCATTGTGCCGATAGTCATGACAGCCAATGGGTTAATTAATAGCCAAGAGCCTCAACCAACACCTGAGGAGGCTCTCGTTGGGCAGATGGATCAAGGGCTTGGGCACGGCTCGCATTGTCAGGAGGTTCCTCTCTCTAGAGCCCTGACCACAGGTCGCTTGGATCCTGTTCCCGATACCGGTGGTATAATTCATACTTTGCTTACACGAGCAAGCCCAATAGTAAAATAAATGCTGGGGGCCTAAAAAGCACACTTTGGCAGAATCATAAAAGGATAACATTATGAATCATAATAGACAGTGGTGAAGGATTTTTTTGTTATTTTTTTTTTGTCTGTGCTAAAATACCCATCAATCCAATCCAGATCCAATCCCAATCTCTTATTATCGTGGAGAAATGCTCATGCATTCTGAGGTAGCACCACACACTTCTCACTTTATACCTACCTAGTGCAGCGAAAAAAAGAAAAACACGGACTGTCTTTAACATATTATGATTAATAATGTTATCCTTTTATGATTTCCTTTTATTTCTCTTCAAAGTAAGAGTGAACAGGCTTCTTCTGGGTAAGCACATTCCATCGTTGGCTTTGTCTCTATCACCTCTGACCAAGACTAGAGTCAAGAGCAAACCCATTTCAAATTAAAAAAAAACTGCCAAAGGGGTATTTTTTGGTCCTCTGGTATTTCTTAAAAAAATACATTTTTCTTCAGTCAAAAGCCCACGTCTGTTTTCTTTCAACAGTAAAATATGCTATTTTGGTCTCCTTTTCTAACTAAAAAGCAATTTTTCTTTTCTAGCGTCAGATAAAAACTGTAGCCATTTTTTCATACCTACCCGCATCCCGACATTTCACATAAATCTTGTAGAAAAACCTCCCCTACCAGCCAGAGGATTCATTTAATTAATGTGACGTCACTTGTCTTACACACCAACGACATACTCTGTACATTTTTGTTATGTTTACGGTTTTATTTAAAAACGCAATTTTTTCAGAATTATGTACGCGACTCGTTTAAAATAGAGGGCAATTCTCGTAATTTAAAGAACTTTCACGGTCTGGGGGCCTAAAGGTTACTTTGGCAGAATCATAAAAAGATAACATTATGAATCATAATTTACAGTTGACTGTTAAGTTAATCGTATCAAATCCCATTGGTGAAGGATTTTTCAGTTTTTTTTTTGTCTGTGCTAAAATACCAATCAATTCAATCCAAATCCAATCCCATCCCTCTTTGATTATACCTACGTAGTGCAGCGAAAAAAGAAAAACACGGACTGTCTTCGCCATAGTATGATTCATAATGTTATCCTTTTATGGTTCTGCCAAAGTGGACTTTTTAGGTCCACTGATCTGTCTTAATCTGTCAAAAATCTCTCAAAAAAAAATCTGTCAGCGACAAACAGTGTCAAAAACTTATGTAGATTTTTTACAAGTTTTTGACATTAATTGTCACTGAGATGAGATTGCGACTAGATTTTGGACGTTTTTAATTACGGATCTTGGCCTTCTGTTCGTATTGGCGCTGCAACAAGACTCACAGTTATCGTAGGTATGCATAGAGGAGACAAGACTCAGAGTTATCGTAGGTATGCATAGAGGTGACAAGACTCAGAGTTATCGTAGTTATGCCTAGAGGAGACAAGACTCAGAGTTATCGTAGGTATGCATAGAGGAGACAAGACTCAGAGTTATCGTAGGTATGCATAGGTGAGACAAGACTCAGAGGTATCGTAGGTATGCATAGAGGAGACAAGACTTAGAGGTATCGTAGGTATGCATAGAGGAGACAAGACTCAGAGTTATCGTAGTTATGCCTAGAGGAGACAAGACTCAGAGTTATCGTAGGTATGCATAGAGGAGACAAGACTCAGAGTTATCGTAGGTATGCATAGGTGAGACAAGACTCAGAGGTATCGTAGGTATGCATAGAGGAGACAAGACTTAGAGGTATCGTAGGTATGCATAGAGGAGACAAGACTCAGAGTTATCGTAGGTATGCATAGAGGAGACAAGACTCAGAGTTATCGTAGGTATGAATAGAGGAGACAAGACTCAGAGTTATCGTAGGTATGCATAGAGGAGACAAGACTCAGAGTTATCTTAGGTATGCATAGAGGAGACAAGACTCAGAGGTATCGTAGGTATTCATAGAGGAGACAAGACTCAGAGTTATTGTAGGTATGCATAGAGGAGGAGCATAGAGAAGGGTCCGGTGACGGACAGCCGGCGGGTTCACGGATGAGTGCTAACACCCGTGTTGTCTGTGGGTTAGAGTCCTACATAACTGCACTCTATCTCCCCGTGGTAGTGCAGAATGCATTAGCTTTTCTCCAAGATAATAAAAAACGTATGCATCTTCGTCATGTTACTGCGACTGGACGCAAAGTTGTCATTTGCGTCTGCGTCTAGTCGTTACGATAAACGTCGTGCAGGAAGCGATCATTTTCTTTGAGGATTCGCGAAAGACAGTCGTATTGTTCATATTGTGAGTGAATATTGAGCTTCTCGTGGCACTTACCTTGGTGTTTACCCTGCGAATATAAAGGGCATCCGACTGTCATCGGGTGTTTTTTTTTTCTCTTTTCATAGTAGGTAGTCAAAAAATGGCACGCTTGGTTTTCGTACAGTTCGTGATACTTGCGTTATCTAGGTATATCTATATCTGTGCGTGCAGCGTACTTATACTCGCTGAGACAAGTAAGTAGGGAGGGCATGCGACTACCCTAGCTTGTCGTTGTGACTGCGACGACGATAGGTTTCCCCCAGACAACAAAAAAAAAAAGGTATAACAATTATGTCTTACTAAAATTATGTTTTATAAAATCTTGTACAGACGCAAGCTACCTGAAACTGTCAAATTTTCCCAATCGACTTTGAACCTTATGCTTTAGCGATAAAGTTGAAAATTTATTAAAGAAATTCGACAGATTGTAGTAGTTTGGTGTACTAACTGGCGTCTGTACGTAAGGATCGTAGCAGGTGGTGTTCTCTAGTCTCTGCCTACCCCCATGGTAAAAACACTGTCTAATCTGCATTCGCGATTTATTTGTCAAAAATGTAAACAAATATAAGTTTATGGAAAAATAACTTTAAATCCCAACACCATAAAGTTCAATTTACGCTACATTTTCAAACATTTTTTTATAACTTTTTAAATAGTGCTAGTCACTCAACCAACTTAATTGCCATTAAAATAAAGTTGATATTTGTTTAACTTGAAATAATATTACCTAATTTGAAACATAAGTTTAAAGAGACTTTACTTAGTCTGTGATTCCATATGGTAAGAAAAGACTTCTCCGTCCTTGACGTCCGCGACTTTGGGGAACTGGCTAAAAGTCACCAAAAAGTCCTCTTTTTGATACCTACTAAACCATAGTCACACTAATATTACAAAGGCAAAAGTTTGTGTGTGTGTGAGGGTGTATGTATGTGTTTATATGTTTGTTACTTATTCACGCTCAAACAGCTAAACCAATTTTGATAAAATTTTGCATGGGGGTAGCCGACACCCTGGATTAACATATAGGCTACTTTTTTATCCCGATATTCCCATGGGATCGACATTTACGCGGGTGAAACCGCGGGGCGCTGCTAGTGTTATATAAATTCAGTTACACACGTTAACTACATAATTTTCACTAATCTCTAAAACAAACCGACGGTTCCACATACAAGGTAGTGTTAGCGTTAAAATCGATTTTATATTAGGGTGAGTCCACCTGTTCACGGTTCCTTAGTTAACATCACGAGCAAAATGAAACTTCAGAAATATCGCTAAGCGAAAACGAAGTAGAAGCACTGTCGAGCGATGGGATGCGATGCAATGGGTCGGGAGCCGAAATTTCACGCGGACGAAGTCGCGGGCAGTTATCAAACTAATATTATAAAGGCCAAAGGTTGTGAGTGTGTGTGTATGTGTGTGTGCGGGGGTGTGTGTGGGGGTTCGTGTGTGTGTTTATATGTTTGTTACTTCTTCACGCTCAAACGGCTGGACCAATTTCGATAAAATTTCGTATGGAGGTAGCTGACACCCTGGATTAACATATAGGGTACTTTTTATCCCGATATTCCCACGGGATCGACATTTACGCGGGTGAAACCGCGGGGCGCAGCTAATAACTAATAATTTTAGAATCTTTCTTAAGGCGAGGTTGTACCATTTTTAAGTTTTTTGGAGCTATGTATATCTAAATAATGTAAATATTCCGCAAAATAAAAATCATTTTAACAAAATTGAACATATGGTCAAGCGCTGTATAAAGACGGAAACGTAATTACTAATAATTGACTCGATAAAAAAAAATCGCAAAGATGACACTAAATCGATTTTTCAAATGTACTTCTTAACAAAAAATTATATTACGAAACCATCTAAGTAATGTATCAAAAAATAGGTTTTAATATTTTCTAGCGCTGGGTAAGGTAGATTTTTATATAAGTGGCTATTTATTTTTGTAAGAACAAAAATCATACGATATTGAGCAATTCGATTTCGAGCGGGCCGTTTAGTGCCGGCCGAGAGGTCTTCGAGGACGGACGCACGCCAATTTTTTCCGCGTTTGCGCTTTCCATTATATAAGAAACATTACGCACAGTGTTGCCAACCCTACTGTTTTAACAGTAGATTTACTGTTTTCACCAAGACATCCCTGTTTTCTGTTTAAGTACCAATTTCTACAGTTTTCATTATAATTTACTGGAGATTTCGTCTAAAACGATAAAACTCCAGTTAAAATACCTAGCTTCATGTTATGCATGTATGTATGCGAATAAATTTTTATCTATGTCTAACAAAACAGCAGTACACAACTTGAAAACTAAACTAAGAAATAAAATGTCAAAGGCAGAAAATATCGAAGACAGAGAGAAAAAGATATTGATAAATGATAATTATTTGTAAGAATATTTGCAAGAATTTATCAAAGAACAAAAGTTCATACAGGAAATTGACACCTCGGGCATTACGAAAATATCAACTCGAGAAATGGTAAGTAACTCATTATCAAATTATCAATACTATAGTAGCACTACAATTTTGCCTAGTAGTTTTATTTTATCAGATTACTTGCATACGTAATAATACTTTGTTGAGGAAGACTTTTCCGTTCTTTTGTTTTTTTTTTGTTTTGTTGTGCGCGTAATTTTAATACTGTGATATCTTCTAAAGTATTCATTCTAATGACATGCTGTAAACTGCAGTTTTGATCTAAATTGAATGCTTAATTTTACTAACATATTTAATGAGATAAGGATTAATACAATGTATGTCAAAATTGCTTCGAAAGTCACTCATTATATTTTATTGATTTTAAAAAGATAAAAGTGGTTACTGTAAGTTATCTTTATAATATAGACATATACCATCGCGAACTTTTTTGAGGGCATTATCAAGATATACAATTCTGTAGTACATTATTTTGATGTTCCTCGTATGGTTTAGCCAGCGTTAGCAATATAAGCGGCCGAGCGACGAGTTTTTTTCCGACTTCAATTACATTTATTATGATTTCCTATGGAAAATATATCTTTATCAGAATAAAAATAGCGTGTAGCACTCCTTAATAATGTAACTACCTATTGAAAAATTTTTGTGAAAGAATTTTCTAACTCGGATCAGTAGTTTCAGAGATTACCCTATACATACAAAACTTACAATTTTATCTCTTTATAATATAAAAAATAAAAGCTTGTAAAAAAAATACAATAATATTATATAGGTAACATATTATTAGTGTAAATAAATGATTTTCTTTGACGGAAAAGCACGAAAATGTTACGACCATTGTTTAGACGCGACACTGTACAAAAAAGTACAGTAGGTTTGTTATTAAATTCGTTGAAATGATTATTTTCTTTGCTCAATAACTTCGAAATATTGCTATACTTATATAACAATTATAAAATATACTTGTAAAATGTATAATTTAAACGATTTGAAATGCCACTATAATGTCAACATTTATTTTGCAGCGTTTCAATGAGAAAAAATAAACTCAGGGGTGTTGTTCAGACTCTAGATAACCCTGATACTACTTTTCATAGTCATACGTAAGTACTTTCTTCAAAACAAAACTTTAGTCATTACGTACTAACAATTATAAAAGTAATATTGATTGTACTCATGATTGTCATGAATATAATCATCTTGACCATCTTAATCATGGAGATAATAGTGTTAAGTTATAAATTGAATATAGATTGCGATTCATGACTCATAATGTTTATAACACTGTTACAGAACAACCTTAAACACTATTAGTGAACCTCAAAGTACTGTAAGTCAAACAGAAATTAGTACAAGATAGAGACAAGATTTCAGAGAACTTTTTAACTGCCGATAATTCAGAAGTTGAAACAGCAAATAAGTAAGTCTTACTAAACTATATGTTAACAAGTAAAGAAGAAATGAATCTTAAATGTTTTTATACCGATTGCCTAAATACATACGTTAACTTTGTTGATCAGTACTAGTACCGAGTACGATGTACAAAAACTAAAATGATATCAGAGTAAAAAAATATCGAAAATAAATTAATACACGTGATTATAGTAAGCTATCTCTTAAACGTCGATTGCACACCAGAGGGGCAATTCTCGTAATTTTAAGAACGTTTACAGTCTGATCTCTGAAAAATTAATGCAATATAATTTCAGGGCCAACTCCATGTTACCGGGAGGCAATATTGCTTGTTTGGTATATAGTCAGGTAAAACAATACCCGTACATGTAATCAAGATAGTGAAAGATAGTAAATTTTGGGAAAAAAAACTTATTAATTTTTTTATGCAGTGTATATTGCCTGAAATCATAGATCCCCGACATATTAGAGAAATGGATATAAGAAAAATAAAAATGCGAGAAAACAAAGAAAATATTGCAACACCTGCTATTGTTTCCACTTCTGTATCACAAATAGTGAATTTTGAGAATGTGGCGTCTACTTCTGTGTCACAAACAGTTAATTTTAATAATTATTAAATACGTTTTATAACCGATTTCAAAAAAGGAGGAGGTTCTCAATTCGGATAGTTATATTTTTATTGTATATTATTTTCATTTTCTTAATTTTTTCTGTTTATAACATAAAAATAAAGTTTGCTTAATTGATTTTGTTGTTTTTGTTGCTAACACTACATTATTGACAAGTTGTGAGTGAAGTTGTCCAGAACATATATTCTCATCTGAAACGCATAGTATATGTATAGTGAAAGGAACGTCGTTCCATCCGGGTGTCCCGCGACACCTCTCGTTAGACTTTATTTTGAAAAAAGTCTGATTTGTGAGATTTTTTGACATGTTGTTGATGGTATGTGTATTTTAAATATAGGTACAAACTTACCTTAGATTTTTTACATAGTGCGTTTCTTTGCCAAACTAACCTAATTTTTACTAACCGGAAACTGTCATGAGAATTTATCAAGCGTAGATGATAAGTTCCTACATACAAATTTTATTCATTAAAAATAAAATATAACATCAAAGTTGATCTACTGTATTTGTCTGTTTCGTGGCGCGCATTCATTGCACAAAGGTTAGTCGCGGTCACAACGTGTCACGTGGCGCGGTCCCGCTCAGCGCATCGTAGTTAAATACGCCGCGTTCAACTGGCGGGGGCTGAGGTAGTGTTTTCTATGCCTATCGGTCCGGGAAAACCTCGCCTTAAATAACGCAAAACAAACACGTCTTCACTATTATCTTTTTAAAATTAAATAATCCAAGCCGCTAATCGGTGCGTTCACCTTCAATAAACTTGTTACGAGCTCCCTCCCTACATAGATGAGAAATTAAGTACACACAGCCGCACAGCTTGCTCCCTGATTGTATAGACGCCAGCACATCAAGCTACCCGAAACTGTCAAATCTCCCCAATCAACTTTGAACCTTACGCTTTAGCGATAAAGTTGAAAATCTATTACAAAAATTTGACAGATTGTGGTAGTTTGATGTGCTGGCATCTGTACATATACACATTGAAATTCATTTGCAACATGCGCTGCCCTCCGTATGAGGTTCTTGTTAGATTATAAGAAGTTTGTGTTGGGTTTTCAAAGTTTAATGATTCGTTATACTGAAGCTGGTGGAGTAATATCGAAGATAAAGACGCGAAAAACTTCCATAACTATATCATTGATTTATGAATTGGAACAACAAACTGCCGAACTATTCTGTAAATGTCTCAACGTGAAATCTTAGGTGAACAGACCTTGAATTGAGCTGTCGTTTCAGCCGATAGACGTCCACTGCTGGACATAGGCCTCCCCCAATTTTGGGGGGTTTGCCATAATCGCCACGCTTGGCAGGCGGGTTGGCGATCGCAGTATGGTATGATGGTGGAATAAATGGAGAACGCTGCTGCCCATTCTCCGGTAAGACCCTTAGTCGCCTTTTACGACACCCACGGGAAGTAAGGGGTGGTGCAATTCTTAAGTCCAGCACCACACAGACAATTGAGCTGTCAATAATATCAATTCCTAGCAAAAACAAACTCACTTCACCAAAGTTTTCACTGTAATATTTTTACAGGATCGACCGGCTGTAGTGCTATTCTGTAAACATATCACCGTGATAACTTGGGTTAAGTGAGATTAAAGTGAGCTGTCATTAGTGCCAATCCCTAGCATCAGATGGAACAGCAGCTCACTTGACCTAAGATCTCACGTTGAGATTTTAACAGAATAGACCGGCTGAATGTCAAAGATTTTTACAAGCAGTGTTCGTAATCTCCAATAATTTACATTCCATCGCCACATAATTTATCTACTTTAGTGAAATGTTCTAAGTTGATTCCCAAAAAGGTCCTAATAAGTTTTTGGATAAAATAGAATTTTGTTAACAAAAATCTTAAATTCATCTGAAGCGCAAAATTTTGCACAAGAGTTCCTTCTATAACGAAAGTGACAAAAGTTTGTTTGTAAGTTCGTCATTTTTGTAGATGAGAAATCCCAATGGCTATGCAGCTTGTAAAAACTAAATTTAAAAAATAGAGACAGAAAAAAAAATCACGAGTTTGTTGGTTAAAAAATCTTCTATTTTAATTCCAATAAGCAAAATAAAATCACAATAATATTAATAAAAAGGCGAAAGTTTGTGAGTGTGTGTGATTATATGTTTTTTTACTTCTTCACGCTCAAACGCTCAATTTTGATAAAATTTTGTATAGAGGTAGCTGACACCCTGGATTAACATATACCTACGCTACTTTTATCCCGATATTCCCACGGGATCGACATTTACGCGGGCGAAACTGCGGGGCGCAGCTAGTGTTCTATATTTACTTTATTTTTTATTGTTTTCATTATTTTGTTAGATTAATGTTTTTAGGGTTCCGTACCCAAAGGGTAAAAACGGAACCCTATTACTAAGACTTCGCTGTCTGTCCGTCTGTCTGTCTGTCACCAGGCTGTATCTCAAGAACCGCGATAGCTTTTGAATTTTTTGAAATTTTGCACAAATTATGTATTTCTGTTGCCGCTATAACAACAAATACTAAAAACAAAATAAAATAAATATTTAAGGGAGCTCCCATACAACGAAGGCGATTTTTTTGCTCTTTTTTGCTCGATATCAAAAGTGGCAACAGGTAGGCACTTGAAATAATTAATTATCTTGCTTTAATATTCTTTTAAACAATAATGAATAATGAAATAACTGAATGAACTTTCTTTCTTCATAAGTTTCCTCAAATAATAAGTATTTCAAGGTTTCACCGCCTATAAACAAGATACACCAGACATTCATAACTTCTGACACTGGTGACAGAAACTTTCTCACTTTCTATCCACGTCAATATCACCATCCATTTTCAGATTTCATATTTCCCCAACAGAAATGTCGACATTTATATTGACGTGTTATAAATTCAGCACTCTATTTTATAGCCACAGAGTAGTGGCAAATGGAATATAAACTCTACCGCTCTCTATCAAACTAAAATAGGTTTATTGAATTAGATATTTTTTCATGGAAGCATTGAAGAAGTGTTGGGATGTGCAAACTCAGTCTGTAATGTTCCCACTAGGAGTGAGGCATATTTATCGTAACAGATAAAAATAACAGATATTCAAAAATAACAAATAACAATTGTTCCTACCAATGTAACTTATCTGTTACTAAAAATAACAGCCCCTCAAAGACTGTTACCACGGCTGTTACTGATAATTCAATAACAGTCCCCACACAGGCTCACAGACTGTCACCACGGCTGTTACTTTCATACACACTTACACACACTAAGAAGGAAAATAACAAGGTTCTGAATTTCTCTCTCTTCCTCATTAAAGAATGACCCTTGTTGAAAAGAGAAACACCTATTATTTTTTATTTACTTCGAAATCGGAAATAATATTTACTTCTCACTCTTACCAAAGCGGTTAAACTACGCTAAAAAGAGAAGCACTTAGTATTTATTATCCCTAAAATACAGTTGGTGGTCTAACAAGAACTATCATTTTCGAAAAAGTGACTCCTAAATTAGGTCGTGTTACCTACCTGTTATCTGTTAGCCCGCGTTCCGAATTGCGTCAAAAGCGATTATATCGCGAATCAGATTTAAAAAATATGATGACGTGTAAAAGTGTTTGTAAAAACCTACTTACAGAAAATAAATCATTTATCATTTATCATGACCAACGCGCAACGTCACAAATAGTACTCAATAGTCCTTATATTTTGTGACTATTAAATTTGGTCGGATTCGCGATATCAACACATTTGACGCAATTCGGAACGCACCCCGCGTTACCGTAGCCAGTTACCATTATAAAAAAAACTTAATATTTTATTCTATTTTTCTTTATAGAAATGTGTGATGCAACCAAAAAAAATTGCGATCCGTTTGTGATCGTATCCGAATGCCTTTATTATCTTTGGTTTGGTGGAATTCATCGCAAAATGTTCCAAGTTGTTACGATATTTTTTTGATAAACGAATAAATTAAATTATATTGAGAGTAATTTGCCTTAACAATTTTTTTCTGGAAAGTTGTGCAAAAAAAAAAAAATACCGTGATCGTGTGCGGACCCCTGTTATCTATATTGTCTTTGGTTTGACTTTTGACGGGATTGGTTGCAAATTGTTCCATACATGTACGACTTTATTGTAGTAGTAATAAAGATTATATTCAATTGAAAGTAATTTGGCTCGATTGCTTGTTGACTTTTTTGAAATTTTGAATTTTTATATAGAATTAGTACAAAAGCTGTTAACAAAAACCCACGAGATGATTATTTAAAGGTAGGAGTTTTTTTACACCAGCTTAATTGCGTTATACACTGGCGCCGATTCTGTTGTTCACAAACTAAACTAAATTTAAGTTCATGCATCTTTTTCTTTCTATTTCATTAAGAAAAGGACAGAAGATAAATATTAGTTTAGTCCTGTCAAAGATCCACAAATGACAGCCGGGACCAACGGCTTAACGTGCTTGCCGAGACATGGAGGGATCTTGGTATGTACCCATCCACAGAGCAACCGTGGCAAGCGTAGCTTAACCTGATCGATCGACCTGTATTATTTAGCCGCGGGCCCCTCCCGACGTTCTAAATAACCGACGAAAAATTTCTATGTATGGAAAATCTAGTATCATGTGCTGATTTCACGGTTTCAGTTTGTGTTTCGATGTCCCTCCAAACTTGTAGATAGATAGTTTTCAAAAATTTACCTGGTTTTGGTATCTTTACTACTAAGGATACTGAACAGATCATCAGGCCAATCCTTTGGGTTTTCAAACAATGATTGGATAAGTCTTCTGGCTTCTGCAAGTAAAATCCAGGTATGATAGGTATCGCTTCGTTTGGCTCGTTGGTTTCGTCAATGTTTGAATAACCGGATTTTCTGTGTTTTTGCTGAAGTTAAAAAAAATAACATATTAATAAAGTATGCGTGACTCGAGAGGTTGTCTGTGTGGTGCCGGACTTAAAGAATACCACCACCCCTTACTTCCCGTGGGTGTCGTAAAAGGCGACTAAGGATCGTACCGGAGAATGGGCAGCAGCGTTCTCTATGTATTCCACCATCATACCATACTGCGATCACCAACCCGCCTGCCAAGCGTGGCGATTATGGCCAACCCTCCCAAAATTGGGGGAGGCCTATGTCCAGCAGTGGACGTCTATCGGCTGAAACGACAAAAATAACAGGCTGTTATTTAATAACAGATATTTGGATCTGTTATTTTTGTGTAACAGTAACAGTGATAACAGATATCGTGTTTAACCTGTTACAACCCATCTCTAGTTCCCACTGCTGGGGCACAGGCCACAGGCCTCCTTTCTGCGAGAGAGAGTAGGCCATAATTCACCACGCGGGCCGGTAGTGCGTGTTGGTAGATGTCACATAACTTCGAATTTTTGGTTCTAGGACATGCCGGTTTCCTCACGATATTTTCCTTCACCGTTTTGAGAGCAGCAGTGATGATATATTTTACACAAAGTAAAGCGCCTGACTAAGTTCGAACCGACGACCTATAACTGGTGGTTGCCCATACGCCAGCGTAGAGAGCTAAGTGCGCTGACCACCTTGTTCTCATTTCTTGATTCTCTATCTTCCCCTGCTTATCTAGCCCCCACTTTCAGTATATTTGCGCCAACCACAATAGAAATCTACGTTCATCACACAATCGTCTTCTCCAATGTGCCACTCACCGTACAGACTTCATTCACTCTTCTTTCTTCGTTCAGAGTATCTCTCTGTGGAATGCACTCCCCCAGGAAATCAGGATGGCAACCAACCGATTATCCTTTAAAGTTAGCATATTCGCAAGAAGCTGGCAGTATCATCACAACGGTAATATTTGCTCATTGTTTGTCTTATTTCTTTTTAGTAAGTATATTTATGTATTTAAATATATTTATTTGTACTTATATTAATGTGTAATTAGGTATATATTATATTCATAATTTTAATAGGTTTGTGCGTATCTTTATATTTAAAATACTTATTCCTGAATTTTCATGATTGCACCTAACACTGTTTGTCTCTGCATCAACCAAAGGGTGACTGGTAGAAAATGCCTATGGCATTAAGTCCGCCTATGTACATTTATGTGCTTGAAGTATTAAATAAATAAATAAACCCGTAAGTCGCGGCTATGACCACTAGGCCGTCTCCTCGACCTACAACTTTCATCATTACTCTATGTGTTCACTACCTGCTTGATTCTAGACCCACCAAAGTTAAAATTTTTCTTCGATCTACTACGGTTTACTTCTGTATGAAACAGAAGATTTTTTTTCTGGGTCGGAAAGATGAGCTGAATTGATTGTTACGGTTTGCACTTCGATGCACCATCATAGAGATAGAGGTACCGAAGAGCCGATCGCGCCATCGTTAGTTAACTAACTAACGATGGCGTGGGCGGCTCTTCGGTACCTCAAAAAGAGAAGGGCCCTTCCCTTCTCTTTTTGATCGGCATAACATATTTTACCACATCTAGTTTTAAAATAATATTCATGACACAACAACCTCATCTAGTTTTAAAATGTTATTATTTCTTTTGACGAGTAAAAGTGTTTTGCAAACAATTTACAGAAATTAAGTATCATTTTATAAGGTGGTTCTTTCCTATCTCACAAAATGGCCGACCGAAAAACCAAGACGTGTATTTGAGCACTCCATTAACTCACTACTCGATGCTTATATGTTACGACAGTTAACGTGTAAGTTATTTCAACCAAGTAACTATAAATAAACATAAATATTAACTTGGAAGGCAGGCACGAGTAACTTATCTGGGAGATTTATTTGAGAATAATATATTATCTCGCTCATTATCTCATTATTGGATATTAGGGGCTTGTGGCTAAATAATAACAGCCGCATGGGTCGATCGATCAGGTTAAGCTACGCTTGCCGCGGTTGGTCCGTGGATGGGTGACCATCTCCACATACCAATACCCGTCCGTGTCTCGAAAAGCACGTTAAGCCGTTGGTCCCGGCTGTCATTCGTGGATCTTTGTCGTGACGGATCGTCAGTAGCCCGAAACTCTGACAACCAGTCTTGCCAAGTAACAGGTCTGATAGGCAGTCACTCCATGTAACATACTGGTATTCAGCTGCATCACACAGTTGCACAGTTGGGAAAAGGCTAGGTAGATGAAATGATATTATCTCGCTTCGTATTCCCCCTCTTGTTAATTAGGTAAAGTTGCACCCTCTTGCTCTTATTTGATTCATTTTAATTACATATTTCTCAGTAGAGAATTTCTTTGCTGGTTTTACATAACATAAATATCACGCCTGTATTTGCCAAAAGGCTAGGCAGAGGTGTAATCATAATAATCATAATCATTTATGTCGCCAGAGATATGGTACAATTGTTGTTACAATAAAGTAGTACTTTACACATCTCCCCTATAGGAGGCATGCGAAAATTTACAGTTGCAGGAATAATAAAATACAAAATACATAAGTTTTCTGGTCATATTTTATAGTCTTAAAGTAAAAAAACTCACCTTATTTCATTTGCTTTTGAAACTAATATAAGGGAAGTTCTCTCAACCGATGTGGAATATGGTTGTATACTTTGATGGAC
Source organism: Mesoligia furuncula (assembly GCA_916614155.1). Lineage (NCBI taxonomy): Eukaryota > Metazoa > Arthropoda > Insecta > Lepidoptera > Noctuidae > Mesoligia > Mesoligia furuncula. The sequence continues at coordinate 25,077,411 of OU744793.1, forward strand.
ATCCAATAGCTATTCTTTTTATGTAATGCGCTTCACTAGCGCGCGCTAGTATGAATTTCCAATTTCGTAGGGTCTCTTGAAATATATTCACGGTTTTCATTACTGTCAACAAATAAATGTAATTGATTTCTAATAAAGATCCCAATTTCCATTATGTACATAGATACAAGAGTAAGTACTCCTAGTTTTTTAAAGATTCCTAGTTTGTATAATTATACTTAATTAGTATTATTGTCTGTGTGGTGCCGGACTTAAAGAATAGCACCACCCCGTACTTCCCGTGGGTGTCGTAAAAGGCGACTAAGGGAGACCGGAGAATGGGCAGCAGCGTTCTCTATGTATTACACCATCATACCATACTGCGATCGCCAACCTGCCTGCCAAGCGTGGCGATTATGGCAAACCCCCCCCCAAAATTGGGGGAGGCCTATGTCCAGCAGTGGACGTCTTTCGGCTGTAATGGTGATGATGATGATAATTATACACCCACATTTGACCAGTTATGTTTAAGACCCACGTGATAGGGGACGAGCCTATTGCCGTCAACCGGACACGAATCCAGATTCGGGACTGCTACTGAGATATTCCTGATGGAAAAACCCAGTAACACTTTGCCCGACCTAGAGATCGAACCTAGGTGCGTTCAGTAACGCTTGCGCCCACTAGACCAACAAGACAGGGCAGTTTACAGTTGCAAAACATCATCATCATCTGCCTAGCCTTTTCCCAACTATGTTGAAATCGGCTTCCAGTCTAACCGGATGCAGCTGAATAAAAGTATTTTACATGGAGCGGCTGCCCATCTGATCTTCACAACCCAGTTACTGGATACAGTTGCAAAACATATTAACGAAAAAAGTTTCTATGCGAAAGCATAGAAACTTTTTACGCTACTGACTGAAAAGTCAGTAGCGTAATGTTCAGTCAAATCGAAAGAAATACGTATAAAATAACGTTTATTCTGAGACACACAACATATTTGTAGCTAGCAGCGCCCCGCAGTTTCACCCGCATAAGTGTCGATCCCGTGTGAATATCGAGATAAAAACTATCCTGTGTCCTTTCTCGGGACTCAAACTATCTCTATACCAAATTTCATCTAAATCGGTTTAGCTGTTTAAGCGTGAAGAGGTAACAGACAGACAGACACTTTCACAATATTGTTATGGATATGAAAATACACAATCAGCCAATAATGTTCCCACTGCTGGGACGCAGGCCTGGGAGGGAGTGGGCCGTAATCTACCACGCAGACCTAGTGCTTGTTGGTAGATGTCACATGTCTTCGATTTTTTTTTGTTCTACATACCGGTTTTCTCATGATGTTTTTTTTTCGAATTATTCCGTTCTGATCCCCTGAACCCCCCTCCACCCCACCCGCCTCGATCCCCTCCTAGATCGTCTTCTGTTTTAATCTCTGTCTTATCCACTAAAAACTTTCTCATACCGGTTTGAACCGCTTTTTCTTTTGTTTTTGATCCTGAAGGATCGTCAGCAACAAAAATAAGTACAGGGTTTATTGAAATACATAAGTTCGTAATTTCTTATTATAACGGATACGTGTATGTTAGTATTGAGGAACAACGACTCCACATTTTCGTCTTTGTCAAGTCACCGCACCCGGTTTGAACCCTTTTTAATAATTTTACAGATGGCGTTCCTGTACCGTTTTTGAAAGCAGTGGTGATTAAATTATTTACATACACAAAGTAAAGCGCCTGTCTGGCTGGGTTCGAACCCACGACCTACAATTCAATCACACTAATATTATAAAGGCGAAAGTTTGTGAGTGTGTGTGTGTGTGTTTATATGTTTGTTACTTCTTCACGCTCAAACGGCTGGACTAATTTTGATAAAAAATTGTATGGAGGTAGCTGACACCCTGGATTAATATATACCTACGCTACTTTTATCCCGATATTCCCACGGGATCGACATTTACGCGGGTGAAACCGCGGGGCGCAGCTAGTGTTCTATATTTACTTTATTTTTTATTGTTTTCATTATTTTGTTAGATTAATGTTCTTTTTTAGGGTTCCGTACCCAAAGGGTAAAAACGGGACCCTATTACTAAGACTTCGCTGTCTGTCCGTCTGTCCGTCTGTCACCAGGCTGTATCTCAAGAACCGCGATAGCTAGACAGTTGAAATTTTCACAAATTATGTATTTCTGTTGCCGCTATAACAACAAATACTAAAAACAAAATAAAATAAATATTTAAGGGGGGCTCCCATACAACAAACGCAATTTTTTTGCCCCTTTTTGCTCGATATAAAAAATGGCAACAGGTAGGCACTTGAAATATTCACAAAATACTCAGTTGTATTTTAACTTTAATAATAAAAATAAAATAAATATTTAAGGGGGGCTCCCATACAACAAACATGTTTTTTTCGGCGTTTTTGCCTTGTGGTACGGAACCCTTCGTGTGCGAGTCCGACTCGCACTTGGCCAGTTTTTATTGTTTGTATTTCCAGTGCGTGTCCTAAATTAATTTTTTTTTTCAGAAGAATAAATATATATTTTTATATGTTAATCCAGGGTGGATTAACATATAGGCTACTTTTATCCCGATATTCCCACGGGATCGGCATTTGCGCGGGTGTGCTAGTATGAAAATAATAGGAGGGATCAACCCGCACGATACCAAAAAAGAACTAAAAGCCCTCTATTTCTTGTGTCCTTTTGTCTGTGTGTGTTACAAAAATACCACAGACTGTTTTTAAGGGGCTTACATGGCTTGCACGGTCACTGTCGGACTGCATAGAAAAGAAAGAGAAGCGCGATGACATAACACTGGTAATTTATTCCAAAATTAGAAGCAATTATTTAATTACAAAAAATCTATTGTTTGGACTAAAAAATTAAAACACTAGTATTTTAGTATGACGCTTGCAGAATAATCTGACAAAAAATCAGAATGCTTGTATGTATATTAGTATGGTTTTTATTGTAAAAAGAAAGTTTTTAGAGGAATATTCATGATTTTTTTTCTATCGTATCAAATTAGTTGTATTATGTTTTCAACACACTATCTACCTAACATATATCCTGAAGAATATCATATATTTTTCTGATTTTGTTTACTCTAGTCGATCATAAACTTAATTTTAGTGTTTCTAAAACTTGCGTTTTTTGTGTTTAGAGGACCTAAACACAAAAAACGCAAGTTTTAGCCCCTTAAAGAAAGAAGTATTAAAAATAATAAGATCCTTCACTGCTCGTATCTTTCTATTTATATCAGGCAATCCTCTTTGACGTCAGTCCGCCAATGTACCAATTTACACAGAAATTACCATGTAATAATCTGGTAGAGGGTTTTCAACTTTACCTCTATATAAGTATGGTTCGAGTTAGCTTGTCTGAATGTTGCTGTGCCATACTATTTTCTCCTTTGAATTTTATAGGGTGTTTTCAGTGTATATTTTCTTAGATTTTGTAGTTTTGTATGTAATTTTAATGGTAATATAGGATTAGAGAGAGAAAGTCGTTCTATTTATGCCAGAGACGTTCCTTGGAAATATAATTAGCGCCTGGTTTATATTGAAAGTAGGTAAACTGTATCTTAAAGTTTATTTTCCCTTATCACGATTAGTGATATTTTATTCACATGTCATTACCATCTAGTCTATTCGCTAATAAGTAATTTAAAATTAACTTAAACTCAAACTCAAAGCATTTACTTCAATTAAACCATTTAGAGCACTTTTGAGTTGTCAAGGAGTCGATCAGTCAGAAAATATGAAGCTAGTTGCCCATTCCAAAGGTAGTAGGTACCTGTGGAGAAAAGCGGGCAAGAAACTCTATGGAGACTCTTTAAATTATATTGTTACTAAAATATCAGATACATCATTAATTAATAAGCTAAAGTGCTAAGTAACTATGTATAACATTAAGAAATCATCCAATAACGTCTTTCGTGTTCACTTTATAAGGAACATAATAACCGTGTTCTTTAGTCAGCACTTTTTTTTTTTTTTTTTTGATGGCAAATCATCAAATGACTCCTCCCGCTCTGGGTGGAGCGGAAGGGAGTGTCAGACTCTTACTGACTAAAACCCACCCGTGTTCCTTCCTTAGCCCTTTATGTGCCGGGCCAACGGTAGCCCTTTCGGACAATCCCACTGACCCGGCAGGCTTCGGCCCTAAGGGGCCCCTTCTCGATGCTGACATCTCTTTGAGGCGCGCGTGGAACACGTACGCGCCGTCCGGCACGGGCCTGGTCCTGATCGGACGGTGAGCTACCCATTACTCTCCGCCCGCAGGCCCGCGCCTACGGTGGCCGGGAGTCGTCACGCGGCTCCCGACGCCTGGGGCGTCCCCCGCGGCGGCTGAGACGGGAGGTTCTCTCCCTGAACCGTCCCGCCACCTCCTTCGCTAGCATGACTGCTTCGCAAAAGGAGGTGACTGCCTCCAACTCCCTCTCGCCCCGGACCATGGCTTACACCAGGGCCGGACGCGAGAGGTCGCCGTCGCTGCCGATCGCCTCTACGAGGACACGGCGGTGCTCCGCCCAAGCGGGGCAGACCTCCACCGTGTGCTCCACCGTGTCCTCTGGGCGATCCTGGCAATGGTGACACCCGGGCGTTTCCTCCCGCCTGATGATGTGCAGGAACCTCCCGAAACGCAGTCTGCACTTGCACTGCAGTTTAAAATTCAAAAGTTATGATTTTATATTTATTTGAGAAAAATTTAGCTTCGTTGTCTATTGTAGAAGCTGACATTGATATTGGCAACGTTTTTGAAGGAAGCACGTTATTTTTATTTATTTATTTTTACATAAAACTGGATAGAATAAGAAATAAGTGCATATGAGGAAGTTTGAAAGTAGCACCGGTAACTGAAAAGTTGTGTGGGAATTGGTTGTCATGGTATGGGCATGTGTTACGAAGAAATGAGGAAAATGTCGTGAGGTTTTTTGTAATGATTCAGTTTTGCGTATGGATGTCGATCGCTATAAAAGTAGGGGAAGACCAAAGAAACGATGGATGGATTCTGTGAATGATGATATGGTTAGAAAGGGGGTGTCTACCGAGATGACGACTAATAGAGAAGTATGGAAGAAAAAGACATGTTGCGCCAACCCCAAATAAATTGGGATAAGGGCAGGAGAATGATTTATTTAAACATAAAACGGCCTAGGCCAAGTACAGTAGCTAAAGACACAAACACATAGATAAGTTAAGTACAATGAAGAAAAGTATGCAACTACTCAACAGTCATACGCTCATCTCATAATACTCCAAACATACTGGCAAAATATAAAGTAACTATGTTACTACTCTCTGAAATGTGAATTAATTATAATTAAACTAAACTATTGAAATATTAATGCTCAATCTCGACATGTTGATTTTTAATAATTATTATTTTCCTCAAATTCATTCAATGTTATTTCTCATTTTTTATCCTGCCTACACTATTAATTGCAATATGAATGCTCAATCTTGATATTATGTCAATTTTATTTTTTTCCCTTCTAATTTTATAATATGTGTTCATCATTTATAATTTATTTTCTCTATTTTTATCGTGTTTACACCTAAATATATGTGCATGCTGTGGTCTCCTGTAATTAATGGTGCATACGTATAAGAACCTTTTTTAGGGTTCCGTAGTCAACTAGGAACCCTTATAGTTTCGCCATGTCTGTCTGTCCGTCCGTCTGTCTGTCGTACTGTCGTAATCTCTGTGACCGTTAGCACTAGAAAGCTGAAATTTTGTAGGAGTACGTATATCAGTTACGCCAACAAAGTGGTAAAATAAAGTTTTGGAAGATATTTTTTTTTGGGGTAGCTCCCCTACATGTGAAGTGGAGATGAATATTTTTTTCATCATCTACCCCATCGTGTGGGGTATCGTTGAATAGGTCTTCTAAAATGGCTTAGGGGTTGCTAAAATTATTTTTCGATTTAATGCTCCATTTACGAAATATTAAAGTTTAAAGTGCAAATTTTTGTTCCAGTAGGGCGTCCCCCCCCTCTAAAAGCTAAACTACTAGCTTGAAAAATCTGGAAAAATTCTCGATGAAAGTGCATTTCATGAACTTTAAAGGAAAAGTATAGCGGTTAAGATAACTTTATTAGTTTAGCAGTAATAGTCGTTGAACTTGGGTGTTGGATAATTTTGTACCAAATACAAAATCCTTAGCATTAATCCTTTAAAGTGACTAAGATGAGGTAGTTGCTTGTTTATAATGGGTAAAGACTTGCATTGAAAACCAAAATATGTTTTTTTTTTACCTATTCAGAACAAAGAACAACAGAATCGTACTACATTGTGATAACGGGCTACTACGGAACCCTACACTGTGCGTGGCCCGACACGCACTTGGCCGGTTTTTTAAAGAACATTTTTTAATTTGTTTGCCCAACAACGTAAATAACGCAATGAATATTGTTTGACTGTCAAAATGAAATCCATTGCTGATAGTGTGTTACGCAATTATCGAGCTCTTCAGTAAGCTGAGGGAGACAACACACTAAAACCCAATTTATATCTCCGTGTGTAAATTATAAACGGGTGAGTTATTTCCCTACAAAATAGATGCAAAATACAGCGCTAATAGAATACCTCCATTTTGTATATCACAAAATTTTCGCACAAACACTTAGACTGCATTTGAAAGCTTCGGAGTGGAAGTCCGTGTAGGAGCGTTAGATCCTTTTATCTGCAAAACAAATGACTAGTACACTGTGAACCACAATTTGGTACACAGTTTATTTATTCTAGGATTAAGTGTGAAGAATGGAGGTTGATTAAGTGGTCGGGCGTTTATTTCGTTTTCGCTGTGGGTGTTAACAAGTACTTAATCCCCGACGAAAGACAGAGGGGTTTTATAAGTTTAACGTGTTTATAGTGGCTGTGTTTTTGTTTGTGGCATCGTAGCTTACAAATAGGTGAACCGATTTTGATTTTTGAAGTGAAACTTCTAAGACGACGAGAATACGTTTAAAAAAAAAACGTACGATACGTTTAAGAGAAAATTCCCTCTTATTCTTATTTTGTTAAGAAGTTTCACTTCAACCGCGTGTTCGATGCAGCACTTTTTTTTTAGTGGTATCGGAAGTTTTAGTAACTATAATTCGAGAAATTTTGTAACCGTTTGAAGATTATCAGCTGTTTTCTGCTTCATGAAGAGATGCGACCATCTTCTACAGGTTTTATCGAGTCGTAATTTGGTATTCTGTTACTTAAATATAAATAGAAGGCCATAGTAACCTTGAACTGATGCTGCAGTGTGGATTGGATACCCAACTCCCTCACCAACTTACCGCAGAAGTATCGTGCTGGTGCTCATTGCTAATAGTTTATAGATATGGTGATCAGGGTTTGATGATGGGTTAGAAAAATGGAGTGGCGATAAATACGTTGCTAGTTTCACTGTGGGAAAGTACGTACAGCTGCGTAGATCTAAGCGAGCCACGTGTCGATAGTAGCGTGTCTACTAGTAATAAAAAAGGTAAGGTATGGTAAACTAGGCTAATAAAAACGCCAAACAAACGAGGTTTATATCCAGCAATAATGAATGTATGCTATTGTAGAAAGGATAGCTGCTGTTAACTTCCTATTTTAACTAGCAGTCGTCTGACGTCACGACGCTTTGATCAAAATATTACCTACAAGTTATTTTAAACTTAAAGGGCCAATACATATAATTTTACTTTTAGAGGTTTTTGTGTCGGGGTATTTTTACTTTTTCTTTTTATAATAAAATGTCACTCACAATGGGCCTTATAAGAAGGCTAAAAGTCACCCAAAGGGCAATGGAGAGGGCTATGCTTGGAGTTTCCCTGCGTGATCGAATCAGGAATGAGGAGATCCGCAGGAGAACCAAGGTAACCGACATAGCCCGAAGAATTGCCAAACTTAAGTGGCAGTGGGCAGGGCACATTGCTCGCAGAACAGATGGCCGATGGGGCCGAAAGGTTCTGGAGTGGCGACCGCGAACCGGAAGACGTAGCGTTGGAAGGCCTCCCACAAGGTGGACCGATGACCTTGTAAAGGCCGCAGGAACCCGTTGGATGCGGGAAGCACAGGACCGGTCGAAGTGGAGGTGCTTGGGGGAGGCCTATGTCCAGCAGTGGACGTCTTTCGGCTGAAATGATGAATGATGAATAAAATGTTGTTTTATTGGACTAGTTTAAATAGTTTCAGTTTTGATTATAATAAGTGGTTTAATGTTAAGCCTTCGTTGTCTTTGTTATCGTTATAGACAAAACTTACTAAGTAGTTAGTAAACTTAGTAAGGCAGCATTAATTAAAATATATTAACAATACTTTCTCAATTTATTGGGATATTTCATTAAGCTCAAATTCAGCGCTAACGGTGCTATTAAAAACAAACCATCGTTTATTTATAGCAATAAAATTATATTCTTCATAAATTTTATTCTGACGCTAATGAACAATAAAAACCAAAGTAAAGTCCTATTTATTTTTCTTTAAAAACACTTTGGAGAACGTTTTTTTCTTACGCAACATTTTTTTTTGTGGAAAAATGGCTTGATTGATGTGTTTACTTACCGACTTTGAGCAATTGCTCATTTCACTGCTAGCGTGGTAAAATGAGGAAAGATCTGTAAAGTAGTCAATTTGCCAAGCGAACCGAGCTGCTTAAAATAACCCACCATTATAGTAACGTGAGACGACTTGCAGAATGAAAAAATAATTTATTTTTATAGTCTGCAAGTCATCCTAATGATGATTATCTTTTCTGTTTATGTGTGACAATGTTGTGATGATTAAATAGTTTGTAAGATTTTTTTTTTTATTTCCACAGTAACACTTTTGCTACTTATTGTACCTTTTCTCATATTGATAGTAACGTGAGACGACTTGCAGAATGAAAAAAAAATATTTTGATTGTCTGCAAGTCATCCTAATTGGGCCATAGCTGCTAGAGATTTGCGAAAAAAAAATTGGGGGGCTCCAGAAAAAAATATATTGTCAAAGTGGGCGGTGGGCAAAATTAGAAGGTTAATAACCTATGAACTATAATATTAATTATTCAATTAATTATTTTATTATAATAAGTAAACTTTCTGTGTATACTTTATTGTGTCCGCCAGTTGAAACTCTGTTGCACTGAGTTTGACGTGCCGAAACTCTTTGGAAGTGAAGTCTGTGTGTTCCATAATGTTGTCTTTGAAGTCAAAACTTATTTAAATATACAAACTTTAAACATTCTGCTTAATTAATGGCACACTTAAACTGCTTTTTTTAAATTAAAATTGTTTTGAAACTAATATGTGTCTGCTTCACCCGACGTTTTTAATGATGCCAGTAATGATTAGCTGAGATATTTAACATTATTTTAAATGATTATGGAATCTGTTTTGCGTTGTGAATTCGAAACGTGGCAGGCCCAATGTGATGTTTAACGATTATTGTTTTTAAGGCACTCCTTCTTCCGTCAGGTTTTTTTCTTTTCAGTTTATGGAAAACAGCTCCAGGTCTGTCCCTAAGGATGTTTATTATAGATGAAGAGCCGTACGGTGTAAACCCGTACGACATTTCATACAAACCTTCAAGCTCTTATTTTTCGAAATAATTGAACCGATTTTAATGAAACTTCATACGCATAAGCAGAATACAAAGGTCTAAAAAGTTAGTAGAGAACATTTTCGAAAAATAGGTTACAGCCAAGTTAGACCGATATTTACCATAGAAACAGTGATTTCCAGTTATCTTTTTTTAAATAATAATTATTTTTTAAATTTCCCAAATGTTCTCTATATTTTTTATCCCGATATTCCTACGGGATCGACACTTATGTGTTTGAAACCGCGGGGCACTGCTATTATTATTATAATTAGGCAATCGTCATCTTGGATTTTACAATATTCCAAAAATGAGGCATAGTTTGCGATGAAGCTCCACAGACGCACTATGGTTCATCGAAATACCACCTTTTGATTAAGTTATACCTGCAGTGGCCCCCTCTCGAGTCATCATCATCATCATTTCAGCTGAAAGACGTCCACTGCTGGACATAGGCCTCCCCTAAAACGGGGGGTTTGCCATAATCGCCACGCTTGGCAGGCGGGTTGGCGATCGCAGTATGGTATGGTGGTGGAATGCATAGAGAACGCTGCTGCCCATTCTCCGGTACGCGCCTTAGTCGCCTTTTACGACAGCCACGGGAAGTATGGGGTGGTGGTATTCTTTAAGTCCGGCACCACACAGACAACCTCTCGAGTCACGAATACTTTATTAATATGTTATTTTTTTTTAACTTCAGCAAAAACACAGAAAATCCGGTTATTCAAACATTGACGAAACCAACGAGCCAAACGAAGCGATACCTATCATACCTGGATTTTACTTGCAGAAGCCAGAAGACTTATCAAATTCTTTGTTTGAAAACCCAAAGGATTGGCCTGATGATCTGTTCAGTATCCTTAGTAGTAAAGATACCAAAACCAGGTAAATTTTTGAAAACTATCAATCTACAGGGTTGCAGGGACAAACTGAAACCGTGAAATCAGCACATGATACTAGATTTCCCTTACATATACATTTTTCGTCGGTTATCTATAACGTCAGGAGGGGCCAGTAGTTAAACAATAACAGTTTACATACCGTGACCCCTCCGTGCCTCGGAAAGCACGTTAAGCCGTTGGTCCCCGGCTGTCATTTGTGGATCTTTGACAGTCGTTACGGGTAGTCAGAAGCCCGAAAGTCTGACAACCAGTAAAACCAACCAACCAGTCCAAGGGGTATCGTATTACCCAGTAACTGGGTTGTGGAGGTCAGATAGGCAGTCGCTCCTTGTAAAATACTGGTATTCAGCTGAATCCGGTTAGACTGAAGCCGACCCCAACATAGTTGGGAAAAGGCTAGGCAGATGATGATGATGAGTTACCAGCGATAAATGAAAAGAGAAAGTTACTGAATGAATAAGCTATCGTACGCAAGGGCGATTTTTAATCGCACACAGTATTTGAAACTCACTACTAAGCGCCGAAGGTAGAAAATCCAACAGAGCGAATAATGTGTTCTGACGTGCTGGGATGCGCTCTGTTGGATTCTCTGTGCTCGGCTCAACACCGAGAAAAAAAAATCATCATCAGTCATCATCTACCTAGGCTTTTCCCAACTATGTTGAAGTCGGCTTCCAGTCTAACTGGATGCAGCTGAATACCAGTATTCTACATGGAGCGACTGCCTATCTGACCTCCACAACCCAGTTACTGGGTAATACGATTCCCCGTGGTAAGACTGGTTGTCAGACTTTCGGGCTTCTGACTACCCGTAACGGCTGTCAAAGATCCACGAATGACAGCCGGGGCCAACGGCTTAATGTGCTTTCCGAGGCACCGAGGGGTCTCGGTATATTGTAAAGATGGTCACCCATCCCTGTGGATGGGTAACTGGATTGGATGGATGGCGTTGCTTAACCCGATCGATGTTATTATTTAGCCACGGGCCCCTCCGGTGAGTTGAAAATCCAGTGTGCGACAAAAATTCGTCGCATTCGGGCTTTTTTTATATTGAGGACCACGCCATTTTTAGGGTTCCGTACCCGAAGGGTAAAAACGGGACCCTATTACTAAGACTCCACTGTCCGTCTATCTGTCTGTCTGTTACCAGGCTGTATCTCATGAACCGTGATAGCTAGACAGTTGAAATTGTCACAGATGATGTATTTCTGTTGCCGCCATAACGGCAAATACTAAAAACAGAATACAATAAATGTTTAAGGGGAGCTTACATACAACAAACGTGTTTTTTTCGGCGTTTATGCCTTGTGGTACGGAATCCTTCGTGTGCGAGACCGACTCGCACTTGGCCAGTTTTTAATAATACATCGTATTACAGGAGCAATATCGAGAAAATAACAAACACTAAGATTTATATGGAGGGTGATGATGTGATGTATGGTTTGACAACCGTTACATTATTTTGGCTAAAACATGCGCCATGTTTAACAATAATTTTCGGCTTTTTCAGATACAAGAAGGACATATTAAAAAAATCTAATGCATATGGTGCTCAAAAAGAGCCCGTTACAAAGCTGTTGGTATGAAAGTTTAATTTATTAATCGTTTATAATAATACAAATATTTGTGTTTTTTTTTTTGTTTTTGAGTGTTTTTTTTTAATAATAATTTTAGTCTAAAAAATTTTATGTACTTAACTGATCCTTCAGAATAAAATACGCATTCTCACTGAATGTAGGTATACACATATGTATCTTTCGGCGTTTTATGCCTTGTGGTACGGAACCCATCGTGTGCGAGTCCGACTTGCACATGGCCGGTTTTTTTGTGTTTGTGTTCTTTCTACGACGCCGACGTCATGTTTACCGCCAATAAACGTATTTTCTTTACTATCTTTCCGTCAAATAGACAAATAGACCTTGGCGTTTTATGACGCTCACGCGACATTCAACCTTAGGGTGATAGCATAAATTACAAAGTTGACTCTTCTGCCAACTATTAATATTGTCTCAAAACTGCAGGGCCGTGTATTTCAAGGGACAAAAGGTGGCATAAATTATCGAGGGAAGGACGAGTAAGTCATTACAGAATGTTTGTTGACAGATCAATACTACGGCGAATTTCACCGATGAAAATGAACGCGATCAGCACATCTAAACCGCGTTCAAGAGCTGTCTGTGGTAACGATTCTGTTGTTCACAAACTAAACTAAATATAAATTCAATGCATCTGTTTCTTTCTATTTCATTAGGAAAAGGACAGAAGATAAAGGAGACTGAAACGATTACTTACATACAATCTTGGGCCTGGGTGTAAAAAGATGAAAGTAGTGTCAATTAATAGCATATAATTATATTATCAACCTTTCATTGAAAACTCTGCGGATTTTGTCAATCTGAGAACAGAGATATAAGAGATTAAGTAAAGGTGAGGTTATGTTACACTATTTGGCTCCACTGTACTAGTTCACCCGCTCGTCCGAAGCTTGACTATTCTAATAGTAATACATGTTATGTTAAACACTTTCACAAAATCCCGCACTTAGGAAACGCGTAATTTTTGAGAAAAAATTATTAAAGTTATAGAAAATTCGACATATTTACATTATAAAATTGACATTTTACCATAGATAATGTACGAATTTCACTTTTAGGTCGTTCCGTTTTACGTTTAAACAAAGTGACTGCGGCTTTTAGTGTTTTTTTTATTATGAATACTGTACGTTTTCTAACTTTAATTCATTTTTAACTGGGTAACGAAACGTAACAGAAAGTAAGTGAGGGAGGTTGACGTTTGACAGTTGTCATTCATCGTTTTCAATTAGTTTTGTTTTTTTTTGTGTTTCTGATTACACTACACACTAAACCAACATAATATACAAAAATAACACATTTGTAATGACAACTTAGGATGCAAGAGCGAGCGAAGCGAGCTCGGGACTTGGGGTACCCCGACTCGGACAGATTAGGTTCGAAGGGGATGACGGGGGCTCAAGTGAGCGAGCAAAGCGAGCGAACGAGCCCCAGTCATCCCCGAAGTTGGAAGCAGGCGAGACCCATACCATTTTTTTATTACATTTTCAAACTCAAATGGGTCCCGCCTGCTTCCAACTTTTATTTAATTTAAAATGGCCTTGTTTTTAGCTTTTCAGTTTTTTTTAACTTATTTTTTTTATCGCAGTCGGGTTTTTTTTGTTTTTTTAATTACTTGTTCAGTAATTAATTGATATTTTATTTATTAATATGACTGTAATCATATGCAATAGCATATAGTAGTGCATTTAATTACTTTGAGTTATTTATTTAGTGCAAAGGTTTTAATCGATTACACAATTACGAAATTGTGTAAACGATAACTCAATCGATAATCTCACGAAAACTATCTTTCTCATATTTCTCCGCTTCCAGATTGCGGATTGAGGTGATTTTTCATATTCTAAGATAAAAAAATATGACAAATTTTTTAGAACATATCTCAATTCATTACATTTGGGCCCACCATTTTCCATCTCCTTTTAGTTTAGTCCTGTCAAATTAATTAGCGCCTGACACTACTCCATATACTACATCAGCTACGCGGATGATATGGTATTGCTGAGCCCATCGATCAGTGCACTTAGGAGGCTTGTTCGCATCTGTGAGGACTATGCGGTGGCTCACGGCCTCAGGTACAATGCGACGAAGAGCGAGCTACTGGTTTTCAAAGCGGGTAACAAATATTACGATACTGTCCCACCAGTCATCTTGGGGGGCGCTCAGCTTTCCAGGGTCACGAAATTCAAGTACCTGGGGCATTGGGTCACCGATAGTCTGTCCGACGATGTAGACGTGGAGAGGGAACGCAGAGCATTGGCAGTTCGATGTAATATGCTGGCTCGTAGGTTTGCACGTTGTACTAGGGAGGTGAAAATTACACTCTTTAGAGCGTATTGCCAATCCATGTACACGTGTGCCCTATGGGTCAGCTATACAAAAAGCTCGTACGATGTTCTGCGAGTCCAGTACAACAACGCCTTCAGAGTTGTGTTGGGGCTGCCGCGCTTTTGCAGTGCGTCGGGGATGTTCGCGGAGAATGGCGTGCCAGATTTTTACGCACTGATGCGGACACGGATAGCATCCCTGATGCGGCGAGTGCGCGACAGCTCCAACAGCTTGGTGGCTATAGTAGCCGACAGGACAGACAGTCCAATGATGTGGAAATGGATGACCACTCATCGTGCATCATTCCAATATTTTAAATAAGTTGTTTCGTAGAGTATTTTTTGTGTTGCTATGTGTTTTTATGTATGTATGTATGTTTTTTGTGTATAAAATTGTAATGTGTGTTGTTTTATGGACTTATGGTCTGAAATAAATGTATTATTATTATTATATAAGTTTGTGATTAAAAACTTGCCTACTAACATTACGTCAATTTACGTCAAGCTATGATAAATTTGACAGGACTGAACTAAAATTTATCTTCTGTCCTTGTCTTAAGGGAATAGAAAGAAAAATATGCATTGAGCTTAAATTTAGTTTAGTTTGTGAACAACAGAATCGCCACAAGTGTCAATATTCCCCATGAATGATGACACTGACTGCTCTTTAGCGCGCTAGATTTACTGATCGCGTTCAGTTTTATTGGTAAAATTCGCCTTTAATCGCGTTCAAGAGTTGTCAGTGTCAATATACCCCATGAATGGTGACACTGACTGCTCTTTAGCGCGCTAGATTTACTGATCGCGTTCAGTTTTATTGGTAAAATTCGCCTTTATTCGCGTTCAAGAGCTGTCAGTGTCAATATTCCCCGTGAATAATGACACTGACTGCTCTTTAGCACGATAGATTTACTGACCGCGTTCAGTTTATTTGGTAAGATTCGCCTTTAATCGCGTTCAAGAGCTGTCAGTGTCAATATTCCCCATGAATGATGACACTGACTGCTCTTTAGTGCGCTAGATTTACTGATCGCGTTCAGTTGTATTGGTAAAATTCGCCTTTATTCGCGTTCAAGAGTTGTCAGTGTCAATATTCCCCATGAATGATGACACTGACTGCTCTTTAGCGCGATAGATTTACTGATCGCGTTCAGTTTTAATGGTAAAATTCGCCTATATTCGTGTTCAAGCGCTGTCAGTGTCAATATTCCCCATGAATGATGACACTGACTGCTCTTTAGCGCAATAGATTTACTGATCGCTTTCAGTTATATTGGTAAAAATCGCCTTCAATCGCGTTCAAGAGTTAGATAGATAGATAGATAGATAGATAAAACGTTTATTCAAGAGTTGTCAGTGTCAAATTTCTACCTCAATGATGTCACTCTTAAACGCGGTTTAGATGTGCTGCTTACGTTCTGTTTCTTTGGTGAAATTCGCGCATAAAATTTGGTATGTATGATTTAAATAAAAATTAAATTAAATTGGTTATAGGAATAAGAAACCACGAAATCAAAATACTAGTTCCAAGAATGAGAAACGAATTGGAAAAATACTGGTAAGTAAAGTCAAAGTCAAAGCATTTATTTTCAAATAGGCACTTAACAGGCACTTTTGAACGTCAAAAATTACTAAAATAGAATTGATTCTAGTCGCCCATTCCAAAAGGTAGATTTCGTATGGAGAAGAATGGGCAAGAAACTCCACCGTTACTCTTTTAAAATGTTTTACAATATTTTGCATATACATTAATTAAAACAAAATGTTTCGTTGTTTTTAGCATCTTTTAAAAATAAATATTGACACAAGTACTCCTTACGATTAGCATTTATTTATATTCTGTTATTGCAGAAAAATCTTTTATATGGAAGTATTTATAACAAGAAATATCGTGGAAGTGAAAAGTATCAGTAAGTTATTAAGCTATACAGCACGATGAAGGGCCGATTTTTATTACAGTCCGGCCGTCGGGAGAATGCGTTCCTGACACTGTCAGTGCAACCATTCCAGTAGTCACACTAATATTATAAAGGCGAAAGTTTGTGAGTGTGTGTTTATATGTTTGTTACTTCTTCACGCTCAAACAGCTAGACCAATTTTTATAAAATTTGGTAAGGAGGTAGCTGAGATCCTGGATTAACATATAGGCTACTTTTTATCTCGATATTCTAACGGGATCTACACTTATGCGGGTGAAACCACGGGGCGCAGCTAGTTATCTAATAAAGATCAAATTGGAAGACACGTATTCCATTGTATGAAACTGACAGGTGATAAGAAAGCATTCTCTTATTGGCCAAACTATAGTCAGATAGGTTTGCTAAAACTGAAGAGTACATACGGCGTTTTGACATATTTTCCAAACAGAAGCTGTCTCACATTAATTTACTTCTTAGATAAAAGTTAAATCGACGATTTGATATCAGCCCTTAATCATTTATTAATTAGTTACAGATATGATGAAACAGAAGAAAATAGTCAGAATACTGGAGGCTTGCTGGTACGTTAAAATAACAATTAAAGGCTACGTACGCACAGACAGGAGGCTTGTTTAGCGCCTAGAGCCTAGCGAGACGGGGGCTTGCTTAGCGCCTAGAGCCTAACGAGACGGGGGCTTGCTTAGCGCCTAGAGCCTAGCGAGGCGGTGGCTTGCTTAGCGCCTAGAGCCTATCGAAACAGGAGCTTGCTTAGCGCCTACACCCAGCGAGACGGGTGCTTGCTTACTGCCTAGAGCCTAGCAAGACAGGGAGCTTGCTTAGCGCTTAGAGCCTAGCGATAGAGGGGGCTTTCTTAGCGCCTAGAACCTAGCGAGACAGGGGCCTAGTTTAGCGCCTAGAGGCTAGCGACACAGGGGGCTTTCTTAGCGCCTAGAGCCCAGCGAGACGGGTGCTTGTTTAGCGCCTAAATCCTAGCGAGACAGGAGGCTTGCTTAACGCCTAGAGCCTAGTAAGGCACCTGGCGAGTAGCGAAGTGAAACGAACGCTCTAAAATTTTCGCTACCTACTGCACTGCTCGTTTGGCGCCTTCGGTAATCACCTAGCGTGTATCGAAGGATGTTAAGTCAAATCTGCTGTCAGGGTGTACGTAGACTCAGGCCGAAGCCGAAGCCACCCAGCTAGGAGCTTCGCTTGGTGCCACGCTTGATGAGTAACGTATCAAACTTCAGTGTGGAATAATTCTAACCAACGCGTATTCTAATGTAATGAGCATTAGAATACGCGTTGGTTATAAGCAGTTACAAGCAGTGGTGGCTAAGTGGTAACGGCCGTGACTGACGAATTGTAGGTCATAGATTTGAACCCAGACAGGCGCTTTACTTAAGGCTGCTTTTTCCATCGCCACTATAAATTTTATTCGAGGAATAAAATTGACGTTTGACAATTTTTTATGAAATAACTGTCAACTTTCAAAATTATTCCTCGAATAAAGTTATCAGATAATTGAAAAATCAGCCCTTATTGTAAATTATTTCATCACCTGGTCTCAAAACGGTGAAGGAAAACATCGTGAGGATACCGGCATGGCCTAGAACCAAAAATTCGAAGACATATGACATCTACCAACCCGCACTGGGCCTGCGCGGTGGATTACGGCCCACTTGGTCTCACCGAGAGGAAGCCGGGACACAGGCCTCCTTCCACAGCACTGGGAAAATTATAGGCTGCTTATGCACGAGTTGGTTCGCTAGTAGCCCTTAGTACTAAAGTACTTAATTAAAAAACTTTGACTTGAATAATATATACTATCGACTTTACAGTTTCATCTTATTTCTAGCACTATTACAATATTTGACAATTGCTTGAACGTTCGAATGGAACACACCAGCAATTCTGACCAGCCTGTGTTACAAAAGGTAGGGCTACACAGATAGCTTCTACAGTACTAACCCCAAAGTCACGAGCTACATGCTCAAGCGACACGAATCTTGCGACAGCAACTGGGGGGGGAGGGAAAGAAGTTGTTTAGAGAGAGCCACGAGTCACCGTGATGCGACTTGCGGCGCGACAGACGGAAACTGACGACGCGAGCGACTTCCGGGTTAATACTGTACTAACCCCGAAGTCACGAGCTACATGCTCAAGCGACACGAATCTTGCGACAACAATGGGGGAGGGGGGGGGGAGGGGAAGAAGTTGCTTAGAGTGAACCACGAGTCACCGTGACGCGACTTGCGGCGCGACAGACGGAAACTGAAGACGCGAGCGCGTGTCGTAAATCACATCGCCCGAGACGGTGAATAGAGGGGCGCACTTCTTGTAATTTTAAGAACGTTCACAGTCTGATCTAAGTTTAATCTGTCAAAAATACCTCTTCTTCTTCTTAGCGTGTCGATAGCAATCTAAATTTACTCGGCCCAGAATTCGGCTACTTGTTTGGCGCCTTCATCACCGTCCATCAGTTCCTGTAACGTGCAGCTGACAGGACACGCAGGACACGATATTAAGTGTCCCATCGTTTGTGGGACAGCACCACATTTATACTCCAAGGCGGAGTCGTCTATGAATCTCCACCTGAACAGGTTTTCTTTGCTTCGGCCTACCTGGGTCCGGAGTCTGTTTAAAGACTTCCAGATTACCCAAGGTAACTCATGTCCAGTTGGGAGATCTTCAGCGGGTGGGTCGAACGGTTTGGGTAAGGTAGCACTGTCTCGCCACAGCTTCAGTCTCTCTTGTGATGGTCCGCCAGAGAGTGGAACGACACACTTTAAAAAACTGTTTCGGCTTTTCAGCCTTTGTGGTACAAGGATGTTGTCGTGCAAAGGGTGTCGTGTGTCGGAGACCATTTTGGCTCTTTCGCTGGAGCTTGCCACCGCTCTGCGAACCACTGGTGGCGCTATTCCTGCTAGCGGATACAGCATTTGTACCGTAAAAATACCCCTGATTTCCCAACATTTTTCACAAGTTTTTGACATTGATTGTAATTGAAATGAGATTGCGACTAAATGAATGTTTTTAATTACGTGAATTGCCCTTCAGGGCCTAAGCGAAGACCTACCTGTGTGTCTTCGACCTTAAATATTTATGCAATAACTGTTTAACATTATTAAAATAAAGCAATAATACGTTTCAGACCGCATCCCGCCAACCACATTATATTGTGACCGGCAAACTCCAATTAATTAAAATGCACTTTAATTTCAATTATGGTACCTACGGGCGGCGAAAGTACAAAGTACTCGTAAAATAAGCATGCACTTACTTACTATAACTGTGTATGCAGAGTTGTCACGTCTTTGTTATCGTATGAAGACTGTGTTTTAAATAAATAATGACTATAATACAATGAGAATAACGATTGCCTGTAGAGTACATGAATCTTTAATAATTAATTGTCTGCAGATTTCGTTAAATTGCTGTCTGTTATAATAGGTACGTCATACAACTTTGTGCTGAACAATTACGTTTATATTATTGCAGGAGAATATTCTAGACGCTATACAAAATCACGACCAGGGTCAGGAGAGTGAAATGTAAGTGTTTTTGGTGTTACGAGATGGGCCTTCATCGTGAAAGGCCAATCGAAGTCTATCATAACTTTCTTGTTGACTTAAATGACATCGAAAGTCATAACAAATCATTGCACGAAACTGTTCTCGCGTTAAATTCATGCTGACGTGACACAGACAATTTTCAATTTGCCGCCAAATCGTAAACAAATGACAAATGAATAAAATACATATACAATAATATTGGCAAAGAGTCCCATTTTCAAAATTTGAACTTATAATTTTATTATGTCGTTTACAAGTGGCCAGTTCTAAAAACTTGCAGTGTCGCCCTCGTATAGTGAATTAAATTATTAGTAGAAATAGATCGATGCCCAAACACAATTAAATTCATTTTGCAAGTGTGCTTTTTTATCGAAGGCTGCCTGTCCTTTCGGGTTGAGCGGTGCAAACTTAGAAAAACACTAACCAATAGAACTGTAATAGATTCCAGCCTAACCCTATAAAAGTTTTGTAAAGCTTTACTGTTGCTACGCCGTAGCTAGTGCTCGTGCTACGAAGCAGTGCTACGCCAGCTACGCGTGACATCACACTAATATTTTAAAGGCGAAAGTTTGTGAGTGTGTGTGTGTTTATATGTTTGTTACTTCTTCACGCTCAAACGGCTAGACCAAATTTGATAAAATTTTGTATGGAGGTAGCTGACACCCTGGATTAACATATAGGCTACTTTTTATCCCGATGTTCCCACGGGATCGACATTTACACGGGTGAAACCGCGGAGCGCCGCTAGTTTTTTAATATTTTCATTATGATTGGGTTTGTTTTAGTAACCTGCGGATAATTGTTGCTGTGATTTTGAAGTTTTATTTAATATTCATAAAATTAAATTACAGAGGCCAGCGCCAAGCTATGGTTATAATGTAAGTTATGGAAAGATCAATGATTTGTAATATCATATCAATTACTAGCTTCTGCCCGCGACTTCGTCCGCGTGAAATTCGTACTTTCCTCTTATAATTTCGAAAATGTATGTTTATGATTTTTATTATTTATTTAGATATACTTACATAAGTATTCGAGCCATTTTTAGGGTTCCGTAGCCAAATGGCAAAAACAGAACCCTTATAGATTCGTCATGTCTGTCTGTCTGTCCGTCTGTCTTTCTGTCCGTCTGTCTGTCTGTCTGTCCGTCCGTATGTCACAGCCACTTTTCTCCGAAACTATAAGAACTATACTGTTGAAACTTGGTAAGTAGATGTATTCTGTGAACCGCATTAAGATTTTCACTCAAAAATAGAAAAAAAAACAATAAATTTTAGGGTTCCCCATACTTAGAACCGAAACTCAAAATCTTTTTTTTCATCATACCCATACGTGTGGGCTATCTATGGGTAGGTTTTTAAAAATGATATTGAGGTTTCTAATATCATTTTTTTCTAAACTGAATAGTTTGCGCGAGATACACTTCCAAAGTGGTAAAACGTGTCCCCCCCCCCCCCCCTGTAACTTCTAAAATAAGAGAATGATAAAACTAAAAAAAATAAATGATGTACATTACCATGTAAACTACCACCGAAAATTGGTTTGAACGAGATCTAGTAAGCAGTTTTTTTTAATACGTCATAAATCGTAAACCACAATTTACCATTCATTCAATCAACTCAAAAATAAAAAAATAAATTAATTTCATAAACATAAACCTTATGCATAAACCCGGATGTTACGGAACCCTCGGTGAGCGAGTCCGACTCGCTCTTGCCCGGTTTTTTTACTATTTATATTTCCTTTCAGATTTTTCAAATAAACTGTATCCCAGCTTTAGCGGAGAGTAATTTTGAAAAATCGTTTGGGATGTGTTCATAACTTGACTCAAAGACCCATACCCATTTTCGAGTTAATGGAAGCAAGCAGTAGAATTTTCCACCTTCGTAGGAGTCAATTTTTGAAAAACCCTAAATCACTTTTTTAAAGTATTTTTTGTTTTAGTAGTGCCGAGTTTCGAGTTAATCCGACAGGGGATTAAATATTTTTCTAATCCATCAACTTTGTCACCCCCCAAATCCTCTGTGAGGGATTTTTTAAACTAAAAGTGACAATCTTTATTATTTACTGACCCAAATATTGCCAAGTTTCTAATTTATTAACCAAATGAATAAGATTTTTCATATAAACTGTATCCCCTCTTTCTATCCCCATAGGGGTGGAATTTCGAAACATAATCTGGATTATTTATACCAATTTTCCAGTTAATCAAGCCTCCTAAAATTCTGCCCTGTGAAATTGACTACCCCTCTTCACCCCATTAGCGGTAGATTTTCGGAAAACCCTGAACCACTTTATTATTTATTTTGGTCTTAGATAGGTACTGAGTTTCGAGTTAATTGGACCGCGCATTCAAATTTTTCCAAACGACACCCACAATCTCCCCTTTGGGTTAGTTTAGAATTCCAAAAAAAATCGAACTTTAAAATTATTTGTGCCAAGTTTCAAGTCCAAATTTATTTGTACCATTTTTTTTTTGAGTTTATCAAGGCACTCATTAAAATCCCCTTATAAATCGAATTACCACTTTTTGTCCCGTCAGGGGGGGGGGGGGGGGGAACTTTCGAAAACCCCATACACTTACTATTGATTCTTCATCTGCCTAGCCTTTTCCCAACTATGTTGGGGTCGGCTTCCAGTCCAACGGGATGCAACTGGGTACCAGTATTTTACATGGAGCCACTGCCTATCTGACCTCCACAACCCAAATACCCTTTGATCAGACTGGTTGTCAAACTTTCGGGCTTCTGACCACCCCTAGCGACTGTCAAAGATCCACGAATGACAGCCGGGACCAACGGCTTAGCGTGCTTTCCGAGGCACGGAGAGGTCACGGTATGTAAAGATGGACACCTATCCACAGACCAACCGCGGCAAGCGTAGCCTGCGTAATCTGATCGATCGATCTGTGCGGCTGTTATTATTAATTATTTTCTGTCAAAAGTATTAATACTGAGTTTCGAGTAAATCGGACCGCGCGTTAAAATTCTTCCACACAAACTTTAACACCCCAACACCCCTTGGTGTTGGGGTGTTTTGATAAACGAATAATGATAAACTTTATTACTTGCTTAGGCAAGTATTCGTGCCAAGTTTATTAACCAAATGTATAAGATTTTTCTTATAAACTGTATCCCCGTTTTTCACCCCCACGGGGTGGAATTTCGTAAAATTGTTTGGGATGTGTTCATTACTCGACTCAAAGATTGTTTATACCAATTTTCGAGTTAATCAAGCCAAGCAGTAAAGTCTTCCCCGTTAGGGGCAAATTTTCGAAAAACGATGGTACACGTTATTCTTTATTTTTGGTCTTAAGTATGAATACTGAGTTTCGAGTTAATCGGACCACGCGTTAAAATTCTTCCATACAAACTTTGACACCTCCCAATCCCCCTTCAGGGAGTAGTTTAGAAAAAAAAGCCAAACTTCATAATTTATTTAGATAAGTATTCGTGCCAAGTTGGATATTAATTCAAGGAATAAGATTTATCATACACACAAAATCCCCTTTTTTCACCCCTTAAAGGTTAAATTTCCAAAAACCCCTTCTTAGTGGATATCTACTCTTCACAAAGAACACACCCTCCAAAAGTAATTTCTCTACCCAGCGGTACCGACCAGCATTTTAGGCTGTGCGTTGATATGTCAGTCAGGACAAAATTTCAACCCCCTTTTGACCCCCCTAATGGATGAAATTCTAACAACACCGTTGTGTTAGCTTCCAATCATAAGCCTAGATAATAAATTTTGTGATTTTTACGTCGAAAATTAATGACTTTCTATACACAACTTCACCCCCCTTTTTAACCCTTCGGGGTTGGAATTATCAAAAACGCTGAGACACGTGTAAATTAATCTTCAATTGTCAGCCTAAATACAAAATTAGAAGATCTTAAGTTCAAAACTGTCGGACTTTCATATAAACTTCCATCCCCTATTTTAACCCTTTAGGGGTTGAATTCCCAAAAATCCTTTCTTAGTGGATACTTACTCTTCACAAAGAACACACCTTCTAAGTTTCAAGTCTCTAGGTCCAGCGGTTTGGGCTGTGCTTTGATATATCAGTCAGTCAGTCAGTCAGGACTTTGAATTTTATATATATAGATTTACAACGTTTGTGTTTTACATTAAATAAAAACGTAATAATTATTAGCATGATAACAGGCTGAAATGCTTTAAAAAGTGTCAGTGTCTGTGTTTTAATGACTCATTTATATAATTTTATTCGACACAGCTCATCTGGATCACTTCATGATAATGTAAGTGTGACTTTTTTCTAAAATAGTAAACTATCATAATATTCCCACGTTAAGGCGTGTGTCATAATGAGGAGGGAAAAAGCATAATATGATAACTAATTGCAGTCTCCATGTTTTTTTGGAATATTAAACTTGGACACTTAGGCACATTAAACAAATACAAACTATTTACACTAGATACTAAATCGTAATATATAGTCGTAATTTCTTAATATAGTTTAAAATTAATCATTTTCTAACATATAATTATTTAATTTAATTAATTTTTATATAAATAGTAACAGTCACAACACGTCAACCTAGTCAAATAACCCACCCGCCCCTAACTGTTCCCGGCGCAAAGGTGCCCAAAACGTTTGCTACATTGCCACGTTGGATGGCAATGACTTTGTTTTTGTATTTATTTGTATAGTAGACTTACTATTATTAAAACGAATTTTGTTTCTTAGCTCTTTGGCTAGTTTAAGCTACATTAAAGGGCCCAAGCCAAGTATTATTATTATCCATTTATTTCAGGCATCAAGGCCCATATAAAACGCATACAATACAATATTAATAACTTAAAAATACTATAAATACACTATACAAATAAATACAAAAACAAAGGACACTTAGGCGTCGAAGTACTCGTCCGCATCGCTGTCATCCGGAAACGTGCCCAGAAGACTGGCAGCATTGCCACGTCGAATGGCAATGCTAATTCTTTGGCCAAAGAAAGTTTGTATTTGTTTAATATGCATGTATGTTATTGTTAATGTTCTGTAAAAAACATATCTTAATCTATAAAAGAAAATTAAAACAGTGAGTATAAAGTAAAAACTAAATTTAAATTAGGGAAATAAAATAAAATAACTTAGCACATACCTTGGAGAAGCAGACTTATTATTGTCACTGTCATACGACTTTCAAACTAAGGGCTGATTTCTCCAACGCCAGATAATTTTATCAGACGTCAATTTCATTCCATGAATAAAAATCATCTGTCGATTGAAAAATCAGACTTCCAAAAGCCGGATAGAAACGGGTAGCATGTATTAGCCAAAGCACGTGCCATTATATTATTACATAGTGACATTTATAGAGACGCCTTTAAGTATCTCTCAAAGATTTTTGTCTTAAAAAATTCCAGGATTATGAATCGGAAAATAATGCCAAGGAATCAATGGAAGTTTCGTACGTATATCTTATAGTCTGGAAACAATACATATTTTTACAAACCATGTTATTTTTGCTATCGACATACTGAGAAGATCTTTTTGAAGTTATATTACTGCATTTAATTTACTACGTTCTGTATTTCTAGTGATGAAGACTATGACGGCTCCGTAAGTACCGATACAGATTTCGTGTCGGCTTCGCATAAACAAAATTATCCATTTTGTTTTACTCTATTATTCGTTTTGTCTTATTGCTAATGTTCTGGAAAGATACAGAAATGCTTATATTGATACTAATCCTCTCTGTGGCTTTCTAAAGGGGATATGGTGATCAGTATTCATGTAGTTTACTACCAAAAGATTCTTAAAATTGCTCTCCAGCTTTACTTTAGAAAACTACTATCTGCTTACCTACATTTCACTAATCTTTGCTGTTCATTTTATGCGATTGAGGCACAGATTGAGGGCACTAAAAATCAACAGCATGTATCAGAAAGGTGTAGTCAAAAAGGGTTCAGATGATCAAACTGAACCACTTTCCCCATGAAATGATGTTATTATACGCACAGCAAAAGAGTGGAACTCTCTACATGCGTCAGTGGTTTTGACCGCATATAACCCGAATCTCTTCAAAGCGAGAGTGAACAGGCTTCTTCTGGGTAAGCTCATTCCATCGACGTCACCTCTGACCTAGACTAGAGTCAAGACCAAACCCATTTCAAATTTTTTTAAAAATGCGAAAAACTATGAAATGTATGGGACAGCAAATTATAACGATGTTTGTCCCATAGAGAAAGTTGTTTAGTTTGATGGTCTGTACCATAACCTTAAATTTAAGCACAGCTTTCTGGTACCTACACGTTGTAGAAATCCTCGTTAAAAACACCTCTTTATAGGACTCACTAAACCTGTACCATACGAGAAGATTCATTGGTTCCAAAGAGACTTCTGGTTCCGAGGTTGATTCTGCTTCGTCGGACTATGAAAGGAACCCGGGAAACCCATTCACTGTACACAAGAATAAATACAAACAGAACTGGCCTTATAATCATTATGTAAGTTGATTCTGAAGGGAAAATGTTTCGGTTTATTCGACTCGACTGAAGAGAAGCGTTAAGTTGGATTCAAATAAAAAAAAAATATATATATTACCAATTATTATTATTAATACTATATTATTATTAATTATACTATTATTATTTTATTTATTTCATTATATACACATTATAAATTATATTTTTAAATATTAGGATAAAATAATATAAAAACATTTAAAAATATAAAAAATAGTAGTAGCGCACTGGTATCGGGAACAGGGTCCAAGCCACCGGCGGCGGTCAGGGCTCCAGAGAGAGGAACCTCCTAACAATGCAGGCCGTGTCCAGAAGTACCGCTTTCTGAATCAAGCCCTTGATCCAGCTGCCCAACGAGAGCCTCCTTAGGTGTTGGTCGAGGCTCTTGGCTATTAACCCCTTATTATTATTATTACCCTTTTTTTTCTGAACAAAATATACAGCTCCCATAAAAATTACACCCTAGAGTGCGCTCAAAAGTAGTGTGCGTGCAACGGAAATAATCGTTTGCCGCTATCTTGACATTTATGTCAGTTGTCAAGAGAGTGCTGTGTTCCGTGTTTTTCAAAGTAAATAATCGTCACTATTATGCTGAAAGTAATTCAAAGTGCTGGCAGGGATATAATCTTGAAGGTCAAACGTTGCGCGCAAACTTATCTTGCGCGCACTCTAAATTAATTTGAGTTGTTATTGGCATTTCACACAGTTGTGTGAAATGCCAATGCCGTTTTGATTTGAATAATCGGACATTTGTTCTTCGACAACGCTGACAATTTTATGTTGGTAGTCATTAAAGATCAATTTCTCTGACTGTATCTACTTGTGCATAATAATGAAAGAACAAACTTGAAGGCACAAAATATGACACAACACGTCAACTTAAGTCCGACAGTCGAGAGACTGCGTTCCTTACACCTGTCAGCGCGATAACTCTAGTAGCTAATAAAGATTATATTCGCAAAACACGTATTTGTTTGTATGAAACTGATAGGTGTGAAGACCGCATTCTCTCGTCAGCCGGAGTGTAAAAATAAATCCGATTTTATGCTTTTTGGAGTCCATCACGTCGGAGTTTCAAAAAGTTTCAGAGTTTCAGTTATTTGATTCATGATAAATTAAAGAGCTACGAACAATCGTGAACAATTTTTATTATAACACCTTCGAAAAAAAAAATTAGATATAGAAGCAAAAACGCCGAGTTAAATTATAAAAAAAAATACTATGTATATGTGTATGTGGTTGTGTCATTTTGTGAGCCCAAAATGAATTAATTATATAATACTTTTTAGATGGATGGCGACCATATGAACATCAATCCATTTGGACCACAATTTGGAAGCTTAGGACCCACTGGTCCCGAACTATTCTTTGGCAGAAAGTGGTGGTACTTTAATCAGGTACTTCTATGTTTTTAAGACACAATATGATAAGATAAGATAATTTTTATTTGTTTATAATCACGCAGGTATGACTAATACAGGGTAGTCGTCGATGTCCCGACGCGGAACTTGTTATGTATTCGGTACATGATAGTACAGTTGTCAGGACGCGCCTGAGTTGAAATTTTTCGTAGGTTATAAAAAAAAGTATAGCTGTTCCATACATTTTGACCGTGTAGGTCAGTTTTGTGTGAAACAGCAGATTTGTTTTTTGATAACCGACGAAATTTCTTTTTTGGGATGCAAAGTAGATAAGACAGAGATTAAAACAGAAGACGAACTAGCAGGGGATCGAGTAGGAGGGGTGGGGGGTCAGACCGGAATAAATCCATGAAGAAGCCTCCTCGTGTAGCGCAGCTTGTTCCGCCAGTACTACTCAACTGAACGCTCGCGCTCGGCGCATCCTAGACAGTCACACCCAACATCTTATTTGACTGGCCAATTATTCCCTTGCGCGGCGTTCAGCATTGCTGTTGGAACTTTGCTGTCATTGCTTACAGAACCACCTCATCATCATCACCATCATTTCAGCCGAAAGACGTCCACTGCTGGACATAGGCCTTCCTCAAAAAGGGGGGGTTTGCCATAATCGCCACGCTTGGCAGGCGGGTTGGCGATCGCAGTATGGTATGGTGGTGGAATGCATAGAGATCGCTGCTGCCCATTCTCCGGTACTTCCCCTTAGTCGCCTTTTACGACACCCACGGGAAGTATGGGGTGGTGCTATTCTTTAAGTTCGGCACCACACAGACAGAACTACCTGAAAACTTGAAAACGGTCCACGGTCGACAGTGTAATCTGCATGTAGTCACAAAATGAAATTCTTTCCTCTTACGTAACTTCCATAAATAGCCCACTGCTGATAAAATTTAAATAAAAACGTTTCAAAGTATTTACTACATATTAGTTTACATACATACCTAATTTATGGGAGCAATGGTGGTCCACTGGTAACGGCCGTGACTTGTATTGACGAGTTGTAGGTCGTAGGTTCAAACACAGACAGGTGTTTTATTTTGTGTAAATTATTTCATCACCACTGCTCCCAAAAACGGCGAAAGAAAACATCGTGAGGAAACCGGCGAGTCTTAGAACCAAAAATTCGAAGACATGTGACACCTACCAACCCACACTGGGCCCCAGGGCCGTCTTTACCCAAGGGTGCAAGGGGTGCGTGGCACCCGAGCGTACAGGCTTAGGAAGCGCCAGGGTGGCCCGTGAAATTAAAAAATTACTATTTCATGAAATAAATATCAAACAATAGGGTTTTATGAACTAGAACTAGAGGGTGGTAATCATATACTACCCGTATATGATTACCACCCTCTAAGTCAATTGCAAGACAAAATATACAACCTGACACTGACCTGCAAATTGCAAAAAACGTAAGAAATAACATGTAAAATTTAATTACGCGGGCTACCTTGGTGCTGCTCCCTAAAAATTGTGGACTCCAAAATCAAGCTTTTTTTTTTGTTGCTAAAAAACAGCCGTCGCCCCCAGACGTTTTTTGCACCCCGGCGCCCAATATGGTTAAGACGGCCCTGCTGGGCCCGCTTGATGGATTACGGCCCATCCCTCTCACCGAGGGGAGGCCCGTGTCCCAGCAGTTGGAACATTATGCTATGCAAATTTTTACTAACCTAGGAATTTACATACTTATTTAATATTTTGTTTTTCAGGACGACTACAAGCCGATGGGTTAACTTTTGGTTTGAATGTAACTTTACGAAGACTGGCTTGTATTTTATTAAACTTAAATTTTATTACAATCCGATTTTATTATTAGATACAGTACCCATGTTTCGATACCAAGCTTTAGAAAGACATGAATGACTTACGATTCTCTAAAGTTAAAAAGTTTTCAAGAAACTCAAAACAAGATCTAACTTTAGCTTGAGACTAAACCTTCGAGCCGGTATTTGTATTTCGAACTTTATTCCGACTTAGGTAAAGCTTTTAATACAAAACTGACAATTTAGAATCGGACTAAGCAGTCAGTTTTGTATAAATAACTCTAATTCGATTACTGATAGGTTTATATTTCAAAACTCGATAATTTAAATCATGTTTAAAGAAAAACCTTGTTACCCGACTGCGTCAGAAGGAGGGTTATGTTTTTTTTTCAAACGAGTTCTACGAAAGAGTTCTACGTACATATAGTTGTTATCGTTCTAAAACAACCAAGGGCTGATTTTTCAATAGACAGATAATTTTTGATCTTGGAATAAAATTGACTTCTGACAGTTTTTGTATGGAAGAACTGTCAAAATTTCAAAATTATTCCTCTCATAAAATTATCTGGCGGTGGTAACATCAGACCTAAGTCGTTTTTATCTTCAACAAGTAGATCTTCTCCTACTGATTAATGGCTTTTACTGCCACCTCGAAATCATTAACAAAAACAAGGAAGCCAGAAATTAACATAACAACAATACATAGAATAATATCCTAAAATAAACAAAGACTGAGTTTTAAGACGGGCTATGAAGGCGATAAAACGCTTTTCTTGCTTCGGTAAGGGTAGGAAATTCCCATTGACAGTAATTGATACGGGGGTTGGTTCCCAAATATTGGATAAAGAGGAAATATGATGAATCAGCTTCACCCTCGAGCTTCGACTGCGTAATCAAAATTTTCTTTTGCTCGAATTTCCCATGGGAGCTATTAAGTATTGGAAGGTAAAAGATAAATACGTGGATGACGATCTGCATTACACAATTTTGATCTTTATGACGGTTGGGCAAGTTTTATTTCATGTTATTAATGTATCTTTTACAAATACTCAAATCATCTAAAATATTTTAAAGTTAAACTTTAACAGTTAACTCAAGAACACTTAGAGAAAGTACATATTTCATTGATTTAGGTAACGTAGAATTTAATTTATGCCAACATACAAAAGGGCGTTGAAATACTTAACCAAATATAAATTGAAATAGATGAGTTTTCGAATGTTTTAAGGTTCGTATTTCAGAACATTCCTCAAGTCCATTTTAATCGTCAATCTGTCGATCATTATTTACTTCTCTGAGTATATCCATTTCGATAATAATACTTCAATTCCACAACAATAATAAACTCGAAAACGCAGATGAACCTGAGAAGAACAAAAATTGACCTGACAATCTAAGCTCAAGCGTGGTCTCGACTTCATTTGGGTGACTGTTTGGGATCGCTTCACAAACTCAGTAACGATCTAGAATAAAGGCAAACACAACTGAACCACGATGAATGAATCTGTGCTTGAGGAACGTTCTAAAATTAAAACCAGACTAAAAACAAGTTTTCAACAAAGATCAATGCTTGAGTTTCCTTCTGTAATACGGATCTTAGAATGTTAGCGAAAGGGCACAGTATCCGGCTGCTAATATGGCACATGAAGAATTTATTGGGATTTTTAAAAGTTTCGACAGTGATTGCAGTAAAATACACCATAATAGTGACAGTATCGATACTATCGATAGTATCAATACCCAATAGTATCGATACTGTTCAAATTTAATTTTGTATCCTCCTACGACAATCTAGGTTTGGTTTTGAAATAAATAGAAACAACAAACTATCTCCATTACTGTATAATTAAAAGTTTAAGTTACTAACTAACTGAACTAATTAAATACAAAACAAATTTACTGTATTACATATAAACTAAGTAGGTGACTATATATACCTACTTATGATTGCCAGCCAGCTAAAACTACAGCAGAAAGAGCTATGGGCGTGTGGAGTTGGAAATAAACCCAGTACCGTTCCGTTTAAAAAGTTATTTGAAATTAAATATTATAAATCACAAATTTAAGAGAATAGATAAGTAGTTGAGATAGTTTGTTATCGATAGTATTGCACTTTATCAATAGTATTGTTCAATTTCTTGGAATTGGATTGTAAATTTTAAATAGTATCGATAGGGCTATCGATATTGTGACTATTTTTCGAGGTGAACCAGAAATTTCTCAGTAGCAGCTCTGAGACTGGAACTGTGCCTGGTTGATGGCAATAGGCTCGCCTTTTATCCCATGGGACAGACTAGTCAAGCTACTCGAAACTGTCAAATTTTCCCAATCAATCTTGAACCGTATGTTGTAGCGATAAAGTTGAAAATCTATTGAAGAAATTTGACAGATTGTAGTAGCTTGATGTGCTGGCGTCTGTACAAATACACAACTCGCGACAAAGGTACTTCGATGCCTTCGTGTGCAGGCATGTTGTTTTCGGAAGAATTTCGACAAAGTTTGGGTAAGCTTCGTCTGTGCCACTACAGTCCTTTCACAGCTATTTTCCCTCTGACAGCAGCAACCTAATAGCACCTTATCTATACATATAATAAATCTGTAGAAGGGTTAATTCTGTACATTGAAAATATTGAAAAAATAAATAGCGGGGGGTGTTGCTGGATAGATACCAAACCCAAATGTGTGATTTAAAAAAATTTTGTCTGTCTGTCTGTCTGTATATGCAGGCATCACGTGAAAACTAACGGTTCGATTTCGATGAAACTTGGTATAATTATACCTTATTATCCTGGGCATAAAATGGGATACTTTTTATCCTGGAAAAATACGTAGAAAAAAAAATCTTATTTTTCAGTTTTATTCATAGACGTTGTTCTGTAGAACCGCGAACACACGTTGCATTATCCGCAGTGGATAATTTTCCATTTCAATTTAAGAGAATACAGTTTCCTGTAGCTTTGTGTTACGCCATGACAATAAATAAGCCTCAAGGTCAGACCCTAGGAGTTGCTGGCGTAGATCTTACCGCGAGTTGTTTTTCACACGGGCAACTTTACCTAGCTCTTTCCCGTGTGAGCAGTCCAAGAAATCTTCATGTTCATATTCCGGACGAGCTCACTAACAATGTTGTGTATGCTGAAGCTCTCAATTAACTTTCTGTCGCATTGTCACGATCACTTTTTTATTATTGCAAACTTTTCGTCACTGTCAGTAATTTACTGCTACATGCTACTTATCAAGGTCGGAATTACTATGAAAAAAAATATTTACTACAGAATGCGAGCTCAATAGCAGTAGCTCAATAGAGGGATCTCCTTAATTATTATAGGCTTAGCCGTATTTGGGTCCAATAGATATTTATAAGATGTCATTGTCAGAGTTACTCAAAATGGAGAAATAAACCATCCACGCGAAGACCGACATCCGCGCGGACGGAGTCGCGGGCGGAAGCTAGTTGTAAATAAAAATCAATATGATTTAGACAGAACTTTCAATGGCAGCAATCCAACAGCAGCCTTATTACGATGACGATAAAGGTCACTGTGATTGTGTAGTATTACAAAATCACAGTGATCTTTATCGTCATCGTAATAAGGTTGCTGTTGATGTAAATATTTACATGTGTGACAGTCTTCGTCAAAAAAATTATGTCGCATAGGCATTAATATCCACCGCACAGGTCGATTGATCAGGTTAAGCAAAGCTTACCGCGGTTGGTCTGTGGATGGGTGACCATCTTTACATGCTTTCCGAGGCATGGAGGGGTCCATGCCTCGGAAAGCACGTTAAGCCGTTGGTCCCGGCTGTCATTCGTAGATTTTTGACAGTCGTTACACGCCAGAAGCCCGACAGTCTGACAACCAGTCTTACCAAGAGGTATCGTATTACCCAGTAGGTAACTGGATTGTGGAGGTCAGATAGGCAATTACTCTATGTAAAGTACTGGTATATACTGATATACCCCAACATAGTTGGGAAAAGCCTAGGGAGATGATGAGGCATTAATATCCACGTACTTTACGAGCACAGAGTAACTGTGGTACAGTATGTTTATCTCACGAAGTGACGCGTGCTTTATTTGTGGGGACAACGGTAAGGAAATTTTATGACGTCCCGTTGTCTCCGTTGCCCATACGTCCTATGGGGGACAACGTTAAGTAAATTTTATGACGTCCCGTTGTCCCCGTAACGGGGACACAGATTACGGGGACAACGGGAATACACGGTTGTGAATGTGTGTGAAAAATCGGAAGTGTGTGTGCATGTGTATGTGAATGTGTGTGTTATGCGCTGACGCTACTCGTCTCCACGCAAACCTTCACACTTGGTTACCACAAAGAAATGCGCGTCGCTTCGTAAAATAAAAATACCAAACCACTATACGGAAGCTACTCTAAAACCAACCTGGGTCGATACACAGCTTTCTATTTCCTGCACAGCGTGAAAGGTATAAATTTCACGTTCGCTACTCTGTGGCAACACTGAATGGGTTTGACGCCTACACGGGTCGTGTCAAACTTCCTGGCTTTGGTTGCGTTGAAAACAACACGATGTAATAACTACAAGGAGCTACGATAAAATGCAGATATGGAAAGATTGTGGAAATATTTTATCTGGAGGTCGCTAGTTCACAATGTCAAAAAAACGAGATTTAATCACACTAATAATATAAAGGCGAAAGTTTGTGAGTGTGTGTGTTTATATGTTTGTTACTTCTTCACGCTCAAACGGCTGAAACAATTTTTATAAAATTTTGTATGGAGGTAGCTGACACCCTGGAATAATATAAAGGCTACTTTTTATCCCGATATTTCCACGGGATCGACGTTTACGCGGGTGAAACCGAGGGGCGCAGCTAGTAATAAATAAATCAGAAATTAAGTATTATTCATAATTTAATAAACTTCAACAAAAATAGTAAGTTTGCATAAGATATAGTAATGTGTCCGTGTTGAATAATAAGTTTGCATAAGATATAGTAATGTGTCCGTGTTGAATAAACTTCAACACGGACACATTACTATATCTTATGCAAACTTATTATTTTTACATAATATTTCAATAATTATACGTTAGTTAGCTCCACCACAAGTCCGAAGAAAAGTTGCATGCGCAGTGGAGAAACTGAAACAGGAATCTGATACCAGACATCCAACATCTGGCGCACAGCTACCATCGCAACGGCTAAAAAGCAGACACAGCTTTTTGAAATCGACAGCGTCTCTGTCAGGAAACCCGGCCGACGCCCTTTGCAAACTGTGGCAGGATACTCTTCCCCCTCCTACTCACTACCTACCACCAAAGGAGCATCTCCCTGCAGAGTGTAACCTTCCGTGGTCCACTTGGAAGTCTCTGAACCGTCTCCGGACACAAGTGGGAAGATGTAAGTCGAACCTGGTAAAGTGGGGCTACCTTGACGGAACGGCAGAACGGTGTGATTGCGGAGCTGTGTCACCATGCTCTACCTCCTATCCTACCCTCTGTGTCCCAAAACATGCAGTCAATGTGACCTCTGCGCTGCCACTGACAACGCCGTGGAAGTGGCAAAGTTTTGGGAAAACAAGTTTTAAAATACAGTCGTGCCTGCGACACGAAGAAGAAGAGAAGAAGAAGAATTATACGTTACGTAAACGTAATTTGAAACACAAATCCGCGCAAACTTACGGCTCCATTACAGATTACATTGTTGACAACGTGCATTGTGTTGACACCACGACAAAATAGAGATGCTTAAGTATAGGTATTATCTTCGAAAAAATTTCTGCCGCTTATCTTTCCGGGCTGTATAACTCCGGGCCTCAGACCAAATAAAAAACCAAGACAGAGGGTTGTCAACAGTAAAGTGAAGCCGGTTTCGTAAACATGTGTGCACATAGTGAGGTGTAGTTTGATTGTAAATGTGTGCATGTGAGCGTGTATGCACAGAGCGGAGGTGTAGTTTTTGCATGCTTCACTGTATTGTTCGCAGCGCTATGTCTTGACTTTTTATTTAGTCTGAGCTCCGGACATACTTTTTGAAATCGTTGGAATTTACATTTTGTTTATTGCGAGCGTAAGGCTCACAGACTACTAAACAAAAAGACAAAACGGTAAATTTCGATCAAAAGAGGATCGTTAATTTTTTGTCATTTATATTTTTTTAATAGCAGCCAACTTGAATTCATAAATAGCTAGGTGAACTTTCATAACTTCACGACAGAATTATGTTCCAAGTTTTGAGTGCAAAGCGAGTATATAACTTATTCAACAAAATGTGCTTCAATCCCCATTATGTAACAAGTTGTGATATATATTTGTTTTTATCAAGTCTTGTAAACGTCTTGTCCTAAACATTTTGTGTTTACAAGATGTCTATTGTTAACAATTTTGTTCAAGCTTTTGACGCTTTTGACCAATTTCGTATAATTATGTAACGAGAGGTCCGTGGCTAAATAATAACAGCCGCACAGGTCGATCGATCAGGTTAAGCTACGCTTGCCGCAGTTGGTCTGTGGATGGGTGACCATCTTTATATATCGAGACCCAAAGAAGCACGTTAAAAGCGATCTAAATGTAAAACAACGGATTTTTTTTTTAAGGCGATTTTTTTTTTTAACATAAAACCCTAAAAGTATATACTTTTAGGCATTATAAAACTTGCGTTTTTGCGTTTAGGTTAAAAAAAAAACGTGAAAGTGATCGACTACACTAAACAAAATCAGAAAATATATGATATTCTGTAGCATATATGCTAGTTAGATTAGAGATAGTTAGGCCGTGAAGAAGACGGATGAAAAAAGATTGCATGCAGCGGAGATGAGAATGTTGAGATGGATGTGTGGAGTGACGAGAATGGATAAAGTAAGAAATGAGTATATAAGAGGAAGTTTGAAAGTGGCGCCAGTGACAGAAAAGTTGAAAAGAAATCGTTTGGCTTGGTATGGGCATGTGATGAGAAGGGATGAAACGCATGTGACTAAAAGAGTAATGAATATACATGTTGATGGATGGAGAGGGAGAGGAAGGCCGAAGAAAAGATGGATGGATTGTGTGGTGAATGATATGAAAGAGAAGGGAGTGAATGATAGCGTGACGGTTGACAGGGGAGAATGGAAGAAGAAAACGTGTTGCGCCGACCCCAAGTAACATGGGATAAGGGCAGGAAGATGATGATGTATGCTAGTTAGATAGTGTGTTGATACGATAGAATAAAATCATGAAGATACCTCTAAAACTTGCTTTTCACAATAAAAACCATACTAATATACTACATACGTACAATCAGTCTGATTTTTTGTCAGATTATTCTACAAGCAAAATACTAAAGCACTAGTGTTTTAATTTTTTAGTCCAAATAATAGAATTTTATAAAACTGATAATGGCTTCATATATTTTGCAATAAATTACCAGGGTTGTGTCATTGCGCTTTCCTTTCTTTTCTATGCACTCCGACAGTGACCGCGCTTTAGGTCATAAAGTCCCCTTAATAAGCGACAAAATAATTCAACGCGGTTTCAGAATCTAATCGAAGTTCCTATTGAATCAATGGTGGTTGCGCGTTTGATGTCCGTGTCACTCCCGCTTGCAACTTGCACCGCATCGCAGCCCCCCCGACATATCCACCGACGTCATTAGCAGGCCGCGCTAGTGCGCCACCTTCAAATTAGCTAGGCTTAGTAAAGAGGCAGAGCAAAAGAGGTCTTTATAAGTTTTCGGGAGTTTTTATTGAAACTTCTTAATTAGGATTTTTGGTTTTATGACGATGATGTCTATGATTGTGTTTGAACATGGTTTGAACTAGCAAGTACACGTTGTATAGCGTCTGTATACTTACACAACGCTTTGTCTTCTTCTTTCGAAAATCAAATTACTGACGACTGAAAGAGAGAAATCGTTGTTCATCTGATATAATACGTTTATTAGTATGGGTGAAAGTATATGTACGAGTACATATACTACTGGATATTCTGACGCTCCAATGACGGTGACAAGGGAGCGCTGTTGGTAAACAATTGTATAGTTGTTTTGTGAAATGTAGTGAAAAAACAAGATGGCAGCGTTAATTCTGATTTTGGCCACGAGCCAAAATTACCTTGTAGTGCTACACTATACATCGGAAACAATATTATGTAGTAACTATAAAATGTGGAAGTTTTGGTCGGATGTGAATATAGCGAGCCGCTTTTACGGCGATATTAATTTAACACAGGTATAAGGTTTCGCGTTTTTGTTTCATGAACTTATTTAAATTTAATTTTTTATTTACAATTTTCTAAAATAGCAATTTTCGAGCAACCTTTAGTTAAAGAACTGTAGCGCAGCGGTCATTTAGGGGTAATATGTACCTAATTAAAAAAAAAAATGCAGAAATACGTTTACACACCACTACAGTCGAGATAAGACGAAGATGTCGCTTGTGTGTATGCAATAGTGGAGGACAATTTGAACAAAATTTATAATTAGGTACTTATTAAATAAAAGTTTATTTTTTATTTCAAGTTCGAGGAAAGTTAGAACCCTAGTAAGAGATAAGAGACTGAGTAAGAGGGAGATAACACTATCCACCTACTTAAAGAATGTTATTTATGTGAAAACTAGTGTTCTTACCGTAAAATCGAATATCAGCCTGATGTGTCTCGATTACACATTTAGCGCATTACTGAAGTTATTAAAAGTTTTTTTTAGTATATTGCACACCGTTGGAAAGGACACCAACTAGAGAACTTTTTAAAAGTATTCGAAGATCCCAATCACTATTAGTTTTTTTTTTTACAGCAATTTAAAGTTGAGTATTAAATGTATTTTTCCTTTTTTCAAAAACTTTGTGAGTTTATTAAAAAGGAACTAGATGTTATTAGCAAGTAATTTTGAATTTCATAGAACCATACAAGAGTAAACATAAGAATTAAAATGAAATTTGAAGGCTATACTCATAACTTTTTTTTAAAAGTTAAGCTTAAATACAGAGTTCTTGCATTTTTCTAAATAAAAATTAAAAAGTCATAAAAAAAAACCGGTGTAACAAGGAATGAGTTACTGGGCCTTAAGAGATAGCAAATGACCTCTCCTTTCGGCCTATTTCATTTGGCAAACGATGCACCAAACACCCTGTATAATCTCAATCCAGTAACTACGTCAGCTATTTCCTGCACTTGGTATGTTTTTGACTTTGAGCAAGTTTTATTATACTTGTGTCAATTTCACGGTTGGAATTGTTTTAAGTGATGTTAGTTAAGTGGTTTTGGCAGTAATTTTTATATCAGTTACTAAAACGTGGTTATTTTTGTATAACCATATCAATTATATGTGAATAATGAAATGGACTCAGCTATTGTTATTATAATAACTGTAAGAAAATTAATATTCTTAACTTATGTAATTATGATGGTATTGTAATTTTGTAATTATGGTCTTATAACAAAACATGGTGTCAGCCAAATTTTTCAGTTACAGAACATTCTAGACTACAATGGAATCAGTTTGAGGGATCAACTCTTGCGACTTTTGGTAAGACCCTATTTTGAGTCCTTGCTGGACACTCTGCGGCTATAGCCGCCACACCTAAATAAGGTTGATATACGTTTAATGCCTTAATTCGCGCAACCCGGGAATTGAACACAGGGCCCCTGAGCGTGATCCTGGGTTCGATTTACGGGTCGGGCAAAGTGTTTTTGGGTTTTTCTCTTGGGATTTTTTTTAGTAACAGCCCGGAGTCTGAAAGTTGGCAGTGTGATACGGTATAACAACTGTGTTTCTTTGAATGAAACACTCGCCCTCAAATTAAATTTAACTTTGAACATAAAAATTATAACCGTGTTGCATATAAACCTTTGGTCAGCAACGTAACAATACCGCACGTTGCATTTAAAATTCGTCAAAATGCACATATCCCAAAATAATCCAAGACTTGACTTGATTTTGATAAAAATACCTATGTTAATAAATCATACAGCTATGAATCAAAGAAGTTTTATTTTTCACAACCTCCATGATCTACCTAGCCTTTTCCCAACTATGTTGGGGTCGGTTTCCAGTCTAAACGGTTGCCGCTGAGTACCAGTATTTTACATGGAGCGACTGCCTATCTGACCTCCACAACCCAGTATCAAGGCAATACGAAAAATTATTAATTTATTTTTCCCAACCTATAACACTTAAACAGTACTAACTTAAAACGTATTATTAGTTAGATACAGGTTTAACTCTGGACTCTGCCCAAACTTTAGGGAAAACAAGT
Source organism: Mesoligia furuncula (assembly GCA_916614155.1). Taxonomy (NCBI): domain Eukaryota; kingdom Metazoa; phylum Arthropoda; class Insecta; order Lepidoptera; family Noctuidae; genus Mesoligia; species Mesoligia furuncula. Next base: position 25,117,147 of record OU744793.1, read on the forward strand.
CGTGATGTTATTTTATGTTAGTTAGATAAAATGAAATAATCGTATTTCATTTTGACCCGATGAGAAGGCTCAAAGTCAGGAATGACAATGGAAATGGCTATGAAAGGCCAGTAATGAGAAGATTCATAAGAGAATTAAAGTAGCCGCCGTAGCCTGAAGCAGTCCCAAGTGGGTTGGCCACATTACTGGCAGAAATATGGCAGATGGGGCCGAAATGTTCTGGAGTGGCAAAGAGCGGGTACCAACGACATGGTGAAAGTCACGGGGTCCGTTGTCTACAAGAAGATGTGCAACACACTTTCAATTACAAAGTAAAGGATTTTGAAGGAAATTAATCCATGTTCGAAAAATTCGTCTGCCGGAAAATTCGACAACGTAAATAATGCAATAAATATTGTTGAATTGCCAAAATTAAAGGCTTTTGCAAGTGTATTACGAAATTAACCCGCAGGACTGTTGTAACACAGGCTAGAGGGCGCTTAGTTCGACTCTTGAATTTGTGGAGGAGCCCCTACAAATTCTGTAATGTCACGTACGTTAAAGGCCGTTGAAAACAACTTTTATCATGACAAATTTTATTATTGGCAACAATATTTTGTACCATAGGCAATTAATTCTTGAGTTAATTTCACGGCAATAATTGTAATGTTATTGAAGTTGTAACAGCAGTTGATTCTTTTAACAGTTACAGTTACGAACACGAGGATTGTTGAACAATGAAATGGATTCCATCTTAGTTCTTTTTGTATTTGCTTTTATTGTAAGAAATATTCTATTTATTTTGCAACAATTAACTAGACAGTCATAATATTTTGTCCGTGTAGAACGGACCTATTATGGATCATCTTTTATCGTTGATGTAGAATCAACGATAAAAGTGAATTCGGAAATTGTAACAAGTCGCCATGGATATGGAGGATAAGGAGAAATTATATAACCCATTCCCTGTCCCATAAATCACTTAATGTTGATTGCTTAACTATTGTGTCTACTTTAGTGAACCTGTTAATGTAGATAATGGAAGAAGAATAGAAGCCGCACTGATCCCTAATAATCTGGGATGAGAATTGCTGGATTTTAAACGCTCAGCGCATCGCTGAGAGTTCAAAATCAAACGTTGCACTTTATTAGGCATTACTATAGTAGGGTGCTAGTGTAGTGTTAGTGAAAACGGGCATGTCTTTCTATGTACGTTTTTTTATTATGGAAATACTAGCAACGGCATTAATAAAATTGAATGAATTGCAGAGCATTCTAGAGTGCCATGCTGAGATCAGTTGGCAAGAAAAAATGAACCTACCTACGGTAAGCAATTCATTTTAATTCAAACAGGATTATGATATTACCAGAATGGGAGTGATTTCTAAGATGTCGTCATAGAAATGTATGGAACAAGAAGACATGTGCGCCGACGGACGCCAAATAAATGGGATAAGGGTAGAAGGATGATGATGATGACACAAATTAAGATGATGTGATCTTCTAGGATTTGGTACACTTGCTCGAAAAACACTTGCGCGAACCCACTTGCGCGAAAAGATATATCCTCGACTGGACTTTTGCACAAAACGACACTTGCGCGAAATAAACTTTTGCGCGAAAGACACTTGCGCGAATCCACTTGCGCGGAAATGGTGCGGACGTGAGATTTCTTTCCATTTGCGAAAATGTCATTTTGCGCAAATTAATGTCTTTCACAGAAATGTCTGTTACGCAAGTGTCCTCTACCGTTAAGACACAACAAAATATTATCAATAAATATCATTATCAATAAATTAGGAAAACTTACCCCTTACTTCCCGTGGGTGTCGTAAAAGGCGACTAAGGGTCTTACCGGAAAATGGGCAGCAGCGTTCTCTATTTATTCCATCATCAAACCATACTGCGATCGCCAACCCGCCTGCCAAGCGTGGCGATTATGGCAAACCCCCCCCCAAAATTGGGGGAGGCCTATGACCAGCAGTAGACGTCTATCGGCTGAAACGACGACGACGACGAAATTAGGAAAAAAAACTACAGAAAATCGGAGAGGACACTTGCGCGCGAATCCACTGGCGCAAAGAACAGTTGCACGAAAAAGTTGCGGATATGAGAATGTTTTCATAATTATTTGGTAATGCTAATTATTAATAATATTAATTTGTAATGTGTTTGTAAAGCATGTGCGGTGTGTGGTGATCACCGGGGTGGTTTAGTGAGGTAAAAATCCCACACTCCCCAACCCCATTTCAGAGTGACTAGCTCTATTAAATAATTTCGGAAGTCGGTGGCAAAAAGCTAAAACTTAAATACAGATCCAACAATACACCGACTTCCGAAATTAAAGTTATTTTTTAATTTTGAGTTCATTTCTTTTTTAAGTCGGTTTAATTTTTTTGAATTAAGTACTTTGTTTTTTACTATGGTGTTGATTATGAATTGATAAGTCTTCAATGAGTTGTTCGGCTCTTAAAAGTAAAATGGATGCGGTATCTGATGAGAATGAAGCAAAAAACGTTTTAATCAACTTCTCCAAACAATGAGCCCATAAAAGTTTTAGGCTGAGATATGTAAACGTTACTTAGCATGTAATTAGGCTAAGGTTGTTCCTGTGCGTGGAGGCACCACTGTGGGGGGAGGATCCGCTTCCGCGGCAAATCGCTGCGGAGCGGACGGATCTCCGGCGCGATCTCATGGCGGCATGGAAAGAGCGACTGTCGCAACCCAGCGCAGGGCACGCCGCGATAGCAGCGATAAGACCCCTCTTTGAGGAGTGGCTAGAGGGGCGCCACGGCGCCCTCACCTACCGCCTGACGCAGGTCCTCACCGGACACGGAAGTTTCGGGAGATTCCTGCACATCATCAGGCGGGAGGAAACGCCTGGGTGTCACCATTGCCAGGATCGCCCAGAGGACACGGTGGAGCACACGGTGGAGGTCTGCCCCAATTGGGCGTGACGACTCCCGGCCACCGTAGGCGCGTGCCTGCGGGCGGAGAGTAATGGGTAGCTCACCGCCCGATCAGGACCAGGCCCGTGCCGGTCGGCGCGTACGTGTTCCACGCTCGCCTCAAAGAGATGTCAGCATCCAGGAGGGTCCCCCTTAAGGCCGAAGCCTGCCGGGTCAGCGGGATTGTCCGGAAGGGTTACCGCTGGCCCGGAACATAAAGGGCTAAGGAAGGAACACGGGTGGGTTTTAGTCAGTAAGAGTCTGACACTCCCTTCCGCTCCACCCAGAGCGGGAGGAGTCATTGATTTCCCAACCAAAAAAAAAAACTTTGTTCCTGTCACCACCGAAGGGCTGCCATATTGCAAGTGCAAGGCAGAGACGTACAGACGCCAGGACATCAAGCTACTACAATCTGTCAAATTTCTTTAATAGATTTCCAACATTATCGCTGAAGCGTAAGGTTCAAAGTTGATTGGGAAAATTTTACAGTTTCGGGTAGCTTGATGTGCTGGCGTCTGTACATGTCTAAGTCAAAGCACGAGCTAAGAAACGTTTTCAGATCTCGACCTTTGAACTCACTCATTGGCTTAGCATAGTTCCCTAATGTGCTGTTGGTATTAGTTATATTTACTTACTAGCTGTGCCCGCGACTTCGTCCGCGTGGAATAGTGATTTTTCGGGCAGCATATTTTGAATTACATATACCGTCTACAGACCGGGCATTTGCTGTCCGAACCCTCTGAGAACTCAGGCGAATTTCCCTATCAGTGAAAGTGTCAGACTCACCCGATAGTGCTTGAGCTTCACCATCGGCAGTGAGACGTATTTCTCATTCTTCCTGTGTTTCCTGAGACCGAGCATTTGCTGTCCGAACCCTCTGAGAACTCAGACGAATTTCCTTATCAGTGAAAGTCTCAGACTCACGCGATAGTGCATGAGCTTCACGATCGGCAGCGAGACGTATTTCCCGTTCGTCCTGTGTCTCCTGGGATCGAGCATTTGTTGTCCGTACTCTTTGGGAGCTCAGGCGGGTTTCCCTGCCAGCAAAAGTCTCAGACTCACGTGATAGCGCGTGAGCTTCGCGATCGACAGATAAACGTGCCTTTCGTTGTTCCCCGTTTTCCCTATTTCGAGTTGGCATCATTCGAGAACGATTTCAACTCAGTCGAGATTCTCGCTAAGTCGAAGTTTCTGCAGCACGAAACCTAGCCTGATGTTCCCGAGTTGCAGAGAGCCTTGCCTCACGACCTTCCTCAGATTCCTGTGATCGAACTAATCTCATCCTTTTAGCATTTCTGCTACATTGGGAGAGGTTGGATCTTCTTAGAGGCATTCTTTCAAAAAAAAGTTATTTAAAAAAATCAAAAAACCCGACTGCGGTAAAAAACTTAAGTTAAAAGAAACTGAAAAGCTAAAAACAAGCCCATTTTAAATTAAATAAAAGTTGGAAGCAGGCGGGACCCATTTGAATTTGAAAATACAATAAAAATGGTGTGGGTCCCGCCTGCTTCCAACTTTTATTTAATTTAAAATGGGCTTGTTTTTAGCTTTTCAGTTTCTTTTAACTTAAGTTTTTTACCGCAGTCGGGTTTTTTGATTTTTTTAAATAACTTTTTTATTTCCAGCTTTTTAGTTTACAAATTTGAAAGATTTTGCAGACGATTTAGTTCTTGGTAGGGGAAGCCCGGGCAAGACGAATATGTTAAGGGGTACTGCAAATAAAACCACAATCTAATAATCAATAGAACTCTTTGTACTTTTAATTTGTACTATGTTTAATCGTCTTTGAAAAATAATCATTAAAATTCAAAAACTTAAACAATTTCTATAATAATTTTGAGCATTAACAAAAGGTATCAATTATCGGTTTTGCCCGGTGGGGTCGGGCAAAAAGGATAAGTAGAACTAGCTTAGATCAGTGTTCGCATTCATCACAGAAGTAGCTGCCAACTCCTACATAATAAAGTGCAGTCTTTATGCGCCCAAATGCACTGATTACACTGATTCCAATCTTTCGCTAGTGGTTCAGTGTATTTGTCAGCGCACACTAAACCGTAAAAATCTGGTTTCGGATTTTTGTATTGTTATTTGACTGAGGATATTTTAGTTTTAGTTTTTCTGGGGCCTGCTAACTCAGAAATGGCATATGTAATGGTAGTGGTAACTAATACTTATAATATGCTTGCTCTGAGCAAAACGGAATACCTAACCGTTTTGCCCATATCCATTTTGCCCAACACTCTAATATTAGAAACAAGTGAAAACTTGAATTGTTTTTAGTAGGTAAACAAAAAGTAACGATCACAAATAATACCTAAATAAACGTGCAATTGAATATACAATACATCTTTATAGACAACTGATGACTAATACAAAAAGTTTGTGTGCAAACCTTTACAAAAATCGTAACAAAACAACGATAATCCTTTTTTTCCCTTCCACAACAGATGCACTCGCGTATTGTTTGGGTTGAACTGCCATGGCATTGCCGATCGTATGTGTCACGACTAGAGAAAATGTTAATAGCGCTATGTATTATATGTATATAGAAAAATCAGTTATTCTTCTTACCCGCACTATGCTTCTTGCCCGGCCTTCCCCTAGGTGTTTTTTTGCGATTTGTCACTTCGAATTGCTTTTAAGTATATATGTTGTATATATTTTTGTAATCACCTTTTAAAACCCTTTATTTTGATACCCCACTCGATAGGTTTTGAAAAAAAAAAATTAAAAAAATATATTTAATATGGCGTCCAGTAGTCGCCATATTGAATTTTCACTAACGTCATGTCTTTAGTGACACTCGCCGGACTAAGAGGAATCGATTAACGTGTGAATCATAAAAATCGGCCCAGGCGTTTGGTCTTTATAGTGCTTCAAAGGAACATATAAACATACATACATACATACATAGGCTGATGAACACATTACCACTCCTTTGCGTCGCGCAGTCGGGTAAAAAGTTTTTTTTTTTTTGAAGTTATATCGTAAACTGAACGTTATTGTGCAGGTCAGAGTTATTTTTCGATAAACTCGTATTTGTTGACATTTTTGGCAAATAAAACGTGAATGCAGGTTAATTGATAGTACTGATATGATATTCTTGTTTGCAGCAATATAGGAGGGCAATGGATAAAAGCAAATATCCTACAATCTTTGTAAGTTTTCAATTTTCAATCTGAACAAGAACACATCCACAAAAATCACATCAAACTAATATTATTAAGGCGAAAGTTTGTACGTTTGTATGTTTGTTACTTCTTCACGCACAAACAGCTGGACCAATTTTGATAAAATTTAGTATGGAGGTAGCTGACACCCTGCATCAACACAAAGAATACTTTTTATCCCAATATTCCCACGGGATCGAAACTTATGTGGGTGAAACCGCGGGGCACTGCGAGTAAAGTATAATTTATGATATGAAACAGAATGCAAAACATTAAAAATGCATTGATCCCCCTTGAGCTACACCGCGGTTGGATAAAATAGATTATAGATAACTAGATTTTAGTTTGTATAGCTAATTATTAAAATATTTTTTCAGAACAAAAATATATTAAATTTGCGTACGATTTTGAAAGATATCAGTGAAAATCCAAGTGTAAGTTGGAGTGGTAAAAGGTTATTTTTCACAAACGAGTTTTCTCTAAACATTAAAATAGGTATTTAATATTAGTTATTCAATTCATGCAAATGTTATTAGAGAACAAGTTTTAGTGGTAAGTAGGTAAGTAGAAGATTTTGACGAATAGGTCGGTTGTACCCGTAGATAAACAAGCAATATATATATTTTTTTTATTAATATTTTTTGGCATAGCCAACATGGCCGATAAGCCAAATATTTTAAATATTATGATGGGTTATCATCACAATTTTTAGACAATGAGAAACTTTACACAGAAAGAAAAATAATTTATTTATTGTCTCTAAAACCCGTGCTTATAAAAAAAGAAAAGCTCGAATACTTAGGAAAACAAAAGAAATATAATATTATGTAATTAAAAACACAGAAAAACTGGCTACACGTGATTGCGACAAGATGGCTTTTACTCAGTAACTAGGTATGTTGGTAATTTTCAATGATCACCCAAAAATTTTGCACCATATGTCATGACATATGTGCAAAATTTTTCACCACATTTCGGTGGACACAATGGTCGGGCTGGTCCACAAAACTTCGTTTGCTCGATTTTTTTGTAATTAAGTACCTACTATTTTACAGCGAAGAAATCTTGTGAGTGCAGAAGAACCTGAAGCATACGTTCCTGTAAGTTATTATCAATTTTAAATACATAAATTATAAAATATATTTTATAACATAAAAAACGATAAGGTCTCGACTGTAATTCCCGAAGGTCAAGGTTAGGAAAATAATTGTTTATCAGCACACATCGATTTCCAGCTAGATCCCCCAGCTAGAGGGACCGACGACCTTAAGAAGGTGGCTGGGACGAGGAGGGTGGAGGACTGGGAGAGGCCTATGTCCAGCAGTGAACTGCGATAGTCTGAGTTGATTGACATGTCAATTTGCTGTGTTATAGACATTTCATACAACTGTCCGAGAATGACAGTTGTGATTTGAATATACTGACAATTTAAGCGGGTAGTAAATTAATTTCCCTAACTTTACTTTCTACCACATTTTGCCATTTGGGTACCCATTTTTTAGACGCTTTTAACGCGTACGTCTTTTTTTACATCGTTCTCACATATAATTATAAATTCAATATTAATGAGGTAACTAATATTTTTGTACAAAAAAAATTTAAAAGAGTGTCCATGTTGTTTCTTGCCCGTTCTTCTCCATATATACCTACGCTTTGGAATGGGCAACTAGCTTCATATTTTCTGAATGACCGACTTCTTGACAGTTCAAAAGTGACTATAAATGTTTTAATCGAAATAAATGCTTTCCGTCTTATTACAAAACGAGATCTAATTTTAAACCTAGCCTAAACCTTCGAGCCAGTTACTCTATTTTGAACTTTATTCCGACAAACGCAAAGTTCTTAATGCAAAATTAATAACTTAGACTCGGGTTTAACGTCAGTTTTTGTAATAAGAACTTTAGCTACGTCGGATTATGGTTCGAAATTTAAAAATGGCTGGATGGTTTAAACCTGGGTTTAAAGATAAATCTTGTTTTGTAATAGGCCGTTTGAGTTTGAGTTTAGTCCCAAGTAGGTACAGTTACTTTACCTCTGATTTTGCATCACTGTCCAAATCACAGTGATCTTTATTCTCATTCTAATAAGGTTCCTGGTCGGTTGCTGCCACTGACAAGTCTATCAAAATCATTGTAATCTTAATTCTCGTTACAATAAGTTTGCTATTACGTTGCTGCTGTCAGATATAAAATAACTGTGAAGGGACTGTAGGGGGCGAGTCTATTGGCAATATATAAAATAAATGTGTTGTTTCTTTGCAGCGAAAAAGTTTATATGATCAAGACCATCCCAAAAATGTTTATAAAACAAACGTAAGCCAATCCAATAGTGTTATTACCCGACGTAAGTTTTTACCAATTGGGACGAATAATTATTACATTGCCACTGCTCTCAAAACGGTGAAGGAAAACAGCGCGAGGAAACCGCCATGTCCTAGAACACAAAATTCGAAAACGTGAAAAGAGGCGTGTGTCCCGTAGTGGGAACATTATAAGCTGCCGATCGATTCTGTAAAAATCTCACTGTGAAAACTTAGGTGAAGTGAGTTTGTTTTTGCTAGGAATTGATACTATTGACAGCTCACTCCACGCTCACTTCACCTAAGTTTTCACGGTGAGATTTTTACAGAGTAGCACCGCTGACTATAAGATAAAGAATATCAAAAAAATCTTACAGTTTTTGTTTGCAAACAGCTATGTAAGATTTATTTCACCTAAAGCTGAACGAACTTCTTCTCGGTCCCTGTCAAATAATATTCATTACATTATGATAAATGGTTTTTAAAACCGAATTTTCCGAATATATCTAAAGGAGGAAACAGGGGATCCTGCCGTTTTTCCGAAAAGATTTTGTCAACATTTCTCTACAAAACAAATTTTAGCAACCACAGATGCGCTATACCAGGGGTGGCCAACCAGTCGATCGCGATCGACCGGTTGGCAAAACCTAATTTTGCTAATCTAGGGAAAGATGTTCAAACGCAATGCTCACTAAGAATAAGTTTCAGTTTCAGCCGTAATTACAGACACAATAAAAAAGCCATTGTGTCTCGCGTAGATCTACGTTCCGGCAGACTAAGGGTTAATAAAATAAAAAATACTACATAATTATGTACTGAACTATGCTGTTTCATGTAAGATTTCAAGAGGTAGGTATGTAATTGGCAGATCGCACAGGGTGTCGTCAGTCATCTTGGGTCTAACCAAGTTGGTCACCCCTGCTCTAGACATTTATGTTCGCATGACTCGACAAAATGTAGGGAACAGCGGATTTGTTTTTTTCTGGTTTCAAGTTTCCCGTAGTAAAATTGTTCATAATGATAAATACAATGATCCCCTAAGAGGTGTTCAATTTTTTCAATTACAGCTAGTTTTAGGTCACTCACTTTCCCTCTCACTTTCAGCGAAGACTGTATGACTTCCACGCTGGTATGAGGTCGCCAATCATTGGCGCACCTTCCATGCCGAGACATTTGCCCGAGGCAGAGCCCATCCTGCCCGGACACACATTGCTCAGACCGGCTGTGGGCATGCTGAAATCCGCTGTCAAATTCCCCCACAAAGACTTGGACGATGCATCAGGAGTTTACGGGAATTTAAATAATTTGGGTATCACGTAAGTGAAGGACTATTTCTTTTACTATTCGATAATTATGCTGACCTTGTCGTTACGTCATCCACAAATATTTGATAGATTTGTCATCCTCACCTGCCTTTTCCCAACTATGGGGTCAGCTTCCACTATAACTGGATGCAGCTGAATACCAGTATTTTTTACCTGACTTCACCAAGAAAGAAAGAAAAAAGTATTTATTGCGACTCGTACAGGAAGATCACAAACTAAACTAAACACAGTAAAATAAAAATCCAAGTTATATAAAAAAAAAAAGTAACAGAAGGAAAAAAAAAATAAACAGAAAGTCCTATACGAGGTCAAAAGACTCCTATCTCGGCATGATGCTGCGACATTTAAAAAATAAATGTCTCAGCGCTGGTATCCTGATAGGGCAAAGCCATTTGAGGGTTATGCTTTTAACAAGCTATGTATGTCTGTATGTTTGTTCATCTGTTCCCTCCAAACGAAGTATTGTTGGAAGCGTCATGTTGTTCCGTGGGGTGTATCGGATGAAAAGTGTTACCGAAAAAAAGTATTGTAAGTAAAGTAGTACTTTGTTCTAAAAGATATAAAGATAAAGATTGACACAAAATTACTTTGATTTTGACAAAACACACTGAACAAACAGAGCTAATTAGAAAAATATATAATTATTTCAGGTACAGTGGCACGGGTGAGAGAGTTTTGTACTCAGGGTTCAGAAGAAGAAAAGACGATGTCAATGAAGAAGTAAAGGTAAGAAGTCTTAAATATATATTTTACTAGATTCCGCCCGCGGCTTCGCCCGCGAGGTATGTCGATAAAAACTATCCTATGTCCTTACCGGGGATGCAGTCTATCTTTCTGTCAAATTTTATCGAAATCCTTTCAGTGGTTTAGGCGTGAATTGGTAACCTACAGACAGACAGACAGTTACTTTCGAATTTATAACATTAGTAGGTATGGATTAATATTTCGGTTAATATGAACAAACCCAAGATGAAATGCGCATAATTATTAAATATCCATGTTTATGGTTTAACTCAATCCTCAGAAAGCCCCGCGGCTGTCATTCGTAGATCTTTGACAGTAATTACGGTAGTCTGAAGCCTGAGAAGTCTGATACCATTATCGGTGTTACCCAGTAGCTGGGTTGTGGAGGTCAGATATTCAGTCGCTCCATGTAAAACCCCGGTATCCAGCTGCTGCTGCAGACTGGAAGCTGACCCCAACATAATTGGGGAAACGCTAGGCTGACGTTAATGGTGTAACTCAAGCATTTTAATAGTTAGATACCTACAGTCAGCAACAAAAGTCGATTATCACTTCAGTTTTTATCTTAGTTATTGAGCAAAATATTTGTTCAAAATTGCAGCAGAAGTACAATTTTTAGAATATAAACTCTTTACTAAAATGACAAGTTAAAAAGAAGTTTATTGAAAAAAATTGTAGTCAATTTAATGACATGTAAAAATGACAGTGTTGATAGAGTTTTGTTGCCGACCGTACATTGCATTTGTGTCGAAAATATATTTAAATTTGCTAAAATTTTGTTTCACAGAACGACAGACACGGGTACGTTCAGTTTGTACACTATTTCTTTAAATTGATTTTGTAACGATTTTGATGATCTTGTATTAATTTAATAACTTGTGTTCTTTAGACTTCTTGTAGTAATTCTGCAAAGGCGTGATTACGAGGTAATATAATACAAAAAAAAGTTACATAAGAACCTCTGCTCCTGTCTTTTTCTTTACCTTTTTTTATATATACTTGTATAAACTATATAATATGTATATTATAGTGTTGAATTGTAAAATAGTAACATTGTAATTGAAATATTATATAAAAAAGAACCCCTTATGTTTTATATTAATGTTGTTTACGAGTATCACACAGTAACAGTAGTTATGTACCTAAGACACTATTTTCTAAATCTTACTATTTTCGTTGTCAAAAATAATAACTATAGAAAAACGTTTTTACTTGTAATAGATGTATACAAATAAAAATCTATACACATGTGATGTTAAATGTAGACTATTTTTTTAAATTCTTGTATATGTCACCGGCTACACCCGATTTCAGGCCAAACTAGTTTGTCCTAGGCAAAACCGGTGTAAACTACGCATGTCAGTAATACTTGTTTATAACAGGACAATCTAGTTTGGCCTAAACACTAGGCTACACTGATTGAATCGTTATAAGTGATAAATTAAACACAGTCTAAACTGAGTAAATTAATGGTTAAATTTATAACCCACAAAAAATTTCAACATTTCAGAATCATGTTCTGAATCCAATGATAACAGGTTGCGCGTCCTTGATACCCTTTTTAATAGAACTACCCCCTTACTAATAAACGTATTATATCACATGAATACACACCGATTTCTCTCTTTCAGTCGTCAGTAATTTGACTTTCGAAAGAAGAAGACAAAGCGTTGTGTAACTATACAGACGATATACAGCGTTTATTAGTGAGGGGGGGTTCATATAAGAAAAACATCGTGAGGAAATCGGCATGTCCTAGAACCAAAAATTCGATTACATGCACTCAAACCAAATAAAAAACAGGCCAAGTGCGAGTCGGACTCGCACACGAAGGGTTCCGTACCACAAGGCAAAAACGCCGAAAAAAAACACATTTGTTGTATGGGAGCCCCTCTTAAATATTTATTTTATTTATATTATTAAAGTAAAACAACAACTGAGTATTTTGTGAATATTTCAAGTGCCTATCTGTTGCCATTTTTGATATCGACCAAAAAAGGGCAAAAAAATCGCGTTTGTATAGCCCCCCTTAAATATTTTTTTTTTTATTTTTTTTTTATTTTTTGTTATAGCGGCAACAGAAATACATAATTTGTGAAAATTTCAACTGTCTGGCTATCGCGGTTCTTGAGATGCAGCCTGGTCACAGACAGACGGACGGACGGACAGACAGCGAAGTCTTAGTAATAGGGTCCCGTTTTTACCCTTTGGGTACGAAACCCTAAAAAAAAAGACAGAGGGCTGTCAACAGTAAAGTGAAGCCAAAGCGAAAGAAGACAAAGCGTAAGACATGTAGACAGACGCTATACAACGATTATTAGAAAGGGGGTTAATCTAAGTTTTTCTTCAGGACAAACCAATAGCACGCTACATAGATTACGGCAAGCGCGAACGAGAAATAAAGAAAAATCTAGAAGACGAACAACGGCTCAAGGAACAAGAATTGCTTGCGTGAGTACTTATTTTATATTATATTAGGTATCTACCACAGATATAGATAGACCTAGATAACGCGAGTATCACGATCTGTATGGAAACCAAGCGTGCCATTTTGTGAATAGCCTACTATGACGTCACAAGCACTATTTAGTGATGGGAAAATCGAATCGATTCAAAGACGTACGGTAACCGTCCCGCCCCACTCCCGGGGCCTAGCGCCAGCGCTCACACTCACTCAGCCGGTACTACAGCCGGTCGATTCTGTAAAAATCTCACCGTGAAAACTTAGGTGATGTGAGTTTGTTTTTGCTAGGAATTGACACTATTGACAGCTCACTTCATCTAAGTTTTCACGGTGAGATGGTTACAGAATTGCACTGCTGGACTGAGCGCGAAAATGGCGGCTTACGATTTTTGTACGTAAGCTGTGGGCACGCGAAGTAGTTGCTCTTGCTTTATCTAGGTTTATCTATATCTGTGGTATCTATCTACCCTGTATACATTATAGGTACCCTTTACTGCACGGGCAACCATTCCACGAACCTTCAAAATAAAATAGGTGCTACCTCTTTGGTTTAGTGGTCGCAAGTATAGTCTCGCCTCCTTTTACAAGGGATTTAAACAGAACTGGTAAAATGTAGATGTGTACTAATAGGTTCATACATAGTTACATACATAATCAGCCTATAATGTTCCCACTGCTGGGACACAGGCCTCCTCTCTATGAGAGGGAGTAGGCCATAATCCACCACGCAGGCCCAGTCCGGGTTGGTAGATGTCACATGTCTTCGAATTTTTGGTTCTAGGGCATGCCGGTTTCCTCACGATGTTTTCCTTCACCGTTTTGAGAGCAGTGGTGATGAAATAATTTACACAAAGTAAAGCGCCTGCATAGCATCTATCAAAATTAACACCACTGGGCCGTCCTTTCCGATTAAAAGAGGAGTCAAGCAAGGAGACCCGTTGTCCCCTAAGCTTTTTACAGCCACTCTCGAGGAAGCCTTCTTAACTTTGGCACAAAACTGGGCAGACAAGGGACTAGACGGTGAAAAGAGACTATCGAACCTCCGCTTCGCCGATGACATCGTACTTTTTCCTCATCAGCGGCTGAGTTGGGTAACATGCTCCAAGACTTGAACAAGGCAAGCCTCGAGATTGGGCTTAGGATGAACATGTCAAAGACCAAACTCATGACTAACTGCATCAAAAGGAGGCTATATATTGGGGGTGAGGAGATTGCATATGTCCAAGACTATATATATCTAGGCCAAATAGTCTCCTTTCAGGTGCGACAAGACAAAGAAGTTGCTCGACGCACCGAGAGCGCCTGGGGGAGCTATTGGTCGATGAAAGATCTTCTAAAAGGAGATCTACCGCTATGTCTCAAAAGGAGAATTATGGACATGTGTATTCTTCCCATTCTCACATATGGTGCTCAAACCTGGTCTTTGACACTTCAGCAGACGTCCAGACTCGAGGTTTGCCAGCGAGCCATGTAGCGCAGTATCCTGGGGGTTCGAATTTTGGACCTTATAAGGAACACATACTGCGCGCCAAAACTAAGATAACAGACGTTACCCAAAAAGCCGTTAAACTTAAGTGGGACTGGGCCGGACATGTTTGCTGCACTTGGGTCCCACTAAACGCACGACGCCATCGTGGCAGGCCAAGACGAAGATGGCGGGACGAGCTTGACTCCTGCCGTAAGGACTGGCCGGCACTAGCTAAAGACAGAATTGTGTGGAAAAGGGAGAGGGAGGCCTTTGCATTGCAGTGGGACAGTACAGGCTATTAGATTAGATTAGGAAGCGCCTGTCTGGGTACGAACCTACGACCTACAACTCGTAAGTAGCGGCCGTTACCACTTGGCGACCACTGCTCTGGTAATTGGTTCACCTCTGCCTAATCCAGGGGGGGTTCAGGGGATCAGACCGGAATAACTCAGTTCTTCGGGGAATTCAAACGTGATGTTTTGTTATGTTATATTAATTTATTGACTTCTAAACAGGCCCGAAAGCAGTCCTTACGTAAGTACAGATATTTAAGTGATTAGCATTTTTTTATTTATAATGGCATTTTTTTTTTATATCATCATCTGCCTAGCCTTTTCCCAACTATGTTAGGGTCGGCTTCCAGTCCAGTTGCAGCTGAATACCAGTAATTTACATGGAGCGATTGCCTATCTGACCTCCACTACCCAGTTACTGAGTAAAGGCTCCCGCAGACAGGCGCGACGCGACGGTGCGACGCGATTCTGATAGAACAGTTTCCATGAAGTTACCATAGAAATTGTTCTACTAGAGTCGCGTCGCGCCTGTCTGCGGGACCCTTAATACGATACCCCTTGGTAAGACTGGTTGTCAGACTTTCGGGCTTCTGACGAGTGTAACGACTGTCAAAGATCCACGAATGACAGCCGGGTCCAACGACTAAACGTGCTTTCCGAGGCACGGAGGGGCTTTGGTATGTGAAGATGGTCACCCATCCACGGACCAACCGCGGCAAGCGTAGCTTAACCTGATCGATCGACACGTGCGGCTGTTATTACTTAGCCACAAGCTATTTGGCCTTCTGTATCAATATTTTGCTACATTAAATATTCAAGTAATCCATACTAATATTATAAATTCGACTCTGTCTGTCTGTATGTCTTTCACGCCTAAACCACTGAACGGATTTCGATAAAATTTTGCAGTGAGATAGATTGCATCCCGGGAAAGGACATAGGATAGTTTTTATCTACATACCTCGCGGGTGAAGCCGCGGGCGGAAGCTAGTAGGTGAAGTAAATGACTTTTAGATCCAAGCTTTATTTTTAGTCTCGATTTGGATATACATACATACTAATCAACGGCTCAACCAACCAACAGTACATCAACTGATATACTAATTTTGTTGTTAAATGGTTACAGGAAAATTATTTAAATAACGTCAGAATGGTAAGTACAGTTGACGAAGACTT
Source organism: Mesoligia furuncula (assembly GCA_916614155.1). Taxonomy (NCBI): domain Eukaryota; kingdom Metazoa; phylum Arthropoda; class Insecta; order Lepidoptera; family Noctuidae; genus Mesoligia; species Mesoligia furuncula. The sequence continues at coordinate 25,133,013 of OU744793.1, forward strand.
TGCTGATTGTCTTTCTCTATCCCATTTTATCACTTTTTCAACAATCCCAACTCAAAAAAAAGTAGATTGTTTGCCAAGGGAGTAAGCGAAGGATTCAAAGTACGTCACTCGAGCTTAAAATAGTGTTGCTCCCGAGGTGGACACTCTACTTTTTATCACCCTCTATGAAAAAATAAGTAAGTGCAACTTATGAATAAGAATAGTAGGTTTATTAAGTTACATACACTTTTGAGTAAACAATAACGAACGAGGGCAGAATGCTTTTCACGCGTTTTTGTTTTTAATTTGTCACCAACTTTTTTTTTAATTTGTTTCGCACGCGTTTTCTTTATCATACCCACAGCCTGTTACTTGTTCATACAATGTTCGTGATTGATCTCTTCGGTGATTGGAACTTTTACAAACAATATCCTTATTCCAAATTCAAATTACTTTTAGTCCCTAGGGATTAAAGAGCTATTTTAGTGGGATGTTTACAAAGAATACACTAGCTCTTTTTGAATAGATGTGATAAAAAACAAATTAAAGCGCACTTTGTTATTTTTTTTTAACAGAGTGATGTCAAACGGCTTCTAAAGGTAAGCACAAGTTTATAGAACTGTCTCAGGGGCTTGCCTGTTTCCATAGATGCAGTACATGATTCTGAACCCTCCTGAGTTGAAATTTTACATCGGGTATTTAAAAAAATCAGCGGTTTCCTACAAAAGTGCAATACTTAAGCGGTCAAAATGTATGGAACAGCAATTTTTTTTTTAATAACCTTCGAAAAATTTCAACTCCTTGTGGTTCAGAATCGTGTACTGAATCCAAAGTAACAGGTTGCGCGTCGAAGTCCCTGAGACCCTGTTTACATAATTGTGTAAACAGGATACGAGAGACGAGAAAGACGAAAAATGACTTCGATTTATAATTATAAATCGAAGTCATTTTTCGTCTCTGCCTGTGAGACCGCGTTGTTCTTCTTAAATGCGCAATGGATTATTGCGGAAGGTTTATGTGTATAAAGGTTTATGTGGAAGGTTTATGTGTGTGTGTGGTGTGTGTGTGTGGTGTGTGTGTGTGTATAAACTTACATAATAAAGAAATCTCGATGGTCAACAACCGTTGCGAAGAAGGGTCGACTCGCAAATAATACTACCCATTAATTAAAGTTGATTAGAAATTAAATTTATTTTACTTTTTTATATGGTTTTCTAGAAACTTACAGCAAATGGCGTCACGTTAGAGGTAAACATTTTTTTTTTATTATCTTCATCTGTCTAGCCTTTATCCAACTATCTTGGGGTCAGCTTCCAGTCTAACCGGATTATGTTTTTTTATTTTTATAGAATGTAAAAAAAATACCCACTGTGGCTGGTTTATCTTAATTTTTAATCATTTTACAGTTTTTTGAAATACCTCGGCTAAAAGTAGAAGCTTTGCAGGTAAGCGATTTAAAACTACTATTGAATTCACTTTTTTTTTTCAATGACCCAAAATTTATCTTTTTTAACAGAAGGAAAATTACCACGAAAGCATCAAACCTTATACAGAGGTACCTACCTACTATTATTTTGTAACAAGTTTCAGCTAGAAATACATTAATTTATATGTATAACTAAGTTTCTGGTACATCGTATTATGCTATAAGAGGAGAACATTTAAAACTAAAAAAAAACAGCAAAGTGCGAGTCGGCCTCGCACACGAAAGGTTCCATAGGTACCACAAGGCGAGAAACGCCGAAAAAACAAGTTCCTTGTAGATTCTTGGAGATTCCTTTTAGTTTTTATTGACTTTATTTTATTTTTGTTGTTATGGCGGCAATAAACTCTGTGAAAATTTCAATTGGCTATTAATTACAGTTCATGAAATACAGCCCGCTGACAGTCAGACGGACGGACAGCGGAGGTTTAGTCTAAGTTAGGTTCCGTTGGCACCCTTTGGGTACGGAACCCCAAAAAATATTGATAATAATAATGCTCTCATATAACTACCGTCGTCAATCGGTCATACTTTTCAAAGTAATAAAATCCCACTTCATAAAATAAAGTTACTCAAAAAAGGTATCTATAAACTTTTTAGAAATGTCATGGTTTTCGTTTTCATTTACAGTTTCTTGAAGCAACACGGATGAAGGACTTAGAAATGGTATGTATATAGAACAGTAGCATAATTTATTTATATTTTTATTTTTATAAATCAGTACTTACTCATTTTAATATTTGTAAAGTTCTGCGTTTGGTATGATCACACATCTGCATTCGCAATTTATTTGCCAAAAATATGAGTTTGTGGAAAAATAACTTTAATTCCTACACAATAAAGTACAGTTTACGCTGCAACTTTAAACATTTTTATAACTTTTTCAATAGTGCTAGTCACTCTGAAATCAACTTAATTACCGTTAAAATAAAGTTGATATTTTATTAACTTGAAATAACATCAATTTGAAACATAAACTCATGCCTTTTTCCCATCGGGATAGGCAGAAACTACAGAGCGCCTTCTGCTACGATCCTTACATACTTAGTCCTTTTGCCTCGTTTAAGTTCACAATCTGGGGGCCTAAAAAGGCCACTTTGGCAGAATCATAAAAGACTAACAATAAGAATCATAATGGACAGAAAACTGTTAAGGTAATCACATCAAATCCCATTGGTGAAGGATTTTTCAGTTACTTTTTTTTTGTCTGTGTTAAAATACCAATCAATCCAATCCAAATCCAATCCCAATCTCTTTGATTATACCTACGTAGTGCAGTGAAAAAAACAAAAACACAGACTGTCTTCGCCTTAATATGATTCATAATGTTATCCTTTTATGATTCTGTAAAGTGGCCTCTTTAGGCCCCCAGGTCATCTCGCCACCGCTTTCTGGGCCAACTTCGACAATATCGTCCATTTTCAGGCAACCATTGTGTGGAGACTTCCCTACTTATTAATTATTTTTAATTCATGATTATTATTTTTTATTCCCATTTTCGTTTTGAGGATGTCATAAACGGTCAAATGTTATATTTTTTTTATAAATCCTTGAATTCTTATAGGTCTATTGATACTTATGCGTACTATATTCTTTCAGAAATTACGGAGGCTATAAGCTAGGAGGAGTAAGTGGAATAAAGAAGTATGCCAGAAGATAGCCATGAATGTACATAGTTTTTTAATTCAAAACACCTTTAATTAATCAATAACATTCTAATTAAATGAAAGGCAAAATAAAAGCATCGTTTTATTTCAATGTAAAAAACCTCCCACAGAGCAAGAAATCGTCAGAAAAAATCGAAGATACCATCTATATATATAAAACTAGCAGCGCCCCGTGGTTTCACCCGCGTAAGTTTCGATCCCGTAGGAATATCGGAATAAAAAGTAGCCTATATGTTAATCCGGGTATCAGCTACCTCCATACAAAATTTTATCAAAATTGGTCCAGCCGTTTGAGCGTGAAGAAGTAACAAACATATAAACACACACACACCCCCCCACACATTCACACACTCACAAACTTTCGCCTTTATAATATTAGTGTGATATTATAGTAGGATATTAGTCGGATTCAAAGTCCTGACTGGCTGATATATCAACGCACAGCCTAAACCGCTGGTCCTAGAGACATGAAATTTGGAGGGTGTGTTCTTTGTGAAGGGTAAGTATCCTCTAAGAAAGGGTTTTTCGAAATTCCACCCCTAAGAGGATGAATGGGGGAGGGTGAAAATTCACGCGAACGAAGTCGCGGGCAGAAGCTAGTTGTTAATAATATTCGTGCCCGAAGTTGACGCAACTGATCGCAAAAGTTATCGATTATATAATATATTTTCCAATAAATCGGGTTCTCTAACAGCGGCCGCCACGCCTCGGTGCTCACACCACAAGTGTAGTATTGCAATTTTTTTTAAATGCATAAAAATTAGTACGTTCAACAACGAAACTTAGGTAACCATAACAATTATGCAAAAGTTACGGAGCTTAGGTACTCACTATCACTAAAGGTTTTAATAGGATCCTTACCAAAATAAAACGGGACTGTTTTGGGAAAACACTCTATGTCGAGTAGGATTGAGATAGTGGCAACCCGATTTGGAGTAAAGGCAAACCAGGTAATGACGCGCGAAAAACCATAGATCAGGATCTTGGTTGCGCAAAAACTAGATGGCATGTATCATGATTATCATGATTCAGGAATAATTTGTATTTTCTGTGTACTGTAGTGTCTTATGTGTTCCGGCCTTTAGTAGAAAGGTCTGGCTGGATATAACGTTCCATTCAAAGATTCAAACGAGTGTCAAATAATTTAATATGGTGTTTTTGATTCAATAGATAAGATTGATATAATTACCTTGAAGCTGTAAAGTTCATTTAACAATATAATAATTCCAAGTCTACGGTCTTTTAATTATAAACTCATGTAGTGCCTTATGTGTTCCCGCCTTTAGCAGAAAGGTCTGGCTGGATATAATGTTTCATTCGAAGATTCAAACGAGTGTCAAATAATTTAATATGGTGAACGTTCACATTCTCACGATCTCACGTCTCAATCTGTCAAAAATATCTCTAATTTCTAATTTATGACAAGTTTTTGATTAGATTAGATTTATTTATTTCTGAGTATATGGTACATTGAGATCTTAATATTAAACAGTTTCACATCCACTACCGTTGCCCATGTAGAAATATTAAAATTAATTTACAAAGTTAAAGTGGCTAAGTTCTAGACCGTAACAATATAGGTAGTTAGTTTGTCATCGAAACGCTAAGAAGAAGATATATTATCTTCATTAATATAATTATACCTAACGTACTTTCAGCTGTTGGTCCCGGCTGTCATTCGTGGATCTTTGACAGTCGTTACGGGTAGTCGGAAGCCCGAAAGTCTGACAACCATTCTTACCAAGGATTATCGTATTACCCAGTAACTGGGTTGTGGAGGTCAGATAGGCAGTCGCTCCATGTCAAATACAGCTGCATCCGGTTAGACTGGAAGCCGACCCCATAGTTGAGAAAAGGCATAGGCAGATGATGATGATGAATATACCTAAATTAGTTCAGATGAAAATTGACAATTTTTATACAAATGTTTTATGACATGAATTGTCTCTGAGATGAGAGATTGCGACTAGATTTTGAACATTTTAAATTACAGGAATTGGCCTTCAGATCAAACAGTATTAACTCTTTGCGGGACACTTAACGCCTATAGACGTAATAACAATAAAACTTCTATTGTGTCTCGTTCAGTGTCCTTCAATGTGTTAAGTTATGATTTTATGGAATTTTGGATACTAAACTACTCTTCTACTTCCTCACTTATTTTAGCAATCCTCTTTGTAGGTATTGCACATTAAGAGGGCTACCCATGAATATAAAATTAATTATTGTTCTTCTTAATAACATCATGTGAACCGTTAGACATGTTAACATTTCATTTCCTGAGGAAGTACAGAGTGACGGCTGATGACAGCAACCTGCAACTGAGATTCGACTTCTTGTTGAAACCAGGGGGTCTACTCCCTAACTCCGTTAACGAAGTAATGAGCCCGTCCGATAGTAGTCCGATACGTCGGAATGAACCCTACTCCCTAACGATTTCGGATTCATCAGTTTCAAACGGAATCATAGACAATATTCGTGAACGAACGACGCATGGCGATAGAGTTGCCCTATTTTACCGGTCGATTACCGGTTTACTTATTTTGTGGTTTTCTAGCTTATTAAACAAAAATTAATACTTTTGTCGTTAGAAAATTACCACATTTAAAAAAATATCCATTTTATTATGTTTTTAAATATAGAATTGAATTATTTTTGCCATTTTTGTCCGGAAACCGGCATCATCCTGTTGATACCTTTGCCTGTTTACTTTTTGAAGGACATTTCCACAGACTACTTTTGACACTTTCAAATGAAATGTCAAATTGTCAACCGGGAAGTTTTAAAATTTCCGATATTTTATTATGCTTACTAGTTAATTTTGTTTATATGGCCCCAACCGCTGCAGCAACACACGGGCAAATTGAGGCCCTTCTCGATTTTGTGGGTGAGAACCATGAATTAGCTCGCGGGTTATTGAGGGGTGCCGATGGAAGAGTTCGCTCAAAACGGCTGTAGGAAAACCTGTGCAACTCCCATAACTCAATGGGAAGTTGCACTAAGTCCGCCTAGTAGTGGCAAAGGGTGAGTTTTATACATTATTATATTAATATGATTTTAAGGTCTTGTCATCAGTAAAGTGAATACAATGATAATAATCAGTCATCCTCCAAATACTTATCTGTAGGAGTACTTACGAGTATAGTGGTTTTTATATAGCTTCATAAAATTAACCAAATATTCAAATTTTAGGTGTGATCTGACAAAAAACGCCTTGCCAAAAAGGCTGCTGGTGCTGCCAGAAAGTCAGCAAGTGGAGGCCCATCGGTAGCACAACCCTCTCCCAAGTGGAATTAAAGATACTATCGATAATGGGAGAGGGTTTTAGAGAGCTGGAAACCGGAGCAAGAGTGCCAGCTTTTCCATTGGTAAGAATTACATTTATAATTTATGATAATAAGTCTGTTCAATGGTAAAAAAACTAAAAGCAATAAGTATTGTATTTATAATTATGAGTCTTTCCCGTGTCTTTTTTTTTATTAAATAATAATAAATTACAGACAACTACACAATTATATATGTTTTGATGTATCCGTCAATGATATTCAATTTTTGTTGTACAGCTTCCACCTGTAAGAGATCCAGAGCCAGTAGCTACCTCACCCACTCATGCTCCTACACGTGCCGACCCACTCTCCCAGGAGCAACTCTCTACATCCACTGAGGAAAACCTAAGATGTACCTACCAACTCTTGATGGTGCATAATGAAAATAAATGAAATAAACGATTAAAGTTAATTCATTGTTTTATTCCAAAAAAAATCCAATATTGGCAAAACTTAGCATGTACTAAACTCTAATGGTAAAATCCCGAAATATTGCCTCTTTTTACCCGACTGCGCGGCGCAAAGGAGGGTAATTTGTTTATCAGTCTATATTTATGTACTTATGTATGTATGTCTTCAAAAGAGGAATTAAATCCGCACATAAGTCCTCGAATTATTGTCAGCGGGATTGTCCGAAAGGGTTACCGCTGGCTCGGAACTCTCTCTACATAGTTATTGTACTCTGTGCTCGGAACATAAAGGGCTAACGAAGGAACACGAGTGGGTTTTAGTCATTAAGAGTCTGACACTCCCTTCCGCTCCACCCAGAGCGGGAGGAGTCATTTGATGATTTCCCATCCGCAAAAAAAAAAAGTCCTCGTATTATTTCCGAGTGAGCCTATAGTTCCCTATGAACTCAACGTCGGGAATACTCGCCAACCTAAAGTTTTGGCGAAAATTATATCGACGTTGCCTCCGCTCTTCCTGTAAGGCTTCTTCAATAATTAAAAAGCAGCCATAGTTCAAATTCTTAACTTTCGTCTACAGCACGAGAACTATTTTGATGTCGTATCAACTGACAATAACTATCCGTCGAAACCAATGTCAACTTCAACTGTTCGGACGGGCAAAAACACATCGGGAGTAGGGACAATTGTCAAATCGCGTTGAAATTCATTCTTCGCTCGGACCCCGAGCGAATCATCCGTCCGTTGGTCATAGGGAGTAGGAAACGCCCGTAACGAAGGCCGAAGTGACGGACTTCGTGCTTAGGGAGTAGACCCCCAGTATCGGGACACGAAATCACTTTAGAAGATAGAATGTAGACAGGACTCTAGTGGGCCTAAACAAAGTGACATTTTATCATCGATAAATGATGGATAAGTTGAACATGTAAATATTAGAGTGACATATTAAGCTACCGTAAAACTTATGTCAATCCTGTTATAAGTCGTTGTAGAAATACAAACGCTTTGAAAGCGATTTCCATGTCTAGATACCTAAGGCATTTTGTCCCAATTCTTATCGATTTAGACTTTATTTATTACCGGGAAAGGTGGAATGGAATTATTTTGAATTATCTTCTTATGAAATATAAGAAGATAATTCAAAACTTCTTATGAAATATAAGAAGATAATTCACTACATTTTCCACATATTTGACAAATGTATTTGTCAAATATGTGGAAAATGTAGTGAGGTAGTGGGTAGTATATTTGTTAAGTTTATTGCTAAGTTATTAATGTTTTTCTATATATTATATAATTTGTATATTTGTACTTAATTATTAACATAATTAAGTACAACAAAGCGTTTGATAATTAAGACATTATAAATGATTGTAACACCAACATTTTTCTAGCCGAACGAATCGCTAACCTGTTATTAAAATTACTGTTAACTCTGATTCCGATAGAAATTTCCATATTCCGTATTATTATTTTTATCTTTGACATATTTTATTACAATTTCATTTCACGGCAATTATTTGAATGCTAATAAAGCTGTGACAGCGGTTGATTTTTTATTACATTTTTAAGAAACGCGAGTATTGATTGAAAGATGAAATGGATTCGGCCATCATTATTTTTATCATAACAATTGTAAGCATTTACTGGTTGTATACATTATTACTGTATCACTAGCTGGTACATAGTTATATTATCCATGAAGATAGTAATTATTTATAAATAGATTAATAACTTTAAAGACAAAGCAAAAACAAAATTTAACGAGCCACGAATAAATACAGATATTTTTTTTAAGAAAATGCGAATGTCCAGTTTGTTTTCGTACGGAGTTTTGTTGAAAATTATTCTAATAAAATAGAACCAATAAATTGAATTAAAGATAATTAGTTACAGGACATAGTGGATTGCAATGGAATCAGATTGAGGAAACAGGGGAGACAACTTCAGGTAACAAATTTATATAATTATTATTCAAAATGGACGCAATGTACTCAAACGTTGAAATGTATCCTTTCAACATGGCACAGCTGCTTTGTATTTGCTGTTCACGACTGTTAAAGAGCTATGCTCAGTTACCAACGAAGAGAAGGCAGCACCAGCACAGACGAGCAGGCACAACGAGAAGGACGTGTGCGGACCAAATCCGCGCAAATATCGTTCTATGCTTTTCTGTCGGATTGACAGCATATATTTGAGCAGCTATCTTAAAAGAGCAATATATTATATACAGACCCACAGGAGACGAGTAAACGTTCCCGATGGTTTTCGAATATCGGTGAGTTTTTAAGGCTGATACGAATTACAACACTCTAATTGATATTACCTACTTGAAGTCGTTGAACATACATACTAAATAAATAACATACATACTAATAAATGCGTGTACTGACTAAACAGTTCCATTCAAATCTTTATGGTTTTTTCCTCAAAAGACCATCTCAGACATGCATGACTTTCATATGGCCTCAAGATTATGTCTAGACTTTAAAAGAGACTGTGACCTCTGAGTTTGTTTCGGTCTTTCTACGTAGAATAAGAAGTCATTTAAAAAAACACCAAAATCTCTTCAATGTTGACGTGTAAAAGTGTTTTTTTAAACCAATATACAGAAATAAATATAATTTATCCCTTATAGAGGTTGGAGACGCTTGTGACATTTCAATAGTTAGGTATATTTCGATCTTTATTATTCACTGTTTACACATTACGCTTACTTACTACAAATTAATATAGATTAATCAGTAATCTAGCTAGGAGCGCAGTGATTCACCCAACAATTCATTGTATCTACACAATGTAATTAATAATGCATACTTTCTAGGTATATGGTATGGTATGGTATAGGTAATGGAGAGGGCTATGCTTGGAGTTTCCCTGCGTCCTCGAATCAGGAATTAGGAGATCCGCAGGAGAACCAAGGTAACCGACATAGCCCGAAGAATTGCCAAACATATGTGGCAGTGGGCAGGGCACAGTGCTAGCAGAACAGATGGCCGAGGGGGCCGAAAGGTTTTGGAGTGACGACCGCGTACCCGAAGATGTAGCGTTGGAAGGCCTCCCACAAGGTCCGACGACCTTGTGAAGGCCGGACGAACCCGTTGGATGCGAGAAGCACAGAACCGGTCGAAGTGGAGGTGCTATGTCGAGCAGTGGACGTCTTTCTGCTGAAATAATGACTTTCTAGGTCCCTCGTGTACTACAAAACCTTATAAAAAATATTATTAGTATTATTATTAGAGATGAGAATGCTAAGAGGGATGTGTGGTGTTACACGAATGGATAGAATAAGAAATGAGTACATAAGAGGAAGTTTGAAAGTGGCACCGGTAACTGAAAAGTTGCGTGGGAATCGGTTGTCATGGTATGGGCATGTGTTACGTAGAAATGAGGAAAATGTCGTGAGAAGAGTTGTGAGTATGGATGTCGATGGCTATAAGAGTAGGGGAAGACCAAAGAAACGATGGATGGAATGTGTGAATGATGATATGGTTAGAAAGGGGGTGACTACCGAGATGACGACTAATAGAGAAGTATGGAAGAAAAAGACATGTTGCGTCGACCCCAAATAAATTGGGATAAGGGCAGGAGAATGATGATTATTACTGCTGACATATAGTATAGAGCAGTGGTGGTGCACTGTAAACGGCACTACTTACGAGTAGTACCTAAGTCTTAGGATCAAACCCAGACCAACACTTAACTTTATGTAAGTTACCAGCTGCGCCCCGCGGTTTCACCCCCGTAAATGTCGATCCCGTGGGAATATCGAAATAAAAAGTAGCTTATATGTTAATCCAGGGAGTCAGCTACCTCCATACAAAATTTTATTAAAATTGGCCCAGCCATCTGAGCGTGAAGAAGTAACAAACATATAAACACAAACACTCACTCACAAACTTTCGCCTTTATAATGTTAGTGTGATTTCACCACTACTGCTCTAATAAAAACGGCGAAGGAAAACATTGTGGGAAAACTTTCTTTAATAAGAACATAATATAAACAAATCTGAGTTTATGGAAAAATAACTTTAATTCCTACACAATAAAGTTCAGTTTACGCTACAACTTCAAACACTTTTATAACTTTTTCAATGGTGCTTCGTCACTCTGAAATCAACTTAATTGACATTAAATTATAGAAGATATTTGTTTAACTTGAAATAACATCAATTTGAAACAAGTTTGAATAGACTTTAGTTATATTTTTTAATATGACGTGTGTTGCGTGGAGTTTCTTGCCGGCTCTTCAGTAAACGACCAATTGGAACCGTGCACCTAGCTTCTGACGTTTCATAAGTGGCCATGTAGGTTTATGTGAAATAAAATATTTTGATTTTAATTGTTCACGTATTTCCAGAGAAGATCAAATAACTTCTACGCTGGAATGGGGTCGCTATCCCAGCCCACTCCACCGCCAGAAAGGGAGCACAGACTTGGAGCTCGCATGTCCAGAACTGGCAATAGTATGAGTATTACGTAAGCATAAAGTTTATTTTGGCTTGTTTAAACTCTTGTCAACTTTCGTATTAGATTTTATGTTGAACTGTAGGCCCACCGCTTAAGTGAGACGTTGCCTGAGGTAGCAGCGCGGTGCGGGAGGGGTGTGGTGACGTGATGCGAGACTTCAATGATTCGTCAACTTGTGATAACTATCATCCCGCCCGCATCGCGCAGCTACCTCAGGTAATGTCTCAGTTAAGCGGTCGGCCTATAAATATGATTCAAGGCCTCATACAAGGCAGTCACCTCCTTCTGCGAAGCAGTCATGCTAGCGAAGGAGGTGGCTAGACGGCTCGAGAGAGAGCCTCCAGCCGCCGCGGGAGACACTCCAGGCGTCGGGAGCCGCGTTACGACTCCCGGCCACCGTAGGCGCGGGCCTGCGGGCGGAGAGTAATGGGTAGCTCACCGTGCGATCAGGACCAGGCCCATGCCGGACGGCGCGTACGTTTTCCAAGCGCGCCTCAAAGAGATGTCACCATGAATTGAGGGGCCCCTTAGGGCCGAAGCCTGCCGGGTCAGCGGGATTGTCCGAAAGGGTTACCCCTGGCCCGGAACATAAAAGGCTAAGGAAGGAACACGGGTGGGTTTTAGTCAGTAAGAGTCTGACACTCCCTCCGCTCGGCCCAGAGCGGGGGGGGGCGGGTCATTTGATGATTCCCACCTAAAATTTTCGAGCTCATCATGTTAATGGTAGGTCCATGTTACAGGTATGGTGAAAACTTGGATAAATCAGAAGAAGAAAATGTTTACCTAGAATACAGACGCGCAATCGCATCACAGGTAACAGCACTATAAACGTTGACAGACTTAAAAAAAAAATATGTTCTTTCTTTACTAAAAATTTACCGTTATCGCTATCGTGAACTAAGCTTGCCGATACGCCGTCTCCACTTCAGGCCTCGTCTGTTCCACCGGCCATCGGTCCTTCGACAGACATGGCCAGCCCACTGCCACTCCAGCTTATGGAGACCGCGTATCGGCGTTTGGAAACTTCCCAGCTAGATGTTCCGACGTCCTCAAAAAGGTGGCTAGAATGGACTGGATGCTGAAGGCGGAGGACAGGGTGAGGTGGTGCAGCATGGGAGAGGCCTTTGAGTTATTTATTTTGATCTCCCATACAACTACCTATAATTATACTAGGTTTGTTCCACCATCATAGAACCGGTCGAAGTGGCGGTGCTTGGGGGAGGCCTATGTCCAGCAGTGGACGTCTTTTGGCTGAAATGATGATGATGATGATGCTATTGTGTGATCTTCTGTCTATAAAATCTATCTGGGGGGACGGCAGTGCCCCCGCCAAGTCGAGCAAAAATATACATTATTTATTAACTTATTAAAATTAAATATGAAATCTTTCACAGACTCCCGAGCCCGTGTAAGTACATACTTTACCCTATGTATTTTTTTAGCAAGTCCTAACTATGTTTAATCTATTTAAGCTCATTAATAGGTAAATAGGTTCAGAAAAAATTCCTACGTAACGTGCAGTATAAATTTTATCACACGAGAATATCGTATTTAGAACTACTCAAACGGCACACTCTCTTGACTTTAGAGTCCAGACGTACGCTCCTCATGGCCATGATGCTGCATGGCATTTGTAATAATAAGTTTGATTGTATTGAGCTTACCAATAAATTATGTTACGTAGTACCTAGAACTATTATACGGCGAGAGGTGCGCGTTCCTCGTCTGTTTCACACTGAGAAGTGCAGAACAAACGCCGGTGAGCGGGCACCTCTCCGTCGCCTTGTAGTAACTTATAACACACACTTTACCGATTCAGATATTTTTGCATTTTCTCCTGCAAAATTTAAAAAAATGGCTATAGCTTTGCTTACCGACAATCTTTCATAACTTGCTTTTCTTTTTTTCTTTTAATTCAAAAATAATATGTGACCGTCCGTCCTTTCCTCTTTTAGATATTTATTAATTGAATCCGTGGACAATAGTGTGGGTTATACGTTTATTAAATAAATCTAATTAGCTCCGATATTCAAATTGTAACGTGTAACTGTTTTTTGTCCCTAAATAAATAAAATAATAAAATAAAATAAAAAATAAAATAATATTTTCTTATTTTTAGATTAGTTGTAGCACTTCTGCCATCGGAGAAAGAGGTAAGTTTACTATAAGAATAATTTGTTATAACAATTGATAGCACAACAAAAAGAAGTTTCACGTACAACCTCTAGTTTATTTAACTTGAAGGGATATAAATGAGAGGGGCCCCTTAGGGCCGAAGCCTGCTGGGTCAGCGGGATTGTCCGAAAGGGTTACCGCTGGCCCGGAACATAAAGGGCTAAGGAAGGAACACGGTGGGTTTTAGTCAGTAAGAGTCTGACACTCCCTTCCGCTCCTCCCAGAGCGGGAGGAGTCATTTGATGATTTCCCATCCGCAAAAGAAAAAAAAAAGGGATATAAATGAACTATTTATCAACTTAAATTTTATTCGAAAACATTCATCGTTTTCTTATTAAACCTCAACTATATCCGACGACACTGGTTACTTGTCTCTTTTTTTTGTGACTACATGATTTTGGACCCGCATGGGTTAAACATTTTCGTCTGTTATTAAAAAAACATTTGCTGTTACGTAGCTATTTGTGTTAGTATTGCACTTTTCTATGAAACAGTTTTGTTTTATTGTTTTATATCACATTTTTTTTAAATTAGTCTAATAAAATTGTAGAAGAACTACAAAAATATTCATAACTTTTAGGGCAATTGAATTATGGCCATGCTGTAGAAAGATTTTTTGTTGGAAATGACCTCCTCTACCTCCCTATTTCGTTTGATCCACAACTTTTGGACCACCCTGTATAAAACATTGAACAAGCATAGTAGTATAGTTCTACCATAGTTCTAGGTAATCAGCCCACTTTAGCCACCCAAACCCAACGTCCAAGGTTTTTTTTTCCTTAGCCTGATGCAATAGTCCTACAACAACCGGGGGTTGTCCGTGCACACAAGGATAATGGCCGGTTAGTGCCTAATTTAATTAAAAACTGGCCAAGTGCGAGTCGGACTCGCACATGAAGGGTTCCGTACCACAAGGCAAAAACGCCGAAAAAAAACACGTTTGTTGTATGGGACCCCCCTTAAATATTTATTTTATTCTGTTTTTAGTATTTGTTGCTACAGCGGCAACAGTAACATCTGTAAAATTTCAACTGTCTAGTTATCACGGTTTATGAGATACAGACGTGACAGACAGACAAACAGATAGTAATAGGGTCCCGTTTTTACTCTTTGGGTACCGAACCCTAAAGACGTCTTTTCGTAACGTCTTAGCGTTTTTTCCTGTATTTATGGTGTGTACTTTTATAATTTGAAACTATAGGGCACACCAGAAGAAGACCGCTACAGGTTTTACCAGCAAAACGATCGGAGGTCGCCTGAGTTGAATATCAGACAAACGTAAGCATTTCTTATTATAAGCTTTACAATTACGCCAAAAGTTCCGTATTTTCTTTGCAAAAAATAAAAGTTTATATGGCCGTGTCCTAGCCAAAGCGATCGTTGCGCGAACACGCGACTTTCGCGTTAATTTTCTTCGGCGAGTTTGCGTCACGCCGACAGAGGGCGCCTTGCGGTTTTTCGAACAAATGACTGGCGACCGCGACGAGCGCCTATTCACGTCTCTGATCGCTTTGGTTAGGACACGAGGTACAATGAAAGCTTCTCATGTTTGTTATTTTAATGTATAATGATGTTTATACGCAATTACTTTACAGGGGTCTAACGAATTTCAATTTCACAGAACTAGTAAGTTTTAATCTGTTATTTATGTAGTATATTAAGTAGTTTTCCTGATATTGGATTTAGCACAAATACACAAAACAATGAAAAAAAAGTAAAAATAAAAGAGAACGAAGATAAAGAAAAGATGGAAAAAAAAAGAACCTCCGCGTAACCCTTTCGGGGGTTACAGGCCGTGATGATTAGTGTATCTCACACGTCAAGAAAGTCGCGATGCGACGTTGCGACGCGATCCAGATAGAACAATTTCCATGAAGTTTTCGTAGAAATTTTCTACTAGAATCGATTAGCCTTTAAACCGTTTTAAAAAAATATATTTTTGGGATTTAGCAAGATATTTCCTTTTACGTTTAAATCTGCCCTTACCATGTTGTGTGTTTGTGGTTTTGTAGAAACGAGCAATAAACTTATTGGTAAGTACGTAGCAGTAACTAAAATCAGTGTGAAATGCTTGTCAAAATTGTTCACATCATAATCTGTCTAACCTTTTCGCAACTATGTTGGAGTCGGCTCTCAGTAACCAGATGCAGCTGAATACCAGTATTTTACACTGAGTGACTGCCTGTCTGAACTCTACAACCCAGTTGCTGGGTAATACGATACCCCTTGGTAAGACTGGTTGAAAAATGTATATAGGTAGCCAATACAGATTGAATTAATGGATAACCTTTTATGGGGGTAATTACTTATCATTATGAACAACTATTACTATGAGACCAAACCTGAAATCGCGAAAAAAGAATCTGCTGTTTTCCACATTTTGACGAGTTAAGCGAACATAAAATGTTCCCTACATTTTGACACCCTGTATATTCCAAGAAAAGTTTTTCTGTAGCTACTTTCATTTAAATGTTTTCCATAGTATCCGAGTTCAATAAAAATACCCCTTTTTTCCCACTGCTCAACTGACTGCTCAACTGCTCAACTGACTGCTCAACTGTTACGTTGTATGGTTGGTTATGGACTCAAACTCAAACTCAAAGCATTTATTTCAATTAAACCTTTAACAGGCACTTTTGAATTGTCAAGAAGTCGGTCAGTCATAAAATATGAAGCTAGTTGCCCATTCCAAAGCGTAGGTACCTATGGAGAAGAACGGGCAAGAAACTCCATGGACACTCTTTTTAAATTACATTGTACAAAAACATTTGTTACATCATTTCTTTTGAATTTATGATTATATAATGTGAGAACGATGTAAAAAATAAATTAAAAAGATGTCCGCGTTAAGAGCGTCCAGAATACAACAAATAGTAACAAAACAACAATCCAAAATTAAAACAATAAAAATAAGCCCAGGCGGCTAAGTGATGACCAGTCCCAACTGACGGCGCCCGTTCACGAACATGACGTATATATCAGCACCATTCAGCTCAACCACTTTGAAGGGAGCTAAATGATCCAACATACACGCCACCGCCAGCGAGACATTTGAGTGAGCATGACACACTATCAGCCGCCAGGGAATATTCAAGTCAAAAAGATATATTATTACCCAGTAAATGGTAGCTATAGATTACATAGAACTCACATCTGTGCTATGCAATTATACAATACAAAGGAAATTGAGTTTATACAATGCAAGGATAGTCTTACAATCTTCAGCAGCTCCAACAGTATTTTCAAGTGTTAGTCAATTTGTTGTGGAGCAGGACTAGCATTGAGCCAGGAATTTTTGTCAGCGATGTAATCCCCTAACTTATAATATGCCTGACTGCATAGTGTGCGTTTTATACAAGATTTAAATTTTGTCTCATTCAGTTGAAGAATGTGGGGAGGTATTTTATTATAACATTTTAGACAGTACCCCATAAAAGATGATTCTACTTTAGCCAGTCTGAAACCTGGTTGAACTAATAGGTCCCTATTTCTAGTACTATAATTATGTCTTTCACCTCTTTTACTAAAAAGATGTAAATTTTTCCTTACATACATGATGTTTTCATAGATATATTGACAAGGCACCGTCATGATGTTAATTTCCTTAAACAGTTCCCTTAGAGAATCGCGCCTGCGGAGATTATATATGCCTCTGATGGCTCTTTTCTGCAGAATAAAAATAGAATCGTTGTCTGCAGCCCGTCCCCAAAGTAAAATACCGTAAGACATGATACTATGAAAGTAACTAAAATAGACTAGTCTCGCGGTATCTACATCAGTAAATTGACGGATTTTTCTGACAGCATAAGCTGCTGAACTTAGCCGTCCTGCAAGAGATTTTAAATGAGGACCCTATTGTAGCCTTGAGTCGAGCGTGATCCCCAGGAAAACAGTTTCATCGACGAATTCTAGTTTCTCTTGATTCAATATTATCTCACAATCACTACCCTTGACATTTGGTAAAGAAAATCTTATGCACTTAGTTTTTTTTCCATTTAATACTAGATTATTAGCAGTGAACCAATTTTGGACCTGCAGTAGGGCGTTATTTACGTCGTCAAAATTTGTAGCTCGTCTATTTACCTTAAAAATTAAGGAAGTGTCATCAGCAAATAACACCATTTGTGGTTGATTTTTTAATAAATGGAGTAGATCATTAATATACACTAAAAAGAGGAAAGGACCCAATATCGAGCCTTGTGGCACACCAATTTTTACTATTAAACCAAGTGAATTGACACCATTTATTTGAACTTGTTGTTGTCTATTATTTAAATAATAACTAACTAAACTGAGCGCAAGTTTTCCAAGTCCGTAATGCTCAAGTTTCAAAAGCAAGGTTTGGTGATCGACGCAATCAAATGCCTTGGAGAGGTCACAAAAGATTCCTATGGCATCTTGGGCCTCTTCCCACGCATTAAAAATGTGTTTTAATAAAGTTACGCCGGCGTCGTTCGTACAACGTCCTTTGGTGAAACCGTACTGTTGATCGTGTAGGATTTTAGTCGTGTTAAAATGATTGAGCATTTGATTAAGCATTATCTTTTCAAACACCTTGCTGAAAACCGGCAAAACGGATACGGGTCTATAATTATTGGTGTCTTTACTGTCTCCGGATTTGTAAAGTGGTATAACCTTACTGTATTTCATTAAATCGGTGAAGACTCCTTGATCCACACACGAATTAAATACTAAGGCTAAGTAAGGTGCAATAGTCTCAATTATGGAGGTACAGATCTTAATGGACATTCCCCAAAGATTTTCGGTCAATTTGATCTTAATTTGCTTAAAAGCTTTAATTACAATTAAGGGGTTAATATGCCTAAAGTTAAATTCAATCGGGCAGGCTGAAACGTTCGCCCTTACTAAATCAAAAGCGAGCGAGGGCGAGGAATTTAAGGTTTCAGTTGTTTTGAGTGGGATACTAGTAAAGAAATTTACAAATTCTTGAGCCACTTCTTTGTTATCGCAAATGAGACCGCTTGACGTCTGCAGTGTGTAATCAGAATTATGCTTTTTATTCCTGTTTGTTTCATTATTTATAATTTTCCAAACCGTCTTTATTTTATTGTCTGCTGATTTAACCTTGTTGCTAATATATAAGGCTTTAGCTGCCTTACAAGCGTTCTTAAAAGTTTTAGAGTAAGTAGCAACATACTTATTAAAAGTTTCCGTGTTAATATAAGGCTTAAGGCCATACAGTTCGAAAAGTCTTTCCCTACTTTTCCTAAGCCCTTTAGTTGCCCAGTCACAAAATAAAAACTTGGGGCTGATACTTTTAGTGTTCTTCTTAAAATAATTATTGAACTCGGTTTGGACTACCGAGAAGAATTCATTATACAAAGTATTAACATTG
Organism: Mesoligia furuncula; assembly: GCA_916614155.1. Classification (NCBI taxonomy): domain Eukaryota; kingdom Metazoa; phylum Arthropoda; class Insecta; order Lepidoptera; family Noctuidae; genus Mesoligia; species Mesoligia furuncula. The sequence goes on from OU744793.1 coordinate 25,151,876, forward strand.
TTCACTGTAAGGTTCTGATTACTTAATTTACAAATTAAAGTGCTATTAAATTTATTTAAATTAACTGATGTTATTGGTCTGGATTGGATCTGCACTTTTTGTATTGGCAATGGAATGGAATTTTAGAGGATCATCAAATTATTCTGAACTAGCTTTTGTCCGTGTGGATGTTGGGAAATACCCCACGGGAACGTACTTCCGGGATTAAAAACCCAAGTAATTTATGTATAAACCATCTGCGTGCTAAATTTCATCCAAATCCGTCCAGCCGGTTTTGCGCCAACGCGGAACATACAGCCAGACAAACGGGCAAAAATTCTTCGTTACTATTTTGAAAGAAAAAGAAAGAAACAAAATACGTTCATTTGCGGCAAACATGACGCATAAAAAAAAAAAAAAAAAAAAATAACAAGATAACAATTTGGGCGAAAGTATGCGTCAACGTATCTACGAAAAGCGGCCATCATTATTTGTATGTATGTATAAGCTGAATATTATTGTCAAATAAATGTGGAACCAAAGGCTTTGATACAATTCTACTAAATGTACAGACTGGAGCACAGCAAGCTACTACAATCTGTCTTACTTTAATAGCTTTTAAAGTTTATTGCTAAATCATAAGGTTCAAAGTTGATTGGAAAAATTTAACAGTTTCGGGTAGCTTGACGTGCTGGCGTCTGTATGTAACAGAATAATCTTACTTTCTTCAGGAGTTACCGATAGCACATTCCGTAAAAGATTACCACAAGATTGAATTGGAAATACAAAAGAGAGAGGCAGAAATGCAGCAAAAGTGAGTTCTTTTTTGTACCTTTTATTACTCACTCTTAACTCTTTTTAGTTACGACATTTTGCGGTTTTGCCCGGCTTATTAGCCGATTCGCACGAATGCTCTCGCCCAAAACGGGCGAATCGACGCTTTAGAAATTTTTTTTTTCTTTTTACGACTCGCACGAAGTTAATTTATTTGAACTTTATGCACTGAAGTTAAGAATAAAGCACCCGTTTGTAAATATTTTAGTCTTAACACTTCTGTGCGCTAGTACCCTTTATTGCACAAAATTCAAAAGATGCCTAATACATATTTCCGGAGTTGTTGATTCGCCCAAAAATTAATTAACTTCGTGCGAGTCGCCTATAGAAAAAATAATATTATTTAAAAGTGACTCCCTATTGGCGCTTAGTTTTCTGCGGGTCGGGATTAATTTCCTGAATTTTACACAAAATATTATCACACATAGTACTAATTGTATTCAAATGAAAATATTATTCGGGTCTAGGTATCTGTGCAGTATTTTGTTAAGAGAGAGTTAAATATAGTATCAGCAATTCAGGAAATATATAGTTTGCGAGATGGGGAATCGTTCTCAGTTTTAATAATATAATAGTTATTAAATATAGATAGTACAGATATAAATGTTACACAGGCTGACACAATGGGCGGTCTTATCGCTAAACACGATCTTTTAAAGTCAAACTTTGGATGGATTTAAAGGCAGTAGGAGAAACAATACTACAGGTAGTCTGTGGTGTACCATTTCAGTACCGTGCTAATCTAAGATCAAATACATATCAATTTTGTAGTTACGGCATTATTAATTTAATTAAGTAATATTTTTTTATTAATTTTTTTTTTAATAAGTACCATATTTCAACATATAAAATGGTTATTTCGGAATATAATATTTATATAATACTAGCTTTTGCCCGCGGCTTCGCTCGCGTTAAGTATTATTAAAAAAAACTAATACATTTACATCCTCCATCATCCCTTATTTTATCCCCATGGGGGTTGAATTTATCAAAATCCTTTCTCAGGGGATGCCTGCGTCATAGTAGCTATAAGCATGCGAAGTCTCAGCCCGATTGGTTTAAAATTGACAAAGTTTCATACAAACTTTCACCCCCTATTTTATCCCCTTGGGGTTAGAATTTATGAAAATCCTTTCTTAGCGGATGCCTACGTCATAACATCTACCTGCATGCCAAATTTCAGCCCGATCCCTTCAGTGGTTTGGGCTGTGCGTTGATAGATCACTATGTCAGTCAGTCACCTTTGAGTTTTATATATTTAGACTAGCGGACCTGGTAGCGGTTGTCCTGCCCGAACAGCACCACCTACCGGGTTCAATTATGTTTTCAAACCATCCAGGAACCCATTGAAATAAACACACAAAATTTCATCCAAATCGGTCTAGCCGTTTAGGAGGAGTTAGGTAACAAACACACTTACCTACAGAATAATGATATATATATTAAAATATAATATAAGTATTATACAAACCATTATGCATAGGAAACAACAGCGGCAAGGAGCAGAAATTTTCCCTTCCACAACAATTGTGAGTATCATTTTGTTATATTTCTTCATCATCATCAACCTACAGCAGTCCACTGCTGGACATAGGCCTCTCCAATTGCACGCCATTCAGCTCGTTTTTGGGCAACTCCCATCCAGCTGCTACCAGCCACCCTGCGAAGAACACCGCTTCACCGGGCCTGAGGGCGTCCTACCTTACGTTTGTCGATTCGCGATCTCTACTCAAGAACACGTCTACCTCAATGGTCATCGGCTCAACGGCTAATATGACCGGCCCATTGTCACTTCAGCTCGCTTATTCTGTGAGCTATGTCGTCAATTTTGATTCTCTGCCGGATCACCTCATTCCGAATTCTATCCCTCACAGAGCATAACTCGTTCCATAGCTCGCTGAGAGACCTTCAATTTATGAACCAGCCGTACCGTGAGTGTCCACGTTTTGTATTTGTTTATTACTTTTCATTAATATCAATTACTAATGAAAAGGATAATACTTGATTTAAGTTTGACAAAATAACGTAATCCTTATCTACAGACTAATAAACTGGTGTGTCTAGCATAAACAGTACTTAGGTACCTACATTAATGATTGAAGACCGTTCATTCATTCCTTTTTACCCGACTGCGGCGAAGCCCAAAAGGAGGGTTATGTGTTTGACCTGTATGTATGTATGTATGTATGTCCGTTTCTTTGTTCCCTCGTAACTTCTAAACGAATGAACGGATTTTGATAAATTATACGTCTATAGATTTGTCTTGGTAGCGCGAGTGTCACTGGGTATATCAAAATTGAAAAAATATAAAATGGCCAATTTTTGGCGCAATATTATGTCTTAAAAAAAAAATTTTTTTTCTCGAAACCTATCGAGTGGGGTATCAAAATAAAGGGTTTTTAAATGTGATTACAAAAATATATGCAACTTATATGGTTAAATGTAATTCAAAGTGACAAATCGTAAAAAACACGTACCAAGAGCTAAATCGTCTGCGAAATCTTTCACATTTATTTTGTAAACTAAAAAGCTGGAAATAAAAAAGTTATTTAAAAAAATAAAAAAACCCGACTGCGGTAAAAAACTGAAAAGCTAAAAACAAGCCCATTTTAAATTAAATAAAAGTTGGAAGCAGGCGGGACCCATATCATTTTTATTATATTTTCAAATTCAAATGGGTCCCGCCTGCTTCCAACTTTTATTTAATTTAAAATGGGCTTGTTTTTAGCTTTTCAGTTTTTGAAGTATGTTAAAAATAATATTAAATACCATCTAGATCAATGTACTCGTAATGTATACTTAGAAGGATAGAATACAAATATACAAGTACTTTATTGTTTTCATGTTTATATTGTTCTTCTGGTTTTTTACGTGTATAATTAACCAGCTGATGCCCGCGACTTCATCTGCGATCGAGGATGAACAGTAGCCTATGTCCTTCTCCAGATCATGGTCTACGCATGTGCCAAATTTCATCCAAATCCGTTTAGCCGTTTTAGCGTGAAAGAGTAACAAACCAACAATCAATTTTTTTATCTTTATAATATTAGTTTAGATTAAAAAGAACACCTTCTTACCATTAGGACATACCAGTTGACTATTTGTTGCAAAGTTACGACAAGTTTAAAGAAGAAATGATGCATAAGGAAGAGATGGTTAAAAACCAAAAAAGATACCAAATCATGCAGGACGAAGACAGAAATCTAAAAAAAGAAACTTTGCTGCAACAGTACGAGAATAAACAAAACAAGTTATATAATAATAACTATTATGAGAGCAGGTAAGTAAGTAACTATTTTTTATTTAATCGATTCGTGGCCACCTTTATTTTCATGAAAACTTTAATAAGCTCTGGCCGACAGATTTAGCTACACCTAGATAACGCAAGAGCAACATTTTCGCGCTCAATCCTGTAGTACTGCTGACTGGGTGAGCGTGAGCGCTGGCGCTAGGCCCCGGGGGTGGGGCGAGACGGGTGCCGCACGCGTCTTTGATTCTATTTGATTTTCCCATCACTAAATATACTTGTGACGTCATAGCCGGTAGTCAAAAAACTTTTTAGCAAAAAAAAGCCGACTTCCAAAAAAAAACACTACAAAGTGAAAAATAACTTTAATTTCGGAAGTCGGTGTCTTTGGATCTGTATTTTAGTTTTTGCCACCGACTTCCGAAATTAAAGTTATTTTTCACTTTGTAGTGCTTTTTTTGGAAGTCGGCTTTTTTTTTTTAAGTTTTTATTTCTCGCTTTTTAGTGGGTTTGTTTATCATGTATCTAAGTTACAATAGCCTAATGTCAACTTGCTCATCGCCTTTTACAAAATATTGCTTTCCCCGATCCTGCATCGGGAAAAGAAATATTTTGTAAAAGTTACGACGTTACTTGTTGCGACGTTAATTGTTGAGGAGTTCTCCTGGTATTCCACCATCAGCTCTATTTCACCATTCGCATTGTGACGAGCATAAAGTGCTTAGCAACCATATTAAAGTAATCGAATCGCAACCCGTGAAATAATAATTACTGAGTAATTCCGTTGGCCATCTGTGGTCTTCTTCATCAGTTCCACTTCACCAAATGGTGGTTTCCGAGAGCAAATGCACGAGTTACTATAAAAAATACCCAAATCGCTATAGGTGTGCCTATAATATTTGAGGAGTTCCCTCAATTCCTCATGGATCCCATCATCAGAACTGGATTTTGAAAAAAAACGGGACCAATCTGGAAGTATATCCTATTGAATAAAAATAGTATTTTCCAAATCGGCAAATAAATGACGGCGTACTGAGGTAACAAACATAAAAAAAAAACATACAACTGAATTGAGAACCTCCTCCTTTTTTTGAGGTCGTAAAAAATGGCACTCTTGGTTTTCATACAGATCGTGATACTTGCGTTGTCTAGGTCTATCTATATCTGTGGCTACAAGGATATTTTGGTGCCAAAATGACAGGGGGCATTGTTGGTAATCATTTGTGAAATATTATGTCACAAAAATTGTATAGACAAAACAATATGGCCGCGATAGTTACAATTTTGCCATTATCACCTTGTAGCGTTATAAACATGGCAATAAATAAATTGATTACGGTGGGTCAAATTACATTAGCTAGTGAAACGGAAGTGAAGTGAAACTCTATCGTCATCTCATCATCTGCCTAGCCTTTTCTCAACTATGTTGGGGTCGGCTTCCAGTCTAACCGGATGCAACTGAATACCAGTTTTTCACATGGAGCGACTGCCTATCTGACCTCCACAACCCAATTACTGGGTAATACGACACCCCTTGGTAAGGCTGGTTGTCAGACTTTCGGGCTTCTGACTACCCGTAACGACTCCACGAATGACATCCGGGACCAATGGCTTAACGTGCTTTCCGAGGCACGGAGGGGTCACGGTATGTAAATATGGTCACCCATCCACAGACCGACCGCGGCAAGCGTAGCTTAACCTGATCGATCGACCTGTGCGGCTGTTATTATTAAGCCCAAATTAAATCAAATTAAATTAGCTAGGGAAACAGATGTGATGGGAAATCGAAACATGATAGAACAATAAAATAATTAATTAAATGAGTTTCTTTAGGATTGTCACCCGCAGGTACCGTAGTCACTTGAAACATCAGTTTAAAAAAGTTTAAAAAGGTTCTTTTTTTTTTGTGTAAACTTCACAGATGTGATGGGTTTATGCTTAGTTTTAAAAATACTTTAGTAATCAATGGAAACATAACATGTCACTTATTTGAAAAGAATATCTAATCATGATTTAAATATATAAATATATAAATATATTTAAATATATCGTTTATTTATTTAATTATCTTATTTTATTACATTTTTAAATATTTCTTAAAATATAAAAATAAAGGAAGTACGTATAAAAATCATTTTAAAATATTAAAAAATAATGATCCGCCGGTGTCGGGAGCAGGGTCGCGGGTTGTTCGAAAGAGATACCGTGGCCCCCCTGGCACAGGCAACTGAAGGAACACGTGTGGGTTTTAGTCAGAAAAAGTCTGACACGCCCATAGCGGGAGAAGTTATTTGATATAATTACCCAGCCAAAAAAGAAAAAAGAAATAGGGTCCAAGCTACCGGTGGTTAGGGCTCCAGAGACAGGAACATTATTATTATTGTTTTGATATCATAACACTGAAACCAAAAATAAACAGATTTTCTCAACTCATACTTTTAGTAACATCACTACAAGGGTCGTTGACCCAAAAAATCATCAGATCTCTTATATTTTTATTTTATTACTAGCTGCGCCCCGCGGCTTTACCCGCGTAAATGTCGATCCCGTGGGAATATCGAGATAAGAAGTAGCCTGTATGTTAATACAGGGCGTCAGCTACCTCCACCCAAAATTTTATCAAAATTGGTCCAGCAGTTTGTGCGTGAAGAAGTAACAAACATATAAACACACACACACACCCCCACCCACACACACTTACCAACTTTCGCCTTTATAATATTAGTGTGATGTTTACATATCGATTCCCATCACATCTACGGAGTTTCGCTAACTAATTTAATTTAACCCTGTATAATGGAGAGAGAATAACTTCAAGTAACGTAAGTAAATGATAAATAAATGATAAATGATTTTATTTTTGTAAGTAGGTTTGTACAAACACTTTTACACGTCAATCATGTTTTTTTTTAAACTAGATGAGGTCGGCGTTTCCTATCTGACTACTCTGAGAAGAAAGGCCGAAACAAACTCAGAGGTCACAGTCTCTTTTAAAGTCCAGACATAATCTTGGTCAGGTTATATGAAGACCATGTAGATCGATGTCTGAGATGGTCTTTTGAGGAAAGAACCACACAGATTGAGAGGACCTGTCCAGTCAGTGCAGTAAATAAACCCCTTAATTTAGAATACAACAAACTTATAATCACAGGCTCCAAGGTCCGCCGGGCCACCCACAGGCTTCAGGTCAATCTCAACATATGCAATATCCAAGACCGCAAATTCAATACGCTCCGGTTTCGAGACCGCAAATACCAGATGCGCAGGTTTCGAGTCTTCAAATACAAAACGGACCGGCTTCGATACCACAAGCTCCAGAAAACATATTGGTGCCGTCTGTCCCGATACCTCAAGACTCAGATCCACCACCCATCCAATTTCAAGACGCTGAGGCTCTAAGTCAACATACACCAGATGAACAGAACGAAGACCTCAAGTTCGATGACGAAATCTACAACAGCTTACCTAACTGGCAAGCAGTAAGTTTGTTTTTTTTGTAATAAATTGGTTTTACTTCAGCCAATCGTGCGCTTGACCATTTGTCACCGACCGCGCCGCGCTGCCAGTCTGGCCAAGCACTGGCTTGGCCAGACTGGCAGCGTGGCGCGGGGTGGGCGCGGCGCGGCGTACTTAAACACAAGAACATCATTTGAGTGTCCGTAGTGGGCGCGCGGGTGCGGTGAACAGCGCGGGCTGCTCGGCGCGGGGAGCGCGCGGGCAACCCACGCCATAGCTCGTTCATACAAGCGCGGGCGGCCAGCGAGGGGACCGGGGTTCTGAAACTAGTTCGAGCTTTTTTCTAGTAAAAATAATCCATCCAGGCGCATCCGCGGCGCTCCCCGCCCCGCGCTGCCAGTCTGACCAATAACTTAAACTCAAACTCATTTATTTCAATTAAACCAATTACAGACACTTTTGAATTATCAAGTGTCAGTCACAAAGATGAAGCTTGCTGCCTAAGTCCTCTCCAAAGCTTAGTAGGTTCCTATGCCAAAGAACGGGCAAGAAACTCCACGGACACACCACGGGAATTTCAACATGAATGATGTAACCGATATTTTGCTATATAAGTATAGCAAAATATCGGTTACATCATTCATGTTGAAATTATACATGTGAGATCCATGTAGGGAGTTGTGCACGTTACGCGTACGCGTTCCTTTTAACATCGTTCTCAAATTTAATTGTAAATTCAACATTAATGATGTAACTAATATTTTTGTAAAAATATAATTTAAAAGAGTGTCCATGTAGTTTCTTGCCCGTTCTTCTCCTTAGGTATTCTTATCTCACGCTTTGGAATGGGCAACTAGCTTCATATTTTCTGACTGACCGACTTCCTGACAATTCAAATGTGCCTGTAAATGGTTTAATTGAAATAAATGGTTTGAGTTTGAGTTTAAAAGCTTCCGTAATAAAAAGATAAAAAAAAATATCAAAAAAATTAAGAGCTGTCAGTGTCCTCAATGTTCCGGAGTATTGACACTGATGGCTCTTGAATGCAGTTTAGATGTGCTGATCCAGTGGCGGCTCCAGGATTGTCATTTGGGAGGCCATGACCCCGCTTAGGGTAGGTTTTAAAAAAGTAAACGTTAGGGTAGGTTGTAAGAAAAGCGCGCGGATTCAATATTCATCACGTAAACAAAACATCTTATAGACATTTAAAACCTGAAAACATAATACTTATTCAGTTAAGGATAATTGATCACAATTGTATCTTAGCTAATACTTGCTAAAAAGTTTGATTAGAATAATATCAAGTTCACTTTAAGATTTGTCACGGAAGAACTCAGATGCTTTTACTGGGGGCCTTGAGCCCCCTGGATTCGAGTAAAATATGAGTGAAATTCCCACATTTGGTCAATCGATTATCTACGTCCAAATTCATCAATTTGCATTTAAATACATACTTATTTAATATTAGAACTTTTCGTAGGAACCTTCACCACCAAACTTAGCGGTAAGTAACAACTGCTTTTACTTGGCAACTTTATATTTATTGTTTTATTATTACCCAGAAAGGATTTGAAAACCATCTGCCTTCGAAAGTTTTAAAAAATTGACACTTTTATATATTTTTTTTAATAAGTAAGGAGGTTACGGTTTAGTATCATTTGCAGGGCCAACATGGCCAGAGATCGCACAAGACAAGGTTTGGAAGAAACAAAGGGGAGGCCTTTGTCCATCAGTGGGACACAAAATAGGCTAACAAAAAAAAAAGAAAAGTGTACCTAAATACAGTGTGAGACTTCATCATCATCATCATTTCAGCCAAAAGACGTCCACTGCTGGACATAGGCCTCCCCCAATTTTGGGGGGGGGTTTGCCATAATCGCCACGCTTGGCAGGCGATTATGGCAGTATGGTATGATGGTATAATGTAATGAGTGTGTGTGCAATGTGTAATGCATAGAGAACGCTGCTGCTCATTCTCCGGTCTCCCTTAGTCGCCTTTTACGACACCTACGGGAAGTATGGGGTGGTGCGATCGAAATGATAACTAAGCTTCATTTTATCTACGGATTTTTTTTTAATCTAAAAAAAAAAATAATTAATAAGGTCTTTACCTGCTAAAGTATTGTACGGTCGAACAAGCTATTTCGTATACAGGCAGCTAACATGCAACTGCTTTTAAACAATGATGTTGGTGTGCTGAGTAGTCAATTCTTTTACACCACTCTATTAAAGATGCCATAAGCTGAAAAAGTTACAACGCACAAAATAAAACTAAATATTGGTGTAGTGGAAAAATAAATATTTTTTGCCTGTATAACAAATAGCTTGTTCGACCGTACGTAGCCGAGTGTAGGGTCTTTCTTTAACAGTTCATAGGAAATGTTGTGATTGAGTTATAAACATTATTTTTACTTTTTTAAAGCTGATACTATGGAGAATAATTTAAAGTCATAAAAAATGATAGGTTATCGGAGCTTTTATTGAGAAAATTTACGAAAAAATATCTAATATCTGTTATAAAAACACCTTATTCTCAGTTGAGGGCGATTTTCCTTTCTTTAGTTGTTATTGTATGAGGACGCCCTGTTATTTCCAGTCATTACTGAGTTTGTTTCATCGTGATAGATCATTTAGTTTAAAACTTATACTAAATGATCGGGTGTTACACAGGGGTCACAGCAGCGAACAAGAATTTTAAAAATGCTGTAAAAATTTTTTTTTTAAACATTTTTTCAAATGTAGCTTAATTTTCCTCATTTCGATATGTGCACAATAAGAAGACACACTGTATTCTCTTAATACATAATTTCATTGTTTTAAGGCTGTAGATACAGAAATTGGTAATGAGAACTACAATTTGCAATCAGTACCAGTAAGTACCTAATTACATATCTAATGATCTGTCGTTCGTTTCAGCCGATAGACGTCCACTGCTGGACATAGGCCTCCCCCAATTTTGGGAGGGTTTGCCATAATCGCCACGCTTGGCAGGCCGGTTGGCGATCGCAGTATGGTATGATGGTGGAATACATAGAGAACGCTGCTGCCCATTCTCCGGTATGATCCTTAGTCGCCTTTTACGACACCCACGGGAAGTAAGGGATGGTGGTATTCTTTAAGTCCGGCACCACACAGACAATGATCTGAACATCGCTTTAATTTTCCTATTCTTTTTGACTCATTCGCCTTGGACATATACGGTAAAAACGTAAAAATAAATGTCGTACAGTAAACATCTGGCCTGGTTGGTGTAAGTATGAACTTTTTTAAGAACTATGTAGCTGTGCCCAGAACTTTGTTCGCGTGCATGTCGGAAAATAAATTGGGTTTCATGGGATTTATTTATTTTTTTGCGCGGAACACCAATTATTTTTAGTATGTTTTTCTTTTACTAAAATAAAAGGAGTCTAAGTTACTCCTTATAACATTAGCTATCTGCCAGCGAAAGTCCCGTCAGAATCAGTCCAGCAGTTTCGGAGATTAACCGGAACAGACAGACAGACAAAAATCAGAAAAACAAATTGTTCGTCATAAGTACAGCTTAGTAAAAAGCTGTTATTTTGACATTATAAATAGATACTTTAATTTTTTTTATTTGTACTGTGTGTATCTATAGATGTATAGATTGAATGGGACCGAGTTAATTTGTAAATTACTGGGCCGCGTACCTTGCTACGCGTCTACGCTACAAGCCGAGCTACGACGTAGCTATGCTACGGCGTAGCCAGCTTAGGAACGGGCTTAGAAATCATATTTTTGTAATTTTACACGTCACAATGGTACTGGTAGCCTATAAAAAAGGCTTTGTAGAGTGTCGTCTTGTGTGACATATTAACAGCTGCTTTAGATACGTATTTAAGGCCCTACCTTGAAAATAAATAGTAGTTTGATGGCCGAGATTTATTTCCCCCGCACGCGGGAGTGCCGCGTTCCGTCTTCCGCGGTCGGCCGATAACGTCGCTGCCGTAAACTTATCAGAACCAGTGGCCAAACGAATCTGAACCTTATTTACTCCTTTTCTTAGGATCAATCATCAGTAAACTTAGCGGTGAGTTTTATAATTATTTGCTACCATTTTATTTAGCATGAATGAAAAAAATGTTAACTATATTATTAAAACTCAAAATATGAAGTGCCCTTTAACTGCTAAATAAAAAATAACAACCAATATATATATAGTAATAACTTAGGGCTTGCGTAGGTAAATTAACTACTAAAACATTTTTTTTTTTACATTTTTAGGATATGTCAGTAGAACGCTTAGTTAGTGAGTACCGTAAGCTAGAACAAGAAATAATGAGAAGAAAAAAAGTATTGGAGAGTTATAAGTAAGTATTTTTTTCCCGTAATGTTTTTTTTTTTAACTGTAACGTAAATCTTAGTGTAATGTAAGTTGTAATGAAAATGTATTGCGGATTACAAAAATCTTATTGTAATCTAATTGTAACAAAAAAATTGTAGTCTACACCTAATACTTTATTTTTAACTTAGGAAATCTTTGAATACGGCACAACCGACAAATGATGATCAATTTAAGAACCCAGTAAGTACTTATTTTTACCGACTTCAAAAAAAAGGAGGTTGGAAGTCGGTTCCAAAAAACTAAAACTAAAATACAGATCCCAAGACACCGACTTCCGAAATTAAAGTTATTTCTAAATTTTAAGTTTTTTTTTTTTGAAGTCGGTTTTTTTTTTTTATTAATTTTTGCAATTGGTTTCACGACATTTTTATGAAACGAACGAAAGCAAATCTCGTAAAATTGGGGCTAGCTTCAAAAATCGACGTTATTAATATCGTAAAGTCTAACTGTCTGTTTTGTAATTTGTAACATCTGTTTTGCAATACCTACATTATTTGCTAATAAATATATTCAATTCTATTTTTTTCTCTATTTTATTTTATATTCTATTCTATTCCGTCTCTTATATGTAGTAATTGATCCTCATACCTCTTAGATATCACACTAATATTACAAAGGCGAAAGTTTGTGAGTAGTGAAAGTTTGTTAGTGTGTTTGTGTAGGGGTGTGTGTATATGTTTGTTACTTCTTCACGCTCAAACGGCTGGACAAATTTTGATAACATTTTGTATGGAGCAAAATATTAATGAATTATAACAATTTAACCTATAACCTAACCTTATAACTTAGCATACTAGCTGCGCCCCGCGGTTTCACCCGCGTAAATGTCGATCCCGTGGGAATATCGTGTTTATTGTTACTTTTAGCAAGCTCAGGGCATCTGGATACAAACTTCCAACCGGAATCGTAACATATAGGAAATCATTCCATGAGTAGGTACTAATTTTATTTATTACTAGCTGTGCCCCACGGTTTCTCCCGCGTAAATGTCGATCTCGTGAAAATATCGGGATAAAAAGGAGCCTGTACGTTAATCCAGGGTGTCAGCTACCTCCATACCAAATTTTATCAAAATATAAACACACAAGAAGTAACCAACATATAAACACACACACACATACACACACCCCTGTTTGTACAGACACCCTTACGAGGACCTTGTTAGTCCTAGAACAAACCGAGGACCCTCCAAAAAACTGGTTTAAACACCTCGTGGGCCTTTTAGAATAAGATAGAAAGAGACAGGTGAATAAATCAATAGTGACGAGCTTATTGGGATAATGCTATCTCAACATTTTTCTGTATGAATTTCGGCTATCATACTGAGGACCTGAAATACACAGCTAAATGTGACCAGCGATGCACATACGAGGACTTTGTGTGAGCAAACCGAGGACCTCTTACGTAAGCCCTGGGACGTCCTTCCGAGGACGTATTTTTACACAATATTTCTTATAGCTTGTACAAAGTGCGGACGTTGTGTTAGACTTTATATCACTAAACCGAGGACAGTTTTTCGCGTAGAACTTGTACAAACCGAGGACCTGGAAAATCTACCTACCTAAAACATGATACGTGTAAGATAATAATTATATCAATGTTCCGATTTATTTCTTACACACTTTTTCTAAAATGAAGTACCAAGCGAGGACGAGTCGATGTCTTTACCTTTGTCGGTGCTTCTCAAAGGATTATTATTTTAGTATTATTGCTGCAGCCAGAGTCGTCTATTCATGACGGTACTCCTCAGCACTTGATAGCGTCGTCGTCGTTTCAGCCGGTAGACGTCCACTGCTGGACATAGGCCTCCCCCAATTTTGGGGGGGGGGGGTTTGCCATAATCGCCACGCTTGGTAGGCGGGTTGGCGATCGCAGTATGGTATGATGGTGGAATAAATAGAGAACGCTGCTGCCCATTCTCCGGTAAGACCCTTAGTCGCCTGTTACGACACCCACGGGAAGTAAGGGGTGGTGCAATTCTTAAAGTCCGGCACCACACAGACTCTTGATAGCATCGTCTTCAAATTTGGTAGAGGCATTAGGTTTATGTAGTAAAACTAAAATAATTACCAGTTTGTACTGATGCTGCAGCCAGGGTCATTTCTTTATGAGGGAACTCCTCAACAGTTGATAGCATCGACTTAAAATTTGGCAAACGTGTTAGGTTTATCTAGCAAAATTAAATAATTACCAGTTTGTTCTGATGCTGCAGCTAGGGTCGTTTCTTCATGGGAGAACTCCTCAACAGATCGTATTCAAATTTGGCATATTCGTTAGGTTTATATAGCTAAATTAAATAATTACCCGTTTGTGCTGATGCTGCAGCCAGGGTCATTTCTTTATGAGGGAACTCCTCAACAGTTGATAGCACCGTCTTCACATTTGGCACACGCCTTATGTTTATCCAGTAACACCAAAATAATTACCAGTTTGTGCTGATGCTGCAGCCAAGGTCGTTTCTTCATGAGGGAACTCCTTAACAGTTGATAGCACCATCTTCAAATTTAGCACACGTCTTATGTTTATCTAAAAACACCAAAATAATTACCAGTTTGTACTGATGCTGCAGCCAAGGTCGTTTCTTCATGAGGGAACTCCTCAACAGTTGATAGCATCGTCTTCAAATTTGGCACACGCGTTATGTTTATCTAGTGACACCAAAATACTTACCAGTTTGTACTGATGCTGCAGCCAGGGTCATTTCTTTATGAGGGAACTCCTCAACAGTTAATAGCACCGTCATCAAATTTGGCACACGTCTTATGTTTATCTAGTAACACCAAAATAATTGCCAGTTTGTGCTGATGCTGCAGCCAAGGTCATTCCTTCATGAGGGAACTCCTCAATAGTTGATAGCACCGTCTTCAAATTTGGCACACGCGTTATGTTTATGTAGTAAAACTAAAATAATTACCAGTTTGTACTGATGCTGCAGCCAGGGTAATTTCTTTATGAGGGAACTCCTCAACAGTTGATAGCATCGTCTTCAAATTTGGCACTCGCATTGTGTTTATCTAGTAACACCAAAATAATTACCAGTTTATACTGATGCTGCAGCCAAGGTCGTTTCTTCATGAGGGAACTCCTTAACAGTTAATAGCACCATCTCCAAATTTGGCACACGCGTTATGTTTATCTAGTAACACCAAAATAATTACCAGTTTGTGCTGATGCTGCAATCAAGGTCGTTTCTTCATGAGGGAAATCTTCAACAGTTAATAGCATCGTCTTCAAATTTAGCATACGCATTAAGTTTAAGTTGTAAAATTATTTTTATTATCAGTTTCCATGATCCCGCAATGTATTAATTAGCAAAAAAAAAAGCAATAAATCGTCCTAATCGTCTAAACTTGCTGTAGAGTATCTTAATTTGACAGGACTAAACTAATATTTATCTTCTGTCCTTTTCTTAATGAAATAGAAAGGAAAAGATGCACTGAACATAAATTTAGTTTAGTTTGTGAACAAGGGAATCGGCGCCATTAAGTTATTAAGTTTTCATGCTTCCCAAATTATTTTGAATATTTCTTTGTTTTCTAACTAAGAATTGTGTTATGTAATTTTATGTCAAGTGTTTAGCCCAAATTATGTCGATCTCTTTTAATTATGGTTTCTATAAATCTTTTTGTTTGAGTCGTTTTCTAATAACTGTAATGTAAGTTTTCTAATCCTGCTTCTCAAAGATGTTACTGCAACTTGATGATTATTTCTATAAGTAGATCATGTAAAGTATAATAAGTGGTTTTCTTTATTACGTTCATGTTCTGTATTTCTTTGTACTTTATATTTGTTTCAAATCTTGCTGCAGACATTTCACCTAGGAAGGCATTTACTTTAGATTCTTTATGAAAAGCACACGTATTCAGTTCCTATGACAACACAATATTTTATGGTGTAAATCATAGTTATATAATACTAGCTGACCCGGAAAACGTTGTTTTGCCATATAAATTATTTCTAGCTGCCCAGCGCTACTTCGTTCGCGTGGCGTCCTACTCTACCCCTACCCTACTCCTACCCTACTACTACACTACTCCTACCCTTCTCCTAGCCTACTCCTACCCTACTTCTAACTTACTCTTACCCTACTCCTACCCAACTTAACCTACTCCCACCCTACTCCTATGAGTAAATAAAAGTATTAAAAAAGAGTATCCTATATCCGTCTCCTGGTTCTACGCTACCTCCCCACCAATTTTCAGCCAAATCTGTTTAGCCGTTCTTGAGTTATAAATAGTGTAACTAACACGACTTTCTTTTATACATAGATAAGCGAGCCTAGGTACTTAGCACATACTGCAGAAGAAGCCTGATTATTCCTCGTACACCTAGTAGCTACTAACAATTTTTTTAAGGATTCAGTCTACCTTCGATTTCCTCCTTCATAATTTTATTTAAATGATAGAATATTTGTCTTCTACACACGAGGAAAACTGTCGAAACGAGGACTAGAATACACACTGCTCGGAAAATCTACCAACCGAGGTCTTAAATACACATTGTCTGGAAAAGCTACCTAACCGAGGACTTTTGTGTTAAAGTTAACACACAGGTCCTCGGATAATACAACAAACGTGAAATGAGTGTAAAGAGTCTGTGTATGAGGCGACAGTGGCACCATCTGGTGGATACACACTGTTTGTGTAAGATTATGAAAAATCTTGATCAAACCGAGGTTCAGACAACTTTTTCGTATTAAGTATATAGGAAGACGCAAAATCGCTTGCAGAATGCGAATCTTTGGTCAAGTCAAACCGAGGACCCTCGAAAAGGTCCTCGCTTTGAAAAGGTCCTCGGTCGTGCCTTGTGTATTCATACGCACGTCCTCGGATGGTACTTAAAACAAACACACCCCCACACACTCACAAACTTTTTGCCTTTATAATATTAGTGTGATAAACATAGCTGGCGAAAAGTGGGTGTGTTTCATCTCTGCCTGCCCCCTTGGGAAAATAGACGTGGTATTTATCCATACCAAATTATTATAAATGCGAAAGTGTGTTTGTCTCTCTGTTACCTCTTCACGCTTAAACCGCTGAACCGATTTAAATGGAATTTGGTACAGACATAGTTTGAGTCCCGGGAAAGGACATAGGATAGTTTTTATCCCGATATTCCCACGGGATCGACACTTATGCGGGTGAAATCGCGGAGCGCTGCAAGTGTGTTATAATTATATTCATTGCTTCATAGTATGTTCAACCAAGTCTATCTACCCAATCAAGTGCACCAAGCCCACCAAGCCTACAAGAGCCACAAGGCTTATCAGACCTGCAAGGCATACGAGACCCACTAGGTCTATCAGGCCAGCCAGGACCACCGGACTCACCTGGCCTATCAGGCATGCCAGGAATGAGAGACCCACCTGGCCCGTCAGGCATGCAAGGCATACGAGACCCACCAGGTCTACCAGGTCCTCCAGACTCAACAAACCTACTAGGCCCAACACGTCCAACACAGCGTCCAGTGGTCATGAGAGAGGTGAGATTATAAAAAAATTACGTAAATTGTTTTTCTTTTAATGTATATATAAAAATATTATATACAGGGTGTCCAGTAATTAATGGATAACCTCTCTTCTAATGTACTTATCATTATGAACAACTATTACTACGGGACCAAACCTGAAATCGCGAAATAATTATCAGCAATTTCCTACATTTTGACGAGTTATGCGAACATAAACGTAGGGAACAGCTGATTTATTTCGGGATTTCATGTTTGGTCCCGTAGTAAAAGTTGTTCATAATAATAAGAACAATGACCCCTGAAGAGGTTATCCATTAAGCACCGGACACCCTGTATATATAACAATATATATATAAATAAATATAATACATACATAACGAAAAAAATTACTGTAGTCGGTTACAATTTTTTAAGCCAAAGAAAATATTCAGCATTTAAAAGATTTTACTTTCTGTTTTGTGTGGCATAAATAATACGCGTTTGCAGCAGTATATTTTAAATATTTCATAAATATCTGACGAATACCTTCGCAGACAGAAAATTGAACTTTTCAATAGATGACACCAAATTTTGTGTCTTTATATTTTTAAATGCAACTCAGAACTTGAAATCTTTTAAAAAGTAAGCCGATAATGATGATGAGGTTGGGTTCTATGAACCACATAATAATGTTACATGGCGAGTGTTTATAAAAATATATATTTATTTATTTTATAAATTGTGTTTGATATGCAGATATCAGAATACGACAAATATTTATTTATTTATTTTATATATTGATATTTACAAATATTTATTTATTTTATATATCAGAATACGACAAATATTTATTTATTTATTTTATATATTTGTTTTTGATAAATGAGGTTGGGTTCCATGAACCACATAATAATGTTACATGGCGAGTGTTTATTAAAATATTTATTTATTTATTTTATATATTGTGTTTGCTATGCGGATATCAGAATACCTACGACAAATATTTATTTATTTATTTTATATATTGTGTTTGCTATGCGGATACCAGAATACGGCACTTTTTAATTACGTATGCTACGGTTTCTTTGAATAACAATTCCGTCATAATTATTAAAACGGCCATCAAGAAATCTATCCTTTTCACCTGCAGTATTTGTCATTAAGGTGTCAATGTTTACTTGGTATTAAGGTGTTGTGTTTCTATGGTTGTTTCTGTTTTATTTTGTGACCTCCCAATAACATTTTGTTTCTTTTTTCTTTCCTTTTTTTCTTTCTTTTCTTTCCTTCTATTATTTTTATTTATTTCATTCTTTCTTTCTTTCTTTGCAAATAGTATAGGTATAGTACATACCCAGGCATTAAAATCTCAAAAATACTAATAGGTAACAGGGACGACGCTCTACTGAAAAGAAAACATAATTTTGGCATTTTATTTGTAATTTAATACCAATTTTATTTACTCGTTTTTTTTTATAATTTCTATTAGGAGGCAACGACTAAATTCAGTCAACCGTATCTGTCAGATTCAGAGGTAAGTAAACTCAGTCTCAAAGCTTTAATATCAAAGATTAATATCAATTGCTTGTAGACTACTATCTACAAGCACTTTTGAATTGTCATGGAGTCGGTCAGTCAGAAATATGATAAATGATTTTATTTTTGTAAGTAGGTTTGTACAAAAACTTTTACACGTCAATCATGTTTTTTTTTTTAATCTAGATTAGGTCGGCGTTTCCTATCTGACTACTCTGAGAAGAAAGGCCGAAATAAACTCAGAGGTCACAGTCTCTTTTAAAGTCCAGACATAATCTTGGTCAGGTTATATGAAGACCATGTAGATCGATGTCTGAGATGGTCTTTTGAGGAAAGAACCACACAGATTGAGAGGACCTGTCCAGTCAGTGCACGCATTTGTCATAAATCGTGCAACTCAACTCAAAACTTAAGGAGCTCAACGATTATGAGGCTATTTGCCCATTTCAAAGCACAGTAGGTACCGGAGAAGAAGGGCAAGAAACTCCATGGACAGTGGAGTTCAGTTTTTTAAATCAAAAATATTGTTACAAAATATTGGTTACATTATGCACGATGAAATTATACACATGAATAGGTATGTAGCGGTATATACAACGCCACATACGAACTACGCGTCATTCTGACGTCACGTAAAAGCCTGCATCTCGCAAGCATAATTTACCGCGCAACTAATATAACGGCCCGAAATGAAACATCGAGCAGCTGCCTGCCAGACACGACACCCGTCTTGTCGTAGAATCCTCCCTTTTCTATAGAGAATGAGTGAACTTTATACCCTGTTCCTCATACCTCTATGGTACATGAAAACAAATACGTGCCGTTAAAAGCGTCCAGATTCAAAAGTAGACAGACCAACTTAATAGGTAGGTACCTATATTTTCCTATCTAAGTTGATATTGCTAAGAACGAATGTCATTTTTATTACAGTTAGCTACATTATTTACCCCGCAGAAGAAACGAGTAAGTACATTTTCTTTACAAATAAAGCAGTGATTTCCGTATCCAGCAAACCAGTGAATGTCTTCATCATCTTCTTCATCTTCCTGTCCTTGTCCCATGATACTTGGAGTTGGTTGGTGCAATATTTATTTATTTATTAAATCTTTTCGCACACAAAAAGGTAGAGAATTCAGAGTTAGGTACATCAACATTTTTAATTAAATCATTAATATATCTTCATATGAGAATTCTGCCGAACCCTGCAAGGATTACAAGCGTCATTTTATTATGAGAATTTTGCTTGGTATAAAGCAATAAAGACTTGTTTTAAAAGAATCAAATTGCTGTTTTAAGAAACTTAGTGGTAGTACAGACGCCAGCACATCAAGCTACCCAAGACTGTCAAATTTTCCCAATCAACTTTGAACCTTATGCTTTAGCGATAAAGTTGAAAATCTATTAAAGAAATGTGACAGATTGGAGTAGCTTGATATGCTGGCGTCTTTACAAAGGCGGACTTAACGCCATAGGCATTCTCTACCAGTCAACCAATGCGCTTTCTTCTTCCATACTCCCTTGTCAACTGTCAGTGAATGTATTAAATATTAAAATGTAATTAATGCGCTAATTTAAATAAACAATTTATCTATGATTAGTAAACATAATTGTGTTTATTTAAAACGGTGATTAAAGTAAAGTGACGATTAAACGTCAAAAATGTATGGTTAACTCTTAGCCTGCCGGAACGTAGATCTACGCGAGACACAATGACTTTTTAATTGTTTTTGTAATTACGGCACACAAGCGGTTAAACAGCCACTAATCACTACTTAACTTTAAACAACGTTTATGAATACGTAAAGAAGTAAATTATTTAAAGTACATAAATCTTCAATATACACAACATAAGAAATAGTTACAAAGACACATTAGGACATACGTAACATAAAATCATAATTTATCTTAATCAAACCGAATGGTTTGATTAGGATAAATTACGATTTTGAATTCAGTTATTGAATGATGAATGATTGAATGCAGTAATTACAAAGTTTTGAACGCAATATTATTAATTTGAATTACAGTATGAAGAAACTACTGAAGCATATCAGTTTAATCCAGACGTAAGTTTCTTACATTTATTTAAGGGGCTTACAGGACCTAAGCACAAAAAACGCAAGTTTTAGAAACAATAAAAGTATATAATCGACTACAGTAAACAAAATTATAAAAACATATTTTTCAACACACTTGCTCGTAAAGAGGCTCTTATTGAACCGCTTTTAGGTCCATAATGCAGTGTATTAAAAACGCGTGCTTTTTCTTTACTTTAATCCACATGTGCTTTATTTCCACAGATAACTATTTACTAGTCGGAGATGCGCGCTTTTTTAATCTCATCAATTCACTTTTTTTTTTTCAACACACTTGCTCGTAAAGTGGCTCTTATTGAACCGCTTTTAGGTCCATAATGCAGTGTATTAAAAACGCGTGCTTTTTCTTTACTTTAATCCACATGTGCTTTATTTCCACAGATAACTATTTACTAGTCAGAGATGCGCGCTTTTTTAATCTCATCAATTCACTTTTTTTTAATAGTTTGTATTGTCCTTGGTCCCAAAATTAACTAATATTTATTTACCTTAAGGTGAATGCGCAGGAACCTCGGACAATTTAAGGTGAATGCGCAATGGTCTACCACTGCGCATTCATCTTAAATTGTCCGAAAAAACCTAAGAATATTTGAATTTCGCGGTCTACCGCGAAATTCAAATTTTCTTAGTATTTTTGCAATTTCCAGGTCAGTGTCAGGTTTGTATCTTGATCAAAATATGATTTGCGACTCTAACAGGTACCTACATCTTTACAGAATTATAATCATTCGAATCATTAATACATCTTTCTTATGGAAAAGTTCTTAGGGAAAAAATCTAACTAGAAAGATTCTATTCTAATGACTATAATTCTGTAAATACATATACAGAACTTTAGGTTAAACGAGGGACATACTTTGAGGGGAGTTAGTACTCATGAAAATGAGCAACTTTTACTATGGGGCCGAACCTGAAATCGCAAAAAAAAAAAAATCAGCTGTTCAGTACATTTTGACGAGCTATGCGAACATAAATGTAGGAAACGGCTGATTTTTTTTCGCGATTTCAGGGTTAATCCCATATTAAAAGTTGCTCATTTTCATGAGTACTAACTCCCCTCAAAGTATGTCCCTCGTTTAACCTAACGCTCTGTATATTACTTATAGTCGTGAATCATATTTGATCAAGATGCAACCTGATACCTACTGACCTGGAAATTACAAAAAACGTAAGAAAATTTTAATTATCCACCTAAA
Organism: Mesoligia furuncula; assembly: GCA_916614155.1. Lineage (NCBI taxonomy): Eukaryota > Metazoa > Arthropoda > Insecta > Lepidoptera > Noctuidae > Mesoligia > Mesoligia furuncula. The sequence continues at coordinate 25,174,028 of OU744793.1, forward strand.
ATTGTCCGTGGTCATACCCGAAACCAAACGGAAAAGACCCTGACCAGACTGGCGTTCTATCATTGCGAACTAATGTAGGTATATTTCTCTATGCCAATAGTACTTTCTAATTCCATACTAACTAAACTACAATTGTTTTTTTTTTTTACAATTGTTTTTACATGCTCTGTGGTCAGTGCTTTTATTTACACTTGCGCGCGCATAGCTAGTTCTGGCTATGCGGAAAGACAAAACCAGCGCGCCATTTTCCATACAAGTTAATATTTAACAATACAAGTCTGTTCTTTTCCTCGCAAGTGTGTTGAAAAACGTCGTATGAAACGCGTGTGCATCGATCATTAGACTCTCGGCTTTCTTATCGCACTCGCCTGCGGCTCGCGCGAATAATACCGCCTCGAGCATAATGATCAACATAGCACACATGTATCATAATGTACTATAATAGTCTGTATTGTCCTTGGTCCCAAAATTAACTAATATTTATTTACCTTAAGGTGAATGCGCAGGGACCTCGGACAATTTTAGGTGAATGCGCAGTGGTCTACCACTGAGCATTCACCTTAAATTGTCCGAAAAAACTTAAGAAAATTTGAATTTCGCGGTCTACCGCGAAATTGAAATTTTCTTAGGTTTTTTGCAATTTTCAGGTCAGTGTCAGGTTTGTATCTTGATCAAAATATGATTTGCGACTCTAACAGGTACCTACATCTTTACAGAATTATAATCATTCGAATCATTAATACATCTTTCTTATGGAAAAGTTCTTAGGGAAAAAATCTAACTAGAAAGATTCTATTCTAATGACTATAATTCTGTAAATACATATACAGAACTTTAGGTTAAACGAGGGACATACTTTGAGGGGAGTTAGTACTCATGAAAATGAGCAACTTTTACTATGGGGCCGAACCTGAAATCGCAAAAAAAAAAAAATCAGCTGTTCAGTACATTTTGACGAGCTATGCGAACATAAATGTAGGAAACGGCTGATTTTTTTTCGCGATTTCAGGGTTAATCCCATATTAAAAGTTGCTCATTTTCATGAGTACTAACTCCCCTCAAAGTATGTCCCTCGTTTAACCTAACGCTCTGTATATTACTTATAGTCGTGAATCATATTTGATCAAGATGCAACCTGATACCTACTGACCTGGAAATTACAAAAAACGTAAGAAAATTTTAATTATCCACCTAAAATTGTCCGTGGTCATACCCGAAACCAAACGGAAAAGACCCTGACCAGACTGGCGTTCTATCATTGCGAACTAATGTAGGTATATTTCTCTATGCCAATAGTACTTTCTAATTCCATACTAACTAAACTACAATTGTTTTTTTTTTTTACAATTGTTTTTACATGCTCTGTGGTCAGTGCTTTTATTTACACTTGCGCGCGCATAGCTAGTTCTGGCTATGCGGAAAGACAAAACCAGCGCGCCATTTTCCATACAAGTTAATATTTAACAATACAAGTCTGTTCTTTTCCTCGCAAGTGTGTTGAAAAACGTCGTATGAAACGCGTGTGCATCGATCATTAGACTCTCGGCTTTCTTATCGCACTCGCCTGCGGCTCGCGCGAATAATACCGCCTCGAGCATAATGATCAACATAGCACACATGTATCATAATGTACTATAATAGTCTGTATTGTCCTTGGTCCCAAAATTAACTAATATTTATTTACCTTAAGGTGAATGCGCAGGGACCTCGGACAATTTTAGGTGAATGCGCAGTGGTCTACCACTGAGCATTCACCTTAAATTGTCCGAAAAAACTTAAGAAAATTTGAATTTCGCGGTCTACCGCGAAATTGAAATTTTCTTAGGTTTTTTGCAATTTTCAGGTCAGTGTCAGGTTTGTATCTTGATCAAAATATGATTTGCGACTCTAACAGGTACCTACATCTTTACAGAATTATAATCATTCGAATCATTAATACATCTTTCTTATGGAGAAGTTCTTAGGTAAAAAATCTAACTAGAAAGATTCTATTCTAATGACTCATCATCATCATCATCATTTCAGCCGAAAGACGTCCACTGCTGGACATAGGCCTCCCCCAAGCACCTCCACTTCGACCGGTCCTGTGCTTCCCGCATCCAACGGGTTCCTGCGGCCTTCACAAGGTCATCGGTCCACCTTGTGGGAGGCCTTCCAACGCTACGTCTTCCGTTACGCGGTCGCCACTCCAGAACCTTTCGGCCCCATCGGCCATCTGTTCTGCGAGCAATGTGCCCTGCCCACTGCCACTTAAGTTTGGCAATTCTTCGGGCTATGTCGGTTACCTTGGTTCTCCTGCGGATCTCCTCATTCCTGATTCGATCACGCAGGGAAACTCCAAGCATAGCCCTCTCCATTGCCCTTTGGGTGACTTTTAGCCTTCTTATAAGACCCATTGTGAGCGGCCACGTTTCCGTTCCATAAGTCATCACTGGCAACACACACTGGTCAAAGACTTTCGTCTTGAGACACTGCGGTATGTGGGACGAGAAGATATTGCGTAGCTTCCCGAACGCTGCCCAGCCGAGTCGGATTCGTCGATTTACCTCTTTCTCGAAGTTAGACCTACCTAACTGGACGGTTTGTCCTAGGTAAACGTACTCGTCCACGACTTCGAGTGTAGCGTCTCCGATTTTTATGAGAGTGGGTGTTACATGGGCATTTGACATGACCTTCGTTTTGTCCATGTTCATTTTAAGACCCACTCTTTCGGAGGCTCTACTGAGGTCATCGAGCATTGTACTGAGGTCCTCCATAGTCTCAGCCATGACTACGATGTCGTCGGCAAACCGAAGGTGAGTTATGTACTCGCCATTGATGTTGATGCCAGCCCCTTTCCAGTCCAGAACCTTGAAGACATTCTCCAGTGCAGCGGTGAACAGTTTCGGAGAGATAACGTCTCCCTGTCTCACACCTCGCTGCAGAAGGATAGGTTTCGAGGCCTGATCCTGGAGTCTGACTGACATAGTGGCGTTTTCGTAAAGACACTTCAGCACTTCGATGTACCGATAGTCGATCTGGCACCGTTGAAGAGACTGCAGCACAGCCCATGTCTCGATCGTATCAAAGGCTTTCTCGTAGTCCACAAACGCTAAGCAGAGAGGCAGGTTATACTCTTCGGTCTTCTGTATAACCTGTCGCAGCGTATGTATGTGGTCTACGGTGCTAAAGCCTTTACGGAATCCGGCTTGTTCGGGAGGCTGGAAGTCGTCAAACCTGCGCGCGAGACGGTTCGTGATGACTCTCGAAAACAGCTTGTAGACATGGCTCAGGAGTGAGATGGGCCTATAATTCTTAAGGAGGGCATTATCGCCCTTCTTAAAGAAAAGTATCACCACACCCCTGTTCCATGCCTGTGGTGTTTTGCCCTCGAGTATGACGGAACCAAACAGCTTCTGAAGGGCCTTCAGGACGGGTTTTCCGCCAGCCTTCAGCAACTCGGCCGTAATTCCGTCATCACCCGGTGCCTTGTTGTTTTTGAGCTGCTTCAGAGCCATCCTAATCTCGTACAGGCTGACGTCCGGGATGTCTTCGGTATTGTGCCGGGTCAATCTAGCTCTTGGGTCGTTTGCCAGATTCATAGCGGGGTTATTTGTTGACGTGTATAACTGTCCATAGAACCTCTCGATCTCTCTCAACAGCTCAGGTTTGTCGGATACGATCCTGCCATCATCGGTCTTCAGTCTCGTAAGCTGGCTCTGCCCAATAGACAGATCTCTAGCAAAGACCTTGGAGCCTTTATTTCGCTCTATCGCGTCCTTAATACGATCTGTATTAAAACGGCGAAGATCGCTTTTCAAGGCCTTAGAGATCCGTCTATTGAGTTGCCGGTAATTTAGCGCATCATCCGTAGACTGCAGGATCATATCGCGCCTCTCCTTCATGAGCCGCAAAGTAGGATCAGAGAGCTTCTTTTTTGAATTCGCACGGTGGGTCTTGAAGATCTTAGACCCGACCGTATGGACAGTTTCCACGAACCCATCGTTATAATCGTCCACGGAGCTCCCTAGGCATTCGAAACGATTCTGGAGTTCGAGCTGAAAGCTCTCGGGGTTTTGGATCTGGATCGGTGCTGGACGGAGCGTAGACTTCATCAGTCGAGATCTTTCCAGCTTGATATTTAAGTTCAATGTGTCTCTTACCATACGGTGATCACTTCCGGTTTTCACCGCGTTGATCACAGAGACATCATTGAATACTTGCTTCTTCGTCGACATAATGAAGTCAATCTCATTTTTAGTTGCACCATCCGGGCTCTGCCAGGTCCACTTTCTATGCTCACGTTTTCTGAAGAAGGAATTCATCATAAAGAGGCCTTCCTTCTCCATAAAACTGGCCAGTAGGTGGCCCCGGTGGTTCCGGCATCCAACTCCAAATTGCCCCACTCGCAGCTCATCATCGTTACGTTTACCCAGTTTCGCGTTGAAGTCCCCCATGACAACGGTAAAGTGAGTTTTAGAGCCATGCATGGCTCTGGAAATATCCTCATACATGGTCTCCACCTCATCGTCGGGGTGTGACGAGGTCGGGGCGTAAACCTGTACGACCTTCAGCGAATACCTTTCGGATATTCTGAGTATAAGGTACGCCACCCTGGTCGACACACTCTCGATCTTCACCACGTTGCTCACAAGGGACTTATGGACGATAAACCCGACACCACCTTTGGACTGCTGGTTGCCCTCCCGGAAATAGAGCAAGTTTCCGGATTTAAGGATTATCGAGTCCTCCCCCTCTCTTCGGACTTCAGATAACCCCACTATACTCCATCGTTTCAGCCGATAGACGTCCACTGCTGGACATAGGCCTCCCCCAATTTGGGGAGGGTTTGCCATAATCGCCACGCTTGGCAGGCGGGTTGGCGATCGCAGTATGGTATGATGGTGGAATACATAGAGAACGCTGCTGCCCATTCTCCGGTACGATCCTTAGTCGCCTTTTACGACACCCACGGGAAGTAAGGGGTGGTGGTATTCTTTAAGTCCGGCACCACACAGACAAGTCCGGCACCACACAGACAAGTCCGAATCTATCGGCTGAAACGACTCCATCGTATCTTGCTCAATTCTTCCTCGAGTTCGGTGATCTTCTCGTCGGTCCGGAGTGTACGCGTGTTGTATGTTGCCAGGTCCAGTTTTCGGTGATTGTGGTAGCCGGATCTCTTCCGGGGATTCTTAGCACCCCTTGCCTCACCGTGGCCTTGGCCGCTACCGTAACCAAGGGTAGGCGGGCCGCCGGGTACTAGGGGCCTAGTGATTTTTGTGCTTGTCATTCTTGGGGGGGTTTTGCCATAATCGCCACGCTTGGCAGGCGGGTTGGCGATCGCAGTATAGTATGGTGGTGGAATGCATAGAGAACGCTGCTGCCCATTCTCCGGTACGACCCTTAGTCGCCTTTTACGACACCCACGGGAAGTATGGGGTGGTGCAATTCTTTAAGTCCGACCACACGGACAATGACTTCTAATGACTATAATTCTGTAAATACATATACAGAGCGTTAGGTTAAACGAGGGACATATTTTGAGGGGAGTTAGTACTCATGAAAATGAGCAACTTTTACTATGGGGACGAACCTGAAATCGCAAAAAAAAATCAGCTGTTCAGTACATTTTGACGAGCTATGCGAACATAAATGTAGGAAACGGCTGATTTTTTTTCGCGATTTCAGGGTTAATCCCATATTAAAAGTTGTTCATTTTCATGAGTACTAACTCCCCTCAAAGTATGTCCCTCGTTTAACCTAACGCTCTGTATATTATAGTCGCGAATCATATTTGATCAAGATGCAACCTGCAGTGCGATTCTGTTACCATCTCACCGTGAAAGCTTAGGTAAAGTGAGCGTGGAGTGAGCTGTCAATAGTCTCAATTCCTAGCAAAAACAAACTCACATCACCTAAGTTATCACAGTGAGATTTTTACAGAATCGACCGGCTGATACTGACCTGCAAATTACAAAAAACGTAAGAAAATTTGAAAAAACCTAAAATTGTCCGTGGTCCGAACCCGAAACCAAACGGAAAAGACTCTGACTGGCGTTCTATCATTGCGGATTCTCACTGAACTAATGTTGGTATATTTCTTTATGCCAATAGTACTTTCTAATTCCATACTAACTAAACTACAATTGTTTTTTTTTTTTACAATTGTTTTTACATGCTCTGTGGTCAGTGCTTTTATTTACGCGCATTGCTAGTGCTGGCTATGCGGAAAGACAAAACCAGCGCGCCATTTTCCATACAAGTTAATATTTAACAATACAAGTCTGTTTTTTTCCTCGCAAGTGTGTTGAAAAACGTCTTATGAAACGCGTGTGCATCGATCATAGCACACATGTATCATAATGTACTAATATTTTACAGGATATATGCTAGGTAGATAATGAGTTGAAAACATAATACAACTAATTTGATACCATAGAATAAAATCATGAAGATACCTCGAAAAACTTTTTTTTTACAATAAAAACCATACTAATAATACATACTATCATTCTAATTTTTTGTCAGATTATTCTACAAGCAACATACTAAAATACTAGTGTTTTAATTTTTTCGTCCAATAAATAGATTTTTGTAATTAAATATTTGCTTCATATTTTGCAACAAATAACCAGCGTTGTGTCATCGCGCTTCTCTTTCTTTTCTATGCAGTCCGACAGTGACCGCGCTTTAGGTCATATAAGCCCCTTAACACTAGCTGACCCGACCTGTCCAAATTTCAATAATTCATACAAAAATCCCAAAGAAAAATGGACGTTTGGATTTTCCCGAATCCCCATATTTCTTTCCATAAAAACCTAATTACGAACATTTTAAAACAAAAAATAGTCATATCGGTACAGCCGTGCTTCAGTGATGTGCTTACCAAGGAACAGTATTTCTATTTTATTTAAATAGAGTTGTAAACAATCAATAAAATTGGTAGTTTAGAATACGGGTTTATGAAACGTAAACCCATACTATTTTTTTTTCTATTCGTTTAAAGTTAGCAATTAACTATGGGTCTAACTAATATCTAACTTTAAATGTGCACTTCTACTTAACTCACCGCCAAAGCTGGGTCCACACTTGTATCATCTTTAAGTTCAAAATCAAGCATATCGTATCGAGTATTCGTATCCTAAGTGTGGACGCCTATTTCGACCATATCGTATTTCTCTCCGTGTCATGCCAAAAAAACCACGTCCACACTTACGATACTGTGTCTTGTCAGCATGTCGCCAACACGTGTCGTCATGTGTAGACGCTCAACATTTCCTACGATCCTCGTATCCAGTTATCCCAACTGATGATAAAAAAAACATCTACGTACGCCGTATCCGTGTGATGATTGCGGAGGAGCGTGCCCGTGCGATGATCGCGAATAAAAGTGCACGTCCAAACTTGTGTAGATCGTGTCGTATGGCATTGTGTACATGTATGTTGTATCGGCATTGCGTATCCCCTTTGATGATCGGGGAAAGATCGCGGTGTGTCATGTATCAAATGGCATAGACGTATCGTGACACAGTATCAAAATGCGTCCATAAGTACTACGATCATTCTGCCGATCACGACACATTTATCCGATACGACATGTGTATCATATACGCGGTTACATACGGATCGGGGTGTATCAAGCTACGGCGTGTAACATGATCGCGTATCATTTTGCGTCCACACTAGCGAAAATGATTCACGTCGATACTACGCATCGGAGAACTGATACACTATGGATACGCTAAAATGATATAGGTAAGTGTGGACCCAGCTTAAGTTGGTGGGTCTAGAAGCATGAAACTTTGCACAAGAGTTCCTTCTACAACGATAGTGTGCCCTTTTTTTTGCCATCTGTGCCCCCATCTGTGTTCCTTCAGTTGCCTGTGCCACCCCGACCCGAACCCCGTTAGTTAGTGCTGACATCTCTTTGAGGCGCGCGTGGAACACAACGCGCCGTCGACTCGGGCCTGGTCCTTACCGGACGGCGAGCTGCCCATTACTCGGTGTCCGCAAGCCCGCTTCTACGGTGGCCGGGAATCGGCTATTGATTCCCGACGCCCAGGGCGTCTCTCTCACGGTGGTGCTCTGCCCAAGCTGGCAGATCTCCACCGTATGCTCCACTGTGTCCTCCAGGCGATCCACACAATGGTGACACCCGGGCGTCTCCTCCCGCCTTATTCTGAACAGGAACCTCTCGAAGCAGCCGCGTCCGGTAAGTACCTTCGTTAGGCGGAAGGTGTGGACGCTGTGGCGCCGCTCTAGCCACTCCTCAAAGAGGTGTCTTATCGCCGCAATTGTGGCGTGCCCAGCACTGGGTTGCGACAGTCGCACTCTGCATGTCGCCATGAGATCCCGCCAGAGCTCTGTCCGCTGCGCCGCGACGATAGTGAGCCCTAAGGAAGGATTTTTGAAAATTCATCCCCATGGTCGTCAGTTTTGGCGATGGGAAATCCCATTGTGCTCTTACAGTTTGCCTGTTTTAATAAATTATCATTATAGTAGTGATTTAAAATGGTTATTATTCATTTTATTTGTAGATGTATTCAGCTCTTCGCCTTAATAATAAAAAGGTAAGGTTTTGACTTACCGCTTTCCTGCTACATCATCAGATCCTTTTTACCGTCTGTCTGTCCAGACAATTTTTTTTTGTGAATGGCATCTCGCCGTTCATCCTATGAGGTTGTGGTCTGCTTAACCGGGCTTGCAACTGCCCTCTGACCAGACTAGGTGAGTCGATGATTTATATAGCCAAGTTCCTGCGACCGCCTATACTCCATCATCAGGCTATGGTCACCGCTCTTTATCAAGATCAAAAACGGTAAAAGCCTACATTTGCTGTAAGTTGTCGAGGAAATGGGTTGTCTACACACTTTCTTGGTCGCAGGCCAAGGTTCAATTTTATATGACAATGTCATTAGATTTATAATAGTGTACCTTTCAAGCCGATTAATGTACACATGCCAGCACATCTAGCTACCCGAAACTGTCTAATTTTCCTAATGAACTTTGAACCTTATGCTTTAAGAGATAAAGTTGAAAATCTATTAAATAAATCTGACAGAAGTAGTAGCTTGATGTGCTAGTCTGTACTACCAATGTTCTTGTTTGTTTTTTATTTATATAAAAACTAGCAGCGCCCCGCAATTTCACCCGCATACGTGTTGATCCCGTAAATATCGGGATAAAAAGTATCTAATGTGTTATTCCAATGTATAAGCTATATTACTATTACAATAAAACCGCCGTTTATGCCGCACAAAACGTATATTTCGACACTCTCAAGGGAATCAAAATTTATAGGTTACTTTCCGTTGACCTAGAATCATGAAATTTGGCAAGAAGCAATGTCTTACAGCACAAGCAAAGGAAAAATCTGAAAACATTAAATTTGAAGTACATACCTACAAATTTGTACGGAACCCTCGGTGCGCGAAGCCGACTCGCACTTGACCGGTTTTTTTTTTCATGTTAATACTCTTAATTTTTTTTTATGTTGTTCTTGGTAACAAAAAGGTGGAGAAAAGGAAGTAAGAAACTTTACTGTAATTATAAAACCTAGTTTTCTTTTATTTATTTTCATAATATATTTTAAAAGGATGGCAGTTTCTTTTTTTAATAAGTACTTCGCCTTATGTATTTTGGAGTGACAGTTAGAAGAAAACATTGTCAAGAAATTTTTTCGTTATTTTAGAAGCCCCATTTTATTTTAATTTATGTTAACACGTTTAATTTTGTTTTCCTTTTTGTACAGATGCCACATCAAGCTACTACAATCTGTCAAATTTCTTTGATACATTTTCAACTTTACCGCTAAAGCAGAATTTTACAGTTTCGGGTAGCTTGGTGTGCTGGCGTCTGTACCTACTTAAGGCTAGAACTATCCAATACTAGCTGTTCCCCGCGGTGTCACCCGCTGTTCAGCGCCTAAGGGTCACAGCGTGATGTTTTATAGCCTATAGCCTTCCTCGATAAATGGACTATTCAACGCAAAAATATTTTTTCAATTCTAACCAGTAGTTCCTGAGATTACCGCGTTCAAAAAAACAAACTTTTCAGCTTTATAATATTAGTATAGAAGTATAGATTACCTAAACGCATCACTGATTCTTTTTTGTTTTTGTTTTATTTATATTTTTGTGTTTATTGTTACTTTTAGCAAGCTCAGGGCATCTGGATACAAACTCCCAACCGGAATCGTAACATATAGGAAATCATTCCATGAGTAGGTACTAATTTTATTTATTATTTACAAATCGAGTTATTAAACAAAAAAATCATTAAATTAATAAAAACCGTAATTATGAACATAGAATAGCAATTGATCGCCTTTAATTTTGACAGTTCAGCCATGTTAACCGCTTGTGTGCCGTAATTACAGACACAATTAAAAAGCCATTGTGTCTCGCGTAGATCTACGTTCCGGCAGACTAAGGATTGATTGCGTGTTATTTAAGTATGGTTTGCACGAGAGACACTTCCAAAGGGTAAAATGTGTGTGTGTGTCCCTGTAACTTCTAAAATAAGAGAATGATAAAATTAAAAAAATATGTGATGTACATTTACCATGTAAACTCCCACCGGAAATTGGTTTGAACGAGATCTAGTAAGTAGTTTTTTTTAATACGTCATAAATCGTAAACCGCAATTTACCTTTCATTCAATCAACTCAAATATAAAAATAAAAAAAAACATTTAATTTCATAAACATAAACCTTATGCATGAACCCGGATGTTACGGAACTCGCTCTTGCCCGGTTTTTTTTAATCTCAGTCATTGAGCAAAATATTTGTTCAAAATAGCAGTAGAAGTAGGTAGTACAATGCAATTTTGAACAAATATTTTGCTCAATAACTGAGATTAAAAAAACTGACGTGTTAATATTTTGCTCAATAACTGAGATTTAAAAAAAAAACTGAAGTGCTAATCGACTTTTGTTGCAGACTGTACAAACCTTTAAAAAAAACTTTACTGTTCATTTATCATAGTCTGATTGCTCAACCGACTATAAGAGGTTTATTTGAGCTTATTCAATCATGTCACTCTATCTTTACTCACACCTCAAGCATATTACACACACGTTTTATCAGAGAGACAATTCTCGTAGTTTTAAGAACGTTCGAAGTCTGATCTCAGTCTCAATCTGTATTAACTCAAACTCAAAACTCAAACTCAAAGCATTTATTTTAATCAAACCATTAACAGGCACTTTTGAACTGTCAAGAAGTCGGTCAGTCAGAAAATATGAAGCTAGTTGCCCATTCCATAGCGTTATGGAGAAGAACGGGCAAGAAAAATATCTCTAATTTCCCTACATTTTTGTCATTGGAGAAAAACCACACGGTTTAGCTCCAATTATGTCAAGCCAACCCGAACATGATTAAGCGTGGGTAGATGCTGGAAGAAGTAAGTCGATCGACACGAGCCGAATGAAAGCCGAATATGTGTAGCAATTGCTTCGTGTCGGATTTGTTGTTCAACAAATAAGTACTACCTAATCGAATGTGGATTTGTTTTGAGGGTATCTATTGAATTTGTGACATGCACAAACACCTAGACCCGTGGTAGAAGTCGACACGTCATCGTCATCAACATATTATCATCTCATACGGGAATCGATCAGATAACACACAAAACAGAACGCTTAATCATATTGCGCCTATAGAGTCGATAAAAATAAGCATAGGCAGAAAATGTCGATATTATATATGTAATATTATTGGTTAATAGGCTACCTATTTGAGGTAACATTATATTTTTTTTTAACCTGTGTAAAGTTTTGATGTCAACTAATTTTTATGTTTACTTTCTAGACCCAACTTCGATCAGGTAATGAAAAACCCTATTCATATATTCATTTTACTTAAAACTGAAAAAAAAAGTTGTGACTTGCCTTATAATTATTATTATTATTATGTTAACAGATCTACGTCATATATCTACAAAGGATCCGGAGACCTAGAAAATGGAGGTGAATAATTTTAATCTGTATAAAAATATTCAATTCACATTAATGAATATCAAATACAGGCCGGTCGATTCAGTGAAAATCTCACCGTGAAAACTTAGGTGAAGTGTTTGTTTTTGCTAGGAATTGACACTATTGACAGCTCACTCCACGCTCACTTCGTCTAAGATTTCACGGTGAGATTTTTACAGAATAGCACCGCAGTATAAAATCTGACACTAAAATATAAATATTATGTACAAGATGTATACTGGGTGTAAAAAGACCCATCACATAGCCGGCAACTAAGCATTCTGTACAGACGCCAGCACATCAAGCTACCCGAAACTGTCAAAATTTCCCAATCAACTTTGAGCCTTATGCTTTAGCGATAAAGTTGAAAATCTACTAAAGAAATTTGACAGATTGTAGTAGCTTGATGTGCTGGCATCTGTACATAAAACTAAGTAACATTACATAAAAATAATTGCTAGGAAACGACTTTTATTTTATGGTGCGAAAATTTACTACTTGCGGTAGTGCGCAATGTTACACACGCAAAACATTGTGCTTATGGGTGCATGCAACGGTACAGGGGTCGTGGGGTATTTAAAGTTGTGTTTTATCCAATGATCGGAGTAGGTAGATTGATTTTTGGTACTTGTGTCATAAATGCCCACAGAAAGAATAACATGGATAAGCCATTTTCCCGGAAAGTAATTCCGGTATTTCCGGATCCAATTAAGTATTGCTAATGTTGGTAGTGATTATTATTCCTACTCGATTCAAAATTTAAAGGAAGGTATCAAAACTAAATTTATTTATTATTTATCTGTTTTCACGTAACGTTTCAATCCCGAAATTCCGGAGGAATGTCCATATTAATATATACGTTTCGGATCAATGACCCCAATTCAATCTTCCTACTCCGATCTATGGTTATAACATTAAACACTTGTATTCGTAAAAAAGCTCCAGTAAAAGTTGGAATTTTGACCTTCGATATCTCTATGTGGCTACGGTCCACTACAAAAAAATATCACAATGACGAGGAGTACCTACAAGTGACTCTCAGCTTCGTTAAGTGTCTTTTTACACCGTTAAAAAGGGGGAAAAATAGGAAGAGCTTATTGGGCATAAAAAAATTCGTCCTCTTCGCTGACAGTGGGAAAAGTGCCCAAAAGGCTGGCTGTGTTACTATACTTTTTTTCTGTCTACGTTGGATGGCAATGCTGATTCTTTGACCTAAAAACAGGCCATTCAATAATTCACATTAGTTCTTGTAATGCTCGAACAAATAACCTCATTGTTTCAATTTATTTAGTAAGTCAAAGTCAAATGATTTATTAGTCATTTTATATATTTTCATTTATTAGCGATCTTTTTTCCATACAAATTTCGGGAGAGTATTACTCCACTGTTTGACATTGTGCATCCAAAGTTAAACATGATATCGTTTTGACTTATTATTAATTTTGTCTTACGGAAACAGAATAGTAAAATAAAAAGCCATTAAAAAGTAATGAAAAAAAGTTCTGTATAATCTTCAAAAGTAAGTCCTTAACGACAAAGCTCAGTTATCGAAGAGTTCAATAAACTTTATTTGTAATTGATTAATGCGGTGGTTTTTTCAAAAAACTTGATTTTCCGAAGCACTTTTCGAATTTTTTTAGTCGCCTATTGGTAATTGGTAATTGGTATTACGGGCTGGTTTCCGCAACTCCACGTCAATGCGCGTATTTTGCAGTTTTAGTAGGAAAATCGATTATTCGATCCACCCCAACAAAGATCCTCAAGGAAGGCCAGCAACGCCTTGATGTTGCTGATCGTCTCGCGTAGGGTATCTGGGTTACCGAAGTACTTTGCCCTGTACGTGGTGATCACCGGGCAGTTTAGAAGCACATGTGCCGCTGTCTCGTCATCCTCCATGCAGGACCTGCACAGCGGACTGTCTGTTACTCCTATGACATAGAGGTGTTTATTAAATGACCCGTGGCCAGTTAAAGCTGCCGTAACTATACGCAGCTTTTGTTTAGTTAGACGGAGAACCTGTTTCGTGAGGCGGGGATCCAAAGTGGGAAGTGCTTCCCTAGCCTGCCTGCAATCGCCTTGATCCGTCCAAAGTTTGTCGAGTTGGTCTCTGGTGCGTTTCCTTACCAGAGTGCGTAAAAACCCGAAGGGAAGTGGCGCGATGGGCTCAGGTCCCACTGGTGCCATGCTCGAACCTCTCCTGGCAAGCTCGTCGGCTGCATCGTTGCCCAGCGAACCGCTGTGTCCTTTGATCCATTGAATGGTTATTTTATTGAATTTACCCACCTGGTTGAGGCGCTGGTGACACTCGTATATTAGCCCAGAGTCAACTGTATAACTGTTCAGCGCTTGCAGAACAGCCATACTGTCTGAGAGTATGCGGATTGAGTGGTCTTTTACTTCCCTAGCCATAATGGCTGAAGCTGCCAGAGAAATACCCATGCATTCGGCCTGGAACACTGTGTTGTGGGCCCCCAATGGTGTGGCAATATGTATGTTGAGATCCTCCGAAAAGATTCCAGCACCTGTGCCACTACCTGTTTTAGATCCATCCGTGAAGATGCGCAGCTCCGTAGGTCGTAGCCCCTCGCATCGACGATCCTCGTGAAGTTGGATCTTGTATATTTTATCAAAGATAATTTGTTTGGGTACCTTGTCTTTAATGGCTTTCGTAATGGGGAACTCCTTGTGTAGTCTCTCAAGCAGCATGGTGTGTGGTGTGATACTCTTACCCCAGAGATTTAGTGTATCAAGACGTACTGCCGCCATCGTCGCTTCCTGTTGTATGAACAGATGGAGCGGTGGGATTCCCAGGATGGCTTCAACTGCTGCCGTCGGAGTAGTCCTCATGCAACCTGTAGTCGCCATGCAGGCTAGTCTTTGCATGCGTTGTAGTTTGTTGGTGGCAGTAACTAGCTTGGTGCGGGGCCACCAGACTACAGCCCCGTAGGTGATCATGGGGCGGATCACTGCAGTGTACAGCCAAAGTGTAATTTTAGGGGATAGGCCCCACTTCTTACCTATCATTCTCCTGCACTGCCAAAAGGTTATGCAGGCCCTGTTCAGTTTATTGTCCAGGTGACTGCTCCAGTTTAACTTACTATCTAGTGTGACACCAAGGTACTTTACCTCGTTCGCCAACTGGAGTTCAGTATCGAGCAGTTTTGTTAGGCGGAAAGGGCCCATAGCTCGTTTGTGGGTAAACATGACCAGCTCGGTCTCGGTTTAGTCGCCTATCAGTTAGAACAGTGTTCCTGTGCGTTAAAACTAGACTTTGCGCGTGTAGACTAGCGTCTAACTGCTCATCACTGATACTAGCTCTGTCGGACACGAAGCTACGTGAGACAGCGTGCTTTTTGGCCATGACCACCAGTGAGTTCGAGCTCGCGACTAGTTTACTCTTAAAGGCACTTTGAACGTCAAAAATTACTGTAAAATAGAATTTATTCTAGTAGCTCCTTCCAAAAGGTAGTGTTCGAATGGAGAAGAATGGGCAAGAAACTCTACCCATCACTCCACTCCTCTCTTTTAAAAAAAATATAATTAAATGTGAAGACGATGGACCTAGAATAAAATGAGTCTACAACAAAAGGTAAAAAGAATTCAAAATGAAGCAATGACAGGTAAATCAATTATGTGATAGGTACTCACATATTTACAATAATGTGATAGGTGCTCATATATTTACAAATTATTAACAAATATTGTAAAAGTAGATGGTTTTATTTAGGTATAACATGTTCATTTATTTTCAGACATAGACCAGTAACTGCGGTGAGTATTGCTAGTACGATGACATTTTTTTTTCGGGTGGGAAATCATCAAATGACCCCTCCCGCTCTAGGTGGAGCGGGAGGGAGTGTCAGACTCTTACTGACTAAAAACAACACGTGTTCCTGCCTTAGCCCTTTTTAGTTCCGGGCCATCGGTAACCTTTTCGGACAATCCTGCTGACCCGGCAGGCTTCGGCCCTAAGGGGGCCCCTCCTCGATGCTGACATCTCTTTGAGGCGCGCGTGGAACACGTACGCGTCGTCCGGTACGATGACATATCGTGACCTATAGGGCGACTGCTGAGCGTGGGTTTCCTGGGTTCGATTCCCGAGTCGGGCAAAGTGTTGTTGGGTTTTTCCATTAGGATTTTTTTAGTAACAGCTCGGAGTTTGGAACTTGGCGGTGTGATACTCCCATGTCTCGGAAAGCACGTTAAGCCGTTGGTCCTGCGCCTGATCTCTCCCCGGTTGTGTCGGATTATCCCATCGGACTATGATAGTGAGAGTTAAGCCGGGCACTCATTAGCGTGCCGTGACAGTAACCGTTGCATGAACTGTTACTAAAAAACATAGTGTGTACGTGGTTCGCAAACCTGCTGGGAGCGGTACGCGTGCGGCTAGCAGCGAGCCGACGATTACAAGGTACCTACTCATATCTGTAACCGTAACGTTGCACGTAACTGTAACCGTTACTGTTACAAAAACATAGTGTGTACGTGGTTCGCGTGCCTGCAACGAGCGCTACATGAGTGACTCGCAGCGTGCCGACGATTGTCGGTTTTTGCCGCGAATCAAAGGGCGCTCGTGGACGTCAAGAGGGGAGGTTGTTGCAAGCCGCTGCGAACCATCAAATATTTACGAGTGTTTATTCGTCATGAGTGAATGGTCAGAGGATAAATGTCTTGTGCTGAATTTAATTGAACATTTTATGAATCCACCATCTTCACGGCCGTGGCCGTTTATGATCATCCGAGTAAAGCATCTACAAACATGTATGCCGCACAAGTGAGATACACTTCGTCCGATATCGTGGAGTTACAAACCAAAACTGCGGACAGAGCTGACTTGTCATTACGGTTACAATGATACACAGTAGAACCTCGTTACTGTATCTGTTTGGTTACAGTTACAGCTCGCAAAATGAGTACGCGCGGTGAAAGCGTTCGGGCGACGTCATGATCCCAAACTATAGACGCGTACACACTAGAACCTCCTTCCTGTATCACGCAAGTTACGGATACAGCTCGCTAATGAGTACCTGGCTTTATAATCATAGTTATACAAAATAGGCAAGTAGTTCCATGGTTGTAACAGCCTATATTAGCTCTCATAATCGTGCGTTCGAATTCCCGAAGATCGTCGATGATTCTCGAAGCGCATACTTTTCTTGGGCTATCTGCATGAAGTTTATTTACGCCCCTTGGCGTAATAACAATAAAACTTCTAGCATTAATGTATATTTTGTTTATGTATCAGTACGCTTACGTGGACTTGGAACACCTTGAAGACTTAATCAAGAAGTTTAGACGTCTTACGGCAGATCCACAGATCATAAACGTAGGCAATAAAAAAACAATGCCAACTCTACATGATGACCCCGACATTAGTTCAGATAACGACGATGAACCTATGCCGGTCGAAGATAATGTTAAACGGCAACCAGGGTTCCTCGATACTGGGGTAGGTACCTAAATATTTTTTCTTTCAACTACATAATAATGTTATCATTAATCACTACAAAACCGATCACAAAGGACGTATTTTTTGCTTAAACCAAAACAGTGCAGAAATGTTGTATGAAATCTCATTGTTGCACAGCGTTTGGGTAGGGCCACCGTTTCGCTTGAACTCCAGACCAAAGGGGGCGTGTTGCCTAACGGGCACATTACACCCAGAGCCGCTCGGCTCAACCCCCCAGGACTCCTTCATCCCCGCTTACGGCGCTCAACTGCGCAGGTCCTAGCGCAGGTGACTGTTTACTCCTACTCTCCACCAGCTGATTTTAGTGATGGGCGAGCACGCCACCACCCAGTCACAGGGGGTCGCGGTTAGGAGTGGAGTTCGGTACATTGGAGGTGGAAGGAATGAGGATGTGGGTGAGATGGGGTGTAGGAGGATTGTGAGAGTTGGGGCAGGAAGATGAAAGACGGGAAATAATGGAGTAAAGGGAACTGGGCTAAGGATGCGCTGACGCCTGGAGGTTTTTGTTACGTCTGTTTCATAAGGAATCAGAGCAAGAACGGGGTGGCAACCTCGGGAAGGTGCATCCACCAGACTTGCCTTGAGGATCTACACGACCGTGGCGCTCTCCCTCAAGACCCCGCCCCCCTACCGCCTCTGAAGGAGGCGGCAGGGTAGGCCTGCATCTATACTACCAAGCAAGCAAAGCAAAGCGTGTCGTTGTGCAACCGCTAAAGCATAAATACAGACCCTCCCCATAAACAGGCGCATAAGCATTCACCGCTACCCCGACAGGCGCATAAGAATTCACCGCCCCCCGACAGGCAAATAAGCTTTTACCGCTTTCCCGACAAGCACATAAGCATTCACCGTACCTCCGACAGGCGCATAAGCATTCACCGCTCCCCTGACTGGCGCATAAGCGTTTACCGCTCCACCGACAGGCGCATCAGCGTTCTCCGCTCCCCCGACAGGCGCATCAGCGTTCTCCGCGCCATCGACATGCGCATAAGCATTCAGGGCCCCCCGACAGGCGTATAAACATTGACGGCTCCCCCGACAGGCGCATAAGCATTCAACGTTCCTCCGACAGGCGCATAAGTATTCACTGCTCCCCAGACAGGCGCATAAGCATTCACCATTCCTCTGACAGGCGCATAAGCATTCACGGCTCCCCCGACAGGCGCATAAGCATTCACCGTTCCTCCGACAGGCGCATAAGCGTTCACCGTTCCTCTGACTGGCGCATAAGCATTCACGACTCCCCCGACAGGCGCATAAGCATTCAACGTTCCTCAGACAGGCGCATAAGCATTCACCGCTCCCCAGACAGGCGCATAAGCATTCACCGTTCCTCCGACAGGCGCATAAGCATTCACCATTCCTCTGACAGGCGCATAAGCATTCACGGCTCCCCCGATAGGCGCATAAGCATTCACCGTTCCTCCGACAGGCGCATAAGCGTTCACCGTTCCTCTGACTGGCGCATAAGCATTCACGACTCCACCGACAGGCGCATAAGCATTCAACGTTCCTCAGACAGGCGCATAAGCATTCACCGCTCCCCAGACAGGCGCATAAGCATTCACCGTTTCTCTGACAGGCGCATAAGCATTCACCGTTCCTCCGACAGGCGCATAAGCATTCACCGCTCCCCCAACAGGGACTAACGGTTGCCTAATGCACCTACGTGACTACAATAGAGTTGGGAAAGGTTGAGGCGGGTAATGATAAGTCACAATAAATATTAAAATTCTCAGTTTTGCTTTCAGGATGCATTCAACCATATCAAAATCGATCAAGACGCTCCAGATATGAAAGACTTCATACCTAAAGTGGTTTTTGATGATCATGGTGACAAGTGGTGGTTTTATCATCAGGTGATCATTTTTTTACCTGTCTAGTCTTCTTCTTTGTCTCGCTAGCATGACTGTATTTTGAATAATGTTTTCCTAAAATTTTGCCACTTCCACGGCATCTGTCTAGTGAAAAGTTAGGCCGCACGAGTGACATAGGAGGCTTTCTACGTATGATTTACAAGACAAATACGTATGATTCCCCATTTTTGATGTCATATGTTCCAATTAATATTGGCTTACTAAGTAAAAATTGTTTTTTTTTTTTGTTAACCCATATTGTCCCACAACTGTACAAAGATCTCTTCCATACTTTTCCAATGTGCCTTATGTTTTGCCTTCTCCGGTCAAGAACGAGTCCAAATTGTCACGCTAGCGTTTCTTAGGCCTGCCTCAGTGACGGCTAAAATAAACAAAATATTTTTTTGTTTTTTTTTTTCTAAATAATTTGTCATCCCTGATTCAATGAATGTCATTATTCTTCTATGTGCATTCAAACCTAACCATAACAATCTTGTTTTTTTTCAGGAGGACTACAATCCGTTTAGAGATTAATTAATGATGCGGTATAACCAGGAATAAAGTTTTTAATTTTACTGTTCGTTTTTATTTTTTAGTTATAGACCGTTTCGTTGTTTTCTAAAGACCTACCGACGCTTTGTAACATTGTAACACAACATAATAGCACAAAATACAGATAGTACAGAAGTCAATCACATGTAAGTACTTCACTTTTCATACCTACGCTCGGCGGACGCGCTAGGGTCGTCAACTTTGACATGGCACAAAAAACTATCTTGGTAGTGGCACTCGTATCTAGTTGTTTGATTTATTGTTGAGCTTATTCTTCAATATTAAAACAAAACAATAAACATAGTATTACAATACAAAAAGTTTACGGAACAAAAACATAAAATTTTACATTTGTCAATTGTCACTATCGAAAATCCTTAATAACTTCAAAACGGATTACCCTATTTACACAATTTATTTTGCCCTATCTGTTTTAGACCTAAACCTAACAAATGACATTAAAAACAACGCAATATCTACACAAACAAAAATCATGTTTTCAACTTACGTAAAAGTTGGTGGCGTGAATTTACCTTACAAAATAGTTACTTCGTTTATAATGATTCAAAATAGGAAACTATTATATAAATCGAGCTTAGATAGCCATTTTTTTGTTGCTCCATTTCTGCACTTCTCAGACGCGTGTCTCAAGCGGATGCCACGCACTCTCGCACTGCTCCCAACCCGTCTGAGATAACGTGTCCGTGAGCGGTGTCTATGTGTGCGTTGATCGAGCGCACTTTGTATGTAGATTGACTTCTGTACTATCTGTATTTTGTGATAATAGTGAGCCTGATACGCACAGCGGCTCCATTAATAATTATCGTCAGAATGTTTAATAGTTATTTATGCAACTGTTGGATAACAAGGGGTATTATCGCCGAGTGTGATAATAGTTTCACATGAGTGTTTTAATATCTAATTATGTACAGTAATGCTATTCTATAAAAATCTCACCGTGAAAACTTAGGTGAAGTGAGCTGTCTATAGTGTCAATCCCTAGCATTAGATGGAAGGACAACTCAGCTCACTTCACCTAAGTTATCACGGTAATCTTTTTACAGAATAGCGCCGCTGTTGCATACAAGACTTAATATACACCCATGATATGTATCCTCTATAAAAGGTTTTGAAACCTTTGAGGGTGTTGAAGAGTGTTGTAAGAACCCTATGTAAATTCATGGAAAGTTTAATTGCTGTGTATCACAGCTTGTTAACTCATTTTTGTAATCAACAAAGTAATACATTTTTGCAATACTAATATCGAACAAAAATGGCGGGTACGACGTGAATTCGAAAAACTTATAAGTTTTTTTTTTTATTACAGCGCTGGGGTAGTGAAACGCGTGTGCATGACAATGTTATTTTTTGAAATTCATAAAGATAACACGAATCGAGTAGTGAGAATGTGGCTGTTTGATGAGCAGTGATCGGAATAGTCTGAGTATATTTACCTAAAGTTTAAAGAACAGAGACGGAAATCGGAGACTTCCTTATGACAATTTTTTTTTACCGGTAAATTTACCGGATCTTTAATTATGTAACTTTTAATACCTATCTTATTTTATCATTAACATTATAAATCGTAATCAATGTTTTGATAAATACAATAACCAATATTAAAAATAGATGTTATTATAACATTGGTTATTTTTTTTTATTTAGCATTTATAATGTTAATATTATAAAATAAGATATTGAAAGTTACATAATTAAAGTTCCGGTAAATTTACCCGTAAAAAAATTTAGTCATAAGGAAGTCTCCGATTTTCGTCTCTGTTCTTTAAAATTTAGGTAAATATACTCAGCTTATTCCAATCACTGTTGATGAGTAAGGAAGGGATCAAAAAAGCAAAGGAGCGTTACCTGTATATAACACTTGTTCGGTTGATATTATGGTTACTATGACACTGGTTGTTTTAATGTTGGCGATAAGCTAATTGTTTCAGAAACTTTTATACAGGATTTATAGCATGGGTGTAGATAATAGTACATTATGATACATGTGTGCTATGGTCAATGCACACGCGTTTCATACGACGTTTTTCAACACACTTGCCAGGAAAAAAACAGACTTGTATTGTTAAATATTAACTTGTATGGAAAATGGCGCGCTGGTTTTGACTTTCCGCATAGCCAGCACTAGCAATGCGCGCGCAAGTGTAAATAAAAGCACTGACCACAGAGCATGTAGGCACTGACTACAGACCGCTACATAAAAAAAAAAAAAACACAACTAGTTTAGTTAGTATGGAATTAGAAAGTACTACTGGCATACAGAAATATAAATTAGTTCAGTGAGAATCCGCAATAATAGAACACCAGTCAGGGTCTGTTCTGTTTGGTTTCGGAAGGGACCACGGACAATTTAAGGTGGATAATTAAAATTTTCTTACGTTTTTTGTAATTTGCAGGTCAGTATTAGGTTGTATCTTGATCAAATATGATTCGCGACTATAATATATATGTATTTACAGAATTATAGTCATTAGAATAGAATCTGTAAGTTAGATTTTTCCCTAAGAACTTTTCCATAAGAAAGATGTATTAATGATTCGAAAGATTATAATTCTGTAAAGACGTACCTGTTAGAGTCGCAAATCATATTTTGATCAAGATACAACCTGACACTGACCTGGAAATTGCAAAAAATCTAAGGAAATTTGAATTTCGCGGTCTACCACTGCGCATTTACCTTAAATTTCCGTGGTCCCTGCATTGACCTTAAGGTAAATAAATATTAGTTCATTGTAGGACCAAGGACAATACAGAATATTAAAAAAAAGTGAATTTATGAGTTTAAAAAAGCGCGCATCTCCGACTAGTAAATAGTTATCTGTGGAAATAAAGCACATGTGGATTAAAGTAAAGGAAAAGCACGCGTTTTTAATACACTTCATTATGGACCTAAAAGCGGTTCAATAAGAGCCACTTTACAAGCAAGTGTGTTGAAAAATACCTTATAGAAGTTACATATCAAGACAGACAAAAGTAAAAGGGACTGAAAATTTGAATTATTCCATTATGATCCCCTGAACTCCCCCCCCCACCCCCCCCGCCTCGATCCCCTCCTAGATCGTCTTCTGTTTTATTCTCTGTCTATCCACTAAAAACTTTCTCATACCGGTTTGAACCGCTTTTTCTTTTGTTTTTGATCCTGAAGGATCGTCAGCAACAAAAATAAGTACAGGGTTTATTGAAATACATAAGTTCGTAATTTCTTATTATAACGGATACGTGTATGTTAGTATTGAGGAACAACGACTCCACATTTTCGTCTTTGTCAAGTCACCGCACCCGGTATGAACCCGTTAGTCTAGCATACCAACTGTCACGCCATTTTGTTTTTTTCTTTTTTGAAGTGAAAACTTTTTAGGCGCGTTTGGGCATTTTTTGAGATGGGAAAAAAACGATTGAACTCTTGACACTGTTACCGGCACCTCGCTACATTCGGATGTGTTCGGCTGTCCTCGGGATGTACCCGGTTTCAAACACGATATTATGTCAGTGAGTGATGGCAAAGTATTCTGTTTGTGTTCTCACTTCTGTCGGCACTCTCGGAGTGTTTTAAATGGTTTGGTTTTATGGACGTCACGTGATCAAATTTGAAAGTTAACATCTTGGAAACGTGACAGTTTACGGGTTTTGTTCTTATTATGTTTTCTGTTTGCATTGGTGTTAGCTATCTATTTATATAGGTTTCAAGCGAGGCCGCCATTTTGAAAAAAAAATGGTGGACAGTTAGGTATGCCACGGATCGTCAAACCCCTTTAGTGGAGTGACACACCAGCAAAATTAAGCGACAGAAATGGTTAAAGAAATTTATTTCTCAATAAGAAATTACAAAGATTTCACTTACTTGAGAACATTTTTAAAACTTACTAATATTATAAGAACTTTGACACACAAACTAAGCAGCTATTGTTTTCCTTTACAAAAAATCATTTACGCAATATTATCTAAGTTAATACCATTTCACTTCGTAGGGTCGCAAGTAACATTAACGAGTACAAAACTTCAAACTTTTCATTCCACCCGCAAAAGAAATAATTACTGTCGCAAATATTCATAATACTTAGATAAGGAATGCGAACCCGGTACCACAACAAAGCAACGCAACAGTAGGGCAAGTCTATTCATGGTAATAGTAATGTTTGATTATTAAGTATGTGATTTTTAATTTGGCTTTGAAAATATTAAACGAGTTCGCGTTCTTTACTTCTTAGGTACTTTATTATATTGTTATACTTATAACAAACTACCTAAAGAAGTAAAGATTTCGTTTACTATGAAGGTGTACGTTTGCTATGCTAACATGACGGAATCTATGCCTGATATCATAGGGAACTTAAAAATCATTGCAGGCGTAAGCACTCTCAACATCCAGTTTGGTATTTTCCATAGATATTAAAATGAATCAGATCATCATCATCTGCCTAGCCTTTTCCCAACTATGTTGGGTTCGGCTTCCAGTCTAACCGGATGCAGCTGAATACCAGTATTTTACATGGAGCGACTGCCTATCTGACCTCCACAACCCAGTTACTGGATAATACAATACCCCTTAGTAAGACTGGTTGTCACACTTTCGGGCTTCTGACTACCCGTAACGACTGTCAAAGATCCACGAATGACAGCCGGGACCAACGGCTTAACGTGCTTTCCGAGGCACGGAGGGGTCTCGGTATGTAAAGATGGTCACCCATCCACAGACCAACCGCGGCAAGCGAAGCTTAACCTGATAGATCGACCTGTGCGGCTGTTATTATTTAGCCACGGGCCCCTCCCGTTAAAATGACTCAGATGTGAACATTAATTTAGTCTAATCAGCCATAATCATAATGTTCCCATTGTTGGGAGTCAGGCCACCTTCTCTTCAAGAGGCTATTTTGCTGTAAAATACCAAGCAGGCCCAGTGCGGGTTGATAACTCATGACTTCAAATTTTTGCTTCTAGGACGTGCCGGTTTCCTCACGATGTTTTCCTTCAACGGTTTGTGAGCAGTGGTGATGAAATTATATATACATAGTAAAGGGCCCGGTTTGGGTTCGAACCTACAACCTACAACTCGTAAGTCGTGGCTGTTACCACTGGGCCAACACTGCTCTTTAATTAGCACACTCATCCTTACTAATATTATAAATTCAAAAGTAACTCTGTTTTTCTGTCTGTCTGTATGTTACCTTTTCACCCCTCAACCACTGAACGGATTTCGATAAAATTTGGCAGAGAGATAGATTGCATCCCGGGGAAGGACATAGGGTAGTTTTTATCGACATACCTCGGGGGGGAAGCCGCGGGTGGAAGCTAGTGTAAACAAAACATAAACAAACAATACGTGTGCATAAACAATACTAATATTATCAAGAGGTAAAATTTACGAGTATGTATGTAGGGGGTATTCTTCGGAACTGCAAATCCGGTTCCAAAAATTGTATCACTAATGCGAAGCTACAGTATTGCCAAGTGTCATAGGTTGAAAATGTTGAGAAATGTTTTTTTAATTGTATTTTAATGGTATTTTTAATTGTATTCTATTTATATTTTCATTGTTTTTTTAGTTGTATTCTATTTGTATTTTAAATTGTATTTTAGGGTACCTACGACCTACTCCATTTAAGTTAGATGTATTTGTATCTTTGTGGTAGTAACATTGCATTGGCGTTATAGCTGTTATGGTGTTATTATATAAAATTAAAAAAAATATATATGTTAAAGTAAGAAATGTCACGCTAACAAAGTCGCGGACAGAACCTAGTATACAATAAAGAATTTGTATACTCTGAAGGCTGTGATAGACCACTTATCTTTATTCAAAACTAGCTGCGCCCCGCGGTTTCACACGCATACGTTTCGATCCCGTGGGAATATCGGGATAAAAAGTAGCCTATATGTTAATCCAGTGTGTCAGCTACCTCCATACCAAATTTTATCAAAATTGGACCAGCCGTTTGAGCGTGAAGAAGTAACAAACATATAAACACACCCCTACACACACACACACACACACCCCCACAAACTTTCGCCTTTATAATATTAGTGTGATTATTTCTCAAAATTTCTGACACCCTGTTAAGGGCCTCACAACATAAACCATGACGTCCATAAGAGGCAAGGGTTCTTTAATTTTGTTCCGTTAACGTTCGACGAAGGCACGAAATAACACCTCGGGGAATAGCTGAGGCGTCTTAGAACTTGCCTCATACACTATTCATGGGACGAACCGTGCCACACTGTAGTTTAGAGTGCCCCGGTCTCAAAATTGAGTGACATGAAAAATAACGACAATAGTAGGTACCTTTGGTGTATTTCAAAAGTATCTGGGGAAAGTGTAAACAAACCTAATTCTTACACTAATTGCGTTAGAATTTACTAACTAGGGGGAATTCGTAACTCATTCAAAAATATGTAAAAATATCTTAGCGTGTCGATGGCTAAAATATAGTTTTTTTTTTTTTTTTTGTTTGGCCCAAAATTCAGCAACGCGGATAGCATTCGCTGATGCAGCCATTAGGTCCTCTCGTGGGCAGGTGACAGAGCATGCGGTGCAAGATGAGAGGTGAGCCATTGTCTGTGGAGAGGCACCGCATAGGCACCGGAGGTCAGTACCTTCCACGAACCCCCACTTGTGGAGGTTTTTTGGGTACGAAGTCTATTTATGGTTTCCCAAATAGGCCACGGTAACTTATGCCCGGATGAGAGGCTATACACATACATACATAGACAAATGCATTTAGAACATTTAAATTTTATATGTCACTACTTTTGCCAACAATTATTATACTTTGAATAACATTTTTAAATTGTAATCGAAAAAACATCGCCGAAAATTGGGGTTGTAGAATCAACCTCCATTGTCAAAAGAAAAACATCTTTAAAGGTCATATAAATTTAGGATTTCGGGTTTAAGTATTCAAGTATACAAATCAAAGCACTCAATCTGTAAGTGACACTTCAAATAGACATCCCTGCATTTGTTTACATTTTTAGCAGATACTTTTGAACAGGGTATAGTGTAGGTACCTACCTACATAATTATAACACACTACAGCCAGTCTATAGTATACTATAGTCTGTTCTAAATATTTTTATATGTTTAAGCTTTATGAAGGGTTGTAGGTACTGACGCCAGCACATCAAGCTACCCGAAACTGGCAAATTTCCCCAATCAACTTTTAACCTTATAGGTACTTTAGCGATAAAGTTGAAAATCTATTAAAGAAATTTGACAGATTGTAGTAGCTTGATGTGCTGGCGTCTGTAGGTACAGTGGGCTGCATCCAATTGGGTACCCCAGTTGTATGAAAATTTTAATGCAACTGGGGTACCCAATTGACGCAGCTCACCGTACATGTGACTGAAACATAACTACCGAAATTTTGGTTCTGCCTACCCTTTTAGCCGCTTCGGGGAACATTGTTGATATGTATTATTATTATTATTATTGTAAAGCCTAAAACAACGAAAATACTTATCTCGATTCTACAATTTCGTGGTTTCTGAAGCCGAAAAATGCAAAACACAACCCTATTTGCATACTCAATGTAAAATAATCATTAAAAATGCTTCAATTAATCTTTCATCATTATTCTTTGAAAGGATAAAATATAACAATTCTTGATGAATATTAGCTTTGGTTGGGCTTTGAATAATTTCACTCCTCATCGCACAGCCTCTGATCTCTTAAAGATAGAAACTTAAAAAACTTTTAATGGCTTTAAAAGCCTAAAATAGTCTAGGTAGCTGATTTTGAATCGTGATCCAAGATCCCCAAACCTTATGGTAGTCGACAAACAAACTCGGAGGTTAGGGTTTGTTTGTCGACTGCCATAAGGTCTAAGATAAAATCATTTCTTACTTTTCTCTGGACTTAACGTTGCTTTTTTTATTCCACACGTGAAAATGGGGCAGTGAGCAGGGCACGTTGCTCGCAGAACAGATGGCCGACGGGGCCGAAAGGTTCTGGAGTGGCACATAATGGACCGATGACCTTGTGATAGAAAATATTTATTGCCCAGGTAATACACTGAGTAGCTTATAATATTACCTATAGCTAGGTTACAATATATAGTATTAGCTAGTGAGCCCCAAACAAGACAGTTAGTCTGTATCTTGGGGCTCGGAGTACGAATTCCAGAGTGGAGACTAGAGAGGTGATTTCAGGTATGGTATGGTACGTGTGCATGTGTGTATGATGGCCGCAGAAAAAAATCGCTGGACGTGAGAAGCACAGAACCGGTCGAAGTGGCGGTGCTTGGGGGAGGCCTATGTCCAGCAGTGGACGTCTTTCGGCTGAAATGATGAATGAGCTGATTTTGAAAATTGCAGAAAATACTAAGTTTGTTGTAAGCCCAAGTTAGTATAATTTTAATAACTTATCTACAATAATTGATGAAAATTTTAAAGTAAAAAAATACACTTTCATCGTCCGTCTTCATAATCGTTTACACCTTTACCCCCTTTCTAATCAACGTATAATATCAGATGAATAGTTACACACCGATTTCTCTCTTTCAGTCGTCAGTAATTGGACTTTCGAAAGAAGACAAAGCGTTGTAACTCTACAGACGCTATACAACGTTTATTAGTAAGGGGGTTAATGGAAAGCCAGAGAAACGAATCATAAAGCAAATTGACTATCAACATAAATAGTCCGTATATTCAAATCACAGCTATCAGTTTTTGACACTTGTATGAAATAGGTACCAATAACACGATAAATTAACGTAGGTAGGATGTCAATTAGTTTAACAATATCTTTCCCTTATTCTTCAAAGAATGATCGAATCGCAATGAAACAGCATTATTACTTCCGGCCATTTCCTCGAATGACTGGCAGAATTATCACCATTATTAATTAATACGAACCGACCCACATTGTCGTGTACCCCCGGGGGAGCACCGCCCTTGCACAATTACGTAATATCTTGCAATTACGTCACCCAATTACTGATGCATGTTCTGATTAGTTATGCAAATTCCACGTATTTGGACTGATCATGACATAGTTTGAATAAATAAAATATTGGTGACCGCAATTGAAGCAAAATTCCACAGTGTGCGCTGTTGGTTTGTGGATGACCATACATTACATATCGAGTCCCCTGGCTTCCCCTCCAATCGTTGTGCTTGTGGGTAGGCAGAAGCCCGAAAGTCTGACAACTAGTTTTGCCAATGGGTATCGTGTTACCCAGTTACTGGGTTATGGAGGGCAAATAGGCAGTAGCTCTATGTCAAACACTGGTATTCAGCTGCATCCGGTTTGACTAGAAGCCGACCCCAACATAATTGGGAAAAGGCTAGGCAGATTTTTTTTTTTTTTGTTAATAGTCTGAAAGACTTCGGTTCCAATTTCAGGTCGAGCCAGTTGCATTTTCCCATCCGGAATGTGAGCTTCTTACCCACACACTAATTAACTATAACTAATGCTCCTTACACGTATATTTTTGGTCCTTCGATCCGGATCTCGCATTATTAATTATATAATAAAACTCACAAATTTGTCTAAAGTGTTCTTCTATTTGCGACCAAGTTATGCACTATGCATCTTTTTCCCGTCGCTTGGTACAACGGCATTATGTTTTAAAAGGTTTCAAAATAAAAAACGCATCGTCGGTTGTTGTTATTCTTATAAAATGGCCGACCTTTGTTAGTTTGACCTGTTTTGGAGAACTGAGCGCTTTTAAAGAATAGTTCTTGAATTATGTATGATGTTTTTCTTCATTTTCCGGTTATGTGTGCAGTTGTGTGTGTGTGGATGTGTGTGTGGGGGTGTGTGTGGGAGTGTGTGTGGTTGTGTGTCCTAGTATCAAAAATTTGAAAACATGGACATTCACTAACTCGCACTGGGCCTACCTATGCCGCACCAGATATTTATTATGGACATTGACTTTGATGACCATCAGAATAAAAAATAAAGTGTCTTTTGTTCTATCAAATCCCCAGGTAAATTGAAATTATTCAAGATGTTAAAAATATCATTTTTATTTTCTCTATACTGAAGGTGAATCTAACTGTAATAATTTTGTAGTGGAATATGTTGTTCGAAAATTTTAAATTTTATTTAAATAGCATTTTCTAAGTTAAGTTCAATATTGTTCTTCGTGACTACTTAGAACTTTTCAACAATTCAAATGAATATAACACATTATCAAATAACTTGAAAGTTTTGCTTTTAAATGGGACGAAATGAGAAATAACTTTACCTACTTATTAAAAAGAAATTGAGTACGCAATATTAATAAAAGTTTCTCAGAAGCTGATGGTAGATAAGCTAATGAAGTTACCTCATAATTGTACGTCATACCAATCATCTGCCTAGCCTTTTCCCAGCTATGTTGGGGTCGGCTTCCAGTCTAACCGGATGCAGCTGAATACCAGTATTTTCCATGGAGCGACTGCCTATCTGACCTCCACAACCCAGTTACTGGGTAATACGATACCCCTTGGTAAGACTGGTTGTCAGACTTTCGGGTTTCTGACTACCCGTAATGACTTTCAAAGATCCACGAATGACAGCCGGGACCAATGGCTTAAAGTGCTTTATAAACATTAAAAGTTTTTCTTAATTGTTTCATACGAATACGATAATATGATTACCTAGTAGGTATCAACTAGAAATAAATTACTGAGGCTCGATATCTGCATAATATACATCTACATGACGCAGGTTAATACCCTAGCCATTTTACTAAACGGCGGCGTCGCGTCTTTTTTTATACACGATATAATATCCAATACATATCTTATAAATATCAAATATCGGATATTTTGATATTTATTATAAATATCGGACTTTTACGAACCTTGATTAATGGAAACACAGGGGAATAAAATGTTACAAACTTAATCGTCCATTTAAAAACGAAACTCACCATGAACCAAAACGAAAAATTCAGTATCCTATATATGACAAACATTATATTATATTATTTATCTCAAGCTTCCATTCCGCACCGCATTTCAAAGTTGACTTAAGCCGCGGCGGTTAAATACCACTCGTCGGGGTGGCGCGCGGCGGCGTCACGTCACCGCTAATCTTTAAAAAATACATGAAAAGTATAAATAAGATATATCTTGACTCGCTCGGAGACCAAATCCTCCAAGTGCGCAAAACAAAATAGGAACGATTTTATTATACTCATGCTCATTTTTAGGGTTCCGTTGCCAAATGGCAAAACACGGAACCCTTATAGATTCGTCATGTCTGTCTGTCCGTCCGTATGTCACAGCCACTTTTTTCCGAAACTATAAGAACTATACTGTTGAAACTTAGTAAGTAGATGTATTCTGTGAACCGCATTAAGATTTTCACACAAAAATAGAAAAAAAACAATAAGTTTTGGGGGCCCCATACTTAGAACTGAAACTCAAATATTTTTTTTTCATCAAACCCATACGTGTGGGGTATCTATGGTTAGGTCTTCAAAAATGATATTGAGGTTTCTAATATATATTTTTTCTAAACTTAATAGTTTGCGCGAGAGACACTTCCAAAATGGTAAAATCCCAACTAGCAAAATAATCCTGGAATGCGATTTTATAATGCTACATGGACTTATAAAGCTCCGATGAAGGTTTTGGTGGTTGCTACTACGATTTTAACAGCATAAATACATGCTGTTTTTACTCAAGTACGTTGTATCCTATAATTTTTACTTATATTCGTATATAGGATCATATTTCCTGACAAATATAGGATCAAGACTCCTATAAAAGCATGAAATAAGAGTAATTACGCTCAAGAGTAATTACTCCGGTAAGTCAGACTTAAATGCGCCTATAAGATAACATCTGCGGGCCATTTAAATCTTAATACTCCTGTAGGAGCATGTACCAGGAAGACATGCACTGAGGAGCAATTGCTCTTGTTATTTTTACTTATAGCCTCATATAAGCTAATATTTTGTGGCCAATATAAGTAAATTAAAGTTAAATTACTGTAAGTCATTTATGTATCTGGTTTGGTTTAACATAAGCTTAGAAGTAACTGTTAAATGGATTTCATATCCACGTTTTAAAAATAATTAATCACCATGATTATAACAGCAGTCGGTAGGATAAAATGTTCTCTATATTTTTTTTTTAGATTTATCGTATGCCGTTTTAAACCTAGATATATTTATATAGGCATTCCACAGTAGTGTTATTGTCTAAGTAATCTCAAACAATCCTGGTTAAAACCCTTAAGAATCCACTTTTGCTTGTAACGACCAGTACAGTAATCGGTAACAATGGCGAATCTTCTTCGGTTTTGAGATAACCCAATATAGAACCAATATACTTATATTGGTACTATGCCACACTTGGAAATGTTAAAAATACTTATTTTAGCACTATGTCACACTTGGAAATGCTTACTAAGAAAATGTCAGCTGCCTTCATAATATTAATTTAATATTAATTAATACTAAAATGTAAATAAGCAAATTTCAAGAGGCGCTTTAAAATTGTAATCAAAACCATGATAGATTTCACAGAAAATTCATGTTCCCCTACGAATAAGCTATAAGACTAACAATTTGACAACAATAACATTTTGTTTTTCTACTATGGTTGACATTAATAAATTCTGATTCATATAAATACTTATCCTCAAGATGTTAAAAATATTTTTTTTTACAGAGCACAACAATGTCCGATAAATTCACTTCGACTGTTCACAATATATGAGCTTAAGTAAGCATTTCTAGGCGCTTATTAATCTAATTTTTTACTATAACTTACTTATATTGAGATTAACAGGAGTATTTGCATTGACGTAATTCAATTACAGGAGCAATATAGGCGTATTTATGGCATTTCAGCGGTCTAATATAAATACGTTATAAGTAAAAGTAGACTTATAAAGTGGGCCCTTTTCCCGACTTATATGTGGATATAAGTCTCATATAGTCCTCGATAAATGATGGTTCTAGGATAGTATAAAAACCACTTTTTGCTAGTTGGGATATGTGCCCCCCCCCCCTGTAACTTCTAAAATAAGAGAATGATAAAACTAAAAAAAATATATGATGTACATTACCATGTAAACTTCCACCGAAAATTAATTTGAACGAGATCTAGTAAGTTTTTTTTTAATACGTCATAAATCGTAAACCGAAATTTACCATTTATTCAATCAACTCAAATATAAAATTTAAAAAAAAAAAATAATTTCATAAACATAAACCTTATGCATAAACCCGGATGTTACGGAACCCTCGGTGCGCGAGTCCGACTCGCCCTTGCCCGGTTTTTTTTTTCTCAAATTGACAACACATCACCAACACTTAGACTCCATCCACATTTTGATATGTAAGATTGGTAGAGTTAAGCCTTGTAGAGTTAGGGGCTTGGCTAGAGCCAAGCCCCTAACTCTACAAGGCTTTCTAACAATAAAGTTGCAAATCTATTAAAGAAATTTGACAGATTGTAGTAGCTTGATGTTCTGCCAGTCTGTACACGAAGCTTTCACTGTTAAAAAAATATCCAATCTAATGTAGAACATTTCAGACGCCATATCGCTAAGGCATTGACAGTTTCGGGTCGCTTGATGTGCTGGCGTCTGTACCTAAGTCTTGGCAACCTACTTTACATGAAATATTTTTAGTGGGTAACATATCCTTTCCTCGCGAGTTCAACTCACACTTGTCCAGTGTTTTTATTCACAAAACACACTTTTCCTGGCCTAGGAATCGAACCTTGGATCCCACGCTTCGCACTCGCGCTTGTGACCTGCTCCAACAAGGCATTCCACGTAATGTTCAGTGTTTATTTATTTATTTTGGCACTCCAACGAAATTCACATAAATATTAAAGTGTTCATGCATTGTTTCTTAAACAATAGTACCAATCGCAGTCGTAAAAACTTCAGTACCTAGCAGGTACGGCCGCAAGCGATCCCAAATAATTTCTGAAATATTCAGGCCTTTATTTGGCAGGCGCAGCTGGCTTAGTATACAAATTGAAACCGGTATTTTCAGGAACAGTTTATTGTGAACTCCAATACAGTTTGTTTCACATACAATTAAGTTTTGTAACAATGTCGAAATGTTTCGACTGGAAACTTTTTGGATTTGTAATATTTTTTTTATCATTCGGTAACTTTTCCGTAATTAAATTCTTTCGTCATTGGTATTGTAACTTTTAGCTTTATCTTTCCTCTGGCTTCTGCCCGTAACTTCGTCTGCGAGAAATTTCTTGTTCCCCGTACCCAACTCGTCGTATCGCATCGCCTTCGTTTTCACTTAATGATATTTCTGACCTTTTATCTTTTTGCTCGGGTCCTAAGGGTCCTAGTATTTATAATGTTAAATAGCCTATTAAATATTAAATTTTATTACCCTATAGAACCCAACTAGCAAAAAGTGGTTTTTATACTATCCTAGAACCATCATTTATCAAGGACTATAAGAGACCTATATCCACATATAAGTCGCGAAAAGGGCCCACTTTATAAGTCTACTTTTACTTATAACGTATTTATGTTACACCGCTGAAATGCCATATACGCTTATTGCTCCAGTAATTGAATTACGTCAATGCAAATACTCTTGTTAATCTCAATAGAAGTAAGTTATAGTAATAAAATAGATTTATACGCGCCTAGAAATGCTTCCTTAAGCTCATATATCGTGAACAGACGAAGTGAGTGTATCGGACATTGTTGTGCTCTGTAAAAAAACATTTTAACATCATCTTCATTTATATGAATCAGAATTTATTAATGTCAACCATAGTAGAAAAACAAAATGTTATTGTTGTCAAATTGTTAGTCTTAGAGCTTATTCGTAGTGGAACATGAATTTTCTGTGAAATCTATCATGGTTTTAATAACAATTTTAAAGCGCCTCTTGAAATTTGCTTATTTACATTTTGGTATTCATTAATATTAAATTAATATTATGAAGGCAGCTGACATTTTGTTAGTAAGTATTTCCAAGTGTGACATAGTGCTAAAATAAGTATTTTTAGCATTTCCAAGTGTGACATAGTACCAATATAAGTATATTGGTTCTATATTGGGTTATCTCAAAACCGACGAAGATTCGCCATTGTTACCGATTACTGTACTGGTCGTTACAAGCAAAAGTGGCTTAAGAGTTTTAACCAGTATTGTTTGAGATTACTTAGACAATAACACTACTTTGGAATGCCTATATAAACATGTCTAGGTTTAAAACGGCATACGATAAATCTAAAAAAAAAATATATAGAAAACATTTTATCCTGCCGAGTGCTGTTATAATCTTGGTGATTTATTATTTTTAAAACGTGAATATGAAATTCATTTAACAGTTACTTCTAAGCTTATGTTAAACCAAACCGGATACATAAATGACTTAGGTACAGTAATTTAACTTTAATTTACTTAATTTAATTGGCCACAAAATAAGAGCTTATATGAGGCTATAAGTAAAAATAACAAGAGCAATTGCACCACAGTGCATGTCTTCCTAGTACATGCTCCTACAGGAGTATTAAGATTTAAATGGCCCGCAGATGTTATCTTATAGGCGCATTTAAGTATGACTTACCGGAGTAATTACTCCTGAGTGTGATTACTCTTATTTCTTGCTTTTATAGGAGTCTTGATCCTATATTTGTCAGGAAATATGATCCTATATAGGGATAAGTACAAATTATAGGATACAACGTACTTGAGTAAAAACAGCTTGTATGTATGCTGTTAAAAGCGTAGTAGCAACCACCAAAACCTTCTTCGGAGCTTTATAAATCCATGTAGCATTATAAAATCGCATTCCAGGATTATTTTGCTAGTTGGGAATTGGGCTATTAAATGCAAAAGTATTTTTTCAAATCCGACTGGTAGTTTCAGAGATTAGAGTAAGCTTTATTATTAACTAGCTGCGCCCCGCGGTTTCACCCGCGTAAATATCGATCCCGTGGGAATATCGGGATAAAAGATAGCCACCCTGACACCTGACACCCTGGATTAACATATATGTTAATCCAGGGTGTCAGCTACCTCCATACAAAATTTTATCAAAATTAGTCCAGCCGCTTGAGCGTGAAGAAGTAACAAACATATATACACACACACACATTCGCAACCTTTCGCCTTTATAATATTGGTGTGATGTGATGTGATACTCGTAAATTGATAAGTACCTATAGATTACTGCCGAAAGTTCGAAAGTTTCGTCGAGGCCGAAAGGTTCTGGAGTGGCGACCTCGCGTTGGAAGACATAGCGTTGGAAGGCCTCCCCGAGGTGGACCGACGACCTTGTGAAGGCCGCAGAAATCCGTTGGATGCGAGAAGCACAGAATCGGTCGAAGTGGAGGAATTAATTTTTTGTACGGCCATATTAAAATAATTTTAATAACTTGTCTACAATGATTGATGAAAATTTTAAAGTAAAATATACACTTTCACAATCTGGCCTATAGATTGTGAACTCACTGTGGTGATTCTGCAAAAAACTTTTCTTTTGTGATTTTACAAAAAAAAACAACCGACTTCCAAAAATAACACTACAAATTGAAAAATAACTTTAATTTCGGAAGTCGGTGTCTTTGGTTCCGCATTTTCGTTTATCGACACCGACTTCCGAAATTAAAGTTATTTTTCAATTTGTAGTGTTATTTTTGGAAGTCGGTTGTTTTTTTTTTTTGTAAAAAGTTTTTATTTTTCACTTTTTAGTGGGTCCGTTTGTAATTTATCTAACTTACAATAGCCTAATGTCAACTACCTACTCATCACTTGTTACAAAAAGTTGCTTTTCCCGATGTTGGGACGTTAATTGTTGAGGAGTTATCCTGGTAAGAGCCAGGAGAACTCCTTAACAATCACTCACCAAACGCATTGTGATGAACATAAATTGCTTAGCAACCATATTAAAGTAATCGAATCGCACCCGTGAAATATTTGTCATTGAGTAGTTCCAATGGCCATCTGTGGTCTTCTTCATCAGCTCCACTTTACCACATGATGATTTCCGAGAGCAAATGCTCAAGTTATTTTAAAAAATACCCAAATCGTTATGGCTTTGCCTATAAAATTTGAGGGTTTCCCTCGATTTCCATGCGATCCTCCCATCAGATTCCAACTTGATGATAATGGGACCACTTCGAGAGTATACCCTTTCAAACAAAAAAAGAATTTTGAAAATCGGTCC
Organism: Mesoligia furuncula; assembly: GCA_916614155.1. Lineage (NCBI taxonomy): Eukaryota > Metazoa > Arthropoda > Insecta > Lepidoptera > Noctuidae > Mesoligia > Mesoligia furuncula. The sequence continues at coordinate 25,210,986 of OU744793.1, forward strand.
ACAATTGGCGGAGTAATCGCGTAACAAACACACAAAAAAAAAAAAAACACCGTCGAATTGAAAACCTCCTCCTTTTTTGAAGTCGGTTAAAAATATATTTAATGAATGAAAGGCGACTAACAAAATGTGTATATTGGTATTAAAAGGCGGATGTAAGTGAAAACGCCGGGAGGAGACGCCTTTTTTTTTGCAATGGATATCATCAAATGACCCCTCCCACTCTGGGCTGAGCGGAAGGGAGTGTCAGACTCTTACTGACTAAAACCCACCAGTGTTCCTTCCTTAGCCCTTTATGTTCCGGGCCAGCGATAACCCTTTCGGACAATCTCGCTGACCCGGCAGGCTTTGGCTCTAACGGAGCCCTTCAAATGATGCTGACATCTCTTTGATGCACGCGTGGAACACGTACGCGCCGTCCGGCACGGGCCTGGTCCTGATCGGACTGTGAACTACCCATTACTCTCCGCCCGCAGGCCCGCGCCTACGGTGGCCGGGAGTCGCCACCCGGCTCCCAACGCCCGGAGCGTCTCCCGCGGCGGCTGGGACGGGAGGCTCTCTCCCTGAGCCGTCCCGCCACCTCCTTTGCTAGTATGACTGCTTCGCAGAAGGAGGTGACTGCCTCCCACTCCCTCTCGCCCCGGACCATGGCTTGCACCAGGGCCGGGCTCGAGAGGTCGCCGCCGCTGCCGATCGCCTATGGGGGGACGCTTTAGAAAGACATAGTGACCACACACACCCACACCCCCACACACATGCCACACACACACACCCCCCCACACACACACATACATGCTTGTGTGGGGACATAGTGAGTGTGTGGGCTTAGTGACCTTAGCGGCCATGTTCTTACAAAAGGTCAGGTGCATAGTACCTACTCGCAACCGGCGTGCGTGTATGACCAGATGAATAAACGTAAACGAAGCAAAACGAGCGTGAAGGTGTAAGGATCGTACCAGGTGGCGTTCTGTAGTTTCTGCTTACCCCATAAGAAGAAGGCGTGAGTTGTATGAGAATCACCATCTGCCTGCCTTTCCCAACTATGTTGGGGTTGGCTTCCAGTCTAATGCATTGTTTATGCAGCTAAATACCGGTATTTTACATGGAGTGACTACCTATCTGACCTCCACAACCCAGCTACTGGGTAATGCGATACCCCTTGGTAAGACTGGTTGAGAGACTTTCGGGCTTCTGACGACCAGTAACGACTGTCAAAGATCCACGAATGACAGCCGGGACCAACGGCTTAGCGAGCTTTCCGAGGCACGGAGGGGTCTTGGTATTCGAAGATGGTCACCCATCCACGGACCAACCGCAGCAAGCGTAGCTTAACCTGATCGATCGAACCGTGCAGCTGTTATTACTCAGCAACAAGCCGTGAGTTGTTTACGAATATAAATATGTTTTCTTTGTTTATTAAAAAAAAAAATATATATAATTCAACCAAAGTCAATACAGTCAAGCCTAGTCATAAAGGCAAACTCTCTTACAAAATTAAACGAAATTAACGTTAAAGTAATCGATTTCTACCGTTTAAATAAATACCAACTAACAAAGTTGTGGATAAACCTCCAATTTCCTGACCACGAGGATTCGGTTCAGAAATCCGATGCATTTCGAGTTCAAACGATTTGTGTTCCGTAGATACCTATAGGATAAAGTTTACGATAGAGGCACCGTTTCGTTTGTCAGAAGCACGTCTCGAACGATACCCAACTGAAAGCATCTGACCTCACCGCTTGGACCTCAAAGGCTCAAATTGTTGGTTGGATTGCTTTGAATTTACGGTATAGAATAGATTCGGAAACTATTTCGGTTAACGTAATTTGTATCATTCCGAATAAATGGTACCTCACCTGAAACAAAAATGGAGGCAAAGTCGTAATCAGCACTGTTTCATCCACACCTTAATTGCGTAACTTTACACGATTATATTTTGCTTCGTATCATCGAAAAATTTGTCTGTTCAACATCGTACATACAATGAACTCAACGAATGCTGTTGCTAATAAAATGATTGCCATTGCTAATATACGTATGTCGCAATTACCCTGCCGGTGTTTGATTTGAGCATTTGAAGTTGAGGACTTGTCAAACTCTCAGTGCTCACATACATGAGCCGTAGACGTAGCCTTAGTATGCATACTAGTGTCCGACCGAAACTAGTTTTACAACCGAAAAGGAATTTCGGCAACGGAATCTGTTTCGGCCGAAACCGAAACCGAAACAGAAACTTCCTTACAAGGATCATATATTATATTTTGAGGGAAAAATAAAGTTAGTATCTATTGTACTTGCCACTTGGATACCTTGGTAATAAATACTAAAATGAACTTTGAAACTCTGAATCCATAATATTATCACCATAAAATCCACTATAGTCATTACTAACTATCTAACTAATGTTTGTTTACGTATAGTATTTGCGAAAGAGTAAAGCGAAGCAAAAAAAAAATTATAGGTTAGATTAAACTTGATTATACTTTTATCAGTCATATTGAATACTTTTTTGATGTTTACTACCCGCTCAGTTATAATATAACGACATAAAACGAGATAAAACTTACCAAATTCAAAATAAATCACTCGAAAACTCGCCACCACAACAAAACAAAACGAACAGCATACAAACAAGCGAATCACGACATTGGCTCTGATGGTATTCATTCATTCATTCAACGCTCCGAACATAACCGATCACAGCGCGAAAACTCCCGAATACACATTCGGTTTCGGTCGTAGTTTAGGCAAGTTTGCCGCCGAAAACGAAACTAAACCGAACATTCGGTCGGACACTAGTCCATACACAAGAGCGGTACGCGTCAACGGCAGTGACCACTGCAGCCGACGACACCCGTTGACGCCCACCGTCGATGCGTCGACGGCAGCCGGCACACTACGTCAACAGCTGCAGTTGCTTTTGTCGTTGGCAACGTGCCGCTCATGTGTATGAGCACTTACTTAAGATGATTCGTTCAATGTAGCCTGCGAAATTCAACATTTATTTGCAAAAAGCGTAATTGAGTTTCGAAGAAGAGTTTGACAAGATTTCAACTTCAAATTCTTAATTCAGAAACTGGGTGTTAGGTGTCATTGCTTTTGCCAAACTTTGATTAGCAAAATATTAGGTTTTAATTTTAAAACTTCACATTCTTTACTCTTCCTTAAACAATTATTTATTTATGAAACTCTGCCATCGTTTATCGATCAACACAGTTGACCATACATCACTAGATGTCAACACAAGGGGCCGAGGTAATCCTCGGGCCATCTGCCTGTCCGTTCAATTAAAACTTTCTAACTATCTGTATGGAATTAATAAAACTTTTTTGCAATAACCAAGGGTCGGGTTCATGCTGGATCATCAATTGAAGAAGTTTCTATGGGATTTTGTTTACATGCGGTTAAGCTCACAGCTTTGTTTATTAATTTTAAACAGTTGCTCAATAGTTTCGATAATATAGTTGTTTAAAAAGGTAGTAGTGCTGTAAACCGCTTGCCGCGGTTGGTCCGTGGATGGGTGGCCATCTTCATAAATCCCAAGACCCCCCGTGCCTCGGAAAGCTTGTTAAGCCGTTGGTCCCGGCTGTCATTCGTGGATCTTTGACAATCGTTACGGGTCGTCAGAAGCCCGAAAGTATGACAACCAGTTTTACCAAGGGGTATCGTATTACCCAGTAACTGGGTTGTGGAGATCAGATAGGCAGTCGCTCCATGTAAAATACTTTTATTCAGCTGCATCTGGTTAGACTGGAAGCCGACCTCAATATGGTTGGGAAAAGGCTAGGCAGATAATGAATAGTGCTGTAAACTTAAACAATAATACCTGCCTGTTAATGTCCCACTGCTGGGCAAAGGCATCTTCTCACACAGAGAAGGCATGAGCAGTATTCGCCACGCTTGCTCAAGATGGGTTGACGATTTCAAACTTCTATTTACTATAAAGTCCAAGCTTCCTCGTCATGTTTCCTTTCACCGATGTCAGCGATGTCCAAGTTATACATAGGAAGCACGTAAGTTGTAAACTCATTTCATAATATTAAGCCTCAGACCAAATAAAAAGTCAAGACATAGCGCTGCGAACAATACAGTGAAGCATGCAAAAACTACACCTCCGCTCTGTGCATACACGCTCACACGCACACATTTACAACCATTTACAATCAAATTACACGTTTAAATCTGCACACATGTTTACGAAACCGGCTTCACTTTACTGTTGACTGGCCTCTGAATTGGTTTTTTATTTGGTCTGAGTATTTAGCCTGATTTTTGTAAAAAGTTACGCATTTCCCATCTGTGTGTATTGTGAAAGGAGACAAAATAATGATTTCAGGACGAAGGGCATTTCTTTAAGCGTACTTCTTTCCGCTTATAGGACATCGTTAATAGCAGTACTCTCATGATCCTGTAGGCACAGAAACACTGAAAGATAAAGCACTTTTTTACTTATTCAAATTCAAAATAAATCCAACCCTAAATAACAAAAATAACATTAATCAAAATTGGTGCCCTGAGACAGTGAGGTGGGGTCACGGCAGACCACGTTGGAGATAGCGGGACGAGCTGGATGGGTTCCGTCAAAACTGGAAGGAGGACGCGCGGGCCCGCGAAAGATGGAAGGAGTGGAAGGAGGCCTTTGCCCAGCAGAGGAACAGCGTAGGCTAGTAAAAAAAAAACATTAATCAAAATAAGCTAGCTCTTTAGCACATTATTAAACTAAAAAAAAAAAAAAAAAAAAAAGTAGTGGCAACCAACAATCTTGGGAAAATTACCTAGGAGCTAAGCTAGGGGGACGTTGCTATGTATAAAGTTTAGGATAAAAAAAATGGTTAAACTTTTTGTGACAAAAGACCGATTATGCACAAAGGTTATTAAGGCGGAGATTTCTTGAAATTAGTGAAAAAGTTGTTTTTTAAACTAGTGTAGGTATCTCTTAACAGTAAATAATTTTGACAAAAAAAATGATATTTTCAAGCCTTATTTTAATACAGTCATGCAACTCAAATCATAATTAAACATACATTAATGAATGTAAAAAAAAAATCAAATACACCTCTTAATTGTCTTTAAAAGCAGTTTATCCCTTCACTAACAATTTTAATTATAATTAATAATATACCATAAAATTTTTAATGCCAACTGCATTCAGTAATGGATTATTTATTATTAAATAGTTTTTGTAAATAGATAATTGCTTCATATTTTGCAATAAATTACCAGAGTCGTGTCATCGCGCTTCTCTTTCTTTTCTATGCATTCCGACAATGACTGCGCTTTTTTTGATTAGGAAAAGCTTTGATAAATCATGCTTAGCAAATAATAAAGGATAAGAAAATTATGGTATATTTTCATGGCCCAGAAAGAGGTCGCGAGACTACCTGCCAGTCTCATCATCTGCCTAGCCTTTTCCCAAAATATGTTGGCGTCCACTTCCAGTCTAACTGGATGCAGCATACCAGTATTTTACACGAAGCGACTGCCTATCTGACTTCCACAATCCACTTACTGGGACAACACCCCTACAATGGTCTGTGTGTCTGTCTGTCTGTCTATGACTTAAAAAATAGCACCATCCCATACTTCCCATGGGTGTCGTAAAAGGCGACTAAGGGGCGATCGCCAACCCGCCTGCCAAGCGTGGCGATTATGGCAACCCCCCCCCCCCCCCCCACTTGGGGGAGGCGTATGTCCAGCAGTGGACGTCTTTCGGCTGAAATGATGATGATGATGACCCCTACAATACCTCTACAATACCCCTAGGTAAGGCTAGTTGTCAGACTTTCGGGCTTCTGACGACCCGTAATGACTGTCAAAGATCCACGAATGACAGCCGGGACCAGCATCTTAACGTGCTTTCATGGGCATGGAGGGTGGGTCTTGGTAAGTAAAGATGGTCACCCATCCACGGACCAACAGTGGAAAGCGGGGCTAAACCTGATCGATCGACCTGTGCGGCTGCAGTAATTACTTAACCACAAGCCCCTCTGACAAGACAACCTGCCAGTCTATTCTGTAAAAATCTCGCCGTGATAACCTAGGTAAACTGGTGAAGTGAGCTGTCATTCCACCAGATGCTATATGGGATTGCGATGATTGACAGCTCATTTCAAGTCCACTTTACCTAAGTTTTCACGGTGAGATGTTTACAGCACGGCTGGACGCGTATCCCGACAGCTGGTTCGAGGTGGCTCGGAAAAAGAGCTCCGGGAGGAACTTGAGGGGAGCTATGCCCAGCTGTGAAAAACTTAACAACTACCAATTCAAAAAAGCAAATTCAAAATCAAATTTTATTTATCACTGGCTAGAAAATTACGATTATGACGAATCAGAAAATCTATTCGGCAGCGTTACATGAAACCCTGTCACATTCACAAACACCACGCACACACCCCACACACACACACACCCCCCCCCACACGCCTCGGTCACACTTACCAAGACTAAACAGAACGCAGTGGTGACTTAATTTAAAAATATAAACTCTTTCATTATTATTCCTTTTTTTTTCTTTTGTATATTTGTAAACCTACCTTCTAATGCATGCCGTTACTATAACACATCTCATTTTTGTCTATCGCTGTCGCTTCTATCACATATTATCTGTAAATTGAGAGGTCTGGCTCCTGTGATACAGGACCTCCTAGTACAAGAGCCAGGGCTACACTGATGTTTGTGTCTTGAATTGAAAATAAATAAATAATTATTATAATACTAAATAGTATGTTTTACCAACTATAGTAGTCAAGCTATAATGTTTTCTCAACAAAAGCCATCAATCACGAGTTCAACTGTCTCACTTCACATATCGCTGGCAGTATTTCACGTCATATTTGTTATTCCAACACATATTTAATGGTCTAAAACTTGTAATGTAATTTGAAATTTGTATTGCAAAATTTGTAATTTGTTGTACATTTTATTGTAGGGACGCCCTAAGGCAGGACATAGCTATCCGCAAAACACTAAATTAACACCAGCTGTATTATGTACACTTTCCTATGGTCCACAATAAAGATGAATTGAATTGAATGCTTTCAATATCTAACCAGGTATCAAATCTGCAAACATTTACTTCAGGGAACCGCATTACTGTAGCAGCCTCATGGGGATTGATACGACGCAATGCAGACTGGTGGCGGAAACAATAACGCAACATAAATTTATTTTATTTATTTAATACTTTAACGTCTGATTTTTCCAACGCCAGATAATTTAATCCGAGGAATAATTTGAAATTTTTGACAGTGCTTCTATCCATATTAATATTATAAATTCGAAAGTATCTCTGTCTGTCTGTATGTTACCTTTTCACGCCTAAACCACTAAACGGATTTCGATAAAATTTGGCAGAGAGATAGATTGCATACCAGGGAAGGACATAGGATAGTTTTTATCCCAATATTCCCACAGGATCGACACTTATGCGGGTGAAATCGCGGGGCGCTGCTAGTACAAAACAGTGTGGAACCTAAGATAGAAGCACGCTTGTACGATACGACTACATACAGAAAGCGCAGCTAATAGAAATCTCTGTTCCTAGACAGCACGTTTCGCCGAAAACTTTGTTGATAGATAACATTGTTTGTAGATATCTCGGTTCATAGGAAGCACTGTTGACAGAGATCTCTGTTCATAGATAGCACTTCTTGCCGTAAACTTTGTTTATAGAAACCCCTGTTTCACCTGGGTTCACAGAAAGCGCCTTTGGTTCACGGAAACCAATTAGATCATTATTTTTAAGTAAGCTGTATTCCCATTCGCTGGCTTATGCATCCTATGTAGACGGAGTCCCGCGAAGCGGTGTCTAGGAATAGAGATTTCTATTAGCTGTACTTTCTGTATGTAGTCGTATCGTACAAGCGTGTTTACTATCTTAGTTTCCACACTCAGTACAAAATACGTCAGACGTCAATTTTATTCCACGAAGAAAAATGAACTGTCGATTGAAAAATCAGCCCTAAGCACACAAATGTACAGAGTTGGACTTAACGCCATAGGTATATGGGTATTTTAAACCCTTGTCTGAAAATATTTTATGTAGGTTTTTCATAGTGGTGCTTTTATTGCGATTTAAAATATAAACTCTTAGTTCACTTGGCGTAGAGGTCAGCCTCTCAATCTAAGACGTAGATTCTTCTAGATATCAGCAAAACGATCGCAGCATTCGATTTTTTTTTTTTAAGTGAAAAGTTCTTGAAAAACCATTGATCTCGCGCCACTGTTACCGTAAGAAACCCCCGCGCGTGTTTTGTTTATAAGACGATTCAAAAAATACCCGCTTCGAATGTGTTCGGCTGTCCTCGAGATGTACTCGGTTTTAATGTAAATATCCGATAAGTCAGTGAGTGAAAGCCAAGTGTTCTGTTTGTGTTTTGTTTTCACTTCTGTCGGGACGCCCGGAGTGCCACTGTTTTTTGAAGTGAAAACTTCTTTAGCGGCGTTGTACACTTTTTTTGTAATGGGTAAAAAATGTTAAGCTCGCGTCAGGTCACGTGACCCTGATCGTAAGATTCGTAAGATGAGACGTGCTGTAGATGGGCAATCCACCGGGTTTAAACCCGGTGCTTTTAATAAACACCCGATAAACACCCGTAAACGCCCATAAACACCCACAAAATTGGGTTTTTATCAAAGCACCGGGTTTAAACCCGGGCGGATTGCCCATCTACAGCACGTCTCATCTTACGAATCTTACGATCAGGGTCACGTGACCTGACGCGAGCTTAACATTTTTTACCCATTACAAAAAAAGTGTACAACGCCGCTAAAGAAGTTTTCACTTCAAAAAACAGTGGTCACGTCACGTGACCCTTATCGTAAGATGTCACGTGGCCCTGATCAAACATTCGTAAGAATCCAAAATATCAATAATTGAAAACAAGTACACAGGATCAAATTACAGACAGACAGACAGACGGTGACGGTAACGGTGACGGTGACGGTGACTATGACTATGACGGTGACGGTAACGGTGACGGTGACGGTAACGATGACGGTGACGGTGACGATGACGGTGACAGAGACGGTGACGTGACGGTGACGGTGACGGTGACGATGACGGTGACGGTGACGGTGACGATGACGGTGACGGTGTCGGTGTCTGTGACGGTGACGGCGACTGTGACGGTGACGGTGACGGTGACGGTGATGGTGTCGGAAACTGTGACGGAAACGGTGACGGTGACGGTGACGGCGACGGTGACAGTTACAGTAAACAACGTTAATATTCAAGTTTTCACTTCTGCCGGCACTCCCGGAGTGCAACCTGTCGTTTTTTTTTTATTTCTTATTCACTGCCTGATCTACGTCGAGCTTCCTGAAATGATTGCACTACTCCTAGGAACCGCAGTGCTGTGGTAATTCCTGGTGATTGATAGGACGCAGTGCGAGCTGACGGTGGAAACTTTAATGCACGTAGCCATATTTTATACCCCACTACCACAAAATAGATGGGTACAGAAGGCCGGCTGCATACTCGTACAATGAGCAGAAACAGTTGAAACTGTTGCATGCACACAAAGACGCGTATGTTCGGCGATCTCAAACTATATGAAACAAATGACAGTTGCAACTTCGCGGGTGCACTGTACTAGCTGTACTCTATGTTCAAATCGAATCAAATAATTTATTTGCATAATACCTAATGTTAAAAAAGTATTAAAAAAGGTATAAGAGGTACAGTCAAAAGAGATAAGTATAGAAACCGATGGATGTTCTCGAATCAAATTACATTTTATTAATAGAAGACAAACAGCTCATTTAACAAATTAAATTTCAGTCGACAACATCCATCCAACATATCTCACCATTTTTTGTTTGAATAACATTATTAATAAATTTATTGTAAATTAAAAAACCGATGAAAATTGAGGTTTTAGAATGAACCTCAACTATCAAATGAAAAACATTTTAAAGTTGATTTAGAATTAGAATTTCCGATTTAAGTATTCAGATAAAACTACTCAATTTGTAAGTGACACTACAAATTGGCATCTAGGTACAGGTACGCTTTCAGATCCATTTGTTCAAATTTTCAATAGATACTTTTAGAACATACCATAGTCGTGTGTCTGTGTGCACACCGTGCACGCGGCTGTTTTTCGCTCGATATATGGAGTTGGTCTTCTGTGCTTTCAATTTTGTACTTCTACGCTCGTTCTGTAGACTCGACGTGCTAGTCTGCTAGAAATAGATTACCTTATCAGATTCACTTGGATGTAAAGTGGTGTATTAGGTCGGTGAGAAGTAGCTTCCAACTTGTAGTAGATTTGTTTTTAAAAGTGGCTTTTACGGGATGAAATTTAATATATATAACAAGTGGGTTACAAAGTTTCAAAGGCTTACTGGATAATATTTTTGATGGTTCATCGTCGATCGATTCAGATTTTGTAGAAATCTTACGACTACCTAAGTATAAATAAAGAAAATAAATATTAATAATACTATACAAATGACGTAGGCGAGTTGTCCTAACCTTTTAGAAATCGTGGCCACACTAAAATGAGGGTACAAATTGCAATTTCTGTAAAGAGCAAAAAAATAAATTGGATAGATTAGCTTTTGCAGACATATTACTGTTTTGTGGAGCAAGATTATTTCTAAATTATCTTTTAACGTAAATATATGTCCCAGATGTCCCTGCGCAAGGGACTTTGTAAACTTTTATATTTCTAGTAATTTCGTCTGACAAGTAAACGTCAACCGCAAAATATAATTTAGTAGATAGTGGGTATACTTATGTAAGTATGTGGTCTAATAAAAGTTTACAGCGAGTTTTTTGTATAAATTGCTTTTATTTTTTAAGAGTTATTTTAATCCCAAGATTCGCGAGCAAATTCGTAAGAAGCTGGAAAAAAATATTACTAGGCGCTAATTCATTTAACCCTTTCAAGTGTCAACGGTACAGCGTATGTACACAACGAAAATTATGAAAGTGAAAACATATCACATCACTGCGACGTAAGGTCAGTTTGATTTGCTTATTGAATGGTATAAATAGTTAGATAAATTCATAACGAAGCCAGGAAGGTATAATATATACCATGATAATGGCTATAAATTGCCGATTTCTCAGTTTTTCTGAAGTCCTACCCAAAAATCTAAAAGTACGTTCAACTACGCTGACACTTGGAGCGTTTCGACAGGCGGGCGGCCAGACGTGTGAGGGGTTAACAGGACTAAACTAAAATTTATCTTTTGTCCTTTTCTTAATGAAATAGAGAGAAAAAGTTGCACTGAACTTAAATTTAGTTTAGTTCGGCAACAAAGGAATCGGCGCCATTATCCTGAAGAAACATTCACACGTTAAAGATAAAGAACTCAGTGACAATCGTATATTGATTTACGATAAGCTTGCAACTGAAACTCGAGAGAACATAAATTTTACATAAGTATTTCACTTTGTAAGCTTAGAACAGCTTTGGGGACCGAGATATGTTACCTAAACGTGTCGTATGCTAGAACTGGAACTAACTTCATTGGAGATTTAAGTCTGAAGGTGGAATATTTTTACTTCACTGCTCATGTATTCATGTTTTTTTTCATAACTTGCGAAATGTGGTGTCAACAGTTGGCAACTTTTAATTGCGATTTTTTCTCGAAATAACGAATGCAACGTTAAAACACGACACTTTACATAAACCTATGGGTTCGAAAATACTATGTTCCTAATAATATCCCCATCGAAGTTGTGCTATTCATAGAGCTAAAGTACGGAGTCGGCTATGTCCACCGACAATGATAAATCATATATAGTGTCACACACCATCTATTTGCGCACCTTGGGTTGGTATGACAAATACCCGTACAATTTACCGTTATGGTAGAATAATACTACCTACACTTTGCAGAAGCTACGTGTTGGAATCATTGAACTGGCCAGTAAAAAAAAGAGCTTATGACACGCAAAGTACAAGAATAACTTTATATTATAGAGGTATGAGGAACAGGTGTAAAGTTCACTCATACTCTATAGATATATATAATCGTTGAGCTCCTCAGTTTCTGAGTTGAGCTGCATGATTTTTGACAAATGCGTGCACTGATTGGACAGGTCCGCTCAATCTGTGTGGTTCTTTCCTCAAAAGACCATTTCAGACACCAATCTACATGGTCTTCACACGATCTGACCAAGATTTTACCTGGACTTTAAAAGAGACTGTGACCTCTGAGTTTGTTTCGGTCTTTCTTCTCAGAGTAGTCAGATAGGAAACGCCGACCACATCTAGTTTAAAAAATATGATGACGTGTAAAAGTGTTTGTAAAAACCTACTTACAGAAAATAAATCACTTATCATAGAAACGGGAAGATCCTCCGACCAGACGAGTGTTGTGTCTAACGGGCTACTGCCCGATGATTCATGTCGGGCCGTCGTATCTATGCTAGTTGCGCGGTAAACTCTGCTTGCGAGATGCAGGATATTGCGTGACGTCAGTATGACGCGATGTTCGCATGTGGCGTTGTAGATACCGCTACAATATTACTCTTGTTTTAATTCTGGAAAGAAGTGCCAAAGTACAGTAGGATTCTTCAATTATTTGAGTGAAGGGGCACCCTAAGATGACGTAATAACATGGTAATGTTTTTCTGAAAGGTCGGGTGCATGGTACTCGCAGCCGACACGTGTGTATGTCCAGACGTATCAACGTAACGAGGCAAAGAGAATTATGTAATCGTATTGTCGCATCGTAGCAGGTGGCGTTCTATACATATCTTCCGGTTATACCCGCGGGGAGAAGGTTTACTACATACATATGTATGTATGTATTATGTGAAAATAATTTAACATAATACATACATACATATGTATGTATTATGTTAAATTATTTTCATAAAAATATCTTGAAGACCACAAAAAAGATAAGTATGCAGGATCGTCGGATATAGTTGAAAAGAAACCGATGGATATTCTCAAATAAAATTTTATTTTATTAATAGAAAACAAACAGCTCATTTAGCAAATTAAATTTCAGTCGACAACATCCATCGTTTTCTTACTAAACTTCAACTATATCCGGCGATCCTACATACTTATCTCTTTTGTTGACTGTAAAGTGAAAAGTGCGCAGTGCTGCTCACCCCTACCGTATTTCAAGTTAAACAATTATCAAATTTAATTTAATGATAATTAAGTTGATTTCAGAGTGACTAGCACTATTGACAAAGTTATAAAAATGTATGAAGTTGTAGCGTAAACTGAACTTTATTGTTCAGGAATTAAAGTATTTTTTTCCATTAATTCATATTTGTTTACATTATTGGCAAATAAATCTCGAATGCACAGTAAAGACGTACATTAATTAACAGCAACACTCATATTTCACTAACTACACAAAAACATACGCTACAGACAACAAGAAGCGAGAATTTTATGGACAGCAAAACGTTCGGATGGGCCAAATTATCCCATAAAATTTATCAAGCCCCGACGAATGGCCGTCCATTATCGTCAAAAATCATCTTCTACCCTAATATCCTTCATTTTGGGGCAAAACTCTGGACCAATAAAAGGTTGAGAGCCAATAAAGGGCAGCGCCATCTACCGACGGTTTATGGTTTTCTTGTAGCCCTGTTTTTAATAGCTTGAAAATAAATTAGGTAAATGAAGACTTTTTGTGCAAGAGTGCTGGGAGATTTTAATAATTTATTGAATCAAAATATAACTACGTAAACATTAAATACATAGTATCATCTGTTATGTTGGTTATCATCTGCCTAGCCTTTTCCCAAGTATTTTTGGTCGGCTTCCAGTCTAATCTGATGCAGCTGAATACCAGTATTTTACTTGGAGCGACTGCCTATCTGACCTTCACAACCCACTTAGTGGGTAACCCGATGCCCCTTGGTAAGACTGGTTGTCTGAGTGTCGGGTTTCTGACGACCCGTAACGACTGAAATAGTATCATCTATAGGTTATATAGCTATAGGTAATATTGGTTAACAAAACAGATAGATGATGCAACCAGCACCCTTACTAAGTTGTGAAATAACTTGGTACGGTCGGCAAAAAAACTCCATCAACACTGTCATTTTTACATGTGTAGAAACAACCAGAATTGAAACAGCAGGATCGTTATTTAAGCGTTTTAATTATGACTGACAATCATTTAAATTTACAATAAATGCTTATTATTTCTATGAATATCTTCTAGCAAATAATTAGGTGTCGGCTTCTTAAGAGTGACTGCTCGCCATGAGCTCAAGAACAAGAATAATCTTCGAAAGGAATCGTTTCTGCCTGGTCGTAGACTAATCCCCACCACAGAGCATGTAAATCCCCACGACCCCACTAAACCAACGGAACTTCTGACTCAGTGTTGCCAGTAAAACAATTAAGTGTGTATCAAGTCTGTTATAGCCTCAAAGGCTTAAACATGTTATTAAATTGACTACATTTTCTTTTTCAATAAACTACTTTTTTGCTTTTCTCATAATAGCAAAGAGTTTATATTCTAAAAATTGTACTTCTGCTGCAATTTTGGACAAAAATTTTGATCAATAACTATAATTAAAAATACTGAAGTGTTAATCGACTTTTGTTGCTGACTGTACAAGCCCATAAATACTTCAGTAAAAAAAAAAATTGCAGGCAGAACAAGTATTTTTAACCCTTCGTAACGTGGATCGACGCGAAACAGACTTTTAATTGTTGACATCGACTTTTTTTTTACTTTTAATTGTTTCTGCAATTACGGTATCGATTAAACTAAAGTTAACATAAAACCATAATAGCAGAATTCAGGAATTACAATTTATTTTGATTTGACGGAAAACTTACGAAAGATTTGGTCACCCCGACGGATTTTCGTACAAACTTTCGCCTAAGTAAGTATTGATTGAGACTAATTCAATAAATACTTAAATAATAAAATCTGTTGAACGGATATCAAACGCTTCAATTTTAATTAATGCACTTTCATTCGGCGTCTTTCACTCGAAGTGAAATCTCTGAACACAAAATGAATCAAAACTGAAAAATGAATTCATCTCAGTATAGGTTACTGGGTAGCTAAAAGAATATCCCACTACCCTCAAAAATCGTGTTATCCCATAATGACAACAGATGGAACATTATCTCCGTGCCTAAACAATGGAAACCAACAGCCAAATGGGCTACCTTGAATTTTAATTATCTCATTAACGTCATGCGAGCCTCCTTGCTGTTTTGCCTACAAATAACATCGTCAGCGAGATTATCTGCGGACAAAACGTGCAAAATTTAAGCTCATGTAAACTACTAATGAAGTACCTATGCAGATACCAAATTACAAAAATGTTGGTCTATTTTTCTTGTTGTAAAAGAACTTATGCTTAGCATGTGTAATTTTGCCTGTAACGTGAGTGCGTTTGCTTAAATTACATTAAAACACACATCGAGGCCTTAGGGCGCTTGTACACGGTAAGAAAATACGCCGCCGGGCCGGGGCAAAAATTCGTGTCGTAACTAGAAAATAACTGTGTACACTGCTCGCAGCGGTGCACGAAAAAAAATCTTGTCTGCGCAAGACACGACGCGGCGAACGTTGTTGCGGAGTGGTGGGGGGTGGAGTAGTAGGGCCAATCTAATGTATGGAGGAATACTTTCTCGCATTTTGGTATTTTCATTTCATGTATATTACTTTCTATAGTTGTCAAAAGCTTGTCAAACGTAGACATTTTCATGCGAAAATAATCCACAAATTTTTGCTCATGTTGTCGCATTACACGGTAAAGGTTAATGAACCCACCAATCTCATTTTTCTCTTGTATAATTGGATGAACCCAGTAAAGTCTCTTGTTTTTTGTTTCCTTTTTCATTTTGTTATAATAAAAATATGCAATTATCATTCCTTTTTGCTTTGTAGTTAACACTTATATAAATAAACGAAAATGATTATCAGACTTGTTATTAATTGCGCACCCTACGCCCGACTGATGACTGCACGAAAAAAATCGTGTCGTGTACACGTTCCGATTGGTCTTGTCTGCGGAAGACACGAAAAGTTTTCGTGTGTGGAACAGACAAAATTCTTGTCATGTACCCGAAGAATTTGTCTTGTCTGCCGCAGACACGGTAAATTTTCTTACCGTGTACAAGCGCCCTAGAGTGAAAACCACGTAAGTGTGAAAGAAATAACTTTTCAGGAGGTTGAAAGAACTGCGTGCTGTAAAATTTTTGTAGGGCGTCTTTTATGTTTTTTTTTACCGATTTAAAAAAAGGAGGTTCTGTATTCTTATTAATTAATAGGTAATTTAACCCGCTTTTATATCCAGAACTGTTCGATACTATAAGATTGTCCGAAATGCATAAAATACTACTATTTACATTCCCGAGTTTTCTCTCTAAGGCTCACATGCTCTGCTACATGCTCTGTGGTCTTTTCAAACAGAAGGTACTCCAGTTTAGCTACAAATGATTTAATCCTCCATTCTTCCCGTGGGTGTCGTAAAAGGCGACTAAGGGGCATGCCGGAGAATGGGCAGCAGCGTTCTCTATGCATTCTACCACCATACCATACTGCGATCGCCAACTCGCCTGCCAAGCGTGGCGATTATGGCAAACCCCCCCCCCCCTTTTGGGGGAGGCCTATGTCCAGCAGTGGACGTCTTTCGGCTGAAATGATGATGATGATGATGATGATTAAATAATCCCTACATCACACTAATATCATAAAGGCAAAAGTTCGCGAGTGTGTTTGTATGTTTATTACTTCTTCACGCACAAACTGCTGAACGGGTTTGGATGAAATTTGGCACACAGATAGTTTATAACTAGGATAAACACGGTATAGGCACTTTATGGGTACTTTTTATCCCGATATTCCCACAGGATGGAAACGTATGCGGGTGAAACCGCGGGGCGCTGCTTGTATTATTATAAATTATGTGCGTGTGGTGTGAGGGCCACTTAGGTAAAACTCTTTGAAAATGTGCTTAGGATTTAGTGAATTGTGAAAGTTGGAATCAGATTTTGTGAAAGTCAAATAACCGAGTTATAGACTGTAAAGTTGGGCCCTCAGTTCTCACATAGAGGATTGAGGGCCCACCTGAAACTGATAAACTATGGACACTACAGAAAAAGTCTTTATGCCAAAATCTAAGCTAATGCAAAACAAAATTTGTGAAAACAAGATATTATCGCAAAACACTGTCCTACTTTGTATATCTTCGTACAAAATGGGCCCTCAATTCTCATACACGTAAAAGTTTATTACGCAATTATAATGAAATCATCAACTTACAGCTACTGTTTAAAATCCTGTATGCTACTAAATTAATTGTAAAAATTTATGAAACCAAGAACACGTCACCACTTTTTGTTGTTTGAAAGTTATCCCTCAGTCCTCCATTTCTTTTGTTTTCGATTTATTACGCTTATCGTATGAAAGATACGACAAATACAAAATTGCCACCTTTTGTGTAAAAATTGTGCAACAAATTCGATACCAGAAAGAAATTAAAAGACCCTTTATTGTATAAGAAAATCGAGTTTTATTTTTATTATCTGAATTAGCAAATAGGGTGACCACAATTTCTTTTAGATTGCAGTAAAGATTAGTACATGTAGAGTATAGGTTTTAATAAACTTTCTTCGATTTTTCGCTTATTAACATGCATTTGTATTCAAGTTTCGTTATAAAAAAATAATAATTTCGGAATTCGAATGGTCATAAAAAAAATACTGTTACCCAAATCATTTTGGCTTGAAATATCGTTCGTTCTGAAATAACTAATGACAATTATCAAATAATTTATTTATTATTTTTTAGGCTTTTGCCCATGCCAGCCATGGGACAATGTAGGCTAAATATAATCCTAAGTAATTATAAATGTATTATATTAAAAATATTATTACATGTATTAAGTATATAATTGTTGTTTACATATATGTACAATAGTTGTAATATTTAGTGTAGTTACTAAACAATAGTTTATATAAATAAGCATTAAGGCGAGTTTTATGAAACAGTTGTAGTGAAGAATAAAAATAATAATAATTTTTTATTACGCAAACACATCTTCGGTCAAGACCGAGTGTCTTGACCGAAGATGTGTTTGCCTCGTCTTCAGTCAAGATATCACCAGTCAAGGTAAGTTTGTTTTGATACATAGGTACTCATAATTTTATAAGTACGTAATATTTTACTAAATAGTACTTAGATAGTCACTCGAAGAATTGTTTAATTCAATTTCACCTATTTATAAATTGTAAAGATTTTAAAGTAAAATATAATTATTACATACTCCAGAAAACATCTTTGTTATTGTGCAAGTACCTACCTAGGAATAAAAAAATCATTCAGGAACGCACTCCTCTATTAGGTACTAGCTTCTGCCCGCGACTTCGTCCGCGTGAAATTCGAAAGTCACATGGCTCCATCTATTATCATAATAACGTTATTGTTGTTTTCCTCGGGAACAGCACTTTTTTTCGGGATGAAAGGTTCAGTGGTTTAGGCGTGAAAAGCTAACAAACAAACTTACTTTCGCATTTATAATATTGGACACGTTCACTGCGTAACAGGCCGATATCGGCCTGCCGCGGTACTTCAGCTGGTGCGGACGAAGAAAACTATGTCCCTCTCGCTTGTGCGAAACGATTATCTCAGGTGTTTGTAAAAATTCGAAAAACCTTTAATGGTACCCAACCAAAAAAAAAGTTAAGAAAATAAAAAAAAATTGCAGGAAATGGAACCAAAACCTTTGCGTAACATGTTTCCAAGACATAAGGACTTAAATAAAAACATTTTTCAGTTCTTTTACGATAATTCTGTTTTATTTTCGATATCCCCTTATTTTTCTCTGTCCCATCACTACTAAAAATACTTTCTAGTGCGGTTCAGGTCGATATCGGCCTGCTGCTTTTTTTTCCTGCTTTATTTCTCATTTCCTGTTTGGCAGATCCCGGGGCGAATCAAACCTAAGGAAGTTGGGTTCAAGGTCATTCTAACAATATAAAAAAATGTATACATTGTGTTTCCACAAAGTTATAGCAATTTAATCTATCCTAGTGCTGGTGGGTCTAGAAAGACCTGCCACGCACTGGCGAAAATATCATTGGGGGCGCATTTTGGCCCACCGCCGCACCAGATGAAGAAATAAGATTTTACTTGCCGCATTAAACGTGTTAAGATTATATTTAAAAATAATAAATAAATTATTGTAAAGGATGTTGTCACCGTTTCCGGCACAAAGAAGTCCAGGTGTTAAGGCGAAGGATTTATTATTACAACGTACAGAATATATAGGACGAATCCACGCAACCTTTTCCCAGAAGGGACGAAGGAGGGGGATAAGGTGTCCTCTAAACCAAAAAATGACAATAAGTCTAGGGTTTAGGCTAAATTAATAGCGGAGTCCCGTGTAGTTATTCCAAGTAGGGTAACTCACAAATGCACCACTAGTTCAGTTCTCTCTCAAAAAATAAAAATATACTAGCGGAGGTCATTAACCCTCGGAGACTCTTAACACCGCGATTCAGAAACGTGACGTAATGCGACAGCGCCATCTAGCGTCGAGTAGCGCCATGTTGTGGTGTCTCTCTTAGATGTTAGGTGGCGTTGGTGGTTTAAATAAGGTTTGCTACATTATTTGATTATTGTCATTAGTTTTTTCGGAACGAACGGTATTTCAAGCAAAAATTATTTGGGTAACAGTATTTTTCTATGTGATCGTTGGATTTCCGAAATTATTTTTTTTATCACGAAACTTGAGTACAAATGCTCTGACTATAATAAGCGAAAAATCGAAGAAAGTTTATTAAAACCTATGACTCTACATTTACTAATCTTTACTGCAATCTAAAAGAAATTGTGGTCACCCTATTTCCTAATGCAGAGAATAAAAATAAAACTCGATTTTCTTATAAAATAAAAAAAAAATCAAAAATGTTTATTGCAATTACATACAATTATAACATACAATGAGTTGGAGATCACTTTTTAAGCAAGTAGATGCTTGTGTTAGGTGAACTCCGCAAAATAAAGGGTCTTTTAATTTCTTTCTGGTACCTATCGCATGTGTTACACAATTTTTTTCACAAAAAGAGACAATTTTGTATTTGTCTTATCTCTCATACGATAAGCGTAATAAATCGAAAACAAAAGAAATGGAGGACTGAGGGCCCGAATTTTATCTACTTAGGTCATATCTTTCATACAATAAAAAGTGGTAACCTGTTCTTGCTTTCATAAATTTTCACAATTTATTTAGTAGCATGTAGGATTTCCAACAGTAGCTGTAAGTTAATGATTTCATTTTATTTGCGTAATAAACTTTTACGTGTCTGAGAATGGAGGACCCATTTTGTACGAAGATATACAAAGTAGGACAGTGTTTTGAGATAATATATTGTTTTCACAAATTTTGTTTGGCATTAGCTTAGATTTTGGCATAAATACTTTTTCTGTAGTGTCCATAGTTTATCAGTTTCAGGTGGGCCCTCAATCCTCTATGTGAGAACTGAGGGCCCAACTTTACAGTCCATAACTCGGTTATTTGATTTTCACAAAATCTGATTCCAACTTTCACAATTCTTTGGGTATGTTCACTAAATCCTAAGCACATTTTCAAAGAGTTTTAACAAAGTGGCCCTCACACCACACGCACATTATAAATTAAACCCGCTTTTCGTGTCTGTCTGTGTCCACATTGTTCTTCTAAACTGATCAACGGATTTTGATGCGGTTTTAACCACCATTTAGGGAATTTATTGCGGAAGACACGTTTTTTACATTCATTTATAACTCTTGTAATAAAGAAATCTTGATGTTTTGTCAAGTCGCACAAACCGTGTGAAAGAGGCCGTTAATTTGGTTACAAAAAACTATGAGACAATAATGCTTAGGAATATGTATGAAAATATTCATTTATCTGCAAAATTAGATAGATTTAACCCAGCATCAGCAGTGCAAAAGCAATAAGCGACAGTATGTGTCGGTATTTGTGCCGTGTATTGGTGAACGTTTTCCATCCGCCAATATTCGCCGAGTTCCAATATTCATTCGGAATCAATTCGTTTTGTATGCGGCCCCACCATATTTGTGTCTGTTGTCAGTTTAGCTTACCGATGTAAGCTTCTATGGCTTAAAGGCTGGCTTACCTGACGGACGGAATTTTTGTGAGGTACCTATTTTATTTATAAAATCTCGCAATTCTTACAAATGACTGTGATTAAGTTGTTTCAAGTTTTGAGAGAATGAAAAATATGGATGATACTAGCTCCTGCCCGCGACTTCATCCGCGTTCTTTCTGAGTTTTCTACTTCTTTTTGCTCGGCTCCAAATGGTCGTAGCGTGATTATAAATAGCCTATGACCTTCCTCAAAAAATGGGCTATCACATACAAAAAGAAATTTTCGAATCCGATTGGTAGTTCCTGAGATTATTGCTTTCAAACAAACAAACTCTTTTGCTTTATTATAATAAGTCTAGATATAGAAGTCATCCAAAAGATAGAAAAACAAAACCCTGATTCATTTTCTCATACATTTTTTGTTGGGTTGGGAACGGCTTTTTCGATGATATCCCGAGAACGAATCAACTGATTTCTGTAATTACATAAACTTCAATATCAATAATAAAAATGATTTACACATTCACAACAAAACGTATACATAATGTAAAATTAAACTTAAGTATTTAAAAAAAATATGCTTTCAATAGGAACTCTGATAGAAACTGTGTTTCGATACATCATATGAACTCATAGTCTCAATATTTTTGCAGATTACCTACATCAAGAAAAAAATATTTAAAAAGATACCTTCTAAACTCGATCTCTTTTAGCATAGTTTATTTTACTAACATAATAATAAGTTATTGGCGCCGATTCTGTTGTTCACAAACTAAACTAAATTTAAGTTCAGGTATCTTTTTCTTTCTATTTCATTAAGAAAAGGACAGAAGATAAATATTAGTTTAGTCCTGTCAAATTAGTCAGCGCCTGACGTAAATGGACGTACTTTTAATAGCCAATTTTTTAATATCGTCTAAGTTGTCTATGGAGTATCTTAATTTGACAGGACTAAACCACAGATTACTAAATAGTTACTTCGTAACAGATACATCACTCCCATACAAAAGCGAAAATACCTACGCTATAATAGCCTACAAAATCTTACTAATAATACCAGCTGTTTGCAGCGAGAAGAAATGTACCTTAAGCTCGCACACAGAGAGTTGAGATTGTTTTGCCCGCCGCGTAAACCACGTGCGAACGCGTCATCGAGCGAATGTGCTAGGGTCGTACCTATGATGATATTGGTAATAAAACGAATGTTGTAGAAAAACAATAATTTTTTATTTGTTGATCAAATATGTTCTATTTTAATAAAATGATAGATGCATTTTTTTCCTACCCTGAAACCGCGTAAATAATTTTAATAAATAATCAAAAGGGAAACAGGAGCAAAGCGGAGGAAAATGAGTTGTTTTTAAAATTTCCAAGACGGTACTGCCAGGCCGATCCATTTTGACGTTGTCCAAATTATTTAAAAAAGCTTTTTTTAATTCTTCAATATAATTATTAAAAGTTTCTGGTGGGACTTAAGCCCGCCATAAAAAGACGAATCCTTATTATAGGCTTTGAAATGAGTAAACAGTGCTGTTTCGTCAAAATTAGGTTTCTCCTGTAACAAAGCATTGAAGCTAGTGCAGTTATGTTTTTTGCTACACTTATATAATAAATATCCTGATACATAAGTCAACGCTCTTTACTTTGACACCCATCCACTGCACAATAATTACGTGGTTTTGGCATTTTGATACTCAGCGCGGTAACCGTGACGTGCGAGCGAGCGCTCAGGCGGCGTGCGGCAACCCGCTGTCGGTTGTACCGCCGGCGGTACGCGAAGCGGTAGGCATATAACGCGTGGCCTTGAGCGAGTGACGGACGCCTGACTAAACTAATATTTGTCTTCTGTCCTTTTCGTAATGAAGTAGAAAGAAAAAGATTTTCATCAACTTATTGTACATATGTCTAACTCTAAACATACCGTTCCGATACTCGTTCCAAGGAACATTATGTATGCAACGAGTGTTTCTCATTCCAAGTGAATAATTGTATTATTTTTTTCGAGAAATAAATGTTTTAAACCATAATGTGATTCTTACATCACTTCACAATATACCCACGACGATCTAGTCACGAGTTTCCAGCAATCCAATAGAATGTATAATATTACGGACACATCGTTCGTAGGTACACGACATGAAGCGGTTCTCTTCGGAGCATACGTCGGAAGGTATTCGAGAGCCGCTGCTTAGAGGCTAGGCCGCAGTGATAACGGGAGTTACAAGCAATCAGATGAAAACCAAGAGTAGATAAATTAGCATTTGTAACAGGTGTAGCAGTGGTGGCCAGTAGTGCCCAGTAGTCACGACCGCGACTTACGAATTGTAGGTCGTAGGTTCGGACCCAGTCAGGCGCTTTACTTTGTGTAAATTATATCATCACCACTGCTCACAAAACGGTGAAAGAAAACATCGTGTGGAAGCTGGCATGTCCAAGATCCAAAAATTTCAAGACATGTGACATCTACCCCACCCTCTCTCATAGAGCGGAGGCCTGGGTCCCAGCAGTGGGAAGTTATAGGCTGAGTATGTAACAGGTGTATCCTTACTCTAAATGAAAATGAAAATCCGTTTCGTAGTTAAGAAGAACTGTGTGTATAGACGGCAATCCGACACGACCGGAGAGGGATCAGGTGCAAGCCACCACGGCTTAACGGCTTAACGTGCTTTCCGAGGCAAGGGGGTTTTCGCACCGCGAACTTCCTAACTCCGGGCTGTTACTGACAAATTCCTAATGGAAAAACCCAATAATACTTTTTGGCCGACCTGGGAATCGAACACAGAACCCCGCGCTCCGCAGTCGCACATGCGAGTCCAACGTGGCAGTTATACAACAAAATTATCAAAATCAAAATGTTTTATTTCACATAAACCTACATGGGCACTTATGAAACGTCAGAAGCTAGGTGCACGGTTCCAATTGGTCGTTTCCTATGGAGAAGAACCGGCAAGAAACTCCATGGTTACTCTTTTTAAAAATAATTGGCTTTTACAATGTTTCCAGATTACAGTAGGTATGGGAGGACAGCGCAGGCCTGTTAACAAGTACCAAGTACTTGATAAAATAGAAAATGGTCTACAGATCTAAAGTCTATAAGGCCTACAAAGTCCTAAAAATTATAAAGTCATTGTCCAAAAGTGGACTCGCTAATCGCATCACCCCGCTCACACTGTCACCTAACAACATTCCCACTACTCGGGGACGACTGCATAAACTCCATGCATAACATTATTCGGGAACGAGGGGGGGAGGGGGGCGGTCTCGATCGGAAATCCGTTTCGTAAAACGTTTTTTACCATGCAGACTGAATAGCACGGACGCGATTTTATTGCTGCAAGAGAAATCACTGCAGAAGGTCAAAATAAAATCCGGGATTTTTTTTATATCATCATCATTTAAACGTACGATCGACGTACCACTACTCTGCCCACCTGAGCCTAAAGTGCAGTAATAGGCATTTTGGTCGGTTTTGAGTTAAATATATATTCTAAATCCCCATTTTATTAGCTATCAGCCAATTTTTCATTTTTTTTTGTAGCTCCAATAGTTTATTTTATTTTAATTTATTTCGGATGAAGTAACAGCAAAATTATCACAGATTTATTAAAATATTAAATGTTTACCAGCTAAACCGCAGTAAAATGAATACTGCACCAGATTTTTCTCTGTTTCCTAACTAAACTGCAGTATTTTATGGTATTTTGTGACACTTTAAATAGTAGTTTGCTCTAAAAGTTTAAAGAAAAAACTTACTAAAATGCAGTATTATTCTACGCCTACAAATTGATTATACTGCAAAAGTTAAGACAAAATATTTTTTATTTAAATTCCTAATTAAAGTGCAGTATTTACTGCACATTAACTTGTTGGAGATTTTGTAATTTCAAATTATAAATAGTTGTGACACCGCCGGTGCCACACAGATTGTGCTTAAATATTTTGAACCAGGGCACACGTTCATGTCAGCTGATTCTTTTCACCACATTGTGGAATAATCTTTGCGAAAGAAAGGCAAGGTTTATGATTTTAGGGATTTCGTCAACGCGGTTACAGAGTCACTCAAGTCGGGGAAGGTAGTATCTAAAATAATGGAGGTTACAGATTTCTACTACTTAAAATCACAAGTCGCACAAAAAAAATGAAGGATAACGAGGGGAACGAGGTTTACTTAAGAGACATACTTGAAGTTCTGGTCCAAAGTGGAAAGTACTGCGTTTTCTACAAAAAAGATTTTGACGAAACTGACTGTAAGCAGATGTTTTGCTTAAAATCAAAAACTTTGTCAATCTTTACTCAAAAAACGGGCCCTAAAGGTATCGATTTAAGAAGGAAGCAAAATATAATAAAACAATTAGGTTCCTAATGCCTGAAAATGGGTTGTTATTTTGGAAAAATCTCCCCGTTCCCAAAAACGGTACAAACGAAGTACCTACTTGAATTTGAGGTAGACGAGTAAAATACAGTACTTCATACAAACAGTGAAGACTGATTACTGTTATTTTATTTTTTATCTTACTATATTACTTAATAATACTTATTAATTAGTTTGTTTCGTTTTTTTAATGTTTAATTCTATTGCTTCACTTTATCTGTACGTTATTGTTTCATATTTTCTGACTATTATTTTTGTAAGACAAAAATGCTCATTTAGTAATTAGTTATGTTTAGAAGAAAGATTATTTCTGCATGAGAAATACCATGTGATTTACGTTTTATGGTGCATTTACTAGTGAAGATTATCAAAATCTTGTAAAGACTGATAATATTGTTGACTGATAATCATCATCATCATCATCATTTCAGCCGAAAGACGTCCACTGCTGGACATAGGCCTCCCCCAAAAGGGGGGGGGGTTTACCATAATCGCCACGCTTGGCAGGCGGGTTGGCGATCGCAGTATGGTATGGTAGTGGAATGCATAGAGAACGCTGCTGCCCATTCTCCGGTACGCCCCTTAGTCGCCTTTTACGACACCCACGGGAAGTATGGGGTGGTGCTATTCTTTAAGTCACACAGACAATATTTATGACTGATAATATTTTCATATTATTGTTGTTTGAAACAATTTGCACTGTTAGGTTGTACAGACGCCAGCACATCAAGCTACTACAATCTGTCAAATTTCTTTAATAGATTTTCAATTTTATCGCTAAAGCACAAGGTTCAAGGTTGAATGGGAAACTTTGACAGTTTCGGGTAGCTTGATGTGCTGGCGTCTGTACAATGTTTTGATAAATAGTTTTAATAGCTTATTCAAGCAAATTTGATTAAGAAAGTACACATTTTTACTACTTTATTATTTACTACAAGTGACTTCATTTCTTTAAAAAAAAACAGATTAAATAGCAGTATTTTCAAAATATTACTGCACTTTAGTTAGTAATAATCGCAGAAAAAAGTCTAAACTGCAGTAATAACACAATTTACTGCATTTTAATGGGGTTTCAAAAGGATTTTGTAAAAAAACTTTGTGTAGTAATAGGGGCTAAAAAATAAAAATGGCCATAATTATAGTTTTTATCAAAAAAACTAACGTAACAATGTTTAGTATTTTAGTTTTCTACATGTCCTTTCACCATGCATTCAAGGTTTTAGCTAAAAGTCTCTTTAAGATATATTTTTATGAATTCTAAACTTTACGCGCGTTTTTCTCGAATTCGTGTTTTTGCTGTTACTGCACTTTAGGTTCGGGAGGGCAGTACTGGAAATGGGCGTTGTCCTTTCAGAACATCCAACGGACCTTGGTTTTTTTCTTCGTATTTTTAACAATGTCGAAAACAAATAATAATTAGTAATTACTAGCTGCGTCCCGCGGTTGCACCCGCGTAAATATCGAATGGGAATATCGGGATAAAAAGTAACCTATATGTTAATCCACGGTGTCAACTACCTCCATACCAAATTTTATCAAAATTGGTCCAGCCGTTTGAGCGTGAAGAAGTAACAAACATATAAACACACACACACACTCACAAACTTTCGCCTGTATAATATTAGTGTGATTGGTTTTAAGCATTGCTATTTCACTTGGAATTTCTAAAATTATGCACATATAAAGTTATTCATATATAAAAGATTTTTTTATCATTATCTTCTCAACCAAAGCACCTGTCATCTAATCTCTTCACCACCTTTGGTTGACTGACAGAGAAGGAAGGTATTAAGTCCGCCTGTGCACCTTATAAATATGCGAAAAGTTTAAATAAATAAATACATTTTTGTCGTGACTGTGCCTAATTCTTTCAAGCTGATAAACTGGGCAGCGCAACATTTCACAATTCTCAATAGCCCAGGTGGTATTTGGACGATGGAAACATGTAATTTTCCCCATAGACCAATTGGTCAAATTTCAGTTGGTCCCTGGAGCACCGACGGTCTCTCGGCATCTGTTTGATTTTTTTTTTTCTGTTTGACCTTATAATAATTTTTTTTCTAAGTGGTATTACTGTAACTACATATTATGTGTCTGTACTGTTGTTTGATGTTTTATTTTAATGTGGGAATTGCGTGATACCTTAACCCTTCCAAATGTGTCAAGTTTATTTTTGTTAGCGCCCCTTTAATTTGGGGTTGAGAATAGAACCACAGTGTCGGTTTGTACCGTCTTGCAATATTTGTACAAATCACGATACATGAAGTGGTAATTAATTTCTGCAGTTTCAATGAAACGTCTCGTATTCTATCTCTCCAAATACCGTAATATCTAAAGATAGAGCGTAGACTAATCTTTATCGTATTATGGATGCAATAAAGCTTAGTAAACAAAGCATTCTCGTAATGTACATTACGAGACTGCTTTGTTTGTTAAAATCAATTTACACCTGTTTCAAAAACTATCCGATGTAAAAAAGAATCCAATGCGTTCTCAATATATGAATAAACTGTGCGACAGAAAATGCAGAACCGCTTTAATGGAAAAGAGCTTTTTTGGCATAGCTCCCAAAATTTATAATAAAATACCCGATAGCATAAAAAATTACCCCTATTAAACCCCGCTATTAGTTGAAAAATGTTATTATATTGTAGAAGATTTTATAAATGATAATTTTTAATATTTCGTGTGCAATGATGTATTTTTTTTTTATTTAAGAAATCTGTTTATATTTTTAGGTTATCTTTAATAGATTTTATTTAGATATTTAATTAATTATAAATTTATTTTTCTTTTTGTAAGTATTTAATTTCGTATTTTTCTGTTAGGTAGTTTTTTTTTTACTGATTGCTTTTATTTTTTTTATATTTGTACGCCTTCACGGCAAGACATAGCGCCCATATTATTAACCTAAGACCTTTATGTAAATACCTATGTTTCACAAATAAATATTCTGATTCTGATTCTGAAAAAAGGTGTAACAAAATAAACGCAATTCCTAAAAGTAGTTTGTTCGTAATTGACTACTGAATCGAATCCAACCAGCCCGCGAAATTCAAAATTTCTTGCGTTTTTTGCAATTTGCAGGCCAGTGCTAGGTTGTATGTTGATTAAAATATTATTCGCGGCTGTAAGACGTATGTAGTTACAGAATTATAATAATCAAAATCACCAATACAACCCTCCAACTTCATAAAGGTGTAAGAACAAAAAAAAAACAGATAAAGTAATTCTAACAGCTTTATGAACTTAGAGCGTTTTATTGATGATTTTCATGATTATAATTCTGTACCTATATATGTCTTACAACCGCGAATAATATTTTAATCAACATACAACCTAGCACTGGCCTGCAAATTGCAAAAAACGTAAGAAAATTTGAATTTCGCGGGCTGGTTGGAGCATTCACCTTAATATAGGAACTTTAAAATTACCTAATCGCCGTCCCCGGCGAATAAAGTGGTAATCGTAAAAACTAAATTTTACAGGAAAAATAAAAACAGTTTTTTGTGAATATCTCAATAACTAACATACGTATCGGAATTGTGTAAATACCAAAAGAAAGGTGATTTTTAACAACATAATTGTTTACTATATTAAATAATTATAACTTTCATAGAAATGAGTTATTAATTAAATTAAATTTACCATGAATTAAAGACACAAACTTAAACTGTAAAGTGACATTACGATACTATTCGCGTAAAATCTCATGTAAAACGTTACCGTAATAATGGATTGCTATGTTATTGTCTGATAAATGAGGGATTTTCTTTTTCTTTTTTTTTTAACGCTTCCCTAGTTGCTGGATAGATGGCGCTGAACTTGGTAAGTTACTGCAAGGAACGGAAGTTACATAATTTTTTTATTAATTCACTTGGATGTAATTTTAAGATCGTAAAACGAAAGCAAACGAAACTGTCACTCAACGAGCGTATATGACGTGACGCAATGTTTTTTTTCTAAGCGTTTTGACTTTGGCATCTAGTAACATAGTCAGTTTAACGCCATCTTCAGGGTTCTTGGGAACTATTTTTTTTTTAAATACTGAAAAGAAAAACCTCTCATTGTGATAGGAACCCATATCGTAATGTACTATTACCATTTTATTCGCTGACAAACAATCAATTACAGATTACAGTAATAGCAATTTACGTGTGTATTCCATGGAAAACGTATTATACTAACTGGAGGCAAGTATCTAATACTGAATAAATATTTTGTACGTGTAGAAGGTGACGTGCGAAGAAATAAAAGGAATTTGTCTAATTATTTTTTATTTATACATAATTAATAACAACTGTTTGTAAAAATCAACAAATTAGGAACTATCAACTTAAATTGAATACTTAATTCTTTATTATTAAGAAGCAGTTACCCTGTGTAGCTCTACTCCTCGTCGTCTACATGTTCAGAGACTTCAGAGTCTGAAAGTTTGCTCGGGTTAGCCTCACAGCTCCTGAGGGGGTCATTAAACGCATGGTAGTGTTGTGGGATTGCATCGCTGGTATACAAACTTAAAAAACTGCATGTACCGCTTTACTTAAGGGTATTTGCTGATTATAAGCTTGCTTCAAATGCAAACAGACTGATTCATTTCTGTTGCAATTGAGGCTGTCGATCTTCGCCCTCGCCTGTGTCTAGTTATTTGCAACTCCGTTTCTAGTTCCAAATACTCTTCGAAGTTATACTTGAATTGAAGAATTAAATAGGACACCCTCACTTCCATTATTTTTGCCCATTTAATTTTGTTTCCTTCAGTGTCGTTTAGCCAGTTTTCCCACCAATCAGGCTTTTTATATGATAAAAGTCACGCTGCTTCATCTCATGGACCTTATATTTCTTTCCGGTCACTTTTGCATTCATGATGATGTTGTAAACTTGGTCAGTATGTACCTGATACTTTATTTTTCATGGTCCTTTCTATGCATGAATGCATGCTATCACCTTCGTTCTGGCCGTGGCCAGCCTCAAAAAACCTGTGGGTTATATTTTGTTGGTCATAAGCTCTTAAGGCGTAAATGTATAATGCAATAATGTATCTGTTTTTGTTCTGACCAGCGCAGCGCAGCCATTGGAATAAAAAGATAAATTTTTGATACCTTGGAGTCCTTCTTGCTCGATGAACTTCATTAGGCAACTGCCTATTTTAATTGATCCTCTTTTGGGAATAGACAGATGCCAGACAAAGCAATGACCAAATTTGCGCAGTGAGTCGTAGACAGTAAAATTATATACGGGGTATTTCCTCTTGTAGTGAAAAATCCCCACTTCAGACTGAGGACCTTTTCTAGATCAAAAATGGCAATTGTGGTAGGTACTTCTTTCGTCCACTACAGCTTTCTTCTTCTTTTAACTGGCGTACTTTATTCTTACTCATCAAATCTTCTCTAAACATAGTTTCTAGACTAATTTTGGTTATCTCATTTGCTTGAGCATGTTGGGAGCAGATTCCGCAAAAATCTTTCTTTGTATTGAAAAAAAAAGTAATTAAACTGTGTTTTAAAAGTGTAAGTATTCATAATGTCGCTTTATAGCCTTGTGTTCTGCAGAATAATGTTAATTGGGGAACCAGAGTTCATACAATCGGAACACAAAGCGACTCTATTTGTCAGAGCACCTAAACATTTCTAACATGTACCGATTGTATGACGAAAGAAGTTCCACAATTGCCATTTTTGATCTAGAAAAGGTCCTCAGTATCCCTCACTGAAGTGGGGATTTTTTCACTACAAGAGGAAATACCCCGTATATAATTTTACTGTCTACGACTCACTGTGCAAATTTGGTCACTGTTTTGTCTGGCATCTGTCTATTCCCAAAAGAAGATCAATTGAAATAGGTAGTTGCCTAATGAAGTTCATCGAGCAAGAAGGACTCCAAGGTATCAAAAATTTATCTTTATATTCCAATGGCTGCGCTACGCAAGTCAGAACAAAACAGATACATTTTTGCATTATACCTTTACGCCTTAAGAGCTTATGACCAACAAAATATAACCCACTGGTTTTTAGAGACTGGCCATGGCCAGAACGAAGGTGATAAGTGTTATGTTGCTACTAGTATTGTTACTGTTAAATAAAACTCAGACACGTCCGTTCTATAGCACCGTATAATCGAGACTGCTTGTACAATTACCCACAATACACTACACTCCTCTATACTTAATTTAAGGTATAATTCCGTATAATAAACAATCAACTTAATATCTAGTAAATAACTTATTCTAAAACTTGTATGTTGGAGGCTTGACTACCCTACACTGTCTAACCCGGCGAGTCTGAGACGGCAATGCGCGCGCAGCGTCCGCGAGTGAGGGCGGGCTAGGCTTAGGTGAACTCATCTCCTTTTCTGGAGTTACAAAACAATCCTCCCGTTGGCGTTGGTGGTTCTGTCCCTTCCGACCGCTGCGACCGGACCGTACCCGATGGTGATACCGGAATGTTATGCTTAGGAAGAATATTATCTTTGTCTACCGTCGGACAAACTAACGAGCTCCTTGATTTACGCCTTAACTGGTCGATATGTCTATGTACTACGTTACCACTGTCATCCGTCACTTTATAGTCCGTATTACCTAACACGCCAGTCACTTTCCCAGGTTGCCATTTTTCCCCTTTTAGATACTGCCTGTACCAGACTTCCTCCCCTACATCCATACTCCTATCAGATCCTCCTTTGGTATCTATTTGCCGCTGTTGACAACGCTGTACCTTGGCCATCTGATCTGGCATTAATAAGTCCAAGTGTGTTCGTAGACGTCTACCCATTAGCAACATAGCAGGACTTTCCCCTGTTGTGCAATGTTCGGTGTTCCGATAATACAGTAAGAACTTGTTGAGTGCTTTGTCTATATTCTTATTCTCATTGTACGCTTTTTTTTACTACCCTTTTTACGGTTTTTACTGCATTTTCGGCTGCACCGTTAGATGCGGGATGGTAGGGCGCTGTGAAAATATGTTCTACACCGTCTAATTTTAAAAAATCCTTAAATTCGCGGCTCGTAAAGGGTGGTCCATTATCACTGACGACTTGTTTTGGAATTCCAAATCTACCCCACAATTCTGACAACTTACCTATAGTTGTCACCGCCGCCGTACTAGGAACTGGGAAAACTTCTATCCACTTGGACTTAGCGTCTACAACTACTAGATAAGTTTTCCCGTAGATAGGGCCCATGAAGTCGAGGTGTAGACGCGCCCAGGGGCTCGCGGGCCAGGGCCAGGCGCGGGGCGCGTTTTGCGGCGGTGCGTCCGCCTGCGCCGCGCACACGACGCAGGCGCGACACGTCGCCTCAACCGCTTCGTCTATGCCGCCCCACCACACGTAACTGCGTGCTATAGCTTTTGACTTAATTATACCCATATGGGGCTCGTGTATAATGTTTAAAACTTTTATTCGACATTTTTCCGGTATGACTACTCTGTGACCCCACATGATGCACCCGAGTTCTTCATACAATTCCTTTCGTCTATTGTAATATGGTTTTAACCCATCAATATCACATTCGGTTGGCCACCCGTCTCTAATGTATCTGAGAACCCTTCCTAATAGCGGATCTGTAATTGTTTGTTTTTTTATTTCCGTGTAATCTAATAACAGCGCATCTTGCGCGAAATGTAGGTACGTTTGTTCCGGAACCGGTACTAAACTGTTTTTCTGTCTACTGTTGGGTAGTCTTGATAACGCATCCGCACAATTATCTTTTGTGTTTACGTATTCTATATCGTAGCTATAGGCTGATAGTATTATAGCCCACCGCTGCATCCTACTAGCTGTCATGCTAGGAATTCCCGTGTTTGGCCCAAATATGGAAACCAACGGTTTATGATCAGTTCGTAAGACAAAACGCCGCCCATATAAATACTGATGGTATTTCTTTATACTGAAAATGATAGCGAGTGCCTCACGATGGATCTGGGAATAATTTTTCTCTGCATCGCTGAGTGTGCGCGACGCGTAGGCAACGACGCGCTCGCCGCGCGGCCCTGGCTGCGTGAGCACTGCACCGAGCCCGCGCGCACTTGCGTCACAAGTGACTATCAATGGTTTACCCGGGTCATAGTGACACAGAACGTTGGCACTTGTTAACATCTTCTTTACTTTGGCGAATGCTTGTTCGCATTCCCTACACCATACCCATTCCCTTCCCTTCCGCAGAAGATTATATAATGGGGAAAGCGTTGCGCTGAGGTTTTTAATAAACCTACCGAAAAAATTTACTGTTCCTAAAAATGACCTCAGTTCTGATACATTCCGAGGCTGCTCCATATTATTAATTGCTTCAATTTTCGATTTATCTGCCTTTATTCCTTCTCTCGATATTATATAACCCAAGTAAGTCACCTCCTCTGCTAAAAAGACACATTTGCTCTTTTTTAATTTTAGCCCGTTATCTAATAAACGTTGGAAAACTAACTTTAGGGCGTCTATATGTTCCCTTTCCGTTTTCCCTCCTATGATCACGTCGTCTAAAAACACTTGTACGTTGGGTATACCACTCAATATGTTTATCATAATGCGCTGGAATATACCTACGCTCGAGGATAACCCGTAAACAAGCCTGTTGTACTGAAATAGCCCGCGGTGCGTGTTTATTACTGTATATTTTTTTGTTTCATCCAGTTCTATTTGGTTGTAGGCTTGTGACAGATCGATTTTACTGTAATACCTATTTCCATTTAGATTTACTAAGACATCCTCAATTTTAGGCAGTGGGTAACGATCGACCAGTAAAGACGGATTCAATGTGGCTTTATAGTCTGCACAAATTCTAAGTGAGCCATCGGGCTTATTGATAGGTACCAGCGGGGAGGCCCAGTCGGAGCAGTCGACAGGCTCGATGACGCCGGCCCGCAGCATGGCGTCCAGTTCGGCGTCGACGCGCTCGCGCAGCGCGTACGGCATCGGCCGCGCGCGGTGGAACACCGGCACCGCACCCTCCCTCACGCGCAGAGTCGCCTTGCCGCCACTGTACCGCCCCAGCCCGCCGCTGAATAATTCTTTATATCTGTGGATTAAATTTTCGACTTCTGTATTTGTGTGTTCACAACTCACTTGATTCAGTAAGTCACAATTAAATTTAGGTATTATTATGCCTAATTCTCCCAGCCACTGCCTTCCCAGTAGGGAAGCCGTACCGCCTTCTATGACAAACAATTCTAAACATTTACTAAGTTCATTGTAGGGTAAGGCCGCGGATTTTGCCACTTTTTGAAAAAAAAATATGTCCCAAATTTTGACTGCTCATAAAAAATAAAATGCTTGGTAAATTGCAATGAAAATATCATAATAGATTAGATCATTCATAAACTCTTAGGATCTATTCTCAAACTGAATGTAAGTCATACAGTTTATAAAATACAATGACTTAAATCAGTTCGCACCCCCAAATTTCGTCAAAAACACCGTGTCTTTTTGGTTCGGCCACCCATTTGAAGCTATAAAACTTTTTTTCCTTCTAAGAAAAGTCTAATTATTTGTGAATATCTGAAATCTCTAAAAGTTAAGCTGCTATAACTTGGTTTTCATATCGTTAATTATGCGATTTTCGTTTAATTATCACTATTCAAACATTTGTCTCCATACTTTTACTTGTATGTTACTATTTTCTATGTTACCAAAGTTTGGCTTCTAGTTATTTAAAACAGATAGTGACAGTTTTTAGTAATTTTACTGGCAATACTGACTGTGCAGGCAACGGATTTAAAAAACAAAAGACGCAATTTTGTCGTCTCTGGAGTGTTGTCAAAGTGTACACGTGTGTTTCGGCAGCGGATTTTTATTGTGAATTTTGGCGATTTCAAAGGTAAATAACAGATTTTATTACACACATCTTACATATTACTATGCGCGAGTGACTTAGAAGTGAGTGATTATGTGTCTTTGTTTCAAATTCGGCTCGGTTTTGAAATTATGCTTATTTAAAACCTCGAAAATTGCGCTTACACGTTACTTCTATGTTGCTTCTATGTTACTAGTAACGTTGATTGTATGTTACGGTAACGTTGAAGTGTTGTAAAGGTTTGTGCATATCGTTGATTATTATATTTTACCTTTTACACGGCAAGGTAACTCTTGTAAAAAAAACTTCCCTACTTAATATTTGCTCGAGGTTTTCACCAAGTAGAGTAGCGTTTTCTGAAGTTCAAGATGGCTAATACTTCACTTACTGGCACATAAAATACATAATCACTTAACGGTTGAGTAACACATTTGCCACCTTATTTGTAATTTAGGAGCCAGCGTTTCTAATGGCAGGTCTAAAGAAAAACAAAATTACGCGCACCCGTACGTACGCCTTCTTCAGCATCCGCACCTCGAGTGGAGAGATACGAAAATACGTGTTGCGAAACGAGTAGTCTGACTGAATTAGTGCCTTTAACCTTAACTTTTTTGATTCAGTTCACTTTTCTAATTGACGTCTAACCAATATAAACTTTTTCACAGGTGCCGTTGACTGCGACTGAAAGATAAAAAAAATACAGAGACAACATATAAACCGAAAATCCTCAAAAATATGAAGAAATACGAAGAACAGCTACAAGAAAGATCTGCACGAATTAATAGATTTGTTATTATTGCTGTGATTTAATAATTTAATTACCTACCTACTTTCTAATTAAGAAAGACATGACTATTTTAAATTTCTTAGAAGACTTTTTAATAAACAGTAATTATTAATATGTTATTGTTATAATTAAAAGATAATGAATGTGTGATTCCAAAAAAATGCTAATTTCTGATAACTTTATCTAAATAGATTTTTTATGTTCCTAGGTACAGCACATCAAGCTATTACAATTTTTAATATTTCTTTAATAGATTTTCAACTTTATTGCTAAAGCATTAGGTTCAAGGTTGATTGGGATTTGACAGTTTCGGCTAGGTTGATGTGCTGGCGTCTACGTCTGTACCTATTTTATAAGATTGTTCTCATTTTTGTTATTTTATTATACACCATTGATCTCATTGTGTGTAGCTTAGTTTCTAGGTTTAAAACATAATATTATCTCTAATGAATGTTATTTAGTGCCTTTTATCGCAAGAAGAGTTTTTGATAAATATATCACAATAAATATCTTGTTACTACACTTACATAAATCTATGTTTTTGTTTTCCTGATAATGTTCCCTTAATTTGGTAAGTGGTCAAATTGTCATGGCTGTGATAATTGCGAACACCTTTTTCTGATCACGCGCACTTAGCATATTTTTCTGTTAACATCGAAACATTCACAGTTATCAAAATGTTTTGGTCCTAGCACGTCGCAGAACTTACTCCTTTTTTTGAAGTCGGTTAAAAATACGACATTATGCAATAAGCCTTACAAATATTATGAGTTACTTTCGCGTTGTTTCTACGTTACTGTAACATAGAAGTTGTATGTTACAAAGTGGCAAAATCCGCGGCCTTACTTACGATACAATCGTACTGTTGGCTTAATTATACCTACTGGTTTTATTTTTGTGCCGTCATAAAATTTAAAAATAGTGTTATGTTTTTCAATCGGCAAGTAACTAAAATATTTATCATACATAGACTTGCTAATACATGAAATAGCAGTACCCGTATCTATTTCCATCGGAATAATTCTGTTGTCTATTTCAATAGACAAACTTACTGGTTTGTAGTCGTTCAAGCATAAGTGATGTAATTCTTCCTCAATGTCCCCGCCGATGTCCTCACTCAGACTGCTGCTCGGCCTTGCCGAAGTGCAGGCGGCCCCGCGCCGGGCCTGATGTTGCCGCCGGCCGGTGTCGGTCCCCTCCTCGCGATGCTCCAGATGCTCCCCAGTTCGGGCACACCCGTCGCAAATGTCCCACTTGTTGACACTTGCTGCATTCGTAGTTCCGGAAACGACATGTTTCTTGAGCATGATTGTAAGCTCCGCAAGCCGAACAATTATTTTTCTGCATTCCTCCGCTTCGTATGTTGCCGCTCGTGCCGCTGCGCATGCCGACGTCACGCGCTGTCATCGAGCTAGCGCGTGCGCTCCGCCCGCCGCCGCCGCGACCCCCTCGGTTCCCCGATCGCCCGGTCCCCGCCGAGTTGAGCGCATGGATACCCCCGGCTGCCCCCGCCGTACCCTCGCTGTGTGGTGCTTCC
The DNA here is from genome assembly GCA_916614155.1 of Mesoligia furuncula. Taxonomy (NCBI): domain Eukaryota; kingdom Metazoa; phylum Arthropoda; class Insecta; order Lepidoptera; family Noctuidae; genus Mesoligia; species Mesoligia furuncula. The sequence continues at coordinate 25,248,518 of OU744793.1, forward strand.
ACAGCCGCCGCGTCCCGTTCCGCTGCTTCTAAAGAGGTTGCCAGTTTCACTGCCTCTGCATACGATATCGTATCCTCCGCAAATAACCTCTGTCGGATAATGTCGCTGCGTAACCCACACACGAATTGGTCTCGTAGGTTATCGTTAAGATTAGATTCAAACTTGCAAAATCTAGATAGCTTCTTGAGTTCCGCTGTATAGGTAGCGATATTTTCTTCTTGCCCCTGTCTCCTCTGTCTAAAACGGTATCGCTCCGCTAATGACGATGGTTCCGGTTGAAGGTGCTGACGTAACAAGTTGACCGCGTGCTCATACGATAATGTCGACGGCTTGCTCGGACTGGCCAAATTAACTAGAAGTTCATAGGGCTCGTCCCCCATTACGGCTATCAGAGTAGGTAATTTCAAGTCACCTGACACGTCATTTGCCGTAAAATACATTTCTAAACGGTCGATGTATGATGACCACACCCCCGTTTTCATATCGAAAGCGCTCACTTTTCCGATAGACATTTTGACGTTACGATCACAGTTCCCGCGGACACAGTTTTTGCACCGATAACACCAATTATCGTCCACACGTATTTCCCTTGTTTTCCGTATTAATCCTCGTCGCCACTGTTATGTTGGTACTAGTATCGTTACTGTTAAATAAAACTCAGACACGTCCGTTCTATAGCACCGTATAATCGAGACTGCTTGTACAATTACCCACAATACACTACATTCGTGCATAGAAAGGACCATGAAAAATAAAGACAGTATTAAATACTTCCGACCAAGTTTACAACATCATCATGAATGCAAAAACGACCGGAAAGAAATATAAGGTCCATGAGATGAAGCAGCGTGACTTTTATTATATAAAAAGCCTGTTTCGTGGAAAAAGACGGCTAAAAGACACTGAAGGAAACAACATTAAATTGGCAAAAATAATGGAAGTGAGGGTGTCCTATTTAATTCTTCAATTCAAGTATAACTTCGAAGAAGAGTATTTGGAACTAGAAACGGAGTTGCAAATAACTAGACACAGGCGAGGGCGAAGACCGATAGCCTCAATTGCAACAGAAATGAATCAGTCTGTTTGCATTTGAAGCAAGCTTATAATCAGCAAATACCCTTAAGTAAAGCGGTACATGCAGATTTTTTAAGTTTGTGTACCAGCGATGCAATCCCACAACACCACCATGCTTTTAATGACCCCCTCAGGAGCTGTGAGGCTAACCCGAGAGTACTTTCAGACTCTGAAGTCTCTGAACATGTAGACGACGAGAAGTAGAGCTACCCAGGGTAACTGCTTCTTAATAATACACAAGTGTAGGTAGTTACTATTCGAATACTCCCATAACAAGACGGGACGGTGAACGGCACGACCGGCGAGAGATCAGGCGCAGAACCGACTATTTTACGTACTCTTCCGATAGCACGGATCATCTTTTTTGTCGTACAGTCAGGTGATCAGCCTGCTAGGTCCTAGCCCAACTAGAAACAACACCTAAAGTTGCTGTTCCCCGCGGGAATCGTACCCGCGTCCTCCAGATCGAGAAGGTAGCAGCACTCTTGCCACTAGACCAAGGCGGTTTTAGTGACCCGTTATCTTTAGAGCTCAGTTAGTTTACGCTGTTATTAAAAATGTTATAACATGTTATGGTTTGTAACGCAGAACGGAGGAAATAATGCTGCCATTATTTCCTTAGTGTAAGGCAGAATTATCACAGCGTAAATCGTTAAATCGATTACAGAAAAAATGTTAATGAAAGGATACAGTAATCAATATTTACCTTCTTTAATTTTTAATGAAATATATCGTAAAAAACTTAACGATTCTAAAATAAAATTGTCTGTTACAGAATAAAATTGTATTAAGCTGTACGCAAATTATGTCGAATATTTTTCCCGCGAATACAATGGTAAGAGCATATTACTGGAAATGTAACGTATCGGAAGTATTGTAATAGTCGCTAACAATTTTATTCGTTGCCATAAGTCTATAAAGTATACACATAAATAACATTGTTAAATTAATTACAATACACATAAATATTTTGTATCTTCTGAGATAACCGTAGGAAATGTTTGAAAAAAATTGACAAAGTGTAATCGGACCTCTAAATATCGAATATGCAATAAAGTTAAAACTATCGTAATAGTACATTACCATTTTATTCGTCGGGGACGGCGCTATGTATTTTCCATACTGACCGCCGATTGAGCTAAAGTAAATTAAAACTTATTTCAAGGCAATAAGACTCTTAATAATAACAGTAAGCTTTAAAATTAATAAGTTTTGCTCATTATAATATTCTTTTCACTTAATAGGTACTCTAATTGGGGTGTATGAGGTCATGCATTAATTATGTTGCATATTGTATAGATACTTATCTTGTACTTACTAACCCCCTAATTAATAAACGTTGTATAACGTCTGTATAGTTCCACAACGCTTTGTCTTCTTCTTTCGAAAGTCAAATCACTGACTACTGAAAGAGAGAAATCGGTGAGTAACTATTCATCTGATATTATACTTTTTTTAGTAAGGGGGTAATACTATGAATGCGATAGTTAGTGTCTATCTGTTATCTTTACACGCTTCAACAGTTTGACACGGCTGAATGAAACGGACATTATAAGTATCGCACCTCCGATAAAATAGGGTTACAACTCGAAAACCTGGATTTTTAGAAAAGCGAAAATAAACTCACGGATTTGTTAATCAGTCTTTATTCTTAGACTATTATTATTATGTGATCTAAGTGAAGAAGTGAAAACAAAACACAAACAGAATACTTTGCCATCACTCACTGACATATCGGATATACATTAAAACCGAGTACATCCCGAAGACAGCCGAAAACATCCGAAGCAGGTATTTTTAGGGTTCCGTATAAAAACGGAACCCTATTACTAAGACTTCGCTGTCTGTCCGTCTGTCCGTCTGTCCGTCTGGCCGTCTGTCCGTCTGTCCGTCTGTCCGTCTGTCCGTCTGTCCGTCTGTCCGTCTGTCCGTCTGTCCGTCTGTCCGTCTGTCCGTCTGTCCGTCTGTCCGTCTGTCCGTCTGTCCGTCTGTCCGTCTGTCTGTCTGTCTGTCACCAGGCTGTATCTCAAGAACCGCGATAGCTAGACAGTTGAAATTTTCACAAATTATGTATTTCTGTTGCCGCTATAACAACAAATACTAAAAACAAAATAAATTAAATATTTAAGGGGGGCTCCCATACAACAAACGCGATTTTTTTGCCCTTTTTTGCTCGATATCAAAAATGGCAACAGGTAGGCACTTGAAATATTCACTAAATACTCAGTTGTATTTTAACTTTAATAATAAATAATAATAATAAAATAAAATAAATATTTAAGGGGGGCTCCCATACAACAAACATGTTTTTTTCGGCGTTTTTGCCTTGTGGTACGGAACCCTTCGTGTGCGAGTCCGACTCGCACTTGGCCAGTTTTTTTAATCGTCTTATAAACAAAACACGCGCGGTGTCGCTTACGATAACAGTGGTTTTTTCCCATCTAAAAAAACGCACCCAAAGAAGTTTTCACTTCAAAAACTATTTGCAAACACATGTAACAATTTGAAACTAACCATTTCACCAACCACTGTGTTCCAGTCTTCATTACAATACAAAATTACGGAGCGTAAGTGGCGCCACCGCGGCATTTTTAAGAACTAAATTTCACCGCAGAGTTGTCTTTTTTCTAACTAGATGGCGTTGGGATCGAGTTAGATCTCGCTATGGTTTCGTTACCGCGGTATGGTTGGGTCGTCCGGACGAATTTTTGAATTTAACTTTGCGCAGAGGCAATATCGTAACCAATGAGGTTAATCCGAGGTGCGATTATTGCTAGTTGAAAACTTTACCAATACCCCGCCGTGTGGACGTGAAATACCGTCCGCGATGGCAATTTTTGAATGGCCGTAGTTGGCCTGAGAATTCCAACCAATGACCACCAACAAAATAATATAGAGACGAAAGAATAACGTGAATCAGGAGGTAGTGCTGTTTATTGGTGAGGGACCACCAGATGACCAGGACATGATTGGGGAGATGTGAGGACCAGTACATTTTTTGATAGTTCGCTATTCAAGATAATAATACTATTTTGTCTGTGTGGTGCCCCAATTGGGGGATGCCTATGTCCAGCAGTGGACGTCTTTCGGCTGAAATGATGATGATGATGAATACTATTTTATCCGTGTTTTTATTTAGCGATTTTTTTTAATGTCATCGATTTTTCTGTAGCTTAATAAGTTACTACCACAGATATAGATAGACCTAGATAACGCAAGTATCACGAACTGTATGAAAACCAAGCGTGCCATTTTTTGACAACCTACTATGACGTCACAAGCACTATTTAGTGATGGGAAAATCAAATCGATTCAAAGACGCCGGCCGCGTGCGGCACCCGTCTCGCCCTCACCCAGCCAGTAGTACCCTGAGTACTGCTGACTGGGTGAGCGCAAAGCGCAAAAGTGGCAGCTTACGATTTTTGTGCGTAAGCTGGGCACGCGAAGTAGTTGCTCTTGCGTTATCTAGGTTGTTACCGGCCAAACCCGATTTTAGGATGAACTAGTTTCGCCTAGGCCCTTATTCTCATTCGCTCGCTCTTGCATCGTAAGTCGACGTGGCCCCGCTTCGCGGGGCTCATATTTCTGTGTAAAGGGTTTAAAGTAACCTAACCAAACATAACCTCGAGGTGCAATCCGCTCGCTCTTGCATCCTACGTCGCCTATCGACTGATCGCAATCATGCAACCAGCGTAGGGAGAACTGATTTGGCCTAGGCGAAACTAGTTCATCCTAAAATCGGGTTTGGCCGGTAATATATCTATATCTGTGCTTACTACTCACCATACCAATAATTTTATAGTTTTATTGTGTCAATGCAAAAAATGCAGGATTTCTCTGAGTACCTACTTTATTTTACACTACCTTCTACCCAGGCTTCGCCCGCGTTGGTGTCGGTGACTATCCCACGGGAACATTCTACCGGGACAAAATATATATTAAGATACTCCATAATATGAGCTATCTGCCAGTGAAAGTCCCGTCAAAATCGGTCCAGCCATTCAGACAAAAATAAAAAAAAAATGTTATACGTAGCGTACTTTGATTCAGTAAAAAAACCGGCCAAGTGCGTGTCGGGCCACGCACAGTGTAGGGTTCCGTAGTAGCCCTTTATCACAATGTAGTACGATTCTGTTGTTTTTTATTCTTATAAGTATTACTTATTTAATATTAAAAAAATATATTTTTCAATGCAAGTCTTTACCCGTTATAAACAAGCAACTACTTCATCTTTGTCACTTTAAAAGATTAATTCTAAGGATTTTGTATTTGGTACAAAATTATCCAACACCCAAGTTCAACGACTATTACTGCTAAACTAATAAAGTTATCTCAATCGTTATACTTTCCCTTTAAAGATCGTGAAATGCACTATCATCGTAAATTTTTCCAGATTTTTCAAGCCAGCAGTTTAGGTTTTAGAGGGGGGGACGCCCTACTGAAACAAAAAATTGCACTTTAAAGTTTAATATTTCGTAAATGGTGCATTAAATCGAAAAATTATTTTAGCAACCCCCAAGTCATTTTAGAAGACCTATTCAACGATACCCACACGATGGGGTAGACGACGAAAAAAATATTCATCCCCACTTCACGTGTAGGGGGCTACCCTAAAAAAAATATTTTCAACATTTTTATTTTACCACTTTGTCGGCGTAATTAATATACGCACTCCTACAAAATTACAGCTTTCTAGTACTAAAGGTCTCTTAGAAAAACCTCGGACAGACAGACAGACAGACGGACTTGACGAAACTATAAGGGTTCTTTGTAGGAACTACGGAACCCTAAAAAGCTGTTATTTTGAAATTACAAACAGACACTTCAATTTTATTTATTTGTATAGAAATAGATTTAGCGTGGAGAGATTTGAAATTGAATTCTGTTATTTAGTGTAATTTCGGATACCTACCTACTTTATTGATATTCGTTAGTATCCGAAGGTTCGGTTTCGATTACGGCTGAAAATAGAAGAGTACCTAGTTGAATATTTGGTTATGGTTATGGTTTCGGCTGAAAATCGTGCTTCGGTCGGCCACTAATATTTGTGACGTCGTATAAATATTCGGCTTACAAATAACGGCAAACATAGTCTTTATTTTTTTTTTATAGCCCCTGTTTTTACACCCACCTATATATTTTCTATATATTTTCTAAATAAATATTTTGACTAATATGAATTACCATTTGTGCCTCTTGGACATTCTTTGGACACTGCCGGTCGATTCTGTAAAAATTTCACAGTGAAAACTTAGGTGAAGTGTTTGTTTTTGCTAGGAATTGACACTATTGACAGCTCACCTCACGCTCACTTCACCTAAGTTTTCACGATGAGATTTTTACAGAATAGCAGCGCTGGTCAGAGTCTAAAAAATGTCCCAGAAAAAGGAAATACGATGGTTGCCTCCGACTCAACAGCTACAGAGCACCGGCTGAGATTTATCACGACACGTGCTAACTTGGCGCCGAATCATGTCAAATCCCTCACAACTTATTTCTTATACAACAGCCCTTCTTAGTACAGAAAAGAAAAACAGAAAAACAAATCCTCCAGTTATTGTTCTTACTGTTTTTGCTTTTCTTTATTTTATTTAGGTATATCAGGCAGGACGACACAACAAAATTTTCCGTTTTTACAAAAAAAAAATATTTATTTTGAAAAATTCATTTTGTCTCTAAAAATCGCAAAGAATGTGCGCAATTTGGATGGAGTACCAATGGAACTGTGGAGTTGACGCTGTGTGAGCATGCGTGTTCCATCGCGCCGCCCGTTCGATGTCCACCGCGCACAGGATGGATAAGCACATGAAGTAATTTTTTGCTCCGTTGGTGTAATTGCTGTATGGCGTTCCAGCAGGAGGATAAATAATAAATTAATAAATGTCTACGTAGAAGTCACTATCAAAATATTATTTAGCATTATCAAACTATAGGTACTGTTCCCACTGCTGGGACACAGGCCTCCTCTGCATGAGAGGGAATGGGCCATAATATACCACGCGGGCCCAGTGTCTTCGAATTTTTGGTTCTAGGAGACGCCGGTTTCCTCACGATGTTTTCCTTTGTCGTTTTGAGAGCAGTGGTGATGAAATAATTTACAGAAATCAAAGCGCCTGGCTGGGTTCGAACCTACAACTCGTAAATCGGGGCCATTAGCACGAAGCCATTATCAACTAAGTGATACTAATATAGTTAATAAGTTTTGAATGTTGTTTGACTGTCAAAATGTAAGCCATTGCTACTGATAGAGTGTTGCGCAGTTACCCCGCTAGAAGCGCTAAATGGTGAGGAAAAATGGTACAAAACACAAATCTGTTAAATGAACCGTGCAGGTCTTAAAGGGCGTCTGCCCCTAGTTAGTGACGATGCGATTTTATAGCGCAAAAAGTTAAGGGGCCCTCTTGATTAGTACTTGTGACTAATTAGGGTTTAATGCTGGGAAGTTTAAGGTTCCCGCTCAGGTGGGACACAAACTTAAAATACTGAAGTATTAACCGGTCAAGCTCCGGCTATGGGGCTATGTAGAACCGATACAATAAAAAATCGTCGACGAGTTAATCGACTTTTGTTGCTGAGTGTATCAGTCCAGTTTTAACTTTGTATGGTTAAAAGGTATCAAGTCGGAAAGGGATTGGCATCGTATCGCCTTTCGCCTCGCCGTCAAACAGGCGTCAACCTAACGTAAGCACGTAACCAAAGCGGATCAGAAGCTCCGATGCGTCGACTCTGCTAGGCGACGCCGCGCTTACGACCGCTGGTTGATGGTACAGCAGGCAGGCCTGAGGGGTGAGAGAGAGACGTAAGCCCGGACGACGAGCCGTAACGCGTCGCACCGCGATTCGTGAGCTTGTCCCGAGGCGAGGCGATTACGTTACGATTCCGATTAGTGTGCGTTGCAGTAGGGAGTTTTATACAAAGAATAATGAACGGCTCGAGTTGATACGATGCCGATCCCTTTCCGGTTTGATACGTGTGCTATACGTACCTTAAAGCACTAAGAAGTGGTGAAGGATGGGCGTGGTGGCGATCTTATATAATTTTGACGTTCAAAAGGCAGCTTAATTTGTTGAATTCTCCGTTTTCCTGTGTCCAGTGTTGGATAGAAAACTATAATAAAGACGTCACATTTCAGTGTAAGTAAAATATTAGTCATCATTTCAGCCGAAAGACGTCCACTGCTGGACAAAGGCCTCCCCCAAGTTGGCAAACCCCCCCCGGGTTTGCCATAATCGCCACGCTTGGCAGGCGGGTTGGCGATCGCAGTATAGTATGGTGGTGGACTCCATAGAGAACGCTGCTGCCCATTCTCCGGTGCGACCCTTAGTCGCCTTTTACGACACCCACGGGAAGTATGGGGTGGTGCTATTCTTTAAGTCCGGCACCACACAGACAAATTTAGTAACGATACATATTATTAATTAGTAATGACGCTTTTTAAAATCTACCACCTTTTTGCCCGTTTGTCCCTCTTTCGTCACTCTCGTCTGGAATACAGAAGGCAAAACTAAGGCAAATTTTTTCCAGTTTTTTATCTTGCAGAAAAATGAGTAAACGCTTCGTTTCAGTTAAAGAATTTTGTACAGAAATATTGACAAAAACACGTAGCAACGATTAGTTTCTTTTTTTGCGTTTGAATTTGTATTCTGTTTCTTATTTTCTTTTGTCAGTATACATTACATGAGGAACACGGGTCCAATTTAAAATTGCAATACAAACGCGGGCAGAATGTATGGAACAGCAATTTTTTTTTATAACTGACGAAAAATTTCAACGCTGGTGGTTCAGACTATGTACAGATGCCAGCACATAAGCTACTACAATCTGACAAATTTCTTTAATAGATTTTCAACTTTATTGCTAAAGCATAAAGTTCAAAGTTGATTGGGAAAATTTTACAGTTTCAGGTAGCTTGATGTGTTGTCGCTGTACTTACTGTATCGTGCTAACAGATATCCCTGCGACCCTGTATAATTTATCTAAAACTAGCTGCGCCCCGCGGTTTCACCCACATAAGTTTCGATCCCGTGGGAATATCGGGATAAAAAGTAGCCTGTATATTTATCCAGGGTGCCAGCTACCTCCATACCAAATTTTATCAAAATTGGTCCAGCCGTTGAGCGTGAAGAAGTAACAAACATATAAACACACACACACACGCACGCCCCCCACACACTCACAAACTTTCGCCTTTATAATATTAGTGTGATTAAGTTGTTAAGTCCAATCGAGTATGTTATTACTTCAGTTTGCTATGGCCATGCTCCCACGTCCATTAATGGGCCATAATGGACATATTAACTCACACATTGGTATGTAAATGCCCATTTCTAAATATGGACTTCTGACATTGACAATCGTGTGGAACATAGCTTTTATTTTTTTATTTGCTAAGAGATTGCTTAGCAATGGCATTTACCGATCTCTGATATACCTGAGTATTTTTTTTATTATATTCCTATTATCTTAAATCTTTAGGTAGGTACAGACGCCAGCACATCAAGCTACCCGAAACTGTCAAAATTTCCCAATCAACTTTGAACACTATGCTTTAGCGATAAAGTTGAAAATAATAATAATAATAAGAAGTCTTGTTCCTCACTTCTGGCTTGCCTTTATTGGCCGGCTTGAGTGGAGATTCGCAAGAGCAAACATGCTCGATGATCTTGACCGTACTTCCGGGATTATCCTGAGAGCCGTGGAATACCTCTCCACTCCTCATAAGCACATCAGGACATATTGCCCCCCTGTCGCTACGACACTATTTGCGAGCGACTGTTTTCGGGGCCCATTATTGAGTGTGTAAGTCACCCCCTGCCATTTTATCTGTATAATTTATATAGAACATCGGTCAGGCAGGGGCTATAGTTTTTCCATAGTCCTAGATAACTAGTCACTTTAGCCACCAAAACCCATAATCCAATATTTTTGTTTCCATGTTTTGCAATAGTCCTACACCAACCGGGGGTTGAACAGGGATAATCGTCGGGTGGTGCCTCATTTCATTGAAAATGTTTACCGGGCCTCTGCGAGTTCGCTTCGGCCCCTCGTACGCCTTCCAAAGGACCGGGACCCCCATGGTCCCGAGATATGTTAAAACATGAAAATAATAAAATTTATTCAAAAATATAAAGACTAACGTAAATACAGTTGTTCTTAAATCTATGTCGAGTTTACCCATGATTTGTGCCTGAACTAGGTAATCCTGAAAATCTATTAAAGAAGTTTGACAGATTGTAAGAGTAGTAGCTTGATGAGCTGGCGTCTTTACATAAGTTGTGTTAGCTAGCAGCTCAGAAATGAAAAGGGTTTGCAATAAAAAAAAAAACATATTATTTAAACACATACATATTTATTTCCTTTCTACAATATCTGTAAAAAACACTCGTATATCTCCGAAACAAATAAATTCTGTACTTACTTGTTAAGAATTAGATTTAAAATTGCAACGACGCGTTACACAGATACTGAAGCTTCGATCGTGTTTACTGCTTGGCGTCTCGAACAAGAAGGCCGGCTGTCGGTTGTCTCCCATCGAGAATGACAGTGAATGTCATCATGAACGAATAATTGATTGAGTGACATACGAATATTAGTGGATATTTCAGTTGTACTCAAATGAATTGGTCCATCATGTTTGGGACTCCCCCATAGTGGATTTAGAATTATGTCACTTAGCTAACCGCGCTTTGTCATCCAAACCAAACGTACATGCAAAATTTCAGCTCAATCGGTAGGGGATAACCCGGATAACTGTTAGAAGATTCAGTTGCAAGATTTGAGTTACTAACTAACAAGGAAAGTTAAATACAAAAAGAAGGAAGACCATAGAAGATGATATTATAGTAAACGACCTCTTAAGAGGTCATTGTACACATCATTATGATCAACTTTTAGCATGGGAGCAAACCTGAATTCGCGAAAAAAATCAGCTGTTCCCTATATTTTGACGAGTTATATGAACATAAATGTAGGGAACAGCAGATTTTTTTTTCGCGATTTCAGGTTTGCTCCCATAGTAAAAGTTGTTCATAATGATGAGTACAATGACCTCTTAAGAGGATGTTAATGTTTTACCAATAACCCTTTACCCTCTATAATATTGACTGGTTTGATAGATAAGTCCATGCCAAACACAGAATCCAACATGGAATCGAAAACATAACACTTTAATAATTAACCAAACTGCGTATTCAACAGATTACGGACATGTTTGTCAAAAGGTATTACCTACAGATTTTGCCTAAGCAGTACCAGCTTATATGCTCCCGCCCTCTCACCACTAATTCATTCCTTATCTATTATGAATATTTGCGACCATAGTAATTATTTCTTTTGCTGGTGGATTGAAAAGTTTGAAGTTTTGTACTCGTTAATGTTACTTGCGAACCTACGAAGTGAAATGTTATTAATTTAGATAATATTGCGTAAATTATTTTTTGTGAAGGAAAACAATAGCTGCTTAGTTTGTGTGTCAAAGTTCTATTAATATTAGTAAGTTTTAAAAATGTTCTCAAGTAAGTGAAATCTTTGTGATTTCTTATTGAGAAATAAATTTCTTTAACCATAATTCATACAATACTTCGCCAATATTGATGTTTGGAAAGCAAAATAAAGCTGGGACACAGGCCTTCTCTCTCTTAGAAAGAGTGGGCCATATTCCGCTACGCGAGCGCAGTGCGAATTGATAGATGTCACATATCTTCGAATATCAAAATTTGGTTCTAGAACAAGCAGGTTTCCTCACGATGTTTTCATTAACCATTTTAAGAGTAGTGGTGATGAAATTGTTTACACACTCAAGTGCCTTACGTCACCAAAAAAAGCGCGACAAAAAAACGTCATCGGACAAACCAAACGGCACGGCAATGGCTACACAAAGTAAAGCGCCTGCCTGGGTTCCGAACCCGCGACCCACAACTTGTAAGTCGGGGCGGTTACCACTGGGCCACCACCGCTCTTTCGGATCTAAATGTGGTTGTGCCTACTAGGTGTAGGAGGAACCGGAACCACCCCTATGTGCTGATGGTGATCACAGGGGTAGTTTTAGTGAGGTAAAAATCCCACACCCCGGAGGTCGGGTGCCTTTTGAAGGTTTCTCCCGATAAAAAAAAGGTATAGGTACCTACACATCTGCCTAACCCTTCGTGGAAAATATGCGTGATGTTCTACGTTTTTACAAAACCCACCAGAAAGAGAATTGGTTCATTGCCTTTCTCTAATCTCTAAGGACTATTGATAAATTGTGGCTTTCTATCACAGTACGTACCTATTGTTTTAAAGACTGATTTGTAATTTTAATGCGACGATCTATTAACCCTTTATAGGGCAAAAACTAAATTTGTGCAGCGACTGTAACCACCCGACTAATTGACGGGTTTACACGGGTGACTAAAGCCGCACGATTTTTGCCGCACGGCGAAAATCGACCGTCTAAGTGGCAATTCGACTAGGTCGCAAGTGACTAAAGCCGCAAGCCCCAAAGTTGGGTAGCATTCGACTTTGGCCGCGCGGAGACCGGCCGCATGCGTCTGGTGACTAAAATCGACCGTGCAAACGATTAGTTGCGGGCGATCGGGCGGTCGGTTTATATGGTGTACATAATAAAAAGTAGGTATTCTATTATATTTTTGAATTAAGTAAGCCCTTTCATTTGATACCAAACAAGGCACCATCCCAAAATATTTATCTTTAAATTCATTACTTTATCTCCTCTAGAGGCTGCCATATTGAATTTATTGTGATGTCACATAGCCTATAACCAGCAGTCAAGACGCTTCTAACAATACTTTAATTGTCAAATTATTATTATAAGTACTTTTGAAGGAACAGAGTTATGAGGGAACAGATGAACATACCGGTTATTAAAAAAAATCATAACCCTCCGTAGTCGGATAAAAATGGACCTTGGGGCCTAAAAAGGCCACTTTGGCAGAATCATAAAAGGATAACAGAATGGACAGTTAACTGTTAAGTTAATCGTATCAAATCCCATTGGTGAAGCATATTTCAGTTATTTTTTTGTCTGTGCTAAAATGCCAATCAATCCAATCCAAATCCATCCCAATCTCTTTGATTGTACCTACGTAGTGCAGCGAAAAAAAAGAAAAACACGGACTGTCTTCGCCATTTTATAATTCCTTTTATGATTCTCCAAAGTGGCCTTTTTAGGCCCCCTTATAGTTAGACTAGTCAACTACCTACAAATTTCGTTTCTGCCCTATAGAGATCAATAGAAGTACTAATATAGTAATAAAATAAAAATAATGTAATAAAAATAGTTTTCAAATAGATGATTGGTGTAGTCTAAACCAAACGTAACTTTACTAATATTATGTTAATTTACAACTAACGTTTGGTTTCGACTAGACAAATCATCTATTTGAAAACTATGTTTACACACATTAAGGTTTGTTTTAGTTACACAAACAACTATATTTACTCAAGTACTGAAACAATAGGTACCTACTAATGACGGGATCGCATTTATAAACCCCTCATAAATTGAATAAACCCTAAATTCCATTACAGCGGATACAGTAAATAATATACGAAAACATACGGAATCCTGATAAGGACAGCATATTCAATCAGAAGCGCCTACGTGCTTATATTTACATATACATTACAATATTTTCAGTCGAAGAGATGTATAGACCAGGGGTGGCCAACTTGGTTAGACCAAAGATCTACTATTCACTGTTGACACCCTGTGCGATCTACCAATTACATACTTTTTGAAATCTTATATGAAACAGCATAGTTCAGTACACAGTTATGTAGTATTTTTTATATAATTAAGAGGGAAAATATAAAACTGAAAATTATTCTCAGTGAGCATTGCGTTTGAGCATCTTAGCAAAATCAGGTTTGTAGTTGGATTTATTTTTTGCCTTGCCACGATCGACTGAACTTATAGTCACGATCGTCCAGTCGATCGCGATCGACCGGTTGGCCACCCCTGGTATAGACAGTCAGAGGTATTGTAGACTAGCTTTTGTCAGCGGCTTCGCTCGCGTGGATGTCGGTAATTATTCCACAGGAATGTACTACCGGAATAAAAAGTATGTGTCCTATGTGTTAATCCAGGTTATGAACTATCTGTGTGCCAAATTTCGCAGTGAGTCCAATTTCGAACTACATGGTCTGGATTCGCCAACCTTGAGCCTACCTTACATAATATTTTCCTTCAGTCAGGCACTAAGTTTCTTGCCAGGTTCGAATACGGAAAAATCAAGGTAAATCAATAAACCCAAATCAACTCCCAAATCCCCCACTCAAACCAATGCAAATATTATTACAATCGATTCATAATAATCGGTTGCCCTTCTTGATTATTATTCGGAATACGTTTCTCGCACGACTCGATTGGCCTCAATAGTTCATTACTCATGTCGACTGGTGATCGGTAATGGTCGGGTGTGTTCGGCTCTCTTTGGGAATTGCGGATATTCCGCACACGGCGAGACGTGGGTGTCGGGAACCCGATTTAATATAGGACCCATATAATAAGAGTTTGGCAAACGTAAGGGGCATTTGAGAAAGTTTGCGAGAAGTGCTCTCTGCTGATGAGAATATTTTTATTATTAGATGGACACGGTTGGTTAGTAGACCATATCAGATTGCAGATGTAGGCAGCTAATTTTCAATAACCTCTTTGGTTTAGGTTCTTATAAAATATGAAATATTGGTAGTTACGCACTTTCACAGTTTAATTTCTAATTAATTTATAAGTGGTGAGGAAACGTTCTAGATGTTCTTGAACCAAAATTTCGAAGACATGTGACATCTACCCGCACTGGGCCCGCCTGGTGGATTATGGCCCGCTCCCTCATAGAGAAGGCCTGGTTCCCAGCAGTGGGAACATTATAGACTGATTATGTTGTATATTGTAGATCTTGAAGCAGTGTTTCCATTTTTTTTTTGGGTCCTGTTAAATAAGAATTTTGTTTTTTTTATAGATTAGGGGAAGGTGGGGTAAGACGAGGTAGCGTGGTAAGATGGGGACCGTAACAAAACTGATTATACAATGTAGCTAGAAATGTTCCTCTAACGTTATTTAATGATATTTAGCTAAGTAGTTAGTGGCACAAATAGTTTGGTCTAAAGTGTGCACGTTGGGATTTTGTAATGAATGAATGAATTGCACCGATCCCAACGTGGTTAAACCAGACTCGATTAATCGAATGAACCCCAATATTCGCACTAGCTCCTGTAGCCTCGTGTTCATGGTGCTACAGCGACCATTGCATATCAAGGAATAGACCGGGGGGCGCGGTAATGGTAGGGAAGACGTGCCCTTAGGATAGGTAAGGATTTAAGAGCCTATCGGATATGCATCCTAGAGTAAGCATTGGACTAGTGGAGAGATGGGTAATTATTATCTATGGATGGGCATCTTTTATCGACCTTGCTGCCAGGCTGGTTCAGGTCGAGCTTCATCGGTGCGTCTTTTGGCCGGCTTCTACTGCTTTCTCGGTTCTTTTGTATGTAATTGCTTGTTTTGTTGTGTCAGATGTTGCTGTTTTCAATGTGTTCGTCGGAAGTTTCGCTACTATCCGTTTCCGGTTTTTGTAAGTTTCACTAGCAGCGATTTTGTTCTTACTTCTATCTTCAGCTGTCATCATCATCATCTGCCTAACCTTTTCCCAACTGTATCCATCCAAAAATGGATTCCCTTGTAAAAGTACCTCATGTCCTGTTTTAGATTGTCGTTCCATGTGTAAATAGGTCGGCCGACCTTCTTGGATTTGGCCTTGTACTGCATTGCTGCATGCAGTAGGTGTGGTTGCGGCGCCTGTAGACATGTGCGACGTAGCACATCCTGTGGTTCTTGATGCGTTTGGTTACTGGTTTTCCGTGTAAGATTTCATGCATTTTCTTTTGTCTTGGTTTATTCCTAGAGTGGTTAATCAACTTTCTAATGATAACTCGCTCATATCTTCTGAGTCTTGACCTGTTAGTAAGTGCCGATACTTTCAGGCCATAATATGTATCATGCTTGATGGTCCTATTGGTTAGCGATTTGTTGGTTCGTTGTGATAGGATATATCCCTTAGTGCCTTGAGGTCGACATTGTCAAAGGCCTTTTTTATGTCGAGGGCGAGTACATAAATTCTTTTACCTGCACGCCGTTCTTCGTCTAAGACCCTTTTAAGCGTAAATATAATTATGGTCGTCTGTTGATCTATTGTTTAAAAAGGTCGGTTGGTATTTGTCCAATTCCGTTATTATCTCGTCTTTTTTTTTAAGTACGTAGGATGCGTAAATTCTGACCCGTGTTGCAAACCAATATGTGGCGATATTCATTCGCATCTTCAGGGTTATTGTTTTTTTTTGGAATTAGTATGTGTACGGTCTCCAGCCACGTGTCGGGTGCTACGTTCTGTGTCCAAACTTGGTTCATGTGTTTGTTGACGGCTTCTTGTAATATTTCTGAAATTGTTTTGTAAAGCTAGATTACCACTTGGTCAGTTCCGGGAGCTGACCCGTTTCGCATTTTATTAATGATTTCCATTACGCCATCGGCGATGGGTCCATCACACTGTACTTTGGTTATCGGATTGTTTGTATTAATTGTTGGTATAAGATGGCCCTCGGGTTTTTTAAATATTTGCTCCCAATTGTAGATCTTTTTCGACGTTTTGTTTGAAGTTTGTTTCTACTGTAAAAAAGTATAACATCTGCATGCATTTTGCAGGGTGGTTTTTCCCCCATTCATTGAAGCAGGCCCTACATGCTTTTTGCTCTTCCTGATATTTAACCTTTTGAAGTGTTGCCTGGCATTCTTTTATTAGGTTGTACCTATTTGGATTATCTAGTTGCCTAAACGTTGGGATTTTGTAAGGATTTTTATTAATTTTATGAGGTTAGTTCTAATTATTGACGTATATAAAGTGCGTGTCCGAAACCAAAGGTAACAAATAAAAATAAACTGAAAAAGCAAATAATTTGAGATCTAAAAGAACCAAGGAAGCTGATGAAGGATCTAAGAGTTCTGAGGACGAAGATACAGAATTTCTGTGCTGTCACGGCTTGTATTCCGAGTCTACTGAAGGATGGATCACTTGTCAGATTTGCGGTAAGTGGGCGCATTGTGGCTGTGCAGGAGTGGAAGATATCGATGACGAAGCTGTCCATATTTATATATATTTAATGTATTATATGAATTGTAGTTATCTGAAATAAATGAATTAATAATAATATCTGCCCGGTTTGTGAAGATAACGATGATTAAACATTCTATACCCCATCTTACCCAAGGGGTACACCGTCTTGCCCTATAGATGGGGCAAGATGGGTCAAATTAGTTTTTTTTAGATAATATTTCTATAAGAAAAAAAAAAAAAATTTTGTTTTGACTGATTAGAATTTAAAGGAAGAAAGACTGATTATTTTCTTAATAAAAGTTCCTACAATGTACAATAAATAAAAAGAGTTTTATTTATGAAATTCCTTAAAGTTCCCGTCCTACCCCACCTTCCCCTACATCACTACACTATAAGTCCTGTTAACTAATATACTCTCATTTTGGTAGCCTAACAAAGATAGTTTGTCTGTCTCCAGTTCTGTTGCTTAGGCACGGTCAGGGTCTAGCGACAACTACTTAGGAGGATTTTGACTAGTAAGATGTCGACTCATAAAACTGAACAAATATTAACTAAGAAAACAAATCTGAAAACTGACAAAAGAACAGCTATTTCATACAAAAACACTGACTACAAATCTAACAATTTGTATGAAACAGCTCGTTTTTTAACGATAACTAAAACTCAAACCATTTATTTCAATTAAACCATTTACAGGCACTTTTGAATTGTCAAGAAGTCGGTCAGTCAGAAAATATGAAGCTAGTAGCCCATTCCAAAGCGTAGGTACCTATGGAGAAGAACGGGCAAGAAACTCTATGGACACTATTGAATTATATTTTTAGAAAAATATTAGTTACATCATTAATGTTGAATTTACAATGTATGTTACAATTACCAATATAGTTATGTGTGAACGATATAAAAAAGACGTACGCGTTTTAAAGCGTCCAGAGTACAGCAAATAGTGAGAAAACAACAATCCAAAAATAAAATAATTAAAAATAAGCCGAAATACTTATGAAACTGAACACATTTTACTAAATAGAATCACATCTGAATTTGATTCTATTTAGTAAAATGTGTTCTTTCATTAGTCCCATGCCCCTTAATTTTTGCTAGAACATGCCTTAGCAACAAAAGAATTATGAGAGATAAACTATCTTTGTTAGGGTAGCAAAGGAACAACAAAGTGACAGTTAACTACAAAACTACTTTGCTGAGGAAGCAAAATACTGGTACTTAAAAAAGCGCTAAGGTAGCCCGAGAAATTCAAATTTTCTTAGGTTTTTTGAAATTGCTGGTCAGTATTAAATTGTACGTTGATTAAAAAAACCGACCGTAAAAAATATGTATTTACTGAATTATAATCATTAAAGTCATCAACACAACTCTCTAAGATCAAGTAATCCCACTGAATGACTATTTCATGAAATCTTGACATTTTGGGATTTGGAAGGTTGCGATCATTGGACTAGCTCTCTCATTGGACCACCAAGGTATTTCCAAAACCATGCAAGCTAGCAATACCCAAACTAGTCGAAACGATTCCGTGACGACTCAGTTGCACCCCCGTCTTACCTCAGTGACGCTGGGGCACGTGGCGAGGAGAGACGTGTGACGTTGTCTTTGCGGCGGTCAAAATCTAATTATTACATTCAGGACAATTTGACGTAAGTATCATCGCATTCATATTTGTCTGTGTGCACTGCTATGAACTATTAAACCATTTAATTGTGATTCCATGAGTGTTATTCAATTTTGTCTAATCATGACCATGTATATTTTATTTTATTTTTTTCTTAGCGAGTACCTTGTTGCCATTAATGGACCCCAAGAGAGTTCCACCGTTGGACCGGTCCAATCATAGCAACTTTTTAGATACTGTATTTTTCTGATTATAATTATGGGAATAGGTCCCGAGTATTTCACTAATTATGGAAAACCATAGAAAAATCATTATAAATTTAAAATTCCAGAATGTCGCCGAAAAAAAGGAAGTATTTTGCATTGAGTGAACCAAGTATGAACCTTGCTTTAGAATCAGTAAGGAAACAAAGAGTTGGTTTAAATGAAGCAAGCAGAACATATGGAATCCCGAAAGCAACACTGAAACTAGGGTTATATGGAGTAAACCAAAAGGCCAAAGAACATAGTAAAAGTGCCAAATGTAAAATTTTATTGCTAATTATGTAGCCTATAACTATAGTTTGTTTGCTTGTCGTATGTGTATGAGTAATGTTTGTCTCTCCTCGTATGTCACAATTTTGTAATATAGTGGTAATTATAATTAGTTGCCTCGATTGGACCTGTAGAACAAATTTCTCGAAGTCCATTGATGGCAACCTGGTGGTTCATTGAAGGTGCCCATGGTCCAAAGAAGGCAACAGCCCCAGATTTTGTTTTCTTCGTTTATATCAAAAAATGTAAGCCCGAATTGTTTGTGCGTTTGATTATTATAAATAAAGGTCCTACGAAATAAAAATAATAAACTGCTTTCATTTTAACACTTACACTTTTTGAGGTATGAGGTCGTAAAGTTATGTGGTCCATTCATAGCAACCTTCCCCTACTAAATTAACAAGTTGTATTACTGATTCTAATGATTATAATTCGTTACGGCCGCGAATCATATTTTAATCAACGTACAACTTAATACTGACAAGCAAATAGCAAAAAATGTAAGAAAATTTAAATTTTGCGGGCTACCCAGGCGCTTCCCCCTTAATAAGTTTGCGGCAGGAGCAAACCGAGAGTATCCTGATATTAAAACAACTTTGACATGGTAGCAAAGCTTTAGTACTGCAGGGTAATTGAGTAACATACTAACAGTAGCAATGGCTTTAATTTTCACAGTTCAACAACTCACGATTATGAAGCCACTGAGAAGCTCTCGGAAATCGTCTCATAAAAAAGCAGCTCGGCATGTCCTAAGTAGGTATACCATATTGTGACAAGTTTTGAATATCACACACACACTCATTCCGCACCCACCCACACCCACACACTGCAGCATTAACAAATCCTGCATTATTTTTTTTGTCATCAATCTTTCTTGGAGTTGATATCCAACCTCATTTTGAATACAGGCCATGTATTAACCAAACCAGAAATGTATATCAATTTATTTTTTTAAATTATGAATCGTTGATACGTCAGATGGTTTTTTTTTATGCTATCATGGCTCATTTGATAAAAAAACTTGTGAAGAGTTCAGATATTTTTCTTGGAAACGAACGCTAAAATCTAAAAAGTTCTATTATTACCTACCTGTTTAATTTGTTATTGTTCTATAATACAGTTAAATTGTGTAGAATTTTCCGTGGATTCAAGGTGCGTATTTTACTATTTTTTCCTTCTGGGGTATTTATTGCTTATCTTGTGGCAATATTTTAAATCGCTTTCGTTCTTTGCTAAAGGTTCCTCGCTACAAGATGTGGTTCACTGAATGAGTCTCCACTGCTGATGAACTAAGGGTTTTTTTGTCCTTCTTTGGTACGTAATAATTGTTCTATGCTGTTTTTTGGGGTATATGAGATTCTGCTTGCTTCACGGGTTCTTATGGATAACTTTTGATTAACTTTACCCCAGGTTAAAGTTAAGGTTAAGGCCCGAACTTTCTGCAAGCCGATACACTCGGGTTTCCCCCTACTACCCAGTCTCTTGCCAATAAGTAATTCTGCAATTCCCCGGAGCAACAGCCGATTCGTACTGACGAGCAGAGCCGAGCTGAGCCGGAAACGCCGGTCGTATTCGCCAATGGACAGGAACCAGTGTTAAACAGATACTATTTTTTTCCCCTATTCTTTTATTACCTAGTTTGTTGTAGTCTAATCTTTTTTTTTAAGAAAAGAACCATTGTATTTTTACATCTAATACGGCAGCACGCGTAGCATGAACACTTCTATCTCTACGAAGAGAAGACACATTGCTTTCTATACAAAGTGACATTTCTTTTCTTCATTTTTGACATACCGCCTAGAAATCTTTCTACTATCTGTCATTTTGTCTTTAGTTTCTAAAGATCTTTGTCTAGGTCCTTTTATATGTAGACTATTTCAGAAGAAAGTTTTCTATCCCAAATGTCAAAATCACACTGACAACTGTCAGTTGTCTAAGGGATTTTGTAATCGCTAAAGACAGTAGAAAACTTTCTACTCGACGGCCACAAAGTATATACGGTTATCTACAAAATCCCACAAAAAAAAAACAAAACTCCCAAAATTCCACTGTTAAAGATCCACGAATGACAGCCGGGACCAAAGGCTTAGCGTGCTTTCCGAGGCACGGAGGGGTCTCGGTATGTAAAGATGGTCACCCATCCACGGACCAACCGCGGCAAGCGTAGCTTAATCTGATCAATCAACTTGTGCGGCTGTTATTATTATGCCACGGACCCTCCTTATAATGTGACTTAATATCAGTAAAAATTAAGAATCAAAAACAAAAAAAAAATTGTATGACAAAACAAAGAATTCTGAGTCAAATTAAGTAAAACAGTGAATTTCGTGTGTAGTTGCCTCTTTCTACTTTGCTGCCGTCGTACTGTCTACATAGAACGTCATCTTTGTCTACTCTTCTGTCGACAAACCGGTGCTCATGCTACGCGTGCTGGCGTGTTACCCTTTTTTTCTTTGAAGCGGATTTTGTTTCTTCCACGCGCGCGGAACTTACATGATTGCAATCACGGTAAAAATCGTGTCGCGTGTCTAAATCTTAGTACATACACTATCCTAAAGTATTATTTACAATATCGTCACAGGTACCAAGTTTTTTGTCATTTTCTTACTTGTAAATTTTTTTTATATTTAATCATGTTCGGATTTTTTTTTAAAACGAAAATTATACGTATGTAATAGTGAAAAGTGTTTCCTTTCATCTATTTTCGCTACAACACCCACACCTACACTCACGCACCCACACCTAAACACCCTACTTTGCTGTCTAATTAATTATTTGTATTTTTCTTATTTTTTACCGACCTTTTGTTTTTATCTTTCATCCCATTATCATTGTCATCTGTTAGGAGAAGTTTGTATCAGTGTGACTTGTGTGTTGTGAGTTTGGAGGCCTGGAGACCTGTCACACAGGTATTCCACAGTAGAGTACAGTACAGGCTCCAGTCTCCACAACCTCAATGTATTTTTGTATACACAATTATGTATTGTATCTAGCTACTAACTTTTTATTATGTGGTGAAGAAAATAAACATTTATTATTATTATAAATATTGCGTTATTTACATTATTGACAGACAAATTTTTCGAATATATGAAGCCAATGGATTAGTGATATCGTTTAACAATTAATATCCCTGACTGTACTTTCCGTCTGACATATAGGATTTTTGTAAGTTATGTAAGTAATTACTCAGAAAATCGATCAACGTCACGACCGCGACGTCAGGTTTTCATTCCTAATCCCGCTTTTTTAACTTGCTTGATTGACAGGAACTTGTATTTCCCATTCCCCGTAGATTTTTATGTAACTTTCATCACGGTAATTGTATTTATAAGAATTGCCAGAATCGTTTATATCCCGGTTATTTTTCTAAGAAATTTCATTGTAACTTTATAAATAATTTTTCGGTTAAGGTAAAGGAAAGTTCGCACTAGGTAGCAGTCTGGACTTGTGCCTGGTAGGTGACAATAGGGGGTGAGCTTATAGGTTTACCTCTACATACATCTTCGGGGATTAAAGGCGTGTTGTTATGTTAT
This sequence comes from Mesoligia furuncula, assembly GCA_916614155.1. NCBI lineage: Eukaryota > Metazoa > Arthropoda > Insecta > Lepidoptera > Noctuidae > Mesoligia > Mesoligia furuncula. The sequence continues at coordinate 25,271,394 of OU744793.1, forward strand.
GTGTGAAGAAGAATTAGCAAATCCTGCATGTTATATTTTTTGACATACATCCATCTTTAAGAATATATGCTATGCAACCTTTTTTGTATCACTTTGCTTGGGTTTTTTTTTTTGCGAATTGGAAATCATCAAATGACCCCTCCCGCTCTGGGTGGAGCGGAAGGGAGTGTCAGACTCTTACTGACTAAAACCCACCCGTGTTCCTTCCTTAGCCCTTTATGTTCCGGGCCAGTGGTAACCCTTTCGGACAATCCTGCTGACCCGGCAGCCTTCTTCGAAGGGCCCCTTCCTTAATGCTGACATCTCTTTGAGGCGCGCCTGGCACACGTACGCGCCGTCCGGCACGGGACTGGTCCTGATCGGACGGTGAGCTACCATTACTCTCCGTCCGCAGGCCCGCGCCTACGGTGGCCGGGAGTCGTCACGCTGCTCCCGACGCCCGGAGCGTCTCCCGCGGCGGCGGGGACGGGAGGCTCTGTCTCTCAGCCATCCCGCCACCTCCTTCGCTAGCACAACTACTTCGCAGAAAGAGGTGACTGTCTCCCACTCCCTCCCACTCCGGACCATGGCTTGAACCAGGGCCGGACACGAGACCCTGTAACGCTGACCCGTATTTTACAAGTACGCTGGACTTCATACTATCAATGACAAAAAAATTAAATTAAAAATTTAAAAAACCCCCGACACAAAAAAATAATAAAATTAAATGTAAGTAATTGGAAAAGGATCAAATAATTTAAAAACCCCCAACTTAAAGAATCTAGGTAACGAGACTAAATCAGATAAATTCATATGGCAGTCGGGGGACCTCTTACCATAGAAGGTGTTCCACAGAACGGTCCCCCGACTTCCATATGAATTTATCTGTTTTAGTCTCGTTACCTAGATTCTTTAAGTTGGGGGTTTTTAAATTATTTGATCCTTTTCCAATTACTTACATTTAATTTTATTATTTTTTTGTGTCGGGGGTTTTTTAAATTTATAATTTAATTTTTTATTTCATGCTTTTTGTAGGGGGAAGTCCTTAATATTTGTATTTCATTTCTTTTATTTTCTTGCGTTTTAAGATTCAGGTAATTTGGTGTTTAATCAGGTTTTTTATCCGTCAAAAAATAATTATTTATTTATAGTTGAAGAATAATTTTTAAGACTAAACAGATTTTTTTGTTTTATTATATCCTTTTCCTAGCTCTTCCTTTAGTTATTTAACTTTCGTACAAGTATTTCATAGCGTTAGATATCTTAGGTATTTCAGATCTAGTTTATAAAATGGGACTGCGACACTATCTGATGTAGAAATACCTACGCTTTTTAAGTGGGATTGTTCCATTCATAATAAAAATAGTCAAACTCAGTGGTCGTAGGTACCAGTCATCACTCCACTTTCCTCATCATTCTAGAGCATTGATCAGACAAAAAATATTTTGAAGTTTTTATTTTTCATTTCGTTAGTTAATATTCCTCATTCCCTTTCAATATAGTTTACATTATTCTACTTGTCAAGCCCTTGCATTTGATACCTATATTGAAGGAGTTGTGAAAAAAGAATATAATTCGCCATTTTGTGGTGGCGGCCATCTTGGATTTGAAATTTGTAATAGCATATAGTATTGTACTAGTCAAGCCCTTTCATTTGATACCCATATTGAGGGGGTTGTGAAAAAAAAATGTAAATCGCCACTTTGTGGTGGCGGCCATCTTGGATATGAAATTTATTATAGTGTATAATATTCTACTATTCAAGCCCTTTCATTTGATACCCATATTAAGGGATTAGTGAAAAAATATGTATTCCGCCATTTTGTGGCGGCGGCCATCTTGGACCGATTTTCATCAAACATAGCTAAGAACACTCCCGACTAATTCACCTTTCAAACAAAAAAAACAAAATCAAAATCGGTTCATCCGTTCGGGAGCTACGATGCCACAGACAGACACACACACACACACACAGACACGTCAAACTTATAACACCCCGTCGTTTTTGCGTCGGGGGTTAAAAATGAAGACATTTGATTTTAAGTAATATAATATTTACTTTGCAAAGGTTAACTGAAAATTCTTTAGTGCGCGGTCAGATCGCAAGCTATAAACCAGTGAATAGTGTCCTAGTAAAGTTATACGCATGACGGTCAGATCAGTGAGCTTTAAATATTTGAGGATAGGCATAAAACTTAGCCTAAAAACTACTATGCTTGAGCTAATATCTCCTGGCTCAACTAGTTTTACAAGCTGAGCTGGGGTCACATTAGTTCGCAATGTGAACTAAAAACTCTTGAGCTATTATATTGCCATTTCGCTCTATAAATCAAATGGCAGTTGTATTCTTCGTGTGCTATATTGCATTACATTTATGTAATAGCTATTACTTAAATAATAGTCACTTTTGGTGTTCAATTTGGAAGAATTGAACCTTATATATAAGTAAACCAAAAAGTTAACCATGCAACAAACAACCTCCATATAAACTCAATCGAATTCACTCAAATTGAATGCCAAAAGTGAACCGTGTAACATTACTTTACCAAGTAGTCATTACCTCTTTTATCTGTTCTGTGGTCATTACTAGCGGAAAGGAGAGGGATTCCATTTTCATTATTGGGTATTTGGATAGCGTGCATACTAATGGAAAAAAAAAACACAAAAAATAACAAAGCCAAAGTCAAATCATTTATTTCAAATAGGCACATTAACGGCACTTTTGAACGTCAATTTTTCAATTTTGGTGGGAAATCTGAAATTAAGTATTTAATTAAAGTAACAATGACTAAAGTATACAGTACATTGTAGATGGCAAGTCTTATTTCGATGTTAGGTATTTACTTCGAAAACATGTACACATTACATATAATATTTATCTTATGAAATTAGAAACTAGTATTTGCTAATTTGTTTTAACTAATCAAATTGCAGAAATTTCTGGCAACAGTAAATTTTTAATGGAAAGACGTAAATTTCAAATTAGTTATTGTCTGAAGAAAAGAATCGACAAATTATCGACATAGAACATTTACAACCCTGTTAAAATGATAGTATTCAATATAATTATGTGAAAACTGAGCCCAAATTACACTTAAATATGATGAGGTATTAATAAAAAACATTTATTCTGAATATAAAATAGTATTAAAAATGCTCATAAAAGCAATCGAAACATTTATAGTCATGAAATTCACTTGTGCAAGGTGCACAAGTGAATGCTGCCTTTTTGATAGCGAGTTTTACAAAATGCGCATGCTTTCATAATACAAAATAATGTTCTAAATATCACGTAGTAAACACAAACTACACAAAAAAAAAGTCGTAGACCTAAATCATCAGTGACGAATCAAACAAGTCAACGTCCATTTGAAAGAACGTTCCAATTTTAGTTCCAGAGTACCTAGGCTCGCTTTGAATCGGCACAAAAAACAATTGTCATTTCATAGAGTATAGTTAGTCCAGCGTACTTGTATGATAGAGGTCAGTGTTGGGTAACCAAAAAGTTTATTTTGAATATTTTTTAAATAAGGAATTGATCTACGTCATAAGGGATTTTTTCTTAGGAACATGTCACTTGTTGAAAACTTGTCACAATCGACTGCGCCTGCCGCATAATTTTTTATTTACACCAACATTCCGAAGATAATTATATAAGTCTGTGCTATTATTCCATAAAGTGATGTGTTCGTGATTTATTGAATCGAGGTAAATGTTTTTCCTTTTGATTTCTCAAAGTTTTTCTTCATCTTTCAATATTTTTTATCCTATTTGTTTTTCTGTGCTTTAGGACAGTTCCCTACAAAAATCGGCGAGCTGTAACTCCCTTTAGAAAGCAAACTGTGATTTATTCTTTTTTCTGGTAGGTATGTATAAAATATAATATAATAATATAAATTTTATTAACTTTGCTTGGGTGATTTTTGAGTTAGCTTCATTATTACGTATTTTTGCCACTTAGTTTATAATGATGATGTTATTAATATAATGGTGTCCTGTCACTGATATTTACAAAGCAATTAGTAGTGTTGAAATACTATAATAATATCATCATTTCAGCCGAAAGACGTCCACTGCTGGACATAGGCCTCCCCCAAGCACCTCCACTTCGACCGGCTCTGTGCTTCTCACAAACCAAGGGGTTCCTGCGGCCTTCACAAGTTCGTCGGTCCACCTTGTGGGAGGCCTTCCAACGCTACGTCTTCCGGTACGCGGTCGCCACTTCAGAACCTTTCGGCCCCATCGGCCATCTGTTCTGCGAGCAATGTGCCCTGCCCACTACCACTTCATCACACACATGTGGTCATTAAATTGGCCAAATAGGTAGCTGGGAAATATTTAACTGATCCTCAAAAAACTTATTGACCTTCTAATGATGCACACTTTTATAAATAAATGGCATCTTTATAACTTTGTTGCCATTTCTCACTGTAATTTACCGCGATCAAACGGGTTACGTTTTCTTTTTTTTTTTTTGTAATTTTTTATTCGCTTTTTTGTTCTTTGTTTTGGTTTGTAATTATATAATTTTAGCTGTGTTTTCATTTTCGACCGTATCTGCGATTTGATACAGATTCGTCTAATTGCATTTATTTCTCGCTATAGTGAAAATATAAACGTATTAAAAATATAACACTTCGGCCGGTCCTGTGCTTCCCGCATCCAACGGGTTCCTGCGGCCTTCACAAGGTCATCGGTCCACCTTGTGGAAGGCCTTCCAACGCTACGTCTTCCGGTACGCGGTCGCCACTCCAGAACCTTTCGGCCCCATCGGCCATCTGTTCTGCGAGCAATGTGCCCTGCCCACTGCCACTTAAGTTTGGCAATTCTTCGGGCTATGTCGGTTACCTTGGTTCTCCTGCGGATCTCCTCATTCCTGATTCGATCACGCAGGGAAACTCCAAGCATAATTATAATAATATATACAGGATGAAATTGAAAACATGCGACAAACCGAAAGGGGAGATTGTACTCATCATTATGAACAACTTTTACTGTGGGACCAAACCTGAAATCGCGAAAACAAAATCAGCTGTTCCCTACATTTATGTTCGCATAACTCGTCAAAATGTAGGGAACAGCTGAATTTTTTTCCGCGACTGCAGCTTTGGTCCCTTAGTAAAAGTTGTTCATAATGATGAGTACAATCTCCCAGTTCGGTTTGTCGCATGTATTCAATTTCACCCTGTATATATATATATATATCTATAATCTCATAACTTACGCCGAATACGGCGTAAAACAATCATATTTCATATTCTCCGCAATACACACCCGGAAAATCTATTACCAAAGAGAAAAAGTCACCCCCAGCAAAGGATACACTCGTATTTTGTCACGAACCGTATCACGTACAGAATATTCGCCATAAGCAAAATTGAAAACATAAATAGGGCTAAACCTAATTATTATTTCAGGCACACCGCTTCGATGTTGAGTGACTGACGGTTCCGGGCACACTTTTTGTTCTCAGACAATCTGTCAAATTTCTTCAATAGATTATCAACTTTATTGCTAATGTATAAGGTTCAAAGTTGATTGGAAAATTTTGACAGTTTCGGGTAGCTTGATGTGCTGGCGTCTGTACGTTTGCATGCTTAGACCAAGTTACAGGAATAACTTTTAAGTGAGTTTTCGGGTTGTTTTTTGTGCCCTTACTTGTGGCGTTTAAGTCAACGGGCAAAAAGAGTTATCCTCTTAACTTCACTACAACACAGCAACATTATTCTTACACAATCTTACAAGCTTATGACCATTAGCTGCGCCCCACGGTTTCACTCGCATAAGTCTCGATCCCGTAGGAATATCGGGATAAAACATACCTTATGTCCTAGTCCAGGTCATGGTCTACCCATGTGCTAAATTTCATCTAAATCCGTTAAGCCGTTTTAGCGTAAAAGCGTAACAAACAAACTTACAAAGAATCCAATCTTTTCTCTTCATAATATTAGCTTAGACAAAAACATTGTGAAGGAAGTTTTTTTAATTTATTTCAACACAGTTACATAGTACATGTATTTCACAAATCTTCTGCCAAACTGCAGGACAGTTTGTCGGCAGAGTAAGTCTTATAAACATCAAGTTTCAATGCATACACAAGTAATTTCGAGTGATCCATCTCTTTGTTTCAAGTAATTACTTTAATCAGATAAATAGGCCCACCACTAATAAAGGAAGTAAATTTTTATGGCAACCGTGTCAGTCAGACAAACGAATTTTTAAGGCGAAAGCGCCAGGGGTTGCCCGCGAAATTCAATTTTTTTTTACGTTTTTTGCTATTTGCTGGTCAGTATTAAGTTGTACGTTGGTTAAAATATGATTCGCAGCCGTAACAAATATGTATTTACAGAATTATAATCATTAAAGTCATCAACACAACTCTTTAAGACCAAGTAATCCCCAAGAATGACTATTTCATGAAATCTTGACATTTGGGGATTATACTAACTTTAACAAGTTGTTTTACTGATTGTAATGATTATAATTCTGTAAATACATATTTGTTACGACCGCGAATCATATTTTAATCAACGTACAACTTAATACCGATCAGCAAATTACAAAAAACGTAAGAAAATTTTAATTTCGCGGGCTACCTTAGCGCTACCAACACCCTACCTCACTAAAACTCAAGTTGGTATCCAATTTGCATAACAATTAATTTCCCTGGTTTTACTTAAATCAATAAGTACAGGTCTCATACAAAACTGTCGATCAATCTTTGGGACAAAAAATCCGTGTGACGTAACAAATAGTCGAATCAGTTGGAGAGTCGATCAATTCCGATTCAATTAGTGTCGATATTTCTCAGGAAAATGGGATCTTAGTATAATTGAAACCCTCGTTGCCATTTTCATAGCTTCTCCTTAGGTTGCTTACGAACTTATATTGTATTAGGATTGTAGCCAATGGATTAACGACAGCTGTGCCAAAGTACTTAAGGGGCTTACATGACCTAAAGCGCTGTCACTGTCGGACTGTATAGAAAAGAAAGAGAAGCGCGATGACAACGCTGGTAATTTATTGCAAAATATGAAACAATTATTTGATTACAAAAAATCTATTGTTTGGACTAAAAAATTAAAACACTAGTATTTTAGTGTGTTGCTTGTAGAATAATCTGAAAAAAAATCTGAAATAAGTATTGTATGTATATTAGTATGGTTTTTATTGTAAAAAGAAAGTTTTTAGAGGTATCTTCGTGATTTTTTCTATCGTATCAAATTAGTTGTATTATGTTTTCAACACAACACACTATCTACCTAGCATATATATCCTGAAGAATATCATATATTTTTCAGATTTTGTTTACTGTAGTCGATCATATACTTTATTGTTTCTAAAACTTGGGTTTTTTGTGTTTAGGTCCTGTACCTAAGCCCCTTAAAAGGCAAAGATAAAGAAACGCCTGGGGTGCTCATAACTCTTCTGCTGTTTAGCTTCAGTAGATTATTATAAGCACAACTGCTTAGGAGTTCTATAATAAGTACGATGGGCTGCATCAATTGGGTACCCCAGTTGTATTAAAATTTTCATACAACTGGGGTACCCAATTGATGCAGCCCACTGTACATATGACCAGACACCAGCGCATCAAGCTACTACAATCTGTCTTTCTTTAATAGATTTTCAACTTTATCGCTAAAGCATAAGTTTCAAAGTTGATGAGGTAAATTTGACAGTTTCGGGTAGCTTGATGTGCTGGCGTCTGTACATTTAGGTAAGCACCTAAATGTACAGCACATCAAGCTACAAGCTACGGTAAGTCTTCTTCTTCCATACTTTTCTCTATTAGTCGTCATCCCACGTCACCCTCCTTCCAGCAAAAAAAAAAAAAATGGGCCAATTTTATGAGATCACTGTTACTAATGAGACATAATTACTTTTTCTATTGTCAGCGAACTTAATAGCTTTATTAAGTTCGCTGACAATAGAAAAAGTAATTATGTCTCATTGTCAGCGAACTTAATAGCTTTATTAAGTTCGCTGACAATAGAAAAAATAATTATGTCTCATTAGTAACAGTGAGCTCATAAAATTGGCCCATTTTTTTTTAATTTGAAATGGGTTTGCTCTTGACTCTAGTCTAGGTCAGAGGTGACAGAGACAAAGTCGACGATGGAGTGAGCTTACCTAGAAGAAGCCTGTTCACTCTTACTTTGAAGAGATTCGGGTTGTATGCGCTCGGAAACACAGACGCAGGTAAAGAGTTCCACTCTTTTACTGTGCGCATTATAAAAGACTTTTGAAAACGCTTAGTGCGAATTGGTGGAATAGCAATTAGGCAGGGATGGTAGCTTGCTGTGCGTCTGGATGACCGAAGGTAGAAGGGGGCCGGTGGAATGAGGTCGTGGAGTTCTTGGGCACACTCGAAGTACAATCTGTAGAAGACCGACAAGCAGGCAACCTTGCGGCGATGAGCCAAGCTGTGAAGCTTGGCATCCACCAGTTCTACGTCGCCAATGAGCCTCTTAGCTCTGCGTTCCACCAAGTCAAGCGCGGCAAGTTCGTATTTCGCTGAGCCATCCCAAAGGTGGCTGCAATACTCCATGCAGGATCGGACTTGCGCTTTGTATCGGGTTAAAAGCTGTCCAGGTTTGAAGTATCGCTTCACCTTATTTAGGATGCCCAGCTTCTTGGCCGCAGTTTGGGCTTTGTACTCCATTTGTATGTAAACAACTTTTCATAGTCCCCTTTCTAATTTCTTGCAGTTGTTTGATGTATATTATTTAATTGAAATGCGGCAAATTCGCTATGCACAGTCTTTAAGATCATGAATACCGTAATACTTCCAGTAACTTTATCCTGAAACTCTTAAACGAATTTAAAAGAGACCCAATATTTCTTAAAAATCATTAAGGCTATCGAATACCATTTTGATCACTGAGCATTTCGCAATACGTCCTGACTTTTTTCCGTGGTCTAAAGGGACGTATTTTGGTCAATCTTGAATACGAAAAGCATCATATTTGTGACTTTTCTAGTGGGATAAGTATGTGAAAATTTAGTAAAAAAACACGATGAAAAAATAGATAGCATAAAAAAGGTCACCCTCCTTCCAGCCATTTCATCTTTCACTTTCTAATAGTAGGTACCTAATATTTCGACATTTTTAATAATAATAATAAACCATTTATTATCAGGTAACAAAGACCCATAGATACATACCTTAACCTAAGTATACATAATAATATAGTAACAATTTTGTTAGTAAATAAAACTTAATAACTATGTTAGTATCACTTAGTTGCACTAAGTCTTTGTGCGTTCTGGTGGCACTTGTCCGCGAAAGCGGCGGAATACCACATCCTGCGGCCAAAAGCTTTCTTCCATCACCAGGTGCAGGTAGCATGTTGGTATGCGCACCACGAACGCCTTGAAGTTGACGTTGCGGTGCGACTCTAGTAACTGCACCCTCGGTGTGTACCTCGTCTTCTGGCGCACGTACTCCACGATGTTCTCCGCCGTAGTGGTGTAGTGTAGGCGGGAGATGTACACCGGTGTGTTCGGCTTTGCGGCACGCAAGCTGACTTCGGGCTCCGTAGGAGCTTTGCCGCAGCGGTTCTTGTTGGTTCGTGGCCGGCGCTTCCTCCTTTGCACCGTCACGAAACCTTCATCATCAGCCCTATTCGGTGCCTTTTGTGGCATGGGCTTCCTACTTGGAGCTCCTGGGGCACTCACGGTGACGCTAGCGGATTCCATTTTTTGGGGCTTCGCCAGGGCTGCAGACACTGGCAGCGGGACGGGGCGAGGGGCTCGGGCGGCGTTGCATGGAGGAGCCGCGATGACGGGTGCGGGGCTGCGGTGCGCGCGGGCGGGGCGCTCTGCAATCTCAGCAAACGACGGGTGCGCTGGCGACGAAACTGCTGACGCGGAATTTGACGACGATAAATCGAGGCCGGCTCCGCGACACATGTTTACGTTAGATGCATCGACTGATGACCTAGTTACCGTCATAATGACAAACCGCACTCACTGTGACGGGGTCTTCTGTGTGACGCACATAGTCCTCCGTGCCATTGTCCCGTCGAAGAAATCCAGACGATATTAAAATTTTCACTAAAAGTATTTGTCAGAAATAAATTACCTACATTCGGTTTAGCGCAATCATCATCATCTGCCTAGCCTTTTCCCAACTATGTTGGGGTCGGCTTCCAGTCTAACCGGATGCAGCTGAATATCATTTTATATAGAGCAACTGCCTATCTGACCTCTACAACTCAGTTACTGGGTAATAAAAAAGGAATAATAACCGGGGCTCTCGTTTTGCGTAGATGTGACGCATACTTTCTCCCAAATGGTTATTTTGTTTTTTTTTTTGTTTGTGTTGAAATTTTATTTTTATGCGTCGTTTGCCGCAAATAAACGTATTTTCTTTCTTTTTCTTTTCTTTCTAATACGATACCCGTTGGTAAGACTGGTTGTCAGACTTTCGGGCTTCTGACTGAAAAACGACTGTCAAAGATCCACGAAAATTCGGAAATTTTGATCTAGCGCAATATTCTCCAATAAATTCATCACTTACCTTTACGCCTACAAATTATTATCTTCTACAACCAGACAATGACATTTAAAATAACACTCCTATTAAAGGTTATTCTCGACACATCTCAGGGCGATAATATGCCAATCCCACCTACTTTATATTCCCGAAGGATTCGGGTCAAAATTAAGCGGATTTCAATATAATCGGGAATCGATTCGAGTATCATTTATCACTCGGCGACCTCGACTTTGCTTGGAATAGGGACTTTGGGACTATTAACTCGAGTATCTTGTAATTTAGTTTAGTCGTTGTTATATTTGGTTTCGTGGTTATTTGTAATTATTACAGTTAGGATAGGCAAAGGCAATTACGTTTATAAAGTTTAAACTTCATTACTGCTGAAGGATAATTGGGCCCCTATGCATCATTTAATGTGTTCCCAGTAAAATTCAGGCAATGTGCGGTAAATTAAGGTTTCCTTCCTTTTATAGAGAAGAGGCTTGTGCACAGGTTGTTACAGGTTCAAAAAAAAAAGAAAGAAAATATGAACAACAAAACGCCAACAATGAAATTAAAGTGTTTATTCCGTAAATAGGACATCGGAATGAGAGGTTTTTCTTTTGAGTACCTATTAAAAAAAAAAACATAGTTTCCAAGAACCCTGAAGATGGTGTTGAACTGACTACGTTACTAGGTGCCAAAATCAAAATTCTTGGAAAAAAAAACATGCGTCACGTCATTTACGCTCGTTGAGTGACAGTTTCTTTTGCTTTCGTTTTACGATCTCAAAATTACATCCAAGTGAATTAATAGAAAAATTATGTGACTTCCGTTCCTTGCAGTAACTTGCCAAGTTCAGCACCATCTTTCCAGCGGCTAGAGAAGCGTTAAAAAAAAAAGAAAAAGAAAATCCCTCATTACTTTTAGACGCGACGACAAAATAAATAAGCTAGATGGACTTGGCATTTCCTATCAGCTGCTCCTAAGAAGAAATGGCGAAACAAACTTTTGAAAAAAACCAACACATAATTATTTGAGTGGACCTGTCCAGTCAGTGCAAGTATGTAGCTCAAGTCGAACATAAGGAGCTCAACGATTCAAAATTCAAAATTGTTTACTTCTTCAACAAGATTACAACAATTAGTTTGTGATTGGAGCCTTCTTTTAAGCAAACAATGCCTGTATTAGAAGATATAACAAAAGAAAGATAAATATTAATAACATATTTAACATAGGTAAGTAGACGAGATTGGCATAAGTATAGTTTTGAGGGGGTGTGTGTGTGTACGAGTATGTGTGTGTGTTTGTGTGCCTGCCTGAGAGAGTGTGTGTGAGAGTATAGGTTATGTCGTGGGCTTCAACAGCTCTTCCGTTTCCTTTATAAGTAAGTGGTTTGATCCATTTCAGTATTATTATTTATATTTTTTTTTTGCATTCATAATATTGGTTTTTATATGTGTGTACATATTTCTTTATTTATTCCATTATATAACCGAGAAGACCGTGTATTAAATTGCATGGAGGCAACCAAAGTTTTTGTTTGGGGGACTTCTGTAACAGCATGCTTTCTTCGCTTTGCTAGTTTAGATGCATCGTAAGGTAGGGTCTTGTATTTCTTTAATATAGTTTGAACCATGTATAATTTTCTTACTGAGAGTAATTCGCTTAACTTATAAAAACTATCTGTGGGATATCTAATTTTCTTAAAATACATAGTTTTTATCAGGGCACGTCGTGCCCGCTCTACTTCTGTGAATTTAGTTTTTGCTGACCCGCCTCAGTTAGGAATACAGTACACTAAGACAGACTAAGCCAAAGCGACATATATCTCATTAAGGTCGTATATCTCATTTATATTTTTTCGCACAATATGTCTCAGTGTACTAAATAACCAACACATTTTTCTAACCCTGTTACCAACCTGTTCGATTTCGGGATGCCAATAATCTCTACCCCTAAATATTTGGTTTCGACGGACAATACCAAAGAAATAGCATTTGGGTAGGCCGCATAAACTACTAATTCTGCCAGACTATTTAAAATTAACTGAGAAAGAAAAAAAAATCTGCATAGTCTTCACATTCACAATAATTAAAGTAGTAATAAAAATATATAATTTTTTTTGATCCTGCTGGAGGAGAAGACCCAATTTTATATTAACATTTTTTTTGGACTTCCAGAAGTTTATATTTTAATTTTATAATACTTAACAAAGTAAATATTCATGTAATTTGGTGTAATACCCCACAGTCTCACCCTTACCCGATTACGAAGCTAACTTATTAGGTATCAATTCCCAATCGATAGTCCTCCAATTCCCATCGCACTGGGAACGAGGTTGGTAATTTGATTGGGACTCTGCATAGCTGTGGCTTCGATCCTAATGCTCTCATAATATTAACATACGTCGGAAATACTCGGAATGTACGGCGTGTGTGTGGGATGTCTACGATCATTTTGGGTATATGTGCATATATGTATGTCGTTCGTTGCTCGGGTTCGAACCCAAGTAGGCCCTTTACTTTGTGTAAATTATTTTATCACCACTCACCACTGCTCTCAAAACAGTAAAGGAAAACATCTTGAGGAAACGGCATATCTAAACATAACATAACCAAAAATCGAAGACCTCTTACATCTTCCAACCCGCAGTGGGCCCGCATTCTTATAGTCTCTTCGTAATCTTACTGATTGTAGCCCAATCCCTCTCGAAGAAAGGAAGCCCGTGTCCCAGCAGTGGGAACATTATCGGCTGATTATGATAGGTATCATAATTAATCCTACGCAGAATTTAAACATAACATTTATGTATTCTATATACATAATAGTTATGTATAAATTCTGCCTGTGAAGCAATTTTGGAATTAAAGTCATAGTAACTAAAGTCAACTGTGGCCGTGCAGTTTGCCTTTGAAGTTAGTTTTGAACGATACGATTTTACGAGGGGCCCGTGGCTAAATAATAACAGCCGCACAGGTCGATCGACCAGGTTAAGCTATGCTTGCCGCGGTTGGTCTGTGGATGGGTGACAATCTTTAGATACCGTGACCCTTCCGTGCCTCGGAATGCACGTTAAGCCGTTGGTCCCGGCTGTCATTTGTGGATCTTTGACAGTCGTTACGAAAGTATGACAACCAGTCTTATCAAGGGGTATCGTATTACCTAGTAACTGGGTTGTGGAGGTCAGATAGGTAGTCGCTCCATGGGGGTTCCCCCACAGAGCTTACTTCCACGCAGTAACCCCCGGGCAACGCCGTGTCTGACCACCGTAACGGAGTGGCAGACCGGCGGCTAAAGAGCTCTGTGACTTGCAGCCATAACAAGCGGACGGCTGCAAGTATGCCGAAAAGCAAAGCCAGGCGCGACGCCTCCGGGCGATTTTTAACCCCTGCTCGTCCCTCCCAGGACGAGGATACAAATGGCCCTTCTCAGGGCCAACTCAGCGGCCCTTCTCAGGGCCAATCCACTGGCCCTTCTAAGGGCCTCGCCGAAGCTGGCCGCACACCATCCGCGGCCAGCTTATCCAGTCTGCTGTTTTCGGACACCGACGAGTCCGTCATGGACACGTCGGCGGCCGAGAACGACCGCCTCCAGCGGAAGCGGGCCTACCTGAGGCTCGGGTCCGGGGGCTCCTCGGAGTCTGTGGGCAAGTCGAAGAAGAAGCCGAAGTCAAAAAAGGCTTCGACTCCTGCTTCGACCCTCACCCACGATGTGGGCCTAGTGGACGCCGAGCGTCAGTTAGGCCTGGCAAGGAGGGAGCAGCTGCAGCAGGACCTCGAGGAGAAGGTCGCTGCCAGGGAGCAGCAGGCGCGGGCCGCCAGGTCGAGGGCTGGCTATGGCACATCCATAGTGCTGTACGCCGACCACTCCCTGGCGGAGCTGGAGCGCATGGCGCTCCAGGACAAGGAGGAGGTACTGGAGGTCGCCTCCAAGTCCTCGAACTTGAAGGGGACCTTCCAGAAGGCCCTCAAATGCCGGGCCATCAGTCTGCACGGCATTGTCCTGGAGCTGGCCAAGCGGACGGCCACGGACGAGACGCGGCAGCTGCAGGCGAAGGTGGATCGCCTGCAGGCGGAGGTCAGCCAGCTACACCAGAAGCTGGCTGAGGCCACGGCCCGGCCTGCTCAACCTGCCCCGGGTCCGGTGGTAGGAGGCTCCTCCTCCTCCCTTTCCAACCTTGAGGATATAATCCGAAAGGTTGTCATGGAGGAGAGGGCCTTCACCAGAGCCTGCTTTGCAGGCATTGAGGACCGGCTCTTGCCGGAACGGCGGCTCCGCCCGCCGCTAGCGGCGGATAAGAGTCCACCACCGAGGGAGCCGGAACCTGCGCCTCTAGCAGGCTCGGCATCGGGTGCGCAGGCCCCGAAGCCCTCCAAGGGCAAAGGCAAGGGCAAGAGGACCAAGGTGGCTCCTCAAACCCCCACCACAAGCGCGGAGGGAGCGTCTGCCATTCCAGCAGCCCCCGAGAACTCGCAGGAGGAAGACGCCCTCCTTCCCTCCACCACCCCGTCCAACCAGTCGTGGACGGAAGTGGTCAGGAGAGGAAAAAGGAAGGGAGGGAAGAAGTCGGCCCCCAAGCCCGCTGCGACTGCTTCGGCAGCCCAGAAGGCTCTGGTGGGTGGGAGGAAGTTGGTTCCTCCCAAAACTGCGGCGGTCGTGGTGACCATCACCCCGGAGGCCGCGGAGCGGGGTGAAACGTACGAGTCCGTCCTAAGACGGGCTCGTGCTAACGCGGATCCCTCCCGGCTGGGGATCGGCAACATCACGTGCCGCCGCACCCAGGCCGGAGCCCGAATTTTTGAGTTCGGGGGGGAGCAGCGCGGCGCAAACGCGGACCTCTTTGCAACAAAGTTGCAAGAGGTCATCGCAGATGTGGCAACGGTCGCCAGACCTGTCAAGACCGCATCTTTGGAGGTGATCGATATGGACGATTCGGTCACCAAAGAGGATGTGATGGCGGCCGTTGCCGCTGCGGGAGGCTGCAGCGAAAGCGCGGTGAAGGGAGGAGCCATCAGGCCCGGTCGCCGTGGCATGGGCGCCATCCGCGTCGAGTGCCCAGTCGCCGCGGCGGCGGCCGCCCTTAAAGCTACCAAGGGACGGCTGCTCGTGGGCTTCAGCTCGGCTGTGGTCCGGCCGCTTGAGGACAAGCCGGCCCGGTGCTTCAAGTGCTTCGCGCCGGGCCACACCCGATCTACGTGTCCTTCCAAGTCCGACTGGGGAGAGTGTTGCTTCCAGTGCGGACAGGAGGGACACAGGAGTGCCACCTGCAGCGCCGCTACGCCACACTGCCCGGCGTGTGCTGCCAGTGGCCGCCCCGCGGGGCACAGGATGGGGGGCAGGAGTTGCCAGCCGCCCACGAGGAAGGGCATAGTGCCGGCGCAGGTTCGCCCTGTCGCCGCCACCGCCGCTGTCGCCGCCGCTGTAACTCCAGCTCCAGCGGTGGCAGCTGAGGAGGGGGGTGCGATGTCGGAATAATGGTTTCCAATCATCGCATCCTCCAGGCGAACATCAACCACTGCAGAGCGGCCCAGGACCTGCTGGTGCAGGCCATGGCTGAGTGGTCGGTGAACGTAGCGGTGGTCGCCGAGCCCTACTCGATCCCCGGCAGTTGGCTGGGTGACGAGGACGGCTTGGTGGCACTAGCGGCGCGGTCCTCCACAGACTCCCCTCCCCTCTCGCTATTAGAGAGGGGACCGGGATACGTGGCCGCCGCGTGGGGAGAGGTAGCCCTTGTGGGCGTCTATTTCTCCCCAAACCGCCCTCTCCAGGACTTCGAGAACTATCTCGGCGTCCTGGCCGCCGTGGTCGGCAGGGCGGCGCCGCGTCAGGTCTCCGTATTGGGAGACCTGAATGCCAAGTCGGTGACCTGGGGCAACCCGGCCACCGACCCTCGCGGGCGGGCAGTGGAGATGTGGGCAGCCTCCTCTGGACTCTCTCTCCTCAACAGAGGAAACGTCCAGACATGCGTGCGGCGGCAGGGTGGCTCGATAGTAGACGTCACCTTTGCCACCCCTGCGTTGGCCGCGCGCGTGCTGAACTGGCGGGTGGACCTAGTGGAGACCATGTCGCCTCCCCGGAGGCGGTCAGCGTTTCCAAGGTGGGCTCTCACCCGCCTGGACAGGGAGGCGGCGGCGGAGGCGGCGTTTATCCAGGACTGGCTTTCGCCGCCTTCCGCTGGCCTGGACGTAGACACCGTGGCGGGACACCTGAGGGAGTCTCTGACCGAGGTGTGCAATTCTAGCATGCCTCGGTCCGGCCGACCGCTGCCCAATCGGGCGGTGTACTGGTGGTCGGTGGAGCTGGAGGGGCTTCGAGCGACGTGCATGGGGGCCAGAAGGGTCTACGCACGGAGCAGGCGGCGGCGTCGACGAGACCACGCCCACGAGGACCACCTCTATGAGATGTACATAGAGGCAAAACTGGTCCTCGAGCGGGCCATCGCCGACGCCAGGGACTCGGCGAGAGCGGAGATGCTGGAGGGTCTCGACCGGGATCCCTACGGGAGGCCATACAAGGCGGCGCGCAACAAGCTACGCCCCTTTGGTCCCCCGGTGGCCGAGACCCTGGAGCCCTCATTCCTGGATGGGGTGGTTCAGTCCCTGTTCCCGCGCAGGGACAACTTCACCCCACCAGTGATGGACCCTCCGCGGCGGACGGCTCCGCCAGCTGAGGAGGAAGAGGAGGCCCCTCCTGTCACGGAGTCGGAACTCAGCGCGGCGATTGTGCACATCCGCGCCAAGAAGACGGCTCCGGGCCCCGACGGTGTCCCGGCGAGGGTGGTGGCAATTGCCGCCACTCAAATGGAGGAGCGGTTTCGGGACCTCTTTAGCGCATGTCTTGTGTCTGGGAGGTTCCCGAAACCGTGGAAGGAGGGGCAGTTGTGCCTCCTTCGCAAGGAGGGCCGCCCGGCAGACTCCCCCTCGGCATACCGACCCATCGTCCTGCTCGATGAGGTCGGCAAAATGTTCGAGGGGATAATCGCTGCCCGCCTAAAGGGCCACCTGCGGAATGTGGGGCCGGACTTGTCGGACGCTCAGTTCGGTTTCCGGGCTGAGCGTTCCACGGTAGACGCGCTGGCCCGCCTTAAGGGCCAGGTGAAGGAGGCGATGGAGGCGGGGGACGGATTGTTGGCGGTGTCATTCGACATAGCCAACGCCTTCAATTCTGTTCCCCACAGCACCATCGTAGAGGCGCTCCGATTCCACGGGGTGCCTCAATACATGCGGCGTCTACTGGCCAGCTACCTGGAGGATCGGGCGATCGTCCTCGTGAACAGGGCTGGCCAAGTCCGGCGGTACGCAGTCGAGGCCGGCGTTCCGCAGGGGTCAGTCGTGGGACCTCTCCTCTGGAACGTCGGCTACGACTGGCTCTTGCGGGGAACTCTCCTCCGAGGCACGAGTGTCGTCTGCTACGCGGATGACACTCTCCTCACCGCCCGGGGGGAGAGTTTCAGGGAGGCGGCCAACTTGGCCTCGGCGGGCGGATCCTTGGTCGCAGGGAGGATCCGCCGCCTAGGATTGACGGTGGCGCTGCACAAGACCGAGGCCGTGTTCTTCCACGGGCCTCGGCAGCGCCAACCACCAGACGCCCACATTTTTGTGGAGGGCGTCCGAATTGGAGTGAAGGCCCAGATGAAATATCTGGGCCTTGTTCTCGACAGCAGGTGGCGTTTCGGCCCGCATTTTAGCGGGTTGTCGACGCGCCTGCTGAAGACTGCGGGCGCCCTCTCGTGGCTGCTCCCCAACTTGGGGGGGCCCAGCGCGCGATGCCGGCAACTTTACGCCGGCATCTTGAGGAGTATGGCCCTTTACGGGGCCCCTATTTGGGAGGACTCCCTCAACAGGAGGGAGAACGCCGCCGCGTTGCGGGCCCCCCAAAGGGCCATAGCCCAGCGGGTGCCGAGGGCCTACCGCACGGTCGGCTTCTCCGCGGCATGTGCTCTGGCCAGCACCCTGCCTTGGGAGCTCGAGGCGTGGGTGCTCGCCAGAGTATATGAATGGACGGCGGGGCGGAGGGCAAGAGGAGAACGCCCAGCCCCGGAAGAGCGGGAGGCCGTCCGGCAGGAGGCGAAGGACGCCATTGTCGTCCACTGGACGCGGGACCTCGCCGCCGCAGCCTTTGGCCGCCGAACCCTCGACGCGATTGGGCCGGTCCTGCGAGACTGGCTCGAGCGGTCGCACGGGTTCCTCTCCTTCCGTCTGGTGCAGGTGCTGTCCGGACACGGTTGCTTCGGATCGTACCTGCACCGTATCGGGCGGGAGGAGACGCCGTCGTGTCACGACTGTGGCGCGGCGGAGGACACGGCGCAGCACACTCTCGAGGTGTGCCCGTCGTGGTTCGGGCCGCGCCGCAGTCTCACCGCGGCGATCGGAACGGACCTCTCGCTCTCCGGCTTGGTCAACGCCATGCTGGGGGATGAGGGGTCCTGGGCGGCAGTCGCCTCCTTCTGCGAACACGTCATGTCCCAGAAGGAGGCGGCAGAGCGCGCGCGGGAGGAAGACCCTCTCGCGGCGCCGCTCCGAAGGCGGAGGAGGGGTCGAAGAAGACGTCAGTATGACAGTCATCTCCGACTCCTCCCAGGTGGAAGCCAGCAGGCGACGGGTGCGGGGGCACCCTCGCCTGTATTGCACAGGTTTCCACCAGTGCCGGACGGGAATGGCCAGGTGTTCCCGGCCATTCTCGTAGCCCCCCAGCCGGGGGGACATGCGGGGCCCGCCAGATAGGCGGGCATGCGCCGGGGGGTTGTGGACGCAAAGGCTGAGCCGGATTCCCATGACCCCCCCATCAAGGCGATGAGGGAACACCGCTGAGTTTTAGTGGGTATACTGCCACTCTGGCAGGGAGTCCCACATACTCCGTCTCGTCCCCCGGCGAGCGGAGATGCGTAATGTCATTTCTCAGCGAAAAAAAAAAAAAAAAGGTAGTCGCTCCATGTAAAATACTGGTATTCAGCTGCATCCGGTTAGACTGGAAGCGGTCCCCAACATAGTTGGGAAAAGGCTAGGCAGATGATAATAGTTTTAAACGATAATACACTTACACATACGACATACGGCATATGATGCAAACTGTAAATAAAAGGCAAGATTTAAGTAGTTTCAAGTATACGTTCCGTAAATTAAAAACGGTTTTTAAAATTAAAAATATTCGTTTCGCACATAATGTTAACTTAGTTATAAATCTTTATTCATATCTTTGGGTGATACAAATTGTGCCTATCGCAAAAATTTTACCCAATAATGCTAAAGGCTGGCTGAATAATCGATTCAAAATCGTTCAAATATACGTTATGTCTTTTTTTTTTTTTTTTGCGGATGGGTTATCATCAAATGACTCCTCCCGCTCTGGGTGGAGCGGAAGGGAGTGTCAGACTCTTACTGACTAAAACCCACCAGTGTTCCTTCCTTAGCCCTTTATGTTCCGGGCCAGCGGTAACCCTTTCGGACAATCCCGCTGACCCGGCAGGCTTCGGCCCTAAGGAGCCCCTCCTCGATGCTGACATCTCTTTGAGGGTCTTTGACATGTCTACGTCGTGCTTTTATTGTAAATACGGTGTATTTTGCAAAAAATCTCACTGAGAAAACTTTGGTGAAGTGAATTTGAAGTGTCGTTCGACCTGATGCTAGGGCTTGCCATAGATCGGCTGGTATATATGTGTCTTTGGTATGTGATGCGCCGCTAAACACCGTGCAGCAGTTCATTCTGTTCAACAAAATCCTTGTCAAATCAATTTATTCGACGAAACTGGAATTCATCATAACCATTAAAACTAAATTCACACACTTAAAGCAATTTCGCCCAAAATCTTCGTCAAATTAACTTAATATGTACGTATTTGATTTCACACTGGTCGATAAATACATACTCTCCGTGGCAGATATCCCAAGCTTGTGTACATAGGAATGTCAACAAGTTTGCGGGACTGCTAATACAATTAGCAACTATATATAATGCGGATAACATGTGGCTTGGCTAAAGTTGCATGTCTGAAGTTTGGTCAATATGCTTAGAAGATAGTTCTACGTAGGTATTTAGTTACTCTTAGATTGATATTGTGTTCTTTGGTGTTTAATTATTTGTGCCAATATTTCGTGGTTTTTTCGTTTAGGTGGCAGGGACAGGAGTTTACAACACACCAGATACATAATTATTAAAAATTTCTACGCTAAGGGGTCTAGAATCATTTTCTGAATTCATGGTTATAAGCTGCGCACCGATGTTCCGTACCACCCCGTTTATTATTATAGAAAAGTCACATAGCTTCACGCGTAGTTCTTGAAAATCAAAAATCAAAATCAAAATGTTTTATTTCACATAAACCTACATGGGCACTTATGAAACGTCAGAAGCTAGGTGCACGGTTCCAATTGGTCGTTTCCTATGGAGAAGAACCGGCAAGAAACTCCATGGTTACTCTTTTTAAAAATAATTGGCTTTTACAATGTTTCCAGATTACAGTAGGTATGGGAGGACAGTGCAGGCCTGTCTACAATGTTATCCTCAAAAACTGTTGCATCAGAGGTTGTATCATCAGATCCTTTTTTTGTCCATGCACGAACACTGCGATGAATCTTATAGCGATGCACTTGTTGCTAGCAACTAAACGTTTTGCATAATGACCAAATTTAGATCCAATCCTATTCGCTGGTGAGGTAGAAAAAACTAGCCAACTGCGAGTCGGTCTCGCTCACGATGTGCTATATACCACCGGCACCGTACAATATTGAAGGCTGTGCCGACCGCGCAGTGGCGCCCTCATCGTTTGTTTGGTTATTTCTTTTATTTTAGAATAAAAATGCAGAAAATAAGCACGTTAAGTTGTGCTCCACAAGATTATACGTTAATATTATTATAAACGGTAGTTTTACATTGTTTAGTTTTACTATAATCACTAAAACTATAATAGTGCCCACTTTTTTCCGTTTCAATTGTCAATCTATTACGGTTCATGAGATATAGACCGCTGACAGACAGACGGACGGACAGCGGAGGCTTAGTAATAGAATTCCGTTAGCACCATTTGGGTTCGGAACCCTTAAGCTTATACCGGACTACACAAAAAAAAAACAGTGGCACTCCGGGAGTGCCGACAGAAGTGAAAACAAAACACAAACAGAATCCTTTGCCATCACTCACTGACATATCGGATATACATTAAAACCGAGTACATCCCGAGGACAGCCGAACACATAGGGTATTTTTTTTATCGTTTTATAAACAAAACACGTGCAGTATCACTTACGGTAACAGTGGCGCGAGTTCAATGGTTTTTTCCCATCTCAAAAGCTGCCCAACGATCCTGAAGAAGATTTCACTTCAAAAAATAAAAACACCTGTTTAATAAAATAGAACCTTACACCAATGAACAATGTCGTATAAACAACAAAAATTATACAAAGTTAAATGAACTTCTTATGAAATCGTATAACAATGGAAAAGAAGACAAATTTGTATTTGAGCGAGAGCGTAGATTGTAGCGTTTAATTAAATACGTATCGCTTTGTAATAGATAAATTGAAGAAACTGGAGAATTAAACTGAACAATAGATAAAATTCTTAAGAACAGAATAAGTCATTATGCAAGTTTATTAACCTTTTAAGACGTCAGGGTGTCAACTCCCTAAGCACGAAATTCGTAATTCTGGCCGAAGTTACGGGCGTTTCCTACTTCGTAACACTAAGTCCCTACAACCGATATGTATTTGACATTGTCCCTACTACCCATATGTGTTTGATAGTTGTCCCTACTTCCGATATTTATTGGACAGTTGTCCCTAATCCCGATATTTATATGACAGTTGACCCTATTCCCAATATGTATTTGACATTGTCCCTACTCCCGATATGTATTTGACAGTTGACCCTACTCCCGATATTATGTATTTGACCGTTCGATTTTGTTTTATTTGATACTCGTTTTGATTGATAAACTTCTTTCGGATGGGCCTGTTTCTTCATTAATGGACTTTTAGAGAGTACACAAGCACCTCCGGGGCCCAGTGATTTGGTTTTGAAGCACCAAGTGGTCGGTAGTAAACTAATATGAAATCATCACATTTAGCATCTCACAAACGATCACATTGTAAGCATTTGTTAAATTGTTTATTCTTTATAATTATGTTTATATCTCTGACAATCAGTCTTACCAAGGGGTACCGTATTACCCAGTATCTGGGTTGTGGAGGTCAGGTAGGCAGTCGCTACATGTAAAATACTGGTTTTCAGCCGCATCCGGTTAGACTGGAAGCTGACCCCAACATAGTTGGGAAAAGACTAGGCAGATGATGATGATGTTTATTCTACATACCAATACTAATAATAATAAAGCTGAACAGTTTTTAGTAATAAACCTCTAGAAGTTTCGCTTATTGTCCCAAGTAACATCTGTATTTCATACAGAGTCAAATTAAATTAGCTAGCGGAACTCATTGGTATCGATATATCGATGGCTCCTAAGTATACTGAGTCAACTATAATTATATAGAAATATAGTTGACTCAGTATACTTAGGAGCCATCGATATAAGCAAGACAAAACAAAAAAGAAATTAATTTGATCCACGCGAGTACTAGAACATCGAGGTAAAAATCTGCCTCCTTTTTCCCAACTATGTTGGGGTCGGGTTCCAGTATATCTGGATGCAGCTGAATACCAGTATTTTATATGGAGCGACTGCCTACCTGACCTCCACAACCCACTTACTGGGTAACATGATAAATTAATAAAAGTCTGATTGACGTGATAATTGTGATCCTCTCATTGGCGCCGATTCTGTTGTTCACAAACTAAATTTAATCTAAGTTGAGGCATCTTTTTGTTTCTATATCACTAAAACTAGGACAGAAGATAAATATTAGTTTAGTCCTGTCAATTTAGTCAGCGCCTGGCGTAAATTGACGTATTTTTAGTAGCCAAATATTTTAATCTCGTCTAAAGTTGTCTATGGAGTATCTTAATTGACAGAACTAAACTAATTAGTATATAAATCTTCTGTCCTTTTCTTAATGAAATAGAAAAAAAAAGATGCATGAACTAAAATTTAGTTTAGTTTGTTAACATCAGAATCGGCGCCAATGTCTTATTTTATTTTAGTTTTTTAACCACGTTGGCTTTTTTTAATATCTTTGATTTTTTATTTGGAATTGTAAGCCTTTGCATGCCCATGTGACGGTAAAATATGGAGAACTTTATTATAAAAACACCCAGCACATCAAGCTACCCGAAACTGTCAAATTTTCCCAATCAACCTTGAATCTTATGCTTTAGCGATAAAGTTGAAAATCTATTAAAGAAATTTGACAGATTGTAGTAGATTGATGTGCTGGCGTCTGTACTATACCCTTGTTTGCAAAGAAATAAATGATTTGACAGTTTACTTTCAAGCTTCTGACGACCCGTAGCAACTGTCAAAGATTATAGTATGGCGGCCGGGACCAACGGCTTAACGTGCTTTCCGGGGCACGGAGGAGCAGATGGTCGAAAATCTAAAGACCGACGGCAAGAGTAGCTTAACCTGTTCGATAGAAACGTGCAGCTGATATTACTTATCTACGATCCCCTAGGGCACTAGACCAACGAAGTAGTCTTTATTATAAAGTCATGTCCCGTCTTAATTGAAAAAAAAAATAAAATGAGAGATCGAAATAACTAATAAGACGACATTTTTATGCGTCGGGTGAGGCTTCGGAAAAAGCGGATTGCAATTCTTAAAAAATCTCAAAACAGAATTAAAAAAGAAAATCGGCAACTACCGTAGACATAATTTACTCATCACACAAATCATCATCATCATCGTCACTTCAGCCGATAGAAGTCCACGGATAGACATAGGCCTCCCCCAAGCATCTCCACTTGGACCGGCTCTGTGCTTCTCGCATCCAACGGGTTCCTGCGGCCTTCACAAGTTCGTCAGTCCACCTTGTGGGAGGCCTTCCAACGCTACGTCTTCCGGTACGCGGTCGCCACTTCAGAACCTTTCGGCCCCATCGGCCATCTGTTCTGCGAGCAATGTGCCCTGCCCACTACCAATTCATCACACACATGTGGTCATTAAATTGGCCAAATAGGTAGCTGGGAAATATTTAACTGATCCTCAAAAAACTTATTGACCTTCTAATGATGAACACTTTTATAAATAAATGGCATCTTTATAACTTTGTTGCCATTTCTCACTGTAATTTACCGCGATCAAACGGGTTACGTTTTCTTTTTTTTTTTTGTAATTTTTTATTCGCTTTTTTGTTCTTTGTTTTGGTTTGTAATTATATAATTTTAGCTGTGTTTTCATTTTCGACCGTATCTGCGATTTGATACAGATTCGTCTAATTGCATTTATTTCTCGCTATAGTGAAAATAAAAACGTATTTAGCATCGGGTACCCCGACCAAATGTGAGGTTAGGTTAGAACTGCGACCAACAGCGCAACATCCAAGTTGGTAGCAAAAACTTGACTATTTAGTATTTTTCGGACCTCTAGATATAGTATAAATATAATTAGTAATAAATATAAATTATTTGAGAATCAAAAACAAGCAAAAACTTGACTATTTAGTATTTTTCGGACTCTTAGATATAGTATAAATGTAATTATTTTTAAATAATATATGAATTATTTGAGAATCACTAAAAGAGGCGCAATCATAATATTAGAGGTTCAATGACACTTTTGCGAATGCAAAATGGAAATTATTTGAGGTTTGATTAAATACATTCATACTAAATAACTTTACCTCCGTCCTCCATCTAAATCTGACCTTGAAAAAAGGTCCAGAACATCAGATGATCATCAGCAAAGACGGCCTCTTCAAATAATGAGGCAAAGCTTAAAACTTAAAGACAAATCAAGTGGGTCCACACAACCCCTCGATCGCTGCTCCACAAAAGAGACGAACCCTTATTTTTACACTCCAAACACTTTATTAAGACAAGTCCAAGATTAATTAGAGTCTGCAAATATTTGAAAAGATAGGTACCTCAAAAGGTTTATTTTAAGGAAGAATTTTGAGACCGGGATGAATGCTTTAGATTTGTTTGCCGAAGACCCGGGAGATGGTGGATACAGGGAAAAGCGATTGGGATTAATGATTTTTTGCAACATTTTAGTAGGTAGTAAAGGTCTTTTTTGGAGAGCAGTGGTAGCCCACTGGTATCGGTCCCGACTTACTAGTTGTAGGCCGTGAGTTCGAACCAGACAGGCACTTTACTTTGTGTAATTAATTTCATCACCGCTACTCTCAAAACGGTGAAGGAAAACATCGTGAGGAAACCGGCAAATCCTGGAACAAAACATTCGACGACATGTGACATCCGCCAACCCGCACTGGGCCCGTGTTGTATATTATGGTCCACTCCCTCTCACAAAGAAGAGGCCTGTGTCCCAGCAGTGGGAACAGGCTGATTACGTAAAGGTCCTTTTTAATTTCTCAAGACAAACTACGGTAGGTAGACTAATAGACCAGCCCCCTTACTAATAAACGTATTATATCAGATGAACAGTTACACACAGATTTCTCTCTTTCATTCGTCAGTAATTTGACTTTCGAAAGAAGAAGACAAAGCGCTGTGTAACTATCCAGACCCTATACAACGTTTATTAGTAAGCCGTTGGTCCCGGCTGTCTACTTTCCATTACGTTGAACTTCTAACCGCTTAAAGGCACACGTATCAAATCGCAAAAGGGATCGTTACCGTATCAACTCGAACCGTTCAGTATTGTTTGAATGAAACTCCTTACTGCAACGCCCACTAATCGGAATTGTAACGTAATCGCCTCACCTCGGGACAAGCTCGCGAACCGCGGTGCGTTACGGGTCGTCGTTCCCGCGCTTACGTTTCTCCGTACCCGAGCTTACGTCTGTTTGTCTACCCTTGCGTCTCACACCCGTCGGCGAGTCGTAAGCGCGGCGTAGCCGCATAGCCTAGCCTTCGCACGGGTCGACGTATCGGAGCTTCTGATC
This sequence comes from Mesoligia furuncula, assembly GCA_916614155.1. Classification (NCBI taxonomy): domain Eukaryota; kingdom Metazoa; phylum Arthropoda; class Insecta; order Lepidoptera; family Noctuidae; genus Mesoligia; species Mesoligia furuncula. The sequence continues at coordinate 25,297,815 of OU744793.1, forward strand.
CGCTTTGGTTACGTGCTTACGTTAGGTTGACGCCTGTTCGACGCCGAGGTCAAAGGCGATACGATGACGATCCCTTTCCAAGTTCATATGTGTACTAAATACTGGTGAAAATGACAGGTTGTCATGACGTCCGTTATACATATGACGGAAACGCACTTCTTGAAAACCGCTTCGCTTTCTAAAAGATAGTGTAGCTTTGCAAGCAGCTGAAATATTTATAAACGATAAAAACATCTTAGCAAACGGCTTTTGGCTAAGTAATTACAGCCGCTTGGGTCGATCGATCAGGTTAAGCTGCGCTTGCCGTGGTTGGTCCGTGGATGGGTGACCATCTTTGCATACCAAGACCCCACCGTGCCTCAGAAAGCACGTTGAGCCATTGGTCCCGGCTGTCATTCGTGGATCTTTGTACAGTCGTTACGGGTCGTCAGTAGCCCTAAAATCTGTCAACCAGTGTTACCAAGGGGTATCGTATTGCCCAGTAACTACGTTCTTGAGGTCAGATAGGCAGTCGCTCGTACTGATATTCAGCTGCATCCGGTTAGACTGGAAACTGACCCCAACATAGTTGGGAAAAGGCTAGGCAGATAATGAAAAACATTTTAGCAAGCAGAAATTAAAATATCTACTCATCCCCAAAATATTTAATCAAAACTACTCAACTTTGTAAACAACATTATTTATTCAAGTAAGTGCCTGAATTAAAACAAAATGCATTATTAACTAAGTCCATAAAAATATAGAAGTTGTAACACCATTAGCACAAAATACAGATAGTACAGAAGGCAAGATTCATACAAAGTGCGTTCGAGCAACGCACACACCGCACCGCACCGCACCACTCACGCACCACACCGCACCGCTCACGTACACGTTATCTCGGGAGTAGTGCGAGTGCAAAAATGGAGCAAAAAAAAAAATGCCTACCTATATAAGCTCGATTTATATAATAGTTTCCTATTTTTAACCCCCGACGCAAAAACGACGGGGTGTTATAAGTTTGACGTGTCTGTGTGTGTGTGTGTGTGTGTGTGTCTGTCTGTGGCATCGTAGCTCCCGAACGGATGAACCGATTTTGATTTTGTTTTTTTTTGTTTGAAAGGTAAATTAGTCGGGAGTGTTCTTAGCTATGTTTGATGAAAATCGGTCCAAGATGGCCGCCGCCACAAAATGGCGGATTACATATTTTTTCACAAATCCCTTAATATGGGCATGGGGTCTCATTGCGAAGAGAGAAAAAATAGTTCAAAAAAAGCCTCAATAGATGGCGTTATATGTATCGATTTGTTTTTGAAGTTTGTGTATCTGTTTAAATTTGACCATAGAAAAAGTATGTCCTTGTTTTTAAAACTCCCCTTATCACAAAAAAAAAGGAATAATGGGCTCCTAGTTCCAAATTCCATGATTTTAACAAATCAATGTTTGCTCACTCATTTATTATTTATTTCCTCCAATATAGATGGCGTTGTTTTCATTTTCTGAGTTTTACTACACAGCTCAATATCTATATTTCTCACATTACCATTTACCATATCTATTTTTATAGAATTAAATATGTATTAATATAAAGCAAAATATATTTAGATGTGTAGAAAATATATCTGTATTAACTTTTGGCATAGGTACCTAAAGCCTTGAAGCCATGTCAGAAACATTACATGAAAAAAAGAAATGTTTGTTGTTTTCAAGTTCAACTCAAGGACCATAATATATTTACTCTAGTTTCAACCAAAGAGTAAAGTAACTATAGAGGAATTCAACTTTGAAATCAACGACACGATGACGACGAAGTCTTTTCACATCGCTTGATGAAACTGGAATCTCGAGTCGAATGTTGTGAGTTTTCGTACCCCACGTATATAGTGACCTGCCGGTCGATTCTGTAAAAATCTCACCGTGAAAACTTACGTGAAGTGAGCGTGGAGTGAGCTGTCAATAGTGTCAATTCCTAGAAAAAACAAACTCACTTCACCTAAGTTTTCACGGTGAGATTTTTACAAAATCGACCGGCTGGACATAAATCGGATATTGACACGGCTTTCTTTCTCGATCGACTTTTGGCATGTAAACGGACTCTGACTCTGCTGTTATTACGATTGACATTGGCTTTCCCACCTCGGACACTGGAAATTAAGTAACATTTACGACGACCCGGCTTGTGTTAAAGGACAAGTTTGGCAGGCAACTTTTAATTGTTTGATGTCTAATAGGACCAATATGCATCAAACATTGTTTGACGTACTGTCTTTATATTTTTTTTACAAACTTTTATGTAATTAACTTTGACGTATGTATCTATCAAATAACAAATGAAAGAAACAACCAGTCTTCTACGAAACCAACAGGATCGCAACTCCGTCCGTGTCAGTCCGCTCTTCGAATAAGACGTATAGAAGCTCGAGTGCAATCTCGTTACACTCGCGAGAACTCGCCCTTTTTTCGTCCGAAATCAATCTCGCTAAAAAAAGCTGAGATCTCGCGATAACGAGATTTGCATTCCCAAATATTGCTACTTAGTTAAGTAATAACAGCTTGTAATTAAAGTAAAATGTTTTCTACACACTCGAAACTGACTCTGTTAAAAAATAACTCTCCCTTCTTAAAATCATCTAATTTGCAGCAAATACCTAATCATTTCAAGAGCTGGGTATTTCGATCTTATAAATTTAAGTACCTATAATAATTTGCGTTGACGTTTGACGCCGAACCTAACAAATAACTAAGTCTGCCGGAAAACATGTCCGTTTCAACCGCGCGGCCATCTCATAATATTTGATGAAACTTTGCCAGGAATTAGTGCTAATTTGTTACTTTAAACACCTCTTTTCGTGAATTTGTTACAAAAAAAAATAAGTCACTATGACAAATAATAGCAATAACCGCCACTTGCTGTAGCCATCGCCCGTGATTACACAGAAACTATATAATGCAGATAGACGAATGATGCATCAAAAGAAAGGTCTTAATTTGTTCAATTTGTTACAAAAATAAAAAACGTCAAAACGTAAATAAACAAAAAGTTATGCAATATTTAGTTTTCAGGTTACGAGTAGGTAGGTATATCACCATAAATATCAAATTAATAGAGGCTAATGTGTATGGGCAATTAGTTACTAATTTGTTACAGCGAATAAATAGAAAAAAATACTAGAAAGTAAGTTCAATAATTTGTTAGAGTCGATTTTAGTTAGCCGCTCGGACGGCAATATGCCTAAAATACAAAATGGCGTTTATCTCGTTATTAAAAGTAGGTTTAAGCTTAGTTAAAGGACTAATCGACGGGTAACGTGACCTAGTTTGGATAAATATGGCGAATATAACTGCAGCATTCATATTTTAGAAGATATTTACAAAAAAACAGTAGTATGAAACCGTATGAGAGTAGGGTGACCATGAATTTTCACAATGAAGTGAGACTGAATAGTGATTATTGGAATGTTCGATATTCATTAGTATGAAACCGTATGAGAGTAGGGTGACCATGAATTTTCACAATGAAGTGAGACTGAATAGTGATTATTGGAATGTTCGATATTCATATCTTATTTTTTTAGGGCGAGTGCTTATATAAATACTTACATTTTAAGTTAAGGCATCCTCTGGCATACTTTATAAAAGTAAAAGTCACAAATCGATTAAAAGTACTTTATTCAAAATCAAAACAAAGGCAAAAAAATCAAGTAATAAAGTCAACAAGATAAATATAAAATCTTTATTAACTAACATAATATTTATAAATTAACTGACACGAATATATGACACAGAATGTAGATATATTTTCTTAGAGGTACTTATTATTTCAATTTTAAAAGAATTGTCGTCGTAACAAAAATATGTATTGTTATTTAAAAAATAACATTTATAGTGGCCTATTTTTGTGCCTCTAATAAATAATAATTATCCTTAATGTTAATAGTAATCGGCAGTTCAGTGAGTAAAACTGAGTCTGCAGCTCCGATTAAATCAAATGTTATGATCTCGCCTAACTTAAGTTCACCTTTCAACTGTGTGTCACATTTTTTTTTTCACTATTTTTTTAAATAACAATACGTTAATTTATAAAAGTAGGTAATAATTGGGGTTTCCAGATCAAAGAAGATCTGGAAACCCGCAATTATTACCATTGGGGTTTCTAGATCAAAGAAGATCTGGAAACCCGCAATTTTCCCCTCATTCATCATTTCATTCATTCAGCACATTAGAAAGATCTGGAAAGCCGCTATTTTCACCAATTTTATATTATTCACTATTTAATTGAAAATAACTTTGAAACTGATTTAAATAAAAGGAATTTCATCTTCCGGTAGAATCTGGTAGCATATAACGTCTTCTGAATCAGGTATCACTAATTCACGCATTGTGCTCCTCATTGACGATGTGCCGGTGACCCGACACTTTGCTGAACCCGCTTTCAATTTTTCAGGACCAATCTGCATATCGTTAACTCGGGAGAATATTAGCTTTCTATTACCGCTTTTAAAGACAAGTTTTTGAATGTTTTCCGAATATGCAGCATGCATGTTTTGACAGAATAAATCTTCTTGTGTTGTTTCTCTGACTTGAGGTTTTGATGAATCTGCGCTCGATTTTTTATGAGCGGGCTGCATATCACGGACAAATATAGCCTCACCATTAGCGTTCTGAATAATAATTTTACAAATGCCTTCAGAAGTATATTTTACTGAATCTTGCATTGTAGCTAATAAAATTTATTTTTTAAATTTGTTTAATTTAGTCTGTGATCCAACCTTTTAACTACAATTTCAGGAATCGAATGTCGCATACTCACTTCCTAGTTCTTGATACGGTTAATTATAAATGTATAATGACATCGCACAGGTGTTACCGGCAATTTATAACGATTAACATTGGGGGATTAGTAGGGATAGGAAACAGTTAACTATTACTAATTGTGAAAAATTAAACAAGTAAGTATTTATTTCAAAAATTTATTATCTATACACCATTTATTTAAACATATTACATTTTTTAAAGCACATATTGTATCATGATAAATACAACTATACACATCATGAGAATGTTCATATTTATTGTACAAGCTTAATAAATTAGGACAACCTTCATCTTCTAAATTATGAATATTATTATTATTTAAAATTTTTCTTAACCACAACACTTTTTCTAAACCTTTGGTATAAACACTTTTATTTCTTAAAATATCTACAATCAAATTCTGATGATTTGAATAAGGCACAAATCCGTCTTTCCAGTATATCTTTCTATTACGTTCAATCCAACTGACTTGCCGTTTTTCTGATTTCGTCAAATCGTAAAATGGAAATGGTGGCTTAATTAAAAACACGTGAATTTTTTTATTCCATAATACAGCAATTTCTTTAATGATAAATTCATTTGTTTCTGTTTTAAAACCTTGAACATCTACAATGGCAGTCATGACAACCTGCGCACAATGTTGCTGAGAGGTTTGTATTCCACAAGTCGATCGTTTATAATCAAACAATATGCAGTTGTTTTATCTGGTATTGCTGTAGAACATTCAATCTCCAACCTCACGTCCACTGGACCTGTTTTTAGGCTATCGTTTTGTCTTGAGCAGTCCAAGATAAAGAGAGGGGCTTTTTCTTTGAACTCCTTTAGGTCAAGCAACGGGTCTACTGGACAGTTGTAATACGACTGACGAAATTTCACAAACATTTCATATAATATACTATATTTGTTCTCAGAAAACTTTAAACCTAAAGGTTCGTAGGGATAATATTGTGAATTCAAAAAGAGCGTAACGTTTGTTACTTCACAATGATCGAATACTGAACTGTCTCTAGTTTGATTATTTTTTCGATTAGTTTGTAAACAAAAAATTACATATCGGGGTTTTTCTAATTGTGAAGCAGTTTTAACTGACCAAGAATGCTTTGTGGTTTGGGGTAGTAACGGATACTCATATAAATCCCAGTTTCTAAACGCTATCTGAATAGGTTTATCTCTTTCTAAATGTTTTAAAAGTGTCAGTCGTTCTCGGTCTGATACTTTTATGTGTGGCACCCTCCACTGAACTCTCTCTATGTCTATTTGAAAATGAGCAATATCATCAGTAAGGATAACGCTATTTAAGTTAGTGTTACTTCTGTTTAATATAAGTTCATGTTTGCAATTTATCACTATTTTATTGTAATCCTCTGCAAACCCTAAAACTTTATTTAATGGTATCACAGCACTAAAATTTCCATCACTTTGAAATCCCTGCAAACTCCAACCCCATAGGGCAGCAACTTTATTTTCTGCTTCATTTAATGAGATGTATGATTTTATTGTTGACGTTATTCCAGAATTTTTTATACGGTCTATTTCAATACCATTCATTTCGTATCTGATGTCTTGAAACAAAGACATAACAGGGTTATTAGTGAACGTAACAGTTTTCTTGATTGGTTTCCCATCTTTCCCGAAAAACTTCGCTTGTCCTTCGACGTAAATTGAACTGGCTGATGGTAGGACGTATATGTCTTGCTGGTGGATGGGAATTCTGATTTCATCGTTTTCTCTAAAGCTGCTATTGTAGGGATTGTATGAATGGACTTCGTAACTTACGATCGAAGTGTCGAAGTGCGGTAATTCAGTAATCTGTAGTATATTCATACTTTAAACCCTAGGGCCTTAAGAAAATCTTTATTTACTTTAGTCAATTTCTTAACTGTTTTCTTACGTCTTTGCACCTTAGCAATCGCAGAAGAACTAAGATGTTTTTCAATCGCTGGGGTATTTTTATAATAAACTATCATTTTGTTTTTCTTAAATGAAGACGTAACTGAACTTGTTCCTCCCCAAAGTTAATACAGTGACCAAATTGATCTACAATCTTAACAGATACCTGTGAAATTATATTTTTGTTTACTGGAAAGTAAATAACATTTTGTGGTATTTCAATGCACTGATGACCTGGAGTAGTATCAGACACAAATTCATGAATAAAATGAGTTGGTAATCCGTTGCAGTACGAACCGTGAACAAGATCACATTCGATTCTGATTACAGACAGACCTCTGTTAGTAACGGGGATACTTGGTCTTGATTTTAATACTGAAAAGTATATCAAACCGCACTCGTATTGATCTGCCAACTGCAGTGGTGGTTGAAAGTATGAAACCAGTTCCGATTTATTTCCAGAGATGGTAACCGTAGCAGACATGCTTCTATACTGGCCTCTTTCGGAAGATCCTGTTTATTATATTCCTTCACTACACCAAAAATTCTTCAAAAAGTTTAAACATAGATGTCCACAATTAAAAGGGTGATCACGCTGAATATTATCATAATTATAGTGAATTTTGGACCCCAAGTATTTTATAAATTCTTTTGGAGGCTTAAGATTGCCGTAACTATCAAAATACTCGATATAATCGTTGTATTTGGCATAGGCTACCCAATGAGAACCAGGATTTTTAGAGCTATCCAAATTTATAACTCCACATTCTTTTTTAAAAGGGTGTTTAGGGAGCTTATCTCTCATAAAGACACCTCTGAAATAGGGAATGTTATTTCCATACTTCAAAATGTCTAAATTAGTCAAGGCTCGTTTGGGTAGCCGATATCTTAGTTTTTTTCTTTTGATACAAAAATTCCGAGCCCATCTTTATGTGGTTTAAGGTGTAGTCCTTTTCCGATACAGAGAGCTTCCATCTTTTCATTGTGTCTCTTCGATTCAGTCCATAACTTTTTAGCCATCTTGAATTCATTAATGGTTTTAGCAATACCAGCTGCACCCCCTGCTAAAGCCCCTACCGCTGATAATCCCGCAAAAATCGGAATCAAAGGCAATACTCCACCAGTTTTTGGTATAGGAATAACACGAGGAAGTTTAATGGATGTATCATCAGCTAATTCTCTGGCAGCGGCCATTGCTAATTTTATTGCCACTTTCTTGCATTTTGGTTTTAATTTTTTAATATGTCTCTTCGTTTTGCTAATAACATTTTTAAATTTGTTTTTTAATCCTTTTCCAGGTTTAATTTTAGGAGAACACTTTTTGCTATCTTGTTTTAGGCCAAAACCAGTTTTAATTTTTGTTGACATAGCGCTGGTTACTAAGCGCGCTGCTAGTTTTTCCCCTACACTAGCATCTGAGGCAAGTGCTCGCTCTTTAGCCATATTTAACAAAACTAAATCTGCCTTGTGGCGATCTTTTAAGTTTGAAGACTTATGATAGGCAATGTCGTGTTGTTTGCAATATTCGTCTAATTTATTAACACCTTTATCTCCACGTGTAAGTCTTTTAATTAATTTAGTGCCAGGCCCACAATAATTGTATCCTGGTAAATGTAATTCAAATGGTAAATGATTTATAATCCAATTGAGAAGACTACTCTCTTCAATACACATCATAAGACTGATCCATTTTGGACAGAATACTTAATAAATATTCGATTTATCAATCCAACTGTTTTCAGAAGAAGGCAAACCTAACCATTTTACTAAAACTCTATCTCCTTTTCTTTTAAGAACTTTCTCAACAAGATATAAATTAGGATTTTTCGTCTTTTGAAGCTCTTGTACATAAAATGCACCTAAAATGGGTTGACCTCTGATTGTATCTTCTATTAAATAGGTGATAGGATTTGTATTTTGTATCATTCGAATTTTAAATATTTCTGTAGACCAGTTGGGAGTGTAACCTTTTTCAAATGTTCCTTTGTACTTACTGATACGCACATAATCACCAATTTTATATTTTCTTCTAATATTATGATTTTTCACCAACCTTGAATACCTTTCTAATATATGTTTTTTATTAATGTTATCCACATTAGCGGGAACTTCATCAATTGTCCGATGATAAGTGTGATTGTATTTGTTAATAACATTATTAAGCGTGTTGTCTATCCAATTGTAGCTGCCTCTTAAACTAAATTCCTTATAGACTTTCGATTTCAATGTCCTGATAAATCGCTCAACTATTGAAGCCTTTTTTGTTGAGAACGTTGAATAATGATTAATGTGATAAGTTTCCATAAGCTTTTGAAATTCATTATTGTAAAATTCTGTTCCTTTATCCGTTTGTAGATTTTTAGGAACACGCCCCTTATTCAATAATTTCTTAAAAGAGTTACATACATCATCTTTGGTTTTACTTTTTAGAGGAAAAGTCCAAGCATATTTTGAGAATGTGTCAATAACAGCAAGAATAAATCTGTAATTTTTATTTTGCTTTGAAATTGATTGCATATCAATTAAGTCTGCTTGCCACAGGTCATCTATATCTTTCATGATAACACATCTACGTGGAAAGTTCAACCTCGCATTTTTATGAATTTCGTTAACCACGTCGGTTTTGCTCATGTTTACAATTCAGTACATACGTTTGTTTTGAATCCGTCTACAATACTGAATGAAAATTTTATGGTGCTGTGTATTTATTCTTTAATTATGCCAGCTTCTTTCAATTCTTCAACGATCGACAAAATTTCATTATCATGATTTGTGTTGCCAGCATCTCTGGAAGCAAGTAATAGTTTCAATCTCTCAACGAGTTCGTTAGGGTCATCCCAATATACCAAGTCAGTGTTATTTTTGTATTTTTTTAGAGTTGGTAAGCTTCCTCCAGTGTGAAAATTTTCATTTACTGATTCAGAAAATAATGGTTTGATTACGTCACGATATTTTATTCCCTTATCACCTCTTATTTGCCCTCCAGGATTAAAATCTCTCTTATGAGCATTTGTATAATGCAGCATGTCTTTGTAGACAAGTCTATCTTTGCTCGATATTAATTTTAAATCAGGTTTTCTTCGAAGTAAAAGTTCCTTCAATCCGGGGGTAAAATTATAGGATTTGTCACCAACTTTAATTAAAATGACACTGTCGTCATTCAAACTATCGATTTTAGACTATAGAATTACCCATTAGCAATGTTTTATTTACACTTCTTATTCCAAACGGTATATTTACACCGTCATAAATATCATGGATATCACGACCCTCTAGCGAAATTTCTAAATCATCCAGTATTTGTTTTTTAGGAGACTTTTTAAGTATTTGTGCAGACTTCACTTTTGGATCGTAGCAGTCTTCAAACTTTGTAGATGAACTAGTATCCATGTCATCCAATTCAATGTCGTCAGAATTTGGGAGTGGTGTATTTTGTGAATGCTTTATTTTTTCCATTGATATTTTCGAATCGACTAGTGCGTTAAGGGGTTCCGTGACGGTTTTTAGCATTTTATCAAGTGACAAGTTCATAGAGTGTTCCTGGTTCTTCATTTGTTTTATTTTAGTCTTTATGGATTCCACAGACTTCATTAATTCTACTTTAATATTCTTTTCCATGTCGTATTGTGACAAGTGTATTCAGCCAAAGAAAATATACTACTAAGTTATATTTGTCTGTTATTGGTTTATATAATTACACATTATTTGCTTAAAATTTAAAAAAGCTGTCTAAATTCTGCCTGTACCTTCCATTGCTTAAAGACGAGTCTTTGCAAATACTAACAAAGTTATATGGCTCTCTCCAAACTGTATTACAAATCTTCTTGAATTGATTCCAGGACATATCAGAACTAACATGCTCTTCATAAATATGTTTCAAGTTAACATCGTCTTGCTTAAATATTATGAGAAAGTTTGCATTATCACGCAGCAACTGTTTCGGAACTTTTGAGTATGTTTGACATAAATAAAAGCAATCAATATGTTTATGTCTACCCATAGAGAAGTAATTACGAATGTTTATTTGATTTTCACATGCCACATCATCGAAAATAAATACTGAATTAGTTAGTGCTTCATCTGGGGCTATGACTTCTTTATTATCAGTAAATTCATGAAACTTAACTTGATGCACTCTCTTTATAACTTCTCGTAAGAAGTTGTATTTTGGTTGAAAGTTAGTTTTCGAATACAGGTAAAGATTTTGAAATTTTAGACCATTCTCATGTAACAATAAACTAAGCACGACGTTTGTTTTTCCACAATTCGAGGGACCACATATAATACAACGAATCGTATTCGGTAACAGAATGCTATGCCTAATGTGGTTATCAGAGTCACCAAGATTTATATGATTAACATTAAGTGATGTGTGTTGTTTGATCAACTTCATTTTGACTATTAATTCAATTTCACCCAAACATAGATAATAAAGCATAAGTATAATAAAAACAAATGATTTAGATTGGTTTAAAGTTGTCATGTCAAATGTAAAGCGAAATGTATACCTACTTAAAGTGCTTAACCATTTTATGTTTATGTCTGCTGTAAATAATAATTAATTAGTATGGTATTTATATTCGTGCTCAGTGATCATATAGATTATTAAAATGAAGAAGACTGTAAGGTCATAACAAGAAAAAAACATGCATCAGTTATAAATAATATTTTATTTCGATATTACAAATATAAAAACAACAATCAACACTACCACTCACTAAATTAATAATGTATGGTATACTTATACTAATTATAAACAAAGGTTACAATAATATTACAATTTATTTACATAAACATTTTTGTATTTCTTTATTTTGACGCCAATTAGTTCTCAAAATAAAGTTTCATAGTGACCCAAAGGTAAAGTTTCAATAAGGTTCGTGAGTATTTGTCTCATAACATCATTTCTATTCAATACTACTTTATGAATTTATTTAGAGTTACAGTACATGCTTGAGTGATTTAATTATATTCATTTTATATTTGAAATTGACATTATTTGTTAAAGCTTTACTATAGTGAGATAATTTTAATCTTGAAAAAATTATTTTTAAAATATGGTTTCACAGTGACCCCATGGTAAAGTTTCTGTTTGGTTCGCAAGTATCTGCCTCTTATCATCATTTTTATTCAATACTACTTTATGAATTTGTTGAGAGCAGTACATGATTGTTTGATTTAATTATATTTATTTTACATTTAAAACTTGTATCACTTGTTAAAGCTCTGTTGTAATGGCATAGTTTTAATCGATTAGTTACAGCTTTCGATATTCCTTTTGCTTTTGTAATGCAAGTTTTTAGGCTGTTTATGCAATAAAGCTTAGCTCTCAACCCTACAAATTCACTTATGATTTCACCTCCACATTCATCTTTAAATAGTCCTGGAATTTTTGCATTTACTCTCGGTATATTGTAGCAATTATTAGTCTCAAAATTACTTGTGTCGAATTGTCCAACTTCATTTTTTATGTCCTCATAAAAATCTTCAGTGCTGATAAAATAAAGAAGGCTGTCTGTGTCTGTATAACACAGCCTTGCCTGAGTTTTATATTTGTTTTTAATATAATTGTAGTGAAATTTATATAAATGTTGTTTGGCATATTCTAGGACTGAAAACCCGATATAGATAGGTCGGTCTAGAATAATTTTTTCAGGACTCAATTGAATAGCGACAAAATTTTCAGAAAAAATCTTAATACTTTTAAAATTTGGTTTCGCTATTAACTTTTCCGCACTGAGGTGCTTATTTGTTTTGTTATAATAATCGTCCCAATTGGTCACTAATTTTACATTAACCTGTTTGCGTCGATTTTCAATAGTTTTGCCAAATATAGCATTGTTAAGGAGTTTAAAAAAATCTTTTTCAAATACGGTTGTTGAAGCTTGGCGTAAGCTTGTGTTTAGGTCAATATATTTTTGTAAAAAGTTTTCCTGTCTAAAAGTTAAGATACGGTGAATTTTCTTCAAAATAAGTCCATTCAGTAAGCATTCTTTTAAGTGAACGTAGTGTATTACATAGTTGAATTTGTCATATAAATTAGCAATTAATTTAGGTGTTTTGCCTCCAGGAGGTTTGAACTTCTCTGCAGCAAACGGTAAATCACTGTGCTTATTATGTAAATTCTCGGGATAGGCTAAATCTACTTCTAAAATATATCCATATTCAGAATCATTCGAAATTGATAGTACGTTTATAGTATTTATTTCATCGATTGATAAAAAGCGGAATTCTGAAATAGGCATTTTTTTTGTCATCGCATAACCGTATAAATTATTACAGTCAAGATAAATTAAATATGTTGACCTTTGAGAAGCATCGTAACTAGGTAAATATTTATTATTTGCTTTAGCGTAGCGAAGAGAACATTGTGCCAAACCTCCACGAATGCCCTTCTCCAGGAACTCGTATATTTCCACATCATTAATTAATTCTAATTTAATACCGGTATACAATAACATCGCATCCCAGCTTAAACTAGGTGCAGTAATATAGTAGGCCGGATCAAGCTGATAATGATGCAAACAAGTTTGTCTAAATTTTTCAAAAACGTCAGAAAGTAGTAACACGTCGGTTTTTAAATATAAATCTGTATATTCTCCAAGCGATTTTATATTAAATGTTTGCCATATATATTGAGCGTGATTATACTCATCATCGCTAATATGTACGCATGTCAAACTATTGTAAAAACAATATTTAGGTGGTAGTCGATTCTCATTATATTTTGAGATTGCATCCATGTAATCATAGGGGTATATTCCTTTTCGTCGTAGTAGTTTTAACTTATTACAATTAACATCTGAAAATTCTTTTGACAAATTAACAAAATCAGATTCAGACAAATTGTTGACTAATATGTTTAAGCTTGAATTAAGAAATTGAAATGAGTCTATAAACTTAACTTGAATAGGCCTTGAACTGTTCTTTCTGTGGAATAATTTCGTGATAGACATATATTTTTCTTTGGTTTTAGGTATAATTTTAAAAGCACCTTCATATTTTGCTAATTCTGTAATAAATAGGTGAGAATCATAACCAGCTAGGTTATGGAAAATAACAGGCACAAACGGGCAAACTCTAAACATTAAATTACAATGGGAGTGTGCGGCGCCTCGGTACTGAGATGTAATATGATCATGATCCATTACTTTGTCATCAAAGAGCAGATCGTTACAGATGTGACATTTTGTAGCATTTTTGTAATCGTTTTTTTGGTCTGTGGTTAAAGGGGCCACAGGCATTTTACTCGATAAGATGCTGTTAATGTTATCTACATCATTTAGTAAATATTTTATAAATACTTCCACACAGTCGGGCCCTCTATATGTTACATATTTATTTAGCTCCGAATTATGTGAACAGCAAATATAGTATCCAAAACATGAAGGTTCGTGAACCTTATATGTTCGGGTATTTTCAGTTTTACTTATGTTGCAGTTTAGCAAAATACTCTCAAAGTCTGCATAAATAACAAAATTAATTTTTTGTTTTCTTTCAAAGTTTTTAAACTGAAGAATGCTATTTTTTTCAGGTAATACTGTTAATATATTAGGACATGTAGTATGGGCACTATATTTTGTGGCACTCGAGAAAACTTGTAAACACGTCTCACATAGATACATTTTACCTTTATGTTTACTTATTTGACGTCTAACTAATCTGAACAGATTTTTTATTAAACAATAATGTCCATTGCCTTTTCGTTCAATATATAATAAATTTACATGGTGTGTCTTTCTTAAATTTGTCACATATAAGGGACCAGTGACTGCGTTTTTATCATCCAATCCATATACGTTTATACTTATAGTAGGATTTATCTTTTCGAAGTTTTTAATATCATTATACGATGGAGGAAATGATAGACCATTTATATTTAAGACTGATGAAAAAATTGGGTAGGAACTTGTTCTGCAAACATTACATTTTGCTGGATATAATGCTGCAACAACACACCACAAAAAACAATAGTTATCATGGTTTTTTATATTTAAGCAACTTCTCGTTTTTTGTATAACATGCGGCAAATCTATGTAAGTACCGCCTTTTAAAGGAGAATATTTGTTTATATTAATTTCCAGGTGACTTATACAGAAACAGGACCAACCAGATTCACGGTGTTGGAATTCTGAGAGTTTCCTCTCAAATGTGTTTATTGTATTCAAATAAAATTCATGTATATCAGTATTTTTGTATATAATGTTAAATTTTGTGTTAAATGACTTAAGCTGTTGCTCACCAGATTTTGGGAGAATAAAGTAAGCATAAAGCTCGAAGTTTAATTTAACACAATTATGTTTATTTAGACAAGCATTAATTAGTTTTATGACTTGATGCTGATTATCCATTAGGAATTCCTCAGGTGTAAGGTACTCCATCGATGGATTCAGTTTGTAACTTATTATTCTCATTCTAAAAGCCGTAGCAATAATATCAATATTTTCATATTTGGTTTTTATTATGCAATTAGATTTGTGTAAATTCGTTCTCACATGATAGTGATATTCATTTTTCGGTATTTCAATATGACATTTTTCACAATTCATTATATCATTATAATTTGTTATTTTTCCAGGAATTGGTGAAACTGTAAGAAAACAAAACAATGAATTTTTAATTCTTGAATATATTTCTTTAATACATCATAATATAAACCTAAAAAGACATTAAAACAGAATACTAGTACATAAAAATCATTTCGTAATATTGAGATAATGATTAAAATTAAATGTCGTAAATAAGCAAGTAACTCATGGTGAAAAAATAGTATTTATAGTAATTAGATATTTGTAATGGAATACTAATATTTTAGTAATAGTTGCTAACAAATGTAGGTGGACACTTTACAAATTCTTTTCTAGTTGCCATAATAAAATTAGTCAGGTGCTGCCATGCATCTGTGTTTTCAGATGTTTGGTTTTTCACAGTAACTATTGCTTGGCGCCATCTGTTAATTGGTTGAACGTTTTTAATTTCATCGCACCGGTACACTTTTAAATCTATATAGTGCGTACCGGGCTTATGCTCGTACGTCTGGCGCGAATGACCGTTAGCAAGGCGCCGAGTTAAATACGAAGTTAATTGTATTGGAGCTTTACCGGGAACAGCGACATCTTCTTTCTCGTCATCTTCACTGTCAGTCCCGAAGAGGTCGTAAGCTGTAGCCTTCTTTGGTGGTATTGGCTTGAAGTACGGCTTCTTCGGAGCTGACCGCGACGTACTCGGGGCCGGACTTGCTCTCGATGGCGAATGTGATGCAGTCCGCGCTGCCGCCTCCGGCTCCTTCGTTTGAGTTGGCACCTGCTTCCTTTTCTTCGTCTTTTTCGCGACTGGAGGTTGCACTTCGTCGTCAGACGGGAAGAGAGTCTCTGCGTTCTCTAGCGACCTGAAATAATATAAAATTAATTTATTAATTATGCTATTTAATCAATTCATAAGCAGGATTCGAACCTGGAATCCTGGCTTTCCGTGCCAATACACTAGAATAGTGTATACATATGATACATTATTAGAATGAATATTAGAATAATTACATAGAATAGTGTATACAATCATACATTATAAGAATGAATATTAGAATAATTACATAGAAGATATCATTATGCCTTAATTTCCTGGGTATCGAACCCAATGTCTCATGCTCAATAGTCGAGATTACTAGCACTCGTCTAAGGAGTTCCCTGTTATTAGAATAGTTAAACAATAGAATTATTAATATATAAAATAATAATGCTACTTACATTTTAAATAGTGCAGCGAAGTTTTGATGTACGATGATGATGCCACTAGCTCTGGAAGAGGTGTTTTGTGGTTGAACTTCAGCAGCGGGACGCTTAAATAGTGATAAATCTACGTCATATTATCCCAAATTTGGGAAGACGCACGTGTATAGTAAATGCTGTGTCAGTTGTCTGCATCCAAATGCAGGTTTGTGATGCGATATTGTAAACAATATTATTTGACTTGCCTGTTGGTCTAGTGGTTAGTGGTCCTGACTGCTATGCTGGAGGTCGTGGGTTTGATTCCCACCCCAACCCCAAATGTTTGTGTGATGAATACGATCATTTGTCTGGGTGTAATTTATCATTTATCTATAATATATGTATATATTTAGAAATATCTAAGTATGTTTATCAGTTGTCTAGTACTCATTAACATAAGCTCTGCTTAGCTTGGAACTAGACGGCATTGTGTGATAGGTAGTTGTGGAATATTATTATTATATTGTTCTACTAATTCATTATTATTTTTATCAGACTGCGTCGAAATGTCGTATAGACTCACCGAATAGGTCCTTTGTAATAGGGGGGGCCCAATAATAAAACTGGCGAATAGTTGGTGAAATACACATCTGCCTAACTGGGAATTAACGGTGTGATGATATATCGATCAACCTTAATTTATGAACAAATAACAAATAAAATCATTACTTACCATTCTATTTGTGGCAAAATATAAGATACCTTAGCTTTAAAAATATCATAATAATAACAGGCGAAACCAAACGTTGCAATAGTATGTCGATATTGCTATATTGTTTTGATTCGTCTCCTTAAAAAGAATTCAGCTTACGGTGCAACTTTGATATACTATTAACATACCATGAGTTTGCTTGCTTAATCATCTGAGTAAAATGTATGAAAACGATAACCGTAAACATAAGGGCAGTAGTATTATTTTATCGATATATATTTACAATAAATAATAAAATGATAGGTGTCGTAATGTCTTACGTTTCCTATTTCACTATACCCTTTTTGGAAAAAAGATATGATATCTAACTTAAAAATGTGCGATTTTGAACTCTATCCATAAAATTAAATTAGGGTATATAAATAGAGAGAAAAATCATTTAAAATCTATTCGAATTCTACACTTGACTGTTACAACTGGCTTGATCGTGTATTATTGGTAAGTTTTAATATTATTCTTCCGTATTTTATCCAGCATTATTATCAGACAAGACAGTATAATCGATGTTTAATACATATAGGTCTGGTACATATTTTTTTCTATACAGCACTATGTTTCAATCGCAATTGTTGTTTTGAGATAGAATATCATGGGTTAACGAAATACTAATTTAGACTATTATTTTCCAGGTGTTTAACAAAGTCGAGACATAGAATTAAATATGTCACACTCACCATCCTACAGTCCTGTTTTAGAAAACATTAACCTACAATGTGATGTAAGTATCTAAGTAATCATCGATATTAGCAATTGAATTCATATTTATGATGCTTTTTAATAGCATAAAATTATTCATTGTTTCAGAATTTGATAGATTGCTCCGATCCAGTTCTTAATCCATTTTACTATGCTCAAGACCGAGAAAGCTGGGATGCCGAAGTGGCGGAAAAAGCGTGTGAAGAGAGTAGACAGCAAAAAATACAAGAGAAAAAAATAAAGAAGAAGAAAAAATCAAAACCTTTTAAAAACACATCTTTTATCACGCGTAAAGAGCCCGGACATATTCACCGAATTATAAAAATAATTGTACATGATGTGGAAGGCCGTCAGATGAATGAAATAGACAGTGACCCCGACAGTGCAAGCGTGAACATACAATATTTAGTCCGTAGTGATATTGATGACATAATGAGTGAAACCGAGTATTTAGTTGCTAAAATAGTTAAAAAATTAAGTTCAACTTCATGTACCTAATATTGATGTTTAAAATAGACGTATAATAGTTTTATTATTATTATTTGTTTTTCAAATGGTTACTTTATACTGTAAATATTCATTATAAATAAAAGTATTTAAAATAAAGTACCTTTTATTTCTACGTCATAACATTTAAACTAAATCATGACTACACTGCATATATAAGGTAGCGCGATGGACAATGGCGAGTGCACTTCATTCTCGGTAGTCTGTCGTATCGGACATACTATACCGACCGACTGTTGCTCCAATTTCAGTGTCATTGAATTGTTGAATGAATGTAATGATAGATTATAATGTAGAAACATAATTACGAATGTTCAATAAAATAAATGTTTCATATTAAAATTTGTCATGATATCTATTACATTAAAATTGTTAAATAATAAAGACCACTCAATAGTCACGTCAGAATATTTTGCAAGTACTATTTAAAAGCAATGAATGATGGCTGTAATTAGGTGTTTCTGTATCTGAAATGATTTTAAAATGAATGGTAATAATTGCGGGTTTCCAGATCTTCTTTGATCTGGAAACCCCAATTATTACCTACTTATAAATATTATGTTAGTTTATAAAGATTTTATATTTATCTTGTTGACTTTTATTACTTGATTTTTTGCCTTTGTGTTGATTTTGAATAAAGAAATTTTAATCGATTTGTGACTTTTATAAAGTATGCCACAGGATGCCTTAACTTAAAATGAATTTACACAGGGTTACTTTTCAAAGACCAGCCAAATTTAAAAGTGTGGTACAGACCATCACTGAACTATTTTCTTCATGGGACCAACATCGTAATCGCGAATAAAAATTCAGCCATCCCATACGTTTAGGTCGAGTAGGTATTGAAGTTTTCTATGGGACAGTTGATACATTTTTCGCGATTAAGATATGGATCCCATGGAGAAAGTTGTTCAGTTTGATGGTCTGTAGCATACCTACCCTTAAATTTGGCTGGTCTTTGAAAACTAACCCTGTATAAGCACTCGCCCTAAAAAAATAAGATATGAATATCGAACATTCCAATAATCACTACCTATTCAGTCACACTTCATTGTAAAAATTCATGGTCACCCTACTCTCATACGGTTTCATACTACTGTTTTTTGTAAATATCTTCTAAAATATGAATGCTGCAGTTATATTCGCCATATTTATCCAAACGAGGTTACGTTACCCGTCGATTAGTACTCTAACTAAGCTTAAACCTACTTTTAATAACGAGATAAACGCCATTGTATTTTAGGCATATTGCCGTCCCAGCGGCCAACTAAAATCAACTCTAACAAATTATTGAACCTACTTTCTAGTATTTTTTTCTGTTTATTCGCTGTACACATTAGCCTCTATTAATTTGATATTTATGGTGATATACCTACCTACTCGTAACCTGAAAACTAAATATTGCATAACTTTTTGTTTATTTACGTTTCGACGTTTTTTATTTTTGTAACAAATTGAACAAATTAAGACCTTTCTTTTGATGCATCATTCGTCTACATGCATTATGTTAGTTTCTGTGTAATCACGAGCGATGACTACGGCAAGTGGCGGTTCTAGCGGTCAACTATTCTTTGTCATAGCGTCTTAGTTTTTTTTGTAACAAATTCACGAAAAGAGGTGTGTAAAGTAACAAATTCGCACTAATTCCTGGCAAAGTTTCATAAAATATTATGAGGTGGCCGCGCGGTTGAAACGGACATCGGAAAACATGTACCTAGCTGTACCATTACTACGCTCAAGAAATCATGCGCAAGGCATGCATGAAAGAACGTGAATTTATTATTGCCGAGTCGAGTGACTGACGACGTAAGCTTCAAGGTCACAGGGCGACTTTAGTTTTGTAGTACAAAAGTACAGTATGGTTTTAACGCCATCTATTGGTGTTTGTGTAAAATAACTGCTCGCGGCCCACAAGCTAGCGAGTCAACGCTGCTAGCACCATCTAGCGGCGACGTGAGTGAAACAAGCCGGACTCAGCCACTTTAGAAAATAAGCCGAATAGGCCGAAGAAATGACGTAGTTACTGCGGTCACGTTTCTTTGTATGGGATGGGGTATCTGTACGCTAGTATTATATTATCTGTGATATGGGTATCAAATGAAAGGGCTTGAATAGAAGAATAC
Organism: Mesoligia furuncula; assembly: GCA_916614155.1. Classification (NCBI taxonomy): domain Eukaryota; kingdom Metazoa; phylum Arthropoda; class Insecta; order Lepidoptera; family Noctuidae; genus Mesoligia; species Mesoligia furuncula. Next base: position 25,318,301 of record OU744793.1, read on the forward strand.
TATACACTATGATAAATTTCAAATCCAAGATGGCCAACACCACAAAGTGGCGTATTACATTTTTTTTTCACAACTCCCTCAATATGGGTATCAAATGAAAGGGCTTGACAAGTAGAATAATGTACACTATATTGAAAGGGAATGAGGAATATTAACTAACGATATATAAACTAAAAAATTTAAAATATTTTTTTGTCTGATCAATGCTATAGGATGATGAGGAAAGTGGAGTGATGACTGACCACTGAGTTTGACTATTTTTATTACGAATGGAATTATCCCACTTAAAAAGCGTAGGTATTTCTACATCAGATAGTTTCGCAGTCCCATTTTATAAACTAGGTTTGAAATACCTAACATATCTAATAGCTATGAAATACTTGTACGAAAGTTAAATTGAATAACTAAAGGAAGAACTAGAAAAAGGATATAATAAAACAAAAAATCTGTTTAGTCTTAAAAATTATTCTTCAACTTTCAATATTATTTTTCTATTCAATAATTATTTTTTGACGTATAAAAAACCTGATTAAACACCAAATTACCTGAATCTTAAAACGCAATAAAATAAAAGAAATTAAATACAAAAATTAAGGAGTCCCTATAAAAAGCATGAAATAAAAATTAAATTAAAAATTTAAAAAACCCCCGACACAAAAAAATAATAAAATTAAATGTAAAAAATTGGAAAAGGATGAAATAATTATATGGATCATATGGAAGTCGGGGGACCGTTCTGTGGAACACCTTCTATTCTATGAGGTCCCCCGACTGCCATAAGAATTTATCTGATTTAGTCTCGTTACCTAGATTCTTTAAGTTGGGGGTTTTTAAATTATTTGATCCTTTTCCAATTTTTTACATTTAATTTTATTATTTTTTTGTGTCGGGGGTTTTTTAAATTTTTAATTTAATTTTTGAATCAGTATAAACGAAGTAACTTTTTTGTAAGGTAAATTCACGCCACCAACTATGTATTACGTAAGTTGAAAACATGATTTTTTGTTTGTGTAGATATTATGTTGTTTTTAATGTCATTTGATAGGTTTAGGTCTAAAACGGATAGGGCAAAATAAATTGTGTAAGTAGGGTAAACCGTTTTGAAGTTATTAGGGATTTTCGTTTATGGTTTTGTTTTAATATTGTAGAATAAGCTCAACAATAAATCAAACAACTAGATACGAATGCCACTACCACGATAGTTTTTTGTGCATAAGCCAAAGTTGACGACCCTAGCGCGAACGCCAAGCGTAGGTATGAAAAGTGAAGTACAGATGGCAGCACATCAACCTACTACAATCTGTCTAATTTCTTTCATAGATTTTCAACTATATCGCTAAAGCATAAGGTTCAAAGTTGATTGGGAAAATTTGACAGTTTTGGGTAGCTTGATGTGGTGGCGTCTGTACACAGGTACATGTGATTGCCTTCTGTACTATCTTTATTTTGTGCCATTAGTGTATTAGATACTCCGTATAATTAGTTCTTTGGTACTTTTGCTGCATCCAATTACATAAATGCTTATTGTTCATACATTTTAGATGAGACTCGGTGAGTTTATTGCACCTTTAACTTTCAATATTATTTTTACAACTTGAGATAGTAAATTAGAATTTCAGAAGCAGATGATGCTTCAAATGTGGGAACGATTATAAATTTCGGAGAAAACTTAGAACATAGACGTATTTCATGTTGCAAAATCAATAGTACATTATGATACATGTGTGCTGTGTTGATCTTTGTACCTAAGTCGGTATTATGCGATAAGGAAGCCGAGTGTGTAATGAACAGTGCACACGCGTTTTTCAAAACACTTGCGAGGAAAGAAACAGACTTGTATTGTTTTAAACTTTTATGGAAAATGCCGCGCTGGTTTTGTTTCACCGCGCGCCGCGCTAGCGATGCTACGCGCGCACCGATATAAATAAAAGCACTGGCAAAACCGCTAAACAGCCATAAAAATATAAACACAAAAAAATGTTTAGACTGATCGTAGTGTTGTCGTATGTCAAATTATAGTTTAGTTAAAATCCGCGCGGAACTAGTTGGCCGCGCCTTAAGTATGTGAGCGGTGGGACGGAGGGGCGGAGGCGCTTACTGTTATTAATCTCATATGCGTTGCGAATACTAGGCAAACCGCCGCCGCATTCATCTCCATACGAAAGAAACTTTTGAAAGAAGCAACTAGAATCAACTCTATTTTCCTGTTTTTGTCGTTCAAAAGAGCTTGTTATGTGCCTATTTGAAATAAATGATTTGACTTTGAGGACTAAGATATAATAATAATAAATATACTTACATATAAGATTGATAAATTCAAGATTCTTCTTTCTCAAAGAATCCTAATAAATTACCTACTCACTTCAATGTCACAGCTAAAAATGAAATTAATTTAAGCGCTGCATCTTGCCGATCCTTATACGTAGATGAATAGAGGCTATTACGTTCTTTGCATTATTCTTTAATACTTTCTTTGCCAAGTTCACAAGAGCAATCTTCCAAGGATGAAAGTTCAGATATTACTTGGCAATATGTCGTAAGAACTATGTTGATTCTTCTACTGATCCGCGAAAAGAATCTGAATTTCAGACAAAAATATAATTGTATGACCGTTTTACCCGACTACGGCAAAGTCAAAGGAAGTGATTTTGACAGGCGTATGTATGTATGTAGGTATGTTCATCTGTTCCTTCATGACACCTAAATTACTCGTCTTATTTTGATAAACGAGGTTGTTCCGCAGCGTGACGACATTAAATCCAACATGGCGTCTTATAGCGAATGTAAAATGCTACCGATTAAAAAAATATATACAGGGCGTCCCACAGCTATGACACATGGAGGGAAAGTACCTTGAATATTGTAAATGGATCATTTTACTGAACGAAGACATTTTAATTTGAAAAACAATTTAAACTGCATTCATAGATTTTCGAATAATTACATGGTCGAACCGGGAATCGAACCCGCTACAAAAAAATTACCCTGTAGCTTTATCATACCAATCGAAAGGCTTCATCATAAGGATTATTTTTTGCTAAATAACAGTGTCAGAAATAAAAGGAAGACCATAAATTTTAACATTTGGTGTGAAATTTTGTTCAGAAAAATGAAAAGCTGACATAGCCGTAAGGACATACAACTGACATTATCATAAGTACCTATAAATAAAAAAATATCTACGGTCGAATTGAGAAACCTCCTTTTTTGAAGAAACATGAGAAGTACGAATCATTTCCCTATTATGATTTAAGTGCATGATAAAATGATAAAGAGATACGTAATTGGTAGGTGACTGGTTGTATGTAACAAATCGAGCCGTATCCTGAGCCGACAGACGCGTAAATTATTTTGTCCATCGCAAAGCGGCTGGCTAAAGAAATAATTCAAAAATGGGTTCCATTTTCAAACTTTTATTCTTTTGTTTCTGTGATTTTCATTGTAGGATTTTTGCATTGTATTGTGATTTTTTACATAACCACGGCGTATCAAAATAATTTTGATTTCATTAAATCAAAAAGTATCCTCTTATGTGGTTCAAAAAGTATCCTCCCATTGGAGGATACTTTTTGAACCACAAAAACATAACATTAGCCTTACAATGGTTCCGCGAACGATATCCTGATAGAAATACACCATCTCGATTTATTATGAAACGGTTGGTGAATAATCTGCTAAATTTGGGACGTTTCGATCATCGCTTACCATAACCGCGGCACCAAATGATAAACACTGACGATGAATTAGACATTTTGATATATTTTGAGGCAAATCCTAAAAGTTCAGTGACGGAAGGTGAAGAAGTAGGTAGGTAATCGGAATTTCGAAAAGTAAAATACACCGTGTATTGAAAAAATACAAATTCAAAAGTTACGTTGAAGGGCGATTAGTAGAAAAATTACTGCCGGTGATGCTGAAAGACGACTTATTTTCTGCCATGAAATGGCTCTCCATTTTCAACATAACTTAATACGTAATTTTTCTACTAATCTTTAAAATTTTTTTCTAAATAATATTATCTGGTCAGACGAGACAAACTTCAGCAATAATAGTATGTACAACCGACACAATAATCGCATTTGGTCCAGGGGGAATCCCTTACTTATCCGCGAGACTAATAATCAAGTGCGTTTTTCGTTCAACTGTTGGTGTGGTGGGATTGTAAAAAACCGGGTCCTCTTAGTACATTTTTACGAAGGACATTTGAATACGGAAAGGTATTTAGAAATACTTGAGATTTTAAGAAATGAGATAAATAATCTTCCTGTTCCAGAACGACAAAACCTTACTTTTCAGCAAGATGGAGCTCTGGCTCATAACAATCACAGAACAAGGGACTATCTCAATGAACACTTTCGTCCATGGATCGGGACAAATGGACAAATAAGATGGCCGCCGAGATCCCCAGATCTAACCCCGTTACATTTTTTTGATGGGGTTATTTAAAAAATGTAGTTTACAAGAACCAGTATGAAAATGTCCACGAACTACAAACAGAACTTAGACGTATTATTCTAAATATCCACCACTACAAGATCAAAAAATCGAGCAAGACTAATATATACAGGGTGGTTGGTGCATCGTTTGCCAAATGGAATTGGCCGAAAGGAGAGGTCATTTGCTATCTCTTAAGGCCCAGTAACTCATTCCTTGCTACACCGGTTTTTTTATTATCACTTTTTAATTTTTATTTAGAAAAATACAAGAACTCTGCATTTAAGCTTAAATTTAAAAAAAAGTTATGAGTATAGCCTTCAAATTTCATTTTAATTCTTATGTTTACTCTTGTATGGTTCTATGAAATTCAAAATTACTTGATAATAACATCTAGTTCCTTTTTAATAACTCAAAAAGTTTTTGAAAAAAAGAAAAATACACTTAACACTCAACTTTAAATTGCTGTAAAAAAAACTTATAGCGATCGGGATCTTCGAATTCTTTTAAAAAGTTCTCTAGTTTGTCCCCTTTCCAACGGTGTGCAATATACCACAAAAAAACTTTTAATAACTTCAGTAATTCGCTAAATGTGTAATCGAGACACATCAGGCTGATATTCGATATTACGGTAAGAACACTAGTCTTCACCTAAATAACATTCTTTATGTAGGTGGATAGTGTTATCTCCCTCTTGCGCAGTCTCTTATCTCTTTCTAGGGATCTAACTTTCCTCGAACTTGAAATAAAAAATAAACTTTTATTTAATAAGTACCTAATTAAAAAAAACCAAAGCAGAAATACGTTTACAAACCACTACAGTCGAGATAAGACGAAGATGTCGTGCGTGTGTACGCAATAGTGGAGGACAATTTGAACAAAATTTATAATTAGGTATTATACATTTATTTATTTTTCTATTTTTTATTTCAAGTTCGAGGAAGGTTAGAACCCTAGAAAGAGATAAGAGACTGCGTAAGAGGGAGATAACACTATCCACCTACTTAAAGAATGTTATTTATGTGAAAACTAGTGTTCTTACCGTAATATCGAATATCAGCCTGATGTATCTCGATTACACATTTAGCGAATTACTGAAGTTATTAAAAGTTTTTTTTTGGTATATTGCACACCGTTGGAAAGGGGACAAACTAGATAACTTTTTAAAAGAATTCGAAGAACCCGATCGCTTTTAGTTTTTTCTTTACAGCAATTTAAAATTGAGTGTTAAGTATATTTTTCCTTTTTTCAAAAACTTTTTGAGTTATTAAAAAGGAACTAGATGTTATTATCAAGTAATTTTGAATTTCATAGAACCATGTAAGAGTAAACATAAGAATTAAAATGAAATTTGAAAGCTATACTCATAACTTTTTTTTAAATTTAAGCTTAAATGCAGAGTTCTTGTATTTTTCTAAATAAAAATTAAAAAGTCATAATAAAAAAACCGGTGTAACAAGGAATGAGTTACTGGGCCTTAAGAGATAGCAAATGACCTCTCCTTTTGGCCAATTCCATTTGGCAAACGATGCACCAAACACCCTGTATATTATATTTAGGATGGACCATGAGCGATCTGAAAAAAGTTCAAAAGTGATTGTCTCGAAGAGTATCGATTCAACATAAATTCAGCATATTATGATTTTAGACCCCGCTTTAGCGTAGAAATTTTTGATCGGTTATAAAAAAAAACTGCTGTTTCATAGAGAAGTGGAATACCTACGCAGTGTCACTGCGTCGCTGCATAATGTTTTGATTGAAACGAGTATACAAATACTTATTCCATTCAAAACATTATGTCGTTATGAGAAAATCGACTCGATTGATCTTGTGAACAAATTAAAAATATATTGAAAGCCTACTTCACCGTGGGGAAGTTTGGAATGGGGGAGGTCTGCGTGTAGGTTTTTCTTTTTCTTAATTTTTATGTTTTTTCATTTGCCTTTTTAACTTTAAGTGAGCTAACTCTAAAATAAGTTAGTAGCGCACATAATCTTATTATGTATCAAAGATTGAGCGCTATTTTTTTTTTTGCTGTAAATGTTCCATGACGTTGTTTAAAATAAATAGTTTCAAATTTAATTTTTTTTTTTTTTTGTTGACTGGTGGAAAATGCCTCAGGCATTAAGTCCGCCTTTATACAGTATTTTTATCTTGTGCATAAAGTTTTATTATATGAATAAAATCGTTCTTGCATTTCACCGAGTGCACATGTATATTTTCAACCGACGAAAAAACGGAGTAGATTCTCAAGTCGACGCGTATATATTTTTTATATTTTTTTCACCACGCATAACTTCTTACATGGTCTGATTTTGATATATCTTTTTTTTTGCCCTTCAACTGCTCTAGATGAATCGTCCAATCTAAAACATTGCATATCTATTTGCCACATGCAAATATGCAATGGTTTTGATTGGAATTTTCTATCGTGAATTGAATGAGTATACAACAACTAGGAAATCTCTCACACAATAGCAATACGGCTGAGAATATCGAATCTATAGTGGACATAACCACAGAACGTGCCTAGAGTGACATTGCCACTAGCCGCTTGTAAATTGTGTGGTACAACGACTGGTAGCCAGAGGGCACGTACTCTTTAATATAATTGTCAAATTATCGTTTAACTAAAGTGACTATTTTAGAGTATAATTTAATATGTTTATCTATTTATTTATTTTATTCTGTTTGAGAAACTTACAGATAACATACATACAGGGTTACTTTTTAAAGACCATCCAAATTTTTACATGGTGTTCTACCCATGAACATAAACAACTTTCACTATGGGACCGACTCTGAAATCACGAAAAAAAAATCTGCTGTTTCATACATTTTGGTCAAGTAGGTATTGAAGTTTTGTATGAAACAGCAGATTTTTTTTTCGTGATTTCAGAGTTGGTCCCCTAGTGAAAGTTGTTTATATTCATGGGTAGAACACCATGTAAAAATTTGGATGGTCTTTGAACAATAACCCTGTATACAGGGTTCTTTAACAATAATTATGGATTTGATAAACGTTTAAAACATAAAGACAAAAAAAAAGTTCGGTACAGAATAATGACATAAAGAAGGAAATAAAGTTACATGATCGACTAATACAAACTAGAAATAATTAAGACGCAAACAATTACTTTTCGTTAATAAGCACCAACAAATGCTTAAGTCGAAAAACACTGGTAGTGAAAATAATTTTATTCAGTGTGTAATGTTCTAAATATTATTTTATAAAATCACTAGCTTCTGCCCGCGACTTCGTGCGCGGATCCTGTTGCTTATGCCAGCGACAACGGGGTCGTCAAAATCTGAAACGTCTGATGTCGAATTCTAAGAGCCTGGGGACGGGACGGGTTGTGGTGTCTCGCCGACACCACAACCCGTTAGAATTTCCGCCTCAATGATATTTCTCTGCAGTGAGACGACTTTGAGCCGGGTCCCATTGCACAGTTTCGGCGGAGTGAGTTTCCGAAGAAGCATAATTGGGACACCGACCTTTAACTTAATGGTGTGCGCTGGTAGTCCACTTGCACTGAGGGAATTGAGAAATTCTACGGGGTTAATGTGTGGCGTCATTTTGGTCGACAACAGTGTTTATTGAAGTGTAGGTCACTTCATTTCCCTCAATTTCCGCGAGAATGCACTCATTGATCGCTGAAGCTTGGTCGTTTCTGGGTGTTAAAATGGCTCGTTCACACACCCAAGAATTATGTTGGTGCGGTAACCTATTGATGTCCCCATACACCAGGCGAATCAAATCTTCTAAGGTGGACACCACTCTCCTAAGTACCTCACGTAGAACCACCTGGCCACCGTCTACTGGTAGCGTTCCCTCACCCAATTTTAAGAGAACATCAAAATATTCTTGGGCGTGTACATTCCCGCCAAGATGTGCTCTCAAATTCATTGTTAAGCGCAACCTATGAATATGTCGCCATAAGAAAGGGAAAAAAGAAAGAAAAAAAGTTTATTTGGACACAGTTCGTGAAACACAAAATACAAAATTAACAAAAATTAATAAAAAAAACAATAAATAGTATGTGCCTCACGGCTGCGCCAAAAAGCAACAAAGCATTCACCTCATCAGCCCTAGTTCCTCGTGTCACCACATGCAGCGTTTGTCGGAAATCGCCGCTAAGCAGAACTGTAACGCCACCCATCATTTGCTGGTTCCTGTGGATGTCCTGCAAAGTCCTGTTTACCGCCTTTACTGCTTTTCTGTTCGCCATAATGCATTCATCCTACACGATTAAAGAGCAATCTTTAAGCACGCGCCCTTTGTCACTGTTGCGTGACACTCCACAAACAGGTGTTTCATTACTCTCTAAATCTATGGGAATCTTAAACGTTGCGTGCGCCGTTTTGCCACCAGGAAGCAGTGTTGCGGCGATTCCTGACGATGCTACTGCAATGGCAATCTTGTCTTGCCTCCTGACCTCTGCGAGAATGCCAGCGGTGACAAATATTCTCCCTGTTCCACCAGGAGCATCCAAGAAAAACATTTTACCTTGGCCGAGCCGAGTCAAGGATGGTGTCAAAAATTTGCTTTTGCTCTGAGGTAAACTTATGACCATGTATGACCATGTCTCATGGTCATTGACGGCGGTACTCATAGCTCTTGGATCATAATTTATTTCAGAGTTGTACTCTCTGTTTCCAAGCTCTTGTACATCCAGATGTAGTGGAGTCGGTAGCCCATAATTCACCAGAGAACTGCCGCAGATCGAAATGACCATATCTTGAAGTGAACTAAGGCAACTGTTTAGAACGCGCTCACAATTGCCTCAGTATTACCTTCAGTAGTGCGTCTCAGACCTCTTAGGAAGTCTTCGAACAGAAAATGCCGATATTTCTCCCACAACAGAAGCGGATTTGCAATACCGCAGAACACCAACATGACGACAAACAGATGTCGCAAACGACTGAGATTGTCACTAATGCTGGCCTCCTCAAGTGCGTTGTCCCAGTGCTGATCACCGTCGAGAAGGTGGCGTGCTACGCAAGCAGCGCGGTATGTGGGATACTCAATGTCATCGACTGTCCTTAGAAACGCAAATGATGTTGGGCCGTGCACTGTGTGCAGTAACATTAGCAAATAATAGCACTCGCCATTATTTGGGTGCACAGTGTAAACCCGTCCCAATGCGGTGTCCTTAAAAATTCCCGGAAACCCGTCCATGGCGTGTCCGCATCGACGTCGATTAAATACACCTCTTTGCTTGTCGTACGTATAGTACGACGGCACCTCATCATAGGTGAGTGATCTAGCAAAGTTGTCCCCTTCACAGAGTTTGAAAAAGGCCAATTTCAGTCTATCAAAAAGTACTCTGTGTAGGCCAACAGGAAAATTAAACACATCAACCAACACAGACAACAAAGGTAACCCCCGTTTCTATAGGATGAGAGCGGCACATCGGCACCTATAACATCACATTTTGGGAACAAAACCATAACGCGATCTAACTCGACGCCAACGCCATCTAGTTAGAAAACGGAAACTACATATTATTTACCCAAATTAATTAAATCTATATTATAAAAATGGATCGCTGAATGTGTTGCTAAGCGCAAATCTCGAGAACAGCTGAACCGATTTCACTAACTCTTTTTTTAGATATTCCTTGAAGTACGAGGATGGTTCTTACGCAGAGAAAAATTTAATATAATATGTATAGGAGTAGGGTAGAAGTAGGTTAGGAGTAGGGTAGGAGTAGGGTAGGGGTAGGGTAGGAAAAGTAGCGCCGGGCAGCTAGAAATAATATATATGGCAAAACAACGTTTACCGGGTCAGCTAGTTATGAATAAAACTAAATTGTCGTTAATTTAACAGACAACTACATTAGTTTTGCATTAAATAAACAAATATGGTAACAGCAGCAAGGATCAAAACTAAGAATTACATACTTATTACCTACAACAAATGTGCTTGGTAAGATATAACTTAGAACCAAAAGTTTGACTTGACTTCATGATAGTGTAGCTTGTTGTACCGCCAATCAATCTGTTTAGTAATATTGGTGTGAAAATCTCCATACAATTATATAGGACATGTAAAGTTCTCAGATTTCATAACAGTATTGTTCCTAATGCACATAAAAAATGCAAAAACTAAAAAAAAGAATTTTACGATTTTTTAAAACAATAATTATGGGATTTGAACTCGCAACATTTAGTGCGGTAAACGGTCGCCTGACCTTACCGCTAAATTCCCCGTTGACATATTGTTGAAATAGCTGTTCCCTTGCAATTTATAATATTACTGCCCCGCTCCTTTATAAAAATAGCGTGATTATTATGTTCCCAGAGTTAAAGTTTTATTTTTAACTAAATAAATAAATAAACATGTCATTTTGTGCATTCAATTATTTTGTGCATTCAATTACGAACAAACACCTTTTAAAATCAATATTGCTTACCTCCCATAACATACGGCGTGATAATATGTAGCCTAAAGCCTTCCTTGGTTTACTAAGAACATTTTTGCTGAATTTCAATTCAATCTATCCAGTAGTTTTGGCGTGAAGCCGTACCATACACACAGACAAACAGACAAAAATTCTAAAAAGTCACTTTTTGTCATCAGTTACGTTTTTCTAACAAAAGCCACTTATTTTTTCTCGAAAATTCACAATGTACAGTTTTTCTTTCGTTACTGTTTTATTATATGTATAGATAATGGGTATGTATTTGCCTTCAAACCAGTTTCAATTCTTCAATATAACAATAACAAGAAATCACACTATTATTAAAGGTAAATGCGAAATTTTGTGAACGTGTTTGTGTGTTTAACATATACTTTACCTACCTCATCATCTGCCTAGCCTTTTCCCAACTATAATGGGGTCGGCTTCCAGTCTAACCGGATGCAGCTGAATACCAGTATTTTACATGGAGCGACTGCCTATCTGACCTTCACAACCCAGTTACTGGGTAATACGATACCCGTTGGTAAGACTGATTAGACTTTCGAGCTTCTGACTACAGAAGATCCACGAGTGACAGCCGGGACCAACAGCTTAACGTGCTTACCGGTCACGGTATGTAAAGATGGAAGAACCCATCCACAGACCAACCGCGGCAATCGAAGCTTAACCTGATCGATCGACCTGTGCGGCTGTTATTATTTAGCCACGGGCCCCTTTACCTACCTAAAACAAAGAAATAAAATAAGCCTTTATTACTGGTACTACAGTGTTTTTTTTTTATTGTATTTAAAATTGTTACATCAAAAATATCGGGGTTTGGTTCACTCCTTTTAAGCCGCTTGTGTTTCGACAAAGGTGTCTTCTAATGATTTCCATCTCTCTTTGTCTCTCGCCCTCTGAATCCACTCTGGACCAGCTACTTTTGACGTCGTTTTTCCTACGTTTCGCTTTTCGTTTTTCGCCACTTTTTTCCGACCGAGTTGCCTCGCGGTTTGTGGGAATATCGGGATAAAAAGTACCTAGCCTATATGTCATGTTAATCCAGGGTGTTAGCTACCTCCATACAATTTTTTTTTTAAATTGGTCCAGCCGTTTGAGCGTGAAGAAGTAAGAAACATATAAACACACACACACACACTCACAAACTTTCGTCTTTATAATATTAGTGTGACAATTTTGCAATATACCACAAAAGTTAACATAATTCATTCATTCAGCTGAAAGACGTCCACCGCTAGACATAGGCCTCCCCCAAGCACCGCCATTTCGACCGGTTCTGTGCTTCCCGCATCCAGTGGATTCCTACGGCCTTCACACGGTCATCGGTCCACCTTGTGGAAGGCCTTCCAACGCTACGGTTTCCAGTACGCGGTCACCACTCCAGAACCTTTCGGCCCCATCGGCCATCTGTCCAGCGGGCAATGTGCCCTGCCCACTGCCACTTAAGTTTTCTTCGGGATATGTCGGTTAGTGCTCGTACAAATGAGCGACACGCGTCAACTACAGAGGCAACTGCCGTTGACGCGTCTTGCTCGTGTGTATGTACGCTTACCTTAGTTCTCCTGAGGATCTCTTGATTTCTGATTCGATCACTTAGGGAAACTCCTAGCATAGCCCTCTCCATTGCCCTTTGGGTGACTAATACAAGGGTGACACTGAAAGTTCATAGAAAATCAAAAACTGAACAAACTAGCAAGTTATTAGTTTTATTATATATTTTCAAAATAGTGTCCATTTAGGTACATCAATACATCGCTGCATCCGTTGGAACCACTGAGAAAAGTACTTTGCCCACTCGTCCTTACGTCTCTTCGACGGCATTTTGAAACGCCTCGGTTTTCAATTTGCCGCCAAATCGTAAACAAATGACAAATGAATAAAATAAATACACAATAATATTGTCAGAGTTCCATTTTCAAAATTTGAACTTGTTTTTTTATTATATCGTTTACAAGTAGCCAGTTCTAAAAACTTTCAGCGTCGCCCTCGTAAGGCGCATTATGAGCGACCACGTTTTAGTGCCATAGGCACTTGCAACACCGACTGATCGAATACTTTCGTCTTGAGACACTGCGATAAATGGGACGAGAAGATTCACAATGGGTACAGTACGGTAGAACATAATAGGCATATTAATACTATCTGCCCCGTTGGCCTCGTGGTTGCAAGCGCGACTGCTGAGCGTGGGATCCTAGGTTCGATTCCCCGGTCGGACAAAGTGTTATTGGGTTTTCCATTAGGAATTTCTTAGTAACAGTCCGAAGTTTTGAAGTTGACGGTTTAATACCCCTGTGCCCCGGAAAGCACGTAAAGCGGAACTCTCCCCGGTCGTGTCGGATTACCGTCCCACCGGACTCATCATCTGCCTAGCCTTTTCCCAACTATGTTGGGGTCGGCTTCCAGTCTAACCGGATGCAGCTGAATACCAGTATTTTACATGGAGCGACTGCCTATCTGACCTCCACAACCCAGTTACTGGGTAATACGATACCCCTTGGTAAGACTGGTTGTCAGATTTTCGGGCTTCTGACTACCCGTAACGACTGTCACAGATCCACGAATGACAGCCGGGACCAACGGCTTAACGTGCTTTCCGAGGCACGGAGGGGTCTCGGTATGTAAAGATGGTCACCCATCCACAGACCAACCGCGGCAAGTGTAGCTTAACCTGATCGATCGACCTGTGCGGCTGTTATTATTTAGCCACGGACCCCTCGGACTATGAGAGTAAAAGAACAGAGAATGCACCTGTGTTTGCGCACACACTTGTGCACTATAATATCACCTGCATACCTGGCTAATCTCCATTGAGATTGGCCACCGTGACCGAAAAAGGTCGGGGAGGCTATGATTATTATTACTATCACCTAATTCCATAATACGGAAAGAAATAAAATATAATTATTAAAAATGTTCGCAACATCCGTCAGGAATAATTCTGCTGAGACGTTTTTCTAAATTAAATTCGGTGAAGCAAACTGAATTTTAAAAGGAAAACGAGGAACATTTTATAAATTCACTCGCGCAAAGAATTTTACATTTCATACATTTTTAGTTTAGCTTCGTCCGGTTTTATTCGTTATATTTTGGCGCGAAAATTGTAGTTTTCCGTTAGCTTTTTTAAGGTTCCGTATGTCTGAATGAAAAAACTGTACTTATAGGATCACCTTGTGTAGGTCTGTCAGTCTGTCACAGCCAATTTGCTCCGAATCTACTGGACCGTTGAAATCACAATAATTATTATAATTACAACAATTATTTTTATTTTAATCATATTGAATTTCTGAGACCCAAACACAAACGTATATCGTAAATAAATGAACTTTAAAAAAACATGTTTATCGAACGGAACCCTCACCAGACAAGTCAAACTCGCACTTGTCCGGTTTTTTTTTTGTAATAACATGTTTTTGAGAAGACAGAGGTCAGACAAGTGTAACACCCACGTTTTCATCTTTCAAAGTGAGTCGAGGAATCCAAAGAATGGTTGGACTTTGCAAATAAAAATATAAAAAAGTGTTTTCTTCACAGAAATATTTTTATACAGGACAATATGACCTCTGCCAAACTGCAAAGCAGTTTGTTGGCATACGTAGCTCCTTTTTATTGTACATACTTACTAACTTTTTTTTTTATAATGTCACTTTTTCACTTAAAGGTTAATAAAACTATAAAGTAACTATCTACAATACATGTAATTTTATTGGTCGTTTTAAATGTTATTATATACAATGCATGAGGTATGCTGTAAAGGGCCTCGCCTGTTATTGACGAGGTTGTGGGTTCAAATCCGGTCAATTACCGATGTGACTCTTTTAATTCATAATTTTTTCCAGTGTCGTCAGGGTAGCCCGCGAAATGCATTTTTTTTTACGTTTTTTGCAATTTGCTGGTTAGTATTAAGTTTTACGTTGATTAAAATTTGATCCGCGACCGTAACAAATATGTATTTACAGAATTATAATCATTAAAGTCATCAACACAACTCTCTAAGACCAAGTAATCCTACTGAATGACTATTTCAAGAAATCTTGACATTTTATGATTATACTAACTTAACAAGTTGTATTACTGATTCTAATGATTACAATTTTGTACATTTTAAACTTTTTATAACTTGGACATTACTGACATGTTCGGTGAAGGAAAAAGGTTTGAGAGAAAACCTGGACTTGTCGTTGATTTAAGTCTGAAATCGCCAACCTGACTTGAGCAAGCGCGGTGATCAATGCTCGCGTCTTCTTTGTATGAGAAGATGCCCTTGTCCAGCAGTGGGACAAAAATGCTGGTGTAATTATACTTACCTAAAAACAGCAAAATTGTATTAAGGTGATATATTGAAAAAAAAATAGTTTTTCTATTTCGTGTAACTTGTTAAGTAGGTATGTGGAAAAGGTATTTAACATTTTGGTATATTATGTTTTTTGACTCTTTGGTCTAGTATCATGTAAAAGGAATACACGATTCAATTAATTTTTCTTGATACAAAATAGAAGATTTTTTTTTTTTTAAATACATATAACTTTGCAATTAATAAAACTGCAAAGTTATATGTATTTTTTTTCGACATCATGGCGCAACGCTTAAGAGGTATTCAATGGTATTTACTTTAAAACATAGAGAATTATCATATCAAAGTTCACTCAAAATAGTTTTAAATTTAATTCATTTATTTTGTAAAAAAAAGGGGAAAATTCTTTCTGGCACATACGTCGTTTTATTCCGAGCGCACGCAAAGCCATCTCTCTTCTTTTGCGTTTTAAAAGTAATTGCATCACTTTCGCTTGGTTAGAACTGATTAGACGCTACGATTTATTTTCGAGGTAGCGCCTTAAATCGATAGAGACGTAACTTGGCCATTTCCTTTTCATGACACTCGAATCTTCGGCCTACTTTCACATAATATAAAAAACCAGACAAGTTCGCGTCGGACTCGCACACGAAGGGTTCCGTACAAGGCACAAAACGCCGAAAAAAAACACGTTACTTGTATGAAGACCACCCTCTTTACCCTCTTTATAGCTACAATATAAATGTTTAGTAATGTCAACGTCATGTGTCATAGTTGTCAAAATAAATATGGGCTTGACAGTTGGTCGGCTCAGCCTTCTATTTTCACGACGAACAGAGTGCGCAAGCCTCTTATAGCTCTCACATAATTGAGTGAAATCAAATAGTACAAAAATGTAAAACAGTGTTATAAATAAATTGTCAAGTGCAAAAGGTGGTTTTCTTCAAGATCCCGAACATTCTGGTCCTTCGAGTGCCCGAACTGCCGACTAAACAAGGTTCGTTCGCCATCTTTTTTTCTTCGCGTCGTTTGCTGTGGAGGCAGAGAAAAGAAGCAAACGCGGGAATTTGGGCGGCGAACCAGCAACAGGCAGCGATAATAGTGGAAAATCAATTTAAGTATTCAATCAATAAATCAATCACTCAGACACTGCTTTACCGACACTCAAAAAATTCTCCATACCGCACAGCGACATCTCCATTCGCACGTAGGCAACAGCCACACACTCCGTACATCCGGCATCTCTAATTGGCCAATCAGCGAACACGCAGAGCAAAACCGTCATCTACAGGACGTCAGACAATCGGAACTTCCGGTTCCGTGACTCCATCTTTTTTTTTCCTTCGGCTCCACGCGCCTTGCTTGCGGTGAACAAGTCTGCTAACAAGCACGCGGTTTTTTCTACGCCACGACGCACCGCACTCAATATCAATCAACTCAATACACGCAATAGCGAAACAATACATGAAAATACTACAAATCATCTACAATGTCAGAAAATGAAGAAGAAAATATCGAAACCAATCTACAAACACTCAAACAGAAAAGAAGCGCAATCAAAGGCAAGCTTACTAGGATGGAAAGATATTTACAGAACTTCGACGCAGATCGACACTCCATGAACGAAATCAGGGTCCGACAAGGCGATTTAGAACAATTGATTCAGCGGTTCGAGCAACTTCAACTACAAATCGAATCAATCGACGACGCCGTGGACAGACAAGACTTTCATGAAGAGGAGCGGAGCGCCTTCGAGGAGAGATTCTATGGACTGAAGGCAGGTATGATGAACGCCTTGACGGCAAGATCGCCAACACCCGTGGCGGCGGCATCACGTTCACGCCACACGGATCAATTTAACTGTACGCACTACGACCACACCAAGCCACGTGTCAAGCTGCCTCAACTGGAACTCCCTAAGTTCGATGGGGACATCCGGCAATGGCCGGCATTTAAGAACATCTTCTACGCGTCCGTGGACAGCACCGACTTGCCCGTGGTGAACAAGCTGCAGTACCTGAAGACGGCGCTGACGGGGGAGGCTGCGGGCCTCATAGCCTCATTGCTCATCATAGAGGAGAACTATTCCAAAGCGCTCGAAATCCTAGCCAAGAGGTATGAAAATCAAACAATAATTGTAAACTTCCACTTAAAAAGTATCACTAGCTTTAGCACTATCACTCGAAATAACCTCAAAGAGTACTTGGTTCTGCTACAACAAAGTTTAGATTCCTTAAGAGCCATCCAGCTCCCCGTGGAGCACTGGGATGCATTGTTGGTTTTTCTAATAACACAAAAATTAGACAATTCACTCCGAGCCGCTTGGGAGATCAACCGCAAAGAAAATTCTATTGCTTCCCTGAGCGAGCTGCTTGATTTCCTAAACCAACGCAGAACAGCCTTCGAGTTAATGTATGATTCCAAATCTAATAATGATAAAATTCAAAATGTTAAAGTCTCTCATGTAGCATCTGCAACAGTCAGGGAAACTTGTATTCTATGCAATAGCGGTCATGCTTTGCATAAATGCCCTACATATCTTGAGCTTACAACTCAGAAACGTATTGAACTGATCAAATCTAAATCACTTTGTTATAACTGTTTACAGCCCTACAAATTCAGGCACAAGTGCTCCAAATTTCACTGCTTAAAATGCAAAGGTAAACATCACACAACCATACATGAAGATAGACCTCAACTACAGTTTAATCACATTACAACTACTGACAGCCAACAGGCAAACATCCCAACAAACAGTCAACAGACATACAGTTCTTCACAACGTCAACAGGCGGTAGATTCTACACTTGCAACAGCAAACACTTTGACAACAGCTAATACACAACCACACATACAACAAGGTTCTTTACAGCAAACTAATACTCAACCTTCAAACACATTATTCACTACAACTTCTACAGTATTGGTAACAAACACTCAAACATATCAACTGTTACTTTCCACAGCTCTAGTACGGGTTCAACATGCTTCAGGCAGGTGGATCACTGCGCGAGCACTTCTGGACACAGGAAGTGAAGTCAATGTTGCGACCCACAGACTTGCAACTCAATTGGAACTACAGGTCAATCAGCAACCATGCCTTATAATTGGTGTAGGCAATAGCCAAGAGCGTACTCAAGTAAGTGTAAACATGAATGTTGCATCTCGGTATAACACCTATCAAAGCAATCAAACTTTCTTGATCATGGACAGTATTTCAGTGCAACTACCTCACACGCATGTACATACACAAACATGGCATATACCAGACAAGCAAGCCCAATTACTTGCTGACCCCACATTCTTCATGCCGGGTTCTATTGACTTACTGCTTAACGCTGAAGTGTTCTATGCTACACTGCAAACTGGGCGCATACAGCTTGGTTCACGCCTACCCTTCCTAATTGAAACACTATTTGGATGGGTTGTTTCTGGTTCCTACCTTCCTGATACTCAGCTACATACACCAAAATGCACCATGCACGCTAGCATGTTTTTTACACCTTTATCAACAGAGGACATACTACAATCCTTCTGGGAGCAAGAGGAGCTGCTTCCTAAAAAACTACTCTCACCTGAGGACAAACACTGCGAAGAGTTATACATGTCTACAACAACACAGGACAGCTCAGGCAGATACACAGTGGACCTACCACTACAGGTTGATAGAATACAAGATCTAGGTAATTCCTTCAACACAGCTTATAGATGCTTACTAAAACTGGAATCTAAAATGCAAAGAGATACAAATCTCTACACACAGTATAAAGCGTTTTTACATGAGTTCATACAGTTAGGACATGCTCACTACATAGAGGACTTCTCACCCACAGACACACACTCTTACTATATGCCACATCTAGCGGTCTTAAAGCCTGACAGTACCACAACGAAATTACGTACAGTCTTCAATGCTAGTGCCAAGACATCCACTGGTATATCACTCAATGATATAATGTATGAAGGTCCAAACATATATAATAATCTTTGGGAAATTATCCTCAGATTTAGACTTTACAAATATGCTTTCTCTTGTGACATAGTCAAAATGTTTAGAGCTATAAAAATAAATTCACAACAGACATCTTTACAAAGGGTCCTATGGAGAGTCTCCAAATCTGAACCGCTCAAGTGTTTAGAGATCAACAGGGTCTGCTATGGTACAAAGTGTGCCCCATACTTAGCTTGTCGCACAATGATACATTTAGCTGACACACACTCAGATACTCACCCGCAGGCAGCTGACTGTATTAAAAGCTCTGGGTACATGGATGACTATTTGTATGGATCTCAAACTCTAGATCAATGTAAACAAGTATGCTCTGAGCTTATAGACTTATTGAGCAAAGCAGGTTTTCAACTACACAAGTGGTCATCTAACCACACTGACATTCTATCACATGTAGGCATAAGTTCTACAGAAAACACAAAACATATACAATCTTTACATAACAATGTAGACCCTACTACACAAGAAACATACAATTTCTCATCTGCTACTGTCAAAACGCTTGGCTTACAATGGCTACCTACACAAGACACACTTCAGGTCAGCATACCTGACTACAGTCCTGCTCCTTGCACTAAAAGAAACATACTCTCACAAGTAGCTCAAATATTTGATCCTATAGGTATCCTAGCACCTGCAACTATTATAGTTAAGATATTGATGCAAGATATATGGAAACAAAGTATTGACTGGGATTCTTTGATCTCAAAGGACTCTCTAGTTATCTGGCAGAACTTTGTTCAGCAACTACACTTCTTGAAAGTTATACACATACCTAGATATTATTTTACAGATATACCTACACAAATAATATTATTAGGGTTCTGTGACGCTTCACACAAAGCTTATGGTGCTTGCCTGTACCTCAGAGCAACCTACCTTAACAAACCTGCAAACTGCACTCTAATCACAGCTAAATCTAAGGTTGCACCTATTAAAAAACAACAATCTATACCACGCTTAGAGCTGTGTGGATCGCTCTTGCTAGCTCAATTAGCAAAAAGATTCTTAAACACTATTTAAAACAAAATTAACATTGAAAAAACTTATCTATTTACAGACTCATCTATTGTACTACACTGGATCAAAGCCCCATATAAACACAAACACGACACATATGTCACACACCGCCTCATGCAGGTCATTGAAACCACCAGCGGTGATGACTGGTACTACATAAACACAAAACAAAACCCAGCTGATCTGATCACCCGGGGAGTCATGCCTAAAGATCTTCAATCTTGTACACTGTGGTGGCAAGGCCCTTCATGGTTGACTCAAGATCAATCTCAATGGCCATCTTCAATGACACAGTCACCTAATGTAGACTTAAATACATTACACAATCAAACCTCACAAGTCAAAGTAGTCAATTTCTGCACGGACTCACTCATTAATCATTTGTTCTTCTTTGATAAATTCACAGAACACTCTAGTTTCTCCAAGCTTATCAGAATTGTTGCATACATACTTAGATTTGTACATAATATAAAAAACAAACATGACAAACATTCATCACATTTGACAGTTACAGAACTAAAACATGCTCACAGTTTTATAGTTCACACAACACAAAGTCATTCTTTCTCAAAGGAAATGCATGAACTACAATCTATAAAAAATAATACTAGCTCACAGACTTCACATACACAAAAGTCATACACATTCACATCCAGCTCACTAAGGAAACTGAATCCATTCTTAGATGGAGACAGCATACTAAGAGTTGGTGGTCGCATACAACACTCAGACATTCCATACAATCAAGCACATCCAATCATACTTCCTGCCAAAAACCACATCACACAGATTTTGATACAGCATTATCACCTCAAGCTACTGCACTCAGGTGTTCAGAACACACTCTGTAACATAAGACTGAAATACTGGCCTATCAATGGTAGAGGTGAAGTAAAGAAATGCATACATTCCTGTGTTAAATGCACTAGGTATAGAGCCAAGGTTTGTGGGCAGCAGATGTCAGATCTTCCTGCTCCCAGAGTCACGTTGACCCGTGCTTTTACTCATGTAGGGATAGACTTTAGTGGCGCTATAGCTATAAGAAGTTCAATGACCCGAAACTGTAAATACACTAAGGGTTATATATGCCTATTCGTTTGTCTGGCCACTCGAGCTATTCATTTGGAATTAGTATCTGATCTATCCGCACAAGCCTTTATTTGTGCTCTCAAAAGATTCATTTCTAGGAGAGGAATACCCACTTGCTTATATACAGACAATGCAACTAATTTTAAAGGTTCCAAAACTGAGTTACATGAACTCTATAAAATGTTCAAAAATGATACTAGCTACAGTGAAATTATTGACTTATGTACCGCGAATTACATAGAATACAAGTTTACCTGTCCTCTTGCAAGCCACATGGGGGGGATATATGAAGCAGGGATTAAAGCTGTGAAATCTCTCCTCAAGAGACACCTATTTAACACTAAATTAACATATGAGTTATTGTATACTATTCTGATTCAAATTGAGGGAATACTTAATTCCAGACCATTGTATCCTATTACTGATTTACCTAATGACTTAACTTGCCTGACACCTGCTCATTTTATTATAGGTACTGCTATAACTGACCTACCTGAACCTAATGTACTAGATGTTAGCGAATCTAGACTGAATGTATACCAAAAAATAATACAATTTAAACAAAGATTTTGGAAACAATTCTATTTTAGCTATTTATCTGAATTACAAACTAGAAATAAGTGGCTACAAGTGCACAATAACTTAAGTATAGGAGACTTAGTTTTAATTAAAGATGAAGCTTGTCCACCCACCTCGTGGCCTTTAGGTAGAGTTACCGCTGTAAACACTAACAAGACGGATGGCCTATGTAGATCTGTAAAGATTCGAACTAATAAAGGAGAATTTACTAGACCTGTAAATAAAGTAATATTGCTACCAAGCAAAGATTGAAATTATTAAGTTTCTTAATAAAATTGTGTATTTTTTTACTTGTGTTAACATGTACCTATGCGTAAATTGCTATACTATACACAAGTGTGTGTATCTAATTATTCCTAAGACCTAGATTTAACCTAGTTTAAGATTTACCTAGCTATCTAACTTCTATGTTCTCAAGCACTATGCTAAACTCATTATATTTACTTTTCTAACTTACTTATCTAAAATACCTATTTATTTATTTATTTATTTATTTATTTATTTGCTAACATGTAAAACACTGGTTAGTAGGCATGCATTCAAATTTCATGACACAGTGTTAAGACATATACCCTGTAAGGGCACTGCAAATTTTATATATCAAATTACATAATACATATTATAAACATTGATTCTTATTATGAAATTTTACATTATACTAAACATTAAAAATTAAACATAATTACAAAAAATTGTTTTAAGATTAATCATAGGTAAATATTATCAATTCGTTCATTTATTTCAGTCATACGGATAAATTAGTATAGTCATTTAATATTTCACATTTACGTCAAGTATACAAGGTTGATCGATTCACAATTTGTCAGTTTTAAATTCTTCAACGGTATAGTAACCTTTCTTTATTAGCAGAGATTTCAACTGTTTCGAGAAAATTGAGTCATTTGGTAGGGATTTTAAACTTTCCGGTAGCTTATTAAATAATCTAGCTAGTCTATAGTATGGGCTTTTCCCGATAACTTTTAAGTTTGTAATAGGTAGTATTAATCTATTCTTGTTTCGTCGATTATAGTTTTCATTTAGCTCGATATTTGATTTGAACAGATGCCTATGTTTCCTAACGAACATACAACTTTGTAGTATATATATTGCTGGTAGTGTAAGAATTTGTTGTTTAATAAAGTGTGGCCTGCAACTCTCACGTTGATCTATGTTCATTAATATTCTAATACATTTCTTTTGCTGAATGAAGAGGTCCAAAAAGTCAGTACTTTCTCCCCACAGAATGATACCATAATTTAGCCAGGAGTAGGCGTACGCATAATAGGCAGATAAGGCGGTTTTATAGTCCGTGTTGCATTTCAATATGCTTAACGCATAAATAAATCGCGACAGTTTTTCTCTTGTACTTTCAATATGTTTCTTCCAATTTAGGTTTGAGTCTAATGTTAGGCCTAAAAGTGTAAATTCGTTTACCTCTTCTAATTTTATTTTTTGCGTTAATGTATTTAGATTTATTGGGGTTCTTTGGTGAGTTCTGAATTGGCATATTTTAGTTTTAGATAAGTTTACTTCTAAGTTGTGTTCGTTTAACCACTGCTCAGTTTCTGTGAATGTTTTAAAAATAGCTAAATGGTCAACATTCGCGGGCGTTTTAAATAATAAGGAAACATCGTCAGCGAACAAGATACACGACGAACTTATCTTTTTTGGCAGGTCATTTACGTATACTATAAATAAGGTACATCCTAAAACACTTCCTTGTGGTATTGAACTATTAATAGTAGCCATGTCTGATCTTATGGTGTACATTTCCTGCTTATCGCTATCAAAATATTCTACTTCCACGAATTGCACTCTATCTTGTAAATATGATTTGAACCAATTAAAAGCTTGCCCTCTAATCCCCGAACCATAAAGTTTTTGTAATAAAATTTTATGTGACACCTTGTCATACGCTTTCGTCATATCTAGGAATAGTCCAATAGCGTACTTTCGTTCATTAATGCAACTGTAAATTTCCTCTACGTAGTTGTATACCGCTAAAGTGGTTGAGCATTTTTTCCTAAAACCGAATTGGTTTTTATCTAAAATTCCAAATTTTTCTAAAAATGTGTTAACACGATTCGCCATTGCTTTTTCGAAAATTTTTGAGATAGTGGGTAATAGTGCAATAGGCCTATAATTACTAGGATTTTCTGAATTTCCTCCTTTTTTCGCAATTGGGCGTACTTTCGCAATTTTAAGTTTTTCTGGGAATCGTCCCTCGTCGAAAGAAATATTTATTAGTTTAGTGAGGGGCGCTGTTAGCTCCTTTACGCATTTTTTAACCAATAGCGGCGGGATATCGTCCACTCCAAAGCTACGTTTATTTTGCATTCCGCGTATAATATTAAAAACCTCTCGCTCGGTTACCGGTTCGATGTAGATGGAGTTTATTGCGGGCGTATGCACCGAATGTGCTGATGGCCCAAACGGCGGCGGCGGCGCTGGCGCCGCAGCTCCCGTGCTTTTGTTGGTATCTACACCTACCGATACGAAATAATCATTAAGTGCAGCGCAAACTTGTTGCGGTGATTTTACTATTTTGTTATTTAATTTTAGGTTAATATTCTTTAGGGTTTGTTTAGTCTTATTTGGTTTGGTAATTTTATGGATTACTGACCACATCGTTTTTGTTTTATTTTTTGAGGCATTCATATCTTTTATGTAATTAAGTTTTTTTGAAATTTTAATGCATCTTTTTAACATTTTCGAATATTCTTTGTAGTGTTTTTTAAATACGGCGCTATTGAGCTGATTCGAGATAATTCTAGTCAATCTTTTATTTTTGCATGATTTTTTTAGTCCCTTAGTAAGATAATTGTTTATTTTATTTTGCATTATTTTTATCCGTTTTTTTGGTATGTATTTATTCAAATTAGATTGTAAAATGTCATGAAATTTATTATAACTTTTGTTTATGTCCAAGTTTTGATTAAAAATGTCATTCCAGTTATTTTTATTTAATGCCGATTGGAAATTTGTTACATTAGTATTGTTAAAAATTCTTTTAGTAACGTACGGTGTCCTTTTAAAAGTTTGTGTTTCCTCATTCCTAAGGCTGTATGCTAAACTATTGTGATCAGAAATACCATTATTATTAACAGTTATTTGAAATTCTGTGCTACTAATGTTTGTAAATAAAAGATCTATACAGCTCGATGTTGATTTTGTAGTTCTTGTAGGGGTTTTGATAATTTGGTGTAGGTTTAATTCTGTCATGATATTGTTAAGTCTCTGATATTCCTTTGCATTTTTAAAATAATCTAAGTTAAAATCTCCAGTAATTATGATGCGTTTACTTTTATATTTTAGTGTAACGAGTTTCAGAAGTTGATTTAAGAAGTTAAAGAACTGTTCTATATTTCGATCGGGCCTGTATACAAGAATAATAATTAGTTTTGGCGACTTCATTTCTATGGCACAACATTCCACAACATACTCAACGGATAAATTGGTAATGTCGGATAGCTCGTTGCAGTTCAATCCCCTCTGTGTCAGAATGGCAGCTCCACCACCTCGGTGGTTCTGTCGACAGAAAGCCGAACTGAACTCGTATCCACTGACTGTAATGCTTTCTTTTTGGTAATTTCTTATCCACGTCTCGGTAAGGCAGACTACATTATAAGGTTCATTGTCCAGTAGGCTCTCAAGAATATGGGTTTTGTTTTTGAGGCTTTGCACGTTTTGTATCAATATTTTAAAGTCGAAAAGTATGGTCTTCGGGTTGTCTGAGACTGTCATCACGGTTGCTGTTTCTACGCTGCGGAGTAGCGGATGTGGTTGTAGCGGATGTGATTTGTGGTGCAGTCAGGGGGTGGCTCATGAGTGTGTTTTCGAATGAATTTTCGTTGTTTCTTCGCGACAGATTTCGTTCTTCTCTATATTTTCTTCTTTCATTTAGTGCGTCCGAATTAAGATATTCTGAAATATTAAGTCCTTGCCCTCTCAAAAATCTTGCCTGGTTTATGATATATTTTGTCATTCTTTTGCTGATGAGCTCTATTTGTATTGGGCGTTTTAGCCCATTTCTACCTATGCGGTGTAATTCCTCAATATAACCTGTTAGGTCAATGTTCAGCGTGTCTTGGAATGCGTATATTATTCTATCTTCAAGATCTCTTTCAGTTTCCCTATAGTATTCATTAAGACCGTAAATAACAAATCTTTTTGTATTATCTTCTTTTCGTGTACCTTGGTTTTGTAACTTTTCTATTTCGTTCTTGAGTTTGTCGTTTTCAATTTCTAGCTTCCGAATCTTTTCGTTTACATTTACTATGTTCGTATTTATTGAAGTCTGTTCCAAGAGTAAGGCCTCTGTGGTTTGGGTAATTTTTGACTGTAGTTTGTGTATTGCTGTATTTATTTCACTCTGTACTGTGCCTTTTATTTCATTTAATATTGCTGTTTTGTTATTTTCCAATTTTTCGTCTAATAGTTGGCTTATTTGTAGTAAAGTAATGGAATTAATTTGTGAACTCAACTGTGCGGATGCTGGGTTCGCAGGAGAGGTACTCCTTCTGGTATCGCCTAGTATACTATGATCGTCTTCAATATGATCGTCGATGGACATTGTAGTGTCGTTCAGCGAAGGCAGCGGCTGGCATCGAGCGGGAGTATCATCATTTTTAATCCGTTTTTTTGCGTTTTCACATGATGGGCAGCTCCAGGACATTGTTAATTTTTGTTTATTTTCCATATAAAAAGATGTCGTCATGTTTACGCATCGATAATGGTGAACATGTTTGCATGTAAAACAACGTAGTAATTCGCCCCGTGCTATAGGCTGTTTGCATGCTTCGCAATTCATCTTTTAGAGCCTTTTTTTTTTTTTTTTATCTTTTGCGGATCCTTTATGTACTATTCAACTTAGCTCAGGCCTTGTGTAAATGTAGTTTAAATATAATAATAAGATTTTGTAGAAACAATCTCAAAAGATATCATGTGCGACTGTGGTTCGAACTCGGGACACTGATTTCATAGAGTAAGATTTTGTAGAAACAATCTCAAAAAGACTTCTTGTGCGACTGTGGTTCGAACTCGGGACACTGGTTTCTCAATCAAGTCACATAAGCATAGTGCCAATTGGTCTTACAATCTTTATGCCAAAATTAGTTGCTCTTTCTTGATGTTCATTGATTAGTTTATGGATTTATGGGCACGTTGGGTATTCGGATATTTAAATAGTACAACAACCGTCCTCAATTTTCTTGATCCACTATTTAATTAACTTACTTGAATTTTAATACTGTTTATTGTCACATGAGCAGCGAACATGAAGTTGGTTTCTTTGCACTATAATCTTTGTTTATTGGTAATTGTTTTTTTTTGTGTACTGTCACTAATGTTGTTGGTGGTTTTTAGATTTTGAGTTTTTGTTTTAACTTCTCAGTGTGTGTACAAAACTCGTAGATAACACTTTCACGTAATTATTAGTCGATGTTTTAACTGGTGCACTTAGTTTTAGTTACTTCTACGCACGAATAATATTTTTAAAAGATATTTTATAACACAGCGTTTGATTTTACGTTAGGCTACATGCAGCGCCATCTAGCGTTTCCGTTTACTAAACTTATTATGTTTACTAAACTTATCTAGTACCTAATTCATAATACATATAGGTAACTTATCTTATAAGTAAATTCTTATGTACCTAATGTAAGAAACAAGACTAGCATTAGGTATGTAGTCCTGGCTAATGCTATACTATAATATATTTAAGATGCTATGTTACCTAACTATACTAAACCCTATTATATAACTGTTCTGTATTAATACGGCTCTAAACTACGTAAATGAAACTCAATGTTCTATTTAAGTTCAATAATTTTATTTATTATTGTGTAAACTCAGTTAAATACTTACCGAGGCTTTCCTTTCTTTGGAGGCCCGAGAATGTTTAGTAATGTCAACGTCATGTGTCATAGTTGTCAAAATAAATATGGGCTTGACAGTTGGTCGGCTCAGCCTTCTATTTTCACGACGAACAGAGTGCGCACGCCTCTTATAGCTCTCACATAATTGAGTGAAATCAAATAGTACAAAAATGTAAAACAGTGTTATAAATAAATTGTCAAGTGCAAAAGGTGGTTTTCTTCAAGATCCCGAACAATAAATACACACTCTGTGATTTCAACTGTCTACCTGTTACGGTTCATGAGATACAGACCACTGACAGGCGGACGGACGGACAGCGGAAGCTTATTTATAGGGCTCCGTTGGCACCCTTTGGGTACAGAACCCTAAATTCAAGTGATTCTGTAAAACGAGTAAAATTTGAACTCAGCAACGTCTTGTTTTATTATCAGTTTACCGAAATATCGAAGAGGTTCAAGAGCTTCAACATCTAACTTTATACGTTAAGTTTGAAGCTCGTTAACCGGAGTTAAAGTGCTTGGCCAGACTGGTAGCGCGGGGCGGGGACCGGCGCGGGTGCGAGAACGCGCGTGATCTGCCTGTCCGCAGTGGAGCGCGGCTTCGTTCTGAGTGTTGTCGTGTCCAGTTTTTGTCAAAATAAAATATGGATGAAGAAGACTTATTTATACTATAAAAAAGCCCGAACTAGTTTGAGAATCCTGGTCCCCGCACGGGCCGCCTGCGCACTCTTTGCGGCCACTTGTATGAACGAGCTATTTCATCCAAACCTAAGCGTAACAAATAAACATACAACAAAATACAAAAACTCAAATCTTTTATTTTTATAATTTAGTTTAGATAAAGACAATTTTCGGTGTCTTTTGAATATTAAACGTTCTCCTTATGATCTTCAATACCAATGACTAAAATATTTTTCTATGTTAAAAATCTTTTAAGTAAAAGATCTTTGATATTTCTTACACATATTACTTTTAACGATTTCTATGATTTAAGAGACAAAATTAAAAATGAAGCACTCCAAATTTTTCTAAAAAAATATGCATTAATACTAAGTAAATTTCATTAAAAACTGTTTAACGTTTCTCTGAAACCTCTTTAGAAAGAAATAGACTTGAATAAAGGCTCCTGCAGTCAGGCGCGACGCGACACGACGGTGCGACACGATTGTGGTAGAACAATTTCCAAGGAGTTTTCATAGCAATTGTTCCAGTAGACCACTGCTCTCAAAACCGGTGAAGGAAAACATTGTGAGGAAACCGACATGTCGTAGAACCAAAAATTCGAAGAAGTGACATCTGTCAGCCCGTACTGGGCCCACGTGGTGGATTACGACCCATTCCCTCTCACAGAGAGGAGGCCTGTGTCCCAACAGTGCGAACGTCTAAAGCCTCCTCTACACGTAGACAGATTCATCAGCCATCATGGCTGATCCTAAGCCTCCTCTACACGTCAACAGATTCATCAGCAGATGGCCATCTGCAAATGCCTCCGCCGACGTGTAGACGGGGTAATTTGCTAGTCTGTGGTAGGTATTTAGCCTCTGCCGACGTCAAATACCTACCACAGACTAGCAAATTGCCCCGTCTACACGTCGGCGGAGGCATTCGCAGATGGCCATCTGCTGATGAATCTGTTGACGTGTAGAGGAGGCTTAGGATCAGTCATGTTTTAGTAAAGTCGCGTTACACTGTCGCGTCGCGCTGTCACGCGTTAAATTAGTTTTTGTTAATATTTTATTCAGAAAGAATCATAAATAAAGCTTGAATTGATGTCGCTTTCACCAAACACAGTTCAATTAGGTATAAAATTTAAAAGAATATCTTCAGACAATTTTAGAAGGGTAAGGGTCATTCTCCTTTAGAATGTTCAATACACACTGTCAAAATTATTTCACTCCTCGCGTGGCATGACTAATTCTATCTCTATTCTACTAAGAATTGACAAATTTCTTTATATCTACTCGACGTCTCGGGGGCAGCCCGTAGACTCGTATTTCTATGGAGATAAAGATATTTATTACGAGTATTTCCATAGCAACGGGGGCAAATTATAAATCTTCTTATCTAGGTCCAATGTGATGTAGACTATTATTTTGACACATGTTGAGCCAAAAAAAATTCAGTAGGTTATTTAAACTCTTTGTCTGCCTCCTTGGTCCAGTGCTGAGTATGTCCATGGTCCTGGGTTGGATTCCCAGGTCAGGTAAAGTGTTATTAGGTTTTTCATCAGTAGTTTCTCAGTAGCAGCCCGGAGTCTGAATGTTTACCTGGAAATACGCTCACTCCCTATTACTTGGGACTTAAACATAACTGGCGAAATGTGGGTGTATATAAGGCGGACACAGACATTGCGAGGATGCGCAGCGCACGGCGCTCATCGCATGATTCGCAATGTGTAGACGTCAATGATATTATTAAAGAGGTAGATATCGCACTAGCACAAAATAAAGATAGTACAGAAGGCAATCTACATACAAAGTGCGCTCGAGCAACGCACACATAGACACCGCTCACGGACACGTTATCTCGGACGGGTTGGGAGTAGTGCGAGCGCGGGTGCCATCCGCTTGAGACACGCGTCTGTGAAGTGCAAAAATAGAGCAACAAAAAAATGACTATCTAAGCTCGATTTATATAATAGTTTCCTATTTTGAATCAGTATAAACGAAGTACCTAACTGTTTTGTAAGGTAAATTCAAGCCACCAACTATTACGTAAGTTGAAAACATGATTTTTTGTTTGTGTAGATATTGTCTTGTTTTTAGTTTCATTTGATAGGTTTATATTTAAAACGGATAAGGCAATATAAATTGTGTAAATAGGGTAATCCATTTTGAAGTTATTATGGATTTTCGATAGTGAAAATTTATAAAATGTAAAATATTATATGTTTTTGTTCTGTAAACTTTTTGTGTTGTAATACTATGTTTATTGTTTTGTTTTAATATTGTAGAATAAACTCAACAATAAATCAAACAACTAGATACGAGTGCCACTACCACGATAGTTTTTTTGTGCATAAGCCAAAGTTGACTACCCTAACGCGACCGCCGAGCGTAGGTATGAAAAGTGAAGTACTTAAATATGATTACCTTCTGTACTCTCTGTGCTTTGTGGTATGTCACGTCAATGATATTATATTAAAGAGGTAAACCCTTCGAGTTTGAGTCCAATAGATTGCACTTGGTGTCGAGGGTCTGATGATGGAGCCAGGAGGTGGATAGTCGAACTCTTTAGGGTTACTTGTAAACCCTTCGAGTTTGAGCTCATATGATTTTCTTGACGAGTCCAATAGACTGCACTTGGTGTCGAGGGTCTGATGATGGAGCCAGGAGGTGGATAGTCGAACTCTTTAGAGCTACTTGTAAACCCCTCGAGTTTGCTAGTTAGTAGCCCCTAATCGTCATAACTTCGTTGACTTTATACTAATATACGAGTAGGTACTAGACGCAAAAGTTATAAATATATGTTTATTGACTTAAATTGATTAATAAAAGCCTGGAGTGCACTTATATTAATTAACAAAGCGCTCTACGCTTTAAGAATTCAATTTCAGTCAATTTAATTATTTTATCATTCTTAGTGCGTTTGAAAAGCGTGTTTTTTAGTTTTTTTTTTAAACTACATATTTTTTATAGTTGTAGTAAGTTTTATAAATTCTAATTAATTAGAATTTTAAACTTTTGTTGTTTTATATAATGTTTAATGCATATAAAAGCAATTTAATACAAATAGTTCTAGCTTTGTTTTTTTTTCGGTGGAATAAAACATTTAATAAGTCTATAGTTTTAAAAACAGCTTGCAAGAACATAGTATACCTATAAAAATAAAATTATTAGACGTACTTACCTAATAAATGTATTATTTTAAATTTTTAAGGTTTACTAAAAACAAACGACCAGTTGTCCACTTCAGCCCGGGACCGAATGAAGTGGGAGTCATGGGGAGAGGCCTTTGTCTAGCAGTGGGATGGTGCAGGCTAACAGTAAAGGTACGAGTACGTAGCCGACCGCATACAGCAGCAGCAGACGACGTGACATTGCAATATGTCGTAGCGACACGTCGCAGCGTCTCGTCGCTGCAGTTATGATTCCGAACCCAACCGCAGATGGCTGCAGCAGCAGACGGCAGTGCAGTATTCCATTTAGTTCTGAATTTTCCGTGAGATAATGGGATTAGAGATCGCGATTTACTTTTGTATCTTTTGTTAGAAGAGGAAAAAGACGACGATCACTTGTTTTATTAGGTACTAGCTGCGCCCCGCGGTTTCACCCGCGTAAATGTCGATCCCGTGGGAATATCGTGATAAAAAGTAGCCTATATGTTTATCAAGGGTGTCAGCTACCTCCATACAAAATTTAAAAAATTTTAAACATATAAACACAAACACACACCCCCTACACTCACAAACTTTCGCCTTTATAATATTAGTGTGATACAAGCACAGAAATATTAAAAACAGAAAAGTGGCAAAGGGGCGTGTCGGCGACCACTTGGTGCTGAGCGTTCGGCTCAGCTATTGAAAAAATGGCCGTCACCGCGAGTTAGTGCGATTTCGACCGTGATCGTGATAAAATATAAAAATGCCGAGTTGTTCAGTGGTTTCCTGTAAAAAGCGAAGTCAAAATAAATACTTCATATCAAATGGAATCACTTACCATATTTAAGTAAAAGTATTTTACTGTATTTGTCTTTAAAATCATGAAAAACAACAAATCGTAAAATATTTCATGCTTTTACTACGTTATTTTTGTTTTCAAATATCGCAGCGGTTGTACTACACTACCTAAGTATGTCGCTAAGTGACTGGACAAGCAATGTAAAAATTACAAAACGATACTTTATTTTTGCGGAGCGTCGCGTGGTACAGCCGCTGTGTCTTGCGGCGAGATAGTGATGAGGTTGTGAAGATCCACTAGAGTAGGCTATCGATCGATAACAATGTATTGCTGAAAAGATGACGTTTAAATCCGGTTGGTAGACCCTTGAGAAGATGTAAAATTTTTATTTACTTCAATTATTTTTTTAGCTACATTTTATTGATTTATAATATAATATGTTCTCGACATATCGTTTTTTATTTATTCTATTTTCATGACCCAAATTTTTTTACAATAATTAAGAGAAGAATCGATAACTTTCCAATTTAGTCACTCACTAGCGTATATGTAAAATAAATGGCTTTTGCACAGCACAACCATAGCGATAGATGTTTTTGTGTAAGTTGTACGTGCATGGTAAATGCACGCTGTTTGATGAGTTAAGGTTTATAGTTGATTGCTTAGTACGTTTTGATTTATGAAATGCAAGTGTGTGCGCGACTGTGTATCTATTGCTTTTACTGAAATACATGTGTAGTAGTGGCGCGGTGGTGGGGCCAACCTGGCGTCATCGGATTTTGATGTATTTTCAACTAACGGGCATATCTTCTTTTTTTCATATATCTATGGATACAAGTATAGAGATATGTACAAGTATAGAGATATATAGTTTTTGTGAGATGCATCGTACAGTGCAGGATATTGGGCCACCTGGTTAATCAGTTTTTCTTCCTCGGAATCGGAAAAACTCATTTTTGAGAAAGATGCAACGTGCTGTCGCTTCAGTGTCGGTGGCACTACTGATCTGCGGTCGGGCGATAAGACGTCTGTTCGCGTAGTTGGGCGACGTGTCGCTAGCTGCGGAAGGTATTCCATAGAAATAAATACAAACCACGTCGTTTGCTGGGTTTAGTCCATGTTCAACCACCACAATCTTTACCCCCGACCATGTTGAACCCTTAAAAACATTGGTCATCTGCTGCTGTATG
This sequence comes from Mesoligia furuncula, assembly GCA_916614155.1. Classification (NCBI taxonomy): domain Eukaryota; kingdom Metazoa; phylum Arthropoda; class Insecta; order Lepidoptera; family Noctuidae; genus Mesoligia; species Mesoligia furuncula. The sequence goes on from OU744793.1 coordinate 25,351,833, forward strand.
CGGTCGGCTATGAACTCATACCTTAACAGTAAGGTATACTAGCACAGTGCGTGTGTGTGTAAAGTACAGTGTAATTCAACTTTTACACATCACCCAAACACAAAATTATTCGACACATTGCCCAACTAGCAAAATAATCCTGAAATGCGATTTTATAATGCTACGTGGACTTATAAAACTCCGATGATGGTTTTGGTGGTTGCTACTACGCTTTTAACAGCATAAATACATGCTGTTTTTACTCAAGTACGTTGTATCCTATAATTTGTACTTATATCCGTATATAGGATCATATTTCCTGACAAATATAGGATCAAGTCTCCTATAAAAGCATGAAATAAGAGTAATTACACTCAAGAGTAATTACTCCGGTAAGTCAGACTTAAATGCGCCTATAAGATAACATCTGCGGGCCATTTAAATCTTAATACTCCTGTAGGAGCATGTACCAGGCAGACATACACTGAGGAGCAATTACTCTTGTTATTATTACTTATAGCCTCATATTAGCTAATATTTTGTGGCCAATATAAGTAAATTAAAGTTAAATTACTATAAGTATTTTATGTATCTGGTTTGGTTTAACAAAAGCTTAGAAGTAACTGTTAAATGAATTTCATATCCACGTTTTAAAAATAATAAATCATCAAGATTATAACAGCACTCGGTAGGATAAAATGTTCTCTTTATTTATTTTTTTAGATTATCGTATGCCGTTTTAAACCTAGACATATTTATATAGCATTCCACAGTAGTGTTATTGTCTAAGTAATCTCAAACAATCCTGGTTAAAACTCTTAAGAAGCCACTTTTGCTTGTAACGACCGGTACAGTAATCGGTAACAATGGCGAATCTTCTTCGGTTTTGAGATAACCCAATATAGGACCAATATACTTATATTGGTACTATGTCACACTTGGAAATGCTAAAAATACTTATTTTAGCACTATGTCACACTTGGAAATGCTTACTAAGAAAATGTCAGCTGCCTTCATAATATTAATTTAATATTAATTAATACTAAAGTGTAAATAAGCAAATTTCAAGAGGCGCTTTAAAATTGTAATCAAAACCATGATAGATTTCACAGAAAATTCATGTTCCCCTACGAATAAGCTATAAGACTAACAATTTGACAACAATAACGTTTTGTTTTTCTAATATGGTTGACATTAATAAATTCTGATTCATATAAACAAAGATGATGATGAAAAAATGATGATGTTAAAAATATTTTTTTACAGAGTACATGTCCGATACACTCACTTCAACTGTTCACAATATATGAGCTTAAGGAAGCATTTCTAGGCGCGTATTAATCTAATTTTTTACTATAACTTACTTATATTGAGATTAACAGGAGTATTTGCATTGACGTATTTCAATTACAGGAGCAATATAGGCGCATTTATGGCATTTCAGCGGTCTAATATAAATACGTTATAAGCAAAAGTAGACTTATAAAGTGGGCCCTTTTCGCGACTTATATGTGGATATAAGTCTCATATAATCTTCGATAAATGATGGTTCTAGGATAGTATAAAAACCACTTTTTGCTAGTTGGGTGTGCTTCAGTTTTTTTTTTCTTAATACGCCCGCTCTTGACTTACTTCTGTTTCCCATTTTAATTAAGTATTTATACACACCCATACACACAAACTGACGCCTTCTTCTCGTCGGGGTAGGCAGAAACTACAGAATGCCACCTGCATCGATCCTTACATACTCCTTTTGCTTCATTGACGTTCATACATCTGTCGGTCTATTTTGTAAAATTCTCAATGAAAATATAACATCCACCCTAAGGTGTATACACGGAAACGCATGTCCGAGAATCCACCCTAGGCCTAGTTATGTTATGGATAAACGAAATTTATAGGCTAAAGCCGGACATTCACTAGACGGACATGCCCGCGGGCAGTTTGTAAAAGGAAAGAAAGAAAGAAACCAAACCGCCAACATACACTACACATACTCGTCAGTTTGTTGTCTCTGTCTCAACCGGCTACACGGGTTAGTTGTTACGATGTCAACGAAACGAAGAAAAATCATAATTGCTGGTGCCGCAATAATACTCTAAGATGAAAAAGAAAAGAATTTGGTGCATTAGGGTGGATTCTCGGACATGCGTTTCCGAGTATCCTCCTTAGGGTGGCTGTTTTAGGGTGGATAAACGGAATAAGCCAAACATAGGTGTAGTGAGCTGTCATTCCATCTGATGATTGCGTCTAAGGATTGACACCAATGACAGCACACTTCACGCTCACTTCACCTAAGTTTTTACGATTCGATTCTTACAGATTAGATCGGCTGGTCATATGTGCACGCCGTTTGCGAGTAATATGCACCTGACCTAAATCGTGACCTAAATTAATGACCTTATAAACATCCTTATAATATTTACCTATTAATTAAGAATAAAAAAAACGGTCAAGTGCGAGTCGGACTCGCACACCGAGGGCTCCGTACTTTGCAAGTAGGTATGTAAATAGTTTTAAAATTATATTTTTTTGTAATTTAACGACAAATTTACGGTTTTCGAATTTTTTCCTTTACTTGTGCTACATGACACTGCTTCTTGCCTAATTTCATGATTCTAGGTCAACGGAAAGTATTCTATAGGTTTTGATTCCGGAACATAAAAGTCCGTATCTTTTGATTCCGTTAACATACAAGTTTTATTTTTTCACTACTTCAAGGAATTGCAGCCCTGACTATTTAATATTAATTTCAACTTGATAACTCCACGCGTTCCTGGGAAAAAGGGTCTTGACCGATGGACAAACGGACAAGCAAGTGATCTTATACGGGTTCCGTTTTTCCTTTTGACGTACAGAACCCTAAGAACTGACGTGTTATTCGACTTTCCTTGCTCACTGTACCTATAAGACAGGCAAGCTAGGATAACGAAAAACACATACCTGCCTTTGACTCGATCGAGACATGGGCTGTGCTGCAGTCTCTTCAACGGTGCCAGATCGACTATCGGTACATCGAAGTGATGAAGTGTCTGTACGAAAACGCCACTATGTCAGTCAGACTCCAGGATCAGACCTCGAAACCTATCCTTCTGCAGCGAGGTGAGAGACAGGGAGACGTTATCTCTCCGAAACTGTTCACCGCTGCACTGGAGCATGTCTTCAAGGTTCTGGACTGGAATCAATGGCGAGTACATAACTCACCTTCGGTTTGCCGACGATATCGTAGTCATGGCTGAGACTATGGAGGACCTCAGTACATTGCTCGATGACCTCAGTAGAGCCTCCGAAAGAGTGGGTCTTAAAATGAACATGGACAAAACGAAGGTCATGTTAAAAACACCCACTCTTATAAAGATCGGAGACGCTACACTCGAAGTCGTGGACGAGTATGTTTACCTAGGGCAAACTGTCCAGTTAGGTAGGTCTAACTTCGAGAAAGAGGTCAATCGACGAATCCGACTCGGCTGGGCAGCGTTCGGGAAGCTACGCAATATCTTCTCGTCCCACATACCGAAGTGTCTCAAGACAAAAGTCTTTGACCAGTGCGTGTTGCCAGTTATGACTTATGGCACTGAAACACTGTTACTGTTACTTACAATCTTTATACTCGAAAACGAAGGGATTTAGCCTGCCCACAATATCTCTCGCTTACGTAAGTATAGTAAGCCGCATAAGTTGTATAGTAAGGATACCTGTGTCGGTGGTCGGCAGCCGCACCCATTAACGTAATTAATTGTTCGATACATCAAACAGCGGTATCTTGTTAGATGAGCGCAGGTTAGCGGACCTGTAGGTGCTTACTATGAAATTGAATCAATGTTAAGGCACTTGCCCCAACGCCTGTGAGCCTGTGAGCCGAGAACCGAGTAGACCTATAGCAACTAAAAAGGAGTTGCCGAGCATCGCGCGGCGAGTGAGTGACGGCGACGAGCGATTACTCGCTGGTACGCGTATACAGGGTGAATTTTTCAAGTGGGCGTGGATGGCCAAATCCGAAACTATGAGGAACAGCGAAAAGTACTCAAGGAGTCGCGGGCTCGATTTTGATGAAAACTAAAACTGCATCATTGGATTTTTGAAAATTCAATTTTTCTAGCCAGGAATCGAACCCGTTGATTTAAAAACAAAAAACACACACACTGTATTATTACACCACTCGATAGTGTCCCTAATAAGGATCAAATTCTGGGAAGTAATGACATACGGCAAACTGAAGGAAAATATTGGATTTCAATAAACAGCTTCTCATTTAAAGTATTCATACCGACATTACCTGTACCTTGTTCGAAATGATGCTCAATACACCCGCAGCGCAGTCACCTTCACAACATTATGTTATAAATTAAAATTATGAATGCAGTGCAATCCTTGAGACGTCGAATCCAGCTATGTATTGAAAACAATGGTCATCATTTTAATCAGTTAAGGTTTAATATGTAGGTGACATAAGAAAAATAAAAAAGTATTTTGTTAAAAATGAGCTCTTTTCTTTAGTTTCCCGTATGTCATTCCTCCCAGAATTCGATCCTTATCAGCGACACTATCGAATGGTGTAATAATACAGTATGTTTTTTTTTTCAAAATCAACGGGTTCGATTCCTTGCTAGAAATATTGATTTTTCAAAAATCCAATGATGCAGTTTTATTTTTCATCAAAATCGAGCCCGCGACTCCTTTGAGTACTTTTCGCTATTCCTCATAGTTTCGGATTTGGCCATCCACACCCACTTGGAAAATTCACCCTGTACCTATACCAAGCGTGTGTCTCTCAGGGATTATTCTGCACACCAAGCGAATGTCGCTGAGTATTCTCTTTGATAGCTCTTGTCGCTGCAAACGAGTACTCGCCGGAGGTGTGAACAGTCCGTGATCAAGTATTTATAACTGTAACTCCTTTACTTCCACCTACAATCTTTTGTACGTTTCTTTAGCGAGAAAATCGATAGCTAGTCGCTTCCTCGTCTGCGAAGGGACAGGTGCCTCGTGTCGATCCAATCTGCCCGCCAATTACGAACATCGATACTACATATTAGTATCATCATAGCAACATACTACCTGCTCATGTTTTAGCATATACCATCATATATGCAAAAAATCTGTGACCTTTCTTCACAGACCTTCTAAGACCAAGCTGGGTTTTTAATAAGTTACTTTAAAGTTACAATTCCGGAAGCGATCGTAGACCGCAAACCGCAACGGCAAACTGCAGCGGCACGACTGGTTTTTTCATTGAAAACGCTTCCGTAGATAGCGAAATTGCCGCCCGCGGCCAAAAGTTTCACCCGCTGCCAGTAGTATCGCCCGCTACCAGTAGTGTAGCCCGCTGCCAGTAGTGTTGCCCGCTGCCAGTAGTGTCGCCCGCTACCAGTAGTGTCGCCCGCTGCCAGTAGTGTAGCCCGCTGCCAGTAGTATCGCCCGCTACCAGTAGTATCGCCCGCTGCCAGTAGTATCGCCCGCTACCAGTAGTATCGCCCGCTGCCAGTAGTATCGCCCGCTGCCAGTAGTATCGCCCGCTACCAGTAGTATCGCCCGCTGCCAGTAGTGTCGCCCGCTGCCAGTAGTGTCGCCCGCTGCCAGTAGTGTCGCCCGCTGCCAGTAGTGTCGCCCACTGCCAGTAGTATCGCCCGCTGCCAGTACTATCGCCCGCTGCCAGCAGTATCGCCCGCTGCCAGTAGTATCGCCCGCTACCAGTAGTATCGCCCGCTGCCAGTAGTATCGCCCGCAGCCAGTAGTGTAGCCCGCTGCCAGTAGTATCACCCGCTGCCAGTAGTATCGCCCGCTGCCAGTAGTGTCGCCCGCTGCCAGTAGTATCGCCCGCTGCCAGTAGTGTCGCCCGCTGCCAGTAGTATCGCCCGCTGCCAGTAGCATCGCCCGCTACCAGTAGTCATCGCCCGCTACCAGTAGTGTGGCCCGCTGCCACTAGTATCGCCCGCTAGCAGTAGTGTGGCCCGCTGCCAGTAGTGTCACCCGCTGCCAATAGTATCACCCGCTGCCAGTAGAGTCACCCGCTGCTAGTAGTGTCACCCGCTGCCAGTAGTATCGCCCGCTGGCATTAGTGTCACCCGCTGCCAGTAGCATCGCCCGCTACCAGTAGTCATCGCCCGCTACCAGTAGTGTGGCCCGCTGCCACTAGTATCGCCCGCTACCAGTAGTGTGGCCCGCTGCCAGTAGTGTCACCCGCTGCCAGTAGTGTCACCCGCTGCCAGTAGAGCCACCCGCTGCTAGTAGTGTCGCCCGGGGTGCCAGTAGTGTCGCCCGTTGCCAGTAGTGTCGCCCGCTGCCAGTAGTATCGCCCACTACCAGTGTTGTGGCCCGCTGCCAGTAGTATCGCCCGCAGCCAGTAGTGTAGCCCGCTGCCAGTAGTATCGCCTGCTACCAGTAGTGTAGCCCGCTGCCAGTAGTATGGCCCGCTGCCAGTAGTGTCGCCCGCTGCCAGTAGTATCGCCCGCTACCAATAGTGTGGCCCGCTGCCACTAGTATCGCCCGCTACCAGTAGTGTGGCCCGCTGCCACTAGTATCGCCCGCTGCCAGTAGTGTCACCCGCTGCCAGTAGTGTCACCCGCTGCCAGTAGAGTCACCCGCTGCTAGTAGTGTCGCCCGGGCTGCCAGTAGTGTCGCCCGTTGCCGGTAGTGTCGCCCGCTGCCAGTAGTATCGCCCGCTACCAGTGTTGTGGCCCGCTGCCAGTAGTATCGCCCGCAGCCAGTAGTGTAGCCCGCTGCCAGTAGTATCGCCCGCTACCAGTAGTGTAGCCCGCTGCCAGTAGTATGGCCCGCTGCCAGTAGTGTCGCCCGCTGCCAGTAGTATCGCCCGCTACCAGTAGTGTGGCCCGCTGCCACTAGTATCGCCCGCTACCAGTAGTGAGGCCCGCTGCCACTAGTATCGCCCGCTACCAGTAGTGTAGCCCGCTGCCACTAGTATCGCCCGCTACCAGTAGTGAGGCCCGCTGCCACTAGTATCGCCCGCTACCAGTAGTGTAGCCCGCTGCCACTAGTATCGCCCGCTACCAGTAGTGAGGCCCGCTGCCACTAGTATCGCCCGCTACCAGTAGTGTAGCCCGCTGCCACTAGTATCGCCCGCTACCAGTAGTGTGGCCCGCTGCCTGTAGTATCGCCCGCTGGCAGTAGTGTCACCCGCTGCCAGTAGTATCGCCCGCTGGCATTAGTGTCACCCGCTACCAGTAGTGTGGCCCGCTACCAGTAGTGTGGCCCGCTACCAGTAGTGTGGCCCGCTACCAGTAGTGTGGCCCGCTGCCAGTAGTATCGCCCGCTACCTTTAGTGTGGCCAGTAGTGTCACCCGCTGCCAGTAGTGTCACCCGCTGCCAGTAGTGTCACCCGCTGCCAGTTGAGTCACCCGCTGCCAGTAGAGTTACCCGCTGCCAGTAATGTCGCCCGCTGCCAGTAGTATCGCCCCCTGCCAGTAGTGTCACCCGCTGCCAGTAGTGTCACCCACTGCCAGTAGAGTCACCCGCTGCCAGTAGTGTCGCCCGGGCTGCCAGTAGTGTCGCCCGCTGCCAGTAGTATCGCCCGCGGCTAGTAGTGTCACCCGCTGCCAGCTGAGTTATATTATTATTTATATGTTTTTTTTAACACATCCACTAGACCCTGTTAACGTAATTGTGACTACTGTAAGACAGAAATAAGTACCTAAAATCTTCTATTCTTGTTTTTACACACTATTGTCTACATTTCTTTTTTTTATTTATATCTCCTTTCGCAGGTCCGCTGGAAGCTATAAGCAGTACTTTTGTACTGAAAAGTTATTTATCTATACATATAATAAAATCGTAGGAAAGTCAAAACTGTACATTTAATATTTTTTTAAAAGAATACTTGGGGCGTGATCTACATTCGATACCGAAGCCAAAAATATAGTTTTTAGAATTTTTGTCTGTTTGTCTGTTTGTCTGTTTCTCTGTTTGTCTGTATGTATGTCCGGGATAAACTCAAAAAGTACTGCATGGATTTACTTCAAATTTTGCATGAATATTACTAAGAGGTCGGGTCAACATATAGGCTACATATTATCACGCTATCACCTACGGGGGAGGAGCTGTGAATCTTTATTTTTGTTACGCATTCTGTGACAGAGTGTAATCTAACGACGCATATTTAAATGTTGTTTTTGAGTAAGCCATGCTATTATCTAGCTTTCCACTATAAAAACTACGCCATTTAAGTAACTTGGACAGAGAAACATAGTTTAATGAATGTTAGTACTATAAAGACAATTTTGAAGCAGCGCCAACTATGAGATTTCATAAAAATAAAATCAACACATGTTAACATTTTTTGGAAATTAATAATTTAAATTTTATCATGTTGGCGAGGTTAGTAGTTAGTTATTCTTAAAATTCATAGATGGTAATGTGCATTTTCTTCATATTATACTTCATTGCTGCATCCTAGGAGATTTAATAAACCATGTAGTCCGTTTTCTGTTATGCTGCATCATCACACGAATTTTAGATCTTTAATAAAATCAAAAAGTAGTAGTGTCTGTGACTGGCTTCACTCCGTAGTGTCACCCCCTGCCAGGAGATGGCGCCCTACTCATTCGTTTTCCGTGTGTTGCATCATCCACGCGAGCTCCGTTAATATCTTAATTTTTTAGGTGAAACTTTTGAGTTTTAGTGAATTTCGAAGTTAAAATGGGAAAAAGTACAAAGGAAAAAACTAACGATGAGATTAGAAGAAAAATTAAACGTTTGGAAAAGGAATTAACGTTTCGACAAAGACCGCCAGCGGCATATTATCAAAGTGAAGGTACCTAGTGTTTCTTTTTTTTGCAGTTTGAAAGTGTTAAAATTGGATATATTAAGAGGCGAGCACATGAATTAACGTTAATTATAGCATGTACTAAATGCCAAATATGTAACATGGGTTTATTTCAATATTTCCTCAGTGGTGGCACGCGATGTCATCCGGAAATGATTTGCCTAATTTCATAAAGTGGTGGTACGTGATGCTACCCAGAAAGTTAGGAATATTATCAGAACTGATACTAAGATGACCCATTGACCCAACAATCAGTTAAATAACCTAAAATGCCATTATTTTCTAAGTGGTGTCACGCGATGTCATCCGAAAATAAATACTTACCTACCTACCTTCCTTCCATAATGTGATGGCACGAGATGTCACCCAGGAAGTAAATACCTTGCTAATTAGCTTTGTATCTCTATAACAGATCCTGAATATAACTCCTACAATGAACATGAGGAGCTCGAGTTCGAACCTCTCGATAAAGGTATGGATAGTGATGACGCCAGCAAGCATTTAAGCAGTACTGAGGAGTGTATGCCTGTATCAGTGGTCGAGGTACCTGCAACTACAACCGGCCCAAATATTCCTGAGATCTCTTCCCCGGAAAAATTGCCAGAAGTACCTCAAGAAAAAAATCAAGGTGAGGAAAACCCTATTCCTGTTGAAGTTTTGGCCATCCTCGGAGAAGCCAAACACTCAGAGGAAGCCTATGGGAAAAACATACCTGCGGAGATCTCTGAACGTTGGGGTAAAATCCTACTCGAAGGTCTAACAAAGGACCAAAAGGAAAACCTGTTGACTAAAACGCTGATATCGGGAAACTTTCAGCTGGCTAAAGCACCAAAGTTAATGCCGAAGTTGCATCAGTTCTTAATGAACCAACAAAAAATAGAAATAAGCGCTTAGAAAAAATGCAAAACCAATTAGGTTATGGTATAGCTGGCCTAGCTAATTTGACAGCAAAGTTAATATGTGAAGATATCAATACAATTTATATTATTAAACAAATAGCACAGGTAAACCAGATCCTGCTGGACCTTCATTACGAGGAAACAATGAACCGCAGGAGACTTATTATTCCAATGCTGGATAAAAGCTTTATTACAATAATTCAAGGTGTAAAACGTGGAAAATTCCTCTTTGGAGATAATTTGAGTGGAAATATCCAAACAACAAAATTATTGGAAAAGTCTAGTTTGCAGATCAAGAAATCGAACCCGTTCCAGCAACCTACACCGCGTAGACCTAATACTACGGCTGCTCAGGGAAACGTTCGGGCGCCTCCCCGCCAAGCGAGCGGGCAGGGGGCGGCGCGAGCGCCCCATACGCCAGCTCGATATTACCCACCACCTCCCCCACCGGCCGTTGCAGAGCACCGCCAGCGGCACGTCGCGGGCAGCCACAGCTGAACCGCGCGCAGGACCGTCGCAGGCGTCGATAGAGGTACCACACCCTGGTCGTATTCAGCATTTCTTACACAGTTGGTTGAATATAACTACAGATCCCCAAATACTGGAGATAGTAAAGGGTTATAAATTAACATTTATTCAAACACCCACACAACAGGTGGAACCATGCAATCCACCTTGCTCAAGGACTGAAATGTTAAATTCTATCAAGCAACTTAAAGATTTATGATCTATTGTTCCATGTACTGAATGTGATAATCAATTTAAATCCCCTATTTTTCAAATTCCGAAAAGTAATGGAACATACCGATTTATTCTTAATTTAAAGGCATTTAATAAATATATATATTATAATAAACGCTTTAAAATGGAAGATATTCGCACAGCATCAAAACTATTAGTTTTGATCTGTCTAAGGATGTGTACATGGCAACAATAGATCTTAACACTTCGCGGGACACTTAACGCCTATAGACGTAATAACAATAAAACTTCTATTGTGTCTCGTTCAGTGTCCTTCAATGTGTTAAAGAGCCATATTTTTTTTGTACCTATACATAAGTCTTGTAGAAAATTTTTACGATTCCGGTTTGATGAAAAGTTATACGAATTTACCTGTCTTCCGTTCGGATTGTGTTCCGCTCCACTCATCGTTACAAAACTAATGAAGCCAGTACTGACGTACTTACGCAGTGAGGGCCATAGTTTAGTGGCGTATTTAGGTGTATGGCAGACAATTATGTTTCATGCCAAAATACTTTAACAACTACGGTTAATACTCTAGAATGTTTGGGTTTCATAATAAATTATGAAAAGAGTCTTCTCATACCTAGCAAGCGGTGCAAATTTCTAGGAATTCAGTTGAATTCCCAGGATATGACGTTAGAATTACCAATGGAAAAACATTGTAAAATATATGAAATGGTAAGAAAAATATCTACTAAATCATCAATTAAGATAAGAGAATTTGCTCAGTTTCTAGGTACTTTAACAGCTGCTTGTCCATCAGTAGAGTACGGCTGGATATATACCAAGCCTTGTTGAAAGACCAAGATTATGAGGCAAATATGAAAATCAACCCATCGCTTAAAGATGATTTTTTATGGTGGGAAACAAGAATAAATTATGTAGTTAATCCGATTAGAACCGGTCACTTCCAATTGCAAATTTTTTTTAGATGCCTCCTTGTCGGGGTGGGGAGCATTTGGCAATGGGGAAAAAGTTAGCGGTTATTGGTCACAGGAAGAAAGGGATAATAAGCACATAAATGAATTAGAATTATTAGCTGCTTTTATGGGACTGAAATGTCTGTAAAACCGTCACTAATTCGGAACTGTTGTTAAGAATTGACAACACCACCGCAATATCTTATATTAATAGAAGGGGGGGGGATACAGTTCCCACACTTGAATATTATAACTCGAGAGATACGAAGGAAGCTTTTCATATTTGCGTCTTACATAAGATCATGTAAAAATACTGAGGCTGATAAAGCCTCAAGGTTCTCGAACATTGATACAGAGTGGGAATTACACGAATCTTGTTTCCGAGATATGGTAAGGGAGTTCGGTCAACCAAAAATAGATCTATTTGCCTCTCGAATTAATAAAAAATGTTCAAAATTTGTATCTTGGAAACGAGATCCGGATGCCTATGATATAGATGTTTACCCTAAGATGGAACAATTTTATTTTTTATGCTTTCCCTCCTTTTTTCAATTATATTGAAATGCATTAGGAAAATAATTAATGACGAAGCAACATATTAGTAGCACCCTATTGACCGAGTCAACCATGGTTCCCACTGTATATGTCCTTGACCATTTCTAAAGTATTATATTTTGTATAGTTAATACAGCTTATAAATTGTGGTTTATTTTTTGTAAAGATAATAATTTAGATTTTTATAAAGTATCAATACAGGAATTACTAAAATTTCTTACTATACAATTTAAAAATGGCGCCAAATATGGCACATTAAATTCATTTAGATCAGCATTATCGCTTATCTTAGGTAAAGAAACGTGTGTAAATGACTATGTTCGTCGATTTTTAATGGGTGTGTTTAGGTTCAGGCCTAATTTGCCTAAGTATCAACATGCTTGGGATCCTAGTGTGGTTTTATCTTACCTATCTGATAAAACTCCTAATGAATCGCTAACTCTAGATATAATCTCCAAAAAAGTCGCAACTCTGCTCGCGTTGTCAACTGGACAACGTGTTCAGACGTTGACACTTATCAAAGTCAACAACATATTGTTCTATGAAGTAGGTGTTCAGATAGTCATAGACGAAATTATTAGGACGTGTCGGCACCCAATAGGGCAAACCCTAAATTAATATTATTAAACCCTTTTATCATGAACAACCAAATATCTGTCCAGCGAAAGCTCTCTCTGTTTACTTAAATAGGACGAAGGAATTTCGGAATTAATCGGGAACAGAAAGACTAATCTTAACTACTAAAAAACCTATCCGAAACGCCAGTTCACAGACCATAAGCCGCTGGATCAAACAAGTTCTTAAGGATAGTGGAATCGATGTCAGTGTTTACTCGTCGCACAGTACGCGACACGCATCGACCTCAGCGGCGAAGCGGGCAGGCGTCTCTGTAGATATCATCAAGCGTGCGGCGGGCTGGACTGGCACATCCCTTTGTTTCGCTAAGTTTTATAACTTACCTTTGATAAATTTACAGCAAGACAGAGCTTTCGCTGACGCTGTACCTACTTCTTATGAACAAGTGACTTGTTAATTTTAGTTCATAATCAAGTATAGGTACTTAATTAAAATAAAAGTGTAATAGACAGTACACATTTATTTTTTTTTGGGAATTGTAAACCCTGTTATTTTTTATTAAATAAACTTGATTTTCAATACGAATTGGTGTTTCAAAACCTACTTATTTGTCATTCTGCAATTAGGCGCTAAACATCTACATGGTTTATTAAATCTCCTAGGATGCAGCAATGAAGTATAATTTATGGTTAATTGAACTTACCTAAAGTGAACTTCAACCAAAATTATACGAGTTGCTGCATCCGTAGAGATTTAAGAACCCGACCCTCCCTAAATTAAAACTCCCCAAGTAATTGCGAAATGACAAATCGGATTTAACTCTAAAACGAATGAGTAGGGCGCCATCTCCTGGCAGGGGGTGACACTACGGAGTGAAGCCAGTCACAGACACTACTACTTTTTGATTTTATTAAAGATCTAAAATTCGTGTGATGATGCAGCATAACAGAAAACGGACTACATGGTTTATTAAATCTCTACGGATGCAGCAACTCGTATAATTTTGGTTGAAGTTCACTTTAGGTAAGTTCAATTAACCATAAATAAGTTGTATCGTATAGTTCGTTTTGACAAATTCAAGTTCCAACAAAACCCTCAAAATCTTGAGCAGAGTTGAGGAAGACAATTTAAAAAAAATGCGGTGTTAAGTACCTATTACAAAAAGTTATGTTCATTGATGATGATCATTTCTTCATAAATTTCATGTTGTTAGTACAAAATAAACATTGACAGTTAATACTTTTGTTCGGTATTTATCTGTGTGATTATTGCTTGGTAATTAATATATTTACATGTCGTATACCTAACTAGCTGCTGCCCGCGACGTCGTCTGCGTGAAGGCTTTACAGCACCACCTAAGGTGCCAGTGTCGCTATAGCATTATAAGTAAAGAACTTTTAAAATAGCATTATAGCACGTCACCTTTTAGACGGTGACCAAAATTGAGATGACACTCTGGCGGAGACGAGCGTCAGTGACAGTCCCAGCCGCATGCGTCATCTGTTTGCCGTCATCTGTCTTGGTGTATTGTGGAGTTGCGAACCCGGTAGCTTTGTGGAAGAAGTATCGCCATCATCTGTCTGAAGATTTTCTACGAGCTTTGAGGCGTGCTACTGGAGACGAAGTCGAAGTAACTGATGAACGCGTTCTGAACACCTGTCTCAGTTCACTTCAAGATGTGGTCATTTTACTAATCGAATATGGGTTACCAGCTCCCCAATCATCACCGCATCAAGACCGTGGAAATCGGGAGTATAACGCTGAGACAAATTACAACCCGGGCGAAATGACCACCATACGAAATGACCATGTTGCTTTGTTCTCTTCAGAGCAAAAACAAATTTATGACACCGTCCTTGAAAGCGTCGGGCAAAACCAGGGTAAAATGTTTTTCTCAGATGCTCCTGGTGGAACAGGAAAAACATTTGTTACCATTGTCATACTTGCAGAGGTCAGGAGGCAAGGCAAAATTGCTATTGCTGTAGCGTCGTCGGGAATCGCTGCCACACTGCTTCCGGGTGGCAAGACAGCACATGCCATGTTTAAAATTCCCATCGATTTAGAGAGCACCAAAACGCCTGTTTGTGGTGTGTCACGTAACAGCGATAAGGGACACGTTGCTCTCTGATCGTATCGGATGAGTGTACGATGGCCAATAGGAAGGCAGTTGAGGCTGTGGACAGAACCCTGCAGGACATCCGAAGGAACAACATTTGATGGGTGGTGTCACAGATCTGTTCAGTGGCGATTTCCGACAAAGGCTTCCCGTGGTGACGCGGGGATCGAGAGCTGACGAGGTGAATGCTTCGTTGAAACGATCTTCGTTGTGGTCACGAGTTCGTACGTTGCGCTTGACCATTAATATGAGAGCTCGGCTCGGCGACAAGCACGTGCTTAAGAATTCCCCGATGTCCTTCTAAGTCTTGGCGAAGGCACGCTACCAGAAGTGAGAGGTGGACAGGTGGTGCTTCCAGAGTTACTCTGTGGAGTGGTATCCAGCTTAGAAGAACTCATTCGCTGTGTGTACGGGGACATCAGTCGTATATCGCACCAGCAGAATTCTTGGGTGTGTGAGCGGGCCATTTTGACGCCCAAAATGATCAGGCTGCAGCAATTAACGAATGCATTCTCTCGGAAATTGAGGGGAATGAAGTGGTCTACACCTCGATAAACACTGTTGTCGAGCAAGATGACGCCACACATTATCCCGTGGAATTTCTGAACTCCCTGTCAGCAAGTGGACGTCCAGCGCATACCATCAAGCTGAAGGTCGGTGTACCGATTATGATTATGCTTCTTCGGAACCTATCTCCTCCGAAGTTGTGTAACGGGACCCGCCTTAAAGTCATCTCGCTCCACAGACACACCATTGAGGCAGAAATTCTTACGGGTTGTGGCGTCGGCGAGGCAAAATTTATACCACGCATTCCCCTCATATCTCTTAACTTCCTGTTCCAGTTCAAGCGCGTACCGTTCCCCGTGAGTGTTTGCTTCGCGATGACCATCAAGTCGCAGGGGCAGACACTGAGGGCAGCGGGTGTCGACCTCAGGACGAGTTACTTCTCACACGGGCAACTGTACGTCACTTGCTCCCGCGTCACGTCCTGACTCCCTTTACATTTTGGCTCCTGGCAGCATAACTACCAACGTAGTTTATAGGGAAGTGTTGTAAGGTACCTTTGTACGTATTTTTACTCTTTTGTGTCCTGGAATGTATTTCTGCATTATTTTCTTTATTTCCTTCAGTCACATATTATGACTGAACTCAGCAGGTTTCCCATATAACTCTCTTCACTTGCTTCGCTTGCAAAAAAAAAAAATATTTTAATGCTATTTTAAAAGTTGTTTACTTATAATGCTATAGCGACACTGGCATCTTAGGTATTTTTGGTGCTGTAGAGCTTTCACGCAGACGACGTCGCGGGCAGCAGCTAGTAATAAATAAGTAAGTAAACAATAAGGTTTCCTAATTTGTTTACAGAACCTTAAAGACACCCTAAAAATCGAAAATAATTTGAGCAAAAAACTTAGAATGCTGCTCAACTTTGAAGCCGCTACACTAATGAGATGTTATCAAATAGATTAACATAATTGTACCAAATTGGGTGACAATCCGATGGCGACCACAAATCGTCGGTGAGCCGTAATAACACTAGAATAGACCGCTAATTAGACGTAGTTGCAAATGTGTGGTCGGTGCCTAATGGCAGGAATTTAATTTGTGTGATTGGCTTACGTGGTGGACCGCGATAACACTAGTCTAGTATAGCACGGGTGTAGATATATGTCAGTGTCTATTAAGATCATAGCACACGTATCAAATCGGAAACACAGGCGTCAACCTAACATAAGCACGTAACCAAAGCAGATCAGAAGCTCCGATACGTCGACGCGGCTACGGCTAAGCGACGCTGTGCTTACGGCTCGCCGACCGCTGGTTGATGGTGCAGCAGGCAGGCTAGAGGGGTGAGAGAAGCAAGGGTGGACGACGAGCTGTAAGCGCGGGGACGACGAGCCGTAACGCACCGCAACGTGGTTCGTGAGCTTGTCTCGAGGCGAGGCGATTACGTTACGATTCCGATTAGTGTGCGTTGCAGTTGGAAGTTTCATACAAACAATATTGAACGGCCAGTTTGATACGTGTGCTATGTATGATCTTTACCTATATATATAAAAAGAGATATAAATAAAAAAAAGAAATAGGCGTGACAATAGTAGCCTATGTATCCCTAGTGCTAGAACAACTCTGATGCGCAAGGGTGTCTGCTGCATGGCACCGGTGATATATAACAAAATACCAAGTTGTTGGAAGGACTATAATTTTACATTATTCAAAAAAAGACTTAGGAACTTTTTAGTAGACAAAGTATATTATAGGGTTGAAGATTTTTTATTGGCAAAAGAAATTGTTTGACTATTTTATATATTGTATTTAAATGACTATTAGAAATTTGTGACATTAATTATATTATTAACTGATGAACCAGAATTATGTTATGTATTGAATGAATTGAATAGTTGAACATTAGAATTATATTATGTAATGGAATAGTAAATATGTATTTAAATTGTAATTTCTATACTTTTGCATGCCTTGTAATTGGCAAAATATGGCTGTTTCTGTATTTTTATTATTTACCACCATGACTTGTACCCGTATTTGCAAAATAAAATATCTTATCTTATCTTATACTTCACTATACTACCCGGTGACTACCTATCCCACGGCAAAAGCTACTATCCTATTGCAAGCTTTGGGGCAGCAGCACTTTGCCATTTATTTATAACTAGCAGCGCCGCACGGTTTCACCCGCATAAGTGCCGATCCCATGGAAAAATCGGGATAAAAAGTATCCTATGTGTTAATTCTGGTTATAAACTATCTGTGTGCCAAATTTCATACAAATCCGTTTAGCCGTTTGTGCGTAAAGAAGTAACAAACATATAAACACACTCACAAACTTTCGCCTTTATAATATTAGTGTGATTGCCAAGGGGTATCTTATTACCCAGTAACTGCATTGTGGACGTCAGATAGGCAGTCGCTCCATGGAAAATATTGGTTTTCAGCTGCATTCAGTTAGACTGGAAGCCGACCCCAACGTAGTTGGGAAAAGGCTAGGCAGATGAATATTAGTGTGGTTGCTTTCCACCAAAGTTTCCAAGAAGAGCGAAGGCCGCGTCATAACGGTTGCAGTGGCGAGGGCTGCCCGAGGGTCCCTCTCGCTCCGGACCATGGCTTGCACCAGGGCCGGACGCGAGATCGCTTCTACGAGGACACGGCGGTGCTCCGCCCAAGCGGGGCAGCTCCACCGTGTGCTCCACCGTGTCCTCCGGGCGATCCTGGCAATGGTGACACCCGGGAGTTTCCTCCCGCCTGATTATGTGCAGGAACCTCCCGAAACATCCGCGTCCTGTGAGGACCTGCGTCAGGCGGTAGGTGAGGGTGCCGTGGCGCCTCTCTAGACACTCCTCAAAGAGGGGTCTTAATTTAGAATTTGACAATCAAATGATTCGAAAGACACGTGGCGCCATCTATTATCATAATATCGTTGTTGTTGTTTTCCTCGGGAACCGCAGTTTTTTTCGGGATGAAAGGTAATAACCGTTTTTGTACACCCGACAACGTATATGCAAAATTTCAGGATGATCGGTTCAGTGGTTTAGGCGTGAAAAGGTAACAAACAAACTTAGGCTTAATATTAGTTAGGACTAGCTGTGCCCGCGACATCGTCCGCGTGGAATAGTGATTTTTCGGGCAGCATATTTTGAATTACATATACCGTCTACAGGCCGGGCATTTGTTGTCCGAACCCTCTGAGAACTCAGGCGAATTACCCTATCAGTGAAAGTCTCAGACTCACCCGATAGTGCTTGAGCTTCACCATCGGCAGTGAGACGTATTTCTCATTCTTCCTGTGTTTCCTGAGACCGATCATTTGCTGTCCGAACCCTCTGAGAACTCAGACGAATTTCCCTATCAGTGAAAGTCTCAGACTCACGCGATAGTGCATGAGCTTCACGATCGGCAGCGAGACGTATTTCTCGTTCGTCTTGTGTCTCCTGGGATCGAGCATTTGTTGTCCGTACTCTTTGGGAGCTCAGGCGGGTTTCCCTGTCAGCAAAAGTCTCAGACTCACGTGATAGCGCGTGAGCTTCGCGATCGACAGATAAACGTGCCTTTCGTTGTTCCCCGTTTTCCCTATTTCGAGTTGTCATCATTCGAGAACGATTTCAACTCAGTCGAGATTCTCGCTAAGTCGAAGTTTCTGCAGCACGAAACCTAGCCTGACGTTCCCGAGTTGCAGAGAGCCTTGCCTCACGACCTTCCTCAGATTCCTGTGATCGAACTAATCTCATCCTTTTAGCATTTCTGCTACATTGGGAGAGGTTGGATCTTCTTCGAGGCATTCTTTCAATAAAATAGTACTTACTACTTAACACACAGTTATTTATTAAACACGTACTATCGTAAACAATTAAATTATAAATACTTACAGATTATTATACAGTCTAAAATTATCAGTTTAAGTAATAAGTGTTAAGACGTGTAAACCAAACGTACTAACTTTATAAAACAAAAGAATTGCTAGAAAAATTATTTATTAACCTGAGATAATGAACTTATACTTAATAAAGAAAATCAAGAAAAGAAATGCCTAACCTATAAAAAATATTTATAATATTTATATATAAACCCTAAATACAAATTAAGATAAGTATACCGAAAATCAGGGAAAGAAATGCCTAACCTATAATAAATGCTTACAAAATTTATTTACAAACCCTAAATAAAAATTAAGATAAGTAGATACCCAAAAATCAAGGAAAGAACCGCCTAACCTATACCAAATACTTACAATATTTATTTACAAAATTTTAAAGAAAATTAAGAAAAAGAACCTAACCTACAAACCCTAAAATATAAATAAATGAAATATGCAAAATGTCAGTATTCAAGTGAATCGCAATAATCGTATGCAACTATTCGCCTATACTCTCCAGGATACGTGCGTTCGCTGAATACCTTAACAAATGTTCGCCGTGATTCTTTAAATTGACATAACTTTTTTATTTATGAACCGATTGACATAAAATAAACACTAAATGTTAAGTGAAGCTTACTACAATATATTAGTGAACACCGCATCTAAATCGAATGAGCCGTTTCTGATATTAGCGTGCACAAACACACAGACAAACAGACAAAAAAAAAATTAATTACAATTTCGGGTTTGGCATCGATATAATAACAACCCCTGCTACTTTTTTTTTATATAATTTCATTGTACAGACACCACTTTTCTACAATTTTATTATATGTATAGAAGAAGATAGATAGATATATTTCCATTGTACAGACACCACTTTTCTACAATTTTATTATATGTATAGATAGATAGAAGATAGATTTTGCTTCTCCTGAAAACCTGTGTTTTGTGCTATACGCCCTTTGAGCCCAAAGGTATAGATATGCAAAATGTCAGTATTCAAGTGAATCGCAATAATCGTATGCAACTATTCGCCTATACTCTCCAGGATACGTGCGTTCGCTGAACACTTTAACAAATGTTCGCCGTGATTCTTTAAATTAACATAACTTTTTTATTTATGAACCGATTGACATGAAATAAACACTAAATGTTAAGTGAAGCTTACTACAATATATTAGTGAAAACCGCATCTAAATCGAATGAGCCGTTTCTGATATTAGCGTGCACAAACACACAGACAAACAGACAACATAAAAATTAATTACAATTTCGGGTTCGGCATCGATATAATAACAACCCCTGCTACTTTTTTTTTATATATTTCCATTGTACAGACACCGCTTTTCTACAATTTTATTATATGTATAGATAGAAGAAGAAGAAGAAGATAGATTTTGCTTCTCCTGAAAACCTGTTTTTTGTGCTATACGCCCTTTGAGCCCAGAGGTATCGATATGCAAAATGTCAGTATTCAAGTGAATCGCAATAATCGTATGCAACTATTCGCCTATACTCTCCAGGATACGTGCGTTCGCTGAATACCTTAACAAATGTTCGCCGTGATTCTTTAAATTGACATAACTTTTTTATTTATGAACCGATTGACATGAAATAAACACTAAATGTTAAGTGAAGCTTACTACAATATATTAGTGAACACCGCATCTAAATCGAATGAGCCGTTTCTGATATTAGCGTGCACACACACACAGACAAACAGACAAAAAAAAAATTTATTACAATTTCGGGTTCGGCATCGATATAATAACAACCCCTGTTACATTTTTTTTATATATTTCCATTGTACAGACACCACTTTTCTACAATTTTATTATATGTATAGATTAGGATGTTTCAGTGACATCATTCGCCGGTAAACTGCGGACACCATGTGGCACCGACCGCTCTTCTTAGAATCCGAAACTCCGAACCGAATCCGAAACTTCAGTACCTAAGTCCCTTTTACGATGACGGTGGGTTGGCCATTTCTGACACTTTTCAATTCTTCGCGATATTTTCTTCACCATCAGTCAGTGGAAGTGTCTTGGATGGTCTTGGATTAGGTAATTTTTCTTTAGTATGTCCCACTGCTGGGCCAAGACCTCCCCTTTTTCCTTCCAAACCACCCTCCCTGTCTTGTAAGATCTCTGGCCATGTTGGCCCTGCAAATTTTATCAGATCATCACACCACCTTCGCCATGGTCTACCTCGACGGCGAGGTCCTCCCTCAGACGTCCAGTGAGTGACGATCTTAATTATGAATTGAAAATTAAACATTAGTTCACTTGCCCAGTTTGACGCTGCAACCTGACCGACAGCATGAGGCGGCAACTACATCGCCACATATGAACTACACATCACACTGACGTCACGCAAAATCCTGCATCGCGCAAGCAGAGTTTACTGCGTATCTAGCATAAATGCAACGTCCCGACATCAATTTCCAGGCAGTAGCCCACTAGACACCACATCCATCTGGTCGGAGGTTCCTCCCTTTTCTATGGAGGATGAATGAACTTTACACCGTGTTCCTCAAGCACATGCAACTGGAACACAGTTGCAATGCAACATGGACGCTTGGAGTAAGCCGGGCAAATTATGCCTTTCCAGCATCAATGTTTACCCTCGCTCCCTCGTTAATTAGGTTCGCAATTCGGGTCTACTGGTAGTGGTCACATCACAGCATACAAACGTTTATACCAAAACCTCTGATCAAACAATGAAGATGTACGAAACTGTTGCGATATGCTTAAATTGTATAAATTCATCTTGGATTATGTTGCTGTTATTGTAGTTAAATATTGAATTTTAAGCACAGAGAAAATAGATTTTAAGCAACAACGATATTATGTGACTCAAACAGCGTCAATTACTTCTACAAATTGTGATAGAAATACCTTAGAAAGTACAATAAATAATTACTATGTGAACTTTTTAATGACGTTCTTCAGAAAGGTCGGGTACATAGTACTCGCAAATGGCGTGCATATAAAACCAGAACCTCATTGCGTAACACACTATTAATCACAAGCTAAATGATTTTGATGAATATTGCTAAGCCATTGCTTCATATGTTCGAAAAATGTGTCTGCTCAACAACGTGAACAACGCGATGAATGTTGATGAACTGTCAGAGTGAAAGCCATTCTTACTGATAGTGAGTTACATATTAACGAGTCTACCTTATTTCCTTGATCGGTAATCGATACGATAATTGTTCGCTTAATTAGTTCAGCCCGCAAATGTGCGGTAGACGCAAACGGCACCGGTGACATGTGCACTAAATGCATACACTTGTTTTTATGCTTACCGTAAGACTTACATGGATGTATTTGTTTGTACATCTCTCATTTTAACGTCTACTAATTACCTCATAGGAGGTATACCACTCATGCAGAGGACTTGTTTTCGTTGGCACTACACCGAACGTCACCTAAACTGTTTTAGTAACCGGACTGATTTTTTTTTTATATATGCGGAAACAATTAATTTATTCAGACAACCATTGATCCAGTACATTACATTTATATTGTTATTAAGAACTTAAAAACTATGTTAGTAGGTACCTAATAACTAAGAGAGCCGTAGTCCTCTGGGTGAGACTCCACTCCAGTAGGCTGTCTAACTTATTACCCATTACCTTCAGGCTGCTGTTACTTCTCCCACGAAATCTGCTTAGCAGTGGGGCTGTCTTTTTGCGCCAGGTGGCATCAAAGCCGTCTGTGCGCGACTCAGCAAACATTCTTGACGCACTGCTGAAGCGGGGCAAACGTAACAGCGCGCAGCACCCTGTAGGCATTGTTAAACTGGATGCGTAGAGAATTGTAAGCCCTTTGAGTATATCTGAACCACAGGCATCTGAGTACAGAGATGTGCAGTACGCTTTGAAGAAAGTTAGTAAATCGAGCGAACCTGCGGGCCAGCATGTTCGCCCGGACTAACAATGCCCTGCGCTCCTTATCTTCTTCTACTTCGACTCCAATATGTAATATTATTATCAATCTTTTTAACCAGTCAAGCTCTGAGCGTAGGTACCTTCTATGTAACACGATACAATAGAAAATCAATTGTGTCTCATTAACGAAGCTTGAGAGGTCAGACCTGAAGACTTTTATGGGAGATATCGGATATTCAGATGACGCTCTCAAGAAAACCAAGTCTGTTTTCATTACCAACAGGCACTTGTGTTGTAATATTATGTAAATACAATTTACATACTGTAACAGTAAAGGTTTGTACGTGTGTGTGTTAAAATTATCATATATTAATAGATCAACGGTAGAATTAACATCTCTGAAGCTTTTCAGTCAGGAAGATCATTCTCGAGTTGTTTTTCAACTCCGATCAAATTATTCCTGTCATACGCCTTCAGTCTTCAACAAAAAAAGAACATTTTATTTTTGTCTGTCTGTCTTCAGGATGTTTTAATGTATATCCGATATGTCAGTGAGTGACGGCAAAGTATTCTGTTTGTGTTTTGTTTTCACTTCTGTCGGCACTCGTGGAGTGCCAGTTTTTTTTATTTATTTTTTTTATGTGGCTCACCAACAATACAAAGAGAGATACACCCAATAGACTTTCCTTAGCTCATCTTTTCATAGCGTTACACTCCAAGTCGCATACTTATCTAGTTTATCATATCATATTTATCTAGTTTTCGTTTATAAATGATAAATGATTTCATTTTTGTAAGTAGGTTTGTACAAACACTTTTACACGTCAATCATTTAAAACTAGATGAGGTCGGCGTTTCCTATCTGACTACTCTGAGAAGAAAGGCCGAAACAAACTCAGAGGTCACAGTCTCTTTTAAAGTCCAGACATAATCTTGGTCAGGTTATATGAAGACCATGTAGATCGATGTCTGAGGCGGTCTTTTGGAGAAAGATCCACACAGATTGGGAGGACCTGTCCAGTCAAGAAAGAGAAATCGTGCAGCTCAACTCAAGACTTAAGGAGCTCAACGATTCGACGAACAATACCAAAGAAAGGACATTTGGGTAGGCCACACGTTTAATTTGTGTTCGACGCAAAAGTAAACATAAACAAAACAATAGTGGCTTGTAGACGGTGAACAGTGCTGCCATCTACGATGAGCTTTCAGTTTTTAACCCCATAGCTATATATTGTATACTATTTGATATGGATATAGCGGTATTTATGAACATGTGAACATTTAACTGACGTACAGAAGTAAATTACCGATGGACGGGGCTTACAAATTGCAATTCGAGACAACGATCTCGTTGCCATCTTCATCATTAACTCAAAGGAAACAGAACAAAAAGCAGTACAATGAACAAGCTCTCTAATTAACCTTTTCTAGAAGGTATTTCAATGCAAATCGAAATAATTAAGCTACAAAGAAACTCGTCCGTTTTCCACTGTGTCCGACTCTGATTCACTATTGTGCAGCAGACTGCAGCGAATCGACTTAAACGGGCTCTGAAAACTCATTACAGCGATTGGTGTAGTTATGCTCTTGTTTCGTCGCAATGTGGGGCGGAGTGGACAAGCGCGTTTTATTTTTATTTTCGGAATTATATACCTTACTAGCTGCGCCCCGCGGTTTCACCCGCGTAAATGTTGATCCCGTGGGAATTTCGGGATAAAAAGTAGCCTATAATATGTCAATGCAGGGTGTCAGCTACCTCCATACAAAATGTTATCAAAATAATAACAGCCGCACGGATCGAACAATCAGGTTACGCTACGATTGCCGCGGTTGGTCCGTGGATGAGTGACCATCTTTACATACCAAAGTCCGTTCCTCGGAATGGTCCCAGCTGTCATTCGTGAATCTTTGCCAGTCGTTCCGGGTCATCAGAAGCCCAAAAGCTTGACAGTCTTACCAAGTTTTGCTTGACAGTCTTACCAAGGGGTATCGTATTATCTAGTAACTGCGTTGTGGAGGTCAGATTGGCAGTCGCTCCATATAAAATACTGCACTGACAAAACAATAACTTACTATTTTATTAAGACTTACTGACTTTATACAGTAAGAAGAAATGTTTGTAAAACGGTAAAAGACAAAACACATAAGTAGGTACTATTTACTGAAAAAAACATCAAAAAAAGGAAAACCACGATTAGGTACTGTAATGTAAGTAAAGGAGATGGCTAAATGACTGCCCCAAGCATGTATAGTAATCTCACATTAACTAGTAATATTTAAATATTAATTCATGAATTATTTAGTGTTTAAAAATTTCCTAGAACTTTCGTGAATTATTAAACAAAAAAAAGTATCTTAGTTGCTTTTTTTGATTGATATGACAAGTTCAAGGGGAAATAATACAGTACTGCAAGCTAGGGAGGAGTCATATCGCTGTTCCAGAATGTCAAATCGAAACTCGATTTTTGATCAGCAGGGTATCAAAACGATTTATTTTCTGAAACTAAGAAGTGGCAATCAGAGTTTTCGACGGAAATCAATGGCGTGCAATTCGGTGTCCTGTTTAGTTTCTTGTCACAGGGTTTTGATTCGGAAAATGGGGTTGTTTTTAAAGTGACTATCGACTATACTTAATTCCACTTTTTTCTAAGTAATCAAAATCAAATAAAAATAACTGTAAGCTACGGAATATGCTTCTTCGTTTAATCTTACTACCTATTTTGTGTCGAAAAATATTAACTGAATAGTGGTCTACAAAAACTAATTCTATTTGTATCTTTCAACCCTTTCGATTATTTTATCGATTCTGTTCCACCCGACGTTCAATCCCATCTCTATGAAAACAACTATTTAACCACTAATCTCTATTCAACCACTTATTTGTATTATTTATTGTCTATATGTAGTTTAGGTTTTACAACAGAATACTATATTATTATGATTTTAATGGAGATTATCTATCGTAAGTCCGTTTTATCAAGTTTTTTTTGTGCAATTACTCCTTTGTAGATATTTACTTCAAGTACCTTAGTCCAAAATCGCCAATGAAAAACGCATTAATCAATAAAAATCGTCGCAGACACGTTAAAACACCTAGATAAAAGTTCATAGCAATGTCATTGTTTGAAGTTTTTGTACCTTTGTCGTAGGAGTTACGCGATTTTATTTTCAGGAATGTGCAGATATGAAAAGTTCCTGAACCTTTTTAATTACAAAATACTAATTTTCAGCTATTCAGCATTATATTTTGCTAGGAACCATGTCTATACATGCATTTTCATTGCGGGATCAGTCGTCCATACTTCAGTTTAGCCATGTCCTTTCAATGGTTTGAACGATATCAACAAATGAATAAAATAGTTAATTTTGGGACGTTTTAGGTACTTAAAACGTTTTATTTTTCTTTATTTTAAGGGTTTTATCACTGGGCGATAACGTCGCCCTGTAACATAAACACAATTAAATAAACCTAAAAACAGATAGCACTACACTTACTTTAAAACAAAGAATGCCAGTTTGTACAGTAGGTACCTATCCAAGCTTGTTCCGGTAAAGGACATGCCAGGATAGCATTACACCATGGTCCGGGGCGAGAGGGAGTGGGAGGCAGTCACCTCCTTCTGCGAAGCAGTCATGCTAGCGAAGGAGGTGGCGGAACGGCTCAGGGAGAGAGCCTCCCGTCCCAGCCGCCGCGGGAGACGCTCCGGGCGTCGGGAGCCGCGTGACGACTCCCGGCCACCGTAGGCGCGGGCCTGCGGGCGGAGAGTAATGGGTAGCTCACCGCCCGATCAGGACCAGGCCCGTGCCGAACGGCGCGTACGTGTTCCACGCGCGCCTCAAAGAGATGTCAGCATCGAGGAGGGGCCCCTTAGGGCCGAAGCCTGCCGGGTCAGCGGGATTGTCCGAAAGGGTTACCGCTGGCCCGGAACATAAAGGGCTAAGGAAGGAACACGGGTGGGTTTTAGTCAGTAAGAGTCTGACACTCCCTTCCGCTCCACCCAGAGCGGGAGGAGTCATTTGATGATTTCCCATCCTCAAAAAAAAAAAAAAAAAAGGATAGCATTACACTCTCTAATATCATACATATTTATTGGCCCAAGCAAATTAAATTTCAAAGCCCCATTCTGCACACATTCCATCAAAACATGTTGCACATCTTCGACTACTCCACATTCTTCACAGTTTGGTGATGTTACCATTTTCATCAGAAAACCGAACTTCTTTGATGGAATGTGACCGGAACGAAGTCTTAATGCCATAACTAAATCCCTTCTGCTGAGCATATTTTGATCAGTCCAATACTGGAAGCTGACCTCTGGTTAAAGTATTCACTCCAAATGTCTGTACACTGCTGTTTTATTGATCTTATATAATCTGTAAGTATATAAAGGAGGAACATTAACATAAATTCCATCTGACACGGCTTGGTTGGCCAAAAGATCTACTTTTTCGTTATCCTGAATCTGTGACGTGAGACGGAATCCACTGTAAAACTACCGTAATTAATTTTTGCTCAAGTTTGAATATAGACTCCAAAATCGTGTAGGCTATCAGTACTCCTCGCACGGACGAAGTGCACCGAACCAAGTGTCGCAGCGAACTCTTCGAGTCTGTTAGAATGATAAACTTATCGTGATTAATTGAGTTAATATAAGAAAGAGCTACTGAAAACGTTGAAGTTTACTATCATGACGGTAACATTTTGTCTCAAGCTTTAACTGTTTTCGGATCGGTAAAAAATACTGTCTTGAACGTAACTGTAACAAATTCAGTGTGGTATTCAGCTGCATCAGATTAGAATGGAAGCCGACCCCAACTTAGTTGGAAAAAGGTTAGGCAGATGATTACTGTTCTAGCTTACTTCATTGTGGTGGCATATTAATGTTTTCACTGCCCATCTTTACGGTAAGTTTCCGAGAGATCTCATCTAAGTCTTTGTATCCCGTTGTGGCAGTTTACAATTTTCAAATCCAAGTTACAAGCTCTTCTATAAAGGCTATTGAAAATAAACGCTGCTAGGTTTACATAACTACTCAATAACAGAGCAGTCGCGGCCCAGTAGTATGGTCGTGGGTTCGAACCAAAGCAGGTGATTTCATCATTTCAGCCGAAAGACGTCCACTGCTGGGCTTAGACCTGCCCCAAGCACCTCCACTTCGACCGATCCTGTGCTTCTCGCATCCAACGGGTTCCTGCGTCCTTCACAAGGTCGTCGGTTCACCTTGTGGGAGGCTTTCCAACGCTACGTCTTCCGGTACGCGGTCGCACCTCCAGAACCTTTCGGCCCCTTCGGCCATCTGTCCGGCACATTGCAGGCGATTTACTTTGTGTAAATTATTTCATCACCACTGCTGTGAAAACGGCGAAAAAAAACATCCTGAGGAAACCGTCATGCCTTAGAACCAAAAATTCGAAGACATGTGACATCTACCAAAACCGTAATGGGTGGTGGATTACGGCCCACTCCCTCTCACAGAAAGGAGGCCTGTGACCCAGCAGTGGGAACATTATGGATTATGCAATAACAGAACATAGTCATGGCTATTTCTTCATCTTTATGAGAATACATCTGCTGTATACTGCGAAAAGAAGTTCACATTATTTGTCGCTTATATGTAGATAGCATAACTTAACCATATGCATACAATGCAAACGGGTAACAACGGACACTGTATGTTATAAATTACAATAAAATGGTTGAGCTGGATGGTCCACGCGTCATGCACGGCACGTGCATGCGTCGTGAACGGGCACCGTCGGTTGAGACGGCGTTTATGACGTACGGCATTTCATATAAACTTTCAAGCCCTTGCTTTCGAAATGAATGAACCGATTTTGTTGAAACTTCATACACTGCACAATACAAAGGTCTAAAAAGTTAGTTAAGAACATTTTCGAAAAATAGTGTAACAGAAAATTAGACCGATTTCAAATTTTCCATAGAAACATATATTTCCAGTTGTCTTTTTTTAGATAAATCATTTCGAAAATGTTCTTTACCTACTAACTCTTACTCTTTTTTTTAATAATCTTACGTTTTGGATCGTTTCTTCATTTTATTTGTTTATTTTGTTCTCACATAGAGAAGCAACAAGAATAATATACCAAACCCAGGATTTTGTAATATCTTGATACCTTTAAAGGAGTGTCTGTGATCTTACGTTTTGGAATAGGTAACTAGCTTAAATTTTCTGACTATAGGTCTACCAGTCTATAGGTCTGCCAATGTCATGGCAAAAAAAAACAATCAAAACTTTGTGGTTTTCATACATTTGACATTGCCAAAGCTGTCAAATGTATGAAAATTTTTTGCCATGAGATTCTGGTAGACCGACCGATTCTAATTGGTAACTGACCGATTCTCTGAAACAAAAGAAGAAAGAAAATAAGTTTATTTGACCCAGGTTAAGTAAGGCACATAATATTCACACAAAAACATTTTATTTTACAAATCAAAAGTGCCTGTAAATCGTCCAAAATCAAAAACCAAAATCAAAATATTTTATTTCACATAAACCTACATGGGCACTTATGAAACGTCAAAAGCTAGGTGCACGGTTCCAATTTTGTCGTTTCCTAAGGAGAAGAGCCGGCAAGAAACTCCACGGTTACTCTTTTTAAAAATAATTGGCTTTTACAATGTTTTCAAATTACAGTAGGCATGGGAGGACAGCGTAGGCCTGTCAACGAGTACCAGGTACCTAACTACTTGATAAAATAAAAAATGGTCTACAGAT
Organism: Mesoligia furuncula; assembly: GCA_916614155.1. NCBI lineage: Eukaryota > Metazoa > Arthropoda > Insecta > Lepidoptera > Noctuidae > Mesoligia > Mesoligia furuncula. Next base: position 25,381,411 of record OU744793.1, read on the forward strand.
CTAAAGCGCAATACACACTGAGCCCGCCGGGCCGCCGACACAGCCCGCCGACACAACCCGGGGGCAAAGAAAAGAATCATGTCGGCAACATGCGCGGGGGCCCCGCGCGTGTTGCCCGCCGACATGTTGGCGGCTTGCGTACGCCTGCGCTCAGTTGCCCGGCGAAACTCGACCCGTAGTGACGTGCTAGTATTTTTTCATGCCGCCGACATGCCGCCGACAAAATTTTCCGACTTGCAATAAGTGAAGCCGCCGACTAGCTCGACGGCAAAAAGTTGCCGACATAGGTCGGCGGCCCGGCGGGCTCAGTGTGTATTGCGCTTAAAGTCTACTAGACCTGCACACCACTACCATAAGGGTTTAATTGAAATAAATGCTAGTACTATAAAGATATATAGTACTATAAAGACCAATTTTCCCCAATGTTTATTTGATGTATAATGCATCTCCACATATTTTTTAGTCGTGTTAAGGTAAGGGCCTACTCTGACAGAGCACCTTATCTCAACACGGCAGCTCGCAGCCCTCAGTAACGAGACCCGATACTCAATTTACAAGCTGGACTACTAACTAGAAATGAACTTAGAGTAATAAAGAACAAACTCGTTTTGAAGATAGAGAAGTCAGATTTGATAGATATTAAAAACATTTTAGAGCAATCTTTATTATAGGCCGACCGCTTAACTGAGTCGTTGCCTGAGGTAGCAGCGCGGTGCGGGAGGGGTGTGGTGACGTGATGCGAGAGCTCAGTGATTCGTCAACTTGTGACAACTATCACCCCTCCCGCACCGCGCAGCTACCCCAGGCAACGTCTCACGGTCGTCCTATAGTTTCAATCTTCGCTTGAATATGAAGTTTTTGGATGAAAAGGCTTGACTACTGAACAAACAATAGCTATTGTTGTTTAGGATTCCGTACCCAAGGGGTGCCAACGGAATAGAACATCAAATTTTCTATTTTCATTTTATTTTCGAACGTCAAAATCACTTAAGACCGTCCCCAAAACGCCTCAGTCCTTTATCTGGGAAGAAGAAGCAACAAACTCCCCGGTAGCACAGCTGTCTGTCCAGTTAGAAAAACTCGATTCTATACAATACTGCCATCCTTACGAAAAGTGCAATAACTCGAGTTTTGCCCCAAATTGAGTTAAGTACATAATTGGTAGATCTAATATTCTTTTTAGACACTTTTTACATATCCATGACGTAGCCGGTTTTAATACTAAGCATAATTATAGTGATGGAGATACAAACAAAACAAAAAAAAATCTTTAACCGCGTTTTTCTCGAAATCAGGTTTAACCTAGTTATTGCACTTTTCGTTAAGACGGCAGAATAGTACGAAAAAGAACAATCAAGAACACAACATACGTAGAAGGTAAATATGTGTATGTGTTTAAAACCTAGCACATAAGTTAAGGACACAAATTACAAACAACATTAGTCTAGGACAGGCATCTGCGAACAAAGCCAACCTGTTCGGAATACTTACTGTCAACGTCTTGTGAACTAACTTCGGTTTCCGAAGTCACATTAATGTTTGTTATAGGAACTCCTGGAACTGAGGGTTTTGTGGTGTAACTTGGGAGAGGTATGGCCAGCTGTTGACTGCGGTAGAACGTGTTGATTGTAACATATACAATGTGGTGTAAGGAACATAGACGTTCAAACTGTTAACATAATTACATATCTGACGGGGAAAGTATAGTGTGTCTCGTTATTATCAGCCATGTTTGAATTAGAGTGGGCTACAGTGGGCTACAGTGGGTTGTGTGTTGGATAATGCGCAAAAGAAAAACGGTTTTCAGTTCAAATGAGATTATAATTTCACAAACAATTTAATCACGCTAGCAAATTACACACTAGGTAGGTGCACGACACAACCAGATACGGAACGCCGACAGTTTCCGAGCACATGTTCGTACAATGTCCAATGTCCAAGAGAGCTCCACATCGCTCCTGTCGCGCTGTCCTCCAGCGCCGACCCCCCACGAACTCAGGCCAGACTCTGTCAAGCGCCACCAGATGGCGCTAGCGTTCCGGTTCCGGTTGTCAAGTCAGCTCCTGTACTAATGACGTTTCCGACATATCTTTATTTTTTGTCTCTTCACAAAGATTCACATAGTTAGCAAACATAGAGGCAACAATGTTCAAGATATGATACATTGTGAGACTGGTGTCCATACTAGGTGATACCCTGTATGACGGATCATCAAGCTCTTACCTCGAATTAAAGCTATGAATTTAGTATGTTTTGACAACATCATCATCTGGCTAGCATTTTCCCAACTATGTTGGGGTCGGTTTCCAGTCTAACCGGATGCAGCTGAATACCAGTATTTTACATGGAGCGACTGCCTATCTAACCTACACAATCCAGTAACTGTGTAATACGATACCCTTTGGTAAGACTGGTTGTCAGACTTTCTAAACTAAACACCTAAACGCAAGGTTTGCCAACGTGTAGACGTCAAATCGACAGACTATTTTCGCAACACTACACTGCGCACCAAAACACAGCTTACTGACGTTGCTGCTCAAAAAGCCGTTAAGCTGAAGTGGGACTGGGCTGGCCACGTCTGCCATATGCCCAATAAGCTGTGGGCCAAAATAACCACCACGTGGAGCCCTGACACAGGTAGAAGGCGTCACGGCAGACCCCATAGAAGATGGACAAAACAAACGACAATGGTCCACGTTAGCCCTGGATCGAAAGAGCTGGAAGTCATGGGGAGAGGCCTTTGCCCAGCAGTGGGATGATGCAAGCTAGCAGTATTCGTCGTTTCAGCCGATAGACGTCCACTGCTGGACATAGGCCTCCCCCAATTTTGGGAGGGTTTGCCATAATCGCCACGCTTGGCAGGCGGGTTGGCGATCGCAGTATAGTATGATGGTGGAATACATAGAGAACGCTGCTGCCCATTCTCCGGTACGACCCTTAGTCGCCTTTTACGACACCCACGGGAAGTAAGGGTTGGTGCTATTCTTTAAGTCCGGCAACACACAGACCTAGCAGTATTACTGTCTTCAATTTATTAATGCACGAACGTGTGTCTTGTCGTCTTTTTACGTATTTTGCCCTCTATCTAAGCTAAGCTTAAAACCTTTAGAACACCGTCTTTACATCAAATATGCAATAATTTTAATTTCATAACGGTATTGTTAGATTCATGTAAATGTTTTCGTGTTGTCCACTTTCGAATTACAGATTTTCATTAAATTCGTTTATTAAAAATAAAATTGCCTTGTATTTTTGGTTAACGTGGACAATGGCACAGTATAGAGTTGTTGAGAGCAGTACAACTTATATTTTAGAAGTTCAGAATCACCATCGACATTTAACATTCGATTCGCTTTGACACTCGTTTACAGAATAGAATAAAATATTCTTTATTATAAATATTACAGAAGATAAATGTAGAAAGGAGTCGTTCAATAAATGTATATGGGGCTTTGTACTAAAATAATTGAAAATTTAAACAGCCTTCTGAGCTAGGCTGAAAGAGGGTAATTATTTTTATGTATTTGTTTTTTTTTACAGCCGCCCGTTTTTTTTTTTTAAACAAGTGTTGAAAAATAAAATACTTGCATCACTGCCAACCCTAAAGTATAAATAATGTTTGTAACATTATTTATACTTTAGGATTGGCAGCCCTGTGGCAAATGACGTGACAATGACAATGATAATTGACCCCGCCTCACGGAGTGGACGGTGTTTTTTTTATTTCAACGTCATTTCGACATTTACAGATTTGACCTTTTTCGACACGTTTTGATAATGCATTGTCATGATAATCAATATTGTTTTCTCAATTTCATGAAGCTGCAGCTTAAATTATAATAACATCTCAAAGTATGTATTTAATAGAAACGGAAACTTTAGCCACATTTAAAATAATTATATTGCATAGAAATGAACAAATAAAGTCTATGTGCGTTTTGTTTGTATTGAAACATTTTTCACTTTTTTATATTAACAGATGCTTGGAATATTCATATTTAATTTTAATCGTGTAGCTAAATATCGGTATACCACATTAGCGTTTAAAAATCTTCTGAATAATAATATTCCAAAGATTTTTTTAAAGGAGAGGTCACTTTTGACCTCTCCTTTTACAAGGTGGCACAAAATGGGCGGTCTTAGCAAGATTCATAGACAGCGTTTTGATTTTGTTTTGCTAAAGTAAGTGATTCATACGAATTGAAACCTTATATTTATGCAAATAATATTCATATTCGTTAAAGCAAATTTGAGCAAGCGTATTAGAAGAATGTGAGTATTAATGTTATAGGAATAAAGTTCATATTCGTATGAGCCGCTTACTTTACCAAACAAAGTGGATTCAAAGAGCAGTATATAAATCCTTTCCTTAGATAAGAGCTTCTCTAAATTATACAAGGAACATAAAAGTAGAACTAAATCAACCCGTTCTTGACCATTTCACGATTTTTCAGCGCTCTAAGCACAGTGGTGGCCGAATAGAAATGGCCGCGACTTACGAGTTGTAGGTATTAGGTTCAAACCCTGACAGGCACTTTTTTTATTAGCCCCATTGCTGTGCAACTCTTGGTCTTCCTACTCTCCTTCCACTTCTCTCTGTCCCTAGCTGCCAATAATCGATCTTTATTAAAGGAGTCCATCCCGCCATCTCCGTCTGGGCCTGCCGCGATGTCGTTTGCCGTTAAGCGGGACCCACTGGGTCGTAAGTTTGGCCCATTGATCGTCTGATATGCGGCGGATGTGTCCAGCCCCAGCTTTCCGAGTGTCATATGAGTTATTTTAGTGATGAAACGGATAGTTGTGTTCTTAACCCCACAAGTTTAATACCCAGAATACTCCACGCTACGCGCGCGCGTTAGCCGATTTACTTTGTGTGTTTTTTTTTTCATCACCACTGCTCTGAAAACGGTGAAGGAAAACATCGTAAGGTAACCGGCATGTCGTTAAACGAAAAATTCAAAGACATGTGACATCTACAAATCCGCACTGGGCCCATGTGGTGGATTATGGCCCACTCCCTCTCACCGAGAGGAGGCTTGTGTCCCAGCAGTGGGAACATTATAGGCTGATAATGCAGCGCTTTATGAACATTTTATGATGAACCTATCCAACTTGTACTACTGATTTCTCCTCCATACTGCTCCACCACGTCGTGTTCAATACAATTTTATCGCCAGCCTCCACAGGCTGCCGACAGGACAACATTGATAACGCACGTTAGGGTAATTGGATTCCGCCATTTGTAATTCAAATTGTAATTTTTATTCCAAAACGTTTATTTCCCTGGGCTGGGAATAACAGCTGTAAATAAGTATTTTGATTGCGATTTTTGTAACTCAGTGGAATCGTTAAATGGGTTTGTATTTGTTCAAAGATTTTACTGAATTAACGTTAAGTATTAAAGTTCTGCCTAGCATTTTCTGAACTATGATGGGGTCGGCTTTCAGTCTAACCGGATGCAGCTGAATAGCAGTTTTTACCAACTTCAAAAAAGGAGGTTATCAATTTGACACGTTGGTATGTAATATTATTAGAATTGCATTATATTCACATATGACAATCTATTAGGGCTTCCAAACAAATATACAAAATTTTATAGACGTATGTATGTATGTATGTATGTATGTATGTATGTTTGTCCACGCATTTCTCCGGAACTATTAATCAGTTCGTGACCAGTTTTTTTATTGGCTTACGTTTACTTCAACTTAGGGAACAATGCAAGTTTCATCAAAATCGATTCAGTAATTTTCCAGAGATGGACTAATACGTGCAAGTGTGACGGCCTGGCTTATTGAAACGAGCTACGGGTGTAGTGTCAAAGGGAAAACATTTCAAAACCTTGGTCAAATTCTAGTGCAGTTTTTACAACAAAACGATAACCTACATAATACAAACAAATATTCAAGTTTTTACTTAAAACTAAAAATTATGAAATAAAAAAGTAGGTAATTTAAAAAAAATAAACCGACTTCAAAAAGAAATGAACTCAAAATAATGAAATAACTTTAATTTCGGAAGTCAGTGGCAAAAAACTAAAACTAAAATACAGATCCCAAGACACCGACTTCCGAAATTAAAGTTATTTAATAATTTTGAGTTCATTTCTTTTTGAAGTCGGTTTAATTTTTTTTATTCCTTTTTAGGGTTCCGTAGCCAAATGGCAAAAACGGAACCCTTATAGATTAATCATGTCTGTCTGTCTGTCTGTCCGTCTGTCTGTCTGTCCGTCCGTATGTCACAGCCACTTTTCTCCGAAACTATAAGTACTATACTGTTGAAACTTGGTAAGTAGATGTATTCTGTGAACCCTCCGAAACTATAAGAACTATACTGTTGAAACTTGGTAAGTAGATGTATTCTGTGAACCGCATTAAGATTTTCACACAAAAATAGAAAAAAAAACAATAAATTTTAGGGTTCCCCATACTTAGAACCGAAACTCAATTTTTTTTTTTCATCAAACTCATACGTGTGGGGTATTTATGGGTAGGTCTTCAAAAATGATATTGAGGTTTTTAATATCATTTTTTTCTAAACTGAATAGTTTGCGCGAGAGACACTTCCAAAGTGGTAAAATGTGTGTCCCCCCCCCTGTAACTTCTAAAATAAGAGAATGATAAAACTAAAAAAAATATATGATGTGCATTACCATGTAAACTACCACCGAAAATTGGTTTGAACGAGATCTAGTAAGTAGTTTTTTTTTAATACGTCATAAATCGTAAACCGCAATTTACAGTCAATCAACTCAAAAATAAAAATAAACATTTAATTTCATAAACATAAACCTTACGCAAAAACCCGGATGTTACGGAACCCTCGGTGCGCGAGTCCGACTCGCTCTTGCCCGGTTTTTTTTTTATATGGAGCGACTGCATATGTGCAGCTATGCCGGGAATTTCTTTGAAGGATAAAACCAGAAACGAAGTTATCCGGAAAAGAATCGGAGCTACCGACATAGCTCGCAGAGTAAGCTAGCTGAAGTAGCAATGGGCTGGCCATGGTTGTCAAAGGACCGATGGCCGGTGGAGCAGACGAGTCCTGGAGTGAAGTAGCATATCGGCAAGCGTAGTGTGAGATGCCCCCCAGCTAAATAGACCGACGACCTCAAAAAATGGCTGGGATAGCCCGGACAGCTAGTAGGTGGAGGACAGGTTGAGTCAGGGTATTTTGGCGCAGAACGGGAGAGGCCTATGTCCACCAGTGAACTACTGTAGGCTGAGTTGATTAACTGCCTATTTGACCGCCACATTCTATTTAGATTCGGAGTTTCTCAAAGAAAGTTTAAAAATCAATTAGGTAAGGTCAAGGAGATTAATTGTTAAGTAAATTGACACCCTACATCAATTTTCCAAAGGAAATTAAAAGTGATTTGAGTACAATTTAAGTCGGTCGTCAAATTGTTTAACAATATTTTTTCCTGAATCCTTCTCTTTATTGATCATCATAAGATCTTCCGTGGTTATAGTCTTGACTGTCAGATTTCTATGTATAATATTAATATCATTTATAGCACTGTGTGACCTAAACCGCACTTAATAGTTAACTAGTCGCGAGCTCGAACTCACTGGTGGTCTTGGCTAAAAAGCACGCTGTCTCACCTGGCTTCGTGTCTGACAGAGCTAGTATCAGTGATGAGCAGTTAGACGCTAGTCTAACGCACAACGTCTAGTTCTCATGCACAGAAACACCGTTCCGAACTGATAGGCGCGTAAAAAAAATCGAAAAGTACTTTAAAAAATCGAATTTTATGAAAAAACCACTGCATAAATCAATTATAAATAACGGTACGGACATGGATTTGAAGATTTTATAGTTCTTTTATTACTTATTTACACCCAAAGTTACGTTAAAAATAGCAAGAAAAACGAATCTTTGGTGGCTCATAACTTTTTAATGGTTTTTTATTTTACTATTCTGTTTCCGTACAGACACATTTAATAATAAGTCAAAACGATATCATGTTTAAATTTGGGTGCACAATGTCAAATGGTAGAGTAATACTCTCCCGAAATTTGTATGGAAAAAATATCGATTAGTGGCCTCTTAAGTCAAGCTCTTCTGTGACTTAAGTAGTCACAGTAGCCAGAACATCAAGCTACTACAATCTGTCAAATTTCTTTAATAGATTTTCAACTTTATCGCTAAAGCATTAGGTTCAAGGATGCCCGTGATTGGGAAAATTTTAGAGGTTCGGGTAGCTTGATATGCTGGCGTCTGTGCTATTTTACTTTAAAAAAATAATGCCTGAGTCTATTCAGATCTAAAACACAGAGTTCGTGGCGGTTGGTCAAGGGTGTGTTTGGTCAAAGTGTACGTTTGGCCAAAGGATCGTATCGTAAAAATATACGTTACGTCAAAACCTCGTATTGTCAACATTCTATATCCTGAAAACCACAAGTACAAACTAAAACGTATTTACCGAGCTCAGATAAAAGTGTCGGATTTAAATTGATAATCCGCCATGCGCCACGCCACTCTCGGGCGGACGTTCTCCGTGGCGGATGCTCAGCAATTATAAAATGTTCACAACAGCCCACTACGCCGGGAACGTGGAACAAAAAGAGTACCCGGGAACTTAGCGGACGATTTGTTTTTTTTTTTTATTTGCAACGCTCTGCCGGCGATGTTTTTTTTTTCTCTTTTTGTAAAGTTTGAAACGATTCTAAAGTGCTTTTTTGAATCAGTTTCTGTTCGAGTTAGTGTAGTGTTCATTTGCATTTATCTGTAGTTAGAACTTCCGTAATCACATGGTTACCTACATTCTAGGAACTATAATAGGAACAATGTACAATGATTATTATTATATTATTATTTCATTGATTTTTATTAATTTGCTTCTACTACATTTAGATACATAAAAAACATTTAGGCACTAAACTATATTATCATTTTGAATCATTAGCAAATTAAAATATTGTCAGCTTGCTACTTATTAGCAATGTGTAATTGCTACCTATTGACCTGCTATCAACAAACGATATGTAAAGGTACACTAACTTTTTCTTGTTATCCACATATATTGTAAGAAAAAATTTTGCGCATCTACTACTTAGTAGTTTATTTACGAGTACCTTAACGTTATTCATAAGTTCGTGTATCGAGTATTAGGCTGCCCGCCCACGTCCGATAATCGGTGACCGATTTTTTGTAGGAGAAAAATAGAACACACTGATAGCAATAGTGCAACGCACTCGTCCTACAAAAAGTAGGTCAGAAATGAAATCGGCGCATCCCGGTTGATCCGATTATTGGTGAAAAATGGAACGTTCGGAAATGTATGCGTTAACGCACACTACTCACCGACAGTCGGCCGCATGCACTTGCTAGGGAAGGACGTTGTGTTGAAGACAAAGTGACGGACGTGTACGTTGAGTCGGTCACAAAGTCGGTCATAAGAATCGGAGGTAAAATCGGCCCTATTATCGGTGCTACAAAAAGTCTGACGTGGGCGGGCAGCCTTAGACAGAGTACAGACGAGCAGCACTTTGCTGTCGACAGAGCCAACTTCACCTGTCGACAGAGGTAACTGCAGCTGCCGCCATCGGTCGGCATTTGCCGTCGACACGTGGACAGCAAACGCCGACCAATGGAAAAAATAGCAACTGTTAATATGTACCGCTCGCGCGCGGTTTGTCAAAGTTGTAGCCTAACCAGGGTGCCCTGCCTTAGTAACAGAGACCAATTCGGCTCGCCCGGTTAGGTTGGTCACAGTTTCAACCTAACCTATGAACTGCCAAACTATTTACCTACCTAACTGCCCATTCAAACATTTTTACTGGCCATCACTACTTGGGTATTTTTTGTACTGAGTTTGTAGCATGAAATTACCGACCAATTTTCTTTTATTACTGTTAATACACTAACGCTAATTTACTAACCACCAAAAATGTAATGTCTGCACGTTATTTTTCTCGTCCTGCGGCCCTAAAAAGCCACTTTGGAGAATCATAAAAGGATAACATTATGAATCGTAAAATGGCGAAGGCAGTCCGTGTTTTTCTTTTTTCGCTGCTCTACGTAGGTATAATTAAAGAGATTGGGATTGGATTTGGATCGGATTGATTGGTATTTTAGCACAGACAAAAAAAAATAACTGAAAAATGCTTCACCAATGGGATTTGATACGATTAATTTAACGGTTATCTCTATTATGTTATCCCTTTTATGATTCTGCCAAAGTGGCCTTTTTAGGCCCCCTGCTCTCCCTTGTAAAATGCTTACCCCTAAACTATTCTTGGTTCCCCAAACGATATGAGAACCGGTGGTTGGGGACTTTTAACGTACACTTACACTCAATATAACAAAAAAATCTGCAATAAATCGTAAACCTGAGATACAGGTTTATTCCTAGTTCAGGTAGAATCCAATTATTTCTTACTTATTTTGTAAATATTTATGTAAATCCATTATTTCAATAAACAATTTCTATCCTATTCACAAAAAAAATACTCACATGAAATCCTAAGAAGCCTTAGAAAGTTTTATTTCTGATACCAAAAAGATTTTTCCCCAATATCGTATTATTTATTTAGGAGCGGATACAGAGGATTCCGTCCATTATCCCCGTCCGAAATATGGGTTGGCTTTCGGTGTATTGTCATTTTATGTCTAAATAAAAATAATATTTACTCGACGGCAATCCAATGGGTGGAATTTATGAATAATAATGTTTATTGCAGTATCCAGCAGTTTGTTATTATTTTGTGTAACATTCGTGGCAGGCACGGTCGTAAAGCGCAGGCCATTGGGAACGAAGCTAAGTTCGCTTAGTTTCGCTCATATAGCTATCGTGCGTTTGCATACTTCGGTTCACAACGCGAACGCTGCGAGTTGAAGTATGAGAAGACACGGTAGCTTCATGAGCGAAGCTTAACGAACTTAGCTCTATAAGTCTAGCATAGTGTAGAGGTATGAGGAACAGGATGTAAAGTTCACTCAACCTCCATAGAAAAGGGAGAATCCTCCGACCAGACGGGTACTGTGTCTGGCGGGCAACTGCCCGATGATTCATGTCGGGCCATTTTATCTATACAAGTTGCGCAGTAAACTCTGCTTGCGCGATGCAGGATTTTGCGTGACGACAGGATGACGCGTTGTTCGCAATGTAGAGTTGTAGATACCGCTACAATAGTACGCATGCTATGCTATGCATGCTACGATAGACTTCTAATATACCTTATTAAAATAACTACGTTCTTATAAAAAATAAATACCCATCATCCGGGAATTTCCCCGGGTAAATACCCGCTATTTACCTAAATTTAAATTTACCCGGGACTTTACCAGGTAGAATCCCGTCCCTATTCCAGACAATTAAAACTATGTTTTCCTGTTGTGGAAATATGTGGAAAGGACGTCGATCGATGCAAATCCAATATTTTAATTAGGCAAATTAATTATCAATTCAAATCCGCTTTTATCCGCGTTTAGAGTAATGTGAATTAATAATGAGGCATGCTAATCAACGTTTGAAACAATACATTATTTAGTGACGGTTATCTATGCATTCACGTTGATATGACAGATGAGGATCTAATTGGTAAAATGATGAGAGCAATGCAGTATGCGGTCCTATTATTCCTATACGATAATTTGTGATGTTTCATGGCGATTTTCAAATGTTTTATTTAAGGGACTTACATGACCTAAAGCGCGGTCACTGTCGGACTGCATCACACTAATATTATAAAGGCGAAAGTTTGTGAGTGCGTGTGTGAGTGTGCGTGTGTGTGTGTTTATATGTTTATTACTTCTTCACGCTCAAACGGCTGGACCAATTTTAATAAAATTTTGTATGGAGGTAGCTGACACCCTGGATAAACATATAGGCTACTTTTTATCCCGATATTCCCACAGGATCGACAATTACGCGGGTGAAACCGCGGGGCGCAGCTAGTAAAAAATAAAGAGAACCATGATGACACAACGCTGGTAATTTATTGCAAAATATGAAGTAATTATTTAATTACAAAAATCTATTGTTTGGACTAAAAAAATAAAACACTAGTATTTTAGTATGTTGCTTGTAGAATAATCTGACAAAAAAATCAGATGATTGTATGTATATTAGTACCTATGGTTTTTATTGTAAAAAGAAAGTTTTTAGAGGTATCTTCATGATTTTTTTTTCATGATTTTCTATAGTATCTAATATTCTTTTTTTTTTTTAAACTTAGTAAATATATTTATTTAGTATCAAATTAGTTGTATTATGTTTTCAACACACTATCTACCTAGCACATATCCTGAAGAATATCATATATGTTTCTGATTTTGTTTACTGTAGTTAGTCGATCATAAACTTTTATTGTTTCTAAAACTTGCGTGTTTTGTGTTTAGATCCTGTAAGCCCCTTAACTAATAATTTTTTGGATGACATTGCCATACAAAAATATACTTAACCAAATCCAGAAATGCTATAAACATAACGTAGGTATGTTACGTTATGTTTATAGCATTTCGGATTGTATTACCCAAAGGATTCGGCAGCGGTGTAAAATATCGCCTAAAATTTGCCAGTTTTGTTTAGATCCGTAGGTAATAGAGGGCCAGTCTATTATGCCTTAGGCAACCGGCCACATGAATGGGAAAACCAAATGACGTTTTGGAACCCCATCCAAAAACCCCGAACACGACGCTCAGCAGTAACGCTTGCAACCTTTACCAACGAGGCAGACAAAGGAAATATTACCAAAAAACAAAAACAGTGGCACTCAGGGAGTGCCAACAGAAGTGAAAACAAAACACAAACAGAATACTTTGCCATCACTCACTGACATATCGGATTTAAAACCGAGGACATCCCGAGGACAGCCGAACACATCTGAATGTATTTATTTAGATTAGTATAATAAACTTTATGTATGTAATTATTGTATTATGTAAATGGTACACCACAGACTACCTACAGTATTTGTCTGTCCTTCCCCTTTTCAAATCCATCCAAAGGTTGTCTTTAAAAGATCGCTTTTAGCGATAAGACCGCCCATTGTGTCACCCTTTGTACAGTTTCTATACTTTTTATGTCTGTAATTAATATGGTGTACATAATAAAGAGTATTCTATTCTAATGTAGCGCGGTGTCGTTAACATTGTCGCGAGTTCCACGGTTTTTTCTCATCTCAAAAAATTGCCAACGCGCCTGAAGAAGTTTTTACTTCAAAAACACGAGTCTATTGTCCCACTTCAGGGTATAGACCTCTTCTCAAACAGAGAAGGCACGAACATTAATCACCACGCTTGCTCAAGACAGGTTGCCGATTTCGTTTATTAAGGCGACTACATGACCAAAAGCGCGGTCTTTGTCGGACTGCATAGAAAAACAAAAGAGAAGCGCGATGACACAACACTGGTAATATATTGCAAAATATGAAGCAATTATCAATTTACAAAAAATGTATTGTCTGGACTAAAAAATTAAAACACTAGTGCTTTAGTATGTTGCTTGTAGAATAATCTGATAAAGAATCATAATGATTGTATGTATAATAGTATGGTTTTTTTTTGTAAAAAGATAGTTTTTAGAGGTATCTTCATGAATTTTTTCTATCGTATCAAATTATTTGTATTATGTTTTCAACACACTATCTAACTAGCATATTATATCCTTAAGAATATCATATATTTTCTGATTTTTTTTACTGTAGTCGATCTACTTTTAGGCATCATAAAACTTGCGTTTTTTGCGTTTAAGTCAGGTTTCCTCACGACGTGTTTGCCTTCACCGATGTCAATAAAGTCCAAGATAAATATTCAATAATCGTAACTATATATGATAAAATAGTAACGAAGTAAACTGTGCTACGAGGTAAACGAGTCTGATATCGAAATTACAGTTTAGTTAAAATTTAACCGTTTGTTTGGATGTATATTCCGGATTGGCGCAAAAACGGGAGAACTGATTTGGATGAAATTTCGCACTCAGATAGTTCATAACCTGGTTTAACACATAGGGTACTTAATTATTCTGGTAGCACGTTCCCGTGGAATAGTTTCGTGAAAATTAATTAAATGGAATATTGACACAATAAAAGTTTGAGACACTGCAATATTTTATTAACTTTGTAAAATGCTTTTTCCTCGAGTTGAATGCAAAACTTTTACCAACTACGAGGTATATAAATCGAAATAAAAAACCTATGAGCGAAACTTTCGCCATTTCATTTGCTTCCCATTTTAATTTTATTGCTTTTAAAGTAATATACGGTAAGTTGGATCGCTAACAACTAAGGTTTTGTTAGAGTTGAAACTTCATGTTGAATTGTGACATTTTTTTTGTAGGACTATTATTTTTAATTATTAAATTACTTTTTTCTCTCTTTGTGTTTACACATTATTTGAATATTGACGTAGTAACCTTATGTTTTTATATTTTTCCTTTGACATTTATATCTTCTTATTTTTTCCTTTGACATTTATATCTTCTTATTTTTTATCAATCAATAATATATGCGTTTGATTAATGTAAATATGTTATCAATTTTAGTATAATAATAAATAATAAAAATATTTATTGATACAAAAACCTTTGACATTGCTTAAGACTAGGACACATAAGTTGGTTAACTAAAGGTAATACAGATAAGGTAAACCCTGACTCCTAAACTAGGTGATCCTGTGACTTAGAAGTCAGTGTTCTGCTGTCACTGTGATACTAGAAAAAAAGTATCAATGACATCCATTATCAATTTATTATTATCATCATATTTGTATGCTTTCTGATATAATAGCGCGCTTGTAATTTTTTCTTCAATTATTTATTGTACCTATGACAAATGATTAAATGATGCTAAAATGCAACAAATTGAACATAAGTATGGCCGAAATTCAATATTTTTGTATGCCGAGTTCTTTACAATTAGACTAATTTAAAAAAAATGTGATATAAAACAATAAAACAAACGGTGTTGTATTATTACTAGATGATGTATCAGCACTATAAAAGTTTTATTGCGGCTCTGGGTACCAAATTTCAAGAGCAATTAATTTTTTTCCAAAAAGTTTGAAGCGTTACCAATAAATATTTCTCACTTTAAAAGCATTGGAAAAGACCTTCTTTTATTTCCCTATTTCGTTTGATCTACAACTTTTTGACCGTCCTGTATATAATACAGGGTGGTAGGAATATCGATGCGCAACCTGTTACTATGGATTCAGTACACGTTTCTGACACAGAATGTGTATTTCTATTGCCGCTATAACAGCAAATAATAAAGTTAAAATTAAATGGGGTCCATACAAGAAACGTGTTTTTTTTATAACAAACCCGTGTAAAAAGTTTCGTGTGCAAGTCCGACTGTGGGAGTCGGACTTGCACACGAAACTTTGGTCGGTTTTTCTTACACCTTAAAATTAAAATTAATTTATTTCAGATAACTAATTGATACTTAATTCTATACAGTCAGGCTTAAAAATTAAAATATAAGTACATATAATATAAGATTAAAAATAAATGAAAAATTTCAAATGAAATATTAAAAATCAAAATATAAATATTAACTTACATAAAAATTAAAACTTAAAAATAAATTAAATAGAAAATTAAATTAAATAAAAATCAAAAATTTAATTTAAATACATTAAAATTACTCGCTTAATAAAGGATCTCCGATATCGGAGAAGAGATCCTATCTGCTACAGTCTTCAGAATTCCGTTGCAGCTGCCACGCATTCTGCAGATCAGGGATCCAGTTTTCTTGCGTATGACTGCATGAAAGCCATCAGTGCGATACAGCGCAAACATCCCCGAAGCACTACAGAAGCGAGGACGAGAGACCTTAAACGTGCTCATAAAGATAAGCCAGGCTGCGAAGATGCGACGCACTAACGATCGATTTAAGGCTCACAGTTTCGTCATACAAAAAAAAAAACACGTTTTTAAATCTTTTCAGCATACATTCGTAGGGATGATCAAAAAAGTTTAGCTGTGTGTAGTTCAACAAACTGCAGTGCAGTAAGGAGAACTTTATGGAGCCGTTGTACTCTTTATGCATGGTCATACCGGTGTATAAACTTATTACTCTGCATCAATTTGAATGCAAAGCAGTGTCCTCTTTAGTACTAAAGTTTTACATTGTATCGAAATATAACTAAATAAGCTTTATAAGTACAAAGATTTCAGTGAAAGTGACTCGAATCACCAAACGGCTACAAAATAACATAACACCACGCCTGTACTCCTCGAAGGTGGGGCAGAGGTGTACAGTCAGCAACAAAAGTCGATTAACACTTCAGTTTTATTAATCTCAGTTATTGAGCAAAATATTAACACTTCAGTTTTTTTAATCTCAGTTATTAAGCAAAATATTTGTTCAAAATTGCATTGTACTTCTGCTGCAATTGTGAACCCAATATTGTCTCAGTAGGAGACTGAGAAATTCCAGATAGCAAAATCCAATAACACTTTGCCGGCCCGGCAGTCGAACCCAGGACCTCATGTTCAGCAGTCGCGCTTGCGACCACGAGACAAATGAGGCAGTCGGTGTAATACGTAGATAGGTTCCCAACCGTATTTCCCACCACCCAATTTGAGAAAACAAAATTTCTAGAACCCCCAATTTGTTTTCAATTTTACAAGTTTTACAATATGTCGCGAATCTATATCAACCCCGGGTCAGCGGGATTGTCCGAAAGGGTTACCGCTGGCCCGAAACATAAATGGCTAAGGAAGGAACACGGGTGGGTTTTAGTCAGTAAGAGTCTGACACTCCCTTCCGCTCTGCCCAGAGCGGGAGAGGTCATTTGATGACTTCCCACCCCAAAGAAAAAAAACTATATCAGCTATTGCCTCGATTAAATTAAAACGTGTTATAGTAGTAAGATAGGATATATAATTTTCTGTGTCTTCTACTGCCCCCTGAAAGTCTTAAACACCCACGATGGGGCGTTACCACGCACGTCGAGAACCTATCATACTAATATTATAAAGGCGAAAGTTTGTGAGTGTGTATATATGTTTGTTACTTCTTCTCGCTCAAACGGCTGGACCAATTTTGATAAAATCTTGTAAGGAAATAGCTGACACCCTGGATTAACAGAAAGGCTACTTTTCATCCCGATATTCCCACGGGATCAACATTTACGCGGGTGAAACCGCGAGGCGCAGCTAGTGCTTTATATTAAAATATAAACTTGTCCTCCGAAGTGTTAAAAGTAAACTTTACATGACAGAGTTAGTCCTACAAATTATGTTAATGGCGACCACGATATATACACTAAACATTAAATTTCACTGTTCAAACACAAAGCTAAGCATTAGCAATTCAATTGTCCCGGTATCAGAACGAGCCTCGAGCTAAACGATTTAAGGCTGGCACACACTGAATGCAGCTGCAGGATACGTGGAATTGTGCAGCAATTGCACAGCGTTAGTGCAATTAAAGTCAACCTCAAAGCATTTATTTCAAAATAGCTGTTGCCCGCGGCTTTGTCTGCGATCCAGGAAGAAAAGTAGCCTATGTCCTTCTCCTGGTCATGGTCTACGCATGTGGCAAATTTTTCATACAAATCGATTCAGCCGTTTTAGCGTGAAAGCGTAACAAACAAACAAACTTACTTTTGCATCCTAACTAATATTATAAATGCGAAAGTAAGTTTGTTTGTTTGTTTGTTACCTTTTCACACCTAAACCACTAAACGGATCATCCTGAAATTTTGCATATACGTTGTCAGGTGTACAGAAACGGACATAGGGTATCAAAAAAAACGAGCTGTTCCCGAGGAAAACAACAATAACGTTGTTATGATAATAAGAAGGCGCCATGTGTCTTTCGAATCAAAAACAGGACAACGCCTATCGGGTCAGCTAGTTTATAATATTAATAAGATAGGATAGGCACATAAAAGTGACTTTTGAACGTCAACATTCACATTAAAATAGATTTATTCTAATCGCCCCTTCCAAAAGGTATAGTTCCGTAAGGAGAAGAATGAGCAAGAAAAGTTTTACAGTATTTTGTATGCATTAATTTAAGGCATTTATTATATAATCAAAGGATCGACTTAGCATACTCAGCCTATAATGTTCCCACTGCTGGGACACAGGCCACCTCTCTTCTAGAGGAAGCGGGCTATAATCTACCTTGAGAACCCGAGAGCGGATTCGTAAATGCCAAATATGTTCTAATTTTATTTTCTGTTCTAGGTTAACCTAGAACAGAAAATTAGAACATATTTGCCATATTAAGCCAGTTTCCTCACGATATGTTTTCTTCCCCGTTTTGAGAGCAGTATTAACTTCATCAACATCAACTCAGCCTATTTCAGTCCAGTGCTGGACATAGGCCTCTCCCAGACTGCGCCACAACACCCTGTCCTCCGCCTTCCGCATCCAGTCCGTCACAGCCACCTTCCCTCTTTTCTTCTTAGTTAACTTGATTTGTGTAATCCACGCGTCATGTTCGTGAACGGATGCCGTCGGTTGAGACTGGTCATCTCTTAACTGCCAAGGCTTATTTTTAATCTTATATTTTGGATTGTTTCTTCATTTGTCTTTTTTTTACATTGTTCTCACATATAGAAGCAACAAGAATAATGTACCCAGGATTTTGTAATAACTTGATTTAAAAGAGTGTCCATGGAGTTTCTTGCCCGTTCTTCTCCATAGAGATCTACGTTTTGGAATGGGCAACTAGCTTCAACTTTCTGACTAACTGACAGACTATTTAATTTTGACAATTCAAAAGTGCCTGTACAAGGTTTAATTGAAATAAATGCTTTGAGTTTGAGTTTGAGTTTGAGTAAATTCATTACCAGACATAGTCGTTCCTATGAGTTAGTGGAGTGGCTTGCTATCATCCTAAATAAGCGGCTCAATGTAATTCTTGTTCAGATTACATTTTTTTATTGCTGAATGGGCCCGCTCTGGTCCTCGATCACGCCTTATAGAAAGCGATGGATGAGGTCTACAATGGAACGAGCGTGCCCAGAAGATGCCTAAGGCACTGGAACTCCCACGTATCGACGAAACACAGCAGGCTGCTTGACCGGGACTACGGTCGCAAACCAGGCGGGCGTCAGCCCTGCCACCGCAAGGGAAGAATTGGCCAGTCAAACAAGGTGTTGGGTGTCCAGGATGCGCCGAGCGCTCGGTTCAGTTGAGTAACTGCCGGAACAAACTACGCTACACGAGGAGGCTTCTTCATGCATCCCAAATGTATAATGTCTGAACTGGATGCAAGATGTCCAAGTTCACTTAAAAAAACATCAACGGTCATCTGCAAATGAATAGTACGGTCAACCGTCGCAGTGAAAATTATGGCAGCGGCTTTTGACGGGTTTTGACTTTACGGTGCCAGAAACCGCTCTTTAAGAAAACACACCAACTTACTTTCAAATATAACTTTACAGTGACGTCATCCAACGGTAAATTGCGGACGCTATGTAGTGGCGACTGCTGTCGTAGGAAACCAAAGCTTTAGTACCATTTTTACTACAAAGTCAAATCAAATTATAACTATGGAAGAGTGACCTATGCAAATTAAAATGTTGCCGCAAAATTGCAGTAGCACAAACGCATTCCGTGTGCCCCAACCGTTAGTCCTGCACCCAACGCTCGCAAATTATACAGTTACATTGCTAATGCGTGTATTAAAATAGTATGAGCGTACAAAGTGCTCTAATTGTGCAATTTCGAATACTACACGCTTGTATACTGTGGGGTTAGTTGGGGTTATTTAATGGTTTGTTGGGCTAGGAGCGGATTTAGAACATTGTTTTATAACTTCACTAGCAGCGCCCCCATGGTTTCACCTGCATAAGTCCCGATTCCGTGGGAATTTAGGAATAAAAAGTATTCTATGTCCTAACCCAGGTCATGGTCTACCCATGTGCCGTATTTCATCCAAATCCATTTAGCCGTTTTAGCGTGACAGCGTAACAAATAAACAAACTCACTTTTGCATTTATAATATTAGTTAAGGATTAAAGAAAGAAAGAAAATACATTTATTTAACACAGACTAAAAGACACACAATACACCAAATAGTCAGTTAATAGTCGAACAACAGATTTTAACAAAAAAAAAAAAAGAAGTGCAAATCCGGCTGCGCCAAAAAGGCCCAGTTCAGCAAAAATGACAGACAACTAGTGCTTGACGCTGGTTTTCAACTTTCAGCCAGCTTAGCTTCTGCCAGCGACTTTGGCCGCGTAAAATTTATTTCTATAAAGTAAAATATATCCTATGCCACTCGACAATATTGTAGCTTTCCATTAGTGAAAGAAATTTCGGAATCGGATCAGCAGTTTCGAAGATTACCCCCTACATATAAACCCACAAATACTTCTTTAGAGATTTCTTTAAGAAATAAGCAGTGCCTTTAACGAGGTTATAGAGGAATGAGGAACAGGGTGTCAAGTTCACTCATCCTCCATAGAAAAGGGGGGATCCTCCGACCAGACGGGTGTTGTGTCTGGTGGGTATTTATAACTGCCCTATGATTGGTGTCGGGACGTTATATACTGGCTGACTTTTTTACCCTCCGGACAAAAACTGGTAATAAAAGGTGAACAGAATAGAAGCTTATGGAAAATGTAAAAAAAAATGTATGCCAAAGGCTTCTACTCCGTTCACCTTTCTGTAACTTTCTGACAGTAAAAAAGTCAGCCGTTATAAGCTACTTGCGCGATAAACTCTGTTTGCGAGATGCAGGATTTTACGTGACTTCAGTGTGCTTCGTAGTTCGCATGTGGCGATGTAGATGCCGCCACAAGGTTTTTTATCATCTTGTCATCTGCGGAGGCAATATATTTTTTTTTTTTATTTGAAATACGTGTGCGCATTATAAAGGACGTTTGAAAACGCTTAGTGCGAATTGGTGGAATAACAACTAAGCAGGGATGGTAACTTGCAGTGCGTCTGGATGTCCGAAGGTAGAAGGGGGCCGGTGGAATGAGGTCGTGGGCACACTCACCGAAGTATATCTGTTGAAGACCGACAAGCAGACAACCTTGCGGCGATGAGTGAAGCTTGGCGTCTACCAGTTCTACGTCGCCAATGAGCCTCTTAGCTCTGCGATCCACTGAGTCAAGCGCGGCAAGCAATATTGTAATATATGTTCCCAAAGGATGAATTGCGCAGCATATCTAAGCCGCGTTCAAGAATTGTCAGCGTCATCATTGTTGTCTTCTTCTTAGCGTATCGACTGCAAAAAGTTTAAAAATCTTTGGCCCAAAATTCAGCAGTGCAAACTCCACTCACTTACGCAGGCATAAATTCATGGTGATAACAGGGCATACGGCGCAGGGTGGAAAGAGGGCCATTGTCTGTGGGGAGGTGCCACATACGCACTTTAGATCAGAGCCGTCCGTGAACCCCCATCTGTGGGGATTATCTTTGCTCCGGCCGACTTGCATTCGAAGTCTATTTAGAGATTTCTAAGTCAGCCACGATAACGCGTGCCCATGCGGAAGGCTCTTAGATGGTTCGATAAAATTGACAGGGGGTTAACACAACTCCCGGCATAGATAACATTTTGCTGTGGAGGCGTTACTCATCATCTGCTTAGCATTTCCTCAACTATGTTGAGGTCGGCTTCCAGTCTAACCGAATACAGCTGAATACCAGTGTTTTACATGGAGTGACTGCCTTTCTGACCTCCACAACCCAGTGGCTGGGTAATACGATACCCCTTGGTAAGACTGGTTATCAGACTTTCGGGCTTCTGACGACCCGTAACGACTGACAAAGATCCACGAATGACAGCCGGGACCAACGGCTTAACGTGCTTTCCGAGGCACTGTGGGTATTGGTATATATAGATGGTCACACATCTACGGGCAAACCGCGGCAAGCGTAGCTTAAACTGATCGATCGACACGTGCGGCTGTTATTACTTAGCTATAAGCCCCTCTCCCTGTGGAGGCGATTTGAAATTTCTTTATTTTTAACATAAACAAAACAGATAAAATGACATTCAGATCTTATTCTAAAAGCATTCAACCTTATTATTGGGTGTTTTGTGCAGACTATGACGCGATGGCGCCTTTATAAAACATTTACATTAATTATGTAAGTAATGTAAAAAAACAAACTTCTATATCACAGGTATCACATTACTTACGTTAATTAAATATTGTACTATTCAGCGCGTTGATTAGACAGAAACTCACTCTATAACACATAATTAAACTATTTTTTAAGATTGTAACATCGTACAACATTGATAGACTTAAATTTTTACTTTGACAGATCTATAATTTAACTAAAATGCAAATGAACTTCGTGTACTCAGTGAGTTTCGTTGTAAATCTACCTACATTTAGAGCGAACGTAAAAAAAAGTCCGGTCAAGGAGTCGCATCGCCTTTGTTATTCGTATATAGCAGCAAGTGATGTGGACGACGATATCGATGATATATGTTGATATATTTTAAGTTTGTAGATCGGGTTCGACCAATGGAAGAAATAAGTGGGTTTAGGGTTAGTTACCAGATAATTTTTGTTTGTGAGTTTTGTAATAAAATGTTTTAATATTGGGAAATTTAATTGACTGTGTAAAGTTTTAAGATTTGTCCGTAAGGGTGTATTGAATGGGGTTTTATTGCTTTGTTTTGCACTACTTATAGTTTGGTGTAATTAGGTACTTTCGCATGTGCCACTCCAGACTGGTGCCATGTGAAGGCGTTACTATTGACTGAAATCATTGTTGTAAAATATTGACACTGACAGCTCTTGAACGCGGTTTCGATATTGTGCTGATTGCGTTTAGTTTCACTGCTGGAATTCGCCCTTAGTCTTAAGTTCTTCTCTTGAGTCGTAAGCTTTATATTTAAGGATCAGATCATGTCAGTACGTAAATCAGAATACATATTCAACAGATATATGAATAAAGGGTGAAAATATGGCAAGCCAAGTTGGTTACCGCAACTTATCTGTCTCCAAAGACCGGCTTGCAGTTTCATCCAATATCATATCATAGGGTTGACCTGTACTAAATCCAGTGAGGTGAAATATTGGGCACGTCCTAGTTTGTCTAATATGTAGTAATCTATTTAACATAGTAGTGGATATTCATCTTCGATTGTTTTAAGCAAGCAGCACAACTGCTTCTTATTTTTATCATAGCATTTTTGCAGTAGCGCATAAAGGTTTACTGAAAAGACTGAGATAGAAACCATTTGAAATAGATCGGCCAGTGTTATTGGATTTTCCCATCAGGGATTTGTCAGAAGCAGCCTGGAGTCTGAATTTGTGACCTGTCTTGCTGATGGCAATGGGCCCACCTCCTTTTATATACAGGGTTATTGGTAAAACATTAACAACCTTTTTAGAGGTCATTGTACTCATCATTATGAACAACTTTTACTATGGCACCAAACGTGAAATGGAAAAAAAATAAACAGCTGTTCCCTACATTTATGTTCGTATAACTCGTCAAAATGTAGGGAACAGCTGGTTTTTTTTCGTGATTTCAGGTTTGGTCCCATAGTAAAAGTTGTTCATAATGATGAGTACAATTACCTTTTAAGAGGTTGTTAATGTTTTACCAATAACCCTGTATAACATGCGAAATGTGGGTGTTCAATAAGTACACCTCTGCCCTACCCTTCAACGAAACAAGGCGTAATTGTTAGTCATACGAACCAGATAGCTTGGATTGGGGTTAGGTACTGCACCTGAGCTTCCGGCATACTGCAAATTCATGGCAGTGTACTGTTAGTAAATTTATCTCATGATGTCTTTCAGCTGAAATGATGATGATGATATAGTATGTGCAGTGTGTGTGTGTGTGTGTGTGTAGTGTGTGTGTGTGTAGTGTGTGTGTGGGGGGTGGTGTGTATAGTGTGTATGATGATATAGTTACGGACCTACCTACACTACAAGCTAAATACTATCTTCCGTGTGGATTATAGTGAGACTATAATTTTGAAAGGGACCTATTTTACTGATCCTCTAAAAACTTTTGCGCTTTTAATGATGAGCACTTTTTTAAATTAAATCTTAAAACATCAGCGACTGGCGAGCGCTTCATCCAGTCGCAGTTAGCAGGCTATGAAGTATTTTTAGGATCCCTAAATAGGTGTTATTTGAGGTTTACAAAAAGAAGCGCAATCATTATAATAGAGTGTTCACTAATATTTTAAGGAGCGTAAAACGGGAATAATTAGAGGATTTATTAAATATGTACAGTCAAGAAAGGAGATAAGTATACTGGAGCGTCGGATATAGTTGAAGTTTACTAAGAAACCGATGGATGTTCTCAAATAAAATTTAATTTTATTAATAGAAAACAAACAGCTCATTTGTTAAATTAAATTTCAGTCCAGAACATCCATCGGTTTCTTAGTAAACTTCAACCACTTCAACTATATCCGACGCTCCTGTATACTTATCTCCTTTCTTGACTGTACATATTTAATAAATCCTCTAATTATTTCCGTTTTACGCTCCTAAAAATATTAGTGAACACTCTATTATAATGATTGCGCCTCTTTTTGTAAACCTCAAATGACGCTCCTGTATACTTATCTCCTTTGTTGACTGTACATGCCATTTAGGATTAATCTTTTTGGAGAAATTCTTTTGATCATTTTAGCATTCAAATTTCGCAATGAGTCAGCCCTGGAGCACAATGAACGCAGTATCCGGAACAAACGGGAAGTAGTTTCAAAACTCCGAGAACCACTTTTGAAATTTTTTAAAAGAAATGAATTCAAAAGATTGGACGCTAAAATGGAATTTTTCCATTTCAGCGTTGACAAAGCATCGCTTGGTAAGTTTTGCGCCTGGGGAGAAAAGGAGCTGTCTTTTACTTAATTAACTAGCTTCTGACCGCGACTTTGTCCGCGTGAAATTTCACCCTCCCTCATTCACCCTCTTAGAGGTGGAATTTCGAAAGACCCTTTCTTATTGGATACCTACTCTTTATAAAGAAAACACCCTCCAAATTTCATGTCTCTAGGACCAGCAGTTTAGGCTCTGCGTTGATAGTCAACTGTGCGTTGAACAAGAGTCAGGACTTTGAATGTTATTGTATGACATATCGGCTTTAAAATGGCCAGTATCCATACTAATATTATAAACTCGAAAGTAACTCTGTCTGTCTGTCTGTATGTTACTTTTTCACGCCTAAACCACTGAACGGATTTCGCTAAAATTTTTGCAGAGTTATAGATTGCATCCCGGAGAAGGACATAAGATAGTTTTTATCGACATACCTTGCGGGCGAAGCCGCGGGCGAAAGCTAGTTAAATATAAGGTAAAAATAACCGATAAAAAAGCGAAAACTCCGTTAAAAAAGGGAAATAACATCTGTTTTGGTATAGCCGGAGTCACACGTCATTGGCCGACGACGGCCCAGAAAGCAGTGGCGAGATGACCTGGACGCATACCGCGAGAGCTGGTTAGAGGTGGCGTAGGATAAGAGTACCTGGAAGGATTGGGGGAGGACTTTGCCCAGCAGTGGGACAATATAGGCTATAAAAATAAATAAAAACAAACATTTAATCAATCAAATTAAGGGGTTAAAATAACACAAAAACAAAATTTCCCAACAACACTGCAAAATTCGTCCGTAAGACGCATTGTCGCAGTGAATTACCAAGTGGCATTGAAAACAGACTAACTTCGCCACCTCGTCTCAACTTTCCAGAACTTTATTCACACGTTGACTAATGTAAATTAGAATTAGCCGAGATTCAATTAAGCCGACACTACTAGCTTCCACTCAAGTAAGACTTGAGCGGTGTAAGTAAGTTTAAGTAAGTAGGGTACTTGGTCGACGAATGGAAACTTTAAGGCGCTAAGTCATTACCGCAGTCCGCAATGCGATGTGACTACCTACATAATAACTTGGACTTATATCAGCTGTAATGTTAGATTAGGGTATGATGAGGCTGACGCACCTTTGTAAATTAAAAGCCTCTAAATAAATAAGGATAAAAAAAAATGTAATGTTGCGCATATTTTTCTCTAATAGATAAATATAACAAACCCACTTCTCCTTCTTATCTGACATCTCTGATGTGACATGTACCTATGCTCTGCACACAGCAAGAATCTTCGGTCCGAGAATAATCGTCTTCTTCGTTGTCCTTTTCATCGCTCTGGTTTTATAAAGTCTTCTTTCGCATTCCAAAAGAAAACCGCCTGGACAAAGGCGGTTTTCCTTTGGAATGCGCTCCCTCAGAATATCAGCACGGTAACCAATCAGTTCACATTTAAAGTGAAAGCTCGTGAACACATACACAAGAAGTTGGCATATTCGTCTCAGAATTACGTTGTTGTAGGTTTCTTGTTTCTCTCTCATAACTTTTTCTTTTGTTTTGTTTTATATATTTTTGTATGGATGTATATATGTATTTATTCTTATATTTTACTTATAAATATTTTCTATTTGTTTTCTGCTATTGCACCTACTGTGTATTGTTTCTGCATCACCCTAACGTAGACTGGTAGAAAATGCCCAAGGCATTAAGTCCGCCTTTGTACAGTTTTTACTTGTGCATAAAGTTTTAATAAATAAAATAAATATAGAGATTAGAATAGGATCATCATAGTTATTTACATCCAATCGAGTTTCAAGGTTTATCAAGGTTGTTGTTATAGAGAAAAGTAACGACATAAATATCGCATTCATGACAACAGCGATGATTTTAAACTACGACATGAACACTTTCAATCTCATTTACCTACATTAATTTTTTTTGGAATTGACATTATAGCGCCATTTTGTTTAAGCAGTCAAACTACCTAATATAGGCACTTTCCAAATGGTGTCATTCCAGTAAAATCACCTACTCAGGTCTGCCCAGCAGCAGACTTTCACAACTGGTATTGAATCATCATCTGCCTAGCCATTTCCCAACTATGTTGGGATTGGCTTCCAGTCTAACCGGACGCAACTGAATCCTACCAGTATTTTACATGGAGCGACTGCCTATCTGACCTCCACAACCCAGTTACGGAGTAATACGACATCCCTTGGTAAGACTGGTTGTCAACTTTCGGGCTTCTGACTACCCATAACGACTGTCAAAGATCCACGAATGCCAGCCGGGACCTACGGCTTATCGTGCTTTCCGAGGCACGGAGGGGGTAAAGATGGTCACCCCCATCCACAGACCAACCGCGGCAAGCGTAGCTTAACCTGATCGATCGACCTGTGCGGCTGTTATTATTTAGCCAAGGGCCCTTCCACAACTGGTATTTAATATTATGAACAAAATAATATCAATCAACTCAGCCTATCGCAGTCCACTGCTGGACATAGGCCTCTCCCAGACTGCGCCACAACACTCGGTCCTCCGTCCTCCGCATCCAGTCTGACGCCGCCACATTTTTAAAATCGTCAGTGCATCCAGCTGGAGGGTGCCCCCACTTTACGCTTGCCGATACGCGGTCTCCACTGCAGCATTCGTTGTTGTTGTGTCAAACATGACCAGCCCACTGCCACTTCAGCTCGCTTACTCAACAGAACAAAATAAAAACTAAAACTAAAATCCCACAAAAGGCATCTATTGCCCTTGACCCTCTCCGTAAACTGGGCCCATAATGAAAATGTTACTATAGCTATGAACCCAGACACCCGTTAATTTTGCACTTTACGATCTATAATGTATCGAAATCCTAATATTGTGTTTCGTTTTATGTTGGTTTAACAGCTGAATTTTATTATAGTACTGAGCCCGAAAATATAACTTGGCGCAGGAAAGTGAGGAGACTCGACCCCAAATAACCCGACCAGAAGAAAAAGAAGACTGAGCGCGAAAATCGTTCACGTTACTTCGAATTACCGACCGACAGTAGTACCCGAGATGGCAACAGACACAAGTTACGCTTTTCAGGACGTATTTTCATTTACTTAGCATAATTTATTTAGAATAGATTATATAGGTAGGTCCAAATAAATAACAGATCAAAACACCACTAGAAAACCAGATTTAATCACCAGTTTCTCTGAAACGCTGAAAGAAAACATCGTGAGGAAACTGAAATAATCTCCTACACACAATCTTAGATAATTTACATGCATTGAGACTTAATTAGCTTAGTATCTAAGTTCGGCTGGAAAAGATCTCAGAAAGCGATAAGACTTAAAAAGGTCCTAATCAAAATGTTGCCATTGAACTTGCACTTTGCGAATTCGAAGTTTGTTTCCAAAACTTAATAATTAATAAAAATACGAAAATAAAAGTGGCTGTGTGACATCACAAAACCCTACTACGTGCTTTGAGTACGTTTACAGTGCTGCCATCTAGTATGAAACGCAAGAACATGTTGTGAAACAAATGAGAGCACAGTGACTCGACTTCCAATATAATTTGCATAGATGTCACTTAGTTAAAAAAAATACTGGGTTTGATTATTATTGGGTTTTTTTATTATGTAGAAAATAGAAGAATATAGGTACACAAATTACATTTTATTCATTCGTGTTGGATGATATACATGTACTAAAACATTTTCATCAACGTTCCTATTAGATGTAAATATTTCTTGATAATGCAGTCACCTAACCGAGGATCCCAGACAAGTTCAAATCGGCTAATAACTCGTTTCCAACCTCCTGCACGGTGTCGCTCAATAGTTTGGTAATTTCATCCTAAAAATAGAAAGACTAAAATAAAGATATCAGGGGCGCAATTCTCGTAATTTTATGAACGTTAGCAGTCTTCAATCTGTCAAAGTTACAGTACACGATACGTGTGACATTACCGCACAGCGTGAAATTACTAAACGCCGTGCATTAATATTACTTAAGTCACTCGTATCGTGTACTGTGTGACCTAAACGCGCTCCTAAGTCACGCTTTGCTGTGTAAAAATTGACTACCTACTTAAGTCACACGTATCGTAATTTACTATTTATCTTTGTATCACATTTTATGCTGCACCTGTTGTCGTCATGACGTCAACACCGGCTGTCACTGAAAACCGGTGCTGTAGCTCTGTCTCGCATAAGTTCACAGCATTATGCTGAGCGATGACCATTTTGCGTGGATGTAACGCATATTTTCCCCCAGCTTTTTTGTGTTTTTTTCTTTGCGTCATGATTTTCCGAAAGTAAACGCATTTCTTTATGTTTCTTCTTTCTGGTTGGCTGCGTTTATTGATACCTAGATGAGCATAAGCGTGACTTAAGTGCGGGTTTAGGTCAGAGAGTGCTCTACAATATTTTTTTTTTTACAAAACGTTTCCCACACTAGGAATTTCTCCTGTATTGTGGGTGCGTTTACAAACATTTAAACTCACATACACAAACAGCCAGACCCGGAACAACTACTTGTAGGTCATACAAATATTTGTTCCGTGCAGGAATCGAACCCGCGACACGCAGCGCAGCAGTCAATCGCTTAACCACTGCGCCAAACGTGCCGACAAATAAATACACGCTACAAGTTCGAAATTGCACAGACCAGGCCCACAAGCTGTGCCATAAAACCATACCGTCTTAAAACACAAAATAAAATCACTAAGTATATAAGAATTAATACACTGTAACCTTACCTCTTGGACTTCCAGTAACTCCGGCAGAAAATGCCTCAGGAATGTATTTATGAACTCTGACATTGCGGGGTTATTCATCAGGCCATTGATTTGAGACTGTATAGTAGAAAGGGATATCATTTTGAGCATAAATATTGAAGTAAGGTAGCACTATTTAGGAAAGTCCTTGGAGAAAGACTTGAAAAAAATAGTTTTTAATCACTGTAAATGGGTCAGCCTGTATATTCTTAGGTTGAGACTTATTTTAATTGTTGTCTTGTAATCTTTTGCTTAGGGACGCTTTTAGCATGCATGTGTTCCTAGAACCCGAGCGGCCCCACTCTCATGCCACTCTCATCATCGACGCGTCAGTATCGCGCGCTTACGTCGTCCGAGCGCGAAGTCTCAAGTTAACTCTTGCCGTTCTTACATCGTTCTCACAAATGTATAATTTCAACACGAATGATGTTACAATATTTTCACTTAAAAGAGTGTCCGTGGAGTTTCTTCCCAGAAACCTACTACTTACGCTTTAGAATAGGCAACTATGTAGCTTCATCTTCCTGACTGACCGACCCCTAGACAATTCAACAGTTCCTGTAAATAGTTTAATCCAAATAAATGCTTTCAATTTGAGATTAAGTGAGTTTGAAAAGCACCCCAACTTTTGAAAAGACATTGAGATTAGTTTGTCCCAGCAGGACACTGCAAATTTTGGGTCTATTTATCAAAAAGTGTCCATGGAGTGGGTTTCTATTTAAAAGAGTGCCCATGGAGTTTCTTGCCCGTTCTTCTCCATAGAGATCAAAGTTTTGGAATGGGCAGCTTCCACTTTCTGACTAACTGACAGACTACTTAATTTTGACAATTCAAAAGTGCCTGTACAAGGTTTAATTGAAATAAATGCTTTGAATTTGAGTTTGAAAGACTTTTTCTGGATGAACAGTTATCCACAGTCACAATGAATGAAAGAAAACCAAACTGTTCTTACCTCAAAACCTTTCAAAGATACTTGAACATGGCTGCTCGTGATTTGTAGGAATAATCCAGATGAAATAGTTATCCTTGGACCCACCACTAAGGAACCCTTCACTCTTGGTTCGATTAAATCGATTCTGGAAAATAAGAAAGGTTAAAGCAGACAGACAGAGCTGTGTTACAGTAAAGTTATTCTAAGGCCCATCGTCCAAAAGTAAAAACTAAAATCATCACAAGTAGCCAGATTGTCACAGCACTAGTATTTCAAGGGCAAGACGAGCAAGGCAAGGCACTGCCCGCGAGCTGACCACTATTCTATATTGTCATCGTAAAATGTACTTTAAAGCAGTTGATTTAAAATCCTAACTTGAATGAAAAGTTATTTGCTGTATCGGAGTGGTGCTGTTATAATGAGGGACCTTTAGTAAGTTGCTGTGCATTCTGGCTACTGTTTTTGAAATGAAACTTCGGTGGCGAATGGCGATTCGATAATTGGACGAGGATTGAGAGGCACATTTCGCATAAGAGAGAAGAAAGATATAACTATCTCTGTCTCTCACACAAAATCTCTCTTATTCTGTATTTTTTAAGAAGTTTCACTGCTATCACGTGTACGGTGCTGCGCGTGCAATTTTTTTATTTGAGTTTGTTAGACGTTATTTTTGTGTAACATCGTGGCCTAAGGGTACGTATGCACTGACTGGTGGCATGCTTAGAGCCTAGAGCCTAGCGAGTCACCTTGCGAGTAGCGAAGTGAAGTGAACGCTCTAGAATCTTCGCAACCGGCCGCACTGCTCGCTTAGCCCCCTTCCCTAGTCGCCTAGTGTTTATAGAAGGATGTTAAAGGCACACGTATCAAATCGGAAAGAGACCGGCACCGTATCGCCTTTTGCCTCGCCGTCAGACAGGCGTCAACGTAACGTAAGCACGTAACCAAAGTGGATCAGAAACTCCGATACGTCGACTCGGCTACGGCTAGGCGACGCCGCACTTACAGCTCGCCGACCGCTGGTTGATGGTGCAGCACGCAGGCCGGGGGGGTGAGAGGGGCAAGGGTGGATGCAGAGAAATAAGCGCGGGGACGACGAGCTGTAAGGGTTGGACCTCATCTGGCAGCACGGAATCGCATTTGTTCCGCCTGTGCTACCACGTGCTGCAGTATACTGCCGCATGCGAAGGCGCGCTGTCGCATTCCGCAGACAAAAAAGGCGATCGCACGCGTCAGCATGCTGTAGCATGGGTGGCATACTGCCGCGTTCTTTCATGATCAGTTTAGTTTCAAGCGCGAGATGGATAGGACCACGGAAGAGAGAGCAGTGATTCTAGCGTGTATTTTGCAAGAAATGCAAAATCACAATTTTGTCCGTGATGCCGATCGCCTCGAGGATTCCGCCGCGTGCTATCGCATTATGCTTTCTGTCTCGGTCTAACAAATGGCAGTTCTAAGCGACAGAAAGAGAAAAGGCGACGGAAAAAGGCGACTCCGTGCTGCCAGATGAGGTCCAACCCTTACGCACCGCACCGCGGTTCTTGAGCTTGTCCCGAGGCGAGGCGATTGCGTTACGATTCCGATTAGTGTGCGTTGCAGTAGGGAGTTTCATACAAAGAATACGGAATGGCTCGAGTTGATACGGTGACGATCCCTTTCCGGTTTGATACGTGTGCTACGATCTTTATACTTCACTATACTACCCGGTGACTATCCCACGGCAAATGCTACTATCCTATAGCAAGCTTTGGGGCAGCAGCATTTTGCCATTTATTTATAAGTAGCAGCGCCCCACGGTTTCATCCGCATTCACTAGGCTCTAGACGCTAAGCAAGCCATCTGTCAGAGCGTACGGTAGTCTAATGGTCAAATCACATCACGACACGACGCGGCGCGCAGTTTTCTAGATAGCAATACAATTATAGACCTTATCTACTACACAAAAAGGTACACACAATTCAGTGGGGTGGGCCGCGCGGCGCCGCGCGGCGTAGGTCGACGTAGTAGACACTGAATTGTGTACCTTATTGATCTATAATTGTATTTCTATCATGAAAAATGCGCGCTGCGTCGCGTCGCGGTGTGATCTGACCCTAAGAGTTTAAATAAGACTCATTATCAGTAGAACACAGTAATGGGACTTACTTGGCATCCCCGTTTCCGAATATATTGGTACCCGCTGCTGAAGCCAAGAGATCGTAGTTAGCTGGAATAAGAATCGAGCACTTAAAGAGATCACATCTAAATATAAATTCATGATAATATCATAACATACAAAAGTTGTATACTAATGAAATGGAATTTCGATGCTCTAAAATATTTCTTGACTAGCTTTTGCACGCGGCTTCGCGCGCGATTACATCGGAAATTATCCCACAGGAACGTACTGGTGGAATAAAAGAATCCTATGTCTTAATTCAGGTTATCAACTACTATATGTGTGCAAAATTTAATTCAGATCCCTTTAGCCGTTTTTGCGTGATTGAACAAACTCTTACATTTCAGATATTAGTAGAATTTTTCTGTTTGCGTAATGAATTTTCTTCCTGTGCGAGTCCCAATAAAAACATTTACTTTCTTTCTCTTTTCTTTTCTTTTGCTGTCTTTCTTTCCTACCATTTACATCAGCGGGGTAATTGCGTAACACACTATCAGTAGCAATAGCTTTCATTTTGACAGTTGACAGTTCAACAACATTCATTGCGTTTGTTCCGTTGTTGAGCAGACAAATTTTTCGAACATATGAAGCAATGGATTAGCAATATACTTCAAATGATTCAGATTGATAGTGTGTCACGCTAGGTGTGTATATATTTCACTATAGGCTGCAGAATTGTACTAACCAGCTACAACCTCCAGCACAGGAACGTGGATGTCGAAGTCAAGGCGATACCTTACTGGGAACACTGATACCCTGTTGATGTTCAGTTCGTCCACCACGAATGTGCTAAGCTTGGTGACCTTGAGGTCTTTGATATCCAAGTGTGAACTGGAAGAAAAGGTGAACACAATTAGACAATACCGCTTTATTATATGACCAATGGACATGGGATTTTTGGGCATAATTTTTGGGCATGAGTTTATGCCCGTTTTCTTCTTCTTCTTCGACGTATCGATGATTTCAGTAACACTAAGCGTCGCCTAAGTAAAAAATAAAATTTATTCAAAAATATAAGGACTAACGTTAAATACAGTTTTTCTTAAATCTATGTCAAGTTCACCCATGATTTGTGCCTGAACTAGGTAATACTGTGTTTCAAGCGATTGGAGGTAACATTAATTGATTAAATACTTAATCATATAATTATCATATTTATCTTATTGGTACCTACATATGTAAAAAAGTGTATAAATTTATATAATACGAACAATATTTACTTTAGCACAAGTAATAACTTCTCTGTATCTTCATAGGACATAGTTTGGAGAGCCTCCATAAGCATTTTCTTGCAGTTATTGTTTCCTTTATCATTTAGTCTATTATAGAGTAGCGGTCCGAGGTAGATATAACATTTGGCTGTGAAAGCATGTTTTGTACTTTTTTGAGGGCAAACTATATGTGTATAAATTCAGTTCTGTATGGAAGCGCTGCGTGTTGTTTTAGTACAGTGCTCGTTATAAATAACTGTTAACTGTAAGTACTTTACAAGCTTTATACAATGTCTAAATTTAAATAAAAGCGCGCCGTTGGATTTTCGCTGTTGGACTCAGCACCGAAAGTTGAATATTGAACAGCGCGTTTTTACTTAGGAATTTATTAAAGTGTCGCCTATAGTGTTAGTGAAAACGGGCATCTCTTGTGTTTGTGTTAGGTGTTTGTGTATTCCTGACATGGGTCAGGAATTCATGGGGATTGCATTAATGTTCCCATTTCTGGGACACAGGCCTTCTCCCGGTGAGAGGGAGTGAGCCGTAATGCACCACGCGGGCCCCGTGCGAGTTGAAAGATGTCACATGTTTTCAAATTTTTGTTCTAGGACATTTTCCTGACGATGTTTTCCTTCACCGTTTTGAGAGCCGTTTTGCGTCTGTCTGGGTTCGAACCTACGACAAAATATTTTAGAAGGCAGCCTAGCATAAAGATAAAAAAAAACATGAATGTTTTTCACAAAGTATATATAATATTATACTTTGTGATAATACACAGTATAGAAATAACGTAAAAAAAAAACTAAAACTAAACGTAAACTACGTACGCACTACGCTACGCTCGCTGGCTTGGTTAGCGCCTGGAGTCATCCTTCGTTTCACTTCGCTACTCGCCACGTGACTCGTTAGGCTCTAGACGCTAAGCAAGGCAGTGCGTACGAACGTAGTTTGATTTAATTTTGAAATAATTTGATTGTGTTTTAAAAAAATGATTTTTTCTGCGCGAAATTGATAGGGACCCTTAATTGTAATTTGAATTTTGTTTTAATTGATTTGATTTTTATTTAAAAGCAGTATTTTTTTTAATTTGTAATTAATTTTGATTGTGATTTTGATTTTAATTTTGATTGTAATTTTGTTTTTTATTTTAATAGTTATTTTAACATTGATTTTAATGCATAAGATAAATCTAATTTAATTCTTATTTAATTTTTCTGTTTAATTTAATAGTTTTAAAATATTGTATCTACTAACAAAATATGGATTGTTATTGTCCGAAATAAAAGTTTTGATTGATTGATAGATTGTAGCCTAACTAACCTCTTACCCGGGTAGTGTCAGAACTTCTTCATTCAGATACACGTGCTCAACTTCCAGAGGGTCCAGAACTGGTACATCGTCAGAACCCGTCAGCATAGTGTCCCTTAAATCTTCCAGCAGACCGAGGACCACATTCTCGAGGGCACTGTTCCTTCCCAATACATCTGGAATTTGTTTTGATATTATTGACTAACTAGCTTCTTCCCGCGACTTCCTTCGTGATCCTATGACACTCGGTAATACTGAAGCTAGCTTAGCTAGCTTCCCATTAGTGAAAGGTTTTTTGGAATCGGATTAGTAGTTACGAAGATTACTCCTTACATACAAACTCACAACTCGCATTATAGTTTACCTCGTAGGTCATTTGCAAATGCAGCAGTTGCGATCCCGTATGGTCCAGTGCAGTACCCAAATCGTAGTGTTAAGAGCCTATACTACCTCAGCTAAAGTTCACTCTTTATCTCGCTTGCACGATACTGCTCGCCGACTGTGTGAGAGCGAGACAGAGTGCGGTGCTGGGCGGAAGGCAGCGCCAATAGTTTAGGTATTTGCTTCTTACGGTGAAAATAAAGGTAATTCAAAAAAACTAAATAACATAAGACCTGCTTTATAGTTTGTTCAGTTAGTATGCAAAGTTTCATGATCTAATATGAAGTATTTTTTGAATACCAGCGGTTTATTGTTCGGTTTGGCAAATTTTCTCGATAGAAAAAAAATCCAACGTTACCTACGTTGGATTTTTTTTCTATCGAGAAAATTTTATGGAATCGTGTTTTCGTCTAACATAGTACCTAGCATTAATCCTCATTTTTACCATATATTTATTTCAAAATTAATGCTGCGGTATTTTCGACATAACGGAGGATCATGCTAAGCCATTTGAGGTAGCGTATAAGTTAATTAAATGGCTTTTTGGTCAGAAATTCCAAGCTGTAGGCTTGTTTGAAACTGTGCCAGTCAATCGTAATATTCTCGATCATTATACGTTATAATTCCTGGGCAAATTAACGTATAATGAGCGAGAATATTACGATTGAATTTTTATTGATTACGCTTCGAAAGGCAGGATGATTGTTTTTGTTATGAAGAAGATAAGATAAAATATAACAGTGAGGCGAATAGATTAATAGATATATAACAAAATAGGAAGTGGTCTAACCCGTCGCAGGAATAGACGATTTGTGGACCTAGCGCGAACGCACGGAGTAGGTAAGGTTAACGTAAATTCGTACCTTCCTAAAATTTAAAACATTCGTCACGCACATAATATTTAAGAACTTAGTTTTAATACTTTATTCATAGCTATGGAGGATACTAATTGTGCTTTTCAAATTTAAACTAAAATGCTTTCAAATGAGGAATTAAACTAAAATTCAAATGGATAGTTGTATTTTCAATACAGAAATTGTTCGAATTTACGTTTCGTTTACTTCATGCGTTCATGTTATACTCTATGCCCAGCAGTGGCGAAAACTTGACTTAGTAAACTTCTTTTCAGAATGTGATATTACAAATACAAATAACTTTTGCAATAAACTTACCTTGCCTCGAGAAGGCTTCACTGATTTTGATGAGGTTCACCGGAGTAGCCACCGCTAAGCCGAGGATTGATAGCATTGATAGTAAATATAACTGCATTTTATGTCCTGAAATCAACTCATAATTACTATGTATTCAACCATTCTCCATTTAAATAAACCGATTTCAAAAAGAAATGAACTCAAAATTATGAAATAACTTTAATTTCGGAAGTTGATATCTTGGGATCTGTATTTTAGTTTCAGTTTTTTGCCACCTACTTCCAAAATTAAAGTTATTTCATAATTTTGAGTTCATTTCTTTTTGAGGTCGGTTTAATTTTTTTAAATTAAGTACTTCTTTATTTTGTAAATTTTAGTTTAAAGTAAAAACTGGAATATTTGTTTGTAATAAGTAGGTAATAGTTTTGTTGTAAATATTGCACTAGAATTTGACCAAGATTTTGAGATGTTTTCCGTTTGACAACTACACCCATAGCTCGTATCAATAAGTCAGGCCGTCACACTTACAAGTATATCTTGAAAATTACAGAATCGATTTTGATAAAACTTGCACAGTTCCCTAAGTTGAAGTAAATGTAAGCCAATTAAAAAAATGGTCACAATATACAAACATACATACATACGTCTATAAAATTTTGGATATTTGTTTGAAAGCCCTAATAGATTGTCATGTGAATATAATGCAATTCCAATAATATTATTTACATACGTGTCGAATTGATAACCTCCTTTTCTTTGAAGTCAGTAAAAATAGGTGTGATAGTAGCTTTATTTAAATATATTGAACTGTCGCGCCCCGGCAAGCACGTTGGTCCCGGGTGTCATTTATAGATCTTCGACAGTCGGTACGGGTAGTCAGAAGCCCAAAACTCTGACTACCAGTCTTACCGTGTATCGTGTTGAAGAGGTCAGATAGGCAGTCGCTCCATGTAAAATACTGGTATTCAGCTGCATCCGGTTAGACGGGAAGCCGATCCCACATTGTTGGGGAAAGGCTTGGCAAATTATTGAATTGCCAATGAGTCAGTCAGTCTGTCAGTTAGTCACTAAGTTGAACTAAATGTTTCAAAACATAGATTCTTATCGAGACTACCTCTTTAAATGGAGTTTAAGGCAAACGGGAAAAACAGCCAATACAGATAGGCAATAATAATATAAATAAATCGACCTAAATTTTATTACTTTTAATTATTATTATCATAAAAATTAATTGATTCATAAACATACCTGTATTTCACAAGCTGTTCACTAAACTGCTGATGGCAATGCCTTGTCTATAGATAAATACTAATTCTAGTATTGACTTATACGATAATGATATTTAATCTAAAGAAAAATGTATAATAGCAGATTGCAGTGTTTGTTTCGTCGTTGACAGTAATTTCATTATTAATAACAAAAGAGGAATGTATTGTTTGTTTGATTTAATTGCTGTAAGTTAATTAGTTGCATTAAAAAAAGTAAAAATATAGCTATTGTATCGACGCCAGAAGCTACCCCATACTGTCAAATTTTCCCAATCAACTTTGAACCTTATGCTTTAGCAATAAAGTTGAAAATCTATTAAAGAATTTTGACGGATTGCAGTAGCTTGATGTGCTGGCGTCTGTACCCTGCATATTTCAAGATCGCAAAGAGGTATTTAACCAACTCCGAGAAAGGAAAATGTACAGCGATATCTTCGAGATTTCGGGAAAATTTCATCATTCTCCTTGCCGTATACCAATTTATTTGGGGTCAGAGCATCATGTCTTCTTCTACCACATAACTCTTTTAGTCGTGATCTTAGTAGTCGCCCCCTTTCTAACCATATTATCTTTCACAGTCCATCCATCGTTACTTTTAGTCGTGATCTTAGTAGTCGCCCCCTTTCTAACCATATTATCTTTCACAGTCCATCCATCGTTACTTTTAGTCGTGATCTTAGTAGTCGCCCCCTTTCTAACCATATTATCTTTCACAGTCCATCCATCGTTACTTTTAGTCGTGATCTTAGTAGTCGCCCCCTTTCTAACCATATTATCTTTCACAGTCTATCCATCGTTACTTTTAGTCGTGATCTTAGTAGTCGCCCCCTTTCTAACCATATTATCTTTCACAGTCCATCCATCGTTACTTTTAGTCGTGATGTTAGTAGTCGCCCCCTTTCTAACCATATTATCTTTCACAGTCCATCCATCGTTACTTTTAGTCGTGATCTTAGTAGTCGCCCCCTATCTAACCATATTATCTTTCACAGACCATCCATCGTTACTTTTAGTCGTGATCTTAGTAGTCGCCCCCTTTCTAACCATATTATCTTTCACAGTCCATCCATCATTACTTTTAGTCGTGATCTTAGTAGTCGCCCCCTTTCTAACCATATTATCTTTCACAATCCATCCATCGTTACTTTTAGTCGTGATCTTAGTAGTCGCCCCCTTTCTAACCATATTATCTTTCACAGTCTATCCATCGTTACTTTTAGTCGTGATCTTAGTAGTCGCCCCCTTTCTAACCATATTATCTTTCACAGTCCATCCATCGTTACTTTTAGTCGTGATCTTAGTAGTCGCCCCCTTTCTAACCATATTATCTTTCACAGTCCATCCATCGTTACTTTTAGTCGTGATCTTAGTAGTCGCCCCCTTTCTAACCATATTATCTTTCACAGTCCATCCATCGTTACTTTTAGTCGTGATCTTAGTAGTCGCCCCCTTTCTAACCATATTATCTTTCACAGTCTATCCATCGTTACTTTTAGTCGTGATCTTAGTAGTCGCCCCCTTTCTAACCATATTATCTTTCACAGTCCATCCATCGTTACTTTTAGTCGTGATCTTAGTAGTCGCCCCCTTTCTAACCATATTATCTTTCACAGTCCATCCATCGTTACTTTTAGTCGTGATCTTAGTAATCGCCCCCTTTCTAACCATATTATCTTTCACAGTCCATCCATCGTTACTTTTAGTCGTGATCTTAGTAGTCGCCCCCTTTCTAACCATATTATCTTTCACAGTCCATCCATCGTTACTTTTAGTCGTGATCTTAGTAGTCGCCCCCTTTCTAACCATATTATCTTTCACAGTCCATCCATCGTTACTTTCAGTCGTGATCTTAGTAGTCGCCCCCTTTCTAACCATATTATCTTTCACAGTCTATCCATCGTTACTTTT
Source organism: Mesoligia furuncula (assembly GCA_916614155.1). Lineage (NCBI taxonomy): Eukaryota > Metazoa > Arthropoda > Insecta > Lepidoptera > Noctuidae > Mesoligia > Mesoligia furuncula. The sequence continues at coordinate 25,421,192 of OU744793.1, forward strand.
AGTCGTGATCTTAGTAGTCGCCCCCTTTCTAACCATATTATCTTACACAGTCCATCCATCGTTACTTTTAGTCGTGATCTTAGTAGTCGCCCCCTTTCTAACCATATTATCTTTCACAGTCCATCCATCGTTACTTTTAGTCGTGATCTTAGTAGTCGCCCCCTTTCTAACCATATTATCTTTCACAGTCTATCCATCGTTACTTTTAGTCGTGATCTTAGTAGTCGCCCCCTTTCTAACCATATTATCTTTCACAGTCCATCCATCGTTACTTTTAGTCGTGATCTTAGTAGTCGCCCCCTTTCTAACCATATTATCTTTCACAGTCCAGCCATCGTTACTTTTAGTCGTGATCTTAGTAGTCGCCCCCTTTCTAACCATATTATCTTTCACAGTCCATCCATCGTTACTTTTAGTCGTGATCTTAGTAGTCGCCCCCTTTCTAACCATATTATCTTTCACAGTCCATCCATCGTTACTTTTAGTCGTGATCTTAGTAGTCGCCCCCTTTCTAACCATATTATCTTTCACAGTCTATCCATCGTTACTTTTAGTCGTGATCTTAGTAGTCGCCCCCTTTCTAACCATATTATCTTTCACAGTCCATCCATCGTTACTTTTAGTCGTGATCTTAGTAGTCGCCCCCTTTCTAACCATATTATCTTTCACAGTCCATCCATCGTTACTTTTATTCGTGATCTTAGTAGTCGCCCCCTTTCTAACCATATTATCTTTCACAGTCCATCCATCGTTACTTTTAGTCGTGATCTTAGTAGTCGGCCCCTTTCTAACCATATTGTTTTTCACAGTCCATCCATCGTTACTTTGGTCTTCACCTTCTCTTAACCATCCACATTCATACTCAAAACTTTCCTCACGGCAGTAACCTCGTTCTCCTGCGCTACATGCTTGGGCATATATAGCACTAGCAGCGCCCCGCGGTTTTACCCGCATAAGTGTCGATCCCGTGAAAATATCGGGATAAAAACTAATTCCTTTGCCGGAACTGAAACTATCTTTATACCAAATTTCATCTAAATCGGTTCAGCGGTTTAAGCGTGAAGAGGCGATAGACAGACATACTTTCACATTTATAATATTAGTATGGATATAAGTATACCGTGACCATATTTAAAATTTGAAGAGGAATCGCGCGAACTGGTCCAAATTAAATTTACCAACACACACCACACAAACATTACACATACGTGACACGCACCATATCATACGATACCTGAAATCACCTCTCTAGGCTCCACACTGGAATTCGTACCCCGAGCCTCAAGATACAGACTCACTGGCAAATAATAATTATAAGGTCCCATTAAAATAGATGGACATACTTTTAGAAATCATTCAGACCACCAAAATAAGGACGATGGTAAACAAATATATTAAAAAAACGCATAGATATTTACAAGAAAAATAATCAGCTAAATATACAAAATAAAATCACTTTAATCGGTGTTTTTTTTTTCTTGGATATCTTTGGATAGACGAACGGAGCGCTGTGTTAAAATTTGTCCATCTATTTTAATGGGACCCTGTATATTGTATCCTAGCTGTATGTCATCTCAACTAGCTATTAACCTGTAAACCTGCTTAGATACTGTACTACATGGACAATAAAATATTTTCTATTCCTATTTTCTAACTTCTTTTGTTATATTCCTTCTGTTGCGAATCGAACTCATTACAGTACAGCATATCACCTTTTTTCGGAACATTAATTGCATCCTAAATTCTAGTATTATTGTCAGGTTTGACATCTTGTGACCTTTCGATTTTGCTTTTGGATGTGAAAATAAACTATGGCTACCTACCAGCGCGTTTTAGTTCCTATCAGTAATACCTTCTATTTCTATAAACACATCCACACGTTTACTAGTAAGTAGTGACTATACTCCTTGGGTATGAGATCTTATCGTTAGTCAACTAATCTTATACGGGATGGTCAATGGTATCGCAAATAAGAGACACAATGGAAAGATTTCCTTATTAGACAAGTGGGTGTAATAAGGGTATAATAATATTATTATGATTATCTTTGGAATCACTTTCCTCTAGTGTGACTGCTTCAATGATATATAATCGTCAACTGTTGAACGTGCTTGTCCTGACTTGATTTGAACCCCAGATTGGGCAGTGGTATTGGGTTTTTTATAACATTGCCCAACCCCAGGTACCTAACCATTATTTTTAACTAGAATGTCTATTAGCGACAGTCCAGTGTTTCTTGTATCCTGTGTGGTGGATTACGGCCCCCTCTCTCTCACAGAGAGGAGGTCTGTGTCCCAGCAATTACTAGGAACATAAATAGGCTGATTATGCTTCTGCATTGTTTCTTATGCATTATAATTATATTATTATATTTCTTTACATAATTATCACTAATTAGTAATTATTACAATTATCTATTTATCTTTTTAAACGAATGTAATCGGTTTTATTATTATTTGCTATATATATTTATCTACTTAACATAATATTTTAAATTCGTCGCACATGCCGAGATTCAATGCCAAACAAGCAGGGGATCGAGGAGGGGGGTGGAGGGGGGCTCAGGGGATCAGACCGGAATAACTCTCGTTTAAAAAATATAAAACTGTTTTACAGATATTATGGTGTAAGATATGGAAAGTAACAAAATTGTGTTAGTAGGTAATTTGGCCACTAAAGATCTAAACATAAGATAGGTACGCACATTTATCGCCAAGCTGTATTTAAGTATTTACATATACCTACATTATAAATCTGATTTACATCCACCGCTCTCATAACAACGCGTTCAGGGTGCTGTTGAGGCTGCCCTTCTACTGCAGCGCATCAGGGATGTTCGCGGACGCAAATGTGGACTATTTCTTTGCCACAATGCGTAAGCGCTGTGCGTCCCTGGTGCGTGGGGTGTGGGGCAGCAACAACAGTATCCTGTCGCTAATTTCTAGCAGGCTGGACTGTCTGTACGTGAATCGCTGCTGCGCTATTTCCCATGGAATGGTGCAGCCGCGGTGAAGCGTCGGACAGTACTGCCGCTTCGTGTATTGTATAGGAATTTGTGCTTGTTTTTGTTAAGGATGTATATAAAAGTTATCTAAATTACTAACATACAATAAGTTTTTTACTAACCAATGAGTAATGATACTTGAAATAAATTGAATTGAATTGATAATTCGTCTGTGTGGTGCCGGACTTAAAGAAAGCACCACCCCATACTTCCCGTGGGTGTCGTAAAAGGCGACTAAGGGAGACCGGAGAATGGGCAGCAGCGTTCTCTATGCATTACACCATCATACCATACTCGATCGCCAACCCGCCTGCCAAGCGTGGCGATTATGGCAAACCCCCCAAAATGGGGGAGGCCTATGTCCAGCAGTGGTCGTCTTTCGGCTGAAATGATGATGATGATGAATTGATAATATTTTGAAAAGCAGCGTCAGGCACTAATTGTCTTAGCATTTATGCTGCATTGTGCCTATTGCCGCGTATCGGAAGACTTAGAGTTGAAAGGCCTCCTCAAGGTGGACCGATGACCTTTTGAAGACCGCCGGAATCCACTGGATGCGGGAAGCACACCACCGGTCGAAGTGGCGGTGCTTAGGGGAGGCCTATGTCCAGCAGTCTTGGTTCATAATTTGGGCAGACGTGAGGCATACAATACTATTAAATTACATTTTTTTTTTGTGTATATTGTGTGCCTTAACCCGTGTCAAATAAATGATTTTATTATTTTTAACCGACTTCTAAAAAAGGAGAAGTTTCTAAATTCGGATATTTGTACTTTTTTTTATGTTTGTTCGCGCATAACTCCGTCACTTGCCAACCGATTCGAACATTTCTTTTTTTGTTGGAAAGGGTAGTTTTATCGAAATCGGACAAGAGGTTTTTGAAAAATCACCAAAAATCTAAAAATTTATCTACATTCTCTACATTAACGATCTTTTCTCTTAGTTTGCATTGCGTTATTTGTTCGCGCATAACTCCGTCATTTACGAACCGATTTGGAAAATTCTTTTTTTAAAGTAACTAGCTCTCGGAAATCATCATTTGGTAATGTGGAGCTGATGATAAAGACCACAGATAGCATCGGAACTACTCAATGACAAATATTTCACGGTTTGCAATTCGATTACTTTAATATGGTTGCTAAGCAATTTAAGCTCGTTAACACCATCAGCTCCATTTCACCATGGAGCTGATGGTGACTTCTCAATCAGCTCCTGTTCTCCTGGTTCTTATTAGGGGAACTCCTCAACAATTAACGTCCCTGCATCGGGTAAAGCAATATTTTGTAAAAGGTGATGAGGAGTTGATATTAGGCTATTGACCCACTAAAAAGTGAAAAATAAAAACTTAAAAAAAAAAAACAACCGACTTCCAAAAACACTATAAAATGAAAAATAACTTTAATTTCGGAAGTCAGTGGCAAAAAACTAAAATACAAACCTAAAGACACCGACTTCCGAAATTAAAGTTATTTTTCACTTTAAAGTGTTTTTGGAAGTCGGTTGTTTTTTTTTTTTGTAAAAAAGTTTTTATTTCTTCCAGTAAGATTTTTCAGAAGCAATCGCCTCTAGATTTTTTGCCCGGTTAATGGCAATAGGCTGGCCACGCGCGGAGAGGAGAATAGAGTGGTGAAGGGTGTTTTGGGGGACTGTCTTTTGTAATTTTGACGTTCGAAAAGTGCTGATTCTCAGCCTAGTTTGAATAAATGACTTTTGATTTTGATCATGCAAAACTTAGTCCCTGCTGTCAAACGAATACTTACTTATAATTTCCTCTTGCCATCGAACTTTGGGTATTATTAGTCAATTTATAATTAATACGGAAACTTTCATTAAAACAAACTGATAGTTAATTAAAGATCTTTATTTACATTAAAATTTGCTAAAAAATAATATGAAGATAGATCACATTAGGAGGTACCTACACACACATACACACACATTTGGCAGGGGACATATTTATTGATAAATTCGAACGATTTTAAAATTGAAATGAAGATACTGGTTTTGCTCATAATATTTACTTAGTTATAGATAAGACTATTATTATCTAGAATGGGTGCTTATCGCAAAAAAAAACCGATACTGGTTTGGATTAGTTGTATTTTCGATTCAAAAATCATTCGAATTAACGTTGAATTGTTGAATGACTGTATTGGATAGATTGTTATATTGATTTATTAACTTCGCAGGTTCATGTTTCTTGCACGCCCAGAAACGGAGGACTTGGTGTTGTGGTACAGCTTGGGAGAGGCCTACGTCCAACTGTGGACTACGATAAGCTAAGTTGACAGATTGAGTTTAATGTGGCTTTTGTCGTGATAGTGGCTCCATCTCTAAATTGTAGTAAGTTATGTGGTGGTATAGATGTCACTACATTAGTAGGTATTATTAATTTTAATATATGTTTACGCATTTATTATAATAAGCCTGTCGCAGTTTACAAAGAGACATCGACCTCTCCCAAATGGCATTATAATTCATGTAAGTAGCGACCTTTTTCCCACCTTGCATATACAACATGTCCCGGAATTAACGCATACTACCAAACACCCCTCTTTATTTAGAACATAATACATACACTGAATTATTTAAAAATAGATTTTCGCCTTTTCACCATAATGGGTTATGAACGGATATGGCACGCCATCAACACCAGGCGCTGAGTCCCGGACGTGTTTTAGTACCACATTCAGTTCCTCTAAAGTGAACGGCGTATCGAAAGGATCCTCTGTAACGTTATACAAGGGCGCGTTTTGACATTCCGATGAAAGTGGAACACAGGATGGTGCCATTTTGCCGAAAAGATGTTCAGCTGTTTCCCTAGCAATCGGAGAAGAGATCGATGGGGAACACCCACGTCTAAACCTATTGATATTTTTCCAGACGATTGAAACTGGAGTAGAGGGTGATAAAGAGGCGCAAAACGTAACCCAACTCGTACGTTTCTTCTTACGAAGAAAATGTTTGATTCTGGAATGAATATGACAGTATGCCAACAGATTTTCAGTGCTCGTATCTGTATTGTAACACACCTCGGCCTCGTCCCTATCATTTTGCCCTAGCATTATCCTACCTAGCATCCCTAGCATTTTGGGTCCCACCACGGAGGTGAAGGGATTTTATTACGAGTACTGTTTTTTAAAGGAAAGCAGGAATCTGCACTGGAGGTAATTCCTGTTACAAAACTGTCATAACAGCTCTTGGTATGGCAGTGATCAGAAGAATCTGATAAATTTGAATTTAAATTTGGAAGAACATCAATTTTATCCTCCAATAATGATGCAAATTTTGACCAATCCGGTTTGAGCAAGTTAGATTTCGAAAGTGGAGGTGAAGTTTTTTCTAAGTAAGACTTATTGATGCCAACAAAACAACAACATGCACAACAAAAGATGTGACTAGAGGGTAGTGATCACTACAATGCTACAAGGTTGTGCATTCCCAGTGAGTCGATGCTGCTAGCTCAACCGAACAAAATGTAAGGGCTACACAAGTCTTTTGCTGTCCTGGAAGAGATCGTCGTGATGAGCAACCGTTGTTTAAAATGCAGAGGTCCAAGTCATCCGAAACATCAACTAGAGCTACACACCAAAGGCATCACAGCGTTTTGATCCCCATCTGTAATGGTGGCAGTTAAAGTTGCCCATAACCAGTAATGAACACTAGAAAAAATATCTCTTAGAATTATTAAGAAATCATGGTGAGAATATGCAATATATATTGAAAACACTGTGATGCCCTCAACCCTCCCTACGGCAATGCTCATATCACCCTTAAGTGAAGGTAAAGTAAAGGGCAAAAGTGGGACCCGATCATTGACTAAGAGAGCTGACCCTCCATAGCCATTTGATTGGTCACATCTGAGAGTGTTGAAATGTGGCATACGGAAGTTAAGACTTGGAGTAAGCCAAGTCTCAGCTATGGAACAAGCCAATGGCTTGTATTTATTTAAAAGGAATATGAGGTCGTACTTTTTATGCCACACGCTTGTCACATTTCACTGAAGGAATACTTGACGAGGCGCCATTTCTGATATCTAAAAGAAGAGTTATAAGTTGGTCGGCAACGTTGGACGGTGATTGGGGATTAGAAGTAGAAGAAGAAATAACGATAGGTAAGAGTTTTATATGTAGTTCGATAATAGAGGAAGTAGTATTATTGGAAGAGACATTACTATAATTGAGAGCGCAGCCTGTGTGATGGTTGGGGGGAACTAGTTATATGCTGATGAGCAGCTTCGTCATAAGATGGGGTAAGGGGGGCATGGGTCTTAGGTATTAGGGTTACTGTCTTGCAATAAGACTGAGATATCGGAGTTTTAGTGATGTTGGCATAGTTGCTAGAAGCTGTTGGGATTAATTTGGTAGCCTCAGCATAAGGCATGGATTTTTCAGCCATAGCAGTCTTAATGGCTGCTATTAGTGAAGTGATTACCCGAACACAGAATACAGAAGGCCTCGCCCTCAGAAATGTTGCAACCATCACCTGGGTGATCATCATGATCACATTTGCTGCAGCGTGGTTTTGAGCTGCATATATTTGCCACATGAAAATATGTATTGCTCAACAGGACGGGATGTGTAATAGCAGAAGACTCTTTGGGGTAAGACTTGTCCATCAAATGTGATTACACAAATTTCAGTGGGTTTCCACACATTATTGCCGTCTATCTGAACTTTTCTTTTAAGTCTACGAACTTTGAGGTTTTGTCCACATCCTGAAGGCACGATAGCAAAGCCATAGCCTCATCTTCCTGTTACTACTCCCATCCTTGTGATGTTAAATGTAGGAATAGATGCAGTATAACTGTACTTTGGTAACAAAATGTTAACCAAGAAAGAGTTGGCATCCTGAGGGGAAGCAAACTCTATGGACATACGGTTTCTACCAACCCTATTAACACCACCACGAACTATGTTCGCAATGTTGTTGCTTATCAAAAAATTTCCAAAATTAACGGGATGTAATGTGGTGCCTGAGTTGGGTTGGGTCTCTTCTACGGGAGACGTGGACAATGTATGGAGCCTTATCCATTGCCGAATATTTAACACCTCCAATTTGACTTTTCTGTTGTTTGTTTGGGGGGGTAGGAGACAAAATATCTTCGTTGTTGGGACGTTTACGGGAAGATTGGTTGGATTAGGATACATCCATCTCTGTAACACTACAAACAACATCCGCGAATTGCGATAGTGGATTCGGGGAGAAAGGAAATAAAGGACTCAGGAAGGATCAGGATCGGGGGTTTATTTATATCCATCTTGGACAAAACGAAATTAAAATACGACAAATCACAGTACAAACCTGTTGACAAACACAACGACAACACACTTATCTCTAACAAATCACAAAAATGTCAACAATCACTAAAAAAAAAACACAACAAATCCTAATCACAACGCTAACCAAGAACACAGTGGCGAGAATCCATAAGATTAGTTCATAGCCCAAACTAATAATAATAATGAGTGACAACACGTTTTGACAGTTGTCACTACTCCCAACGTAAAAGTTCTCGTCCGACAAAAATAATTTGGCACTTGTTTTGACGGTCTACATTCGGACGGGCCCGTATCTTCGTTGACGGAAGTAGACACAATAGATGTTTTATTGTTATGACGGCTATAGCCGTATCTTTAGTGCCCTTGAAAGGTGTAAATGTGAAAATATAACTGGTGTATAAATATCTATCTGTCACTAATATTATAAAGAGGAAAACTTTGTATTTTTGTTTGTTTGTTTGTTTGTAATGGATAAACTCAAAAACTACTGAACCGATTTTAAAAATTCTTTCACCATTAGAAAGCTACATTATCTGCGAGTAACATAGGCTACATTTTATTTTATAAAAAAATAGGGATCAGTAAGATATTTGGTTTTTTCGGACCCAAGGTGTAAAAAATCATCCAAAAAAGTTCCTTAATTGGCGTACGCCGCCTAAACTATAAAAGATAGAACCATAAAATGTTTTAATCAATTAAAGACCTTAAAAATATCTACAAAAAAGTCCGCGACACACTATACCTATCTATTTCGAGTTAAGCACAACAACCATTTTTTTATTTAAAAATCTTGAATTTTTCTAGGACTTCATTTAAACGCATTAATTTTACACATGTCATTACTCCTTATCAAAATAAACTATTTTGTCACAAAGAACTGTTTATGTAGATAATATTTAGTCTGTAATTCATTAAAATTGGACGTTTGGTTTGAAAGTTATGGCGAAACCAATATAATAAGTACTATTTCTGCGCTCCGCGGCCCGTGGCGACAGGCGAAGTAGGCGTCACCAAGGCCACAAAATACAGATAGTACAGAAGACAATCTACATGCAAAGTGCGCTCGAGCAACGCACACATAGACACCGCTCACGGACACGTTATCTCAGACGGGTTCGGAGCAGTGCGAGCGCGCGTCATCCGCTTGAGACACGCGTCTGTGAAGTGCAAAAATAGAGCAACAAAAAAATGCCTATCTAAGCTCGATTTATATATATTTCCTATTTTGAATCAGTATAAACAAAGTAACTTTTTTGTAAGGTAAATTCATGCCACCAACTATTACGTAAGTTTAAAACATGATTTTTTGTTTGTGTAGATATTGTGTTGTTTTTAGTGTCATTTGATAGGTTTAGGTCTAAAACGGATAGGGCAAAATAGGGTAATCCGTTTTGAAGTTATTAGGGATTTTCGATAGTGGAAATTGACAAATGTAAAATTTTATATGTTTTTGTTCAGTAAACTTTTTGTAATGTAATACTATGTTTATTGTTTTGTTTTAATATTTTAGAATAAGCTCAACAATAAATCAAACAACGAGATACGAGTGCCACTACCACGATAGTTTTTTGTGCACAAGCCAAAGTTGACAACCATAGTGCGACCGCCGAGCGTAGGTATGAAAAGTGAAGTACATACACGTGATTGACTTCTGTACTATCTGTATTTTGTGCCAAGGCGGGGGTGCGGATGCGGGAGGGGAGTTTAGGTCTATGAGTAAGGTACCCCGCGCGGCTCGGTCGGCTCCTTACGCAGCGGTCGCGCGCGGTTCTAATAATTTTCCTACGAGAATTTTTAGATTTCGTTAAACCTAACAAAAAGTTCTTTTCAGAACTACATAAAAGTTTCTTTTCAAAGCTATATAAAAGTTCTTTTCAGAGAGCTATATAAAAGTTCTTTTCAGAGCTATATAAAAGTTCTTTTCAGAGCTATATAAAAGTTATTTTCAGAACTAAACAAAAGTTCTTTTCAGAATTAAACAACAGTTCTTTTCAGGGCTAAAAACAGTTGTTTACAGGGCTAAAAAACAGTTCTTTTTAGGGCTAAACAGTTGTTTTCTGAGCTAAAATATTACACGCCATTAACATTTTCTTAATTATATATATTCTTTGTTTGTTACATATCTACAAATATATCTAAAGTCTGCAAAATGCCTAAAAGGACGAGGTCTCAACTTTCTAAACACAGTTCTCAAGCAAGGGCAGCAAGAATACGTCGTATTGAAGAATCTTCACCTGAACGTTCACAACGTCTTGCCGAACAAAATACATCAAATGTTATTTATAGGGAAGCTCATAATTTAGTAACTTTTTTTACAAAAAATGTATCCTTTAAAACAATATTTAACACATGAAGTTATCTTATCCTGCTAATAAAATAAATGCGAAAGTCTGTTTGTTCATCTGCCTGTTTGTCGGCTAAAATGCTGAATTTACTTTTGGGTAGTTGAACACATGGGATCAAACTTAGGCTTTTTGTAGCGGTAATCGAAATCCACGCAGGCGGAGCCACGGAGCCGCTATAGGTTATATAAATCAGAATAACACATAGGCTACTTTTTGTCGCGAAAACCGACATCCACGCGGGCGGAGCCGCGGGCGACCGCTAGTCCTTAATATTTTTACACCAGATCAGTTTTTCACCAATTTTGTTTTTATATTAGAGACTTTATTGTGCAGGCTGTAAACGGTATTGACTGGCAACTTCTTTAATATTTTGGTTCAAAGCTTCTTTTAAATCTTCTTTCTGCCGTATTTTTGATTCTTTCAGAATCAAAAATACGGCATTCTGAAACAAAAAAAAAATCAATTAAGTACCTAAACTCTGCGAGCGAAAAGTCAAAATCATTATGAAAACGTACGTTGGTATGAGAAAACAACGAGACTTCTTAAATTAATTAAGTACAGTGACCAAAAGAGATAACTAACCAGGATCGTCGGTTAAAGTTGAACTTTAGTAAGAAACCGATGGATGTCTTCTAATTTTAATTTGGTAAATAAACTGCATCCTAATTGCGTAACACTATCAATCTCAATCTGAATCATATTGAAGGATTGCTAATCTATATGTTGGAAAAGTTTGTCAGCTCAATAATGTAAAAAACGCAATGAATGTTGTTGAACTGACAAAATGAAAGCGATTACTACTGATAGTGCGTTACACAATTACCCCGCAGTTCCTTTTCTATTAACTACATTCAATTTTATTCGAAAATATTCATCGGTATCTTACTAAACTTCAATTACTACTACTTTTCCCCCCTCCTCGATCCTCTGCTAGTTAAGACAAACTTTTGGAACATACTTATGAAGCAATGGATTAGCAATATCCTTCAAAATGATTCATATTGAGATTGATATTGGTCTACCAGAATCTCATGGCAAAAAAAAAAACAAAAAAAAATTGTGGTTTTCATACATTTGACAACTTGTGAAAAAAAAAAAAAACTTTGTGGTTTTCATACATTTGACAACTTGTCAAATGTATGAAAACCACAAAGTATTTTTGTTTTTTTTTTGCCATGAGATTCTGGTAGACCTATAGTCATCTGCCTGCCTTTTCCCAACTATGTTGGGATCGGCTTCTAGTCCGGATGCAGCTAAATACCAGTATTTTACATGGAGCGACTGCCTATCTGGCCTCCACAACCCAGTTACTGGCCACGGGGCGAGTAGATTGATAGTGTGTTACGCAATTATGGTGCTTAACACTTATCTCCTTCAATGGCCGTACTTTTATTTTTCGGGGGGAATCCTTCAAAAGGCGCCCGGTCTTTGGGGATAAAACCAGGGAGTGTGGGGTTTTTGCCTCACTAAAACCACCCCGGTGGTCACCATTTGCACATGGAAGGGGCACCGTTACATGTCAGGCACTAGTTGTCTGCTAATTTCCTGCTAATTTCTTACATCGGACTTTGTACCTTTTTTTATTTTTATTTTTTTTGTTTTTATCTGATATACGACTATTATCTGACTATTTGGTGTATTGTGTGTATTTTAGTCTGTGCTAAATAAATGTATTTTCTTTCTTTCTTTTCTATTATCTCAAAAGACCAATCCGGAGCCCCCTCTGTGCAACGCCTGTTAGGGCACGGTTATTTAGGTTTCAGGGACCCCTTTAGACTGTAAAGGGGTCTCCCCGAAACCTCACTGTGCAAGAGTGCAAGGCAACACATGACCACTGTACGCCGTCTTCACTGAGGTCACTTTAGTGGGCCGACAGAGTCCCCACTCTAATCGACCGCGACCCCACCTACCGTACCGTTGGTGACCGTACCTAGGTACACTACTTACTATCTTTCATTATAGAATGAAACAAAATAGAGACTGAAAAGTTAGAGATATTAATTTAGTTTATTTCAATGCTTACCAACAAGTTACTGGCTACTTGTGGGTTGTCAATAGACAGCAAAGTATTGGCCAAATGAGAATGGTCGGTGCCGTTGATGCCGAATCTAATTTGAGTCTGAAACAACAAAGCGTCCATAATTATATCTATACATACTCGAACCAAAAAATAAAAGTCGCTTTTCGTGTCTGCATGTGTGACCGCCTTAATCTTCTAAACTACGCAACGGATTTTGATGCGGTTTTTACCATCATCAGTGATTTTTTTTAGCGCACTGGATTTTCAACGCATTGCTTAGCGCCGAGAGTTTAAAATCCAATAGGGTGTTTTTTTGATAAGCTGGGATACGCTCTGTTGAATTCTCAACCCTCGGCTTAACACCGAGAGATGAAAATGCAGTGCGCGATAAAATCCCGCCGCGATATTTTTACTAATGTGGGGGGGGGCTTAAGTATGTTTCTATTAATTGTACAATACATTCATATTAAAATCACATTAATATTATAAAGGCGAAAGCTTGTGACTGTGGGGGGGGGGGGGTGTATGTGGGGGTGTGTGTGTGTGTGTGTTTATTTATTTATTTATTTATTTAAACTTTTCGCACAAAAAGGTACAAAGGCGGACTTAATGCCTTAGGCATTCTCTACCAGTCAACCAAGGGTGGTGAAGAGATTGGATGGCAGGTGCTTTGGTTGAGAGGAACAATTATTAAAAAAAATTAAAACTAAGTACACAAATACATAAATAGGTTATATACACATACATACTATTGACTATAATACATACTTATAATATATATATACATACAAATTCAAGGGAGAGAGGTGTTGAGATGACTCTACGCTATTTGTTTTGAAAATAACTCTGCAATTTCCGCTTAAATGCATACCGACTGGTGGCCGTCCTGATATCAAGAGGAAGTGCATTCCAAAGAAGAATGGACTGAATATGAAAGGAAGAATGAACAAAGTCAGAAGTATGAGAAGGACAGAGTAAGAGAAGATTGTTAGAAGAACGCAGATTCTTAGCATGAGAAGAACATAGAAATTGGAAGTGAGACACGAGATAAGAAGGAGGAGTGGGAGAGTTGAGAAGGGAGAAAAGCGTGGTCAAAGCGCGCAAATTTCTTCTTTGGCGAATGGACATCCATTTGAGCTCAGACCTATAACTCGACACATGGTCATATTTCCTCAGATTGAATATGAACCGGATACCATTGTTGAGCAATCTGTCGAGCTTATCCAGCAAAACCGCGTTCAGATCAAAGTAGCACACGTCACCATAGTCGATAATGGGGAAAATCAAAGTCTGCACAAGCATGGTTTTCGCCTTAGCGGGCAAAAAGTTCCTCAGACGATACAGGGATCGCAGAGTACCGTTGACCCTTTGACTAACACTAGAGACCTGACGTTGCCAGCTAAGTGTAGAGTTTCGTTTATATGTTTGTTACTTCTTCACGCTCAAGCGGCTGGACCAATTTTGATAAAATTTTGTATGGAGGTAGCTGACACCCTGGAATAACATATAGGCTACTTTTTATCCCGATATTCCCACGGGATCGACATTTACGCGGGTGAAACCGCGGAGCGCAGCTAGTTATATATAAAAGAGGTATCTCTGTGTTTTGTCAAGTCTTAAAAAGCGTGGGGGTCGCTGTATTAAATAAAAATGATTACGTTGTATATAAACTCGCTATTCCCCTTCAGTTACGAGGTATATGATACTTAAAACCTGTTACGAAAGCTTTGGGTACAGACAAGTTGAATTTATCAGGCCGCGTCCTAACCAGTGCGATCATTGCGCGATCACGCGACCGTCGCGTTCGTTTTATTCGGCGAATCAGAACGCGTGGTCACGCAGACAGAGGACGCCTTCCGGTTTTCCGAACAAATGAGTGACATATATTATGAACGCGACAGTTGCGAAATCGCGCGACCGATCGCGTTGGTTAGGACGGCTATACGGTCCGACCACAATCAAAATCGAGTTTCTAATCTATACATATAATAAAACAGTAACGAAAGAAAAAGTGTACATTGTGAATTTTCGAAAAAAAATAAGTGGCTTTTGTTAGAAAAACGTAACTGATGACAAAAAGTGACTTTTTAGAATTTTTGTCTGTTTGTCTGTGTGTATGGTACGGCTTCACGCCAAAACTACTGGATAGATTGAATTGAAATTCAGAAAAATGTTCTTAGTAAACCAAGGAAGGCTTTAGGCTACATATTATCACGCCGTATGTTATGGGAGGTAAGCAATATTGATTTTAAAAGGTGTTTGTTCGTAATTGAATGCACAAAATAATTGAATGCACAAAATGATATGTTTATTTATTTATTTAGTTAAAAATAAAACTTTAACTCTGCGAACATAATAATCACGCTATTTTTATAAAGGAGCGGGGCAGTAATATTATAAATTACAAGGGAACAGCTATTTCAACAATATGTCAACGGGGAATTTAGCGGTAAGGTCAGGCGACCGTTTACCGCACTAAATGGTGCGAGTTCAAATCCCATAATTATTGTTTTAATAAAAAATCGTAAAATTCTTTTTTTTTATTTTTTGCATTTTTATGTGCATTAGAAACGATACTGTTATGAAATCTGAGAACCTATGCATGTCCTATCTAATGAGGGATTTTCTTTTTCTTTTTTTTTTAACGCTTGCCTAGTCGCTGGATAGATGGCGCTGAACTTGCTAAGTTACTGCAAGGAACGGAAGTTACATAATTTTTTTATTAATTCACGTGGATGTAATTTTAAGATCGTAAAACGAAAGCAAACGAAACTGTCACTCAACGAGCGTATATGACGTGACGCAATGTTTTTTTTCCAAGCGTTTTGACTTTGGCATCTAGTAACATAGTCAGTTCAACGCCATCTTCAGGGTTCTTGGGAACTATTTTTTTTTTTTAAATACTGAAAAGAAAAACCTCTCATTGTATGGAGAGTTTCACAAGCTACACTATCATGAAGTCAAGTCAAACTTTTGGTTCTAAGTTATATCTTACCAAGCACATTTGTTATAGGTTATTCATTTAAGTATGTTATTCTTAGTTTTGATCCTTGCTGCTGTTACCATATTTTTTTTAATGCAAAACTAATGTAGTTGTCTGTTAAATTAACGACAATTTAGTTTTATTCATAATTTAATTAATTTGGGTAAATAATATGTAGTTTCCGTTTTCTAACTGGGGCGTCGAGTTAGATCGCGCTATGGTTTTGTTCCCAAAAAGTGATGTTATAGGTGCCGATGTGCCGCTCTCATCCTATAGAAACGGGGGTTACCTTTGTTGTCTGTGTTGGTTGATGTGTTTAATTTTCCTGTTGGCCTTCACAGAGTAAAAAAAAGAAAAGAAAGAAAGAAAATACGTTTATTTGCGGCAAACATGACGCATAAAAATAAAAACACAAACAAAAAATAAAACAAAATAACAATTTGGGAGAAGGTATGCGTCACATCTACGCAAAACATAGAGTACTTTTTGATAGACTGAAATTGGCTTTTTTCAGACTCTGTGAAGGAGACAACTTTGCTAGATCACTCACCTATGATGAGGTGCCGTCGTACTACACGTACGACAAGCAAAGAGGTGTACCTATTTAATCGACGTCGATGCGGACACGCCGTGGACGGGTTTCCGGGAATTTTTAAGGACACCGCATTGGGACGGGTTTACACTGTGCACCCAAATAATGGCGAGTGCTATTATTTGCGAATGTTACTGCACACAGTGCACGGCCCAACATCATTTGCGTTTCTAAGGACAGTCGATGACATTGAGTATCCCACATACATCGCTGCTTGCGTAGCACGCCACCTTCTCGACGGTGATCAGCACTGGAACAACGCACTTGAGGACGCCAGCATTAGTGACAATCTCAGTCGTTTGCGACATCTGTTTGTCGTCATGTTGGTGTTCTGAGGTATTGCAAATCCGCTTCTGTTGTGGGAGAAATATCGGCATCTTCTGTCCGAAGACTTCCTAAGAGGATTTCAGAATATTTTAGAATTTGAATTATATATGATCTGCGGCAGTTCTCTGGTGGATTATGGGCTACCGACTCCACAACATCTGGATGTACAAGAGCTTGGAAACAGAGAGTACAACTCTGAAATAAATTATGATCCAAGAGCTATGAGTACCGTCGTCAATGACCATGTCTCTAAGTTTACCTCAGAGCAAAAGCAAATTTTCGACACCATCCTTGACTGGGCTCGGCCAAGGTAAAATGTTTTTCTTAGATGCTCTTGGTGGAACAGGGAGAATATTTGTCACCGCTGGCATTCTCGCAAAGGTCAGGAGGCAAGACAAGATTGCCATTGCAGTAGCATCTTCAGGAATCGCCCCAACACTGCTTCCTGGTGGCAAAACAGCGCACACAATGTTTAAGATTCCCATAGATTTAGAGAGTAATGAAACACCTGTTTGTGGAGTGTCACGCAACAGTGACAAAGGGCGCGTGCTTAAAGATTGCGCTTTAATCGTGTGGGATGAATGCGTTATGGCGAACAGAAAAGCAGTAGAGGCGGTAAACAGGACTTTGCAGGACATCCGCAGGAACCAGCAAATGATTGGTGGCTTTACAGTTCTGTTTAGCGGCGATTTCGGACAAACGCTGCCTGTGGTGACGCGAGGAACTAGGGCTGATGAGGTGAATGCTTTGTTGAAATACTCTTTCTTATGGCCACATAGGTTGCGCTTAACGATGAATATGACAGCACATCTTGGCGGGAATGTACACGCCCAAGAATTTTCTGATGTTCTCTTAAAATTGGGTGAGGGAACGCTACCAGTAGACGGTGGCCAGGTGGTTCTACCTGAGATACTTGGGAGAGTGGTGTCCACCTTAGAAGATTTGATTCGCCTGGTGTACGGGAACATCAATAGGATACCGCACCAACATAATTCTTGGGTGTGTGAACGAGCCATTTTAACACCCAGAAACGACCAAGCTTCAGCGATCAATAATAATAATAATAATAATAATAATAATAAGTATTTATTTCTCACCACAATAAACATTACAGACATTGTTACACTTATTATATATTATTTGGTTTAGTTTACTGTGGGAGACTGGTGCCTAAGATAGGCTTTAAGGGCCTGTGTTTCAGGTCACCAGGTCTCCACCCTCTAGCAGTTCGATACATCACATAGCTTTTAGAGTCTGTAGCTCAACTTAAGGTGTTTAAGAAAAATAAAAATAAATACCTAAATAATAAATGAATGGAAAAAACTAAACAGACATAAAAGAGAGAAAAAAAAAAAGAAGAAAATTAAAAATTAAAATTAAAAATAACATCTGTTTGTAAAGTGTTAGTATTGTTAGTAAACTTATGTAGTGTGGGGACATGAGGAAGATGTGCTTCGTGTGTGTATGTGTGAGAGTGCGTATGTGTGTGTGTGTGTGTGTGTGAGAGGGTGTGAATGAGGGCTTATTAAATAGCAGTTGGTGTATATTATTTCATACTGGTAAGTAGTTTTTCGGTGTCATCATAGTTGAGCCCCTGGAGCCACGTGGCAAGCTTCTTTTTACATTGTCCTTTATTAAGGTTAAAAATCAGTTGCGTTTTATTGATTTTGTTATACAAGAATCGTCCCAGATAGCAAAAGAAGCGGTTGGAGAATACTGTCGAAAGGGGAGATTGAGTGCGACTTACGGGATTATATCGTCTCTTACCTTGTGTCATTGATGGGTGATAGGTGAGTAGTGAGTGCTGCTTTAGTAGGGTGTTCAGGATAAATAGTTGGCGTACTGTTAGGGTTTTTGATTGCTTGTAAAGCAGATCTGTAGGATAACGGTATGGAAGAAAATTGGATACTTTTAAGATAACTCTCTGGGCCCTCTCAAGTTCAAGGAGAGTGGTTTTAGGTGCACCGCCCCATGTTGTTATGCAGTAACATATCAACGACTGGACGAGAGCAAAGTAGACTGACCTTTTTAGTTTGTCATCCGCTATGTGTCTCAGAGTTTTGAAAACATATATCAATTTACGTAGCCTAGTAATGAGTGAGTCTATATGTTGTTGAAATCTAAGGGTGTTATCGACTATTACCCCCAGATATTTCACAGATTCGGCTTTAGAAAGGCGGAAGCAGGTGCAGGCAGCATCATGCGGTGTTGGGCACGAGTGGACTTTAATGGTGTCCGGATCCGTAGGTAAATTTGATTTCTTTAGTGCAAAGGTAACATAGTGAGTTTTACTCGCATTTAGTGTAAGTACGATACTGCGCAGACATTTAGTGACAGTATTGAAGCCCGACTGAGCGTACGAGTACACATCTCGCCAGGTATCCGCACTAAACAGGAGGGCCGTGTCATCGGCAAAGCTTATAATTCTGCCCTTAGGAAGGGTGAGCATACCCAGGTCGTTAATATAGATGAGGAAAAGGGTCGGGCCGAGCACGCTGCCCTGGGGCACGCCGTAGCTGACTTTGCATTCATCACTAAGGAAATCATCTATCTTAACGCACTGAGTACGCTCAGTGAGGTAGTCTTTAAAGAGCTGAAGTTGAATCCCTCTAATTCCCAGGTTCTCCATTTTGTCAGTGAGTATAGGTACAGAAACCGTGTCGAATGCCTTAGCAAGATCTAAGAAAATGCCTAGGACTTTTTGCCCTTTGTCTAGGTTTGTAACAATAAAGTTCGTCAAATCATGGACAGCATCCGAAGTAGATTTACCGGTGCGAAAACCAAACTGAGTTGAGGAAAGAAGATTATGCTTTTCCAAGTAATTGACAAGCCTAATGTTCATTATTCTTTCTAGTACCTTTGATAGGGTTGGGAGCACCGCTATAGGCCTGTAATTATCGACACGGGTTCTGTCCCCACTCTTAAAGATCGGGTGTATAATAGCTTTTTTAAAAACTTTTGGGAATTTTCCTGTGGCAAGTGCAAGATTGCAGATGTATGTTAGAGGTGGAGTGATCAAGACCCGATGTCTTTTTAGGAGGTCACTGGATATCCTATCCCATCCCACAGCGCAGCCACTACGCAGATTCATTAATAAATTGCCCACCTCGACCTCGTCGGTAGGCAAGAGTACCATGGATTGGGGGACTTTATCGCTGGCGTCAGTAGAAACCTCCTCTTGGTAGCTTACTATTTTCTCGGCGAGTCGTTCACCAACAGCAGCAAAGAAATCATTTGCACCGTTAACCGATAGCTTTGGAGTGCTTGCCAACTTTAGGAGAGGTTTGGAAGTTTCTTTGTGATTTACCCTATTTGTTAAGGAGCATCATACGATCTGCTCTTGGACATTTTCCCGCTAGATGGCGCTGAAGTCAACATTTTTAGTTTATTTTGTTTTATGTGTAATTGGCACATTATTAAGTCGTAAAAGTAGTGGACGCGGTTATCGGACATTACACTTTATTGAATTTGGTCATAACATTGCCTCAAAATCCACCCAATTCGACACATAACTGTTAGATAAAATCTGCCATTGAATACAGGTCGTTTACACACACAGACGTAAGCGAGTACTTCCATACGTTTATAAGAATAGACCACTAGATGGCGTGTATTTAAAAAATGCGCCGCCTGCTACGATATTTATATGAAAAATGAAATGGGTTTCTTGAGAATACTGTGCCTGTGCGTAGTACTCGCAACCAGCGTGCGTGTATGACAAGATTTATGAACGTAAACGAGACAAAGGGAGTATGTAAGGTATCGTAGCAGGTGGCGTTCTGTAGTTTCTACCTACCCCCATGGGGAAAACGCATGAGTATGATGATAGGATAATAAAAGTCAAGCATTTATATAAAATCATTTAATAATCAAACTAGGCTGAGAATCAGCACTTTTCGAATGTCAAAATTACAATAAGACAGTCCCCCAAAACGCCCGCTCTTCACCACTTCCTAGAGCTTTACCTGGAAAGAAGTGGCGCAACAAACTCCCAGCAGCACAGCTGTCTGTTCAGTTACAAAAACTTCAGTCTACACAGTTTATAAAGATAGTTTTATTAGAATACCTTACACCGTAATTAATTATCAAATAAAAGTATTTGAAGTGACACAAATGAAGCCTGATACATGATTAAATTTATAGCATAATCAATTATTACAATAATTACAGATATTACACATAACATACACAAGAAAAAAACAAAAGATAACAACAAATCAAAAAAATACAATTTAGTATGCGATTACATCTACCCAGGTAGGTGAAAAAATATTTTATAATGTCAAAGCCCTCTTATCAGTTTTTAGAAAAATAAAAATCTAAAGACCAGCTTATTGAGTTCACCAGGTGGTTATCTTACATAATAAAGTATTATTTCACCTTTTCATTTTATAGTAAATACAAATAAAAAGTAATATACAATGATAATGTTGATTATAAACAAACTACTACAAAAATAAGCCTCTTGATTTTATAGTAAAATACAAATAAAAAGTAATATATTATAGTGTCGATTCTAAACAAACTACTACAAAAATACAATATAACAAAAATCGTTTGACTTGATGATTTCACCATGTGCCGTGAGTCTTTTTGTCCACTGCTACAAGGCTGCTGCAAAGAAAAATAATTATAATTATGTTACTTTTGACAAATATTATTTCCTATTCATTTCAAAATGTCATTTACCATCAATCTCCAAAGCTGCTCTAAAATTAAAATTAAACTTTACTATTTGCTCGAATTTCCAACTGATGTTGATGGACGATTTTTCACTAGAATAACATAATAATATATTTTAGACATTGAAATTGATACAATTTATGAAGTTAAAAAAATTGCCTTGTGTGCCAGTATATACTGGTACACACGGCTACATAACTAACCAGCTATACATTTCCAGTATAAGCTGATCTCGCATTGTATAAGATTTCCATATAATGGGAGGTCAGCTTATACTGGAAATGTATAACTTGATATCTAGCCGTGTATACATACCATTCAAATCTACACATTTAGCATTTTTTTGACCATGTCTCAATATGATTTCTGGCAGAATACAACTTTGTTCCTTTCGATTTATGTATTTTTTTTAATGTGTCCCTGGGTGTGGTCTGCTTTTTCCATACAGTTCCATACCATTTGTGTCCAGTAGCAAGCGATCATCCTGAAAATAGAATATGTTTTTACTAGAAAATATCAATGAAATATAATAGATGGTTATGTAACATACAAAGAAACAATACTGTACCATGATAATCAAAGCATTTCTTACTGGTACTGACAATTTCTGACTTATTATATTTCCATTTGCAGCTGTTTTATTGACATTGCAGTAATAATGCTTGCAGTTTTCATGTATTCCGAATACAAAAGCGGGCTATTTCGCAAATCTGCTACTCTCACTGATACACATTATAATTTTCCATGCCACTAGTGTAACCTTCATCACGTTTGGCTTCAAAATATTTCGCCCGTAAAGTGGGAGCTTAGTGTTGGCAAACATCTAAAAAAAAGTACAAATATGAATACAGAATATGCTTCACTGGTCTTGAGATGTCAATACAAATTTGATTTATTTATTTACCTTGTATAGTTCCCCCTCGCCCTCGACCCTCGACCTGTGCCCTCGTATAGTTTTTGATTACATGATTCTTGCGTTCATTTTTTTTATTATGTTTCCATCTCAGACCAAAGTTCCTATATGACACTTTCTCTTTCAAGTTTGCAAACAGAGGAGTCTCCGTATCCAATAAAACTCAAATAGGGAAGTTGATGCATTTCTTCACTCTTTTGAAAGCCTTCCACAATAATTAGTGACACCATTGCTGTAGGCGGTCCAGTAAAATTTTTGCAACAATTATGTGCTTTCATGTCCATGTCTCCTTTTTTCATAATATTGACATGTATAACAATATTTGTTTTGAACACCAAGAAATAGACATTTCTTAATTTCTTTACCAACAATGCAGGCCTGGAAAGGAAAAGCAACACTTGTAAATATTGCACATAATAAAAAGTTCATACAGAACCAACCAGATAGGAGTAGGTATGTAAGGTATCTTAGCAGGTGGCGTTTTGTAGTTTCTGCCTACCCCCATGAGAAGAAGGTATATGTTTATGTATTTGTGTTTGGTAATACATTAACTTACCATACCAGAACATGAATCAAAGTTGTAGCCATATGACCTTTTCAGCCATCGTCCAACTACATACAGTAACATATGGAACACCGTCTGAAGATACATGACCTTTTTGAATAGCAACTGACCTTTCTTGTTCACCAGCAGTTTTAATTTCCTCTGACAAATGTTCAAACCACACACTGCCTAATTTTTTTTCAACACGACGAAATTTAGTCATTTATTTGGCGACATTATTGGAATATTCATGAGACTTGTAATGTGAGCTGATTGAGTGTAATAGCTACCAGCATTCGCAGTTGCCCACAAAAATGCAGTATTTATTTTATTACTGCTCTCCGTAGTGCTTCCACGCAATTACCAGACATAGTGCACTTGAAAATTAATTCACTTCTCATCTCACTAACAAATTCAATTTGTGAAGATTCACACATATTTCGGTCTTTCCAATTGGAATGCCCATACAATTACAGTCTTCAGGTCCACAATGCGATACCCAGATATCGCAGATAAACATTTCTTTGGAACAGTTTCCACAGTCAATTGAAATCACAGAACACATAATATACTCCTATCCATTGAAATTAATCAGTTTCAGGATTAGAGAAATCTGAAATAGAAAAACAAAAAAATAGTACAATACTTCTATAAACTCAGTATTTGAATAAAATTTAATACTATCGAATTTCACAACCGTACAATGAGATCTCAGAATTTCCTAGTCGTATTTTATAACTGTAACACCTTTTTCACGTGTATTATGCAAATAAATTATTTGATTTGAATTGTATTCAAGCATTCTTTCTACTAGAAAAGAATTGCTACCTACTATTAGATTATTATTATTACAGGTACAGCGTACAGATGATTGAATAAGATACGATTTATGACAAGGTTACGTTCCGAAATCATTAGGTACAGAAAATAGAAACTTAAAAGTAAAATTTTACTTATCTTTATATAAATTCCTGGTAGAATATTAGTCGATGAATAAGAAAAAAAAACATATTAGATGTTTAAATACAATAATAAATCACGTTTGATGTAAGTAACTCAATCATTTGTTTGTTTCTGAACCAATGATTTCAAAAGTCAAAGTTCTGAACCAAAGATTACAATATAATGTGTTCTGAACGCACGTCCAGCGGCGCCGGCGCAAGTACTTAGACCGCTGCCGCCCCGCTAGATGCGACATAACTATCAAACTAAAAATAATGTTTGTTTGTCTGAAACTGACAATATGCGTAAAAGGTATTCTATTTTACAGGTACATTCGATTTTGCAAATGTTTGCAAACTCGTTGGGTTACCGAATTATAATATTATGTACTTACTTATTTAATGTATTGTTGACCAAAAAATATAAGTAGGTAAAAACACATAACCACTGACTTTGTACTTATGTAATTGAGACATGTAAGTACCTAATTAGTATTGTGACGGGATTTCAGCGTCTAAAATCACGGGCCAACTTGCTGTTTCTAAAACCGCCGAAAGATAGGTACTTACTTACCTACTTACTTTTAAAATTGAATAATTATTAGTTACTATACCTACAAATAATTGCAATACTAGAAATATTGCAATTTGAATCAATGAAAATGCAAAGCATACAAAATAAAATAACACGCAAGAAAATCCGTGTGCAATACTATTGCATACAAGCAAGCCCCAAAATTATATTTATATCATGCATGTCGCTACGGCGTAAGAGTGGCAACATGGTGGCGCCCGTTTTCTTCGGAATTCTTTCAATGTTGTTCAAGGTTGCGAACACAACTCGGGTGGGACGGCAACGTCGCGCGTCGCATAAGATGAATGGATAGCCATAGACCGCGAAATTCAAATTTCCTTACGTTTTTTGCAATTTGCAGGTCAGTGTCAGGTTGTATCTTGATCAAAATATGATTCGCGACAATAACAGGTACATATTTACAGAATTATAATCATTAGAATCATTAATACATCTTTCTAAGTTAGATTTCTACCACCAATAGTGGATGATGAATGATTCTAATGATTATAATTCTGTAAATATGTACCTGTTATTGTCGCGAATCATATTTTGATCAAAATACAACCCTGACACTGACCTGCAAATTGCAAAAACGTAAGAAAGTTTGAATTTCGCGGTCTCAACTACCCATTTCACTATAAATCCTATCTACGAATAATGATATCTATGTTGCCACAAAACAATATTATGTAATAAAGTTGTTTACGTTGGTAAGGTCGTCAGGTCAGGTTATTAATTATAAAGTTTTTTTTGGTGAACCTGTTCATGAAAGGTAGGAAAGGAAATAAATCAATCACTTATTGTACCTATGATATTGATTTAACAGAATTATAATAACGCGTGTACGCCATCTAGCGTTCTCATCTCTAAACTATCGCAATCATAGCGCTTGAGTTTGCTTGTCAAAACTCACGCACACTAGTGTGATAACTGTCAAATTTCGTCTGGATTTCGCGATCGTTTTCCTCAGTAAATAATGTAAGTTATTTCCTAAAAAGGTCGATCGCGGGGACATTTCATTATAGAAAAGTGATAAAATGATTCGTTTTCAACAAAGTGTGTCTGTGTTTAGCGTACAATCCCCAAGAAAAATGTATGGACGGCCCATCGCAACATCCACCTTAATGTGTTTATTGCCGACCACAGTTGTCTCGGATTATTACCAGCTTTTGTTAGCTCACTTTTTTCGTGTTCCCTTTTCAATTTCTTTAGCAGTTTGTTACAGAAGTTTCTATACCTGGTGAATGTTGTCTTTAGTA
Organism: Mesoligia furuncula; assembly: GCA_916614155.1. Classification (NCBI taxonomy): domain Eukaryota; kingdom Metazoa; phylum Arthropoda; class Insecta; order Lepidoptera; family Noctuidae; genus Mesoligia; species Mesoligia furuncula. The sequence continues at coordinate 25,446,663 of OU744793.1, forward strand.
ACTCATTATTTGGTGACTTTTTAACTTTTTTATGAAGATTGTCTCTGTGTCGAATGCAACGAAGAAGACCTGGAGTAATCCATGGCTTTATAGGTGATTTACGGTTGGGTACTTTAATAGATTTAGAATTAGTTACAATCACTTTTTTAATCGAATTGACCAAGGTTTCGGCCGCCTCGTCGGGATCTTGTGTATTGTAAACCTGACTAAAGTCAACTAGTCTCAAGTCTGCATTTAACTGGTCGTGATTAATGCGTACTACTGTTTTTTTCATGATCAATGAATGCATTCTCGCGGAAATTGAGGGAAATGAAGTGATCTACACTTCAATAAACACTGTTGTCGACCAAGATGACGCCACACATTACCCCGTAGAATTTCTCAATTCCCTCAGTGCAAGTGGACTACCAGCGCACACCATTAAGTTAAAGGTCGGTGTCCCAATTATGCTTCTTCGGAAACTCACTCCGCCGAAACTGTGCAATGGGACCCGGCTCAAAGTCGTCTCGCTGCAGAGAAATATCATTGAGGCGGTAATTCTGTCGGGTTGTGGTGTCGACGAGACACCACAACCCGTCCCGTCCCCAGGCTCTTAGAATTCGACATCAGACGTTTCAGATCTTCGATTTTGACGACCCCGTTGTCGCTGGCATAAGCAACAGGATCCGCGTACGAAGTCGCGGGCAGAAGCTAGTCATACATAACACAGGTAATTGGACAGGTATTGTGCTATAGCAACCAGCGGAAAGGTTAATTCGCAAACTTCGCAAACAATGTAAATAAATCATAGTTCTAACATGCTTAATATTCCTTTGTGTACAAAGAGGAGGCCTGTGTCCCAGCAGTGGGAAATTTATAGGCTGATTATGGTGATGACAGAGGAAAAGAGGAAGACCATTTCAAAGATGGGAAGACGACCTGACAACTACTGCGGAAGGGACATGCAGCAGAAAAACTCACGATCGTGTGCTATGGAAAAACCTGGGGGAAGCCTATGCTAAAGAGCAAAGCAATCTAGGGATTTCGGATGTCTAAATTTTTAATTTAAATATATCTTTAAACTAGTTTGTAAGATTGCTAATAAAGGCTATTTGAATTTTGAATATGGTGATGACATACTGACAAACGTGTGCACTGAATGGAAAAGTCCACATGTGTGGTTGTTTCCTCAAAAGACCATCTTAGACACTACTCTGCATGGTCCTCACATAAACTGACCAAGTGAAGTCTGGACTTAAAAAGAAACTGTGATCTTAGAGAATATTATTTCGGTGTTTCTTCTGAGAGAAGAGTAGTCGGATAGGAAACACTGTCCTCAACTAGACAACTTTTTTTTTACGGAGACTAGTCCTGTGTCTCGGCACACAGCGGCAGACCCCTCAAAACAGACAATGAGACATATGAACCCAAAATACATGCAAAAAGATGCATATTATTGAATGGTCGAGTAGCGGTATCTACAACGCCACATGCGAACAACGCGTCATACTGACGTCACACAAAATCCTGCATCTCGCAAGCGGAATTTACCGCGCAACATCCGCGAATCATCAGGCAGTTGTCCGCTAGACACAATACCCGTCTGGTCGGAGGATCCTCCCTTTTCTATAGAGTATGAGTGAACTTTACACCCTGTTCCTCATACCTCTATAGTCTAAAACAGGATAAACTAAAGCAGTACAAGAATCAGTATGTGTGTATGTGTGCATGATTTTGTGTAGAGTAGTAAAAGGTGGTGGAGGGTGTTGGGTAATGTAAATAGGTCTTAGCGAAATAAAATAATTGAAAATTACTTTTCCAAATACACATATTTGAAACTATATTGGGAATGCCAAATAGCTGTAGGTATGGCTTCAACCTAAGTCGTCATTTACCTTTATTTTCTTCACTGTAGTTTCTGCACTAACATCTGAGACTCGGATGCCATGCTCAAACATTACATAAAATTTTGATGAGGACGTCAACGAATGTAATTCTGAAAAAATGAGAACATATCTCGTTAGTTTACAAAGATAGACAACACCAAATTATTTACTGACGCCAGCACATCAAGCTACAATCTGTCAAATATCTTTAATAGATTTTGAGGGGCCCGTGGCTAAATAATAACAGCCGCACAGGTCGATCGATCAGGTTAAGCTACACTTGCCGCGGTTGGTCTGTGGATGGGTGACCATCTTTACATACCGTGACCCCTCCGTGCCTCGGAAAGCACGTTAAGCCGTTGGTCCCGGCTGTCATTCGTGGATCTTTGACAGTCGTTACGGGTAGTCAGAAGCCCGAAAGTCTGACAACCAGTCTTACCAAGGGGTATCGTATTACCCAGTAACTGGGTTGTGGAGGTCAGATAGGCAGTCGCTCCATGTAAAATACTGGTATTCAGCTGCATCCGGCTAGACTGGAAGCCGACCCCAACATAGTTGGGAAAAGGCTAGGCAGATGATGATGATCTTTAATAGATTTTCAACTTTATCACTAAAGCGTAAGGTTCAAATTTGATTAGGAAAATTTGACAGTTTCGTACCCGCAACTGTCAAATTTTCCCAATCAAGCTACCGCTGGATGTGCTGAGTCTATACAATATAATATTTATACAGGGTGGTGGGGACATCGGCAAACTGAAACCATGAATTCAGCACATGATTACCGCATGATGTCCGAAAGGGTTACCGCTGGCCCGGAACATAAAGGGCTAAGGAAGGAACACGGGTGGGTTTTAGTCAGTAAGAGTCTGACACTCCCTTCCGCTCCACCCAGAGCGGGAGGAGTCATTTGATGATTTCCCATCCTCAAAAAAAAAAAAAAAAAAAAAAAAGCACATGATTCTAGCGTAGAAACTTTTTGTCGGTTCATCATTTCAGCCGAAAGACGTCCACTGCTGGACATAGGCCTCCCCCAAGCACCTCCACTTCGGCCGGTCCTGTGCTTCCCGCATCCAACGGGTTCCTGCGGCCTTCACAAGGTCATCGGTCCACCTTGTGGGAGGCCTTCCAACGCTACGTCTTCCGGTACGCGGTCGCCACTCCAGAACCTTTCGGCCCCATCGGCCATCTGTTCTGCGAGCAATGTGCCCTGCCCACTGCTACTTAAGTTTGGCAATTCTTCGGGCTATGTCGGTTTGTCGGTTATAAAAAAAAAATCCGCTGTTTCATAGGAAAGTGCAATACGCAGTCAAAATGTATCATGTTCAGAATCATGTACAGTCAACAAAAGAGATAAGTATGCAGGATCGTCGGATGTAGTTGAAGTTAGTAAGAAACCGATGGATGTTGTCGACTGAAATTTAATTTGATAACTGAGCTGTTTGTTTTCTATTAATAAAATTAAATTTTATCCGAGAACATCAATCGGTTTCTTAGTAAACTTCAACTATATCCGACGATCCTGCATACGTATCTCTTTTGTTGACTGTACCTACTGAATCCATGGTAACAGGTTGCGCGTTGATGTACCTGCCACCCTGTATTTATTCTACAATCTGTCAAATTTCATTAATAGATTTTCAACTTTTACGCTAAAGCATAAGGTTCGAAGTTGATTGGGAAAATTTGACAGTTTCGGGTAGCTTGGTGTGCAGCTGGCGTCTGTACAGACTACAGGGGAACACTCATTCTCAAGACGAAAGTTAAAATTGAGTTTTTTGCGAAAAAGTCATAATTTTTAAGGCATTACAAAAATCAATTGAGAATTTACCTTCCCTTAAAACGAAATTTATAACCAAGATCATTGCATCTCACGACTAGTCTTTCTGAAAGCAATAAAATATTCAACGAATATAATTATATGTAAATAGTTGGGACATAGGTTAAGCTACTCTTGCCGAGGTCGCTCCGTGGTTAGATGACCATAAGTTTCATGCCAAGACTCCGAGCCGCGGAAAACAACCAAATTCATACAGTCGTAACGGTATATAAGATGCCCGAAAGTTGGCCACCAGTCTTACTAAGGGTATCCTGTTGCCCAGTAGTAATAAAAATAGTACGTTCAGCAGTATGTCAAATCTATAGCCTTGTGACAGTTGCGCTCGCGCACAGATTACTAATAAATAGGTAACCGGCGGCGGCGCGTGAGTCGTTGCCCGGAATATTACCATTGATATTATATTTTCATGTTATCTTTTTGTTTTGTATATTTTATTTCTTATTTTGATTGTTGTTTTTGTTTATTTCTAATCGTATGCTGCACTGGTTGACGTCATCACGTCAACGCCGGCTGTCGCTGAAAACCAGCGCTGGGGTCTTTTATAGGGTTTTAGCATTATGCTGAGCGATGGCCGTTTTGCGTAGATGTGACGCATACTTTCTCCCAAATTGTTATTTTGTTTTATTTTTTGTTTGTGTTTTTATTTTTATTCGTCATGAGGCCGCAAATAAACGTATTTTCTTTCTTTCTTTTGTTTCAGTAGGTAACTCGGTTCTAGTGGTAAGATAGGCAATTGCTCCATGTAAAATACTGCTATTCAGTTGCATCTGGTTAAACTGGACCCCAACGTAGAAGGGAAAAGGCCAAGCGATCGGTCATGAAAATACGCGATCGTCGCGTTCATGTCACTTATTTGTTAGGGAAACCTGAAGGTGCTCTCGGACGGCGCGACCACGCGTTCGGGTTCGCCGAACAAAATGAACGCGACAGTCGCGTGTTCGCTCAACGTTCGCTATAATTAGGACGCGGCTTTGCGATGAAATACTTGGGAAACAGTCCGGACGTAATTTTATGATTTGTACCCGAATTAAACACTTTGACAGTCGTTAGGGTAGTCAAAAGCCCGAAAATCTGATAACCAGTCTTACCCAGGGGTATCGTATTACCCAGTAACTGGGTTGTTGAGGTCAAATAGGCAGTCGCTCCAAATAAAATACTGGTATTCAGCAGCCTCCGGTTAGACTGGGAGCTGATCCCAGCATAGTTGGGAGAAGGTTCGGCAGATGATAATGATGCTGACCCGAATTGAAAGACATAAAATTATACATACCAAATTTAAAAATAATCTTAGAAGATTTAATTCGAAGAGGTGGACCGTCAAACTGCAAGTCCCGAAATCGTATGGAAGCGTTTACTACAACCATGTGGCATGTTGGAGCATTCTCGCGTCTGCAAATGAAAGCAAACATGTTATTGGATCTCAAAATACATTTTTAGGGTTCCGTACCCAAAGGGTAAAACGGGACCCTATTATTAAGACTTCGCTGTCTGTCCGTCCGTCTGTCCGTCCGTCTGTCTGTCACCAGGCTGTAACTCAAGAACCGCGATAACTAGACAATTGAAATTTTCACAAATTATGTATTTCTGTTGCCGCTATAACAACAAATACTAAAAAAAAAAAAAATATTTTAAGGGGCCCCCCCATACAACAAACATGTTTTTTTCGCCGTTTTTGCCTTGTGACTCGCACTTGGCCAGTTTTTTATTATTCTGCAAGCTACCCGCTAGTCCAATCTCCTTCTACAAGTCACCAATACAATGGTGGACAAAGACGTTACATCACGTTTCTTACTTACCCAAGAAATGAACTTAAAGGGATCTCCGCTTCAAATTCGTTCAGTTTGTAGAGGGCGTGTCCGTCTTTGTGGAGAGACCTCAAGTGATTTATCACCAACGAATTAACTGGTTTAGAGAACAAATGCCCCATTACTCAGTCCTGAAACATGTTATTGCTTGGCTTTAATCTCTGGAATTTATGTTACCCCTTTTTAGGGTTCCGTACCAAAATGGTAAAACGAAACTTCAATATTCTACACCGCAGTACACAGTGTTAAAATTCTCTGACGAATATAGGCCTCGCCGATGAAAATTTAAAAACATATGATGGTACGGAACCCTCGGTGCGCGAGTCCGTCTCGCTCTTGCCCGGTTTTCTTTTTTTGGGTGGGAAATTATAACTTCTCCCGCTCTGGCTGGAGCGGGAGGGAGTGTCAGACTTTTACTGACCACGGTATCTCTTTCGAACAACTCGCGACCCTGGCAGGCATCGGCCCTAGCAGACCCAGTCAGTTAGTGCTGACATCTTTATGAGGCGCACGTGGAACATAACGCGTCGTCGACCCGGGCCTGCGGTGCTATTCTGTAAAAATCTCACCGTGAAAACTTAGGTGAAGTGAGCGTGGAGTGAGCTGTCAATGTTGTAAATTCCTAGCAAAAACAAACTCGCTTCACCTAAGTGTTCACGGTGAGATTTTTACAGAATCGACCGGCTGGTCCATACCGGACGGCGAGCTATTTATGTTAACCCTTAACGACACAATTACATCCTACTATATTACTAAGATATAGATAATAAGTATAATAGTATCCTACTAATATTATAAATGTGAAAGTTTGAAGAGATTTGGATGAAAATTGGCACATAGATAGACCATTTTCTGGATTAACACATAGGATACTTTTTATCCCGATATTCCTACGGGATCGAAACTTCATCATCATCATCATCATTTCAGCCGAAAGACGTCCACTGCTGGACATAGGCCTCCCCCAATTTTGGGGGGTTTTGCCATAATCGCCACGCTTGGCAGGCGGGTTGGCGATCGCAGTATGGTATGATGGTGTAATGCATAGAGAACGCTGCTGCCCATTCTCCGGTCTCCCTTAGTCGCCTTTTACGACACCCACGGGAAGTATGGGGTGGTGCTATTCTTTAAGTCCGGCCACCACACAGACAAACTTTGATCTTAACTTACGCGGGTGAAACCACGGGGCGCTGCTAGTAGACAGACAGACAAGAGTTACTTTCGAATTTATAATACTACTAGTACTAATATGGGTGCAAATGTAAACTTATATAACCTGTGGGCCTTATAAAAAGGCTAAATAAAAAGGCCAAAGGGCAATGGAGAGGGCTATGCTTAGTTTCCCTGCGTGATCGAATCAGGAATAAGGAGATCCGCAGGAGAACCAAGGTAACCGTCATAGCCCGAAGAATTGCCAAACTTAAGTGGCAGTGGGCAGGGCACATTGCTCGCAGGACAGATGGCCGATGGGGCCAACAGGTTCTGGAGTGGCGATCGCGTACCGGAAGACGTAGCGTTGGAAGGCCTCCCACAAGGTGGTCCGACGACCTTGTGAAGGCCGCAGGAACCCATTGGATGCGAGAAGCACATCAGAACCGGTCAAAGTGGAGGTGCTTGGGGGAGGCCTATGTCCAGCAGTGGACGTCTTTCGGCTGAAATGATGATGATGATTATTATATAGGCTTATTTACGGTCAATCCAAAAAATTGTGATGTACAAAGTTAACTGTGTGTTTATGTAAAATGACTGTCTGTCATCACCACAGATATAGATATACCTAGATAACGCAAGAGTAACTACTTCGCGTGCCAAAAATTGCACCAATCGTAAGCCGCCCCTTTCGCGCTCAGTCCTTTGTACTGCTGGCTGGGTAAGTGTGAGCGAGAGCGCGAGCTTGTGACGTCATAGTAAGTCATCACCTTTTCTTTTTTTAACATCACGCTACGACTCTTAGTAGCCGAGCCAAAACATAAAAAGAAAACCGGGCAAGAGCGAGTCTGACTCGCGCACCGAGGGTTCCGTAACATCCGGGTTTATGCATAAGGTTTATGTTTATGAAATTAAATGTTTTTTTTTTTTATTTTTATATTTGAGTTGATTGAATGAAAGGTAAATTGCGGTTTACGATTTATGACGTATTAAAAAAAACTACTCACTAGATCTCGTTCAAACCAATTTTCGGTGGAAGTTTACATCATATATTTTTTTTAGTTTTATCATTCTCTTATTTTAGAAGTTACGGGAGGGGGAGACACACATTTTACCACTTTGGAAGTGTCTCTCGCGCAAACTATTCAGTTTAGAAAAAAATGATATTGGAAACCTCAATATCATTCAAGACCTATCCATAGATACCCCACACGTATGGGTTTGATGAAAAAAAATTTTTGAGTTTCAGTTCTAAGTATGGGGATTGGGGACCCCCAAAATGTATTGTTTTTTTTTTTATTTTTGTGTGAAAATCTTAATGCGGTTTACAGAATACATCTACTTACCAAGATTCAACAGTTCTTATAGTTTCGGAAAAAAGTGGTTGTGACATACGGACGGACAGACAGACAGACGGACAGACAGACAGACAGACATGACGAATCTATAAGGGTATTTGGCAACGGAACCCTAAAAAGTCAGAAAGAACGCTCACGCGACACGCGTCACACGGACGAAGTCGCTGGCAGAAGCTATAGTAGAATATTATTTAGAATTATCTTTTAAACCCACTTCAAAAAGGAGGAGGTTCGCAATTCGACTTTAAGTATGTTGTATTTTTTTTTTGTCGGTGGCACACAATGAAAATGCGAACCCATGGACACCGACTTCCGAAAGTAAAGTTATTTTTCAGTCTATAGTGTATTTTTTGGAAGACGGTTGTTTTTTTTGGGAAAATAGTTTTTTGTGAAGTGGTCTTTGCCCAGCAGTGGGACTATAATAGCTTGGTATTATAGTAAAAATTTATTATATAAATATATAAATTGTTTATATTATTATATAAACACTGTAAATAAGTTCTGACACTGCTGTCCCGTGTCGGGCGACACGGGACAGCAGTGTCAGAACTAACGGTCTAAGCCGAACACATTTACATTGAATTTAAAAAAACAATCACGGAAATAAGTTAAGTAAGTAGTTGCAGAGTTATAATCTAAGTGACGAATATACAGAGAGACGTAGACCATTAGTTAGGTTGACGATTAGTAATTAATAATGAATGATGATGATTGATGCTTACATTAATTAGTAGGTAAGTAGGTACCCAAGTATACAAGGTCAAATTAAATTAGGTAGAGAAACCCTGCAGACATGACGGATATCGATACATAAATATGATAAAATAAAAATATTTAATGTTTTTTTTTTTTTTTTGGGGAGTCATCGACGCAGTTAGTAGCCATTTGAAACATCTGTTTGAAAAACAGTTTTTTTTGTTTATACTTCTCAGAAGTAACTATATCCAAAACACGATAAAACAAAAGAAAACTGAATTTATCAACTCATCCTTCAAGCAACAACACTCACAGCGGTCGTTGACCCCCAAAAAAAAAAACTATCAAATATTTTATCATTTTATTTTTAACCCCCGACGCAAAAACGACGAGGTGTTATAAGTTTGACGTGTCTGTGTGTGTGTGTGTGTGTGGGGGTGTGTGTGTGTGTGTGTGTGTGTGTGTGTGTCTGTCTGTGGCATCGTAGCTCCCGAACGGATGAACCGATTTTGATTTTGTTTTTTTTGTTTGAAGGGTGATTTAGTTGGGAGTGTTCTTAGCTATGTTTGATGAAAATCGGTCCAAGATGGCCGCCGCCACAAAATGGCGGAATTCATATTTTTTCACAACTCCCTTTATGGGTATCAAATGAAAGGGCTTGAATAGTAGAATACTATACACGACGAGAAATTTCAAACCCAAGATGGCCGCCACCACAAAGTGGCGAATTACATTTTGTTTTCACAAGTGCCTCAATATGGGTATCAAATGAAAGGGCTTTGACTAGTAGAATACTATACGCTATTACAAACTTCAAATTCAAGATGGCCGCCACAAAAAAATGGCGAATTATAGTTTTTTTCACAACTCCTTCAATATAGGTATCAAATGCAAGGGCTCGACAAGTAGAATAATGTACACTATATTGAAAGGGAAAGAGGAATATTAAATAACGAAATGAAAACTAAAAACTTGAAAATATTTTTTTATCTAATCAATGCTCTAGAATGATGAGGAAAGTGGAGTGATGACTGGTACCTACGACCACTGAGTTTGACTATTTTTATTACGAATGAAATTATCCTACTTAAAAAGCGTAGGTTTCTACATCAGATAGTGTCGCAGTCCCATTTTATAAACTAGATCTGAAATACCTAAGATATCTAATAGCTATGAAATACTTGTACGAAAGTTGAATAACTAAAGGAAGAACTAGTAAAAGGTTACAATAAAACAAAAAAATCTGTTTAGTCTTAAAAATTATTCTTCAACTATAAATTCATAATAATTTTTTGACGGTTAATAAACCTGATTAAACACCAAATTACCTGAATCTTAAAACGCAAGAAAATAAAAGAAATGAAATACAAAAATTAAGGAGTCCCTACAAAAAGCATGAAATAAAAATTTTTATTTAAAATTTAAATAACCCCCGACACAAAAAAATGATAAAATTAAATGTAAGTAATTGGAAAAGGATCAAATATGGCAGTCGGGGGACCTCTTAGAATAGAAGGTGTTCCACAGAACGGTCCCCCGACTGCCATATGACTGCATATCTGTTTTATTCTCGTTACCTAGATTTTTTAAGTTGGGGGTTTTTAAATTATTTGATCCTTTTCCAATTACTTACATTTAATTTTATCATTTATTTGTGTCGGGGGTTTTTTAAATTTTTAATTTACCTAATTTTTATCATATATAGATATACAGGGTTATTGGTAAAACATTAACAACCTCTTAAGAGGTCATTGTACTCATCATTATGAACAACTTTTACAAACATGAAATCGCGAAAAAAAAACAGCTGTTCCCTACATATATGTTCGTATAACTCGTCAAAATGTAGGGGACAGGTGATTTTTAGGGTTCCGTACCCAAAGGGTAAAAACGGGACCCTATTACTAAGACTTCGCCGTCTGTCCGTCTGTCCGTCACCAGGCTGTATCTCAAGAACCGCAATAGCTAGACAGTTGGAATTTTCACAAATTATGTATTTCTGTTGCCGCTATAACAACAAATACTAAAAACAAAATAAAATGAATATCTAAGGGGGGGGCTCCCATACAACAAACGTGTTTTTTTCGGCGTTTTCGCCTTGTGGTACGGAACCCTTCGTGTGCGAGTCCGACTCGCACTTGGCCAGTTTTTTTTCTCGTCGGCGGAGATTTGCTAGCTAACAGACCCTGTAAGCACAAAATACGGGTCCGTGGCTTAGGCCCCCAGTGGTCGACGCACCTGTGGCCGACGCCCCCGATACGATTAATTTAATTCAAAGTAATTTTTGATCAAATGTACTGTCAGGCACAAATCGAATCGGGGGCGTCGGCCACAGGTGCGTCGACCACTGGGGGCCTAAGCCACGGACCCCAAAATACGGATAGTACAGAAGTCAATCACGTGTATGTACTTCACTTTTCATACGTACGCTCGGCGGTCGCGCTAGGGTCGTCAACTTTGACTTATGCACAAAAAACTATCGTGGTAGTAGCACTCGTATCTAGTTGTTTGATTTATTGTTGAGCTTATTCTAAAATATTAAAACAAAACAATAAACAGTACAAAAAGTTTACAGAACAAAAACATATAAAATGTTACATTCGTCAATTTTTAACTATCGAATATCCCTAATAACTTCAAAACGGATTACCCTATTTACACAATTTATTTTGCCCTATCCGTTTTAGACCTAAACCTACCAAATGACACTAAAAGCAACACAATATCTACACAAAAAAATCACGTTGTCAACTTACGTAATAGTTGGTGGCATGAATTTACCTTACAAAAAAGTTACGTTGTTTATACTGATTCAAAATAGGAAACTATTATACAAATCGAGCTTAGATAGGCATTTTTTGTTGCTCCCTTTTTGCACTTCACAGACGCGTGTCTCAAGCGGCTGGCACTGGCGTTCGTACTGCTCCCAACCCGTCTAAGATAACGTGTCCGTGAGCGGTGTCTATGTTTGCGTTGCTCGAGCGCACTTTGTATGTAGATTGACTTCTGTACTGTCTGTATTTTGTGCTGTAAGTATAATAGATAGTAACAACAACAATGAACTCGAAACAAATTAACACTCATAGTTTGTTATCTTACATAAACTACACGCGTAGCATGACCACTATAGAAACGGCTTCTGTCGACGGAAGAATAGACTAAAGGATAATTTCCACCAAACAGCTCACACCGCATACTTTCGGCTACGAAAGTATGCTGCGACGCGCGTACGGCTCCGTTCGCCTGTCGTCGTATCCGTTCTAATCCAGTCGTCCAAATTTATTTTTTCCTCTTCTGTGTTTTATGATCATTTTCTTCTTCTTCTAATGCAATAGCCAACAATACCAAATATTAATAATAATACGGGAGAACAATACTACGTCAACTTCAACCATTTTAAAAAATTAGAACACGTCAACAAGGTAGGAATGGTATGAAACTATTTGACTAGGCGCAGAAACTGATACGTTCGCAAGTGACGCACGGAGCCGAATATACAGGCTGTTGATTTGCATCCTAGTCAAATTCAAGGACGTAATTATGCTAATGATTCTCGACCCAAATCAACAATAAAATGGGTAGGTATTGTTTTTATTTTTTTTTCTTATTTACGGAAATCCGTAAGTGTGAACCAGCCGTATTTAAACGCGGCCCGTCTGTTACTAGCCCTATAACCGAGCTTTCATGCAAAATTGCACACACACATTCAAATGCGCATGAGAATCTATCATTCGATAAATTCGTAGGTAATCAATCCCATCCCCCAATCACGATGCGGCAAAGCGGGTACTTAGTCTCCCGCGCACCCTAAGCCACGCCCCCGCGGCCCCGGAACTAACAGTGTAATTGAAATCGCCGCAGCGTTCGTGCGCTTTGCGAATTCCGCTACTCGGTACATCGTTGAGACGTAGGTACAAAGTGTTCAATTCAAATGTCGTGCTGGTGGAGATGGTCAGGTGGGTATGCCATCAGTGGAGACAGCCTACGTGGAGTCATCCGGATGTTTCCCGATCGGGAACCCCCATCACAAAGCGTCATGCTGTCTGCTATGCACCACACCAGTGTTGCGCATACTGAAGCGTGAACTGCAACACCCGTTCCATTACCCCAAGGCACAAGACATTCACCCAGGTGATAATGCCGTGCGGATTACCTACATTTTGTCGTTTTCGACACTTTAAAAACGAATGTGTTAGTGTTGTTAAGCTGAAGGAAAACCAGTACGTACTACCTAAGTACGTGGCAACTTTACCTCCGGTAACATAGGTAGGTAATTTATTTATTTGTACATTTTGTAAATACGTTGTTAGCTTAATCAATTTCATTAGTGTAAATAAGTTATTTCAAATTTTTAACTACCTACGCCAATAATACCTAAGAGTCGAAAGTATACCACGTACTTACACTTAACTAGAACGTCTTTCCATTTCCATCAAACGTAGAAAACATTTTTAGACTTAGTGGATCCAACAAAGGTAGAATTATTGCCGGTCCTAAGCCCGTTAAGTAGGAAGGAAAGTTTCAAATCAACCAATTTAATCCACAAATAAAAACAAAATGGCTACGAAAACTTTAGCTTGAAGGATATTATTAATCATCTGGTAACAGGTCAATGAACTTTTCTTTGGCGCACTAGTATTACTGTCATTAGTAAGATTTCCGTATTCCAATGATGCTCAAAAATGAGTTAATTATCAAGCGAAATTTATGACAATAATGTAGGTGATTATCGAAATAAAATTAGGTAAAATTATTGCTACCGGTCATTGCACGCGCATTGGCGCGACGGCGCGTACCATTTCGGGGAAAAACAGCTGCATGCATTGTCGCTGTGTGCGTAGTCGGGTGATTCTGTTTTATTTGTATTGAATTAAGGGTGTAATTCTGAAATACTGTTAAATTTCAACAACAAAAAAAAAGCAGCGCTTACTAGTTATTGCCCCATAATGTACTTCAATTGATTATTTATGTATTTTATGACAACCTCCTGAACTTTGACGAGGATGCAAATCAACATATTGTATGCGTCAACATCCTGCCGGACGCGATCGGCTGTCGCCGCATCCGTTCGTATCCTTTCCGATCCGATGCGATACGAGCCGTTTGGTGGAAATCCTCCTTAAATCACAGATTGTAGAAAGATTTCTAACGTCTTTTAAGCATTCTTCAGTCGACAAAAGTCAAGCATGACGACCATATTTTTAGGGTTCCATACCCAAAGGGTAAAAACGGGACCCTGTTACTAAGACTTCGCTGTCTGTCCGTCTGTCTGTCACCAGGCTGTATCTCAAGAACCGTGATAGCTAGACTGTTGAAATTTTCACAAATTATGTATTTCTGTTGCCGCTATAACAACAAATACTAAAAACAAAATAAAATGAATATTTAAGGGGGGTTCATGGGAGCCCCCCTTAAATATTCATTTTATTTTTATTTTTATTTATTACAACAAACGTGTTTTTTTCGGCGTTTTCGCCTTGTGGTACAGAACCCTTCGTGTTCGAGTCCGACTCGCACTTGGCCAGTTTTTTCTCTACTTTTGACACTTGGGGGTAGAAACATTTCTTCTCAACAAGTGTCAAATAGTCTACATCACATTGGACCTAGATAAGAATCTATATTGATTTTAAAATTTGCTCCCCGTTGTAGATATGTGTTTGACTTTATTTAAACGCGAGGCGCGTGCTCTGGCAGAAGAAATTGGCTATCCGAGACCCCTCGTGTCTCGGTTAGCACGTTAAGCTGTTGCTCCCGCTGTCATTCGTAGACCTTACACAGTCGTTACGTGTATTCAGCTGCAAGCGGTTAGACTGGAAGCTGACCCCAATATAGTTGGGAAAGGGCTAGGCAGATTGGTTAGCCTAAGTAACGACTAGTAAGAACAACAGCACTGTTTTCTATAAAACCTATTGTAATTTATGTTTTTATTTTTATGAAACAGTCTTTACAAAATGATTAATTAATACGTAAGTATTCTTTAATTTTACAACGCACAAGATAATTATTTTTATTCTTTTAAGCACTTACCTTTATTAATTACTGTGAATGTCTCACAATTCACTACCTAAGCTCCGTTCACAATTAAATACTGATTACAAATGCCATCGAAATAAAATCTAGTACACATAACACTCACTGTAACTACACTACATAAACAAATATTGGTATTGAATAAGGGAGAGTACTACGAATCCAGCTCCCCGTCATTGATCGCTAGCTGTGCCAGTTTATGCAAATGTTTCAATAACGCAGTGCAATGACGTTTCGTTACACTTATGCAGTTAAATAATACGAGCAAAAAGGCAGTTTACTTTAGTGTTATTATCTAACCAAAGAAGGCTGTGTCAAATATTCTTTTTCATGTCTCATACTCGGAAAGTAGTGCTTGTTTGATCCGAATAGCGGGTGGAAAACGCTGCTTCCCACCCTTGGGCGGGAAAGACTCATAGTAATTGCTTTCCTCCCTAGGGCGGGAATGAAATTTAAAAATAGAACTAAATTTAGTTAGGTAGTCAGCTCAGTCAGACATACGACACTATGATTATGTAAATATTTATTATGCTACCCATCAAATCTTATGAATGTGCGTTAATTAGGAGAGTTGGATAAAAAGCTCATATGTTAACGCCATTAAATCTTTCATATTTAGCGCACAAGTTAATAATTTACCTTGAATAAATTCAACATACTTAGGTACGATAATCGCCATTTTGATGTCAGTTGTGGTCGAGGCTAAAAAACATAAAAATTGGGTTTTCGAACATCCTGACTTTACCATATATGGGGCTGTCAATACACATCATTTAATTATTTGACGAATTTATCCATAGTTAAAGGTAAATAAGTAGTGGTAATGAAGTTTTTTTGATATCTAATGTCGAAGTTTCGCGCCAATCGTGTGTGTTTACATTTTTACTTTTCACAAATTTCACACACACAGATGTAGATAAGATTTAAAATGTAACAAATGTTATTGATAATATTATAAACAACACGAAAATGCCCAGGTTTTAACGTAATATTCAAACACAGGTTCAATAATACGTATTACCACTACTCAATTTGTGTTCAAAATCGCCGACCATTATTGTTTTTTTTTTATTGCAATGATGTGTGAAAGCGATTATTCCAAACAATTTTTTTTTTAAATTTCAATTGACTCGAGTAATTAATATGACGAATGTAATCGATATTTGAAAATAAAATAAAATTATTTTAAGGAATAAATACAATAAGCATTGTTTATAATAATGATTTATGCTTTTCTAATATCATTATAATCTCTTGTAATATCATGTCAATAACAGACAGACAATTGGTACCTCATTTACTGAATTTCGCGCCGAAATGCTTCTATAATTGAATTTATATTCGGAATGCGCTCGCTGTTTAAAATGATTTTAATTTATTGGACAATTATTTATTGTGGATTTTATTTTTGATACTTTCTAATAGTTTACTACAGAATTCCCCGTAAACATTTTTTAGGTAGGCTTACCAGAAGTTTTTTTGAGAATGATGATAATTAATTAATTCTATAGATTGGATATTCTGCAAACACTTTACATTTCAATACATTTTGTTAGTTTAAAGAGTTTTTATTCAGTTTCTAAAAATTTTTTTCATATTTTTTATTGCGAGTATCGATTAGGCTGTATGCAAGTTTTGAATCGAAATAAAAAAGTTGGGTGGACGGTCAGCACTAAAAAGTGTCACGTCGCAACACAATTTTTAGTAAATTTTATCAAGATTATCGTGTTTTCTAAGTAATTTATGAAAAATGGTAAAAGTAAGAATGCAGACAGAATGATAATAATACGGGCCCTAGCAAGCGGGAATCTACTACTGTGGCGGTGACGTGGTGTGTTCCATACTTCAAATTTTAAAAAGACTAATAAATAGGTACCTATTATTCATGTAATTATTATCAATAAATATTGTAGAAAAACTACTATTTTTGACTTTCCTTAAATTCGAAATGAAAAGTAGAGTGTTTAACGCGGGTGAAAGTTATCAATTCCCACTCGGACTATAGCCGCCCTCGCTGCGCTCGGGCGTCTAAATGCCTCGTATGGGAATTGATTCCTTCCGACCCTTGTATAACAATCTACTATTTCACACCACCTGCTCGAAAATGTCAAATTATATGTCAAGCAACCTTAACCTAAAGTGAGTCATTAGTGGCCGGGGGCACAGCCGGTCAATAATGTTGTACTGGATTTCATTATGACCCGCTGGTCAATAATGTGATTTGAATTTGGAATCTCACATGCTCAGCTAAATTGACAGTATAGTACTAGCAAACACCCTTTGGTGCCAGAAAGAGGACAGCTATTCTGAAACCCTTACTACGCGTGGATGATATTCTCGGTTTCCTACAAAATCATAACGACTGCTTCTTCATATCGTTGCCATGTTTTCGAAGACATAATATTGTAAGAATAATTAGATAACTACGAACCATTTTTTAAAAGGAATGGAATAACATTAAAACTGGCATTAATAATAACAAATACCGTACCGCGCCGTAATACCGTAATAGTAATTGGCTGTAACATTAGTTAATTTATTTTAAGTAAACTGCGCTAAGATTGCTGTGGATTTTGTGAATAAATAAATAAATAATAAAACCTATCTATACTATAGTCGATTTATCACATTTTACCAAAAATACTCTATTTTTACGAGCGTCTCCAATGACGTTCTAAATTCAAAATGCAAACAGCCCATCATCCAAAACCATTCTACCAGCCCTGTATAAAGCTTAGTTTACACAAACGCCACTTCCATGAGAGTGATATCAATAGACACACACGACAAAACCGTAGAAGATACTTTTTTTTTTGAAAATCGAATTGATCGTGTCTTGGCTACTTATTGGTAGACGTAATAAAGGCTCGAATTTTCGTACTATGGCTATTATTTTCTCACAGTAGGTGTAAAAAGTAGAGTATCCTCCTCTGGGCTAAAGGTGTCTTTGCCTTGGGCTAGCTTGAATCCCTCGCTGCATTCAGGATTCTTGTATTAACTCCCTCGCTTCGCTCGTGAGTTAAACTCTTTAACTCCCTCGCTGCGCTCGGAAGTTAAATCCCGCATCCTTCATTGCGCTCGAGATTCAATATGACGCCCGTGACATAAGACACATCTTTAGCCCCTCGGTGCATAATCTACTATTAAAAACTGTAAAAAATTCCGACAAATAAATTCAAATGTTTTTGAATCACAATAACAATCAAGGTAATCTTCAATTATAATATACGATATAGAAGTGTGAGGAACGGAGTGTATAGTTCCTCCCGACCAGACGGGTGTGGCGCCTGGTGGGCTACTGCCGGGCGATTGGTGTTGAGACGTTGTATATATGCTAGTCGCACGGTAAACTCTGCTTGCGCGATGCAGGATTTTGCGTGACGTCACAGACTTTAAAAAAAAGTTTTAGTTGTAGAATAAATCCACATTGGCTTTTAAACTTCTCTTCTCTCTGTAATATAACTTTAAAAGTATGAGAAACGAGACATTTTATCTTTTCATTAATACAATGTTTCTATTATTGACTTTTCACATTATAAACCGGGGAAATTACGCCAAATATTAGGCTTAGTTACTTTTTATTAATTTAAAACAATGGCTTTTTTTATCTAACGTGTAGGGTATGAACAGGGGAGTATGTTAATAAATGTATACCGCGTTTTTTTTTTTTTAAGAAAATATCTAATCGTAAGTAATCTGAGTGAGGGGCCCGTGGCACAGGTCGCTCGATCAGGTTAAGCTACGCTTGCCGCGGTTGGTCTGTGGATGGGTGACCACCTTTACATACCGATACCCCTCCGTGCCGGGTCCGTGGCTTAGGCCCCCAGTGGTCGACGCACCTGTGGCCGACGCCCCCGATACGATTAATTTATATCTTTTTTTTTGTGCTTTTTCACTTAGTACAGTAAATGAGAAAAGTGTTTCACCCTATTAATAAAGTATTTTTCCTTGCTAAACAAAAGTTATCTATCAAATAGCAGAGAGAATAGATCGCCACTTAACCTTATCCTTACACACCTTTTTCCCCATTAGAAGCATATTTATTATGTGCAAACATCCAAAAAATCAAAAAGACTTCATATAAAATGTTAGTGAATGTATAATATATAAGATATATAAATAAATAATGAAAAATAACTAAGACTTTAATTTTTAAAAATTACAAAACGTTTTGAAAAAATAAATATAATTACGATTTAATGTTATGCATATACTTACAATCAATATTAAGTACATTTAATATTTTTGTAAAACAATTTTTGTGCCTGACAGTACATTTGATCAAAAATTACTTTGAATTAAATTAATCGTATCGGGGGCGTCGGCCACAGGTGCGTCGACCACTGGGGGCCTAAGCCACGGACCCTCCGTGCCTCGGAAATCACGTGGTCCCGGCTGTCATTCGTGGATCTTTGACAGTCACAAGCCCGAAAGTCTGACAACCAGTCTTACCAAGGGGTATCGTATTGCCCAGTAACTTGGTGGTGGAGGTCAGATAGGCAGTCGCTCCATGTAAAATACTGGTATTCAGCTCATCAGCCGCATCCGGTTAAACTGGAAGCCGACCCCAACATAGCTGGAAAAAGGATAGGCAGAAGATGACATACATAATCTGCGTTCGCGATTTAATTGCCAAAAAATGGAAAAATAACTTTAATTCCTACACAGTAAAGTTCACTTTACAACTTCAAAAACAATTATAACTTTCTCAATGTGCTAGTCACTCTGAAACCAACTTAATTACCATTGAAATAAAGTTGATATTTGTTTAACTTTAAAGAACATCAATTGTCAACATAAATTTGAATAGACCTTAAGGAAACTCACGCCTTCTTCACATGGGGTTAGGCAGAAACCACAGAACGACACCTGCTACGATCCTTACATACATCTTTTGCCTCATTTACGTTCATACATCTGATCGTACACGTAAGGTCTATTCTACGTTTTCAATTTAGATTATTTCAAGTTAAACAAATATCAAATTTATTTCAGTGGTAGTTAAGTTGATTTCACAGTGACTAGCATACTGTTTGAAGTTGTAAACTGAACTTTATTTGTAGGAATTAAAGTTATTTTTCCGATAACTCATATTTATTTACATGTTTGGCAAGTTAGTCGCGAACGTAAATTATGTGCACTTTTTCTTTCATTTTATTTGGTAGAAAAACAGACATGTTTGTATGGAGTATTTGTCGAAGAGAAGGTATTACAAATAGGTCAGCAAATTAAATATTTTCGTTCACAGAAATCCTCGAATTCTTCAAGCAAAAATATTAACAGCTGATTTTTCACTATCCAATAAAAAAAAATTAACATATTGTTCCTACACCTATAATAGTACACCTACATTTCGCCAGTTACGTTTAAGTCAGTTATTTACCTACAATCCGCTCTGAAGTAGGCAACAAATCACTGCGCAGTAGTTAATCGTATGAATAAAGCAGCTGGCAGCGCGCATGCGCGGCTAGCGAAATGCCTAGCTTCAGAGGGGCAAAGTTATTTGACGCGAACTGTATATGGGGCGAGCCTATATTGGGAGCTGTTCATTTATTACGTGAGAAGGTTTGAGGGGGGAGGGAGGGGTCTAGATTGTTCTTACGTAAGATCACAAAGGTAAGCAAAAATTTGAAGTTTTTTTTTTTTTTTATTCGTTTTATTTGCAATTTTGGTAGATACTGATCTTACGTAATGTTGAAAGGGGGGGGGGTTCATCCAAGTCTTGTTTTTTCTTACGTGGGGTTGTGGGAGGGGTCTAGATCGTTCTTACGTAAGATCTTAATTTTGTTATGATGTACTTTAATTTTGTTATGATCATATAATATTTCCATTTTAATTTTTATTATTGATTATACAAGTGCTGTGCACGCCTATAAGTGACAAATTCACCGCAAAGCTGTTGATATAGAATATATTTAATGTAATGATTTAGTGAATAAGTCGTTGGTGTGTCAATAAATAAATAAATAAATCACAAAGGTAAGCAAAAGTTCTAAGTTTTAAATTTTTTTTATACTTTTTCTTTGCAATTTTGGTAGATACTGATCTTACGTAAGGTTGAAAAGGGGAGGGGGTTCATCTAAGCCTTATTTTTTTTTTAGGTCGGAAAGTGGTCACAACAGCCCCTTGCCATCAACGGGGGACTAATCTAGACTCCGGGCTGCTCCTGAGAAATTCCAGATAGAAAAACCCAATAACACTTTTACCCGACCTGGGAATCGGACCCAGGACCTCATGCTCAGCAGTAGCACAATGCGACTACTACGTCAACGAGGCGGTCACCTATCATAAGTTCGAAAAATATTTGACCGGATATCATTTCACCTAAAACATTTTCAACTATTTTCATTTCGTTTTTTTTTAACTTCATCGAAGTCACGTCTACCACTGTATCAATTGACCTATTATCAATTTGGTTTTTTTCGATACTCCGACGTTTCATTTGGTCGAAAAACTTTTTACCGAAGTTACACTTAGCCGAAATAAAATTTGTTCAAAGTATTATGTTCCCGAACATTCATTATAGCACTGTTTTAATTACCATATTTTAATTTCACCAAACGCCTAGAAAGTTTGTGCACACTGTTTCATCTATTATTTTTGTGGTCCCAGTAAGAAGCATGCAATCAAGGATGCTTGTTTCAAGCATGCAGCATGCAAGCAGGCATGCAAAATGTAGCAAGCATTGTTTCTGTCACGGCGCCGGCGCTGCGGGGTTTGGGTGGACGTGAGCTTAAATTACACTCTAGGGGTAGGGCGGACAAGACTGCGTGAGTCAGTTTTGCAGCGATTCGTTTTTCTCACAAAAGTTTGTATTTTTTTGACACTATTTGAATTTAATATTGAAAATTAATGGACTTGTCTGTGTGGTGCCGGACTTAAAGAATTGCACCACCCCTTACTTCCCGTGGGTGTCGTAAAAGGCGACTAAGGGTCTTACCGGAGAATGGGCAGCAGCGTTCTCTATTTATTCCACCATCATACCATACTGCGATCGCCAACCCGCCTGCCAAGCGTGGCGATTATGGCAAACCCCCCCCAAAATTGGTGGAGGCCTATGTCCAGCAGTGGACGTCTATCGGCTGAAACGACGACGACGACGATTGAAAATGCTGCCAAATAACCGGCTATATATTTGTGACCAATTAGTATTCCGTAAAAGTTTGTTTCGGTGTGGTGAAAATATGGGAAATAAATCATTTGGCAAATGAAACAAGTTCACAAGAGGCTTCGGCCAATAGTACAAAGTTATTTTGTGAATCGGCGAAATATAGTTCGGTAAAATGATACCTATGACACATGATACTTCGATGATCTAAAAATATGTCAAATACTGCTTATAGAAAAAAAACGTCAGTCAATAGTTTTCGGTAAAATGAAATTCAAACAAAAAAATTTTGGAAAAGTATTCGTTTCCCCAACGAGGCAGACCACAATAAAATAAAAAAGGAATATTAAAGTAGGTAGTCGTGACCAAAAATACTACATTAACAACTTTTCCATTATTTAATAAAGTTCTGTTTTAGTCATAAATACATTGTTTATGCATAAAATTAACAAAATCAAAAACCTATGTTTTCTTTGAGGATATCCAAAAGAATAATTTCGATGAGTTCGTTGACCTCAGCCTGAAAAAAATAAATCAATTTTAATTACTTACACCTTATTTATAGTTCGTTGTTTCATGGACAACCTCAACAAAGAGATGAAGAATACGCTTTTTTTAAATAAATGAGCCTTTAAAACTGAATAGGTTTCTAATGGCCATGCTTTAATGTAAATAAATGAGCATCTTAAAACATTTTTACTTTCTAAAAATATAAATTATTTGAAGCTCACAAAAAGAGGCGCATTTATTTTAATAGAGTATCAATAAATATTTTTGGAGGGAGAGGGGCCCGTGGCTAAATAATAACAGCCGCACAAGTCGATCGATCAGGTTAAGCTATGCTTGCCGCGGTTGGTCTGTGAATAGGTGACCATGATCATCTTTACATACCGAGACCCCTCCGTGCCTCGGAAAGCACGTTGAGCGGCTGGTCCCGGCCGTCATTCGTGGATCTTTGACAGTCGTTACGGGTAGTTCGGTAGCCCGAAAGTCTGACAACCAGTCTTACCAAGGGGTATCATATTACTCAGCAACTGGGTTGTGGAGGTCAGACAGGCAGTCGCTCCATGTAGAATACTGGTATTCAGCTGCATCCAGTTAGACTGGAAGCTGACCTCAACATAGTTGGGAAAAGGCTAGGCAGATGATTAAATATTTTTTGGAAATCAAAATGGGAGTTGTTTGGGGTTCGATTAAACGTAAGAGCAGAGAATGTCTATAAAAAACAATTTTTACATAATGTCACTCTATTTTCCCCCAAGGGATTTTTTTTAGCCTATATTGTGTCCCAATCCTGGGCAAATGCCCTCTTTTTCCTTCCAAACCTCGATATCTTGTGCGATCTCTGGCCTTGATGACCCTGCAAACCTTATCATCTACATAAAACCCCGAAGGGTTAAGAGCGTTCATCCCGCGCGGCCTGGCAACGTCGCATTACTAGTGGTTTTTCGTTATTATTGTATTACTAGTGGTCGCATTACTAGTGGTTTTTCGTTATTATTATATATGCTTACAGGACCTAAACACAAACAACGCAAGTTTTAGATACAATAGGAGTATATGATCGACTATAGTAAACAAAATCAGAAAAATATATGATATTCTTCAGGATATATGCTAGTTAGATAGTGTGTTGAAAACATAATACAACTAATTTGATACGTTAGAAAAAAATCATGAAGATACCTCTAAAAACTTTCTTTTTGCAATAAAAACCATACTAATATACATTCAATCATTCTGATTTTATGTCAGATTATTCTACCAGCGACATACTAAAATACTAGTTTTTTATATTTTTTAGTACAAACAACAGATTTTTTGTTATTAAATAATTGCTTCATATTTTGCAATAAATAACCAACCAGTATAATGTCATCGCGCTTCTATTTCTTTTATATGCAGTCCGACAGTGACCGCGCTCTAGGTCATGTAAGCCCCTAAAATTTAAACCAAAGTACTATTTTTGCAGCCAATTATTATATCGTTGGTATATAAACCTACATATACTAATTTCTTTCAAACAATAACTTACGCTGTGATCTTGAAGGATAGCTGGGACCGTTTGGCTGATGAACTCGTTTATCTGTTGGGAATAGTTGATACCCTGGATGGCCAGCCTGATGTTGGACTGTCAAAGAAAGGCATTACAAATTAATTTAGCATAACCACCGACGGCCGCCATGGCCCACGCACAATGGTCCATTGAAGGACTAAGTGCGGAAACCAAACCTATAACATGGACAACATAGATAGAATTAATTTAGCGTAGAAAGGTAAAGTTGCTGGTTGCATTTGATAAGATAACCAAACTCCGCGAATATTTTTTTATGTAAAACTTTGCATAAAAAGTAAGTAAGAACATTGCTCACTAAAACCTGACTTAATTTTGGAAATGAATCTATATACTGTCAGGGAAATTAATTGTTAAGCAATTTGCCGTGTTAAAGACATTTTATACAACTGTCAAAGAATGACCGTTGTGATTTGAATAAACGAACAATTTAAGTTGGCAGTCTCAATTCTCTAAACATTTAGCTTCCCTAACTTTAGCGCTAAGAAACTTACGGTAATTAGCCCAAGATTGAAGTCAATGTCGACATCTCTGATTGTGATGCCAGAGATGATCCCAATGTTAACGCGGACCACGCCTCGGACGATCGTGCGACGGACATCAACTCTGGAAGGAATGTAAGAAGAACACTATCTTTCAAACTCTATCATAGTTGTGTATGTATTCATTATTTTGATTGCGGTATACCTATTTATTAAAATTCTAGTGGTATTTATTTTGGTAGTAAGTATGTTTATTTGTATGTACGAGTATGTAAGTAAGTATATTCTCATAATACTTGTTTAGTTTTAATAAGTGAATTGTTTTTAGATTTTATGTATTATTTTTTTGTCTCCTTTACTCTTTCGCACGCTATCTACATCTCTCTATTTATTGTCCTATCGCAGGTATGCTGCGGAAGAGATTTCTTATGAAATAAGCATCGCCTTTGTACTTATTTTTCTGCTCTGTTTTTTTCTTGTCTGTTTTATTGTGTGTGTACAGACTGGCAGCACATCAAGCTACTACAATCTGTCCAATTTCTTTAATAGATTTTCAACTTTATCGCTGAAGCATAAGGTTCAAAGTTGATTGGGAAAATCTGACAGTTTTGGGTAGCTTGATGTGCTGCCGTCTGTACATAAATGGTAAAATAAATCACACTAATATTATGAAGGCGAAAGTTTGTGAGTGTGTGTGTGTGTTTATATGTTTGTTACTTCTTCACACTCAAACGGCTAGACCAATTTTGATAAAATTTGGTATGAAGCTAGCTTACACCCTGGATTAACATATAGGCTACTTTTTATTCCGATATTCCAACGGGTGAAACTTATGCGGGTGAAACCGCGGGGAGCAGCTAGTAAAACCACGCGGGCCCTGTGCGGGTTGGTAGATGAATCACACTAATATTGTAAAGGCGAATGTTTGTGAGTGTGTTTTTATGTTTGTTACTTCTTCACGCACAAACGGCTGAACGGATTTGGATGAAATTTGGCACAAAGATAGTTTATAACCAGGATTAACACATAGGATACTTTATCTTCCGATATTCCTACGGAATCGACACTTATTTGGGTGAAACCGCGGGGCGCAGCTAGTGAAGCATAAATAAAGCGATAAGGCCGCCAATTGTAGTGTATAATAAATTATATATAAATAATGTGTATTGATAAGACAAGGATGGATAAGGATGAGACAAGCAGAATGAACGGTACCCCACAGTCACTAGCAATCACATTCCGAAGAAAACCGAAAGTTGCATCGTCTAAACAGTGCTTACACGACGGTTCAGACGATGCGAGTCATTTGTTGCTTCATTTTTAGGGTTCCATACCTCAAAAAGAAAAACGGAACCCTTATAAGATCTGTTCGTTGTTCGTCTGTCACGACCGTTTTTCTCAGGGACGCGTGGAGTTATCAAGTTGAAATTAATATCAAATACTCAGGGCTGCAATCCCTTGAAGCAGTGAAAAAATCAAACTTCCAAGTCAACGCAATCAAAAGATACTAGCGTTAAAGTTCTGTTTATGCTCCCATATTTTGACACTCGCAAGGGAAGCAAAACCTATACTTTCCGTTGACCTAGAATCATGAAATTTGGCAAGAAGCAATCTCATGTAGCACAAGTAAAGGAAAAAATCCGAAAACCGTGTAATTACATACCTACTAATTTGTACGGAACCCTCGGTGCGCCAGTCCGACTCGCACTTGACCGGTTTTATTGTACAGATGCCAGCACATCAAGCTACTACAATCCGTCAAATTTCTTTGATAGATTTTCAACTTTATCGCTGAAGCTTAAGGTTCAAAGTTGATTGGGAAAATTTGACAGTTTCGGGTAGCTTGATGTACTGGCGTCTGTACTTAACTTAGACAAAGAAAAGTATAGACGGGGGGTAGCTCCATTTAATTTCCAGAAGAAAGGGATAAAGTATTGAGTTATTATAAGTAACAGAAAAGGATAAAGCTGTACTATTTCCGTCTCTCAGTGCGGAACCCTCGGTGCGCCAGTCCGACTCGCACTTGACCGGTTTTATTGTACAGACGCCAGCACATCAAGCTACTACAATCCGTCAAATTTCTTTGATAGATTTTCAACTTTATCGCTGAAGCTTAAGGTTCAAAGTTGATTGGGAAAATTTGACAGTTTCGGGTAGCTTGATGTACTGGCGTCTGTACTTAACTTAGACAAAGAAAAGTATAGACGGGGGGTAGCTCCATTTAATTTCCAGAAGAAAGGGATAAAGTATTGAGTTATTATAAGTAACAGAAAAGGATAAAGCTGTACTATTTCCGTCTCTCAGTGCGTGCCAGTTTTTTCAAGGCAGCTACTTATGTAGCTCACGCTAGTTAGGTTAGTTTTTTGTCTCATGTGTGGCCACGCTACCCAATGCTCTATAGTTTTCTGACTCTAAGGTACTTAAGCTATACCACAGACAAGAAACTTGTATCGTGGAACCATTTCCACGATACAAGTTTCTTGTCTGTGGTATAGCGAGAACCCCATGGTTCTCGTGTAATACTTTCTATTGTTTTTTTTTAAAACAGTTCTCAGATTATTACCTACTAATAAACTATAACATCTGGATTTTAAAAAAACCTTGAGGCTCATTCGTGTCCGTTATCAAAACAAATAATATCGGATGTTTACCTCGAAATCAGAGTAATCAGTCCGATATTGTAATCAGTTAAGTATTAATCGCATATTTTATTGAAACGACATCAATTAAGTTTCGTAATTATGAGATAACATAATAAAGATTTTATGTGACAACATATAAACTACTGTATGTTGTCAGCACCCATCAGATTGTACAAATCACGAATGTATACAAAATTTTTTTAAAAAGAGTAACAACGGTGGAGTTTCTTGCCCATTCTTCTCCATACGAACACTATCTTTTGGAAGGGGCGACAGAATCAATTAAATTTTATTTATTTTAATTTTTGACGTTCAAAAGTGCCTTACAAGTGCCTATTTGAAGAACCCCAGGTAACGGAAACTTTACCTTACCAGGCAAGATCGGAAGATTCTTACTTTTCAATGAAAGAGTGGTAATTACACCTTTCCTACGCGACACATTTTGTTTTCTGACATCCTCGCGAACGAAGTCGCGGGCACAGCTAGTTTGAAATAAATGATTTGACTTTGACATTCAAGGCTCACGCGATGCGATGGTGCGACTTGATTCTAGTAGAGCAATTTGCATTAAGTTTTCATTGAAATTGTTGTACTACTCATAGCTTTTTTTTTTGTTTTTTTTTTTTTTAAATGTGTTTGCTCTTGAGAGTGCACCGCGCTTGGCTGCGGGAACCTTCATTCATCACGGTGGCAGGTATACATCGACGCACAAATCTGTTACCGTGGATTTAGTACATGATTCTGGGTCTTTCTGCACTAAAAATATTTATCGGTAATTTTTTTTTTTTTTCCGTTGCCATACATTTGGACTTCGTAGGTATTACCTACGTAGTCAAAATGTATAGCAAAGCAAATTTTTTTTAACTACCGTGATTCATGAAATGAATCCTTGGTAACAGCCTGCGCGTCGATATCCGTGCCACCCTGTATAATTTTAGCCAAGGTGCAGACGCCAGCACATCCAGCTACCCGAAACTGTCAAATTTTTCCAATCAACTTTGAACCTTATGCTCGAGCGATAAAATGTATACATTGCGAGGTCAGCTAAAACTGGAGCTGCTGCAGCTGCTGCTGCTGCTACTGGCTGCAGCTTGATCTCGTCGTGTACTATAAAAAACTAGTAAAGTGCGAGTCGGACTCGCGCACCGAGGTGAGGGCTCCATACTTCTGCCGGGTCAGCGGGATTGTCAGAAAGGGTTACCGCTGGCCCGGAACATAAAAGGCTAAGAAAGGAACATAGATAGGTTTTAGTCAGTAAGAGTCACTCCCTTCCGCTCCGCCCAGAGCAGGAGGGGTCATTAGATGACTTCCCAAACAAAAAAAAAAAAGGACTCCATACTTTGTAGGTATGTAAATACTCAAATTATTTTTTTTTTGTAATGTAATTAATTACAAATTTACGGTTTTCGGATTTTTTCCTTTACTTCTGCTAGATGACATTGCCAAATTTCATGATTCTAGCTAGGTCAACGGGAAGTCTATACCCTATAGGTTTTGATTCCGGAACATAAACGCCCGTATCTTTTGATTGCGTTGACTTAGAAGTTCGATTTTTTCACTGCTTCACGGGATTGCAGCCCTGAGTATTTGATATTAATTTCAACTTGATAATTCCACGCGTTCCTTTGAAAAAGAGTCTTGACCGACGGACAGGCAGATGGACAACGAAGTGATCTTATGAGGTTTTAGGTACGAAACCCTAGAAAGTAATAAAAAATTTAAAAGTTGTCCCTTTCTTAAGCTTGATGTATTTTTGTCTCCCTGAAGCTGTTTATTCTAGTTGTCTCCGATATCTTACCTGCCATCACCTGCAGCATGAGCTCTTTCCCCGAAGACGGTAACGTCTCCGTTAGCAGTATCTATAAGATTATAATACAAAAATCAGTTACGACCAACACCTAAATAAACTATCATTAAACAAGTCAAGATCAAGCCAAGTCAGGGTCGACAAGTCTCAGATGCAGGTGGTCTGGGGTAATTAGGTAAAGCACGTATCGCACCATTTCTAACCATCGCGATGGTTAGAAATGGTGCGATACGTGATGCATCGGGGCAATTGCGTAACACAATATCAATCGAGTGTGGAACCTAAGATAGAAAGACGCTTGTACGATACGACTACATACAGAAAGCAGAGCTCGTAGAAATCTCTATTCCTAGACAGCACGTTTCGCCGAAAACTTAGTTCATAGAAAACATTGTTTTCTAGATATCTCGGTTCGTAGGAAGCACAGTGGACAGAGATCTCTGTTCATAGAAAAATAATTATCTAGTTGGTTTCTGTGAACCAAGGTATCTGGAAACAGTGGTTTCTATGTACAAAGTTTACAGCAAGAACAGAGATCTCTGTCAACGGTGCTTCCTATAGACCGAGATATCTACGAACAATGTTTTGTATCAACAAAGTTTTCGGCGAAAAGTGCTGTCTAGGAATAGATATTTCTATGAGCTTTCCTTTCTGTATGTAGTTGTATCGTACAAGCGTGTTTCTATCTTAGGTTCCACACCGTTATCAATTGGAATCTTTTTCATTTTGACAGTTCAAAAACATTCATTGCGTTAACCCTTAGTCTGCCGGAACGTAGATCTACGCGAGACACAATGGCTTTTTAATTGTGTCTGTAATTACGGCACAGAAGCGGTTAAACTGTAAATTACTGTTTGATATCATAAACTTACGGCTAGAAAAATGAATGTGAGGCAGTTCGATCTCGAAGTTAAGACGGGACAACAAGAGGCTGTAGTTCATGTCATTGACCACGATGTCGCTCAAACCGGTAACGAGCAGCTCCTCCAGGAAAGCAGCTGCGTTGAAAATCCTGGGAATGATGGAAAAAGTATTAAAACACTGAAAGAACGAAGGATAGGCAGAAATAAAGAAAGAAATTCAGAGAAAGAAAGAAAGGGAGAAATCAATTTGTATTTCTTTTAAACTCTCACAGGAAATTAATAACAAAACATAGAGAACAAGATAACTTGTAAGTACAGTATTTTTATGCCACGAAGTGACACGTGCTTTACTTGTGGTAACCAAGTGCACAGACGCCAGCACATCAAGCTACCTGAAACTGTAAAATTTTCCCAATCAACTTTGATCCTTATGCTTTTTTTTTGTGTGGGAAGTCATCAAATGACCCCTCCCGCTCTGGGCGGAGCGGAGGAAGTGTCACACTCTTAGGCCCGTATTAATAAAACTTCCTCAATGACGTACTCAAGTGCGATATCATTTGATACGCCATTATTGCGATATCAGCATCTCAAGATCATTGCTAATTAATAAACACATGAAAACAGTATCTCAGTTACCAAGATCAGCTCCTCAAGATGCTGTACTTGAGGGCTTGATCTCGTGAACGTTTACGTCACAATGACCGAAGTTTAGAATATCATTCATCACATTTCGTTCTTGTTAAGTCGTAAGATTTATTGAAATACTTTTATTTTGTTAAAATTTTAATGAATAGCGCTGTATCACGTTTTATAGATGTTTTCTACTCAAGAAAGCCATAACTGTATAGTTCGGAAGCGCCCCGAACACACAAACCTCTGTCGGCTCGGTACCGGGTCCCATTGTACCCAAGAATGACGACATACGACACCCTTAATTGATTATGTAAATATTTATTATGCTACCCATCAAATCTTATGAATGTGCGTTGATAAGGAGAGCTGGATAAAAACCTCATAATATGTTCATATTTAGCGCACAAGTTTATTATTTTACCTTGAATAAATTCAAGTTTGTAATTACATACGATACTCGCCATTTTGATGATAGTGGTGGTCGAGGCTAAAAAACATAAAAATTGGGGATTTTGAACATTCTTACTTCTCTACAGGGGCTGTGAATAATACATCATTTCATTATTTGACGAATTAAGCCATAGTTTAAGATAAATAAATAGTGGTAATGAAGTTTTTTGATATCTAATGTCGAAATTTCGCGCCAATGGTCGTTACTTTTCACAAATTTTACACACACAGTTAAAGATAAGATTTAAAATGGGACAAATATTATTGAAAATATTGTGAACAACACGAAAATGCCCAGGTCTTATATTCAAACACAGGTCCAATAACACGTATTAATCATTACCACTACCTACTCAATTTGTGTTCAAAATCGCCGACCATTATTGTTTTTTTTTATTGCAATGATGTGCGAAAGCGATTATTCCAAACTATTATTTTTTTTAATTTCGATTGATAATATGACGAATGTAATCGATACTTGGAAATAAAATAAAATTATTTTAAGCAGTAAATACAATAAGCATGCTTATTGTATAAGCATTGTTTATAATTTTATTATGATTCATGCTTTTCTAATGTCATTTCAGTAGTTTTTTGGACATTATATTGAAACAGTCATATCAGACAGGCCATAGACCTCATTTTTTATTGAATTTCGCGCCGAAATGTTTCTAATATTTGAATTTGTATTCGGAATGCGCTCGCTGTTTAAAATGATTTTAATTTACTGGACAATTATTATTTATTGTGGATTTTATTTTTGATACTTTCTAATGCGAGTAGTTTTCTACAGATTTTTTAGGTAGGTCTTGTAAAATTTTGTTTGAGAATGATGTTAAATAATTATATAAATTGGGTATTCTGCTAACACTTTCAATACTTTTTGACCTTTTTGCTAGTTATAAGAGTTTTTATTCGGTTTCTAAATTTTTCATTTTTTTTTTATTGCGAGTATCGATTAGGCTGTATGCAAGTTTTGAATCGAAATAAGAAAGTTGGGTGGACGGTCAGCACTAAAAAGTGTAACGTCGCAACACAATTTTTGGTAATTTTTATCAAGATTTGATCGTGTATTTTATGCACTTTATGTATGAAATATGGTAAAAGTAAGAATGCAGACAGAATGCCAATATCTTTATTTTTCCTTTTGCATATTTTCAGTAAGAGAATAGGTTGTTCATGCATATTTTCACTGAATTGGTCTACTTTTCGGATAGGTGTGTAGCAATACCAATTTTATACAACTTTCGCAGTAGACTAACGCAGTTTGAACGACCTCAACATATAAATAAATTAGGTATAGATTTTTGGTAAACGATATCGCAAAGACCATAAAATACACACACACAGAACTCTGTTTCATCATAATAATTAATCTCATCCAAAATATTTTCAAACTCCGTGTTTCGCGGTACTAATCACGACCTCAAGTCACGGACCGCCTACACTCAGGTTTTAGCATCTTGAGTACACGCACCTATTGTATACTTAAGTGTCAAGTTTCATTTATTAATCAGTCCATCACTCGGCTGATATCGTAAACCCAAACCGTAGCTTGAGAACGTCAAATAATATGTTTATTAATACGATCATGACCTCAAGATCGATACCAAGTGCGAGCTCTTGGACTGAGTGACGTTTATTAATACGGGCCCTACTGACTAAAACCCACCCGTTCCTTAGCTCTTTATGTTTCGGGCCAGCGGTAATCCTTTCGGACAATCCCGCTGACCTGATCCTTATGCTTTAGCGATAAAGTTGAAAATCTGTTAAAGAAATTTGACAGACAATCTGCCAAATTTCTATTAGCAGCTCGATGTGCTAGCGTCTGTACAAACACGCTGTGCATGTGTGTGTAAGCGCAGGAGCTCTCGGTATCGTCCGAGACAATGGCAAAGTCAGAACACACTACTCGTTTTCACGCACACACTCACAGCGTGTGTGTGCACGTGGCACTACAAGTAGAGCGCGCGTCTCTTCGTGATATAAAAAGCTATACGTAGCTAAAATGGGCCTGTATCTCAGCATAAGGAACATACGTAGTGGATCTTCGTACTGCCCGTAAAGTGAAGAGAGTCTATTAACATTATTCAACCACTAAAGATTTGGAAGGATAAGAATTTCCTGAAGGAAAAACCAAAATGATAACATTCGCTGTTGCCCGCGACTTCATCTGTGTGTATTCTATCCATACTGCGAAAATATGTCTGTCTGTATTTTACCTCTTCACGCTTAAACCGATGAACCGATTTAGATGAAATTTGGTATAGAGATAGTTTGAGTCCCAGGGAAGGACAGGATAATTTTTATCCCGATATTCCCAGAGGATCGATACTTGGGCGGGTGAAACCGCGGGGCGCTGCTAGTATTCATATATTTTATACAAATATCCAGGATAAAATGTCACTTATGTTGTTTTCTAAAACCTAACGATTAGTTCAGTTGTTTAGGCGTGAAAAACAGACAAACAGACAAATACAGCTTTGCATTTATAATATTAGTACAGATTGACGTTTATTATATTTTTGACATTTATATATTTTTGACATTTACTTATATATTTTTGACGTTTATATATTTTTGACATTTATATATTTTTGACGTTTATATATTTTTGACATTTATATATTTTTGACGTTTATACATTTTTGACGTTTATATGATTGACGTTTGACGTACGTAAATCACTTACACAGGTACAGGAAGCCCGTAGGCAAAATGCTCCTTCTCCATGTAGAAGGGATCGAATCCCTCATTTCTGATTGTTTGGCTGATATCCTCAATAGCTTCTATGATCTGATTCTCGATCGGTCCGGTAATCAATCTGGAGTCCCCCGTCGCTACTGGACCTGAATATTTTAGACATGAGCATCATTTAGCCATTATTGTAGGTTATTTTCAAACTGAACAACTTTCAATGTGGTACCCAAATTAAATCACACTAATATTATAAAGGCGAAAGTTTGTGAGTGTGTGTGTGTGTTTATATGTTTGTTACTTCTTCACGCTCAAATGGCTGGACCAATTTTGATACAATTTTGTATGGAGGTAGCTGACACCCTGGTTGTTCAACTTTTCATACTGTATGTTGTGTTTACTTTTTTATGAGAATACTAGCTGCGCCCCGCGGTTCCACCCGCTTTAATGTCAAACCCGTGGGCATATCGGGATAAAAAGTAGCCTATACGTTAAACCAGGGTGACAGCTACCTCCATACAAAAATGTATCAAAATAGGTCCAGACGTTTGAGCGTGAAGAAGTATCAAACATATAAAAAAACACACACTCACAAACTTTCGCTTTTATTACATTAGTGTGATGTTTTTTTCAGGAATCGGATTAAGTTTTAAAAAAAAAGTCGGTCAATTTGATGACTAGAATTACCCGTTTAACTATTTATATTACAGATGACTGAATTAACAGTCAATAATATGTATTTTTCCATGCGTCCCATAAAGTTACTGATTTTATCTCTTTTCCTTGATTTATAAAACCAATACGGCCTTATTACAAAACAATGTTTTCGTGGTTTATACCATCGAGCCAGTATATAGAATAATAATGTTACGTTGAGTGAAATGCAGTTATATAGGTATGAGCAAAACTACGTACAAAACTGACACCTTAGGCCTTAGGGTAAGCGCACACGAGTCACCGGCCACAATTACTGGTGGTTGTCGCCTCTTGCTGCGGTGTTGAATATTGCTGTAGCGGGTGACCGCCAACTATAAGCCCCGCACGTTGATATTGCGACTGGCGGCCATCTTAGTGACGTAGTCGAACTGTCAGTACCGGTTAGCGCTTACGTGTATGTGCGGTGTATGACGTCAAAATGACGTCACGCAGCTGTTATTGTGACAAGGTTCCATCGCAATATCAACGTGCGGGGCTTATACAACATATACGTGGACAACGAATCCATAAAAACGTATGAAAAAGTATGTGAACTGCTTGCAGCTGGGTTGCTGTCGCCGGTAGCTCGTTTGGGCATAGCCTTAGTCCGGTAATATGTTGTCAGTTTTGTATTAAGAACTTTACGGTATTCTGAACAAAAATTCAAATTCGAATATGGCTCGAATGTTTTAATCTGGGTCTGAAGATAATCCTTGTTTTATAATTAAAAAAAGATTGCAGGTATATTATATTATTACATAGGTAATATAAAGGTAGATTTTATAATAACCATCCAAATTGTTACTGGGTGTTCTACCTATAAATATGAACAACTTTCACTATTGGACCAACTCTGAAAACACGAAAAAAAATCAGCTGTTTCAGTCATTGTGGTCATTAAACAGCTGATTTTATCCCATAGTACGAGTTGTTCATAATGATGAGTATAATGACCTATTAAGAGGTTGCTAATGTTTTACCAATAACCCTGTATATTATATTCTATTGTACTAAATACAGCGACCCTTGCGGTTTGACTGTCAAGAAAACAAATTCAAAGCATGATTTACCTGGTTCGAAGGACGGTTCGGGTACTACGGAAGCACAGATGCCCGCAACGAGGAGAGTGAGAGCAAGAACGGTTCTCATTTTGATTTATTTTCTGGAAAGGAAAAATATGTAATTGTGAAAAATTGTTGATGCAAAGCTTGACTTACACACATTCAGCCTATAATGTTCTCGGTGAGAGGGAGACGGCCCTAATCCGCTCCGGAAACGCTGCGTACGACTCGTCGGGATATCAACCAAGTGCGGATGGTACGCTGCAGTACGTCTGGTTGTCCGGTGGTAACAGAGCGATGGTGGGATCAGGTTGTGGAGCTTTTGCGCACACTCTCCGATGTACAGTCTGTAGAAGACCGACAGGCAAGCAACATTAGCTTCATCCTTCTGACTATCGGACTGCTTGATATTTCAAGTAGTGCCTTTATGGAGCATATTCGTCATATACGATTCCCACTGCTCTGCTGGGACACAGGCCTCCTCTCTTCGGGAGGAAGTGGGGTGTAATCTACCACGTGGGCCCAGTGCGGGTTGGCAGAAGTAACATGTCTTCGAACGTTTGGTTCTAGGACATGCCGGTTTCCTCACGATGTTTTCCTTCACCGTATGAGAGCAGTGGTGATGAAATTGACTACACAAAGAAAAGCGCCTGTCTGGGTTTGAACCCACGACCTACAAACTTGGAAGTCGGAGCCGTCGCCGCTGGGCCACCACTGCTCCCTGCATACAGTTTAATAAATATATATGACACAGACAAGAAATACACGAAAAAATACGAAGCCTTCTATAGCACTCACACACATCATCATCATCTGCCTAGCCTTTTCCCAACTATGTTGGGGTCGGCTTCCAGTCTAACCGGATGCAGCTGAATACCAGTATTTTACAGTAAAGTAAAGTAAAAAAGTAGTAAAGTAATAAGTAGTAAAGCACACACACACAACAAACTTAATTTGCAAGCACACTTAATTTTTTATAGAAAAACGTCTTGACGTAATAAAACTGACTTACCTTACAGTCGATCAAATTATACTGTTACAAAAACTATCCATTATATTTATGACATTTAAAAAATATACCTATATAAGTACTTACGATAAACGTATCTAGATAGTCAAATAAGTAGTTAATCATTAGTAAGTAATCAGTTTAAATTGCAAGCGTACTGATTGGGAAGGATTAATTAATTAATCTCTAAATTGTTTACATTTTTCTCCAATTATCACAATTTCAACGATCACGCAGGTGTCCGTCCGGTCGAAAGATTGAGAAATATGTTACGGGCTAACTGCATAAGTCTCGATCATCATCATCTGCCTAGCCTTTTCCCAACTATGTTGGGTTCGGCTTCCAGTCTAACCGGATGCAGCTAAATACCAGTATTTTACATGGAGCGACTGCCTATCTGACCTCCACAGCTCAGTTACTGGGTAATACGATACCCCTTGGTAAGACTGAAGCCTCGTCCCCACTAGGAACATTTGTCGAGCGACATGTGTCCCCAGAGACATGGGGCGATGTCGGGCGACGTCGGACGACATCGCCATGACATTGTTGAAACTGTTCCTTGTCGCACAGTCGATGAAAAGTAGTGACAAGGAACAGTTTCAACAATGCGATGTCGTCCGACGTCGCCCGACATCGCCCGATGTCTCCGGGGACACATGTCGCTCGACAAATGTTCCTAGTGGGGACGAGGCTTGATTGTCAGACTTTCGGGCTTCTGACTACCCGTAACGACTGCCAAAGATCCACGAATGTCAGTCTCATAAGTCCGCATAGGTCTCGACCCCGTGGGAATATCAGGATGAAAAGTATCTTAAATCCTAAACCATATCATGGTCTACCCATGTGCCAAACTTCATTCAAATCCGGTTACCGTGACAGCGTAATCAACTGAAATAAAAGGTATAAGGTTTGACAGAAAAGTAGCTTGGGTTGTAGAAAACAACAGTAACATTTTATCCTGGATATTTTTATAAAATATATGAATACCTATAGAATACACGCAGGCGAGTGTTATCATTTTGGTTTTTCCTTAAGGAAATTCTTATCCATTCAAATCTTTAGTCGTCTTCACTTTACGGGCAGTATGAAGTTCTACTACGTATGTTCCTATATGCTGAGATACATGCCCATTTTAGCTACTTATAGCTTTTTATATCACGAAGAGACGCGCGCTCTACTTGTGGTACTATGTGTACAAACACGCTGTGAATGTGTGTGTAAGCGCAGGAGCTCTCGGTACTGTCCGAGACAATGGCAAAGTCAGAAGTGTGTCTGGGTGTGCTTACGCTACTCGTCTAACAAACAACAACAAAAAAAATATAATAAAATTATAATATTACTAGTGGTAGTTGTGGTGTAGTGGCGTGTGTAGTGATTAATGTTATAGTATAACTAGCTGCGCCCCGCGGTTACACCCGCATAAGTTTCGATCCCGTGGGAATATCGGGATAAAAAGTAGCCTATATGTTAACCCAGGGTGTCAGCTACCTCCATACCAAATTTTATCAAAATTGGTCAAGCCGTTTGAGCGTGAAGAAGTAATAAACATATAAACACACACGCGCACACAAACTTTCGCCTTTATAATATTAGTGTGATATTAGTTTAGATCAGCGTTTCATATTTGGTACCGGGCCATCAAAATAAAATATCGGATCGCAGTATTCCCGTCTTGTTTTATAAAATAATACCACAGTATTACAGTAATACTGTGATAATACTATCGATCGACGCATCGTAAGTACACGTTAGATTAATCTTTAAGAATATTTTCCAATAGACAGCAACGACAAACAAATAATGTGCAGTGTGCGTGTGTGTGTGTGTGAGGGTGTGTGGGGGTGCGTGTGTGTGTGTGTCAACTTGCATTTTAAAGGCACTTTTGACGTTTCAAAATGAAGTGGTCTTTAGCGGAGACCACGACTTGACGGTTGAACTTCTGGTCGCCAGCTTGATTGCTGAGCACGGGTTCCTAGGTTGTTTTCAATTGCTAGATCGGTAAAAATGGTTTTGGGTTTCTATATTTGAAAATCCAAACACATTTGTGTATATGTGTAGGCTTGCCAAGCACGTTAAGCCGTTGGTTCCGGCTGTCATTCGTCTTTGACAGTCGTTACGGGTAGTCAGAAGCCCGAAAGTCTGACAACCAGTCTTACCAAGGGGTATTATCCAGTAACTGGGTTGTGAAGGTCAGATAGGCAATCGCTCCTTGTAAAATACTGGTATTCAGCTGCATCTGGTTAGCCTGGAAGTCGACCCCAACGGAAAAGGCTAGGCAGATGATGATGATGTGTAGGCTTACCATACATAAAATTCGTCACGTAACATACAAGGTCAAATTAAATTAGCTAGCAAAACTCTACAACTCTACGAATCATAATCAGCCTATATTGTTCCCACTGTTGGGACACAGGCCTCCTCTCTTCGAGAAGAAGTGGGGTATAACCTGTCACGCGGGCTCAGTGCGGGTTGGTAGTTGTCACAAGTCCTCGAATTTTTGGTTCTAGGACATGCCGGTTTCCTCACGATGTTTTCCTTCACCGTTTTGAGAGCAGTGGTGATGAAATAATTTACACAAAGTAATGCGCCTGTCTGGGTTCGAACCTACGACCTAGAACTCGTAAGTCGCGGCCATTACTTCTGGGCCAGTACTGCTCTCATGACGATCACGTCAGGACAGCACACGAGCACACGAGCACGCAGTCACGAGGGTATACAGATTCAGTATTGGGATATACCCAATACTGAAAAATATTCTATAAGAAAAATATAAAAAAAGAAATTTCTAAAGAGAAATATTCTATATACTTTTCCCTGCCAACCCGTTCGAGGAATACAGGCGTGATGTTACGATTTTGATGATGACATTGAATATTCAGTTATTTCTATAATATACTAAGCCAAAGTGCGCCAAAAGCCAAAGCCAAAAGCCAAAGCAGCAGCTGCAGCTTTGGCAGTGAGCCAAAGTGTGTGTATAGTGTGTGTGTGTTATGTGCCTGAGGCATTAAGTCCGTCTTTGTACCTTTTTGTGTGAAAAGTTTAATAAATAAATATATATGTTACAAACACAGGGAGCCTCCCAGGAGACTGCGCATCAGCGGAAGCAGTGACGTGACCGCCAATATATTCTATTTTTGATTAAGTACATAATGTACAGACTTTATTTCCTCTGATTGGTTCTTGGTTCATGTTTCGTTAATTATTAATTAGTTATTGATTTTATTGCTGATCACATTTATTTTGTGTTTAAATCATATCGATGTATCGAGTTGTATTATTTTTTTAAGTTAGCAACATTGATTGTACGCGCTTATAAAATACCCTGTAACCGTCATTTGCGTCCCTGTTCGCTGTGAAACGCCGAATAAACTACAAGCATTTTGACCCCCCGTGTTATTTCTACACTGCACCTACCGCCAGCCTCAACAGAACCCACCTAAAAGACACTTCTGACACCCACATACATCCCCTTCGTCACATATATATTTCTTATGAAATAAGCATCACCTTTGTACTTTTTTTTTCTGCTCTGTTTTTTTCTTGTCTGTTTATATATGTGTGTACATAACTGGTAAAATAAATACTAAAAAAGATGAAAAAATCGATGAACTTACTTTCACTCGCATCAAACTGGCGCAGAGCATTAACGCGCATGGCGAAAAAGGCGATGGCAATTATGAATTTAATTTTGAACTTACTATTCTGCAGAGATAGAAAATAGTACAAAATATCCAAGTCGGAACCCGCTTGTTAAAATGCAGTGACATTGACGCTCAACATAATCATCTGCCTAGCCTTTTCCCAGCTATGTTGGGGTCGGCTTCCAGTCTAACCGGATCCTGAATACAAGTATTTTACGTTACTGGGTAATACGATACCCCTTGGTAAGACTGGCTGTCAGATTTTCGGGCTTCTGACGAACAGTAACGACTGTCAAAAATCTACTAATGACAGCCGGGACCAATGGCTTAACGTGCTTTCCGAGGCATGGGTCTTTGTATGTAAAGATGGTCACCCATCCACTGGCAAACCGAGGCAAGCGTAACTTAACCTGATCGATCGACCCATCATCATTTCAGCCGAAAGACGTCCACTGCTGGACATAGGCCTCCCCCAAGAGGGGGGTTTGCCATAATCGCCACGCTTGGCAGGCGGGTTGGCGATCGCAGTATGGTATGGTGGTGGAATGCATAGAGAACGCTGCTGCCCATTCTCCGGTACGCCCCTTAGTCACCTTTTACGACACCCACGGGAAGTATGGGGTGGTGCTATTCTTTAAGTCCGGCAACACACAGACAACCCGATCGACCCGTGCTGCTGTTATTACTTAATCGACGCTCAACATGTTAGTATGAATTCAGCACATGATTGTAGACCCATAGCGTAGTTCAATATTTCGTCGGTTAACAAAAAAAATCAGCCGTTTCATAGAATAGTGTAATAATACCTACGAGGTCAAAATGATAATCAATGATAATGAAATCATAATCGTTTATTTGCTAAGGAAATAGGTACATAAAATAAAGGTATTTACAAAACTGTCATCCATGTACAATCTACCTTAAACTAGGCATGCTACAATGAGGAAGATAAAAACATGTCAGTCAAATTAAAAACGTCAAAAAAAAATGATAGAACACACAGAATAGCAATTTTTTTTTTTTATAACTGGCGAAAATTTTCAAAGCAGGGGATTTCACAACCATGTATTGAATCCATTGTAAAGGTTGGGCGTATATCCGGAAATCCAAAATATGATACCCTGTATATCCGGAAATCCAAAATATGATATTCTTAGATACTCCTTCTTCCAACCCACACGGTCCGAGTGACAGTTTATTAAAAAACTGGCCAAGTGCGAGTCGGACTCGCACACGAAGGGTTCCGTACCACAAGGCAAAAACGCCGAAAAAAAACATGTTTGTTGTATGGGAGCCCCCCTTAAATATTTATTTTATTTTAATTTTATTATTAAAGTTAAAATACAACTGAGTATTTTGTGAATATTTCAAGTGCCTACCTGTTGCCATTTTTGATATCGAGCAAACAAGGGCAAAAAAATCGCGTTTGTTGTATGGGAGCCCCCCTTAAATATTTATTTTATTTTGTTTTTAGTATTTGTTGTTATAGCGGCAACAGAAATACATCATGTGTGAAAATTTCAACTGTCTAACTATCGCGGTTCTTGAGATACAGCCTGGTGACAGACAGACAGACAGACGGACAGACAGCGAAGTCTTAGTAATAGGGTCCCGTTTTTACCCTTTGGGTACGGAACCCTAAAAAGGCATGGTGCGCTGTCAACGGGCGCTGATCTGCTTGCTGCTTGGTTTCCGAGTGCAACGGTCGTATTCTAGGCACGTTATAGTGTTGATTAGGGTCGTCTTATATAATTCTTATGCACTTGTTGTTTACCTATGTGCTTACCATACCTTACCTAACAAAACTCTAGCGTAGCAATGAACTACTAACCATATTTTCCTAGCTCGATCTGAATTAATTAGTGGCTAATTAATGTTTAATGTTAACACATGATGGTAGCAACCATTGACATACATAGGTACTAAATTGAGGATTTTTTACTGACAAATCAATACTTATACTTTTGTTTTTATTTTTTTGGTGGGAAATCATCAAATGATTCCTCCCGCTCTGGGCGGAGCGGAAGAAAGTGTCAGACTCTTACTCACTAAAACCCACCCGTGTTCCTTCCTTAGCCCTTTATGTTCCGGGCTAGCGGTAAATCTTTCGGACAATCCCGCTGACCCGGCAGGCTTCGGCCCTAAGGGGCCCCTTCCTTCTAAATCGCGAAAAAAAATCTGCTGTTCCCTACATTTTCGTTCGTATAACTCGTCAAAATGTAGGGAACAGCTGATTTTTTTTTCGCGATTTCAGGTTTGGCCCATAGTAAAAGTTGTTCATAATGATGAGTACAATGACCTCTTAAGAGGTTGTTAATGTTTTACCAATAAAAGCGCAAAAAACTTCATTGCTGACGCTCCTGACCGCAAATATTTGGAATCGCCGAAGTTATTGGCAGCTACATACATACCTATGTATTGTAAGCTTCTGTTAGTTTGGTGTTGCTCTATATATATAGTTCAGTTACTTTTGGAAGAACTACGTTTTTTAAAGGAAGTTGATTAATTTGTTCATCCACATTTAAAAGTTTGCTAAAGGCTTTGTAACAAAGTGAGTACTTATAGATATTAAAAACATAATATACGATAAAAAAATTGTTTATTTACATTAAAACCTAGATCTAGCCTTATCATTATTACGTAACACTATGAGTGAATTTATCCTCTGTCTTAATTAACTGTTAGAAACTACAAATTAGCCTCGATGAGTTCCAGCAGCACTATCTCCAGAAGCATGTTGATTTCTTTCTGCAATGGTGAAAATATACAAATTAGAATATATTCTAAACACAAACAGTTCCGGTAATAAGTGTCTGGGACGCGAAAACTAAACCTCTCAAAAGGAATATGAAATTCAAGACAACTACGGAGCGTATAACTAACTAACTAGCCTGTATTATCCCCCTGCAAGGTAAAGGTGTGTTTAGATTAAGGTATATAAGTATCGGCCTGCGTAGCCTGA
This sequence comes from Mesoligia furuncula, assembly GCA_916614155.1. NCBI lineage: Eukaryota > Metazoa > Arthropoda > Insecta > Lepidoptera > Noctuidae > Mesoligia > Mesoligia furuncula. The sequence goes on from OU744793.1 coordinate 25,489,528, forward strand.
AATAAATAAATAAAAATGGCCTCCCCCTCCCTTTTCCACTCAATTCTGACGAGTAATAAGTCCTTTTGGTAGGATTCAAGCTCGTTTTTATATACGCTTGCTTACGGAACGTATATGAAAACATTGACAACAGACAAAACATTTCGTCGGCTACAGCTGGTTATTAATATTTCATCCGATCAAATTCAATGGTTTATTCTTAGATTCCAAGGAAAACTTCTGCTAGTTTTATTAAAACAAAATACCGTAAATTCCTAAATTAAAGACCAACTAGGTATATGTACTTACATTATGAGCCTTGATGGTGTCAGGAACGAATTTTCCGACGAACTTGTTGAAATCATCGGAGTAGTCCTGGCCCATGACAACCAATTTGGCATCAGACTGAAAGAAAAGGTAATACAATTACGCATCTACAATTACCTACTTAAATATAACTGGTGAAATGTGGGTACACCTCTGCCTAACCTTTCGGGAATTAAAGGCGTGCTATGTTATGTATTATAATAATAGCATAACAATTGTGCTATATAATACCACAAAAAACATGTGGCATTCACAGAAGACGAATCTTCCACCCGAGAGACGACAAAGTAAATGAAAGTATTAATTATGGGAATAAAGCTTGCCTTAATATCTCCCAGCTTAAAGTCGACAGAGATACTGCGGATAGAAATGCCGGAGATGATACCGATGCTGACGCGGACCACGCCAGTCACGCGGATACTCACGACTTCGATTCTGAAAAGGAAAAACAAATTATTGATTTGGCTGACATTGCAAGAAATTAAATATATCTTTTACTACTGATACAATAAACTTCGTCTGCGAGCATACATAGAAAATAGCCTATGCGCTTCTTTCTCCTTCTCTAATTTGACTGAAAGGGGAGCTTAAGACCTGGTCCATGCTCTGTATCTGCCAAATTTCACGGTCGGGTCAACGGCTTAGACGTGAAAAGGTAACTGATAGACAGACCGGCAGAGTTACTTTGGAATTTATAAAATTTACTTCATCCCATTGTCTAAATTATCGTGATAATTCTTGTATTATTACTTACCTTCCAGAGGCGTGAAAGTCGAGTTTGTTGCTGAAGGCAATTCCATCGGCCTTAGCAGAGGCTGAAATAATTAATCACCTTATGAGATACACAAAACTATTTTCAACAAAAAAATATGTGGTACACTTTCTAGACTACCAAAAAAGGGATTTAGAGGAAAAACACTTTTAGTTAAGTTAGTTTCCAGAAAAATAGAATATTTTGAACTAATAAGCATTATATACAGAGAGAAGTGGAAAGAAAGTAGGGAGGCCATCGCCCAACAGTGGGACACCCCAGGCTAATAATAATAATTATTCCAGTAAGAAGCTGCTATGGATTTTGACCATACTTCCGAGATGGTCCTGATAGCCGTGGAAAACCTCTCCACTCCTCATAAGCACCTGAGGACATGTTGCCCCCTTGTCTCTACGACACTACGTGCTAACGAACGTTTCCGGGGACCCTTTATTGAGTGCGCAAATCTATATATAAATTAATTTATATAAAACATTGATCAAGCAAGGGCTTTCCATAGTCCTAAATAACCAGTTCACTGTAGCCACCCAAACCCATAATACTATAATTATCTTTGTTTCCATATCCTGCAATAGTCCTACACCAACCGGGGTTGTCCTTGGGTGCACTTGCATAGTGCGAACAGGGATAATCGTCGGTCTGTGCCTCATTTAATTAAAAATGTCTAACGGGCCTCTGCGAGTTGGCTTCGGCCCCTCGTACGCCTTCCAAAAGTCCGGGACCCCAGGGTCCCGAGAAATATCAAAAGACGTAAAAATAATAATAATAGGCATTATATTGGTTTTGGGTAGTAATATAGTAGTCGAGTTAGCTTACCCACAGAAAAGTGAATAAGAGGCATCTCGACGTCAAAGTTGAGGCGGCTAGTGATAAGGCTATAGCTAACTCTGTGAGTCTTGATATTGCTGAGCCCAGTGCTCAGAATGTCCTCAACTATGGCATCATAGTTAAAGAGACTGAAAATAAAATGTAAAATTAAGTCACCGTTGAATGAAACAAGAATGCAGTTTGAATTCATGTTTCATTAAATAAAAGATTTTGTTAATGGTTATTACCAAATATAAATGTATCAACATTAATAAGTAAGAAAAGAATTTTATAATTTCCCATAACTATAACATGGTCCTTTATTAAAACCGAGCTTTATGGAAAGAAACTAGCAAACTCAAACTACCTGTTTTTGTCATTGGTGATATTTCTAGTTTAGAACTTAAAGTGGTATACATGGATGATTTTCTAGTTACTTACACGGGCACTGGTAATTTGTAGCTGGAGCTTTCTTGCTTGATGTGGAAGGGGTCCAGTCCAGCGTCCTTAATGGCTTGGCTTGCATCATCAATTGCGTTTTCTATTCGTCCGCTGATTAAGCGCTCGTTCGTAAAGTCAACTGAAATCATTAAATTATAATTCATTTTTTTCTAGCCTATATTGTGCTACTGCAGCTCAACGTCAACGTTATTTGTTTTTCTGATATTTTCTATATTATTGGTTAGTATTTACTTCTTTTTAGGGTTCCGTACCACAAAAGGACAAAAACGAAACCCTTATAGGATCACTTTGTTGTCCGTCTGTCTGTCTGTCTGTCTGTCAGACCCATTATCTCAGGATCGCGTATGTATCGAGTTGAAATTAAAACCATATACTCAAGTTTACAGTCCCTTGAAGCTGTGAAGAAATCAAACTTCTACGTTAACGTAAAAAAAAGATGCGGCCGTTTATGCCGCAAAGAACGTCTATTTCAACACTCTCAATGGAATCAAAATCTATAGGGTACTTTCGGATGACCGAAAATCCTGAAATTTGCCAAGAAGCAATGTCATGTAGCATAAGTAAAGGAATAAATCCGAAAACTGTAAATTTGTAGTTACAAAGCTAGCTAGCATTGCATACAGAACCCTCGGTGCGCGAGTCCGACTCGCACTTGACCGGTTTTTTTTTAGTCTTATATTTTTAAATCGAGGAGGTTTTATAACAGCATTTTCTTTTATACTTGCTGAGTTGTGTTAAATTGAACGTTTAAGAAATTCGATTGTTTACAAAATTAAGTCGTACTTACATTGGGTTCTCATTTCCCGCTGTGGTATTGTTGTGGCACTGATGCCAGCGATGAGGAAAGCGAAAGCAAGGATGACTTTCATTTTGATTTAATTTCTTCTGAAAAAACATTTGAACAAGTGCATGTAAATCTTTATCAAAATCATAATATTGATCGTTGATGTTATAGACTCTAAATTAGAAGTTTTCAGTTTACAAGCTGTAACTTATGGAAACATTTGGCCTTTTTACCAACAAAAACTAAAAATCCTGAACATTCAATTCTGATGTTTATATTATACACTTAAACAAAAAGAAAACATAATGATGAGTAATCTTCTTCAGTTACATGTCTTACCTTACGATACTTCTAAAGTTGAATAACATACAATGATAAAACATATCGTATTTATACGATTCGGAAGCAATTGATCCTTAATCGGCGCCATATCAAATTGTCTCATCTTATAGATAATATCTTCTAATTGTTTATTTGAGGCGTATCTTTACAATATAATGAACTCGTGCATTTCAGGGACAGATAAGAATACCCATTTATTTATAGTTAATTAAAACGGTAAAACACCGATTACATTAATTAACATAGAGACAATAATTACGTTCACAATAATATAATATAAAACTAACATAGAACAGTGGGCTCCCTTGCATACTTTCTCTCACAGAACTCCAGACATATAGGCATAATTTTAATCCATTCATCCGCAAACACATCACATTCAGGGTTGGCAACCAGAAGGGCATTCAGCACCTTTAGAGTACGACAGATTGGGTATTCGGCTCTGGCTACAGTTTTGGCTGGCAGTTGCGCAAACAGATTGTGCGGACTCTGACGGTGTCCGATTTATTTGTCCGGCACAAATAGTCCGGACAGTCGATACGTCCCTATAAGATCTTACAGGCTACAGTGAGTTGATCAAGGGGTGGGGGGAAGGGGGGTTGATCATTGTGTCACCCTTTATACAGTTTCTAGATTTATATGTCTGTAATTTATATGGTGTACATAGTAAAGAGTATTCTATTCTATTATAGAATAGAATAGAATACTCTTTACTATGTACAGAGGCCTGTAGAGCCTGTGGGGCCTGTGTGTGGGAGGGGTGTGTAGAGGCCTTGATAGCAAGGCCTCTTCTCACCTCCAATGAGTTAAAGCCCAACGTCCCTAAAAGATAATTGCTAGGCTACATGTACGGAAAGAAATGGTACAACCTTTGGAAGAGGCATCTTAGGAAAGTTTTCTGTACCTTTTCCAGCTTTTCCATTAGTGTTTGGGTCGCGTTATCGGGGTGCCAAACAAATCCCAAACGCCTGAAAGATTCCTTCGCAGAAAACGAAAACAAGAAACGCGATCCTTAAAAGTCAGACAGCGGTCGAAAGTCACTCCCAAATCCCTTCTGTTGGTGACACGAGTAATTACGTTACCACCCAAACTATAGTGATAATGAATTGGCCGCAACCCTCTACCGTATGTCATGACGTAGCACTTGCTTGTATTAAAAATAGTTTGTTCGAAATACTCCACTCATAGATGGTATCGATGTCCCTTTGCAGGACTTTACAATCCTCCTCCGTTCGGATCTGTGCTACTAGCTTAAGGTCGTCAGCATATAGTAGGCATTTTTTAATAGTAATAGCTGTTCGTGTCTTTCTATTAATAAAGTTACACAGGTCAAATACTTAGGTGTTATCTTAGATGAGAGGCTAAGTTGGGAACCCCATATAAGTCTTGTTACGGGTCGCACTAGGAAGCTAATCTGGGTTTTCAAAAAACTAAGGCACGCCGCGGAATTTCCTCTTCTTCGTAACATTTATTATGCTTTAGCTCAATCCATACTTGGATATTGTGTAGGGGTTTGGGGTGGTGCCTGTAAAACCCACATGATGCAATTAGAAAGGGCTCAAAGGTCATTATTGAAAGTAATGACTTTTAAACCCTTTAGATATCCGACTAAACAATTGTATGAAAATTGCGAATTGTTAACAATTAGACAATTATATATATCCCAAATTATATTAAAAAAACACAAGCAAACTCCCTGTGATGTAAATGTGTATAAAAGAAAACGTGTTATTGCTAACGTATGCTTACCTGTCAGATGTCGGACAGCTACGGCTAGACGACAGCAATCATATAGGTCATCCTACTTATACAATAAAATAAACAAAATAATAAACATTCATCCACTTACTGTTCGAGAAACAAAAATGAAAATTAAGAACTGGCTACTTCAATTAAACTACGACCAAACAGAAATGTTATTGCTCACAGATTAATATTCCCTACTACCACATACCTCACCTACATCTAGTATCCATCACACACACACACCCTCACACACACATGCACACACACGCACACACAAACACGTTATCTACGTGCATAAACACAACATGAGTAAACCTAGCCCATAAACTTTTTGATTTATTTCACCTTATTATTTTTCTTTTTATATTTTTTTTTTTTGTTATTCACAATTTGTATCAAGTAGAAAGTGGGAGAGGGCACTGACTTCTGTAATACAGGTTTTTACCTAGCTCAGAAGTCAGGGTTTTCATAGGATTTCTTGTAAAAAGTTTGTGAATAAATTTATTATTATTATTATTATTATTATTTGGCAAACTTAACATTAGTTATGAGGTCATTGACCATGATCAGGAACAGAGGCGACCCTAACACGATAAATGATAAATGATTTATTTTCTGTAAGTAGGTTTTTACAAACACTTTTACACGTCATCATATTTTTTAAACTAGATGTTGTCGGCGTTTCCTATCTGACTACTCTGAGAAGAAAGGCCGAAACAAACTCAGAGGTCACAGTCTCTTTTAAAGTCCAGACAAAATCTTGGTCAGATCGTGTGAAGACCATGTAGATTGATGTCTGAAATGGTCTTTTGAGGAAAGAACCACACAGATTGACATGGATCCCTGACTTACACCCGAGCGAGTATTATAAGGCTTGGATTCGAAGCAACCATGTCTCACAAACAGCTTGCGATCGCGCAGATAGTCCGAAAAGAAGTTAAGAAGACCAGACGATGGGCCCCAGCTTAGTCAAAAGCACATCGTTGTAAACTCTGTCGAATGCTTTCCGGAAATCTAAATATAGAGCCAACCAGTCAATCTGCCCACCGATGTCCAAGCCACGGGATATGTAGTCCACGTGAATCAGCAAATTCGAATTTATGGAGCGACCCGGCCGGAAACCGTGTTGGGCTTCGAATAATGACATAGTCACTTGTTTGAGAATGAAACAGTGGAGTATATGCTAGAAAACCTTGGCAATGGTTGGCATGATAGCGATAAGTCTGTGCTCCTTTACTAATGTTTTATCATTGGTTTTACGGATGGGAGTGACTCGCGAAGTTTTCAATTGCTCAGGGTATACACCGGACTGGAGGGTTAGGTTAAATTCATGACACAGAGGGGCAGCCAAGATGTCATGACATCCCTTAAAGACAAAGGCTGGAATATTGTCAGGGCCAATCGAGTTACAGCGTTTGAGTTTAGCAATCGCCTTAACTATGTCCGGTGGGGTTGAAAAGGGAAGGGGAATGATATCTCACTCACTACTCGCATTAAATTTCCTAGGGTTCAATTCAAGTGAATCGGGCAGAAACACGCTAGCAATGAGCAAATGCCTCGGCCGCTTTGACACCCGAGCATGTCTGACCACCCATAGGCTCTGCTGCAGGGTGGAAATATTATTATAAATGGTAAATTATGATTGCCACTCATATTATCATCTTCCTATCTTTATCCTAACGTATTTTTGGGGTCAACGCAGAAAATCGTCTCAGTATCCATTAGTTCAAAATCAGCCTATATTGTTCCCACTGCCTCCTCTCTGTGGGAGGGATTGGGCCGTAACACACCACCAATGCGGGTTGATATATGTCACATGTCTTCGAATTTTTGGTTCTAGGACATGCCGGTTTCCCCACGATGTTTTCCTTCACTGTATTGATTGTCAGTCCCTAATTCACCATAGCTGATTCAAGGTCTTGCTGTAACAATTTTTTCTACTGCCACGCCTATTTCTGCAGAGATACTCATACATAAATTTCCGGGTTAAAGGTAAAACCAATCTAAGTAGCCGGTTATCAGGAAACAATTAAAAGTTTTTCAAATATTTTCACTGTACATACCGTACGGATATTATAGCTTTATTTAGGAAATACACTTTAAACTGAATGACTAACTAGTTTTAACGTTATTATTGTATGACACAAACAAAATGCGTTTAACACATCGCACCTACGGTGCAAAAACGTCACTTATGCAATTTTTCTCAAAATTGATCTGAGTATGAGAAAAAGTAGCTTATGTACCCCTTTACCTGGTGAGTAATTGTCATTTGTGTAGTGCGTATACTTTCCGCGAGAGGGCAGTGTTTAGTCAAGAAGAACTATACATTTTATTAGGATGTCGAATTTTCAATCGCTTCCCCTGAACAATTACATCATTTGCATAAGTGACGTTTTTGCACCGTAGGTGCGACATGTTTCTAAGCGAGATTAGCTACGAGTGAGTAGGGATGTTTGTTAATTGTATACAGCATGTATCAGAAAGGTGAGGTCATATATCTGGCGGTGGTACAAACCATCAAACTGAACAACTTTCTCGATGTATCCATATTCTTTCAACATCATACTCGCGAAAAAATAATGAATCCACTGTCCCATGCCTACTCGAACCAAATGTTATATACCACGCGACCAATCTCAGACCAACCCGCGGTGCGGGAGATATTACAGTGCACAACTGTGTGCGCAGACCTAGGAGCAGCTTCTCTTCCCTCACTCTCACAGCCCGATGACTGCAATCCGACACGACCGGAGAGAGATCAGGCGCAGGACCAACGGCTTAACGTGCTTTCCGAGGCACGGGGGTATCACACTGCCAACTTCCAAGCTCCGGGCTGTCACTAAGAAATTCCCAATAGAAAAACCCTATAACATTTTGCCCGACCCGGGAATCGAACCCAGAAACCCACGCTCAATAGTCGCGCTTGCGACCACGAGACCAACGGGGCAGTCAAAGAGTTAAGACGCAATAAATCAATATAATATTAAGATCTTTTTTTTATCTGATAGATTGAGATATATTAAGATATACAAAATTAAATATTTGATTGAGAGATATTTATGATAATTTGTTTAATTAATTGCGTGTGAGATTGTGCACGCAAAAAATTAAAGCACTGATGCCAGCAAAGAGAATAGCGAAAAACACTATGGAATTCATTTTGATTTAATTTTATTGACAAGAAATTGTTACACATTAAAATAAAATAATAAAGCATAACTTGTAATGCTTCATTATTTTTTTTTCCTTTAAAGGGTAACATTCTTTTATATTGTTGCGCGCCACAATTAATGCCTGGTACATGGTGACAGTAGTTACCACTAGCACCATCTAGTATCGAGTAGCGGAACTAGTAGTGAAGACCCTTCTAGAAAGGAGACCATTCAGGTTTCATACAAAGTTGGGCCCAAAATCAAAAGTGCCGGCCAGTAAAAAAAAAAGATTCTACCCATTTGGTACTATGGCACCAAAGCGGTAGAACCATCATATTAGCAGCTACATAAGTTTAAGTTCATCTACATCATTCATTTACATGGTCTTCATATAACCTGACCAAGATTATGTCTGGACTTTAAAAGAGACTGTGACCTCTGAGTTTGTTTCGGCCTTTCTTCTCAGAGTAGTCAGATAGGAAACGCCGACTTCATCTAGTTTTTAAAAAAACATGATTGACGTGTAAAAGTGTTTGTACAAACCTACTTACAAAATAAAATCATTTATCATTTATCTAAGTACGCGTATGTACTATACTTATTTAGTGTGTCATTCTCAACTTTTTTGCCGTGACTGTTTATAGGTATGCGGAACAGGGTGTAAAGCTCACTTATACTCTATAGAAAAGGGATGGCAAGCATGTTCATAATATAATTTTTTTTTATATTTGTGGTTGCTATATGATTATCTTTGAAAAAAGTAATTGGAACTGTTTTGTACGTAAATGTAAGTCCCATCTATAATTATAATTAGCTTTCTCTCATTGAGCGGATTTTCTGAACTACCAAAAAGACCCACGGGTACAGTAAGGTTTCTTTGTACCGCTTCTTCACGTGTCATATTGTAACCCGAGTGCAGTGGTACAAAGTCTTGAAGGAAGCAATTGAGTCCATCTTTTAACATTCTCCAGAAAGTAGACTCACTGGTCTTGAATATAACTGCAAGTCGCCTGTTTGATTCGCCTGTGCGCAGTTTAACTAACACGGCTGCCAGTATTTTTTTTATTTGTGTTGTGATTGAGGCTCGGAGTATTTTCAAGAATATCTCTAAACTGTACGTGCGTTCGTCCGATCCAAGTGTGGAATTCTGGGGAGGTCGCATCAGGCGGCGGCCGACACGATGACACGCGGGGTTGCGAAAGTCGAGGAGAGGATCCGGCAGTTGGGTCTCGAGGTGGCATTGCACAAGTCCGAGGCCATGTCGTTTCATGGGCCCCGGAATGCGCCACCATCGGGAGCCCAACTAACGGTAGGAGGGGTTCACATCGGCGTCGAGACGACGATGAAATACCTGGGTCTGGTCCTCGACAGCCGGTGGAACTTCGTCAAGCATTTCCGACGTTTGGCCCTCAAACTGGAACGGGCCGGGACCGCCTTCAAGCGGCTCTTGCTCAACCTGAGGGGGCCAAACGCCTCCTGCCGGAGGCTTTACGCGGAGGTCGTGCGGTCCATGGCCCTATATGGGGCCCCGGTGTGGGCGCGTTCACTGCGGCGGCAAGCCGCCCATTACCTGAACGCGCCCCAGAAGGTTAGGCTTGTCCGGGGCTACCGCACGATCTCGGGCGAGGTGGCAAGCCTCCTCGCCGGACTGCCGCCATGGGATCTGAGGGTATGAGAGGCGCGCGGAGGCACTACGCCGGGGGAAACGGCAAATCGCTGCGGAGCGGACGGATCTCCGGCGCGATCTCATGGCGGCATGGAAAGAGCGACTGTCGCAACCCAGCGCAGGGCACGCCGCGATAGTGGCGATCAGACCCCTCTTTGAGGAGTGGCTAGAGAGGCGCCACTGCGCCCTCACCTACCGTCTGACGCAGGTCCTCACCGGACACGGAAGTTTCGGGAGGCTCCTGCACATCATCAGGCGGGAGGAAACGCCCGGGTGTCACCATTGCCAGGATCGCTCAGAGGACACGGTGGAGCACACGGTGGAGGTCTGCCTCCCGTCCCAGCCACCGCGGGAGACTACCCGGGCGACGGGAGCCGCGTGACGACTCCCGGCCACCGTAGGCGCGGGCCTGCGGGCGGAGAGTAATGGGTAGCTCACCGTTCGATCAGAACCAGGCCCGTGCCGGACGGCGCGTACGTGTTCCACGCGCGCCTCAAAGAGATCTCAGCATCGAGGAGGGGCCCCCTTAGGGCCGAAGCCTGCTGGGTCAGCGGGATTGTCCGAAAGGGTTACCGCTGGCCCGGAACATAAAGGGCTAAGGAAGGAACACGGGTGGGTTTTAGTCAGTAAGAGTCTGACACTCCCTTCCGCTCCACCCAGATCGGAGGAGTCATTTGACGACTACCCATGGGCAAAAAAAAAAAAAAGTGGAATTCTCTTCCATATTGATGGAGTATGAGACTATTGAGTCTCATACTCATTGAAGTTTAAGCAAACAAGACTAATATGTGTTCTCATGACAGACAGCCTGAACTACGTGATTAGCAGAGAATTCTTGAATAAGGTTTTCTAGCACTGCAACCTCAAGCCATACGTTCTGTTGAAGATGTTCAGGACAGACACGATTTTTTTTTTTTTGTTTACCTCATAATTAATATTATTAAAATAAGTTAATAAAAAAACTACATATCGCTTGAGCCATTATTTCTTGAATAACAATTTGTGTAATCTCTTTTAAATTTTTTTTCTGGCTTCTATAGCAGCTACAATAATGGTTCCACAGTTTTGGTGCCATAGTACCAAATGCTTAAAATGATGTCCCAAACAGATTAGAAACTTTTTTTTTTACTGGCCGCACTTTCGATTTTGGGCCCAATATGAATGGTCTCCTTTCGATGCGAGAACTTTCTAGAATTTTCCCGAACTATCGACATCTGGTCGATCGGGGCCTGGAAGGTTCTAGAACTATCTTCGGCGCTATATAAGGCCGAGACGCGCCACGACCGACACAGTTTAGATAAAGCGATCGAAGTGAAAGCATCGAAGCGATATTCAAGTGCGACTTAAAGCGATCAGTAGAGCAATTGTGTTTTGTAATTAGTGTGTTTGAGTTGTAATTAGTGTTGATTATTAAAGTGTCATTTTTTGGTTATTAAATCGGCAGTTTTTATTGTCACGAACCCGAAGCTCGTAACAATTGGTGTCAGAAGAGGGTATTAAAATGCCGGTTTTACCCAAAGACGGCACGGAGGGTATCCGTACCCGGAGTCAACGCCAGCAGGAGACGGACCAAAGGCGATTCGGTGGAACAACGCCAATGGGGTCGGAAGGCCAGCTACCGACCGCGGAGGCCGGCCCGTCCACAGCTGCTCCAGCATCATCAGCGCCAGATTTTGCTGCCCTGATGATGATGCTGCAGGAACAGGCCCGGCGACAGGAGGAACAGGCCCGCCGTCAGGAGGAACAGGCTCGTCGACTGGAAGAACAGCTCCAACGGGACAAGGAGGAACAGGCCCGTCGGTTGGAAGATCAGCTGCTGCGTGACAGGGAGGAACAGGCTCGTCGACAGGAGGAACAAGCTCGTCGGTTGGAAGAACAGCTCCAACGTGATAAGGAGGAGCAGGCGCGCCGTCAGGAAGAGCAGATGCTCCTTATGAAGGACCTTCACGCTACCTTCGGGAAAGACATGAAGGAGGTGAAGGATAAGGTTGCTCAACATGACAACCGCCTGTCGGAAGCTGAAACCCGAATCGACCAAGTAAATAATCGGGTTGACAACGTGATGGCTGATGTGAAGCTAACCGTGATGGCTGACGTGAAGAAAACGCTGGATTACCTCAAACTTGGGGATGGAATCGCAGCTCCCGTAGCTATAACACCTTCGCTACGTGGATTCAAAGTGCCACCGTTCGACAGAACTTCTTCATGGTCAGCCTACAAAATCCAGTTTGAGGCTGTCATGAAGGCGAACGGGTGGAATAAAAGCCAGGCCATGACTGCTCTCACCCTAGGCCTGCGCGACCAGGCCTTAACTGTCCTGGAAGCTCTCGGTAAGGAAGTGACTTACGAGCAGCTCCTTGAGGCATTGGAGGCTCGGTATGGCGACGCTCACTTGGAACACGTGTTTCGTGCGCAGCTCAAGGATCGCGTGCAACGCAGTAACGAAAACCTGCAGCAGTGGGCCCTTGAAGTGGAGAAGCTGGTTCGCAAAGCCTACCAGTCCGTACCTGCGCTTATTGATGGGAACCTGGTGCAGGCATTCATCGACGGCATCCGCGATCTTGAGGTCAGAGCTGCTGTAAGGCTCAGTCACCACGGGACGCTTAAGGACGCCTTGGCCCATGCACTGGAGGTGGAAGCTGTGCGGCAGGATCATCGTTCCCATCGCGTCAGGGAGGTTACAGCGGCTACAGTTCGCGACCGCAATAGAGGATACAGCCCTAGGTGCTACGGCTGTGGGGAAAAGGGCCACCTTCGATCCAGTTGTCCTAAGCGAACTGCAGAAAGAGAAGACGGCCGATCTGCAGAGGGCAGTGCGGCTAACAGCACCGCGCAGCACCAGCAGCAGGGAAACGAGTAATAGCCAGGACTGCGGGGCGGGTGCTGGCTGATGTTCAAAGAGCCCCAAGGGTTTCGATCACACAAACCCATGACGGGAACAGCCTAGTCATTAAGGGCGAGGTCAACGGAACGCCGTGTAAGCTGACCATAGACACTGGAGCTTCTCGCACGGTTGTCAGTTCCCAACTTACAAGTCGGTCCCTTGGGGACTCCGCATACAACCAGGATCGCATTAATTTGGTAACAGCCACCGGTCAGCGCATACCCGTCCATGGAGAGAAGAAAATGGAATTGACGCTAGGCAACAGAATCTACCTGCATAATGTCATCGTGGCTGATATAATGGACGATTGCATCCTGGGCCTTGACTTTATGAGGAAGAATTGTTGCCAGATTTAAGCAAGGTGTTTTGAAATGTGGACAAGAGGAACTTTTCGTGGAAGGGGCGTTACCTGGGAATGTGTACAGCCTTAAGAAGATTGTTCTTCCGCCGAGATCGGAAACGATTGTGCCGGTTAGTCTTCCTCGGAATCAAACTCATCGTTGTGTACTCGTGGAAAGGGTAGACAATGGACAAAAACAACCTTCCATGGAAAGTGGTACGGACTTTGGTCAGAGCCACTGACATCTCAGGGGTACGTGTGCTGAACCTTTGTGATCAGGAACAGGTAATAGAAAAAGGCACACTTGTTGGTACTTGCGAGGAAGTGGATTGGTAGCGTCGATGCCAACATCTATCGACTGGGACCCTCAGCAAGGATGCACAAACAAAAGTGACCACACTTTTAGAAGACTGCCACAGCGTTTTGTCCCAAAATGAAATGGTCAAGGCGAAGAAGATGTTATTCAAGTTCGCCGATGTTTTCTCGTCAAACGAGGCTGACATCGGGAAGACTGGCTTAGTTCAACACAAAATAAACATAGGAAGAAGGTATCCGCACGGATCCAGAGAAAATCGCCGCTGTCAAGGATTGGCCAATTCCAAAAGACAAGACGCAGGTCAGAGCATTTCTGGGTTTGTACTCCTATTGTCGGCGATTTGTCAAGAACTTTGCAGATATAGCCAAACCCCTGCATAAGTTAACCGAGGAGAAGCGACATTTCTGCTGGGATGAAAGTTGCGACATCGCATTCCAGGAGCTAAAGGACCGTCTGTGTAAAACACCTATTTTGGGGTACCCTGATGCGGGCAAGGAATTTATAGTTGACACAGACGCAAGTGACATAGGACTTGGCGGTGTGTTGTCTCAGCGGAACGGCGATCAAGAGGTTGTGGTAGCATACTTCAGCAAGTCACTGTCGAAACCTGAAAGGAGCTATTGTGTTACGAGACGAGAACTGCTTGCTGTGGTCATTGCAGCACTTTAGCAAATATCTTCTGGGGCGGAAATTCCACCTACGAACTGACCATGCTGCACTGAAATGGCTATTGCAGTTCAAAAATCCAGAAGGACAAGTTGCGAGATGGATTGAACTACTGCAGGAATACGACTTCGAGGTCGAACATCGCAGCGGGAAATCTCATGGCAACGCAGATGCATTGTCAAGAAGACCTTGTCCTGAAAACTGCAAACATTGTACTAGGCAAGAAAGTAAAGAAGTCGTACCTGTGAGGATGCTCAAGCCAGACCTCAGCAACGAGTGGAAGGAAAGCCTACAACGTGCACAGCAGAAGATTCGGACATCAAGTCGATTCTGGAGTGGATGAAGGCCAGAGCTCCTAAGCCCAGGTGGAGCGACGTCTCAGCAATGAGTTCAACCACAAAAAGCTATTGGGCCCAATGGGACAGCTTGGTGATTCAGGATGGAGTCCTGTGCCGTAAATGGGAAAACGCTCGGGGAGACAGTTGTCATTTGCAAATGGTTGTCCCTAAAGCTCAAGTACCGAATGTTCTACAGCTGTACCATAATGGTTGTTCAAGAGGTCATCTGGGAGTAAAACGGACTTTACTGAAGATACGAGAACGGTTTTACTGGGTCCACTGTCGGGACGATGTCGAGGACTGGTGTCGCAAATGTACAAGTTGTGCAGCTGTAAAGGGACCTCAGACTCGTAGTAGAGGTGCATTGAAATGGTCCCATGGTGCACCAACATTGTACATGTTGGTGCACCATGGGAGAGGATAGCCCTTGACGTTGCGGGACCGTTTCCGGAAAGTGAAAGTGGTAACAAGTATTTCATGGTTGTGATGGATTACTACACTAAGTGGCCGGAAGTCTTCGCCATTCCAAATCAAGAAGCTTCGACAGTTGCAGATAGATTAGTCCATGAAGTCTTCTGCCGTTTTGGAGTACCCTTGGAGATTCACAGCGATCAGGGAAGGAATTTTGAGTCCCAAATATTTCAGGAAACTTGCCGAGTAATGGGTACTCATAAAACGAGAACAACTTCTTACCACCCACAATCGGATGGAATGGTGGAACGATTTAATCAGACACTGGAGAGGTACCTAGCCAAAGTTGTGGAAAATCGGCAACGAGATTGGGACAAGCACATACAACCGTTTTTGTTGTCATATCGAAGCGCTGTTCACGAAAGTACATCAGTTACACCAGCTTTCGCAAACTTTGGAAGAGAATTACGGCTGCATGCAGACCTGATCACCGGAATACCACCTGATGCCCCACGCAGTATAACCGAGTATGCGAACGACTTGCGGAACAAAATGAATGACATTTATGAGCACGTCAGACAATCGGGCCAGCAAATGTCTGAAAAGATGAAAACCCGTTATGACCGAAAAATGAACAATAAAGGGTTCGACGAAGGTTCACTAGTGTGGTTGCACAATCCAGTCCGCAGCAAAGGGAAATCTCCTAAGCTTCAAGCTAAATGGGACGGACCGTACCGGATTGTGACAAAGATCAATGACGTAACCTACCGGATACAGAAAGGTGCAAGAGGTACTCCTAAGATCGTCCACGTGGATCGACTGGCGCGTTATTATGGGGCCGATAATGCTCGGGACGAGCATGTCTTAGGAGGGGGCAGTGTTGCGCGCCACAATTAATGCCTGGTACATGGTGACAGTAGTTACCACTAGCGCCATCTAGTATCGAGTAGCGGAACTAGTAGTGAAGACCCTTCTAGAAATTTCGATGCGAGAACTTTCTAGAATTTTCCCGAACTATCGACATCTGGTCGATCGGGGCCTGTATGTACTCGAACATTCTAGATGTTTCTACAATGGAAGGTTCTAGAACTATCTTCGGCGCTATATTAGGCCGAGACGCGCCACGACCGACACAGTTTAGATAAAGCGATCGAAGTGAAAGCATCGAAGCGATATTCAAGTGCGACTTAAAGCGATCAGTAGTGCAATTGTGTTTTGTAATTAGTGTGTTTGAGTTGTAATTAGTGTTGATTATTAAAGTGTAATTTTTTGGTTATTAAATCGGCAGTTTTTATTGTCACGAACCCGAAGCTCGTAACAATATGTTTAAATTTGTTGTTTATTTGTAGCTTTCTTATTTTGCATTATCATACAATGAATATCAAAGACCCAGCAGAATATCAGCGTCAAGTACACACATCAAAAGTGTCTAGGGATCAACATATATTTTTGCAATAACTTTTCTCCTGATTGATATTAATTAAAATTTTCTTTAAGGATTCATCAAATAAAGTGTTTTCGTTTGTCACAGTAACGATAAACCAAGTCACCTTTGCATTAATAAAGAAATTTGCCATTTTCCTAATAAAGGGATTTTTGACATTTGAACCACTAACACAAAAGTTCGAAAAAAAGACTGAAATAACAGTTTTCTTTAAAATTTTATTGGGTAACTTAAACAATTAATAATCCGTGTTTCTACCGCGAACACTAACAACACAAGAACATCGGTTTGGCATACTCAAAATGAGTTCATCCAAATCACGCTGTGGAATGGCCGCCCATGTTCGTTGCAACAACAAAAAAAGGTCTTCTTGCGACTGGATACCCTCCATATTCGGCAGAGCTCTTCTCTGTAGCATATCCCATGCATGCTCAATCGGGTTCAAGTCTGGCGACTGAGCAGGCCAGGGCAGGACATTGATGTTAGCTGCGGCGAGAGTCTGTCTTACAACTCTTGCGGTGTGCGGTCGTGCATTATCATGCATTAACTGAAATAAGGGACCGATTTGCACTTGTAGAGGAACGATGACGTCTGATACAATCGTCTCAGCATAAATTTGAGCGTTGAGGTTGCCTCTGATCCAAATCAACTCAGTTCTTCCGCCGATCCAAATACCCGCCCATACCATGATGGTTCCACCACTATAAGGATGGACTTCCTGGCAGGATTTTAATCGCTGTTGGCGTCCAGGGGTTCTCCAGTGTCGTATACGTCTTGTATCCGGTCTCATACCAAAACGAGACTCATCAGAAAAGCACACGAAACGCCATTGTTCTTCTGCCCAATTTCTGTGTTCAAGAGCCCATTGATATCGAATCCTACGATTGTGCATTGCTATAGGTGGTACCCGTAGCGGTCTTCGGGAATGAAGGTTCACTTCATGCAAGCGGTTTCTGACTGTTTGGTCGCTAATTAAGTTCCCTGAAGAGTGATGAAGCCTCACGGCTAACATCATGGCGGTTATTGTTGGAGCTCTTCGAGTTAAGATTTGAATGTATCGGTCTTGTCTCCGTGTGGTGCAGCGATACCGTCCTCCATGGCGCTCAGCCACGGTACCAGTGCTTCGGTAACGTGTCCAAAGTCGACTGATAACACTCTGACTTGTATTCAGAGCTAAAGCCACAGTACGTTGCCGGGAACCAGCTTCTATCATTCCCACGGCTCTGAGCATTTCTTCCCTGCTTAAATGACGTCGCCGCTCCATAATAACGTTGGTTTTAATCAGTAGTAGGGAAACAGTAGCACTAATAATGTCTTCAATGCGTTGTATGTTTTTATAGGGAAAATATTGACAGCTGATTTTCATCTTTTACTCGAATTTGATTCACAGTTCCTGATTCAAATTATGAAATGCACCAAAAAGGATCCATATAAATTTATAAAATCATAAATTTATTACAAAGCCACATCTCAATCTCAAGAAATCCGCATAAAAATGCTTGATCCCTAGACACTTTTGATGTGTGTAGGTATATTTGCCTGACACATAGCTGGAGTCCCATTAGTTGCAATGTCATAGACATAGCGACACTTTATTTCTTTTTTTTTTGGCACTTTGTTTTTTCTTAATATACTGTACTATTATTAAATAATTAGTAGTAGTAATTATTATTAAATTGAGCTTTTGTGTAGTGTGTTGTGCTATTTCTTTTGCATTCGCTAAATAAATGATTTATTTATCTATGTCTTTATTTTCAGCCGTTTTATTTAGGCGACCTTCTTTACTATTCTTTACCAGTTTGAGATGATTGATTTGCTTTTCGTCTCAGGTGCCAATAGGTGGGTATAGTCATCCGTAAACTAAATTGTTGCAGTTGACCTGACAGATGAGCGCTTTATTATTATTTCTATTTAAAAGATCATCAAGGCCAGGACTGGCTCGTGGCCTCGATGATCTTTTATCCATCATGGATGCTGGACTTGATCCTCTTTACAATAATAAAAGACATGTCGCAAAGGCTCTTCCTGTAGCAGTGTAAGTTAATCATTATTTAATATAACTATTTCTGATCATAATCTTACTTGTTTCTACATTGTTAATGGATCTCTGAAGATATTTTGAAACATTTGCAAAAAAAAAACAAATAAAAGCTTCTTATAATGCACGCGCACCATGTGCACTCACTCATTTCGTCTTTCGTTTCTTCAGTTTTATACTGGAGAGTTAACTTAAAAACATTTTGATTATTCCAGACTCTTCAATTGGGAAGCTTTTGTCGAAGACTTCTTAATCACTGGCCTGAGCAACATTGTGACACACAAAATCAGTTACAACCTCCTCCTCATCTCACCTTCCGTTTCAACTTTGACCTTGAACTACCTCTCATCGACCTCTCTATTGGTGAGAAAATCAGCATAATGTTATTCACTGCTGAACATAGGCTTTCCTAAATCTTTGAGGCTCATAACATATCAACACCACAGGAAGTGAGCATTAAGGTATATTGATAACGTCGCTGTATTTTAATGTTTTGTGGCAAGTACCTACGGTTTTTTATTTCAACCAGATCGTTGCATAAATCGTATGTGTGGTATAGACGGTAAATAAAAAAATATTTATATACAAGCATTTATTTTTATAATTAAACACAAACTTTGCAAACATTCAATAATGCAATCATAGCACTAATGTTATTTAACTTACTTGAATCGCTATTAGAATTGAAAAAAGATAACTTTTGAATGTAAAATAACAATACGGAAAATTCTCGTAGGCCTCAAAGTCGTACCTTCTACAGTTTTAGGCCATTCGTAATACATTGATTATTTTATTTTACATTTAACATTATAGCCAAGCGGAGTTCCAAGCGAAGTATTGGTGTATGAAGAGCAACGGAATATTTTACATTTATTTTTTAATTTTACAAAACACGAAGGAAGGCATAAACTTTCGATAAAAATAAAAATAAATATTTGAAAATAATCTTTCGTAGCCACTCACGCGGCCATAACCACGAGCAGGTATTGAGGAAAATGTTACACTCGCTCGAAAACCAAGATCGGCCATTGAAAAAACTGCGACAGCAAGCATTTTCACACCGCAGTATTTTATTTTTAGTAATTTTGTCTATGGGAGTATTGCTCACGTTCCAGGTTCTTTAGTCGAGTGGTTAGATGAAGTACATTTGTGCCAAAGGCCGTGTGGTTATATCGGCATTATCAAATAAGTTATCTGTAGTTGAAAATCTTTAAATAAACAAATGAGACGGCGATGACGCATGCGTAATTTGATACTCGCGTGATGTTATTGTTATTGTATATCAAAACTTTGGAACAAGAATGGTATGTATTATATGTCATTCGATTCAGTATGAATGGGGCTATTTTTTAGGTAAATAAAAAAATAGGGTCATCGCTTTCGATTTTGAAATAATATTATTTTAATTTTTAATTGTCGTAATGTAAACAAACATTAAAAATAAACAATTATTAAAAAAAATCAAAGTCTCTTAAAGTTACGGAACAAGTTTTGTTATCTACACTTGTCTATCCACTTGAAGAAACAGCCATTAGTTTAACAGCGGTCCATAGAATTTTTTTCTGTACGAGTCGTGTATAAGTGGCGAGGGCGCTCCGCGGCGCGTCGAAAAAAATGTGCTAAAAACATACTTGCGTATAGGAAGGCGTTACCGCGGGGTACTCGCGCGTGAGTGGGTAGGAGAACAATGAAGATATTTTAGTTAATTAATAAAAACAATAATTATATAGGATAAAGAAATAGAGAAGATACTAACTCGATATTTATGAAAGGACATACAAGAAGAGAGGAGAGAGAAAGTATAAAAAGCTACAACGTTGAAGCTATTACTAAACTTTACTAAAATTGTAGATATTTTATCGAACATATATTATTTATATTTTATCGAGCTTTATCTAAAATTAAAATAATAACACATTAACTTACAAATAGAATATTGAACTCTGACCCACTTGTGTTTTGTAAAATTCACGGCATATATTAAGGATAATCTAAGATCATTTAGGAAAAGGATTAGAATATTACAAATGTTATCGTAAAAAATAAGTTTGCGTAAAGTATTTTATTGTCATAGCAATATTGTGTAGTGTCTTCAAAAATATTGTGGAATTTTGGAGTTATATTGTGAGAAACAATGCAAATTTTCATAAACTTTAACGTTGACTTCAACTCTTTTCTATAGTGTCAGATTTTACATTTTTTATAAGCCATCTGTATCATTGTTTGATTCAGACGGGTGCAGTGGGAAGCTAACTACATCACAAGTGTCAAACATCTGTGTTGCTGTATGTTTATAATCTGCAAACTCTGACAAACCAACTCAACAATCGTTATAGTTCCTACTCACACTACAACCCCAAAATAACACCCGCCAAATTGAGAAGCATTAATTTTGACCAAACCATAATCATTATATCATTCGTTACGAATATTTGAAATATACATTTCTTATGTCAAAAGCATATTTATATCAGTATCGCGAAATTCAAACCTATATACCCTTTTCAGGTTTCTCAATCTCATTTGGCACTACGCGTCTGTCTTGAACAAGTAATATAAAAACAAATAAACAGTGCATCGAGAAATAACGCGAACTACATCTACCAGTATCACCTATGTATCAATATATATAAAAGTGAATAAGAGGCACTCTATAGGTTTATATACGCAGATCTAAAATAAGCGTAATCCGTGAAACATCGAACGTGGAACTAGAACATGAATTGTTACTATACATTAACTAACGTAGCGAATAAAGACACCGTCCATCCAAATGTACGATCACGTAGCCTATGAAAATAATACAACAGAAGCTCAGAATACTACGTAAAAATTACATTTAGCTTCTATATCTCATAGGTATCGTCCTTCACAACAGGTTAATATTTTTTCGATATATACGAAATAGGCACCCGTCTGATCTGCCCTTTAAAAAAAGAACTAAGGGCGTCACGAGTTCCTACATAATACTAACACTCATTTATTTACATCAATGAAGTATTCGGTTGTCTAGTCGGCTGTCGCGAGAAAACTTACAATATTGTACTAGTAATATTTGTTATCTTAAATCTCGAATTGTAAAGATTCATCTATCGTCCACCAATATTTGAAAGCTGAACCGCTGGCACTACGATCTCTAAACTAGATGTATCGACCCTAAACGTAATGTACTAAGTTTTGTATTCTCTAATACTTTCAGTATACTACTTTCTGTACATCTTCCACTCCTTTGGATTTCGTCACGTGTCTTTTACTTTGGCTTCCATTAGTTTATAATATTGTAACATTATTATGAATTTTAGTCTTATTCAATTTTGTATCTATAGTTTCATTGGTTTTGTCATAAATATCATAATTGTTGCGTTGATTCGTTTTAAATCATTCTGTTTGACGATCCTCTTTATTCCCACCGATTGATTTACATCGAACCATTATAACACGTACAACTTTCTAATATTGGTCCGCTACAGAGTTGTGAAATGATCTAGCTTATATTAAACTTACTATCTAAGGCTATAATGAACTTAAATTTTTCTATGCCTTGCGTGATATGTATTGCGTTAGAGGCGATTTAAAGCTAACATTTTAATCATTTTTCTCATATCTACGCCTTCTTAGAACTCCGAAACACACCGCAGACTCAATTTAAATAACTTGCCCCTTAGCATTATGAAGACAAAGTTGACGATGACGTCACACCACATGGCAGAAGTTCTTTAACCTACAGAAGATATGTAGATAGGTACTTATACTATGACGAAATTACGACTACCAGTAATCTATAATTTGTTATTAACAAGTGATATGTAGTTGGAGAAATCACTCCTTTTAAAATATAACATCAAATTTTAAACAATACGTTACATCGCTTACATTAACTATTGAACTTAACAGATATCTAGACGAATATTAATGGACTCAGCAATTCAACACTCGAGGTGGCTTACAACTAAAATACTCTACATTATAAAAATAAGTTGATAAGAAAATATTCCAGAGATTCTTTGGCGGCAACACATAATATTATACACGAATTAAATGCTTCTTCACTAATAAGATTCTGATTACTAAAGATGGGCGAACAAAACTTCCGCAATAATCATGAATGGCGCCAGTCACTTAAAGCCTTATCAAATATCTGAACAGTAAATCTACTGACATAATAAGCAATAGTAAATAGCCGACCGAAATAATAATAATAATAAATTTATTTTATAAGTAGTTTGTACATGGCATACAGAGTTGTCGTATAAACTAAAATGTTATAAATTAGATCCAGTACAACAATAACAGGGGTCATAGGACTCCCTTTTCCTAAACTAGGCAGATAACCTGTCTGTATCTTAGGAAAGAGTATCCATTTATAATGCGTCTTAGTGGTGGTTACAAAATATTGGTACGTGCAGAGGGCGAACAGAGTACTTATCTTATATTTAAGGACAAAAAAAAATAAAAATGAAAAATAAAAATGAAAATAAAAATGTGCGTGTGTGTGTGTTTGGTAGTGTGTGTTCGCGTGTGTGTGCGTGTGTGTGTGCGTGTGTGTGTGCGTGTGTGTGTGTGCGTTCGCGTGTACGTGTGCGTCTGTGTGTATGTTTGTTTGTTTTTAGGCCCATAGTGTGGATGTAAACCTATCTCACTTTACTGTACAGTGGTTAAAAGCTCCTCGGTTTCACTATATGTTAACGTCTGTAGCCAGGAATTAAGCTTCTGTTTTACCTCATACTTATTCAAGGCGTAGATATTTAATTGTTTATGGGCTTTATTATAAAGCCTAGCACTTAGGCCATTAAACTGTCGTCTTGCGAAAGCAGTTCTACAAGACACCGTTGGACATAAAGGAAAGCCCCAACGCCGCTGACTGACTAGCTGCTTATTGAACGAGATCATAGAGTGCTTGCGAAGGATGGATCTTAGGATGTACAATTTCCTAACAGTTAGGACATTGCATTCTGAATATAACATATATGTAGGGTAGTCACGTGGTTTAAAATGAATTACTTTTAGTACCGCCCTTTGAGCTCTTTCAAGTTTTAATAGCTCCGTTTTATGAGTTCCTCCCCACACCGGAATACAGTACGTCAGGATTGATTGACACAAGGCCAAGTAAACCATTCGGAGAGTATCTCTATCCGCTGAAAACCTTAGGTTTTTAAATATATATATAAGCCTTCTGGTGCGAGAAGTCAATGACTCCAAATGGGTGGTCCAGTCTAGTTTCTCGTCGACGAATACGCCGAGATATTTTATGGATTCTACCATCGTCAACGACAGACAAGTACAAGCTTCAGTGTTTGGCGGACAGTTGTGGGCTTTTAGATATCCGGTTTCTTCAGCTGGTTTTGGTGTATGCGGTAGAGTGAAACGTAAGAATTTAGTCTTCGTAACATTTAAGGTTAAAAGATTACTTGCTAACCATTGCATTACTCTCCGTAAAGCTTCCTCAGAGTGCATTCTGGCGTCCTTCCAACTCTCACCATAAGCCACGAATGCAGTATCATCTGCGTAAGTGAAAATATCACAGTTCACGAGAAGCTGATTACAGAGGTCGTTTATATAAATTTGGAAGAGGGTTGGACCCAAAATACTTCCCTGGGGAACTCCAAAGGTTAACTGTTCCTCTGCGCTAATAATATTGTCTATCTTGACAGATTGTCTACGGTCAGAAAGATAATCTTTAAAGATGTCAAGCGCTAGACCACGTATACCTACATTTTCCATTTTTTCTATTAATTTAGAAATGCAGACAGTGTCGAATGCTTTACTGAGATCAAGGAAAATGCCATAGCATTTAAATTTTTTGTCTAGTTTGTCAGCCACTGACTTTACAAGGTCGACAACGGCATCTTCCGTAGATATGCCATGTCGGAAACCATATTGGTTATTAGTGAGGATGTGGAATTTTGTTAAATAATTAGTTAGGCAGTTGTTGAGGACTCGTTCCATGATTTTAGACATAGCGCTTAAGACGGAGATGGGACGATAGTTAGAGATCTGATCTTTATCTCCAGTTTTGTAAACAGGGGTGACTAACGCCGTTTTAAACGCCTTTGGAAATACCCCTTGTGATATAGCAAGGTTGCAAATATGTGTGATCGAAGGCACAAGAACATTTCGCGCCATTTTGATTAATTTGGCTGGTATATTGTCCCATCCCGTGGCACAGTCATCCCGAAGGGTTTTTATAATAGTGTCGACATCACTTGCGGTGACCGGGAGAAGCGTGATTGAATTTAGTGTACTGTTTTTGGATGTCTCATCTCTGTCCGTAGGGAAGCTATTTATTTTAGATGCCAACGTCTTACCTATATCAGCAAAATATTTGTTAACTAAGTTAACAGAGGACAAAGGGTCCGTTGTTAATGTTAGGAGATTCGTTGCTGGCTGATTGTTTTTTTCTGTATAAGTGAGTTTTTTGACGACCTTCCAAGTTTCTTTGCAATTATTTTGGGCTCTAGTAAATTGAAGTTTTTCATAAGATCGATTGAGTTTATTAATAAGCCGATTACAGAAATTCCGATATCTTGTATAAGTTATTTTTAGAACAGTGTTATGCGGATCTGAATTGAGCTTTAAATGCATGTTGTCTCGATTTTTGATACACCGGATTAGACCGGGTGTCATCCAAGGTTTTATTATTCTATCTTTTCGTGAGATTTTAACATGTGAAGTATGAGTTAGAACAATGCCCTTGAGAATAGTGATTAAATTATCTGCAGCAATGTTAGCATCAGTAGCGTCCATCACCGGGGTCAAGTCAGCGTTTTCTACTTCTTTTACGGCATTAGTATAATTTAAACGTGTGGTTGTCTGTTGAGCAAATTTGCGGTTCACCTTGTTACTGTTTATACATAAGGCCGTAGCATGATGGTCAGTAATACTCGTTTCCAATAAGAAGGAGTGTGATGGGGATTTAGTTTTTAATAGGATATGGTCTAGACAAGTATTTGAACTTGGTCTAGTGGGATGTAGATTAGCTGGCAAAAGGCCCAGTGTCGCTGTATGTAGAAGATATTCGTGTGAGACTGGGTCCTTGTTGCCAGGTTTAATATCGATGTTCAAGTCACCCATTATAATAACAGATTTACAGCATTTTAAGGCAGATACAGAAGTTTCCAGGCTATTATAGAAATTAGTTAAGTTAGTATAAGAAGGTGAACGATATATGCCAATGATTGCAGTGTCTTGTGTACGACAGATTAGACAATTTGCGTCCACAAAGAAAGATGGTTCTGTTACAGTACATTGTAAGTAATTTTTAACGTAGATCACTACGCCATCATTTTGAATTGGGTTATTTATAGTTGAATATGTAATATACCCGTCTATATTAGGTGTTGGGCCAGCATTTTTCAGCCAGCATTCCGTCAGTAGTATAAGGTCGAATTGTATTGGCATCTGTGCGAGAACAATCAAAAAACTGTTAAGGTTTTTGTGAACACTACGAATATTAATGTGTATAATTTTAATTGATGATTGCGCTACCTTTTGTAAAGAATTGTATGCATGAGGGGCACATACTTCAAAAGTAGCTACACTGTGTTGATCAATTTCATTAAGAATATCATTTATACAAGCCATTTATAATGTATAGTACTTGATTTAAGGACAGGTCTAAAGGAACGATTGGCTATTTGATGTGTATTTTGTGTTGAGATGGTCGGAGTTATTGTTTTTGATTTAGTGTAGTGTGAACGTAATTGCGTTAGTTTCTGTAGAGAGAAAGTACGTGTATTACAACAAGTGGAGTAGGGCTTCATGTGTGAAAGGTCGTGCGTGTAAGCTTGTGTGTAGGCTGAGTGGTGTGCGAGAGAAATGTTGTGTGTGAAATGTTTACATCTTATGTTTAAAATGTTCACAATCACAGTTGTGAGACATTTACATAGTATTTTTAAGTAGTAGATAGCTATCAAGTGAGGCAGAGTAATTATGAGGTACAGATCGAACAGTCATATTTTTTTCAGTATGTTTGCCAGACAGTCTTCCGTCTTAACAGTGTAAGTTTCTTTATGATCCGGGCCTTTGCGTAGCAGAATCTTACCGTTCGCAATCCAGCAGAATTTGAACCCATTCTTTTTGGCAAAGTCTCGAGACTGCAGAAATAGTTTCTTCATTGAGCCAGGAAGATATTCGTCGACATATATCGATTTTTTGTCTCCACATATGCCTACTACTTGCGTATTTAATTTGTCTTCTAATTTTCGGCTTTTGTTGAAGTTGCGAGCTGCCGACAGGTAGTTGGTTTTTGTGCGCACAGTAGAAAACTCGGCCACGATAGTTTTGTTCGTCCCAGGTTTGGTTGGTAGACGATATATGTCGCGTATTTCCGACGCTGACACTTCATACTCGATAGTTTTTCCGATCTGAGACACAATACTGATCAACTCCTCAACCGATTCGTTTTCTTTGTTCGGGACATTTCTAATTTCGACAGTAGATGACCTCGAACTCAGTTTGATATCTTGGAGTTGTCTCTCGAGCTTGTTGATAGTCTCAACATTATCATCTCGGGTCTTTTCAAGGTCTAGGATTTGAAGCTTCAGGTCCTCATAGTGATTATTCATATACTCCATCGACTTCTCAATTTCTGTATTGGTTTTCTGTATTTGGAGTACTTTTTCCTTGACATCAGACATTTCCGAGAAGATTCTGGCAAATGTCACTTCTTGTTGTGTTTTCATAGCGGTCAATGTATTCATAATGGTTTCAAGTGAGACATTTCTGGATGATTCTTGGTTGTTAGGAGAAGACTCCATGCGCGGGCGCTTAGTTCTCGAGGTAATGTTCCTTTGCGGGGAGGGAGTCACTTCGGAGTCGGAGTGAGAAGCCTCTCTGGTTAGGCTTGCATTCGTAGATTTGGATGGTGTCGTTCTTTTCACGTTAGGCATGTTAAAAATCAGGACCGTGTTTAGTTGAGTAGTAAACAAAAAACATGCGTCTTTATCTGCTACGGCACGACGATGCAGTGTACTATTGTAGCCGGTGACGTATGCGCAGCGTAGCACTCGTAGCACAGTTGTAGCTCACTCGTAGCGGTCGACGGTATCGGCTACGCCGCGCGCGCCGTTGGAAGGAGATGGTAATTTTAACACTCACGTTAGCTTGCACGGTGGCGCAGCGGTTAAGGCATCGACGTTCGTACGTCACACGCAGCGCGCCTCGGGTTCAAATCCAAGTAGCCAATCGGCAACTACTTTATCACGCCGAGCACTGATGAGTATTATTGTCCTTCTCTTAGACCGCCCACTAGGAGGAGTCGGTCCATACAACTTCCACAAGAGTGACAAGAAATTAAAAATTCAACAAGTAGCCAATAGGATTAATTAAAAATTAAATAAGAATCAGAAACTGACACACGTCCACCCTCTGACACGACCAGAGCCGAATCGAGAAATATCAATGAACAATAATTAAAATTGAAACAACATTTCATATAACTTTCCAACTTTAGATATTATCTTTCCATA
Source organism: Mesoligia furuncula (assembly GCA_916614155.1). Classification (NCBI taxonomy): domain Eukaryota; kingdom Metazoa; phylum Arthropoda; class Insecta; order Lepidoptera; family Noctuidae; genus Mesoligia; species Mesoligia furuncula. The sequence continues at coordinate 25,517,472 of OU744793.1, forward strand.
TTCTTTTTCGTTTAAATGTCCACAATATCCTTTGCATTGAAATATTTGACCGGTACGATCAAAATGTAACAGCAATCCCATATTCAAAAATTTAGAATCTTCTTAGTAAAGAAGTTATAGACGAAGCAAATAAATCGAAGAGGCTCGGAGACCACACAACAAACTCATATGATGTACTTAAAGAACGAGGTCTTAGCCAAGCCAGTGGCGATGACCACGCCGACTCCGAAGATTTCGTACGATACCTTCACGGGTACTGCGCTGTTCGTGCAGTTCTTTGGGGGTTCTGGCTTATCTGTAATCACAAAAGCAGTTTCGTTAAACGATATAATCATCATCTTCCTGTCCTTGTCCCATGTTTGGGCGTATTTACGTAGAAAGCTGGTAACCGGCGCCAACCTTAGGCCCGGACTCCACTGATGCGGAGCTTGACGGAGCGGAGCGGAGACGTGCAGGAATCGACAATGGTTGAAATCCTCATCGCGCCACTCGTCTCGTCTGTGATTGGACGATTCCTGCACGTCTCCGCTCCGCTCCGCCCGACTCCGCTTCAGTGGAGTCCGGGCCTTAGTCGGTGCTGACAAGCGCTGGTTTTCAACGCTGGTCGGCGCAGGCAGTCTCAAGCGCCGAAAAGTTCCTATCTGAATTAGTCAGCGCCGCTTTGCACTGGTTCGCGCTGGTTCGCCAAAAAGTATGAGTGCTTGGGCAAACTGGCAGCGCGGGCGCAGGGCGGGCGCGGCGCGGCGTACTCAAACACAAGAACTTCATTTGAGGCAGGCGGGCGCAGTGAGCGGCGCGGGCTGCTCGGCGCGGGGGGCGCGCGAGCAATTCACGCCATAGCTCGTTCGTACAAGTGGCCCCAGTGGGTTCGAGGGCGGCCCGCGTGGTGCGCCGGGGTCTCAAACTGGTTCAAGCTTTTTTCTCTCTCTCTCGTAAAATATATATATTTTTTTTTTATTATGGCTCTGGTACCCTAACCTAGCTCTGGGGCCAGGGTCAAAATATTTTTCTGTAGGTAACCTGTTTTTAAGGCAATAAATAAATTATTATTTTTATTATATTTTGACAAACACACGTTGTACCTACTAATGGATGTGAATTGGTCTTAATTACCTTATCTTTATAGTGTAACATTAATGAATCCAATGTGTTTGATCACTACACTATAAAGATTATTCCAATAAGCATACTATGCTATCAAGATTGTAAGAATTGACTCTAATTAACGTTCTCAGAAACAGACAAATAAATCTTCCATAGAATTTCAAAACGTAATAATAGAAATATAATTTGAAAATTCACACAAAGAAGATTTCAAAATTTGAATAAATAAAAACGAAAATTTTAATAAAAAATAACGAAAATTCCAATAAATACCTAAATATAAACCTGGAGGACTGGACTACAGTAGACCCCTCAATAAGCCAAGCCTTCTCTTTCAGTAGGCTATGTAGAGGATGTGTAATATCCGTATGAATATGTAAAATATGACAAGGAATCGATAAATATAGTGATTCCTAGTTTGTTGCTATACTCCATCCATGACATATAATTGTACATCGTCTGTACCAAACCGGGTCATTCCACGCACCTGCTTCAGAGGGTCGCCCGAGTACTACCGATCCAGAATTTGAAGAAGCCGTATTGGAGCAATGAGGGCTATCGCATTTGAATTCGCCGTTAGAGGCGCTAGTGTGGCGTGAGGTCTCCAAATTGTCAAATGTCACTGTTTTTGGGTGGGCTACGCTGGTTTATTTCTAAGTAGAATAATGTTGTGAATATTTTGCAATACCTAAGATTAACTGGACGTAGTTAAGCAGAAAGGACTCAACCCACAAAAACTTATTTTTGAGTATCGAGATTTTAAGTTTAGGTGTGTATTGCTGCAATTTCATAAGTTGTATTACACAGACTAACGCTTTTTTCTGCTTGTAATTTTTTTTGTTGAGTCCTTTCTGCTTAACTACGTCCAACTATGGCAATTAGGAGTTACAGGTCAATGAATGTCAGTGTATGTAAGGAAAAGAGGTGCAAAACTAAACGGGCTGAAAGAACAGCTATATCTCACGTTCAAACCGTTTACTGGGTAACACGACACATCTTGGTAAGAATAGTTGTCAGACTTTCGGGCTTTGAAAATTACTGAATCGATTTTGATGAAACTTGCACTGTTCTCTTAGTTGAGGTACTGTTTACAAACACATTTTTTGTTTGTTTAATTAAGTATTATTTAAATGAAAACTTTGTATTCACACCCGTGTTAAAAAAATTCAGGATCTTACTCGACAGTGGCGCCAACTGGTGAGCATAAAACGATAGCCCTCATTATGAACTTTTAATTAAGCAATTCAAGAAAATCATACTTACTGGTAGCAGCCATCAACTGTGGCAAGTACTTTTGCCAGAATGCGCACTCCTTGACGCGCAGCCCACGACCAATGGAACTAGAGTTCACTGCTAGGGACAAGTACTCTCTCCCATTTGCTGTATGGACCGGCCAGTGGATTTTCGTATAGTCCCCACCGGGATTTATAGATGGGTTTCTGAAATTAGAAATCAAATCAAATCAAATCAAATCATTTTATTCCTATTAGAGAAATGGGTATTCTTAAATGTTGCCATCATAAGTCATAAGTTACGTATTTCATAACAAAATACATTGTGTTAAAAACATTACAGTGATTTATGATAAACTAGCTTTTGCCCGCGACTTCGTCCGCATGAAATTTCACCCCCCCCCCCCCCATTCACCCTCTTAGGGGTGGAATTTCGAAAAACCCTTCTTAGTGGATACCTACTCTTCACAAAGAACACACCCTCCAAATTTCATGTCTCTAGGACCATGGTTTAGGCTGTGCGTTGATATATCAGTCAATCAGGACTTTGAATCCATACTAATATTATAAATGCGAAAGTGTGTCTGTCTGTTTGAATGTTACCTCTTCACGCTTCAACCGCGGGGCGCTACTAGTTTTACATATATAAATAAAATAATAATAGTAAAAAAAACAATACTGATTAAACTTTGAATAAAATGATTGTTTTGAAAAAAAAGAATGTACAGACACCAGCACATCAGCTACCCGAAACTGTCAAATTTTCCCAATCAACGTTGAACCTTATACTTTAAAGAAATTTGACAGATTGTAGTAGCTTGATGTGCTGGCGTCTGTACGTAAGCCGCCAGACATCAAGCCTTATCAATGACATGGATTGAATAATAATTAAAAGATAATTCCTTACCCGCTTCTCGCGAAATTCGCCCAATATCTCATCAGACGTTTGCTAAACTCCACCTCCTCCGGAGAATAATTCTTTCCTGGATTCAAGGGCTCCCCAAATACATAGTTAATTTCATCTGCGTGCATCACTCCTGTCCAAGACGGCCAGGGGTTGTTCTTACTACGGTGCTTGTAATAATATGTAAAGACATTGTTTCCAGTTTCTGCATAACGATGCGAAAATTCATTCACTCCACACGTAAAGTGATAATCTCCTACCATTTTGTCCAAAGCATTCCGGTTTTTTATAGGATCTTCTGGGTTTAACCAGTCAGTGTACTCGAACACAATGGCCTGGCGTCCAGCGTCATTTACATAAGGGTTCAACTCTCTTACTGCCTGCAAATACTGCTCCCTACTTATCCCAACATTCTCCTCCTTAGGGAACAATTCAGTTAGGTAGTAAAGTATAAAGTAGTAACCTTCCTCTGTATTCGATCCCATCAAAAGGTTGGTCTTTTTAAAGTTCTGGTGAACTAACGATCGAACAGGAAGCTCGTCTAGGAAGGAACCATCTATGATCGGGACGAAAGGGAATTCGCAAATGCCGAGGGTACCCCACTCGTTATTGACTAGTTCGTCCGGGCTCTTCTTCCTGAGGCACTCGATCATTGGCCCCATATCCGTTCTAGAGTGTGGACAGTGGACAGCTTCTGCTAAACGAATGCCTCTCAAAATGCTTTCTTCTCTTGATATTATTGCCCAAGGAGCGGTCGCTGCTCCTGACTGCATTATCGCTTGGGAGAACAAGTTTCTCGACAAAGGGGACAGTAAATGTAAAGACACCGATACAGCCCCAGCTGACTCTCCAAATAAAGTTATATTATGAGGATTTCCTCCGAAGTAAGCTATGTTGTCTTTCACCCATTGCAATGCCATGAGCTGATCAAAAAGACCAGCATTGCCTGGGACGTCGGGAGTATCGAAGAACAGAAAACCGAGGGATGCGACTCTATACTGCATGGAAACATAAACAACTTTCTCTTCCGAGACGAGTATTTTTGGATCATAAACATCTAGAGTAGCTGTTCCTGAGTAAAACCCGCCACCAAAGACCCACAGCATGACGGCTGCGTTTTTGGGTCGAGGTCTTGGCGTCACTATGTTTATAAAGAGACAGTCTTCCTGCATGTCTGTGTTGGGATTCCACATCATCGCTCCGGGAAAATCACCGAACACAGTATCTATTATTTGGACGCATGAGTGTGGCAGTGTCGTAGTATTCAGTATTTCGTCCCCCCAGCTCTCCGCTGGTCTGGGGTGTCTGAACCTCAAGTCACCTACTGGTTTTTGGGCGTAAGGAATGCCGAACCACGCGTCGACCTTCTTGCCGGTTGCGGCAGTCAGCGTGATGCCCCGAACTCTTCCCTTTCTGGTGCGGACGACTAGCGGGTCCTCGTCCTCTGGCCCGAGCTGTGGCTCGTCGGCCATCATTTCCTCGTCGGCCCGCTCATGGTTTGAGTATAACCTCTCATCATACTTTGCTCTCTTGGAAGAGGTTTCCGCGTCTTCAAACTTGGCGCGTTTGGAGGAAGTCTCGTGATCTTCAAGTCGGGGTAGAATGGTGTCTAGTTCGGGGTTGTATCGGACGGCCTCGCCGTGTCCGCGATATGGCTGCGGCGGGGCCGGCGCGGGGAAGTGCGGGGCATGGTCGGGCGCATGGTGGCGCGCGCGGTGCTCGTGCGGCCCGGCGAGCGCGCGCGCCGCCAGCGCCGTCAGCGCAGCCAACACCACGCGCATACCGCCGCTGCTCCCGCTCCCACTGACACCACCTGCAACCCAAGTAGGCGAATATTAGCAAACGGTTTAGGAAGAGTTTAAAACTGAACCAATGTTCAGTGACCATGTGACTAACCCATTTGACATAATATTATCTAGATTATCAAAATAAGTACCTCTTGGGAACAATATTGGATTATATATTTTAGTATTCATATATATGTTCGAGAGAATTTAATTATGAATCTCGAAACATATTTCACAAATCCTATTCAGTCTCCACCGTCAAAATACCAAAGAAAACATTCAGTAGGTAGGTATTGTAGAGAGCATCAAAGGATTTCGGGACCGACAACTTATGACAAATTAGTTCCCGCACAATATCTCAACATTGTAGGTGAAGGTATAGGATACAAAACAAACCCGTCATTCATCAAACGAATACAAAAGGAAAACCTTTAGAATTTTGAACGAGAAAATATTTTAGGTTTGAAAACGGGACAAATTGAATTTTTTAATGTGGCGTTTTTATGCTGTTGATCTCGCTTGGAAACAAACAGATTATGGCTGGAAAGTGACAAAAGTAAGCTATAACGGTTGTAAAAAGACACTTGACAAAGCCGAGAGTCATGTTGTTTCCGTATTTACGATAATTTTTTTGTACCCATTAGACCTTACGTGGAAACCCACGAAAGGTCCAGTTACGAAGATATTTTATGTCAAAGTTATTTTATGAAAATAAGTTTTAAATAAAGAAAGCGGTGACGAGATGACCTGGACGCGTACCACGAGAGCTGGTTCGAGGTGGTGCGGGAAAAGAGTTCCTGGAAAGATTTGGGTAAGCCCATTGCCCAGCAGTGGGACAGCATAGGCTAAAAAAAGTTTGAAATGTTATAACTTAAGTTTAAATACCACCACAACTCTGTAAAAGTCTCACCGTGAAAATTTAGGTGAAGTGAGCCTGGAGTGAGCTGTCAATAGTGTCAATTCCTAGCAAAAACAAACTCACTTCACCTAAGTTTTCACGGTTTTCATGAGGCGTGAATGCGTGTCTCCTTTTTAAAGAAATTTCTCGCCGACTGGGTCGTTCTTTGGACAAAGAGTTAGCATTGCCATTCAACGTGGCAATGCTGCCAGTCTTCTGGGCACGTTTCCAGATGACAGCGATGCGGACGAGTACTTCGATTTATACTTGTATTATATATTTATTTTTGTTTGGGACGCCATTATTGTTTTACAAAACCGATAATCGTTGATCCGCTGCATTGATAAATGCAAAACGTTTATGCAATCCTGTGAGTTCCAGTTGCTGTAAAACTGCTGAACGTTGTTCAGTTGTTTTACATAACAGAGCTGTTTTGTAAAACCACTATCGGTTTTGTAAAACAGCGGATTCTGCAATCCATCTACGACTTAGGTATACATACAATAAAATTTTATTACTTATCTTTTGAAACTATATTTAACTTTAGAACTTCACAGTATATAATATATGATACTCTAGTAGTAGAGGGGTCTGTGGCTAAATAATAACAACCGCACAGGTCGATCGATCCGGTTAAGCTACGCTTGCCGCGGTCGGTCTGCGGGTGGGTGACCATCTTTACATACCGAGACCCTCCGTGTCTCGGAACGCTCGTTAAACCGTTGGTCCCCGCTGTCATTCGTGGATCTTTGACAGTTGTTACGGCTGGTCAGAAGCCCGAAAGTCTGACAATCACTTAAGAGTGATTGTCACGGCGTAACGCTTAAGAGTTATTCAATGGAATTTACTTTAAAACATAGACAATTACCATATCAAAGATTTACTCAAAGTAGTTTTAAATTTAATTTATTTATTTTGTTAAAAAAGGAGTAAATTCGTTTTGGCACATACGTCGTTTTATTCCGAGGGCACGCGCATAGCCCCTTGGTAAGCCAAGGGGTATCATATTACCCAGTAACTGGGTGGTTTAGTCAGATAGGCAGTCGCTACATGTAAAATACTGGTATTCAGCTGGATCCGTTAGGGCCCCCACATAGTTGGGAAAGGGCAGGCAGACTCTTGTTGTACAAATAGGGTGTGTTCTGTCTATCCATTACTTCTGTTCGGTATAGAAATCGAATTCACCTATTGCAGTATATAAGTATGAACTGAAACAGCAAAATCGTTTCATGTAACGTTTTAATATAGCCTGCGTCTGTTCTGAAAATAATTGAATTCCGTGCATTCTATTCATAGACTTGGCTTGATTTCGGAGCCTTTGCTTGACGTGGTTTGTATTCTAATACAGCAAAGTGCTTGTTGTACTTTTGCCCAATGTGAACTAATATTATTAGCACTAAATTTGGTTGCCGACAAAATGGATATTTTCTCATGTTCACTGAGCGAGTTTGCAAAGGTAATGTTACACGTGATATGTTTGTAGTTTTGAAAATCTTACGTTGAAAATTATTCCATGAACTGTTAATTAACTACACACTAACCGAATTGGGACACTGTAATGGTAGCGTATGCTTTTAATAAATAAATCACACTAATATTAAAGGCGAAAGTTTGTGAGTGTGTGTGTGTGTGTGTCTGTGTGTGTGCTTATTTGCTTGTTACTTCTTCACGCTCAAACGGCTGGACCAATTTTGATAAAAAAAATTATGGAGGTAGCTGACACTCTGGATTAACATATAGGCTACTTTTTATCCCGATATTCCATATTCGTGCGATATTCCCACGGGATCAAAACTTATGGGGGTAAAACCGAGGGGCGCTGCTAGTAAATAATAAATAAATTATAAAAATACATAATTCATCTTTATTTTTTTACTGTTTGTTGAGTCTGTAACTACTTACTGATCTTGTTACAAAAATCATTCACTGAAAGCTAGGTATATTTTCGTTGGATCCCACTTTCGAATCCACAGTGTTTCAGGATTGCTTGGGAGCGGACATGTTTTAACTAATAGCATATATATTGATGTAGTAAGACTTAATAACAAAAACTGCAAAAGAAACCCTATGTCAATTATACTTAGTTTTCGAGAAAAAAAATGCTAAAGTTGCTAGTTCAGAGTATGTGTCAAATATTAAAAATGTATTTTTTTCTTGAAGAGTCAAAACTAAAAGTAATAATTAATAACCTCGTTTTTAACACATAAAATGATATGTTATTTAAGCTTTACAACAGCTATGAAATGTAAGTAATTACGAAGATATTAGCAAAAAATCGAATTTTCGTTTTTATTTTTTATTATGTTAATGACATCATTTCCGCACCAAATTTTCTCCTAAAGGGACCTTGACCTGACCTTGTTGACCTTTTGTTATTGCTGTATAAAAAAAAATCAGCCATATAACGAGCAGCATTAAGAAGTTATTAAAAATTTAAGAAAACACTCAGCGCCTATATTTTTAGAAATAGCAAAAGTACTGTGTGATCACAACACACACAAAAACAAATTTGAACAAATTTTAAATCACACAGTACTTTTGCTATTTCTAAAAATATAGGCGTGTGTGTTTTCTTAAATTTTTACGGCACGATAGATGAGGTCTATGATGGAACGAACGCGCCTAGAAGATGCCTGTTCACTCTTGTTTTGAAGGCAGGGTTAAATGTGGAAGGGAACACAGATACGGCATAGAGAGTTCCACACTTAGGCTGCGCGCATAATACATAAAAGTGGAGGAGAAGCGCTGAGCACGACCCGTGGGGATATCAAACAAGTGCGGATAGTACGCTGCAGTACGTCTGGTTGTCCAGTGGGATCAGGTCGTGGAGCTTCTGCGCACACTCTCCGAAGTACACTCAAGAATACGGTAGCGGCTGCCTTGTAATTTTTAGCTTAACAACTTATTTCCATTGCCAATCTCTTTTATAATTATGCCGATACTGGCAATTTATCTATACTAATCTATATATAAAAGAAAGTCATGTTAGTTACACTATTTATAACTCAAGAACGGCTGAACCGATTTAGCTGAAAATCGGTGGGGAGGTAGCTTAGAACCAGGAGACGGACATAGGATACTTTTTATCCGATTTTTTTTTTCTTATAGGAGTAAGAGTAGTGTAGGAGTAGGGTAGGAGTAGTATGGGAGTAGGGTAGGAGTAGGTCAGGAGTAGGGTAGGGTAAGGGGTAGGGCACCATGCGAAAGAAGTAGCACCGGCGCCTAGAAATAATTTATATGGCAAAACAACGTTTGCCGGGTCTGCTAGTATTTTATAGAGGTAAAATTTATTTGTTTGTTTGTAGGGGGTTATCTCTGGAACTACCAGTCGGATATGAAAAATTCTTTTTGTATTTGTTTGCCCAATTTTTAAGGAAAGCTATAGACTCTTTAACATCACGCTATGACTTTCAGGAGCCGAGCAAAAAGAAAAAAACTGGCCAAGTGCGAGTCGGACTCGCACACGAAGAGTTCCGTACCACAAGGCAAAAACGCCGAAAAAAACATGTTTGTTCTATGGGAGCCCCCCTTGAATATTTATTTTATTTTAATTTTATTATTTATTATTAAAGTTAAAATACAACTGAGTATTTTGTGAATATTTCAAGTTGCCATTTTTGATATCGAGCAAAAAAGGGCAAAAAAAATCGCGTTTGTTGTATGGGAGCCCCCCTTAAATATTTATTATATTTTGTTTTTAGCATTTGTTGTTATAGCGGCAACAGAAATACATACTTTGTGAAAATTTCAACAGTCTAGCTACCACGGTTCTTGAGATACAGCCTGGTGACAGACAGACGGACAGACGGACATACGGACAGACAGCGAAGTCTTAGTAATAGGGTTCCGTTTTCACCCTTTGGGTACGGAACCCTAAAAATAAAGAACGTTAAACGAAATGGAAGTGATAGCACGGGCAGGTGATGCGATGCGACGGGGTGGGTTGGAACAAGAAATTTCACGCGGACGAAGTCGCGGGCAGAAGCTAGTTTGAAGATAAACATAATCTCATCCTTGTGCAATCACAGTACATAATAAACGTATTTTTTCGACATGATTGATTGCTCATTGTAATAAATATCACGCCACGTGTCAGATAAACCATTTTTGAGCAAGATGAAAACATTAACGGCCTTATTACAAAACAAGATTTATCTTTAGACCCAGGTTTAAACCATCCAGCTATTTTTAAATTTCGAACTATATTCCGACGAAGCTAAAGTTCTTATTACAAAAACTGACGTTAAACCCGAGTCTAAGTTGTCAATTTTGCATTAAGAACTTTACGTTTGTCGGAATAAAGTTTAAAATAGAGTAACTGGCTTGAAGGTTTAGACTAGGTCTAAAATTAAGTCTCGTTTTGTAATAAGACGGTCATTGTTTGCTTTTGACTTGACAAAGAAAACCAGTCGGAATGCTAATTGATAAGCAACACGATGAAGATAAAAGATTATAATTAGTTATTATACGTGTTATAATATATTATTGAAGGTTAGATAGTGTGATTAGTATTGTTTAATCTTAATGTTATCTATCAATCTGTTTCTTTTAATTATTACAATGTCATCATTATCATCTGCATCATTTCAGCCGAAAGACGTCCACTTCTGGACATAGGCCTCCCTCAAGCACCTCCACTTCGACCGGTTCTGTGCTTCTCGCATCCAACGGGTTCCTGCGGCCTTCAAAAGATTGCCGGACCATTTAATAACAATTACATTCTAAAGTTCGGGGGCATTCTGAAAGTGCATTTTGATTGGTTTTCTAAGGTCTTATTAGTAGAAAGGTAAACACAAGTAAACAAAAAGATCTTATTCTAAATGTAAACTAGCATTTAAGGGGCTTACATGACCTAAAGCGCGGTCACTGTTAGACTGCATAGAAAAGAAAGAGAAGCGCGATGACACTGGTAATTTATTGCAAAATATGAAACAATTATCTATTTACAAAAAATCTATTGATTGGACTAAAAAATTAAATGAGTGATTTAATATTAAATTAAAATTATTATATTTCTCGATTAATAATTAATGTAGTATAATTGTAAAAAAAAAAAACAAAAAAATCTTAAAGTTGACATCGTCGCAAATAGGTAGCTATCAAATATATATACAAGATGAAATTTATTAAAAACTTTTCTCTTTTTACTTCTTAAAATAGCTACCTACTATTTGGAACCCTGACACAGACAGAAGGAGACGCGGCAGACCCTGTAGAAAATGGTGCGACGAGCTAAAGAAAACAAACCACCAGTAATCCAGATTAGATTAGTTAATCAATAACCTCATAAACAAAATTCTGAAATACTTGTTTCTACCCGCGACTTGGTCCGTGTGGTGCCGGACTTAAAGAATAGCACCACCCCTTACTACCCGTGGGTGTCGTAAAAGGCGACTCCTTGGTGTTACCGGAGAATGGGCAGCAGCGTTCTCTATTTATTCTACCATCATACCATACTGCGATCGCCAACCCGCCTGCCAAGCGTGGCGATTATGGCAACCCCCCCCCCCCCCCAAATCGGGGGAGGCCTATGTCCAGCAGTGGACGTCTATCGGCTGAAACGACGAACGACCCGCGACTTTGTCCGCGTGAAATTTCTTGTACCCCTATTCCACCCCGTCGCGTCGAATCTCATCGCCTGCCCGCGTATTACTTCGTTTTTGCTTAGCGTTCTTTCTGACTTTTTTTCTTTTTGCTCGGCTTCTAAGGGTCATAGCGTGATGTTAAATAGCCTATAGCCTTCCTTAAGAACTAGGCTATGAAATACAAAAAGATTTATTCAAATCCGACTGGCAGTTCCAGAGATTACCGCCTACATGCAAACTTTACCTCTTTATAATATTAGTATATATTGTCTGTGTGGTGCCGGACCTAAAGAATAGCACCACCCCATACTTCCCGTGGGTGTCGTAAAAGGCGACTAAGGGGCGTATCGGAGAATTGGCAGCAGCGTTCTCTATGCATTCCACCACCATACCATACTGCGATCGCCAACCCGCCTGCCAAGCGTGGCGATTATGGCAAACCCCCCCTTTTGGGGGAGGCCTATGTCCAGCAGTGGACGTCTTTCGGCTGATATGATGATGATGATGAATATTAGTATAGATCACTTTGTGTTGTGCCAAAATATTGAAAGAGACCGAAATATTTGGTAGCCATTTATGACGTAGCCAACTTTCAGAATGCACAGCCTTAAGCCTTGTATTCGTAGTAAATGAAAGTTGAGCAACTACTAGAGATAATTTCACCTACATATTAGCAAATGTTGCTGAAAACATTGCTAACAATCAAACTTCCAACGCTACAAACGGAGTTTTACAGTATTGATTTTGGTTGCACCGTCACGAAAACAAATAGAATAGAATTGTTGCTGCACGTAGTTAACAAATAAAGTTGGTCAACATTAAAAAACCGATCAAGTACGAGTCGGACTCGCGCACCCAGGGTTCCGTACGTAGGTATGTAACTTCACATTTAGGGTTTCGGATTTTTTCCTTTACTTCTGCTACATGACATTGCTTCTTGCCAAATTTCATGATTTTAGGTCAATGGGAAGTACCCAATAGGTTTTTATACCCTTGCGAGTGTCAAAACATGCGGCATAAACGGAACATAAACGGCCGTATCTTTTGCGTTGACTTAGAAGTTTGATTTTATTCACTGCTTCAAGGGATTGCAGCCTTGAGTATTTGATATTAATTTCAACTTGATAACTCCACGCGTTCCTGAGAAAAAAGGTCTTGACAGACGGACAGATAGACGGACAATGAAGTGATCTTATAAGGGTTCCGTTTTTCCTTTGAGGTACGGAACCCTAAAAGTATCTCTACAACTTACCTTTAGGATGTACAATAATAAAAAAATAAATAAAAAGAATATTCTAACATAAATAGGATATACAGAAAAATAAACTACATAATTATGTAATAGTACATTATGATACATGTGTGCTATGTTGATCATTATGCTCGAGGCGGTATTATTCGCGCGAGCCGCAGGCGAGTGCGATAAGAAAGCCGAGAGTCTAATGATCGATGCACACGCGTTTCATACGACGTTTTTCAACACACTTGCGAGGAAAAAAACAGACTTGTATTGTTAAATATTAACTTGTACCTATGGAAAATGGCGCGCTGGTTTTGTCTTTCCGCATAGCCAGCACTAGCAATGCGCGCGCAAGTGTAAATAAAAGCACTGACCACAGAGCATGTAAAAACAATTGTAAAAAAAAAACAATTGTAGTTTAGTTGGTATGGAATTAGAAAGTACTATTGGCATAGAGAAATATACCTACATTCGTTCAGTGAGAATCCGCAATGATAGAACACCAGTCAGGGTCTTTTCCGTTTGGTTTCGGGTAGGGACCACTGACAATTTTAGGTTGATAATTAAAATTTTCTTACGTTTTTTGTAATTTGCAGGTCAGTATCAGGTTGCATCTTGATCAAATATGATTCGCGACTATAATATACAGAGCGTTAGGTTAAACGAGGGACATACTTTGAGGGGAGTTAGTACTCATGAAAATGAACAACTTTTAATATGGGATTAACCCTGAAATCGCGAAAAAAAATCAGCCGTTTCCTACATTTATGTTCGCATAGCTCGTCAAAATGTACTGAACAGCTGATTTTTTTTGCGCAGTGGTAGACCACTGCGCATTCACCTTAAATTGTCCGAGGTCCCTGCGCATTCACCTTAAGGTAAATAAATATTAGTTAATTTTGGGACCAAGGACAATACAGACTATTAAAAAAAAAAGTGAATTGATGAGATTAAAAAAGCGCGCATCTCCGACTAGTAAATAGTTATCTGTGGAAATAAAGCACATGTGGATTAAAGTAAAGAAAAAGCACGCGTTTTTAATACACTGCATTATGGACCTAAAAGCGGTTCAATAAGAGCCACTTTACGAGCAAGTGTGTTGAAAAAGAAATAAGTAGTTCAAGTGACCGATAGTTAGATAGAATATTCTTTATTAAGGCTCATACAAACACAAACAGGCGCCACACGCGATATAATCGCGTGCGACACAAAGGCACCGCTAATTGCGCGACTTGCGGTGCCTTTTTGTCGCACGAGATTTTATCGCGTGTCGCGCCTGTTTGTAGGAGCCTTTATGTAAACCATAAAAATTACAGATATAAATTTAGAAAGGGTATTATCGCTAGAAGCTATCTTTTTTTAGTGAGTAAAATAATAAAAATCTCAATTAATTATTTTCCTCACAACAAAACCATTGTCAATAGCAACATATAAAATAAATACCAAAATTCAGAATCAACTTTGAAATTAAAATACTCCATCAAATTTTAGCGAAGCGCAAATATTTGTGTGTCGGCTATAGAGCAATAATCCCGGAGTATTTGTACTGCTCGGTCAATACAAACAATCGAACATCCGCTGGCCGGTTGGGGAACCATTGGGGACATGGAGGTCAATATTGGGGTAAACGTAGAGAGAGGTATGGATACTAGAGAGCTCACTGGATTACTATCACGAGTAACTAGCTAAGTTTACTAGTTAAGCTTTAGGGCCGATTTTTTAATCGTCAGATAACTTTCATTTGAAGAATAAAGGCTGATTTCACGGGACGACTCCCGGAAACCGCAGGCACGGGCCTGCGCGGGCGGAGAGTAATGGGTAGCTCACCGTCCGATCAGGACCAGGCCCGTGCCGGACTGCGCGTACGTGTTCCACGCACGCATCAAAGAGATGTCAGCATAAATTTAGGGGCCCCTTAGGGCCGAAGCCTGCCAGGTCAGCGGGATTGTCCGAAAGGGTTACCGCTGGCCCGGAACATAAAGGGCTAAAAAAAACGCGGGTGGGTTTTAGTCAGTAAGAGTCTGACACTCCCTTCCGCTCCGCCCAGAGTGGAAGGGGTCATTTGATGATTTACCAACCAAAAAAAAAAATAGGGCTGATTTTCAATCGACGATAATTTTTATTCGTGGAATAACATTGACGTCTAACAGATTTTGTACGGAAGAACTGACAAAAATTCAAAATTACTCCTCGGATAAAATTATCTGGAGTTGGAAAAATCAGCCCCAAATATGCCAAATACAAAAGCTTTCAAACTAGAAAAGTTATTTGAAGATTGAAAAGTCTTTAATTTATTATTTACCTCGTCCCTTGATTTTTGTTTTTCATCATCCGCCTAGACTTTTAAGTCAGAAAATAGATCATCAAACGTAGCGTCTAAACCTCCACGAGTAAAACTACCCATAAAAGAAAGAAAGAAAAAATATTTTATTTCGGACACACAAAATAAAAATAGTAAAAAAGAAGCTTTTAAAACTAACAAAATTACATTACAAACAACAAAAAAAAAGTAAATAAACCAAAAAGAAAGACCTATGCGAGGCCATATAGGCTTTTCATCTCAGCATAATGCTGCGATATTTTTTTATTTATACGTTTCAATTGCTGAAACGTTACAATGTTCTTAGTTTGCAGTCTAGACGATTTCTTCTGGGTGTAATGATGCTGCATGGTATATGCAATAATAGATTCGACTGCATTCCTTTAATAAATAGTCTACATTATATAGTACCTAGATCTGTCATGCTTCGTGGGTTTTTTTTTTTTTTTTATGTTGGATGGGAAATCATCAAATGACTCCTCCCACTCTGGGTGGAGCGGAAGGGAGTGTCAGACTCTTACTGACTAAAACCCACCCGTGTTCCTTCCTTAGCCCTTTATGTTCCGGGCCAGCGGTAACCCTTTCGGACAATCCCGCTGACCCGGCAGGCTTCGGCCCTAAGGGGCCCCTCCTCGATGCTGACATCTCTTTGAGGCGCGCGTGGAACACGTACGCGCCGTCCGGCACGGGCCTGGTCCTGATCGGACGGTGAGCTACCCATTACTCTCCGCCCGCAGGCCCGCGCCTACGGTGGCCGGGAGTCATCACGCGGCTCCCGACGCCCGGAGCGTCTCCCGCGGCGGCTGGGACGGGAGGCTCTCTCCCTGAGCCGTCCCGCCACCTCCTTCGCTAGCATGACTGCTTCGCAGAAGGAGGTGACTGCCCCCCACTCCCTCTCGCCCCGGACCATGGCTTGCACCAGGGCCGGACGCGAGAGGTCGCCGTCGCTGCCGATCGCCTCTACGAGGACACGGCGGTGCTCCGCCCAAGCGGGGCAGACCTCCACCGTGTGCTCCACCGTGTCCTCTGGGCGATCCTGGCAATGGTGACACCCGGGCGTTTCCTCCCGCCTGATAATGTGCAGGAACCTCCCGAAACTTCCATGTCCGGTGAGGACCTGCTTCCTGGGGTACGTGTACCTCGACTATTTCACACGAATTCGTGCAGGACTAACGCTGGGGAGCGCGTGCCTCTTCGTCGCCTTGTTGATGCGTACAACGTTCACTTCATGGAGCTTGACATAATTATTTACTCTTTCCAAAGATCGTTTCAAGGCGAGAGCAATCGAGTTACTGAATTCATAAGTTTTTTTTTTTTCTCTTCTTTTTCTTATTAGGCTTTTACGATGCACATTATTTTGTCTGTTTTCTTTTAACTTTTTTTTTGTGAATCCGTGGACAATGTTGTGGGTTACATGTATAATAATATAAATATGGTATAGACTGTGTATAAATGTATTTCTAAGTTTTGTGCTATTTTAAGAATCTGTAGTTAAGCTTGGCATATAACTGTTTTTATCCCTAACAAATAAAACAAATTAAAAAAAAAAAAAAATTGTTTTTCGTCCATCCACCAAACGTAGCTTATCTTTCCTCTAAGAGCAGAAATGCTATTCAATGATTCTATAGTAAAACCATAAAACCCATTTCTTCTGCGAGAAATGCAGAAGAAACGTATCCTTTGCGTACGTCATCTGTTTTGTACGCAAAGGATACATTTCTACAGTTACAATGTTACAGCGTACTCGTGTTTGTCTTGACAAATACGAGTACGCTGTAACATTGTAACTCCAGCCAATCAGCTACAAGCTTCCGTAGCATTCATTTGTTTTTAACAATGGACTCCCGGAACCTCTTGTACTGGCTGAAAGCGCGGAATACAGGGCTGGGACAATATATAGAGTTTCAGGCTGTGTACATTTTTTGTCGCACACCTTGAGCTTTTAAGGCGCGATTCCACCAGTGTGCGACACAGTGTACGACACAAATGTTTATTCTGGTTGACTCACTCAAGCAAACAATAACAAATTGTGCGCGAACATTAGAAAAGTTCGCGCACATTTGCATACTTTTGTGCGCGCACATATGCAAGCAGTGGAATCGCGTCGAAGCGTACACACTTGTTGTTCGCGAACTCAGTCTTGCTTCAGCTACCGGAGTGAAAACATTTATTCGTGCTGTTTCATCATGTTCGCGCACAAGTGTGCTACACTGTGCGCGTACAAAAGTAACGCACAGCTTTGCCGGTGGAAACAGAGACTATCGGATCT
Organism: Mesoligia furuncula; assembly: GCA_916614155.1. NCBI lineage: Eukaryota > Metazoa > Arthropoda > Insecta > Lepidoptera > Noctuidae > Mesoligia > Mesoligia furuncula. The sequence goes on from OU744793.1 coordinate 25,534,811, forward strand.
GCACTGTTGGAGTTCTGCACAAAATGTTTGTGAACAAATGTGCTGCACACTATTTTTGTGGAATCGTACCTTTAGAGAAACCAACATAGGTTGAAATCGTTAGTCGTAGTTACAGATCGTGGGTTCGAACCCAAGTAGGCGCTTTACTCTGTGTAATTAATTTTATGACAACCGTTCTCAAAACGGTGAAGGAAAACATTGTGAGGAAACCGGCATGTCCTGAAACAGAAAATCAGAAGACTCGTGTCATCGACCAACCCGTACTGGGCCTGCGTGGTTTATTACAGCCCACTCCCTGTCGAAGAGAGGAGGCCTGTGTCCCAGCAGTGGGCCCATAATAGGTTGATTAAATGATTAACGTCTCCGGAACCACATCATTTGACGTTTAAACGGCTCTTAAATTTAATCAACGTTTATATACAAAATCAGTGGCGTAACTATAGGATGGCATTGGGGCCAAATGCCACGGGCCCCCAGCCAGAGGGGGCCCCCGGCCCGAGAGGGCCATGAGCACAGGAGGATCCTAACATAAGGACAAAATACAGGTGTTAAATTTTGTAAGGGAAAATATTAAATGTACGCGGAAGCAGTCGCGGGAGAAGTGCTAATAAAAAAAAACTATAAAGTTGGTTGACCTTCTTTACATTGAGGGAGGGCCCCATCCCTTAAATTTCATCCCTGACACTGTAATTACTGCACCCAAAAACTCTTTTAGATAATCTACATAAAAATCGTGCGCCTGGCTTCTGACGATCCATAAAGTTTTATCTATACATATAATAAAATTGTAGAAAAGTGGTGTCTGTACAATGGAAATATATTAAAAAAAAGTAGCAGGGGTTGTTATTATATCGATGCCGAACCCGAAAATGTAATTAATTTTTTTTTTGTCTGTTTATCTGTTTGTCTGTTTGTCTGTTTGTCTGCTGTGTTTGTGCACGCTAATATCAGAAACGGCTTATTCGATTTAGATGCGGTTTTCACTAATATATTGTAGTAAGCTTCACTTAACATTTAGTGTTTATTTCATGTCAATCGGTTCATAAATAAAAAAGTTATGTCAATTTAAAGAATCACGGCGAACATTTGTTAGGGTATTCTATCAGAGTACGTAAACGCCTCGCGCCTGCGCGTCCGTGGCTATATATACAAGGTGTAACGGAAAGGGGGTGTCAATCCTGAAGGAGGTGAATGAAGATGAAAAAAAAAATTTGGACCTCCCATAGTAATAGCACATCAATGATTTACTATTACTATGGGAGGTCCAATTTTTTTTTCATATTTCGACCTCTGTTCTTTGGGGAAATTTGTTCAGTTTCATGAGCACATTCACCTCCTTCAGGGTTGATACCCCCTTTCCGTTACACCTTGTATAAAGCGCGCTGAGAGCCGCGCCGCTGCCATAATTCCGATCCAGCCTGTCCCTTGCTGCCCTCTCCCAGCGACGCCCTAAGCCGAGGTCCATACCCCACAGGGGGTGCCCTTAGCGTGTAGTCGCTTAGTTTTTAAGTTTATATTGTGTAGTTAAGTTGTGTATTATGCCCTGGCTGGAGGCCTTAATTTATTGAGGCATCCACAGGAAAGACAGGTTAAGCAGTCGACAACCCCTCAGGTTGAACTGCGAGATGACCATTTCAAAAGAAAACGCGCCGCTGCCATAAGGATTCAGTTATTCGTAGCGAACGCACGTATCCTGGAGAGTATAGGCGAATAGTTGGATTCGATTATTGCGATTCACTTGAATACTGACTGTTTGCATATTTCATTTATTTATATTTTAGGGTTTGTAGGTTAGGTTTTTTTTCTTAATTTTCTTTAAAATTTTGTAAGTATTTGGTATAGGTTAGGCGGTTCTTTCCTTGATTATTGGGTATTTACTTATCTTAATTTTTATTTAGGGTTTTGTAAATAAATATTGTAAGCATTTATTATTGGTTAGGCATTTCTTTCCCTGATTTTCGGTATACTTATCTTAATTTGTATTTAGGGTTTGTATGTAAATATTATAAGTATTTGGTATAGGTTAGGCATTTCTTTTCTTGATTTTCTTTATTAAGTATAAGTTCATTAGCTTAGGTTAGTAATTATTTTTTCTAGCAATTCTTTTGTTTTATAAAGTTAGTACGTCTGTCTGTATAGAAGAATAGCACCACCCCTTACTTCCCGTGGGTGTCGTAAAAGGCGACTAAGGGTCTCACCGGAGAATGGGCAGCAGCGTTCTCTATGCATTCCACCACCATACCATACTGCGATCTCCAACCCGCCTGCCAAGCGTGGCGATTATGGCAAACCCCCCCAAAATTGGGGGAGGCCTATGTCCAGCAGTGGACGTCTATCGGCTGAAATGATGATGATAATGACGTTTGGTTTACACGTCTTAACACTTATTACTTAAACTGTGATAATTTTAGACTGTATAATAATCTGTAAGTATTTATAATTTAATTGTTTACGATAGTACGTGTTTACTAAATAACTGTGTGTTAAGTAGTAAGTACTATTTTATTGTAAGAATGCCTCGAAGAAGATCCAACCTCTCCCAATGTAGCAGAAATGCTAAAAGGATGAGATTAGTTCGATCACAGGAATCTGAGGAAGGTCGTGAGGCAAAAGGCTCTCTGCACCAGGCTAGGTTTCGTGCTGCAGAAACTTTGACTCAGCGAGAATTTCGACTGAGTTCAAATCGTTCTCGAATGATGACAACTCGAAATAGGGAAAACGGGGAACAACGAAAGGCACATTTATCTGTCGATCGCGAAGCTCACGCGCTATCGCGTGAGTCTGAGACTTTTGCTGTCAGGGAAATCCGCCTGAGCTCCCAGAGAGTACGGACAACAAATGCTCGATTCCAGGAGACACAGGACGAACGGGAAATACGTCTCACTGCCGATCGTGAAGCTCATACACTATCGCGTGAGTCTGAGACTTTCACTGATAGGGAAATTCGTCTGAGTTCTCAGAGGGTTCGGACAGCAAATGTTCGGTCTCAGGAAACACAGGAAGAACGAGAAATACGTCTCACTGCCGATCGTGAAGCTCAAGCACTAGAGTCTGAGACTTTCACTGAAATTCGCCTGAGTTCTCAGAGGGTTCGGACAGCAAATGCCCGGTCTGTAGACGGTATATGTAATTCAAAATATGCTGCCCGAAAAGTCACTATTCCACGCGGACGAAGTCGCGGGCACAGCTAGTGTAAAATAAAACATTGTTAATTTAAACTTAAGGATCAAAGTTTGAACGACATGTCTCATAATCCATCCGACATTTCTTTGGTGTCCCCTTTTTCTAATAGCCATCCGCATTCATCCATAGTTATATACTTACTGAATACTGTTTATGCGAAAGTAACCTGTCTGTCGGTTACCTTTCACGGATGTCTGCCACATGGATAGACCATGACCTGGGTTAGGTTAGGTTAGTAGAATTGTTGCGGTAGGATCGTACGTTCCCGCGACTCACGGTGTAGGTGTGAGGCGAACACCGGGGTGGTTTTTAGTCAGTAAGAGTTTGATGCCCCAGGGCGGAGGACATCCATGAGGATTTTCCACCCCGGAAACAAAAAAAAGGTAAGTAAAGTTAGACATAGGATACTTTTTATCCCGGTAGTCGCGACCACGAGACGAACGGGGTGTTCCACACCATGACAACAGCAGACGTCCACACAGCCTCTTGGTGACAGCGCCACTTTCAAACTTCAATTTCAGAATCGAATTCTATTTTAAATAAATATACTGGGTTTTGGAGCCACAGAGATCCCTATTTAAAGTCCACACGGTACGAAAATAACAACTGTATTCATGTCCATGTCCGGGTCGAACCGAGCCGCTTATGCAAATGGCCACAGAATTAATTATTTTATGCTGTTTTTCTTTAGTAATTGTATTAACATAATACTCAGATGATGATTTGTTTCAATTTACGCGTTTCGTTTTACGCTTGTGCTTGTTATTAATTGTTTTTGCCGGGTTCCTATATTTTACTGAGCATTAATGATATTAACGAACAGTTGGTAACTTCGAAAATATCGACCATTACTTCATAGTTCAGTGACAAGTTTCATGTTATGAAAACGTTAAAGTAATTCGGATTAAGTTGTTCCAATTTCTATTTCTATTTTAAAACATTTTTCGTAGATGCGCCATTTTGTTTTATTGTAAAGAATCACGTTTAGCTACCACCTGACCTGATGTTAACCTATTGATTCCTCATTCTAAGGCTAAGGTGTTGCCGGAGGGAGGATCTGCTTCCGCGGCAAATCGCTGCGGAGCGGACAGATCTCCGGCGCGATCTCATGGCGGCATGGAAAGAGCGACTGTCGCAACCCAGCGCAGGGCACGCCGCGATAGCGGCGATAAGACCCCTCTTTGAGGACTGGCTAGAGAGGCGCCACGGCGCCCTCACCCACCGCCTGACGCAGGCCCTCACCGGACACGGAAGTTTCGGGAGGTTCCTGTACATCATCAGGCGGGAGGAAACGCCCGGGTGTCACCATTGCCAGGATCGCCCAGAGGACACGGTGGAACACACGGTGGAGGTCTGCCCCGCTTGGGCGGGGCACCGCCGTGTCCTCGTAGAGGCGATCGGCAGCGGCGGCGACCTCTCGCGTCCGGCACTGGTGCAAGCCATGGTCCGGGGCGAGAGGGAGTGGGAGGCAGTCACCTCCTTCTGCGAAGCAGTCATGCTAGCGAAGGAGGTGGCGGGACGGTTCAGGGAAAGGCAAAGGCACTGCAAGTCGCGCAACGAGCGGTGCCTTCATGTCGCGCGCGATTATATCGCGTGTCGCGCCTGTTTGAAGGAGCTTTTACCGAAACACACTGCCAATCGTACTATATCAGTTCTTCTCAGATCCAATGCCTTACTCAACTATCTACATAAGGGTTGATTTGTGAGTTGATTTTTGAGCGACTTTTTTTAATAAAAAGGTCCTAAATAAATTTTGGTTGCAATGGAATTTGAACTTTGGTTTTACATCGAGTTTATTGTTCCAAAAAACCGGTCAAGTGCGAGTCGGACTCGCGCACCGAGGATTCCGTACTTTGTAGGCATGTAAATAGTTTCATCTAGTGGGATTTTTAATCTACCTACAAAGGACAATGGGCGAATTGGTACACCCCACCAATAGCAAAGACATATATGTCGTTGGATAGGTATTTTTAACTGGTACAACATTTACTACGACAGCTTTGTTGAAATGTTTGTCCGTTCTGAGTTATAGGTATCAACAATAAGGAAAAAATAAATACCGATTAATATTGTAATATCCTAAGTGTCTAAAGGTAAATAACATCAATATCGTTGTATACGTATACTATGTATTTCGCAATTATCAGTTTAAATATAAGTAAACACTAAAAAACTTGTTTTTGTGTTTAATTCTTAAACAAATACAAAAATGAGTTTGACTATGTTTCAGTAACAAAACTTAAGAAGTAATACGTCCGGTAACTAGATCCTTTGAGCGACCGCGGGAGGCCCCCTCCCCTCTCTAAATCGATTGTGCGAAGCGCGCGTGCGCCGGTGATTGGGCGCGCTGTTGCAGTCGTTCATTGGTACTGTGCATGAAAGTACGTTTTGTTATTTTTTATGCATTGCTTGTTAACGACTTTGGTTTGGTGTTTGGACACTGGTGATATCTGTTTATATTGTAGACCCGGCTATCACTTGGACACTGTTATTCACTTTTTTCGCTGAATTCGGCTATCACACTGGAATACTGAACTGTTTATCGATTTGGGTAAATGCGTTGAGATGGAAAACTTACACAACTGTGCTATGTGTAGGCGAGGGCTCTATCGCGGAAGGTACCACCAACACGTTTTAACGGACAATCTTCCAAGAGCGCAACCAGAGCTTGCTGCATATATACAAGAAAATGCAGTATTGGAGGTTAGTATTTCTATTAGTATAATTATTTAATAGATTTGAATCTTAGCCTTGCTGTGCTCGCAGATACTCAAAATACGTATAAGCAATGATCATGAGGGTTAAAAAATGTTCAGCGCGGTTACTCGTTGGCCGGGAATTACGGTTAGGAAAGTGATAATAATGAATTAGTCAACAGATGACTAATTCATTATTATCACTGACTGATCGATCCCAGTCGGACAGAATGCTCAAATGCTGTTTTATGTACCTACATATGACTTTGTCAAAGATATCTTTGACAACAAATGCAAGATGTTTATTGTGAAAGTATTAATGAACGATGCAACCCACATTGCTATGTCAGTCGCACAAGTGAAAAATGACATTTGTAATGCCCGCTTCAATAATAATAATAATGTTTACCGGTTTTAGTATCGGCCTACGTAGAATTCGGTTTGTAAACTCTATTCACGTGCACGTGGTCTATTCTTGAACAAAGCTGTTAGCGAAAAAGCAACGATTTCTGAGAAATCGATTATTTAGACCTTGTTTTTTTTTTAAAAGGACAAATGACATTTTAATTATTTGACGGGTTATGCCATTTTCAGGTGGTGTTCGACAACACACGAAGCGTATGCCATCGATGTTGGCAGAGAGCTGATAATGCTGTTAGACCACCTGTTGTCCCAGAAGTGCAAGCTAATGATCCTGGTGGACAAAATGCTAACGAACTTCATGTTCCCGAGTACAAGAGAGCTTCTAACACTCCTGCACATTGTATTTTCAACATCTGTGGTAATGACACACGACACCGAATATCAGAGGCAATTAAAGTTCACATCCTTTGTGAATACAAGTTGTATATACCCGATGGTGCTAGAGTATGTCAAGAACACCTTGCAGGGAACAATTGGGATGAGTTGCCGGATTTTTGCAACACCACTAATTATTTTACTGCAGCCCACTTTAGTGATGTTTGTGACATACTACGAGCAGCTGTTCAACGTGGATCAAGATTGAATTTTAGATTACGAGGTTCTATGAGTAATGAAGAAATGCATTTGAATCCATGAAGACATGTGGCTTTTACGTGGGCGCATACAGTCCCGACACGTCAGAGCACGAATATATTATTGCTATATTTTGATAAATAATAACTACATTGAAGGCAGAAACAACATAGTACAACACTACTGTACGTGTTTGTCAGGACGGCGCACCATGGGTACATGTGCGCATATTATATCTATTATATGGTATTTAGCATATGCGGTTCACGAGGGATTTACTGCACCGGCAATGTTTCTAAATGACGTTATTTTAGACAATGATCTACATTAATAAAAGAAAATATGTACAATACATGTACAAGTGTGTGTGTATGTGTGTCTACACACTTGATGATGATGATTTATACAAATAAAGATTAAATACATTAACAAACAACGACATTGGTGTTATTTTTTCTCAGAACCTAAGATATTACAATTCTAATTAGTATTCATTTTTACCTTGTTTTTAGCCCATAGCTCAGAATGGACAAACATTTCAACAAAGCTGTCATAGTAAATGTTGTTCCACTTAAAAAGACCTATCCAACGATATATATGTCATTGCTATTGGAGGGGTGTACCAGCTTCCATACATTTTTGCCCATTGTCCTTTGCGGTTTTCGGATTTTTCCCTTTACTTGTGCTACATGATCTTGCTTCTTGTCAAATTTCATGATTCTAGGTCAACGGGAAGTACCTTATAAATTTTGGTTCCCTTGAGAGCGTCGAAATATAACTGACTGGAATAATAAATAAAGGACTAACATAACGGACTGTAGACTTGAGTATATGGTTATAATTTCAACTCGATACTTCCACGCGTTCCCGAGATAAAGGGAACCGCGATTTGCCGCGGAAGCAGATCCTCCCTCCGGCAACACCTTAGCCTTAGAATGAGGAATCAATAGGTTAACATCAGGTCAGGTGGTAGCTAAACGTGATTCTTTACAATAAAACAAAATGGCGCATCTACGAAAAATGTTTTAAAATAGAAATAGAAATTGGAACAACTTAATCCGAATTACTTTAACGTTTTCATAACATGAAACTTGTCACTGAACTATGAAGTAATGGTCGATATTTTCGAAGTTACCAACTGTTCGTTAATATCATTAATGCTCAGTAAAATATAGGAACCCGGCAAAAACAATTAATAACAAGCACAAGCGTAAAACGAAACGCGTAAATTGAAACAATCATCATCTGAGTATTTATTATGTTAATACAATTACTAAAGAAAAACAGCATAAAATAATTAATTCCAAAACTTAATAATTATCTGAGATTCTGAATTCAAATATAAACAATTGAAAAGCGCCTTGGTAGATAACAGCACAGTCAGCAAAGTGTGGTTTAAAAAAAGAAAACTACCACCTTAAAGAAGTGCCAAGGCGACATCCAATCACATCTAGATTCATATCTCTGTCTGACCGACTCCTTGACTATCCAAAAGTATCTATAAATGGTTTAATTAAAATAAATGCCTTGAGTTTGAAAAAACCGGCCAAGTTTGAGTCGCACGAAGGGTTCCGTACCACAAGGTAAAAAGCGCCGAAAAAAAACACATATATATCAAACCCCTTTAATTTTTATTATTTTTGTTATACCGGTAATAGAAAATCACTCTGTAAAAATTTCAACTGTCTACCTATTACGGCTCATGAGGTACAACCCGCTGACAGACAGACGGATGGACGGACGGGCGGACGGACAGTGGAGGCTTAGTAATAGGGTCCCGTAGGCACCCCTTGAATTCAGGACCCTAAAAACCAGTGTCAGCAAAGCGTGCTTTAAAAAAGGAATCCTACCACCACAAAGAAGTGCCAAGGCGACACCCAATCACAATTACGGCACCAATTAAACCTCGCCAAGGCCATAGACGAAAGCGACTGATAGCAAGACCTGTCGCATAGCCACCACTCACCTTCTGCTTTTGAATTGCAAATCGTCTGTATCTGCACTGCCGACCTTCAGTCACGCGAGCGCGCGATATCGCCAGCCTCGCTGTAATTTTGAAGAGAACTTCAGCATTTTTTACCTTTTTAAGGTTCCGTACCCTTATAGGATCACTTTGTTGTCCGTCCGTCCGTCTGTCTGTCAAGACCCTTTATCTCGGGAACCTGTGGAAGTATCGAGTTGAATTTTAAAACCATATACTCAAGTCTACAGTCCGTTATATTAGTCCTTTATATATATTTCGACGCTCTCAAGGGAACCAAAATTTATAAGGTACTTCCCGTTGACCTAGAATCATGAAATTTGACAAGAAGCAAGATCATGTAGCACAAGTAAAGGGAAAAATCCGAAAACCGTAAATTTGTAGGTACATTTAAGAAAAAAATACCGTGATAAACTATTTACATACCTACAAAGTACGGAACCCTCGGTGCGCGAGTCCGACTCGCACTTGACCGGTTTTTTTTTTCTTGTAAGACGTGCCGGGCTGTTGCTATGCTTTGTTGTCACCTAATTTGGATGTAGGTGAAGATTAAAACGCCTACGATCAGTTCGATACCAAAAAAAATATTTTGGATTATCTCTGATTAAAATATCTGTATTATCCTTTGACTAACAACCCGCCCCTGCTTCGCATGGTTTTGAGGACTTGACAAAACGTGAAAATTTATTTATTATATATTATTTTGTATATTAGAGTATTAAACACATAACCCTTCCTTGAAATCCTTCATAATTATGAATAAATTCTGCAAACGATTTTGAAAACCGAATCAAAGTCCGTTACGTAGTTTAGAAGAACAACGTCAAAGTCAAATCATTTATTTCAAATAGGCACATAAAGAATGAACGACAAAATAAACAAAAAAAAAATTGAATTGATTCTAGTCGCCCCTTCCAAAAGGTAGTTTCGTATGGAGAAGAATGGTCAAAAAACTCCACCGTTACTCTTTTAAAAATCCTTACTCCATACTAATATTGTAAATGGGAAAATGTGTCTGTCTATACCTCTTCACGCTTAAACCGCTGAACCGATTTAGATGAAATTTGGTATAGATTTTAAACTCAAGGCACTTGAGTCCCGGGAAAGGACATAGGATAGTTTTTATCCCGATATTCCCACGGGATCGACACTTATACGGGTGAAGCCGCGGAGCAATCTTTCAGTGCCGGTCACAAGTCGCACTTTTGAGTTTTTTGGGAGAAAAACAATCTCATCACACTAATGTTATAAAGGCGAAAGTTTGTGAGTGCCTGAGTGTGTGGATGTGTGTGTGTATGTTTATATGTTTGTTACTTCTTCACGCTCAAACGGCTTGACCAATTATGATAAAAATTGGTATGGAGGTAGCTGACTCCCTGGATTAACATATAGGTTACTTCTTATCCCGATATTCCCACGGAATCAAAACTTATACGGGTGAAACCGCGGAGCGCAGCTAGTACTGAATAAAAATTAATAACACGGTAACCAGAGGTGATACCTTTAAAACAAAAACTGGAAAATGTGCGCCAAAAGATCTTTTATCAAACTACATTAATCAATAAAAATACCTTGATCAGATACGCTTACAGAATTTATTAAATCTTTTTTCAGGTGAAGGTCATCGAAATATAAAATGTGTTTTATAAAAAAAGTATTTGAAATACACACGTGGGTGTTCTACTCTTGCGTTTAAAATGCATTTTTTGATCGGTTTATGTGATAAACAGCATAGGAATTTTTTTTGAGCAAAATCAAACACTATGCGGCGTTTTTTATAAGTACAAATTATTCGTGATGAACACCTATCACAAAAATAATTTCCAATATTATTTATCTAAAGTGAAGACTCATCAATCACTATCCACCATCCTATATTTCTGTCATTATGTATCACCTGTCAAATCAACTTACCGAATACCCTCGCAAATACATGCTCAATTTGATTACGACACTCGTCTCATTTGAGCAGTATATTGTGAGAATATAGGAGAATATTCGACGCGTTATACAACCGATATCGTCGTCTTCAACAGCGAGAAGCTCAAAACGAAATTTATAGGCGATTTTATAACCCAAGGGAGCCTATTAAACAGCGACCGGCCAGAGTAACAAGAACTCTTGAAGTGGGTTCTCCATGTATTTGGGTCAGCCTGAGGATAAATTTAAATGTTGGTTTTTCATTTTAATATTTGAGTTCAGCTGTTGGAATTGTAGATTTTGAGGGAGCAGTAATTGTAAAAGGTAGTGTTTTGATAGAAGTAATAGGTATATGTGTGGTTTTGTGGAAGATTGAATTTGATCACTGCTTTAACGGTGTACAAATGACGTGTAATGAGAGTTTTTTCTTTTGAGTATTAAAAAAAAACATAGTTTCCAAGAACCCTGAAGATGGCGTTGAACTGACTACGTTTACTAGGTGCCAAAGTCAAAACGCTTGGAAAAAAAAACATTGCGTCACGTCATATACGCTTGTTGAGTGACAGTTTCGTTTGCTTTCGTTTTACGATCTCAAAATTACATCCACTGGAATGTAATTTTGAGATTTTTTTTTAATTAATAAAAAAATTATGAGACGTTCCGTTGCTTGCAGTAACATACCAAGTTCAGCGCAATCTATCCAGCGACTAGGGAAGCGTTAAAAAAAAAGAAAAAGAAAATCCCTCATTAGGGAAGCTCATGTCCAGCATTGAACTACTAATAGGCTGATGATGATAATGATGACGTAATCATACTGAAGCATATTCACGCTGTGATATCTTACGAAGTCATACGTAAAACTTTCTTTTTGCATGAGTCAGTATTTAAAACCGTGCTTACACAGACAATTTTTTCAACAATTTTTCCCGGAGTTCCAACCAACGATGAGCTCAGAACGGTAAAGCGAGCTCCTCTTCGCCAATGGTACGGTTCGCCGAAATCACTCTTAGTTATTGACGGTTAGACGGTTGGTTCCACGAACAAATCCGTCGCCAATAGAAATATTCGCCGAAAACACCGTTCATCGATGGTCGCTTCAGCTACAACACCTTTTACCTATGGAAGGAACGGATCGCCGAAACTGTATATGGCCTATAACTTTCCCACTACTGGGACACAGGCCTCCTCTCGGTAAGTGGGAGTGGGCTATAATCCACCACGAGGGCCCAGTGCGGGTTGGTAGCTGTCACAAATCTTTGATTTTTTGGTTCTAGGACAAGCCGGTTGTCTCACGATGTTTTCCATCACCGTATTGAGAGCAGTAGTGATGAAATTATTTACACAAAGTAAAGCGCCTGTCTGGGTTCGAATCCACGACTTCCAACTCGTAAGTCGGAGCCACTACTTACTACCACTGGGCCACCACTGCTCTACCACCAGTACCAGACTGCCTCAATATTTTGAATTTTATAAGTTTTCAAATATATCTCACTAACTAGCTGCGCCTCGCGGTTTCACCCGCGTAAATGTCGATCCCGTGGGAATATCGGGATAAAAAGCAGCCTATATGTTAATCCAGGGTGTCAGCTACCTCCATAATTTTTTTTTCCAAAATTGGTCCAGCCGTTTGAGTGTAAAGAAGTAACAAACATATAAACACACACACAACTCACAAACTTTCGCCTTTATAATATTAGTGTGATACTTATATGTAATGGAACTAAGGAATTGATGTTGTGTGAGAGTGCGTGTTCCATTTGCCGCCCGTTCGTTGTCTACCGCGCACAGAATGGATGGAAAACAGCACATCATGAAGTAATTTTTTGCTCCTTTGATGTAGGTAATTGCTGTATGACGATCCAGTAGCAGGATAAATCTATACATAGATAAGAAAGTCGTGTTATTTATAACTCAAGAACGGCTGAACCGATTTACCTGAAAATTGGCGGGGACGTAGCTTAGAACCAGGAGACGGACATAGGGTACTTTTCCCCTTTTATTTTACTTAGTGGTGTAGTGTGAGTAGGTTACGAGTAGGGTAGGAGTAGGTTAGGAGTAGGGTAGAAGTAGGGTAGGAGTAGAGTAGGAGTAGGGTAGGAGTAGGGTAGAAGTAGGGTAGGAGTAGGGTAGGAGTAGGGTAGGAGTAGGGTAGAAGTAGGGTAGGAGTAGTGTAGGAGTAGGTTACGAGTAGGGTAGGAGTAGGTTAGGAGTGGGGTAGGAGTAGGGTAGGAGTAGGGTAGGAGTAGGGTAGGAGTAGGGTAGGAGTAGGGTAGGAGTAGGGTAGAAGTGGGGTAGGAGCAGTGTAGGAGTAGGTTACGAGTAGGGTAGGAGTAGGTTAGGAGTGGGGTAGGAGTAGTGTAGGAGTAGGGTAGGAGTAGGGTAGGAGAAGGGTAGGAGTAGAGTAGGAGTAGTGTAGGAGTAGGGTAGGAGTAGGGTAGGAGTAGAGTAGGTGTAGTGTAGGAGTAGGGTAGGAGTAGGGTAGGAGTAGAGTAGGAGTAGTGTAGGAGTAGGGTAGGGGTAGGGCTACCCCTACCCCTACCCTACTCCTACACTACTCCTACTCTCACGTGGTTCACGTGGTGTCGTGGGTAAGTGGTAGGACACCACGTGAACGAAGTAGCGCCAGGAAGCTAGAAATAATTTATATGGCAAAACAACGTTTGCCGGGTCAGCTAGTAAACAATAAATGACTATGTAGGTAGTCACCCTACAGTCCGCTCGGTATCTTCGCAGATAATCCCGCCAAAAAGGCTGGGAACTTGTCGTATATTTTCTGAGGACGAAATTACTGGCGGGTGATGAGAGGCAGTCGGTGGCTTCATAAATTTATAAAATGGCACCTTCACGGAACCCGCGAATTACGGCCGCGGAATATTTACGGCCGATTACATAGTTTAACGGACGGCTAACTTCAAGTTTAAACGATGGACGTGAGTAGGGTTTTAAAATGTTCCTAGACACACGTCTATGAACAAAAAATATTCAAAATAATTGAGAAAAGCTTAAGCACAAATGGCTAAGAGAAAACACGTTAAGCCGTGCGTTGGTCCTGGCTGACATTCGTGGATATTTGCCAGTCGTTACGGGTCGTCCGATGCCCGGAAGGCTAAAAACCAGTCTTACCGAGGGATATATCGTATTACCCAGTGACTAGGTTGGTAAGATAGACAGTGGCTCTATGTATTTATTTATTAAATTAATAAATACATGGAGCGACTGTAAGCCACTGGTATTCAGCGACATCCAGCTAGACTGGAAGCTGACCCCAACATAGTTGGGAAAAGGCTAGGCAGATGACTGTCTGTTGAACTATCATAATTTATGACCACAATGATCGACGCCTATAATGATAGAGAGATCTCAATGTGGTAAGAGAAGTTAGGAATACTACTGATTTCTAAAAATCTGATTAGTACAGAAATTTTCATTGAAAGTATTATCGACTCAAAACTATACAAATAGGTACTAAAAGGAAATTGTTTTCGTAAAATTGGCACATGTAACAATAACTGTTAGAACATTATTTGTTACATATATTGGATCATCAAACATCATAATAATTATTCTGCGTCAGAGCTCAGGTGTAGGTATGATGTAATGTACAGACGCCAGCACATCAAGCTACTACAATCTGTCAAATTTCTTTTATAGATTTTCAACTTTATCGCTAAAGCTTAAGGGTCAAAGTTGATTCGGAAAATTTTACAGTTTCGGGTAGCTTGATGTGCTGGCATCTGTACTTCTCTAACCAATCCGACTAGTCGACGCTTCACCTGATCAGAGGGATCTTTGCCAAAGAATTAGCATTGCCATTCAATGTGGCAATGCTGCCAGTCTTCTAGCATGTTGCCGGATAACAGCGATGCGGACGGTTCGACGCCTAAGTGTCATTTTGTTATTTACTTTAGTACCTAGTGTAAATAGTTAGTTGTGTTACCTATTATTTACCATTTTATTAATAATAGGTAAATAAAATAGCTTGACAATTTTAAAAAATCTAACTGTTATCACAACATGTTATTCCCCATTTACGAAGGCCATCGCGATTAAAAAAAGATAAGTTACCTAAAACTACGTTAAAAGAAATTTCATTAACACTAACAACATTCACTAATTAATTCATTTCATTAGCCTTTTTTCACTTTCAACTGTCATCATTATGTTTATGAACAAAAAAAAGATTTAAAAAAAATTTAAAAATCCGTAGAGTTTCTTGCCCGTTCTTTTCTTTTCAAACCTTCGGAACGCTTCGGAATGGGCAACTAGCTTTATCTTTCTGACTGACAGACTCCTTGACAATTGTTTCCTTAAAGGACCATTTCAGACACCAATCTACATGGTCTTCACACGATCTGACCAAGATTTTGTCTGGACTTTAAAAGAGACTATGACTTCTGAGTTTGTTTCGGCCTTTCTTCTCAGAATAGTCAGATAGGAAACGCCGACCTTATCTAGTTTAAAAAAATATAATTGACGTGTAAAAGTATTTGTACAAACCTACTTACAGAAAATAAATCATTTATCAATTCAAAAGTGCCTGTATTTTTTTAAGTTGAATTAAATGCTTTAAATTTGAGGTCAACTATCAAAACTAAGAGCCGTCTACACAATTTCAGCAATGTCGCGATCATATCAAGAAAATAGGTTAAACTCAGTTTAAAGTCCCAGTTAATGGAGCGCGGTGTAATCCGGCTCTAATAACCGCACTAATGAGTTTTCATTCTTTCCTCATTTCCGTGGCTGAGAGTGTTTCCGAGTCCCCAAGTATCTAGGATAAACTGTAGAAATTGCTCTACACGTGAAAGAGATGGGAATATTCTTGGATACATTTTGCATAAGGAGTAAGTGAGATAGCAGAAGGGTGCCGGATCGTTGAGATTCCTCAAATTCGAATGTCTTTTCCTAGAATGTGCGGTCTCCGAGTGTTTGTTAAATGGAATATTTCATGTCGTTCATACGTCTTGATCATGTTTGGACTCGCTTCTTAAGCACGAAGTTGTAGTTTAAAACTCTCATGTGCCCTTTAAAATGAACATTGAATGTTGTTTAACACATGTAACATACTGTACGTTACTTTTTAGGGTTCCGTAGCCAAAGGGTAAAAACGGAACCATATTACTAAGACTTCGCTGTCTCTCCGTCTGGCCGTCTGTCCGTCTGTCCGTCTGGCCGTCTGTCCGTCTGTCCGTCTGTCCGTCTGTCTGTCACCAGGCTGTATCTCAAGAACCGCGATAGCTAGACTGTTGAAATTTTCACAAAGTATGTATTACTGTTGCCGCTATAACAACAAATACTAAAAACAAAATAAAATAAATATTTAAGGGGGGCTCCCATACAACAAACGCGATTTTTTTGCCCTTATTTGCTCGATATCAAAAATGGCGACAGGTAGGCACTTGAAATATTCACAAAATACTCAGTTGTATTTTAACTTTAATAATAAATAAAAAAATTAAATTAAAATAAATATTTAAGGGGGGCTCCCATAAAACAAACATTTTTTTCGGCGTTTTTGCCTTGTGGTACGGAACCATTCGTGTGCGAGTCCGACTCGCACTTGGCCAGTTTTTAAGTTATGTTGTTGTTGTTGTAATGTTGTTGTTGTAAATAATGTGTTAATGCCCCAGGCATTTGCTATCAGTCAACCTTTGAGTGATGCAGAGACAAATTTTAATACTGGTAGGTGCAATTATGAAAATTGAAATTAACACAGCAATCATAAAATCAGTTTAAATTATATCTAAGGTTATTATTATGAGGTTGATGGCCGATCCTATGACTCAACTTTAGGAACTAGGTTTAAAACCTACATCGCTTATTCTCGACCTTCTCAAAAAGAATAATCAGTCACATTTGCCAAGAATGACGAATGTTGCTAATAATCCTAATGTTCCAAGACCGGAGATATTTCGTCATGAGTTTCCGTGACAAAATATAAGAACACATAGCAGCAAAGTGGTTATTACTGTATTATTAATAATAGTAGATTGTTGCATCGAGCGCAAAGTGAGTTATTAATGCACGAGCCCGAGCACATGCGAGGGCACTAAATTAACACGAGTGCATTAATTACTCACTTTAGCAAGGTGCGTAATCTACTCTTCTTTTAACTACCAATCTACCTACCGTGATAAAATATACCTACTCAAAATAAAAACTCAAGTTAATGAAAACAAAAATTTTTCATAAGCTTTTAAATATTTATCCTGCGACTTTTGCGGCAAAAGGTAATTTCATTTGCAGCTGTTTCTATACTTTCTGCAGTTGAATTCAATGATATATATTACGTCTTACGTCTTACCGGAGAATGTGCAGCAGCGTTCTCTATTTATTCCACCATCATACCATACTGCGATCGCCAACCCGCCTGCCAAGCGTGGCGATTGTGGCAACCCCCCCCCCCCCCCCCCCCCCCAAATTGGGGGAGGGCTATGTCCAGCAGTGGACGTCTATCGGCTGAAACGACGACGACTACGACGATTGGTTGAATTCATATCGCTGTCGCTTTCTATTTCCATTTTTTTTTATTTTTCTTGCTAAATAATTATTAAGTATCAAGTTTTACAATGGTTCAAAATGCGCGCCATTTGTCTTTTTTTTTTTTCACCCAAGTCGGTTTTATTGAGCCGATTTTTATTTTCAGCCAGTATATTTTGATCTAATACATACATTTTATATTAAACTTAATGGGAGACATTAAACCTCTGTGGTAAATTTATATCAAAATAAAAACAGTGCATTAATGAAAAACTGTGCAACCATGAGATTGCATGTAACATTTCTGCACTGTTTTGGTTCTAAGCAAAAAATACGTCCTTTGTGATCGGTTTTCTAGTGATTAATGATAACTTTACTACGTAGTAGAAAGAAAAATAATTTGTAATATCTCTTGTCAACGTTATTTCGGGCCACCCTGAACTTATTGTCAACCTTCTCAACAAGAATAATCATGAGTTCACATTTCATGACAAACGTTCCTAATGTTTCAAGACCGGCTTTCGTCACCAGTTTCCGTGACAAAATATAAGAACACATAGCAGCAAAATTGTTATTAAAAACTTAGCCAGCGCTTTTTAAACATGAGCCATGCCAAGCTGAGATAACGTAGCGTGAGCAAGAGTATCATGAGTAGTGTTGGGAAAAAATATCGATGTTTAAAAGTATAGAAGAGTTTTTTAGATGGCTCAGGTTGAATTTATTTTTCATTGAAAACTTACACGTCTCTTCTTTTTGGAGCGATCTGTTGGATGACATTGTTCAGGTTGTGTTTTACCCGTTTTCTCGACTTTCATGAAGTAATTTTGCTATTATTTGCGTTAGTAAATTGTAGTAGATTTATTCAGGATCAACTAATAAAATTAAATCGGCACCGTACCCACCTGACTATAAAAGGAAAGCCAGTTAGCAGATTTTCTTTCAGTATCCTACAAACCTGGGATCTATAATAAAAAAACGTGGGTGGTTGTGGGGATACGATACTTGCCCGTCAAAGTTGAAAGTCGCATGGAGGGAGAGCGCTTTTTAAAAGCGTTTACGCCGTACGGCTTTTCATCCAAACTTTCAAGCCCTTGTTTTTCGAAATTAATGAACCGATTTTAATGAAACATCCTACGCATAAGCAGGATACAAAGGTCTAAAAAAATTGTAGAAAACATTTTCGAAATGTCTTATTTGAATAAAGATAAATGGAAATCTCTGTTTCTATAGAAAGTTTCAAATCGGTCTAATTTGGCTGTAGCACTATTTTTCGAAAATGTTCTCTACTAACTTTTTAGACCTTTATATCCTGCTTATGCGTATGAAGTTGCATTAGAATCGGTTCATTCACTTCGAAAAACAAGGGTTTGAAAGTTTGCATGAAATGCCGTCCGGCGTAAACGCTCTTAATGATTTTTCGTTACGTGAAGATTTCTAACAATTTAGTCCTACCGCCAAGTCACATTAAAGAACTTCTTTCTCAAAATATGTCACATCACTACGGTGAGCTCCATAAAGTCCCAGCACGCTTGCCTCCGTGCCGGCACATACGAACGACTTAATTATATTTTTCTCTGCCCATCCCGCACGACAAACATCGTGCTTACCCAAATATATTATAAAAGTTATCTACAAAATATACTCGTATTACCGCATTGCCTTTGGTATCGTAATTTTCTGGGGATTTTTACTGGTCCCGATACCGATACCAATCTGTTCTTGGAAGGCTAGTGATGTCAATATTTGTGTCGCGATGGAATCGTGCAATAATATCCCAACGTTGTGAAACGACTGCCGAAATTTTATAACGCTACGGAAATTCCGCGTAAGTACAGACGGCAGCACATCAAGCTACCCGAAACTGTCAAACTTTCCCAATCAACTTTGAACCTTATGCTTTAGCGATAAAGTTGAAAATCTATTAAATAAATTTGACAGATTGTAGTAGGTTGATGTGCTGGCGTCTGTACATTGTTTTAGGAACATTACACTAGGAAAGTTTTCTTCTTTGTGTCACTGATAAACTAAAAATCATTGTAGGGGTAAACAACCCCTTCGGGGCAATTGCCTAACGAACTAACACCAGCCGGTCGATTCTGTAAAAATCTCACCGTGAAAACTCAGGTGAAGTGAGTTTGGTTTTGCTAGGAATTGACACTATTGACAGCTCACTCCACGCTCACTTCACCTAAGTTATCACGGTGAGATTTTTACAGAATAGCACCGCTTCGATGGCTTTCATTTTGACAGTTCACCAACATTCATTGCGTTATTTACGTTGTTGACCAGATACATTTTTCCAACATATGAAGCAATGGCTTAGCAATATCCATCAAGAAGATCCAGATTGTGATTAATAGCATCTTACCCAATTAGGGTGCTGTAACGCTATTCTGTAAAAAGATCAACTTGCAAACTTAGGTGAAGTGAGCTTATAGTGAGCTGTCAATAGTGTCAACCCTTAGCATCTGGTGGAATGACAGCATGTCGATTCTGTAAAAATCTCACCGTGATAATTTGGGTGAAGTGAGCCTAAAGTGAGCTGTCATTAGTGTCAATCTCTAGCGTCAGACGGATTAACAGCTCACTTCACCTAAGTTCTCACGGTGAGAATCTAACAGAATCGACCGGCTGGTCACTTTAAGCTCACTTCACCTCGGTGATCTTTTTACAGAATAGCACCGCTGATTTTCCCACGGTTCATTTTGAAAGATCCGTAAACAAGACGCGACATTGTTGTCCCGTTGATCAGAAGCAGCATCTTGCTGCTTGGCTTAAGTTTAAATGATGATGCATAAATGATAAATTATTTATTTTCTGTAAGTAGGTTTGTACAAACTTTTTTACACGCCAGTCAGATTTTTTTAAACTAGATGAGGTCGGCGTTTCCTATCTGACTATTCTGAGAAGAAAGGCCGAAACAAACTCAGAGGTCGCAGTCTCTTTTAAAGTCCAGACAAAATCTTGGTCTGATCGTGTGAAGACCATATATATAGATTGGTGTCTGAAATGGTCTTTTGAGGAAAGGACCACACAGATTGAGCGAACCTGTCCAGTCCACACATAGATCTACTTCGTACAAGAATAAGTCACCTGGCACTATCTCCGGGTCGCCATGACCGCTGCTAGCGGCGCGTGTGCAGTGTCCTGAACACCACTTCACATCCTATTCGTCACCACCTGGAACAAAAGTAAACATATTTATCAAATAACTCATCATCATTCTCCAACCCTTATACCAATTTATTTCAGTAGTGCGATTCTATAACCATCTCACCGTGAAAACTTAGGTGAAGTGAGCGTGGAGTGAGCTGTCAGTGTCATCCCATCTGATACTAGGGATTGACCAAGCATACGTTTGCAATCATAATCGAGATTTTAACCATATTTTTTATGCTAATTCTATTGATAATTTTATATAATTTTAAAGCTAGTATTTTAGTTGTCATAACATTACTATTTTGTGGGGTTTTAAAATAAAAAAGCCTAGATAATAGTAGATTATGATTGTAAATGTTTGCTTGGTCAATCCCTAGCATCAGTGGGGTGACACTGACAGCTCACTCCACGCAAGTTTTCACGTGAGATTTTTACAGAATCGACCGGCTGCAGTGCGATTCTGTAACCATGTCACTGTGAAAACTTAGGTGAAGTGAGCCTGGAGTGAGCTGTCAATAGTGTCAATTCCAAGCAAAAATAAACTCACATCACCTAGGTTTTCACGGTGAGATTTTTACAGCATCGACCGGCTGGTCGGCACAACTTGTCATTTTCGTCCATACTTCTCTATTAGTCGTCATCTCGGTAGTCACCCCCTTTCTAACCATATCATTATTGACACAGTCCATCCATCGTTTCTTTGGTCTTCCCCTACTCTTATAGGCTCTTTTAACAAATAACTAAAATAAGTAATAATATTATATCGTGAGGTATTGAACCTAAACAGGTTCTTGTTTAGGTTCGATACCTCACGATATAATATTACGACACTGGCTAGCACTGAGAAGAAGGAAAGACGGGTTGTGGCTAAGAAATAACAGCCGCCCGGTTCAATCGATCAGGTTAAGCTATGCTTGCCGCGGTTGGTCCGCGGATGGGTGACCATCTTTATCTTCATACCAAGACCCCTCCTTGCCTCGGAAAGCACGTTAAGCCGTTGGTCCCGGCTGTCATTCATGGATCTTTCACAGTCGTTACGGGTCGTCAGAAGTCCGAAAGTCTGACAACCAGTCTTACCAAGGGGTATCTATTACCCAATAACTGGGTTGTGGAGGTCAGATAGGCAATCGCTCCATGTAAAATACTGGTATTCAGCTGCATCCGGTTAGACTGGAAGCCGACCCAACATAGTTGGGAAGAGGCTAGGCAGATGATGATGACTGGTTAGCACCGAATACCTAGCTAGCGAAATACTATAGCCATCGAGAAATCTTTTAAAAACATAATTAGCGGGGTAGTTGTGTAACACACTCGTAATAGCAATGGCTTTAATTTTGACAGTTTAACAACATTAAGGGGATTATAGGACCTATACGCAAAAAACGCAAGTTTTAGAAGCAATAAAAGTATATGATCGACTACAGTAAACAAAATCAGAAAAAAATATGATATTCTTCAGGATATACGCTAGGTATATAGTAGTAGTAGTAATTTGATACGCTAGAAAAAAATCATAAGGATGCCTCTAAAAACTTTCTTTTTACAATAAAAACCATACTAATATATACAATCATTCGGATTTTTTGACAGATTATCCTACAAACAACATAAAAAGCACTAGTGTTTTATTTTTTAGTCCAATCAATAGATTTTTTTGTAAACAGATAGTTGCTTCATATTTTGCAATAAATTACCAGCATTGTGTCATCGCGCTTCTCTTTCTTTTCTAAGATATAGTCCGACAGTGGCCGCACTTTAGGTCATGTAAGCCCGTTAATTGCGTTATTTACGTGTTGAGCTGACACATTTTTCGAACATATAAAGCAATGGATTAGCAATATGCTTCAAAATGAATCAGATTGTGATTAATAGTGTGTGTTACGCAATTAGGGTGAAGGATAAGTTAACTTGACGAATGTATGGAAATAATCAGCTCGTTCTTTTTACCTGTATATAAGTAACTATGTAATGGAATCTAAGGTAACTAATTTAACCATCTTCCAAGGGTCGTGGCGTAATGAAAATTGGCAGCTGTATGTAGTTCTGATGACAATACAATAATATGGTACTGTCGAACTGATCTGATGATGGAGCCGGAAGATATGAACTGGAACTTCATGATGGAAAATCGTATCATAGCTGTTTTGGATTTCTTAGAAAAGTCTTGTAATGAACTTTGACCACGATTAGATTTCAAGGTCTGATGATGAAGTCGGAAGATAGGCACTGGCATTCCATGATAGAATATCGTACGTGCATTTATAAAAGCGTGTTTTTCTAGTGGTTTTTAAACTATTAATTTATTTATATTTTATTTACTTTCCACTTTTCTAAGGCTGTCTAGCGAGATATTTCCCCCTTTATGCCCCAATTCATAATAACGTAAATCATACACTAAAACAAAATGACCTACATAAACGGATATATCCAGTGTCAAATCACGACATGCCTGATTACCTAACCCTACCTACCTCTGGGAATACTATACAAACCCGTACATTTGTTCCGGCTCGCCCCGTACTCCATATTCCATAGTAACAGAGGTACCGACCGGCCTCAATCTTGAAGCACTTAACTGATTGCTTGCTGGACGCGACTGTACTTGTTCCGAACAAATGTTCGCTGTGTATCATTGTACTTTTTGCTGTTGATTTATTTTCTTGGCTGTACCTAACTGTTCTTTTGTTTTTATGTGATTGGGATTGCGGGTTTCAGTCGATTGCTTTCGTTGTTTGATTAGAATGTTTATTAAACCAAACATTTTCTTAGAATATTCCCTGTATATAGGAATACAGGATCAAATTTGACGGCACGGTTGGCGCAGTGGTCAAGCGATTGACTGCTGCGCCGCGTGTCGCGGGTTTGATTCCTGCACGGAACAAATATTTGTATGACCTACAAGTAGGTAGTTGTTCCGGGTCTGGCTGTTTGTGTATGTGAGTTTAAATGTTTGTAAACGCACCCACGATACAGGAGAAATTCCTAGTGTGGGGCAAGGTTTTTTCTTTTTTTAAACACAACAAAAAAAAAAAAATTGCTAGCGAAACTCCGCAGACGAGTATCGACATCTAAAGGCTTGTGTTTAAAATCCCACCAGAAAAGTACCTTTTTTACTACCAAAACATTCGAAATACCTGCCAGAATGGATAAATACTCACGAAATTGTGTTTCATAAAGTATTGTAAGACTTAGCGCAACTAAGTGATACTAACATAGTTATTAAGTTTTATTTACTAACAAAATTGTTATTATATTATTATGTAAATTAGGTTAAGGTATGTATCTATGGGTCTTTGTTATCTGAAAATAAATGGTTTATTATTATTATTTTTTTATTTTATATATCTCGGGATCATGGGGTCCCGGTCCTTTTTTTATTATTATTATTTCCTTTATATCATTAAATATCACATATAAATTATATTTTTAAATATTAATATAAAAAAAATATAAAAACATTTAAAAATATTACTGTTTTTATTATTATTGTAGAAATGAACCTATTTGCCTTTTTATTATATGCCACATCCTATGTCGACGGAGCCCCGCTTCGCGAGCATTTCAGTGTAAAGGGTTTAAAGTAACCTAACCAAACCTAACCTCGGGGTGCCCTTCGCTCGCTCTTGCATCCTACGTCGCCAATATTTTTCGTTTTGGGTATTAAAGTTCCAAGTTCCATTTTGGTGGGTTCAAAAATTATTTTGGTGAGCATTTAAATTGTACCCATATCTAAACATGACAAAGCAAATAATAAATTAATTTAATGAGTTTTATTTTGGAGTCATCAACCGTAGGTAGTGTAGTCACTTGAAATATTTATAGTTTAAAAACATTTTTTTAACCCCCCGACAAAAACAGAGGGTTGTTATAAGTTTAACGTGTGTATCTGTGTTTCTTTGTATCTGTATGTCTGTCTGCGCCATTGTAGCTCCCAAACGGCTGAACTGATTTCGTCTTTTTTTTTTTGTTTGAATGGTGACTTGATCGAGAGTGCAAGAAAGAAAAATAAAATTAAAAATTTAAAAAAACCCCCGATTCAAAATAAAACTAAATCTAAAAACTAAAAAAATAATATATATTGGCCCTTTAAGTTTAATATAAATATTTTGATCCAAGCGTCCTCACGTCGGGGGCCGGCAAGGTTCCAATTGGTCGTTTCCTGAGAAGAAGAGCCGGCAAGAAACTCCACGGTTACTCTTTGAATAATAAATGGCTTTTACAATGTCTTCAAATGACGGTATTAATAGGTATGAGAGGACGGTGTAGGCCTGTTAACAAGTACATACATAATAAAATAAAAAAATGGTAACGAAATGATAACTTTTATTACAAAAGGTATCTACAACCATTACATACACATTAAGTAAAAGCGAAGACATAAGACAGCGGAAACCGATCCAAACGCCGGTAAAACTAAAATTATCATAATCTCCTTGACACACTAATTAAGACAAAACAACGCCATCTATCGCGTCACCGCAAAATTAACATGAACAAAACCCATTATCCAAAATTCAAACTTAAAATGGAACGGAAATAAATTCGTCATCTCAGACTCGACATCGATTGTACAAACTCCATGCTCTTTGAACACTTAAACGCTGAAAGCATTGTAAAGAGCTCTCTTCTGAAGTGCCACTTGACTCTAAAACGCCAGGAAAGCTTTTAAACAAGAAAACCTAGAGTTGAACTAGCGGTGGTGATGATGACGTCATTAGCTTCGTAATCTGAACGCTCAGTAAAATTTGGGAAAATGGAAAAAAATCAGCTTACTTAATTATGCAAAACTGGTTCTTTGTTCAGGTGTGTCAAATGACAAACACCAAGTTTAAAGGGCTATTATATCGGCTGATTTTTATACCGTCTGTAAAAAACAGGGTATAAAAGGTAAACGGAGTAGAAGCCTATTTTCTTAGCGTGTCGATAGCAATCTAAATGGACTCGACCCAGAATTCGGCTACTTGTTTGGCGCCATCACCAGCGTCCATCAGTTCCTGTAAAGTGCAGCTGACAGGATACGCAGGACACGATATTAAGTGTCCCATCGTTTGTTGAAGAGCATCACATTTACAATCCAAGGTGGAGTCGTCTATGAATCTCCACCTGTACAGGTTTTCCTTGCTTCGGCCAAAATGGGTCCGGAGTCTGTTTAAAGACTTCCAGGTTACCCAAGGTAACTCAAGTCCAGAGTGGTCTTCAGCGGGTGGGACGAACGGTTTGGGTAAGGAAGCACTGTCTCACCACAGCTTCAGTCTTTCTTCTAATGGTTCGCCAGTGAGTGGGACGACACACTTTAAAAAACTTTTTCAGGTTTTTCAGCCATTGTGGCACGGCACACACACAATCCAAAGAAGCCTATGGCACAGATATTTCTTTTTTTTTGTTTTTTCAAAACCATAAACGAAAATAAACTATCAATATTATTTGAAGTAAACTTTCATACTAAAACATTTTTTTTTAACCAATTAAAATTGTTTTTTGAAAAAGAAAACAAAAAGGCTTCTATACTCCGTTCTTCGTATATGCCCGATTTTTGTTTTTGTCCACACGGTAAAAAAAGTTGGCCTGTATTTTGGAAACCATGCAAACTTGTCGTGGATCGTTCCATACTATGTGCTGGCAATCATTGCGAAAACTTATACCTAGCCAGTCTTCATTTTTCCAAATAATAATAAACATATCTAGGCGTAAAATCAACTCGGTATGTTTATTTCGCAAAAACATTCAAGCAATTTAGTAAAGGGACTACCGTTACGTTATACTATAAAAAAACATGCAACGCCTATAATAATTCCCAAAATAAACAAAGTAAATAAAAAACATGTCTGAATTTCCAGCGAAGAGGGAAATATAACACTTAAACCCGTGGAGAGTCAGCATAACATTTGAAATTTAGACAGACGAATGCGGAAAATGGGGCTTACTGTAAAAACATACGGGGAGGTATCACCAGCGGGTTCGTGAGGTTTAGAATAAAAACTCGATAATGGCGCCGATTCCCTTGTTCACAAACTAGACTAAATTTAAGTTCAGTGCATCTTTTTCTTTCTATTTCATTATAAGAAAAGGACAGAAGATAAATTTTAGTTTAGTCCTGTCAAATTAATCAGCGCCTGACACTACTTCATACAAGTTACAGTTACCGGCACGTAACTTGGCAAGAGATTTTCGTAGTGGGGGAAGTTCGCGCATATAAAAATGTATGAAATTGTGCGTGCGCAAACTTCCCCCACTACAAAAACTCTTGCCAAGTTACGTGCCGGCAACTATAATACATGATCAAAAACTTCCCTACTAAAATGACGTCAATTTACGTTAAGCGTTGATTAATTTGACAGGACTAAACTAAAATTTATCTTCTGTCCTTTTCATATTGAAATAGAAAGAAAAAGATGCGCTGAGCTTAAACTTAGTTTAGTTTGTGAACATCAGAATCGGCACTAATGCCTGCAAAGTTGTTTAAGTAACAGTGACTTTTTATAACCTATTTACCCTGCTACTTATAAAAGTTGCTTAAACTTAAATACTGATTAGTGACTGTTTAACCATAGATTTTTGACGTTTAAACGTCTCTTAACTTTAAGCAACGTTTGGTGGCTAAATAATAACACCCGCACGAGTCGATCGAAGGTTAAGCGCCGCTCCATCATCCATTACTTAACGAGACCCCTCCGTGCCTCCAGAAGCTCGTTAAGCCCGTTAAGCGTTGGTCCCGGCTGCCTTTCGAAGAACTTTGACAGTCGTTACCGGTACTCAAAAACCCAAAACGTCTAACAGCCAGTCTTACCAAGGGCCGTGGGTGTTACCCAGTAATTGGTTGTTGTGGAGGTCAGATAGGCAGTCGCTCCATGTAAACTTCTGGTATTCAGCTGCATCCGGTTAGACTGGAAGCTGACCCCGACATGTTGGAAAAAGGCTAGGCAGGGTTATGACTCTCGGCATAGCAACTGTTCGAAACAAAAGCCAGGGCCTTGCCAACTAGCACTAAAATCCTACAGCATTATTTTGAATAAACAACTCAGATAAAATGGATTACTTGCAAAATCCTTTCTACAGCATCTTTCTCAAATAAACACAATGTAGCAGAATTGAATCCCTTGCAGTGGAAGAACGTAGGTAGATACGATCAGCAAACAAGGACAATTCCCGTTATTAAAAACTCAGCGAAAATCAATGTCAAAAGTGTAGGGAAATTAGAAGTATTTTTGACAGATTGAGACTGAAATCAGACTGTGAACGTTCTTAAAATTACAAGTGGGATGCAGGGATCTATTAATATTATTAGAAATGCGATATATTTCTCAAAAAATTGTTAATTGACACATTTTCACGACTGTTTAGTAAAGCAGAAAACCAGTAAAAAACTTACAAAATTGTCAGATAAAAGGATAACATTTATGAATTATAATATGGTGAAGACAGTCCATGTTTTTCTTTTTTACGCTGCACTACGTAGGTATAATCAAAGAGATTGAGATTGAATTTGGATTACATTGATTGGTATTTTAGCACAGACAATAAAAATAACAGAAAAGTCCTTCTCCAATGGGATTTGATACGATTAACATAACAATTAACTGTCTATTATAATTTATAATATTATCCTATTATGATTCTGCCAAAGTGGCCTTTTAAGCCCCCAGATTTAGATTTTATTTAATAGGCTCCAAAGTGGACCGAACGATTACAAAACAAACCGCAGCGTCTCCGTCCCAATTTTCTTCCCTTGTATCTTTAACCACTAGAGTGCAATTTGTCCAAGCCAGCCGGTCGAGTACCCTCGCCGTTGAAACTAAACTGAACTTGTAGTTCTGTGAACGAACCGACGACTGCGGGTTTTTTTTTTTGCCAACTTTTTTTTAACTAGCTTGAAAGTACTCGGATGATGAAAATATTCAGCCGCCTTTTTACAGTGGTAGAAATGAGCGCTGGATTTTTTATAAAAATATGAAAGTATTTTTAGCACGAAAATATTTTTAGATTTTATCGTTTGCATCACTACTTACTAACAAGCAATATTTTTCAATGCTATATTTTTATAGGTATTTCGAAAGATTTTATATAGCTTTCTACTTTCTGTTTCTCAAAGTCAAAAGTCAAAGTAGGTATATACCTAATAGTGTGTTTTTTGGTGATACAATAGGTCTTACAGTTAGGTTATGGTAACTCAAATTAACAAAAATTTCAAAATTTAGAATACAATAAATTTTTGTGATAAACATTTAGACTACAATTAATTATTATAATAAATATTCAGAACACAATTAATAAGTCAGGTTTTTGAATTTTCAAGCATAAATAGGTACGTAATTATCATTTAGTTTATTAAATTTTCTCAAGAAGGAATTCTTCAATAATGAAGTAGCATTTTTGAATTAAGAAAATTATTTATTCTCCGTTTAAATTATGTTGTGTCTTTAAATTCTGTTACTGTTGTGCGACAAAAATTATCAGAAGGCAGTAAAAAAATTAGAACGATTGCAAAATCTCTCAAAATATGTTCATATTTTCCTGGACAATAAATAAAAATTGGTAATCATTTTGAGCGGTTCGAGGTGGCGCAGAAAAAGAGCTCCTGGGAGGATTCGGGGGAGGCTATACCCAGCTGTGAGAGAGAATAGGACAAAAAAATGAGCTTTCTAAAAAAAACATCAAATCAATGCGGTCAAAACAAACCTATTGATTTCAGTTAAACTGTGTACATACAGAAAGATGTAGGTACACTAGTTTTAAATATGTTTGTCCTTTTTGTTTTACGTGTGGTTAAAAATTATAATGGGGGATAAGAGACGATTAATCTTCATAAATATATGGTTAAGGAGTCGCTTATCATTACTTAACTTTAAGCTACGTTTTTTACAGGGTTATTGGTAAAACGTTAACAACCTCTTAAGAGGTCATTGTACTCATCATTATGAACAACTTTTACTCTGGGACAAAACCTGAAATCGCGAAAAAAAATCAGCTGTTCCCTACATTTTGACGAGTTATACGAACATAAATGTAGGGAACAGCTGATTTTTTTATCGATTTCACGTTTGGTCCCATAGTAAAAGTTGTTCATAATGATGAGTACAATGACCTATTAAGAGGTTGTTAATGTTTTACCAATAACCCTGTATAAAGGGGAAAGTGTTTATAGTAAACAGATAAAAAAGAATTATCTCTCACAACACTTGCAAATCTTCCCCAATGTAATTCTAAACTTCAACAAAACATTAGCTGGCTCGCACCACGAAGTTCGCAGCCTTGGACTCGTTCAAGGACCAGCCGGGCCTCGCTCAAGGACGCGCTTTGTTCGTGACCACACACTATCGCAAATGTTTGCGTTCTTCGAATGTGTACGCAGTCTGGTCAATAGTTTATAGCGGGCTCGTAGGCACTTTCGTGTGGCTGTTGTTTTTAATGGCTGATGCCTATAATTTACGGATCGCTATTGGTTAAAATTAAAGCTCTTGTATCGTTACCAATATTGAAGCAAAAACCTCATAGCAGACCCTCTCATATTAAAGTACCGAATCTATTTATATGCCCAGTTTGGCAATAAAAAATGCTGCCACAGGTAAGCAAAACTATTCGTTTTTGGCGTTTATGAACTGTTTTTGCAGATTTTTGTAGCATAGTAACCAGTTGTGATTGAATTTAACGTTTTGAGCGCCACAGTCATGTATGTGTTAT
The DNA here is from genome assembly GCA_916614155.1 of Mesoligia furuncula. Classification (NCBI taxonomy): domain Eukaryota; kingdom Metazoa; phylum Arthropoda; class Insecta; order Lepidoptera; family Noctuidae; genus Mesoligia; species Mesoligia furuncula. Next base: position 25,564,901 of record OU744793.1, read on the forward strand.
CGGCCAAACCCGATTTTAGGATGAACTAGTTTCGCCTAAGCCAAACCAGTTCTCATTCGCTCGCTCTTGCATCCAATGTCGACGGAGCCCCGCTTCGCGGGGTGCCCTTCGCTCGCTCTTGCATCCTACGTCGCCTATCGACCGATCGCAACCATGCAACCCGTGTAGTGAAAACTGGTTTGGCCTAGGCGAAACTAGTTCATCCTAAAACTGGGTTTGGCCGATAACATATAGATGACAAACCAAAATGTGCCCAGCACGCCACGGTTCGACTACATGACAGACTTTGACGCCGAGGGTACGTTTTTGATTTTTTGACGTGTGGCGGTCAAAAGGTTAAGCATCATGTTTATGGGTTTTCTAAATCTGTTCTGTACTTTAAGAAGAAAATTGTTGAAGAAAAACACGTTGCATTTTTTTTTGGGCTGAAAATGGGATATGCCGGTCGATTCTGTAAAAATCTCACGGTGAATACTTAAGTGACGTGAGTTTGTTTTTGCTAGGAATTGACACTACTGACAGCTCACTCCACGCTCGCTTCACCTAAGTTTTCACGGTGAGATGGTTACAGAATCGCACTGCTGATCCTATTTGCCTCGAGCTTAAAGTTGTTCTTAAAGTTGTTCTTAAAGTCTCTCATACTCATAATTAGCCTACAGTGTTCCCACTGCTGGGACACAGGCCCACACGGGCCCAGTACGGGTTGATAAATGTCACATGTCTTAGAATGTTTCGTTCTAGGACATGCCGGTTTTCTCACGACCTTAAAGTCTCTACAACGAAACAATTTTGTACTTTTACATCATCTTATTAGAATGATGACGTAATTATCACAGTCACATCCTCTATTTTTTATTCTTCTATTTTTCGAATCGATGGAAAACTTAGTCTATCCATACTAATATTATGAATTCGAAAGTAACTCTGTCTGTCTGTCTGTATGTTACCTTTTCACGCCTAAACCGCTGAACGGATTTCGATAAAATTTGGCAGAGAGATAGATTGCATCCCGGGGAAGGATATAGGATAGTTTTTATCTCGATATTCCCACGGGATTGACACTTATGCGGGTGAAACCGCGGGCGCTGCTGGTTTTGTATAATATCACGCCATATTCAGCCTGTAAAGGGTGGCAGAGGGCCATCAACGTGCAACTTGTTACAAAGGAGTCAGTACATGGTTCTGAAACATTCGTCAATCACACTAACCCCTTTACTAATAAACGTATTCTAACAGATGGGGGGTGGAGGGGGATTCAGGGGATCAGAAAGGAACAACTCATGAATAGTTACACACCGAATTCTCTCTTTCAGTCGTCAATCATTTGACTTTCGAAAGAAGAAGACAAAGCGTTGTGTAACTATACAGACGCTATACAACGTTTAATAGTAAGGGGATTATATCACACTAATATTATAAAGGCGAAAGTTTTTGTATGTGTGTGTGTGTGGGTGTTTATATGTTTGTTACTTTTTCAAGGTCAAACGGCTAGACTAATTTTGATAAAATTTTGTATGGAGGTAGCTGACACCCTGGAATAACATATAGGCTACTTTTACCCTGATATTCCCACAGTATTGAAACTTATGCGGGTGAGATCGCGGGGTGCAGCTAATTATTATATTATAAAGGCGAAAGTTTGAGTGTGTTTTTATGTTTGATACTCCTTCACAGGGCTTGGGCAGGGCACATTGCTCGCAGAACAGATGGCTGATGGGGCCGAAAGGTTCTGGAGTGGCGACCGCGTATCGGAAGACGTAGCGTTAGAATGCCTCCCACAAGGTGGACCGACGACCTTGTGAAGGCCGCAGGAACCCGTTGGATGCGAGAAGCACAGAACCGGTCGAAGTGGAAGTGCTTGGGGGAGGCCTATGTCCAGCAGTGGACGTCTTTCGGCTGAAATGAAGATGGCTCCTTCACGCAAAAACTACTGAACGGATTTGGATAAAATTTGCCACACACATAGTTTATAACCAGGATTAACACATAGGATACGTTTTATCCCGATATTCCCACGGGATCGAGACTTATGCGGATGAAACCGTAGGGCGCTGCTAGTTATTTTTTAAAAGATGTTGTTGTTTTGTTGTTGTTGTGTTTCTTTTTTGTTTTGTTGTTGCTGTTGTTTGTTGTTGTATTCTATTCTATTCTATACGTTTTTACCACTTAGGTAGGTACTTATTGCAATTTTCTATGAAACAGCAGTTTTTTTTGGTACCTACATATTCTACGCTGGGGTTCTAGAATCACAATAATATGCTGAATTTATGGTTTCAGTTTGCGCGTCCATGTCAATGCAAGCCATATCATTTGACTTATTACACTTTACAGCATAATAATTCGCATTACATCCTGTATAACACGACGTGAAAGATTTAACAGCCCTGTAAAACAACATATTACATCTTATAGCATAATAATTCGCCTTACATCCTGTATAACACGACGTGAAAGGTGTAACACCCTGTAGACACTTGCGATCACTTGTCAGCTATTGATTTTGGGCCGCGCCCCCCGGACGGAACAAATACGGAGTTTTTACTTAACTGCGTAACTCAGGTACGGATGTTGACGGTAACCTCCGCGAAAATCTACGTATCTACCTACGTCTATACATACATGTCTCTTAGAAATGTTACGTCACGTTTACCCGGGTCGATCAAACTCAACTCAAAGCATTTATTTCAATTATACCATTAACAGGCACTTTTGAAATGTCAAGAAGTCGGTCACCACCACCACCACCACCTTTCAGCCGATAGACGTCCTCTGCTGGACATAGGCCTCCCCCAATTTTGGAGGGGTTTGCCATAATCGCCACGCTTGGCAGGCGGGTTGGCGATCGCAGTATGGTGTTATGGTGGAATAGTCGCCTTTTACGACACCCACGGGAAGTAAGGGGTGGTGCTATTCTTTAAGTCCGGCAAGAAGAAGTCGGTCAGTCAGAAAATATGAAGCTAGATGCCCATCTGATCATGATCTTTGTGAAATTAAGTTTGACGTAATCAGTTAAACGTGTAGACCATTCTTATTATGCCGTCTACAGGGATTTTCTGTCGGCAAAAGTGACGAACTTCTATATCATCTGCCTATGCTGTTCCCATGTTGGCGTCGACTTCCAGTCTAACCGGATGCAGCTGAATACCAGTATTTTACATGGCGCGACTGCCTATCTGACCTCCACAACCCAGTTACTGGGTAATACGATACCCCTTGGTAAGACTGGTTGTCAGACTTTCGGGCTTGTGCCTACCCGCAACGACTGTCAAAGATCCACGAATGACACCCAAACTGAACCGAGACGAACTTCTATATATAAACTTTGATACTCTATTAAACCTATGTAGGGAATGAATTTTCAATAATACTTCGTTAGTGTTCATCTATGTTTTAAAAGGAAGTCTTGTGTAAAACTTTTAGGCTTCTAAACCCATCCGTTCAGGCTGTGCTTTGTTTGTCAGTGAATTTCAGATTTGTAGGTATTGTAGCCAGTGATGACTTATGGCACTGAAACGTGGTTGTTCACAATGGGCCTTATAAGAAGGCTAAATGTCACCCAAAGGGCAATGGACCTCTCCATTGCCCTTTGGGTGACTATATGCTTGGAGTTACCCTGCGTGATCGGATCTGGAATGAGGAGACCCGCAGGAGAACCAAGGTAACCGACATAGCCCGAAGAATTGCCAAACTTAAGTGGCAGTGGGCAAGGCACATTGCTCGCAGAACAGATGGCCGATGGGCCCGACAGGTACTGGAGTGGCGACCGCGTACCGGAAGACGTAGCTTTGGAAGGCCTCCCACAAGGTGGTCCGACGACCTTATGAAGGCCGCAGGAACCCGTTGGATGCGAGAAGCACAGAACCGGTCGAAGTGGAGGTGCTTGGGGGAGGCCTATGTCCAGCAGTGGATGTCTTTCTGCTGAAATGATGATGATGATGAGGTTTTAGTCTTTTTTTTTAAATATTAAATTCCCGTTCCCCCGACCCACCCCGTCGCATCGCATCGCCTGTCCGCACTATTACTTCATATTCGCTTAGCGTTTCTTCTTTCTTTTCTTTTTGCTCGGCTCCTAAGAGTCCTGGCGTGATGATAGAATAGAATAGAATAGAATAGAATAGAATACTCTTTATTATGTACACCATATAAATTACAGACATATAAATCTAGAAACTGTACAAAGTGTGACACAATGGTGTAAACCGCCTATAGACTTCCTCATGAAATAGGCTATCAAATGCAAAAATATTTTTTTTAAATCCACCTAATAATATTCCTATCTTTTTTTTTCTTTTTTTTTCCTATCCTAATATTTCCTCTTTTGCTTTGCAGTTTGGCGGAGGTAAATATATTTTGTAAAAAAATATTTCTGTGAATAAACACTTTTTCATTTTTTTTTTCATCAGAATCTGTAGAACTACCAGTCGGTAGTTCCAGAGAATATTGCGGTCAAACAAACAAACTCTTCGGCTTTATTGTTAGTGTAGATAGTTAAGTTATACAATCCGTTTTTAGAGAAAAAAGTAAAAATAATTGGAGTACTGTAGGGTAACAATAGAGTTAGAAAACTTCTACTAATCTTTTTGTCATAAAACCTTTATCTGGACTTTAATAAAAATTGAAAACTTAAGATAAAAAATCTATTTGTCAGAATCCACCCAAAGGGGACGAGAGTCTTAGATAGCCATCCTCTATCCAGAATCCAGCTCAATCAACACTTTATCCCCTATCCTATTCCCCTAAGGACCAAAACTTAGCGTTGCATATCCAGTAACACGGATAAAACCCCTGAGGACTTGCAGTTCAACTTTCTCACTCATATAGAGAAATCGGAAAATACTTGGAAACTTCACTGTGGTACTCGGATTTCTTCTCGAAATAAGTTCTTTATAAAAACCTACTTATTTTTAGGGTTTCGAACCTCAAAAGGAAAAACGGAACCCTTATAAGATCACTTCATCGTCAATCTGTCTGTCCATCAGTCAAGACCCTTTTTCTTAGGAACGCGTGAAGTTATCAAATCGCAATTAATATGAAATCCTCAGGGATGCAATCCCTTGAAGAAGTCAAAGTGAAATAATCAAACTCCTGAGTCGACGCAATCAAAAGATACGGGCGTTTATGTTCAAGAAGCTATGTGATAGCACAAGTAAAGGAAAAAATTCAAAAACCGTAAATTTGTAGTTACATTACCAATTTCCGTGATAAACTATGTATTTACATAACTACAAATTTGTACGGTACTGTGAAGGTCCAGTCGGGACCTCCACAGTTTAATTGAAAAGCCTTTGACTTGGAACTAATATATTAACAAGACAATATCATCATCATCATCATCATCATCATCATTTCAGCCGATAGACGTCCACTGCTGGACATAGGCCACCCCCAATTTTGGGGGGGTTTGCCATAATCGCCACGCTTGGCAGGCGGGTTGGCGATCGCAGTATGGTATGATGGTGGAATGCATAGAGAACGCTGCTGCCCATTCTCCGGTCAGACCCTTAGTCGCCTTTTACGATACCCACGGGAAGTAAGGGGTGGTGCTATTCTTTAAGTCCGGCACCACACAGACAAACAAGACAATAATTCAACTATAATTCTAGCACACCTATTCTATTCAACAAAAATACCATATTAAATTATTTGACACTCGTTTGAATGGAATATTATCTCCAGCAGGACCTTTTAGCTAAAGGCCTCCACGTGTACCCTCGGTGCGTGAGTCCGAGAGAGACGCACTTGACCGGTTCTTTTTTGAGGACTCAACACAGTTTTCAGCAAATTGACACAGTTTTCAAAGATTTTTTTCTACGAATTGTGTTTGTCATCACCAGTAGCCTTAATCTAACCACTGCTGAGAATAGACGTCTTCCTTTTTGTGCCAAGATTCCCACAATCCTACGAAGTATAATACTACTAGTAGCACCCCGCGGTTTCATCCACAGAAGTATCGATCCCGTGGGAATATCGGGATAAAAAGTAATCCTATATGTTAATCCTGGTTATAAACTATCTGTACGCCAAATTTCATCCAAATCCGTTCAGTAGTTTTTGCGTGAAAGAGTAACAAACATCCATTCATCCAACCATCCATCCATCCATCCATCCATCCTCACAAACTTTCGCGCTTATAATATTAGTAAGAAGTAGGATTACTTAACCTAAAATTTCGACACTACTTCCCTAAAACTAAATTTTCATTTCTGTTACATAGTTACAAGGAACTCTTGCGCATTTCATGCTTAAGCGGTTTAAGCTGTGTGTTGTCTGTCAACACTGCACCACAACTAAGGATTTTTAACAGAATCCATTCCCTCCAAATTCCATCCATTATTTTGTACCTATGTTTGAAAATTTCTTCTGCTGGACAACGTAAATAACGCAATAATTGTTGTTGAATTGTCCAAATAAATGTAATTGCCATTGTAGGTACATGATTATTCCCCGCAGAGCTGCATTCTTCGTCCCGATTCTCTATGACTCGGGGCTTTTGACCCACAGACTTCTGACTACTTTATACATACAATATACATAGTAATACCCACATCAAAATAATAAACATCAATTCCTCATTTAATATTCATTCGAGCACGTTAGTAGACACGCTTGCTACAGAATTATGTCACTGTCATAAATCCATATTTCCCTCAGAAAACAATAGTTCATCAATTATTCCCTGCTGTCATTTAGTGTCCTTAAGTGATTGATGGCAGGTTTAATGATCCTAACTATTAGTATTATGTTATTGGTGTTCCACTGATAATATAATGGTTTTACACGTAGTGTGACGCTAGCTTATATTTTTACGTGTTTTTTTTGTGACAAATTCACGTAACATAATTTATTTATTTATTTTAGGTACTCCAACAACTTGTTCACTAATAATATATTATATAAAAAAACTTACATATTATATCTATTAGTATGGTGTTCTCTGTTACTATGCAAGATAAATATGAGCTACTTTACCATAAAGAAGACAATATAAAGAAAATACAACATCAGATTTGATTTAATTAAGAGGCCTCTTACAAAAATCTGCATAGATGCATGATTTTTTATACTATTCGGTGATTGGTATAAATAGCAATTATATGGAAAATATAGTTCGTTTTCTCTTCTACAATAATAATAAAGTGATTTTTTTATTATTTGTCTATTTATTTAGCAATAGCCGTTCTCCTGATGCATGTTTAGGCAAAAACTCATGGAGAGCTGATTTGAGAGCTGATTTGTAGTTTCTGTTGAATATAATCCATCAAAACATTTTTTTTTTGATATCACTTATATCATATACTTTTATAATAATAGATTACATTATTTGTTTATATATAAAGAAAAAATACTGAACCTAATTCAATTTTCTACTGGAAACAAGTCTGAATATCTCCGAACTTCTACATCATTTTCACGTAGTATTTATACCAAAATAGTCTTCAATAATTGCTTAAACAATATCAATTAAAAAAAAAACATTTATTGATACTGTGATTTTTTTATAAATAAAATAAACTTACTCTAAATTTCACTGCGCCGTCGATGCGCGCTCGCCCTGGCTGGAGGCCTTAATTTATTGAGGCATTCACAGGCAATCCTGGTGATCCAGATTGAACTGCGAGATGCCATTTATAACCAAAAAAAAAAAGAAAGATGTGCGCACATTACCAAAATGTAAGAGGGCTCTTAATTAACAAATAAATAATAGATATTCAGTTTAATTTTAGTGAGATTATTATACTCAAGACGACTGCAATAAACGTAATCAAATGTTATGAATAGTTGGGGATCATGAGTTTTTATATTTAAATCAAAGGTCTTTTTAGGTAATCATTGCATAAACAACCGGCCTCCTCTCTGTGAGAGCCGTGTGGCCGTAATCCACCACGCGGGCACCGTGCGGGTTGGTAGATGTCACATGTCTTTGAATTTTTGGTTCTAGGACCCGCCGGTTTCCACACTTTGTTTTCCTTCACCGTTTTGAGAGCAGTAGTGATGAAAATACGCAACGTAAACTGCCTAAGTGCGTAAATGACCCAGGGATCAGCACCGTATCAACTCGAGCCGTTCAGTATTCTTTGTATGAAACTTCCTACTGCAACGCACACTAATCGGAATCGGAACGTAATCGCCTCGCCTCGGGACAAGCTCACGAACCGCGGTGCGGTGCGTTACGGCTCGTCGTCCCCGCGCTTACGTCTCTCCGTACCCGAGCTTACGTCTCTCACCCCTCCGACCTGCCTGCTGCACCATCAACCAGCGGTCGGCGAGCCGTAAGCGCGGCGTCGCCTTACCGTAACCGAGTCGACGTATCGGCGCTTCATCCGCTTTGGTTACGTGCTTACGTTAGGTTGACGCCTGTTTGACGGCGACGTGAGAGGCGATACGGTGCCGATTCCTTTCCGATTTGATTCGTGTACTATGGACCTTTACGAGTCGTGAATTCAAACCCAGACAAGGCTATGAGTCACACGGACACACACAATACACACACAGACTCAGGATCACGTATAATTAAATGATAAATTCCAAATAATAGAAGGCAAACCTATTACCATGAACCGAACACATACTACATCTCCTGGCTGCTCATACAATTCAAGTCAAATCATTTATTTCAATTACACCATTATAAGGCACTTTTGTATAGGTATCAAAAACAAAGCAAAAGAAGAATTGAATCTACTTAAAGCAGTGTTCATAATCTCAGATAATTTACATTCCATCGCCCCTTAATCAGTTATCTACCTTAGTGAATTGTATTCTAAGTTGATTTTCGAGTGACCATTTGTAACAAAAAGGTTCCGGTAAGTTTTTGGTTGCAATGGAATTTGCACTTTATGACATTCAGTTTGTTGTTCTGTAACTTGAAAATGATCTCAAATTCGTGGCTATAATATAGTCGCCAACAACAGAAGTTAAAGTAAAAATAAGTCTTAAAAGTTCGTCACCTACCTACCCAATGATATTTCAACAACCCCGCTTTCTCTGTATGAGAAGAGTTCTTTGCTCTGCGGCAATTACGGGCCAGTGTTATAGTCAATAGCTAAATTGATTGGTCGTCGAGAATAATGACCGCTAGATTGTCGCAATAGGTATAGTTGACTAATTGGCTGATTGGCTACGGGTTATGAGATTTTTGCACGGGGTTTGTTTTGAATGATGATCGACAAACTTGTGGCTGAAAAAGCAAAGGAATAAAAACTTCGAATTACGGTACTGTATTTTCATTTTCATTAGTAAGCTGACCCGACAGACGTCCTATCCAAATTTCAATAGTTCATACAAAAAATCTCATACAAAACGGGACGTTCAGTTTATCCCAAATTTGAAAAATTTCTGGGAAATGTTCCCAATTTTTCATCTTCTAAAAACCAAATTCGAACTATTATACTTAAACATTTCAAAATAAAAAATTGACAAATCGGTCCGGCCGTTCTTAAGTAACGAGCAGGAAATAATTTTTATTTACATAGATAGACGAAGTGTGATAAGACTTCCTATTGATACCTACTAAAAGAATACGTAACGGTCAAATAAATTGCCCTAAAACATAAAATTTGTGATAAATGATAATTGATTTTATTTCTGTAAGTACTTAACTAGTATTTTGTACAAACTTTTGCATGTTAATTTTTTTTTTAAACTAGATGAGGTCGGCGTTTCCTATCTGACTACTCTGAGAAGAAAGGCCGAAACAAATTCAGAGGTCACAGTCTCTTTTAAAGTCCAGACAGAATCTTCATGGTCATATAATTTGAAGATCATGTAAAATGTGTCTGAAATGGTATTTTGAGGAAAGAACCTCACAGATTACGTGGACCTGTCCAGTCAATGCACGCATTTGTCAGTAATCATGCAGCTCAACTCAGAACTTAAGGAGTTTAACGATTCGACGAACAATACCAAAAGAATGACATTTGTGTAGGCCTCATAAAGGACTCAAACTGCCAGACCATGAAAAAGAAAAAACTATCAGAACAGAGAGAATGACAAAAAAAATATAAAATGAATAAAAAAATAGAGATAGTTTGAGTCCCAGGAAAGGACAGGATACTTTTTATCCTGATATTCCCATTGCAGGGGATCGACACTTGGATAGAGATCATGATAAAAACTAATAGAAAAAGAGTGACTTTTAAATACCACCTATAAAAAAATCATTGCAACTTATACCTGAAGACTAATTGTCGCAATTAAAGATGATCATAATCTAGTCGCAATCTCATATCAGCGACAATCAATGTCAAAAACGTGTCAAAATTGTAGGGAAATTAGAGATATCTTTTGACAGATTGAGATTGAGATCAGACTGTTCACAGTCGTTCTTAAAATTACGAGAATTGCCCCTCAGATTTCTTAAAAGCAATAAAGCAAAACCTAAGAAAAACCTTCCACCTTAATACACTGTCAAATGACTAATTTGTAATTTGACATAAATATTATTCAGGACTAATTTGTAATTTGACATAAATATTATTCATGACTAATTTGTAATTTGACATAAATATTATACTAATTTAATCTTTAATGTATTGCATGACAATTTGACGTATTGTATTTTAACTATGAACCAAACTTATAATGTGAATTTTGTATGCTTCAATGGCGGGACATAGCAGAGTTACCTGTAACTAACACACCATCTTATGAACCTATGATCCACAATAAATTATTTTGAATTTGAATTAAGAAAAACAGCATCTAGAACTTCACTAAGCTCCGTTTTTCCTCCAAGAGTCCCAGGCTAACGAGAAGAAATATGAAAAATAAAACAAGACCTATTACACAGGAAATTAAGGTACTGCCGTCGTTGGCTTTAAGCGATTTCTTAGTTATTTACCGGCTAACACAGCTTACTGGAGTGTTTACACAAGTTTCCTGATCGAACGAGGTTGTTTTAGTCAGGAGCAGCAAAGAGGTTTTTCATTTGTTCTTTTTTTTTTTGTTTGTGTTCGTTTTAAATTGCGGCCAGGTCGTTGTTAGGAAAATAGTGTTGGGAAATTTCTGCTTTTTTTGGAACTGTTTTTTAAGCTAGGGGTAGGATTTTTTGTGAGCGATGTAGGCCCAGTCGTAACGGCTGCGACTTACGAGTGTTCTGAGCACGAGGCACTTTACCTTGTATAAGTTATTTCATCACAACTGCTCTCAAAACGGTGAAGGATAACATCGTGAGGAAACCGGCAAGCCCTAGAACCAAAAATTCGAAGACCTGTGACATCCACCAACCCGCACTGGGCACGCGTGGTAGATTACAGCCCACTCACTCTCACAGAGTGGAGGCATGTGTCCTAACAGTGAAAACATTAAAGGCAGATTATGATGAGGACTTTTTTCCAGTTTCCAGATTATTGACATTTCAGTAATCTTTTCTAGGTCTTGCAATACATGTATTGGCTATCACTTCATTTATTACAACCGCTTTAGAGCTTATGTCAATAAAAACTTCGTTCAATTAAATTAACGCGAAAATTCCGATAACTTTAACAGCAATAAGACTGTTCGCACCTTCCTTTTAAACCTAAACTATGACGAAACCGAAGAATTCCTAAAAAAGTGATTACTCAAACACATACATGCATCACACACTACCTAAATTAGTAAAACACTCACCACACTAACAGTATAATACACACCACACCATATTACTGAACAATTTTTTTTTTTTTTTATAAATTTGTGTTTTCAGAAATTGCTATTTTTAGATTCTAAGTAATTTTTTTGTTTTGTTTAATAACCTAATTTTAATAATATAATCTCGTTTAGTAACTTTCTGTAATGATTTATAATATACATATTTAACACGTGCTTATAAGTCAACCATTTATGACGGGGATCGGAACTGTTCCTCCTAAACACAGGTTATTCTGTAACCTATCTAGGAGAGCAATACAGCACCCACTAACTAGATTAAGAAACTTTATGCTAGTGCTTTATATTATGTTATCTTAGCATGTCATCTAGTCCTAGTTGAACAATAAATCTTAGTATTATTATTTCCTTTATTTCATTTTATACACATATAAATTATATTTTTAAATATTAGTATAAAAAAATATAAAAACATTTAAAAATATAAAAAATAGTAGCCCACCGGTATCGGGAACAGGCTCCAAGCTACCGGCGGTCAGGGCTCCAGAGAGAGGAACCTCCTAACAATGCGGGCCGTGTCCAGAAGTACTGCTTTCTGGATCAAGCCCTTGATCCAGCTGCCAACGCGAGCCTCCTCAGGTGTTGGTCGAGGCTGTTGGCTATTAGTCCATTGGCTGTCACGACTATCGGCACAATGATCGCTGAGTCCACATCCCACATGTCGACAACCTCGCGAGTCAAGTCAAGATACTTGATTTGTTTATCTTTCTCGGCTTTCACGAGGTTCTCATCATGCGGGATGGTTATGTCAACAATCATTGCGCGCCGCTCTGATCGATCCACCACCACTATATCAGGCTTATTGGCAACAATAGTCCTGTCAGTGATGATGGATCGATCCCAGTACAATGTGATATTTCCATTTTCGAGAACTGGGTCGGGCACATACCTGTAGTACGGTACCTCCGATTCAACAAGGCTGTATTTCAGAGCAAGTTGCTGGTGGATTATCCTGGCTACGAGGTTGTGTCTATGCAAGTACTCTCCGTTAGCTAGACGAGAACACCCGGAGATAATATGCCTGATTGATTCCCCCGGCCGGTGGCATACCCGACAGATGTCAACCGTGCCGTCTTTCACAATAAATCTCCGGTAATTGTTCGTCATCATAACTTCGTCCATTTGCACAGACGTATTATTATTATTATTAATTAATTCCCCCTATTTTTCTTGCTGTCCACGAAAACAAACAATAATTCGAACACTCTCATATCCACCAAGAAAAAACAGCCGACCAATACTCTATTCCCTAACCCAGACAAATAAGAAAGTATACATATGAATATTATTTACCTACAAACCCAATTTTCTGCCGTCGGACGGCAAACTGTGCCGTTTCGTTGCGTCATCGCAAACCTCGCACACTTCATCGGTTGGCAAAAAACAAAAGATAAAACTTTAAGCCTTAATATATTCAGTGGAATACCACCCATGGTCTGCACGCGACCTATTGGGGGCGAAGCGAGGTTTTAGGTGAGCTGAGCCGGGTTTTAGAGGCACTAAGCGAGGTCTTGGCTACTGGCAAAGAGGTGTGAAAATGTAAGGCAAGTTTGGTCCAACACGAACAACGATAAGGACATTGCATCTCTATTACTAATATAGCATCTTTATTATTATTTCTCTTGATTATGTTAATTTTATAATGTGCGTATTATTTTTGCAGAATTAATAATTTTTTATTCGTTTCTAGGTTTGATTCTGACTTTGAGAGAGAGTTGAACACTGTTGAATAACATGATTTTAAGAAAGATTATTGTCAATAGCATCAATAATACCTGCTTAAATTTGAATTAAGAATAAGAGATAATTTTCAAGTAATGGAACAACAAACTGAATGTCATTCTTAACAAAGTTCAAATTCCATTGCAACCAAAAACTTATTAGAACCCTCTCGTTACAAATGGTCACTCAAAAATCAACTTAGAATACATTTTTTTAAAGTCAGACCAAATAAAAAGTCAAGACATAGCGCTCCGAACAATACAGTGAAGCATGCAAAAACTACACCTCCGCTCTGTGCATACACGCTCACACGCACACATTTACAATCAAACTACACCTCACAACGTGCACACATGTTTACGAAACCGGCCACACTTTACTGTCGACAGCCCTCTGTCTTGGTTTTATATTTTTTCTGAGGTAGGTAACTGATTTTAAGTGTCGATGGAAAGTTGAAATTATCTGAGATTATGAACACTTCTATAGTAACATATCGACGTTTACAAAAACGTAAACAGAGACTTTTGTGTTCACCAGTGGAAGTTTACAGCACAAGTGAGATAATGATAAATAATTACTGGAAAACAACGTTACGAGGCTACACTGAAGGAGAGCTCCAGCCCCAAACGTCGTGTGTTCAAGAGACATAACAAATAATATGGCTAGAGAGATATTTGCACGACCCCGAATGTTTGAGCTACTGAACCATCTGAATAATATATACTACCAACGTCACAGGGAAAACCCGTATATTTGTAGGTTTCTAATAATCTTTATTTTGCACGAATAATACGGGTAGTCAGAAGCCCGAAAGTCTGACAACCAGTCTTACCAAGGGGAATCGTATTACCTAGTAACTGGGTTGTGGAGGTCAGATAGGCAGTCGCTCCATGTAAAATACTGGTATTCAGCTGCATCCAGTGAGACTGGAAGCCGACACAAACATAGTTTGGAAAAAGCTAGGTAGATTGATTGAATGCGGGTAGACTGAAAATGTAGAAGTGAAATTAGCTATTGTGGTATTGACAGTCGTGGGTGGTGATATTGAGTGGTTGTGAGTTGGAATCATTGGACTATTCTGGGAAACTAAAGGTCAGGGTTTCATGTATTTCTAGCCTAGCAAGATGTATAAACTAGAACATATACATACACAATTTGGAGACGACAACAAGGCATAAAACGCCAAAAAAATAGTTTATTTTATACCCCTCTAAATTTTTATTTTATTTTATTTTTTATTATTTGTAGTTATAGCGGCAACAGAAATACATCATCTGTGAAAATTTCAACGGTCTAACTATCACGGTTCATGAGATACAGCCTGGTGACAGACAGACAGACGGACGGACAGTGGTCTTAGTAATAGGGTCCCGTTTTTACCCTTTGGGTACGGAACCCTAAAAAATGAAATACTAATCCTTAAGAGTATTTTGGAGCTATCAAATCGATACTTATTAAAAAAAGTGATTTTTTTAAACTAAATGTACTGTAACTGTAATGTAACTAACCGTACAAGTGATGGGCGACTATAGGTTTTGCCAATCTTTGACTAGCTATAGTGACTAAACTATTAGATATACAACGTTATTTTTAGTATATGCGAAACCTGAATATAGTTTGTTCAGAATAACTAACTGAATCGATTCCAATCATTTTTACCCCATGTTACATTTTGTCTCAAAAATATTTAAAAAAGCCGGGCAAGAGCGAGTCAGACTCGCACACGAAGGGTTCCGTACTACAAGGCAAAAACGCCGAAAAAAACATGTTTGTTGTATGGGAGCCCCCTTAAATATTTATTTTATTTTAATTTTATTATTAAAGTAAATACTTATACCTACAATTAAGTATTATGTGAATATTTCAAGTGCCTACCTGTTACCTATAATATTGATATCGAGCAAAAAAAGGCAAAAAACTGGGCAAGAGCGAGTCGGACTCGCGCACCGAGGGTTCCGTAACATCCGGGTTTATGAATAAGGTTTATGTTTATGAAATTAAATGTTTTTTTTATTATTTTTATATTTGAGTTGATTGAATAAAATGTAAATTGCGATTTACGATTTATGACGTATTAAAAAAAAACTACTAACTAGATCTCGTTCAAACCAATTTTCAGTATAAGTTTACATGGTATTGTACATCATATATTTTTTTTTAGTTTTATCATTCTCTTATTTTAGAAGTTACGGGCCCCCCCCCCCCCCGTAACGGACACGCATTGTACCACTTTGGAAGGGTCTCTCGCGCAAACTATTCAGTTTAGAAAAAAATGATATTAGAAACCTTAATATCATTTTTGAAGATCGGTACACACGACACGTATGGGTTTGACGAAAAAAAAAATTTTTTAGTTTCCGTTCTAAGTATGGGAACCCCAAAATTTATTGTTTTTTTTCTATTTTTGTGTGAAAATCTTAATGCGGTTCACAGAATACATCTACTTACCAAGTTTCAACAGTATAGTTCTTATAGTTTCGGAGAAAAGTGGCTGTGACATACGGACGGACAGACAGACAGACAGACAGACGGACAGACAGACAGACATGACGAATCTATAAGGGTTCCGTTTTTGCCATTTGGCAACGGAACCCTAAAAAGGGCTAAAAGTTGGACACCGAGCGACACTAAGTAGGTTATCCAATGTCCACGCCGAACGGTTAGGTACCTAGGTACTAATCAATACCTAGGCGCGGGTGAGCATGTTTTTGTACGGACAAACAGGTAACTTAACAAGCTTATAACTTTGTGATTTTTCATGATACAGTTTTGAAATTTTGTACATAGATTCTTACATAAAAATACTAGACACGTGTTTCAGGTTTCGCATAAGTATACTAAAAATAATGTTTTATAATTTTTGTATTCAGACTGAGATCGTTATAAGTTATATGAAGATTAATATAATGTACCTTTAATTAGGTACCTCTCACACACACATAATACAAAAACCTACCAAAACCTTTAGCAAAGGGAATAACCAATAAATGCAAACGACTGTAGGTACTAATCACTTTCAAATAAGGTATATTGGGGTAAGATCGTTGCTGGGGTAACACCGTAGGAATCAAATTCTTTGCTTGCAAAATTAAATTTTGCTCTGATCTTCGTTGTAGCAGAATCAAAATAATGATGGAGAACACCAATGGTTATCACTGCATTAAAAACATTGCCACATTAGGTGGGAGTTTGATTCATACGGTCTTATACCAGTGCCGATCTTACCCCAACATTACCTACCTTAAATTGCCGGTCTTATAGTAGAGATTTAAACAAAAATAAAATATCCGTTAGAAGTATTCGCAACGGAGCAAGCGGAACTAAGCTAGAAATGAGTTGAAGCCGGCCACACCCCTCGGCGGCAATCGGAAAGTTTTTATAGTGGCAACCGTAGAAAAACATCTTATCAACACGCCCTGAGGTTCCCAGTACTGGCAGTCACACAAGTGTTCAATCAGAGCTGCGAAATCAATTGGGTGAAATTGTTAATCTTTTACATTGTACTCGTATTACCATTACATGTCAACCATAAAACACGATGTAAGTATGGTGGCCTGAATAAAATTGACAATTTCGACTTCTACAAAGCCTTTAGAACTAATAAAACGGCAAAGGTCTTGAATTTATGACCAAAGGTAATCCACCACCCAGCCAGGATGATACCTAGGGCCAACTGTAAAGCCAATCAATCTAATTGATTGTTTGTAAAATTGCTGTATCTAACACGATTTGAAAGCACTTTTCAACTTTGCCTTTACACTCATCAACAAATCAGTAGATGGATAGATAGAACATTCTTCTTCTTTCTTTTTCTTTCAGTAGTACCCACATCAGCTGTTGCAGGTTGCAGCCTAGCCTAGGTGTCTGATATACCTACCTAGTTGAAGATAACCCCGTTCCAACAAGTGCGTCATAGGGGCTTTGTTTGATGGCCTTGACGACATGTTATGTTATGTTACATTCAAATCCATCCCCATCCCATCCGAGTGTTTCACCGACATTCACAAAAAAAACTGCCCAAGTGCGAGTCGGGCTCGTACACGAAGGGGTTCCGTACTACAAGGCAAAAACGCCGAAAAAAACACGTTTGTTGTATGGGAGCCCCTCTTAAATATTTACTTTATTCTGTTTTTAGTAATTTTGTTGTTACAGCGGCAACAGAAATACATCATCTGTGAAAATTTCAACTGTGTAGCTATTACGGTTCATGAGATACAGCCTGGTGACAGACGGAGAGACGGACAGTGGAGTCTTAGTAATAGGGTCCCGTTTTTACACTTTGGGTACGGAACCCTAAAAACTAAACGGCGCAAGATAGCTTTTAACTGCGGTAATCATCGTAATAGTGGTTCACTCCGTAACGGTGAGTGTCACCAGCCAGTTTCACTCTTAGACCGGTTCTGCACCACATCCGATCCGAATCCGAGAAATGCCGGTCCGAAGTGACCATAGCCCTATTTGTATGAGGGGTTGTGCACTAGATCCGAACTCTATCCGTCCGAATTTAGAACATTCCCACTTCGGATTGAAGTCGAATCTTTAATTCGGATTCGGATCGGACGTAGTGCAGAACCGCTCTTAGTGTTTCTCTTTTAATTTTAATTTTTTATCCGACCTTTTAGAGCAGTGGTGGCCAAGTGGTAACGGCCGCGACTTTCGAGTTGTAGGGCGTAGGTTCGAACCCAGACAGGCGCTTTACTTTGTGTAAATTATTTCATCACCACTGCTCTCAAAACGGTGAAAGAAAACATCGTGAGGAAAGCGGCATGTCCTAGAACCAAAAATTCGAAGACATGTGACATCTGCCAACCCGCACTGGGCCCGTGTGGTGGATTACGGCCCACTCTCTCTCACCAAGAAGAGGCCTGTGTCACAGCAGTGGGAACATTATAGGCTGATTATGTAACCGACCTTTTCGGTGATTCCAGCAACTTTGTAACGAAACTAGAGGGCACCGCTTTCTGCGCCGTCAAACTTATTCGAAACCGGAATGATTTTTGTCGCCGCCTCTACTGCCTAATAAAGTACTCGAGTCGTTCCGAGGCGGTGGTAGTGAGGCGGGGCCACCTCGTCCAGCTAAATGTAACACTGACCTGATAACTTGCCACACTTAAGTTTTTGTGTGGTTCTGTTAGAATAGCAAACTTTATGGTGTAGGTGGTGTAACTTATATGGGGCAACTAAAAAACTACCACCCCACCACTAACGGCTACTGTGATAGAGAACTTGCTGATGGAAAGAGTGGATTTAAATCCTTTTGTAGTGAAATGAAATGAAATGAAATTGTTGATTTTCGTAAATACGATATTGGAATCCCTTTTACACGTCATATCTATACTAATAATAAGGCTGACGAGTTTGTTTATTTGAACGCGTCAATCTCAGTCGGATTTGAAATAGTAGATTATGCACCGAGGGGCTAAAGTTGTGTCTTATGTCACGGGCGTCATATTGAATCTCGAGCGCAATGAAGGATTCGGGATTTAACTCCCGAGCGCAGCGAGGGAGCTAAGAGTTTAACTCACGAGCGAAGCGAGGGAGTTAATACAAGAATCCTGAATGCAGCGAGGGATTCAAGCTAGCCCAAGGCAAAGACACCTTTAGCCCAGAGGAGGATACTCTACTTTTTACACCTACTGTGAGAAAATAATAGCCATAGTACGAAAATTCGCGCCTTTATTGCGTCTACCAATAAGTAGCCAAGACACGATCAATTCGATTTTCAAAAAAAAAAGGCTTTTCTACGGTTTTGTCGTGTGTGTCTATTGATATCACTCTCATGGAAGTGGCGTTTGTGTAAACTAAGCTATATACAGGGCTGGTAGAACGGTTTTGGATGATTGGCTGTATGCATTTTGAATTTAGAACGTCATTGGAGACGCTCGTGAAAATAGAGTATTTTAAATAAAATAAAAAAAAATTGTAAATAAATAAATAATAAAACCTATCTAGGTTTTGTTATTTATTTATTTATTCACAAAATCCACAGCAATCTTAGCGCAGTTTACTTAAAATAAATTAACTAATGTTACAGCCAATTACTATTACGGTATTACGGCGCGGTACGGTATTTGTTATTATTAATGCCAGTTTTAATGTTATTCCATTCCTTTTAAAAATGGTTTGTAGTTATCTAATTATTCTTACAATATTATGTCTTCGAAAACATGGCAACGATATGAAGAAGCAGTCGTTATGATTTTGTAGGAAATCGAGAATATCATCCACGCGTAGTAAGGGTTTCGAGAATAGCTTTCCTCTTTCTGGCACCAAAGGGTGTTTGTTAGTACTACTTATACTGCCAATTTAGCTGAGCATGTGAGATTCCAAATTCAAATCACATTATTGACCAGTGGGTCATAATGAAATCCAGTACAACATTATTGACCGGCTGTGCCCCCGGCCACTAATGACTCACTTTAGGTTAAGGTTGCTTGACATATAATTTGACATTTTCGAGCAGGTGGTGTGAAAAAATATGTTTGTATTTGATAGCCTGATTTTTGAGGAAGGTTATTATAGGCTATCTTAGGAGCTTTCGGCTAGGACCCTTAGGAGCCGAGCAAAAAAAAATTTTGAAAGAACGCTAAGCGAAAACAAAGTAGGTAATACCGCGGGCAAACGAACAAGAAATTTCACGCGGACGAAGTCGCGGGCAGAAGCTAGTTATATATAAAAAACTACCTGACCCGTACCGCCTCAGATTTTTTTTTTGTTATGTTTTCCTCTGTTTTAATAATTATTCTGCTATTCGGGGTGGAGACAAATCTAACAAAGCAAAGATCATAAAAATCGGTCCATTGATGGTTTTTGAGTTATAAATGGTATAACTAACCCGACTTTCTTTTATATAAATAGAAGATATATAGATACATAGATAAGCTAGATGAGGTCGGCTTTTCCTATCTAGCTACTCTGAGAAGAAAGGCCGAAACAAACTCAGAGGTCCCAGTCTCTTTTAAGTCCAGACATTATCTTGGTCAGATCATGTGAAGACCGTGTATATTAATGTCTGAAATGGTCTTTTGAGGAAAGTACCACATAAATTTGAGTGGACCAGTCAGTTCAAGCATTTGTCAGTAATCATGTAACTCAACTCAGAACATGTGAATTCATGCACTTTCTTCTCCTTTCGTCGTCGTCAGTGGTTACTGAACCACTGACGTTTGTCAGTGGTTTGAACCAAAAAACTGTTTAGACTGCTAAACAGTTTTTTGAGTAAAGTGTTGAGCCTCAGCCATTTACGAGTGCAGAGTACCTCTTACGTCAAGTCCACTCCCAAATCCCTGTTGACACTGTATGATTCTGCCAGTGATAAATTCTCATAAGCCAGTAGTTTTACTGGTATATGTACAGACGCCAGCACATCAAGCTACTACAATGTGTCAAATTTCTTTAATAGATTTTCAACTTTATCGCTATAGCATAAGGTTCACAGTTGATTGGGAAGTTTTGACAGTTTCGGGTAGCTTGATGTGCTGGTATATGTTCATACCATATACCAAGCAATGTTACTTTTTTTCGTTAGCCTATTTTCTACAGCTGGGCAAAGGGCTCTTCCAAAGCCTTCCAGGAACTCTCAACCCTCGCAATATGCGTCCAGGTCATGTCGCCATCTCTTTCTGGGCCGGCCTCGGCGGGGCTATCCTCCTTCAGGCACTCAATGTGTGGAGAATTTTGCCCAGCGGTCATTGTGCATGCAGCTGACGTGACCCGTCTAATTCCATTTAAGACTGGCAGTCTTCTTTCCAATGTTACTTAACAGGAGAAAATGTATGGCAATACAAGCAAAGGAAAACTTACTTATACCCACATCAGATTTCCAGAAACAGTAGTAGGTCCTGAAATATAAACTTATTGGTTTATACCTACACCTGAAAGCACTGCAGATGATCAATACAGCATTTGGTGATGTCAATTTAGTTCCTCGGATCGCATGTAGTGAATCAAATAACTTTTTGAATACTATAATCATATTTTTACAAGCAATGGCTTCCGCATTGCGATATGAATGTCTAAATTATACGACAGACTGTCTCCTAAATTGTTTGCCTGCTTTATTTTATTAGAATTCTCGATATGAAGTAAACAACTATAATTATCAGGGCGAAAATCTAGGGTATTGTTTTTGATAGAACGTGTTTTCTATTTAGCATAATCAGCCTAAAATGCGGGCCCAGTACGAGTTGGTAGAAGGCATATGTGTTCAAATTTTTGGTTCTAGCCGGTTTCATGGTCAGTCACGATGTTATCCTTCACCGTTTTAAAAGCAGTGGTGATAAAATTAAATACACAGAGTAAAGTGCGTGTCTGGTTCCAATACCATTCAGCCACCTGCTTTTTTGTATTAACGTTTATCAAGGTTATTTTGGTGCGTGGCCAAAATCGAAACGAATGCTGCTATCTTGTATTTTGAATACATTTCAAGCTTCGATCAATTATTGATCGAAGATTTCAAGTGACAATTTACAAAACAATTGCTTATATGTTTAGCAACAGCGTCGACAACATTTGGCCGTCTAAATATCCTTGTACACTGCATTCACCACAGATATAGATAGACCTAGATAACTCAAGTATCATGATCTGTATGAAAACCAAGCGTGCCATTTTTTGACTACCTACTATGACGTCACAAACACTATTTAGTGATGGGAAAATCATATGGACTCAAAGACGCCGCCGCGTGCGGCACCCGTCTCACCCCCGAGGCCTAGCGCCAGCGGTCACGCTCACCCATCCAGCAGTGCACAGTACACAGGACTGAGCGCGAAAGTGGCGGCTTACGATTTTTGTACGTGTGCAATTTTTAGGACACGAAGTAGTTGCTCTTGCGTTATCTAGGTGTATCTATATCCAACATTATTTTTAGTACTCGTATATGCGAAAATTTCAAAATTGTATCATGAAAAATCACAACGTTATAAGCTTGTTAAGTTACCTGTTTGTCCGTACAAAAACATGCTCACCCGCGCCGCTCGCACCGCGCCGCCTTGCGCTCATTGATAATAGTACCTAGGTACCTAAGCGGATTGGATAACCTACTTAAGTGTCGCTCACTCGCTCGGTGTCCAACTTTTAACCTTTTTTAAATATTTTTGGGACAAAATATAACATGGGGTAAAAATTATTGGAATTGATTCAGTTACTTATTCTGAACAAACTGTATTCAGATTTCGCATATACTAAAAATAACGTTGTATATCTGTGGCATTCACAGTTATTTTGCCTCTGATTTTGCATCACTGACCAAATCACAGTGATCTTTATTCTCATTCTAATAAGGTTGCTGCTATTGACAATTGAGAGCAGTGGTGGCCAGGTGGTAACGGCCGCGACTTACGAGTTATAGGTCGTAGGTTCGAACCCAGACAGGCGCTTTACTTTGTGTAAATTATTTCATCACCACTGCTCTCAAAACGGTGAAGGAAAACATCGTGAGGAAACCAGCATGTCCTAGAACCAAAAATTCGAAGGCATGTGACATCTGCTGGATTGCGTGGATTACGGCCCAATCCCTCTCACCGAGAGGAGGCATGTGTCCCAGCAGTGGGAACATTATAGGCTGATTATGGTATGGTATGGTACTGACAATTGTGTCAAAATCATTGTGGTCTTTATTCTTGTTACAGTAAGGTTGCTGTTAGGTTGCTGCTGTCAGAGATAAAATAACTTTGAACGGACGTAGTAGTGTAGACGTGGCAATAGAGTGTGTTTTCAGTTACCTAAGCAACGAGAGTATTTCATTTTCTTTCTTTGCTCAATAAGCAAGCAAGTAAACATTAGTACCCCTACTGGAAATGGATCTAGAAAAGTTTTCTAGAACTTTTTTCCGTATTTTCATCACAATTTAGACTCCCGTCTTCTTGCGGTCATTATTTAAGTCAGTTTTCAGTGACAATTGGATTTTGTACTAGTCCCAACACCATACATTGCTTCATCACCTGTTAAAATATTAGTCTGCGCTCCGCAGCGAGCATTAAACTCTTTAAAATTGGACGTGAGTAGAGTAGTGCCAAGCTATAAAGATTTAAACCTCGTTCCAAAATTTTACAATGTGATTAATAAAAATCAAATTAGAAAGGCTGAAGTGGGTCAGTTCTGAAAATACGTGGCGAGTTAATTAAACAAGAAACTAACTACGTTCAAATTCTCTTAAGAATTGAGTTTAATATGATTGTAGGGAAACTAGGAGACTATAGTCCGAAATAGCTGCAGTAAAATGACACTTCTTACTGTCATTTCGTTAAAAAATGTTGCCACACTATCTCTACTAGTGATGTGATTAAAACGCAATGAAACATCGTTTTTATTTAGATATTAGAAATTGACCGATTTTGGTTTAACCGTAAATAATCAAATATTCTTTTTCTTTGTATTGATCTGATAAAAATATTTGTTGTAGTTTCAAATCAGCGTAAATTCATAGTCTACTAAAGATAATTTTGTTTCCATTTTTACTCTAAAACTCCTACTATATCGATTAAGGAAAACAAATTTTTAAATAAATTGAAAGTTTTTATTAGGAATAACGTTTATTATACAGGATTTTTTGCAAAACATCAAAAACCTCAAAAATAAGAATAATTAAGTCATATTAACTTACACTTAGGTAGGTATTGGTCTACCAGAATCCATGGCAAAAAAAATATGTGATTTTCTTAGGGTTTGACATTGACACCAATTTCATCATTTCAGCCGAAAGACGTCCACTGCTGGACATAGGCCTCCCCCAAAAGGGGGGGGGTGTGCCATAATCGCCACGCTTGGCATGCGGGTTGGGGATCGCAGTATGGTATGGTGGTGGAATGCATAGAGAACGCTGCTGCCCATTCTCCGGTACGCCTCTTTTTTTTTTTTTGCGGATGGGAAATCTTCAAATGACTCCTCCCGCTCTGGGTGGAACGGAAGGGAGTGTCAGACTCTTACTGACTAAAACCCACCCGTGTTCCTTCCTTAGCCCTTTATGTTCCGGGTCAGCGGTAACCCTTTCGGACAATCCCGCTGACGGCAGGCTTCGGCCCTGAGGGGCCCCTCCTCGATGCTGACATCTCTTTGAGGCGCGCGTGGAACACGTACGCGCCGTCCGGCACGGGCCTGGTCCTGATCGGACGGTGAGCTACCCATTACTCTCCGCCCGCAGGCCCGCGCCTACGGTGGCCGGGAGTCGTCACGCGGTTCCCGACGCCCGGAGCGTCTCCCGCGGCGGCTGGGACGGGAGGCTCTCTCCCTGAGCCGTCCCGCCACCTCCTTCGCTAGCATGACTGCTTCGCAGAAGGAAGTGACTGCCTCCCACTCCCACTCGCCCCGGACCATGGCTTGCACCAGGGACTGACGCGAGAGGTCGCCGCCGCTGCCGATCGCCTCTACGAGGACACGGCGGTGCTCCGCCCATGCGGGGCAGACCTCCACCGTGTGCTCCACCGTGTCCTCTGGGCGATCCTGGCAATGGTGACACCCGGGCTTTTCCTCCCGCCTGATGATGTGCAGGAACCTCCCGAAACTTCCGTGTCCGGTGAGGACCTCCGTCAGGCGGTAGTTGAGGGCGCCGTGGCGCCTCTCTAGCCACTCCTCAAAGAGGGGTCTTATCGCCGCTATTGCGGCGTGCCCTCCGGTACGCCCCTTAGTCGCCTTTTACGACACCCACGGGAAGTATGGGGTGGTGCTATTCTTTAAGTCCGGCACCACACAAACATTGTGACACCAATGTATCACAATGTTTTTTTTTATTGCCATGAGATTCTGGTAGACCTATACTTGTTGGTGGCATGATTCAACTTTGTTGCTGTATTGTTCTTTTCATTATCCCGGTCAACGAGAAACCATACTTATTTTGTTATGTACCTACAGACGCCAGCACATCAAGCTACCCTAAACTGTCAAATTTTGCTAATCAACTGTGAACCTTATGCTTTAGTGATAAAGTTGAAAATCTATTAAAGAAATTTGACAGATTTTAGTAGCTTATGTGCTGTGAGTATGAGTGATTAATTGAATTTTGTACCTACCTGCTTATACTTAATTGCAATTTTAACTTTCATTATATAAGATATCTTAACTCTAACCGTTTTTTTGTGTAAAGTAAAATATCCTATATAAGAGAGCCGGGCGACCTGTAGCTTAGGACCCTCCTATCACAGTCACCTTTCTCTATTTAAGAAGAAATGCGGTCGGAGAGACTTTCGGAAAAACCTAAGCAAAAAGTCATAATTCTAGGTTTGACTCTCGCCTACTTCCTCTTCCAATATTGGACCAATTTAAAAGATATTTCATAAACTGAATAAGAAGGATATATACTGTGTCCCTGGTTATGGTTTTATAATAATTATATACAGTGAGTATAGCCTAATTTGCTTATGTGTTTTCTATTGTACTTAATACCTATGTTATATGCGTTTCGTTTTACACAGTTGTCTCAATCTTTTTTGCAATTTGCAGATCAGCGTCAGGTTTAATGTTGAACAATATATTATTCGCGAGCGTAACAAGTATTTAGTTACTGAATTATTATCATTAAAATACAACCCTCTAAATTCATATAATCCTATTGATTCATATTTCATGAAATAGTCAATCAATTGGATTATATGAACTTAGAGGCCAGGCTCAAAGCTTTTCTCCCTAAAACCACACAAATTAATTTCCGAGCTTTCATCAATCGTCCACTCAATTCCAAATTCAAAACCAATCAAGCAGCCAACCTAACAATCCATGATTGACAAATACCACCAGAGATACCAACATTCCAAGTTTAAACAGTAAACTTAGTTCGAGACAATGGCGCTAGTTGCAATAGATACGTCGGACCGTGTCGGCCTCCGGAAATTGGCCCCACAGAGCCTTGCCTTTGCCTCGGTCGCTGCAAAGAGCATGTGTGGCTTGACTTTTGACCCATTGAACTTAAGAGTGAGTGTTTAAAAGGCAAAATGTAAAGTTACTTTGCGTATTTTTAGATTCGAGCTATTCTAGGTGCCTGCCGTCTTTTATGCGCTTTTTCAGTCGCGGTTTATAAAAGTTGCTGCAATTTTTGAATTTTCTGTAACATACTTTTGGGAACTGCGGCTAATTGCGTAACTGTCAGTAGCAATGGCTTTCATTTTAACAGTTAAACAACATCCATTGCGTTATTTACGTTGTTAAGCAGACAAATTTTCCGAACATATAAAGCAATGGACTAGGTGAGAGATTCAAAATGGTTCTGATTGTGATTGATAGTGTATTACGCAATGAGAGGTTTTTCTTTTGAGTATTAAAAAAAAACATAGTTACCAAGAACCCTGAAGATGGCGTTAATTGACTACGTTACTAGGTGCCAAAGCCAAAACGCTTGGAAAAAAACATTGCGTCACGTCACATACACTCGTTGAGTGACACTTTCGTTTGCTTTCGTTTTACGATCTTAAAATTACATCCAAGTGAAATAATAAAAAAAAATTGTGACGTTCCGTTCCTTGCAGTAACATACCAAGTTCAACGCCATCTATCCAGCGACTAGGGAAGAGTTAAAAAAAAAGAAAAAGAAAATCCCTCATTATGTGCTGTTTTAATACCTACTTTAGGTACTTCCTGTAGACCTACAATGTGGTATAGAAAACCCAAAACATGTCATGAAAACGAATCGGCCGGTACTAGTATTCTAAGCGATTACTTGCTTGGAACAAACACTAAAACAAAAGAAAAACGTACTAAAAATGCAATCATCGGACATGAAGAAAAAAAAAAAAACAATAGGTACCTGTACCTCTACCATGAGTTGTTATCGAAAACTTACTCGCTAGCGTCAAGCTCGCTAACGTATTAACGTGGATCGAATAGATTTCGATAATGCTTGCACCATGAGATTTACGGAGTTTTACGCAGGCGCTAAGGTAAACTCGATAGATCGTGTCGTATGTAACGTCACTTCCTTAAGTTTTATTTCTTTCTTTCTCAGTAATAAGGAGAGAGAACGGCATATATTATGCTCAAAATATAGTGCTATCGCCTGTGCTTAAAATGTTATGATAGGCAATAATCCGACTAAATAGAATGGTTGGCGGTTACTGAACTTCTTAAGGTATTTAGTGGTTGTTGAATTTTTATTCCTTATATGTCACTGTTGTGTCATCGAGTGTCGTTTTCAATTTGTAATTTTGTATTTGTTGACATTGTGTTCACGGCGTTTTTTAATAAAATTCAGTTAAATAAGTTTACAAAATGACAATAATACAATGAGGACCAGTATGGCACAATTTTTAGAAACTGCCTGTCGCTTCTGCGCTAAAAATCGCCGGTTCATTTGTCGCATGGAGCAAAAAGTTGTGTGATCCAATCTTCCAAAGCAAGATACGGGTCTGGATGTTTGTACATGTGATATTTGTGTTTGTAAAGGCACCCACGATACAGGGGAAATCCTAGTGTCCAATGTTTAAAGAAAAAAATGTGTAATTAGTAGGTAATGAGTATGTGTTTTTATGTCAATTTTTGTGTTCCTTATTTTGTTAAATATGCTGTATGTTTCCCATATAATAATAAAATAAATGAAAAGGTTGTATAAGTAAAATGTCTTTTATTTAAATTTAAGTTAATATTCATCACAGAAAGCCTCCTAGGTAGCTGCGAAATGTTCCGCCCATTGGTAAGCTAGAATTTCATTTTCTTGTAATTTTGGCTTGAAATTCACGTTCTTTACGTCGTTGGTCTTCAAATTCAGCGGCCGCCAACATATTCCATGCTAAATAAGCTCTTCCAGACATTATTTTGACTCAAAATACTCAAAAGCGTATATAATTTCAATGTAAACATATGTTTCACGCGTCAAAATGCTAGTGAGTGACGTAACTACTATCGTAAGCGTATTTTTCGATAGCGTCTGTCAAATTATTAACTCATGGTGCAGTTTTGTATGGCGACAGCTGAAAAACGTTAGTGACTATCGAATAGATTACGTTAGGTTTCTTACCTATCGAAATCTATAGTGCTCATGGTACGAATTTTAATTCTTCCGGTGACCGCTACCGCGCTGTACAATATTTCATACATATTATTTACGTAGACGCTAGCGAGTTTTGGCTGTGCAAACTCATGGTAGAGCTACTGTCAGAAATCATTAATAACATACGAACTATTAATTATCAAGTAATTTCGTAGCAATAAAAAACCTGTGAATTACTCATATTAACGTGAAAATGTTCATAATTTATAAATCGCAGCTATCACAGCACGCGTGACCTTTCATGCGGACATAACTACCAATTTGGTAAAACCAATTCGTATTTCGATCCATAAACTAATATACAACTTTAGACTGCCAGCAACAAAGTTCAAAATCGATTGGTTGTAACCGCAGACAGTGTAAAAATAATGTTGTATCAGTAAAACACTGTTTTCAGTAGCTCTACCATGAGTTTGCACAGCCAAAACTCGCTAGCGTCTACGTAAATAAAATGTATGAAATATTGTACAGCGCCCCTAGCGGTCACCGAAAGAATTAAAATTCGTACCATGAGTACTATAGATTTCGATAGGTAAGAAACCTAATGTAATCTATTCGATAGTCACTAACGTTTTTCAGCTGTCGCCATACAAAATGGCACCATGAGTTAATAATTTGACAGACGCTATCGAAAAATACGCTTACGATAGTAGTTACGTCACTCACTAGCATTTTGACGCGTGAAACATATGTTTACATTGAAATTATATACGTTTTTGAGTATTTTGAGTTAAAATAATGTCTGGAAGAGCTTATTTAGCATGGAATATGTTGGCGGCCGCTGAATTTGAAGACCAACGACTTTCAAGCCAAAATTACAAGAAAATGAAATTCTAGCTTACCAATGGGCGGGACATTTCGCAGCTACCTAGGAGGCTTTCTGTGATGAATATTAACTTAAATTTAAATAAAAGACATTTCACTTATACAACCTTTTCATTTATTTTATTATTATATGGGAAACATACAGCATATTTATCAAAATAAGGAACACAAAAATTGACATAAAAACACATACTTATTACCTACTAACTACACATTTTTTTCTTTAAACATTGGACACTAGGATTTCCCCTGTATCGTGGGTGCCTATACAAACACAAATATCACATGCACAAACATCCAGACCCGGAACAATTAGGTATGTTGCTTTGGAAGATTGGATCACACAACTTTTTGCTCCATGCGACAAATGAACCGGCGATTCTTAGCGCAGAAGCGACAGGCAGTTTCTAAAAATTGTGCCATACTGGTCCTCATTGTATTATTGTCATTTTGTAAACTTATTTAACTGAATGTTATTAAAAAACGCCGTGAACACAATGTCAACAAATACAAAATTACAAATTGAAAACGACACTCGATGACACAACAGTGACATAAGAAATTCAACAACCACTAAATACCTTAAGAAGTTCACTAACCGCCAACCATTCTATTTAGTCGGATTATTGCCTATCATAACATTTTAAGCATAGGCGATAGCACTATATTTTGAGCATAATATATGCCGTTCTCTCTCCTTATTACCTTCTTCCTCCTTATACTCCTGAGAAAGACAGAAATAAAACTTAAGGAAGTGACGTTACATACGACACGATCTATCGAGTTTACCTTAGCGCCTGCGTAAAACTCCGTAAAACTCATGGTGCAAGCATTATCGAAATCTATTCGATCCACGTTAATACACTAGCGAGCTTGACGCTAGCGAGTAAGTTTTCGATAACAACTCATGGTAGAGGTACAGAAGTTTATTGTTTTGTTTTATCGAAAGTTGTAAATGATTGTAAACCCTTGCATGTTATGAGAGTATGAATTTTAATCTATCTTTATTAAACTGTAGTACTTTGGAAGCGGATGAAAGTTTCATGCTGAGCAAGAACTTGCGTTTCAGTAGTTTAAGCATGTCTTGCAAGTATTAAAGGAATTTATTGGTAGATGAGTTAATCTAGTTTGATGAAGTAAGATGTTTTAATCACTGGCTGGCTAAAATACTTTACAATTTTTAGGGATCCGTACCCAAAGGGTAAAAACGGGACCCTATTATTAAGACTCCACTGTCCGTCTGTCTGTCACCAGGCTATGTGAACCCTGATAACTAGACAGTAGAAATTTTCACAGATGATGTACCTATTTCTGTTGCCGCGATAACAACAAATACTAAAACAGAATAAAATAAATATTAAAGGGGGCTCCCCAAACGTGTTTGGGGAGCCCCCTTTTGTATACAACAAACGTGTTTTTCGGCGTTTTTGCTTTGTGATACGGAATTCTTCATGTGCGAGTCCGACTAGCAATTGACCAGTTTCTTCTTTTGTTAATTAAGTATTTGGGATCAGGCACCGTCTAAAGGTGGGTTTAGACAGAACGAACATAAAATTAGATCAAGAACAAGATATCTTTTCTTGGTGTCTTTTTTTTTTTGACACACATCAGGTTTAAATAAACAAAACCTCGGACAGACAGGCAGACGGACATGACGAAACTATAAGGGTTCCTTGTAACTACGGAACCCTAAAAAAGAATTAGGTAGAGTGGGCATAAAATCCGCATTCACTCGATTTGGTCTAAATTGACCTTAAGAACTTTTGCAAATGCTTTGCCAATCAAGGAGCTAAAGTTTTAAGTCAAAATGTGCATGTCACTTGTAGCACTTGTGTCTATAATATTCCCACACATTGTTTGTGTGATGTCGGACTTAAAGAATAGCACCACCCCATACTTCCCGTGGGTGTCGTAAAAGGCGACTAAGGGAGACCGGAGAATGGGCAGCAGCGTTCTCTATGCATTACACCATCATACCATACTGCGATCGCCAATCCGCCTGCCAAGCGTAACGATTATGGCAAACCCCCCCCCCCCCTAAATTGGGGGAGGCCTATCTCCAGCAGGGGAAGACTTTCGGCTGAAATGATGATGATGATGATGATTCCCACTCCTGGGACTCAGGCCTCCTCTCTGTGAGAGGGAATGGGCCCTTATCCAACACGCGGGCCCAGTGCCGGTTGGTAGATGTCACATGTCTTCGAATTTTTGGTACTAGGCAATGCCAGTTTCCTCACGATGTTTTCCTTCACCGTATTGAGAGCAGTGATGATGAAACAATTTACACAAAGTAAAGCACTTGTCAGGGTTCCAACCTCCTTCTGCTAAGCAATCACGCTAGCGAAGGAGTTGGCGGGATGGCTGAGGGAAAGAGCCTCCCGTTCCAGCCGCCGAGGGAGACGCTCCAGACGTCGGGAGCCGCGTGACGACTCCCGGCCACAGTAGGCGCGGGCATACGGACGGAGAGTAATGGGTAGCTCACCGTCCAATCAGGACCGGGCCCGTACCAGACGGCGCGTGTTCCACGCGCGCCTCAAAGAGATGTCAGCATCAATTGAAGGGGCCCGTTAGGGCTGAACCCTGCCGGGTCAGCGGGATTGTCCGAAAGGGCCCTGCCCCGGAACATAAAGGGCAAAGGAAGGAACACGGATGGGTTTTAGTCAGTAAGAGTCTGACACTCCCTTCCGCTCCACCCAGAGCGAGACCCCTCATTTGATGATTTCCCAACCTCAAAATGAAAAAAAAGGGTTCCAACCTACGACCCACAAAACTCGTAGTAAGTCGCAGCTGTTTGCACTGCCCCACCACTGCTCTCACGTCACTTGCAGCTAAACGATTTTCATGAGCATCTCTACTACAAGCAAAGATAGAATTTTTCCCATCACTAATCTAGCGATGGAAAATACTCCCAAAGAAAAAATTTTAAAGTAAAAAAACAGTGGCACTCCGGGAGTGCTGACAGAAGTGAAAACAAAACAGAATTCTTTGCCATCACTCGCTGAATAGCACCACCCCATACTTCCCGTGGGTGTCGTAAAAGGCGACTAAGGGTCATACCGGAGAATGGGCAGCAGCGTTCTCTATGCATTCCACCACCATACTACACTGCGGACGCCAACCCGCCTGCCAAGCGTGGCGATTATGGCACACCTCCCCCCCCCCCCCTTTGGGGGAGGCCTATGTCCAGCAGTGGACGTCTTTCGGCTGAAATGATGATGATGATGATGACTCACTGACATATCGGATATACATTAAAACCGAGTACATCCCGAGGACAGCCGAATACATCCGAAGCGGGTATTTTTTTAATCATCTTGTAATCAAAACACGCGCGGTGTCGCTTACGGTAACAGTGGCGCGAGTTCAATGGTTTTTTCCCATCTCAAAAAATCCCCAATGCGCCTAAATAAGTTTTCACTTCAAAAATCACAGCAGCACTCTACCTACCCAACAAACCAGTCATTACTTCCTAAAAAAAAAAACTTAAAAAGATAAAAGAACGTGGAAAGTAATCAAAACATCTCCTAACATCTTATACTTGGGAAAAGTTAGTCAATTTAATATTAATATTCGTGGCGCGTAGTAGGACTTGCACCTTAATTGCTGAGCAGTCCGTTGTGGGCTTAGCGCGATGATTTGTGGCTAAGAGCTGCCGAAACGAATACCCTGGTAATGAAACGCAGTAAATTGTGTTAGGATGTGGATTTGGACATCGTTTCTGAGGACTAGGTGACCTTGAGAACTAAAAAGTTAGCATTTTGAATGTTTTGGCA
This sequence comes from Mesoligia furuncula, assembly GCA_916614155.1. Taxonomy (NCBI): domain Eukaryota; kingdom Metazoa; phylum Arthropoda; class Insecta; order Lepidoptera; family Noctuidae; genus Mesoligia; species Mesoligia furuncula. The sequence goes on from OU744793.1 coordinate 25,597,844, forward strand.
ACATATGCCTACTGGAAGATTGGTCGATCATAATCAAAAGTCATTTATTCAAATTAAACTGAGAATCAGCTCTTTTCGAACATCAAAATTACATAGACAGTCCCCTAAAACGCCCGCCCTTCACCACTACCTAGTGCTGGGATGAAGAAGTGGCGCCACGAACTCCCTAGCAGAGAAATTGGTTATGAATAAACCATAGTACTTTCTTTTCAAACTCAATCTCGAAGCATTAATTTCAATTAAACCAAGTAGAAGGCATTTTTGAATTGGCAAGGAATCAGTCAGTCAGAAATATGAAGCTAGTAGCCCATTCCAAAGCGAAGTAGGTTCTATGCAAGAAACACCAAGGATCATGTCGATATCAAAAGCGGTAGTGTGGAAGTGTTGGTAATAAATCGCCATAAATCACTAACAGAACTATCGTTTCTTTCTGTAGCACTAACTCCTGGAACCGAGTCCTTCTAATGAGCTGCGGCAGTGAGTCTGATCTCCATCTCCAGACCAAACAGCCATGGCAGCCAACTTCAAGTGGTATCGTTTTACCCAGTAACTGGGTTGTGGAGGTCCGATGCCTATCTGACCGACTGATCTGGAAAATACTGGTACTCAGCTGCATCCGGTTAGACTGGACCCGGGCCGTTACTGGGCTGTTACTGAGAAATTGCTAATGGAATAACCCAATAACACTTTGCCCGACCTTGGATCGAACGCAGGACCCCACGGTCAGCAGTCACGCTTGCAACCACGAGACCAACAGGGCAGTACCATCTACTCCAGACAACATGAAGATCGCAACAGGAAAAAGGTACTACTCCCGGCGAATCCTCGACAGTCAGTCCCACCACCTTTGACCACGACATGAAATATTCTCATATTAGTCCACTGCAATATTGCTCCAAAGCAAACGAGAAAGTTTCCGAAGTGGACGATATATCTTTTCATTGAGAAAGAGTCTCCAAGCTGACCTTCGCCAGGCTGGCCTTTGTTCTTACCTATATAAGGTGGACTTTTTATGGAAGGCCATATTTTCCGATCACTCGATGGGATAAGCGAAAACTGATAGCGGCTGCCCGGACTACACAATAGGTTAGTAGATTACTGACCATCTTAGTTTGAACCTTTAGGAGAGAAAAAAAATCAGCAGTTTGTACCACCAAAAAAAAAACAAATGAAATTCACAACCCATAACGATCCTCCCCAGTGCATAACACTGCAGTAGATCAATTCTGTTTGCAAACTATTACGTCAAATGCAACGAGAAGTAATCGGGTCAGTGATTCGCGCTGGCAACACGCCACAGCACCATGCAGTATGTTAACATGTGTGTGTGAGCATGTTACAGATGTTCTGGAATTCTGATACAGTATCTTGGCAAGGGGTTACAGTATTGTTGTAAGAGAAGCCAATAAAATTGCAAGAATTCTTACTCTTGTAATTGCCATAGGTATTCAAGCAACCAGAAGAAATGCATAGCAGTAATAAATAGCAACCTTATTGTCACGACAATTAAGATCACTTTGACTTTGCCAGACTTGTCAATGGGAGCAACCCAACAGCAACCTAATTGCAATGGCAATAAAGATCACAATGATTGTGACAGTGTTGCAAAAATCACCGAAGAAGTCTCATAAGAGTAATATTGGCGAGCGTTGCATCGATAGTTGCGCGGCGTTTGTCCCCTGATGACAGAGATAAGGTCGGGGGGCCTAAAAGGGCCACTTTGGCAGAATCATAAACGGATAACATAATGGACAGTTAATTGTTAAGTTAATCGTATCAAATCCCATTGGTGAAGCATTTTTCAGTAATTTTTTTTTGTCTCTGCTAAAATACCAATCAATCCAATCCCAATCTTTTTGATTATACCTTCGTAAAACAGCAAAAAAAAAGAAAAACACGGACTGGTTCGCCATAATATTATTCATAATGTTATCCTTTTATGATTCTCCAAAGTGGCCTTTTTAGGTCCCCAGGGGAGCCGCTGTCATACCACGTCCACGATGAACTGCTATATTCCGGAACAATCCTGATTATATTGAAGCTGCTGAACCACTTCTGGTAAAGATTATTTTGCACCTTTATAGTATACATATATACAGCGTAGCACCTTAATAGCGACATTAATTTAACACACGTACTTATACGATTTCGCGTTTTCGTTTTATGACCAAACTAGCAGTGCCCCGCGGTTTCACCCGCATAAGTGTCGATCCCGTGGGAATATCGGGATAAAAACTATCCTATGTCCTTTCCCGGGACTCTAACTATATCTATACCAAATTTCATCTAAATCGGTTCAACGGTTTAAGCGTGAAGAGGTAACAGACGGACAGACAGACAGACACACTTTCGCATTTTTAATATTTGTATGGATTTTCTAAAAATGGCATCTGGGTGCGACCTGTACTTAGAGAACTGTGGTGCAGGAGTCGTTTGCCGGAGTGTTGGATCATAACATTGCATCAATGAAATTAAAACGAATAACGTGCAAAAAGTAGGCGAATCGAAGGAAAGAGATAGTTTGTGTAGGTGAGCGGCGCAGGCGGTCGTTTTCAAATAACGAATTATTTTATGTTGCTATAATTTTTATGATTACTAGCCACTAACCCTACCCGTGTGTTAAATTAATGTCGCCATTGTAGCGGTACGTTGTATACACATGATTATGTCTGAAACACTATTACGATCGACCTCGACTTTTAAGTTAAAAATGGCGGTTCAAATTGAACTTTACTGAATAGCACTGTTACAAGCTTCGCCTTACTAGCTGTAAAGCGATCACACAGGGTGACCTCAGACGAGGTCGTTGTAAAACGTCAAAGTTCATACAAGATCCTCCATCAACTTCAAGATTATAATCACTGCAGACCTATGACCTACTCGCTTCCATTAGGTTTTATTTATTATTAGTTATTATAAAAAGTATCCTATGTCCTACCCCAAGCAATGATCTACCTGTGTGACAAATTTTACTGAAATCCTTTCAGCCATTAAGGCGTGAGAAGTTAACAGTCAGACAGACATCATCATCATCATCATTTCAGCCGAAAAACGTCCACTGCTGGACATAGGCCTCCCCCAAAAGGCCCCGGTTTGCCATAATTGCCACGCTTGGCAGGCGGGTTGGCGATCGCAATATGGTATGGTGGTGGAATGCATAGAGGACGCTGCTGCCCATTCTCCGGTACGCCCCTTAGTCGCCTTTTACGACACCCACGGGAAGTATGGGGTGGTGCTATTCTTTAAGTCCGACACCACACAAACAGACATACAGATAGAGTTACTTTCGCAATCATAATTTTAAAAAAAATCCCCAAATAAAGTATAGATGTATGGATTTTGAAATTGTACTAACCCTCAAACTAACCCAGACAGCGAACTGTGTCTGGGCATGTATTTACTTACGTACCAAAAATTCGACATTAACCGACCCGCACCGGGCCCTCATTGTAAATTACAGCCCATTCCCTCTCACAGAGAGGAGGCCAGAGTCCCAACAATTGGAACAATATAGGCTGATTCCTCTTCATCTTGTCGCTGCCACGACTGTATTTTAGATCTTGTTGGCCCAAAACTTCGCCACTACCACGGCGTCGTCTGTGGCAGCGCAGAGGTAACATTGGACTGCATGTTTTGGGACACCGAGTGCTGGTGAGCAGGTGGAGCATGGTTCGCGACATAGCTCCACAACCACACCCTACTGACGAGGTAGCCCCACGTTACCAGGCTGAACTTGAATGTCATCATCATCATTTCAGCCGAAAGACGTCCACTGCTGGACATAGGCCTCCCCCAAGTTTGGGGGGGGGGGGGTTGCCATAATCGCCACGCTTGGCAGGTGGGTTGGCGATCGCAGTATAGTATGGTGGTGGAATGCATAGAGAACGCTGCTGCCCATTCTCCGGTACGACCCTTAGTCGCCTTTTAAGACACCCACGGACAGACAACACAGACCAACAGACCTGGTTGTAACTTGCGACTTAAGGGGAATGCTCCAACCAGCCCGCGAAATTCAAAATTTCTTGCGTTTTTTGCAATTTGCAGGCCAGTGCTAGGTTGTATTTTGATTAAAATATTATTCGCGGCTGTAAGACGTATGTAGTTACAGAATTATAATCATCAAAATCACCAATACAACCCTCCAACTTCATAAAGGTGTAAGAACAAAAAAAAAACAGAAAAAGTAATTCCTACAGCTTTATGAACTTAGAGCGTTTTATTGATGATTTTGATGATTATAATTCTGTAACTACATATGTCTTACAGCCGCGAATAATATTTTAATCAACATACAACCTAGCACTGGCTTGCAAATTGCAAAAAACGTAAGAAAATTTGAATTTCGCGGGCTGGTTGGAGCATTCACCTTAATAACTAATATTATAAAGGCGAAAGTTTGTGAGTGTGTGTGTGAGGGGGTGTGTGTGTTTATATGTTTGTTACTTCTTCACCCTCAAACGGCTGGACCAATTTTGATAAAATTTGGTATGGGGGTAGCTGACACCCTGGATTAACATATAGGCTACGTTTTATCCCGATATTACCACGGGATCGACATTTACGCGGGTGAAACCGCGGGGCGTAGCTAGTTTTCGTAATAAGTCTCTATCATACCAAAAACGTGAGCAGTGGTAGCCTAATGGCAACGGCCCCGACTTACGAGTTGTAGCTTGTGGGTTCGAACCCAGTCAGGCGCTTTACTTTGTGTAAATAATTACATCACAACTGCTCTCAAAACGGTGAAGGAAAGCATCGTGAGGAAATCGGCATGTACTAGGACCAAAATTTCGAAGACATGTGACATCTACCAACCTGAAATTAGGCTCGCGTGGTAGCTTATAGCCCACTCCGTCTCGAAGAGACATGTTCGTGAACGGGCGCCGTCGGTTGAGACTCATCATTTCAGCCAAAAGACGTCCACTGCCGGACATAGGCCTCCCCCAAGAGGGGGGTTTGCCATAATCGCCACGCTTGGCAGGCGAGTTGGCGATCGTAGTATAGTATGGTGGTGGAATGCATAGAGAACGCTGCTGCCCATTCTCCGGTACGACCCTTAGTCGCCTTTTACGACACCCACGGGAAGTATGGGGTGGTGCTATTCTTTAAGTCCGGCACCACACAGACTAGTCATCTCTTAACTGCCAAAGCTTATTTTTAATCTAATATTTCGAATTGTTTCTTCATTTGTGTCTTTTTTAGGGTTCCCGTGCCAAATGGCAAAAAATGGAACCCTTATGGATTCGTCATGTCTGTCTGTCTGTCCGTCCGTATGTCACATCCACTTTTTTCCGAAACTATACTGTTAAAACTTGGTAAGTAGATGTATTCTGTGAACCGTATTAAGATTTTCACACAAAAATAGAAAAAAAACAATAAATTTTGGAGATTCCTAGAACTGAAACTCAACAATTTTTTATCATCAAAGCCATCTTGTAGGGTATCTATGGATAGGTCTTCAAAAATGATATTGAGGATTCTAATATCATTTTTTTCTAAACCGAATACTTTGCGCGAGAGACACTTCCAAAGTGGTAAAATGTGTGTCCCCCCCTGTAACTTCTAAAATAAGAGAATGATAAAACTAAAAAATATATGATGTACATTACCATGTAAACTTCCACCGAAAATTGGTTTAAACGAGATCTAGTGAGTAGTTTTTTTTTAATACATCATAAATCGTAAACCGCAATTTACCTTTTAAAAAAATACACATTATTAAAACATCAATCAAAGTCACAACGAACTACAAGAACTTTTATATTATGTTACTTGCTGCTACGGAACCCTTCATGGGCGAGTCCGACTCGCACTTGGCCGCTTTTTTACATTGTTCTCACATAATTATAGAAGCAACAAGAATAATGTACCCAGGATTTTGTAATATCTTGATTTAAAAGAGTGTCCATGGAGTTTCATGCCCGTTCTTCTCCATAGAGATCTACGTTTTAAAATAGGCAATTAGCTTCAACTTTCTGACTAACTGACAGACTATTTAATTTTGACAATTTCAAAAAAGCCTGTACAAGGTTTAATTGAATTAATTGCTTTGAGTTTGAGTTTGAGTTCCAGCAGTGTTAACATTATAGGCTGATTACAGAAACAAAAACAGAAACAAAATCGCATCGTCAATCAAAACTTTCTTTTATATCTTTTACAAAGTTCCACAATACTTTCGGTATCCAATGCATCACTGTGACTCCCTGACCTTACATTTCAAAGTCTGCACGCCAACCGCGACTGCAGATAAGCCGGTAAACCCGAATTCATAGTCTACTGCATTATAACGGGCTAATAAAGTTTAACTTGTACGTTTGACCTCGTAAACTAGGTTATTTTCAGTTTTCAGGCATAGATTTTGGGTGCAAGGTTAAGTATGAATTATTTTAAGTAGCTTTAATTGTTTGCCCGTTGCAGTGTGTCTGCGGGTATGGATTTGTGTTTTGTTTTAATATGATTTGTCTTGTTTTAATGAAGAAGATGAAATTGTTTATTGTTTGTTTTTTTTTTTTTTTTATTGGTAAGCATCTTGTATTTTCGCTTTAGTATTTTCTGGGAGAAGGTATGTTTGATGATTGGCAGTTTGCTTTGCGAGTTAACTTTTCTCAGGTATCTTCTTAATGTCCAGTACATTACAGGTGGGTCTCGTGGTTATGTATAAACAGCCCCAGATCGGTCCGTGGATAGCTTTACATACCGAGACCCATCCGTGCCTCGGAGAGCACGTTAAGGTTTTACATGATCTAAAGCGCGGTCTTTGTTGGACTGCATAGAAAAGAAAGAGAAGCGCGATGACACAACGCTGCTAATTTATTGCAATATATGAAGCAATTATCTAATTTTTTTAAATCTATTGTTTGGACTAAAAAATTAAAACACTAGTGCTTTAGTATGATGCTTGTAGAATAATCAGACAGAAAATCATAATGTTTGTATGGTTTTATTGTAAAAAGAAAGATTTTAGACCTAACTTCATCATTTTTTTTCTTATGTATCAAATTAGTTGTATTATGTTTTCAACACACTATCTACCTAGCATATATCCTGAAGAATATCATATATTTTTCTGATTTTATTTACTGTAGTCGATCTTATACTTTTATTGTTTCTAAAACTTGTGTTTTTTGCGTGTAGGTCCTGTCATCATCATCATCATCATCATCATCATTTCAGCCGAAAGACGTCCACTGCTGGACATAGGCCTCCCCCAAAAGGGGGGGGTTTGCCATAATCGCCACGCTTGGCAGGCGGGTTGGCGATCGCAGTATGGTATGGTGGTGGAATGCATAGAGAACGCTGCTGCCTATTCTCCGGTACGCCCCTTAGTCGCCTTTTACGATACCCACGGGAAGTATGGGGTGGTGCTATTCTTTAAGACCACACAGACAAGGTTAGGTCCCGTAAGCACCTTAAACCGTTGGTCCCGCACCCTGATTGCGTAACACACTATTATTCTCAATTTGAAGCTTATTTCTAATCCATTGCTCCATGTGTTCGAAAAATGTGTCTGCTCAACAACGCAAATACCGCAATGAATGTTGTTGAACTGTCAAAATGAAAACCATTGCTACAGTTACCGGCACGTAACTTGGCAAGAGATTTTCGTAGTGGGGGAAGTTCGCGCATATAAAAATGTATGAAATTGTGCGTGCGCAAACTTCCCCCACTACAAAAACTCTTGCCGAGTTACGTGCCGGCAAATATACTGATAGTGTGTTACACAATTACCCTGCAGGCTGACATTCGTGGATGTTTGACAGTTGTTACCGGTCGTCAGAAAGTCTGACAATCAGTCTTACTATCGTATGCGTATCGTATGTAGGGTATCGTATTACCCAGTAACTGGGTTGTAGAGGTCAGATAGGCAGTCGCTCCGTGTAAAATACTGGTATTTAGCTGCACCCGGTTTGACTGGAAGCCGACCCCAACATAGTTGGGAAAATGCTAAGCACAACAACAAATGAGGTGGTAAGGTGCAAGAAAGTACCCTAAAAGTAACTAAACATGAAAATAACAGTGGTCGATCGCCTTAATTTGTATGGTACTTCCTAGGTTATTACCATTACCGTCATAAAAAACTATGCCCATAAAAAAGTAATTTTTGCCCTACGCTACACTTTGGTAGGTGCCAGCACATCAAGCTGTCCGAAACTGTCAAATTTAACCTTATGCTTTAGCGATAAAGTTGATAATCGATTAAATAAATTTGACAGATTGTAGTAGCTTGATGTGCTGGCGTCTGTACCACGTTACTACAGGCAGGTCTAACCAGTAACAGACAATATGACACATAGAACAGAGCCACCAGTCTCCTTCCAATGCATCAGGCGTCTGGTTGGCGGTGCGAGGTCCAACGTCATTACGATGTCAGGTATGACAAAACCAGCATCAAGGAGGGGCCCCCCTTAGTACCGAAGCCTAAGGTATGACATAACAAAACTGTAAAAAAAAGTTTAACTGTAAAAAATAGCTTAGCTTATACTTTTGTTTCCATCTACAAAAGCAACTCATGTAAGTTATTTCTTCTTGGTATGCTTAGCTTTCTCCAAAACTCTATTTTGCCTTCTATGATTTATTACGTAAAGGTTAGACGAACAGTGTCTAAAGTTCACATATCCTCCAAAGTAAAGGGAGGTTCCTCTTTATATGCTAGTTGCGCGGAAAACTATGCTTGCGCGATGCAGGTTTTTGCGTGACGTCACTGAGATACGTAGTTCGCATGTGGCGATGTAGATGTCGCCACACTTATTTCCTTGGGACACACGAGTTACATTGAGTAGACTTAGCAGAAGAGATACCATCATATTATCTCGGCTAGGATCGTTTCTGCGTCATGCTTTGAAGAAATTATAACTTTTTATCGCCGTCTCTAATGTTGGCAACGTATCCTCTAACCCCAATACATCAATCAATCATCCGGGCGTCTGTCTGCATGTTTACCAACCTAAACAAAATGAAAATTCTTCAAGAAAATGTAACAACCCAAATAATATTTGTAAAAGTTATTTTCTAGAAGGCAAACATATTGGCAGATGTTTGCAGAATGCATGTGCTGTGGCGTGTTGCCAACGAGAATCACTGACCCGATTACTTCTCATTGCATTTGACGTAATAACGGGAAAATAGAATTGATCTACTGCAGTGTTGTTTACTATGGACTTTGAGTTATTTGTGGGAAGGCTTAGCTAAATAATAATAATAATAAATTTATTCAAAAAATATGAAGACTAACTTTAAATACAGTTTTTCTTAAATCTATATCGAGTTCATCCATGATTTGTCCTGTGTTTCAGGCGATTGGAGGTAACATTAATTGATTAAATAATCACATACTTATAATATTTATCTTATTGGTACATATGTAAAAAGGTGTATAAAATTATATAATACAAACATACGAAAATTAACATACAAATATTTACTTTAGCACAAGTAACAACTTCTCTGTATCTTCATAGGACATATGTAGTTTGAAGAGCCTCCATAAGGATGTTCTTGCAGTTACTATGATTTAAGGAGTAGATGTTTTCTTTATCATTAAGCCTATTATAGAGTAGCGGTCCGAGCTACATATAAAATTTGGCTGTGAAAGCATGTTTTGTACTTTATTGAGGGCAAACTATATCTTTCCGTCTCCTTTTTGTAAATTCAGTGCTGTATGGAAGCGCTGCGTGTTGTTTTAGTACAGTGCTCATTATAAATAACTGTCGAACTGTAAGTACTTTACAAGCTTTATACAGGATGTTAGAGAATAGCTCTAAATGGAGGGTATGTAAGAGATTCTAGTAGAAGGAGCTTGTTCGGCCCCGACTTAGATCTTGGGATCGAATTCGGATTGAAGCTGGCACTTTACTTTCATCATCACTGCTCTTAAACGGTGAAGGAAAACTTCGTGAGGAACCCGGACCGGACATGTCCTCATCATCTGCCTAGCCTTTTCCCAACTATGTTGGGGTCGGCTTCCAGTCTAACCGGATGCAGCTGAATAACAGTATTTTACATGGAGCGACTGCCTATCTGACCTTCACAACCCAATTACTAGGTAATACGATACCCCCTGGTAAGACTGGTTGTCAGACTTTCGGTCTTCTGACAACCCGTAACGACTGTCAAAGATCCGCGAATGACAGCCGGGACCACGTGTGCTTTCCAAGACACGGAGAGGTCTTGATGTGTAAAGATGGTCACCCATCAAAACACAAACCGCGGCAAGCGTAGCTTAACCTGATTAATCGACTCGTGCGGCTGTTATTACTTAGCCACTAGACACACACATACATCCGGACGTGTCCGTGGAGAGGTCCACGGATATGTCCGGACCTGACATATCCTAGAACCAAAAATTCGAAGACATGTGACATTCACCAACCCGCACTGAGTCCACCTGGCAGATTATATAATATCCCACTCCTTCAAGAGCAGGTCTGTGTCCCACTAGTGGGAACGTTATAGGCTGATTATTATGCTATCCTGGGAAGAGAGGGGCCCGTGGCTGAATAATAACAGCTGCACAGTTAAGCTACGCTTGCCGCGGTTGGTCTATGGATGGGTGACCATCTTTTCATACTGAGACCCCTCTGTGCCTCGGAAAGCACGTTAAGCCGTTGGGCCCGGCTGTCATTCGTGGATCTTTGACAGTCGTTACGGGTAGTCAGAAGCCCGAAAGTCTGACAACCAGTCTTATCAAGGGGTATCGTATTACTCAGTAACTGGGTTGTGGAGGTCAGATAGGCAATCGCTCCATGTAAAATACTGGTATTCAGCTGCATCCGGTTAGACTGGAAGCCGACCCCAACATAGTTGGGAAAAGGTTAGGCAGATGATGATGATGCTATCCTGGGAAGCTGCGCTGCTGTGTTCCGTTTTGAACGACACAAACGGGATAATAACCTCGGACCATGATATAGCAAATTTACAAGTGTGTCAGTGACCACTTGAAAATGACTTAAGGTCATCATCGATCATACTGCATTATGTAAGACCATACCGGATAACCGTCTACACTGCCAATGATTCAATGTGACAGACGGAGACGCTTTCACAGAGCAATTTAGGTAATAAAGATGTTATCATACTGCGTACGCGTTTCCTTATGTTATTGATACAGGATATGACATAAACTGGTTTCAATTAAAGGTAATATCATGATATTGCTTGAGATGATGGATTGCACAACTCAGGACCACGTCTTCTGAATTTGTGAAATCAATCTGCCTAGCCTTCTCCCAACTATGTTAGGGTCGGCTTCCAGCCTATCTGACCTCCTTAAACCAGTTACTGGGTAAAACGTATCGTATTACCCAGTAACTGGGTTCTCTTGGTAAGACTGGTTCTCAGACTTTCGGAGTTCTGACGACCCGTAACGACTGTCAAAATGACAGCCGGGACCAACACGAGGTCTCGGTATGTAAAGATGGTCACCCATCCACGATCACCCCGCGGCAAGCGTAGCTTACACAAACCTCTCCTTCTGATTTAGTGAAATGTACCCATTACACCCCCTGTTGATAAACATGACCCCATGTTGTAAAGTCTATACTTTACAACATATTGTTTATATTGTTTTCCATTCGATTTCGAAATGAAATCTACCTACATTTCGAAATCGAATGGAAAACATCAGTTGTAATTAATTGCCACCTGCAGTCGCCAAAAACAAAGTCACGAAACACAGGAAAACAATCACCTGCAGTGCGATTCTGTAACCATCTCACCGTGAAAACTTAGGTGAAGTGAGCGTGGAGTGAGCTGTCAATAGTGTCAATTCCTAGCAAAAACAAACTCACTTCACCTAAGTTTTCACGGTGAGATTTTTACAGAATCGACCGGCTGTTCCAAAACCCAGAAGCAGATATAACCGGTAAACAGCAGTTGTAGCCAGTTCACAATATAATTTAAGTTGCACGAGTGTTCGGGAGAATTGACATAGCAATCATAGCCCCAACTCGCTGACATCCGTTTACAATTGACATCTTTATGACTGTACATGTTACTGCCGAGTGTGACTGTACCAAATGTACCGGAGATATGCCGACTCGAATATGTTTCGACGAATTGTTGCAATTATATCGAATCGGATGTTTTTGATGATTTGAAAACAGGTTGGCAAGGACATCAACGCGAAAACTGGAACTATGAATTCAACACATGATACAAGACCCGCAAGAGTAGAAAAATCTGCTGTTTCATAGAAAGCTGCAATGCATATGCGTTCAAAATGTATGAAACAGCTAATTAATGGCGCAGCATGGGAGGGGCCTATATCCAGCAGGATTGCGATAGACTGAGTTGATTGAAGGCAAAGCATTTCTCGACAAAGCATTGGCAACCAAAACATGTGTACATGACCAAAGTCCTCCTGCACATAGTGACGTGTCTACTATTAGATACTTGCCCGTCTGTCTGATTGTCAAAGCTTGTACAATATCGTCTTTCATTGAGCACTGAATGCAATTACTTTGTCTTTGATTGGCACCAATGCATTTAGGGACAGATACAAATGTCCAATGCCATAGAAGAGCTTTGCTTTGGGCTTTGCATTGGACTGTCTTTGTGTAGTTGTGTGTCATGTTATCATTGTGTAGTTTGTGTTGTGTGCATCTTGTGATAATGACACTATAGTAACCGTGAGAACAATAAGGCAATCACAATACAAAGCATTGATGCCCAAAGCATTGATAACCAAAGCCTTGATGACCAAAATCCACAAGGTGACGTGTCTATATTCAGTTGCAGTACGTATACTGATTGTCAAAGCTGAATACAACATCGTCTTTCATTAGCACTAAATGCAATTACTTTGTCTTTGATTGGCCCCAATACATTTAGAGACAGATACAGACGTATTTGTCTGTCCAATTCAGAGCTATTCAAAGCTGGCCTTCTGTTCAGCGTTGCTCTGAATTGAGCTGTATTGAACTATATTGTGAGAATTATCTATCCATCCATACTATACTAATATTATAAATGCGAAAGTAAACGGGTAATAATTTTAATGCAAAATGTAGAGATAGTATTTGCATTACATGGACAACAATGGGTGATAAAATAAATTAAAAAGTGCAACATTAGTGGCCGGAGTGGTTTGGCCACACTGAAAATATTGCTGAGTAAAAAAACAAACCAAAATTAACAGAAACAATCCACCTATCACAGACTTCCTAATGACCGTATAATCCTCGTGTCGAATTTCGACTACTGTCAAATTTTGCCCAGTCCCTGTTTCAACCCGTAGGAGCGTGCTTCTTTCAAATTGGGCTCATTAGTTACTAGTACATCACACATCTATCACGTTCATATGTACCTACCTATACATACACATTATATACCCACCTTAACCGTAGGTGGTATTATAACGACGGTGCCCATTTTGTGCCTTTATCCCTTCTTCTAAATCACACCAAAATTATAAAGGCGAAAGTTTGTGATTGTGCGTGTGTGTGTTTTTATGTTTGTTACTTCTTCACGCTCAAACGGCTGGACCAATTTTGATAAAATTTTGTATGGAGGTAGCTGACACCCAGGATTAACATAAAGGCTACATTTTATCCCGGTATTCGCACGGGATCGACACTTATGCGGGTGAAACCGCGGGTCCCAGCCAGTTAATAATAATATTAAAAGAAGTAAAATTGTTTGCCTGCTTGTGTAATCTCTGTAATAAGTACTGAACCGATTACAAAAAATATTCCTCTAATAAAAAACTACACTACTGCCGTGTGCCATAAGAAATATTTTAAGGTAGAGTTATCAATTCTATAAATGCAAAAGCTAGTTTTGCTGACTGTTTACCATACTGATCGTGTTTTTTTTTGGCTGCAGCTGAAGTTTCTCGATTTTTTTTAAACAAACATGTACCTAAACATGTTTATTAAAAAAAAAATCGAGAAACTTCGTTTTTCAACTCGTGTTAGCACAGCTACGATTTTCCCGTGCAATTATTATTTTTCCAGAAATAAATCTTTCATGAGAAAATATAAAATGCATATTTTCTTGAAAAATTAACTTTATTAAATCAAGACTAAAGCCACCGTTTACAGACTTTTATTATGATAAAAAATACGAAGTTTTCACCATCCTGAAGATAGATAGGAACAGCATACATCTATTCATACATATCTAGATACTACGGGAAAACGTTGACCGCTGGGCTTATTAGTCGATTCGCACGAAGTTACTCGCCCGAAAGGGGCGAATCGTCGCTTTTAAATTTTATTTTTTTCGCACGTGACTCGCTCGAATTGGCACATTTTGAATTTCATGCAATAAAATTTAGAACAAAGCGCACAAAAGTGATAAGACTTCAATAATAAAAAACGTGTACTTGCTTCTTAACTTCGTTGCATAAAATTCAAAATGCACCAATTCGTGCGAGTCGCATCATAATCATAATCAGCCTATAATGTTCCCACTGCTAGGACACAGGCCTCCTCTCTGTGAGAGGGAGTGGGCCGTAATCCACCACGCGGGCCCAGTGCGGGTTGGTAGATGTCACGTCTTCGAATTTTTGGTTCTAGAATATGTCAGTTTCCTCACGAGTTGCATAATATAGAAAAAGAAATATTATATATTTAAAAGTGACGATTCACCCGTTTCGGGCAAGTAAATCGTACGAATCGACTAATAAGCCGTAACATCATACATCTATACATACGTAGATACTACGGAAAAACGTTGACCGCTAAAACGGACGAAAAGAATTCCGACTTGGAGCTATTTCAGTAGAGAGAAGGGAATAGTTGGCTGAATATTTTATCTTCATGCTGATTCTATCTGAATACTATGAAAGAGAAATAGTCTTAGATTAGGATACCGGTACTTCACTAGCTGGGTTACAGAGGTCTGTGTACAATATTTATATGCATCCTCATTGGTTACGCTAGTTCACTAGAAAAGGCAAGTAGGTATTGGGAAGAAAAGCGTGATATAGGAGTTAGTTTTTTTGCATAAAGAGTTTGAGCTAATTTTTTATTAAATTGAATTATGATAACTGCATTCAAATATCAATTAAGTACAAATGAAACGCAAAAACCACGTTTTAATTTCAACGAAAATGCAAGGATGAAAAATAAAACCCTTATGCTCATTCATAGAACTAATCTGCCTTTGATTAAAATAAAAAAAACACTAGCATTCACAAGGATTCGTATATTTTGTCAAAATATACATAGTTGCATGGGCAGCAACGGTTTCTACACAGATGTACACACAACCCCAAAACTTTCAAATCAAACTGGTAGTTTGGAATGTTCACTGACAGTCTACTATATCTGGGGGCACGGGAGTGCCCCCGCCAAGACGAGCCAAGCGAAGCGCAAGGGCACTACCTACCTTTTCTTGAAGCACTTCGTCGTATTTTTGAACCCTCTTAACTTGGCTTTGGATTATACCAGATAAATAAAATTTTCGGGATATGATGTCAGTGGTTGACTTATTAAACCTATAAAGTTTCAATTGCATAGCTCTTATACTTTAGATTTTATTGATATCTAAAATACCCCGATTTCGTCACTGACTGAAGATCATCAATATTCTTAAGGTTCTTCCTGAAGTCCTAGAAAGCTGAAATTTGGTATGTATGCTAGTAATAGTACACAAACAACAAAAAAATCTTAAAACTTGAAACTTTTACCCCCCAACCCCTTAAACTAGGGGGGGAAAGTTTGTATGAGACTTCCGTAAATTTTGATGCTAGAGGTCTGAAAATTTATATAGGGGTCCTTGTTATAAATAAACCCCAAAAAAAGAAAGAAAAAATGAACAACAAAAAAAATACTCGTATAAATATCATAAGCAACTTACAAAAAGAAATGAAATCCCACAAAAACATTTCATGTTAAATGTTGCCAAGACGAGACCATGTAGCTCGCACTGTCAAAAAGTAATCAGATCTCATGTAGAGCCAAGCTTCTAACTCTACACGCCCTAACTCTACAAGGCCTAACTTCGCAAACTCTACACCTTAGTCAAAATATATGGCTTGGCCATTTCGCTAGATTCACATGAACGTAAGGTGAAAAACTCTCATACTGTTAATGGTTCTTATAGTAACGAAACGAAACGGCCAAGCCATATATTTTGACTAAGGTGTGGAGTTTGCGAAGTTAGGCCTTGTAGAGTTAGGGCGTGTAGAGTTAGAAGCTTGGCTCTACATGAGATCTGATTACTTTTTGACAGTGCGAGCTACATGGTCTCGTCTTGGCAACATTTAACATGAAATGTTTTTGTGGGATACTCTCTTTCTCTCACCCGCTACGTTCACACACACACACACACACCCACAAGCTAACATAGTTATAGTCTGTTCCAAAAGTAGTTATCTGAATTGAATGTACACAAATGGATTAGAAAACGTACCGGTGGACGCCAATTTGTAGTACCTCTTACAAATTGAGTACTTTGATTTGATTTAAATTCTAATTTTAAGTCACCTGAAAGAGGTTTTTCATTTGAAAATTGGGGTAAATTTTATAACCTCAATTTTATTAAATGATTTATTAATTAGGTACATTACATTGAACAGACAGCTGGGGGCCTAAAATGGCCACTTTGGCAGAATCATAAAAGGATAACATAATGGACAGTTAACCGAGGTTAATCGTATCAAATCCCATTGGTGAAGCATTTTTCAGTTTTTTTTTTTTTTGTCTGTGCTAAAATACCAATCAATCTGATCCAAATACAATCCCAATCTCTTTGATAACACCTACGTAGTGCAGCGAAAAAAAGAAAAACACGGACTGTCGCCATGTTACGATTCATAATGTTATCCTTTTATGATTCTCCAAAGTGGCCGTTTTAGGCCCCCTGTGCTGATGGGGAGTTTGTGACGCCCACTGATTTACATAGATCTTTATATGTGGTTGCGCCACTTCTTCTTCCCAGCGAAAGCACTAGAAAGTGGTGAAGGGCTGGCGGGACGGCTCAGGGAGAGAGCCTCCCGTCCCAGCCACCGCGGGAGACGCTCCGGGTGTCGGGAGCCGCGTGACGACTCCCGGCCACCGTAGGCGCAGGCCTGCGGGCGGAGTGTAATGGGCAGCTCACCGTCCGCTCAGGACCAGGCCCATGCCGGACGGCGAGTACGTGTTCCACGCGCGTCTCAAAGAGATGTCAGCATCGAGGAGGGGCCCCCTTAGGGCCAAAGCCTGCCGGGCCAGCGGGATTGTCCGAAAGGGTTACCGCTGGCCCGGATCATAAAGGGCTAAGGAAGGAACACGGGTGGGTTTTAGTCAGTAAGAGTCTGACACTCCTTTCCGCTCAACCCAGAGCGGGAGGAGTCATTTGATGATTTCCCATCAGCAAAAAAGGTGGTGAAGGGCGGGTGTTTTGGAAGACTGCCTCATGTAATTTTGACGTTCGAAAAGTGCTGATTTTCAGCCTAATTTGAATAAATGACTTTTGATTTTGGCAATTATAATTTTAAAATGTAATTCAAACAATAATTCTACTACAAGAAGGTTCCTCTCTCTGAAGCCCTGACCCCGATAGCTTGTTCCCTGGATCCTGTGGTAGCTTCGACCCTGTTCCCGATACCGGTGGGCTACTATTTTTTTTAATGTTTTTGCCGTTAAAAATATTTCAAAATGTAATTTATGTAAGTACCTATTTAAACGAATTAACGGAGATAATAATCCTACTAACATCATAAATGTGAAACTTTATGTTTCTTATTCAATCACGCAAATACTGCATAATATATATATATGAAATTTGACAGTTTATGACCTTGATTTTTATATAGAATACTTTTTATCCCATATTTATTTTTATTAATCACACCTTTTTCAGTTGTCTTTGGGCTCAATTCTGAATTTCACGCAGATGAAGTCACGGGCAGAAGCTAGTAATAAAATATGTGACGTAAGCGCACACATGACGCCATGAAAAAAACTGAAGTTTTTAGGAAAGTTTTCCTAAAAACTCGAACGTGAGACGGTTAGATTCCTATAAAAACTTACAAAAGTTGTCTTTGGAAAGAATATAAAACCATAAGAAGTAGTTACGAGTCACTAATCAATACTTTGTTACAAGTGATGTAAAGAACTTTGTTGAGTGTCATAGTTTGCTACGAACATATACTTCATTTCAGATTTACTTCCGAAAAAAAAAAATTCGGTTAGTTATTTTTTATTTGTGAGAGCAGTGGTAACGACCGCGACTTACGAGTTGTAGGTCGTAGGTTCGAACCCAGTCAGGCGCTTTACTTTGTGTAAATTATTTCATCAGCACTGCTCTCAAAACGGTGAAGGAAAACATCGTGAGGAAACCGGCATGTCCTAGAACCAAAAATTCGAAGACATGTGACATCTGCCAACCCGCACTGGGCCCGCATGGTGGATTACGGCCCACTCCCTCTCACCGAGAGGAGGCCTGTGTCCCAGCAATGGGAACATTATAGGCTGATTATGATTTTTATTTCTATTTTTTTTTTATTCGTTGGACTAGTGGCCGCAACCGCTACTACTGAGCATAAAGCTTTGGGTTCGATTCCCGGGTCGGGCAAAATGTTTGATGTTGATGATGTTATTATCTTTCACTGTTGTTGACATAGCCAGTAGTGGTAAACGAATTTGTGTGGAGTAGGTATCACAACTAAACGCAACTTTTTTTTCAAAAAAGTCGGTTTGATTTTTTTGTAAAAAGTTTTTTTTGGCAAAATGTCCCTTACGTTCGCGCTGAGTGCTTCATATTTCCGCTATCACGCGAGACGTTTCGTTTTCGAGAGTGCACCTGTTTCTGCGCACACGCTTATTTATTTATTTATATACATATAGAAAATAAATAACAAAAAAAAAAACACACACTTAGTCTTGTGCATTATAAGAACTCGCGCGCCGAAAGCTGGCCGAAATTCGATCTGGAGGACTTTTTAATTTCCGCTATCGTAGTGTTGAAACTCAGAGAGTTTCCGAGAGTCCTTGTAAGAAAAATGCGTTTTCAATAACAATACTATTATAAAACCAAGGTCTGTATAATCAAACAATGTTAGTGCGAGTTCTCCATTATAGGTAATAACAATAATAATTATAAATAATAAACCGTTTATTTTCAGGTAACAAAGACCCATAGATAGATAAGGTATCTATCTATGGGTCTTTGTATAAAATATAGTAAAAAGCCTAAGTATACATAATAATATAGTAAAAATTTTGTTAGTAAATAAAACTTAATAACTATGTTCGTATCACTTAGATAAACATACGGCGCTATATTCGGACCGCGCCCGTCCGTTTGCCGAAGCAAAAAGCCGCTTCCGATTATTTATATTGGCAAAGAATGGAATATACGTATCTATTGACTGGGTAAAGACAAGTTCTGTCTTTCGACAGTAAATTATCATAAAATTGGAAAGTCACTATGGTTAAAGCCAAGTTGGAGCCTGCAGCCTCATTTAAAGTTTGTCTCCAAGGACAGCATCGCATTTGTGTGTAATCTCCTTACAATCCATGGGCCTCATGAACTGCCCCGTTGGTCTCGTGGTCCTGGGATCGATTCCCGGGTCGGGCAAAGTGAGATTTCCGTTGGGAGTTTCTTAGAAACAGCCCTGAGTTTAGAAGCTGGCGGTGTGATACCCACGTGCCTTGGAAAGCACGTTAAGCCGTTGGTCCTGCGCCTGATCTCACTCCGGTCGTGTCGGGTTACCGTCCCGTCGGACAATGAGAGTGAGGGAAGGGAGAGTGCACCTGTGATTGCGCACACGCTTGTGCACTATAAATATAATCTCTCCCGCGCCGATGGGTAGTCTCCTCTTGAGATTGGTCGCCATCGCCGAAATGTGGTCTGGAGGACTTTATCCATTTATATTTATTTATCCATGGGCAACGGTGACGTTGGCTTGATTTGTAATTTATAACATAAAGACTGTATTAATTTTATTGATTTTATTATTTATGGGGTCATGGGGTCCGATAGCCCACTTGGTTTTTCGAGATATCGCCAAACGGTTTGTCGACTCTTCACCACCTGGCTGAGGGCTGGCCTATTTCTTGGCCAAAAAATTAGGATGGCCATTCAACGTGGCAATGCTGCCAGCCTTTTGGGCACTGTCATATAAATGTACATATTATTATTATTATTTTAAATATAATAATTTAAATAAAAAACTTCGTATAAATATAATTAAATATCTATAATTAACATCCCACTCAACCTTAAATAAACAAAAATTACCGAAATGCTTTTAAAACGAGGTTGTTATAAATAACCTTTTAACACGGAAAACTGTTATTAAACCAAAAGAAAACGTTACGTCGATAGTTATTTGTCGCCATAACAGCGAAGCTTTATGAGTTAATTAAGTAAAAAATACTACAATTAAATTCTTTTTAATGGGAATAGATATTAGGCACTGTGGTTTGAAATAATGATTAATTGCATTCCTTGTAAAGAGGTCGTTAGCCTGCGGTGGGACAGACAGTTTAGTGTCCGACCGAAGGTTCGGTTTCGGCCAGTTTCGAACAAAAAAGCAGGTTTTGGCCATAGCTTAGGTTTCGGACAAAAAAGCAGATTTCGGCCATAGCTTAGGTTTCGGCCAAAAAAGCAGATTTCGGCCATAGCTTAGGTTTCGGCCAAAAAGTGGCCGGATCTTCTGCCAGAAATGTTGAAATACTGTCAACATTTCTGGCAGAAGATTTCCGAACAAAAATATCTGGCAAAAGTATTTTTTTTTTATTTGATTAAAATAAATCTTATATTAACTAGCTTCTGCCCGCGGCTTTGCCCGCGGGGATGTCGGAAATCATCCCACGATAACGTGCTACCGGGACAAAAAGGTATTAGCTATATGTTACTCCATAACATCAGCTATCTGCCAGTGAAAGTCCCGTCAAAATCGGTCCAGCCATTTTGGAGATTAGCGGGAACAAACAGACAGACGGACATACAGACAGACAAAAATAAAAAAAAATGTTATAAGTAGCGTTTATATTTTCATATGCAATAATTAAAAAGCTGTTATTTTAACATTACAAACAGACATTTCTATTTTATTTATTTGTATAGATTCTAAAGATATAGATTATCAATTGTAAAATCAGTCCATAATCAAATTATTTGTAACAAGTTTACGGAAAACGACGGGTCTCAGAAAATAATGTCATTTAAAAACTAACTTTTTTAAACTTCATTTGTTTCGGTTTCGGCCGAAACTAGAAGAGGGGTCGAAGGTTCGGTAACGGTTTCCGTTTCGGCTGTCAAACGTGTTTCAGTCGGACAATAAAACAGTTACCACCTTAAATAAACTCGAAGTAAAGTAATACTCATCTATACATATAATAAATCTGTAGAAGGGTCAATTCTGTACATTGAAAATATTGAAAAAATAAATAGCGGGGGGTGTTGCTGGATCGATACCAAACCCAAATATGAGATTAAAAAAATTTTTGTCTGTCTGTCTGTCTGTCTGTCTGTCTGTATATGCAGGCATCACGTGAAAACTAACGGTTCGATTTCGATGAAACTTGGTATAATTATACCTTATTATCCTGGGCATAAAATAGGATACTTTTTATCCTGGAAAAATACGTAGAAAAAAAAATCTTATTTTTCGGTTTTATTCATAGACGTTGTTCTGTAGAACCGCGAACACACGTTGCATTACCCGTTGTGGATAATTTTCCATTTAAATTTAAGAGAATACAGTTTCCTGTAGCTTTGTGTTACGCCATGACAATAAATAAGGCTCAAGGTCAGACCCTAGGAGTTGTTGGCGTAGATCTTACCGCGAGTTGTTTTTCACACGGGCAACTTTACGTAGCTCTTTCCCATGTGAGCAGTCCAAGAAATCTTCATGTTCATATTCCGGACGAGCTCACTAACAATGTTGTGTATGCTGAAGCTCTCAATTAACTTTCTGTCGCATTGTCACGATCACTTTTTTATTATTGCAAACTTTTCGTCATTGTCAGTAATTTACTGCTACATGCTACTTATCAAGGTCGGAATTACTATGAAAAAAATACTTACTACAGAACGCGAGCTCAACAGCAGTAGCTCAATAGAGGGATCTCCTTAATTATTATAGGCTTAGCCGTATTTGGGTCCAATAGATATTTATAAGATGTCATTGACAGAGTTACTCAAAATGGAGAAATAAACCATCCACGCGAAGACCGACATCCGCGCGGACGGAGTCGCGGGCGGAAGCTAGTCAGTATTAATTCATTTGTGTTTAACCATACATTTTTTAAGTTTGGTCTAACTTTATTCCGAGTTTATTAATAACGGGTTACAATTTGGAATTAAACGCAGATACAGGAGCTCAAACAAAATAGAAGGTACGTATTATATTTGGTGTCCGTCTGTCTGTTCGTCTCAGGTGATTTTCTCTATAACTAGCAGTAATCATTAAATATTTTGCTAGATACAGCGTATAAACGATTTTTTTTTTTTAATAGAATACTGAGCAATGATTTTTCGAATCGCTCCTGTGTGGGTTAACATGTGCTGAAGCTTTTTTAATGCTGAAATGAACCTTTTTGGTGCAGCCGTGAGGCACACACTATTGTAGTTCAAACATTATTTTTATTTTGCTATTTTTCTTTTCTGTTTCACGAACTGTGTCCAAATAAACATTAGGTATTATTTCTTATTTACAAACCAAGTCACGGGATAAACTAGATCAAAATTGAAATAAAACATTATCACACTGAATTTGAATATGGTATACCTGCCCTATTTGAAGTAATTAAGACAGTATGAATATAAAGGTGAGGATCCTCGCTAATAAAGTTTAATTAACAATTTAAGCTCAAATACACGAAGTAATAACCATCAGGTCTAATTTCATTATCATCTTATTATGTTTATATTGAGCTATAAAGACGTAATAGAAATTATACGAACCCACAACTTCACAAATAGAAAAAAATATCATCATCATCTGCCTAGCCTTTTCCCAACTATGTTGTGGTCGGCTTCCAGTCTAACCGGATGCAGCTGAATACCAGTATTTTATATGGAGCGACTGCCTATCTGACCTCCAAAACCCAATTGCTGGGTAATATGATACCCCTTGGTAAGACTGGTTGTCAGACTTTAGGACTTCTGACTACCCGTAAGCGTAACAACTGTCAAAGATCCACGAGTGACAGCCGGAACCAACGGCTTAACGTGCTTTCCGAGGCGCGGAGGGGTCTCGGTATGTAAAGATGTCACCCATCTACAGACCAACCGCGGCAAGCGTAGCTTAACCCGATCGATCGACCTGTGCGACTGTTATTATTTATCCACGGGCCCCTCGTAAAATCGTATCGTTCTTGCGGGACCCATACCATTTTTATTATATTTTCAAATTCAAATGGGTCCCGCCTGCTTCCAACTTTTATTTAATTTAAAATGGGCTTGTTTTCAGCTTTTCAGTTTTTTTTTTAACTTAGGTTTTTTACCGCAGTCGGGTTTTTTATTTTTTTAAATAACTTTTTTCTACTGGACTAGTCAGGGCCTGCAGTCTCGACAAAGATAGCGATAGCTTTACGACAAAATTCGGTCGCAAAGCTATAATGATGCGGATTTAAGGTGGACGTGAGCCGGACGCGACCCGCCGGTATTAGCTTCCAACTTAAATCCGCATCGTTATAGCTTTGCGACCGAATTTTGTCGTAAAGCGATCGCTATCTTTGTCGAGACTGCAGGCCCTGGAAGTCCGTTACTAAAAGGATACCATCCACACTTGGTTGATATCCCGACCAGTCGAACTCAGAGCGTCTCCTCTACATTTATTATGCTCACAGCCAAAGTATGGAACTCTCTGATTTAAAGAAATACAGAAATTGCACCTACCTAAGGTTTTGGTCAAAGACAAAGTTTAAAAGTCAAAGTCAAATCATTTATTCCAAATAGGCACATAAAAGGCACTTTTGAATGTCATTTACAACAAAATAGAATTCATTCTTGTTACCCCTTCCAAAAGGTAGTTTCGTATGGAGAAGAATGGGCAAGAAACTCCACCGTTAAAGCTCCTTCAATCAGGTACGACATGCGATAAAATCGCGCGCGACACAAAGGCACCGCAAGTCGCGTAACGTGCGGTGCCTTTGTGTCGCGCCTGTTTGTAGGAGCCTTTACTCTTTACTGTAAACTGTCTTATCTTTCTAACAGCATAAGCGGCCGAGCTTAGCCGCCCCACAAAAGAAGTTATATGAGGTCCATAATGTAATTTTTCGTCTAGCGTGATTCCTTCCTAAAAGTTTAGCATTTAATTTCATTGGTTTAACAGCACAGTTACATGTTGAATATCAAAGTGCACATACGCCTTTGAATGTGCAGAGAAACTTGAACAAGTGTCAATTAAGGCACTGAATGCTCGTCTGGAAACTGCGACGTACAGACGCCAGCACATCAAGCTCCTACAATCTGTCAGATTTCTTTATTAGATTTTCAACTTTATCTCTAATGCATAAGGTTCAAAGTTAATTGGGAAAATTTGACAGATTCGGGTAGATTGATATGCTGGCGTCTGCACCGGTAACGTCAATTCAAGCCTAGAGTACAGAGAGAGACAAGCAGCCAATTAGAATTCGTGTTGTGCGTGTACTCAGTAAATGGGTAGTCAAGTTTGTAACACTGCCCTTCTAACTGCTTTAAAATTAAGTAACTATGCACATCGTGACTATGTAATTTTTGAAAATGGTTGAGGTTGACGTAGTATTTTTGGCTATTGCATTAGAAGACGACAGGCGTACGGAGCCGATCGCGCGTCGCAGCATATTTTCGGCTACGATCGCGTGTCGCGGAAGACGCCCGCGGACGAGCTGTTGTACGCGGCTTGGTAATATAGCCTTTAAATACTGTGTACATGATTTAATATCGTTTAAAGATTATAAAATCCGCTCCGATCCGATGCGGTGCGAGCCGTTTGGTGGAAACTATCCGTAACTATTTTGTTGACTGTATTGGTAAAGTTGGAACACTCGTAACCTATACCTGAACTCATTTGTTGGCTTAACTACTCATAAGGTATAGCTTTTAATTAACAGCTGTTCGTAAACAGTAGATCCTTCTATTATGCATGTGTGAAGGCTTTTCCATAATGTTGACCTTTTTCTTGTGGTCAATTATTGTGGGTTTGTTCTACTTTACGCTTTTCTAACACACTATGCACTGTACACTGGCTGCACTCACAAAAAAGTCATATCCTATCGCCAATCCAAAAATAAGGAAAAACAAATGTCAGACTCGAAATTCCAAATTCAAAAAACCAAAACACACGTGGCACGTCAAGCATCCATTATTTAATTTCGCCCGCAAAATTGTGAAAAATAAAAAAGTATCACATCACGTATTAAATCTAAATTAAAAATTATAAATCCCTTCGGTGTGTCGGGAACGGTCCCGTTTTGTCCAAGGTCGCTGGATCAGTGTGTCAGGGAATAACGTATAGCCCTTAATGTAATAAAACCTTTTTTAAATCGATATCTGGCTGGGTGATACTGCGAATTTTTTGTATCTATGTTATGTTTTGACACTATGTATGTAGGTTATGGTTTCGGATGGCAATGTCATGGAATCTGTATGTACTAATAAGTAAGTCAATACATTTAGTCTGTGACCAGGATTGTTTTTATTTATGTTCAAAGTTTTTTGGTTTATACGGCAACAAATTAATGTTCTGTATTTTAAATCATGCAAATTACGTGCAGGGTTGCTATGCGGTAATCATTAATTTTATAAAAAAAAAACGATGAAAAAAAAATTATTGAAAGAATAGACTTTCATTTTCCGATTCTCAAGTAGGTACGATAGGTTTAACGTTTGTTTTAATAAAACTTCTACACAAAATTCCTAGACATCACTGCTCTTTTCAAAACACTATTTTCATGCTACTTTTCGCCACAAAATAACATAGTAAAAAAAGTGTTCAAAAATATATATTTTAGCTTGATATTCCTTTGGCTCGGGTTGTCCGGACAGAACGGCCCGTGTGTACCGCAGTGCGGCGTTGCTGCGGCACTGAGCTGCGGCCGACACAACCCTAGCGAATCAACTGGTTATTTCGCTCATATCTACATTGTTATAGAAGATACACTGATTATGCTTCGGCCGTATCTTTGAGCTCAGACACCTGTTTTGGATACCACGAGACGTGGAAAACGTGCTGGGCGAATCTCGAAATGCGAGTCCGAAATCGTCGCTTGGGTAACAATACCGCGTAAGTCGAAAATTGGCCATGTGACTTTTATAACTTCATTAAATAGATATTGTTGGCGCGCATCGAATGATGTCCAAAAAATCCAAAATTATTCAATCACAGCGCGTTTTCGAAAATTTCTGGCAACGCGCAAATCGTTCGTTGTGTCACAACCGCGTATTATAAGTCGTCAGTCCGCCATAATATCGCGTGTTGATATATATGCCCGCACAGCAGACTTACGCTGTGTTCCGAAAACAGTTTTTTGCCTCTCCTGAAAACTTTTCAAAAACTTTAAGCGACAAAATGCGGTTTTAGATATAGCCTCCACGTATGGCCATACATAAGTGAACTCCTGGTGTATCCTTGGCAACAAGTCCCGCTAACAACTTGCCTGGGTTATAAATAGTGCAGCTGATTGACCATTGAATAGTTTGAATGCGGCTCACAATGCTCTCAAAACGGTAAGGAAACATCGTAAAGAAACCGGCATGTCCTAGAACCAAAAATTCGAAGACATCTGACTTCTACCAACCCGCACTGGGCCCGCGTGGTAGATTTCAGCCCATTCCCACGGGTCGATCGATCAGGTTAAGCTACACTTGCCGCGGTTGTTTCGTGGATGGGTGACCATCATTACATACCGAGACTTCCGTGCCCGGAAAACACGTTAATCTGTTGGTCCCGGCTGTCATTCTTGGATCTTTGACAGTCGTTACATCGTCAGAAGCCCGAAAGTCTGGCAATCAGTCTTACCAAGGGGTATCGTATTACCCAGTAACTGGTTTGTCGAGGTCAGATAAGCAGTCGCTTCATGTAAAAATTGGTATTCAGCTGCATCAAGTGGGACTGGAAACCAACCCTAGCATATTTGGGAAAACCCAAGGCAGAAGATGAGTAAGAAGAAGAAGGTTGATGCTGGTGGGGTTCCTTCTTGGTTCAAATATGCAATAGGTACTGCTGTCAAAAAAGGGTGATCTGATTTCTACAATTGCAATTTAAGGTGGTCACGGTCCATCTGGCTGGGCGTCCCACAATACGCTTGCCGATACGCTGTCTCCACGCAGCCTGGGAGAGGCTTATGACCGCTGACCAGCAGTGGACCGCGATAGGCTAAGTTGATAGATTTAGCGAGGGCCTTGCTACCAGCCGTTACAAGAAAAATACTTAGGAGCAATTCTCGTAATTTTTTAGAACGTTCACAGTCCTGTCAAAAATATCTCTAACTATCTGCGCTCCGCGGTTTCACCGGCATAAATGTTGATCCCGTGGGTATATCGCGATAAAAAGTAGCCTATATGTTAATCCAGGGTGTCAGCTACCTACACACAAAATTTTATTAAAATCGCTCCAGCCGTTTGAGCGTGAAGAAGTAACAAACATATAAACACACACACACACCCCCACACACTCACAAACTTTCGCCTTTAAAATATTAGTGTGATTTCCCTTCATTTTTGACAAGTTTTTGACATTCATTGTCGCTGAGTAGAGATTGCGATTGTCTGTGTGGTGCCGGACTTAAAGAATTGCACCACCACTTACTTCCCGTGGGTGTCGTAAAAGGCGACTAAGGGTCTTACCGGAGAATGGGCAGCAGCGTTCTCTATTTATTCCACCATCATACCATACTGCGATCGCCAACCCGCCTGCCAAGCGTGGCGATTATGGCAAACCCCCCCCCCAAAATTGGGGGAGGCCTATGTCCAGCAGTGGACGTCTATCGGCTGAAACGACGACGACGAGAGATTGCGACTGGATTTTGTGCGTTTTTAATTACGGAAATTGGCCTTCTGAATAATAAGATAGGCCTGTGCGTTATTGTCCTTTCTATTCGCACGAAGCGTTTTCAAATGTCCTTTATAATGCGCACAGCAAAAGAGTGGAACTCTTTACCTGCGTCTGTGTTTCCGAGCGCATACAACCCAAATCTCTTCAAAGTAAGAGTGTACAGGCTTCTTCTGGGTAAGCTCACTCCATCGTCGCCTTTGTCTCTGTCACCTCTGGCGTAGACTAGAGTCAAGAGCCAACCCATATCAAATAAAAAAAAGTTGTATAAACACATTTCACAAAACACAAGTCGATTGTCCTCGAGTAGGTAAGACCATGAGCAATAAAACCCTGAAACGTTTCGAAGAAAAAGATAATGATAGGTCAGTAATCAATATTATCATCCAATGTCACGTTCACCTTTTTTATTTTTTACTAGTAGCGCCCCGCGGTTTCACTCGCATAAGTTTCGATCACATGGGAATATCGGGATAGAAAGTATCTTATGTGTTAATCCTGGTTATAACTATCTGTGTGTCAAATTTCACCCAAATCCGTTCAGCCGTTTGTTCGTGAAGAAGTAACAAACATATAAACACACACACACACACACCCCGACTCACCCCCTCACAAACTTTCGCCTTTATCATACTAGTGTGATTTCCAACATATTCTGACATTGACACATCAAGCGTTCAGTTTAACTAATAGCTGTGAAGAAATGGCACCGTTTCTAACATATTTTTAGGGTTCCGTAGCCAAATGGCAAAAACGGAACCCTTATAGATTCGTCATGTCTGTCTGTCTGTCTGTCTGTCTGTCTGTCTGTCTGTCTGTCTGTCCGTCTGTCTGTCTGTCCGTCCGTATGTCACAGCCACTTATCTCCGAAACTATAAGAACTATACTGTTGAAACTTGGTGAGTAGATGTATTCTGTGAACCGCATCAAGATTTTCACACAAAAATAGAAAAAAAACAATAAATTTTGGGGTTCCCCATACTTAGAACTGAAACTAAAAATTTTTTTTTTCGTCAAACCCATACGTGTGGGGTATCTATGGATAGGTCTTCAAAAATGATATTGAGGTTTCTAACATCATTTTTTTCTAAACTGAATAGTTTGCGCGAGAGACCCTTCCAAAGTGGTAAAATGTGTGTCCCCCCCCCCGTAACTTCTAAAATAAGAGAACGATAAAACTAAAAAAAATATATGATGTACAATACCATGTAAACTTCCACCGAAAATTGGTTTGAACGAGATCTAGTAAGTAGTTTTTTTTTAATACGTCATAAATCGTAAACCGCAATTTACATTTTATTCAATCAACTCAAATATAAAAATAATAAAAAAAACATTTAATTTCATAAACATAAACCTTATTCATAAACCCGGATGTTACAGAACCCTCGGTGCGCGAGTCCGACTCGCTCTTGCCCGGTTTTTTTTTAATAATAGTGATGTGACTGCTATAAGTTATATCTTAAATGTCGATATTCTCACTGTTTGTCTATAAACATGCCAGTTCAATCAATATTATGATGTGCTTAAGTTAGAAAATTGGCTACCCCTGCTCAACATCCACCACGGTTTTATAAGAATTCGTATATTTTTCATTACTTTAAGTGATGAGTCATTACGGACAGACGCTTTCCTTTGTGTAAATTATTGCATCACGACTGGTCTCAAAACAGTAAAGGAACACATCGTGAGGAAACCGGCCCGTCCTAGAACCAAAAAAATCGAAGGCATGTGACATCTACCAACCCGCACTGGGCCCGCGTGGTGGATTGCGGCCTACTCCCTCTCACCGGGAGGAAGCCTGTATCCCAGCAGTAGAAACATTATAGGCTGATAATGCTATGTTAGAAAATGATCATATCTACGGAAGTTCTTGTGTCCCTGAAGGGGACACGACCTTCAGAAACTAAGTACGCGATCAAGAAGAAAACGGAAGTTCTTGAGCAAAACCATACGAGAATGCATGAGTGAGCCCAGCGATCTCGACATCATCAGGCGGGAGGAAACGCCCGGGTGTCACCATTGCCAGGATCGCCCAGAGGACACGGTGGAGCACACGGTGGAGGTCTGCCCCGCTTGGGCGGAGCACCGCCGTGTCCTCGTAGAGGCGATTGGCAGCGACGGCGACCTCTCGCGTCCGGCCCTGGTGCAAGCCATGGTCCGGGGCGAGAGGGAGTGGGAGGCAGTCACCTCCTTCTGCGAAGCAGTCATGCTAGTGAAGGAGGTGGCGGGACGGTTCAGGGAGAGAGCCTCCCGTCTCAGCCGCCGCGGGGGACGCCCCAGGCGTCGGGAGCCGCGTGACGACTCCCGGCCACCGCAGGCGCGGGCCTGCGGGCGGAGAGTAATGGGTAGCTCACCATCCGATCAGGACCAGGCCCGTGCCGGACGGCGCGTACGTGTTCCACGCGCGCCTCAAAGAGATGTCAGCATCGAGGAGGGGCCCCCTTAGGGCCGAAGCCTGCCGGGTCAGCGGGATTGTCCGAAAGGGTTACCGTTGGCCCGGAACATAAAGGGCTAAGGAAGGTACACGGGTGGGTTTTAGTCAGCAAGAGTCTGACACCCCTTCCGCTCCACCCAGAGCGGGAGGAGTCATTTGATGATTTACCATCCAAAAAAAAAAAAGGGACACGACCTTCAGAAATTAAGTACGCGATCAAGAAGAAAACGGAAGTTCTTGATCAAAACCATACGATAATGCATGAGCGAGTCCAGCGATCTCGAGAATTGGACCCCAATGACTGCCTTGAAAACTAGTTATCGGGATAAGAACCGGAGTAACCGACATAGCTGACAGAGTAAGCAAACTGAAGTGGCAGTGGGCTGGCCATGTTTGTCGAAGGACCGATGGCCGGTGGAGCAGACGAGTCCTGGAGTGGAGACCGCGTATTGGCAAGCGTAGTTTGGGACGCCCGGTCCCCAGCAAGATGGACCGTCAACCTTAAGGTGGCTGGGACGGACTGGATGCGGACAGGGTTTTGTGGCGCAGCCTGGGAGAGTCCTATGTCCAGCAGTGGACTGCGATATTCATAGACTGAAATAACTATCACGCAATGAGCATGCTTACTTTCTGGGTTTATCATGGATATTTCTGACACCAGTGAAGGAAAACATCGTGAGAAAACCTGGACAAGCGTGGTGATCAATGCTCGTGCCTTCTCAGTATGAGAAGCGGCCTTTGGCCTGCATTTGGGACAATAATAGACTGGTATAGAGGTATCAGGGCAGGGTGAAAAGTTCACTCATCCTCCATAGAAAAGGGAGAATCATCCGACCGAATGGGTTTTGTGTCTGGTGAGCAACTGCCCGACGATTGATGTCGGGACGTTGTATATATGCTAGATGCGCGGTAAACTCTGCTTGCGCGATGTCGGAATTTGTGTGACGTCAGTACGATGCGTACTTCATATTTGTGGCGATTTAAATGCAGACACACTGGTATTATCAGTGAGCATGCGTGGTCACTATGCTCGTTTTTCTCTCAGCTATAAGTTAAGGCTTGTGCCTGACCGTGCACTTTAGATAATATTATTTTCTGTCAAAACAAACTAATGACTGCTGTTTTCATATTTTTTCCTGCATCGACACCCTACTCGTACCAAGATTTTTTCTCAGTCCAAACTGATTATGGCTTTATTCCGATCCTTGTAATAGAAAAAGGTGATATTCTACAAATGAAACGTAATGTTTGGTGATACTACAAGCTTAAGGGTAAGCCTATTGTCGGTTACATAGTGAGAATAGGTTGCCCTATCTAGCTGAATGGGTATCGTTACAGGAGATTAAGGGATCGTATCCGGCGAACGGGCGATGTCTATGGGAACACGGTATTACACTGCTAAAATCTGTCTTAAGGTGGGGTAGATACATGTTTTCTTTAGTATTTCTTGGTCATGAGGGGCAGAAGCAGTGGTGGCCCAGTAGTACTGGCTGAATGGGCTGTAATCCACCACACGTGTCTGTGGGTTGGTGGATGTCATATTATGTCTTCGATTTTTTGGTTCTAGGACATGCCGGTGTCCTCACGATGTTTTCCTTCACCGTTATGAGAGCAGTGGTGATGAAATAATTTACACAAAGTAAAGCCCCTGTCAGGGTTTAAAGCCACGACCTACGACTTGTAAATCGGGGCCGTTGCACTGGGCCACCACTGCACTCAGGATAAATATGATAAAATAATCATCTGCCTAGCCTTTTCCCAACTACGTTGGGGTCGGCTTCCAGTCTAACCAGATGCAGCTGGATACCAGTATTGTACATGGAGCGACTGCCTATCTGATCTCCACAACCCAGTTACTGGGTAATACGATGCCCCTTGGTAAGACTGGTTGTCAGACTTTCGGGCTTCTGACTACCCATACCGACTGTCAAAGATCCACGAATGACAGCCGGGAGCTACGGCTTAACGAGGCATGGAGGGGTCTCGGTATTTAAAGATGGTCACCCATCCACAGACCACCGCAGCAAGCGTAGCTAAACCTGATCGATCGACCTGTGCGGCTGTTATTATTTAGCCACGGGCCCCTCGATAAATATGATAAAATAAAGTTACAAAAACCCTAAAGTACGATTAATTTTACTTAAATTCCCTTTCCAAACACCCAAACAACATTAAAACAGACCTCGATATAGTTAAGGTACGGCAAGAAAGAAAGAAAAGAAAACATAACAAATGCTGGCAGGACTATCTAGCCGCCAACAGATGATATATCGTCGCAACTCACGGCATTGGAAGGTCAAGTATAGTTGAGCAAAGAGGGGCCCATGATCTGTGCTATAATGGAAGTGGCTTTGAGAATCTGAAGGCCTGTTCTCGTAAATTATACTAACCAACATCTTTAAAAAATTTAAAATATAGAAGGGTCTTCTGCAGACTGTGCTTTGGAGACTGTGCGCTGGAGCTACATGACATGAATCTCATCTCAGTGACAATCAATGTCGAAAACTTGTCAAAATGTATGGAAATTAGAGGTAACTATTTTTCAGTTTGAGACTGAGATAAGACTGTGAACGTTCTTTTCTAACTAGTGACCTGTGTTCCGAAATTATTAGGGTGTTATGGAAAGTATCACACTAATATTATAAAGGCGAAAGTTTGTGAGTGTGTGTGTGTGTGTGTGTTTATATGTTTGTTACTTCTTCACGCTCAAAAGGCTGGACCAATTTTGATAAAATTGGGTATGGAGCTATCTGACACCCTGGATTAACATATAAGCTACTTTTTATCCCGATATTCCCACGGGATCGACATTTACGCGGGTGAAACCGCGGGGCGCAGCTAGTTTTATATAAGACACGAAATACGCACAGTAAAAAGGAGCATTTAAAACTAACCAAATTACACAACAAAAAAAATTGAAATGTGGGGTATAAATTCTGTTTTTTTAAAGCAATTTTATACGTACGACTTTAATTTGACATTGACAGCGCTTTTATTTCGTAGCTGTTAAATGTTACCTCTAATATGATATGATTGACTGTAGGTTACAAAGTAAAAGGTAAGAAACATCAAGTTGGTAAAATGTCAACATATTTTGTGAAAACTTAAAAGATTTATTGCAGTCAAAGCTTTGACTAAGCGAAGGGGTGTATGTGTACCTAAATACTAAAGGAATTAAGAGTGTTCGACCGGTGTGCCTAAAGACTCAAAAATAGTACCTATTACAGGAACTTATTGTTTTCTATCTCTTTCTTCCAATACACTTGCATTTTCCTTAACGTATCATTCCAGTTCCGTATATATTTTTTTTTTCTAACGAAACCACGCTTACTCCTCAAAGCACAGCGCACTGACCTTGCAAAGCCACTTCTATAAACTTTACCTCGGCGTCACGTTAGTAAGCAATCAGACGAGTTTTCGTGGAAACAATGTTGAACTCCTTCAATGCCAGACTACGGTTACAGCATAGAGTTAAGTGCCAATACTTAACAATACAATACTAGGAAATGGAAGGTCGATTTCTACTAAGTGTGGCAGTTCTTGATACAAAAAATGATTGAGGAAATGTGAAAACGTTACAGTTCAGGAGCCGTATTATGACGTTTCAGTCACTCCAGTTAGGTACCTAGGTCTAACTTCGAGAAAGAGGTCGATCGTCGAATCCGACTCAGCTGGGCTGCGGTCGGGAAGCTACGCAAAATCTTCTCGTCTCACATACCGCAGTGTCTCAAGACGAAAGTCTTTGACCAGTGCGTGTTGCCAGTGATGACTTATGGCACTGAAACGTGGTCGCTCACAATAGGCCTTATAAGAAGGCTAAAAGTCACCCAAAGGGCAATGGAGAGGGCTATGCTTGGAGTTTCCCTGCGTGATCGAATCAGGTAACCAAGGTAACCGACATAGCCCGAAGAATTGCCAAACCTAAGTGGCAGTGGGCCGGGCTCATTGCTCGCAGAACAGATGGCCGATGGGGCCGAAAGGTTCTGGAGTGGCGAGCGCGTACCGGAAGACGTAGCGTTGGAACGCTGCAGGAACCCGTTGGATGCGAGAAGCACAGAACCGGTCGAAGTGGAGGTGCTTGGGGGAGGCCTATGTCCAGCAGTGGACGTCTTTCGGCTGAAATGATGATGATTATGACGTTTCAATGCCATCATACAATCTCCACAAATGGGGGTTCACGGACGGCTCAGATCTCAAGTGCGGAAGCGGCACCTCCCCACAAACAATGTGGCCCACTTTCTATCCTGCGCCGCATGCTTATACTGTAGTCTTTGCGCATGCCCTGTCACCTGTGCACTTGATGATCTTATGACTGCGTCAGTGAGCCGAGTTCGTGCAGCTGAATTTTAGGCTAAAAATGACTTTTTGCCATCGATAAGCTAAGAAGTCTAAGAATTCAACCATAATTTTAGTGCGGGACAGAGACGGAGCTATGCATGACTGATACCACCATCCTGTTTTCGGACTGGAATTATGATTGCATTCATACTTTATAAAGGCTTCTACAAACAGGCATGACACGCGATATAATCGCGCGCGACACAAAGGCACCGCCCGTTGCGCGACTTGCGGTGCCTTTGGGTCGCGCGCGATTTTATCGCGTGTCGCGCCTGTTTGAAGGAGCCTTAATACGGCCCCCGTCTTGAGTAAAAAAAACTCAAAATCAATCAAAGGTCAAAATGTATGGAACAACTAATATATCTATATATATAAAATTCAAAGTCCAGACTGACTGACTGACTGATATATCAACGCACAGCCTAAACCGCTGGTCCTAGAGACATGAAATTCGGAGAGTGTGTTCGTTGTGAAGAGTACGTATCCACTAAGAAAGGGTTTTTCGAAATTCTACCCCTAAGAGGCTGAAATTCCTCCCATTCATTCTCTTAGGGGTGAAGGGTGAAATTTCACGCGGACGAAGTCGCGAGCAGAAGCTAGTTTTTTATAAAATTTCCATATACTGAATTCATGGTTCCAGTTTGTGCACTGGTTAAAAAAAACCCTGTATAACTTCTCAAACCTCTGTTGGTCTTCATACCCAGCATTGAGCAAAAGCCCATTAAAAATGTACATCTAAAGAGTCCATTTCATCCGAAACCTTATTTACAAAAGGAACTCTATACAAACGTAAACAAATACGTTTTCATTAGGATGTTCTCAGTTTTCCGTCAGCTGGCTCCCTAATTGGTGTATCAGATTCAGGCAGATGCGGTGATTGGTCGACGTCGGTTTAATTAACTACCCGCCGTATGGGGATAAAAAACTGTAACTTGAGTACGAGTCATTTTCTCTGTATTACGCTAAGGGTTTTTTACACAGTATTTGTATACATTCATTATTATTTGTATGTTTTTTAATAAACAATTTCTTTTGTATTTTCGTTTGGAAGGGCAGAAAAATGATCGTGGTGACGATGCTTTGGGGAGGCAGCAGTGGACATTTTTCGGCTAAATTAAGATTCGATAGCAGCTAAAGGGATTCTTGAAATCTATCACGGAGCTTCTTCCTTTTTTTAATCACGAGATGATTTTTAAGGAGATCTACAGTCGCTTTCTACAATAATGTAGGTATCTTTCAGCCTTAGTATCTAGAAAAGTAACCGATTTCAATCTACTGATAAATCTCACTACCACGATTTTTTTAAATAGCTGTTAATGTCCCACAGCTGGACAAAGGCCTCCCTACTCTCTTTCCACCTCTCTCTGTCCACTGCCAAGGATCAATCTTTATTACAGGAATCCATCTCATCCGTCCATTTTCACGATTTGATGTTGATATTTCGGTTGACCAATCACAACATGCGTCATGTTCGTGAACAGGCGCCGTCAGTAGGGACTGGTCATCTCTTTGCTGCCACGGCTTATTTTAATTTAATATTTGAATTGTTTTTTTTTTCGTCTTTTCATTACGGACGCTTTTAACTTTCTGCATCGTTCTCACATGCATAATTTTTAACACGAATGATGTAAACAAGACTTTGTAACCATATTATTTTGATTTAAAAGAGTGTCCATGGAGTTTCTTGCCGGTTCTTCTCCATAGGTACCTACGCTTTGGAATGGGCAACTAGCTTCATCTTTCTGACTGACCGACCCCTTGACAATTCAAAAGTGCCTGTAATTGGTTTAGTTGAAATAAATGCTTTGAGTTTGACAACAGTTTTAAGATTTAAAGTTAGCAGATACCCTGAAACTGGTTGTAAAACTACAAAACTCCTAATCGTAACACGCCATAATACGAGACCACTGGAAAAGTAGGTCAAGCGAATAATAAAGTAACAATCAGCTGGCGATGCGTGGGTGTCCACCAAAATACAGTCAGAATGTGGGCGAAACGGGTTCAAGGTTCGTCTGCTTGCAAAAGTGGGCGAATTACTCCTTGTGGATAATAGGAAGACTTGCTTTTCGCAGTCGAGACCCACTTCTTTGATTCAGCTGGATAATTGCATAACACACTATCAGAAGCAGTGGCTTCATTTTGACAGTTCAACAACATTCATTGCGTTGCGTTGTTGAGCAGATAAACTTTTCGAACATATGAAGCAATGGATTAGCTATAATATCCTTTAAAATGATTCAAATTGAGATTGATACTGTGTTACGCGATTAGGGTGCCGGCCGGTCTTGACTTTTTTTTTTTTTTGTTGGGAAGTCATCAAATGTCTCCTCCCGCTCTGGGAGAGCGGAAGGGAGTATCAGACTCTTACTGACCCACCCGTGTTCCTTCCTTAGCCCTTTATGTTCCGGGCCAGCGGTAACCCTTCCGGACGATCCCGCTGTCTTGACTTCAATAATATGCGAGGAAAAGTACAGATCCCAGAATATTAACTATCATAGGGGCAGTCTGAAAGGGTTGAATCCTACCACTTGAAACATAAAAGCTCAAGAACATATAAAATGCTCTGATAGCTAAATACTATTTTTAAAGTGAACGTTACTGCCCACTTAGTATTTCGAGACATCGCCAAGCAGTTGGTCGACTCTTCACGTGACCAGAGGCTGGCCTATTTTTTGGTCAAGATTCAGCATTGCCATTCAACGTGGCTTTTTGCCTTTTGGACACGTTTCCTATTGATTATTTCCGTCCTTTTTATATTATTATTATTATTTTAAGACTGAGATTTTTAAAATATGTAACTTTAATGTAGTTTAAATAAAAAAATAAGATAAACCTAAAATAAAAGTTACTGATAATGAGTATAATTTTGAAACAAAATCAAGATATTTTGTTTCAAAATTATATCTACTGAATTTGCTGTATTTCTTCTGAAAAGTAGCGGGTAATAAACAATGTTTTTACTTTGAAACTCACCTATCTGAAGACCTGAAGATGTTAACCACGTATTATAAAAATATACTAAGCAAAAACCGTAGTATTTATAACAGTGACGGATTTCAGTGGCTTGCGATTGCAGAAGTCAGTTGGGGACTTCTGTTCTAAGTTTTTTCATTTTACTTGGCTCCTTAGGGTCGTGACGTTAAATAGCCTAGCCTTACTCAAGATTTCGGCTAACAAATGCAAAAAAAAAAACAAATCCAACTGGTACTTCCGATACTCTTCAGAGATGTTCAAACAAACAAAAATCAAGCAAAGTCTTCATTTTATTATTAGTATAGATATGAAACAACGAGACTATTCTCCACCTCTGTTTGTTAACACTTTTCGCTCCGTCACCCTAGAAAATAGAGTGCACGTCCCGCATTGAGGACGTCCTTCAAGAAGGTCGAACATATTACATATAGACTGCTGCGAGCAAGTACCAAAGAATGCATGAATGTGGACGAAGAATAGTGGTATGTTAGGATCGGAGCACGTTGTCTGTCGTTAGTTCTATATGTCATGGAGGAATGGCGAATGGAACGTCTTATACAATGGGTGAGTTTGTTGTCTGGTTTAAGGTTTAAGGGAAAGAAACAAAAATATTTTATTTGGGAAATATACAGGAAGCACAAATCGTAATAAAGGAGCATTTAAAACTAACAAAGTTATGTTAAATATACCAAAAAAAAGACCTGTGCGAGACCAAAAGGCTCCTATCTCAGCATAATGCTGCGAAGCTTAAG
Source organism: Mesoligia furuncula (assembly GCA_916614155.1). Classification (NCBI taxonomy): domain Eukaryota; kingdom Metazoa; phylum Arthropoda; class Insecta; order Lepidoptera; family Noctuidae; genus Mesoligia; species Mesoligia furuncula. The sequence continues at coordinate 25,636,254 of OU744793.1, forward strand.
GGTTGTTTCGTCGTTTCAGCCGATAGACGTCCACTGCAGGACATAGGCCTCCCCCAATTTTGGGGGGGGTTTGCCATAATCGCCACGATTGGCAGGCGGGTTGGCGATCGCAGTATGGTATGATGGTGGAATAAATAGAGAACGCTGCTGCCCATTCTCCGGTAAGACCCTTAGTCGCCTTTTACGACACCCACGGGAAGTAAGGGGTGGTGAAATTCTTTAAGTCCGGCACCACACAGACAAAGGGTTGTTTACGAAGTAGGAATTAGTATAACGAGCATAACAGGTAGGGTGCAGTACCAATTTGTATCTTTACTTTGTAACACAGAGAGCATTTCACAAGTGGCGACATTTAAATGAAAGTTCGATGCTCCCTGAGTAGTCAGTCTTGCTAGCACCTAACTGACCAGCTTATACAGGTTGGCAGGGACACCGATGCGGAACCTGTGACCATGGATACAGTACAGGATCCTGACACCCCCTGTGTTGAAATTTTTCGTCGGTTATTAAAAACAAAATTAGCTGTTCCATACGCTTTGACCTTTTGTTGGAAACAGTTGGTAATTTTTGATAATCGACGAAAAACGTCTACGCTACGGGGTCTAGAATTTATTTTTGATAACCGACGAGAAACGTCTACGCTACGGGGTCTAGAATTTATTTTTGATAACCGACGAAAAACGTCTACGCTACGGGGTCTAGAATTTATTTTTGATAAGCGACGAAAAACGTCTACGCTACGGGGTCTAGAATTTATTTTTGATAACCGACGAAAAACGTCTACGCTACGGGGTCTAGAATTTATTTTTGATAACCGTCGAAAAACGTCTACGCTACGGGGTCTAGAATCATATGCTGAATTCATGGTTACAGTTTGCGCGTCGATGACAATGCCAACCTGTATTTTACCACGGCATGAACAGCAAGTGAAAAAGGAAACTCATCTCTAACATAGATCTACTAATACTTTTGCCAGGCCACAAGTCCTGCCTTTACTGATAAACAAAAAAATTAAACATAACTCCAGCAAACAACACAGTAATGGCGGTTCATTGCAAATATTTGAACGGGAGCAGCGTCGTTAAACAAATGTCATGGCAAATGGTAATGAGCCGACGTAGGGACAAAATAACGACTATTATGGTGTTTACGTGCAATGTTGCAAGGCCAACTCCTGACTTAGCATGGAATTATGGAAGATGTTAAGTGAAAGCTGTGGAGCATTTAATGAGATGTAGATGACGGTAATTGAGAAGAAACGAGATCGTGGCTTAATGGCTGCTGTGTGGATAAATGTAGGGGGTTAAGAAAAAGTGGTTAATCTGATTACCCCTCGTTAGCAGACAAGGCTCAGTTGCCCGAGCCAGTCGTAGGCTTGGTAAAATTTGACCGGGGGAGCGTAACGAACTGCGCATGTCATCCAGTGCTCCTGTAGTTGAAATATGTGGTGTAGTTTCAGTCAGCATAAATCTGACAGAGACTTTCACCTGCTTCAAGGTGAAAAAAAAAAATATATATATCCCTTTATCCAAAACGATTTCCACACGCAAAAAAAGGCTTGCTACATGAGAGACTGATCGATTCCCAAACCTTTTCTCACAGGTTTCTTCTTATGGAGAACCATATGGACCAACCATGGGACCACCAGTAGAACACATGCTTCAAATTACAAAATATCTTGTAGCATATTTTTTGGCGAATAGTTTAATCCAATAAAGGCTGGTATACATCGACATATTCAGCGGAATAAGCAAGCAGAAGTCGCAGCGAGATAGTCAAGCAACGACCAAGCAGGCATAAGAGCAGACGAATCCTTGAGTAGCGACCGTGAACCGACAAATACAGCGTGGGACGCACCCCAGACAGAACGGACAACTGAACTATAATAGGTACCAACGTAATGTATATGCCGCAGCCAACTGGTTTAATTAACCACCTAGCCTTTTAACTAAAGGGCCGTTCGCTAACGGCCTGAATGATATCCAATTGTTTTTGAAGTGAAACTTCTTTACGCACGCTTGACTTGGGGAGTAAGCTGGCGAACGCGTGACGTAAGCGTTACGAAAAGTGTGATCGGGCAAGGCGAACGGAAGTTAAGTGGGGGATATAAGCAAGAGACAGCAGTGCGCGCGCACATTTTCTTTCTCTCTTTAAGTTTCACTTCAGTCGTGTGGTCATAAGCACACTCGTTTTTTTTTTTTTGTTTTACTATATTTGGATTGGTGGTCGCATTAACTAAGCCAGGGCGCCCCGACCAAGGGTAAGGTTAGGTTAGAACTGTGATCAACCGCGTGCGAGCCGAAAGAGCGAAGCGAGGCGAGCACTACTTCCAAAGGCCAGGCGGTTTACTAAACGGAGTGAAGGAGTATCGTGTCACCCAGTAACTGGGTTGTGGAGGTCAGATAGGCAGTCGCTCCATGTAAAATACTTACTCCATGTTTTTAGCTACATCCGGTAGCCCGTTAGTTAGACAGGTAGCTGACCTCAACAAAGTTGGGAAAAGGCTAGTCAGATGAAGATTTCTTTCACCATAAATCGTAGTTATTATTTTATCGTCTGACGGTCTGTTCTTAATAAGTACATTGACGAATAAAAAACACACATGAAGTGGTAGTCAAGTTTTTAACCCGTAACCTGAGGGGCAATTCCCGTATTAAATAAAAATAAAAATAAATAATGAAAAAAAAATATATAAAATAATAAAAAAAATAAAAAATAAAATAATATAAATAATGAATAAATAAAAATAAATGATAAATAATGAATAATGAAATATTGAAATAATGATTATATTTTTGACAGATTGAGACTGAGATTAGAATCTCAGTCACAATCTGTCCCTCAAACTGTGTGACAATCAATTTACATACACCTTTGACAAGTTTTTGATATGACTTGAATTTGAACGTTTTTAGTACGAAAATTGGCCTTCTGGTGCTTCTATTTAACTTTAAAACCTCTGTGCCGAGAGGTCGGTAGTCAATCACGAAGTATATTTTAAACAATCACCCAAAGTGCTGTTCGACCAGCCGCTTCACGCAGGTGTAGCAATAACGTTAATCAATCAAAAATATTGCTCACGAAGATTGATTGACAATCAATCAAAAATCAATTTCACTTGTATGAGTTCAGAGACTGTTATTATTTTTTTATTTACTACACGGTACCATTAATAGTGACAGGTTCAAAGAGCAGGAACAATAACTGATTCAACTATTACTAATAACTACTCATAGCCAATTACAACGGATTATGGATTACTAGCTGCGCCCCACGGTTTCACCCGCGTAGATGTCGATCCTGTGGGAATATCAGGATAAAAAGTACTCTATATGTTAATCCAGGGTGTCAGCTAGCTTCATACCAAATTTTATCAATACTGGTCCAGCCGTTCGAGCGTGAAGAAGTAACAAACATATAAACACACACACACTCATAAACTTTCGCCTTTATAATATTAGTGTGATCCACATTGAATTCCAGTTGGCCAGTGTGACGTATCGAAGACGTAACTTTAACTAATCGTGTGAATTTTAAATCGGGACATTTTTATGAAGCATAAATCCGCGTACATACGCCACGAGGCATATGCCACGAATTGTTTGGCATGCATGCACACAGGCTCAATGAATTACCACATCGCCAAAGGCGAGGCCATAAAGGCCACCTACTGGACCCAAGTAATTTGAAAAGACGTACCATCGATACTATCTAGCTAGACGAGGAGATGGCCGATGGAGTAAAGCTGTGACCGAATTATGGCCAAGGTTAGGCAAAGGAAACCGAGGCCCAAAAGCACGCTGGGTTGACGATATCGCCAATGTCGCGGGAATTACCTGGACGAGGGACGCACTGAATCGGGAATTATGGCAGAGAGAAAGGGGAGGCCTATAGGTGATTCTGGGCTGAAATGATGATTATGATGATGATCCATCGATACGAAAAAGAAGAAAAAACTTATCAAATTCCCCACAGCGACGGATGCTCACAGTGAGCACGTCGTCTATACAACCTGAAGTTAGTGCAAGAGTCTTGTTTTTGATGAGTGTGTCTCCAAACCTCACCTGAGTGTGTAACCTCACCAAAAAATGAAAATACTTCTAACACTATCCCTTGCTACGTCTTAAATGACAATTAAAACTAAGACTACAAAACAACAGGACCATCTCCAACCAATACAATAAACACTACATTAACTTAAGAACCCGGAAAATCCTAAACAAGTATTCCGTGCCCCTATTCCAAATGCCGGCCGTATTTCGGTCACGTACCGGACAAGCAACCCGCGAACGGAGTCTTAGTTCGCTGAGCCTTTTAATGCAAACGGAATTTTGCAAAAAATCTACCGGAGAATAACAGAAAAATACTGGCTAGATTTTGTTGTAGAATATTCAGGGTGGTTTCGGTTTTGCGAAACGAAGTGTAGGTGTTGCAGTATTCAGTCATTTTACCTCTGATATTGCATCACTGTCAACGTAATAGTGATCTTTATTCACATATGAATAAGGTTGCTCTTGGGTTGCTACCACTGACAGGTCTGTCAAAATCACAGTGATTTTTAGGGTTCCGTACCCAAAGGGTACAAAACGGAACCCTATTACTAAGACTTCGCTGTCTGTCCGTCTGTCCGTCTGTCTGTCACCAGGCTCAATCTCAAGAACCGCGATAGCTAGACATTTGAAATTTTCACAGATGATGTATTTCTGTTGCCGCTATAACAACAAATACTAAAAACAAAATAAAATATATACTTAAGGGGGGCTCCCATACAACAAATGTGATTTTTTTGCCCTTTTTTGCTCGATATCAAAAATGGCAAAAGGTAGGCACTTGAAATATTCACAAAATACTCAGTTGTATTTTAACTATAATAATAAAAAAAAAAAAAATATTTAAGGGGGGCTCCCATACAACAAACATGTTTTATTCGGCGTTTTTGCCTTGTGGTACGGAACCCTTCGTGTGCGCGTCCGACTCGCACTTGTCTAGTTTTTTTATAATCGTTACATTATGGTTGCTGCTGTCAAAGGTAAAAAACTGCTAATGACGTCGACAGGGGAGCGCTGTTGGTAAATAGTTGTGCAATTCTTTTCTCAAATATACCTATTGAAAAAACAAAATGGCGGCGTTCGTTCCGATTTTAGCCGCGCGCCAAAACCTTGAAGCGCTTTAAACTATTAGCAACTGACTATGGTTAGAATAGAATCTTGTCAATAAAAGGGATGTAAAAATAAGTGTTAGGGTGAACGTATTATAAGGGGAACATTGCCGGTTCAAAACCCACCCGGCGGTTCCAAGCGAACGGTTTCCAGATCAAATACCACGTTTGAACTCGTTTCAGCCAAGTTTACTTGGGATAGAAGAATATCGGATACGAGAGTCAATTGCTTATAAGTGAGTAGTTCAATTAGTCACGTGAAAACTGCGTGTAATTTTTTTAAGTTAGACTTCTCATCAATCCTGGTAAATTAATTAGCACTTCTAGACTTTAAAACCAGACTTTGAAACACTGACCTTTGGGACAATTCTCGTAATTTTAAGAACGTTCACAGTCTGATCTAAGTCTCAATCTGCCAAAAATATCTCTAATTTCCCTAAATTATTGACATTGATTATTTCCCTAAATTATTGACATTGATTATTTTCCTAAATTATTGACATTGGTTGTCGCTGAAATGAGATGGCGACTAGATTTTGAACGTTCTTAATACGACATAACATGGCCTTCTTATCTAGTTTTGAAAATATTATTATTTATTTTCGATGTGTAAGTGTTTAGAAAACCAATATATTGAAATAAAATACAATTTAGTATACAAAGTTTAAAAAAAAAATCGAATATCTGCTAATTTGCTCACAGTCATAATCTTTATGCAAAGTCACCTAGCTCCCGTGGCGCGATGGCTGTCTCCAAATCATGCCATATTTGGTCGAAGGCTGGTAATAGCAATGTCCTCTTCCAAAACCAATTAGTTATGATTTGTCTGTCTTCATTAAACACACTACAGCATCTTATACAATGTTTCCATGTCTGACGGTTGCCAAACATATTGTGTCGTCAATTCGGCAACGCGCCGACGCGATGCGATGTCCTGCTATGAGAAAATGTATGAGCCTACAGTTTTACCTCACTACACCTATTAGATTATTATGATGCAAGTCGTTACAGGTAGTCAGAAGCCCTAAAGTCTGATACGCAGTCCCCCCAGTCTACCACGGTATCGTGTGGGTTGTGGCGGTCCAACAGGCAGTCGGCCCATGTAAAGTACAGGGGGCCTAAAAAGACCACTTTGACAGAATCATAAAAGATAACATTATGTATTATAATATGGCAATCACAGTCCGTGTTTTTTTTTTTCGCTGCACTACGTAGGTATAATCAAAGAGATTGGGATTGGATTTGGATTGGATTGATTGTTATTTTAGCACAGACAAAAAAAATAACTGAAAAATCCTTCATCAATGGAATTTGATACGATAAACTTAACAGTGAACTGTCCATTATGATTCATAATGTTATCCGTTTATGATTCTGCCAAAGTGGCTTTTTTAGGCCCCCTGATATTCAGCTGCATCCAGTTAGACTGGAAGCCGACCTCAACATAGTCGAGAAAAGGCAGGCAAATGATGATTATTTGATGTCCTCTTCACTCTTTGTAACCTAGAGATATCCTACTTATCTCTCTGTTAGTTTCTATAGCTTACTATTATTATTGTCAAACACAATTATATTTCTCTACCAATCGTTCGGAAGACCGCTGTGCTTATAAATAATAAATGTTTAGTGCATTTTATTAAGACAGCTGTCACGCCGCATATCAAGTCGGAAATAAATAACGTTATTTATTATCGATTTTAATAACCTTGTTTAGAAGCTCGTTTGTCAAATAAACAAATGAACAATTGCCTTTAGCATCTAACCCCCTTACTAATAAACATTCTATATCGTCTGTATAGGTCCACAACGCTTTGTCTTCTTCTTTCGAAAGTCAAATTACTGACGACAGAAAGAGAGAAATCGGTGTGGAACTATTCATCTGATATGACACGTTTATTAGTAAGATTCTGTTGTCTTATAGATAGCAAATAAGCAGGCAGGCCGCCTGACGGTAAGCTGTCACCATCACCTGTGAACATCTGCAGTAACCGAGGCATCGCAGGTGTTGCCATCCCTGGTCATATGGGCCTTTTATTACACCCATTCCCTTCAAACAAGACCACAGTTACGCTGCTTGGCTGCAAGAATATAGACATAGTTTCACAGCAGCCCACGGCTACGCTACGCACGTGTAACTTAGCTTCACTTCGTATAAAAATGTAGGCGCAATCGTTAACTGCGGACACGGTACGCACGGCCACAATACGCACGGCCACGACACGCACGGTCACGGTACGCACGACCACAATACGCACGTCCACGACAGGCACGGCCACGGTACGCACGACCGCAATACGCACGGCCACGTTATGCACTGCTGCCCTACGCACGGTCACGGTACGCACGAAAAAGTGAATGGCAAACAAATGAACCACGCAGAAACAAGATGAACCTCTCCGTGCACATTCTACGCAGCAAAGGACGGTCGACTTCAGTATGGTGTCAGTACTTCCCCGGACGAGCTCCTTCACAAGCAGCTCTATTCTATTACTATTCTTACTACGTCTAACTTGACATTGCTTTTCTTGTTTCTGTCTGTATTCATACACACATACATGAACTCACATCTTCTTCCCATGGAGTTAGGTCGCCTAATCCGATCCTTTCAGACTCCTTTTGCTTCGTTTACGTTCATACATCTATGTCTATATATTTCTAGATATATTGTTTGAATGTCGGCTTAAGGCCACATCCTTGGGAAGCCGATATTTCAACAGCCTGACCGCTGACAGCGCAGTGACTGATTGGAAGGTAACATGGCTCATATTTATGGTGAGGATAACGTAAAAATGTATTTATATTAATATAATTTATTAATATAATTTATTAAATTATTTTATTTTATTTTAATATAATTAAATTTTGTATATTAATTTGTGTTTATTGTTTTTTGTATTTATGTACTAATGTGTTTTTACTTTTACTTTTTTACTTATTTTTTTAATATTGTGGAGGGTACCAACTAGACAACTAATAAATGGTACCTATTTATTATGAAGTAGTAAGTTTTATTCGGTAGTAATTGCAGTTTTTTTATATTAAACTAGCTTCTGCGCGCCACTTCGTCCGCGTTATTTTTTTTTTCCCCCGAGCCTCCCCGTCGCATCTTATCGCCTGCCCGGGCTATTACTGTCTTTTTTCAGGAGTTTTTTTTGGTTTTGCTGAGTTCCTAAGTGTTCTAGCGTGATGTTAAATAGCCTTCCTCAAGAATTATAAAAATAGATTGATTGATGATCATTAATATTCAAATGATTATTTAAAAAATTATTATATTAAATTATATAATTAATAATTTATATACTAATATTATTAGAACTAAACCAATATTAGTATATAAATTATTTTTAGTTCTAATAATATTAGTATATAAATTATTAATTATATAATTTCGTCACACTTTAATCTTTAGAAAAGCTGAATCTGTAGCAACCACCTAGATCACGCCTGGGAACTATGATTCAGTTCAAATAAACAGTTGTAGCTTGTTTGCCAATCGGTTGGTTAACAGCCACATCGGTAACCCTTCCCCTTCTCTGACTATTACGACCGTGACGATTGATAATCAGCTGGTATTAATCCTAATTGATTTCTTCCAGTTTAGTACAGAAAGGTTTTAATTAATCGTTATTCATATAACGCCCAGCGAGCCTCTACTATTCATATGATAAGAACAAAATTCTGATAACTTTTATCTACAAAAGACTTTCTCTCTCTTTATCTACAAAACAAAAAATATACAGAACAGAAACAAGAAACCAAATCTACGCAATATAAAAAACAGTCTGCGGAAACAAAGAACTCATGGTGCGCTCACGGAACAAGGTCGAGGCTTTCAGGACAATTATGGCAAAATGACAGCGCTCGCACAAACCCTCGGCCGTGGGATAACCGCGCATTGTGACACCCATTTGATTCCATACAACATACAACGACAAAGTCCTTGGCTTGACCGTGAAAAAAATAAATATATCCAACAACGATACACGCAGTGAAAGCTGCCATTTCTCTCGCAACAATGCCACTTCCGCGAAATTAAACTCCATAGCAAATTCGCAGGATCCCAAACGCATTGTTTTCTACGGCAGTGCTACGCGCTACGAGAACGTGTAGCCGCGTAGCGATTAATTACAATTTTTCGGCAGTTACCGCGGTTCAGCTCGAATGAGATGTCGATACGATCTCGAAGGTAATTAGTTTATATTATATAACTCTCATCTCGATATCACTAGAGGTGGGTGAAAAATCCGGAACGGATCCTTTTTGAAAAAAGAACCTTACCTGATATAGATGTCTCGTTCCCACGGATTGAAGGTCGGAGTGTCAGTGTTTGTAGTGTAAGGGTATGATGCACTCGCGGGCGCGTGCGGCTGCTGCGAGCGCTGGCAACTCACTGACTGGGCCCGGCCGGGAGCCCCGCCGCCCGCACCCCGCGCCGCACCCCCGCGCCCTAGCGGATAAACAACGTGCATTGTGGGCCCGATCTGTGGGCCTACCCTGTTTCACACACACATGCACAACTCTCGCGAGATACTCTCCTAGTGACCTATCCATTGCGCGTCCTCGGAACAACACACTCACATCCCGCCTACACAAAGAAGCAATGTATAAGACATACGGAACTAAGCGATGCTATCAAACCGAAGCATAATGGTTATCAAATAAATTTTCCGCCCAGATAGTAAGTCTAGCGTTATAGATTTTGGCTTTAAGTTCCATGATTGCACAGATCGGGGACAATGATAGGTACATGTACGTTATTGGGGCTTAGGTGGACGGTATTGGGGACACCTGAGGGTTTTGGGTCTTCAGAATGGACAATGGGTACTGACGTGGGTACAGTATTGGTAATCAATTAAAATGCATGATAGTGCAGAATGTACAGTTCATACTATAGGTTTGTACAAAGAGGGTGTGTCTCAGTATGGAGATACGCATTTGTGTACGATAAGGCTCGGACACTGCCATAAGCGAAAGCGGATACTACATCAATATTATCGCTTGTAACTATTGGATGCTGCATACATGTAAGACTTTATCATGCCAGCATTTCCACTAAACCTTTACCCCTTTATTCGTAAACGTTGCTTAAAGTTAAAAGACGTTTAAACGTCATAACTGTATGGTTTAACAGTCGCTAATCATTACTTAATTTAAGGAACATTTAAAAAACCCCATAATCTTCAAGAAACGGGTCTTGCGTTATGAATCAAGGTATCACAAGTTCCCTTCATGCATCAAATTCTGTCTGTGTGGTGCCGGACTTAAAGAATTGCACCACCCCTTACTTCCCGTGGGTGTAGTAAAAGGCGACTAAGGGTCTTACCGGAGAATGGGCAGCAGCGTTCTCTATTTATTCCACCATCATACCATACTGCGATCGCCAACCCGCCTGCCAAGCGTGGCGATTATGGCAAACCCCCCCCAAAATTGGGGGAGGCCTATGTCCAGCAGTGGACGTCTATCGGCTGAAGCGACGACGACGATCATCATCATCATTTCAGCCAAAAGACGTCCACTGCTGGACATAGGCCTCCCCAAGCACCTCTACTTCGACCGGTTTTGTGCTTCTCGCATCCAACGGGTTCCTGCGGCCTTCACAAGATCATCGGTCCACCTTGTGGGACGCCTTCCAACGCTACGTCTCCCGGTACGCGGTCGCCACTCCAGAACCTTTCGGCCCCATCGGCCATCTGTTCTGCGAGCAATGTGCCCTGCCCACTGCCAGTTAAGTTTGGCAATTCTTCGGGCTATGTCAGTTACCTGTTCTCCTGCGGATCTCTTCATTTCTTTCCATTGCCCTTTGGGTGGCCCATTACGAGCGACCACGTTTCAGTACCATAGATCATCACTGGCAACACGCACTGGTCAATGAGTTTCGTCTTAAGACACTGCGGTATGTGGGACGAGAAGATATTGCATGACATGATACAAAGATGAAATACTGACATGATACGATGTAACAATACAATCTTTAGTTCAAGATATTATCAATATGACTGACATTTACAAGTATATCTAATGCCCAAACAAGATAAGACGCATAATTGCAGATGCTATTCTATCAAGAAAAAATAACGTTTATTTAATATACGACATTCTATCAATTATGGAATCATCATGAAAACCCCTGAATTGACCTATTTTCAAGCAGCCTTTTATATAGAACAAGTTCAATACAACCAAGGACATCTTATTTAAAACAGCGGCCAAGTGCGAGTTGGACTCGCACATGAAGGGTACCACCGTACAATATTTAACAAAATATTTTTTTTAATACTTTAGTTAAAAAAAATAAGCGACTTCCAAAAAAAACACTACGCTGTAAAAAATAACTATAATTTCGGAAGTCGGTGTCTTTGGTTTTGTATTTTCGTTTTTTGCCACCATTTCCGAAATTAAAGTCATTTTTCAATTTTTTTTTTTTCGGTGTCTGTTGTTTTAAGTTACATTTAAAATATCTATTTAAAACAAATGAAGAAATTTTTCCAAATCGGTTTATAAATGACGGAGTTTTGAGTTTCCCCTCCTTTTTTGAAGTCGGTAAAAAAACAGATTTCTTGTTTGGTTCAGGAAACATGTCACAATTAGTTTTCTTTTAAAATTTTATTTTATTTTTATTATTTGTTGGCGGCCATAAACGCCATAATAGTACACACTGTGTGAATTTCAAGTGCCCAGCTACTGCGGTTCAAAAGATACAGCCCTGTGACAGACAGACAGACGGACTGACGGACTGCGGAGTCTTAGTAAGAGGGTTCCATTGGCACCGTTGCGACCTTTATATACATACTAGCTTCCGCCCGCGGCTTCGCTCGCGAGGTGTGTCGATAAAAACTATCCTTTATCCTTCCCCTGCAATCTATCTCTCTGCCAAATTTTATCTAAATCCGTTCAGTGGTTTAGGCGTGAAAAAGTAACATACAGATAGATAGAGTTACTTTCGAATTTATAATATTAGTATGGATTTATGGATTTTTACTCTTTTTACGTTGTTAAAAGTCAGTTGAGTCAGCGGTTCGTAATGTTATTGAACCCAAAAAATACAGTCCACATTTTGCGTAGAGCACCTTTTGATACGGAACCCTAAAACATGGCCACGCATAAATTAGTTACGTATATAAAGGTAGCCTTATCTGTGCCGATATTTATTCGAGCATTAAGGTAGAAGGTAAAAAAAGACACGCGAAGGGAGATGGGAGATCACGGTAGACCCCAGGCTACGTTCACTGGTTCGTGGGACACAATGGGGAATTGGTTTTGTATACAATGAGGGATGATGGCCCTTCATTGCTACAGGTCGGTCATATCTTGATTCATGTGCCAGAGTATAGTTTATATTTTTGTAGCGTAATTTGTTGTTAACGTGTTGTGTCTTTTGGCTATGTCACGTTGTACTGGGATCGGTCTATCATTACTGACAGGACTATTGGCGCCAAAAGGCCTGGGGGCCTAAAAAGGCCACTTTGGCAGAATCATAAAAGGATAACATAATGGACAGTTAACCGTTAAGTCAATCGTATCAAATCCCATTGGTGAAACATTTTTTGCAGTATTTTTTTTTATCTGTGCTAAAATACCAATCAATCCGATCCAAATCCCAATCTCTTTGATTATACTTACGTAGTGCAGCTAAAAAAAGAAAAAACACGGACTGTCTTCGCCATATTACGATTCATAATGTTATCTTTTTATGATTATCCAAAGTGGCCTTTTTAGGCCCCCTGCTATAGTGGTGATAGATCGGTGGATACAGGACACAGGACTTTCTGGTTTTTTTTTATTTCTTTTTAAAATATAATTTTGCTATTTATTTACTTTTAAGATTGTGCTTAGTTTAGTGTTGTGATCTTCCTATACGAGTCACAATAAATCCTTTTTTCTTTTTCTTTGTTGTGCAAGTGGGTAAAAGAAAGCCAGCTGTAGTTGCATAAACAGATAGATGTTTCTGTGCAAGTAGACATTTCTATCTTAATATCTTGCAATCTTCCTTCTCCGTTGCTTTGCTCAAATGGGTATCGACCTTATAGTACAGGATGTTTGGAAGCTGAGTGCAAAGCTTTAAGGGAGTGATAGTTGACACCATTTACAGCATTTTGAGCCATGTCTTAGACAAGCTGACAAAGCTGCAATCGCGAAAAAAAAATCAGCTGTTCCCTACATTTTGACGAGTTATGCGAACAAATATAGGGAGCAGCTGATTTTGTTTTCGCGATTTCAGGTTTGGACCCATAGTAAAAGTTGTTCATAATGATGAGTACAATCTCCCGTTTCAGTTTGTCGCATGTTTTCAATTTCATCCTGTATATATATATTGTATATATACATATATATATTATACACTATTTCCAAAAACGGAAGAAACCAAAATCATCAGGCTTGGTAGCGCATTATTATTATAACAATCGTATCACCCGAAAGACGTTCTCGTCGTTCTCGTTGTTGTGTCTGGACAAAGGCTATTTGGAAAGCAAGTGCAGCATAATCTATAGTTATAATAATAAAATAATAATAAAATTAATGCTTTTTAACAACTGAAAAGCCGAGCTGTGAGAGCTCTTATAAAGCTGAAGAGTTTGTTTGTTTGTTTGAACGTGCTAATCGCTAGAACTACCAGTCGGATTTGAAAAATCCTTTTTGCATTTGATAGCCCAATCCTTGAGGAAGGCTATAGAATTAACATCACGCTAGGACTCTAAGGAGTCGAGCAAAACGTAAAAAAGAACGCTAAGCGAAAACGAAGTGTGTGCGCGGGCAGGTCATGCGATGCGTGAACAAGAAATTTCACGCGAACGAAGTCGCGAGCAGAAGCTAGTTAGATAATAATCACACTCAAACCCCTGAACATCAAAATGGCTTGCTCATAATCACAGACACAACACCTGAATTAGACACAAGGCGTAATTTGAAGCTCAATCACGTTTCAATTGGGCGGTCAGGTAATGTGGCACATGCATAATTTGCCGACCCTGGGGGCTAGCCGCATCACAATGAGATGGCTGGCGAAATGGGACTATGTTTTATGTGCTTATGTGACGATATTGTAGGCAATATTAAGAGCGTTGTAATTGAGCTTCATGATACGCCTTGTGGCGAATTCACAACGCATTTACTTACACCTAATCTTCACTTTAAGAGCGTTTACGCCGTACGGCATTTCATACAAACTTTCAAGACTTTATTTTTTGGAAGATTTTAATGAAATTTCATACGCATATGCAGAATACAAAGGTCTAAAAAGTTAGTAGAGAACGTTTTCGAAAAATAATCTCACAGCCAAATTAGACCGATTTTAAATTTTCCATAGAATCAGAGATTTCCAGTTATCTTTTTTTTTATAACACATTATGAAAATGTTCTCTACTAACTTTTTAGACCTTTGTATACCGCTAATGCGTATGAAGTTTTATTAAAATCGGTTTAACAAGGGCTTGAAAGTTTGTATAAAATGCCGTACAGCATAACGCTCTTAAAGTGAAGATTAGTTGTAAGTAAATGCGTTGTGAATTCGCCACAAGACGTATTATGAAGCTCTATTACACATCACAATAATATGGCTTGGAGCTTGTGGCTAAGTAATAACTGCCGCGATTAGTCCGTGGATGGGTGACCACCTTTTCATACCAAGACGTGCCTCGGAAAGCACGTTAAGCCATTGGTCCCGGCTATCATTCGTATATATTTGTCAGTCGTTACGGGTCGTCTGAAGCCCGAAAATCTGACAACCAGTCTTACCAAGTGGAATCGTGTTACCCAGTAACTGGTTTGTGGAGGTCAGATAGACAGTCGCTCCATTTAAAATACTGGTATTTAGCTGCATCCGGTTAGACTGTAAGCCGACCCGAATATAGTTGGAAAAAGGTAAAAAAGAAAGAACCCACACTCACTCACTCGTCAGCGCCAGCTGTCGCTGAAAACCAGCGCTGGGGCTCTGCCTTGCATAGGGTCTCAGCATAATGCTGAGCGACAGCCGTTTTGCGTGGAAGTGACACATGTTTCCTCCAACCTTTTCTCATTTCTTTTTTTGTGTTTAATTTCTTTATTACGTCATGTTTACCACAAATAAACGTATTTACTTTCTTTCTCGTCTTTCTTTTCTTTCTTTCTAAGGCCCTTTTGGCATTATTATCTTTGTTTTCTGTTTTTTTTTTATAGTTTTAAAGTGTTTTTTGCTGTAATGCCAATAAATTTTTCTTTCATTATTTCAATCACAAAATCAACACAAACCCATACGTTAGCATCCATAAGATACAGCGGAGACAACTGCCTCGCCCCGGCAGTACATCCAGCACTTACTAACAGAAATGTTAGCTCAATGTGCCAGCTGATAAATATATAATTCTTAGAAGTAGTGGCAGGGACACGGTGTTGCTGGGTACATGTGTGGAGGAACATTTGTTTTTTGTGAGTATCGGGTGAATGGATAATTTAGATAAAGAAGTCGTGGGGTATGAATTGTGAAATATACAAGGTTAATTTAGGTTATTTTTCGACGCTGCAAAACACGAAAAAAAGAAAGAAAAAAGAAGAAGAGGAGAAGAGAAGAAAAAAGAAGAAGACGAATAAAGAAGAAGGGAAGAAGAAGAAGAAAAAGAACAAGCGAATAAGAAGAAGAGAAAAAGAGGAGAACAAGTGGAGAAGATTGTCCCTTTTTTAACAGTAATGCATAAGCCTATGTAGCCTATAGCGGTCCCAATGCCTCCTCTCGGTGAGAGGGAGTGGGCCGTAATCCACCACGCAGGCCCAGTGCGGGTTGGTAGACGTCACATGTCTTCGAATTTTTGATACTAGGACATGCCGGTTTCCTCACGACGTTTTCCTTTACCATTTTGAGGACAGTGGTGATGAAATAATGCGTATAAAGTAAAGCGCCTGTCAGGATTCAAACCTACGACCTGCAACTCGTTAGTCACGGCCCTTACCACTCGGCCACTACTGCTTCCAAATAACAGAAAACTAGATTTAAAAAAAATTGGCCGATTAAAAACCCTCATACCATCCTGGCTTCTAAAAATTCGTCAAGGAGGAAGGTTTACGACCAATCTCAAAAAGTAAAGATTTAGTAAGTTTTAAAATTAAAATATCCTTTTATTTTTCGCTAGCTGAGCCCCGCGGTTTCACCCGCGTAAATGTCGATCCCGTGGGAATATCGGAAAAAAAAGTTGCATATATATTAATCCAGTGTGTCAGCTACCTCCATACAAAATTATATCAAAATTGGTAAAGCCGTTTGAGCGTGAAGAAGTAACAAACATATAAACAAACACACTCACAAACTTTCGCCTTTATAATATTAGTGTGATTATTTAGGACTCCTTCCTATTCATTCCACAGTCCATTTCATTTAAAACCTCGCCTCCAAAAAACTTTTTACAAAAAAAAAAAACAACCGACTTCCAAAAAAAAAACCCCCTACTAATTGAAAAATAACTTTAATTTCGGAAGTCGGTGTCTTTGGTTCCGCATTTTCGTTTATTGACACCGACTTCCGAAATTAAAGTTATTTTTCAATTTGTAGTGTTTTTTTTTGGAAGGCGGTTGTTTTTTTTTTTGTTAAAAGTTTTTATTTTTAACTTTTTAGTGGGCCATCTGTGGTCTTTTTTTTTTTCAAATTTCAAATTCAAATTCATTTATTTGTCCGAACATGGTACATATGGTCTTAAATTAACAAATGGTCTCATCACATTCTGCCACGTGGGCGCGCAAATATCAGGTAGGTACAACAAATAAAATTTTACAAATACAAAATACAAAATAAAGATATTTGGTTAATATTGATACTGTTGAATAAATAATTACGAATTAATATCACAATATGAGGCATGTCAGTTAAATATTAGGAATCTAGGTTAATGTCAGAGTATTATTCAATGTCAAACTATCAACTAAAGAGAGATTTCACAGTACAAAAGATTACAATTAAATTAGGATGGCAAAGTCGTATCGTTCAAAAAGTCGTTTAAGGTATAATAACACTTTTTACACAGCAATTCTTTAAGTTCCTTTTTAAACCCATTTAAATTTAACTGTTTGATTTGCTTTGGGATTTTGTTAAAAACCTGCGGGGCTATACAGAATATGCTCTTCCACATTAATGCTGTTTTAGCTCTGCGTCCGCGTAACATATCATTCCGCCTGTTACGTTTAACTGTATCTGAAAAGTTGGGAAACAGCTGTGAATTCAGCTTAACAAATAAGGCAGTTTCATAAATATACAAAGACGGCAGTGTTAAAATTTTGTATTTTTTAAAAAATGGTTCACAACTGTCCGTTATTTGAAGTCTGAACATGGCTCTGATGGATCGCTTTTGCGCTTTAAAAGCGATTTCTCTATTTGTAGAATTACCCCAGAATATAATACCATATCTTAGTACAGATGCTACAAGACCATGATAGGCTGTAAGTAGTGCATCTGTGTTAACTGTTGGGGCAAGTTTATACAGGGCATATGATGAACTACTAATTTTCTTACTTAGCGCTTCAATGTGATCCTTCCAATTGAGCTGCCTGTCAATTATCAAACCTAGAAATTTTGCACTATCTACATCGTTAATTTTGTTATTCTGGTATTGGACCTCCATTTTCGGACTTGGTTTTTTATGGCCAAAGTGCATTATTTGTGTTTTGCCAAGATTAATTCTTAGATTATTATTATCAAGCCAAGAGATTATTGAAGTTATAGCATTATTAACGTCAGCTTCATATGATTCAGGTTTGTCACATGCTATTATTATTGTACTATCGTCAGCAAAGAGTGTTATTGGGAAGTTTATAGCTTTGGGAAGATCGTTAATATAAATTAGGAATAGTAGAGGACCCAATACACTGCCTTGTGGTACACCAAAGTATACTGTGCGTTCATTCGACAGGTATGTTACTTCTCCTTTAGTTTTGAAGTTTAAGTTTGTTACGGCGGTAAATTGCTTTCTTTTTGAAAGGTAAGTGCTTAATAAGTCCAGAACGTTACCTCGTATACCGTAAGACTCAAGTTTGTTTCTTAAGATAGTATGGTCAACGTAATCAAACGCCTGCGTCATATCACAATACACAGCACAAACAGGTGTTTTATTATCAATATTAGTCATAATTTTATTTAAAAAGTCATAAATAGCCATGTTTATTGTCATGTTCTTTCGGAAACCTTTTTGTTCGTTGCAGAGAATCTTTTGTTTTTCTAAGTATGTGTAAAGCTCATTATAAATATATTTCTCGTATATTTTGGAAAAAATTGGCAAAAGCGCAATAGGTCTATAATTTTGCATTTGTTGCTTATTACCTTTTTTAAATATGGGTTTCACTATGGAGACCTTGAGACGATCCGGGAAAACACCATGGCTGATACATAGATTAAGAATATGACTCAAATGTTTAGAGATTAAGTCGGCAACATGTTTTATAATTTTAGTAGAAATATCGTCATACCCTACGCTATTAGTGTTTTTAATGGATTTTATAATGTTAAATATTTGGATCGGTTGACATGGAGGCATGAACATTGACTTTTGTTTATTTGTGATAAACGCACTCGCTCTTTTGCCTGCTCCGGGTATTGGCACAATTTTTTCTATGAAATAGTTGTTAAATTGTTCAGCAATTAATTGAGGATTGTTAATCGTTTTATTGTCAATTTGTATAGTATTCATTGAGTCATTAGGTAGATTTAAATTAGGGTTCTTTATTATTTTCCATGTCATTTTGCTCTTATTGTCAGAAGTTTTAATACTATGGTTATTTTGTGATCGTTTAGTCAGATTAATAATTTTTTTAAATATCTTTGTGTAATTTGAATATTTTGTTTTATTTAATTGAGTAGGTTTAAGTCTAGACGTCCATAATAATTGCCTTTTTTTCAAGCTACATAGTTTAAGTCCTCGCGAAATCCATTTTGGTTTTTTGCTTGTTGGTATTTTAATAAGTCTACGGGGGAAGCAAAGGTCATAAAATAATTTAAATTGTTCAATAAACAAGTTGAATGCATCATTTGGATCATCATTGTCATAAATTTCAGAGAATGTTAGTTTTTCCAGGCATTTTCTAAATTTAATAATATTCTCGGGGCTATAATCCTGTTGGGATTTATACCAATGTTTCAGAACACAGTTCAAACGTACGGGACATTTCAGCAGTTGCGCAGTGTGATCCGATAGGGCAAATTCTATCACCTCCGTCTTGCATTTTTTTTCGAAATTGTGGGCAAAATTATCAATGCAGGTTTGGCTTTGCATCCTGGTTGGTTTTTCTATTGCTAATGTCATGTTAAAACTTGTTAAGAGATATTTCAATTCGGAAGTCATATTATTATTTTTCAATATGTCAATATTTATATCGCCTGCTATAATAATATTTCTACAATTTCTTCTTGTTAGTAGTAATAACAGTTGCTCTAATTTGCTAAAGAATACATTTAAATTTCCTGTCTTTGGTACTCTATAAATACAAACTATAACTACTACTAACTATAGGTCTTCTTCATCAGCTCCACTTTACCAAATGATGATTTCCGAGAGCAAATGATGAAGTTATTTTAAAAAATACCCAAATCGTTATAGCTTTGCCTATAAAATTTGAGGGTTTCCCTCGATTTCCATGGGATCCTCTCATCAGATTCCAATTTGATGATAATGGGACCACCTCGAGAGCATACCCTTTCAAACAAAAAAAGAATTTTGAAAATCGGTCTACAATTGGCGGAGTAATCGCGTAACAAACACAAAAAAAAAAAAAAAACATACCGTCGAATTGAGAACCTCCTTCTTTTTGAAGTCGGTTAAAAAGGCATAATACTAAAACCCCGTTGCCCGAATTGTGTGCCGTATAAAACGAAAGCGGTCAGCGGTTTTCATGGAATGTATTTTTCAGTAGAGCAATAGTGGCTTCAAGTTTACCTTCCCTGAAGTGGTAAGAGACGGATTATTGTAGGTTATTGGTAGTTTCAAGAAATATCGTTTGAATTGATCGATAGACAACAATTATTACTGTGTAGTATGCATATTGTGTGTTGGTTGAAACATAAAGTTGATTATTAGGTATTCATAATCAGCCTATAATGTTCCCACTGCTGGGACACGAGTGGGCCGTAATCCACCACGCGGGCACAGTGCGGGTTGGTAGCTGTCACTTGTCTTTGATTTTTTGGTTCTAGGACATGTCGGTTTCCTCACGATGTTTCCTTGACCGTTTTGAGAACAATTATTAAGAAATAATTTACACAATGTAAAGCGCCTGTCTGGGTTCGAATCTACGACCTGCAACTCGTAAACTTCGGCCGTTACCACTGGCCCACCAGTGCTCTGATTACAATTACCTACATAATTGTATACCATCAGAATTGATTCATTCTTGATTGATTGACCCTGGAATGCCAAGGTTTGAATCCACAACTTAGTAGTACCTCATCATCATCTGCCTAGCCTTTTCCTAACTATGGTGGGCTCTCCAGTCTAACCCGATGCAATACCAGTATTTTACATTGAGTCTCTGCCTATCTAATAATCTCCACAACCCAGTTACTGGGTAATACGATACCCGCCTTGGTAAGCCTGGTTGTCAGACATTCGGAGTTCGAATGACAGACGAGACCAACGGCTTAACGTGCTTTTCGAGGCACGGAGGGTTCTTCTTATGTAATCGATGGTCACCCATCCACAAACCGACCGCGGAAAGGGCAGCTTAACCTTCCGGTACGGCAGTTATCATTAGGCCACGAGCCCCTCGCACTTACTTAAAAGGGTTTACAAACCAAACTAAACCATTACTACTCTTTGAAAATAGGTTATGACGCAAACAACTACTTCAGACACACACATCGGAGCCAATTTTTTCTACGTCACAGCCAAAAAAGCACACAGATACCATAGACTACGTTCAATAGCGTAACGTGAACGTCACGTGAGCACAATGTGAACGTCACGTGGGCCTAACGTTGTACGTGAAAGTTTAACGGACTGCAGTGCGGTGAATTAACAAGGATAGCTTCAAACTTTGTGTGTATGGGCTGAGTAGGGTAATTGGGGTGATACAATTGTTCAACGTTCATGTATTTTGACAAGGATATACAAAGTAGGAAAGTTGACGACAGTAAATTTAACTTCGTATATATCTCACTAGCTTCTGAACGCGACTTCATCCGCGTGAAATTTCACCCTCTTCCCATTCCTCTTAGGGGTGGAATTTTGAAAAACCCTTTCTTAGGGGATACCTGCTCTTCACAAAGAACACACCCTCCAAATTTCATGCCTCTAGGACCAGCGGTTTAGGCTGTGCGTTGATATATCAGTCAGTCAGAACTTTAAATTTTATATAATTATATAGATTTGACTGACGTTACGGGTCGTCAGAAGCCCGAAAGTCTGACAACCAGACTTACCAAGGGGTATCGTATTACCCAATAACTGGGTTGTGGAGGTCAGTTAGGCAGTCGCTCCATGTAAAATATTGATATTCAGCTGCATCTGGTTAGACTGGAAGCCGACTCCAACATAGTTGGGAAAAGCTAGGCAGATGATGAAATATAGACTAATGATGTTCCAAAAGTTACCTATAATTTATTCATTAATGTTTTAACTTTGTTAGCTTATTTGTTAATTTTATTGTGCATGATGTGGACTTCTATAAGTGAAGCCGTGAAGAAGTACACCTACTGAATACCAGAAGGTTTGATATGTCAATGTCAGAATATGTTAGAAATAAAACAGGTGAACGTGACATTGGAGGATAATATTGATTACTGACCTATCATTATCTTTTTCTTCGAAACGTTGCAGGGTTTCATTGCTCATGGTCTTACCTACTCGAGGACAATCGACTTGGAAATAAATATGTTTATATAACTTTTCGAAGGGAATGAAGAAATATCAAACAGTCTTAACTTATAAATCAGCAGGCCAATTCCCATAATTTAGAAGAAATGCGGTCGAAGAAACTTTTGAAAAATCCTAAGCATAAAGTAGTTAATTCGAGATTTGGCTCTCGCCTATTTCCTCCTCGAATATTGGACTAATTTAAAAGATATTTCATAAAATGAATAAGAAGGATATATACTGTGTGCCTATGTGTTTCTTTTTTCATTAATAGTTGCCAAATTTGTACACTAGGCCATTTTTTTTTTTTTGCGGATGGGAAATCATCAAATGACTCCTCCCGCTCTGGGTGGAGCGAAGGGATTGTCAGACTCTTACTGACTAAAACCCACCCGTGCTCCTTCCTTAGTATTTATTATCCTGTAAAAAATCAATGTTCTATGGTAATCAATCAGAAAAAAAACAGGCGAGAGCGTTTCTATGGAAAAACGACCACCATTCCCTTTTAAAACGCATTTATTTCCTTTTAGAACGATCAAAATCTAGTCGCAGTGTCAACTCGGCGACAAACAAATGTCAAAAATGTAGGGAAATTAGACGCATTTTTGACAGATTGATACGGAGATTAGAATTCGCGAACCTTCTTAAAAATAAGGGAATTGCTCCTCTGATATTGGCAGATCTAATGTTGGAAATCACACTAATATTATAAAGGCGAAAGTTTGTGAGTGTGTGTATGTTTATATGTTTGTTACTCCTTCACGCTCAAACGGCTGGATCAATTTTGATAAATTTTTGTATGGAGGTTGCTGATACCCTAGATTAATATAGAGGCTACTTTTTATCCCGATATTACCACGGGATCGACACTTATGCGGGTGAAACCGCCGGGCGCAGCTAGTCCTAAATAAAAAATAAATGATGTTCCCCCAGTCTACAATGAAAAATTTAATCAAATACATAGTATTTAATTAGTCACTATAGCTCGCCGACTGATTGGTAAAACTCATTGTCGTCCCACCACTTTTTGAATGAAAAAATCTTTTTTTTATTTCTATGATTTGATTTTGGTATTTAATCCAATCAAAAAGTGGTGGGTTGACAATAGGTTTTGCCGTTTTAAAATACTCCTCATCACTAGTTTGCCAGTGTTTTCATTTATTGCCGCAAATGTTACAGGGGTAATCCCTATTATTCATTAACGTCATCAATTTATTATAGAAAGACTTTTCCTCGTGACTTCGTTCGCATACGAACTTCAATCCCCTTTTCGTTCGTTCAGCGGGGGAATTTAAAATAAATGATTGAACGGGATGTACTTATGTGGTAAGCAGCTTTTTGTCAGTATTACTTATATTCAAAATGCTTTTCATCTATAAGATGAAACCCGGGGACCTAAAAAGGCGACTTTGGCAGAAACATAAAAGGATAACATAATGGACAGTTCACTGTTAAGTTAATCGTATCAAATCCCATTGGTGAAGCAAGTTTTTTTTTTGTCTGTGCTAAACCAACCAATCCAATCCAAATCCAATCCCAATCTCTTTGATTGTACCTACGTAGTGCAGCGACAAAAAGAAAAACACGGACTGTCTTCGCCATAGTATAATTCATAATGTTATCCTTTTATGATTCTCCAAAGTGGCCTTTTCAGGCCCCCAGGAAGGATACTAGTATACTAAATCACCCAAATACCCATAAGAGTTGCATATTAAATCAATAAAATCCTTCAGTATACCGTTTGTGGCCTTTATGACAGAACTCTTCATAGATATTAACCAGTAAACATAAAGGGGCCACCCCGGTGATATTTCACAAACAAATTACTAACGAAACTACGAGAAATTCACTTTAATATGTTCAAAACAGCGGCATTTAATAACATTTCACATAAAAATCTGGGTAATAAAGTTTATGGCTGCACTATGCTACGTCGTAGCTCGTAGCGTTCGCTACGGCGTAGCATATACGTAGCACTTTGCTACGACAGACGGTTCAACTGTTTTTATGAGAGTGTTACTTTTGTCTACAAATTGTGTTTTGTGTAAATATATGGAAATAATGGTGTTGTGTTGTGACGAGGCCTATTTTCTTTTGTTTTGTAATTTTTAAGGTAAATAAGACATAGGATATAAGGAGTTATTCAATGAATAGATTATCGGACTAAAGATTATTTCGTAAAATTGAGTAATGATGTTTTCCTGTATTGTCTTTTACACACTGTGTCTACGTCTGTCGTCTAACTCTCCGATCACAGGTCTGCTTGAAGAAATATATAATGAACTAAGCATCACCACATGAATGCTATTCTATCTTTACGTATTTTTCTTTATTAACTGTTTTGCCGTTTCGCCAAACGGTTGATCGAGTCTTCACTACCAGAGGGTTGGCTTATTTTTTGGCCAAAGAATCAGCATTGCCATACAACGTGGCAATGCTGTCAGCCTTTTGGGCACTTTTCCTATTGACAGCGATGCGGACGAATGATGCCCTTTGATTATTTCCCCTCCTTTTTATATACTTGTACATATTATTATTATTATTTTAAGATTGTTAGGTTTTTAAATAACATACTTAAACATTGTTTTGCAGTATACAATTTATTAGTTTACAAACACACATAGCTGAGATCCTCTAAATCAAATAGGATAGTGCCACAACAACGAGCACCCATGACAATATTCGTCTGCATTCCACCTGAACTATTCCTTTGTCCCCAAACTCTCACAGAGCAATGTAATTAATTAATAAACATGATATTTCTGAGCTGCACAAATGCGCATAATAATAGGAATTCGATGAAAACCAGCACAAAAGGCACAAAGCGACGGTGAACACAAATAGCAATCCAATCTGCTTTTCACCAGATTCAAAAGGTTCTAGTGATGGGGCCGTCATGGTGATTGGTATCGGTATCGGTTCTGGAAAGTGTTGGTTTAAATACCATAATTATTATTGTATCACTAACATAGTTATAAGATTTTTTTGGTGCAACACTATATGAAACTCTTAAATCACTCGGAATAAAGAATTTATTATTATAATGAACTAAGGGCTGATTATTCCAACGCCAGATAATTTTATCGGAGGAATGATTTTGAATTTTTGACAGTTCTTCCATACAAAAACTGTCAGACGTCAATTTTGTTCCACGAATAAAAGATATCTGTCGATTGAAAAATCAGCCCTAAGGAGTATAAAAACTAAAGTTAATTGTTGTCGGTCGTAGATCCAGAATCCTCTGATCCACTTCATGCAACATCATTGTTTCATTGCCTACTACGACTTAAAATCCCGAGTTTATTTAGATATATTTTTACAGGATATTAATTATGTATAACCTGAAAATCAAACCATAACCCAGTTACAAAAGAAAGTATGAAACAAAAGTATATATTTGGACTCGCACAGGAAGATAATTATACGAACTACATAGTAGTGTGTATTGTGGAGTTTCTTGCCGGCTCTTCTCCATAAGAAACGACCAATTGGAACCATGCACATGTAGGTTTATGTGAAATAAAATATTATGCTTTTGATTGAATATGACACAAACATAGAAAAAAATAAACGAGAGGTGTCGTGCGACACCCGGTACGAAGTTCTTTTCGCTTTTAAAAAATACTAGCTTCCACCCGCGTGTTATGTTGATGAAAAGCTTATGTCCTTCCCCAAGTTTCAAAGTATCCCCATACAAAATTTTATCAAAATCGGTCCAGCCGTTTTGGAGATTAGCCGGAACAAAGAGATCTATTTTTCACATTTTTTGTCCCTCTTTAAAAATAGCACATTTTTACTAAATGCATATGAAAGCATATGTGCTTTCATATGCATTTAGTAAAAATGTGCTATTTTGATATTACAAACAGACACTTCAATTTTATTTATTTATATGTATAGATCTTATATATTAAAATACTTTATTTTAGACTATGATCCAGTGGTGAAAATACACAGTACTAATAAGCTATATTAGTAGAAAATTTACCCCCTTACTAATAAACTTATTAAATAACAGATGAATAGTTAGTTACCGATTTCTCACTTTCAGTCGTCAGAAATTTGACTTTCGAAAGAAGAAGACAAAGCGTTGTGTAACTATACAGACGCTATACAGCGTTTATTAGTAAGGGGGTTAATACAAATATAATTTCAGTTCATATAATGGCGTAAATGACTTATCACTGATGACGTCCGGAATGTCATTGATGCTCGCTTTTGCACACTTGGCGTTTTGCAAAAGTGTCATGACGGTCAAAATGTTACGCTTGTTACGGTCTAGGTCTAATTCTCATTCGCCTAAAATGCGACAAGGAACTTCGTTCCAAAAAAAACCGATCAATAGCGAGTCGGATTCCCGCACCGAGGGTTCCGTACTATCATGTTTTTAATTTTTCATTCGTCAGAAAATTTTAACACCGTGCACCGTGTGGTGTAGAATATTACAGTTGTATGTCACCGCCATCTCTTGAACGATAGTGGAACTAATGTAACTTTTGTTGATGATTTCTGAAAAAGTATGCTATTTAGAGACTTCGTTTTATTTTTCCTGTAATTTTCATATAAACTTCTATCACATAGAATAATTTCAGATTTTTTTCTTTGAAAACTTCGGAGATAAGGGGGGGAACGGTATTTTATTTACATTTTTGTCGAAAACTATGCGGCCTAAAAAAATGAAATATTTTAGAGAATGTGCAAACTGTGTCTTTCATATGATACCCCACATGCGGGCTAGTAGCCCCACTTCGAATTTTTCACATCCTCTTTCAGTCCCTGTTGCAAAACATATACATATATTTTTATTGCTTTCTTATTCGCAAAATATTTGGCCAAACGTCATCTAAAACTATTTCAAATTTCAAGTTGATAGCATTAGTAGTTCTTGAGATATCCAGCTGTGACAGACAAGCAGACAGACTGAGTCTCACCATAAGGGTTCCGTTTTACCATTTTGGTACGGAACCCTAAAACAACACACCACTATAAGCTAAATATTTGTCTTAAGTACCGTTGGCAAGATACTTTAAAAACCAAAGTAACAAAAGTTCAAAGTAACTAGAACTAGGTTACCAAAATTTAATTAGACTGCGATCTTGAGGGTATAGAGTACAAACATCCGCAACCAAGCCGTTACGTCCGCAATGCCTAAATAAACCTACGACTAACTTTAAACCTTATTAAACATAAATAAGTTATTCTGTGTAATAAACAATATTTTGTTTTTTTTTCCTTACTATGGTTAACCACTCATATGACACCTCATATGACGTCTTTTCGAATGTCCCAGAACACTTTTTTCGGCCCGGCGCCTCGCCACTTATACACGTCTCGTAGTGGTTAAATAATAACTAACTGACGAATCGATCGTGCCTTGGCCAGTTCGTGGATCGTTCGACCATCCATGATACCCCTCCGAGACCCCTCCGTGCCTCGGAAAGTACGTTAAGCCATTGGTCCCGGCTGTCATTCGTAGGTCTTTGACAGTAGTGACGGGTAGTCAGAAGCCCGAAAGTCTGACAACCAGCCTTAGCACCGGTCATGATGTTACATCATCATGTTGTTGTTGTTGGTTGCGGTGAGTGACTGGTTTGTCAGACGTTTGGACTTCTAATTACCCGTTTGGGACCAACTTAACGTGCTTTCCGGGGCAAGGAGAAGCAAGCGTACTTTCATTCGACCCTTGCGGCCGTTATTATTTAGCCACGAGCCCCCTTTTTTTTTTCGGATGGGAAATCATTAAATGATCCCTCCCGCTCTGGGTGGAGCGGACTCTTACTGACTAAAATCCACCCATGTTCCTTCCATAGCCCTTTATGTTCCGGGCCAGCGGTAACCCTTTCGGACAATCCCGCTGACCCGGCGCCACGAGCCCCTTGCGTTACAATTTACACACACACACACACGCACACACTTATAGTGTACACTATTATTAATTGAAATGTCACCCTTGCCTTACCTGCACAATGCTGATAACGATACATCAGGTAGAGATAATTAATTAGTGTACCCTGTCTTAATTTATTGAAAGTGATTAACACTGCAAGATGAGCGATGAACGATGTCAATTACTAAATGTTAACGAGCATTTCTAATTTTGTGCGATGAAACGTTTTATAAATAGTATTTCTGTTAAGAAATTATTTGGTTTGTTTTCTATGTTTATTTTTGGTGCACACGTTTTGTCTACGGCAGATAACTGATGGCAAACGTCGCAATATCATCTGAGCTACAATCAATGTCAAATACTTGTCAAAAATGTAGGGAAATTAGAGGTATTTTTGACAAATTGAGTATGAGACCAGACTTAAAACGTTCTTAAAAATACGGGAATTGCCCCCCTGCAGGGCTAGCATGGCCGGAGACATTTTATCCACAGGGAGAGGAGAAAATACTATTCCCCTCTGTCAATTTTGTCCACCCTCCGAGCACGGCGACATGGGTGGATAAACTATTCACGGTGGACAAACCAGCAGGGGCTAGCATGGCCGGAGACATTTTATCCACGGGGAGAAGAGAAAATACTATTCCCCTCTGTCAATTTTGTCCACCCTCCGAGCATGGCGACATGGGTGGACAAGCTATTCACGGTGGACAAACCAGCAGGGCTAGCATGGCCGGAGACATTTTATCCACAGGGAGAGGAGAAAATACTATTCCCCTCTGTCAATTTTGTCCACCCTCCGAGCACGGCGACATGGGTGGATAAACTATTCACGGTCAAGCCAAGGATTAATGAAAAGAAATGAGTATTAATTACTACTCATTTGGGTATGAGTACTCTACTATTATGTATACTTAGGTTAAGATATGTATCTATGGGTCTTTGTTACCTGATAATAAATGGTTTTTTTTTTTATGTATTTAAACTCAAGCATAAACTTGTTATTAAAAAAAAAATTTAAACTCAAGCATAAACTTGAGTTTAAATATCAATGTTTTCTCAAACACTAGGAAGTGGTGACGAGCTGGAGTATTGCAAGCAGTCTTCTGTATAAAAAGACTACTTGCAATCCTTGATTGCAGATTTGAATAAATAATGTCACATTTTTATTTTCAATTCGTTTGGGATGCATGAAGAAGCCTCCTCGTGTAGCGCAGTTTGTTTCGCCAGTTACTCAACTAAATCAAGCGCTCAGCGCATCCTGGACAGTCACACCTAACACCTTATTTGACTGGCCATGTCTTCCTTTGCGGTGGTAGGGCTAACGCCCGCCTGGTTTGCGACCACCCTCCCACTGGAGTCCAGCGTCAAGCAGCCCGTGTTTCGTCAATGCGTGGGAGTTCCAGGGCCTTAGGCATCTTCTGGGCACGCTCGTTCTATCGTAGACCTCATCCATCGCTTTCCATCAGGCGTGATTGAGGTCAAGAGGGGGCATTCAGCAAAAATAAAATAAAAAATCATCACTTTTAAAACCACTTTTAATCGATAATCGAGAAATAATCATTGACATCCCTCACAATTAATTTCGCGGTATCCATCGACAACATTACCACATCACTAGGACGTTTAATTAAAAAATACTCCATGCAAAACTATACGGGGGAGCGAAATGAAAATATTTAATATTCTTTACTCCCGACGAGTTCCCCGAGCAATTCATTATCTCTTTCATTTCAATTACACTACACCTGTGCTTTTATACGGGATTGTATCATACAGATTTGTACCGGATTATGTATTTGTATGACCATCGGTGTGAGAGCAGTGGTGGCTCAGTTGTAACAGACGCGACTTAGAAGTTGTAGGTCACAGGTTCGAACCCAGACAGGCGCTTTCATCGTCATAATTTCAGCCGAAAGACGTCCACTACTGGACATAGGCCTCACCCAAGCACCTCCACTTCGACCGGTTCTGTGCTTCTCGCATCCAACGGGTTCCTGCGGCCTTCACAAGGTCATCGGACCACCTTGTGGGAGGCCTTCCAACGCTACGTCTTCCGGAGCTTTACTTTGTAAAAAATATTTCATCACTACTGCTCTCAAAAAAGTGTAGGAAAACATCGTGAGGAAACCGGCATGTCCTAGAACCAAAAATTCAAAGACATGTGACATCTACCTACCAAACCGCACTGGACCCGGTTGGTAGATTATGCTGTTTCAGCAGTGGGAACAGTCTAGGATGATTATGGTACTGTGTTAAGCCAATCGCGCGAAAATGTTATGTCCCATAACTTTCAAGGTAGTCTGTTACCCTCACGAGTTTGCTTATCTATGTTGCACCATAGGCCACACATAACCATAAATACTGCAAGTATTTAACATAACGCAAACTGCATTTAAACCACCCTCTTACCCAACAACAGAGCAAATAAATATACCAGATTCCATATAATTACAGATATGCATTTATCGACTAACGAGAATGAAACAATTCTATTTCAAAATCAAATTGAATCGCAACCGTTTTCCACGTGAATGGGTCGTCCAATTTACTCTGAGCTCGGCTATTTCATTAGGTACGCTGTTGAGCTTTCAATTTGCGCTTTGTACGGGGGATGGAGGGGCTCAGCTTATGTTGGACGCTCACTGAATCATCCCCAGGCTATTGGTGAGGTTTCTTCCACTTTTTATTCAACGCAGTCAGCGTTTTAGTTAAAATAATGATGATTTATATTATCATATAGGGGAAATGTAGGAGACGGTTAATTGTATTTCGTTTTGGTCAAGTCGATGCCGCATCGTGCAGCATTTTACCTCGTAGGCCTGATAATCCTAACTACCTAACTAATATTATAAATGCGAAAGTAAATTTGTTTGTTACCTTTTTACGCCTAAACCACTAAACCGATCATCCTGAAATTTTGTACGGTGTACAGAAATGGACGTAGGGTACATTTCATCCCGAAAAAACTGTTGTTCCCGAGGAAAACAACAATAACGTTATTATGATAACGGATGGCGCCACGTCTTTCGAATGAAAAACAGGACAACGTCTGCCGGGTCAGCTAGTATCTTTACAACAAGACTATAGATTCTTCAAAAGCGACTGGGAAAGCCGCAAACCAATTATAGTATTCTTGCTGTCTTGATTCTTAGTTTTTTTTTTTCAATTATAACAGAATTCTTCAGCCTTTCAAACACCTAGGTTTGTTTCTTGATTTATTTTTATTATTAGCTATTAATGTCCAAAGGCTTCCCTACTCTTTTTCCACCTCTCTCTGTCCAGAGCTATCAAGGACCAATCTTTATTAAAAAGAAGTCCAGTTCATCCCGCCATCTCCGTCTTGGGCTGCCGCGACGTCGTTTGCCAAGTGGGACCCATTCGGTCGTAAGTTTGGCCCATTGATCGTCTGACATGCGGCAGATGTGTCCAGCCCACTTCCATTTATGCGTTTCATGGTTAGTGTACAAAAACCATAGTACGGTCTTTATTGAATTGAAAAGCTGTGTCGCATTATTCATTTTCTATTGGACCTGATGAATGTTAATAGGAAATTAAATTAAATTCCTGAACAGCACAGCTTCAGTCCAAACCGACTGACTGCGAGTGTTGACCGCACGGCTGTCAACTAGTGCATTCGCCACAACCATAATTGATTGATTTGCGCCTAAATTATAGCGACAGACCGCATCAAACGCGGTCGTAACTGCCAATCAATCAGGCTAGCCACTGCCTGATGTATATTATATACAACTGTCAGTCAGTTACGGTCTGCTACGTATAGTCTGTTCTAAAAGTATCTGACGAAAATGTAAACAAATGGATCAGAAAACGTACCCGTGGACGCTAATTCGTAGTGCTACTTACAAATTGAGTGCTTTGCTTTGACTATTTGAACACTTAAACCCGAAATTTTAATTTTAAATGACCTTAAAGATGTTTTTTCATAAGACAATTGGTGTTAATTTTGTAACCTATATGTTCGTTGATGATTTTTCAATTACATCATCATCATCATTTCAGCCGAAAGTCGTCCACTGCTGGACATAGGCCTTCTCTAATTTTGGGGGGGTTTGCCATAATCGCCACGCTTGGCAGGCGGGTTGGCGATCGCAGTATGGTATGATGGTGTAATGCATAGAGAACGCTGCTGCCCATTCTCCGGTCTCCCTTAGTCCCCTTTTACGACACCCACGGGAAGTATGGGGTGGTGCTATTCATTAAGTCCGGCACCACACAGACACTTACAATAAAAGACCAATTCCGGAACCCGCCCTGTACAACGCCTGTAAGAACCATGTTATTCATACAATATTAGTTACAAAATTGGTAACATATAAAGCTGAAACCGCCTTCTAAATTCAGAAAAATATGTTAGTAATTCCTTTAAGTGAGCGAGCGTAAGAATTTAACGTGAACAGGGTTTGTTTACGTTATAATCAGATATTTTAGAAACAGACTATACATTCTTCGTCATACATAGTGTGTTAAAATAAGGGAAGCAAAGTCTTGGTGAAACGGAGAAAGACTATCTGAACCTAAAGGTTTTAATGCTCACAAAATCATGACTATATTCTTCGGTCTATAGCCTTCCCAACTAAGGATATCCTGAATATCACAACCCTATTTTAATGCCTTAAAAGGCAACTAAAAATCATATATTCAAAAGATTAGCAGCAGCATCTTTTTGCCTAACACAAAATTTCTGCGATCACTGCAATATGCAAATTACTACTCTGACCTTTCACCGTAATAGAAATGGCAACCTTAAAAAAAAGATAAAACCGAAGAGAAGAAAGATATTACAGACGCACTCAGACGCTAGCAACACCGGCGCGGCCTACAGATTAAATATTAATTACAGACATATCCTGACATTTAAGACCCTCCTACTTAAGCCTCAAGATCTACTTAGCCTTTAAAAGAGAGCGGGGATTAAACTTTTTCCGACCACTGTCAGAGTTCTAAACGGTAATCCGATTTATTCCGCTTGACATTTCAAATAATAGAGCGAACTGAAATTGATTCTGATCAGTTCGTGATATTTCTTAATCCTATTAAACGTTAATCGCACTGCAGTATTAATCGTATTTGTTTTAGCAGATATGAATAGTTATCATCATCATCATCCACGTCCACGTTGTGCTAATACCCACGCTCGTGTGCCAGCCTCATCAAGGTTTTGCCCGCGATGCAAACAATCTCGTCTGCCCATCTCGCCGCCGAACGACCGACATCTCGTCTTCCAGTCCTTGGACGCCACTATGTTCCAGCCTTCCAGCCTGTCCAGCACAAGCTGGACACCTGGCAAGGCGCAGTGATGACAATCTATTAAATGTAAATATTGTTTTTAAATGGAGTTGTCTCCATTTAAAAAACAATATTTACATTTAATAGATTGTAATTTAGGCAACACCAATAGTTTTGTACAGACGCCAGCACATCAAGCTACCCGAAACTGTCAAATTTTCCCAATTAATTTTGAACCTTATGTTTAAACGATAAAGTTAAAAATCTATTAAAGAAATTTTACAGATT
Source organism: Mesoligia furuncula (assembly GCA_916614155.1). NCBI lineage: Eukaryota > Metazoa > Arthropoda > Insecta > Lepidoptera > Noctuidae > Mesoligia > Mesoligia furuncula. The sequence goes on from OU744793.1 coordinate 25,669,630, forward strand.
GTAGCAGCTTGATGTGCTGGCGTCTGTACATATTTAAGTAGGTAAATAGACTCATGAAATACATAAATGTAAATAATAAATAGGTGTATAGGTCAGAAAGGCAGTCGCTCCATGTAAAATACTCCGGTTAGTCTGGAAGCCGACCCCAACATAGTTGGAAAAAGGCTAGGCAAATGATGAAGATAGACTCATGAAAGTTTACGATTATTAAAGTCAGGTGACGTTCAATATGATTAATAAGTGACTATAGTCGGATTTTTAATTAGCTGGAGTAAAATGACAGCTTATGTGTTACTTAAATGACTGAAATTGGCGTCTTTTTGTTTTTTCGCGGCCATCAACCAAATCTTGTTTTTCTAGTACAGAATAGTGTAACAAACGAAACTTATTTGACATGCAAATCTCTAAACTCAGTCCGAAATGAGTTATTAAGAAGTGTCATTTTACTCCAGCTAATTAAAAATCGGACTAAAATCACTGCTTAACTTTAAGTAACGTTTATGAAAAAGGGGTTTATCTAATCAGTCCAATGATAAATTTTTTAGAAAAACGAAAAACATTTTTGTTTTTTATGGAATTACATATTTTATTTATCATCGGGGGGCCTAAAAAGGCCACTTTGGCAGAATAATAAAAGGCTAACAAATAATCATAATATGGCGAAGACAGTCCGTGTTTTTCTTTTTTTCGCTGCACTACGTAGGTATAATCAAAGAGATTGGGATTGGATTTGGATTGTATTGATTGGTATTTTAGCCCAGACAAAAAAAAACTGAAAAATCCTTCACCAATGGGATTTGATACGATTAACTTAACAGTTAACTGTTCATCATGATTCATAATGTTATCCTTTTATAATTCTGCCAAAGTCACCTTTTTAGGCCCCCAAATCTGTAAGTTGACATGAGAGAGCATCTTCTAAGAATGTTGTCGCAACAATATTTTTAAATCCGAGTCCGTCTGGTAGTTCCAGAAATTAGCGCTTTAAAACAAACTCTTCAGCTTTATTATTAGTGTGGAAGATAGATTACAAAGTACAAAAATGACAAGCAGCAAATATTACCCGGGAAAAGTTTCAATGTAAAACTAATGACGCGTCTATATAAAATGTGGAGCGTCGAATCTCATCGACAATGAACCGATAGAGTACGGACCCATGGGATTAAAAGTACCTCCTCTCATTTCTCCATAAAATTGATCTAGTCGAAACGAATTTATAGCTTCATATATTTGCGTCTTCTTTGTATTAATAAATGGATGCTTTTTTTAAAGAATGAAGTAATAATATATACAACTAGGCCAGTGACCAAAGACAAAAAACCGCGTTAGGTCGTTTTTCACAACATCCCTATAAATACATTACATGTTAAAGTGTAGAACAAACAACTACTTCACACAGAAACAAACTACTGAAATACTCACAGAAACACACAACAACACACACGAACACACTAGGTACTTACAGAAATAAACGTCATTTCATTTTAAAGATAACGGTTTTTTCTTCACAGCGAGCACCACAATCAGCCATCCTGTAAATATTCTTGATAACCCGATGACAGTGATGCTTGAAGACGATAGTACCATATCACACCATATTATACCATACCTAGATAACGCAAAAGCAAATACTTCGCGTGCCCAGCTTACGTACAAAAATCGTAAGCCGCCACTTTCGTGCTCAGTCCTGTAGTTCTGCTGGCTGAGCGTGAGCGCTGGCGCTAGGCCCCGGTGGTAGGGCGAGACGGGTGCGGCACGCGGCGGTATCTTTAAATCGATTTGATTTTCCCATCACTAAATAGTGCTTGTGACGTCTCTGCATTATATGCCATAAGTTTTCAGCACCAGCATTTTAAAATTAATAAAAAGGACTCTTTGTGGTTTTTTTTTTTGATCGCGTAAACTAATAGAATCTATCGGTTTGCGTGATCGGGAAGGAAATCGCAAGAATGTGTTTCGGACAGAGTATATTTACTCTGTTTGTTACGCAATTTTGCCTTACTCATTGTTACCTTACTTCTTTTTAATTTACTTATGATAATGTTTCTACGCAAAAACTGTCTACCTTCTCAAATATTATTTTATTTTTGTTGTTTTTAAGCTCTTCTATCTGTGAAAACTTGTAATTGGCCTTATTTCTGTTACTCACAATCGTGCAAAAGTGTTTAGCTGTATGTTTTCCAAAAACTGTAAAATAAAATAAATGTATTAATTACTATTTTACTACGATATCATGACAATGTTGATGACTGATTAAAAGTGTAATGTCGGGACAACCCGGCCCGCCGTAGTCAAAAAAAGGCACGCTAGGTTTTCATACAGATCGTTATACATAATACACTTGATACTTGCGTTATATAGGTCTATCTATATCTGTGATAATGGTATCACAGGTTCAAACCAAATTATTATGAAATGGGATGGTATGGACCATCCCATCTCATAATAATTTGGTTTATTTGCACTCGAGATTAACAGAACAAGACTATGTTTGTCTCTCCTGATTAACTTCCTCGAGCAGCCTTTTATGAAACTCATAGCTAATTGCGAATTCGGGAATCTTGACCCACGACCAAACTTGGCGGGTTTTCGTTATGTTATAGTTATTTTTCATGCCCGCCAAGTTTAAATGGAACAATATTATTGTACTGATATCTAAAAAGTTTCAAACACAAATTACTTACAACAGAATTGCAAAATAAGGCCGGTGCAAACAAAATGGTTTAAAACTTGGCGTTGGTTTCGATTTCAACTCTTTTGCTGGTCAAACATCTACATGAAGTAAGGAACTTGGCCTTCTTTTTCACCATTATGTTTTTGGTGGGATTTCATTGCTTTTTTCCATATGGGTAGATACACGTGTAGGATTTAATTGTATAGCCTAGGTTTTCTTTTTTTTTTGATATTGGTGTTTTTTTTATAATTTTTTCTCTTACGAGGTGTTTTTTTATTAAATGATGAGCCCGCTGCAGTCTGAACTGCGGCAATGTTTGGACGTATAGACCATTCCCTATCAACTGTTTTTTTAACTTATTCTTTTTCACACATATGTTTTTTAAATCAGGTCTATAGAGCGACCTTAATCTGTTGTACTCAACAATAGCACTTTCTTGTGCTTTAATCTGGCTAGGATCGATATTTATTAAATGGTCATCACTCAATTTTTTTACCCTAGATAATAGTACGTAGGCTTGACCACAAGTGACTATAGAAAAACCAATATCAATTAAAGCATTGTCCAAGCTCAAACCTTGACACTTATGAATGGTGATTGCGTAAGCTAAACATATCGGAAACTGCTCCTGGTAAACAAAAGCACGGCTCAAAACTTCAAGTTACAATTTGGAATATTAATGATATTAGTTTTACTTAAAAAAAACTTTTAGAAATAGAAATATGATTCTACTTAACAAAACACTTTCATCGTCATCGTTTCAGCCGATAGACGTCCACTGCTGGACATAGGCCTCCCCCAATTTTGGGGGGGGTTTGCCATAATCGCCACGCTTGGCAGGCGGGTTGGCGATCGCAGTATGGTATGATGGTGGAATAAATAGAGAACGCTGCTGCCCATTCTCCGGTAAGACCCTTAGTCGCCTTTTACGACACCCACGGGAAGTAAGGGGTGGTGCAATTCTTTAAGTCCGGCACCACACAGACAAACACTAAAACACTTTAAAAGGGTTTAAATAAGTATTCTTAAATAATATTTTGCGTTTATATCATATGATATAAGTCATTTGACATGTTATAAGGGTTTCAATAACTTATCTTTCTAAGAAAGTCTCATACTTGCCTAAAAATTAAGCTTATTTTTTTTTATACAGAACACGGATTACAGAATGTGTGATAGCCGAACTCACACTTGACGGCATTTTTATTTTTACTTTAGCGTCGTACAACATTACAAGTTTTTTAGGCCGACTATAAAAAAATGTAATACCTACGGAACCCTCTGTGCGCGACCAAACTCACACTTGACCGCTTTTAAAATTTTTCTTTTAGTTTCATGGTAATGTCTAGTTCCAGCTAGAAAAAAAATCATAAAGGACCCTCTGTATGCGAGCCAAACTCACACTTGACCTCTTTTTAATTTTTCCTTTAATTTCATGCTAATGTCTAGCTTCGTGCCAAATTCCAAGTTTCTAGGCCGGTTAGAAGTTTCTAGGCCGGTTAGAAGTTTCTAGGCCGGCTAGAATAAAAATTTAATACGGAACGCTCTATGCGCGACCCAAACTCACACTTGACCATTTTTTACATTTTTCCTTTAGTTTCATGCTAATGTCTAGCTTCGTGCCAAATTTCAAGTTTCTAGGCCGGTTAGAAGTTTCTAGGCCGGCTAGAACAAAAATTTAATATTGAACCCTCTATGCGCGAGCCAGACTCACACTTGACCATTCTTTTTATTTTTCCTTTAGTTTCATGCTAATGTCTAGCTTCGTGCCAAATTTCAAGTTTCTAGGCCTACAAGAAGTCCCTAAACGTTTTTAATTAACTCGAGTTAATTAAAAATTTTAATTAAGTGAGTGAGTCAGTGTCAGTCAGTCAGTGCCACTTTAGCTATTTTGAAAAGTCCATAACTTCGAATTTATTAAAGCTACAGTTATGAAATTTGGTATTCTAACTAACAGCAGTCATGGTATTATGTATGTGAAGTTTGATTCGATTTCGTGTGACAAATAGTTAGATACAGGGTGGTCAAATGTAGCTCGAAGCGGTTCGGGTAAATAGTGCACGGCGTACGTGCGGCCTCTTGCTGGAACTTGGCCTGCGCACTGCTGTGCGCTTGGATTATTCTATTTTAGAATCTATGTATTTATTTATGACCCCATATCTAAATAAAAATCTCTTCATACATATAATAAATACCAGGGCAGCAGGCAGCGACGGTAATGTAGCCTGCTGTGATCTGCATAATGTTCAAGAGTGCCGCAATGCGAACCGAATTGCATTCACCACCGCGAGTATTAAAACTGATTTCGATATGCTAATGGCTTCAGGCTATAAACGATATTATGCAGGTTTTCTTTAGTATTTCATTTTTCAATAATAGGGAAATGACTCACAGATCCATGGCTAGACATTATCCCCTTTATTCATTAACGTTGCTAAAAGTTAAGTAGTGTTGAGCCTTACATATTTTACGTTTTTTACGTTATTTCACTTTAATAAAAAAATGTCTATATATGAATTAATTAATGTTATAAATAAACCTCTATGTTACAAATGACAAATATTATTTTATGGTTTGTTAAGTGTGTATATTTTATTTTAAACTTATTTATCGTAATTCAAAACTTATATTCAAAAATGTTTATGTACAATAAAAATATGTATAAATGTGAATAAAAAAATATGTACCTATTATGTGTTCATGTAAAATTAATTTGCATGCCCTAAACAGGCAAAAACTGAACCGTACATTAAACCAACAACTTTTAAAACTGGTAACACCTATATTTTCTGCAAATAAATTATTCTTAAACTGACTTCTTCAGTGTTCTACGTAAGCAGAGGAATGTAATACTGATTTATGGGTAAGTTAAAAGTGGGAGAAAAGTTCTTACATAATTTAAGTTACGGGTGTATATATATGTTATACTTACAAATTTCACTCGACAAATAAGACTTTGTCACAACACCAATCTATCTCGACGTCCGTATGTCACTGCAGGGATCCAGCAGAATATCTCGTGCCTGACACATGCTGAGCTGGACTCCCATTTGGTGCAACCTACGGACGCACACCGCACTTTGTATATCCGTAATTATAATTTAAAGTATGTATGTCATAGTACCACTTAATTTCGTTAAGTAGTCAAACGGGGTGAATAGGGATGCAGAGGTGAATCGGGACGAAACTTTAAAAGCGATTTTAACATTGAAATAATAAAGTTTTTTGCTAAAAAAAGATTCTAATGTGTTTATTGTATTATAATTAACGATTAAGTGTCCTTTTCGGGAACAAACTGTATTATTTAAACGCTAAAATCCATTTTATTCAACACGTTTGGTGGTATGTTTTCATTTTTTATTATTTGTATGTTGGCACCTTGTTTTTACATATTTATGTAATTTGTTATCATTTAACTGTGTTTTTGTGTGCACTAAATAAATGGTTTATCCATCTCTCTATCTCATTTCTTTATTTAGTGAAAAGAGGTCTTTAATTATTTACAGATTGTTAATGGTTTTAAAATCTGACGTCCAGCTAAACCCCACAGTTAATATATCCCTCTCATTATTTGTAAATTCGGCTGTCGGAAGTTATGTCCCAGATAACTAGTCAAACAGAATGTACAGACGCCAGCACATCAAGCTACCCGAAACTGTCAAATTTTCACAATCAACTTTGAACCTTATGCTTTAGGGATAAAGTTGAAAATCTGTTAAAGAAATCTGACAGATTGTAGTAGGTTGATGTGCTGGCGTCTGTACGTAGTTTTTATTTAAGTGAAAACTTCTTTAGGCGCGTTGGGCATTTTTTGAGATGGGAAAAACCATTGAACTCGCGCCACTGTTACCGTAACCGACACCGCTCGTGTTTTGTTTATAAAACTATTTAAAAAATACACACGTAATTGTTAAAGTTTTCAGTTCTGTCGGTACTCCCAGAGTGCCACTGTTTTTTTTTTTGTTGGCTTAGACTGCCACACTGCCACTGCAAAGGCCTTCCAGGAACTACCACCTCGAACCAGCCCTCGCGGTACGCGTCCAGGTCATCTCGCCATCTCTTTTTGAACCGGGCCTCGGCGGCGCCATCCATCGTCAGGCACCCATTGTGTGGATACTTTTACCCAGAATCCTGCATGCAGGCGATGGATAATCCTGTATGCCCGTTTTGGAACGCAGAATTCTGTCCTGTGTTTTACACCCAGGATTTTTTTAATGGTATTTGGGTACAGGCTTACCTATAATTACTTCTTCAGAACATACGACCAAATGAGAAGGATCGAGCATATTTAGTGACCTACCTATATAATACTTTTTATATTTTTCCATCCACCTTTCCTTTCGCAAGAAAAGCAATATTAATCGAAATAAAAAAAAAGCCAAATGCAACCATAAACTGAATGGAACATAAACCAGCCACCTGATCCATTAGGAGGCGACGCCATAGCCATTAAAAATGGATTTGTTCTTGTACCTGTCGTTTCGGCGCGAAATCGGAACGTTTTCAATTACCAATAAATCGGACGGTTCTGTCTCTCCATTGGTCCAAATTCTGCGGTCGTCCGACAATTATTTCAATTAAGCGAACTCGTATTGCGGTTGTGAATTTAAAGAGGTTATTTATTAATTAATTACTGTTATTGCTCTCTGTTTGTGGTCTAATAAAGCCTGCTGACCTGACCTGGTTAAGTAAAGAGCAACTCCTCATCTTTTTCATAAAAACTATGCTTTAATGCTTTATGCGGATTAAGCGCTTGTGTGCCGTAATTACAGACACAATTAAAAAGCCATTGTGTCTCGCGTAGATCTACGTTCCGGCAGACTAAGGGTTAATGCCTACATGATACTAATCAGCTAAACGTATATAAATCTAGATGTAAGTCATAAAGTTATTATTTTTTCAAGCTTTTTGAAGGAAAAATAGAGATCTCATTCATGTATGATGCTTAAGATATATGAGGTCTAGTGGATCTAATGCAGAGCTGAATATGTTAGCAAAATTTTTAATACAAACAGATAGTAGATAGGATCAGCGAAGGTACGGAGGTAAATAATAATGGTAGAGTTTAATGAGGCAAATAAGATTGTGGGTATATTCCGTTGGATGATAATTCCTACCAAACGCAGCGGCATTTTTACATTGGCAACATATTGATTAGACGCCATTTTATCTCCGCCGTCCCTTTCGCTTTTGCTATATAAAAATGCCACTGTTTGGTAGAAATTATCATCCAACTGAATATACCCGTAAACCCTACATAGATATTCGTTACCCTACTCCTACAAGCACTTTACAATTACAAAACCCTTCCCTACCTGTAAACAATACAGTTTTTTTATTTAATAATAGGTATTCCTCTGCCTATCCCTCTCTTTTATCTCGAACATCTTTATGGGGGAAATTTTCGTGAGAATTCTAATTAAATTTCTTGAAAGCAAGTCCCCGTGAATGGGACCCAAGGTACCCCAGCTGCGGTACCAACGTCTTAAAGGAAGAGCGGGAGAGGTATTACAAGGTTCAAATACATGTTAATTAGGAAATAAAAGGAAATCACACTAATATTATAAAGGCGAAAGTTTGTGAGTGTGTGTGTGTGTGTTTATATGTTTGTTACTTCTTCACGCTCAAACGACTAGACCAATTTTGATAAAATTTGGTATGGAGATAGCTGACACCCTGGATTAACATATAGGCTACTTTTTATCCCGATATTCCCACGGGATCGACATTTACGCGGGTGAAACCGCGGGACGCAGCTAGTTAGAAATTTTTAATTGGACTTGTTTCAGAGAAAATTTTTAATTGCCATAGTTAATAATGTATTGTGCTAGAAGATTGATTTCATGCAGAATTGGCACTGTGATAGAGTATCGTCATGACTGTCCTTTTTTTTTTTTTTTTTTGCGGATGCGAAATCATCAAATGACTCCTCCCGCTCTGGGTGGAGCGGAAGGGAGTGTCAGACTCTTACTGACTAAAACCCACCCGTGTTCCTTCCTTAGCCCTTTATGTTCCGGGCCAGCGGTAACCCTTTCGGACAATCCCGCTGACCCGGCACAATCCCGCTGACCCGGCGTCATGACTGTCCTGAATTAGCGGTTTTACAAAGTACCTAGAGAAGTTATAAAAATCCATTAAGTGCCATGTTGGTTTTATAAATTAAATTAAATTTATTTCAAATGGGCACAGAAAAGGCACTATTGAACGTAAAAAAATACAAGAAAACAAAATTGATTCTAGTCGCCCTACCAAAAAATAGTTTCGTATGGAGACGAAATTGGCAAGAAACTCCACCGTTACTCTTTTAACCGACTTCAAAAAAGTAGGAGGTTTCTCAATTCGACCGTATATATATATTTTTTTTTTTATTACTATACCACGATAGGTAAAGAGAATAAAAATAAAGCTTTGACAGGGAAATTAATTCTGATAGATTTAACTAAACACTACTGCCAATTAATAGGCCTCCCGTAATATTTTATTTTAGGATATCTTTGGATCTCATGCTGTATCCTACTGTCCACGCCACTGCCTAAAGAATAATCCTAAATTGTGAACCTGAAGCTACTTTGGTACTACATCTCTGCCATGTTTACTTCTGCAGTGAACCTTTCAAAATAAACAGATTTACTTCGTCCGCGTCGAATTTTGGTCCCCGAAGGCGATGCACTGCGTTGAATCCCATCATTTTCGGACTTTTTAGGGTTCCGTAGTCAACTAGGAACCCTTATAGTTTCGCCATCTCTGTCTGTCCGTCCTCGCTTAATCTCTGTGACCGTTAGCATTAGAAAGCTGAAATTTTGTAGAAGTACGTATATCAGTTACGCCGACAAAGTGGTAAAATAAAATTTGGGTAAATATTTTTTTGTAGGGTAGCTCCCATACATGTGAAGTGGGGATGAATATTTTTTTCATCATCTACCCCGTTATATAGGGTATCGTTGAATAGGTCTTCTAAAATGGCTTAGGGGTTGCTAAAATTATTTTTCGATTTAATGCTCCATTTACGAAATATAAAAATAAAAAAAAATTAAAAAAAAATGCAAATTCAATGTTTAAAATGCAAATTTTTGTTCCAGTAGGGCGTCCCCCCCCCCCCCCTCTAAAAGCTAAACTACGGGCTTGAAAAATGTGGAAAAATTCTCGATGATAGTGCATTTTATGAACTTTAAAGGAAAAGTATAGCGATTAAGATAACTTTATTAGTTTAGCAGTAATAGTCGTTGAACTTGGGTGTTGGATAATTTTTTACCAAATACAAAGATGAAGTACTTAGTTGCTTGTTTATAATGGGTAAAGACTTGCATTGAAAACCAAAATATGTTTTTTTTTTTACCTATTCAGTATAAAGAACAACAGAATCGTACTACATTGTGATAACGGGCTACTACGGAACCCTACACTGTGCGTGGCCCGACACGCACTTGGCCGGTTTTTTCTTTTTGCCCGGCTCCTAAGGGTCGAAGCGTGATGTAAAATAACCTTCTTCAAGAATTTGAGCTATCAAATGCAAAAAGATTATTTTTTTAATCCAACCGGTAGTTCCTGAGATTGGTGCGCTCAAACAAACAAATAAGCCTGCCCTGTAAATCCAAAACACTGTATGAGATACAGTGTATGAAGTACCTATTTAGTGAAAAGGGTTTTTAAAACTTTTTTGGTCTTTGGTACGCGTTTGGAAATATATTTATAACATACTAGGACTTCCATCTACATACTATAAAATGAAAAAGTAATACTGGGCTATGTAACTGCCTCGAAAAAATCAAATGAGCGCTATTAAGGCAAAACACTGTAACTCGAGTTGCAGTGTATTGGATATATACGACAGAAGCAAGCAAAAACTCTTCACCTTTATTTATTTATTTATTTATTGCATAATGTACACATACATAGTTATTCGCTAGGCTTAAACTAGTCAGTACAGGACCCTGTTAGGGCGCAGCAAGATAACTTAAAACTAATAGTATTGTAGTAGTAATTATTATTCTTTTATTTCACTAAATACATATAAATTATATTTTTAAATATTAGTATAAAAAATATAAAAACATTTAAAAATATAAAAAATAGTAGCCCACCGGTATCGGGAACAGGGTCCAAGCTAGTAGTAGTAATTATTATTAAGATATAAATTATAATATATCACACAATATGCACACACTATATATAATTTTAAAATTTACACACAGATATATATTTTAACTTTATTTTAACATCTTATCTTCTATAAATTCTTGGATACTATAATATCATTTTTTTAAGAGCAATGCCTTTACCCTAGCTTTAAATACACATGTAGTTTCCGTGGACCGTATATTCTCAGGTAATTTGTTGAATATTTGTATGCTTCGGTATTCTGGGCTATTTTTGTACATTTGAAGTCTAGGTGCTGGTAGAATTAACTTGTTTTTGCGGCGCTCGTTCTTGTCAAAATTAAACAGTTTTAGGTTTTTTTTAACAAAAGTGGCTATTTCTAATATATAAATGGAGGGCAGAGTTAACATTTTTTCTTTTATAAAGTGGGGTTTGCAGCTATCTCTAGGTTTTATTTGAAATAATATTCGCATGCATTTCTTTTGTGCAATAAATAAATCATTCGCATCTACACTGTGTCCCCACATGATGATACCGTAGCGTAGCCACGCATAGGCATATGCGTAGTATGCAGAGAGGGCACAGTGAGTTTTTGTATTTGATTTTAGCACACTAAGTCCATATGAAAATTGTGACAGTTTTATTTTAGTCTTTTCGACATGTTTTTTCCAATATAGTATAGATATAGATTAGTGCTAATATAAAGCCGCTCGGCAATGCAAGTTTCTGCCGTAACATAATGCTGTATTTCCGCTACCAACGGGTTCATAACGTAACACACTTAACCTCTTGAACGCCGGGCCTCTGTATGCGCAAGTGCCACAAACGCCGGCAGATTTGGAAGTACTTGTTGATTTTTGGGCAAGCCTTCGAAAAAACGCAGATTTCGTTAATACATAGCCAGTTAAACGTTACATGTTATACCTTCCTGGCTTCGTTATTAGATTACCACTAACTACTTATACCATTCATTATGCAAACACAACTGACCTTATCTAGCAACGATGCGTTAAGTTTTTGTTTTGATAATTTTCACTCACATAACCTTCAAACTTTCTCACATCACATCTAATCTACACAAACATTCACCAAAAAACACTTTATTGTGATAACACAATATCTGTAGAAACGATAAAACACCACACATTAACAACAATCCACTTATAAACAATAACTAAACCATAAAAACTATTTGTTTACGCAACGACAAAATTTCGGCGCGAGCTCCGCGCGGTGCCGACGATACACTGACGGCGAAGAAGAAATACGATTACGATGTTATTACGCAATAATGTCCGTAGCTATTAGCCAAAATATGTTTGTGGAACAATAATCTAACTACATAAGTGTATTTCAAATTCAAACACTAAACAAAAATATTTATCATAAAACATTACGAAATACGGCGGCCATAACTATCAAATTATGAACATTACAAAAGTTTCGTAACTTTCTCTCGACATATTTTTAACTTTTCTATAAACTATCACTTCATACGAAATCTATACTTATTTCTCAGTAATCCTGTATAAAAATCTCATAAGATTACTCACTGTTTCCTTCTTGAAAACATTTTTTCAAAACATAAACACCCGCACGAATCACTCGTAAAACAACAAATATGGCCGTCACAGAACTTCACAGAAGCACTAATTTATTTCTTTTTTTTTCTTCCGTTTTGTTGGCGCTCCTGTTTGAATGTTACCAAAATAGGTCAAGCATGAATCGACTAATCGAATGATACAGCTAGATCGTGTTGCAAGTGCCAATAAATAGAAAATATTACCGTCCAATGACAACCATGCGTGTTGACAGTTGTTAGGATCCAATGGTGTAACGCCGGCGGTTCGAGTCATTAAATTTTACGATCCAATGGTGTAACGGTGGCGCTTGAGGGGTTAAAATGACAACAGGGGCCTAAAAAGGCCACTTTGGAGAACCCATTCTGTTATCCTTTTATGATTCTGCCAAAGTGGCCTTTTTAGGCCCCCTGATCGCATTTTCTTTCATTTTGACAATTCAGCCACGTTCATTGCGTTATTTTTAAACTGTGTTATGTAATAAGGGTTCTGTGCCCATAATAATAAGGTAAAGCAATAAACTGAAAACCATTTTCCTACCGTTTGTAACTTGGGGTGCCAGCGTAGTGTCCAATTTGTTGAGCGTACGATTTACGGAAGTCCACCTGCGAGGTCGTGGTCCACTTTAATGTCGGACAATGGCGCCGATTCTGTTGTTCACAAACTAAACTAAATTTAAGTTCAGGCATCTTTTTCTTTCTATTTCAACCAGAAAAGGACAGAAGATAAATATTAGTTTAATCCTGTCAAATTAAGATAGGTACTCCATAAACAATTGAGACCAGATTAAACAATTGGCTAATAAAAATACGTCAATTTACGTCAGGCGCTGACTAATTTGACAGGACTAAGCTAATATTTATCTTCTGTCCTTTTCTTAATGAAATAGAAAGAAAAAGATGCATGAACTAGTTTAGTTTGTGAACAACAGAATCGGCGCCAATAATAATAGTTTCTAAGAACTCAGTCGTATGTAGGACGACTAAATATTAATAATTAATATTAATTCTTGATAATTAATTCATAGGTAGGACGACTTTTGCTAACAAATCTGGTACTTATGCAGTTCGTGATAAGCTTTTATTTTTATAATTATTGCAGCATAATCGTTTGTTTCTTTAATGGGCGAATTGTTTCTTCATAGTTTTTAGGGTTACGTAGCTCATAAGGAAAAAACGGAACCCTTATAGGATCACCTCGTTGTCCGTCCGTCTGTCTGTTTGACTGTCAAGACCCATATTCTCAGGAACTCGTGGAGGTATCAAATTGAAATTAATATCAAATCCGTAGGTCTGGCCTAAAAAAATCAAGTTTCTAACTCAAAGCAATAAAAAATACGGCCATTTATGCGAAATAGAATAGAATAATTTTTATTATTTATATTAGTGCCCTACGGTATTACCCGCATAAGTGTCGACCTCGTGGGAATATCGGGATTAACACTATCCTATGTCCTTTCCCGGGACTCAAACTATCTCTTCAAATTTCATCTAAGTAAATCGGTTCAGCGGTCTAAGCGTGAAGAGGTAACATACAGACGGACAGACAGACACACTTTTGCATTTATAATATTAGTATGGATACAATAAAAATTACAGATATCTATTATGTAGAAATTTTACGGAGATTGACACAATGGGCGGTCTTATCGTTAAGAGCGATCTTTTAAAGACAACCTTTGGATAGAATAAAAAGGGGAACACATATCTATATACATAATAGTATGAGTTGGATATTATTTGAGAGAATTGAGCGTAACGTATATCGATGTATGGGGAAAGTTTTTCAACAACAAAGTTGTCCTTGGAATAAATTCATCCCAACTACGGAACGCTTCATTTTGCGTGGTCCGACATGCACTAGGGCCGTTTTTCTTTATGTAAGTAGGTTGGCAAATAGGTTGGTATTAATTGATAACCCAGTGAATGGCGTTTGAATAGCATTAAAGGGTTTGGCAATTCACTGCTCAAAGATTATGATTTGTGTCTTTAATAGCTTATAGGTTTATACCTCGGACAGCACGTTAAGCCGGTGGTCCCGGCTGTCATTCGTGGATCTGCCCGAAAGTCTGACAACCAGTCTTACCAAGGGGTATCGGTAATAACCCAGTAACTGGGTTGTGGACGTCAGATAGGCAGTCGCTCCATGTAAAATACTGGTATTCAGCTGCATCCGGTTAGACTGGAAGCCGACCCCAACATAGTTGGGAAAAGGCTAGGCAGATGATGACCCTTATGATCGATGGAGTGATAGAACAAACCTTAAACCAGAAGGCTATTAGCGTAACACAGTAACAGTAGAAATGGCTCTAATTTTCACAGTTCAACAACAATCCTTGTGTTATTAATGTTGTTGAATACACAAATTTTTCGAACATCCATACTAATATTATAAATACGAAAGTAACTCTGTCTGTCTGTCTGTATGTTACCTTTTCACGCCTAAACCACGGAATGGATTTCGATAAAATTTGGCAGAGAGATAGAATGCATCCCAGGGAAGGACATAGGATAGGAGGATTTTCATCGACATACCTCGCGGGCGAAGCCGCGGGCGGAAGCTAGTATCTTATAAAGCAATGGTTTAGCAATACCCTTCAAAATTATTCTGTGATTGATAGTGTTACGCAATTAGGGTGCATTAACTTCAAAAAAAAACTTTTTGAGAATTCCAATCACACTAATATTATAAAGTTGAAAGCTTGTGAGTGTGTGTGTGTGTGTTTATATGTTTGTTACTTCTTCACGCTCAAACGGCTGGACCAATTTTGAAAAAAATTTGTGTAGAGGTAGCTGACACCCTGGATTAACATATAGGCTACTTTTTATCCCGATCCCGATATTACCACGGGATCGACACTTAGGCGGGTGTAACCACGGGGCGCAGCTAGTCAGGTATAATTTACGCTTTGTTTTCCTGTAGATAACGAGTGGACTACCTTCTTCTTCTTCTGAGCTGGTGGATAGTGTTGACCGTGTCTTAATTCATAATCAGCCTATAAATGTTCCCACTGCTGGGACCACAGATGTAGATAAACCTAGATAACGCAAGTATCACGAACTGTATGAAAACCAAGCGTGCCATTTTTTGACTACCTACTATGACGTCACAAGCTTGCGCTCTCGCTCACGCTTATCCCGTCAGCCGTACACAGGACTGAGCGCGAAAGTGGCGGCTTACGATTTTTGAACGTAAGCTGGTGCGATTTTTGGCACGCGATGTAGTTGCTCTTGCGTTATCTAGGTGTATCTATACCTGTGGCTGGGACAAAGGCCTCCTCTCTGTGGGAGGGAGTGGGCCGTAATCTACCACGCGGGCCCAGTGCGGGTTGGTGGATGTCACATGTCTTAGAATTTTTGGTTCTAGGACATGCCGGTTTCCTCACGATGTTTTCCTTCACCGTTTTGAGAGCAGCGGTGATGAAATAATGCACACAAAGTAAAGCGCCTGTCTGGGTTCGAACCTACGACCTACAAACTCGTAAGTCGCGGCCGATACCACTGCTCCACCACTGCTCTCTAATTACTGAGAAATGCTGAAGGAGACACAGGCACACATTCACAGACTACTTAAAGATACTACCACACATATCCTCATCCGTTTGGCTAAAAGGAGTAAAGTAAACATAGAGGTAATATCTAATCATTTCTAAATTCACCTCTGGCAACCCTAAGAACCGCTAATGCACCGGCAGGCAGTTACTGTAAAAGCAGTAATTACCGCTCGACCTTTCCCGCGCTGCCGATGACAGTAAACTTTTACTGCCACTTAAAATAATGGCCGGCCAAGTGAATCGATAGCTGTGTACTGCAAGACTGATCTTTTTCTACAAATCTTTACGCGCTTTGGGCAAATAATTTCATCTCATTGTGGTCACATAGGTCGTATATAGGACTCGTAGGTGCATGTTAAATAATATCTATGTCGCATCCAACTGGTTAAATTCAAATCAAATCAAAACAAATCATTTATTTTTGCCAACATGGGTAGGGGTATAGAAGTTACATAATGTTTTAATAATGTTCTCCATGCTCTGCCGTCACATGGGCATGCAAAATTTACACATACATTACAATCAGATTTCAAAATAATATTACAAAATTATCAAATTGGAAAATCATTTTATCCGTATTTTCAATGTCAAGGAGTATTTAGTCAATATGTAATTAAATAAATGTCAGAGTAAATAATCAATAAATAAAGTCCTAGTATAAATAATTGTTGAGAGTTTCACATGTCATGATTGTCTATGATTGTATATCTGATTATTAATTATTGGCCATAAGGATTCCCTTTTAGATATTCCTTCACATTGTAATATACTTTATCAGTTAGAAATTCCTTTAGCTTCCGCTTAAATATGTGCGAGTTGTCAATGTCTGTAATACAACATGGCAATTTGTTATAAATCTTAGATGTCATGCAATATTCATTGGAGTCCATAAATTAGCCATTTAGTTAACCGCCTGGCCTTTTAACTAAACGGCGGCCGTTCAACTATCGGCCTGAATGATATTCAATTATACTTTATGAATGATATTAATTCTTTTAGGTTTTCTGGCTCACTTCGCTCGGTCTTGGATACTCTTGGTAGAATCTCTATAAAAACTTAACATAACCCAGTCCAAAATGCTCCAATTTTCGAGCTCGCTTCGCTCTCTGTTTGATGAAACTGGATACGAGTGAGGACACTCCAATTTTCCAACGTGCTTCGCTCGTTCTTGTTTTATCTTAGTAAGATCACAATCAAACCTTTTAGTCAGTATGCAATTTTATTTATTTTGTTAAAACAATACTTTCCTTTGAAGGAAAGCGGTCGGGTAAAAAGCGCCCCAAAAAAATTTCAAGCAGGGCCCATTAGGACTTGCTATGCCACTGTAATTCTTCAGATAAGAGTTATCTGATAATTGGAAAATCGGCCGTAATTCAATCAAACGTTTTGTTTTTCTAGCCAGAGTTAATATTGTTGTTGGAGGTAAAGATTCCTTTGGTTTGAACACTATGGGATATCTACTCAGTATCACTGAAACTGGCACAAGTCAAGACGCCAATAACTTCACAAATCTGCTTATCGACATCATTTGAAAAAATCGACACATAGATTCTATTAGAAAAGCAAATACTTAGCTTTCTCCGGAGAAGTTCATCCGTAGTGATTCCATTGGCTCAGATAAATAAGTTTCTCCGCTGAAACTTGATTTAGTGTGGCGGAGCAAGCAGACTCCGACAGTCGCTCCACAGTTAACTCGATTCCATTTTATTGCACATTTACTGCTGCCTCGGTTACTTGTAGCTTTTATAATGTTAGAGCAATCATCTTGGAGGTTATTCGAGTTATATTTGAAGTAGTTTAGGTACCTACTGTCGTTTGTTTGTGTTTCATTATAGAACTGTTGAAAGCAAGAGATTCCCTGAAAGTCCGGTAATAATACTTACTTGTGTCCGTCCAGACCGGGGCGCAGAACGGGCGCGGGCACGAGGCGGGCGCGGGGCGGGCGCGGGCGCGGAAACGCGCGCGTGCTGCCTGGCCGCACCGGAGCGCGGCTGCGTTCTGCGTGTTGTCGTGTCTAGTGTTTTTCAAAATATACAAGAAGACTTATTTTTACTAGAAAAAAGCTCGAACTAGTTTGTCAACCCCGGGCCACCCGCGCCCGCCTCGCGCGCGCCCCGCCCCCTCTACGGCCACTTGTATGAACGAGCTATGGCGTGAGTTGCCCGCGCGCTCTCCGCGCGCTGCCCACGCTGAGCAGCCCACGCCGCTCACCGCGCCCGCGTGCCCACTATTATGGACACTCAAAGGAAGTTCATATGTTTGAGTTCGCCCCGCCGCGCCCACCCCGCGCCCGCTCTCCAGTCTGGCCAAACACTTACATAGTTTTTTAATAAAAACCGTCAACTATGGGCCTCTCTCTCCGTACGTGTAGTCAAAGGCAACTACTGTCGAGAAAATAGCCAGTAGCATTTTTCTTCGTGCTTATAAAATACACGCGATATTTTTTTTAGCACTATCACAGTTTTACAAATTAATATACATATAAATATATATCATAAATTACACAGCCTCGATTTCGATGATAATTGATTGTTAAAAAAAAAGAAATTATACAGAATGTAAATTAAGGTGGTTTCCGTAAAGTGTGAATGTAAGTACTCACCAAACCTCACAGAAAATATTCCATCAATATTTTCTGTGAGGTTTGAGATCGGGGCAGACAGAATTCCGTTAAAACAACAAGGTTTTCGTAACAGTTGCAGAAAAACTATAACTAAAAAGCCTAATATTCAGATTACAAAAACAAAATATCAATCACCTGATACCTGATATGACAGCTAGAAACGTCAAGAACGTCATTGCGTTGCGACACCATACGTTGGGGAAAACCATAATAATTTGTGTAAAACAGTTGTTTAAATTCCATAAATACAAAATACTGCCATAAAAACTACCAAAAATGGCTTCAATACCGCTAATGTACGCTCAGGAAGATTGTGAGTTAGGCGGAAAGGAATCTATCGAGGTAAATTACAATTTTTGTACTTTTTAACGTACAGTGAATGTTGTCCTCAATGTTTGTCCTTCAACGTTTTGTGCTTAAAACATATAACTCGCTTCTACAAACATGTCTGCTTCTACAATGTATTCATGTGCTAATTTCCTATTCATTTTGAGGCATAAACAAGTTTTATTTTTCTATGGTGGCGTAAATAATCTCTGATTGTTTCATGTCCAAATGATTATGTACAATGTTAAGGCCGTTGATAAGATAAAGCCTCATTTTACAAAATTCGTGTGTTTTCCTCCTTATTCGCATTTCTTTATTGTTTGATATCATTTCATTATAATGCTGAAATAGCCACTTGAAAATGAAACATCACCACATTTATGGACAAATCCACACTCTCTTCCATGCAAAACATTACTGTTGAAATGAACCTCCATTTTGCATAATAAACAGCTGTTTGCATTATAAAAATGATGACTATTTGCTCTGGGCTTATCATTTTACAGTTCTAAGCCTTTTGTAAGTATATTCATTTCTTTAAACTCAATTCAAATGTACTTTAAAACTTTACACCTTGTTGTACTTAAGTATAAAATTTTGTATTTTCCAAGTGAATTTTTCATCTTAAAATAAAAACAAATGATTGAAAATTTGTTTTTTGTACTACAAACAAACAAATTTTACCTCATAATATTAGTATAGATTATTCCAGTACATAGTCTAAATCAATTTTAAGCAACAAACATGTTTGCAAACTTTCACATTTCAAATGAGTAGAAAATAGCTCAATAATAATTTGTATGCAACCAATAAATCAATCCAGCAGTCATCCAGCAGTGGACGCCTTTCAGCTGAAGAATGAATGAAGACGATGATGCAATCAATAAAATGTAAAACAGTCTGTTGTCAGCTACATAATTGGAATAATATAAAATTTATTTACAGGACGATTTCTCCTACCGCAACAATGTGGCCAATGCCGATAAAGAGATCCGTCTGGGGTTTGTGCGCAAAGTCTATGGTCTTCTCTCGGTGCAACTCCTGGCCACCGTTGCAATTGCTGCAACATTCCATCTCGTTGAGCCTGTCAAGCTCTTCATACATCAGAAGTAAGTAGATTGATATTATTTATTACTTCATTTTAGCCAAGGAATAGAACTAAGTACTACTAACTATTTAAGTTATTGCAATGGATGACTGTGGAAAAAACATTTTAAACAATAATAAATTCAAGATTGTACAAGTTTTCCTCATGTGCATTTGAATACTTTTTCCGTGTCTTATTTTTCTTACCTGCTTTACTAGACAATCTTGCTATGAATAATCAGCCTATAATCTTCCCATTATGTCGTAGGTTGTGGGTTCGAACCCAAGCAGGCACTTTAGTTTGAGTAAATTATTTTATCACCACTGCTTTCTAAACAGTGAAGGAAAACATTGTGAGGAAACTGGCATGTCCTAGAACCAAAAATTTTAATTAAAAAGGGGAAATCTACGAACCCGCACTGGGCCCGCCTGATATATTACAACCCACATCCTCTCGAAGAGAGGAGGCCTGTGTCCCTGCAATAGGAGCATTATAGGTTGATAACACACAACACAAATAGATTTATTCATTCATGACATTTCTATTACAGTGATTGGATGGTGATAATAGCGTTTATACTCAGCATGATAGTGTTGTTCGCACTCATTGCGAAGAGGAAGGACTCTCCCGCTAACCTTTACCTGCTGGCTGCTTTTGTAAGTACAAGACCTACATATTTAAACAAGTTAAGAGCTCCAATGAGATTTTCGAAGCAACAAATAGAAGTAAATGCGGCTGTGTAGAGCTGAGGGGCTTGTGGCTAAGCAACACAATTGCGGAGTAATTGTGTTACATTTTGACAGTTCAACAACATTCATTGCGTTATTTACGTTCCTGAGCAGGCCAATTTTTCGAACATAAAAAGCAATGGATTAGCAATATCCTTCAAAATGATTCAAATGATAGAAATAGTCTGTTACGCAATGAGGGTGCTTCCTGTATTTAATCAATTTGAATATGGATAAGTATAACTTATTTCTATTAATTTTTTAACATTGCAACTGCACTATAACTTCCATTGGTTTTATCGCAGTGTTACAGCACTACGGTGATCCATTTATCACGTAATGACCCTACTCAACGCGACGTTTAAACGTAAAGCCTATAATCCCCGACGAGTTAGGCAGTAGTGTTGCGCCGACCCCAAATAAATTGGTATAAGGTCAGGAGAATGATGATGATGATTTCTACAAAGCCGACAAATAGTAACTAAAACTAACATAATTATCCTGTCTTATTTTTTTTTCTAACTACTTGTGTCGAAAAAAGAGAACACTCCATGGCAGTTTTCATAGATGTAACCAAGGCAATTGACACAATATTGATAAATCTCATGTTTAAATGTAGAGTAAATATGAATACGAGGAAACGCGTTTGGTTGATTTAAAAGCTATCTATTAAATCGCAAGCAGCAAATTAAAACTAGGTAATTACTAAAGTGGATAGCTGACAATCAACTTAGGACTCCCTCAGGGCATTGCTCTCGGACCGACTCTCTTCGAACCACTACACAACACTAAGATTATGTATTATTATGTATGTATTTAAATAGATGAAACGTAAATATACACCCCACGTTAACCTGCTTGCATGTCACCCAAATTTCACCTATTGCCATCAACCGGGCACAAATCCTGCTACTG
Source organism: Mesoligia furuncula (assembly GCA_916614155.1). NCBI lineage: Eukaryota > Metazoa > Arthropoda > Insecta > Lepidoptera > Noctuidae > Mesoligia > Mesoligia furuncula. The sequence goes on from OU744793.1 coordinate 25,691,214, forward strand.
ACAAATTCCTGTTGGATAAACCCAATAACACGTGCCCAACCTAGGAATTGGTCCCCGGGGATCGAGGTTTATCAAGGCATAAATGTCACGTAGATCCTGTGGCTAACAGGATCTACATGAAATAATATGTAATAAAGGCCAATGCTGAATTTCAAACTTTCTATTTCAGACGGTAGTACAAGCGTACTCAGTGGGCGTGGTGGTGTCGTACTACAACACTGCCGTGGTCCTGCAAGCGCTGACGCTTACTTTCGCTGTGGTCTTCTCTCTCACCGTCTTCACGCTTAACACCAAGACTGACTTCTCCTTCGTTGGATATGGGTGAGTTTCTGAACAATAGCTTGGAAGATTTCAGAGCTACTTCAATTTTGATTTCTGACACATGCGTGCACTGACTGGAAGAACCACACATAATTGAGCCACTCAATTATGTATGGTTCTTTCCTCAAAAGACCATTTCCGGCACATACACATGGTGCTCATTGATCTGACGTAAGATAATTTCTGGACTTCAACTTTTTCGGTGTTTCTTCTCAGAAAACTACTTCTCTGATAAATAGGACTGGCTGGTCCCAGCTAGAATTGCATTAACATCATATGGTTGAGTTACCATCAGTCTCAGACATTATTGACATCATGAGACTCAAAACAACAAAATGGAAGTCAATCCTACTCTAATAATTAACGAAGATCATCATCAGCCTACAGCAGTTCAATAGGCCTCTCCCATTTCACGCCATTAAGCTCGGTTCTCGGCAACTCTCATCCAGCTGCTATCAGCGAAAATCGTCGCTCCACCTAGCCTGAGGGCGTCCTACCTTACATTTGCCGTTTCGCGGTCTCCACTCAAGAACACGTCTATCCCAACGGTCATGGGTTCTACGGCTAATGTGGCTGAAGTAGCAATAGGCCGCTATTGCTACTTCAGCTTGCTTATTCTGTAAGCTGCAACGAAAAACACTTGGTGAAAATTATTCAAATTTCTTCCAAAAAAAACATCCGATCACATTTTCGGTCGACTTTTTATCAGTAGACAGACAAAAAACTAACGACTTCATTAAAATTTGTTTCAGTATGTTCGCTGGCCTCAGCGTGCTCATCATAGGAGGTCTGCTCCAAATCTTCATCCAGAGCTCGGCATTCGAAGTCGCTCTGTCGTTCGTCGGCGCCATTTTGTTCAGTCTGTTCCTAATATTTGACACACAGATGATGATGACCACCTTATCCCCTGAGGAGTACATCCTGGCCACCATCAACCTGTACCTTGATATCATAAACCTGTTTTTGTACATACTCCGAATCCTCAATGAGTTGAACCGGAATTAATTTCCAGTATTTATTTAGCATTTTTTTTGTGTATTTAGAGCATTTTATTGCACGTTATATTCCGGACGCGAACGGCTGTGAATATGAAATTTATATATTTTCAATTGCTACTTAATTTGCAGTATTGTTGAATTAAGTTTTTTTATGTTGATTTTATGGCCAGGGACAGTCTTAACACGCTATGAAATTACACATCGTCATCGGAAATATTTGATCGAGGCGTGGTCACATGTTAATGACCACACTTGCCATAATTACTGCCAAGTGTCCCTGGCTCATGCCCTTTGCTTTTGCAACTTAGGTCGAGACTAGATGGGTTAAATGACTGACGTAGACATCTTTACATAAATATTTTGTATTACGTTTCTTTACTGTTGGGTGCAATGTAAATTGTATACCTAAAACGTAAATAAACAAATTTCGTGTGATTATTAGACAAGACTAAAAAAAAAAGAACAGCCGAGTTTATATTGGTTTTGACAGGTTAATTTAAAATAATTGTTTAATTTCTCATTATTGCATTGTAAATTGATATAATATTCTAAAAACAGAAGTATTTTGAGTGTTGTATGTTGTGTCTATTAGTGTTTGTAAAATAATGTGATAATAACACCTTACTTTGTGGACACGCGACACCGTATTTTGATATTATCTGCATAATAAAATTATGGTGCACAACTGTTGAAACATAAATTATATAATTATAAATTGTTTAAATATTTATCTTGTTAATTTTATTTCTATAACATCCCATAGGTTTTCCACCAAAACGTGGACCATATGTTGGAGTGTCCATAGTGTCCATACACCTGCACTTCTGAGGACCTAAAAACGCCACTGATGCCGCGATTGGCGTGGTCACTTGCTGGACCCAACTCATGACATAATCCATTTTATTTACCATCGACTCGAATATAAGATGTCCGTGACTACCGCCGGACCACCAACGCCAATCGCTTTCATATTTGGTAAATAATTAGTACTCAATTGGTACTAATTAGTACTCGAACCACAAAATTGGTACCTTAGTAGTTTTCGAGAAAATCCACTTTGAAGGTGGTCCAGCGGTAGTCACGCTCTCTTCAGCAGGACCACCATGAGCGCCGAGAAAAAGGGGGCACGCTACAGGTATTCTAAGTATACAAATAATTAGTACCCATAAATGTGATTTATTACGTAAAAAAAAAACTGAACTGTAACATTTGAATTTACCGAGAAATCAACGATGATAACTTTCTCGCATTCGTTCAGCAGGACCACGATTTTGAATGTTGATTCTAAGTTAGAGAAGCTTGTCGCTTTCCTCAAGCCTACATAGAAAATTAGTACCCTGCAAGATAAAATTAGTACCAAAAATTCGACACTAGTACTCCAGTAGTTTACGAGATATACCATGCCATTGGTGGGGTGGCAGTAGTCACGGTGCCAAATTTTCATTTCAAGATTTCCCTATTAAAAACTCTGTGATTTCTTCCCAAATTTGTACAAAAATTAGTACTCCTAAAGAAGTTAAAGCGACCAAAAATTCAGATTCCCAAGTGTTGTATTTTAAGAGAAATTGGCTTTCATTACTTTTCCATACTAAGCCTGGGTTGCATCATCTTACTTTAACAGACGTCAAAAGTCTGTCAAACTGCATACAAAAATCACCAGTTATGGTTAAAGTTAGATGATGCAATTCAGCCTAAATCTTCCCGTATAACCCGACCAAATTAAGTTGCCATGGTATTCAGCTGTTTTAAGAGATGTACACTCGTGCACATAAATTTATAGATGTTGGAATAGTATTAACAGTTCAATATCTAAATTTTCATACAAACCGTGTATCTAAAAGTGTAAAAAAAATATGTACGAGTGTACAACTCTTAAACAGCTCAATACCAATGACAACTTAGGCGATTGGCACACTGCTGCGTTTCACGCAGCGGTGAGCGGGAAACGGAGCCAAATTCCACGCGCGTGAGTGCGTTTTTATTGAATTTGTATGTAAAAAATCACGCGCGTGGGTGCGTTATCTGCGTCCCGCTGCGTGATGCGGTGCAGTGTGAGAATCGCCTTAATTTGGTCGGGTTATACGCGAAGATTTAGTATGGAAAAGTAATGAAAGCTAATTTCTCTTAAAATACAACACTTGGTAATCTGAATTTTTGGTCGCTTTAACTTCTTTAGGAGTAGGTACTAATTTTTGTACAAATTTGGGAAGAAATCACAGAGTTTTTAATAGGGAAATCTTGAAATGAAAATTTGGCACCGTGACTACCGCCACCCCACCAATGGCATGGTATATCTCGTAAACTACTGGAGTACTAGTGTCGAATTTTTTTGGTACTAATTTTATCTTGCAGGGTACTAATTTTCTATGTAGGCTTGAGGAAAGCGACAAGCTTCTCTAACTTGGAATCAACATTCAAAATCGTGGTCCTGCTGAACGATTGCGAGAAAGTTATCATCGTTGATTTCTCGGTAAATTCAAATGTTACAGTTCTGTTTTTTTTTTACGTAATAAATCACATTTATGGGTACTAATTATTTGTATACTTAGAATACCTGTAGCGTGCCCCCTTTTTCTCGGCGCTCATGGTGGTCCTGCTGAAGAGAGCGTGACTACCGCCGGACCACCTTCAAAGTGGATTTTCTCGAAAACTACTAAGGTACCAATTTTGTGGTTCGAGTACTAATTAGTACCAATTGAGTACTAATTATTTACCAAATATGAAAGCGATTGGCGTTGGTGGTCCGGCGGTAGTCACGGACATAGAATAAGAACATTCACAGGAATCGCCTAGTTTAAAAAATGTGTTTATTTAAGTCACGGGGATTTTTAAAATAATATATGGGGTTTAGTAAATGAAAATTAAAGTACGTTTGCGAAATGCAACAGTATATTTTACACAGAACCATTATTTCATACATCACAATAATCATAACCTAAAAGTTTCACAAAATATTTACATCATACCAATAATTATGATAATATACAGATGATATGAACAATGATGATATAATTAAATGAATAGCTAAAACAGGAAACAGTAAAAAGGACCAATAATTTTAGAACAAATTAACTCAATTTCCAGCTTGAACGTAAAAACTGAATCACTTTAACCACTTGTGTAATTACAGACACAATTAAAAAGCCATTGTGTCTCGCGTAGATCTACGTTCCGGCAAAACGTTCAAAATCTCATCTCAGCTACAATCAATTTCAAAAATAGAAGTATTTTTGACAGATGACTGAACGTTCTTAAAATTACGGGAATTCCCCTCATAGTACAGCATTTGTTTGAGTATACTCTAAACAGTATACTCTCACCCCCTTACTAATAAACGCATTATTATCAGATGGATAGTTACACACCGGTTTCTCTCTTACAGTCGTCAGTCATTTGACTTTCGAAAGAAGGCAAAGCGTTGTGTAACTATACAGACGCTATACAACGTTTATTAGAGGGTATGGCTATTGTCGCACTCTTGTGGCGGTTATACACGTACCGAGTGTCTCGCCACGTGTATAACGAATCGAGAAACTATGTAAATGAGCGACTGACGATATCGTCAACCCAGCGCGCTTTTGGACGGCCCTGGCGCTTTTATCGGTGGTTTATTCCCGGTCGTCCCCGCCTCATCGTTCCCACATGGCACGAGTGGGAAAAAAGTTTAATTCCTCCCTAGTGGTGACGATTGGAACTTTTTATTTCCCACTCGTTCTGCTTTAGAGCGAGAGTCATAATGTAATAATTGGGATTTCAATAAGAGATTTCACGGATTGTTAAAAAATTTTAATTACGAGTTTCTGAGTAAGAGTGAACAATGAACAGTGGGGACGACGGGGCGGGGACGACCGGGAATAAACCTTGTCGGCTATTAAATACATAAATTACAAAATACTTGCTCATATTAGGACAGTTAAGTATTTTATAAAAATACTTAATCAATCGCACACTGCTTATACTTTCAAGCATACAAATGTTTCATATTGCAATAAAAATAATGCAGTAATAAAAATTAAATGTTGTTCATACAAAATAACCATGACATAACCCGACCTTAAATTAACTACCATACTCGATGGTACGACGCGATATAGTTATGCCGCCTAAATACGTTTTAATTTGTAATCACATCAACCGTTGAGGTAAAAATGTACATTATGTATTTTACTCCTGAATTATTATTTACTACAAAAAAAAAACCAACACCGCACTGTCGTTTAACCATTATAGGGTTTTTTTCGAGTCTCGTGTCGGCACGAGATCGAGATGTATCTCATGTCGAGGTGAGATTAGGAAGGCAGGAAGATTGTTAATGAATATTGCTCCAGATCAGTGTCATCACATCACACATGGGTGCACTTATGTGCCCCATAATAAGTTGAACAGATGTTGGGATTCTTACGCGTAATTGTCCACAAAGACATCAAAACCCACTTCGCTTAGCTTTATTTTTCTATTATTCTTGTGTTGATTTTCACTCTGAAGCTTACAGAACTTTTTGGCAGCTTGTGAGTATATTATGACATTTTATTTACCCCATAACAGGGGTTGTGTTGTGTTATCAGAGTTTATTTCCTATGTACCATCATTACCAAGTGTTTCTACCTGCGTTTCAGAATCGGTTAACATGGATTCAGTCTTGTTTTGTGTTGAATGTATTCCTAGATTAATTTTCATATTGCTGTCAGGATCTTCGATTTCTTTATTTTCGCTTTCTGTTTTCTTCTCATCAGCTACTAATTCTTCTTTTTCACTTTCTGCTGTTTTAGCAAAACTTTGTTCTTCTTCAATTAGGCTTTCTAACTTGTTGTCTTCTGCTTCCACTACACTTTCTAAGTTCTTATCATTATCTACTTCTACCACTACAGTTTCTAACTTCTTATCATTGTCGACTTCTATTACACTGGGTAACTGTTTATCGTCGCCAACTTCTTCTATTACACCTTCTGACTTCATAAATGTTATGGCATCAGAAAGTGAAGAAGTTCTACATTCATCTACTTCTTTTTCTTGTATTATACTTTCTGACTCCATGAGATTATCTAATGCTGGTTCTTGTATTGTACTTTCTAATTGCTTAACATTTTCTATTTGTTCATTAACATTTTCCGGTTTCTTATCATTTTCTTCACTGTTTTCTTCTTTCTGTTTGCTGTTTAATTCTTTCATTTCACCATCTACATCTTTTATAGTTTCTGATTCTTTCATTTCAATGTCTTCCTCGGCTTTACTTGTAGTTTCTGTTTCTATCTTTTTTTCTATTTCCACTTCTGAGTATTGTACTTTTTCTTCTGGTAGTGGCCTGAAAATAACAAGTTTTTTTTTTTTTTTACCCTGCATGTGTCGTTTCTCCTGTTATTTAATAGTCAAGACTGAGCAATAAAACCTACTTATACTCTTGAATCATATTGTTGTTTATAGAAATTTATAGAAAAACTTCCGCAAGTTTGTGATTACAGTAAGTCGACAGTAGGTCGTCGTTTCAGCCGATAGACGTCCACTGCTGGACATAGGCCTCCCCCAATTTTGGGGGGGGGTTTGCCATAATCGCCACGCTTGGCAGGCGGGTTGGCGATCGCAGTATGGTATGATGGTGGAATAAATAGAGAACGCTGCTGCCCAGTAGGTATATTTCATGAATGTTTACGGATATCAACTACCGCAATTAAACTTGCTAGTTGTGTTCATTCCGATTATGAGGCAGATCTCAATATCAATACTCAACAATCAATGGGATAAGCACAGGAGGTTATTAATGGCATTTAGGTATCTCACCTCTTAACATCCTCCAAAGTCTTGAGCTTCTGCACCGAGTTCCCGATGCTCGCTTTACACCGCTTTCGATGGCGAGACAGCTGCTCGAACGAGTCGAACTTCTCCGTACAGCCGTAGCACGAGTGTTTGTTGTGACATGTCTCGTGCACCATTAGGTCTGTCGATGTTTGGAAACCTGAAGAGTGGAGATGGATATTTTAGATAACTACTCAGTGAATAATAACAGCCGCACAGGTCGATCGATCAGGTTAAGCTACGCTTGCCGCGGTTGGTCTGTGGATGGGTGACCATCTTTACATACCGTGACCCCTCCGGGACTCGGAAAGCACGTTAAGCCGCTGATCCCGGCTGTCATTCGTGGATCATTGACAGTCGTTACGGGTAGTCAGAAACCCGACAGTCTGACAACCAGTCTCACCAAGGGGTATCGTATTACCTAGTAACTGGGTTGTGGCGGTCAGACAGGCAGTCGCTCCATGTAAAAAACTGGTATTCAGCTGCATCCGGTTAGACTGGAAGCCGACCCCAACATAGTTGGGAAAAGGCTAGGCAGATGATGACTCAGTGAAGCGCAAATTTGCGGTCTGTACACGGAATTACTGAATCACACCGTATCACCTTCAGCTGCCATTTAAATCAACCATGCAAATATTGCAGCTCAAAGTTAGAGCCTACTATTATAAAATTAAAAATGCAACAGTAAGTTTCTGCATCTGATTTGATTAACACTCAAAGGGCTTCCATACTTTTTGAACTTGCTTGCTCACATCACGTGATCAGCTTAGAATGTTAATATCTCTGAATCGTGACGCTTTACGGGGTTTGGTCTTAGCGTTTGTCTACTCATGTGGTTTTAGTATGTATTCTGTTAGCATTGAGGTCAGCTATCGATTTGATTATATAGGATTCATGCGTGGCCGTACTTTGAAAAAAAAAACAAATTGGTGGGCACTGTAGGTAGGCTTCTAAAAAAATCCCTATTTGATCTTGAAAAATCCCTTTTTGATTTTTTTTTTTCTATGCATTTATTTTTTTCTAGCAGTATTACACAAGTGGAGTTAAGAGAAAAAGCTATGTGTGCGACGGAATAAAATATCACTCACTTCGTTTACAAATCGCGCACTGATGTTTGTCGCAGCGTTTTTTCTTCTCCGGCGACACACTGCCGTTTGCCTTTCTTTTGACAGTCTTGTAGGAATGTTGGGCTATCACGTGCGCCTGTATAAACCACAATGTTTCAAATTATTTATTATCAGAGAAGTTTGAGAAATACTTGTTAGGGGATTTACAACTGCATTGAACTAAATCCGAATGGAGTGACTGCAATTGCTACTTGACTGGACTTCTGCTACTATTTTCTGCAGATTCTTTTCTATTCTATCAGAGTTCAGAATGGTAGATTCTCTATCAGTAAGTAGTGACAGCATGCGATTTCACAGCATATTTACATTTGAATTGGCTTCTAAAATCACTAAATTCTGGGTACTAGTAGTGGACTATTCTAGTACAAGTAGAATAGTCCACTACTGGAAATAGGGGCGGTCAGTAAGATCGAAGGCGTTGCTGGTCTTCCTTGAGGAGCTAGGGTGGGTCGAATTATCGATTTTCCCACCCTTACTTAAAATACGCGCATTGACGTGGAGTTGCGGACACCACATGACCTATTTAATAGGTCATGTGGTGCCACTTGGAAGAGCCCTATGATAATAGATCCTATTATCATAGGGCTCTTCCAAGTGGCAATGGAAATAGAAGCTCCTTCAACAGACCACTGCCAATTTACTCTTGGTGTAGAAACAAATAGAAAGAAAGAAAATACATTTATTTAGAACAGACTAAAAGACACACAATACACCAGATAGTCAGATAATAGTCGTACATCAGATAAAAACCAAAATAAAAAGTAATAATAATAATAAAGTGCAAAGTCCGATGTAAGAAATTAGCAGGAATGTGTGCCTCACGGCTGCGCCAAAAAGGTTCAGTTCAGCAAGAATGCCAGACAACTAGTGTCTGACGCTAGTTTTCAACTGGACCTGACATAACATAGAAATCTGTATCTATACCAATAATAAAGCTGAAGACTGTTTTTTTTTTTTACTTGCTAATCTCTGGAACTTCTTAGATTTTTTTTATCTTTGTGCATTTGATAGACCAATTCTTGAGGAAGTATATAGGTTGTTTAATTTCCCGCTACGACTCTTAGGAGCCGAGCAAAAAGAAAAAAGTCAGAAAGAGCGCTAAGCTAAAACGAAGTAATAGCGCGGGCGGGCGATGCGATGCGACGCAGTGGGTCGGGGGCCGGAGGAGTTTTCTAAAAACTGGCCAAGTGCGAGTCGGACACGAAGGGTTCCGTACCACAAGGCAATAGCACCGAAAAAAATTAGTTTGTTTTATGGGAGCCCCCCTTTAAATATTTATTTTACTGTTTTTAGTATTTCTTGTTATAGCGGCAACAAAAATACACTATCTGTGAAAATTTCAAGTGTCTAGCTATGACGGTTCATGAGTTATAGCCTGGTGACAGACAGACGGACAGTGGAGTCTTAGTAATAGGGTCCCGTTTTTACCCTTTGGGTACAGAACCCTAAAAATGTGGCAGTTATTTTAGTATACTTTGTCTTACGACTACCACGCGGACACAGTCAATGGCAAAAGCTAGTCGATGTTTTACAGGTTCTGGCGGTGATTGAGACACAATAGAAGTTTTATTGTTATGACGGCTATAGCCGTATCGTGCCTTTGTAGGTGTTAAATAGGTACCTTAAGTCCAGTAACACTGTTGAAGGACTTAGTGCACAGTAAACACTCAAGTGACAGATCAGGAGTCTGCTCAATTTCTTGTTCTCCTTCGCTTGTGGGTTCCTGTTTCACCTCCATTTGTATGAACTGGAAAGAAATATCACCTCAGTTTATATTAATACATTCATATAATGACAAATAGTTAGTCTGAAACTAATTATTTGTCATTAATTGTTACAAAGGTCTTCAAACAATGCTATCATCATTATTCTCCTGCCCTTATCCCAATTTATTTCGGGTCGGCACAAACATGCCCATTTCTCCCATAGTTCTCTATTAGTCCTCATTTCGGTAGCCACCCAGTTTCTAACCATAATCATTATTTAGACAGTCCAGTCCTTCCATCGTTTCTTTGGTCTTCCCCTACTCTTATATCTATCAACATTCATACTTCAAACTTTACTCACAACATTTTCCTCATTTTCCATATCACATGCTCATAACAACTATGTTAGTATTGCACTATTCATAAAATTTTGGTTTATAGGTACTTATAAGGTATAGCTTAATGAGGAGTATTTTGTAGCTTAATAAACTGCGGGGGCAGCTATTGCTGTGCAGTGTGCACTCCTTGTATAATGATGAATTGACAACACAAATAGGGTTTGTCACATATTACTTCTGTATAAAAGTACTTACTTGTGTTTCCTGCTGTACTTCAGTTCTACTTTTCACATCTTTGTTCTCAGAGTTTAATGGATCCAGTGATATTGTACCTGCAGAAGAAAACAAGTTTTATCAAATATTGGAAGAACTTAATTAGTAGTCAGTACACATAAAATCATTGACTTATAATTTAATACCATCCAGCAAGGACATTGATACACAAGCTGTCATGATGAATTCGGCCGTTTGCAGACATTTTTCATAGGTTATTAAAAAAAACAGCTGTTTTATAAAAAAGTACAAGACCTACTTGGTCAAAATGTACAGAACAGTTGAACTTTCTTACAACAAATTTCGACCCAGGGGATCACTGCACGCCCTACTACTTCTTGATATGCAATGGGACAAGAAGCAACAGGGGCTAGTGCGAATCTTGGCGTTCATTTGATTAATCGAGTCTGGTCAAACCACGCTGGGGTTGGTGTATTTCATACATTCATTACAACAAATTTCAACCTTCCAGAATCATGTACTGAATACATAGTAACAGGTTGTCCAACAATGTCCGTGCCACCATGTAGAAGTTTTAAATCACCTATCCACCAAGAGCAAGCATGGTGATCAATGATCACGCCTTCTCTGTATGAGTGCCTCCCTGCATAGGGACAGTAGTAGGCTGGTATTTAAAGCACTACAACAAATTTAACGTTGAAGTGAATAAAATGAGTTAATATATAAAGTCAATCTTAGGTTTATTATACATCCTTATAGCGGTTTTCTCTTGCCTAGGTGACAAATAGTACATTACAATATGTGTGACTTATGTCATCCATTATTGCGCGAAATTAGCACCTGAGCATAGCGAGGGTTCTAAATGCTGTGCATTAATAGACTACTTAAGTCTTCTTCTTAAGTATAACTCATGTGACGTAAGCCCACACTTAAGTTTCACATTTCAGTATAAAAATGGATACGTCACAGAAAAGTGTATCTTATGCGGGTTTAGGTTACACAGTGCTATGAACATATTTTACTTTACTATAGCATAAAATGACTCACCGTTTATAGTAATATTCATAGGTGGAGGCTCCACTAATTCTTCTGGTTCTATCTTTATATCCAAATTGGCTAGCTCAGTCTCAACATACGAGTTATCAGTACTATTAACAGGATATTCCTCATCTGAAAGCACTTCCTGTTTGATTTCGATGTCCATTGGGTTATTGAAAACGGAACCATTGATGTTTTTGTCCACTTGTATAGGTTTAGGCCAGACCTTTTCCATGTCTATTTCAGCAGTGAACCTCATTCTTAGGAATAAATCACAATTCCGCACTTTTGAGGCAAACGTTGCAGCGTCAAGTAACCTTTGGTAGCAAGGGGCGCATATGACTTTAGAATGCCTATCTGTTACTGATATCTGTAAAGAGTTATTAATTATGAAAGCTGGATATGTAATGTAACATGGATAAGTAAAAAAGAGTCAAAAATAAATGAATATTTAAGTTTATTTGATAATTTGGTTTATGATGTACTTTTGTACCGGTTTTTACTATTTCCTTAAAAGAAAATAAACTAAATGAGGTTAGATTAAGATTTCTAAGTACATACTCAGGGTTTATTCATCATCATCTGCCTAGCCTTTTCCCAACTATGTTAGGGCTTCCAGTCTAACCGGATGCAGCTGAATACCAGTATTTTACATGGAGCGACGTTAAGGGTTTATTCATAGGTACCTAAATCTATTATATACGTTTTGTCATCATGTTTGTACAACTGTACACACACAATCCCTGAAGCGATAATATAACCTCATCACAAACATAACTAATATTCCTTTACGTAATCCAAACACAAAGAAGTCTTCTACTTCTATTGATTCTCACGTTTCTATTCTATACAATCCACAAAGTACAAGCGGAAGAGAAGGTAAAAAATAACCTTGTTTTATGTTTAATTACAACATAAGATGTTTATTCTCTTTACTAACCTCAACATTGGCTAATTTTGCCAAATCCTCGGCTATGGTGGCTTCCATACCATCCCAGGGAGGGGCCCAGGATTGAAAAACATTACAACAGCTCTTCTTATTGTCCAACTTTTTAAGACAAGCACGACATTCACGAGTCACTTCCTCTTGAATAGGCTCCTTTGTTTTGCCAACAGTTTCAGTCATCGTCTGCTGCCTAACACATCACAGAAAACACATGAATATAGATATAAAAGTAAATAAAACATTTAAAAAATATTTAGATCGCGTGAGATTTGTCAATTTTTAATGACATTTTTGACGTATAGTTTTTGCAATAGAATAGACAAAATTACACGCACGAAATGAGAATTTTAGCGATTGAATTAATAATGTTCGTAATTATGCAATAAATAATGTATAATAAAATAATAACAATTTCACATTTTTGATATATATTGACAGTTTATTTGCTTGGATGACTTGTTAAAATATATTTTTTCTCTTACATTACGCGTGTGAACTTAAGGTGGATGTTGCGACGGGCCGTCCATACATTTTTCTTGGGGATTGTACGCTAAACACAGACACACTTTGTTGAAAACGAATCATTTTATCACTTTTCTATAATGAAATGTCCCCGCGATCGACCTTTTTAGGAAATAACTTACATTATTTACCGAGGAAAACGATCGCGAAATCCAGACGAAATTTGACAGTTGCGCCACTAGTGTGCGTGAGTTTTGACAAGCAAAGTAAGCAAACTCAATCGCCATGATTGCGATAGTTTAGAGATGAGAACTCTAGATGGCGTAAACGCGTTATTATAATTCTGTTAAATCAATATCATACGTAATAAGTGATTGATTTATTTCCTTTCCTACCTTTCATGAACAGATTCACAAAAAAAAAACGTTATAATCAATAACCTGACCTGACGACCTTACCAACGTAAACAACTTTATTACATAATATTGTTTTGTGGCAACATAAATATCATTATTCGTAGATAGGATTTATAGTGAAATGGGTAGTTGAGACCGCGAAATTCAAATTTTCTTACGTTTTTGCAATTTGCAGGTCAGTGTCAGGTTGTATTTTGATCAAAATATGATTCGCGACAATAACAGGTACTTATTTACAGAATTATAATCATTAGAATCATTCATCATCCACTATTGGTGGTAGAAATCTAACTTAGAAAGATGTATTAATGATTCTAATTCTGTAAATATGTACCTGTTATTGTCGCGAATCATATTTTGATCAAGATACAACCTGACACTGACCTGCAAATTGCAAAAAACGTAAGGAAATTTGAATTTCGCGGTCTATGACTGTCCATTCATTTATGCGACGCGCGACGTTGCCGTCCCACCCGAGTTGTGTTCGCAACCTTGAAAGAATTCCGAAGAAAAGGGCGCCACCATGTTGCCACTCTTACGCCGTAGCGACATGCATGATATAAATATAATTTTGGGGCTTGCTTGTATGCAATAGTATTGCACACGGATTTTCTTGCGTGTTATTTTATTTTGTATGCTTTGCATTTTCATTGATTCAAATTGCAATATTTCTAGTATTGCAATTATTTGTAGGTATAGTAACTAATAATTATTCAATTTTAAAAGTAAGTAGGTAAGTAAGTACCTATCTTTCGGCGGTTTTAGAAACAGCAAGTTGGCCCGTGATTTTAGACGCTGAAATCCCGTCACAATACTAATTAGGTACTTACATGTCTCAATTACATAAGTACAAAGTCAGTGGTTATGTGTTTTTACCTACTTATATTTTTTGGTCAACAATACATTAAATAAGTAAGTACATAATATTATAATTCGGTAACCCAACGAGTTTGCAAACATTTGCAAAATCGAATGTACCTGTAAAATAGAATACCTTTTACGCATATTGTCAGTTTCAGACAAACAAACATTATTTTTAGTTTGATAGTTATGTCGCATCTAGCGGGGCGGCGGCGGTCTAAGTACTTGTGTTGTGCCGGCGCCGCTGGACGTGCGTTCAGAACACATTATATTGTAATCTTTGGTTCAGAACTTTGACTTTTGAAATCATTGGTTCAGAAACAAACAAATGATTGAGTTACTTACATCAAACGTGATTTATTATTGTATTTAAACATCTAATTTCTTTTTTTTTTCTTATTCATCGACTAATATTCTACCAGGAATTTATATAAAGATAAGTAAAATTTTACTTTTAGTTTCTATTTTCTGTACCTAATGATTTCGGAACGTAACCTTGTCATAAATAAATCGTATCTTATTCAATATCATCTGTACGCTGTACCTGTAATAATAATAATCTAATAGTAGGTAGCAATTCTTTTCTAGTAGAAAGAATGCTTGAATACAAATCAAATCAAATAATTTATTTGCATAATACACGTGAAAAAGGTGTTACAGGTATAAAATACGACTAGGAAATTCTGAGATCTCATTGTACGGTTGTGAAATTCGATAGTATTAAATTTTATTCAAATACTTACTGAGTTTATAGAAGTATTGTACTATTTTTTTGTTTTTCTATTTCAGATTTCTCTAATCCTGAAACTGATTAATTTCAATGGATAGGAGTATATTATGTGTTCTGTGATTTCAATTGACTGTGGAAACTGTTCCAAAGAAATGTTTATCTGCGATATCTGGGTATCGCATTGTGGACCTGAAGAATGTAATTTAATGGGCATTCCAATTGGAAAGACCGAAATATGTGTGAATCTTCACAAATTGAATTTGTTAGTGAGATGAGAAGTGAATTAATTTTCAAGTGCACTATGTCTGGTAATTGCGTGGAAGCACTACGGAGAGCAGTAATAAAATAAATACTGCATTTTTGTGGGCAACTGCGACTGCTGGTAGCTATTACACTCAATCAGCTCACATTACAAGTCTCATGAATATTCCAATAATGTCGCCAAATAAATGACTAAATTTCGTCGTGTTGAAAAAAAATTAGGCAGTGTGTGGTTTGAACATTTGTCAGAGGAAATTAAAACTGCTGGTGAACAAGAAAGGTCAGTTGCTATTCAAAAAGGTCATGTATCTTCAGACGGTGTTCCATATGTTACTGTATGTAGTTGGATGATGGCTGAAAAGGTCATATGGCTACAACTTTGATTCATGTTCTTGTATGGTAAGTTAATGTATTACCAAACACACATACATAAACATATACCTTCTTCTCATGGGGGTAGGCAGAAACTACAGAACGCCACCTGCTAAGATACCTTACATACCTACTCCGTTACTAAACACATATTTGGTTCTGTATGAACTTTTTACTATGTGCAATATTTACAAGTGTTGCTTTTTCTTTTCAGGCCTGCATTGTTGGTAAAGAAACTAAGAAAATAATGTCTATTTCTTGGTGTTCAAAACAAATATTGTTATACGTGTCAATATTATGAAAAAAGGAGACATGGACATGAAAGCACATAATTGTTGCAAAAATTTTACTGGACCGCCTACAGCACTAATTATGGTGTCACTAATTATTGTGGAAGGCTTTCAAAAGAGTGAAGAAATGCATCAACTTCCCTATTTGAGTTTTATTGGATACGGAGACTCCTCTGTTTGCAAACTTGAAAGAGAAAGTGTCATATAGGAACTTTGGTCTGAGATGGAAACATAATCAAAAAAAAATGAACGCAAGAATCATGTAATTAAAAACTATACGAGGGCACAGGTCGAGGGTTGAGGGCGAGGGGGAACTATACAAGGTAAATAAATAAATCAAATTTGTATTGACATCTCAAGACCAGTGAAGCATATTCTGTATTCATATTTGTACTTTTTTTAGATGTTTGCCAACACTAAGCTCCCACTTTACGGGCGAAATATTTTGAAGCCAAACGTGATGAAGGTTACACTAGTGGCATGGAAAATTATAATGTGTATCAGTGAGAGTAGCAGATTTGCGAAATAGCCCGCTTTTGTATTCGGAATACATGAAAACTGCAAGCATTATTACTGCAATGTCAATAAAACAGCTGCAAATGGAAATATAATAAGTCAGAAATTGTCAGTACCAGTAAGAAATGCTTTGATTATCATGGTACAGTATTGTTTCTTTGTATGTTACATAACCATCTATTATATTTCATTGATATTAGAAAATAAAAACATATTCTATTTTCAGGATGATCGCTTGCTACTGGACACAAATGGTATGGAACTGTATGGAAAAAGCAGACCACACCCAGGGACACATTAAATAAAATACATAAATCGAAAGGAACAAAGTTGTATTCTGCCAGAAATCATATTGAGACATGGTCAAAAAAATGCTAAATGTGTAGATTTGAATGGTATGTATACACGGCTAGATATCAAGTTATACATTTCCAGTATAAGCTGACCTCCCATTATATGGAAATCTTATACAATGCGAGATCAGCTTATACTGGAAATGTATAGCTGGTTAATTATGTAGCCGTGTGTACCAGTATATACTGGCACACAAGGCAATTTTTTTAACTTCATAAATTGTATCAATTTCAATGTCTAAAATATATTATTATGTTATTCTAGTGAAAAATCGTCCATCAACATCAGTTGGAAATTCGAGCAAATAGTAATTTTAATTTTAGAGCAGCTTTGGAGATTGATGGTAAATGACATTTTGAAATGAATAGGAAATAATATTTGTCCAAAGTAACATAATTATATACTAAGTAAAGTTATTTTTCTTTGCAGCAGCCTTGTAGCAGTGGACAAAAAGACTCACGGCACATGGTGAAATCATCAAGTCAAACGATTTTTGTTATATTGTATTTTTGTAGTAGTTTGTTTATAATCAACATTATCATTGTATATTACTTTTTATTTGTATTTACTATAAAATGAAAAGGTGAAATAATACTTTATTATGTAAGATAACCACCTGGTGAACTCAATAAGCTGGTCTTTAGATTTTTATTTTTCTAAAAACTGATAAGAGGGCTTTGACATTATAAAATATTTTTTCACCTACCTCAATTTAGTATGCGATGTAATCGCATACTAAATTGTATTTTTTTGATTTGTTGTTATCTTTTGTTTTTTCTTGTGTATGTTATGTGTAATATCTGTAATTATTGTAATAATTGATTATGCTATAAATTTAATCATGTATCAGGCTTCATTTGTGTCACTTCAAATACTTTTATTTGATAATTAATTACGGTGTAAGGTGTTCTAATAAAACTATCTTTATAAACTGTGTAGACTGAAGTTTTTGTAACTGAACAGACAGCTGTGCTGCTGGGAGTTTGTTGCGCCACTTCTTTCTAGGTAAAGCTCTAGGAAGTGGTGAAGAGCGGGCGTTTTGGGGGACTGTCTTATTGTAATTTTGACATTCGAAAAGTGCTGATTCTCAGCCTAGTTTGATTATTAAATGATTTTATATAAATGCTTGACTTTTATTATCCTATCATCATACTCATGCGTTTTCCCCATGGGGGTAGGTAGAAACTACAGAACGCCACCTGCTACGATACCTTACATACTCCCTTTGTCTCGTTTACGTTCATAAATCTTGTCATACACGCACGCTGGTTGCGAGTACTACGCACAGGCACAGTATTCTCAAGAAACGTATTTCATTTTTCATATAAATATCGTAGCAGGCGGCGCATTTTTTAAATACACGCCATCTAGTGGTCTATTCTTATAAACGTATGGAAGTACTCGCTTACGTCTGTGTGTGTAAACGACCTGTATTCAATGGCAGATTTTATCT
This sequence comes from Mesoligia furuncula, assembly GCA_916614155.1. Lineage (NCBI taxonomy): Eukaryota > Metazoa > Arthropoda > Insecta > Lepidoptera > Noctuidae > Mesoligia > Mesoligia furuncula. The sequence goes on from OU744793.1 coordinate 25,709,427, forward strand.
AACAGTTATGTGTCGAATTGGGTGGATTTTGAGGCAATGTTATGACCAAATTCAATAAAGTGTAATGTCCGATAACCGCGTCCACTACTTTTACGACTTAATAATGTGCCAATTACACATAAAACAAAATAAACTAAAAATGTTGACTTCAGCGCCATCTAGCGGGAAAATGTCCAAGAGCAGATCGTATGATGCTCCTTAAAGATTGCACTCGACTTTTCATTTCACGTTCACGGACAGACGGACTCATTCACTCGTCTATATTTAATTTAGTCTCTGGTCACCAAACTGGCAATTATTTCGAGCCCTGTACACAATGGTCGATGATGGTTTATCACTTCTCAGTGTGGCAAAACTAAAGAAACCAAATTAAAAATTCAATCACTAAAAAAATAAGTTGTTTTTTTTTAATGAGGGATTTTCTTTTTCTTTTTTTTTTTAACGCTTCCCTAGTCGCTGGATAGATGGCGCTGAACTTGGTAAGTTACTGCAAGGAAAGGAAGTCACATAATTTTTTTATTAATTCACTTGGATGTAATTTTGAGATCGTAAAACGAAAGCAAACGAAACTGTCACTCAACGAGCGTATATGACGTGACGCAATGTTTTTTTTTTCCAAGCGTTTTGATTTGACTTTGGCATCTAGTAACGTAGTCAGTTCAACGCCATCTTCAGGGTTCTTGGAAACTATGTTTTTTTTTTAATACTGAAAAGAAAACCTCTCATTGAAAGAAGTATTACTTACTTTCCTGTTTACTGTATCAAACAAATGGCACTAACCTCTCAAAAGCAGTATATTTCCTCAAAAGTTTATTTTTTTCTGGCCGTGGTGCTACTTTTGTGCGATTTGGTAGATAACGTGACGGTACTGCACTGTGCTTCAGTACTCGCTCAGAATTTTCTATTAAGAAAATTAACTAATAAGTCAATCACATTACTTAGTTAAACTTGTTAGTGCTAGAAGACTAATATTTTATTATAGTTCTGTTTCGTCCAAGTAGGTAGTCCAAAACTTTCTTTAATTAATTGATCCATAAAACAGTTATCTCAAATTCATTTGCATACATACTTGACTGAATAAAATCTAGCTTCGTAAAATGTAGGCTGCAGGCAACCATGTTCTTAACATATTGATAGCTGACCCTGAGAGCTTCGGCCCATTCATTTCTAACTGCTGAGTTATTGGGACATGGATGTAGAGAAATTTCATTGCTGGGTCTTGTGTTGCAATGTGGTACTGAACATCTACGATTTAACCTGCAAAAGAATACCAGTTTGATTATAAGAAGAAATTTCGACTGAGGGTGCATTTCCACCATTTTTATTCATAAATAGGTGAGCCGACACAGACTTCATCCTGTCCAAAGGGAATCACCAGTTTCGGCTAAGCGTGGACAAGATGCCCGGTAAAAATTATTTTTACTAAACAACATTCTTTATTCTAAATAAAATATTTTTGCACATCACATAGTAGCCAGGTATACGAACAAAAAGTCGAAATAAAGAGTATTTAAATTGTATTGTATTAAAAAAGCATAGCCATGTTTGACGCAGTGTTACCAGCACGGAAATAAAACATCAATTTCAGTCTGTAATCGATTAGATAATCAATTATGGCAAAAAAAGTGTTTGTATGCAAAACCGGTCAATATTGTATGAGAAGATTATACTCATTTACATTGTTTTAAAATAAAACAATCGAAAACGTTATTAGTATTGTAACATATTTTTTTTGGATTAGATCGGTTCTATAAATCGATAATCGATTCAGTCAGATTTTTTTCCTGGCAACTCCTACTGTATCGCTTATAGAGATGATCGATCCTGTTGCTTTGCATCGATATTCTGCTTCGCAATGGCTCATTTCGATCCGAGTATCGATATAAAATCGCTTTTAATTAATATTTGTTAATATGTTCGCCTTTAATTCCATTCAATTTCTTACAAACAGACTGACAGACAAACAAAGCCGAATCCCGATTTTGCCCGAGCTATTTTGCCAATGTCAGTTGTAATTGAGAAGTGTGTTTTTGGAAAATAACGGCCTGCCTTAATAGTATTTTTCCAAAGATTTTAATTTTTTCTCATTTAACTTTCACAACAACCTTTATCAATTTAGTGTAATGGATCGTATATATAGTTGAATCGATGTGAAAATCAATCGAGTCCTGTTTTACCGACCCACTTGAGTATCGATTCATATTGAACATCTCTAACGTCAAGTGAAATGACATCTGACAACTGTAACAATCAGGGTTGCCAGAATGTTACTTTTGTAACATTTTACGTTACTTTTGGCCCTGTTATGTTACTTCCATGTTACACGACGCAAGATGTTACTTTTACGTTACATTTCGTACTTGAAAAATATTTCAAATTTTAAAAACGACAGTACCAGACCCATACGGGTTGCAGACCAAGAGCTAAGCTAAGTTAGTCTAGCTTAGTGATGCTTTTGGTATAGCGCGCTTGTAATGTTTTCTTATAACAACTATTTAGTACCTATATTAACAAATGATTTAATGACTTTATGATTTAGCTAGCATAGCTGAGGTAATTATTAATACTTCTACTTCTTAAACAAGGCTTGCCAACATTAACGCGGGTTGCCGACCAAGAGCTAAGCTAAGTTAGTCTAGCTTAGCTCGCATAGCTGGTGTAGTTTTTCGTACTTGTGTGCAGACCGCAAACTATGCCACATGTATGAAGAACTGGCTCAACTATGCGAGCTAAACTAAACTTACTTAGCTTAGCTCTTGGTCTGCAACTCGCATAACCGGCGACACTCGAGCTATACATTTCTAGTTTTAACAGAACTCGCATTGTATAGGTTTTTCGTACAATCGAAGTTAGCTGTTACTGGTTATGTATAGCTTGATGTGTAGCCATGCGTACTCGTACCGATGATTTTATCTTTTTCGCCGTTTCGCGCACTTGCAGAACGAGTATATTCTAATTGAAAGTATATTCTGGGCTCTAAGTTCTATGTGGTGATTATTAAATATATTACAGACTAAGAAATAATTGGATATTTTATTTTAAAATGTATTTTTTTCAGCCGATCCAAAATCTTGGTACAAAGAAGAAAAAATGTTTTTTGAGCCATTTAAACAAAATTAAATATCTTCTTAAAAAAAATAAAATGTTACTTTTGTCCTCAAAATGTTACTTTTTGACATAAGTTAAGTTACTTTTGACAAAAGGGCACTGGTAACACTGGTAACAATGCAAAAACCATTCGCTTTGTTTTCGTGCACTGTGGATTGTGGATGTTGTTCTGTTTTCTCGCTGCTTCGAACGTTTGGTTTTCTTATCATTGACTCCGATACCGCTCCTCACGATGACCCGGCCCTGCCCTTGGACACTGAATTTGCACCTCACGTTGAACCTGGCGCTATTATGGACTTCGAACCGGCTTTAAATGACAACCACGGCACGAACTTTGACTCCTCTGCTACACGTAATTCGAATGAGAATGAGGAACCAATGCGATGTGTTAATTGTGGCTTTGATGTAATGCATCGCAGAAGACACACTTTGCAGCTTATTGAAGTGTTATCAATAATCCGGCAATGGACTGCAATAAGTTTTATTTTAACCACCCTAATACAACCCTATAATGTGTAAATAATCAGATTATATCAAAATACTACTGGCAAATAATATATTATAGAAAAGAATAAGCTTATTACAAAGATTTTACCCGGCAAGGTTCCAATTTTTCACATGCCAGTTGAAGCATATTCTTGCATCTTGCTACAACTTTATTATAATATTTGCTTTCCTATAGATAAGTAATTTTTGAAATGCAAGTTATTTATTAATAAATATCTTGTCCACGCTTAGCCAGATCACCCTAACAAAGTGAGCAATTCCCTTTCAATCATTCTTTCGAAAATCCCAAAAATGGATGTCCAGTTTTTCCCGAAAATCGTTTCCAATTCAATATTTCCATAAAAAATAGCCAATCAGTTTAGCCTTTCTCAAGTGAAGCGCTTACAATTACCGGCACGTAACTTGGCAAGAGATTTTCGTAGTGGGGGAAGTTCGCGCATATAAAAATGTATGAAATTGTGCGTGCGCAAACTTCCCCCACTACAAAAACTCTTGCCAAGTTACGTGCCGGCAACTATACTGACGAACAGCATTTCATATGTATTTATTTATAAAGATTCCAGTTCTCAATAATTACTATAAATGAAGTCTTAATTACTCGAAATCAGTACTTACAAGTAAGCTTTTCTGTTCTTTAATCTCATCGATCTATTTCTGAGCGCGATATTAATTTCTGAAGAATTACTTTCTTCACTTTTTTGCGCATTTTGAGGTGAAACTGCATTACTCTTCAAATCATTATTCTTCTTTGAAGGACCTTTAAAAGGAATATAAATTTTAAGTAACATATTAAATATTTTATAACATAGGCTGCAGTAGGTATTTGGCAGAAATAAATCAATCATCATCAAGGGTGTTCAAATTGTATTATTTATTTATCAAAAGTTTTTGAATCCATAGTTTTTTGAACCCTGAAATAGTAAAAAGAAATTTTACACAATTTAAATCTAAAAAGAGTCAACAATATTGTTGTTAAAAACTGAAAGCTCATAATAGGTGGCAGCACTGTTGAGTGTTCTTTGACCACCATTGTGTATGTGTTCGCTGTTGTTGTTGTTGTTATAATGCAGGGTAAAAATGTATGCAATTTGGAATGTAGCACTTAAAATTCGAACACAGGATAAAGGAAACGTCTACCACTGGTAAAAAACCAGCTTTAGCTTTATAATGATGGTTGTTTTGTGTTTGTTTACTTAAGTTCTTCTTTTGTTGAAAACGGGATGTATACGACACGGAAAACCTGCTCGGAGTTGAAAACATAGAGGGTACAGCTGTCTTCTTCAGGATTTTATTCGTATTTGGACTACCTAAAACAGACAGAAAGGGTCAATTAAAGTGGCAAAGATTAATAGTACATTACCATACCTGTGACTAAGAGCTATTACGCACTGTCGACTCGGCGACCAAAAACATAGGCATCATCCGGCGACCAAGTGCGTAAACCCCTATTTAAACTATAGTAAGTCACAGTCGCCGTCGACCAAGTCGCCAGTGCGTAATAAATAGCTCATAAGTAGTCCATTATTGCACGGCGTGAAATTAGCTCCCGAGAGTAGCGCAGGCGCTTACGTCGTGCTATAGTAGACTACTAAGTCAGACGTATTGTATACTATTTTATAGCTTGTGTGACCTGAATCCACACTTAAGTCTCGCTTTTTTTGTGTAAAAGTGGACTTCTTAAGTTACAGAAAAGCATGACTTAATTGCAGGTTTAGGTCACACAGTGCTATAAATTACAATAAGCAGTGTAGGATGTGCGATAGTTACTTAGCTCAAACATAAACATACATAATGCACTTACATAAACTAACACAAGTGTCTGTAATATAAACAAATTTAGTTCTGTTTCATGAAAAGGATCCTCACCTGTATACGCATTAAACTGACGATAGTCTTCAGGTTTAAAATGGTCAGCACATAATCTCGACCATGATTCGGGTGTCCAATTTTTTCTTTTGACAGCTTTCAGCCACAGTTCTCGTCTTTTCACATCTTTCGGAAAAGGATGGGTGCCTTGATTTTTACAGCCAACCACTGCGCAACGGGCCATATTATTTGATTATTCAAAGAAGTTTGTTTACAAAAAAATGTGTAATGTAATAAAACCGACTAGATATAGTTGAATAGTGACCCATACACTTAAACAGTAATGACTTCTTTGGACACAAACTCCATGTTGAACACTCATCAGTGGTATAGATTATACTAATAGACCGTAGTAACACCTAAAGTGAGCAAGAGACAGATTTTATCACCATACAGTCAACTGTGTACCAGTGGCAACCAGTGGTTTGTTCAGTTCATGAAAAACATTGATGTATCCGTCAGATAATTTATAAATTCACAATAAATAAATTCATTGACTGGCTAAATTCAGAATTTTCATGGCCATTCAAATTTTCACTGGTTAAAGCATGGCTTCTTTATTATATGAGTTTTATAATGACTCCAAACCAGTATTCTATTTCTATCTTATAAAACTGGTAGATTTTTGTGTGCTAATCATAAACACTGAGATTGCCCTTGTTTTACTTTTGAATTAGTTGTTGTGGACTAAATAATATATTATTATCACTTTTTTATGTTACAACTTTCTTCTGTCTTCTATAAAATCGACACTTGTCATCTAGCATTAGTTACTTCCGTGCTCACAGTTTGTTTTTAATTGTGGAAGGTTATAAGTACTTAGTTTCCTTCTTTCTACTTCAGCATGTTCTGTTCCTCTTCTTTCTTTAGGTTTAAAATGTTTCGTTTTGAACCAGGTGAACACTAAAGGTACCACACCTTTCCATAAAACGCGTCTGGTATTTTTTAGCCCTGAGAGCAAAACAACATTTTAGGTTATATTTTTCGTACGAAATGAAACTATATTTACCGAATTAATTCAATATTGTCTAATGACTAACCTGAGTATGTTCCAATTTCACAAAAATCTTCAGGTTTAAAGTTGTCTGTACATATTTTTGAGTGTTTTTTACTCGACACCGTGTTGCTGTTTCCCACAATTTAACAGTTTTCTCGTCACGAGGAAACGAATGGTTTGCCTTATTTGAACATCCGAAGACGCCACAGTAATGCATTAATGTACAGGTTTACTCAAATACACTCACGACAGAAAAATATGTGGAAAGTTGTTAAATCGTTTTTATCGGTGTTGAACTTTTAACACAATGACACAACGTTTGTTTACTACTTTCAGCTGTCCTTTCAGTGTTGCCAACTAGCCGGTGTCAGGCAGGTATACCTTTTACCCACTGACCTATATTATACAAATACGCTGGAGTTCATACTAAATTACTAACCGTTAGGGTATTTATATTCTGTGATTACTAATTGATAATTCAATGAAGATATATTTTGATATTCGCCATTTTGGCGCTGATAGCAACGTGAGAGTCCATGGAACTAATATTAGAGATGGGACATATCCTTCGATAAAAAAATACTTTTATGAAATTTATCGATCGTTAAAACCACTGAGAGTAATTATTTATTACTTAAGAGAAAAAAAAACGAATGACTCCCAGTTATTTTTATGCTTCATTTTTAAGTAATAGAATAATTGCTGTAAAGGTTAACTGAAAATTCATTAGGGTGCGGTCAGATCGCAAGCTATAAACTAGTGGATAGTGTCCTAGTAAAGTTACAGCGCATGACGGTCAGATCAGTGAGCTTTAAATATGAGGATAGGCTTAAATTAAAATTTAGCCTAAAAACTAGTATAGTTGAGCGAATATCTATCGCTCAACTAAAGCCCAGCCGAGCTGGGGTCACATTAGTTCGCAATGTGAACTAAAAACGATTGAGCTATTATGTTGTAATTTCGCTCTAACCTAGTAAATCAAATGGCAGTTGTATTCTTCGTGAGCTATATTGTTTTAAATGTATGTAATAGCCATAGTAATGTTACACGGTTCCCTTTTGGTGACCAATTTGGATGAATTGAACCTTGTAAACAAAAAAGTTAACCATTCAACTAACAACGTCCATACAAATTCAATCAAATTCACTTAATATTAATGACAAAAGTGAACCGTGTTACATGTAGTCATTGCTAGCGGGAAAGAGAGGGATTTCATTTTCATTATTGGGTTTTTGGATAGCGTGTGATATTACTAGCGGGAAGGAGAGGGATTCCATTTTCATTATTGGGTATTTGGTTAGCGTGTATAATATAGGCAAAAAACAAAATAATTAGACGTTATAAAAAATTCCGTTTTTTGTCACTAGTTATATAAAGCGAGTAATTTTTTGTAGCAGCGTACAGTCTAATATATTTAGTGGTAATTTGTTTTACAAAAATAATATGAACATGGCTTGTAAAATTATCCGGATGTAAAGTTTCCTTAAAATGGTCCTCTAAATCTGGAAACAAATTTCCGGTAGTATTTACAATATCTCGTAGTACTTTTGTAGTTAATACTGCTGGAAAATTTCCCTCGATTGGAGGTTTACCATTATTATTTTTACAAGATTGGCGGAATAATGACTCTACCAATAAATAAAAGAATGTGTACCATACTTGTAGAAGGTAAAGTTAAACCTCCTCTTGTTTTCTGAATTATTAATGAGTGCTACCACTTCTACGATTCAAAACTACGTCTTGTGATACGGATTCGCAAGCTACTAAGCAATCATCACATTTAAAAATTTTACAAATAGCTTTTAATAATATAATAATAAGTTGTATTCACTGAAAATATTCCATTATAATATTGATTCTGACTTACAAAAATATAAAGTACAGGACAAGTACAATACGGTTTTAATATTAGAAATAAATATTTTTTACCTGACTTAGTAATCACAGAATCAGACATTAACATGTTTAAATACTCACCAACAAAAATTGTAGGGACACTGCCATTTAGCAAAGAGGTACGTGCAGCGTGTTTAACGAAACAATCCTGAGTGAAATGTTTACTACAGAGATGATTATAATTAGATTTAGGACTCCAACTATGCATTACCATGTTTTTCAGCCATAACAGCCTAGTTGAGTCGGTTGGAAATCTGAAATTAAGTATTTAATTAAAGTAAAAATGACTAAAGTATACAATACATTGTAGATGGCAAGTTTTATTTCGATGTTAGGTATTTACTTCGGAAACAAGTTAACATTAAGTACATAATATATAATATTTATTTTTTTAATTAGAAATTAGTATTTGCTAATTTGTTTTAGCTATAGAAATTACATTTCAACTACCGGGCATATCTACTTCTTTCATATATCTATGGTTTTAGCTAATCAAATTGCAGAAAGGAGAATGCCGTCAAATATAGGGCTCCCTGTATCAAACGAAAAATCCGCTGTCACAACCAAACCTAATGTATTTGGCGGAGAATTTAATGCCCTTCCTACATTGCTAACTATTTTTCACATCATCATCACATCATTTCAGCCGAAAGACGTTCACTGCTGAACATAGGCCTCCCCCAAGCACTTCCACTTCGACCGGTTCTGGGCTTATCGCATCCAACGCATTTTTTACGTGGATTCCCGCAATTCGTATTTTTTTGCCATTTACCTACTTAATATTTTGAGGTTGCGTTCGAGAAAATGACGAATGAACGATGACAATGAATGATGGAGGCATCGCTAAGAATTATCACACAAAGACTACGTTATGGTAAAGAACCTGAACGTTTTCGTTAATAAGGATTTTAATTATATTTCAATAGTTCAGATGAAACCAATATTGAAAGTAACGTCAACAGTGACGGCGCAACAGAACAAAGATTCAATACGTCACAATAAAAGAGGATTTTTTTTTTAATCGGGTCTTTCTTTAGATGCTTAAAACGTATTCCAAAATAATAATTTAAATTAATACCACACAACGCGTGACCTGAAGATTTTTGACACACATAAAAATATACCTAATATTATAGTAAATCAGTGTCGGTAGGTACTTTAAATTATTTTCTTCATTTAAATGTTTGTTGGCAGGTACTTTCATTTTTTACGTTGTAGCAACATTCGTACAAAAGTAAATAAAAATACTTTTATTTCTCATTTCCGAAATCCGGGAATGTTTTACATAACAAAAACGTAAATCTAATTTTAAAAATGGGAGTAATTTTATGAACTACATTTGGTTGTAACACGCTCCCTCGAAAGTTGGTACGGTCCCACAACATTCTCCTTTCTGGCGACAGTAAATTTCTATTTGAAAGACGTAAATTTAAAATTACTCACTGTCTGAAGAAAATTATCGACACATTATCGACATGGAATATTCACAACCCTATTCAAATGATTGTGTTCAATCAATGTATTATGAGAAAACTGAGCTCTAATTAAACTTAAATGTGATGTTATATTATTATGAACACACATTCTAAATATAAAATAGTAATAAGTATAATTATTGCTCACACAAGCAATTAAAACTTAATATATAGTCGTAAAATTCACTTACTTGTGGAAGGTTATTCCGCTGCCTTTTACATAGCGAGTTTTACAAAATGAGCATGATTTCATATTAAAAATGTTCTAAATATCACGTAGGTAGTCATAGAAGTATAAAAACGTCAGACGTCCACGCACGGCGTAGTAAACACAAAATACACAATGAAAAGTCGTCGAAAACAATGTGTCAATTTTAGTTTCTGAGGCGCTCGAGCGGGGGGGCCACTGTCTAAAACACAAGTACGCTGGACCACAGAACACACAGAGTACTTTTTGATGGACAGAAACAGAACATAATACTCCGAGAGAAGAACGACAATTTCATACAAATAAAAAGGTTACACGAGAGCACACTAGCGCTCCAGTGTATGTCATAAGAAACTCGTGAGGCGCGGGAATTATGAACAGAGAGACATACTACTATTTATTTTTAAGCACGATATACACGGTTTAAAACGGTGGTTTCAATCCTAAGTTTAAAACAGTGTAAGAGGTTTGAAACCAAATTTCGTATGACATTTAAACGTCCTTGGTAGAAAGGCCTGCGTTGCAAACCAGTGGCAGAAGAAAATGTTGGTTTTAAACCGTGTAGCAGGCATCTCGCAACAACAACAACTTCAAGGTCACCTTGGTTTGTAGACTGGTTTCAAACCGTGTATATCGTGCTTTAGTCTAATAGGTATAACCTACAACGAATTTTCATTTTGCAAACGATTATGCACTACATATTATAATATTGCATAATCCCTTGACAAAATGAAAAAACTGCAAAATGAAAATTCCTTGAAAACTGCAAAATGAAAATTCTCTGCAAAAGAAAACAAATACCTTAAACAAAGTAAATAAAAAACTTTGACTATGACCTTGTCATAGTCAAAGTTTTTTATTTGTTAAACATAGGATCATCTCTTGGAGTTATGGCACATTTTGCGCATTTCACATTTCCCTTTCTTGCCATTGTGGGAATACACAACACTTAAGGCGAAAGCGCCAGGGTAGCCCGCGAAATTAATTTTTTTTTTTACGTTTTTTGCAATTTGCTGACCAGCAAATTGCAAAAACCGTAAAAAAAAAAGTATTAAGTTGTACGATGATTAAAATATGATTCGCGGCCAAACAATTTTCGGCGAAAAGGCAGGATACCCCATTATTTGGTTATTTTGGTTATATACATCATTATTTGGTTTGTAAAGTTTTTTCTTCTAGACAGCATTTTGAAAGACGACCCACTGACCGAAACAACTGAAACACAAAATAAGGGTTCTAAGACGACCCACTGACCGTTTTAACTAGTCTCAATCGTTGTTATAAAATATTTTAATGAATATTAAAATCATCGCAGCTACCGAAAAGATGGGTATTTATTCTATCGGGCATGTGAGATCACTGATCTTGCTATCACTTTCTTTTGTACAGCGCTATCTCGTTTTTACAAAATTTGCCACTGTTGGCATTGGCAGCTATGAAAGCTAACTCCCCTAGGATAGATTAACACTAATACCTTCAGCGGGCGCTGGACTAGAATATACTATAAGAAATGACAGTTGTTTTTTGTGCTGGATTCACAGACTACAATTTAATACAGGGATTCAAACGCTCAAGCAACTCAGGAACTAAAATTGACACACTGTTTCAAATGGTCGTCGTGTTGTTTAAGGCCGCATTCCGAATTAGCTATAATCGCTCACAGCACTCACATCATCTCACTGCGTTCCGATTTAGATATTATTACGATTATGACAGCTGACAGCTGTCAACAATTCGGAATGCTCGTGAACGCGCTCACGGTGCTTACTCAATGTCAAAACGATATTAATACAGTACTACTTTGTATAAACACCACATTTCTTCTTCAGTTCTTCTTTGTTTAGGTAGCGACTGTCAGCCAGAAGCACAATTTCGAAAATGCCACATTAGTTTAATTTAGAGTTGGGATGCAACTCAAAACAAAACACACACTGACACATCCTCACACACACTGTCATTATTGACTGCGGTCACGCTGATTAGTTGGAAGCAGGCGGGACCCATTTGAATTTGAAAATATAATAAAAATGATATGTGGCCCGCCTTCTTCCAACTTTTATTTAATTTAAAATGGGCTTGTTTTTAGCTTTTCAGTTTTTTACCGCAGTCGGGTTTTTTATTTTTTAAATAACTTTTTTTTTATTTCCATCTTTTTAGTTTACAAGATAATTGTGAAAGATTTCACAGACGATTTAGTTCTTGGTACGTGTTTTTTACGATTTTTCACTTCGAGTTACTTTTAACCGTATAAGTTGTATATATTTTTGTAATCACCTTCTAAATCCCTTTATTTTGATACCCCACTCGATAGGTTTTGAGAAAAAAAAAAATTTTAAAGACATAATATTGCGCAAAAAATTGGCCATTTTTTTTTTTCAATTTTGATATACTTAGTGTCACTCTCACAATTAACCTTTTGAGCGCTTGGCTAAATATCAATTGCCGTGCCCCTAGTGCGCGGCTACAAATCTATAAAATAATCCCTACAATAAATAAGGAGGAGGAGCAATCGTTGAATAGAACGAAAAAATCATGCATGTTCTCTGTCGCAGAAATACGACCAAGCGGTAGGGGCACGGAAATGTGTGTCGCATAAATGCGACACAAGCGGTCAAAAGGTTAAGACGAATCTAACGGCACCTCTCAAGCTGAAATCGATCAAGCCGTTTAGGGTACAGAGGGTGCCCAAGAAATATACATACATACATACATTCACTCGAAAAACATAACCCTCCTTCTGACGCAGTCGGGTAAAAAACGCAAGTGCGTTCGCTTGCATTGATCATTTCGTGATGCAAAATAATACTACTAAGTAGGTACTAAGTGCGGGTAAACCAAAGTGTGGCCTAGCACCTAAATGAACGTGTCAAAACTTGAAAACAGATTAATACCCCACGTTAGGCAGGTGAAAACTAATGTGTTGATAAAGGGCGAGGAATTGAATCCTGAAGACAATACAGTATTCTTGGGCATAACTTTGGATGCTAAGCTTCAGTGGGGTCCACATATAGATAAATTATCCAAAAAGCTTAGTTCCGCAGCATACGCTGTTAGAAAAATTCGTAATTTAACTGATATAGAGACTGCCCGTTTAGTGTACTTTAGCTATTTTCATAGTGTAATGTCGTACGGTATTCTATTGTGGGGAAATGCCGCCGATATTCAGACTATCTTTGTTTTGCAGAAGCGAGCTGTTCGATCAATTTATAAATTAAGTCCGAGACACTCTCTCAGAGACAAATTTAAAGAGATTAATGTAATGACTGTGCCTTCTCAGTATATTTATGAAAATCTTTTATATGCCCATAAAAACATTTTTTTTTTTTTAAATACAGTGATATCCATAATATAAATACTAGAAATAAACACAAATTTGTTGTACCTACAACAAGGCTCAAGAAAATAGGTGGGTCGTTCAGATGCCAATGTATACGTTTTTATAATAAACTACCAAGCCAAGTTCAAGATCTAAGCCTTAATAAATTCAAATCATTCATTAAACTTAAGTTGTGCCAGAAAGCCTTTTATACCGTTAAAGATTATATTGAGGACAAAAAGGCTTGGGATTGAGCTGCTTCCAATTTCTGCATTTTGAATGTTTTTTTATATATTTTTTTTTATATACACAGTGACATTATTATTATTATTTTAAATTTTTATTTATAAACATTGACATTTGCTTACTTTGTAAAGTATTATTTATTTTATTTATTGTGAATGTGAAGACGATGTGGGTCATTTTATTAATTTTATCTCTGTTCTGTTAGTTTTATTTCTTGATCTTTGTCTGGCAGTTTGAGTAACTTATGTGGCCTACCCAAATGTCCTTTCTTTGGTATTGTTCGTCGAATCGTTGAGCTCCTTAAGTTTTGAGTTGAGCTGCACGATTTCTGACAAATGCGTGCACTGACTGGACAGGTCCTCTCAATCTGTGTGGTTCTTTCCTCAAAAGACCATCTCAGACATCGATTTACATGGTCTTCATATAACCTGACCAAGATTATGTCTGGACTTTAAAAGAGACTGTGACCTCTGAGTTTGTTTCGGCCTTTCTTCTCAGAGTAGTCAGATAGGAAACGCCGACTTCATCTAGTTTTTAAAAAAAACATGTTTGACGTGTAAAAGTGTTTGTACAAACCTACTTACAAAATAAAATCATTTATCATTTATCAATAGCCCGGTCAAATTAGACCAAAAAATGGATGATAATTGGTAGGATTGTTCAAAACACTATTATAAATGAAATGTGAAAAGTCCTCATCGATCCGACACCTGGTAAAAAATTTACTCTGGGTCAAATGTCACAAAAACAGTTTTTTTTGCGATTTTCAGCAAAACGGTAACTTTTATCAAAACGGTAAAATTAGCCCAGACAAAAATTGTAGATCAGAATTATCTATAAAAAATGTCTAAATACTTTTTTTCCTATGAGCCACCGTTTTTAAGGTATAACGATTCAAAAAGTTGAAAGAGTTGTAATCGTCATAATATGTATAAGATAAGATGTTCTCAACAGACCAGGAGACTTCAGCTTCTGGAGAGAGGTGGGCTGGTTAGAATAACCACCGACAGCCACCATGGCCCACGCACATTGGTCCATTGAAGGATTAAGTGTGGAAACCAAACCCATAACATAGAGGTATGTTAGTATAACCTATTAGGTTATACTAACATACCTCTATGTTATGGGTTTGGTACAATTTATTGTTTGTTTATACTGACTTCAAAAAAAGGAGGTTATCAATTCGACACGTATGTATGTAATATTATTGGAATTGCATGATTTTCACATATGACAATCTATTAGGGCTTCCAAACAAAAATACAAAATTTTATAGACGTGTGTATGTATGTATGGAATGTTTGTCCCCGCATTTCACCGCAACTATTAATCGGATCGTGACCATTTTGTTTTATTGGCTAACATTTACTTCAACTTAGGGAACAGTACAACTTTTATCAAAATCGATTCAGTAATTTGCAAGATATTACGTGTAAGTGTGACGGCCTAGCTTATTGATACGAGCTACGGGTGTAGTGTCAAAGGGAAAACATCTCAAAACGTTGGTCAAATTCTAGTGCAATATTTACAGCAAAACTATTACCTACCTACTTATTACAAACAAATATTCCAGTTTTTAGTTAAAACTAAAAATTATGATATAAAAAACTGGCCAAGTGCGAGTCGGACTCGCAAACGAAGGGTTCCGTACCACAAGGCAAAAACGCCGAAAAAAACATGTTTGTTGTATGGGAGCCCCCCTTAAATATTTATTTTATTTTAATTTTGTTATTTATTATTAAAGTTAAAATACAACTGAGATTTTGTGAATATTTCAAGTGCCTACCTGTTGCCATTTTTGATATCGAGCAAAAAAGGGCAAAAAAATCGCGTTTGTTGTATGGGAGCCCCCCTTAAATATTTATTTTATTTTGTTTTTAGTATTTGTTGTTATAGCGGCAACAGAAATACATCATGTGTGAAAATTTCAACTGTCTAGCTATCGCGGTTCTTGAGATACAGCCTGGTGACAGACAGACAGACAGACGGACTGACGGACAGACAGCGAAGTCTTAGTAATAGGGTCCCGTTTTTACCCTTTGGGTACGGAACCCTAAAAATTAATACTTAAAAAAAAAAAAAATATTAATTATTATAAAATTATAATATTAATATTAAAAAAAATAATTAAACCAACTTCAAAAAGAAATTAAATCAAAATTATGAAATAACTTTAACTTCGGAAGTAGGTGGCAATAAACTAAAACTAAAATACAGATCCCAAGACACCGCCTTCCGAAATTAAAGTTATTTAATAATTTTGAGTTCCTTTCTTTTTTAAATTACTTTTTTTTTGGTAAAAAAGTCTGGTGGTCCGTGGTGGTGATTGTGTTGCAACTTTGACAGTTTTGAACCAGCACCAGCGATTATCGGTATCCGTCTGCAATGCGGCTGAAACATCAATCAATCATCGACTCACTCGATGACATTAATGACAAAGCTATTATCAATGCCGTAGCTAAAAAGACGCGAGCGCGCAAAATATAAAATTAATTCGTTAAAAAAAATGCCCATGAAGATAACAAACGCGAGCGATAACCACGTAATCAAATTCCGGGTTGTCACTATATGAGGAAATAAGTATTTATTATATAGGTACTAGCTGACCCGGCAAACGTTGTTTTGCTATAGGTACCTATAAATTATTTCTAGCTGCCCGGCACTACTTCGTTCGCGTGGTGTCCTACCCCTTACCCTACCCTACCCCTACCCTACTTCTACCATACTTAAACCTACTCCTACCCTACTCCAACCCTTCTCCTAACCTACTCCTACACTACTCCTACCCTACACCTATAAGTAAATAAAAGTATTTAAAAAAAAAAGTATCCTATGTCCGTCTCCTGGTTCTAAGCTACCTCCACGCCAATTTTCAGCCAAATCGGTTCAGCCGTTCTTGAGATAGAAATAGTGTAACTAAAACGACTTTCTTTTATATAATTCAATGCTGCTTTACTTAAAATAAATGTTTCATCCGATTGCTAGGATTCTTTATTATGTTACGCACACCACCGCAAAGGTACCGGGAACAAAGTCGCGGGCAACAGCTAGAAATAAATAAAATTAAAGACTCCGCCCGCTTTAAATTGAGGTTGTCCTAAGTCCTAACTACAGGCCAGAAGTTTGACAGGTGTGAATAGTGTCGCGGTATCACTCAGAGGGGCAATTCTCGTAATTTTAAGAACGTTCTCAATCTGATCTGTCTAATTATGTCAAAAATACTTCTTTCCCTGCATTATTGACAAGTTTTGACATTTGTTTGTCGCCGAGACTGCAACTAGATTTTGAACGTTTTAAATTAGTAGAATTGGCCTTCGGTTTTAAAGCATCTCACTGTCTCAATAAATTGTTGGTAGTGTATAAATGGTGGTTTTAATAAATTCCAAATATATTACTTTAAGCTTTAGGTCAGTAGGTCGTCTTATTTAAATGTCGACTTATTTATGGACGACCTGAAAATCGCAAATATTTTTTTGTGAAGTTCCTAACGTGACATGACAGATGTAATGTCAAATTTCAAAAAACGCAAACACAAAAGACTTAAATGTCAGATTAGTATCTGGGATTAAAAAACGAACTTTAGTTATCTTTCATTTTTATGATAAATTATACCGACTAATATTCGAAGCGTAATCTTACCCGTATACGCAGAAAGAAACTCCTACATAATCAGATTCTATGAAGTGTGCACGGCATAATCTGATTGTGTTGGTCACATGCATACCTACTTACCGCATATTAATTTTATTTTCCAATAAACAAATACGAAACACTGCAATTTATGAGCTACTGACAGATATTGGCCGTGTCGCAAACAAGACACCTAGCGGTAGAACCACAACAAGGATAATAATTTTGATAATACAGGAAAAGTTTTTAACCAGTGCGCAAATTTTTTTTGGTGGCTCAGTGTAAGCAATAGAACACATTTCCATTTTTAGTTTATGACTTTTTTTTTTTCATTTTTCCACTTTGTCCCAATTTGAAATAAGCAAGACATGGATATAATTTAATAGTAATACTATGAATGAGCATGAATGAAAACGCGAAGGCCGCCGGCCGCTGGACCTCGCCCAGCGCACGAGACGGGGGTGCGGGGGCATGCGGCGCGGCGCCGGCGTTTGATAAACAAAACGCATGCACATGCAGTACGTCACTTGCGGAAGCGGAGGTCGGATGTCCCTTCGCCGTCCCTGCGCGCGTGCCGCGTACTAGACTAGCGTAGTGACAATGTCTCATTTTACTCACCGCGAGTATTATGAAATGGTGCGAGTGTATTTGTTAAGCAATAAAAATTTACGAGCAGCACGAAGAAGATACGAAAGGGAGAGCGTACCTCGTATGCGAGCCCAAGGGATCCTCAATCCCACGGTCCCTAATGAGAGGACAATTTTAGCAGCAAACCAAGGTGTATGAAACAAGTGGGTCAGTGGGTCGTCTTCCTAGATGACTTGAAAGAAAAAATAATTAACGCTTTCAATGAAGTAAAAAGTGGTGTTAGTGTCCTAAACAAACTAAATGCTTACTTATTTAAACGTGCACGTTTATGCCTTGAAAAAGGAGGAGGTCACTTCGAACAATACCTAAAATTATTGTGATTAATAAAATGTAGAGGTAAGAAGAAATTATAAACAATCTTAGTGTCTTAGGTTCTCTTTGATTAGACATTGACGCAAATTGTATCATGTCGTACCTATCATACCTAAATGTTTTATTTTGAATGGACTAAAACGTATTACTTTCTTACTTATTATGATTCATTTTCTGCATTTTGATGGTCCTAAGCCCATGAAAGTATGAAGGATAAATTGGAATTTACGAAAAATTACGTTTGCAAATAACTTTACACAGTCTAAACTTAAAAAATTGTAGCGCTAAACTGGGGTCAATAATCCGCCGTCGCATAGAGCGAGCGCGCGTGAGTAGGTACTTCGATAGCAGCTGGCGCGTCAGGCGACCGGTCGACGCGCGGCGTGAATCGGGCGACCGGTCGACGGACTGGCATGCGACGTCCATAAAATAAATTTCTGAGTAAACAAGTCTCGTAAGCGTTAACTTAATTTTTTACTATTGAAACATATCAAAACAAAAAATACGTGTTTATTAAAATATATTCAAGTTTATTATGTCAAAATTTGCGCACTGGTTAAAAACTTTTCCTGTATACAGCGACTTTTTTTTAAAGGTTCGTAACCTAAAGCGCGGTCACTGTCGGACTGCATAGAAAATAAAGAGAAGCGCGATGACACAACGCTGGTAATTTATTGCAAAGTATGAAGCAATTATTTAATTACAAAAAATCTATTGTTTGGACGAAAAAATTAAAACACTAGTATTTTAGTATCTTGCTTGTAGAATAATCTGACAAAAAATTTAGGTGATTGCATGTATATTAGATGTTATAAATTGTAAATGAAAGTTTTTAGAGGTAAGTATCTTCATTATTTTTTTCTATTGTAGGTGTCAAATTAGTTGTATTATGTTTGCAACACATTATCTACCCAGCATATATCCTGAAGAATATCATTTTTTTTTTACTGTAGTCGATCATATACTTTTATTGTTTCTAAAACTTGCGTTTTTTGTGTTTAGGTCCTGTAAGCCCCTTAATGATCACGAGGGGCCCGTGGCTAAATAATAACAGCCGCACAGGTCGATCGATCAGGTTAACCTACGTTTGCCGCGGTTGGTCTGTGGATGGGTGACCATCTTTACATACCAGGCCTCTCCGTGCCTTGGAAAGCACGTTAAGCTGTTGGTCCCGGCTGTCATTCGTGGATCTTTGACAGTCGTTACGGGTAGTCACAGTCAGTAGCCCGAAGTCTGACAACCAGTCTTACTAAGGGGTATCGTATTACCCAGTAACTGGGTTGTGGAGGTCAGATAGGCAGTCGCTCCATGTAAAATACTGGTATTCAGCTGCATCCGGTTAGACTGGAAGCCGACCCCAACATAGTTGGGAAAAGGCTAGGCAGATGAAGCCCCTTAATGGTCATTATATTTTTTTTTCTTTAAGATGATAGGCTGTCCTTTTTTTTAGTTTTTTAGCGGAAGCCAGCTACTCGGGAAAAAATGTCATTCGGCTTAACTAAAATAAAAAGGATGTTAAATATTACAAAAATGTTTTAAAGAAGTAGTGTTTTAAATACACCGTATAAATTCATCAGAACTAGCACGGATGCAAATAAGAATATTATATTTTATTTACTACCGTCTGAGATGTTTGAATTTTTCCACAAATTTTACAGCTATTTTTAAAAAAATCACAATTTACGAAATTACAATAATTACTGACACTTGACTTTCAGTCTATCCTGCATTCTATTATAGTCTGTGAGTCTATCAAAAAGTACTCTGTGCACTTGACTTCACTGACCTCTATAATACAAGTATGCTGGACTGCATACTACTTATCGATGACAGAATGAAGCCATTTGATTTTCACCATTTTGGCGCTGATAGCAACGTGAAGGGACCGTGGAACTAATATTAGAGATGGGTAAAAAATGGATAAAAAAATACTTTTATGAACTTTATCAATTGTTATAACCACTGAGAGTAATTTCTTACTTAAGAGAAAAATATTGGATCACTCCCAGTTATTTTTATGCTTCATTTTTAAGTAATAGAATAATAGCTCTGCAAAGGTTAAGGGGCTGGCGGAGCATGCGTAGTTCATACAAACCTAATACCAAAATAATTTGTAAATCAAACATATTCTTAATGTAGTGTGTATTTATTCCTGACTTAGTAATCGCAGAATCAGACTTATTAACATGTTTAAATACTCACCAAAAAAAATTGTAGGGACACTGCCATTTTTTAAACTGGTACGTGTAGCATGTTTAATGAAACAGTCCTCAGTGAAATGTTTACTACAAATAATATGATAATTAGATTTAGAACTCCAATCTCCCATTTTGATGTTTTTTATTATGTGTGTGGGAAATCTGAAATTAAATATTTAATTAAAGTAAAAATGACTAAAGTATACATTAGCTAATCAAATTGCAGAAAATGGCGACAGTAAATTTCTATTAATTTGAAAGACGTAATTTTAAATTACTTATTAACCGTCTGAAGAAAATTATCGACACATTATTTATCGACATGGAACATTTACAACCCTATTCATATTATTGTATTCAATATTTATGTGAAAACTGAGCCCTAATAACACTTAAATATGATGGGATATTTATGAAAACATTTATTCTAAATATAAGATAGCATTAAAAATGCTCACACAAGCAATCGAAACATTTATAATCATGAAAGTCACTTACTTGTGAAAGGTTAATCCGCTGCCTTTTTGACAGCGAGTTTTACAAAATACGCATGCCTTCATAATAAAAATGTTCCAAATATTACGTAGTAAACACAAAAAGCACAAAATACACAAATAAAGTAGTTTTTCGCGATTTAGACCTAAACAATCACAGACGCTTTGTAAACAACTCAACGTCCATTTGAAAGAACGTGTCAATTTTAGTTCCTGGGGGCTTCGAGCGGGGCGCTTTGAAATGGCACAAAAAACAACTGTCGTTTTGTAGAGTATCAGTGTGACTATCTTATAAATGGCAAATCTACCACAGACTGGGCAAAAATCTGCCACATTCTGCCACACTTGGCGCCAGAATTTCCAAAAATATGCCTTCATGGAAATGGAAAAAAATACACAACAAATTCAAAAATTCGAATTCAATGAAATTTCTTTAATCAAGAAAAATATTTAACAATTTTCTTATGCATTATTATACACTACTTACTCTACGTATCCGCATTTGCCTCCAACGAAAAGGTACGAGACCGCTGGTCATAGCGGTTATAGACATGTGTGCGTATAGTTTATGCTTGTGTTAGTTTTTTGTTTTGTGTGCGTGCGTAACAACGCGATCGAATTGCATTAGTGTATTATTGCGTTCCCTCGTCCCCCGCGATGAAAGTGACAGACTTATTTGCATAGATATTAGTACTCGTGGCGTCTCCGGTTGGTTTAATACTCAAAGTCTGCCACAGACAAAATTTAGGAGCGAAATCTGCCAAAATGGCAGAAATCTGCCACAAATGGTCACACTGTTAACAGTATCGATAATCCAGCGTACTTGTATTATAGAGGTCAGTGACTTGACTTACTTGAATGGTTAGAGTAAGAAAGCTATAGAGCATCGGGTAGCGTGGCCGCACATGAGACAAAAAACTAACTTAACTAACACAGGCTACATGAGTAGCTGCCTTGAAAAAACTGACACGCACTGAGAGACGGAAATAGTATAGCTTTATTATTTTCTGTTACTTATAATAACTCAATACTTTATCCCTTTGTTGTGGAAATGAAATGGAGATACCCGCCGTCTATACTTTTCTTTGTCTAAGCTTGAATGGCAATGTTGCTGTCATTATATTACTTTGATATTTTATGATGGCAATATTTGCAAATCGATCTTTTTGTACGACTTTCTAATAAAACCATTGAGATAGGAAAAACATGGAGGCCGCGTTATTCTATACATACATTTGCTTATACAAATATGAGTGAAATATGATTCAGAATACGAAATATCGTTTTGTCTCGTTCTTTCTAATAAGATAATCGTATTTCATAAAAGAGACAACAATATTTTAAGTTGTTGCTCATTTTGGCAACATTTTGACGTGACGTAGTACAATTGTAGGTAAGGTGCCGTATCAGCCATCTTTTGCGACAAGTTTCGTGGTAGTTTTGCTGTCAAATGGTTGTTTACTTTTTGTATTATTGAGATTTGCGAGAAATATACGAGGATTTTACCTTTTAAAACTGCATGCAAATGTTGGAAAACAACAATTCAACATGTCTGTGTGTTGTATTGTGAAGTGTGGTGCAAGAAAGAATGAAAATCAACCTCTAATGTCTTTGCAGAGGTTAATAGCCGGTATTCATGCAAAAATACATTTAATAATACACATTCGATGATACAGTTGTGACGCGATCATGAATTTATGGCTAAAGTATTGATATTTGGGTTCATTTCCGTATAATAGACCTTTTTAGTATATTTTGTTAATTCATTTGTTTGTTTACAATAATATGTCAAATGGAATAGGGTTGTACCGTTGCCGTTGCCGTAATAGTTTTCTCCGCTGAAACGTCATCGACATATTCTGCGATGTGAACATAAATAATTCTGTGTCTTATTCGGTCCGAGTGACCTTGCCAGGTCCGTCCTCTGGTTCACAGCACCGAAATTAAAATATTTTATTTCACATAAACCTACATGGCCACTTAGGAAACGTCAGTAGCTAGGTCATCATCATCATTTCAGCCGAAAGACGTCCACTGCAGGACATAGGCCTCTCCCAAAGGGGGGGGGGGGGGGGTTGCCATAATCGCCACGCTTGGCAGGTGGTTTGGTGATTGCAGTATAGTTTGGTGGTGAAATGCATAGAGAACGCTGCTGCCCATTCTCCGGTACGACCCTTAGTCGCCTTTTACGACACCCACGGGAAGTATGGGGTAGTGCTATTCTTGAAGTCCGGCACCACACAGACTGTGGAGTTTCTTGCCAGTGCAGTAGCTAGGTGCACGGTTTCAATTGGTTGCTTCCTATGGGGAAGAACTGGCAAGAAACTCCACAATTTTTACAATGTTTTCTAATTTGTTAAGTACCTGGTACAGATTTTAATAAATAAATAACTCGTTTTTTATTAAATTTATGGACTATCTGTTTCTCTCTTCTCGCCACTGCAGATTTATTACCGAAAAAACTCAGTGAAAGCTGAAGTGACGGTAACAGAGAGTTTTTACATTTGGTACGCTATCAGATGCATTTATAAGTAGGTATCTTATTATATTGCCATTTGTCTTCACAACTGGTTTGTACATAATACACATTGTTTGTACATAATACAGGTTTGTACATAACTATAATATTTTCTCTGAAAATTCTAACTCTAATAAAAGATTTTCTTTTTTGACATGTATACCTACCGATAAATAGTTCAGTAATTAACCATGAGTCTTTCGTTTCACGCATCACAAAAGATTATAAATAAAGTATTTTTGCACACTTTATTTTTATGCAGAACTATAAAGTTACCGAAAATAAAGTAACAAACGTTATTATAAAGTATTGTTGGCAACCGTAATTACAACTGACTTTAATTTAAGTAAGTTATTATGATCCAAACGTAATAACTAGTAAGACTCATATTTAGTATCGATACTCGATAATAGTAACACCTGTGTTCCTTGATTGACACAACCCTAGCAGTGGCAGCCATTTTATGCGACAAAACGAATTGTAGGTATGCACCCTTTTTTTGTAGGTATTTCCAGTCCATACTTTTTTATGTCAATGAATAAAACACAAAATAACTTGCAACAGAATGTAACTGTAAGATGTCAAATATCTGTCAAATCCAGTACATTGAATGTTTCCATATTTTACCAATTTCGTAATATTTTTGGGCTGTAGAATTTATTTTATTTTTTATTGCTGCACACTTAAAAACATAAATAAGCAACCGTAACCGCAAATTGACGGCTGATAATGGAGAAAAAAATTACGCATTTCAGACGAAAAAACCAACGTCACGCGTCAACGAAATCTCAAAATTCTTGTTGGCAACTTGGCAACACTGCTCTCAAAGCAAAGCAACCACTTCTTGAGTTTTCTTTTCTGCTGCATCTGAGAGGAACGAATAAAAAAAACGTTATCCTGGCTTATGTATCCTCAAAATATTTAGCCGGGATACCTAACGTTTTTTTAGGGATGAATGTTTGGTGGATGATTTTCTTCGTACACATTCTCATTACGAAGCCCTTATTACGACATCCATAAGTCGAACCCAGTCGAACGACTGTGAGTGAATTTCGCAGAGGTTCGACCAATGGATGGCATATTGTGTACCTACATGCAAATTGTTGTTAAAACTGGATCAAATAATAAACCTTGAACTTCTTTGGGACAAAGAAATTGAAGGTCGGAGCTGCAATAACGACGATGTAAGAGTACCTCTTATTATTATTAGTGGGGGCTCTACTAGGATGGGGCCCACCCGGGGCCATTGAAAGTTTTTATTACACCTGCACTAGTATTCGTTGTAATAACATGAAACAATTTAACTTACTTTTAGTTTTCGCCTTGATTACACTAGCCCGCCTTGTGGATTGTTGAATTTTACTGGGAAAAATCGATGGAACAGCTGTTTTCTTCAAATATCTATGAAATGGAGAAATCCCTAAAAGTAGTCAAGTGATTAGCAAAATAGGTAAGGTTGCGTCGGATAACATTTAAAAAAAAAATATACTAAGTAAAGAAAAAATACTAAATTTTTCCATACCTGTGGATAAACACACATCAACATAATCACTTGGCGTAAAATGATCATAACATAACCTCGAATGCTTAGATGCCTTAAAATTCTCTTTGTTCGTCGCTTTCTCCCACAATGATCGCAAGTAGGGGTCTTTGGGGAACGTGTGTGACCCCATATTGCGGCAACTTGCAGCTGAGCATCTTGGCATTGTAAATAAACAAGTGTTTTATCGGGAATTTTAAGTATGTTGACACTTAATACGGTCTCAACCGTTTACAACGCTACCAAGCGGCGAAATGAAATAGTTTGTGCGGTGGATCATTTAAAAATGATTGCCATACGTATTAACTAGTGATATAAGAACGAATATAGTGAGTGGAAACTGTCCAAACGACAGAAAACCGGATAAATCTTGAAGACCAGAACTCAAAAACCTAAATAAATAAATCAATGAAAGCACAGCAAAACGCCTTCTCTTTTTGATTCGCGAAAAAACATTTTTTTATTAAAACCACAGAGCACAACATTGAGCCCACTGACAAGATCATGTCTATTTTATAGTAATGTCAACCAAGAAAACAAACTGTCAATGTCAAATGTGCACATTGTTTTTGTGCAGTACATGTGATCATTGTGATCTTAGAAATATATTTTAACTTAAACTTATTGTAATTCTGTAATTACCATGGACGAAACTACGCCGACAGTTAGTTTAATATCATGTATGCACTTCGTACGTCGTGGCGTGGCTAAAGCAGTGCCG
This sequence comes from Mesoligia furuncula, assembly GCA_916614155.1. Taxonomy (NCBI): domain Eukaryota; kingdom Metazoa; phylum Arthropoda; class Insecta; order Lepidoptera; family Noctuidae; genus Mesoligia; species Mesoligia furuncula. Next base: position 25,735,107 of record OU744793.1, read on the forward strand.
GAAAAGGTATTTACAACGACTTTCAGATCCCACTTTCCCACTTGATAGATCGTAGCTATAGAATTATGTGTTTTATTTGTTTGATTACAGATAGAATTAACAGAAAAGGAGTTGGAGAAAATTATTAAACAAACAGCTGATGATTTACGGTGGGTTCTTGTTATAAATTCTTGCAGTAGGTACTATTGTGAAATTATTTGTAATACACGATGTTTGCAACTTTTAAAATGTTCTTTTTCGGTTATCTTTATAATATAGGTTGTAAATGTACACCGCTGTACTTAGACCTGCTGTAATCTGCCAAAATCCAACAAACTTGTGCATGTGATGAACCATCCTCATGCTATACACAGTTTTTTTATAAACAAATAAACTAACATAATGTTACAGAATAACGGAGGCAGGTGAAGATGAAAGCGATGAAGAAGGTGAAGCCAGTGCAGCTCCAAGAGACCCGCCTGCTGATCCTAACGATGAGTTCAACTTCGAGAAGTATGATGACGAAGATAATAGTAAGTTTATATTATTTAAATAGTACGAACTTGTATTTGTACAATATCAACATTAGTAGCAGAAGTAGCCTTAAAGTGCTAACATCCTTACATATTACATTACATATTGTTAGGGGTTTTAGAGCAAGCATATTATGCAAGGTATAGCTGAATAGGTGTGTTCCCTCTGGGCTCGTACCATAGACTCCTTTTGCTACTATTATATTATTTATATACTAAAATGTTATTATAAAACCAATATCTTTTGTTTGCAGTTAACCCTGTTGGTATTGGTACTGTGGCAACCCTGCCAAACTTAGGTGATCTAAGTGAAAATGTACAGATAAGGGTAAGCCATAACTATAATGAAAAACTGGCCAAGTGCGAGTCGGACTCGCACAAGAAGAGTTCCGTACCGCAAGGCAAAAACGCCGAAAAAAAACATGTTTGTTGTATGGGAGCCCCCCTTAAATATTAATTTTATGTTGTTTTTAGTATTTGTTGTTATAGCGGCAACAGAAATACATACTTTGTGAAAATTTCAACAGTCTAGCTATCGCAGTTCTTGAGATACAGCCTGGTGACAGACAGACAGACAGACGGACAGACAGCGAAGTCTTAGTAATAGGGTTCCGTTTTTACCCTTTGGGTACGGAACCCCAAAAATGTATGATACCAACCAGTGATAAATCTTTGAAAAAAAGTAGAACTGTCATTAAATTACATACAGAACTTTAATATTTATAGACAAATATCATAAATATCAAACTAATGTGTAACTGGATATACCTTAGTTATAAAAAAATAAACTGATGAACTTAACTGAATTTACAAAAAAAATATGAACTGACAACTAGGCTAGGCAGCATTGTTCCTGACCCTAGCCTGTTCCACAAGGAACAAAAAAAAACCGGGCAAGAGCGAGTCGGACTCGCTCACCGAGGGTTCCGTAACATCCGGGTTTATGCATAAGGTTTATGTTTATGAAATTGAATGTTTTTTTTTTTTTTTTTATATTTGAGTTGGTTGAATAAAAGGTAAATTGCGGTTTACGATTTATGACGTATTAAAAAAAAAACTACTTACTAGATCTCGTTCCAACCAATTTTCGGTGGAAGTTTACATGGTATTGTACATCATATTTTTTTTTTAGTTTTATCATTCTCTTATTTTAGAAGTTACAGGGGGAGGGGACACACATTTTACGACTTTGGAAATGATATAAGAAACCTCAATATCATTTTTGAAGACCTATCCATAGATACCTCACACGTATGGGTTTGACGAAAAAAAAAAATTTTTATTCAGTTCTAAGTATGGGGAACCCCAAAATTTATTGTTTTTTTTTTTTCTATTTGTGTGAAAATCTTAATGCGGTTCACAGAATACATCTACTTACCAAACAACAGTATAGTTCTTATAGTTTCGGAGAAAAGTGGCTGTGACATACGGACGGACAGACAGACAGACAGACATGACGAATCTATAAGGGTTCCGTTTTTTGCCATTTGGCAACGGAACCCTAAAAAGGAACACCAATCAGAATCAATGACATCATGCCTTAGTAATCATTCATCATAGCACTTATTGAAATATTTTGGTACTAGTTATATATATTTTTTTGGTTTAAATATGCTAGCATTGGATTAATCAAGCCAAAGCAAATGGCTCTTAGCAATGGATTAATCAAGCCGAAGGAAAAGGCTCTTAGCAATGGATTAATAAAGCCAAAGCAAATGGCTTCTAGCAATGGATTAATAAAGCTAAGGCAAAAGGCTCTTAGCAATGGATTAATAAAGCAAAAGGCTCTTAGCAGTGGATTAATAAAGCAAATGGCTCTTAGGCTTAGCAATGGATTAATCAAGCCAAAGCAAATGGTTCTTAGCAATGGATTAATCAAGCCAAGGCAAAAGGCTCTTAGCAATGGATTAATAAAGCAAAAGGCTCTTAGCAGTGGATTAATAAAGCAAATGGCTCTTAGCAATAGATTAATAAAGCCAAAGCAAATGGCTCTTAGCAATGGATTAATTAAGCCAAAGCAAAAGGCTCTTAGCAATGGATTAATCAAGCCAAAGCAAATGGCTCTCTATTTATCAGGCTTTATTAATCCATTGCTAACATATTTAAACAAAAAAAAAACTGGCCAAGCGCGAGTCAGACTCGCACACGAAGGGTTCCGTACCATAAGGCTAAAACGCCGGAAAAAAAAAATTGTTGTATGGGAGCCCCCTATTTATTTTATTCTTTTTTTAGTATTTGTTGTTATAGCGGCAACAGAAATACATCATCTGTGAAAATTTCAACTGTCTAGCTATCACGGTTCATGAGATACAGCCTGGTGACAGACAGACGGACAGCGGAGTCTTAGTAATAGGGTCCCGTTTTTACCCTTTGGGTATGGTACCCTAAAAATGATTTATAGCCAATACCGAAATATGTACCTACAATGGAATTCTTATTGTTGGAAGATGTTCATACCTCAAAGAGTTTTATTGTTGAAAGTTATGTAATTTTAACAAGAATAAAAAGTAATGTTCCATGTAGTTAAAAAAATTATTTCTTCTCAGACCGAAGGACCAGACAGTGATGAGGAAGATGACATCATCAAACCTAATGACAACCTTCTGTTAGTGGGACATGTAGAGAGTGATGCCAGCATCTTAGAAGTATACAGTAAGTATCACTAAACTGTCTCAGATTTATAATTTCAAAATTAATGATAAGATAAGATAATCATTTATTTGCTCAAACATGAGTACAATACATACAACACAAATTGTCAGCATGCAAGAAATGTTAGTAATAACACAACGAAGTAGGGATAACACAGATCATCATGTTTGCCTTAAAAATTGGCATGCAAATATTAATCAAATAAAGTATAATGTCACTCAAAATAAATGTCATGTTAATATGAGAACATTAAAAATATTATAGATAATAAATTAGTAAACATGGTCAAAATCTCTCATCGGAAAATTCATTTAAATTATAATAGGCTTTATCTGCTAGGAAATTTCTTACTTTCTTTTTGAACGCACGCCAGTTAACTGCTTCCAGATTTTAGGTACTTGGTTTATTATATACATATTTTTGGAGCCATGCAAAAGACGCTTTTCCACATAAGTGCCGTTCTATATTGATGTAGGCAAATTTGACTGCTGTCATGTCTATTACGAGGAAATCCGTCTGCCATGCGAGAAAAGAGGTGTGGGTTGGATCTTAAGAATATTGCATTTTCTATTAGGTATATAAAGTGAAGTTAACGTCTGAGTGGTTTCAAGTTTGAACATCAATCTAATGCAAAGTTTTTGAGTTTTGAATATAAGTTCCAGGTCAATTGAGTTGCCCCAAAAGATAACACTGTCTCTAAAAATGGTCTCCACCAGGCCGTGGTAAGCGGTGAGCAAAGCATCTACACTAATTACTGCTGTCAGTTTGTAGGTACAGAGCATATTATGCTGAGGTACTTATTTTCTTACTGATAATCTCAATTTGAAGTAACCATTATTTTGTAGCAATAAACCGGATAGTCTATAACCTGGGTTAGGACTGCGGACATAGAATATCATTTTGTTCTGGTAGTGTGTTCCCATTGGATAATTTTCGACATTCACGCGGGCGGGCGAAGTCTACTACCTACACTACACTTGCATTATGTGGCAAATTGGAAGAATATTTTTCTGTACATACTTCTCGATCAATAGTTTCATTGTTTTGTTTTACAGTTTACAACAAAGAAGAGGATTCCTTCTACGTGCACCACGACATCATCCTGCCATGGTTCCCGCTGTGTATTGAATGGCTCAGTCATGACCCTTCGGATCCAAACCCCGGTAAGCTAAATAAGTGTAGAATACGAAAAGTTTTTTTTTTTGTATCTGCAATCGGTGAGTGAGTGTGAGTGTCAGATGTTTTGAGTGATGTATTGGCGTGTAGAGTGTGCTGCTCAGTAAGAGCAACCCCTCATTAGTTGTTTTACAAGATAATATCTTTCCTCTTGAGGCGGTTCACGTAGCTGCGCATTGTGAGCTGCGTTGCCAGTGCATTGGGGTGACTCTTTAGTCTCTCCCTGTATCTTGTAGTTACAGTCTGGACTTCCTCCTTCACCGTTGCAGTCTCAGCATGCTCATGGAGTTTCGCGACAGTAGTAAATTGCATATAGTTGCATTGCATATGGTTCGTAGGATTGAGTTTTGCACCCTTTGGAGGCATGTTATGCTGGAATTGCAAGCACTCCCCCAGAGCTGAATACCGTACGTCCACTTGGGCTTGAGTACTACTTTGTAGATTAGCAGTTTATTGTCTGCTAATCTACAAAATACGAAAAATAATTACAAAAAAAATGTATGTATGTATGCAATGAAAACAGGAGAAACCTTTCACCTTTTTATTCTAAAAACGTAATTATAGTTACAACTGTAATTCCGTTCGAATAGCTTTTTTATACGATTTGCTCATTCGGGCCGGATACATTCGAGAAACGCGACACGTTTCATAGTTATACAGGGTCTAATTAAATTAGTCAGCGAAACTCCATAGACGTGAGGGCTATTGATATCTAAATAAGATTTAAAAAAAAATACCCATTACGTCTGTGAAGTTTACACAAAAAAAAAAACAGATTTTTAAACTGATATTTCAAGTAACCACACTACCTACGTTCATTGACCCAAAAACATCAAATCGTTATTTATTTTTAGGGTTCCGTACCCAAAGGGTAAAAACGGAACCCTATTACTAAGACTTCGCTGTCTGTCCGTCTGTCCGTGTCCGTCCGTCTGTAGATCTGTCACCAGGCTGTATCTCAAGAACCGCGATTGCTAGACAGTTGAAATTTTCACAAATTATGTATTTCTGTTGCCGCTATAACAACAAATACTAAAAACAAAATAAAATAAATATTTAAGGGCCCCCCCTCCCATACAACAAACGCGATTTTTTTGCCCTTTTTTGCTCGATATCAAAAATGGCAACAGGTAGGCACTTGAAATATTATAAACACAAAATACTCAGTTGTATTTTTAACCCCCGACGCAAAAACGACGGGGTGTTATAAGTTTGACGTGTGTGTGTGTGTGTGTGTGTGTGTGTGTGTGTGTGTGTGTGTGTGTGTGTGTGTGTGTGTGTGTGTGTGTGTGTGTGTGTGTGTGTGTATGTATGTGTGTGTGTGTGTGTGTGTGTGTGTGTGTGTGTGTGTGTCTGTCTGTGGCATCGTAGCCCCCGAACGGATGAACCGATTTTGATTTTGTTTTTTTTGTTTGAAAGGTGAATTAGTCGGGAGTGTTCTTAGCTATGTTTAATGAAAATCGGTCCAAGATGGCCGCCGCCACAAAATGGCGGATTACATATTTTTTCACAACTCCCTCAATATGGGTATCAAATGAAAGGGCTTGAATAGTAGAATACTATACACTATGATAAATTTCAAATCCAAGATGGCCGCCACCACAAAGTGGCGAATTACATTTTTTTTTCACAACTCCCTCAATATGGGTATCAAATGAAAGGGCTTGACTAGTAGAATACAATACGCTATTACAAATTTCAAATCCAAGATGGCCGCCACCACAAAATGGCGAATTATACCTTTTTTTTTCACAACTCTTTCAATATAGGTACCAAATGCAAGGGCTTGACAAGTAGAATAATGTACACTATATTGAAAAGGAATGAGGAATATTAACTAACGTAATGAAAACTAAAAACTTGAAAATATTTTTTTGTCCGATCAATGCTCTAGAATCATGAGGAAAGTGGAGTGATGACTGGTACCTACGACCACTGAGTTCGACTATTTTTATTACGAATGGAATTACCCTACTTAAAAAGCGTAGGTATTTCTACATAAGATAGTGTCGCAGTCCCATTTTATACACTAGATCTGAAATACCTAAGATATCTAATAGCTATGAAATACTTGTACGTAAGTTGAATAACTAAAGAAAGAACTAGAAAAAGGATATAATAAAACAAACGAGTCTGTTTAGTCTTAAAAATGATTCTTTGACGATAAATTAATAATTATTTTTTGACGGATAAAAACCTGATTAAACACCAAATTACCTGAATTTTAAAACGCAAGAAAATAAAAGAAATGAAATACAAAAATTAAGGAGTCCCTACAAAAAGCATGAAATAAAAAACCGTTCTGTGGAACACCTTCTATGCTAAGAGGTCCCCCGACTGCCATATGAATTTATCTGTTTTAGTCTCGTTACCTAGATTCTTTAAGTTGGGGGTTTTTAAATTATTTGATCCTTTTCCAATTACTTACATTTAATTTTATTATTTTTTTGTGTCGGGGGTTTTTTAAATTTTTACTTCAATAAGATAAGATAATGCTTTATTTCTCACCACAATACAACGTGGCGCTACAATGGCGACATTAATTTAACACACGGGTAGGGCTAGTGCCCATTAATCATATATATAAGTATAGGTTAAAATAATTCGTAAATTGAAAAAAAAATTTTTTCAAACAAACTAAATAATATAATAGTAACTAAAATTGGGATCACCCTTGCAAAAATTCATTCATGAAATTACTTACCTACGCTTCGCGCGATCGTACGTGATCGGTCCGATTCTTTGTCGGCATTTATCAAAGAATCCGAGCGTCGCGGCGCGGCGAAAGTCGTAGGTACAGACGCCAGCACATCAAGCTACCCGAAACTGTCAAATTTTTCCAATCAACTTTGAACCTTATGCTTTAGGGATAAAGTTGAAAATCTGTTAAAGTTTGACAGATTGTAGTAGGTTGATGTGCTGGCTTCTGTACCTACAGCGGAGGTGCTTAGTCTAACGTCACCCTTTCTTGTTAAGTACTATTAGTTATAACTATCATCACATCACTCATCACAGTCATCACTAATCACTGCTTTTATTTTGTCTCAGTTTTGGGTTAGTCTTCGAAATATTGTAGCACATTTTGTCGTGTAGGCGGTCGGTCTGGGCGTAAAGACCTAGGATCCACTGGCCGGTTTTCGTGGATGCGTTGAAGAGGTCCTACAATAGTGCGAGATTAGTAGGGCATTGTTTTGAATCGCCATATCTCTCGCGATATGTCCCTTATCGCAAGGGCGGCACTTTGATGACATTCTCCATAAATTAGGATCATGTCCACGTATTCAGCTGCTGTGTAGTTCGGATGTGTATTTGCCATCACGATCACAAGTTTACAAAGCGTCTTTATCTAAGTACCATAATCTAATTACACAACAATAAATAAATAAAACAATAGGTAAGCGTCTTTTTCGCGGAAACATTCACTACAAATCAACAATATTCACGACGTAATTATGCGCACTAGTTTGACGAAGTGTGTCAAGGACACGGGTTCGGCTGAGACTAGATTACTAGAAAAGCAAAAAAAGAATTCGAGTGCAGTGCGGGGCCGCGGCGGGCGGGAGGGGGCGCGAGCCACCTGCGGCGGCGACTTTTGGCGGCGAGTGACAAAGGCCTAGAAGCGGCGAAAGGAAAGAAATATCCCTTTACGGCGCGCCGACAAAGGGAATGTCTTTCCTTCAATTCGCTTACTCTTTGCATTTGTTTCATACTAATAGTATTGCTTATTCGTTTTATTTCATTGATGCGATGTTATGATCCGTGACCCCGGCAAATGACCGCTGCGCGACAGTTCTTTAAGTACAGGTTGCTCTAAAATACTATTTTCTAAAATTTTAAATAAATCCGTAAATAATAACGTTTAATGGAAATATAATTGCTTCATGAAATGAAAATGTGAAAACGTATATGTGTGTTAAATTAATGTCACCATTGAAGCGCCACGTTGTATATAAGTACATCAAAAGATAAGAACAATACATAATAGTTTAAATTATATTGTGGGAGACTGGTACCTAAGCTAGGCGTAAGGCCTGTATTTCAGGACACCAGGTCTCCACCCCTTCAGAAGCAGTTACATTCAAATCGGATTATGCACTCGCACACAAATGCGGTAAGTTATAAAAGCAAGTGTGTGTGTGCGGTGAGTGTGTGTGTGGTGAGCGTGTGTGTGGTGAGCGTGTGTGTGGTGAGTGTGTGTGTGGTGAGTGTGTGTGTGTGGTGTGTAAGCGAGGTGTTTTTGGTGGGGGCCTGCGTAAGAAGGTGAAGACCTGAATGCACGGAATGGTGATGTACATAAATATATACACATGGCATATATTAGTATTCAAACAAGCAAGTTATACTGGGGCAGCCAGAAGTTTTTCCGTAGCATCATAACTTAATTCCTGGAGCCAGCTCTCAACCTTCATTTTACACCGAGTTTTGGTAAGATGGTAAAAGGATAGCGTCCTATTTATTTTATTGTAGAGGTGTTACCTTGGTTGCTCCAAGGTAACAAAAGAAACGCTTGGAGTACTTAAACGCACGACATTATTTGTATTTCGCTCACAGGTCGTAATACACACACGTAAATAATATCAATGCATTTTACAATAAAAGTAGTGTGCGTCAAATTAAACAGGTGATTTAAAGGAATTTCAACTTTATCTCCAATGTGTAAGGCTTGTTTGAATGCACGACCAAACTTAGTGCGGTCATCAGAGTAGCCCTACGCACACAAACAAATTTTAGGCATTATTACAAAATAAAATGATTGAATTTGAAGAAATTTGAAACTTATTGCAAAGAAATAAAGCATTTGTCGGCAACCTCTTTGACGTTTCTGGGAAATGCCGACATACGCGCCGCCCGCGCCGCTACCGCCGAATAACATGAGTACCTAACATTAAAAGCTAAGCTAGTCATCCGCCGGTAGCGACCTAGTGTAGTTGTTCTTCAATTTACTTCCGTGACATTTTTGATTACGTGCGCGATGGCTTTCCGGTACACCAACATACAATACACGGATATGGTGAGAACCCTGGCTCGCTGTCTTGATAATGTCGCGTTAGCTTGTCCTGAGTTCAATGACCGTTTTGGCTGCAGTGTGAGCGCCAGGACGATGCTGGATGCAACTCAGCGACTGAGGGACTCTGGCCTGGGACGTTCCTTCCTAATACGGCTTTGGACAGAGGGACGAATGTGCGGGCATGTGCGAGCATTTGTGACGGTGAAAAGTGATACTGAAGTGCTTACAAAATTGAAATACAATTTAAGAAAGCGTGCTAATAAGTGCATAGATCAAGGCGGCGGTCATTTTGAAACTTTAATGAAAGTGGATCGCAGAAATAGTGCAAATTAATAACCTAAGTGTTAAGTGTAAATAGTCCAGTTCTGTAAGTACCTACTTCTTCCTATCAATACGATTGTGTAAACATTGTTATTATCAATATCACATCTAGCTAATGTTCGGTCAAATTCGGTAATTTAACTATCGTTCATACGGCCATAGGTAGGTATCTAATGCCTACATTAGAACTAGGAACTCACCGTTGGCGCGCGCGCCGCTAAAATTGAACAAACCTAATTTTTAACCCCCGACGCAAAAACGACGGGGTGTTATAAGTTTGACGTGTCTGTGTGTGTGTGTGTGTGTGTGTGTGTGTGTGTGTGTGTGTGTGTGTGTGTGTGTGTGTGTGTGTGTGTGTGTCTGTCTGTGGCATCGTAGCTCCCGAACGGATGAACCGATTTTGATTTTGTTTTTTTTGTTTGAAAGGTGATTTAGTCGGGAGTGTTCTTAGCTATGTTTGATGAAAATCGGTCCAAGATGGCCGCCGCCACAAAATGGCGGAATACATATTTTTTCACAAATCCCTTAATATGGGTATCAAATGAAAGGGCTTGAATAGTAGAATACTATACCCTATAATAAATTTCAAATCCAAGATGGCCGCCACCACGAAGTGGCGATTTACATTTTTTTTTTCACATCCCCCTCAATATGGGTATCAAATGAAAGGGCTTGACTAGTACAATACTATACGCTATTACAAATTTCAAATCCAAGATGGCCGCCACCACAAAATGGCGAATTATATTCTTTTTTCACAACACCTTCAATATAGGTATCAAATGCAAGGGCTTGAAAAGTAGAATAATGTAAACTATATTGAAAGGGAATGAGGAATATTAACTAACGAAATGAAAACTAAAAACTTCAAAATATTTTTTTGTCTGATCAATGCTCTAGAATGACGACGAAAGTGGAGTGATGACTGGTACCTACGACCACTGAGTTTGACTATTTTTATTACGAATGGAACAATCCCACTTAAAAAGCGTAGGTATTTCTACATCAGATAGTGTCGCAGTCCCATTTTATAAACTAGATCTGAAATACCTAAGATATCTAACGCTATGAAATACTTGTACGAAAGTTGAATAACTAAAGGAAGAACTAGGAAAAGGATATAATAAAACAAAAAAATCTGTTTAGTCTTAAAAATTATTCTTCAACTATAAATAAATAATTATTTTTTGACGGATAAAAAACCTGATTAAACACCAAATTACCTGAATCTTAAAACGCAAGAAAATAAAAGAAATGAAATACAAATATTAAGGACTCCCTACAAAAAGCATGAAATAAAAAATTAAATTAAAAATTTAAAAAACCCCCGACACAAAAAATTAAATGTAAGTAATTGGAAAAGGATCAAATAATTTAAAAACCCCCAACTTACAGAATCTAGGTAACGAGACTAAAACAGATAAATTCATATGGAAGTCGGGGGACCGTTCTGTGGAACACCTTCTATGCTAAGAGGTCCCCCGACTGCCATGTGAATTTATCTGATTTAGTCTCGTTACCTAGATTCTGTAAGTTGGGGGTTTTTAAATTATTTGATCCTTTTCCAATTACACACATCAAAAGTGTCTAGGGATCAAGCATTTTTATGCGGATTTCTTGAGATTGAGATGTGGCTTTGTAATAAATTTATGATTTTATAAATTTATATGGATCCTTTTTTGATTTGGTGAATCAAATTCGAGTAAAAGATGAAAATCAGCTGTCAATATTTTCCCTATAAAAATATACAACGCATTGAAGACATTATTAGTGCTACTGTTTCCCTACTACTGATTAAAACCAACGTTATTATGGAGCGGCGACGTCATTTAAGCAGGGAAGAAAGGCTCAGAGCCGTGGGAATGATAGAAGCTGGTTCCCGGCAACGTACTGTGGCTTTAGCTCTGAATACAAGTCAGAGTGTTATCAGTCGACTTTGGACACGTTACCGAAGCACTGGTACCGTGGCTGAGCGCCATGGAGGACGGTATCGCTGCACCACACGGAGACAAGACCGATACATTCAAATCTTAACTCGAAGAGCTCCAACAATAACCGCCATGATGTTAGCCGTGAGGCTTCATCACTCTTCAGGGAACTTAATTAGCGACCAAACAGTCAGAAACCGCTTGCATGAAGTGAACCTTCATTCCCGAAGACCGCTACGGGTACCACCTATAGCAATGCACAATCGTAGGATTCGATATCAATGGGCTCTTGAACACAGAAATTGGGCAGAAGAACAATGGCGTTTCGTGTGCTTTTCTGATGAGTCTCGTTTTGGTATGAGATCGGATACAAGACGTATACGACACTGGAGAACCCCTGGACGCCAACAGCGATTAAAATCCTGCCAGGAAGTGTCCTTATAGTGGTGGAACCATCATGGTATGGGCGGGTATTTGGATCGGCGGAAGAACTGAGTTGATTTGGATCAGAGGCAACCTCAACGCTCAAATTGGGGGACCTCTTAGCATAGAAGGTGTTCCACAGAACGGTCCCCCGACTGCCATATGAATTTATCTGTTTTAGTCTCGTTACCTAGATTCTTTAAGTTGGGGGTTTTTAAATTATTTGATCCCTTTCCAATTACTTACATTTAATTTTATTATTTTTTTGTGTCGGGGGTTTTTTAAATTTTTAATTTTTAGGTCCATGATACACACGTGCATAATTATGAATAATATCAAAGCATTTTACATTTGGATTCGAGCGCGTTTAATAAAACAGTTGATGTAAGAGAATTTAATCCTTCCACCCAAATAATAAGGCTTATTGAAATGCACGACCGATTTGTATTCCGCATGTCTCACTAATTGATTTGTAGAGAAATGTCGAAATAGGTAGTAGACAATTTTCTGGTTCCTACGAGCTACGTCCTTTGCAAATGTACCGTATGAATAATGTGAAAGAGCGAGATGCACAAAACCGGCAACCCTTTGAAATCGCGCGCGCGCGGTACCTCCGGGCTGCCCGCGCCGGCCATCTTCAAAGTAAGTAGGTATTTTTTCATGCGCAGCAAAGTTTGCTGTTTGTGATTAAAATCTTGTAAGCACTGATTTTTGTTTCACGTAATTAGCAGTAAACACTCTTATCAGAGGTAGCTAACAATATCGCGAAAGTTACGCATCTGAGATAAATATTTTTTACCCGCGTGTGCCGCACGGAGTCCGGGCGCTTCGCCCTTCGTTAGTTTCGAAGTTCGGGTAAAAAGTCGCTGTTTTAAATGCATCCCCGTTACTATGCGTAAAGTCTTAGATTCATGTTGATAATTTCACTTGCTAGAAAATTATCAATCATTACACTGTAAACTCAATTAAGTATCAAAAGTTAAGATAGGCGCGCGTTTGACCCCTATCTCACCTGATGTAAGTAAGTAAAATTCGTTCATTGAACTAACGCACATCTAATGCCTACAGCTATGGTCAGCTGGCGGGCGCTCGAATGTGTGTGTCGCGTCGGCTGCTAACATTGCATGAGTGTGTGTGTAGGCATGTTGCTGCACATACGTTTTGCGTTCAGTAAGGATAACTATTTTATAAAAAACGACCGGTTTGGTTTAAATTTATTTAATTACGGGTGTTGTTTTAGACTTATAATTTTATATTCTAATTGGGGTGTCTGAGGTATTGCGCTTAATCCGTTACACGTTGTATAAGAGTGTTGTGGGATATCGAAAGGGTAGAAAATAAGATACCTTTAGAATAGCTCTCTGTGCTCTTTCTAGCTGTAGGATTGTGGATTTAGGTGCACCGCCCCAAGACGTTATACAGTAGGTTAACAGGGATTGAGCGAGGGCATAGTAGATAGATTTCATCAGCCTGATGTCAGCCACATGTCGTAAGGTCTTAAAGACAAACATTAATTTGCGCAATCTATTGCTGAGGGTGTTGATGTGTTCATGAAACCTCAAATTGCAATCCAATATAATGCCCAGATACTTTATATTATTTGCTTTTTGTAGGTGGGTGCAGCCACACGTGTTGTCATTTTGGTTAGAACAGGAGTGGGCAACTACAGAATACAAGGGGGTCATTTTGGTTTTGTGTGTGTAGGACTTTAGGGAAAAAGCAATGTACTTTGTTTTGTCCGCGTTTAGTGTGAGAACATTATTACGCAACCACCGCATTACAACGTCAAGGCCTGTCTGAGCATTCGCGTAAACATCATAAAGAGAAGGGCAGTGTCATCTGCGAAAGCAATAATTTTACCATTGGGGATGGTGAGCATACCCAGCTCGGTAATGTATATGAGAAAAAGAGTCGGGCCGAGGACGCTACCTTGTGGCACACCATAGGTAACGGTGCGCTCCTCGCTAACGATATCATCAATCTTAACGGACTGGGTACGCTCACTCAGGTAGTCCTCAAAAAGTTTGAGTTGAATCCCCCTTATGCCTATTCTTTCCATTTTGTGAATAAGAATGGGCACAGAAACAGTGTCAAAAGCTTTGGCAAGGTCTAAGAAGATGCCCAGGACCTTCTGCCCCCCATCCAGATTTGTAACAACATAGTTGGTCAGATCATGAACCGCATCAGACGTTGATTTGCCAGCCCGAAAGCCATATTGTGAAGGTGATAATATGTTAAAGTTTTCTAAGTAATCAACGAGCCTGTTGTTCATGATCCTTTCTAGTATTTTGGATAGGGCAGGAAGGACAGCAATAGGCCTGTAGTTATTGACACTGTTCCTGTCCCCATCCTTAAAGATAGGATGTATAATAGATTTTTTAAATGGCTTGGGAAATTGACCTGATTTGAGAGCGAGGTTACAGATGTATGTAAGTGGAGGTACAACTATTGCCATGTGTTTTTTTATAAGGCCATTAGAGATTCTATCCCATCCCACGGCACAATCGTTACGTAGGGATGTTATCAGATTAGCAACTTCGATTTCATCCGTTGGTAATAGTGACATAGACTGTAAGAAGCCGCTGTTGACAGGCTGGGATGCTTCGTCAGTTGATTTGGAAAGTGATTGTTCTGCAAGATTTTTACCAATTTCTGCAAAGAACTTGTTGGTCAGGTTAACGGATTGAAGTGGAGTAGCTGACATATGTAATAAATGTGACTTGGTGCCTTTTTAATGAGTTCTGTTTGATATTGCGTTTATGGCTGCCCAGATTTGTTTGGTGTTATTGCCTGCATTGATAATTTCTTTTTTCTCAAATTCTTGTTTAGTCTTCCTCAGTAGTTTGTTGCAGTAGTTTCTGTATCTAGTGAATGTTGTTCTTAAAATTTCATTTTAGGTGACTTTTTTGTTTTTTTGTGTAGGTTGTCTCTATGCCGGATACATCGGAGTAGGCCCGGGGTGAGCCAAAGCTTTAGGATATTTTTCCGATTTGATATTTTAACGATTTTTGTATTTGAATCAATCACCTGCGTTATAAGGCTGATCATTAGCTTTGCAGCTATGTGAGGGTTTTCAGTGCGATAAACTGGTTCAAAGTCAATTTGCTGTAATGCTGCGTCTAGTAGATTGTAGTCGATTCGGACAGCTGTTTTTTTTGCCGAAATTTTTGGATTTTTTTTTACTAGGAATAATAAGGTAGTGTCATGATCAGTTAGTGCGGAATGGGAAACATGAGTTGAAGCAGGTAGAGTAGTTTTAAGAATAAAGTGGTCAAGGCAAGCTTGAAGTCGCGTTGGCAGTGTGTGTGCAGGCAGTAGACCATGTGAAGCTAATAGATTGAGATAACTATGCTTGGTTGAGTCAAGACACTGATCAACAATGTTTATGTTTAAGTCACCAGTGATAATTATATTTTTATAGTGCGTGATGTTGGACAGGATCATGTTAAGTGAGTTGAGAAAGTTAGTAATATCTTTGAAGGCCGGCCGTCGATATATAGCCAAAAGGATAGTACTGGCGTCAATTTTTATTAGTAGGCAATTAGCATCTTCAATCGATGGTTCCTCCACGGATACATTAAGATTTTTATGAACGTAAACAACGACACCCTCGTTTTGTGTAAGATTGTTATCAGTTTTGAAGTAGTTATAGCCTTGGAGGTCTGGGATGTGGTTAGCATTATGAAGCCAGCATTCGGTTAACGTTATTAGGTCCCATTCAACCTTTGTTCTGTTATGCTTCTAATATTTTGGTTAAGGATTTAGATGACTCCGACACAGAGACAGAATCTATGTTGTTTATATTATTATTTTGTGTATTATCGAATTATATTTTATTTTTATCAATATTTGCATTTTTGTGAACTACTGATTTTTTGGTGAGACAATCGAAAAGTACTATTATGGCATGTAAGGACGTGATTAAATAATGATACAAGGGCATAGTTTGACGCGCAGACTCTTATTTCATATTTGTGTTGCGAATTTGTAACAACCGTTAATAATAAAAGAAGTGTGTAGTTTGTATGTGTAAATAGATGTGTCGGACAATTTTGTATGTAGAAGTGGGTAAGTAGGTTAGTAACTAATTTATGTATAACATTTGGTACGAACGATAATAAAAATACTAGTGAGAACTTAGAAGTTGCACATAAATGCTTAAGACAATTTTGTAGATAAATGGGTGTGTTAGTAACAGATCGTAAAATAAGTATACAACATATCCAGCGACAGAGGAAGTAATTTTTGAAGAGTATGATACGGCAATGTATATTGGTTACTAGTCATTTAGTTTTCTCTCGACGTAGTTGAGCCAGATCTTCTTCGGATTTTATGAGCCGGCTGGGTACCCCTTCTTTTTCGCGTACGTATATTTTGCCGTTTGCAGTCCAACATTGTTGAAACTCACTGCTTTTTATAAACTCTCTGGTAAGATAGTGCAGACGTTTTGCTGTGGAAGTTAAGGCTCCGAAACGTATATTGGTTTCTTCGGTCCTGCAGCTAGCAAATGTGTAGTATTAAGTCGATTTTCAATATTTTGTTTGCTAAAGTTTTTAGTGGATTGCATAAATTGTTCTTTCATTGATGTGGATGAGAATTCAACAATGATTGTGCCCATTGTCTCTTGCTTGGCTCTCAAACGAAAAATATTTTTGACCTCAGATGGCGGCACAGGTAGGTTAATAATCGTACCGAGTTTTTTAACTAACCCATACAGAGTCTCTTTGGTCTCGAGGTTTGAAGTTGGGATATTTTTTATTTCGATTGTTGCAGCTTTTAAATTTCTCTCCAGATAGTCTACCTTCAGCTCAAGAGTTTTTATAACTTTTTGGTTGTCTTTGCACTCCGTCTGTAATTTATTTATTTCTAACATGGCATCGTCGTATTTATCAGATAAAAAGTGCACAGAGTTTTGGATTTGAGTATTCTGAGTTCGGATCTCATCAGTTTGAGTTTGAATCTCAATGTTTTGGCTACGTATCAGGCTATTTTGAGTAATAATAAATAATAAAATTAAAATATAATAAATATTTAAGGGCGGCTCCCATACAACAAACATGTTTTTTTTCGGCGTTTTTCCTTGTGGTACAGAACCCTTCGTGTGCGAGTCCGACTCGCAATTGGCCAGTTTTTTTTTGTTTTTTCGTGGATAGATCACATGTTTAGACCAATCACATCCGCGGAGTTTTGCTAACTGATTTAATTAGACCCTGTATTGATCTTGTGACCATGGCGACAGCGGAACAAGATCTATGAAAAAGTATAAAGCCATTAGGATAAAATTCGCAGACTTTACTGTAAATAAATGTTTCATTTTCAGGTAACCTATGTGCTCTCGGGGGTATGGACCCCGTGATCCAAGTGTGGGACTTAGACATTGAGAACTGTCTGGAACCCGCATTCAAACTAGGCAAGAAACCTAATAAAAAGAAGAAAACTAAACGAGTTGGACACAAGGATGCCGTGCTCGATCTATCGTGGAACAGGAATTTTACGTAAGTATTTATTTGTCATTTTAGCGGAAAATTATGGGCATGTGCATTTTTTCCATTTGGACCTATGGATCCTTTCGGACAATCCCGCTGACCCGGTAGGTTTCGGCCCTAAGGGGCCCCCTCCTCGATGCTGACATTTCTTTGAGGCGCGCGTGGAACACGTACGCGCCGTCCGGCACGGGCCTGGTCCGGATCGGGCGGTGAGCTACCTATTACTCTCCGCCCGCAGGCCCGCGCCTACGGAGGCCGAGAGTCGTCACGCGGCTCCCGACGCCCGGAGCGTCGCCCGCGGCGGCTGGGACGGGAGGCTCTCTCCCTGAGCCGTCCCGCCACCTCCTTTGGACCTATGGATCCTTATGGAGACTTGGGTCTTGCCAACGTGCGATGGAGCGCAGTATTCTATGCGTTAAATTTACAGACGATTCGCAACACCACACAGCGCCCCAGAACACAGATTACTGAAGTTGCTGCAGTTGAAGTTGAAAAGCCATAACTTTGAAATGGGACTGGGCTGGCCACGTCTGCCGCATGCCCAATGAGCTGTGGGTCAAAATAGCCACTATGTGGAGCATTGAGTCAGCTAGAAGGCGTCGCCGCAGACCCTGTAGATGATATCGGGATGAACTGGACAAAACAAACGACCAGTGGTCCACAAGTCCTGGGTGGCAAGAGCTGGAAGTCATGGGTAGAGAACTTAGCCCAGCAGTGGGGTGATCGTGATATAGGCTAACAGTAACTTATTTACTTAGGAATCATTTACAATGTCTATCTCCGATTCTCTTTTTGACGCTAACCATATTCTTGTATGATCAAAAAATCCACCCTAAGGTGGATACGCGGAACGAGTTGTCCGAGAATCCACCCTAAGTCTAGTTGGATAAACAAAATTTATTAGCTAGGCTGGATTCTCGGACATGCGTTTCCGCGTATCCACGTTATGGAGGATTTGGAAGGAGTGTGGATAAACGGAATAAGCGATTAAAATTATATGTAGACAGGGAAATTATTTATTAAGCAAGTTGATTACCAACTTAAATTACCTGCGTCTGTGTTTCCGAGCGCATACAACCCGAATCTCTTCAAATAGGCCGTCGGAAATAGACAGAAAAAGAGGCTAAATTCGCAAAGCGTGATGTAGTTCTGCATTTTTGGTATGTTGTATGGGTCTGTTGGGGTAGTGTGAATTTAAATTTGCAACTTCGAAAAACCTGTGGAAACTAAGAAAATCGAGAAAAACTTCGAAATTTTGAGACTTTTTTCACTATTTGCTCTCTAGGGCCAAAACTATGCATTTTTTTGCGCACATTGTTTAGTACACTTATAAACTGTATTAAATTACCTACAATTTGAGCCTAATTGCAGCTCTATTGACTCCATAGAAGTTCGGCTATGGCACTTCGAAGATGACCAATTTTTCTCTAAAATTGAAATTTTTAGGTTTTACTCACTTATTTTGCGAAATATTGGCAAAACCACTTGCCCTACGAAGAAAGATTACTGAAAGTATTTTGTAATACATTTATTTAGGTTTTATTAGAGCCCAAAACGAAGTCTGTGAGACTTACAGTTCACTCACAATCTCAAAAAAACGAAAAGAAGGTAAAATGGGTTATAGAGGCAAAAGACTAAATATATAAAGGATTCATGGAAATTAGACCGGAATCTTATAAGGGGCGATGGGTCATTCCCATTGGGTCAGGTCATTAGCAACAATATTGACCCCAAAAGTAATATAACCTCTCCGTCCATAGCAAAAAGACTTGTAGATCGTAGTTCTTTCTTTTGTCTTTGTTGTGTGTGGATGTGGAATAATGGCGTTAAGTTTAAGTTAACATTTTTGAAGTGAAAACTTCTTTAGCGGCGCTGTACACTTATTTTGTAATGGGTAAAAAACTCGCGTCAGGACACGTGACCCTGCATTTCCGACGTTTGGCCCCCAAACTGGAACGGGCCGGGGCCGCCTTCAAGCGGCTCTTGCCCAACCTGGGGGGGCCAAACGCCTCCTGCCGGAGGCTTTATGCGGGGGTCGTGCGGTCCATGGCCATATACGGGGCCCCGGTGTGGGCGCGTTCACTGCGGCGGCGAGCCGCCCACTACCTGAACGCGCCCCAGAAGGTGGTAGCCATAAGGGCTATCCGGGGCTACCGCACGATCTCTGGCGAGGCGGCAAGCCTCCTTGCCGGACTACCGCCATGGGATCTGGAGGCGATAGTCCTCGCGCGCCTGTATGAGTGGCGCGCGGAGGCACTACGCCGGGGGGAGGATCCGCTTCCGCGGCAAATCGCTGCGGAGCGGACGGATCTCCGGCGCGATCTCATGGCGGCATGGAAAGAGCGACTGTCGCAACCCAGCGCAGGGCACGCCGCGATAGCGGCGATAAGACCCCTCTTTGAGGAGTGGCTAGAGAGGCGCCACGGCGCCCTCACCTACCGCCTGACGCAGGTCCTCACCGGACACGGAAGTTTCGGGAGGTTCCTGCACATCATCAGGCGGGAGGAAACGCCCGGGTGTCACCATTGCCAGGATCGCCCAGAGGACACGGTGGAGCACACGGTGGAGGTCTGCCCAGCTTGGGCGGAGCACCGCCGTGTCCTCGTAGAGGCGATTGGCAGCGACGGCGACCTCTCGCGTCCGGCCCTGGTGCAAGCCATGGTCCGGGGCGAGAGGGAGCGGGAGGCAGTCACCTCCTTCTGCGAAGCAGTCATGCTAGCGAAGGAGGTGGCGGAACGGCTCAGGGAGAGAGCCTCCCGTCCCAGCCGCCGCGGGAGACGCTCCGGGCGTCGGGAGCCGCGTGACGACTCCCGGCCACCGTAGGCGCGGGCCTGCGGGCGGAGAGTAATGGGTAGCTCACCGCCCGATCAGGACCAGGCCCGTGCCGGACGGCGCGTACGTGTTCCACGCGCGCCTCAAAGAGATGTCAGCATCGAGGAGGGGCCCCTTAGGGCCCTTAGGGCCCCTTAGGGTCGAAGCCTGCCGGGTCAGCGGGATTGTCCGAAAGGGTTACCGCTGACCCGGAACATAAAGGGCTAAGGAAGGAACACGGGTGGGTTTTAGTCAGTAAGAGTCTGACACTCCCTTCCGCTCCACCCAGAGCGGGAGGAGTCATTTGATGATTTCCCATCCTCAAAAAAAAAAAAAAAAAAAGGACACGTGACCCTGATCGTAAGATTCGTAAAATGAGACGTGCTATAGATTGGCAATCCACCGGGTTTAAACCCGGTGCTTTTGATAAACACCCGTAAACACCCATAAACACCCACAAAATTGGGTTTTTATCAAAGCACCTGGTTTAAACCCGGGTGGATTGCCCATCTAATAGACGTGACCCTGATCGTAAGATGTCACGTGACCCTGATCGGACATTCGTAAGAATCCAAAATATCAAAAATTGTAAACAAGTACACAGGATCAAATTACAGACAGGCAGACAGACAGACGGTGACGGTGTTGATGACGGTGACGGTGACTGTGACGGTAACGGTGACGATGACGGTGGCGGTGACGGTGACGGTAACGGTGACAGTGGCGGTGACGGTGACGGCGATGGTGACGGAAACGGTGACGGTGACGGCGACGGCGACGGTGACGGTGACAGTTACAGTAAACAACGTTAATATTCTAGTTTTCACTTCTGCCGGCACTTCCGGAGTGCAACCCGTCGTTTTTTTAATTTTAAGTGGTTATTGAAGTAAACCAGAAATCGTGGGGTCAATTTCAAAAGAGGCAAGACCTATCTAGGTAGTACCTACCTACCTAGGTAGTAGGGTAGGCTACCATTTTCCTCCAAACAGATGCAACGCATGCGAATATTGCGGAAGCTGGCGAAAAAATTCTGGTGGCTCTTTACGGAGGCGTTGCAGGTACTCATACACTGCACAACCTGAGGTTCCAGTTGTTTGTGAAGACAGTGGCAAGTGCAAAAGTGAATCTGGCACGTTTGCCCCGACTACCCCGAGGCTTCCTCTTTCCATGCGTTTCGCACCTACCACCAAGTACAAAAGTAGCTGGGGGTAGAAAAGGATCCCACCGAGTGGGATTAGGAAATCAGCCCCCGCGGCCTAATCCCAATCACAACAAACAAAGAGCCAGCTTCTGCACAGCTTCTAAAAATTATAGCCTGCAAATGCAAAAAGGGATGTAGAGGGGCATGTAGTTATTTAAAAGCTGGGCTGAAATGCTCGGCTCTTTGTTTGAATTGCGGAGGAAAGTCGTGTAATATGCCGCGTTGATTTCTGTTAACGACGACAGCAATGATTCAGAGGAAGATGAAGAAGGATTTGTTCCTCAGAATGATGAAGGAGGACACGAAGAGGAAGAAGAACACGAGCGCGTTCTTTTTCATCTTCCTCAAAATGAAAACCATCCTGAAGAAAGGGAATCCCAACCAAAGAAAAAACGGCGATTAACTAAAAACAGTTCTTCGTCAATCGTTTTTTCGGTTAGTCATCATTGATTTTATGTTTTGCCTTGAACATCGATTCCAAATCAAACTTCGAGCGAGATTATTGCAAATGACCTCCCACCACCACTATTTAAAACATTCCTGTCTAATTTCCAATAACCCAATATACAGGATAAGTGGCTTATTGGTAAAACATTAACAACCTCCTAAGAGGTCATTGTACTCATCATTATGAACAATTTTTATTATATATTTGGACCAAACCACAAACACAAAAAAAAATTAAGTTGTTCTCTACATTTTACCTTCTTTTCGTTTTTTTGAGATTGTGAGTGAACTGATAGTCTCACAGACTTCGTTTTGGGCTCTAATAAAAGCTAAATAAATGTATTACAAAATATTTTCAGTAATTTTTCTTCGTAGGGCAAGTGGTTTTGCCAATATTTCGCAAAATGAGTGAGTAAAACCTAAACATTTCAATTTTAGAGAAGAATTGGTCATCTTCGAAGTGCCATAGCCGAACTTCTATGGAGTCAATAGAGCTGCAATTGGGCTCAAATTGTAGGTAATTTAATACAGTTTATATATGTACTAAACATTGTGCGCAAAAAAATGCATAGTTTTGGCCCTATAGAGAGCAAATAGTGAAAAAAGTCTCAAAATTACAAAGTTTTTCTCGATTTTCTCAGTTTCCACAGGTTTTTCGAAGTTGCAAATTTGAATTCACACTACCCCAACAGACCCATACAACATACCAAAAATGCAGAACTACATCATGCTTTGCGAATTTAATGTCTTTATCCGACGGCCTAAAAGTAAGAGTGAACAGGCTTCTTCTTGGTAAGCTCTCCATCATCGTCGACTTTGTCTCTGCCACCTCTGACCTAGACTAGAGTCAAAAGCAAACCCATTTCAAATAAAAAAATTTGTCTTTATATTCAAATCACAACTGTCATTCTGACAGTTGTATGAAATGACTATAACACGACAAATTGACGTGGGATTTCAATTTGCTTAGCTATTAATTTCCCAGACATCAGACATTTCAATTTTATCTATAATTATAAGGCTGGTAACAACCAATACGTCTTTAAAAACACAACTCGGTGTTTTTGAAGAGTAGCTAGGTAGGAAGTAGTAGTTAGTAGGATTAGCTAGTACTACTTAGACGAAGGTATCTTTTAATCTAATAAGACGGTAAATACGTTCGTCAACAATATCTTCTCTTCTCCCCCCCGCCTCTTCTCCTTCTCTTCTTCTTCTCTTACCCTCTTCTTATTGTCTTCTTCTCTTCTCTTCTTCTTGTTATTTTCTTTTCTTCTTCTTCTTCTTCTGTAGACTAATTTAACTTTAAGCTGTAATTTGTGGTAAGAAAATAAAATCTATTCTATTCTTAAAAATCTTTGTATCTATTTACAGACATGTCTTAGCCAGTGGATCAGCAGACAACACAGTTCTGTTATGGGACTTGGACCAAGGCACGCCGCACACCAAAATAGACTGCTTCGAAGATAAGGTATGTAGTCTTTGTTAGAATTTTACAAAAAACTGGCCAAGTGCGAGTCGGACTCGCACGCGAAGGGTTCCGTACCACAAGGCAAAAACGCCGAAATAAACACGTTTGTTGTATGGGAGCCCCCCTTAAATATGTATTTTTGATTCTGTTTTTAGTATTTCTTGTTACAGCGGCAACAGAAATACATCATATGGGAAAATTTCAACTGTATAGCTATCACGGTTCTTGAGATACAGCCTGGTGACAGACAGAGAGACAGACGGACAGTGGAGTCTTAGTAATAGGGTTCCGTTTTTACCATTTGGGTACGGAACATTACATACCAAGACCCCTCCGTGCCTCGGAAAGCACATTAAGTCGTTGGTCCCGGATGTTATTTGTGGATCTTTGAGTCGTCAGATGCCCGAAAGTCTGACAACCAGTCTTACCCAACTGGGTTATGGAGGTCAGATAGGCAGTCACTTCATGTAGCATACTGGTATTCAGCTGCATCCGGTTAGACTGGAAGCCGACCCAAAAATAGTTGGGAAAAGGCTAGGCAGATGATGAATTGTTGGAAAAAGTAATGCAATATAAAGTTGAAACAGATGAATGTGATATTAATTCCTTTTAGGGCTAATTTTTCAATCAACTGATAACTTTATTCGAGGAATAATTTTGAAATTTTGACAGTTATTTCATACAAAAACTGTCAAATGTCAATTTTATTTCTCCAATAAAAGTTATCAGCAGGGCTAGCATGGCCGGAGACATTTTATCCACGGGGAGAGGAGAAAATACTATTTCCCTCTGTCAATTTTGTCCACCATCCGAGCACGGCGACATGGGTGGATAAACTATTCACGGTGGACAAACCAGCAGGGCTAGCATGGCCGGAGACATTTTATCCACGGGGAGAGGAGAAAATACTATTCCCCTCTGCCAATTTTGTCCACCCTCCGAGCATGGCGACATGGGTGGATAAACTATTCACGGTGGCAGTAAGCACGAGACATTTTTATAGTACAATTCATTATATTTTCTCCAAGAGATATACTTAAACCCACCATCTAAAGACGAGGACAAATTTCTCCCTTTGTTATGTCAAAATATCTGTAATTTTTCTCTTCCACTAGTCGCCATGCTATAGGCGGGGGGTGAGTATCCACGTCTAATGTCAAAAAGTGATATAATTCTCTTTCCCCCTGTTGCCGTGCTTTTTCAGGTGGATAAAATAATTGTTTCCCTTGTCAGTGGAAATAACCGGTGGAGAAAAGTTTTATCCCCAGCCCATGCTAGCCCTGCTGGCGATGGAAAAATCAGCCCTAAGTTAGATTGAGTAAGAATTTAACCTGAACAGGGTTTGTTCACACTTTCGTCTGATACTTTTGGAACAGACCATACCTACTTAGCATGTGGAATTTTGACCTTTACTATTGCTATAATATAAACAATGATGAGTCGTCAATCCCCTACCTACCTGAGCGAAATAGCGAAATTATCGAAATATGCATTTCAAATTCGCCCTTTTTTGTTGAAACAATAAAACTTGCTGACTGCTCATATTCGCTCCTTTGGCTTACATAACCTTTAAATATATAGTCTATACAGGGTTATTGGTAAAACATTAACAACCTCTTAAGAGGTGATTTTACTCATTATGAACAACTTTTACCATGGGACCAACCCTTAAATCGCGAAAAAAATCTGCGGGCCCTACATTTATGTTCGTATAACTCTTCAAAATGTAGGGAACAGTAGTTGATTTTGGATTTGGTCCCATAGTAAAAGTTGTTCATAATGATGAGTACAATGACCTCTTAAGAGGTTGTTAATGTTTTACCAATAACCTTGTATAGCAGTGTTCATAATTTCTGTTAATATACATTCCATCGCGATTCAATCATTTATCTACGTCAGCAAAATGTATTCTAAGTTGATTTTTGAGTGACCATTTGTAACAAAAAGATCGTAATTAATTTTTGGTTACAATGGAATTTGAACTTTGTTAAGCATGACATTCAGTTTGTTGTTCCATAACATAAAAATGATCTCAAATTTTATATTACCTCCTACAGGTCCAATCCCTAGCCTTCCATCCCTTAGAAGCCCAGACCCTAGTGAGCGGGTCGTGTGACGGCAAGGCCCGCGTTTCGGACTGCCGCACGCCCGAGGCGCACCGCGCGTGGATCCTGGCGCCTGAGATCGAACGCGTCGTGTGGGCCGCACAGAACCCCTTCTGCTTCGCCGTGAGTACCTAAAGTATTTCAGCAAAACCTATATCACTATGTATATATGTGTGTGTGTGTATGTATAGCACTATGTATATCTTAATGAGCCTTATTTAGAGTCTCTTGCTTCTTGTCACTTTATTCATAAAAAATAAACAAACAAAAATTAGGATTTTCATTTGCTGTCTTCTTATTATGTGCGGAGGCGGAGGGGCCCGTGGCTAAATAATAACAGCCGCACAGGTCGATCGATCAGGTTAAGCTACGCTTGCCGCGGTTGGTCTGTGGATGCCGTGGATGGGTGACCATCTTTACGTACCGTGATGACCCCTCCGAGCCTCGAAAAGCACGTTAAGCTGTTAGTCTCGGCTGTAATTCGTGGATCTTTGACAGTCGTTACGGGTAATCAGAAGCTCTAAACTGACAACCAATCTTACCAAGGGGTATCGTATTACCCAGTAACTGGGTTGTGGAGGTCAGATAGGCAGTCGCTCCATGTTACATACTGGTATTCAGCTGCATCCGGTTAAATTGGAAGCCGACCCCAACATAGTTGGGAAAAGGCTAGGCAGATGCTGATCTTATTATTATTGGCGAATTAAAAAGCCCTTGTATCTCGCGTGGATCCACGTTCGATACGAAGGGTGAAAACTGTCCTATATTATATTTTGACAATATTAGAAAACCAAGTTCGCTGCGTCTCCATATACTTACATGTGCTACTTTACTGCGACATTTTTTCATCGACGAGTTGACTCACGGTGGTAATATTACCATTTCATACCTTTCAGATGAGTAACAACACAGGTAAAGTAGCCTACGTAGATTGCAGGCAAGACGAACCTCTATGGATATTAGACGCGCATGACAAGGAGGTCACCGGGCTCATACTGAGCGACCGAGTGCCCGGCTTGATGATCACCGTCAGTACGGACGAGAAACTGAAGACTTGGGATATCTCTGGGTAAGAATTATTAAATAAGCATTGGCGCCGGTTCCTTTGTTCACAAACTAAACTAAATTTAAGTTCAGGGCATCTTTTTTCTCTTTATTTCATTAAGAAAAGGACAGAAGATAAATATTAGTTTATTCCTGTCAAATTAAGATACTCCATAGACAAGTTTAGACGAGATTAAAAAATTGGCTACTAAAAATACGTCAATTTACGTCAGGCGCTGACTAATTTGACAGGACTAAACTGATATTTATCTTCTGTCCTTTTCTTAATGAAATAGAAAGAAAAAGATGCACTGATCTTAAATTTAGTTTAATTTGTGAACAAAGGAATCGGCGCCATTATCTATATTTATCCATACTAATATTATAAATTCGAAAGTAACTCTGTCTGTCTGTATGTTACCTTTTCACGCCTAAACCACTGAACGGATTTCTATAAAATTTGGCAGAGAGATTGCGTCCCGGGGAAGGACATAGAATAGTTTTTATCGACATACCTCGCGGGCGAAGCCGCGGGCGGAAGCTAGTAGGTACTAATAATAAAGCTGTAGTTTTTGTTTGTTTGTTTGAACAGGCTAATCTCTGGAACTACCAGTCGGATTTGTTTTTTTTTTGAAGCTAGTCAGTTAGATTTCTAGTAATCTAGAGGCTTAATGAAGAACAAGCTTATGTCCGCGACTTTGTTCGCGTGGCAGTCCAAACCAAATGCCTATACTAAAATAACAGCCACACTTTTATAAAATTTCCCATCGCTATTACTTCGTTTTCGCTTAGCGGTTTGACGACAGTTAGCGCCATTTTTGACGTATACGCGTGCGTCAAGTGGACGTGAAACAACCCGCCCTTAGGGGTTTATTTATAAACGTTGCTTAAGGGGCTTACAGGACCTAAACGCAAAAAAACCGGGCAAGAGCGAGTCGGACTCGCGCACCGAGGGTTCCGTAACATCCGGGTTTATGCATAAGGTTTATGCTTACGAAATTAAATGTTTTATTTTTTATTTTTGAGTTGATTGAATGAATGGTAAATTGCGGTTTACGATTTATGACGTATTAAAAAAAAACTACTTACTAGATCTCGTTCAAACCAATTTTCGGTGGTAGTTTACATGGTAATGTACATCATATATTTTTTTTAGTTTTATCATTCTCTTATTTTAGAAGTTACAGGGGGGGGGGGACATTTTACGACTTTGGAAGTGTCTCTCGCGCAAACTATTCAGTTTAGAAAAAAATGATATTAGAAACCTCAATATCATTTTTGAAGACCTATCCATAGATATCCCACACGTATGGGTTTGATGAAAAAAAAAATTTGAGTTTCGGTTCTAAGTATGGGGAACCCTAAAATTTATAGTTTTTTTTTCTTTTTTGTGTGAAAATCTTAATGCGGTTCACAGGATACATCTACTTACCAAGTTTCAACAGTATAGTTCTTATAGTTTCGGAGAAAAGTGGCTGTAACATACGGACGGACAGACAGACAGACAGACATAACGAATCTATAAGGGTTCCGTTTTTTGCCATTTGGCTACGGAACCCTAAAAACGCAAGTTTTAGAAACAATAAAAGTATATGATCGACTACAGTAAACAAAATCAGAAAAATATATGATATTCTTCAGGATATATGCTAGGTAGATAGTGTGTTGAAAACATAATACAACTAATTTGATACGATAGAAAAAAATCATAAAGATACCTCTAAAAACTTTATTTCACAATAAAAACTATACTAATATACATACAATCATTCTGATTGTTTGTCAGATTATTCTACAAGCAACATACTAAAACACTAGTGTTTTATTTTTTTAGTCCAAACAATAGATTTTTGGTAATTAAATAATTGCTTCATATTTGGCAATAAATTACAAACGTTGTGTCATCGCGCTTCTCTTTCTTTTCTATGCAGTCCGACAGTGACCGCGCTTTAGGTCATGTAAGCCTCTTAAAGTTAAGTATTGATTAGCGAATGTTCAACCTTACTTTTTTGACATTAAAACATCTCTTAACTTTTAGCAAAGTTTATGAATAAACGTGTAAATTAAATAGCGCTAAACGAATTACAAACATGTTTGAATATGGTTTGAAGATGACACGAGTCAGAATGATGTTTTATCCCCTCAAGCGTCAACTGTACACCTAGTGTACATAAGAGAGAGTGCTCAAAACGTCAACGGTACACCAATTGTAACAGTGTCATTGTTAAAACTGACTTCACTGCGCCCATTCTACTGCTGGTGGTGGGGTGTTTCGACAGGTAGGCGGCCAAACTTGTGAGAGGTTAAACACGTGTTTAGCGTTAAATGTAAAATTTGTGGTGTAAGTGGGCCTAAATGTTGAAGGTACACACGCCAGCACATCAAGCTACCCGAAACTGTCAAATTTTCTCAATCAACTTTGGACCATAAACTTTAGACATAAAGTTGAAAATCTATTAAAGAAATTTGACAGATTGTAGTAGCCTGATGTGCTGGCGTCTGTACTTCATTTTGTTTCTATCAGGCTATCACCAATAAAACGTCATCCACTCTCGCAGCCGATGTTTCTACTTACCTTCTCACTCACACAATAACGTCTCTCTCCCACCTCCCAGCGCCGCCCCGGTGCAGGTGTCGGAGCGCGCGTGCCGCGTGGGGCAGGCGCTGTGCGCGGCCGCGTGTCCCGAGGCGCCCTTCAACGTCGCGGTCGGCGGCGACAACAAACAGAACTACATCGAGCTTGTCGACTTGAATGTTAGCGAGCAGTGTGAGTCTTTATTATACCTATTATCACACTAATATTATAAAGGCGAAAGTTTGTGAGTGTGTGTGTGTGTTTATATGTTTGTTACTTCTTCACGCTAAAATGGCTGGACCAATTTGGATAAAATTTGGTATGGAGGTAGCTGACAACCTGGATTAACATATAGGCTACTTTTTATCCCGATATTCCCCCGGGATCGACATTTACGCGGGTGAAACCGCGGGGCGCAGCTAGTCTATCATAATTAACCTATATCGTTCCCCCTGCTGGAACACAGGCCTCCTCTCAGTGAGAGGGAGTGGGCCGTCATCCACCACGCGGGCCCAGTGCCGGTTGGTGGATGTCACATGTCTTCGAATGTTTGGTTCTAGGACATCCCGGTTTCCTCACGATGTTTTCCTTCACCGTTTTGAGAGCAGTGGTGATGAAATAATTTACACAATGTAAAGCGCCTGTCTGGGTTCGGACTTACGACCACCACCACTGCTTATATATGTATCTTTTATTTTTTTGCACTTAGCCGTAGCTATGACCTACGTGAGGCCGAAGTTTTTTTTTTTAGCATATTGCAGTTTGTCTAATGGAATCCGTTTATTTGTTCCAGTTACGAATCGGTTCTCGTCTCGGCCGCTGATAGCGCTCCCTACACCAAGCGAGGAGGCTATGGAGTCATAGGATTGTTTATATTTAAGTGCAATAATAAAACATCAATTGTTTTTTTTTGTTTTTTTTTAAACCTGCACCCCACAGACTTATATCTGCACCCTAATTGCGTCACACACAACACACTATCAATCACAATCACAATCTGAATCATTTTGAAGGATATAGCTAATCCACTGCTTCAAATGTTCGAATTTGTCTGCTCAACAACGTAAATAACGCAATGAACTGTCAAAAACTGTTACACAATTACCCGCTGCTTTAAACATCCACTCTTGCGATAAGAGAGTATAATATATATTCCGAGATTGCGAGTGTTCGAATTTGGTTCGGCAGTACGATCTCACTCCGCTTATAATGCCCTTTACATAAAGGATGACAACCACGATTCGTGTAGGACCTCGAAAAAGTACTCTGAGGTCCAAGGGATTGTTTGTAGAAGCGTCTGGACATTTACAGACGTGGGTTTTTTTTTTCACTTAAGAGCGTTTACGCCGAACGGCATTTCATACAAACTTTCAAGCCCTTGTTTTTCGAAGTGAATGAACCGATTTTAATGAAACTTCGTACACATAAGTAAAATACAAAGGTCTAAAAAGTTAGTAGAGAACATTTTCGAAAAATAGTGTTACAGCCAAATTAGACCGTTCATTCCCAGTCGCCCCCGCGGGGATTGCCACCAGAGGCAAGTGGGAATAAAAATTCCCAGTCGCCACCGGTGGTGACTGGGAAGTCATTGCCCCCACTTCAGTTTCGCTATACATTGCTTTGTTTCTTGTGAAGAATAAAATAATAAGGTTTATTCCAAACCTGAATTGAAATAAAGTTTCCAACCACAGACTTTATTATTTTACCTTTTAAATCATGCGTATTTAAATGTTAACGGAAATATACAAAAAATGTGAAAAAAATTAATCCAAACCTGCATCTATTGCAAGTTTGGAATAAATTTCCTTATTATTTTATTCTTCACAAGAAACAAAGCAATGTATAGCGAAACTGAAGTGGGGGCAATGACTTCCCAGTCACCGCCGGTGGCAACTGGGAATTTTTATTCCCATTTGCCTCCGGTGGCAATCCCCGCTGGGGCGACTGGGAATGAACGAATTAGACCGATTTTAAACTTTCCATAGAAACAGATATATGTGCGTGTGGTGTGAGGGCCACTTTGTTAAAACTCTTTGAAAATGTGCTTAGGATTTAGTGAACATTCCCAAAGAATTGTGAAAGTTGGAATCAGATTTTGTGAAAGTCAAATTACCGAGTTATAGACTGTAACGTTGGGCCCTCAGTTCTCACATAGAGGATTGAGGGCCCACCTGAAACTGATAAACTATGGACACTACAGAAAAAGTCTTTATGCCAAAATCTAAGCTAATGCCAAACAAAATTTGTGAAAACAAGATATTATCGCAAAACACTGTCCTACTTTGTATATCTTCGTACAAAATGGGCCCTCAATTCTCATACACGTAAAAGTTTATTACGCAATTATAATGAAATCATTAACTTACAGATACTGTTTGAAATCCTATATGCTACTAAATAAATTGTGAAAATTTATGAAACCAAGAACAGGTCACCACTTTTTGTTGTTTGAAAGTTATCCCTCAGTCCTCCATTTCTTTTGTTTTCGATTTATTACGCTTATCGTATGAAAGATAAGACAAATACAAAATTGTCTCCTTTTGTGAAAAAAATTGTGCAATAAATTCGATACCAGAAAGAAATTTAAAGACCCATTATTGTATAAGAAAATCGAGTTTTATTTTTATTATCTGAATTAGCAAATAGGGTGACCACAATTTCTTTTAGATTGCAGTAAAGATTAGTACCTAAATGTTGAGATAGGTTTTAGTAAACTTTCTTTGATTTTTCGCTTATTATCGTCATAGCATTTGTACTCAAGTTTCGTTATAAAAAAAAAATAATTTCGGAATTCGAATGAAAGATAAGTTAAGATTATATTTAGCCTACATTGTCCCATTGCTGGGCAAAAGCCTTCATAAAAATAATAAATAAATTATTTGATTATTGTCATTAGTTTTTTCGGAACGAACGATATTTCAAGCAAAAATGATTTGGGTAACAGTATTTTTCTATGTGATCGTTGGATTTCCGAAATTATTTTTTTTTAATCACGAAACTTGAGTACAAATGCTATGACGATAATAAGCGAAAAATCGAAGAAAGTTTATTAAAACCTACCTATGACTCTAGATTTACTAATTTTTACTGCAATCTAAAAGAAACCCTATTTCCTAATTCAGAGAATAAAAATAAAACTTGATTTTCTTATACAATATAGGGTCTTTTAATTTCTTTCTGATATCGCATGAGTTGCACAATTTTTTTCACAAAAAGAGACAATTTTGTATTTGTCTTATCTCTCATACGATAAGCGTAATAAATCGAAAACAAAAGAAATGGAGGATTGAGGGCCCGAATTTTATCTAGGTCATATCTTTCAAACAACAAAAAGTGGTGACCTGGTCTTGCTTTCATAAATTTTCACAATTTATTTAGTAGCTTATAGGATTTCAAACAGTAGCTGTAAGTTAATGATTTAATTTTATTTGCGTAATAAACTTTTACGTGTATGAGAATTGAGGGCCCATTTTGTACGAAGATGTACAAAGTAGGACAGTGTTTTGAGATAATATCTTGTTTTCACAAATTTTGTTTGGCAATAGCTTAGATTTTGGCATAAAAACTTTTTCTGTAGTGTCCATAGTTTATCAGTTTTAGGTGGGCCCTCAATCCTCTATGTGAGAACTGAGGGCCCAACTTTACAGTCCATAACTCGGTGATTTGACTTTCACAAAATCTGATTCCAACTTTCACAATTCTTTGGGTATGTTCACTAAATCCTAAGCACATTTTCAAAGAGTTTTAACAAAGTTTCACACCACACGCACATACAGATATTTCTAGTTATCTTTTTTTTTAAAGACATTTCGAAAATGTTCTCTACTAAGTTTTTAGACCTTTGTAGCCTGCTTGCGCTTATGAAATTTCATTAAAATTCGTTCATTAATTTCGAAAAACATGGGCTTGAAAGTTTGTATGAAATGCCGTACGGCGTAAATGCTCTTAATGTTCCACTGCTGGGCAAAGGCCTATACTCTCTTTCCACCTCTCCCTGTCCAGAGCTGCCAAAGACCAATCTTTATTAAAGGAGTCCAGCTCATCCCGCCAACTCTGCCTGGGCCTGCCGCGATGTCGTTTGCCAGCAAACAAAGCAACAACAAAGTAGTAACGGTCTGTGTTGCCATCAATGGTATTTTATTTGTCATTTATATCATACATAATAATGTACATTTTCGATCGCGTGCCCATCACCTATAATACCAACACATACCGTTCTGGCGGACCCCGCGACTGTCCACCATATGTTTTTCCTCTCTACAATTTGGAGCGAGCGTCGCTGCAAAAGAAATCACCATTTTACTATAAAAAGTAGGTTTTCCCAAATAAAACAACATTTTTATAACAATTGAGATTATGTATTAGCAACACATCTTAGAATAATCCTAGATAAAAATCATAAAAGCAATGAAAATGTATAAACTGCTCGATAATTCCGAACTAAAAGCATTTTTAATACTGCAATTCAAAGTTTTGATACAATAAAATATAAAAAAATAAGCTGTTGGCGACCCAAACTTGGGTCATATATTTAATGAACACGATTTGAACATCAGCAGTGTATATTTATAAAAATGTCTAAGTAACAGTTTTTTTATCATTTTCAAAATTGGATCACAGCCAAATTAACTGGTAAATGATATTTTAGACAAATATGTCTTATAAAAATATTTTGTGTGGGCAACACACGTTTTAAAAATATTATTGCTCTGTGTTTTCAATACTATCCGAGGTTCGCAGTGAAGAGTTGCCAGCTTAAATATTAAGCTCGGTATAAAAAGCTAAATATAGCTGTTTCAATGTGGCAACCCTGGCATTGAACAATAATGTGGTGTCCTATGGTAACTCCTGACAAGAAAACGTGCAATCGACTTAATACAACCAAGATTTTGATAACTTGAGGTCTATAGAACTAAATTAGTTAAGAGGTCGCCACTTTCGCATGTCCCTTAATACAATAACGTTTTGGTCAAAAATGCAATGTTAATCTTATAATTTTCCACAAAGTATCCAATATTGAAATGCAAAGTGAAAATTACGGAAGAATACTATGAACAAGTCTAATTTTTTTTTCACTAATAATTGTGTTTAAAAGTAACATTTCGTAAAAGTTTGTTCGTGTCTATGATTCGCACTAATGTTTTTGACATGAATCTATGCCTATTCGTTGTACGAACTTAAATAAAATCTAGAAGCAGCAGTTACCACAATAACATTCCTTGGTATTTCGCTAGGCTGTGGTCAAACGCGACCAAAGTATGAACTAAAAACAAAATAGTCTACAGTTTTGTAAAAACTGCTGTATTTACTACATGATAAAGACACGTTATTATAACTATTTGCGGCATTAACTTTAACTGACAGTAGGACATATTTGTCAAAATATGACAAAATTTACACGTTTTCACGAAAGGAACAGAAAATGTATGAAAGTAACTTGTTAAATTGTCGGATTGTCAAATTGTCGCCTGTCGGTTTTTATTACAGTTGCCGGCACGTAACTTGGCAAGAGATTTTCGTAGTGGGGAAGTTCGCGCATATAAAAATGTATGAAATTGTGCGTGCGCAAACTTTCCCCACTACAAAAACTCTTGCCAAGTTACGTGCCGGCAAGTAATAAATAGGCCCCAGATTGTTAGAAACTTCGAATCTGCCAGTAATAGTTCATCAAGCATCTTTTTCAGTAAGCTGTATTTATCAGACACTTGAAAAAAAATCCGGTATCTTGATATTTATTTCATGCACAATATAATCTGTAAATATATTCCATTATTTTAATATACTTCATTATTTCTGTATATTATAAAAATATTATCCCTATTGGATTAGATTGTAATTATTAGATAAATACTTAAATATTTTACTATGTAAGTTATATTACTTATGTTCTTTTTATATCAACTTATATGCTATGTAGACTATTATTATGCTCCGTTCATAGCTCTATCGTGAATGAGGCACTAAATTATACCAGCGATACTCTTTTGAGCAAGAAACTATTTCTCTAATTTTTTTTAAGTTTGTCATGTTTTCTACAGTTACAGCCAATTGCATTTTCTATCGCAAATAATTTCACATTTCTAAAGAGTATCGCTGGCATGAACTCGTGATAGTATATTTACTCTATGTAAAAGGAACTACTTAATATGAGTACCATGAGAATAGCAAGTGTTAGATTTTACATGGAATTTTAATTTTGATGTTTCACCTAAATCTCTTTTCATAGGGTGAGAGAGACGGAACGTCGCATCGATTTTAACAGATCAGATTCGAGAGATCGTAGTTTACGCTACGTTTTGTCTCTGTATCTTTTACAAGGTTTCTTCGACTTTTTTGAACTTTCGAAAACTTTTCTAAACTCATGGTACTTATATTTAATTATACTTGGTAATCCTTGGTAATCAGATTTACTTAGGACGTCGTAAGTTTATGAATAAAATAAATAACTTATTCAATGCGAGATACTCATAGTTTGAACTATTATACTCTATAGCTGTGCAATTGTCTAATTAAATTACCTTTCCATTACCAACATTAATCTCTTTGTAATAAGGTTGAATGTCGTGTGAGCGGAGGGTATAAATTGTTTTAAAAGTGCTTGCACAAGTGGCGATGACTTGAATGTGCTACAGTCAGCCGCTGAATGGCTAATATATTTACTAGGCTTTAATATAAAAAAAAGTTTTGATGTTTGAAAACCATATACCAACGCTCATAAAACCGTCAACCTTTACGCATAGTGGTCACAAGTATGACTGTGCAATTTGACATACAAAGTACACTTTCTGAAACTTACCAAAAACATTCAAAGCCCTTTATGGGGCGAATTTCACCAATGAAACGGAACGCGATCAGTACATCTAAACCGCATTCAAGAGCTGTCAGTGTCAATATTCCACAACAATGATGATGCATTGGTGAAATGGGACCTGAGACAATTCGTATCTCAAATTGCACAATTATATCCGCAAATAACGACCACAATGCACAAAAAAGCAAACAAAACATTTACTCTTCAGCGGGGAACTTGGTTACGGCATCATGCATAGCTCTCGCCATATAGTCCACATTCGAAGGGTTCAGTCCGCACACGTTGATGCGGCCTGACTTCAGCAGGTAGATGTGGTACTCTTGGACCAGGTGCTCGGCCTGACGCTGCGTCAGGCCAGTGTAGGAGAACAGGCCGATTTGTTTGACTATGTGGTCCCAGTTACCAGGGGTGCCTAGACTGAAAGTTGGGAAATGAATGTTAGAAACATTGTTTTATGAAAAGCTTACTAACCATAACCGTTAGGAAGTTTACAGACATAATTTTCTTAGCCCTCAAAGTCCGGCTCGGTAAGGTAAACAGCTGTTCTAGTATTTGCGCATGTGATATTCTGAAGCCCACTTGCACCACAAATCAAAACATCATACAGTACGACACATCTTATATGTAGCATCGTAAAACCGATCACTTCCGATTTACACAACCAATAGAAATCCCTCACTATCGCGCCATTCAATGCTATTCGCGCTATATATTCCCGCCTCAGTTCAACTCGAGACAGCGTTGAGAATGCACGTGAGTGAATCATTCCGTACACTTCGTGACAATTTAATAGGAAAGTGAATAATATATTTTTTGTTGCTGTTTTTTTTTCATGATGACTTCGTTGAAACGTGGTAAGCCGTATAATAGCCAAAGTCGTGAAATAATTTTTAATGTTTATCAATTTATGTGTCGAGAGGCTACGGAGTCTAAAAATAGGGTTTTTGGGAATGATCACTTTCAAAACCTTCAAGAGCGAACTGCGAAGGCAACTGGTGTGTCACGTAGAACAATAAGTGCTGTTTTGAAAGAGCATTACAATGCCTTGGCTTCGACTAGTTCAACTCGTGCAACTTTTAGTTCGCCTAAAAAGTCCAGAAAAAAGAAAGAACATCGAGCAAATTTAGACGGTTTTGATTATGATGTCGTTAGAAGGAAGATGTATGACTTTCATGTCACTGAAAAAAGGTTGCCTACAATAAAATCGTTGTTAACCAAATTACAGGAAGATATAAATTTCACAGGCAGTCGAGAAACTTTGCGCAGAATATTGCTTGAACTGGGTTTCAAATTCAAGAAAATGGAAAATAATAGATCTTTACTGGCCGAGAAAGATGAAGTAAGACTTCAGCGGATTAAGTATCTTCGACAGATACAAAAGTTCAGAAGTGAAGGTCGGGATATAGTTTATACTGACGAGACTTACATACACGCCACACATACAAAGGAAAGTAGTTGGACGGATAGTTCTAAGAAAGGCATAAAAAAACCGATATCAAAAGGTGAAAGATTAATTATTGTCCACGCTGCGCGCTGGTGGCTCAAGAGGTTTTGTACCTGGCGCTCTCTTAGTTTATAAATCTTCTCAAAGTACTGGCGATTATCACCACGAGATGAATAAAGAAAATTACGAAAAATGGCTAAAACAACATCTCATTCCGAATCTACGACCTAATACTGTTGTGGTCGTAGATAACGCTTCTTACCATAACACACAGATAGACAATGCACCGAATTCCAATTCTCTAAAAGCATCCATGCAATCTTGGCTTACATCTAAAAATATACCCTTTGCGTCAAATCTGCTGAAACCAGAATTGTATGAAATAATTAAACGCCACAAATCTGAACACATTAAATACTCAATTGACCAAATAATGGCGGAACATGGTCATTCTGTTTTACGGTTACCTCCTTATCATCCAGATTTTAACCCAATCGAGAATATTTGGGCCCAAGTGAAAGGCCACGTTAGTTCTAAAAATGTCTCGATGAATCTAACGAAAGTCAAAGAACTATTAATGGAGAAATTCGAATCTATTGGCGTATTCGAATGGGAAAAAGTAGTCGATCACGCGATAAAATGCGAAAAAGAGCATATGCGACACGAGGATAGAACAGACCGATATTTGGATCAGTTCATCATAAATGTAAATGACTCTTCATCAGACAGCGACGAATCGTTTAACGACTACAATGGAGCTGTTGAGACTGAGGATATAAGTATGGATGTCGAAGGTGTATTCGAATAAGAATGAACAATTTTAATAATATCTGGTGTCGTTCAAAGCCATTTTTTTTTAATGTAACTTTTTCCATTTATTGCATGCCCTTAATAAATTATAATTGAAGTTTTTAACAATAAACATCTCTAAAAGTTTGATTTGTGATATTCATCGTTCTAGCCTTGTATCCTTCAAATCGAATCTACAAAAACAAAGACTTTATTTAAGTGATCATTTATTTTGCAAGCCAGTACATGTATAACATGCATCAATTTCACGAATGTGTTTTGTTATATGACTTTACAAGTTATGGAGTTTGCATAAAGATCATTTTCTCCTAAAGCAATAATAAAGATTAGTGATTTTGAAGGCGCACTCAGTTCGGATGTGATCGGTTTTGCGAATTTTGCCGATGCTACATCTAAGTTGTGGCGTACTGTACCTATTTAAAACATAATTCTGTCTCAGTCATCTTCATACGATTGACAGAAACAGAACGATGTTTTAAATAATATGTTGTTTAGTGCTAAACGCATTCAGTTAATTTGTGCAAGTGGACCTTAGATTTAAGTGATACAATTATTTATTCAGCCGGTTCGTAATTCGTACCGTAGCTTCAAAACGAGTCAATTCAGACACTGCGTCAAATCAATCAAGATTGAGTTTTAAGCTATAAGTCCGTAGCCGACTGCAGACGACAGCAGCAGGCGACACGTAGCCGCGACATTACTAGTTTCTACGTATTTCTGATAAAGGGCGTGAATGGCGAGCGTTTAGGGGTTATCGTAGTTTTGACGTTCGAAAAGTGTTGATTCCTCAGCCTAATTTGAATAAATGACTTTTAATTTTAATTTTCAGACAGCGTGTCGCTAGCTACGAAAGGTATTTACCTGTTTTGTCTAAAATATTGCTCAAATTATTTGATTATAAATAACAGCTCAGACATGGTTCTTAATTTTGAAGTATTCATCACAAAAATTAAAAGCCAACTTTATTTAACTTACTTGATAAGCTCTGCTCTCAATGCTTCTCTCATCTGTATGACCCTGGTGGACATTAGCTTGATGTGGTCCTTCCTGCACAAATTAAACAAAATGACTACACCTGACCTAAAATTAACAAAGTAAACTAAATTTAAGTTCAGTGCATCTTTTTCTTTCTATTTCATTAAGGAAAGGGCAGAAGATAAATTTTAGTTTAGTCCTGTCAAATTAATCAGCGCCTGACGTATTTTTAGTAGCCAATTTTTTAATCTCGTCTAAACTTGTCTATGGAGTCTCATAATTTGACAGGACTAAACAAATATTTATCTTCTGTCCTTTTCTTAATGAAATAGAAAGAAAAAGATGAACTGAACTTAAATTTAGTTTAGTTTATGAACAAGGAAATCGGCGCCATTGCATACTTTGTACCGCAGCATTGGCGGAAAGCGAAAAAAGTGATAGAAATAGACTAAATATCTTTTCAAAACGAGAACAAAATTGTCGCGTGTGGCATGTGAGGCCTGCAGCAGTAGACTGAGTTAGGGTAATTACGTGCCGAAGATGCCTTACTACAATACGCAACAAGCAACCAACCGATTATCCTTTAAAGTTAAGGTTCGCGAGCACATTCGCAAGAAGCTGGCAGTTTCATCACAACGGTAATATTTTCTCATTTTATGTCTTATTTCTTTTTAGTCAGTATATTTATTTGTGCTTATATTTATATGTAATTAGGTTTATATTATATTCAGTTTTATAGGTTTATGCGTATTTTTATATTTAAAATATTTATTCCTCAATGATCATTATTGCACCTACCACTGTTTGTCTCTGCATCACCCAAAGGTTGACTGGTAGGAAATGCCTATGGCATTACGTCCGCCTCTGTACTTTTATGTGCTTGAAGTGTTAAATAAATAAATACGCGGTTACTGTATAGCTCGCTACCTCAATGTCACCTCCATGTAAAACAAATGCATGCTAATAGACACACACATGCCAGGCAACGAGGAAAACCCCCAACCAGCCCGCGATGTATCGCAGTGAGGTATAGATTCATCAGGAGATGGCTATCTGCGAATGCCTCCGCCGACGTGTAGACGGGGTAATTTGCTAGTCTGTGGTAGCTATTTAGCATCTGCTGACGTCAAATACCTACCACAGACTAGCAATTTACCCCGTCTACACGTCGGCGGAGGCATTCGCAGATAGCCATCTGCTGATGAATCTGTCTACGTGTAGAGGAGGCTTTAGCATGCATTTGTTTTACATGGAGATGACATCGAGGTAGCGAGCTAAACCGCGACCGCGAGGTACCGCAGTGAGGAGTCTTCGCGGCATGTAAATTCCTCTTAGGCTGAGTTGAATGAATGGCCACTCACCACTCATCGAACAGCTGCTTGTTGGACAACACGTTGGTGACGATGCGCGCGCCGTGCGCGGGCGGGTTGGAGTACATGCCGCGCACGATCCACGTGAGCTGCGACTTCATGGCCGGCACCAGCGACGCGTCGTTGATGACGATGGCGAGGTTGCCCACACGCTCGTCTGGGAACAAAGTTTATTAGTTTATAGTAAGGACAGAAACTACACAATGACAAATTGGGAAAATAAGACAAAGGGGCGTGCAAGCGTGTAAAGCCTCCTCTACACGTCGGCAGATGCGTGCGCAGACGTCGTCAGATGCATTAGCAGATGGATCACCACGAGCCGACCACACGTCTGTTGGTCGTTCAATCTGTGTTAATTCTCGACAGACGCAACTCGTATGCACGCAACATAAAAAAATGTATGTCGAGACCGCAGCTGCGGCAGCTATTTATTTATTTAGTACTTTTAACTAGGCATAATATAGTATGTCATGTAGGTATTTAAGTTGTTTTAATTTCATTCGAAATAAAAATTACCTACTTAGACTCCGTTAGATGTCCAATTTGCAATTACAGTAGCCTCAACATAATCAATTAATTGAAATAATTACATTATTTTAATTAATAAATCAATTAATTGAAATAATTACATTATTTTAATTAATTGTCTTACAACATTTTTATTTTTGTAGTTCTTATTTTTCGGATTCCACTGCAGTTTTCTCTTTGATACAACTCAAGGAATTGATATGTTTAGTCTGTGCTCATATTAGCCATTTCAGCGAACGAGATTAATAGGTAAACGAGAAAAATCTGCAAGAAGCACGCGTGCACTCTCATTCACGACTACGATAATACTGATGCATCGGCAGACGTGTGACACAAGCCGGGCGCTCGGGCTGAAACCCTTTGATCCATGACACAAAAACCGACAACAAACGGATTGGTAGCAGATGCCTCAGCCGACGTCAAATACCTACCACAGACTAGCAAATTACCCCGTCTACATGTCGGCAGAGGCATTCGCAGAAGGCCTTCTGCTGATGAATCTGACGACGTGTAGAGGAGGCTTAAGGTGCCACTAGTTGATATTTTTTCCATACAAATTTCGGGAGTGTATTACTCCACTGTTTGACATTGTGCATCGAAAGTTAAACATGATATCGTTTTGTCTTATTATTTATGTTGTCTGTACGGAAACAGAATAGTAAAATAAAAAGTCATTAATAAGTTATGAGCCAACAAAGATTCGTTTTTCTTGCTATTTTTAACGTTACTTTAGGTGTAAATAAATAATAAAAGACTTGTAAAATCTTCAAAACCAAAACCGTACCGACAAAGCTCAGATATCGAAGAGTTCAATAAACTTTATTTGTAATTGATTTATGCTATGATTTTTTCATAAAACTCGATTTTCCGAAGCTCTTTTCGAATTTTTTTACGCGCCTATCTGTTCGGAATGGTGTTTCTGTGCGTGAGAACTAGACGTTGTTCGTGTAGACTAGCGTCTAACTGCTCATCACTCATACTAGCTCTGTCGGAAACGAAGCCAGGTGAGACAGCGTGCTTTTTGGCCATGACCACCAGTGAGTTCGAGCTCGCGACTAGTTTACTCTTAAGGCTCTCAGACTTTTTAAAACGTCACACGCTACCGACAGCGTGCGGTGACGTCACCACGGATGACCGACACGCCGCCGGTTGCCAAAACGTTCGTTACCGCCATCGCACCTGGCGGTCGCGGATGGCGTGTGCGACCACGCCCGCGACCGCGCACGTTTATTTACGAACACAGCATTCGGCCGTCGTTGGTGACGGACGGGTATTATGAATATAATAATATGGCGAAGACAGTCTGTTTTTCTTTTTTTCGCTGCACTACGTAGGTATAATCAAAGAGATTGGGATTGGATTGATTGGTATTTTAGCACAGACAAAAAAAAATAACTGAAAAATCCTTCACCAATGGGATTTGATACGATTAACTTAACAGTTAACTGTCCATTATGATTCATAATGTTATCCTTTTATGATTCTGCCAAAGTGGCCTTTTTAGGCCCCCAGGGCTCAATTCGTTGTTGGTCACAAACAGAACAAAACACCACGCCAATTTAAAATAAGAAAAAAAAAACATAATTTATTATTTAAAGTCCAAAAATTACGTAAGAGTGCAATGGGATGACTTGGAAGTTAGATTAGTTGCGACAAAAAAAAAATGTCTAATTTCATTTAATTTTTTTTTAAATCTGTTACGTTAGACTTACTGTATAACCCGAAGTTCTTAGCGTAGGACTGAGCGCAGACGAGCTCGAAGCCCCTCTTCACAAAGTAGCGCACTGCCCACGCGTCCTGGTCCAGGTCGCCTGACGCGAAGCCCTGGTACGCGCTGTCGAAGAATGGGAATAACTTGCGCTCCTAGAAAGATAAATTATGAGGTTGTACTTGTTTACTATACCCTTTACCATTCAAAAACATTAAATACCCGGTTAGTTTGGGTTTGGTCCTGACCACGCCATGAGACATGCTTGTCGTGATTACTTGTGCTTCAGACGAGACCAAAATATGTAGTCGTGAAAAACCATGTTCACAATAAATTCAAACAGTAAACCTGAAGCATTTATGATGTTTTAAACTACGAAAAGTAAAAGGAGGAGGTTCTCAAGTCGACATGTATTTCTTTTATGTATAACTTTATTAAATAAACAATCACATACCTCCATAACGTCAGCAATCTTCTCCCACTGCTCCTGAGTGGGATCAATACCGGTGGGGTTATGTGCGCAAGCGTGCAACAAGACCACAGAGTTCTCGGGCGCACTGCTCAGGTCCTCTACAAAGCCGTCGAAGTCTATGGCGCGATTCTTCGCGTTCCAGTAGCGGTACGTGCGGGCGTTCTTGAAACCGGCCTCCAGGAACACTAAGCGATGGTTGTCTGTTGACGTTGAAATAATAATAAATTAGAAGTTAGGAAGGAAAGAATCGCCGAGTCGTTACGGGTAGTCAGAAGCCCAAAAGCCTGAGAATCATTCCTACCAAGACGTATCGTGTTACTTACTAATAACAGTTAATTCGCCATCAGACCTAACTGATGATTAGTGATGATTAAAATAAGGATCAAAACCCATCAAATCAATGAAGTGATAATTATTATTTTATTTTATTTTATTCTGTTCGGGAAACTTACAGCTGATATAAACAGTGCTCTTAAACAATATGCAACTGAAGGCCATTTACAAGTTTCCACTAATAAACATTGGAAACAAAAAAGACAACAAAAAAAATTATTATTATTATTATTTATTTGAATCAAAGGCCAACACGGACCAATTATAAAACAAACTAATACAATGATAATTAAATTAAATTAAATACAATAAAATACAATTTAAATACAAAAATACAATACCATAGAAATACAAGTCAAAACAATATTACCACATTAGCCCGTACATGTACCATGTCACAGTGATACATGTACTGGCAGTCGAATCGCTGGGCGATTAATAAAATTAATAAGTATAATATTATATTAATTATATTATAATCGATAAGTAGTTTATGTATCGCCACGGGCCCCTCCGTTTCTTAATAATTGTATGAAATAGAATAATGCATGCTAAAAGTGGAATAGTTTTTGTTTGTAAAAAGGGATTAGTAACTAAATTACAGCTGATGGTGCATTATTCTTGTTAGTCGGTGGCAAAAAACTAAAACTAAAATAGGT
This sequence comes from Mesoligia furuncula, assembly GCA_916614155.1. Classification (NCBI taxonomy): domain Eukaryota; kingdom Metazoa; phylum Arthropoda; class Insecta; order Lepidoptera; family Noctuidae; genus Mesoligia; species Mesoligia furuncula. The sequence goes on from OU744793.1 coordinate 25,779,374, forward strand.
ACAGATCCCAAGACACCGACTTTCGAAATTAAAGTTATTTCATAATTTTGAGTGAATTTCTTTTTGAAGTCGATGTAATCTTTTCAGGGTTCCGTACCCAAAGGGTAAAAACGGGATCCTATTACTAAGACTTCACTGTCTGTCCATCCGTCTGTCTGTCACCAGGCTGTATCTCAAAAACCGCGATAGCTAGACAGTTGAAATGTTCACAAATTATGTATTTCTGGTGCCGCTATAGCGAGTCCGCGAGTCGGACTCGCACTTGGCCAGTTCTTTTTTAAATTATTTTTTTATTCTTATTCTACAATGAGCTGTATAGTCAATACATACCCCATGTAGGTACGGAGTAGTAGAAGGTGGTGTATCCCAGGTGTTTTTGGAGCAGCTCAGCTCCCACGCGCAGACTGCCTGTTCCAGACAGGGTTTGTATTCCGAACGCCTGGAATTAAGACATGCTATTGATTATTATGGTGTCACCTTACCGTTTAGAGAAAATGATTTAGTAACGCTGTAATTTAAAGAAAATGTGATCTCTCCGAAATCTTTATGCTTTTCCACCTGGGTCAAATATTGTACGTCACTCTTTCCTACTCTACTTCGCTACACTGCATTTCTCGAATAGTCCTGATAGCCGTGGAATACCTCTCCACTCCTCATAAGCACCTCGGGACATGTTGCCCCCTTGTTGCTACGACACTATGTGCTACCGACCGTTTTCGGGGGCCCATTAATGAGTGTGAAAGTCACCCCCTGCCACTTTATCAGTGTAATTTATATAAAACATTGGTCAGACAGGGGCTATAGACTTTCCATTGACCTAAATAACCAGTTCACTTTAACCACCCAAACCCATAATCCAATATCTTTGTTTCCATATCTTACACCAACCGGGGGTTGTCCTTGGGTGCACTTGCATAGTGCGAACAGGGATAATCGTCGGTTGGTGCCTCGTTTCATTAAAAACGTCTAACAAACCCTACGAGTTGGCTTCGGCCCCTCGTACGCCTTCCAAAGGGTCCCAAGAAATATCAAAGAGGACAAATAATAATAATAACCAATAAATAATATGACCTTGTCCTAATTGTCGCAAGTCACTGCTAAGAAGCCTCGGTCATAGGTCGATTCCCAAGTCGGGCATCGATTTTTATTTAATAGGAAATTCTTAGCAGGCACCCGGGGCTGCTTGTGGGCCGTTTAAGTTAATAGAAGGAGGCCAGTTCCCTATTAGGTACATGGACCTAACCTGTCAAACTAGAGGAGTAATTAATTATACACCGTGTTCTTCACGTTATCCATAAACTTTGTAAAACGCTTCTATAGCTTTTACAAATTAAATCTAACACAGGAAGTAGTACTTAAAAAGGCTTCGTTACTAAGATATTTGTAATTTCATTTAATGAAATTTAATTGAGCTATGCAGTAAGTTTCAGCCCGCCAAATCTTATGATTGAAAACACGTCGTTGCCAATTCTGATAAAGAGGCTGATCACCCGATATGCGCATATCGGGTGATTTACGTCAAGGTATATAGTTTGTATGAAAATTAACAAAAAATAAGAATTAATTAATGTGTCCATAATGAAAAATGCTTATTTCCATGGTCTAAACATCTGGTCGAAGTTTATGTATATCGTCCGGAACACGGTGCATAGTGCTCCAGACCGTATTCAGCCATGGCGGCCAATCTCAACAGAGACTGCTTTCGGTGCGGGAGATAATAAAATGCACAAACTTGTGTGCGCAGACACAGGTACACCCTCTTCCCTCACTCTCATAGACCGATGGGACGGCAATCTGACACGACCGGAGATAAATCAGGAGCAGACCCAACGGCTTAACCGTTAAGCCGTTAAGATTAAGCCTACCTGTAAGGTGTAATTAAACTTAGATCCTAAACAACGGTGTAACATGCTAACATGCCATATGAATATTTATACCGTAATAAGTACGAAAAAAACCGCCGAAACCAATCAGTCAACCTCTCGAGCCGTCGCGCTTGACGGCCGAATCAACTGATGATTGGCTTCAAAGGGGTTATTAAAGGTCATGGCAGATCTGGTCAAGACCTCTTTGAATAAATTCAGATTTGTATCTATGAATCCTTATCAGTAAATTGCTTTCGTATTAGACGATACGAGTACGCCTTGACGAGTCGTGGGGTCTTTGTTTGTTAGGAGATATAATGTGTATATATAATTATATCTCCTATTGGTAGAATGATAGATATTATTATTATGATCACAGACTTATAAATATAAGTATGTGATTATGATGATATTATATTATACTAGCTTCTGCCCACGACTTCGTTCGCGAGAAATTTCACCTTCCCCCCATTCACTCTCTTAGGGGTGGAATTTCGAAAAACCCTTTCTTAGTGGATACCTACTCTTCACAAAGAACACATCCTCCAAATGTCATGTCTGTAGGACCAGCGTTTAGCTGTGCGTTGATTTATCAGTCAGTCAGGACTTTGAATTTTATCTAAAGATCATCATATTATGTGTATCCGTGTTCATTTCAGGGAGATAAGAAAATATCCACCTATACAGCTATACTTACAATTCAATTAGGCACTAAAGATGTTTGCTATGCAAGTATGCATTACTAGACTGAGAGGCCTTTCCTATAAAGTTCTATTCCATAACGGACGGTTTTGTGTATTATTTTTCATTGGCTTTTCACGGCTTTTACCTACTAAATGTATACAGGTACTATATCTACTGGCTAGAACTGCATGCTGTGATTCTTAGTTGCTATTCGAGGACCCTTACGTCTAAACCATGCGATGTTAACGTACGGTATATCACCGTTAATAATTAAACAGTAGATTTGACTAACCAACACTACTTTATAGACCGTTATTAAATTAATTAATAAAGGTATGTGTGGCCGGTGTGGCGTATCTACACATAGGTACATACCCATTATTGCACAATAACGTATTCAAAATTTCGCGATCATAGTGCAACAATTTGAGTAATTGAATGCGCGGACGCGACGCGCCGGATGCTTTTCATTGATCGTTAGTAAACTATAAATGACAGTGATATACTTATACAGAGTTTAAACAAACAGAAATATGACCTATAAATACGCATGTTGTATTGAAAAGAATCCTAACTAATATTATAAATGCGAAATAACTTTGTTTATTTGTTAGTTACTTTTCACGCCTAAATCACTGAACCGATCAACCTGAAATTTTGTATTTACATAATTTAAAGGACATAGTTTTCATGTTATGATTTTTTTTCTGAATTTTTTAAAATTATTCACCAACCATAAATTTTTGGCTTTGCACCAATATTTTCATAATTTTGGTCAAACTTACGAAGCTGATTATTTTATGCATAAAAGAAGAATTTAAGATGATTCAGTTGGAGAAGGTAAAAATTTAAAAATCCCTCTACTTGTTACAAAAAAATATTTTTAGGTCGAAAATTCTCAAAAATTTAGAAAAAATATCATAACACGAAAACTATGAAAAATCGCGGAACATACATGGGGGTGACTCGGGTACCTCAATGGGTGCTCTATGTCTGGACTTCCGCTTGACAATATTTTTTGGGACACCCTGTATACAAGTTGTAATTAATAATAATATTTTTTTAAAGCGATAAATATTAAAGTGGAGTCATAACTTACACGTCCAGTAGCGATGGCGGGGCTATCTTCTCCAAGCAGCATAGCAGTGGAAGCTGCACAGAACTGCTCGATACCTGCAATTGGAATTATTTTGTTCTTGAATCTAATAGCATAGACACAGTTTTACAATTGTAAACCTGTTGTCATACGCATAAGAAGGATACAATGGTCTTAAAAGTTAGTAGAGAACATTAAAAAAAAATAGTGTGACAGCCAAATTATACCGATTTTAAACTTTCCATAGAAACAGAGATTTCTAGTTAAGTCTTTTTTTTTTAATAACACATTTCGAAAATGTTCTCTGCTAACTTTTTAGACCTTTGAATCCTGCTTATGCGTATGAAGTTTCATTAAAATCGGTTCATTCATTTCGAAAAACAAGGGCTTGATAGTTTGTATGAAATGCCGTACGGCGTAAACGCTCTTCAGACTGCTCTTCTTGCATCCAGTTAGACTGGAAGCCGACCTCAACATAGTTGGGAAAAGGCTAGGCAGATTGATTTGTAGCCTACGTAAAATAGGTACCTATTTCCATTTACAACTGAAAGTACCTACTGAATTATGTGATTTTTTACTCGACGATGATTTCTCTAATCGATTATAAGATTTATAAGACACTGCGCCCCTTACCTAACAGTTACAGAGTAGGTAGGTCACCTGCTTCTATAACATTTTATTGATTTTGTCAATCTGTAGAGTTTTTCCGACATCTACAAGGTGAAATCAAATTAGCTAGCGAAACTCCGCATACATCGTCATCATCATTTCAGCCGAAAGATGTCCCCTGCTGGACATAGGACTCCCCCAAGCACCTCCACTTCGACCGGTTCTGTGCTTCTCTCATCCAACGGGTTCCTGCGGCCTTCACCAGGTCGTCGGTCCACCTTGTGGGAGGCCTTCCAACGCTACGTCTTCCGGTACGCGGTCGCCACTCCAGCACCTTTCGGCCCCATCGGCCATCTGTTCTGCGAGCAATGTGCCCTGCCCACTGCCACTTATGTTTGGCAATTATTCGGGGTATGTCGGTTACCTTGGTTCTCCTGCAGATCTCCTCATTTCTGATTCGATCACGCAGGGAAACTTTAAGCATAGCCCTCTCCATTGCCCTTTGAGTGACTTTTAGCCTTCTAATAAGGCCCATTGTGAATGACCGCATACATGATAGGTATCCAAACGTTCTACCTGCGGTCGTTGATACCCATTTTTTATCACGCTTTTATTAGGTCGACCTGTATGTAACTATGTAATGGAATCTAAGGTAACTAATTTAACCGTCTTCCAAGGGTCGTAGCGTAATGAACATTGGCAGCTGTATGTAGTTCTGATGACAATACAATAATATGGTACTGTCGAACTGATCTGATGATGGAGCCGGAAGATATGAACTGGAACTTTAAGATGGAAAATCGTATCATAGCTGTTTTGGATTTCTTAGAAAAGTCTTGTAATGAACTTTGACCACGATGGTCTGATGATGAAGCCGGAAGATAGGCACTGGCATTCCATCATAGTTTTTTGTTTTTACGTGCATTTATAAAAGCGTGTTTTTCTAGTGTTTTTTAAACTATTAATTTCTGTTTTATCATGTTTAGAACAATACCCATCACATCTGTGGAGTTTTGCTAGCTAATTTATTTTGACCCAGTATTTACTCACAGGTGTATCAGACTAGTTGACGATGTATCGCCAAGGTGGCCAAGGCGGCAACATTGAAGACAAAGGTAGGTAGAATATCTTCTACGTCTCTGATTCGACCAATGATTAGTTAATGGGAATCAATTAACTAATCCGCTAATCATTGGTCGAATCAGAGTGCTGTGTGAGATTATTATGTTAATTATTTTTGTATTTACAATTCATTAGGTTAATCCTGTTATGATAGTTGTAAAGGTAATTATAAATAAATAAATTATAAAACTACAGTTTTTCATCATTTCCGCATACGCAAGGAAATTACGAAATGACAACATAAACAATGTTATATATAGTTCATTCATATGTAAACTTTTTGTTTGCCGTAATTAACTGACGTCAGGCGGATGATACAATGTGTTTATAATTTACAGTTATGACAACATACATACCTACCATACTACTGTATTACAGGATGAAAATATGTTTTTCTCTTTATTATTCAATAATTAACTTTATTGCATATCTGAGTTATCTGTCTAATAAACTATGGGTACTCAAAGCTGGTCTTATCATTCATTATTATTTTGAAATAAAATAAAACTAAACTGTATCCACACAGTGGCGAACAATCGCTTCACTCGGTAGCCGCGAGCATCCATAATAGTTGAGGTCCCACAGGGACCCACACTTTTTTTTTATAATAGCATCTCGCAGTTCAACCTATCTAGGAGACTGTGGTCTGCTTAACTAAACGTCCCTGTGGGTGCCTCAATATATTAAGGCCTCCAGCCAGGGCTTAAAAAACTTTAAAACTATGCGACTACACGCTAATGGGCTACTGTGGGGTACGGACCTTAGGGCGTCGCTGGGAGAGGGCAGCAACGGACAGGCTAGATCGGATTATGGTCCCACACTTAAAACGCCACCCAATTTATTTTCTTGAGTGCCGCAGGAGGGAATTAATTATTTAATGGAGAGGTGCTGCAGTAAGTTCAAACTAAGCGCGTCTAAGGAATAAGTATATTGCAGACCACTTAAGTCAGTTTGTTTTGACCAACTGCATTTGGATACAATAACCAATGCACCAGTGATGTTAACATTTTTTTCAAAAGCATTTGAGTGGGATCGTGTTATGTATACACTTGTAATGATAGTGGTAGGGAGATTTTAATAAAAAAATAATAATAATAATGAGTTTGGTGATTATGCATTGCATAACACACGACGGCTAAAAAACTAACTTTCCCGATCGTCTAATTCTATTTGTATGTTTGGGCAAAACTCCAAAACTGATATTTGTTTGCTACTATTTGGAATGCACTTCCAGTCCAGCCGGTTTGAGCGTCATTCGTGGATTTTTTACAGTCGTTACGGGTCTTCAGAAGCCCGAAAATCTATCAACCAGTCTAATTATCAAGGTGCAAGGGTAACAGGAGGAGGTAAGGGTACCAGGTGTTGGGTATTATCCAACAACTGGGTTGTGGCGGTCAGATAGGCAGTCGCTCCATGTAAAATACTAGTATTCTGCTGCATCCGGTTAGACTGGAAGCTGTTTCCAACATAGTTGAGAAGGGCAAAGCAAATGATGATGATGAAATAAATAAAAATTGGCCAAGGAAGTGCGCCCGCTCGCCGACATGTAGTAGGTATCGCCATAATAAAAAGATAAGAATCATTCATCTGATATCAATATTACATCATTAATTAATTAGTTTGCACACAGTAGATACGATAATAGAAAGACTGCGCACGGTAACGACGCGACGGGTAGGTATGTGTAATGTAATGTCGCTGTTTTAGAGGTGATAAAATGAATAAATAGAGCATTATCAGTTATGTTCATTATTGCGAGTTTTATGATAAACGGAATAAGAAATAATCTGTCAATGATAGCCGTTCTTCGTCTGCACACCGTGTTCTTCACGTTGTCCCTAAACTTTGTCAAATGCTTCTATAGCTTTCAAGATATAGAAAAAGGCTTCGTTGCAAAGATATTTGTAATTTCATTTAATAAAATTTAATTGAGCTATGGAGTAAGAAAGGGTCTTAACTTAGTTTTGACAAGTTTCATCCCGACAAATCTGATAAATGAAAATACATCGTTGCCAATTCGGATAAAGAGGCATGCTTTTTTATTTTTTTCGGGTGGGAAATCATCAAATGAGTAATTTTTTTCCCGCTCAGCGGGAGAGGTCATTTGAAATGACCCCTCCCGCTCTGGGTGGAGCGGAAGGGAGTGTCAGACTCTTACTGACTAAAACCCACCCATGTTCCTTCCTTAGCCCTTTATTTTCCAGGCCAGCGGTAACCCTTTCGGACAATCCCGCTGAAAAGAAAAGCTGAAAGAAGAAAGAAGAGGCATGCTTAACGGGTGCTTTACGTCAAGGTATTTAGTTTGTATGAAAATTAACAAAAAATAAGAATTCGTTAATGTGTCCATAATAAAAATGCTTATTTCCATGGTCTGAACATCTGGTCGAAGTTTATGTATATCGTCCGGAACACGGTGTAGGTACATTTTTTTTGGGCTGGTCAAAGGCCTCCTTTTTAGGGTTCCGTACCCGAAGGGTAAAAACGGGACCCTATTACAAAGACTTCGCTGTCTGTCACCAGGCTGTATCTCAAGAACCGCGATAGCTAGACTGTTGAAATTTTCACAAATTATGTATTTCTGTTGCCGCTATAACAACAAATACTAAAAACAAAATAAAAAGAAAAATTAAGGGGGGCTCCCGTACACTAAAAGTGTTTTTTTTCGGCGTTTTTGCCTTGTGGTACGGAACCCTTCGTTTGCGAGTCCGACTCGCACTTGGCCAGTTTTTGTTTGTTTGCCTGACCGCTCTAATCTCTGAAACTACCAGTCGGATTTGAAAAAATCTTTTTGCTTTTGATAGCCCAATTCTTGAGGAAGGCTATAGGCTATTTAACATCACGCTAGGACTCTTAGGAGCCGACGAAAAACAAAAAAAATATGAAAGAACAGTAAAACGAAAACGTAGTGATGGTGTGGACAGGCGATGGGATGGGATGCAATGCGGTGGGTCGGGGGCCAAAATTTCACGCGGACGAATTCGCGGGCAGAACCTAGTAAATAATAATACTGCAAACGCCTTTATATAAAGTAGTACGGTATTCAAATACTCTTTCATAATTGTTTTGATTTGTTTAGTGTCTAATTTTCTATTTATGGTATGATGTACTAGTACCCTAATAATTGATAGTTCCGTGCTTTCCTATAATTTAAATACATGCGAGATCAATAATTTGTCAACGAATCTGGGTTAATGCTGTGTATGTGTTTAGTTGGTAAGCCTTATTAAATAAATAAATAAATATTTAATGAAAAGTTAACAGGGCAAATTGCTTTCAACATTAGCACTATTTTCCTACACAAAATGGCATAACGGCAAAGTAATACTTTTTAAAAGACACAATAATTTTTGTTTTATGTCTTATCAGAGTATTGCATCTGTGATAAGGATAACTTATTGATTTCTCTTTTAAAAGCATTGTTGAGACAGATAAGATTTTCATAAATAAGAAAAATGAACAAACATGAACAAACATCCACTATAACCTTTTTTTATTATATTTTTACGATTTAAGTAAACAATTTACCTACATATATATTTCACGATTTATAATACATACTAGTAGGTGTGCACATATTGCGGAATGCATTGGCAAAAGATGGAGACAGTTTCATCAGATAATAGCTCAACCATAGTTGAGCTATTATCTGATGAAACTCTTGATCTTTGAAACTTTGATCTGATGTAATAATAAAAAAAAATATATTTTAATTTAAAGAGTGTGTGGATGTTATTAAAAATGTATATTATGAAATGTGATTATTAAATGTGTGTGTTGTACTCCAAATAAATAAACAATAAGTAGAAGTGAAAATTCGGGCGCCAGGAGCACACACCAAACTATGCCAAGGATAGACTAACCTGCGGGAACTGGAAACTTTTAATCTTCAAGCGGGGAGTATCAATAAAAATCGACACAAAAGTTATTGAACGATTTTATTACCCGAAGGCTGCTGGTCTCAATATACAAGAAAATTCCTTTCTAATATTAACAGTTGGTGTAAAACTAAGATAGAATAGAAATTAATTTTTGTCCTGTCATTATTGCACTTTTGTCAATTTAAGTTAAGTATTATAAACCATACCATATTCCGGCGAATAAACTAACAAACCGAATGGGCAAACCATGGTGATTTTGATCTTCGCGGGGACGTCAGGCGGTCCATGAAATATGTCGGTAGGGGCTAGCGTTAAAAATTTAAGTCTTGAGATAAAAAGAAATAAGAAACGCCTCTTTTCCAAAAAAAGCTTTTACATCAGTAGATGAATTAATCCAAAAAATATATAAGGTTCAAAAGATCCTTTTACAAAATATGGCCAATCCCATCATGATGCTGACAAGGGCAAATCAGCCACCACATAATTAGGACTGGATGTAGTCCATAGGAAGCCAGCTTGTGAAGATTAAATTAGGAGCTCTCAAATTACTCCATTCTAAGCAAAGGTTGGGTCGAAAAGTGCCCTGTCAAAATCAACTGACAACATCAAAAGAAGAAATCAGTGTGACCACTACACGATTCCGATTCAAAAAAATAAATTCTTACATGGCAACACCACCATGTAGCCTTCAAATTAAAGCAAAGAACGCGCTATCATGTAACAGGCTTAAAAGACTCGTTACATTACATCCCCTCCCGAAAATAAAAGAAAGGAACTTTCTTTTATTAGAAAGAAATCTTCAACCAAATAAACCTGTTAAGACTGGTTTATTTTCTAATTCAAAAAAAAGAAAAAAAATCATATAAAATTCAAAGTGCAAATCAACTCTGAAAATGTCAAACGACAAAATCTCAAGAATTTAATAAAAGTAAAAAAAATGTAAATGACAAAAAGTCAAAAACGAAATAGTGAAAAACAAAAAATTATAAGTTATAAAAACTCATTAAATGAAACGAAGAGAGAAATCTCTTAGCGCTCCAAAACTCCAAAACAGTGCAGTTAGGCACTATAGCCACTGACTAAAAATTTCAAACAAATTCGGACAATTTACCAAAACAAACTAAAATTTTTATAGTGCAGTTAGGCACCTATCGCCACTGACTAAAAATTTCAAACCACTTGGAACAGTACAACTTTGAGTGCAGTTAGGCACTATCGCCACTGACTACTATGTCAACCGCTTCCAACACAACCATCTCTATGAGTGCAGTTAGGCTCTATTGCCACTGACTAAAAATTTCAAACCACTTGGAACAGTACAACTTTGAGTGCAGTTAGGCACTATCGCCACTGACTACTACGTCAACCGCTTCCAACTCAACCATCTCTATGAGTGCAGTTAGGCTCTATTGCCACTGACTAACTCCGTATTCAACAATCCAAAAATTTTTAAACTCCGAACAAAAGTTTTTAAATAAAGCTGAAAGACCTTATTTAAAATACTGTTACAGGCACAACCTGCAACGAGACCAAGGAAAGCATATTGTGATCGGCTCATCACCACCGAATTCCCGAGCACAATAGCTGTAAAAGAATGCGAATGCTGTGACTGGCTCAACACTACCAATCTCCCAAACACAGACAAACACAAAAAACATTGAGATCTCCAATGAGAAATCTCAATAACAAAAAAGGCGAAAGCCAAAGTTTCACAATGCGACCGGCATACCACCACCGAACTTCCGAACGCAAAGGAAAAAGGATGACGAAAGTCAAAACAAAATCTCGCATCGTGATTGGAACAACAAAGTCCAACACAATGGAAAAAAGTCGAAATCAAGGTCAAAAACTACACCAAGATCCAAAAAATAATAAGGCATTTTGTAACAAAGGTTACAGAATGACCCTAAAAAGTAAAGTCCAGGATGAACGCGTTACTAACAAAGTCAAATCCGATCATTAAAAAGAATGAAACTCCAGTAAAAATGAGAAACAATTCTGTCAACGAACAGCACAAAATAGGTTTAAAAATCGATTACTATTTATGACGAAGAGGAAATAGAATGATTTTAAACTATGAGAAAAAAAGATTACAAAAACTTGAAATTGAATTTAAGTTTTTTAACCTCAAGGTAGAAATTACCGAAACTGTAGGGTTGTATAAGATCTTAATAAAATATAAACAGGTAGGTTACCCTTAAAAAAGAAGAATAAGATCTTAGACAATCCAACAAAAACAAACAAAACATAAAATAAGATCCTTCGATGTGAAAAATATTTGGTGTGAAAAAAAAAATAGTATTAAATTAACCAGAATGACCTAAGTTTTATTTTTAGAATGTCTCAAATTCAACAAATTTATAAGAAGTTACCTAACATACAATTATAATGTTATAAATGTAATAAATAAATAAATACATCTTTCAAATCACCGATAACCTATCATCCATCCTCTCGTACATCACACTGTCAAAAGTGACCTTCAAACAAAATTATCAAAATCAAGACTATCACTTGGAAACCAAATTAAAATTTAATAATATCTTTAACATGATAACGTCCCACTGAACCTTTATTTAAATCTTTCAAAACATAAACGTTATCTGAAACCTTTTCAGTTATTTTACATTTTACAAACTTAGGTGCAAGTTTAGCTGAAAAATATGCTTGTGCATTAGATTGAAGAAAACTTCTTCTCCACACCATATCACCCACATCAAAAGAAATGACTTTCCGACCCTTATTATAATAAGCGGCATTACGCTTATACCCCTTTAACAAGTAAGCTTGAACTTTAACAAAAATATCACTAAGTGAATTAAGAGAAACTGCATAAGCATTTCTATTTGAAATTTCTAGTTGAGATAAGTTATCAACAGAACTACTAAAGTGATGTAATGACGCATCAAGAATAAGCTCCCTACCAAACATCAGAAAGTTAGGAGTAAACTCAGTAGCAAGGTGAATAGCAAACGAAAAGCAAAAACTAAGTTTCAAAAAGTTAAATGTTTAAAAATAAATTCTCAAGTTTGAGGTTAATTATAAAAGTCAATGTGGGTAATCCCATAAAAAATTACTATGTTAATTTTATCGTTTTAAAAGTGCAATAATCACTTACAAGCAGTTTAAATCTAGATAAATTAAATGTACAATATTGTACTTAACAATTAGATTAAATTATTTACTTAAAAAGTTAAACTTAGTTTTTAAATAACTTTACTGTTGAGAACAACAAAACGCAGTCTATGCTATACAATTCTGTTGGTTTTGCTAAGAAAAAACATGATATTAAACAAAATCATCAATTGTAAACACCAAACATTGTTTACAAAGATTCACCAAATTAAGTTAAGTACTACTTATGAGTCAAAAATCAAAATAAACACAAAGTTATTAAAGTAACAATGTAGAACAAACCAATGCAAACAATAGACTCATAAGTTAATTAATTAATAGTGCAATAATGACAGTATAAAGGTACCAGACAAACCTACTTCATGTCCCTGTTCGCAGAGCGACAATTGTAATAATAAAAAAAAATATATTTTAATTTAAAGAGTGTGTGGATGTTATTAAAAATGTATATTATGAAATGTGATTATTAAATGTGTGTGTTGTACTCCAAATAAATAAACAATAAGTAGAAGTGAAAATTCGGGCGCCAGGAGCACACACCAAACTATGCCAAGGATAGACTAACCTGCGGGAACTGGAAACTTTTAATCTTCAAGCGGGGAGTATCAATAAAAATCGACACAAAAGTTATTGAACGATTTTATTACCCGAAGGCTGCTGGTCTCAATATACAAGAAAATTCCTTTCTAATATTAACAGTTGGTGTAAAACTAAGATAGAATAGAAATTAATTTTTGTCCTGTCATTATTGCACTTTTGTCAATTTAAGTTAAGTATTATAAACCATACCATATTCCGGCGAATAAACTAACAAACCGAATGGGCAAACCATGGTGATTTTGATCTTCGCGGGGACGTCAGGCGGTCCATGAAATATGTCGGTAGGGGCTAGCGTTAAAAATTTAAGTCTTGAGATAAAAAGAAATAAGAAACGCCTCACGGCGTTTCTTTTCCAAAAAAAGCTTTTACATCAGTAGATGAATTAATCCAAAAAATATATAAGGTTCAAAAGATCCTTTTACAAAATATGGCCAATCCCATCATGATGCTGACAAGGGCAAATCAGCCACCACATAATTAGGACTGGATGTAGTCCATAGGAAGCCAGCTTGTGAAGATTAAATTAGGAGCTCTCAAATTACTCCATTCTAAGCAAAGGTTGGGTCGAAAAGTGCCCTGTCAAAATCAACTGACAACATCAAAAGAAGAAATCAGTGTGACCACTACACGATTCCGATTCAAAAAAATAAATTCTTACATGGCAACACCACCATGTAGCCTTCAAATTAAAGCAAAGAACGCGCTATCATGTAACAGGCTTAAAAGACTCGTTACACTGATAACAATAGAAATTCAATTGTGTCTTATTAGCCATAGCTAATAAGACACAATTGAATTTCTATTGTTATAAATCAAATTTTGATTTTTCTAAAGTTGGTGTTTGATAAACAGTGCTAAGTTATTGAGATTCAATTCCAACCTGTATATTTTTTTCAATACTTCTCGAGCTTAGATTTATTTCGAATCCAGAAGTAGACTGATTCAATATCATCTGTCTAGCATTTTCCCAACTATGTTAGCTTCCAGTATATACCAGTAGATGCAGCTAAATACCAGTATTTTACATGGAGCAACTGCCTATCTGACCTCCACAACACTGATTCCGTTTTAAATGCAAAGACACCCAAACTCATTTGAAATATTCTGCCGTCATAAAGAAAAAGGGCACAAGTTAATAATAAAGCTGAAGAGTTTCTTTGTTGGAACGCGCTAATCTATGGAACTACCAGATTTGAAAAATTATTTTTGCTTTTCATAGCCCAATTCTGGAGACAGGCTTTATGCCACTTAACATCACACTTGGGCCTTTAGGAGCCAAGTAAAAACCAAAAGTCAGAAAGAATGCTGCGCAAAAACAAAGTAATAAATCGGGCAGTGGGTGCGATGCGACGGGGTGGGTCAGGGGAGCAAGAATTTTCATGCGGACGAAGTCGCGCGTGCACAAGCTAGTGAAAAATTAAGTTTAATTACTTACCGAGAACTGGCAGGTACTCGTGCAGGAGTGTATCATCATTGGCCATCTGCTTCTCCATCTTTCTGACGACGGGCAGCACCCACGGTTTGCCATTTTCATCTCTGTATGCTGCAATAAATATAAATTTAATAACAATTGAAAATAAATGCTTGAGAACCCATCATTTATGAACTTTGCTTAATTTTAAAAGTAATTGCAGTAAGTCTAATAGAGTTGAATTAAGATCAATTAAATTTTTTGGAACTATCACATTAATATTTAAAATATGAAACTAAAACTGAAATATTTATTTTACATTCAAATGGTTTAGCGGCAAGCAAACAAGATTACTCAACTTCAGTGTAAATTACATGCACCAATAACTACAATGTTCTGATTACGTAGTTAATTACTCGTATGCTGCTGTACATCATAACAAATAATAATATAATAAACATTACATAATAAGATTATGAAGATGACGAACTTTCGCAGCACTAAAATTACCAGCACTGTAAATTTATAATTACCACTATAATAGTCAACTTACCGCCAATACTCAAATTAACTTTAGATGGGTTCGGGTCCTCCAAAAACATACGATTTAATTGGAAAACCTCGATAGGAGGCCCCTGTTGTACTACTTGAAAGCGGGAACCCATTATGTCCTATTTATCCTGTTCCCGCGACCGGTCAGACAGAAGCTAAGGCAGCGAGTGCGCGGTTTATAGAATTTATAAAAGATAATTCTATCAGTTTTACAGATACGCTAAATTACCAACGGGGGCCGGTGTATTTTATCATTGACCTTTATCAATGACAGTAATGTCATTACGTCTTACGTCAGCTGTAAACGTCAGTTTTGTGATGACGTTTGCCACGTTTTGTTACTTTCACTGTTCATGCTGCGCCGCGCGCAGAAAAAAACATTATTGGGAGATGGGCATGAGAAAGATTGAATTTTCAAAAATTAGACATTGTTTTCATTTCGTGTTTACTAATTATTACACTTGTTTATTAATTATTAACAAATCAATCCACCAACACGCACCGGGCTCGCGTGGTGGATTATGGAACACACACTCTCTCTCACAGAAAGGAGGCCTCAGTCAGCAGTTAATTGTTTGTATTATACTTTAGTCCAAAGACTACAATATAATGCGGTGCTTTAATCTATGACTGTAGGAGCGACAAAGACGTGCTTTACACCGCATTATATTGTAGTCACAGAGTACTTTTTGATAGACTGAAATAGAGACCAATCTTGTTCCGTAGAACGGGTCATTGAAACTAGCGCCCTCTGATATTCATAGTTAGAACTACACCATTGTCCTTTTTTTTCCGGTATGAATAGATAGCTAGGTATTTATTTATAGGTATTCATTTCAAGGATTGATAAATAAAATACAATGTTATTTGGTTAATCATGTTTTTATTTAAGTATTATTTATTTGATCGCCATAGTAGGCGAACACACATTTTACTTAACATCTAGGTACATTAAAATAAATCACAATACAACACACGAAAGTCATGGAAAGGAAATTAAAACTAAAACCAAAAGATAAAGCAAAACAGTAAGGGTACAAAATATTTACATAGTATAAAAAAAACATAGTACCTTTTAAACTACGCAACGGATTTTAATTTAGTTTAGTCAGCAATAGATATTGATTCAAGAGGAAGGTTGATATGTAGGTACATATAATACATGCATAGTATAGTAGAGAAAAGCCGAGAAATTAAAAGTAATGATGTGATGTCGTAACAAACATATTTTTATGCGCTTACATTGCAAACGCTGGCTTAAACCTTACGAGATAGATTAAATTAATGTTCTACGGAATTGTATATCTTAAAAATATCGATAAAAAAGTCAGCGATGCAGGTATATGTTTATCTCCTAAGGATAATCCACAGTAACCATTTTTATCTTTTACACGATACAAAAAAAAATATGGATTGTTTACCAAGCTATTTTAAACAATACAGTATTATTACTTATCCAATTAAATACATTAGATACGTTGTGCATTTCATTTAAACATAAAGTTAAAAAGCAGACAGCTGAAACAAAGGCAGCAAAAAAAATGGTTGCCAATCCTGCAGTACTAGATGTGCTGCAGAATTGCTCAAGCACTGCAAAACTATTAATGCGAATACAGTGGCGAGAAGACAAAAAAAAAGGATAAAGGACGACGATTCACGCTGCAAGAAAAAATTGCAGCGTTATCAGTTTTTAAACAGAGTCCAAAGGCATATAGATTTTTAAGAAAAATATTTATATTGCCCGCAAATCAGACACTCGCCAAACTTATACAAAAATGCAATCTTCGACCTGGGCTAAATAAAAATATATTTTCTCAACTAAAAAAGAAGGCTGAAAAAGTTAAAATTTCAGAAAGATTGTGTATATTACTATTTGACGAAGTATCATTAAAAGCACAAATAACATATAATGAAAAAAAGGATAAAATTACAGGCGTAGTAGATAATGGCCAACAAAGGCAACCAGAATTTGCTGACCACGCCCAAGTCTTCATGGTGCGTGGTCTAATTAAAAACTTTAAACAAGCCATTTTTTACACCTTCTCAGCAAGTGCCACTAAAGGGCCAGAGTTGGCTAAACAGATAAAAAATGTAATTACTGAGTTGCAACAAGCAGGGTTAATAGTGGTAGCATCAGTCTGTGACCAAGGGACAAACAACCGTCAGGCGATACGTTTGTTAATAAATGAGACCAGGGGGGTCTACTTACGAAGAGGGGAAACTCCAAAAGGAAACGCTATATTAATAAATGATAAAGAAATAATTCCCCTTTATGACCCTCCACACCTTCTCAAGGGCATGAGAAACAATTTAATTTCCAAAAACTTAACTTTTAAAAAAGATGGCGTGATCAAAACTGCCAAATGGTCTCATTTATTGCAGCTTCTCAAAGAAAACCCTGGCTATAAAGGCATAAGACTGATTCCAAAGCTAACAGAATACCACGTAAACCCTGAT
This sequence comes from Mesoligia furuncula, assembly GCA_916614155.1. Classification (NCBI taxonomy): domain Eukaryota; kingdom Metazoa; phylum Arthropoda; class Insecta; order Lepidoptera; family Noctuidae; genus Mesoligia; species Mesoligia furuncula. Next base: position 25,796,783 of record OU744793.1, read on the forward strand.
AAACTAAATAAAATGAAGGTAAAATTTGCATCACAGATATTTAGTCGCACTGTGGCATCCAATATGGGATACCTAGCAGGTAATTTATATTTTAGAATTTTAATCTTATGAATTTTAGTTTATTGTACAGTAGAAACCAGTTTCCAGAAAGTTTGTTATTATCATAAAATGTTTACTAGGTATCCCAAACGTAACACAGAATTACCGAAACCTCCAACTTACATCACATCATTACATCTTACATGCACTATAAAGTTTTACAGTCGTATTATGACAACATATCCTGTTATGTTTATGGACAACGTCTTCGACTCTGTCAATGGAAGAAAGAAAAACATGGGTTTCGCAAAAAGGCTTAAACCTTAAAAAAATTGGGTGTCCACACCCAATTTTTCTGGAGGGAATACAAGTTTTACTTAAAAAATTATGTGAATACGGAGTAACATCAGTCTGGATGCGGATGCCACTTTGCTAATCAACAATTTAAACAGTGTCCACACCCAAATCAATGTCAAAATTGTGAAAATGACTACTGTGAGACTTTATGCTCCTTCGTACTCAAAGACCCAAGAATAATGGCCTAGTACCTCTACAGAACTTCAGAAAAAAAAACTGGTGAAGAGCGAGTCGGACTCTTGCACCGAGGGTTCCGTACCATCATGTTTTTAATTTTTCATCGGCGAGGCCTATATTCGTCAGCGAATTTTAACACTGTGCACTGCGGTGTAGAATATTGCAGTTTTATGTCAGCGCCATCGCTTGACCGATAGTTGAACTAAAGTAACTTTTGTTGATGATTTCTGAAAACTGTGCTATTTCGAGACTTCGTTTTATTTTTCCTGTAATCTATAAATAAACTTCTATCACATAGAATAATTCGCAATTCGGAAAAAAGGGGGGGGGGGCGGTATTTTTTTTACATATTTCATTAAAAGTCGGAAACTATGTGGCCTAAAAAAAAAGAAAATATGTTTGATAATGTGCTGCGCTCTTTCATATACCCCACATGTCCTAGTAGTCCTACTACAAATTTTTCAGAACCCCACCTTCAGTCCCTGTTGCAAAAAATATACATATGTTTTTATTTCTTTCTTACCATAATTTTTTTTTCTACCATTTTGGTACGGAACCCTAAAAATGCTTGTGTCTGCAAAATTGATTTCACTAGCGAAGATGAAATTGAATATGTACATATATAAGATACTAGCTTCTGCCCGTGACTTCGTGTAAAATTTCACCCTCCTCCATTCGGGTTCTTACAGGTGGAATTTCGAAAAACCCTTTCTTAGTGGATACCTCCTCTTCAAAAAGAACACACCCTCCAAATTTCATGTCTCTAGGACCAGCGGGTTAGGCTGTGCGTTGATTATCAGTCAGGACTTTGTATTTTTATATAGATAGGTACCCCCAGTAAAAATGTATTAAAACTATTCAATGTCTAAGAAATTTAATCATATTCTAAAAGAAAACTTTTAAATGACATTATAAAAATGTCTAATGATATTTTTGAATTTGGGAAGATTATTTATTAATACTGTGATCCGATTTATTTAATTTTCCTTTTAAAACATTTACTGTGATATTTTTTTGCTTTCATTTGTACTTTATCTTCTTCATCATCAACTTGTCTTCTTCCATATAGAATTTTATTTATTACTTTACAATAATTATAATTCATAAATCGAATCACAGTATTTATTAAATAATCTATAACTTTTTTTTTATGTGTAGTACATTTTATAAAATCGTAATTTATTAAGGTCAATATAGACATTTTCATAATATCCTTTAAATAATTAGCATCCAAGTTTGCTTTTAGAATATGATTAATTATATCTTGGAAATTGGATACAAGTTTTATTAAGTTTTTACTGGGAGTACAAAGCCATCGTCGACCTGCATACTCCCTATATCTTATATATTCAATCTCATCTATGCTCGTGAAATCATTTTTGCAGACAGAGCAACTTTTAAAAATTTTTGTTTTTGCCTTTTTCAAAAAATATCCGCTTACGTACTGTAGAGGTGCCAGTATTCTTGGGTCTTTTTCTTTATTTTCTAAATTAACAAAATTAATTTCTAAAATATTTTCGAGATCAACTGTACAGGTCGTCGTAGCTTCATTATTTTCGTTGAGTACGAAGGAGCATAAATCATCACAGTAGTCATTTTCACAATTTTTTCCTTGGGTGTGGACACTGTTTAAGTTGTTGATTAGCAAAGTGGCAAAAGCAGACTCAAATTGGTCGCATGTCGGGTTAACGTTGCGGCACCCGTGGCTTCTAATCGCCCCAAAGAAGTTCTCTAGGGGATCTTGATTAAGGTGCCGCATCCAGACTGACGTTACTCCGTATTCATCACGTAATTTTTTAAGTAGATCTAGAATTCCCTCCAGTGTCCACACCCAATTTTTTAAGGTAGGAACAGTTTCGACCCTGCCAGCAGAAGTCACAAACTCCATTGAGTTAAAAATCCTTTTTGCTTCTACCCATGTCTTTTTATGGGCAGACGTTGGCGTAGCTGGGCCAAGTAATGGCTTAGCATTTTTATTTTTGTTATAACTTCCATTGACAGAATCGAAGACGTTGTCCATAAATAAAAGTAGATCTGCGGTTTCTTTGCATTCTGCGGGTAGAATACCTTTATCTGAAAAAAGAAAAGAAAAAATGTAATTCATTCACCATCATCATCATTTCAGCCGAAAGACGTCCACTGCTGGACATAGGCCTCCCCCAAGTCCCTCCACTTCAACCGGTTTTGTGCTTCTCGCATCCAACGGGTTCCTGCGGCCTTCACAAGGTCGTATGTCCACTTTGTGGGAGGCCTTCCAACGCTACGAGTTCCTGTACGCGGTTGCTAGAACCTTTCGGCCCCATCGGCCATCTGCTCTGCGAGCAATGTGCCCTGCCCACTGCCACTTAAGTCACATTGTTCACCTTTGAGCCGGTTACAAATAAAAGCAGAGCGATAGTAGAGCGATAACAGAGCGATAACAGAGCGATAACAGAGCGATAACAGAGCGATAGCATAACGACAGCAGAGCGGTAGCAGGGCGCTAGAATAGAATATTTTTGTACCCAAACTAGGGTTTCCTAAGAAAGCAGGGAACGGCCACACACTAACGGCTGTCAAAATACTGTAAAACTTTATAGTGCAGCAAGTCGGAACAAATAAAAAAAATAAATGAAAATTTCAAAAGATTAAAATTCTAAAATATAAATTACCTGCTAGGTATCCCATATTGGATGCCACAGTGCGACTAAATATCTGTGATGCAAATTTTACCTTCATTTTATTTAGTTTATCAGGGTTTACGTGGTATTCTGTTAGCTTTGGAATCAGTCTTATGCCTTTATAGCCAGGGTTTTCTTTGAGAAGCTGCAATAAATGAGACCATTTGGCAGTTTTGATCACGCCATCTTTTTTAAAAGTTAAGTTTTTGGAAATTAAATTGTTTCTCATGCCCTTGAGAAGGTGTGGAGGGTCATAAAGGGGAATTATTTCTTTATCATTTATTAATATAGCGTTTCCTTTTGGAGTTTCCCCTCTTCGTAAGTAGACCCCCCAAGTCTCATTTATTAACAAACGTATCGCCTGACGGTTGTTTGTCCCTTGGTCACAGACTGATGCTACCACTATTAACCCTGCTTGTTGCAACTCAGTAATTACATTTTTTATCTGTTTAGCCAACTCTGGCCCTTTAGTGGCACTTGCTGAGAAGGTGTAAAAAATGGCTTGTTTAAAGTTTTTAATTAGACCACGCACCATGAAGACTTGGGCGTGGTCAGCAAATTCTGGTTGCCTTTGTTGGCCATTATCTACTACGCCTGTAATTTTATCCTTTTTTTCATTATATGTTATTTGTGCTTTTAATGATACTTCGTCAAATAGTAATATACACAATCTTTCTGAAATTTTAACTTTTTCAGCCTTCTTTTTTAGTTGAGAAAATATATTTTTATTTAGCCCAGGTCGAAGATTGCATTTTTGTATAAGTTTGGCGAGTGTCTGATTTGCGGGCAATATAAATATTTTTCTTAAAAATCTATATGCCTTTGGACTCTGTTTAAAAACTGATAACGCTGCAATTTTTTCTTGCAGCGTGAATCGTCGTCCTTTATCCTTTTTTTTGTCTTCTCGCCACTGTATTCGCATTAATAGTTTTGCAGTGCTTGAGCAATTCTGCAGCACATCTAGTACTGCAGGATTGGCAACCATTTTTTTTGCTGCCTTTATTTCAGCTGTCTGCCTTTTAACTTTATTTTTTAATTTATTTGTTCTTCTTTTGGCAGTCATTATTTCGAGCTGCAGATCCCTTTCTGTCCTGGAGAGCTTATTCGTTCTGGCCGATATTTTCCTGACTGTAAAGTATAAAATGATTTTGTATGAGTGCTAAAGTAAATCTGTTTTAGATAAGTTATCAAGTTGTTTGTAGTTAGTGTGTAAAAGGTAATCTCCAGAAATACTGATGCCATTAAAAACATAACTTGTAAAAAACTTATTTTCTGTATACACAAAACTTACCTAAATTTTGTTCAGTAGTTTGAGAAGTAGAAGGTGGCACTTGCTCACATAATATCACTGTTTCCGGATCTAAAATATTAATAAATCATTATTACTCAAGGCTGGTCAAGTGTGTGTAAGTCATGCAATAACACTAGGTTATAACAATTTGTAGTTTATAGTATCTATATCACATCACGTAATGTTCCTAATCCTAGCACTAGGCCTCTTCTTTGTGAGAGGGAGCAATCATGCGAACCCAGTGCGGTTGGTGGATGTTGTGTCTTTGAAACTTAAATGTCTTGTTGTAAGTCGTACTATATGACAAAAAGTATGGAATGGAATAACTATCAAAAATTTAAAATTTAATTGCAGGATACGGATTTAAAAGTTTAGTTGAATTCGCCCTAAGTGATAGTGCCAGCAGAAACCCTAAAAACCCTAAAAATACTAATATGATAAACCCTAAAAATATAGACACAAAGCCAAAATAATTATTATATTTAATGCTAAATAGTACCTACTTACCAATATTTTCTTTTTGAATTGTATTTTCAACGATGCTTGTAAGTGTGTACTTTAACTTATGATGTGATTCAGGAGCTAAAATTAAAGAAAGTTCAATTTCTAATCAGTAGGATTATTACATTAATTCAAATATTCAATTACAAACCTGCCAAGTGCAAGTGTAAGGGTTCCATTCCACAAAAATGATTACACTTTTCTTTAATTTTATTTGATAATATGTTAGAGACCATATGGACACAATATATTCTGATGGAACCCTAGAGAAGTAATATAAAAAAATTATACTATACCTGTAGAAGTTGATGGAATTGGCTGATGGTATGGTATCTTTGGTTGTGATTGTAAATGTAGACCTGAAAAAATTGAAGAATAACTACATTAAGAGCGTTTACGCCGTAATTCATTTCATACAAACTTTCAAGCCCTTGTTTTTCGAAATGAATGAACCGATTTTAATGAAACTTCATACGCATAAGCAGGATACAAAGGTCTAAAAAATTACTTAAGAACATTTTCGAAAAATAGTGTTACAGCCAAATTAGACCAATTTTAAATTTTCCATAGAAACAGAGATTTCCAGTTATCTTTTTTTAAATAAGACATTTAGAAAATGTTCTTAAGTAACTTTTTAGACCTTTATATCCTGCTTAAGCGTATGAAGTTTCATTAAAATCCGTTCATTCATTTTGAAAAACAAGGGCTTGAAAATTTGTATGAAATGCCGTACGGCGTAAACGCTCTTAATAATTTTGCTAAGGTGCTTTATATATTTTTTTATTAGTTAAAGCAATATTGGCAACTTTATTCTTTTATTATACAAATTAGAATTATGTAGGTAATGAACAAACCTGGTAAATATAATGTCGGAACTGCATTATTGCTTAATCTGTTATTGCGACATAAATATTTGTCCAGAAAGTGTTTGCAACACACTCGACGGAACTTGAAAATGTGTGCATTTTCAAGTTCCAAAATATTGCATCCAGTGGAATAAAGCCAGGTATTAAATCGGATTCGGTCTTTTTCTGGGTTCGGAAATCCATGAAGAGCATGCATTCCTGAAAAAAATTTCAAACAATTATTAAGTAATTTATATTTCTATCACTTTCTTTTGACAAATATCTCGGGACCCTGGGGTGGTTGGGATCCCGGTCAGTTGGAAAGGGTATGAAGTTCAAAGCCAAGTTCCAAGATCCAAGATTCAGCTATGACAATGTGACATAATTACCTCCACTGTCCTTGCACCCAAGAACACAGCAGTGCTTATCCGATGACATGATGCACTAAAAGAGTCTTCTATCTCAACCTAACACTACTCTGGAGTCTTATCTCAAACTTAACACTACACTGGAGTCCTATCTCAAACTTAACACTACACTGGAGTCCTATCTCAAACTTAACAATACACTGGAGTCCTATCTCAGTTTTGACACAATCACTCACAAAATTACTTTCTGGTCACAAATAAGGATTAGTCGGAGGAACTTTCGCTCAACTCAACGACAAACGCACAACGTTACACAGAAAGATCTGAAAAATATCGCTAAATACAACACCAACGCAAGCGTCAGACATTAACTTAACAGACATTTGTATTGGGGATACAAATTTATTGATAGTAAAACCACCAAAGGAATTCTACCACCACCCCAATGAATCTTTGCAAAATATTTGTATAAATTATTGCATTAAATATTAATAGTGATAATTATTGATGTTAAATGTAATTAAAACCCTTGACAATGATACATAATTTAAAATATTTTTTGGAAACACTAGAACAGAAGCCAATTAAAATATACTATTTTAGTAGTAATGAGCTACAGATGTATCAAAGTTGCGATTATGTTTAGAGCCATCTATTCGATTTAATAGTGAACATTGCTTCAGAATGCCCTCTCATGTTCAGAGTTGGTATATCCGAGCAATTATAATCCGACAAAATTAAAAAACACATTCAAACTTATTTTGTACAGAGACAACATAATACTTCGTGATTTTGTATCATTGTACTCACTGCTGTCCCCAGTTTTTTGTACTAAGATTGAGCACCCTGATTGTAGTCTTTGGACGTGCTACTGCTGCTTAGCCATAAAGTCTTAATCATTATTAATCAATAAATAATTGATCACACAGCGTTTTTTCTTGGCAGTTGAATTCGAAAAAATGATTGAGCTAAATAATTACTCATATTCTATAACAGTCCATCTGCCACCAGGGTGCTCAATCTTAGTACAAAAAACTGGGGACAGCAGTGAGTACAATGATACAAAATCACGAAGTATTATGTTGTCTCTGTACAAAATAAGTTTGAATGTGTTTTTTAATTTTGTCGGATTATAATTGCTCGGATATACCAACTCTGAACATGAGATGGCATTCTGAAGCAATGTTCACTATTAATTCGAATAGATGGCTCTAAACATAATCGCAACTTTGATACATCTGTAGCTCATTACTACTAAAATAGTATATTTTAATTGGCTTCTGTTCTAGTGTTTCCAAAAAATATTTTAAATTATGTATCATTCAGTCAAGGGTTTTAATTACATTTAACGCACAGTATGACATTTCATTATTTTTCGATCAATAATTATCACTATTAATATTTAATGCAATAATTTATACAAATATTTTGCAAAGATTCATTGGGGTGGTGGTAGAATTCCTTTGGTGGTTTTACTATCAATAAATTTGTATCCCCAATACAAATGTCTGTTAAGCTAATGTCTGACGCTTGCGTTGGTATTGTATTTAGCGATATTTTTCGGATCTTTCTGTGTAACGTTGTGCGTCAGCTAATTCCATCAACTTCTAAAGGTATAGTATGATTTTTTTATATTACTTTATAGGGTTCCATCAGAATATATTGTGTCCTTTAACATACCTAACATACCAAATAAAATTAAGGTAATGTGGAAAAGTTTTGGTGGAATGGAACCCTTAGACTTGCACTTGGCAGGTTTGCAATTAAATATTTGAATTATAATGTAATAATCCTACTGATTAGAAATTGAACTTTCTTTCATTTTAGCTCCTGAATCACCTCATCAGTTAAAGTACACGCTTACAAGCGTCGTTGAAAACACAATTCAAAAAGAAAATATTGGTAAGTAGCTACTATTTAGCATTAAATAATAATAATTATTTTGGCTTTGTGTCTATATTTTTAGGGTTTCATCATATTAGTATTTTTAGGGTTTATAGGGTTTCAGCTGGCACTATCACTTAGGGCGAATTCAACTAAACTTTTATACAAGTTAAAAATCCGTATCCTGCAAATAAATTTTTGATAGTTATTCCCAATGATATTCTAATAGACAGATATGTTATACACTTACAAAACAACAGAAAAAAGTGTTCCGCGCCGAGAGGCAGCACACATACACACTTTTCATTCTTTTTACATTTCACTACAAGTAAAAAGGATAGAAAAAGGATAGCTTGATAAAACCAATAAGAAAAAAAGTGACAGGTAGATGTTGTCAATTGCGCGTGAATGTAAACAAACATTATTCGGGCTACCAATCACCGCACGTTGGCATCATAGACTAACAAATTAACTAGGCAGAAAGTACAAACCGCGTGTACAGAATTTGTAGTCGGGATTTGTGCCTATGCAACGAATAAACACTATTAAAAGGTAGGTAGGTGAAAAATAAAACACGTTTTAAAAAGAAAGAAATACAATTGTAAAAATAATCATACATCTTCGAAAATATTTAATTTTGATCTCAATGGTAGGTTTATTTTAACACTATCTGTGACATACTATGGTAACGATAAGCTATTAATATTTTCTTTTCCTACATATTATGACATGTTTAATTTATAATTAAATATATCAAACAAAATTATAAAGAAAAGTTATTAAAAGGGAAACTAGAACTCTGCTGTAAAGATGACTTTACTGCCTAATATTCGCATCTGTACTTTTATTCTATGTCCGGAGTGCTCGCATCCTTGTCGTTCTTACGACAAAAAATGTATTTTCCATCTCTTTCTTTTTCCTAACCTCCAAATATCAGAATATTAGGAAAATAATTGAAATATATTAATAAATCGAAGTATAATGTGTACTTTCGTGTGGTATGAGATTCCTTGTGTTTTATTAACTTTGGTATCATAATTGGTACACTTTCTAAATACACAAAATGGCATTTTGGATGGTAATTACGTAGCTGCGCGCACCGTCTCACTCGTAGACGTGCGTGACACAGACTAAAGGCAATACGTCCCAATTAGGATGTTTTCTAGTCTTCACGATTTGCGCGCTCATAACATATCTGTCTATTAGAATATCATTGGTTATTCCATTCCATACTTTTTGTCATGTAGTACGACTTACAACAAGGCATTTACGTTTCAAAGACACAACATCCACCAACCCGCACTGTGTTCGCATGATTGCTCCCTCTCACAAAGAAGAGGCCTATGTGCTAGGAGTGGGAACATTACGTGATGTGATATAGATACTATAAACTACAAATTGTTATAACCTAGTGTTATTGCATGACTTACACACACTTGACCAGCTTTGAGTGATAATGATTTATTAATATTTCAGATCCGGAAACAGTGATATGTGAGCAAGTGATATGTGACTTTCTACTTCTCAAACTACTGAACAAAAAGGTAAATTTTGTGTATACAGAAAATAAGTTTTTTTACAAGTTATGTTTTAATGGCATCAGTATTTCTGGAGATTACCTTTTACACACTAACTACAAACAACTTGATAACTTATCTAAAACAGATTTACTTTAGCACTCATACAAAATCATTTTATACTTTACAGTCAGGAAAATATCAGCCAGGACGAATAAGCTCTCCAGGGCAGAAAGAGATCTGCAGCTCAAAATAATGGCTGCCAAAAGAAGAACAAATAAATTAAAAAATAAAGTTAAAAGGCAGACAGCTGAAATAAAGGCAGCAAAAAAATTGTTGCGAATCCTGCAGTACTAGATGTGCTGCAGAATTGCTCAAGCACTGCAAAACTATTAATGCGAATACAGTGGCGAGAAGACAAAAAAAAAAGGATAAAGGACGACGATTCACGCTGCAAGAAAAAATTGCAGCATTATCAGTTTTTAAACAGAGTCCAAAGGCATATAGATTTTTAAGAAAAATATTTATATTGCCCGCAAATCAGACACTCGCCAAACTTATACAAAAATGCAATCTTCGATCTGGGCTAAATAAAAATATATTTTCTCAACTAAAAAAGAAGGCTGAAAAAGTTAAAATTTCAGAAAGATTGTGATTACTTTTTGACGAAGTATCATTAAAAGCACAAATAACATATAATGAAAAAAAGGATAAAATTACAGGCGTAGTAGATAATGGCCAGCAAAGGCAACCAGAATTTGCTGACCACGCCCAAGTCTTCATGGTGCGTGGTCTAATTAAAAACTTTAAACAAGCCATTTTTTACACCTTCTCAGTAAGTGCCACTAAAAGGTCAGAGTTGGCTAAACAGATAAAAAATGTAATTACTGAGTTGCAACAAGCAGGGTTATCAATGGTAGCATCAGTCTGTGACCAAGGGACAAACAACCGTCAGGCGATACGTTTGTTAATAAATGAGACCAGGGGGGTCTACTTACGAAGAGGGGAAACTCCAAAAGGAAACGCTATATTAATAAATGATAAAGAAATAATTCCCCTTTATGACCCCCCAGACCTTCTCAAGGGCATGAGGAACAATTTATTTACCAAAAACTTAACTTTTAAAAAAGATGGTGTGATCAAAACTGCCAAATGGTCTCATTTATTGCAGCTTCTCAAAGAAAACCCTGGCTATAAAGGCATAAGACTGATTCCAAAGCTAACAGAATACCACGTAAACCCTTATAAACTAAATAAAATGAAGGTAAAATTTGCATCGCAGATATTTGCTCGCACTGTGGCATCCAATATGGGATACCTAGCAGGTAATTTATATTTTAGCATTTTAATCTTTTGAAATTTTCATTTATTTTTTTATTTCTTCCGACTTGCTGCACTATAAAGTTTTACAGTATTTTTACAGCCGTTAGTGTGTGGCCGTTCCCTGCTTTCTTATGAAACCCTAGTTTGGGTACAAAAATATTCTATTCTAGCGCTCTGCTATCGCTCTGCTGTCGTTATGCTATCGCTCTGTTATCGCTCTGTTATCGCTCTACTATCGCTGTGCTTTTATTTGTAACCGGCTCAAAGGTGAACAAGGTGACTTAAGTGGCAGTGGGCAGGGCACATTGCTCGCAGAGCAGATGGCCGATGGGGCCGAAAGGTTCTGGAGTAGCAACCGCGTACCGGAACACGTAGCGTTGGAAGGCCTCCCACAAGGTGGACATACGACCTTGTGAAGGCCGCAGGAACCCGTTGGACGCGAGAAGCACAAAACCGGTCGAAGTGGAGGGGCTTGAGGGAGGCCTATGTCCAGCAGTGGACGTCTTTCGGCTGAAATGATGATGATGGTGAATGTATTACATTTTTTCTTTTCTTTTTTCAGATAAAGGTATTCTACCCGCAGAATGCAAAGAAACCGCAGATCTACTTTTATTTATGGACAACGTCTTCGATTCTGTCAATGGAAGGAAGAAGAAATGACAACAATAAAAATGCTAAGCCACTACTTGGCCCAGCTACGCCAACATCTGCCCATAAAAAGACATGGGTAGAAGCAAAAAGGATTTTTAACTCAATGGAGTTTGTGACTTCTGCTGGCAGGGTCGAACTGTTCCTACTTTAAAAAATTGGGTGTGGACAGTGGAGGGAATTCTAGATCTACTTAAAAAATTACGTGATGAATACGGAGTAACGTCAGTCTGGATACGGCACCTTAATCAAGATCCCCTAGAGAACTTCTTTGGGGCGATTAGAAGCCACGGGTTAAACGTTAACCCGACATGCGACCAATTTGAGTCTGCTTTTGCCACTTTGCTAATCAACAACTTAAACAGTGTCCACACCCAAGGAAAAAATTGTGAAAATGACTATTGTGATGCTTTATGCTTCTTCGTACTCAACGAAAATAATGAAGCTACGACGACCTGTACAGTTGATCTTGAAAATATTTTAGAAATTAATTTTGTTAATTTAGAAAATAAAAAAAAATACCCAAGAATACTGGCACAGTACGTAAGCGGATATTTTCTGAAAAAGTCAAAAACATAAATTTTTTAAAATTGCTCTGTCTGCAAAAATGATTTCACGAGCATAGATGAAATTGAATATATAAGATATAGGGAGTATGCAGGTCGACGATGGCTTTGTACTCCCAGTATAAACTTAATAAAACTTGTATCCAATTTCCAAGATATAATTAATCATATTCTAAAAGTAAACTTGGATGCTAATAATAATTATTTAAAGGATATTATGAAAATGTCTATATTGACCTTAATCAATTTCGATTTTATAAAATTTACTACACATAAAAAACAGTTATAGATTATTTAATAAATACTGTGATTCGATTTATGAATTATAATTATTGTAAAGTAATAAATAACACGCGTATAACGGCGTTCTCCTCGCTGTGTAGTACATGACTGTCCGCTTCAGACTTAGAATGGCGCTCTCTGTTGAGACTCCTGCTTTGAACCCGAACTGGGCATCGTGATAATGAGCATCTAAGTTTTCTTTTAGAATATGATTAAATTTCTTAGACATTGAATAGTTTTAATACATTTTTACTGGGGGTACCTGTCTATATAAAAAGTCAAAGTCCTAACTGACTGATATATCAACGCACAGCCTAAACCGCTGGTCCTAGAGACATGAAATTTGGAGGGTGTGTTCTTTGTGAAGAGGAGGTATCCACTAAGAAAGGGTTTTTCGAAATTCCACCTGTAAGAAGGTGAATGGGGGGGGTGAAATTTTACACGAAGTTACGGGCAGAAGCTAGTATCTTATATATTCAATTTCATCTTCGCTAGTGAAATCAATTTTGCAGACACAAGCATTTTTAGGGTTCCGTACCAAAATGTTAAAAAAAAAAGGAAAGAAATAAAAATATATGTGTATATTTTTTGCAACAGGGACTGTGTGTCGACTGTGTGTTGTGGGGGTCTGAAAAATTCGATGTAGGACTACTAGGACATGTGGGGTATCATATGAAAGAGCGCAGCACATTATCAAACATATTTTCTTTTTTTTTTGGCCGCATAGTTTCCGACTTTTAATGAAATATGTAAAAAAAATACCGCCCCCCCCCCCCCCCCTTATTTCCGAAGTTTGCAAAGAGAATAATTTTGAATTATTCTATGTTATAGAAGTTTATTTATAGATTACAGGAAAAATAAAACGAAGTCTCTAAATAGCACAGTTTTCAGAAATCATCAACAAAAGTTAAGTACATTAGTTCAACTATCGGTCAAGCGATGGCACTGACATAAAACTGCAATATTCTACACTGCAGTGAAAATTCGTTGACGAATATAGGCCTCGCCGATGAAAAATTAAAAACATGATGGTACGGAACCCTTGCTGCAAGAGTCCGACTCGCTCTTGACCAGATTTTTTTTTTTAAGTACTGTAGAGGTACTAGGCCATTATTCATGGGTCTTTGAGTACGAAGGAGCACAAAGTCTCACAGTAGTCATTTTCACAATTTTGACAACAATTTTTTTTGTTAGCCTTTGTTTCAGCTGTCTGCTTTTTAACTTTATGTTTAAATGAAATGCACAACGTACCTAATGTATTTAATTGGATAAGAAATAATACTGTATTGTTTAAAATAGCTTGGTAAATAATCCATTTTTTTTTGTAATGTGTAAAAGATAAAAATGGGGAAGATAAAAGTGGGTTATCCTTAGGAGATAAACATATACCTGCATCGCTGACTTTTTTATCGATCTTTATAAGATATACAATTCCGTAGAACATTAATTTAATCTATCTCGTAAGGTTTAAGCCAGCGTTTGCAATGTAAGCGCATAAAAATATGTTTGTTACGACATCACATCATTACTTTGAATTTCTCGGCTTTTCTCCACTATCCTATGCATGTATTATACATATCAACCTTCCTCTTGAATCAATATCTATTGCTGACTAAACTAAATTAAAATCTGTTGCGTAGTTTAAAAGATACTATGTAAAGAGACTATGTTTTTTTATACTATGTAAAGATTTCGTACCCTTACTGTTTTGCTTTATCTTTTGCTTTTAGTTTTAATTTCCTATCCATGACTTTCGTGTATTGTATTGTGATTTATTTACCTAGATGTTAAGTAAAATGTGTGTTCGCCTACTATGGCGATCAAATAAATAATAAATAAAAACATGATTAACCAAATAACATTGTATTTTATTTATCAATCCTTGAAATGAATACCTATAAATAAATACCTAGCTATCTATTCATACCGGTTAAAAAAAAAAGGACAATGGTGTAGTTCTAACTATGAACATCAGAGGGCGCTAGTTTCAATGACCCGTTCCACGGAACAAGATTGGTCTCTATTTCAGTCTATCAAAAAGTACTCTGTGTCTGCCACCAAAGACGTAGCCATAAGTCACGCAACCGCATTATATTGTAGTCTTTGGTCACGCATATACTCTACGGATTTGTCTTTTTAGGGTTGCGTACCAAAATGGTAAAAAGGAACCCTTATGGTGAGTCTCAGTCTGTCTGTCTGTCACAGCTGGATATCTCAAGAATCAACTTGAAATTAGGAATAGTTTTAGATGACGTTTGCCCAACTATTTTACAATGAAAGAAATAATATTAGTATTTTACATGGAGCGACTGCCTATCTGACCTCCACAACCCAGTTACTGGGTAATACGATACCCCTTGGTAAGACTGGTTGTCAGACTTTCGGGCTTCTGACTACACGTAACGACTGTCAAAGATCCACGAATGACAGCCGGGTCCAACGGCTTAACGTGCTTTCCGAGGCACGGAGGGGTCTCGGTATGTAAAGATGGTCACCCATCCACAGACCAACCGCGGCAAGCGTAGCTTAACCTGATCGATCGACC
Source organism: Mesoligia furuncula (assembly GCA_916614155.1). NCBI lineage: Eukaryota > Metazoa > Arthropoda > Insecta > Lepidoptera > Noctuidae > Mesoligia > Mesoligia furuncula. The sequence continues at coordinate 25,811,786 of OU744793.1, forward strand.
TGTGCGGCTGTTATTAAATGAAAGAAATAAATATATATATATTTTTTTTTGCAACAGGGACTGAAAGGGGGTCTGAAAAATTCGAAGTGGGCCACTAGGGCATGTGGGGTATCATATGAAAGAGGGCAGTTTGCACATTCTCAAAATTTTTTTCATTTTTTTTAGGTTGCATAGTTTTTGACATTTGATGAACAATGTAAAAAAATATACCCTATCTCCGAAGTTTGCAAAGAGAAAAATCTGAAATTATTCTGTGATAGAAGTTTATATGTATAAAAATTACAGGAAAAATAAAACGAAGTCTCTAAATAGCTCACTTTTTCAGAAATCATCCACTAAAGTTACATTAGTTCCAATATCGGTCAAGAGAAGGCGCTGACATAAAACTGCAATATTCTACACCGCAGTGCGCAGTGTGTAAAAAACATGTTTTTACGGAACCCTCGGTGTGCGAGTCCGACTCGCTCTTGACTGATTTTTTTATTTTATATAGTGTCCGCCGCGTTGCCTGTCGTACGCGGTAAAATGCTGATTGCTGATTACTGTAGTACCTAAGTACTTATTGAAAAGGGTAATCGTTGATTGAATAAGTGTAAAAGAGAGTAATGTAAATCTCAAATTATTTATTTTATAACCAGAATGCGATTGCGGTATTCAAAAAGTATTCACAACAGAGTCAACATACATATTCAGAGTAAGCTGGGCTTTTCAGTGCACAAGCTCGAGGGTCACCCTGTCTTACTATGTAATACACAGCTTTGTATTCTCGATTTTCACCCCGATTTTTTGTGTAATTATATAGACCAATTGTAGCCATTCCCACTCCCAGCAGTGCCATAAAAGATGAACCCATCACTTCTGGTATGTCCCACCATCCTTGCTTAAATAATCCGACCAAACCCTTTCCAAATCTCACTGGGTGGCCAATTACTGCCGATGGTGGAGTCATTTCTGATAAAAACTATTTTTCAACGTAAATAGCGTATTTTTTCGATAAAACAAAGCGAAAAACACTTTTTCACAACTTAAAGCGTGTCCCCTGCATTACCTGCACTAAATTGTACTCTGTGTGCGTGTCAGTTTCAGGCATGTCAATGAATGCCATGCCATTTTCAAAAAGTACTTTGTGAATGTCATGGATATGAAAAAAGATACAATATTAGGCACTGAGGTTGTATACTTCCATAGTAATTGAAATCAAGTTACGATTTCTTTGGTCTGGTGAACTCTTGTGTTCACAACTCAGACCATGGTTGAATGGTCAAAGCTTCACAATCTAGACCGGTGAACGTGGGTTCCATCACAGGTCAGGAAACACCATTGTTGTCATTGCGTTCTCTTATGGAATTTCTCAGTAATAGCCTAGTTTGAATATGCGCCCTGGCAAATAAACTCAGCTCCTATTAGTAGGTACCTATTTCATGGGATTTTTCATTGGGTGTGCTGGTGAAATGTGTAAATACGTGATGATGTCTTTTCTCATCAAGTGTTAATTTAACCGTCTTCAAAAAAAGCGGAGGAGGTTAAACATTGAACATGTTTTTTTCAAGTATGTACATTCAGCAACAAAAGTCGATTTAATCTCAGTTACTTATTGAGCAAAATATTAACACTTCAGTTTTATTTTTATCAGTTCTTGAGTAAAATATTTGTTCAAAATTGCATTGTATGTACTTCTGCTGCAATTTTGAACGAAACGGCCAAGCCACATATTTTGACTAAGGTAGAGTTTGTGAAGTTAGGGCTTGCAGATTTAGAAGCTTGGCTCTACATGAGATGATAACTTTTTGACAGTGCGAGCCATAATGTGGACTCATCTTGGCAACATTTTACATGAAAATGTTTTTGGTGGGATTGAACCTTACTCAATAGCTAAACGCCATGTCTTCCGGTACATGGGCGCCACTCCAGTACCTTTCGGCCCCATCGGCCATCTGTTCTGTGAGCAATGTGCCCTGCCCACTGCCACTTAAGTTTGGCAATTCTTCGGGCTATGTCGGTTACCTTGGTTGTCCTCATTCCTGATTCGATCACGCAGGGAAACTCCAAGCACAGCTCTCGCCATTGCCCTTTGGGTGATTTTGGACATCGAGAATAGTACAACTTTTTAGTTGTGGTTAGGTACAGAAGCTTATCTAGATAAAGGGATCCACAATAATTTTTTTTTCCATATGGCAATTATTTCAAGCTTTCAGCTATCATAGCTCATAGTACAGTGGGCTGCATCAATTGGGTACCCCAGTTGTATGAAAATTTTAATACAACTGGGGTACCCAATTGATGCAGCCCACCGTACGTCTGTCTACACCACAGACTAAGAAGAGAATTTCACGTAAGACAAGGCGGTATGGTCAAAAGACCGTTGGGCGAATTAAATAAAAAAAAAATCATACGTCTGTCACTGTCAGTTTTTCTGTCACTTCAACTGCTGAAGGAAGACCAAGAAGATCACTGAATCGGGAAGGGTTTTTGATTGTGTGATTATTTGATCCGTAAATTAATAAATTTACGTGAATTACAATGGCTTCTGCTGCATCCAGACGCACTCTTGGTCAACTACTCCAACAAGGATGGACTGAAATCCCTGAAGTTCTTGCAACAACAGGCCTCGCACTCGTGGGCATTGGTATGGCTACAGTAGGATGTTACAATTACCTGCAGATGGACGGAGACAACAGGAGATACAAGAGTACCTACGTAGTATTGAGACCAGATGACCCAAAAGCTAAACTAATTCGCAAAAATTAATTCTAGTTCGTGTAAATCAGTTTAAACAGTTGTGAAATAATAGCTTCAATTTATTATGTAATAAAGATCAGTGTCAGTGTACCTATCAAGTTGTTGTTTATTTTTGTTCATTTTAAACTTACAGCGAAATAGGCTTTACCGTAATCGCGTAGTTTCAAACTTGTGAGTTAATTAAAGTAAGTATGTAATAATAGGAACATTATTTTGGCAGCAATATTTGGTAGTGTTAACTGTAAAATCAAAAGCTTCTGCTGTGAAGCTTTTGCTGGCCTCATAAGGCCATTCATAGTGAAGCTTGTGTAAGATATGTCAAAAAATCAACTAAACTCTGATTTTTAATTTGCTAGACTAAAATGACATAAAATTAGAGTATAGCATTTTTGAAACCAGACTAGCTAATGCCTGGCATGCTTTGCAATGCCTTTTCCTTATTTGTTTTGTAAGGAACCTTCTCTGGCTTACATCTACTTGTCTATTACCAAAGTTTCATCACAATTAGTTCAGCCATTTTCGAGTTTTTGTCAGATAAAGAACAGCAATTTGATTTTTATATAATATGTATAAAGAAAGAAAACACGTTTATTTGCGGTAAACATGATGCAATAAAGAACATAAAAAAAAGATAATAATAATATAAGATATATTTAATGCGACTTTTAAGTGAAATCCTCAAGGATATCTGCTTCTGAGAAGAATAGCGGGTTATTTTGGGCATACTAAAGTTAGTAAGCAAAGTAAGACTTTCTGAGGAGTCAATGGCTAAGAAAAGCTATGACAGTTCTAAATGAAAAGCAATTTGAAAATAGTCAATTAACTTTATTCAACATTATTTCCACAAACATTCAACAAAATTGTTCAGACATGGGACTTGTAGACAATGAGCTTTATAATAATAATAATATTAATTGTCATCCAGGTCACTCATTTCACTGTTTCTCAAATATATTTATAATATATATATATCCTGAAACCTTAACTGAATCTGTATTTCAACATTTAGCTTTAAAATAACCCCACAGTTCCACATATGACTGATAAAAAGGTTGAAATAACCCTGCTATTCTTAAAATGCATTGAAGCTAAGTGAATAGTTATTAATTTTACATTCGTCAAGAACTTCAGAAATAACATTCATCATAAATCACACATTCAGAAAGGCTACAATATATGAAACATCAATTTTACATTACTGTACTCACATTATTCTATTGTTATTAAAAAAATGGTGGGTTACAGTGAACTTATATTTAATTTGACTGCGTTTATACTCTAATTTTAATTTGCTAGACCATAGGTTATCAATGTGGGCTATAATGCCCCCTCATGGGAATTCCAGACTTTTAGGGGGGCCCCGTAGACCCAGAGAAAAATTTAATCCTATCTTACTACTATATAATGTTACACATTCGCGCACAATGGTCCACTTGAAGGACTAAGTGCGGAAACCAATCCCTATAACAAAGAACATATTACACATTTATAAATAAAAACATAGCAATAGCTCTTTCAGATTTGCATCTGATGGTATTTTAAAAAAAATTGACAGAGGGGATCAACCTTTATTTATCAACATGACAAAAAAAAGGTTGATTGCAGCTGTCATGTTAAACTAGCAAATTAAAAATCAGAGATACATAATTTGAATAGGTAAAAGTCTATTTTAGTAAGTTTTAAGGGACCAGATGGTTCATAGATTACTGGTATCCTTTGGTAAAATGTCTTATAATAATATAGGAATGCAAAACACATAATTTGTTTTTAACAGGCCGATTCAAATACTAGATAAGTTACTAGCTTTAGTTGACATTTTAGGTTACAAAAATAAAGGGTATTAAAGATTTTTAAAGGCATATTTGTCCGTCATTTTGGTTTTTTTCAAAATGGCGTCCACGCATGAATCCTATTTAAATTGAAAGAAACAACCCACGTAAAGGGTCACATTTCCGAGAAGCTGACGACGTGACATCCATATTTTTATGAACTTGCGTACATCTTGTTGCATAGATGTTTTTTTGTGTGCGTTCGCGCAGCGGAATGTTGTTGAATTTAAAGATATTAATTATGCAGATATTTAGTGTATGACGTCGTATAATTGTGTATGGTAAAAAAAAAATTGTGTACGCAGCCATTGTGGAGAAATTCACCAAAAACTGATTCCGCTGGGCGAACGTTGTCCTGGCGGAACTTATTTTAATCCATAGACTTTAGAAGAAAAGAGGTGTGTCCAAAAATTAGTGTGTATTTGTGTGTAATTGTGTATGTATGAATAAAATGAGTGCATGCATAAACTTCGGAGAAATTCAAGTTTCCGCTACGCGAACGTTTGGCCATTAGCTAGTTTTCATATAAAGCGCTTACATAGAGAGCTGTAGATTTTTACATACGTTGTTTTGAATTTGTTTATATTTGTTTAAAAAACAGATTTAGAAAAAATCGTAGGGCTTAAAAGATAAAAATATAAACGTAAAATACACTTAATAGGTCTTAGTTCTTAAAGTATGCACTTTGGGGTCTAGATTTTCACGTTTATACAAACCTTGTAAGTATCTGAAACATGTTGCCAAGTATCAATGATGTTCCGTTAGTAATTAAAGAGTTAAAGGACAATTTTACCATGAATAGATCACTGTTTACAAAACAGTCAAATATCACGACGTTCTAAAGGAATTGCATGGTAAAATGTATGCCAAAAATTAGTTTATTCATTCAACTATTCACATGCAAAATTTCATGTCATTAAATTTAGTAATTAAAGAAATCAATTAAAATACTGACGAAGCATCGAAAACCTACATAACCCGACCAAGTTCGGATAGCTACAAAAAAGCGTCCATGCAATATATTTAGGTAACATCCCAAAATTTACCGTATAATACCGGTATTGAATTGGTATAGGTGATAACACAATTGTTGTTTCGATATAATTTAAAGGTCATTTATTTTTGTACACCAAATTTTTGTTCAATTGTTCTGATTTTTCAGCTCCAGAATTGACTGGAATAATTCCGGAGTTCCGATAGGTACCTATTCACATTTTTTAAAAGTTAATATTTTGATTTAATTATATTCTTGTGAACGCACGTAATTCCATCCTTGAAGAAAAGAGAGGGCAATAATATGTTTTCATTGGCCGCGGCCCGCGCGTATTCGTTTTTGCTGTTGAACTTGAACCTGATTTTGTTTTTTATCCCCAGTCACAAACAAATGTGCAGTCAAGGACAATGTGCGTATGCGCTGTTGTTTTGCTATGCATCGCCAATTCTCGATAATAATAATATTGACAAAGTGTGTTATTAATGTTATAGTGTAACAGTGAAGCTTAACATAGGTAATTATGTAGTAGGAATATTGAGTCAGTGATAGTGAGAAGCTGATCACAGATATAAGGTAAGATTTTATAATAAATTAATAACTATACACTTATTCATTTACGTAGTTTATGAGGCATATAAATTATAATAATTGTGTTACGTTAACATTGGACAGACACCATAAACCCAAGTTAATATCTACAGATTGATCTAATTCTATTTAGAATTTAAATTCATAATAATAAATTATACTAGACATATTATAATGGCTTTTTCACTGTTCGTGCTGTGCGTCTGTGGAACTCACTCATTCGTTACGCGATAGCCCTTCGTTGGTAGTTTTGGAACATTTTTTGTCAATATAAACTGTAGTTTAAGTATATATTTATAAGTATGTATCATTTGAGTATATATTATGTTTATGTATTTGTTATTTGTTTAGTTTCTATCTGTAGTTTATTTTATGTAGGTACCTATAATATTGTAATTAGAGTAGTTTATCTTTTTTTTCCCCCCTTTCTTACTATGTACACTTGTTTTCTGTCCTGTTAAGAACTATCTCTCTTTCGCTCTAGGTTTGCTGTCAGAGAACTCATTAATGAGTTAAGCTCGCCTTTGTACATTATATTTTTTTATTGTAAAATTTATGTATTATTTTGGTGTGTGTACCTTAAAGTATAATAGTAATAGTAGTAATATATTATAATAAAATCGTAACCAAGTAGATGTTTTTCCTGGTTAAAGACAAACTACTGAATAGAAAATTACAGAATAACTACTGAATTAACTAAACGACCGACTAGATTGTAACGAAATGTTGAAAATAAATATTGTTATTGAATAATCACCTTATATTTATTACCAATATGCAAAATACATATACGTATAAGGCAGATGTTTATTATTGACTTTCTTTTTGTGGGGTTATGTGTAGAGATGGCAATAACGGCTGTTTTTCAATAATTAATTATGCATATGATTCTATATCACTAAGACATACTCCCCTTAAAAGGAAAGCAACTAATAAAGTATCACAATTTTTCATTATCTTTATGTAGTAATCCATGTACCTATGTAAATGTATACTTTTTATTAATGTTTCAGATTATAATGGCGTCTTAATCTCACTAGAAGCGAACACCTCAACGACCTAATTCTACAAACCAAACCAATTGATCCAACGCATCGCGCGGCGCTACCGACGCCGACGGGAGGAAAAATTTAAAATGGCCGGCAGAAAAAGTACTATACCGTTAAATAATATGAAAGTAGTAGTACGAATACATAAAGACACGTTTGTTAAATCTGTTCCTCCTGTTAGCCATGAAGTGTATGACAGTATACAAAAGCAGTTAGCTGAATTATTTAATTACCACATGAAGAAACCTGCCATACAATTGTCAATTAAACGCCATTATAATTATTTTTTTGACCACTGTGAAAACATACCCACCAGTAAACATTATTTTGATGATTCTGATGAAAACAATGTTGATATTACAGACGAATCTGATGAAGTTCAAGTAAAATTTCTAATGGATTATTATGAGTACAGAAATATAGAACCAACAAATCACAAGTTGTTAAAAAATAATTGGACGAATGAGCTACAAGACCACATATGGGCAAAAACGGATATTCAATGCACTTTTTCATTTAAAAGCAATTACGTTCCTTCAAATTTAAAGCTAAATAATATCAAATGTGATGGCAAATGCACCCAATGTGGAGCAAATATTTTAGTCACTATTGATCCAATAACTAGTAATTTCATAGATGTTACTTGTTTGCTAAGCCGATATAAAAAAGATTTTGTCCATGATTCGACTATAAAGAATAAACTTAATTCTGTAAGAAAACAAAAATTAGCAGTAATGTTAAAACATAATAAGGCATTAGCAGTTAGAGCCAAGATGGCAGACAAAATTATAGGCATAAATGATCCATGTGAACCTCCAACATTTCCGAAATTAAGTACTTTGAGGCGTATACGACACGAAGTTAAAAGGGCACTCCAATTCGATAAGAATACAATTCTCTCCATTTATGCTATGTCACAAAGTCCACCTTTTGATTCTTTTGTTCAAAAATTTAGTTTAGTCCCGTTTTTTTTATATTTTTGGACCCAAGAACAAGGTAAATATTATGATGAAGTATTAAAAAATACACACATCGTTTTATCCATCGATGCAACCGGTTCGATTTTTCAAGTAATTGCACCGCCAAATGTTAACGATAATTTAAGAACTAAAGAACCCAAACATACCTTTTTGTATGCCGTTGTGGCATACACTGCAAACACAAGTATACCTTTATGTTATATGGCGTCCCAGTCCCATACTACTGAAACCATAGCCACGTGGTTAAGCACATGGGCGCGTAACCGTAATACGCCGAATGAAATTATCAGTGATGATTCGTCTGCCCTATTAGGAGCAATATGTCGCAGTTTTTTAAACACCGACACAAACAAATATTTAGCGCAGTGCTTTTCGATATTAGAAGGTGAACATAATTCTATACCAGCATGTTACATTAGATTGGATAAGTCTCATTTTTTCAAAAAATTATACAAACAAAGCTGTTTCGATAAAGCGACAGAAAAATGTAAATACTTCTATATAAATTGTATAAAAAAAATTCACTTGCTTAAGTCCTATGACGAAGTCAAATCAGTAATCAAAGATATCGTTACTGTATCTTTACATGAATATGTAACCCTAGATTTAGATGGGCATTCATGCAAGAAATATGATCAAGCTGTAGCGTGTTTAGCGAATATAAGCGAGTATAAGGTTGACATCCAAGATTTAGATAACTGTAACGATGATGAGGCATTATGTTCTGTATTAGCCGATGAAAAGAATGACACCAACAATGCAGGTACAAACCCACTCATTCAATATTACGACAATATTCTAGAAACCGAAAAATTGTATTTAATGTTAATTGACCCGAACGAACATAAAAACGAATATTATCTACCAGAAATAAATGATACATTAAAAAGACTATTGAGAAAGTTGCCAATGTGGAGTGGCGTTATGGATAAGTATTTTCGTAATGTTAGAAATGTTGGGAGTAGCTCAAATGTTGAAAATCATTTCAAAGATATAAAGACCATATATTTCAATACAAAGCAGGAGCGAATACGTTTAGACGAATTTTTAATACAACATTACACTTACATTAATGGAATGATCAAATTAAATAAAGCTAAATATTCTGAAACTGCTACTAAGATAATTAAGAATAAGAATGAACATATGATTTTAAATCAAGTTAAACAGACGAAAATTATAGGTGATTTCGAGGAGCAATCTATTTTTCAAGACAATCCTGTTGAAATAGAAAACTGGAGAGGTCTAGTTATTCCCAACACAAAAACTATCTCGTCGAAGCCTCTTTACATCTTACAAAATGGTAACGTATCAATATCGAAAGACATCAAAAATGTAGTGACTAATACCTGTGCATTTGACGCAGTGGCTCAAGCTTTCGCAGTCGCATATACTGACCGTATCTCTTTCCGTAATTTTATAGATTCCTTGATTAGCAAAGATTCATTCACTCGTTTTTTTATCCTATTATCTAATACGAAAAAGAATTATTGCAAAACGTTATACGCAAAACGAGAAATTTTACTAAATCCATTGTTTAATGTTAATGACAATACACTTGATGCAAGACAGTGCCAAATTATAGATTGTGCATGCAATGTCACAAAAATAATTGACGACATCTGTTTGCCATACTTTTCTGGAAACAGAAAGAAATGTTGTTCAAATAAAGAATGCCTTGTTTCCATAAATGACAGCAATTTTAAATGTAAATACCTACCTTTAAACATTGATATCATTAAGTGTAAAGGCATTGCCAAATTGCAAGAGTCTGTAGAATCTGGTATGAGGAGTGACAATCCTCCTATTTGTAATTTTTGTGGAATAGGCACTGTCGATTTTAAATATGATTTAAATGATTTAATTATCTTTGAACTACATAATTTGTACATAAATCTAGAGGACATACCTCGTAATATTGAAATAAATAATAAGCTATTTTTAATATTGGCTATTATTGAATATGTTCCACCTTTACAAATGCCAGGTATTGGTCATTACAAGGCGCATTGTTCGAGACCCCCGTACACTAATAAATCATTTCAGTGTTACGACGATTTATGTAGCAAAATTCAAAATAGTTCCAAAAACATAATGCCTCATGCAATAATTTATACAACTGAATAGTCTAGTTATGTGATCTGTGATTGTTAATCTGTGATTTTTTTTTAAGCTAGTGTACATTATACTTAGAAATGTTGAGGTTATTTACTGTATTTGCTACTCATTTAAGAATATTTTCTTGAAAATACCTTTTTTATACCAATGTTTTAGTTTATAAGCACTTTCTTAATGTTGATCAAATCTAAACAACTGAATAGTCTAGTTATGTGATCTGTGATTGTTAATCTGTGATTTTTTTTTAAGCTAGTGTACATTATACTTAGAAATGTTGAGGTTATTTACTGTATTTGCTACTCATTTAAGAATATTTTCTTGAAAATACCTTTTTTATACCAATGTTTTAGTTTATAAGCACTTTCTTAATGTTGATCAAATCTAAACAACTGAATAGTCTAGTTATGTGATCTGTGATTGTTAATCTGTGATTTTTTTTTAAGCTAGTGTACATTATACTTAGAAATGTTGAGGTCTTTTTCTGTATTTGCTACTCATTTAATAATTGGTATTGAGTTGTAAATACCTTTTTTATTTTATAAGTACTTTTTAAATGTTGATTTATTTTTATATTAGGCAGACTCTCAAACCTAAACAAAACCTAAACAACTGAATAGTCTAGTTATGTGATCTGTGATTGTTAATCTGTGATTTTTTTTTAAGCTAGTGTACATTATACTTAGAAATGTTGAGGTCTTTTTCTGTATTTGCTACTCATTTAATAATTGGTATTGAGTTGTAAATACCTTTTTTATTTTATAAGTACTTTTTAAATGTTGATTTATTTTTATATTAGGCAGACTCTCAAACCTAAACAACTGAATAGTCTAGTTATGTGATCTGAGATTGTTAATCTGTGATTTTATTATTGAAGCTCTAAATATTTTACTTACCCTTATATTCATAATCGTTTATTAAACCTATGTTAGTTAAAACACATTTAAGTTTATTGCTGTCGTTGCAAGCGTTTGTTAACGTTATTATAATTACTTATTTAAGTGTGTAATGAAACATAATTAAGTATGTACTTAATAAAAAAAATTTTTGTACACGGATATTTAAATAGAAAAGTACTTGTTAATTGAAGATTTGTTTTTATCGTAGATAGTTGGGTTATTATTAAAAAAATATTTTTAATTCAAGAAATGCAATTGTTTTATTTTTTCCTAACGCTTGTGTACGGAACTGTACCATATTAGTAAATACTATATTGGAAGGTTAAGAACGTCTCTTAGATATATGGCTGGGCCGCTTTTTTGTAGCTATCCGAACTTGGTCGGGTTATGTAGGTTTTCGATGCTTCGTCAGTATTTTAATTGATTTCTTTAATTACTAAATTTAATGACATGAAATTTTGCATGTGAATAGTTGAATGAATAAACTAATTTTTGGCATACATTTTACCATGCAATTCCTTTAGAACGTCGTGATATTTGACTGTTTTGTAAACAGTGATCTATTCATGGTAAAATTGTCCTTTAACTCTTTAATTACTAACGGAACATCATTGATACTTGGCAACATGTTTCAGATACTTACAAGGTTTGTATAAACGTGAAAATCTAGACCCCAAAGTGCATACTTTAAGAACTAAGACCTATTAAGTGTATTTTACGTTTATATTTTTATCTTTTAAGCCCTACGATTTTTTCTAAATCTGTTTTTTAAACAAATATAAACAAATTCAAAACAACGTATGTAAAAATCTACAGCTCTCTATGTAAGCGCTTTATATGAAAACTAGCTAATGGCCAAACGTTCGCGTAGCGGAAACTTGAATTTCTCCGAAGTTTATGCATGCACTCATTTTATTCATACATACACAATTACACACAAATACACACTAATTTTTGGACACACCTCTTTTCTTCTAAAGTCTATGGATTAAAATAAGTTCCGCCAGGACAACGTTCGCCCAGCGGAATCAGTTTTTGGTGAATTTCTCCACAATGGCTGCGTACACAATTTTTTTTTTACCATACACAATTATACGACGTCATACACTAAATATCTGCATAATTAATATCTTTAAATTCAACAACATTCCGCTGCGCGAACGCACACGTTTTTTTTTTATTTTTTTATTTGAAATGGGTTTGCTTTTGACTCTAGTCTAGGTCAGAGGTGACTTAGCGTATATATGTTCTGTGGAGGTGACAGAGACAAAGTCGACGATGGAGTGAGTTTACCCAGAAGAAGCCTGTTCACTCTTACTTTAATGTTTGATTATTTCGATCGATCGATGTACATAGGCATCAAGCGTGGCCGCATTTAAAACAAAAAAACCAAATGGCGGACAGGTAGGTATGCCACAGACCATCAAACACTTTACACAAATGATTTATAAATATGTTTTAATTAACTAATAACTCGACTAGATTAGATTATTAGCTCGACTCTTTCCACAGGGATTGGCGTATAACAGCACTGGATAGGGATAAGTGGAAGGAGGGAAGGGAGGCCTTTGCCCTGCAGTGGGACAAACGGCTGATAATAATAATAATAATAACTAATAACAGAAGTAAAACAGAAATAAAGCATCAGGTTTCTTAAAATATGAAAAGGTTATATTTTAAAGTCTGTATCTTATGTTGTATTTAATTGTGTATGCCTTGATCAGACTTATACTTTAATCTATTCTAAAGATGTGTCTACAACACTGAAAGAAGTTGAATTGAACATTTGCTTATTATTGCCTGATGCAACTTGTCCACTGCAAATGCTTGTACCTATTTAAATGCACATTACACAGTAATGCTCGCAGTGTGGACACCTTATAACAAGTCCATGATGTGTTACTACTACTACACTACTCACTCAAATTATTTGTTCACTTGGCCAAACCTCGTATCACTATATCTCGTATCACACATAATTATGTATTCCACTTCCAGTCTGCGGCTGAATTTTGTAATGATTAAATTCACTGTTTGATCAATTTTGTGTAGATCTAACAATGTATGTTCACTTCAAAGTGATGTCACATTTTATATACAGTATGTGACAGCGTAGGAATGCGATTCCAAAGAATTATTGTAGTAATCTTAGCGCAAGATTTATAGATCGCTCTTTGACTTAACTTTGTTAAGTAAGCATCAACAACATTATTCAAATAACGTTCACGTTCAAATTCGTATGCGACGCTTGCTTACATTCGGTTACAAGAATATGAACTTTATAGATGTAGGAATAAGGTTAATATTCGTATGAAATGCTTCCTTTACTTAGCAAAGTCAAGTGAGCTATACAAATCTTGTTCATAAAGCTTTGTGCAGTAGCAAATTGACCTGCTCTTGACCTTAGTCTCACTTGACGGAATACGATGGATGAGGTTGACGATGAAAGAAGTGTATACAGAAGATGAGTCTCCACTCTTGCTATCTTAAGCCCGCAATAGACATGTAACTTACACAAAAGTATGCAAGTAGCTTGCACAAAAGTATTCAAGTAGCTTGCATGCCATCATGGTTTTCACCAATCAGAAGTTGTTTTGGCACACAGCGTGCAAGCGACTTGCATACTTTAGCGCAAGTTGCAGGCTCAGTACTCCAGGGTTTAAGTTGTCTTGTCAAAGCTTTATTATTCCTACTCTGTCACACACTGCACTCCTATTGTTCACTTCACAATACTATTATTATCACAAAGCACTGCCCGTACTCAGTGGAGGTCCGATGGTCCGTCAAGTAACATTATCTGAACAAGAAGGCCATCACTGAACGCCGATGCTATTTCTCTTTTTTCTTTTTACCGGTCGTCGCTTTGGATGTGGACTGGCCCTTGCTGGTTGATGGTTTTTCTGTGTCGGTTTTGCTTTTCTTTTTCTGGATAAAATAAAATAGGTTTAATTAAACAAAAACTGTAGGAGTATATATATTGATGGTGTATAAATACTGAGAGGACGACAAATAGATTTACAGAAGAAAACATGCTATGCCAACCCCTAGTAAATTGAAATAAGGGATGATGGAGGATGATGATTACATTTGTATCAGCAAAATTATTGGCCAGATTGGGATAGTGTTGCTGTGCAAACAATAAGATCATACCAACTATGCGATTTTTGAAAAATATTTTAATAAAAATGCAGTTTCTCTGTAGTAAGTTTGTTCTCTCAACATAAAATTTAAAATAAAAAACGATAAAAAAAAGTGACTACAAAGTGAAACATTATTTCAGTTGCGGAAGTCGATGGCTTTGTTTTTTTGTATTAGCCTCCTCCTTTTTTTGAAGTCGGTTAAAAACTGCATGAAATAAAAGAAGGTTTACCTTAATAAGCGCGTCGTTCTCGGGATCACTGTCAGCTTCCTCCTCCTCTTGGTCGTCGTCGCCCTCGCCCATCTCGTCGTCCTCCTTGTTAGCCTTCACTTTCTTGACAGCGCCCGGCGCGTACGGCAGTGCTGTGGCTTTCTTGTTGTATGTGCGGGTCATAGCCGCTTTTACCTGAGAATTGCGGGAGTTTAGCAAATGAACAGACACAATCGTGTAACTGGGAAGTTTGATGCGTTAGTTTTTTTCCAATTCAAACACTAGAAAGCAGTGTGCTGACCTTTAATGCTGAACCTTTTTTTTATAAAAAAAAAAATATTCTTAGCCAGTTTTTTTTTGTTTTTATGTAGCACTAGCATCTGTCCGCGGCTTCGCCTTGCGTGGATATCGGAAATTATCCCACGGAAAGGTGCTAACGGGACAAAAATTAACCTATGTCCTTCCCCAGGATGCCATCTATCTCCTTGCTAAATTTTAACGGAATCCGTTCAGTGGTTGAGGCGTGAAAATACCGACAGATTTACTTTCGAATTTTTTTTTTATTTTTATTATGGATTTTGTAAAATCTATTTAGAAACATGAGATTAAAAAATATTATGAACTCGTCTCGGAGTTTCATAGGCCAGGAAACTTGAATTAGCGCTACATTCAATACAAATAAATATCGCTGAAAAGACTGGCAAAAAATGTGATTTAAAAAATTGTAGTTGCTTCAAAAGAAAAAATATTTGTGCTAGAGAAATATGGCTGTCTTTTACCTTAGAGTCCACCAAAATAGTAGGATTCCTCTGTCCCGGCCAGACGGATAGTTCCACTAACGAGTCCAGGTCTTCTCTCAGCAGGTGATAAGACTCCAGCACCTCTAGTGACTTCTCTATGCCGTCAGATTTGTCCTTGATCAAAGGATTTACGATAGCATCACGAAGGTGCGTACTATAGTCCAGGAAGATTGAGGACTTCGAACCTGATGTGCTATGGAGAAAGATTGGTGTTTCAGTAAGATTACTTATTTATCTCAGTAGATTCAGATTCAGAACATCAGCTCTGTTTTAAACAAAGTCCAATCTAATAACCTATCCTTTACAAACACACCTATCCTTTAAAAACAGGTTCTCCGTCCAACTAAACAAAATCTACATACAGTTACTGCAGCTTTAACTGGCCACGGGTCATTTAATAAACACCTTTTTGTCATTGGAGTGACAGACAGTCCGCTGTGCAGGGCCTGCATGGAGGACGACGAGACAGAAGCACATGTGCTTCTAAACTGCCCGGTGGTCGCCGCTTTACAGGGCAAAGTACTTCGGTAACCCAGGTACCCTACGTGAGACGGTCAGTAACATCAAGGCGTTGCTAGCCTTCCTTGAGGAGCTGGGGTGGATCGAATAATCAATTTTCCCATCTGTACGCAAAATACGCGCATTGAAGTGCGAGTTGCGGACACCAGCCCGTATTACCTATTATAACCCGGTTCATTAAAGAAAGGAATCTAAAATGGCGGCGCTTATAATGTTTTCTCGCTTTGATACTAGTGCCGTCTATACTCACTCTCGCGCGTACCGTAGGCAGAAAAAAAAAATCAGTCTTGATTTGCTTTCACGCTGTCTTGACGCGCTCAGTAATCCTTTTTACGAATTCCTTGTTATAGTTAGTATTAGTTTTCTGTTATTTTTCCGTTGTTACCTCTTTGTTATTTTTTTATTTTTGATCTTTCATCCCGAAAAAAAGTAGCTACTGTTTCCGACGAAAACAACAATAACGGTCTTATAATAAAAGATGGCGCCACGTGTCTTTCAAATTTTCAACTTAAACGCTCGCGAAGCCGCTGGCAGAAGCTAGTTTCAAATAAATGCGGGGGCGGTCATGATTTTATTATTTTTAATTTGAAAAAAATCTTCGACTTGAAATTTTATATACTAACTGTACTATCTGTCAACGCAAGTACAAGCCGCAATTTAAGATTCCTTTCTTTAATGCATCGGCTTATACCTAACCTATCCCATGGCCCTTGAAAACAATATAGCAATCGAGTAGGAAACTAGCAAGTAGCGGAAGTTTGGCCAGCCAGTATTTATTTGGCAAATAACTGTTACAGTTTTTGATTCAGAACATTTATGGCAGAATCCGCATTTCCTTTTGTGCGACTAATCCGTGTGTGAATAATGTTCATGAGTGGCTGTAAAAAGGGGATTAAAGATTTTTAAATGGGGCCTAGCATACCGGCCAGTCCGCCATTTTGTTTTTTTTTTCAAACTGGCGGCCACGTATGAAACTTATATAATTCGATAGCTGACATTAATGCAAACAGATAATTCCAATCCAGCCTGTCCCTTGCTGTCCTCTGCCAGCGACGCCCTAAGCCGAGGTCCGAACCCCACCGGAGATGCCCTTAGCGTGTAGTCGCTTAGTTTCTAGTTAGTTTTAAGCCCTGCCTGGAGGTCTTAATTTATTGAGGCATCCACAGGAAAGTCCGGTTAAGCAGTCGACAACCTCACAGGTTGAACTGCGAGATGCCATTCACAAAAAAAAAAAAATGCAAACAGAAAACGTAATAGGACCAAATCCCGTAAAGCGGCTCGTTTCTGAGATATTTTTTTTTTGTCTCTTTTTTAGGGTTCCGTACCTAAAGGGTAAAAACGGAACCCTATTACTAAGACTTCGCTGTCTGTCCGTCTGTCCGTCTGTCCGTCTGTCCGTCTGTCTGTCACCAGGCTGTATCTCAAGAACCGCGATAGCTAGACAGTTGAAATTTTCACAAGTTATGTATTTCTGTTGCCGCTATAACAACAAATACTAAAAACAAAATAAAATTAATATTTAAGGGGGGCTCCCATACAAAAAACGCGATTTTTTTGCCTTTTTTTGCTCGATATCAATAATGGCAACAGGTAGGCACTTGAAATATTCACAAAATACTCAGTTGTATTTTAACTTTAATAATAAATAATAAAATTAAAATAAAATAAATATTTAAGGGGGGCTCCCATACAACAAACATGTTTTTTTCGGCGTTTTTGCCTTGTGGTACGGAACCCTTCGTGTGCGAGTCCGACTCGCACTTGGCCAGTTTTTTTCTTACAATCTGTCACTGTGTATTAGGACATTTAGTAATTTTGATGACGTGTTGGATGTCTTGCTCGGTATGCGTCCTATGACATCAAGCATCAAGCTAAGTTTGGCCAGTGAAATCTTGAGGAATTTTGTGTTTTAGCCTGCGTATGCCTTTCTTATTCATTAGGTGGTTTGCCAGATTATTTGGGTGGCGAGTTATTCTTTCCTTTTATGACATGATATAGCGTTTTATTTCCTCTTTGACTGTCAGTATTTTCAGATCATGGTGTAGTGCTTCATTTGGTACAAACCATGGGGCATTTGTGATTGTTCTTAGAAGCTTGTTCTGAAATCGCTGTATGATCTCTATGTTATAGTGTGATGCTGTTCCCCATAGCTGAATGCCTGATCTGATGAATCTGAGGTATAACGTTTAAAATTGATCATGTGACATCCATATTTTTTTGAACATGCTTTATCTTGTTGCCTAGATTTTTGAAATGATCAAACATAATTTTCTGTATGCATTGATGCCAGTCATCAATTTATACAGGTATCATGTGTGGCCGACATTTTGAAAAAAAAAGAACAAAATGGCCGAGAAGTATGTTTGCCACGTAACTTCAAAGCCCTTTAGAAGATTGCTGTGTAAGACATTTCTTATATGAAATGAAATCGTTTATTTCCAGATATAAGTCCAAAAAACATACAATCATATATTAATACAAAAATACCTGAGCCTAGTGTGAGCGTGTATCTCCTGGCAGAGGCGGTGCATCTTAGTGGTGCGCGAGTTCTTGCCCAGCCAGCCCGGGAACTGGATCTGACCCGTCATGTGGCCTGACATATAGTGGCCTGGGATCACTGAGCTGTACATGGCCTGTAAAACATTTAGAAGCAATTTGTCTCAACTCTCAATGTGAAAAGACGAATACATAGTTTTTTATAGAAACGTAAATACGTTACGTTTTTAACGTAACTTTCTAGTAAGTTATGGTGTGCTTTAGGAAATGTAGTAAACCTTCCCGTCCTTATTACAAAAAGGTTTATCTTTAGACACCAAAGAGCCAATTTTGAACTTTATTCCGACAATGTTAAAGTTCTTATTATAAACTGACGTTAAACCCGGGTCTTAAATTGTCAATTTCGTATTAACAAATTTACATTTGTCGGAATAAAGTTCAAAATACAATAACTAGCTCGAAGGTTAGGGCTTGGACTAAAGTTAGAACTCGTTTTGTAATGAAACGGTGGATTATTTTGCCTAAATGTATCGACTGCATCACGAGCCGAAGAATAGAATATAGAGATATCGCCAACAGTTTCGTTTAGCGAGACTATGAGAACAATATGTATGACATTCAAATAAACTTTTTTCTTGAATATCTCACCTGTGTTGGAAGTAAACTCCACGCTTGTTGGCGACGTATTCTAGCGTCTACTAGGTCACCCAAGCTTATGCTGTCAGCTGCGTCGCTTATCCTCTGAAGAACTTCGTGTCTGAAGCAAACACATAACCACGTTTTTATATCAATACTTTTTTTTTTTTTTTTTTTTTTGGGTGGGAAATCATCAAATGACCCCTCCCGCTCTGGGCGGAGCGGAAGGGAGTGTCAGACTCTTACTGACTAAAACCCACCCGTGTTCCTTCAGTTGCCTGTGCCAGGGGCCACGGTATCTCTTTCGAACAACCCGCGACTTTATATCAGTATTTAAAGGGGAATACGTTAGAATTGAAGGCGATTGCGTATTTTGCAGTTGCTGCAGCAAATAATAATAATATCAGAAGCCTGTGAAATGTGAAGTTACAGGCAATGGTATCATAACGACGTTTAGGTTAAGAGCCTTGGGTATCCGACCTCATCTAGTTTTAAAACATCATTTATTTTCTGATGTGTAAAAGTGTTTTTATAACCTACTAGCTGACCCGGCAAACCATATAAATTATTTCTAGCTGCCCGGCGCTACTTCGTTCGCGTGGTGTCCTACCCCTTACCCTACCCCTACTCCTAGCCTACTCCTACACTGCTCCTACCCTACTTCTGTAAATAAAAGTATTAGATAAAAAAAAAAAACCGGATAATAAGTATCCTATGTCCGTCTCCTGGTTCTAAGCTACCTCCCCACCAATTTTCAGCCAAATCGGTTCAGCCGTTCTTGAGTTATAAATAGTTTAACTAACACGACTTTCTTTTACAGAAATAAAAAAATTATAAACATGCTTTTGTAAGTGCGCGAAGAAGGAAGTTTTTTTTCAATGATTGGTGCAATGGACGAAGTTTCTTTTCCAAGGGGCTAATATACTGAAATAAAACATTTATAAACATTTATATACAGAAATAAAACATTTATAAACATGCTTTTGTAAGTGCGCGAAGAAGGAAGTTTTTATTCAATGATTGGTGCAATGGACGAAGTTTCTTTTCCAAGGGGCTAATATATACTGGTTTTTTTTTTGATAAAAACTTAAATTTTATCTAAAAATAAAAGAATTATAAAAAATATTAATTCCACAACTTACTTGGGACAGTGCGGTGCGACTTGCAGATAGTTCTCTTGCACGAAGAGCGGAGCCAGGCTGTAGTCATAGAAGAACAGGTCGCTCTTATCGTTAATACTCATGGTCTTGTGGTCTTCCGCTGAGAACACCTTGCGGAGCGCGTCCCATGGACCCTGGCAGAACGAAGAACATCAGTCATAATGTCACATTCAAGTTCCTTACGTGCATGTGACAGTATTGATGGTTAGCTACTAGCTAAACACTTGATAACACTGGGTTTTATTTTAAAGAAATCACAGACATCTTTCGTAATAAAACGGTGACACATGTAGCAATGATTTTAAGTAAAAACTATCTTTTCACCAAATTTTCCGCAAGATTTTTTGGATAGATAAGTTGACGTCCGGAAGCAACTTGTACCGAGGAAACACACAAGCTATTGCTTGCTGAGTGTAGTTAAAAGTGTCAAATAGTCAATTTGCGTAATAAAGTTATATGTGGCAAATCAAATACATGTGCAGTAGTTGTACCCAGTACCAGACTGGCACTACAGACAATGTATTATACTCACCAACTTGGCATCCTTCTTAATAGTCTTGGCATCCTTCCGGAGCCTGCATGGACAATAGGTGTAGGGTCTATCATATCCTAATTGTAGCAATAATACTTACCAACTTGAGATCCTTCTTGACAGTCTGGACATCCTTCCGGAGCCTGTCTGCGTCAGCGAGGCTAGGGTGTATCGCCCAGGTGGACAGTAAGATCAGAGTCTATCATATATCCTAATTGTAGCAACAATACCTACCAACTTGGCATCCTTCTTGATAGTCTGGGCATCCTTCCGCAGCCTGTCTGTGTCAACGAGGCTATGGTTTATGACCCACATGGACAATAGGTTTAGGGTCTATCATATCTTAATTGTAGCAATAATACTTACCAACTTGATATCCTTCTTGATAGTCTGGACATCCTTCCGGAGCCTGTCTGCGTCAGCGAGGCTAGGGTGTATCACCCAGGTGGACAATAAGATCAGAGTCTATCATATATCCTAATTGTAGCAACAATACTTACCAACTTGGCATCCTTCTTGATTCTTGATTCTGGGCATCCTTCCGCAGCCTGTCTGTTTCAGTGAGGCTAGGTCGTATCGCCCAGGTGGACAGTAAGATCGGGGTCTATCATATATCCTAATTGTAGCAACAATACTTACCAACTTGATATCCTTCTTTATAGTCTGGGCATCCTTCCGCAGCCTGTCTGTGTCAGTGAGGCTAGGCTCTATCGCCCACATGGACAGTAGGTTCAGGGTCTGTCGCACATCATGATTGGCTGACGTGATCAGCTGGGATAATACGTCGGGTGGAATTTTGATGCTTTCTTTGAAGCATATTGAGAGCATTGCTGACTGAAATAAGAAGTAAAAAATTAAAAGGGAAACATGAAAAGTGTATTGTCATGTTTTAGATACACCTAGATAACGCAGGAGTAACTTCAAGTGCCCAGCAGCTTACGTACAAAAATCGTAATAATCGTAAAAATCTCACAGTGAAAACTTTGGTGAAGTGAGTGTGGAGTGCGCTGTCAATAGTGTCAATTCCTAGCAAAAACAAACACACTTCACCTAAGTTTTAAGAATCGACCGGCTGCTGGCTGGGTGAACGTGAGCGGTGGCGCTAGGCCCCGAGGGTGGTCTTTGAATCGATTTGATTTTCCCATCACTAAATAGTACTTGTGACGTCATAGTAGGTAGTCAAAAAAATGGCACACTTGATTTTCATACAGATCGTGATATTTGCGGTATCAGTTATACCAACATCATCTCAAAAATAGGCATTACTGTGTTATATACCTTTATCTGGTCGACCCTCGGTCTGTTGAACCTCAGGTCGTAACAGTAGTTGACGAGGGACCTCATCTTTTGGCTATTTCTGTCGTTGCACATACATATTATTGGCACCGATGTGGATTTGATTAGAGTAATTAACTCTTGCAGACCACCTGGAAATCAAATAATCAGCATGTAAATTCTTTTTTTTTATTATTTGAAATGGGTTTGGTCTTGACTCTTGTCTAGGTCAGATGTGACAGAGACAAAGTCGACGATGGAGTGAGCTTACCCAGAAGAAGCCAGTTCACTGTTACTTTGACGAGATTCGGGTTGTATGCGCTCGGAAACACAGACGCAGGTAAAGAGTTCCACTCTTTTGCTGTGCGCATTATAAAAGATTCTTAAAATTCACAGCTGTTCCTAAGTTTGTATAGGAAAAGTTTTTGCATACCAATTGTTTTATTGGTGGAAACATAATGCACTCTTATGCTCAACGCTCTATTGGTGGCTTAAATTGACTGTGATGTATTTGCTGACGAATGGAAGACGAATGTCAGTATATCTGCCCTGGAGCTCTTTGAGCTGAGTGTATGAATTTTGTCCATTTTTTTTTAAGTAATATTATTGGCCGATAGCCGTTTTGTGTTAAAATAAAATAAATAAATAAATGAGAGAAACAAATTAAAAAGTGTAACAGGTTTTGATGCTGTAAGCGTCCGTTGTGCAAACAGTGTTTAAGTTAGTGCAGACCACAGATATAGATACACCTAGATAACGCAAGAGCAACTACTTCGCGTGCCAAAAATTGCACCAGCTTACGATCATAAATCGTAAGCCGCCACTTTCGCGCCCAGTCCTGTGTACTGCTGGCTGGGTAAGCGTGAGCGAGAGCGCGAGCTTGTGACGTCATAATAGGTTGTCAAAAAAAAAGGCACGCTTGGTTTTCATACAGTTCGTGATACTTGCGTTATCTAGGTCTATCTATATCTGTGGTGCAGACCATCATCGGACATTTATTTCGTTGCACCAATTTCTGTCGTATGTCAATGTAAATAAGCGTCACAACTCTTGATGGTTAGATGGCCTATAAAAAACTAAACATACCTCTGTCCTCATTGCCAGCCATCCCGTCAACTTCATCCATGACCAGCACGTGTTTCTTTGAGACCGCTTGTTTGCCAGTCTCACCTACAAACACAAATGGAATATCAACATTATGCACGTTGAAATAAAGTCGAAAATAAATAAACCAAGCCACATGCAGCTGAACAAAAAAGAATTGGTCTTTGAAAGGATTACCTCTAGCGTAACCAGACAATGAGTTAGTAGTGAGCAGTTCTCCTATCTGCTCCTTGATAAGCGTCTTGTTTCTTGTGTCTGAAGCGTTGAACTCCACCATGTCGAAACCCATCTCCTTGCACACTAGCGCCACTGTTGTTGTTTTACCTGAATTGTAGGAAACATGGAATGAAACTCGGCAGAAGTTGGAACATGGCTATTCAGAAGTGGTTTTAAAAAAAGCGGTTGATTAACTGAATTCCTGCATGGTACTTACATAATATTTCTATGGCCTACAGGGGCTGAAGAGGTAATTAACGCCATCTTTGTTTTTTTGCGAAAGAGATGGTGCTATCTGTATTGTATAGCTCTCTCTTTCACCATGGTTCTTAAGACGTAATATGACCTCTAATAATCGTTATTTTTTATTTTTGTGATGTTACAATTTACTGTCATTTTAAGATATCCTGTGATATCTTAAGGTAGTAAAATAAGAGGTAATGATGACGAGTGATGTATCAATTGAGTAACACATACCAACGCCAGGAGGTCCCGAAAGTAAAGCTGCCTTGAAGTACCCTCCATCGTCATTCTTGGCCCATGGGCTGGGTTTAGGCAACTTAGCCTTTCTGTTCACATACCATTTTGTCAGCCAGTTCATTAATCTGTAAAAAAAAAAGGAATTATGTAAGCCAATAAGCTCTCGTACCGTTTTTTTTTTTTTTAGGCAAAAATAATTTTTTTAATGTGCGTTTTGTTTGTGCAGAATAAACGGTTTTTCTTTTTTTTACCCTCGGGCGATCTTTTATCGTGCACTGGATTTTCAACGAGCTGCGTAGCGCCGAGAGCTGAATAACTAGTGTATTTTTTTGACGCGCTCTGGTTAGATGTTCAATGCTGGGTGGTTCAACAACGAGTGTTGATATCCAGTACGCGATAAAAAATTCGCCCGTGCGAACCTGGTGACTATCATATTCAAGTTTCAAACAACAGACCTTACAAAGGATACATCTATACTATATCTATACTAGATATAAAAGAAAGTCGTGTTAGTTACACTATTTATAACTCAAGAACGGCTGAACCGATTTGGCTGAAAATTGGTGGGGAGGTAGTTTAGAACCAGGAGACAGACATAGGATACTTTTTTTTTCTTTGGTGTAGGAGTAGGTTATGTAGCGGAGTAGGGTAGGAGTAGTGTAGGAGTAGGGTAAGAGTAGGGTAGGAGTAGTGTAGAAGTAGGGTACAGGTAGGGTAGGGTCAGGGGTAGGACACCACGCGAACGAAGTAGCGCCGGGCACTAGAAATAATTTATAAATATGGCAAAACAACGTTTGCCGGGTCAGCTAGTTATTATATAAAATTCAAAGTCCTGACTGACTGTTATATCAACTCACAGCCTAAACCTCGGGTCCTAGAGAGGGTGTGTTCTTTGTGAAGAGTAGATATCTACTAAGAAAGGGTTTTTCGAAATTCCACACCAAGAGGGTGAATGGGAGGAGCGTGAAATTTCACGCGGACGAAGTCACGGGCAGAAGCTAGTATTACATAACATAATTACTTTTTAACATTGCTCGCGTCGCCATGTTGTCCAATGATTTGTTTTATATTCTGTGGTTTATACTTCTCAACCCACATATTCATATTAGCTGCTATTGGTGCAATGTCTCTTTTCTCACCTGCAATGGTAAAAAATTACTTAAAACCAAAACATCACATCTGAGGCCCTAGCACGAACGTGCACCTTGAACTTAACGTAAATTTTATCTATCTAAGAATCGAAATACATCTATTAGCATTTTGGATGAAATTTTTGCGACAAGCACAATAAGTATCGCTTATAGATATGAATAAAGTCTTAAAAATAAATAAATATTATGTGCGAAACGCGTATTTTCCATTTTAAATCGTTCAAATTTACGTTAACTGAGCGGTAGGTTCACGAATCGCCTATTGCGAGCTGCAGAGATGAAGCTATAGTACCCAGATTTTTGCTATATTTAAACTTGAGTATTCCCGTTTTTAACTTGGCACTTATCTAACTTACCATTGACTTGATTTGTAGATGACGTGCTTGATTTAGTACTAGAGATTGAACTTGATTTTGATTCCAATTTAGCTTCAGTTTTAGGTTCAACTTTTTCCTCCTTAATCTTCCTACGACTTTTAGACTTTTGATGATTCTTTGATTCATGAACTTCCATTTTACTTTTCGAACTACTTTCCTTTGATTTTGATTCTGTCTTAACTTTCTCAGTCACACTCTTCTTAGATCTACTGTCAACATGATTATCTTTTTTCTCTTTGTCCAATTTTTCTTTTGGGCTTTTGTCTTTGGATTTTGATTTGTTAGGAGTTTTTTCGGTCTTGATTTCTTTCTTTGTTTCAGTTTTGACCGAGGGTTTGCTTTGTGATCTTTCTGTGATCATTTTTAGGAACTCATCTTCGTTTATAATTGGAATGCCTAGTTCTTGTGCTTTGGCAGTTTTCGCTGGGCCTGCATCTTCACCAGCTATGACGTGAGTTACCTACGAAAAATAGATTTAGGTTGCATTCGGATAGATATATGATAATTATAATGTACTGACGCTAAAACTATAGCATTCCAAGAGGTTCTTTTTTGATACACTATAGTCCTCTATAGATTATTTTGTGTATGAATTTAAATTAAATGCTGTCCCTTTTATACTTTCAATATTCTATTGCTGTCTGGGTCGCGTCAATAAAACCTTATTTAAACGTACTATCTAAGGTTGAATGGCGTAGGCTAAGACTTAAGAACTGTTGGAGTGAGAAATTGGGGAGAAAATAGGAAAAGTCGGAAATAGGTCATGTTGGAGATTTCTCCAACATGACCTATTTCCGACTTTCCCTGGTCTAGTATATTTATACTTATACTATACTATATATTTATACTAGACCAGGCTAAGGCTCACTCGCGACTTTAGCCTTTTTTTTTGGGTGGGAAATTATCAAATAAGTTTCCCGCTCTATCGTGTCAGACTTTTACTGACTAAAACCCACCCGTGTTCCTTCAGTTGCCTGTGCCAGGGGCCACGGTAACTCTTTTGACCAACCCGTGACCCTGGCATGCATCGGCCCTAGCGGACCCCGTCAGTTAGTGCTGACATCTCTTTGAGGCGCGCGTGGAAGGCAACGCGCCTTCGACCGCTTGCCGTCCGGTAATGACCAGGCCCCGGGCCTGGTCCTTACCGGACGGCGAGCTGCGGCTGTAAAGCCTTAGATGATGGTGATCTATTGAAATCAAAGATTTATTCAAATCAAAGTAAGTAATTAAGTTAATATTACCTTTTTAGAGACCCCACTCTTGACGCACCCTCCATATTTGTTGATGGCGGCCGCAATTTCATCTTTCTCAAACGAGTCGAGAACTCCAGTCAATAAAAACGCACAGTTTTTCAAACAATCTGGTTTTCCCTGAAATTACAGTCTTAGGTAAATATAATGAAATATTAGTACAATTTGAACTTTATAAGTACACTAGCGGCCCGACCCAGCTTCGCACGGGTGCATTTTTTTTTTAAATTTCCGAAATTTTCTTTCATACAAACCTTGTCCTGGCAATATCAAACATAACAAAAAATGAACTATCCATTTGGTGCAGTCATTCGGAAGTAATGCGCGTACAGACATTTCGGCGACTTTGTATGTTGGATATACAAGACATTAAGTTGAATAAGATAGTTTTTCTTTAGCTAAACTTAAAAACATAATATCAATACTTTTAATCCCGATATACCCCCGGGATCGAGACTTAAGTTTTTGAGGCCAGAGAATGCACAAGTCAGGGATGTTTGGAAGAAAAAAGGGGAGGCCTTGGTGAGACACAACATAGACAAACAAAAAAAAAAAAAAATTGGCTCATCAGGCAATGGGCAAATATACACTTTATTTCCTGTAAAACTATCAATATTCTGCTCTATGATTCACTGTATAAATATACAATCCAGTCTTATATACGAGTTTGCAATATCTTTAGTTTTATAAAACAAATATACATAAATAAAATAGACATACATACCTCTGGGATATCTTTCGCTCCTAAATGCTTTGGTCCAGATCTGTTCAAATAACTCTTATATAAAGTGGCCGAATGGATTCTTCTTTCATGTCTTTCTTCATCTGTTAAAACTGAAATTAAGATACAACATTATTTTAAATAACTTGTAGTCTTTAATTAATACATTTTCTATACAAATAAATAAAACTGAAGTGTCTGTTTGTAATGTCAAAAAAACAATTTTTATAATTTTTGTCTGACTATCTGTTTGTTCTGGCTAATCTCCGAAACGGCTGGACCGACTTTGACGGGACTTTCACTGGCAGATAGCTGATGTTATAAGGAGTAATTTAGGCTTTTATTTTAGAAAAAGAATTAGTAAAGAGACACATTCTTGTTTTCCGACATCCACGGGAACGAATTCGCGGGCACAGCTAGTTCAACATAAATATGAGAGCAGACTCAAGAGGATGCAACAGTATTACTAAGATACATAATTATAACAAATTGTATACAATTAAACAAAAGATACATATTTATAACAAATTGTATACAATTTGTTATAATTATGTATCTTAGCAATAATGTTGCATTCTCTACGTCTATTTGATATATTGTCTGTGTGTGCCTTTATAGGCTGCTTATGCACTGACATAAGCAGCCTATAAAGCCGCACACAGACATATGCCTCTTTGTAGGAGGGAATATACTGTAATCCACCACATAGATCTAATGGGGCTAATATCAGTGCATGAAATTTAATAAAGGGCTTGTTTCTCAACCTTCAATTGAGTAAATGTAGGCTAAATTTTACAAAATTCTAGTTAGATTTTTTACCTAGCATGCAATATTTACTATCATGCATGACAATCCAAGCGAAAGCACTGTGAAGTGATGAAGGGCGAGCATTTCGAGGGACTGTCTTATGAAATTTTGACGTTTGAAAAGTCCTGATTCTCAGCCTAATTTGAATAAATGACTTTATTTGATTGTGAATACTCATCTCTTATAAATAAATAAGTCAGCCTGTGTCAGCCACTGCAGGTTTGCCCTGCAGTGGCTCCCTTTCCTTTTTCTACTTAACACGATCCTGCACCAACATGGGCCAATCCATGGCCACCATCTCTTAGCGGGTTAAAAGTACAACAAACAAAAATAGCATTTTTTCTCTTACCAGACTCATTCAAGCTTTTATTTATTTTCTTTTTTTTCATATTCGTATCATCTTCCATAACAGACGAACCACAGTCGTTATCATTTTGACTTCCTGTTCCATGTTCATCCAACTTTTTCTTCTTACGTCCATGATCAGATGAACCACAGGCGTTATCATTTTGACTTCCTGTTCCCTGTTCATCCAACTTTTTCTTCTTATGTCCATGATCGTGACCAGCACCATCATCTATAAATTCAGCAAACTTTCTTTTACTGTGTTCAGTTTTAGATTTTTTTGTTTCACCGTCTTTAGAATCAAAGGTAACTGATTGATTATGTTTTTTATCACATTTTGATGGTTTGTCATTGTCAAGTTTCTTGGTTTTTGTTTCATCAGCTTTCTTTGATGATTTGTGTTTGTCAGTTTTCTTTGACTGTTTACTTTCGTAATTTTTCTGTGGGTCTTTAATTGGTTCTGAATTAGAGCTGCTGTTATGTTTGTTTCCGTGTGATTTTTCATTGTTAGGTACTTTGGTTGAATCCTTTGTTTTATCTTTTGACGATGAAGGAGTATCCTTGTCAGTGAAGGATTTCTCATTGCTGGCAATTTTTTCATCATTTAATTTCCCTTCTAGCTCTGCATTGTCAATTTCTAACAGGCTCTTTTCAAATTCATCATCGGAATGGATGCCTAATTCAGTGTTGTTCTTTTTTTTAACTAATGGTTCTGTTCTTTTAATTGGACCATTACCGAACATGTCTATTAGTTTAACCTCCTTGAGTGCAGGTTTAGGAGATTTATTTTTACTGGATTTCTGGACTTCATTGCTATTTTTCTTCTTTTTAGATGAGAATATCTCTTCGTCAGAATCATCATTTAATACACGCCTCTTCTTTACATCCTTTTTCTAAAAAAGAATATTAAAATATAGAAGAGTACAAAAAATATTATCCTGGTCAATGCTGGTTTTTACTCTTAATATATCATATATAGAAGATTCCATAGATTGTCAGTAAACTTACTTTATTTTTAGTAATTTGAACATCTGGAGACTCTGGAATAACATCGTCGTCATCTTCAACTTTAGCAGAGGGCTTTAGTGGCTTTTTCAGTTGAAAAAATGATCTAATATCCTGAAAACAATGCATTATCAATACAAATCTTATCAAACCGACTGACCGACCGGCCTGTTATTGCACGTCTGCATCGTCTGATATCATTATATCTGCGAGTTAGTGCGTGTTTTAGTTTAGAGTTGATGTTTGTAATAGTGGTATTAATGAAATCTTTATAAATACAATAAAAATACGATAACACCTATTCAAAATATCATCTAAAATATGTATCTTCCGCTGTGCAAAGCGACAAAGGGTTAAAAATAATAAATAAACTTTAAATTCCACATAAGGTTTACCTACCGACCGAGTAATAATTGAAAAAGTACTTACTTTCGACATATTGAAGTTAAACCAAAAGGATTTACAAAACAATAACAAAAATCATGTTTTTCTAAATACTAATTTCAGGCTGATTTAGCTCGAGCTTCAGGGTTTTGCAAAATATAACGAACACTTTCTTCGCCGCCAATTATACTTTTTTGACCATTATTTGAGTGATTTGACAGCAGATTTGTCATTTGCCTGACATTAGCTTTTTGTGTTGCCTCAGTTGCCTGCAGCTACCTACCAATAATAGACTGTATAATCTATGCCTGCAGCCATAAAATGCAGTGTTGCCAGTAGTGATTAACAGTTAGAACGCTGGGATGTCTGAAAACTTAGACAAAGAAAAGTATAGACGGCGGGTAGCTCCATTTCATTTCCACAAGAAAGGGATAAAGTATTGAGTTATTATAAGTAACAGAAAAGGATAAAGCTATACTATTTCCGTCTCTCAGTGCGTGCCAGTTTTTTCAAGGCAGCTACTTATGTAGCCTATGTTAGTTAAGTTAGTTTTTTGTCTCATGTGTGGCCACGCTACCCGATGCTCTATAGCTTTCTTACTCTAAGTCTGAAAAGGAACGAAATCAGCGGTGAAGGAACGCAAATGAAAAATATGTAAATAAAAAGAGTTATTTAAAAAAATAAAAAACCCGACTGCGGTAAAAAACTTAAGTTAAAAAAATTAAAAAACTAAAAACAAGCACTGCGGTCGGGTTTTTATTTTTTTTAAATATATTTTTTTATTTCCAGCTTTTTTGTTTACAAATGTGAAAGATTTCGCAGACGATTAAGAACTAAATCGTCTGCGAAATCTTTCGCATTAAACAATCTAATTTAATATAATATGTATTACTTGTGAGATACATTCTGTTTTCAAGCGATGGCCAAGTCAATCTATTTAAACATAAAAGATTTTTAATATTGATATGGTCACTACAAGATGTTGTTAGGTTAGCTAATTACGTAATAACTTAAGACAGAAGGTCCCTTAAGTAGGGACTGAATAAATTAACCGACTTGGTATTACCTACACGGATCTCACAACTTTTTACGGTAGAAGAACTGAGTTGCGAGACTTGACTTTTTTTACAAGTTATGTTTTTGATGGCATTATTTATTTAAAAAACACCTCACCTACAACTATACCTACTAATTATACTACAGCCACAAAATACAGGTGGTACAGCTTACTGCTTATTTTTATAAGAAATTTTCTTTTGTAGAAGATTTTTTATAGGCTCATATTATCTTATACCTCCATGAAGATTTATGCCGTCACTGGCGGGCTTAAGGGCTGTTAAAGTGTCTGTATTTAATTTATTTCGATCTTCCGTTCTAATTAATTTAAGTTTGCTGAAGACACGTTTGCGTGTCTTAAAAAACAAAAAAAACTTAAAACTTGGGTTTTAAGTTTTGTTTGATCCACCCTTTCTGGTTAGGCAAAGGATTTTAAGGTGAATGTTGCGATGGGCCGTCCATACATTTTTCTTGGGGATTGTACGCTAAACACAGACACACTTTGTTGAAAACGAATCATTTTATCACTTTTCTATAATGAAATGTCCCCGCGATCGACCTTTTTAGGAAATAACTTACATTATTTACTGAGGAAAACGATCGCGAAATCCAGACGAAATTTGACAGTTATCACACTAGTGTGCGTGAGCTTTGACAAGCAAACTCAAACGCCATGATTGCGATAGTTTAGAGATGAGAACGCTAGATGGCGTACACGCGTTATTATAATTCTGATCATACGTACAATAAGTGATTGATTTATTTCCTTTCCTACCTTTCATGAACAGGTTCACCAAAAAAAACTTTATAATTAATAACCTGACCTGACGACCTTACCAACGTAAACAACTTTATTACATAATATTGTTTTGTGGCAACATAAATATCATTATTCGTAGATAGGATTTATAGTGAAATGGGTAGTTGAGACCGCGAAATTCAAATTTTCTTACGTTTTTGCAATTTGCAGGTCAGTGTCAGGTTGTATTTTGATCAAAATATGATTCGCGACAATAACAGGTACATATTTACAGAATTATAATCATTAGAATCATTCATCATCCACTATTGGTGGTAGAAATCTAACTTAGAAAGATGTATTAATGATTCTAATGATTATAATTCTGTAAATATGTACCTGTTATTGTCGCGAATCATATTTTGATCAAGATACAACCTGACACTGACCTGCAAATTGAAAAAACGTAAGGAAATTTGAATTTCGCGGTCTATGAATATCCATTCATCTTATGCGACGCGCGACGTTGCCGTCCCACCCGAGTTGTGTTCGCAACCTTGAACAACATTGAAAGAATTCCGAAGAAAACGGGCGCCACCATGTTGCCACTCTTACGCCGCGCCGTAGCGACATGCATGATATAAATATAATTTTGGGGCTTGCTTGTATGCAATAGTATTGCACACGGATTTTCTTGCGTGTTATTTTATTTTGTATGCTTTGCATTTTCATTGATTCAAATTGCAATATTTCTAGTATTGCAATTATTTGTAGGTATAGTAACTAATAATTATTCAATTTTAAAAGTAAGTAGGTAAGTAAGTACCTATCTTTCGGCGGTTTTAGAAACAGCAAGTTGGCCCGTGATTTTAGACGCTGAAATCCCGTCACAATACTAATTAGGTACTTACATGTCTCAATTACATAAGTACAAAGTCAGTGGTTATGTGTTTTTACCTACTTATATTTTTTGGTCAACAATACATTAAATAAGTAAGTACATAATATTATAATTCGGTAACCCAACGAGTTTGCAAACATTTACAAAATCGAATGTACCTGTAAAATAGAATACCTTTACGCATATTGTCAGTTTCAGACAAACAAACATTATTTTTAGTTTGATAGTTATGTCGCATCTAGCGGGGCGGCGCGGCGGTCTAAGTACTTGAGCCGGCGCCGCTGGACGTGCGTTCAGAACACATTATATTGTAATCTTTGGTTCAGAACTTTGACTTTTGAAATCATTGGTTCAGAAACAAACAAATGATTGAGTTACTTACATCAAACGTGATTTATTATTGTATTTAAACATCTTATATGTTTTTTTTTCTTATTCATCGACTAATATTCTACCAGGAATTTATATAAAGATAAGTAAAATTTTACTTTTAAGTTTCTATTTTCTGTACCTAATGATTTCGGAACGTAACCTTGTCATAAATCGTATCTTATTCAATATCATCTGTACGCTGTACCTGTAATAATAATAATCTAATAGTAGGTAGCAATTCTTTTCTAGTAGAAAGAATGCTTGAATACAAATCAAATCAAATAATTTATTTGCATAATACACGTGAAAAAGGTGTTACAGGTATAAAATACGACTAGGAAATTCTGAGATCTCATTGTACGGTTGTGAAATTCGATAGTATTAAATTTTATTCAAATACTGAGTTTATTGAAGTATTGTACTATTTTTTTGTTTTTCTATTTCAGATGTCTCTAATCCTGAAACTGATTAATTTCAATGGATAGGAGTGTATTATGTGTTCTGTGATTTCAATTGACTGTGGAAACTGTTCCAAAGAAATGTTTATCTGCGATATCTGGGTATCGCATTGTGGACCTGAAGAATGTAATTGAATGGGAATTCCAATTGGAAAGACCGAAATATGTGTGAATCTTCACAAATTGAATTTGTTAGTGAGATGAGAAGTGAATTAATTTTCAAGTGCACTATGTCTGGTAATTGCGTGGAAGCACTACGGAGAGCAGTAATAAAATAAATACTGCATTTTTGTGGGCAACTGCGTCTGCTGGTAGCTATTACACTCAATCAGCTCACATTACAAGTCTCATGAATATTCCAATAATGTCGCCAAATAAATGACTAAATTTCGTCGTGTTGAAATAAAATTAGGCAGTGTGTGGTTTGAACATTTGTCAGAGGAAATTAAAACTGCTGGTGAACAAGAAAGGTCAGTTGCTATTCAAAAAGGTCATGTATCTTCAGACGGTGTTCCATATGTTACTGTATGTAGTTGGATGATGGCTGAAAAGGTCATATGGCTACAACTTTGATTCATGTTCTTGAATGGTAAGTTAATGTATTACCAAACACACATACATAAACATACCTTCTTCCTCGGGGCTAGCTGGACCGAACCAACGCGAATGTATACGTACATCCGTGGTGGAGCGACTCAGACTGCCGGGCACTTCTTCTCTTGCAACCGAGCGGGTGGGCAGGTTGCGGATAGCCCAACTCCGGCTGCGGGACCGACTGCATACGGTCGATCTCGCACCCGGAGCATCTTGAAAGAGATCCCGGACAAGAGAAGTGCCCGAACACCAAGCCCCAGGTTTAGGGTAACCCATAAACCTTATCCCATGCTCCAATTAATCCTAATCATTCCAACCCTTCCATATCCCTATAATTTCCGTCAATCCCTAAATCCCTAGGCCAAATCCCAGGCCTAGGGTGACCCCCCAATAACCTATACCCCACCACCAAACACCCTCCCTCCTATCCCTACATCCCGTCGGTCCCAGAGGACGGGTAACCTCGATTCCAAAAAAGCCCACCCCCTCACCAATGAAAAAATGCAGAAGGAAAAAGCAACTACCCAGGTGGGTCCCGGCCAAGCCGGGGAATCCCACACCGCTACGGCGGTCAGCCCCCAACGTATTCTGGGGGGGGCAACCGACTGCACAACCTTGCCGTGCTCCTCAGCGCGGCCGGCTGCTGATTTAGCGCCCATAACACAGGCAGCGACTTACGCGCCCATTACCACAACTCCGGCTGCGACTAACGCGCCATTAAATCCTACAACGGCTGCGACCCACGCGCCAATACCCTCCACGACGTGTATGCCTCCCTCGAGCCTCTGGCAGCAGAGCATCGTGCGGAACAGCATCACTAACCCAGACATAGACGGACACGGACAGAGAGTGATGGGGAAGGTTGACGAACCGGGCGACCCTACCACTCTCCCGGTTGATAGAGTACGCCTGCTGAAAAAGCGCGGAAAAATCACAAGCCGGGGGAGGAAAGTAGGCGACCGAAAGCGCAGCACCCGCGAAGGCACTAGCCAGCGCGATGCGCGATCGGACGCTGAAGAGGTAGTACGCGACCAGCCCCGAGTCCGCGACGGGGAAACCAGGCGCGAAAAGGGGCCGGACGCGAAAGAAAGAGAACGGCCGCAAGTCCGCGAAGGGGAAACCCAGCGCGAAAAGCGGCCAAACGTGGGACCACGCGACCAGCTGCGAGTCCGCGAAGGGGCAACCCAGCGCGAAAAACAGCCGGACGCGGAACCGCGCGTGCAGGAGCGAGTCCGCGAAGGGGAAACCCAGCGCGAAAAACCCCTGCACACGACAGAGTCTGCCGGGGGCGCCGACCGACCTCATCACACCTACACTGACACAGACAAATACCGACTCAAACACCATAGGGGTAGGAGAGGTGGATCCTTGCGCCCAGACGCCACCACCCTGCCAGGCACCTCCATGCCGCAGCCTGGACCAAGCGGTACAGGGCCGGCGAAGAGGGAACGCCCTGACGACTCGGCTTCACCGAGTACGCTCCAGGGGGACGCCAAACGCGTAAGGGTCCACTCTGCCCAGGGGGAGCTGAGGACCTACGCGCGGGCCACTAAGGATATTCCTGCGAGGCTCGCCGTCGCAATCTGCTTCCCTCCCCCCTCCAGAGACTTGACAAAAGACGAGGCCGAGCTGGTCAAAGCAGGCCTGGAAAATGCACTAATTGACTCGGACCCGACAGCACCACTCCCTGCCTTCCGCGGATACCCACGGGTAGCGGAGGGCACAGTACAGGTATGGTGTGAGGACGATTACGCCCTGACATGGTTGACCCGACACGTACCCCTCCTCAAACTTCCCGATACTGAGCTTACATTGACGGTACTTCGACAGTCCGATGTGCCCACCCGCGTCAGAGCCTCGCTTTTCGTCCCTCGCTATAGAGGTGACATACAGAGGCTCCACGGTATTCTGATTCGTCAGAATACGTGGTACGACATAGCCCGGTGGTCACTGTACAGGGCAACTACCGTCGGTGGCGTCAACTATGGGACTTTTTTGACCCTAGGTGTGCCACCGGAGGAAGTGGAAAGGGTCATGGGGCGGGAGCGACGGATATCGTACCTACTGGGTTCGATATACGTGCGCTTCTGGCCCACGACCCAGCCCTCGGACTGCACAACGGACCCGACGACGACACCGACAGCGACACAGACGGACGACGCAGACATCGCCCAACTTGAGGAGGTCATGGCCCGCGCGGCGATGGCTGACGACGTAGCCAGCATACCACCAGCATCCCCCGGCTGGAGCGAGCAACTTCTTGCATCGTCGCCGGTTGGACAACACGACGACCAGTACAGAGAGGAGGCGGCGGAGGTCTTGTCCAATGGATCCACTACCGA
The DNA here is from genome assembly GCA_916614155.1 of Mesoligia furuncula. Classification (NCBI taxonomy): domain Eukaryota; kingdom Metazoa; phylum Arthropoda; class Insecta; order Lepidoptera; family Noctuidae; genus Mesoligia; species Mesoligia furuncula. Next base: position 25,848,048 of record OU744793.1, read on the forward strand.
CTAACCTCCCCCCCTCGTCACCGTCACCACCACTCAACATCATCCAGACTAACCTCCAACATAGCCAGACTGCCACGGCAAGCTTACGCAGGGCACTGGAGGTTAACCCCCGAACAATTGCACTGATCCAAGAGCCGTGGATCAGGAACAACAGAATCTGCGGCCTCAGTAACATCGGAGGTAAGCTAATCCTTAACACGCACAGCTCAGACAAACCCAGAACCTGTGCCTATATACCCAAAGATATCCCTACCACGATACTCACTCAATTCTGTTCCAGAGATCTGACAGCTGTCAGGCTCCAGACTGAAGGTGAATTCCCAGATGTTGTACTAGCCTCGGTATACATGCCGGGCGAGGATACAGACTGCCCGCCGAAAGAAATGGCCGACCTGGTGCAGCACTGCGAGCGCACCAATTTGGACCTGATCATCTGCACCGATTCGAACGCTCATCACCCGCTCTGGGGCAGCGATGCATCGAACTCCAGAGGAGAGGTACTATCCACCTATTTATTCTCTACTAACCTTAACATCGTTAACCGAGGCTCTGAACCCACTTGGGTCACAGTCCGAGGGCAAACGATCATTGATTTAACACTTGCTACAGAAAACGCGACAAATTTTATAACAAATTGGCACGTATCGGACGAACCTTCTTGCTCAGACCATAGAAGAATCCGCTTCACACTAACTACCATTATAAGGAAACCCACATCGAGGCGTAATCCACGGCGCACCGATGTGCCCGGGTACAAGCGTCTCCTAGCCGCCCTACTAGCTAGGTACCTATCACAAATAACTATAAGGGAACCTGCACAACTTGAATACACTGTGACAAAGCTGTCAGAGTACCTAACCGAAGCGTACCATGCATGCTGCAAACTAAGGACACCACGTACCAACAGTGAAAGAAACCCTTGGTGGAACGCTGAACTTAGTAAACTCAGAAGCACACTCCGGAAGCAATTTAACAGAGCCAAAAACACCAGACTCCCGGAAGACTGGGAACTATACAAAGAAACCCAATACACATATAAAAAGCAAATCAGAACCGCCAGAAGGACAGCATGGCGGAAATTCTGTGAATCCATCGAAACCAATAATGAAGCCGCAAGAGTAAGGAAGATCCTATCATCAGATCAGGACCGAACCCTTGGCGCGCTGAAGAAACCCGACAACTCATACACACTAACAGACCATGAAACCAGCAAGGTCCTTCTCGAGACTCACTTCCCAGACTGCAAACTCCTAGAGGACAGGACCTGGGAAGATGTGCCAGAATGGACCCCAACGGAACAAGACTGGTCCAGTGCCCACAACCTAGTAACAGTAGACCGAGTAAAGTGGGCCATTAACACCTTCCAGCCATATAAATCCGCAGGACTAGATGGCATTTTCCCAGCCCTACTACAATGGGGTGTTGACCATATCGCACCACGCCTGGTAGAAATCTATCGGGCCTGCATAGCACTTAGATACATACCCCTAGCCTGGCGCGAAGTGAAAGTCATCTTCATACCAAAACCGGGCAAGGCCGACTACACACAACCCAAGGCGTACAGACCCATAAGCCTCACATCTTTTCTACTAAAGACCCTAGAGAGGCTCTGTGATCGACACATCCGAGATGGACCTCTTCGGGCAAAGCCACTCCACAAACAACAGCATGCGTACTCCACAGGCAGATCAACGGAATCTGCGCTACACAGCGTGGTATCCAAAATTGAATGCGCAGTGGACCACAAATGCTCAGCACTGGCAGCCTTCATTGACATCGAGGGCGCTTTTGACAAAACCACTTTTAACAGCATCAGCACGGCCCTAGACAGACACAATATAGACCCGTCTCTGAGCGGCTGGATCACCAACATGCTCAAACGAAGGGCAGTACAAGTGACCGTAAACGACACCACAAGAGCCATAGTGGCGAAGGGCTGCCCGCAAGGGGGCGTCCTGTCGCCGCTTTTATGGAACCTGGTCGTGGACAGTCTAATAAAAGAACTCAACGACAAAGGTTACTATACCGTAGGCTACGCCGACGATATAACCATAATAATAAATGGCTCTCACGAAAACACCCTGTGCAACCTAATGCGCCAGGCCCTGAAAATAGTAGAAAACTGGTGTGGTAAACACCAACTATCAGTGAACCCCACAAAAACTGAACTGGTTCTCTTCACAAAAAAGAGAAAACTGACGACACTACAACTACCACGTTTCTTTGGTACAACCCTAAGCCTATCAACTGAAACCAAATACCTGGGCATCTTTTTGGACAAACAGCTGAACTGGGCAAAACACACAAGCTATATTACCACGAAAGCCAGCATATCCCTGTGGCAATGCAAGCGAATGCTTGGCAAGAATTGGGGGATTAGCCCCAGGGTCACTCACTGGCTATACACCACAGTCATCCGACCAATCATTACATACGGCTCACTAGTCTGGTGGCCCAGAACAGACCTGAGCACAGCCCAAAAAGACCTTGAAAAGCTGCAGCGGTTTGCGTGTGTGGCAATCACTGGCTGCATGAGAACTACACCCACTGCTGCCCTACAGGCTATGCTCGGACTGCCGCCTCTACACCTCATAGTGAGGGAGGAGGCGACCCTGGCTGCCTTTAGGCTCCTTAACTCAGGGACCCTGAGCAAAGACTCTAGGGTCAAACACACACGTTTAAAAGAAGATGCGATCAAACGGCAGCCAATGATGGCATCACCCTGTGATAAAGCCCCGAAACAATACTGCTTCCAAAAGCATTACAACATAGTGCTTGAAGAGGAGCGGTGCGACCACTCAGGCCCGAAAGAACTGAGAATTTACACTGATGGCTCAAAGACCGACTGTGGAACTGGAGTCGGAGTCTTCTCACACGACCTCAGCATAAAAATATCCAAACCGCTGGGAATGCTCAACACGGTATATCAAGCAGAGTGTGTGGGCATAATGCAAGCGGCTTATGCCATAGCAGCCAGGAGAGTCACGGACACCCATGTTCGCATACTCTCCGATAGCGCCTCAGTCCTCCAATCCTTAGACAAAAAATGCATTACATCGAACCTGATACTAGAATGTCACAATGCGCTCGAGCGGGTAACTGTACCGAACCGCAATACAGTGACACTACAATGGATAAAAGGACACAGTGGATCGCTAGGCAACGATGCAGCTGACGAGCTGGCCAGAAGGGCTTCCAGTATGTCAGTCTGTGGACCGGAACCTATCGTGCCCATCCCCTTCAACCAACTACGCAGGTGGCTACAGGAGCACACCCACACACAAGCAGAAAGCTGGTGGACGTCGTCACCAGGCTGCAGGCAGTCTAAAGAAGCCATGCCGTTATTGGATGGCAGGCTGACCAGGCGCTTATTACGACTGGACAGGAAAGGCCTGCGCCTGGTGACGGGGACCATCACGGGACACTGCTCACTAAATAAACACTTTTACACATTAGGCATAACAGACAGTCCCCTGTGCAGGGCTTGCATGGAGGCTGATGAAACCATTGCGCATGTGCTCTTTGAGTGCACAGGCGTCACCCAGATAAGGTCAGAAACCCTCGGGACACCCAGATCGTACACAGATGTTCTTAACAGACCAGGAGATTTGATCAGCTTCTGGAGGGAGGTGGGCTGGTTGGAATAACCGCCGACGGCCGCCATGGCCCACGCACAATGGTCCACTGAAGGACTAAGTGCGGAAACCAAACCCATAACATAGAACATAGAACATACCTTCTTCTCATGGGGGTAGGCAGAAACTACAGAACGCCACCTGCTAAGATACCTTACATACCTACTCCGTTACTAAACACATATTTGGTTCTGTATGAACTTTTTACTATGTGCAATATTTACAAGTGTTGCTTTTCCTTTTCAGGCCTGCATTGTTGGTAAAGAAACTAAGAAATGTCTATTTCTTGGTGTTCAAAACAAATATTGTTATACGTGTCAATATTATGAAAAAAGGAGACATGGACATGAAAGCACATAATTGTTGCAAAAATTTTACTGGACCGCCTACAGTAATGGTGTCACTAATTATTGTGGAAGGCTTTCAAAAGAGTGAAGAAATGCATCAACTTCCCTATTTGAGTTTTATTGGATACGGAGACTCCTCTGTTTGCAAACTTGAAAGAGAAAGTGTCATATAGGAACTTTGGTCTGAGATGGAAACATAATCAAAAAAAATGAACGCAAGAATCATGTAATCAAAAACTATACGAGGGCACAGGTCGAGGGTCGAGGGCGAGGGGGAACTATACAAGGTAAATAAATAAATCAAATTTGTATTGACATCTCAAGACCAGTGAAGCATATTCTGTATTCATATTTGTACTTTTTTTAGATGTTTGCCAACACTAAGCTCCCACTTTACGGGCGAAATATTTTGAAGCCAAACGTGATGAAGGTTACCCTAGTGGCATGGAAAATTATAATGTGTATCAGTGAGAGTAGCAGATTTGCGAAATAGCCCGCTTTTGTATTCGGAATACATGAAAACTGCAAGCATTATTACTGCAATGTCAATAAAACAGCTGCAAATGGAAATATAATAAGTCAGAAATTGTCAGTACCAGTAAGAAATGCTTTGATTATCATGGTACAGTATTGTTTCTTTGTATGTTACATAACCATCTATTATATTTCATTGATATTTTCTAGTAAAAACATATTCTATTTTCAGGATGATCGCTTGCTACTGGACACAAATGGTATGGAACTGTATGGAAAAAGCAGACCACACCCAGGGACACATTAAAAAAAATACATAAATCGAAAGGAACAAAGGTGTATTCTGCCAGAAATCATATTGAGACATGGTCAAAAAAATGCTAAATGTGTAGATTTGAATGGTATGTATACACGGCTAGATATCAAGTTATACATTTCCAGTATAAGCTGACCTCCCATTATATGGAAATCTTATACAATGCGAGATCAGCTTATACTGGAAATGTATAGCTGGTTAATTATGTAGCCGTGTGTACCAGTATATACTGGCACACAAGGCAATTTTTTTAACTTCATAAATTGTATCAATTTCAATGTCTAAAATATATTATTATGTTATTCTAGTGAAAAATCGTCCATCAACATCAGTTGGAAATTCGAGCAAATAGTAAAGTTTAATTTTAATTTTAGAGCAGCTTTGGAGATTGATGGTAAATGACATTTTGAAATGAATAGGAAATAATATTTGTCCAAAGTAACATAATTATATACTAAGTAAAGTTATTTTTCTTTGCAGCAGCCTTGTAGCAGTGGACAAAAAGACTCACGGCACATGGTGAAATCATCAAGTCAAACGATTTTTGTTATATTGTATTTTTGTAGTAGTTTGTTTAGAATCGACACTATAATATATTACTTTTTATTTGTATTTTACTATAAAATCAAGAGGCTTATTTTTGTAGTAGTTTGTTTATAATCAACATTATCATTGTATATTACTTTTTATTTGTATTTACTATAAAATGGAAAGGTGAAATAATACTTTATTATGTAAGATAACCACCTGGTGAACTCAATAAGCTGGTCTTTAGATTTTTATTTTTCTAAAAACTGATAAGAGGGCTTTGACATTATAAAATATTTTTTCACCTACCTGGGTAGATGTAATCGCATACTAAATTGTATTTTTTTGATTTGTTGTTATCTTTTGTTTTTTTCTTGTGTATGTTATGTGTAATATCTGTAATTATTGTAATAATTGATTATGCTATAAATTTAATCATGTATCAGGCTTCATTTGTGTCACTTCAAATACTTTTATTTGATAATTAATTACGGTGTAAGGTATTCTAATAAAACTATCTTTATAAACTGTGTAGACTGAAGTTTTTGTAACTGAACAGACAGCTGTGCTGCTGGGAGTTTGTTGTGCCACTTCTTTCCAGGTAAAGCTCTAGGAAGTGGTGAAGAGCGCGTTTTGGGGGACTGTCTTATTGTAATTTTGACATTCGAAAAGTGCTGATTTGATTATTAAATGATTTTATATAAATGCTTGACTTTTATTATCCTATCATCATACTCATGCGTTTTCCCCATGGGGGTAGGTAGAAACTACAGAACGCCACCTGCTACGATACCTTACATACTCCCTTTGTCTCGTTTACGTTCATAAATCTTGTCATACACGCACGCTGGTTGCGAGTACTACGCACAGGCACAGTATTCTCAAGAAACGCATTTCATTTTTCATATAAATATCGTAGCAGGCGGCGCATTTTTTAAATACACGCCATCTAGTGGTCTATTCTTATAAACGTATGGAAGTACTCGTTTACGTCTGTGTGTGTAAACGACCTGTATTCAATGGCAGATTTTATCTAACAGTTATGTGTCGAATTGGGTGGATTTTGAGGCAATGTTATGACCAAATTCAATAAAGTGTAATGTCCGATAACCGCGTCCACTACTTTTACGACTTAATAATGTGCCAATTACACATAAAACAAAATAAACTAAAAATGTTGACTTCAGCGCCATCTAGCGGGAAAATGTCCAAGAGCAGATCGTATGATGCTCCTTAAGTACTTACAGCCTCGGCGTCGTCGTCGCTAGAGGTGAAGTAGTACTTATACATAAACAAGAAGGAACAGAGAACGCATAAAAGATGGGAACGCAATGAGAACGCATGACCGTAAAATAGAACGCAAAACGTTCCAAAAGGAACGATTTGGCAACGCTGATAAAATGTGAGTTTAGTACCACCAGGCAATAGGCACGTACAAACGTGTACACCGCATTATATTGTAGTCTTTGAACGTGTACAAACAACTGTACAACTGTCTTATTTTTGATGAGCCATAGTATACCATTTAACACCATTCATCACATGATTTGATGATTCAGCAGACTGTATACAATTGAAAAGGTGCAGCCATCGGGGAAGATGACTTCAGTACCAATGTATTCGACTAGTACTCTAACTCAGTCAGATATGACTTATTGCCCGGAAAAACATAAACAACACAACTGAAACTCGCACATATCGTCAAATCACCCTCATCATTTTATTTGAAAGACATAGGCGTCCTCCAAGCACCGCCATTTCGACCAGTTCTGTGCTTTTCCATGAGATGTATATTAAAGGCTAATTAAAACAACATTAACATGTGGCAATATATATTCTTATTAAAACCTCAAATACATCTTAAATATCCAACAGTCTTATATAATAATACTAACTAAACGTCCTACAAATAAATACCTATCAACGTAAACGCGAGGGCGGCGGTTTGATGATTGAGTTAGCGTTCAACTCAGTCCCAGTGGGGCCTGTGGTAGACTGCATCAGACCTCTTCCGGAGTGCCTGGATATCACGTGCCGGGCCCACGCCAAGTCGCGAGAACTTCTAGACCTACCGCTGCGAGACTTAGAAGAGGTGGAACTAAGTGTCTTGCCTGATGTACTGGTACTGGTAGCCGACCAGCACGAGTCACTCAGCAGTTTTTCCGGGCAATAAGTCATATTCGACCGAGTTAGAGTACTAGTCGAGTACATTGGTACTGAAGTCATCTTCCCCGATGGCTGCACCTTTTCAATTGTTAACTGCGCCACGGATGTTTCTATTTGCGGCGCACTCGGCCTGGTATCTTTAGCCACGTCAGCTATAGCAAGACGCTTATCATTAAAATTTTCGTCGCTATCTATTTTGGACGGCGACGATCCTCCATCAGTGTCTTCATTGTCACTCATTATTACAGTCATCAGCTTTTCTGTGTTCTCATTCAAATCGTAAACTTTATGAGTCCGAATAGATCCTAAAGACGACGTTTTACTTCGGCAAGGGTTACGCTTGTGAGTACGTTTCTTTTCACTGTAATATATCGCACTTTGTTGAGGCAATACGGCTGGGAAAGTACTGTCTACCTTCGTATACGCAACTTCTTGCGTAAAAGATGATTTTGCCGATTTACCTTTACAACCACATGGGTTCACATCTCCAAGCGCGTAATTATAACACATCTGCATAAGGCATATTAGCGCTGCAGTCATAAAGACTAAACAGACATACACTGTTGGACTCCAGTCAGTGTTTACGTAAAGATAAGATTGACTAAGCGCTTTCCATGGATTCCATTTAGATACACCAGCATCTTGGAATTCAAATAGATTGCGCCTTGACAAACCTTTTCCATAGGTTTGTACCGCAGCTGCTATTCTCAGGACGCCGCCATAAGCTGTATATAATTTCTCGTCAGTTAGATGTGGAGCAACATCTCGTTTCATCCAGTGCCATAGTTCGTTATTCAAATTAACGAAATCTGAGTGACGACACTTAGCTGGAGAACTGTGCAATACACACCTCGTAGCGGTGGTGTAATACTTCAAGAGAATACTTTCTGAGTTCGGTGCCGTTAAACTCACAAGTCCCTGTGATCTAAAAGGCAGGGCGATAGCTGCCGGTTTGCTATCATCATCTAGTTTAGGAGCCGGCAAATGAATGCAGTTATTGGAATCGCGTCTTATTATTAAACAAGTGCAAGGATCTAACAGCTTCCCAGAACCAATTGGTATTTTAGTTACAGTCAGGTTTGACCACTGAGGGATTCGAGCGGGCTGCCTCCATCCTAAGCCTTGAGTATTCATATTCATCTTGAGACCTTCATAAAAATCGTGGAGTTGCCTTGCATTTCTGTAAGGAACATAACCTGCGTAGTAAGCAAATCTAACGGTAGGCAGAATGCTACTCTTGAGGTGTGCTCCAATAGTGTCAGACAGCGCTTCTTTGAGTATGAGTGCAGTTTTGTGGTCAACGTCTTTTTTAACATTCCGCAGCGCACTTTTGAAATACCTCAGAATCTGCTTCGTGTATCGACTGTCGATTCTCTCGGGGCTTACTTCTGGTGGGATCAACGCCTCGAACTGTTTCCGAGCCATCAATTTGGCGATATCATCTTGGGTCCAGCAGTTATTTTTAATTCTTCTAGCATCAAATAATGTAGTACCTGCATTTTTATTACTAACGAAAGCTATGTTACAAAATATTATAACAATCATAAGAAATAACATTGAATAATGTGATAAAAACGTTCATGTTCATGAATGCCCAAAATTCATGACAGTATGACAGTATTTCAGTCTATCAAAAAGTAATCTGTGTGACAGTATTACCTTTCAACAATGACAAAGGCAGACAAAGGTATAGAAAGCATTTTATAATTTTTATAAGATTCTCTCTTGTGTGAAACCCGAGCTGAAATCGCTTTTCTTTAGGTACACAGCTAAAATACGATTAGATAAATCTAAGCAAGGGGTTATAGGAATGACTATTCCTAGATGAGGCGGGTGGGAGAGATGTATTGTGAATAACCAATAAGATTTTGATATGTATGTACCAAATCCCATCTCCTCTCCACTTATCTTCACTGGACACGGCACTATAACCCAGTAACTGGGTTGTGGAGGTTAGATATAGGCATCCGGTGAGACTGCAAGCCGACCCCAACATCGCTGGGAAAAGGCTATGATTATGGTACAAACAGAGAGGCGACGACTCATATTTGCTTGTCGCGATCAAAACGGAAAAGTACCTAAGCCATGTTTCATCCATGTTTGGCAAGCACGCGGCGACGCGCATGGTGGCAAATTAATGAATGCGAGCGGAGTGCAGCGACATCTGCTTTGCCATATAAAATGCTACAAGGATGTTTTGGGGCCTTTTTTTTTTTTTTTTTTTTTTTGAGGATGGGAAATCATCAAATGACTCCTCCCGCTCTGGGTGGAGCGGAAGGGAGTGTCAGACTCTTACTGACTAAAACCCACCCGTGTTCCTTCCTTAGCCCTTTATGTTCCGGGCCAGCGGTAACCCTTTCGGACAATCCCGCTGACCCGGCAGGCTTCGGCCCTAAGGGGCCCCTCCTCGATGCTGACATCTCTTTGAGGCGCGCGTGGAACACGTACGCGCCGTCCGGCACGGGCCTGGTCCTGATCGGGCGGTGAGCTACCCATTACTCTCCGCCCGCAGGCCCGCGCCTACGGTGGCCGGGAGTCGTCACGCGGCTCCCGACGCCCGGAGCGTCTCCCGCGGCGGCTGGGACGGGAGGCTCTCTCCCTGAGCCGTTCCGCCACCTCCTTCGCTAGCATGACTGCTTCGCAGAAGGAGGTGACTGCCTCCCACTCCCTCTCGCCCCGGACCATGGCTTGCACCAGGGCCGGACGCGAGAGGTCGCCGTCGCTGCCAATCGCCTCTACGAGGACACGGCGGTGCTCCGCCCAAGCGGGGCAGACCTCCACCGTGTGCTCCACCGTGTCCTCTGGGCGATCCTGGCAATGGTGACACCCGGGCGTTTCCTCCCGCCTGATGATGTGCAGGAACCTCCCGAAACTTCCGTGTCCGGTGAGGACCTGCGTCAGGCGAAAGGTGAGGGCGCCGTGGCGCCTCTCTAGCCACTCCTCAAAGAGGGGTCTTATCGCCGCTATCGCGGCGTGCCCTGCGCTGGGTTGCGACAGTCGCTCTTTCCATGCCGCCATGAGATCGCGCCGGAGATCCGTCCGCTCCGCAGCGATTTGCCGCGGAAGCGGATCCTCCCCCCGGCGTAGTGCCTCCGCGCGCCACTCATACAGGCGCGCGAGGACTATCGCCTCCAGATCCCATGGCGGCAGTCCGGCAAGGAGGCTTGCCGCCTCGCCAGAGATCGTGCGGTAGCCCCGGATAGCCCTTATGGCTACCACCTTCTGGGGCGCGTTCAGGTAGTGGGCGGCTCGCCGCCGCAGTGAACGCGCCCACACCGGGGCCCCGTATATGGCCACGGACCGCACGACCCCCGCGTAAAGCCTCCGGCAGGAGGCGTTTGGCCCCCCCAGGTTGGGCAAGAGCCGCTTGAAGGCGGCCCCGGCCCGTTCCAGTTTGGGGGCCAAACGTCGGAAATGCTCCACGAAGTTCCACCGGCTGTCGAGGACGAGACCCAGGTTTGGGGCCTGAAGTTGATATAGGCGGGTGTTGTTCGTAAACATATTTTGTGATATTGTCACAAAAAAGAAGATGGCGGCGTTACTTCCAATTTTGGCCACGCGCCAAAAGATCCTTGTACCGTTGTACATAGGTATGTTAAGCAACTGCTTGGGTAGATTAGTAGATAGGGTGGGTAAACACTAGCTGCTAAGCCCCTCCACTCTTGCCCTCTCCGCTTTGGTGGATTCCGTGCGGGCATGAAATAGCTAAACGAAAAGAGTCAACAAAGCAATAGATCTAATAGAAAATGAAAAGTTAGGTAATCTTCGTAAACCTAAAATCACGCATGTATCCCCGAAGGGTAGAGCAGAAGTGTTACTATTCGTAGTTAATAATTAGGTTATTTTCCAATGTATTTACCTATGCACGATTTTATGTAATCTTTTGGTATATATGGAAAATAAATAAAAATTTGATCTGATATAAAATATTTTAATTTTCAGAACATTATTCATATGATTAACATACCGTCATTACGCACCAACGCTTAACAATACCTACATCTTTATTATTACTACAAATTTTATTTATAACCAATAAATATTATAATAATATATATCACATTTAACGCAATTTGTACCTTGTTTGAAAGTATATGAAGAGAAAATCCATGGAAAACGAAAGTTATGGACCATTTTTCACATTTTAATTCCACTTAACAAAGTAGCTTTAGAATATATTGAGGTGCTCAGGTGAGTAGTTAGCGCCTGTAACTACCAAATGAAAGACTTTATGACTTTTGGATATTTCAATCTCACTTATATTATATATCAGTGAAACGTATCGGAATAAGTCTTATAAGAATGACGAATATAATAATATAGACTTCGTTAATCACCTGGAGCATATGCCTCTCGGGCGTGTCCTGCCGTGGCTTACATGCTCTCAATCGATTGCGTACCCAAATAGGTCGCTGCAGACAAAATTTGTCGAAGTGACCACATTCAAGACCTAGTGCGAGTGCGATGCTTCCGATCAGACCATGCCTCACTTGCTGGAGTGTCCTAAGTGTCACCTGCACCTTGGAAAAACTAAAGAATGCCACTGATGCCACAATCAACGTGGTCACCTACTGGGCTCAAACTATTATAAGTATATAAAAACACCTTAACATCGACGAAACCTTGAAACGAAAAAGAAGAATAATAATAATTCTTTACATAAATAGGCGATTCGTAAAATCAAGCAATCTTATCTTTTTTATTGAGCAATAAACAAATCCGTGGTTCAAGTTTAAACTTACAAGACCGAGAAAAAAGGTAGTTATCAATTTCAATATGGACGGAATATAACATAATTTCAAAAGGTTTGTAAAAATGGTCCAGAACATTTTGCTCGCAAACGTTCGTCAAATAATTATCTATGGAATAATTGCGCTTACACAGCTAAATATAAATATATCAATCACAGTGTTGTTACTGAATACAATCCAGGAAATATAATAACAAAAATAAATTATAAGTAATCAAACAATAAAAAAGCCATAAATAAAAAAAAAAAAAAACAATCGGAAAAATATAAACTTTGCATACAAATGGTGAAATTGACAAAAAATGTGTAATATATATTTTATAAGTAATAATATTATGAACACTTCTGTCAAATCTTTTCACGAGTAATATTGCTATATAATATTGTATGGCAATAACAATCTGGACAAATACCTCAAAACTAGAAACAAGAAATACCGGCTGAATTTTTTCACTGTCTGGACCAAAAAAGGATATAAAAGGTGAACGGATTAGAAACCTAGGGCACAGAAATTACTTTCGTTTCACGCAAAAAATTATTAAAAAAAAGGAATAGGTAAATCGATAAATAATATAAAAATTCTCTACGCGCAGAAATTATCAATAAATTCGTTGCGAGATTCAATCCTTTCATTGAAGCAGCTTTTCTATTTTATTTTTTGTGGGAAAAAAAAAAGAAAACAAAATTCTGTGTCATGAAACTCCGTTCACCTTTTATACCCTGTTTTTGTCCAGAACGTAAAAAAAGGCAGCCGATATAAAACTTAATTCTAGTATTTTCAGAATTTCTTTCAGTGTTAAAAATCGGTAATTTGTCCAGAATGTTACAGTTGGTCTAGTATGTTTTTATTTGTGTTTACACAGCCCTGGATTTAATTGAAACTATACTATTCTATCACAAATTAAAAACTGAATTTTGCAGTTGAAAGTTTTTCTCTCTTTAGACCGAAATCTAATACGACCATCAGTGTGGCGACTAGTATTCGATAACAATTGGAATTCAACTTTAGTCTTTCATACATACAGATGAAATTAGAGTAGCAAAAAAGGCACTAATGTCGCCATTTTTTTAAACCATTTCGAAATTCAACTGCATAATTCAGTCAATCTGTTGTGGTCTTACATATTAGTAATACATACAACGATTATACATAGACTATACTTGTATTCTAATAACTTTTTAATAATTAAAGTAATAACCAATACTTTCATCCTATCTATCTACACTTGTCGATGGATATCAAAAATGGTACGGTCACCAAAACAGTTAAGTAAATCATCCATGACATTAACATTGTTGCGCTATGTTGGCCAAATTCATTATTATTGCATGCTTAATTACTTTTTGATTCTCAGACGAATAATGTTTAGATTTGACAACTGAGCAAACGCACATCGCTGTCTAAAATTAGCAGTAGTTCAAACTAAAATTAAAAACTTCTTTTTATTTTACCATTTATAGGCAATTTTGAATCGTCAAGAAGTCGTTCAGCTAGTCAGAAATTAAAGCAAGTTGCACGCTCCTAAACATATTCCTAAGGTGAAGAAAAAAAAAAAACTACACTGTGACAAATGCTGACCTATCTCTTTTGTTGACTGTACCATATCACCCTTATTTATACATATATATTCAATGTTCCGACTACTACAACATAACGCTTATACTCTGATTTTTAATTTGCCAGACTAAAATGACAGCTGCGATCGACCTTTTTATGTTAACATGACATTATTTAAAGTCAAACTTTTAAAATTAGCTGCAGTAAAATTACAGCTTTAGTGTTATTTATATGACTGAAATTGGCGTCTTTTTGTTTTTTCGCCGCCATCAACTAAATCTTGTTTTTGTAGCACAGAATAGTGTAACAAACGAAACTTATTTGACATGCATATCTCTAAACTCAGTCCGAAATGAGTTATTAAGAAGTGTCATTTTACTGCAGCTAATTAAAAATCGGACTATAGTATGTATTAGCTGTCATTTTGGTCTAGCTTATTAAAAACAAGAGTTTAGTTTAATCTGAAAGATACGATTTTATATTAAAAATCTCTGGCGAAGATAAGACCCCATTTCCATCTCGCTATACAATACAAACTAAACGACAATACTCATGGCAAGTTACAAGTCATAAAACGTGTGAGTGAGACAGTGAATATTTGGTAAGTAATTTCTGAGACTCGTTTCGTCTCGCTCCAGCTTTTTATGACCGCAACTGCTAGGAGCATTCACGTTTTACCTATTTTTAATTCCATACATACTTTTCAAAAACCTGCCCTTTTTCAGCCGGGTATAAGAGGTGGGAAAGTTTTTGATATATACAAAGTCTTGTTTTATCACGGTAACAAGAGAGAATCTCTTTAATATTACAGTATATTCGAATTTTTCTATGATTTAACGACGGAACACTACAGAATCATTTGCTTTGATGGTTAGACCACATTTGTGTCAAGGTAAAAAGAAAATATGAAATAAACTTGTGATAAATTATCATGCCGGAAAAATATCGAGGTAAAATAAATAAAAGATAAGAATGAAAAAGTACTGCAGAGTGCATATTTTGTGTCCTTACTTAAATAAATGTGGGAGCGAAACAATGTAAATTCCGTGCTTCTTTCGACATTTCGGCATTATGGCTAGGCGAAGTGGAGCGTAGTGCTTTTATCGATAACTTCTATTGAAGTGGTTTTCAGTACGTGTAAAAATTCGTATCGACATACTGGTATAAACTTTCGACCCTAGAATTTGACTTAAACTTTAAGACATGCGGTCTAACACAATCAAACCTAACATTATAAATTAATAATCATACAATGTGCAACAAGAGCTTACAATAAAAGTGAATCACATTGAAATATGGACTTAAGCTACTTACTAATAAAGATCATTGTCTAATATTTTTGTACTGGCGGTCGCTCCACTTTCGGTGCATGTGTTTGACGATGTATAGGGGTAAGCAGGATACTAAGGTTATCACTATCACTTTCCACCAGAACTCCCAGTGTCGAATGAAGTCACCATCTATGGAAAAAAAGACACATTTTTATTTTAACCCAGAATCACACGGTAAAATTAAGTTGCTAAGTTTGTGAACACCTCCTCGCACAAGTGTGGTAAAATAACAGACGGCAGTACTGCTAATTTTAGTAACGATTTTCAAGGTAGTGTCGACAGTTAGTGCCACCATGATCAGTTTTGTCAAAAACTATCACTTAACGAAATACGTAGTGAATATAAACAGCGGGGCGCTATGTTCAGTGAATTGACGAGTTCTGCACCTATCATTAGTCAGTGCCACGAAACGATTGTTAGTGCCACCAGGATCAGTTCTGTCAAAAATTAATCACTTAACGAAATACGCAGTGACTAGTGAATATAAACAGCGGGGCGCTATGTTCAGTGGACTGACGAGTTCGCATCTATCATTAATCAGTGCTATGAAATGATTGTTGGTGCCACCATTATCAGTTCTGTCAAAAACTATCACTTACCGAAATACGTAGTTAATATCAACAGCGGGGCGCTATGTTTTGTGGACTGACGAGTTCGCATCTATCATTAATCAGTGCTATGAAATGATTGTTGGTGCCACCATTATCAGTTCTGTCAAAAACGATCACAGCTAAAAACGTAGTGAATATAAACAGCGGGGCGCTATGTTCAGTGAACTGACGAGTTCTGCACCTATCATTAGTCAGTGCCACGAAACGATTGTTGGTGCCACCATGATCAGTTCTGTTAAAATCTATCACTTACCGAAATACGTAGTAAATATAATCAGCGTGGCGATATACATCAGCAGACTGACGAGTTCTGCGCCAATCATCAGCCAGTGCCAAGTGACGATAGTCAGTGCCACCATGATCAGTTCTGTCAAGATCAGTGCTGTGTAGCTGATCTCTACTATGTGGATCAGTTGGTCCTCGAATAGTACTAGTGCGCCGTACATTATTACGCCACCTAAAACAAAATAAAAAGAAAAATGAATAATTTGATTGTTAAATGCATAGCCAAGTCAATGTTCACTAAACAAGCCTTTACATGCTCTGAGAAAGTTAAAACGAGTCTAATTTCAAGCTTTTTATTAACTTGCATCATGCGTATGTGTTTCTAGTTACTCTTTTTGTCATCCATCTTTAGGGTTCCGTACCCATAGGGTAAAAACGGGACCCTATTACTAAGGCTCCACTGTCCATCTGTCACCAAGCTGTATCTCATGAACCGTGATAGCTAGACAGTTAATTTTCACAGATGATGTATTTCTGTTGCCGCTATAACAAGAAATACTAAAAACAGAATATAATAAATATTTAAGGGGGGCTCCTAAAACAAACGTGTTTTTTCGGCGTTTTTGCCTTGTGGTACAGAACCCTTCGTGTGCGAGTCCGACTCGCACTTGGCCACATTTTTAAGTTCTTAAATATGCGAGTTACTAATGACCTCTTGGTTTACGAAAGGGAAACCGTTCAAATCTATATTCATTAAAAAACAGTCGAGGGTCGTTGGACACCAGCAGGGTAATTGCGTAACACACTATCAGTAGCAATGGGTTTCATTTTGACAGTTGAACAACATCCATTGCGTTATTTACGTTGTTGTACAAACACATTTTTCGAACATATGGAGCAATAGATTAGCAATATGCTTCAAAATGATTCAAATTGATAGTAATAGTGTGTTACGCAATTAGGGTGCCGGTTGGAATGAGGTTCCTTTCTCTTTTGCACACTTGGCGAATGAGAGCTACTACTAAAGGGACAAAAGTAACAGAAGTGTAGTGACGGTCAAAATGTTACAAACTTTTTTTTTTTTCGTTTAGGTATATCATCAAATTACCCCTCCCGCTCTGGGTGGAGCGGAAGGGAGTGTCAGACTCTTACTGACTAAAACCCACCCGTGTTCCTTCCTTAGCCCTTTATCTTCCGGGGCAGCGGTAATCCTTTCGGACAATCCCGCTGACCCGGCAGGCTTCGGCCCTGATGCTGACATCTCTTTAAGGCGCGCGTGGAACACGTACACGCCGTCGACGCGGACCTGGTCCTGATTGGACGGTGAGCGCACTCAGCTCCTTTCATTCGCCAAGTATGCAGAGTATAACGGGCGATAAGGAACTTCGTTCCAAAAAAACCGGTTATACTATTATTTTTCTTTGTGTATGCTGTACCAGTACAGCGTCCAAATAATTGTTTTCTGCACCGGACGACGTCATTACGTCGGCGCCGGCTGTCGCTGAAAACCAGCTCTGGGGCTCTGTCTTGCATGGGGTCGTAGCATAATGCTGAGCGATAGTCGTTATAATAATAATAATAATAATCGTTTATTTGCATGAAATATGGTGCTTACAGATGTCATAATACAATTCATAGTAGCAGTTTATATACCACCTAAAACGCCTGAAAGTATATATGTTGATTATTTCGATTTATTACAATCCCAACTTGGGCATAATAATCTTGACCATTTTTATCTGTTAGGGGACTATAATTTACCCGAAATTGACTGGGTCACGTGCACTGCGGGTACCTCAAAAACTGCTCTAACTTGTAGAGGAAATTCTCCTACAGGTATCCACTTATGTCAGTTCATGTCTTTTCTCGGCGCTCATCAATTTAATAACGCAAGGAATCTGAATGGGAGAATATTAGATTTGATAATTAGTAATGACGACTGCACCACATACTCGCCCACGGATTCTTTACTGCAGTATCAGTATCATCCCCCATTTTATGTGATGATATCTGTTCCATCATCCCCCATTTTATGTGATGATATCTGTTTCATTACCCGGTTGTTCAATGGTTCGTAACACAATTAAAAAATATAACTATTCTAAAGCCAATTATGAAAACATTAACCACAACTTAAAAGAAATAAATTGGGAAGATGCGTTTTTAAATGATCAAACACCTGACGAGTATTTAGGCACGTTTTATAACACAATTTTTGGCATAATAAGAAAACATGTGCCTTTGGTTAGCACTAAGTCTTTGAAGTTTCCTGTATGGTTTTCAAAATCTCTGATAGACATATATAAAAACAAATCCAAAGCGTGGATTAGATGGAAAACGTACAAGAATCTATCGGACTATGAACAGTTTAAACTATACCGCACGAGATTTCAGTCTGAGTGTAAAGAAACATATAGAAAATACATTAACTCTGTAGAGGATGGTATTCAAGACAACATTAAACACTTCTGGACGTTCATTTCCAAACAAAAATCCACTACTGGAATTCCTTCTACCATGAAATATAAAAATCAGCCTTTTAATAACCCCGAAGACATCTGCAACATTTTTTCTGATTTTTTTCATTCGGTGTATGAACCATCTACCTTAACAAATGTACCGTCCTCGCATACCGACTGTTTCCCGTACCTGTTCGCTAATAAGTGGTATTGAAATTTCGGTGGCTGATGTGCTGAGCGGGCTCGAGTCATTGGACCCTTCAAAAGGACCTGGACCAGATGGTTTGCCAGTAATCTTTATTAAGAAGACTGCCACTAATCTCTGTGCACCATTTTTTTTTTTTTTTTTTTTGGTGGGAAATCATCAAATGACCCCTCCCGCTCTGGGCGGAGCGGAAGGGAGTGTCAGACTCTTACTGACTAAAACCCACCCGTGTTCCTTCAGTTGCCTGTGCCAGGGGCCACGGTATCTCTTTCGAACAACCCGCGACCCTGGCGGGCATCGGCCCTAGCGGACCCCGTCAGTTGGTGCTGACATCTCCTTGAGGCGCGCGTGGAACACAACGCGCCGTCGACCCGGGCCTGGTCCTTACCGGACGGCGAGCTGCCCATTGCTCGCCGTCCGCAAGCCCGCGCCTACGGTGGCCGGGAATCGGCTATCGATTCCCGAGGCCCAGGGCGTCTCCTGCGGCGGCTAGGGGCGTGAGGGCGCAAGGATTGCCTCTCCCTCACGCGCTCCGCCTCCTCCTTCGCGAGCATCACTGCTTCGCAGAAGGAGGCGACAGCCTCCCATGCACTCTCGCTCCGTACCATGGCCCGGACTAGGGCCGGACGCGAGAGATCGCCGCCGCCGATCGCCTCCGTGAGGACACGGCGGTGCTCTGCCCAAGCTGGGCAGATCTCCACCGTATGCTCCACCGTGTCCTCCGGGCGATCCACACAATGGTGACACCCGGGCGTTTCCTCCCGCCCTATTCTGAACAGGAACCTCCCGAAGCAGCCGTGCCCGGTGAGGACCTGCGTTAGGCGGAAGGTAAGGACGCCGTGGCGCCTCCCTAGCCACTCCTCAAAGAGGGGACTTATCGCCGCAATTGTGGCGTGCCCAGCACTGGGTTGCGACAGTCGCACTCTCCATGTCGCCATGAGATCCCGCCGGAGCTCTGTCCGCTGCGCCGCGATTTCTCGCGCCAGCGGAGTTACGCCCCGGCGTTTTACCTCCTCTCGCCACTCCCATATGTGAGCGAGGACTTTGGCCTCCAGATCCCATGGCGGCAATCCGGCAAGGAGGCTCGCTGCTCTGTGCACCATTGCATACCATTTTTAATTTATCCATTTCTAAGGGGATATTTCCACAAGCTTGGAAACTCGCAAACATAACCCCTGTTTACAAGTCAGGACCTAAGTATGACGTAGAGAACTATCGACCAATTTCTATATTGTCAGCTTTGTCAAAGGTTTTCGAGATATTAGTACATGATAAAGTGTACCCTCTACTTCACAGCGTTTTATTACCACAGCAACATGGTTTTGTCAAAAGGAGATCAACCGCGACAAACCTGGTGACTTTCGCAGATTATTTGTTTAACAACTTGGATGCCCGTGTTCAAACTGATACCATTTATACTGATTTGAAGAAAGCCTGTGACAAGGTTGACCATGAACTGCTTTTGCAGAAAATTGCGTTTAATGGGATACGTGGGGACCTGCTGAGATGGTTTTATTCATATGTTTGCAACAGAACTCAGAGAGTTGTAATAAATGGTTTCTATTCTACCACTGTAGATGTTACTTCTGGAGTACCGCAGGGATCCATTTTGGGACCTCTCCTTTTCATTCTATTCATCAATGACGTCGATAAATGTTTTGCAAATTCAAAATTACTGTTGTACGCTGACGATATTAAAATATTTAGGTCTATTAAATGCCACCGTGATTGCTCTCTCTTACAGGAAGACTTAGATGCGTTTTCGGCATACTGTACACGCAATAAGCTTCAACTTAGTGTGTCCAAGTGTTGTGTCATTAGTTTTACCAAAAATAAAAATATCTTTTCATATCCCTACACCTTAAAAAACGAAAATCTAAAAAGAGAAACCCTGGTCCGTGATCTTGGAGTTCTGTTGGACGACAAACTCCATTTAGATTCCCATATCAACAAAATTGTTAATAAGGCCTTCCGTATGTTCGGTTTTATCATGAGAACGGCTACAGTATTTACCCGGTCCTCTACCTATCTGTATTTGTATCAGTCGTTAGTTCGCTCTCAGCTAGAGTATGCTGTTTCGGTATGGAATCCCCACTATGGTAAATATTCCGATATGATCGAAAAAGTACAGAGAAAATTTTTAAAGGCCATGCATTTTCGTTGCCGTCGTACCTATGCATCCTACAATGACCTATTGCAGAAGTATAGCCTGCAAAGTTTAAAGTCTAGGCGAATTATGTTGGAAACAATGTTCTTGTATGATCTGTGCAATACTTATGACTGTATTGAAATTCGCAACAAGATTAGCTACATGGTACCCAGAACAACGATATGCCGTGGGGTGCGCGCAAGACCTCTATTTGCAGTAAGTTCCTGTCGCACAAACGCGGGCTTGCGAGCACCCATACGCCGCCTTACCAACCAGTACAATAAGATCTTTGAAGACATCGACTTCTTCTTCGTCTCTGCTCAAAAATTTAAAAATCTTACCAAAAAAATAACTTTAGAATACAATAGTTAGTAGTTACTTTAATATTAGCTTATACTCTCTCAATCTCTGTTGCTTGCATGCCTGTCTATGTTTAAGTTTAGTTTTAGCTACTTTTCTGCTTAAAAATCTCAGAATAGCGCACTGTTTGATATAACTTTTAATATGATGTGGAAAATGTCGTAGGTTATACATTTATAAATCTTGTATATTTATAACTTAGTGTAAGATTTTAATGTATAACTGTTTATTTTCCCGAATAAATAAAATAAAAATAAAAATAGTACTTCATATTTCGCCTACTAAATTCAGCATGCAAATTTTTGGATGTGCCATGATTCATAGTTATTGAATGATATTTGTATTCATTAAAAAGTATGTTAGAAAATGTCAATAAAAAAAATACAAATGTCAAAATAAGAATACAGGCAAGTAAAATGAATAAAATTACAATAATGTCAAAATTGATTAAATTACAGAAATGTCAAAATTAATTGAATTACAGAATTGTCAAAATTAATTAAATTACAGGAATGTCAAAATTAATTAGATTACACTATTCATGTCTGTGCAATATTCCTATTCATATCATAATTCAAAAATTCATTAATAGTATAGAAGCAATTTTCAATAAGCCATGTTCTGAGTCTTTTTTGAAATATATTCGTTGGCAGTTCCCTAAATACCTTTGGTATCTTATTAAATATCTTTATTGCCATTCGACTGGTGTTTTTATGGCAAAATGCTGTTCTACACCTAGGCATAGCCAATCTGGTTGGATCCCTTGACTGTTTACCTATTTTATACATGTTTTCACTATCGGCTTTACTAAATAGGTTAGGGTGTTTTTTTACGAACACTCCCATATCCAGTATATATGGGCATGCCAGAGATAACAATTTATGCTTTTTTAATATGGGTCTGCACGATTCTAATGGCCCTATACCAAACACAGCTCGTAAGCACTTTTTTTGCACAATGAAAGCCCTGTCATTATCTGTAGAATTACCCCATAATATTAAGTCGTATCTTAGCACAGATGAGACGTAACCATGATAAGCCAGTAGAGCGGCATTTATTCCAACAGTTTTTCTAAGGTTTCTCAGTGCAAATGCAAAGCTGTTTAGCCTGTTGCATATATTATCTATATGTTTCTTCCAATTGCAATTTTTATCAATTACTATGCCTAGAAATTTTGTATGGTCAACTTCTTCAATTTCATTACCACGCCCAATAATTTCCATTGTTTTATTTGTCATTTTGTAATTACAGAAATTAATATATTTTGTTTTAGAGATGTTTACACATAAATTATTTTGTTCAAACCATTCTAGTATGCTTTCTACAGCAGTATTTATTTTGTCCTCATGCTGGTCATTTTTGCGTGGATGTGACGCATGTTTCCCCCAACCTATTTTTTTTTGTGTTTATGTTCTTTATTGCGTCATGTTTACGGCAAATAAACGATACTCTTTATTTTCTTTTCTAAGTGCGAGTCGGACTCGCGCACCGAGGGTTCCGTACAAGTTTGTAGGTATGTAACTACAAATTTACGGTTTTAGGATTTTTTCCTTTACTTGTGCTACATGACATTGCATCTTGCCAAATTTAATTTGATTCTAGGTCAACCGGAAGTACTCTAAAAATACTGATTCGCTTGAGAGTGTCGAAATATACGTTTTTTGCGGCATAAAAAGCCGTATTTTTTTTTACGTTAACTTATAAGTTTGATTTTTTCACAGCTTCAGCAGCATTTTCACAGCTGAGTATAGTTTTAATTTTCACTCGATACTTCCACGCGTTCCCGAGATAAAGGATCTTGACAGACAGACAGACAGGCGGACAACAAAGTGATCCTATAAGGGTTCCGTTTTTTCCTTTTGAGGCACGGAACCCTAAAAATGAAGTATTGATATAGTTTTTGGTCCAAAATCGTGTCCGAATACTCGTTTCTCTTTACTTGGAGATACTTAATAGTAAATAATAATCATACCTTGATAGATAGATATGCCAGTCCAAATGTAGAATGATTTATAAGATAGCTGCCGTCCTTTTGAGAGTTGCTTGTACAGTTGCGGGTAGCGCAGCGCCGTAGAACTAGGTAAGTCTTTGTCGAGCACCTGTATAACAGTTGATATGAAAGAAAGTTATTCACTTTTTACCCGACTGCGTCAGAAGGAGGGTTATGTTTTTCGAGTGTATGTACATATGTATGAATGTATGTATGTATGTATATTTCTTTGGCACGCTCTATAGCCTAAACGGCATGATCGATTTCAGCTTGAGAGGTGCCGTTAGATTCGTCTTAATTGTGAGAGTGACACTGGGGTATATCAAAATTGAAAAAAAAAAATTTTTTTCTTAAAATCTATCGAGTGGGGTATCAAAGTAAAGGGTTTTAAAAGGTGATTACAAAAATATATACAACTTATATGGTTAAAAGTAATTTGAAGTGACAAATCGTAAAAAACACGTACCAAGAACTAAATCGTCTGCAAAATCTTTCATATTTGTAAACTAAAAAGATGGAAATCAAAAAAAGTTATTAAAAAAAATAAAAAACCCGACTGCGGTAAAAAACTGAAAAGCTAAAAACGGTCGGGTTTTTTATTTTTTTTAATAACTTTTTTAACCGACGAAAAAAACGGAGGAGGTTCTCAAGTCGACGCGGATTTTTGTTTTTGATGGAACATGTTGCCCCACTAGTTAAATGGCAAAGCTATTGAGGGAAAGCTTATCCTTATTTTATTCGAGTTATTTTGATATCTTTTAAGTTAATTTCTTTTGTTTATATTAGTTTTATTATATTGATTTCATTTTACCTATTTTATTTGATGTGCTCTAATTTAGATTTAATTTAATTTATTTAAGTATTATGTTTTCTATGAATTTATGTCGTGTGATAATGGGTGTTCTTTGCCTGAAATAAATGAATTAATTATTATTATTCTGTGTATAGTCCCGAAAGTCTCTCGTTAGTCAAAACTAATTAATTTATTATTATTTTGCTGTGTATAGTCCCGAAAGTCTCTAGTTAGTCAAAACTAATTAATTAATTATTATTTTGCTGTGTATAGTCCCGAAAGTCACTAGTTAGTCAAAACTAATTAATTTATTATTATTTTGCTGTGTATAGTCCCGAAAGTCTCTAGTTAGTCAAAACTAATTAATTAATTATTATTATTCTGTGTATAGTCCCGAAAGTCTCTAGTTAGTCAAAACTAATTAATTAATTATTATTATTCTGTGTATAGTCCCGAAAGTCTCTAGTTAGTCAAAACTAATTTATTTATTATTATTTTGCTGTGTATAGTCCCGAAAGTCTCTAGTTAGTCAAAACTAATTAATTTATTATTATTTTGCTATGTATAGTCCCGAAAGTCTCTAGTTAGTCAAAACTAATTAATTAATTATTATTATTCTGTGTATAGTCCCGAAAGTCTCTAGTTAGTCAAAACTAATTAATTTATTATTATTTTGCTGTGTATAGTCCCGAAAGTCACTAGTTAGTCAAAACTAATTAATTAATTATTATTATTCTGTGTATAGTCCCGAAAGTCTCTAATTAGTCAAAACTAATTAATTTATTATTATTTTGCTGTGTATAGTCCCGAAAGTCTCTAGTTAGTCAAAACTAATTCATTTATTATTATTTTGCTGTGTATAGTCCCGAAAGTCTCTAGTTAGTCAAAACTAATTCATTTATTATTATTTTGCTGTGTATAGTCCCGAAAGTCACTAGTTAGTCAAAACTAATTAATTAATTATTATTATTCTGTGTATAGTCCCGAAAGTCTCTAGTTAGTCAAAACTAATTAATTTATTATTATTTTGCTGTGTATAGTCCCG
The DNA here is from genome assembly GCA_916614155.1 of Mesoligia furuncula. NCBI lineage: Eukaryota > Metazoa > Arthropoda > Insecta > Lepidoptera > Noctuidae > Mesoligia > Mesoligia furuncula. The sequence goes on from OU744793.1 coordinate 25,872,990, forward strand.
AAAGTCTCTAGTTAGTCAAAACTAATTCATTTATTATTATTTTGCTGTGTATAGTCCCGAAAGTCACTAGTTAGTCAAAACTAATTAATTAATTATTATTATTCTGTGTATAGTCCCGAAAGTCTCTAGTTAGTCAAAACTAATTAATTTATTATTATTTTGCTGTGTATAGTCCCGAAAGTCTCTAGTTAGTCAAAACTAATTCATTTATTATTATTTTGCTGTGTATAGTCCCGAAAGTCTCTAGTTAGTCAAAACTAATTAATTTATTATTATTTTGCTGTGTATAGTCCCGAAAGTCTCTAGTTAGTCAAAACTAATTAATTTATTACAAAGCTTTAGTTTGAAATGCATAATTAGCCTATAATGTTCCCACTGCTGGGACATAGGCCTCCCCTAGGTGAGAGGGAGTGGGACGTAATCCACCAAGAGGGCCCAATGCGGGTTGGTAGATGTCACATGTATTAGAATTTTTGTTTCTATGCCGGTTTCCTCACGATGTTTTCCTTCATCGTTTTTGAGAGCAGTGGCGATGAGATAGTTTTCACAATGTGTGTGATGTGGGTCATTTTATTAATTTTTTTTATTTTTATTATTCTATCTGTTCTGTTAGTTTTTTTACATGGTCTGGCAGTTTGAGTAATTTATGCGGCCTACTCAAATGTCCTTTCTTTGGTATTGTTCGTCGAATCGTTGAGCTCCTTAAGTTTTGAGTTGAGCTGCAGGATTTCTGACAAATGCGTGCACTGACGGGACAGGTCCTCTCAATCTGTGTGGTTCTTTCCTCAAAAGACCATCTCTGACATCGATCTACATGGTCTTCATATAACCTGACCAAGATTATGTCTGGACTTTAAAAGAGACTGTGACCTCTGAGTTTGTTTCGGCCTTTCTTCTCAGAGTAGTCAGATAGGAAACGCCGACCTCATCTAGTTTAAAAAAAAACATGATAGACGTGTAAAAGTGTTTGTACAAAACCTACTTACAAAAAATAAAATAATTTATCATTTACAAAGTAAAGCGCCTGGCTTGGTTCTGAACCCACGACCTACAACTCGTAAGCCGGGGCCGTTACCACTGGGCCGCCACTACTCCGAGTTTAAAATGTAGAAAGTTGATTTTATCTACGTCTGAATGGTTAGTTTTAACTGCTTATGTTTAAATAGTCGTAAAGTTGTTAAGGTGCCACTACTCGATATTTTTTCATATAAATTTCGGGAGAGTATTACTCCACTGTTTGACATTGTGCATCCAAATTTTAACATGATATCGTTTTGACTTATTATTATTTTTGTCTGTACGGAAACAGAATAGTAAACAAAAACAAAGTTTTCTTGCTATTTTTAACGTAACATTGGGTGCACATAAGTAATAAAAGAATTGTAAAATCTTTAAAACCAAGTCCGTACCGACGACAAAGCTCAGTTATCGAAGAGTTCAATTTTATTTGTAATTGATTTATGCAGTGGTTTTTTCATAAAACTCGATTTTCCGAAGCACTTTTCGAAATTTTTTACGCTCCTATCAGTCGGAACGGTGTTTCTGTGCGTAAGAACGAGACGTTGATCGTGTAGACTAGCGTCTAACTACTCATCACTGATACTAGCTCTGTCGGACACGAAGCCAGGGGAGACAGCGTGCTTTTTGGCCATGACCACCAGTGAGTTCGAGCTCGCGACTAGTTTACTCTTACGACTATTTTCATGGAAAAACAAGACGCCCAGTTTGTCCCAAAATTAAGACAGATGCAGCAGTATTGACTCACCAATGAAAACACAGGAAGCATAGTGAACACAGTTCCGTAGCCAACCATCAGGAAACCGGGGTATAAGGACACAGACGAGAAGTAGAACACCACGGAGAATACAGCCTGTAAGCAAATGCAAATCGCTGTTAAGAGCGTTTACGCCGTACGACATTTCATACAAACTTACAAGCCTTTATTTTTCGAAAGTAATGAACCGATTTTAATGAAACTTCATACGCATAAGCAGGATACAAAGGTCTAAAAAGTTAGTGGAGAACATTTTCGAAAAATAGTGTTGCAGTCAAATTAGACCGATTTTAAAATTTCCATAGAAACAGAGATTTCCAGTTATCTTTTTTAAATAAGACATTTCGAAACACCACAATCCAACAACATCAACAACAACATACAAACAACAACAACATAATCCACTTTGCAACCACTCCTCGTCCATTACCATACCTGCATAGTAGACACAATGAGTCCTCGATGCACGATGAACAGCGACAGTGCAGCAGACCGCATGGCCGACCTCCTTCCGTGCACCAATAGCAGTCGAGCGAGGAACGCGAACTGACGGATGCTGACGTCACCGGCTAGGGAGGCTGCGCGACCTTCTGCACCTTCGATACCTACACCTGGGATGGAGAAAATATCTGTATTACAATATTAAATTTTGTTTGATTTACGCAGTCGTAAAGGCAGATAAAGTAAAAGAAAGGTGTGTTTTTCTGTCGTTTAACCACGTGAATAGCTTAATTTGCTACAGCATAAAATATTTCAAGGTTGGTTGTGCAGACGCCAGTACATCAAGCTACTACAATCCGTTAAATTTCCTTAATAGATTTTCAGCTTTATCGCTAAAGCGTAAGGTTCAAAGTTGATTTGGAAAATTTTCCAGTTTCGGGTAGTTTGATGTGCTGGCGTCTGTACTTGTGGTAAGGGCATGCAGGAGGTATGTACGGTCGGTCAAAGAATGAATGAATGAATGAATTGCACCGATCCCAGCGTGGTTAAACCAGACTCGATTAATCGAATGAACCCCAAGATTCGCACTAGCTCCTGTAGCCTCATGTTCATGGTGCTACAGCGACCATTGCATATCAAGGAATAGACCGGGGGGCGCGGTAATGGTAGGGAAGACGTGCCCGTAGGATAGGTAAGGATTTAAGAGCCTACCGGATATGCATCCTAGAGTAAGCATTGGACTAGTGGAGAGATGGGTAATTATTATCTATGGATGGGCATCTTTTATCGACCTTGCCGCCAGGTTGGTTCAGGTCGAGCTTCATCGGTGCGTCTTTTGGCGGGCTTCTACTGCTTTCTCGGTTCTTTTGTATGTAATTGCTTATTTTGTTGTGTCAGATGTTGCTGTTTTCAATGTCTTCGACAGAACTTTCGCTACTATCCGTTTCCGGTTTTTGTAAGTTTCACTAGCAGCGATCTTGATCTTACTTCTATCTTCAGCTGTCGTCATCATCATCTGCCTAGCCTTTTTCCAGCTGTATCCGTCCAAAAATTAATTCCCTTGTCGAAGTACCTCATATCCTGTTTTAGATTGTCGTTCCATGTGTAAATAGGTCGGCCTTCTTGGATTTGGCCTTCTACTGCATTGCTGCATGCAGTAGGTGTGGTGGTTGCGGCGCCTGTAGACATGTGCGAGGTAGCATATCCTGTGGTTCTTGATGCGTTTGGATACTGTTTTTCCGTCTAAGATTTCATGCATTTTCTTTTGTCTTGGTTTATTCCTAGAGTGGTTAATCAAGTTTCTAATGAAAACTCGCTCATATCTTCTGGGTCTTGATCTGTTAGCTTTAGTAAGTGCCTATAATTTCAGGCCATGTATCGTGCTTGATGGTCCTGTTGGTTAGCGATTTGTTGGTTCGTTGTGATAGGATATATCCCTTAGTGCCTTGAGGTCGACATTGTCAAAGGCCTTTTTTATGACGAGGGCGAGTACATAAATTCTTTTACCTGCACGCCGTTCTTCGTCTAAGACCCTTTTAAGCGTGAATATATAGTCGTCTGTTGATCTATTGTTTAAAAAGGTTGGTTGGTATTTGTCCAAGTCCGTTATTACCTCGTCTATTTTTTAAGTGCGTAGGATGTGTAAATTCTGACCCGTGTTGCAAACCGATATGTGGCGATATTCATTCGCATCTTTAGGGTTATTGTTTTTTTTTTTTAGGAATTAATACTTGTACGGTCTCCAGCCACGTGTTGGGTGCTTCGTTCTGTGTCCGAGCTTTGTTCATGTGTTTGGTGACGGCTTCTTGTAGTATTTCTGGAATTGTTTTGTAAAGCTCGATTACCACTTGGTCAGTTCCGGGAGCTGACCCGTTTCGCATTTTATTAATGATTTCCATTACGTCATCCGCGATGGGTCCATCACACTGTACTTTTGTTATCGGATTGTTTGTATTAATTGTTGGTATAAGATGGCCCTCGGATTTTTTAAATGTTTGCTCCCATTTGGTCATCGGTATCTAAGTAGATCTTTTTCGACGTTTTGTTTGAAGTTTGTTTCTACTGTAAAAAGGTATAGCATCTGCATGCATTTTGCAGGGTGGTTTTTCCCCCATTCATTGAGGCAGGCCCTAAATGCTTTTTGCTCTTCCTGATATTTAACCTTTTGAAGTGTTGCCTGACATTCTTTTACTAGGTTGTACCTATTTGGATTATCTAGTTGCCTATTCTGTAGGAGTTTAGCTTTTTGTAGTTTAGCAAGAGCTAATCGATGATCTCTGGAAAGAACTGGCTGCAGAATCAGAGTTTCCTGGGCAGCCGCTTTTAATACCTCCGTTATGGTATTCCAGAATATTTCGATATTTTGTCCGTTGAGTAGATTCCTACATATCTTTTAGTTTTTTGATATGTAGTCTTGGTATTTTGTATTCGTGAATTTACTATTGAGGGTGACATAATGGCTCTGTTTGTAATTGAAATCCTTGTTTCGGTTTGTTCTTAGCAGATCCCAGATTATTTTATGGTCGGATGTGCCCCTAGCTGCCCATTCGCCTGTAATAAGTTCGATGAGTTTTTCTGTTGCATGTGGCGATAATGTGATCCAATTGGAGTGCCCTTTGACCATGTTGTCCTGCATGATGATCTCTCTTTTGTCTGTTCTATTTGCAGTTTTTCTCTGTTGGTTGTAGAGCTCCTGAGTTTTTACCTGTTTCTTGTATGCAGGCTGCATGAATGCCCCTAATTGAGAGTTCCGCGTCTTAGTTAATTGGTTAATTAAAGGCTTATTATGTTGTGTTGTTTGATTTTTCATTAGATCTATCGGGTTGCTGTTGTAATGGTCGTCGTCGGTCATGGCCCAGCTATCATAGTGCTGGTCCTTGTAGAGGATGTGCATGATGCTGGGTACTGGTTCGCCGGTAGGTGAATACACTAGTGTGTGTTTTGTATCCGTGTGCACGTGCAAATTTACAAGATAGAACTCGGACGCGGCGATTAATATATCCTCTCCTCCTCAGAACGTCTTGTTATACTGCGTGATTGTGTATTTGTTATCCTTTGTTCCTGGGAGAGATTGCTGTTAGGGAGAAATTCTTGTATATTATTTAAGAGCGATATTATGAAGAAGCGAGGTCGGACAGACACGTGGTCGAAAGTCAAACCCATTACATTATTTATTTGATGGGCTATAGCTATAGCTCGAACTAGACAATTGCCGTCTTTTGTCATACGCAAAATGATGCCCATTTTTAAAGAGAAAGCCTTTTGTTTTTATGGTATTGCAAGACCTTCTCAGCAAACATGTGCGTGGGTTTGTTTTTGAGAAACAATAAAGCTGACAGGGGACGCCTCAAAGGAGAAACCCGTTTCTGGGCCTAACCGTTACACGAATAAGATATGTACCAAAAAAATCGTCTATTTTGCTAAATTAACCCATTTAAATCTTAGCCTCATTTACAATGGCCAAGTGTAGAAAATAATTAGATTTCAATTTTTTTGTTTTAAACCACCTTTGTAAACCGTTACAACACTTATTTTGTTATACGTCACTAACTTCACAAATGCTGGTATTCTATCAATAGAGCGTACCCTAAGAATATGATCGATTTAGTGGAAATCGATGCTGATACAAATAATTAAATAACACTCCATTGTTTTAGTATAAATGACTTTTTAGGTATTAAAATCAATGTAAAACAATTTAATCTGAAAACTAATTGATATTTAACGTAATCGCCATTAAAAAACATTAAAAGAAATAAATAATCGATAAAATCGACTGTACCACGGATTGCACTAGTAAACGGCAAATGTCAACATCTGTCAATTGTCATGGTTGTATTTTTGCGCTTAGAGTAAGAAAGCTATAGAGCATCGGGTAGCGTGGCCACGCATGAGACAAAAAACTAACTTAACTAACATAGGCTACATAAGTAGCTGCCTTGAAAAAACTGGCACGCAGTGAGAGACGGAAATAGTATAGCTTTATCCTTTTCTGTTACTTATAATAACTCAATACTTTATCCCTTTCTTGTGGAAATGAAATGGAGCTACCCGCCGTCTATACTTTTCTTTGTCTAAGATTTTTGCGCAAGTCAATGTGTTGTTTTTCTGTATTTCTGGGGATTTATTTTTTCATAAGACCTCTAATCGAATACTGGACTCCGAAATTGATTGCATTCTGACTGACTCTCGCTTGAACAATTGACACCGTTACATAACCTGCCACCTGAGCTGACTTTTGCTGGAAAACCGGATCTGATTACTGCTCTTTTTGACGACTGACACGACATCATGAACCTGTGCATTAATTGCGGAATAGCAACGGCCCACTGCCATACAATAGGAAGGCGAAGATTGGAAGATGAAAATGATTCTTTCAATTGTACAGGAATAGGTCGCGCGCGCCTCAAACGGTTAGTATCCGATATTTATTGTAACATTTTTGTACAATGTATGTAATAATTTAATGTAGTCGAACTAAATAGTGTTATCGCATTTGCTCAGTTGTTTGTTGATAGTTGTACTTTATATAATGATACCAGAATGTGCATATGTGATGCTTCATATTCGAAGACATGACTGTGACATCACCAATCCGGACTGAACCTGCATGGTTATTGGTTAATTATATTCCCTCTCAGAGAGGAGACCTGTGTCCCTGCAGTGGGAATGTAATAAAAACGCTTATGTTTACCCAAATGTGCCACTCAGATGTTTATTGCTAAATGCTAATGCTAGACCTAATAGTCAAATGATAAATGTTTGCTTCAGGTAAATGAAAATGACTTTAATCTGCTAAGCTTGCTGGAATCATGCCAATGCTGTATCTCTTGATGGAAATATACCAGAAGGGAGTGAATAGACACCTACAGGACACCAATGAGTGTGTATTCACTGTGGACGTTCTCTTCTGAGAAGAGTTCGTTGCCATCAACTTACGACTACTGGTACAGTGCAAGAACACAGAATACATGAAGTTATAAGAGGATGGATCCTACCACGCACGGTTAATATAATAATTTTTTTCATGCTCTTTTAATAACATTTTTTTTAGTTTACTTTCGATAACAAGGGCATTCAGAAGTTTTATTTGGTATGCTAAAACATTTAAGTGAATTAGAACAGTGTGATACTGGTTAAGCTAACTACATCAGGCTTACTAACCTACATCAGGATTTCTTTAGATCATTCTTTTTCAAAGCAATAACACACCACACATCTCTGGTGTAAAGGCACTCTTTAATGTAGATATATTATTTTCAGGTGGGTGCTTCAAGTGTTGTCTGTCACTCTGTTGGGTGCGAGCAAATAGAGCATCCCGGCATTTCCATGATCTACAGCAAGAGCTATCAACATCGGACTCAAACTTAAGAGGAAGAATAAAGTCGAGGCATATTAGTAATAGGATGTATTTCGTTTATACATTAGTCGACAGTTCTCTACGTGGAAGGGATCCTATAACCGAACCTGTATCGTTAGCAAAAGAACGGTTGGATGCTGTACCCACAGCATGAGCATAATATGGTATCTTGGTTAGGCACGGCACCAGGGTAGTCAATTGCCTCCTGCACAATTTCTGGATACCTACTGTGTTATTAAATTATGATAATCCTAATGAAGAAAGTAATTAATAAAACCATCACAATTTCCTGTTTTTTTTTTATTTTAATATATTATTGCAATCTCAGATTACTTACTGTAATCTGAGATTGCATCAAATCAATATTAACAAATGCAAGCCAGTAGTGATGTAAGTGGGCCTTGTATAATAAACATAGTTTTCTGCTGAGGTTTTCAGTACCGCTACAAGAACAATCAGATAAATCGGAAGTCATCACACTTCCGATTTATCTGATTGTTCTTGTAGCGCTTTTTATTTATGTACCTAAAACCTCATCGTGACAGGCGGCAGGTGCTGCAGCACAGCACATGTGCGTTCCAGATTTACGTAGGAAACGAAAGTCTCAAAAATATCATTGTTTAACTAGGTACTAAAAATAACCTAAAAAGTGAACATTGTTGTCTGATTTTACCAATTTGGCCATTGCTGGGAGACGTGAAAATTGGGCTCGTGAAACCTTCCTAGATGCTCTAATTTATGGCCAAATTCCAGCCCTGTAACGTCAGGCCCAAGTTTCTATGGAGTTTGGGTTTCTCCTTTATGAGGTTTGCTATTTTTGTTTCTTAACTTAACCTTTGTTAACTTCGAGTCCAATTTTTCGCACATGTTCGAATCCAGGTACACGGATTGTGATCAGACATATTGATATACATAGTGTCAGATGTATATCTGACACTATGTATGTCAATACGTAATAAGTCGTGGGCGCAGAATTGGTATACGGGTAAACGAGAGAAACAGCTCCTTTATGTACAAGACTTGACTTATAGGCTATGAAATAAGTTGCTTGTTCAAGGCAGTTTTGGTAATTTAGTACAATGTTAAATGAAGAAAATCGTGGAGTACGAATTCTAGAGCGATACCGTATTTTAGGCTAGAGTAATAGAGTATCTTAGTTTTATCCCTCGCTCCTAGATATAATATGAAAACATTTCCCTAAAGCCTATTTATAGCTTACAATGATGTTAAATTCACGCGTGGCTTTAAAAATCCTAATTAAGAAACAAAGCAGCCGGAAACAGCTTCTAATGGAGATCCCTGAAATATACGGAAATATCTCACCAAATCCTCGGTTGGGAGGCTTAGGCCTCAGGCTTTTGTATCAGGAACACACGTATGCCACTCGTTTTAGTATGCACCCACAATAACAACACACGATACACCGTTTCATTGTGATGTGATGATTCATGTGATTCAAACCACTCAACACCACATCAACGCCACACAGAAATCGCTTCGACGCCACACAGTTCTGACGCGAACTCCGTTCATTAGTATTGAATTTCTAATTTTGATCATCTACTTTTGCTGTTGACTGTACCACGTGGCTCTAACCAAACTGCCGTAACTCTTAGCTTGAAACTCAAATTTGAAATTCGAAACGGTGTATCGTGTGTTGTTACCGACACGTCCGTCCCCTTCGGCGGTCACTATCCGACCTCCAGGGCCTCAAGTCTGCTATTACAATAGTGTCATAATGGTCTACCATTGATTTCATAATTGTTGATTTTGACAAGTTTGGTAATCTACTAATATAATGGCGTCATTATGACTTTTCAATGGTCAACCACTGACACTCCATTAAAAGAAATGGCATAGAATGGTAATCTCGTACATAATGAAAAATGAATTACTGACTTACGCGGTAATCTGTAAAAATTTTAACAGTTCCTTTAATCAGTGACTTACCATTAGAACGTCATTGTGCAGTCATTGCTTTTAATTCGTTACGAGTGTCGTATATCGTCTGTGCCATTGACAGACCAATGATCAACCATTATGAATTTAGCAGATTACGAACTTTTAGCAAAATGACAATGGGATGGTTGTGGAATCGTGTTGGAATGACGAATTTATAAAAATAGCAGACTAAGGCCCCAGGAGGTATGTACGGTCGGTCAAAGAGATAAATATCTAGGAATCTATATATAAGTCATCTCGTATAGTCGACTTCGTAATTGCTTTATCACCCTAAGGTTGAATGTCAACTGCACGTCATAAAAAGACAAGATCTATTTATCTATATGACAGATATAAAGTTTCAACCTTAGTCAAGTTTCAATTTACTGGAATTGTTGTTAAAAGTGGTAAAGCAATTACGAGGACGAATCTTTGATATCGCACTTCAGGGTGTCGTAAGTTTAAAAACTTTTTTTTGTTAGCCTATGCTGTCCCACTGCTGGGGAAAGGCCTCCCCCAAATTCTTCCAGGAACTCTTCGCGAGCCACCTTTAACCAGCTCTCGCGGTACGCGGCCAGGTCATCTCGCCATCTCTTTCAGGGCCGGCCTCGAAAAGTTATTAACGCTCAAAAACCATCAATGTTTACAGCGTACTATACAATTTTTACCTGCATAGGCTCTTTTACAACACCACTTGTTAACCATACCACATTATCAAATACTGGACACTTACCAATATCAGCTTCCTGTATCATAGCCACATCGTTCCCTCCGTCTCCGACGGCGGCTACAACGTGTCGGCGCGCGCGCAACAGTCGCGCCACTCGCGCCTTCTGCGTGGGCGAGCAGCGAGCGACAACTACGCCGCTACAGCGACAGAGTACCTCTACGAATTCTTCCTCGTATGATTGTAGACATACCTGGGAAGTGGAGAAATACATGTAGGGAATCGTTGAGTGGGAAGCTTTATATAGGGTGACAGGAACATTAACTCGCAGCCTGTGTACAAACGCCAGCATATCAAGCTACCCGAAAATGTAAAATTTTCCCAATCAACTTTGCACCTTATGCTTTAGCGATAAAGTTGAAAATCTGTTAAAGAAATTTGACAGATTGTAGTAGCTTGATGTGCTGGCATCTGTACATCATTCTGAATCCCCTGCGTTGAAACTTCTTGTTGGTTATTAGAAAAAAAAAGAAACAGTGGCACTCCGGGAGTGCCGACAGAAGTGAAAACTTGAACAATTACGTATTTTTCGAATCGTCAGGAAATATTTCATTGTGCAGGAAATACTTTTAAATGAAGTGTTTTTTTATTCATTATTATAAACTACTATTACAAAACTAAACACAAACAGAATACTTTGCCATCACTGACTGACCTAACGGATATACATTAAAACCGAGTACATCCCGAGGATAGCCGAACACAACCGAATGTAGCGCGGTGTCGGTTACGGTAACAGTGTCGCAAGTTCAATGGCTTTTTTTCATCTCAAAAAATGTCCAACGTTGAACTTCACTTCAAAAAAGTTTGCTGATCCATAAATTTTGCACTTGCGTACAAAACAGCAGATATTTTTTTTTATAACCGACAAAAATTAACCTCTTAAAACTGTTTGCGTTTCTAATGATGCATTTATTTTAAATAATTTAATAACCTCTTTAACTTTTTTTTATTTGAACTTTCTTGGACAAGGAATAAGGTCAATATGTATTCACCTCCAGAGTCTCCCCCTCTATGATGAGGTCCATGGTCTCCTCGTGCGTGTTGAGCGCGCGCAGCAGCGCGTGCGCGTCCTGCCTCGCGCGGCACTCGCGCGCCGTGTGCCAGGCCGAGCCGCCGCCCAGCTGCAGCGAGCGGGCGATGCACAGAGCCGTCTCTAGTTTGTCGCCTGTTAGCATCCAGATCTGGGAAGTCATCAACAAAGTCATTTTATTATGGGTACAACCCAGAAATCGCAGAAAAAAAAGTCAGCTTTTCGAACATAATGGATTTTTTTTGTATGGTTTTCAGTTATTTTTATTACACCTCGTATAAAAGTTAAACAAATTCATCATAGCTCATGAATGAAATACCTTGATGCCGGCAGTCCTCAGCATGGAGAGTGTCCTAGGCACGTCATCCGCCAGCCTGTCTTCTACTCCGGTAAGTGCTAGCAATGTCATGCCTCGTTGTATCTTAGCTAGTAAAGCGGTGGTATGCTCACTGCGGTTCGCGTTCAAACGGGCTTCTTTGTACTCGCTCTGTTGTGGAATAAATAAATTGTTACAATTCATGAAATTTTCACGGTGACAGGGACAACGACGCTGTAACCATTATTTCAGCATAATAATTCGTAGGTTATAAAAAAAATCTGCTGTTTCATAGAAAAGCGCAATATCTAAACGGTCAAAATGTATTTTTTTTTAAATAACTGACAAAAATTTGAACGCAAGCGGTGTTATAGCAACTTTGTTATAGCAACGCCCCCTACGTTGAATTTTTTTGTCAGTTATTTAAGAAACATGTTCAGAATCCATAGTGACAGGTTGCGCGTCTATTCAAACTTATGTTTCAAATTAATATTATTTCAGGTTAAACAAATATAAACTCTATTTTAAAGGTCATTAAGTTGATTTTAGAGTGAATACTGAAAAAGCTATAAAAATGCTTGAAGTTGTAGCGTAAACTGAACTTTATTGTGTAGGATTTAAAGTCATTTTTCCTTAAACTCATATTTGTTTACATTTTTGGCAAATAAATAGCGAATGCAGATTAGTTGAGTTGTGCTTTTTGTTGACCATGAATTCAAGTGTTAGTTTCACTTTTTTACAATTAATAAAAATAATAAATTAACATTAACTCATTGATTGACTGATAAACAACAGACATGATATTTTGCACAAGAGTTCCTTATATTACTAAAGTAAGCACAAAGCAAGGATCCTCCTAAAGGGGTTACATGGGGCATGAAACTTTGTATAGAAGTTTGTCATTTTTGCTAATGAGAATCCCATAAGACATATGGCTTGTCTATACTAATAATAAACCTGAAGAGTTTGTTTGTTTGAGCCCAATTGATTTCCCAATTCTTGCGGAAGGCTATAGGCGATTTAACATCACGCTGCGACTTTATGGAGTTGAGCAAAATTCAAGTCAGAAAGAACGCTAAGCGAAAAAGAAGTAAGCCATCTCTTAACAATCCTAAATTAGCGAAACCTACATCATGCACTGTAGATATCATGAATTTTACCAACTCACATCAGTTACCTTTACCAGCACGCGTAGCATGACGACATTTTGTCGATGGAAGAATAGACAAAATGACAAATTGTCATGCTTAGACGCGTAGAATGCGTACAAATATGTCTACAATCTGTCATTTTGTCTATTCCTCCGTCGACAAAACCCGTTTCAACGGAGGTCATGCTACGCGTGCAGTAGTAGCTGATATAATTTATTTTAGTTCTTGGATTAACCTGGTAAGGGCGACAGCTTAACCTTTTGAACGCCAGAGTATAAACGTATCGCCGTACCCCTGACGCCAAGGCCACTTTTTTAAACTTTTAAATTATATAAATAAAAACACAAAACTAATGATTAAATTGTTTATTTCATAATATGGTGCGACGTGTATTTTGTCATATATTTGTGACGTTGGCGTTCAGGGTAAGATTTCGTTTGTCACATATATCGACGGCGAAGTGCCAATACCTCCTAACTGACAAAGTCAAAAATTTACACATGCTGAAAAAAAACGTTCAAAAATAGACACTTTGCGTTGGTTTAGTTGGGAGGTACGTATTTCAACACTTTAATTGAATGCTGTTGCAACTAAAAATACACTTAGGCGATTTCAATAAAACGCGAATAGCGCTTTTAAATTCAAAACAATAAAAAAAGTGAATTTCTCAAGGAATGTCAGTTAGGAGGTATTGGCACTTCGCCGTCGATATGTGACAATGGCGTTCAAAAGGTCAATAGCGCAGGCAGGTGATGCGATGCGAAGTTGCGAGAAGAAGCTAGTCATCATCATCATCCGCCTAGCCTTTTCCCAACTATGTTAGGGTCGGCTTCCAGTCTAACCGGATGCAGCTGAATACCAGTATTTTACATGGAGCGACTGCCTATCTGACCACCACAACCCAGTTACTGGGTAATACGATAACCCTTGGTCAGACTGGTTGTCAGACGAAAGCGACTGGAGTTAGTCGTTCTATAAAATAAAACTCACCTCAAACTCCAAGTACTCCTCTTTGGTGAGGGTTTTCTTAGCCATGACCAGTGTCCTCAGACCATCAGCTGCCAACTTCTTACATTCGGGACTGAGCCACTGAGAGTCTAACAGTTTGGATAGCGCCACATCCGCGCCTTTTACGTAGTATGTGATCTCACCTGTGTTTTCTTCCTGTTGGTATTCAAGGATGAATATTTATGTTATGAAGTTATCGCAATGTAACATCAGTATAGCAATTCACAACCATCCGACATGCATTTCGACAACCTGATTTGCTTTGCACGGGACAGTAAATAGTTGTCGGAAGAATAGCGGTCGTCTATTTGATTTAGGGCTGATTTTTCAATAAACAGATAATTTTTATTCGTGGAATAAAATTGACGTCTGACAGTTTTTGTATGGAAGAACTGTCAAAAATTCAAAATTATTCCTGGAATAAAGATATCAGATGATTAAGAAATCAGCCATTAAACTGACAAAGTTTTCGGGTTTTGGACTTGTGAACAGCGTTTAGAGGACCCCTACGATAACACTGATTGATTTTCGATACGGTACGGAAGCGTATCGAGTGGTTGTGAATAGCTGTGCAGGTTTTGAAACGCCTGATCAAACCTCATATCTGTTGACAACATTCTATTATAATTTTATAATATACAAAACAAATGGCCAGGTATTATAATCATGGATTTTTAGATACTTGTTTTTTATTGTTGTACAATGAATTGTCTTAATGAAGGGAGTTTTATTCGAGACTAGTATTAACTATTCTATTATTCGAGACTAGAAACTTCTTACTAAAAATAATGATTGTCACTGTAAAACAGTTTGTTTCGAACCAGATAGCTTTGAACACTATATGAAAAAATCGTGTGTAGTAAAACTCAAGTGTCTGTTTGTAATATAAAAAACCGGCTTTTCACTAGATACATTATGAAAGTATATGGTATTTATAAAAAACTAATTTTAAAATTTTTGTCGGTATGTTTGTTCCGGCTAACCTCCGAAACGGCTGGACCAATTTTGATGAAATTTGTTATGGGGATACTTTGAACCCTGGGGAAGGACATAGGCTACTTTTTATCGACATACCACGCGGGCGATGCCGCGGTCGGAAGCTAGTCTAGTAATAAAAACTAAAACTAGACGTACCTGAACAATGATGCCCATCATCTTACTCTCGCTGGTGAAGGGAAATATCTGCAGTATGGTGTAGTTTATTATTTCGTTGGCAGCGCGCAGTTTTAGCGAAATGTTATGCAAATCACGCCGGTATAGGGAAACGCCCATCTGTAATAAATAAACCCAAGTCTCAACTAATATTATACAGGGTTATTTGAAAAACACCAAAAACCTCTTAAGAGGTCATTGTACTCATCATTATGAACCACTTTTACTATGGGACCAAATCTGAAATCGCAAAAAAAATCAGCTGTTCCCTACATTTTGACGAGTTATACGAACATAAATGTAGGGAACAGCTGATTTTTTTTTCGCGATTTCAGATTTGGTCCTATAGTAAAAGTTGTTCATAATGATGAGTACAATGACCTCTTATTTGATTTTGTATGTATGATACGTTTTCACGCTAAAACGGCTGTATAATAAAGTAGGAGGAGGAGCACGGGTCGATCGATTAGGTTAGCATACGCTTGCCGCAATCGATCCGTAGATGAGTGACCATCTTAGCACGTTAAGGGGGAAGCGCTAAGGTAGCCCGCAAAATTCAAATTTAGTTACGTTTTTTGCAATTTGCTGGTCAGTATTATGTTGTACGTTGATTAAAATATGATTCGCGACCGTAACAAATATGTATTTACAGAGTTATAATCATAAGACTGAGGGCTGATTTTTCCAACGCCAAATAACTTTTATTCGAGGAATAAAGTTGACGTTTGACAGTATTTGTATGAAATAACTGTCAAAATTTCAAAATTATTCCTCGAATAAAATTATCAGATGATTGAAAAATCAGCCCTAAGTAATACAACTTGTTAAGTTAGTATAATCCTAAAATGTCAAGATTTCATGAAATAGTCATTCAGTAGGATTACCTGGTCTTAGAGAGTTGTGTTGATGACTTTAATGATTATAATTCTGTAAATAGCCTGGCGCTTTCGCTTTAAACCCAACGACTTCACGTGCTTTCCGACCAATGACCTTCGTTACGTCTCGTCAGGAGCCAACCAGTCTTACCAAGGGGTATCGATTGATCGGGGGGGTTGATTGTGTTACCCAGTAACTCGATTGTGGAGCTCAGATAGGCAGTCGCTCCATGTAAAATACCGGTATTCAGCTGCTGCCGGTAAGACTGGAAGCCGACCCCAATATAGTTGGAAAAAGGCTAGGCAGATTGATTGACCCTGTGTAATAAATTTTCTTTTTACCAGAAAAATCCTCCAGTAATGTCCACACTAATGTTTGTCTATAGTCTAATCTTGTATTAAGTCTAAACTGTAGACTAAATGAATCGATCCGACGATTTAGAACACACTCAAGCACTACTCACCATGTCAGTCCACTTGACCAAGGCCACTTCATCCGGACTGGACGCCTGGTATTCACACAGCTGCTGTTGAGGGACCGCACCACCACAACTTTCTGACATTACTGAGCTGCCCATATCTGTACAATATGTTCGAAGTTGTTAGATTGTGTAATATTATTATCACTTCAATGGAGGAACTGACAGTTACGAACTGTCACTTTGTAAAATAATCTCACTTCTCACTAATATTATAAAGGCAAAAGTTTGTGAAGATGGATGGATGTTTGTTACTCTTTCACGCAAAAACTACTAAACGGATTGGTATGAAATTTAGCACACACATAGTTTATTACCAGGATTAACACATAGGATACTTTTTATCCCGATATTCTCACGGGATCGACATTTACGCGGGTGAAACCACGGGGCGCAGCTAGTATGGTCATATTTATTGATTAGGCACCAAGCGAAGCATATGCCTTTATGGCTTCGGCCTTAGAACTGTTGTCTGATAAATAAATATGTAAATTGAAACTGCACTGCAGGTCATTTCCAAATGTTGCTTTTTGTTTTTTTTTATTGTTGAATGGGCCCGGTCTCGATCACGGCTGATGGAAAGCGATGGATGAGGTCTATGATGGAACGAGCGTGCTCAGAAGATGCGTAAGGCACTGGAACTCCCACGCATCGATGAAACACAGCAGGCTGCTTGACGCCGGACTGCGGTGGGGGGGGGGGGGGGGGGGGGGGGCGCTAACCTGGCGGGCGTTAGCCCTACCGCGCGAGGGGAGAATTAGCCAGTCAAATAAGGTGTTGGGTGTGACTGTCCAGGCGCCGTATTATGACGGCTAAATGCCATCTTGATTCCAGTGTAAGAGAGGGACGTAGCTGTACATGATCGATAGCATCATCCCTTTTTCGCACTGGAATCATGATGGCATTAATACTTCGTAATACGGTCCCAGGATGCGCCTAGCGCGAGCGTTCAGTTGAGTAACTGGCGGTACAAACTGCGCTACACGAGGAGGCTTCTTCATGCATCCCAACAACTGCTACGTAATAAAATAACCAGCATACCTGACTGCGCCTCATCCGCTTGCTGATCATTACTAGCAACATCATAAACTGGCGTCACATTATGACACAGCGCTATACAAAGCACTGTCTGCCACACTTGACGAGGAGATGCCGCGAAACCTTCGCTGGTTGAAGTAGTGGGGGAGGCAGCGAGGGACGGCGCGTCGTTGGTTACGTATTGAGTTAGGAGGGCTTCGACCTGCGAAAAAGAGTGAGTGATAATGGGTGCCGATTCTGTTGTTCACAAGCTAAACTAAATTTAAGTTCAGTGCGTATTTTTCTTTCTATTTCATTAAGAAAAGGACAGAAGATAAATTTTAGTTTAGTCCTGTCAAATTAATTGGTGCCTGAGAAACGCCGCGTGCGCCCTTATTGATTACACGTATCACAATCACATGTCACGAAATGCGGAGTGTTTTGGATTTTGGACAAGTTCGGAAGAGTTTTGCTATTAAGAGCGTTTACACCGTATATCATTTCATACAAACTTTCAAGCCCTTGTTTTTCGAAATAATGAACCGATTTTAATGAAACTTCATACGCATAAGCAGGATACAAAGGTCTAAAAAGTTAGTAGAGAACATTTTCGAAATGTGTTATTTAAAAAAAGATAACTGAAAATATCAGTGTTTCTATGGAAAGTTTAGAACCGGTCTAATTTAGCTGTAATACTATTTTTGGAAATTGTTCTCTACTAACTTTTTAGATCTTTGTATCCTGCATAAGAAGTTTCAATAAAATCGGTTCATTCACTTCGAAAAACAAGGGCTTGAAAGTTTGTATGAAATGCCGGTCGGCGTAAACGCTCTTAACGAAGTAGGTATTTTTTTTTCCTGTAGCCATTCCCCTATAGAGGTATGAGGAACAGGTTGTAAAGTTCACTCATCCTCCATAGAAAATGGAGGATCCTCCGACCAGACGGGTGTTGTGTCTGGCGGGCAACTGCCCGATGATTCATGTCGAGCCGTTGTGTCTATGCTAGTTGCGCGGTAAACTCTGCTTGCGAGATGCAGGATTTTGCGTGACGTCAGCACGACGCATTGTTCACATGTGGCGTTGTAGATACCGCTACACCCCCAAAGAAGTAAATACCCATTTAAGACTTTGATTTATTGATTTCTTATTATCTCTTGTCCTGCAAACCCAAATCCAGTATTAACAAAAAATTACTAACCTCATAAAAATTATTCTTATCAAACAGCGCATTGCCCAGATGTAGCTTCTGGAAGACCATTTCGTTCTTGGTGAGCGTTCCAGTCTTATCAGCTAAAACGTACTGGATCCTGCCCAACTCTTCAGGGATGGTGGTGGAACGCATGACCGTGCCTTCGATCTTCTTGTCGCGTTGGATGGTCCAGGAGTAGAAGGCTTTGCCCATGTCCAAGTTTACTCTTAAACTGGGGGAGAAAATGTTTTGTGAGATATGTGATATTGAGAACTCATCATCATCTGCTTAGCCTTTTCCCAACTATGTTGGGGTCAGCTTGCAGTCTAACCAGATGCAGCTGAATACCAGTATTTTACATGGAACGACTGCCAATTACTGGGCAATATGATACCCCTTGATAAGACTGGTTGTCAGACTTTCAGGCTTCTGACTACCCGTAACGAGTGTCAAAGAACCACGAATGACAGCCAGGACCAACGGCTTAACGTGCTTTCCGAGGCACGGAGGGGTCACGGTATGTAAAGATGGTCACCCATCCACAAACCAACCGCGGCAAGCGTAGCTTAACCTGATCGATCGACCTGTGCGGCTGTTATTATTTAGCTACGGGCCCCTCTATAGAAGGTGTAATTGAAATCATTGGTATCCACAATTACTTAGGCTACGTTCACATGACAGGTGCCAATCGCGCGTTGTGCTAACGCACGTTTACAAATAACATAGTCATCCTATTAATTGTCCCACTACTCACTACTGGGACACCTCCGCTCTTCGAGAGGGAGTCGGCTGTAATCTGTCGCGCACGTGTATTCCCGTTCGTCCCACCGACTTCGTCCCCCTGGTGGGACGAACGGGAATTGTTTATTTTTTTCCCGATCGTCCCACTGATTTTGTTGGTGGGACGAACGGGAATAAATTTTTTTTTTTGAGTCCCATTGGTCCCACCAAATAATTTCAGACTGGTTGTTTAGTGATAAAAATAAAAATCAGTAGTTTATGTAAATTTTCATTAAATGATAAATGATAAATGATGTATTTTCTGTAAGTAGGTTTTTACAAACACTTTTACACGTCATCATATTTTTTAAAACTAGATGTGGTCGGCGTTTCCTATCTGACTACTCTGAGAAGAAAGGCCGAAACAAACTCAGAGGTCACAGTCTCTTTTAAAGTCCAGACAAAATCTTGGTCAGATCGTGTGAAGACCATGTAGATTGATGTCTGAAATGGTCTTTTGAGGAAAGAACCACACAGATTGAGCGGACCTGTCCAATCAGTGCACGCATTTGTCAAAAATCGTGCAGCTCGACTCAGAAATGAGGAGCTCAACGATTCGACGAACAATACCAAAGAAAGGACATTTGGGTAGGCCGCGTAAATTACTCAAACTGCCAGATCATGATTAAAACTAAGAAGGAACACAGAAAAAAAAAATGACCCACATAGTCCTCACATTCACAATAATTAAATGAAAAGAAAAAAAAATAAAAAAATACTTTACAAAGTAAATATTCATGTCATTGTCTAAATAAAATTCATCAATGTCAATGTGTATATAAAAATCCGGACATAATCTTTGAGGACCATGTAGATTAGTGTCTGAAAAGATCTTTTGAGGAAAGAACCACACATTACTTACGTTTACATAGTTTTTAGGGTTCCGTAGCCAAATGGCAAAAAAACGGAACCCTTATGGATTCGTCATGTCTGTCTGTCTGTATGTCACAGCCACTTCTTTCGAAACTGAACTATACTGTTGAAACTTGGTAAGTAGATGTATTCTGTGAACCGCATTAAGATTTTCACACAAAAATAGAAAAAAAAACAACAAATTTTGGGGGTTCCCCATACTTAGAACTGAAACTCAAATTTTTTTTTCATCAAACCCATACATGTATCTATGGATAGGTCTTCATAAATGATATTGAGGTTTCTAATATAATTTTTTTCTGAATAGTTTGCGCGAGAGACACTTCCAAAGTGGTAAAATGTGTGTCCCCGCCCCTGTAACTTCTAAAATAAGAAAATGATAAAACTAAAAAAAATATATGATGTACATTACCATGTAAACTTCCACCGAAAATTGGTTTGAACGAGATCTAGTGAGTAGTTTTTTTATAAATCGTAAACCGCAATTTACCTTTCATTCAATCAACTCAAATATAAAAATAAACATTTAATTTCATAAACATAAGCCTTAGGCATAAACCCGGATGCTACGGAACCCTCGGTGCGCGAGTCCGACTCGCTCTTGCCCCGTTTTTTCTTTTTAGGCTTGATTTTTCAATAGTCAGAGAATTTTCATCTGAGGAATAAATATTGCCGTTTGACAGCTTTTGTATACAATACATGTCCAACTGTCATATTTATTCTTCAGATGTAAGTTATCTGATTACTTAAAACTCAGCCCTTAGAATAGAATAAAGATAGAAAAACCGGGCAAGAGCGAGTCGGACTCGCGCACCGAGGGTTCCGTAACATCCGGGTTTATGCATAAGGTTTATGTTTATGAAATTAAATGTTTATTTTTTATTTTTGAGTTGATTGAATGAATGGTAAATTGCGGTTTACGATTTATGACATATTAAAAAAAAACTACTTACTAGATCTCGTTCAAACCAATTTTCGGTTGTAGTTTACATGGTAATGTACATCATATATTTTTTTTAGTTTTATCATTCTCTTATTTTAGAAGTTACAGGGGGGGGGGGGACACATTTTACCACTTTGGAAGTGTCTCTCGCGCAAACTATTCAGTTTAGAAAAAAATGATATTAGAAACCTCAATATCATTTTTGAAGACCTACCCATAGATACCCCACACGTATGGGTTTGATGAAAAAAAAAAATTTGAGTTTCGGTTCTAAGTATGGGGAACCCTAAAATTTATTGTTTTTTTTCTATTTTTGTGTGAAAATCTTAATGCGGTTCACAGAATACATCTACTTACCAAGTTCCAACAGTATAGTTCTTATAGTTTCGGAGAAAAGTGGCTGTGACATACGGACGGACAGACAGACAGACAGACAGACATGACGAATCTATAAGGGTTCCGTTTTTGCCATTTGGCTACGGAATCCTAAAAAGGACATTTATACAATGTGTAACATAATTAACGCAAGACCTCATATACCCCAATTAGAGTATTGAGTTAAAAGCATAATACAATGATCAAAACAATTTTTTTTTAAAGCTAACTATTGTTATTAAGTAAATTGTGTTGACCCTATCATTACTTTATGCATTTAAAATTGAGTCTTATTGCCTTGAAATAAGATTTAATTTTCTTTGGCTCAATCTGCGGTCAGTATGGCAAAATACATAATTTTTGAAAAAAATGCCTATCTTAAAAGTTACCGAAATTGATTCAGTAATCAATTATGAACAAACTACTTTCAGGACTTGCGTTTATTCTGTTACACCTTGTATACAAAAAAAAAACTAATAGGAACTCCAACTTACCTAATAGGAATAATATAAGAGAACAGCAACACGAATCTGAAGAGGAACCCGTACCAGGGTCCTCCGAAACCCTTCAAAGTGATGAGCAGCATAGATATGAAGATAGTGGCGACGAACAGCAGCTTGGTGAGGTCGTTGACCTGCAGGTCGAGGCGGCCCACCTTCGAGCGAGGGGCCGCGTTATTCATCACGCTGCGGGTCTCACTACCTGGTGGATGACACATACAATATAATAAACTAACGCCTTTTTGAATTAAATTAATAATTTATTAATAAATAATAATTATTATTATTTATAATTTATTTTATTAATAAATTAGGCAGAAATTGGAGAACGCCACCTGCTACGATCCTTACATCTGGTCATACAAACACGTCGGATGCGGTTGTTGTGGATGACGTCATCATAAAATAGGCAATCAGGCCAAAGCGGCTTCGATATTGTTCGTGGGAGATACTACTGCATCGTCGTTTGCTTTTTGGTTGGATGCTTTAGAATCTGACAAAATTTAACGTTATAGTGTTGGATACACAGTACACTGTCACTCTACTAGACCAAATAATAAGCTTATGGATCGGCGTCGTGTCAGAGCACGTTCATAGGGATGGCTTCTGCAGGATTCTCTCAAGCTTTTATAATTAAAGGTGAATAACTTCGTACGCTGTAAAATCTCATATTATTTGTTTCGAATACTTGAGCAGCATACCGAAAATTCTATCAAAGTAATTGACACATGATTTGACATTTCATTTTAATAGATTAATAGCTGCACAAGGATTTTTTGGCGCGTGGTCAAAATCGGAACTAACGCCACCATCTCGTTTTTTTCAAAGTTAACCGTCAACATTCCCCTGAGTCCCCTGACACTGTCATTCAAGCACCAGAAGATCCTTGTAGAACTTTACGTAGCTAAACACAGTCGCAGTCACAAATTCCTTACCAGTATAAATAACAAGTCCAGTAGCCTGTCCGGATGCGACCACACAGCCGCTCCACAGGGTGTTCTCAATGTGCAATGAGTCGCTCTCTTCCTCATCCAGTCTCGTGCAAGTCCCGATGAACGCGTGAATGTCCTTCTCTGGCTTCTCCACCCAGATCTGAGCGTTAATGTCTAGGAGATGCGCGTCTGTTGGCAGTTTTTGTGTCGATGGTAGGGGTATTCTGAAAGAAATATTTATTGTCTTAGGCCTCGCATTCTTTGGATAAAATGTTGAGCAACGTTGCTTCTCGAAACGTATTATGTTGCCGGCAACACAATTGCGCATGTTTTGTTTACCATTTATATGGAAGATTGCCTGCGTTTTACCCGGAACACTGCATTATCTATTTCTGCCAGGAACATGTTTCCCAGATCCCAATGAACGCCTTGCCTTACGAAACGCATCATACTTATCACACTAATATTATAAAGGCGAAAGTTTGTGAGTGTGTTTATATGGTTGTTACTTTTTCACGCTCAAACGGCTGGACCAATTCTACTTTTTATTCCGATATTCCCACGGGATCCACATTTACGCGGGTAAAGCAGCGGGGCGCAGCTAGTTCTTACATAAAGGGAAATCCTTCAAACGTCGGCCATATCCTGATGGACGATGATGACCCAAGATTCGATAAGGGAGGACATAGCATATCTCTTGACCTACTAGACCCAAAAGATAATCGCGTATAACGGCCTCTCTGAAATGAGTCATCCTACGTAAATAAATATCTAATACGCCTTTTGATCTTAAATGAACACGTCCGATCCGAATCCGAGAAATGCCGGTCAGAAGTGACCATAGTACTATTTGTATACAGGGTTGCACACTAGATCCGAACTCTATCCGTCAGAATTTAGAACATTTCCAATGAGGGATTTTCTTTTTCTTTTTTTTTTAACGCTTCCCTAGTCGCTGGATAGATGGCGCTGAACTTGGTAAGTTACTGCAAGGAACGATACGTCACATAATTCTTTTATTAATTCACTTGGATGTAATTTTGAGATCGTAAAACGAAAGCAAACGAAACTGTCACTCAACGAGCGTATATGACGTGACGCAATGTTTTTTTTTTCCAAGCGTTTTGACTTTGGCAACTAGTAACGTAGTCAGTTCAACGCCATCTTCAGGGTTCTCAGAAACTATGTTTTTTTTAATACTCAAAAGAAAAACCTCTCATTCGGATTGAAGTCGGATCTTTAATTCGGTTTCGGATCGGTGTAGTGCGAAACCGCTCTTAGGGGTTTTACTATAGTTTACTCAACGCTGAGACGTAAACGTCAAAAATTTATGGTTAAACCGTCACTAATCATTACTTAACTTTAAGTAACGTTTACTACTTAAATAAAGGGGTTAATCCCAGTCTTGTGTTTATTACAGAATCAGGCGATAAGTGAATGATAATGTAATGCTCTTTGCTCGAGTTCACACACAATAGTATTTATCTCCGTAACGTGTGTCAACATTTTTATCATTCGTTCATAGAGTGAGGAAGCTGGCATGAGTAGGTATTATTGAGTAATGCCAATGACATGAGACAGATAAGTACGTTTTTATTATAGGAAGTTACAAAGTCTGTTATAGTTTTTAATATTAGCTGGTGTATTTATAAACTGAAATGGTTCATGTGATGTTTATTTTTCAGATAGGAATATAAAAAAAAACTCTCCCATTGTCTTTTGCGCGCTGTGACATTTATTTTTTTAATGTCGCAGCATCATGCTAAGACAGGAGCCTTTGGCTTCGTACAGGACTTTCTGTTTCATTTTCCTTTTGTTACTTAAAAAAAAATATAGTTTGGTTTTTATTATTTTACTGTGTTTAGTTTAGTTTGCGATCTTCCTGTACGAGTCGCAATAAATACTTTTTCTTTCTTTTTGCTATTTCCACTGCATAGAGACTCTTCAAATACGATTTTTTTTTTCATTAAATCACCACGCGGCTGTTATTTCTTAGTCAGGAGGGATTTCTTTATCAAACCTTTTTAAATAGGTTCCTTGCATGCGTTTGTTTGTTGGGCCTGTGATTATGCATCTATAATCAGTACAGTACTTATGATAGTAGATTAAAGATGTGACGGAACCCTAAAAACATATTAAAGGACTTGTTACTTTAATATGTTTTCAGGGTTCCGTACCCAAAGGGTAAAAACGGGTCCCAAGTACGGATTACTATTATACGGATATTACTAAGACTTCGCTGTCTCTCCGTCCGTCCGTCTGTCACCAGGCTGTATCTCAAGAACCGCGGTAGCTAGACAGTTGAAATTTTCACAAATTATGTATTTCTGTTGCCGCTATAACAACAAATACTAAAAACAAAAAAATAATATTTTAGGGGGGGTCCCATACAACAAACGCGAGTTTTTGGTAGGCACTTGAAATATTCACAAAATACTCAGTTGTATTTTTACTTTAATAATAAATAATAAAATAAATATTTAAGGGGGGCTCCCATACAACAAACGTGTTTTTTTCGGTGTTTTTGCCTTGTGGTACGGAACAGTCCGACTCGCACTTGGCCAGTTTTTATGTCTACTACGTACCTGATAATAAGCAGATAATAACTAATCGCTATAAAAAGAAAGGTTTATTAACCTGCCAGACATTATAATGTTTTATGTTTATTTAGTTTCTAAGACGACGTTTTTTATTTGAGTAGATAAGGAACTGCAGTGCGATTCTGTAACCATCTCACCGTGAAAACTTAGGTGAAGTGAGCGTGGAGTGAGCTGTCAATAATGTCAATTCCTAGCAAAAACAAACTCACATCACCTAAGTTTTCACGGTGAGTTTTTTACAGAATCGACCGGCTGATAGGTTTATTTTATGATTCTTCACGGAATTATTTTTATGGTGACCGATTTAATGAATAGGGTAAATACCGATAGTTAGTTGACTTTGAGCAATGAGATATTGTCAAGAGCAGTGGTTGCCTAGGGTAACGGCCGCTACTAACGAGTGTAGGTCGTGGGTTCGAACCCAGATAGGCACTTTACTTTGTGTAATTTATTTCAACACCACTGCTCTCAAAACGGTGAAGGAAAACATCGTAAAGAAACTGGCATATCCTAGGACCAAAAAATCTCAGACATGTGACATCTACCAACCCGCACTGGGCCCGCGTGGTGGATTACTGCCCATTCCCTCTCACAGAGAGGTGGCCTGTGTCTCAGCAGTGGGAACATTATAGGCTGATTATGTTATATATAATACGGATAGAACAGGATTCTAACAACCAAAAATGTAACTCTTTATAAACTGAGTATTATCTTTGTTCTTAACCCTTAGTCTGCCGGAACGTAGATCTACGCGAGACACAATGGCTTTTTAATTGTGTCTGTAATTACGGCACACAAGCGGTTAAAGAGAGTTATCTCACCTCAATTTCCAATCAATCTCTCCATCCAACTGGTCGGTCCTTATAAACACGGTGCCCATCGTCTCATTGGTCCTCAGCAGTATCATGTCAGCGGGCACCCTCTGTCCTTTATGTAACATCACGATGTCACCCACACGGAGCTCGGAGGACGCGACCTGTTCTGTAAGGAATGGGCGGTAGTCGGCTGCTGAAGAGTCCAGGAGTATACGCTCGTAGCGTTGACGATTTACTTCACGATCTCGGCTGGAAGAACGGAAAGAATTTCATAAATTCTATATTCAAATCCTCGTTTCCTATTTGATTTTATTTCCACTTTTTTTTTCTTTTTTTTATTGAAACGTGTTTGCTCTTACTCTAGTCTAGGTCAGAAGTGACAGAGACAAAGTCAACGATGGAGTGAGCTTACCACTTAAATAAATTACAACTATAAGCTAGTGAAAATTAAGTTAATTTCAGAATAACCACTACTACTGATAAAGTCATAATTTTTTTGAAGTTGTAGCGCAAACTGAACTTTATGGGTGTGTGTTTTACCAAAAACACATATTTGTTTAAATGTTTGGAAACTGAATTGCGAAAAAATAGGGTTGACATTTCTGTTTTGTTTTTGTTTTTAAGACACGTATGTCTAGAGAAAGCTAGGCTATGTGGATGTTTACAGTAAAAGACCACACTATATCCTCAAAATACTAAAAGCGGGGAGATCTGGAATCTCCAGTGGAACGGGGAAAACTCGTTTTCCTAGACAGATACTATTATTATTTATAATTATTATTTTCGTGTTCAGAAAAAGATGCTTCCCCGTCATGAACACAAATAAGAGTTTTTTTCAGATCACATAATAGTTCGTATTAGTCACTAAAGCAAGGCTGTGGGGATTCAACATTTAGCACTTTCCGTGATAATACATCGAGATTACAAAAACTCTTAACAGCCATTTGCATAAATTAAGCGAATTGTTCACTCAATTAACGAATTGAATATTAAACGAGACACCTTTTTTATACACATTGACATTAATGAATTTTATATGTTGAGCTCCTAACTTTTGAGTTGAGCTGCACGATTACTAACAAATTCGTGCACTGACTGGACAGATCCACTCAATCTGTGTGGTTCTTTCTTCAAAAGACCATTTCAGACATCAATCTACCTACATGGCTTCACTCTCAGTTTGTTTTGGCCTTTCTTCTCAGAGTAGTCAGACAAGAAAAGCCGATCTCATATAGTTTATAAAATATGATTGACGGGTAAAAGTGTTTGTGCAAACCTACTTACACAGAAATAAAATCATTTATCACCAATCCCCATATTGTGAGGCTGTAAATAGAGCCTTTGTCTCGCATAATAATGAACAGGTAAGTCCTCTGTTTGATACGTAGATAGTGGATCTCCGGAAATTAACACAAACAACAAATGAAATTGAACATTCCATGATACTGATAATATTCAGTCAATAAACATCTGACATCACACAATCCGC
Source organism: Mesoligia furuncula (assembly GCA_916614155.1). Lineage (NCBI taxonomy): Eukaryota > Metazoa > Arthropoda > Insecta > Lepidoptera > Noctuidae > Mesoligia > Mesoligia furuncula. Next base: position 25,900,759 of record OU744793.1, read on the forward strand.
GTGTTTGTGATTCGCGGCAAGGATATTGAATTTCATGGAGCAGCTTACATGTTGTCTGTCTAATTAGATTTAATCTGACATTGGGAAAACCCATTACCTACTGATTTTACTAATGTAACCGAGTAATTGACTCTACGACTAATGATATAATTGTAGGTTCGGCGTACCAAGAGCAGTCTGCTATGAGCTGTTATCGTATAGCACGACACGATAATTCTTCTCCTTTTGTGTCTTTACGAGAATATTAGTTATAAAGTTATGTAGGTAAGTCAGCAAGAAGGTATCACTGTCCAAGATGCGACGGACAAACGCTCAGTACCAAGTAGTCATGAAACTCTTAGTCAAAGCATTTATTTTAATTCAACCATTTACAGATGCCCGGGCCTGCGGACGGAGAGTAATGGGCAGCTCACCGTCCGATCAGGACCAGGCCGAGAGAGAGATGTCAGCATCAGCGAAGAGGTCCGTTTGGGCCGAAGCCTGCCGGGTCAGCGGGATTGTCTGAAAGGGTTACCGCTGCCCCGGAACATAAAGGGCTAAGAAAGGAGCACGGTGGGTATTGGTCAGTAAGAGTCTGACACTCCCTTCCGATCTGCACAGAGCGGGAGGGGTCATTTGATGATTTCAATACCAAAAAAAAAAAAAAACTAAAAGCCAGAAAGATAAAACTAGATGCCCATTCCAAAGCTTAGTCTTAGTTCTTAGCCTATGAAGAGCGGGCAAGAAACTCCATGGACACTTTTTATAAATTATATTGTTACAAAATATTAGTTAAGTACATAATTAATTTGCATATTTATAATTGAATGATGATGATGATAATAGAATTATGTAAAAAGACGTATGAAGACACTATAGAGGGAAAATACTGAAAAATAAAGAATGATTTTCACTTACCGATATCTTCTAAAATCATCAACAGCCTCCCTGAACAGCGTCACAGCGAGTACAAAGCACAGTGGTCCCCAATACGTGTAGAGATACCCGATGCGAATGCTTGGGATGAACTGACTGACGGCCATCACCAAGAAGTACAGGTTCAGGAAGAAACGGAACTGCTCGAACAGTACCAGCGGTAGGAATGTGAGGATGTTGTATTTCTGGAAGTAAAATTGACAGTCAACTTATCGATCAACCCGCACTGGGTTCGCGTGGTGGATGACGGGCCACTCTCAAAGTCAGGAGGCCTGTGTCCCAGCAGGTACATTATGGCTGATTATGCATATTGATAATAGAAATAATGATAATTCAGTAGCATGACATTAAGTGGTAAGGTAAATTGAAAAGGGGTGACCGCCACCTGCGTCTGCGACACGGTGGAGTTTACAGCCAGTGACGTAACTTGTCTGTGTGGTGCCGGACTTAAAGAATTGCACCACCCCTTACTTCCCGTGGGTGTCGTAAAAGGCGACTAAGGGTCTTACCGGAGAATGGGCAGCAGCGTTCTCTATTTATTCCACCATCATACCATACTGCGATCGCCAACCCGCCTGCCAAGCGTGGCGATTATGGCAAACCCCCCCCCCCCAAATTTGGGGGAGGCCTATGTCCAGCAGTGGACGTCTATCGGCTGAAACGACGACGTAACTATAGGGTGGCATTGGGGCAAAATGCCACGGGCCCCCAGCCTGAGGGGGCCCCCGCCTTGAGAGGGAGCATGAGCACAGGAGGATCCTAACATAAGGACAGAAGCAGTCAGGTGTTAAATTTTGTAGGAGTAAATATGAAAGGGTTATAATGGAACATAGTTTTGGTTTACGTCCAGTGTTCTCCATAGCCCAGTTGGTATTAGGACGATGGAAACATGTGATTTTCCCCATAGACCAATTGGTCAAATTTCAATTGGTCCATGGAGCACCGACGGAAATGTACGCGGAAGAAGTTGAGGTAGAAGAGCTAATAGTTATAGTATTATAGTAGTAATAGTAGTTTTTTTTTTATTAGCTCTAATAAAAAAAAACTATAACGTTGGTTGAGCTTCTTTACATTGAGGGTGGGCCCTATCCCTTGAATTTGCCACGGGCCCCAAACGGTTACGCCACTGGTTTGCACATTATGCGATTTTCGGTCCACAATTTCATAGTCTTTTAAAGGACGATGCTGCTTATTGGCATATATTCGTTTATAGAAATTATACATGCGATACATAGCAATACATAGGTCCCCCTTGTAAGAGCAAGGTAACTAATTAAAATAAACTATTTTTTGGGCTTAGTAGACACTGACCTACAGTCTTATTATCACAAAACGAGTTCTAACTTTAGACTTAGCCTAAACCTTTGAGCCTATTACTGTATTTTGAACTTTATTCCGACAAACGTAAAGTACTCGGTTCAACGTTAGTTTTTGTAATAAGAACTTTACGTTTGTCGGAATAAAGTTCAAAATACAGTAACTGGCTAGAAGGTTTAGGCTAGGTGTAAAGTTAGAACTTGTTTACTACTGGCTCTAGTTCGAAATTTAAAAATTAATCGATGGTTTTAACCTGGGTTTTAAACCTTGTTTTGTAGCAAGGCCGTTAGTAGTTAGTGAAAGATTCATCGACAAGGTTCAAGATCGGAAACCGAGCGATAAGATTATTTTTTTTTTTTTTTTTTTATTTATCATTTATACAAAAGAATACAGGATTATTCATATTAAATAGCAACCAAAAACCACTAAGGTTTAAACTTGTGCTATCATGAGTCTATCTCAATATCGAACAAATTATACAGTGAAGTATTTTCTATGTACCTATGCATTATAGTCGATACAATTAATAATATCTTTAGGTCTTTAGATTTGTAGTTACACTCATTCCTACATAACACTTAAATAATATTGCTTAAGTTTACATTTTATATTTTTCTGTGTGATACTGTTGTTTATTTCTGAGGGTAGACTATTAATAAGTCTCGGTATAATACATATAACCGGTAGTTCGTTCGCCATACGTATTGTTAGCGCGCGGTGTTCGTAGCCTATGCTCAGAAACAGCCCGAGTGCATACAGGGTGTTCGATTTTGTTTCTTAAAGATATATTGAAAAATTGTTCTTTTAATAACAAAAATTTTATTTTTATATGAACTGGTAAGACATTACAGTGTTTAAAGAGGCCATTTATATTGTCATAAAATTGATTTCTAATTTTAGGAGATACTATTGTTATTTGTAAGTCATGCTTACAAACACAAGAATACACAATGATAGGAATACATCGTAACAACAATGACGCGCGCTTGTGATTGGCTAACGACAGAATACAATGGGCGGTCATTGTTGCAAGGGCGATACGGGCAAGCGTTGGCGAATTACTTCTTGTTACAAAATGAGGAGAGTTAGCACTAGATTACAATTTTAAGATCTGTCTGAACACACAGAGAGCAGTGGTGGCCAAGTGGTAACAGCCGCGACTTACGAGTTGTAGGTCGTAGGTTCGAACCCAGACAGGCGCTTTACTTTGAGTAAATTATTTCATCACCACTGCTCTCAAAACGGTGAAGGAAATCATCGTGAGGAAACCGGCATGTCCTAGAACCAAAAATTCGAGGACATGTGACATCTGCCAGTCTGCACTGGACCCGCGTGGTGGATTACGGCCCACTCCCTCTCACCGAGAGGAGGCCTGTGTCCCAGCAGTGGGAATATTATAGGCTGATTATGGTTATGGTATGCTGAACATTAGGGTGTTACTACTAATGAAAAGGTATAAAAATGTAGAAGATTGCGGGCCCGAATTGGATCGGTCCAAACTGGAAGGATGCGAGAGCTCGCGATATATTTAGATATCGATACCCATCACATGTGCGGAGTTTCGCTAGCTAATTTAATTTGACCCTGTATATGACAACTATGACAAGAAAAATGTGGGGCAATAGATCGATATGAAAGTTTTTGGAGGGGGATTTCCCCGTAACTGTCGCATTTAAGTAAGCATTCCGATAGATGCTGAGTCTGTGTGGTTCAAGAAACTAATGGAAGAATTCTTCCCCGTTCAGATGTCATAAAAGGCGAAATAGGGAGTAAGAGAGGAGCAGAAACGTCCTCCTACCAGATAATATGAACAAATTGTGATCACTAATAAAATTTATTGTCCATTTCGCCTTGACCACAAATTGCATTGGTCATTTGGAGTGTCTGCGTCTGTCTAGTAGTGATGTAATATTGTAAGAGTTTTTATCGAAAAATATTGTATCGAGCTTAGCTACGAGTATATCGTCAGTTCACCGTGTTATATTGGAGGAATCAGTGGCATAACTATAGGGTGGCAGTAGGGCAAAATGCCACGGGCCCCCAGCCATAGGAGGCTCCGGCCAGAGAGGGCCACGAGCACAGGAGGACTAACATAAGTTTATAAATGCAATTTTTTTTTAAATGTGCAACAATCCTTTGTTGCACATTAAAAAAAAAATTGCATTTTTTAAAAGGTACAAAATGTTCGAAATCTGAATGGATGTCCTCATCCATTCAGATTTCGAACATTTTGTACCTTTTTCCCAGTGTTTGTCTAATTTTTTGGTCAGGACCTCATGCTCAGCAGTAGCGCTTGCGACCACTAGACCCACGAAGCAGTCAGGTGTTAAATGTTGTAGGTGAAAATATGAAGTCTACGCGGAAGAAGTCGCGGAAAAGGGTGCTAGTAAAAAAAAACTATAACGTTGGTTGAGCTTCTTCACACTAAGGGAGGGCCCCATCCCTTGAATTTGCCACGGGCCCCAAACGGTATAGTACTACTGGGAGGAATGATGTCTGTGTGTTAAGGCAGCGGCGGTAAAAAGATTAAAAGAATATGCTTAGATGGTTTGGTCATGTTGAGAGGATGTGAGTGAAATGTGACGGCGGGAAGGACATAATATAGTGACCTTATAAATGTAATGTTCTTTAGATGATGATGTAGTGTTCGCAACCGCGGCGTGCGTATATGACAAGACCAGATATATGAACGTAAACTAAACAAAAGGAGTATACGTAAGGATTGTAGCAGATGGCGTTCTGTAGTCTGCCTAGCCTTTTGCCAACTATATTGGGTTCGGCTTCCAGTCTAATCGGAAGCAGCTGAATACCAGTATTTTACACGGATCGACTGCCTATCTAACCTCCACAACCCAGTTACTGGGCAAGACGATACCCCATGGTAAGACTGGTTGTCAGACTTTCGGGCTACGGACGACCCTTAACGACTGTCTAACATCCACGAATGTCAGCCGGGACCAACGGCTTAATGTGCTATCCGCGGCACGGAGGGGTCTTGGTATGTGAAGATGGTCACCTATCCACGGAGCAACCGCGGCAAGCGTAGCTTAACCTGATCGATCGACCTGTACGGCTGTTACTAATTAGCCACAGGCCCTGTGTTGGCTGTTTGTGTAGGTTTGTAAACGCACCCACAATACAGGAGAAATACCTAGTGGGGCAAAGTTTAAAAAAAAGTAATATTATTTCAAGTTAACCAAACATCAACTTTATTTTAATGGTTATTAAGTTGATTTCAAAGTGACTAGTACTATTGAAAAAGTTATAAAAATGTTTGAAGTTGTAGCATAACCTGAACTTTAGTGTGTAGGATTTAAAATTATTTTTGCAATAAACTCATATTTGTTTACATTTTTAGCAAATCGCGAACGCAGATTATGTATGTTGCTACTTGCTACCCGATTTCAACCGCATGTTCTAATTCCATCTATAGGAAGATATACCAGGAACGTTTGATATGTCACTATGTAGATTGGTACGAGTAATATTATGTTTTTATCTAATAGCACCTACATATTCGTATTGTTACCTATTTAATACATATGCCGCGCATTATAATTTGCGTGGGATGTTATAGTATGCCTGTTGACTCAACTGAGGAAAAGTAAATTTTTATGCCTATTTATGTAGACTTAGTTACCTACATTAATACAATGCGATTCAAATAAGAATAGGAACGTCAATGACCTCTATCTGTCAAATGTTGATTGAAAAGTACGGTTTGCAAAGAAAACTTATTTGCGTATCAATAACTTTTTTTTTTGTTTAACCGAGTCTTAGATAAAACAAAGTGAAAAAAATATCAAAAAATTTGTCATAATTAGTTTTTTTTTAATTATGCTACTTTCTTTCTTATTTTCATTGTTGACAACAATTCACCAGAAAGTAAAGAAGATGCCAGCCGCCATCTTGTCGTTGTTGGGTGTTACATGCTCTGTGGTTGTTGGTGTGCTTCTTCGTGAGACTGACTGCTTGTGGAGTATTACTGTTTCTTTCGTTAATTCTGTATGTTACGTGGTTGTTTCCTGTTAAATTTGTTATTGTTGTTATTTGTTGACGATGACCACTCAAACAGTGATGCAGATATAAGCGGAATTGAAAAAAAAAATGTTTTCGTAAATAATTAATGTTATTAAAAAAATATCTTGTTTTGCTCACCCTACCCAATTTATTCGATTTGACAGCTATGACGTCACAACATGGCGCTAAGTCGATCCTATTCTTATTTGAAACGCATTGTACTAGGAAATATCGCATAATTGCACTTTTTTCGATTTTCAACTCTCGCCGCTGAGCCGAGCGTTGAAAGTTGGACAGTGTATTTTAATTTAGGCATTAATTTAGGTGTCACCTCATGTTAGTTAAAATGGGCATTAGTCTGTTTACTGGTGACCTAATAGTATAGGAAAAATCCTCCTAGTAGTATAGGAAAAAGCTGTTTTTTTGTTCTCTTAGTTTTAATCTTAAATTTCTTTGTTTTAAAGGTCTATTTCTAATTCATAATCATGGTCAGCCTATAATTTTCCCACCGCTGCCTGGGACACAGGCCGTAATTCATAACGCGGGCCTCGTGCGGCTATTCCAAATTACTCTATAAAATTTTGTTTGCAGCACATTTTTACTTATTTACAAAATGAGTTTTTTGTCTGTCTTTTTAGGGTTCCGTACCCAAAGGGTAAAAACGGGACCCTATTACTAAGACTCCACTGTCCTTCTGTCTGTCTGTCTGTCACCAGGCTGTATCTCACCATTAAAATGTCTCAGTAATCCTAGACTCATCCTAGACTCACGAACCATGATAGCTAGACAGTTGACATTTTCACAGATGATGTATTTCTGTTGCCGCTATAACAACTAATACTAAAACAGAATATAATAAATATTTAAGGGGTCCCATACAACAAACGTGTTTTTCGGCGTTTTTGCCTTGTGATACGGAACCCTTCGTGTGCGAGTCCGACTCGCCTTGGCCAGTTTTTTTTGGTCCACTAGCTTGAATGTCTTCTCGCCGGAATGAAACATTTATTCAAGGAAATAAAAATGTTACAAGCGAGTGGTATCGGTGTAGCCAGTTAAATAATAAAATTACAACATTCAACATAACTTTTACTTTGTGACCTCCTTGTTAACATTCACTGGTCTGTGCAGCAGACTTTCTAACAGGAAGGTATTTCTTATTGCAGATTATAACAATCATAGTAACAGATGATGAACAGATAACTAAATGATTCAGTTAGTTTGGTTTTTTTATGGCAAAAAGATCCTTTTTCTAGAAAACGGATTTTCTTCAGGTTTGGCATCAGAAAAAAAAAACATTTTTTTTTTTCACAATAAATGTTTATAAATTAAAATGCTAATACGCAAACTATATCAGGTTTGGGTAATTAAACACACAAAACAAAAAAAAAACAAACTACTTTTAAAAATAAAACTGAAGTATCAATCAACTCAAATATAAAAATAATAAAAAAAAACATTTAATTTCATAAACATAAACCTTATTCATAAACCCGGATGTTACGGAACCCTCGGTGCGCGAGTCCGACTCGCTCTTGCCCGGTTTTTTTATTATTAATCTCTTGGTAAACAATGCTCTCAAAAAAAACCGGGCAAGAGCGAGTCGGACTCGCGCACCGAGGGTTCCGTAACATCCGGGTTTATGCATAAGGTTTATGTTTATGAAATTAAATGTTTATTTTTATTTTTGAGTTGATTGAATGAATGGTAAATTGCGGTTTACGATTTATGACGTATTAAAAAAAACTACTTACTAGATCTCGTTCAAACCAATTTTCGGTGGTAGTTTACATGGTACTGTACATCATATATTTTTTTTAGTTTTATCATTCTCTTATTTTAGAAGTTACAGGGGGGGGGACACACATTTTACCACTTTAGAAGTGTCTCTCGCGCAAACTATTCAGTTTAGAAAAAAATGATATTAGAAACCTCAATATCATTTTTGAAGACCTACCCATAGATACCCCACACGTATGGGTTTGATGAAAAAAAAAATTTTGAGTTTCGGTTCTAAGTATGGGGAACCCTAAACATTATTGTTTTTTTTCCATTTTTGTGTGAAAATCTTAATGCGGTTCACAGAATACATCTACTTACCAAGTTTCAACAGTATAGTTCTTATAGTTTCGGAGAAAAGTGGCTGTGACATACGGACGGACAGACATACAGACAGACAGACGGACAGACAGACAGACAGACAGACATGACGAATCTATAAGGGTTCCGTTTTTGCCATTTGGCTACGGAACCCTAATAAAAAGGTCATACTTAACTGGTTTTTTTTTTTTAATTTACCATGAATGGAGAAATCTAACAAAGGAGGTGTACACAGGATAATGAAAACAAAACTGCTCACTGTGATAACCAACCTCTATGTTGTAATGGCAATCATATCACTTGGTTTTAGTAGATTTTTATATTTTATTTATCCTTTTGATAGATTCTTATTTTGTAAATCTGAGGACTTTGTAGGCCTTGTAGGCTTTAGATCACATTTTGAGACATTTTTTATTTTATCAAGTACCTGGTACTTGTTGACAGGCCTATGCTGTCCTCCTATACCTACTGTTTTTTGAAAACATTGTAATAGCCAATTATTTGTAAAAAGAGTAACCATGGAGTTTCTTGCCGGTTCTTCTCCATTGGAAACAACCAATTGGAACCGTGCACCTAGCTTCTGACGTTTCATACTTTTGTATTACCCAGTAACTGGATTGTGGAGGTCAGATAGGCAGTCGCTCTATGTAAAATACTGGTACTCAGCTGCATCTGGTTAGACTGGAAGCCGACCCCAACATAGTTGGAATAAGGCTAGGCTGATGATATTATAATATTAATAACTAGCTGTACCTGCTACTTCATTCGGTCTTTATCTGATAAAGGGACACATTATTGTTTTCCTACTACTTCTTTTATATTAAGTTCTACTAATAGCATCAGCTATCTGCCAGTGAAAGTCCCATCAAACAGCCATTTCAGAGATTAGTCAGAACAACGAAACACAAAAATTTTAAAAATAGTTTTTTCTTGTACTTATATTATTATTATGAGCCTGTTATGTCCCACTGCAGGGCAAAGGCCTCCCTGCCATCTTTCCATTTTTTCCTGTCGCTTGCTATATCTGGCCAGTCCTTTAAATAGGCATCTAATTCGTCACGCCATCTTTTTCTGGGCCTACCGCGTCGCCGATTCCTGTTATTCGGGATCCAGTCAGTGGCTACTTTTGCCCAATTCCTGGTACTTATAACAAAATGTATATACTTTCATTTAATACAATTAGTAAAAAGCTGTTATTTTGACCACAGACACAAACAAATTTACTTACAAACAACAAATATATTTTTATTAGTTTAAATGACCTAAATTCTGAGTTTACTATAACAATAATAATCTTTTATCAAATTCTCATATGAATTTTAAAAATATCACATCTGTTTACATGCTCCTTGCAAGACTAAATGCATTAGGAATTATTTTTTGGTACTCAAACTTTGGTAAATAAACCATTTACAGACACTTTTGATTTGTCAAGAAGTTGTTCAGTCAGAAAATATGGAGCTAGTTGCCCATTCCAAAGCATAGCATGGAGAAGAACTTTAGTATTATAATAATGCAAATATTACTATCACTTTTACGTCATAAATCAGTCTAAAAATGTAAATAATTATAATAGCTAGTATTCACTAATAGGAAGTAATTAGAATAATGATCATGGTACTAGAATAATTTAAATGGGAATTATTAATTAGAATGAAAATGTATCTCCTTAGTGGGTATAAGTAACACTAATTATGGCCTAATTACAGTTAATTATATTGATAAACCTTACTGACATGTTAGGTTTTAATTCATTACTCACAAGGACACAAAATGCGTAGCTCATTATTGGATATTCGAGGCATCTATGGCGTGCTATGGTGTCGAACAGTTGAGAAATTGTCACTGACCTGATTACAGACATAGTTAGGCGGAAATTCTTCATCAGGCAGATGTCCCAGATATATAGCTCGAGAACTCAACTTCTTCTTGCGGAACCTCCAAAATTGTAACCTAGAAACAATCGATTATAACATAGGTAATGCATGCGTAATTATTACACCAAACAAAGAAATATTATTAAAAAAACGTTTACCTTGACCATAAGGATTTCTTTTTTGGTCTCGTCAGCAACGGTGTAGTCTCCATTTTTTCGACTCAATAATATGTATTACGTTGTTTTTAAACTGTTCACATGATATTAATCTTATATGAATAAATTTAACTGTTTTTATCAAATCACAATAAAAATAAACGCAGCTTGGACAAGTATACAAACACAAACCCTCGCAATGACAGCAAGGCGTAAACTGTCACTCATACATAAGTCAATGTCATGTATGCCATGCCCATAGATCACAGAGGTCGATAGAGATGACCCAAATCCAGAATTACGGTTTTTTTTAAGCCAGAATTGACTGACAATTCCGGATTATAATTCCAAAGTGGGCATTGTTTTATATGCCTAAAAATTGGATAAGGGATAACAAAAAATCAGAAAGGCATCTTTTTGATTTTTAGCTAGGTAATTATCTTCATTCAATTATAATTTATTGCCAAGTGGAAGAGAGTGGTCACATTTAGTAGGTAAATAAATATGGCCGTGTAGTAGTGTCAGGGCGTGTTTAGAGGCTTTAGCCAGAGTTTATGCAATAAATAACGTTGAATTGACATAAAAATTTATTTAGAAATAGTTCTAGTGTTCTATCAGTGTTTTTAAGTGAGAAATAATTAGTGTGTAAGTAATGACCAATTAGATCAATGACTTGGGATGGTGTACGGTGGTTGACATGTAGGGGGAGTCGGGGAGTTGGGGCTTCGCTGCGTCGTGGTCGGTTCTCTCTCTCATCTGCGCTTGTTAGAAAGTAAGACAAGATGTGTTTATAGTAATGTTTATTTGTACGTAGTTAGTAAAATTGCGGGCTCCCGTTAATTATTCCACGATTCTTGTCGTGTAGTACGAAGTTTCGTAATACACAGTATAAAATAATTCAGTTTGCGAAGGCTCTTATTAGATTGTGATGCGCCGCGACCGTCGGAGGCAGTGCGTCTGTTGTCTCTGTCGCGGCGGCCGGGCACACCTCCGTTGACCTATTTTCTGGTTATTGCATTCATCTAACTATTTATGTCTTGGGGTGTAAAGTGGGCCGCCGGTTTTGCATCGCGCTTGCAATAATTCCTTTTGGCCCTTGTCAGCCTCTGTCACAGCATGTGAACCTGAGTTAATTGGTCATAAATAATGTAGTTACTTAACAAAAGTGTAGAAAGTGATCTGACATTATCCTTTTAATTAATAAGTGTTATGCAAATCGCGAGTAATTGAGATGTTCTATGGTCACAGATATTGAACAAGAAGACAGTGTTTAGTGTTAAGTGCAGTGTAGTTAAGATGGCATGGTATGTGCCGGCCAGGGGTTTGGGTTTGACAGACGGGGACAAGACTGCAATATGATGGACTCGGACCTGCCACCTGGTAGTTGCAACTCTACCGGACATCTGTCCACAATTGGATACCATACATTGCCGGGTAAGTGACAAATCTTTAGCTTCTTTTTGGTGCTATGATGTGCTTATAGGACTCCCTTTTCCACACTTAGACTCTCATTCGGTCTGTTGTATGTGGGGATACTTTTTGGTCCTAATCATGATGTAGATTATAAGTTAAAGTTCTATGTTGACATTATTTTTTCTACTGTATTTATCATCAATTAGAATTAATTCTATTTTCTTCCTTGTGTAGGTACTTTAGGATGATTTTCCTTCCCATGTAATTACCTAACCATGTAATTTAGCAAATTATTTACCTTTAAAACATTAGAAGTACTTATCATTAGTTATTTTGTGTAGCATTATAAAAAAAATGGGACAAAAAAATCTGTTCTCAGTTATTTTATTACAATAAACACCAATTTCCTCTAAAACCTCATTCAGTAAACAATGACCATTTACAATATTAGTCCAACATATTATTAGCAACTAAAATTTTTCCAGTAGGCGCTCTTGTATGATAACAGAATGTAAACATGAAGACAGACATTTTTTACATTAACAGTTTACTTTTGATAAGACTGCTGATAAGACATTGGATCTCAAGTGGTGTGATTCTCTGTTCACTATGGTAATTTAATAAACATAGTGATAATTTTTTGTTATTAAAGACATAGATTTTATGTTAAAGGCAAGTATTGAATGAAATTATACAAAAAAAAAACAATATATTATGTATAAACAATTTATGTGGACGAATTTTTTGATGCCCTATGATTATTTTACTTATTTTTTCATACAAATGTACATATTATTATTTTAAATATTAGCATAGATTATGTAAATAAATCTTACATACATACAAATAAATATCATCCCGGCGAAAAAAAAAAAAAACAATAAAAATTAAAACTATATTAATTTAACTTCCTATTTTCTTATTATTTTGATAATAGGTCATAATTTTTTTTTTTCCAAGACCAAATGAGATAAACAATTTATATTTTATGTTATTTTTATTTTCTTCAAGATGACAGTTTTAATCTCTCTACTTTGGGCAAGATGGGTCATAAATTATGTGCTCACAGATAGAGATAAAGCTTGAAGACATGCTTTATCTTTATTGGACCATTTCATAACTTTTGGAAGAACACACTTCCAAAATAACATAAGTAGGTACCTACCTAACTTCCAAAATAATGTAATAAAATAACATAAGTTTTGTTTACAGAAATTGCCTAAAATTGCTAATGTTTAGGCATTTTCTGTAAACAAAACTTATGTACCTAATCCCGAATTTCTAATTAGATTCATGTTCACTAAAAAACTTTTCATCTCAAAAATTATAAAATTTTTATTATCACATGTAATCAAAAATTAATCAAACTATCTGCCTAATTGATAGGCTATAAATTATGATTGTAAAAGACATCAGTAAATGACATAACTTTTAATTTAAAATAATTAATCCATAACTGATATGATTATAATGGAAAATAATATAAGAATCATAATATATTATTATAACAGATCAAAACAATATTATGAAATAGATTGTGATTTAAGCAACATAAAATTTCTTTATAATATCAGACATAGTCACATTTATGTCACAATGTGTATAGTTTCAAGCCACAAAACTAAAATAAAAACTGTACATGATGAATGCACTTTATGTAGGTACTGACGTCTATTTTAGTAGTGATTGTTTTGCATCAATAAATGAGATAAATTTTAATTGAAATAAATAGCTCTTCATCTGATACTGGATATTTACACAGAGCCATATCATCATTCTCCTGCCCTTATCCCAACTATTTGGGATTGGCGCAACATGTCTTTTTTTCTATACTCCTGTTTTAGTTGTCATTTCAGTAGTCGCCCCGTTTCTAACAATATCGTCATTCACAGTCCATCCATTGTTTCTTTGGTCTTTCCCTACTCTTCTAGCCACTATAGCCACCGACAATCACACTCAAAACTTCCGTATCACATGCCCATACCATGACAACCGACACATCCATAAAATCACAAAAAAGTTTTTATTTAAAAAAAAGTTTTTATTTTTTTAGTTAACCTACTTACACCACAATTCGTTTAACACTACTTGCTATGTAAATATCAGTGACAGGAAGTCATTATAACATCATCAATATACCTAAAGTAAGTGGCAAAAATATGTATTATTGAAGCTAACTCAAAAACTACCCAAGCAAAGTTAATACAATTTTTATGGGACCACCCCTGAGGCATAACCCTACCTATCCATTAAAAATAATTTTTGAAATCGATTTACAATTGCCGGAGATCCCGTGTAACACACATACAACAAAAAAAAAACAGACGACTTGAGAACCTCTTCCTTTTTGAAGTTGGTTAAAATAAATGTGTCAAGACATAGTGCCATTCATCATTATCATCATTTCAGCCGAAAGACGTCCACTGCTGGACATAGGCCTCCCCCAAAGGGGGGGGGGGGGGGGTTTGCCATAATCGCCACGCTTGGCAGGCGGGTTGGCGATCGCAGTATAGTATGGTGGTGGAATGCTTAGAGAACGCTGCTGCCCATTCTCCGGTACGACCCTTAGTCGCCTTTTACGACACCCACGGGAAGTATGGGGTGGTGCTATTCTTTAAGTCCGGCACCATTACGACACCCACGGGAAGTATGGGGTGGTGCTATTCTTTAAGTCCGGCACCACACAGACATAGTGACATTCATGTCTTACAATGTATGAGTTTCGGGTATTTACCTACATAAAAAACCCACAAAAGTAATACCTATTACAGTGTATAATGATGAATGAACTTTACCTTTATGTACTGACGTCTATTCTAGTAGTGATTGTTTAATGACATCACCTAGGTACATAGATTAGTCAACTAAGTGCCAACTTCAAAGTTAACATGTATGTAATTAACTATAGTTTGCTATTTGAACTCATTGTGACAATAGTGGTTACTGCTGTTTTTTTACAAACAAAACAAAAACTGTTTAAAGTGTTTTTCATTATGTTGTTGTTGATTTCTTAGTATCAGATAAAGATGTTTTTAATGTCATAGAGCCTGTTTAGATAATTTTTAATTTATTATACTTATCTCTTGGAAATAAACTGTGGCAGAAATATTCTCAGCAGTGGCAATAGGTCAGTTTTACATTAATTTACATAATTAATAAAACATTCTTGTTTATTGCTTTTAAATTGAATGCAAACAACAATGATAAGCATCTTTATCAAGTTAAACTACTCTTTTATTGAGTGGCGATTAACACTGTAGATACTCAATGCTGTTTCTACCGCGATACATGGGTGCTAAAATAATAAGTTGTATTAAATTACCAGTACAATGTAGGTGTACTAAAGGTACACTTTTGTCCAACCCTTCAGGGAACATAGATAGGCCTGATCGCGCGCGATGTCAAGTGCGTTATGTCATGTTATGTTGTGTAAATGGCCAGATTTTAAAAATAAATTTGAACCTTTACAACCCAATACGAAAACCTTTTCTAAATACGAGCTTTACTACCCTTTTACTGAGTCTTTCGGCACCTTCAAATAAATGTGGAGTGAATTTCCGAGGCTAGGGTGGTGAAGTAGACTCGTTAGTCGTTAGGTTTTGAAACCAGGGCCGTCTTCGGTTCTGCATGAGCCGGCTCCCGGTTAGGATACAGCCCGGCCCCCGGATGCAGGTCCGGGCGTTCAGGTCGATCGCACTGACTAATCCCTCCTAACTTCACCTGCGCTGATAACTGCATGCAGTACCTTTGTTTCAGCGATCGAGAAATACGATTAGAATAATCTCTCTTTACCAATCTGTATGTTCTCGTATCGAAAACTTTGGAATGTGGTCAAAATTAGATTAAATCTAGCCTTCACTAAACCGAACAAACATCATATTAAATCTTATCCATTGAAGACACGTCACAAAACAACGAAAGATCAATCTTGTTCCTGAGATTGCGTAATAAATTCCATTTTAATTTAATCTAAAGATATATCAATGCATAAATAATGTCAATTTGCCAGCTCGTTGTTGTTGCATAAGATCAGCGTCATAAAATCGAGTATTTTATGGCAAATAAAATAGTATCACGGCCGATCTGAAGGCATGATTCGTGTTTTAGCGTAGCATTTATCGTTGAACGGTGTTGGCTTATCAACTAGGATGTTATGAATAAAATATACGTCGTCCTTAGGTAGTAAAGTTTCTAAAAACCCTGTTCTTGAAAGGCTGGTCAACACAAAATGTAAATAATAATACGATGTCAAATTTTAATCAAAGTACTTAAGTACAGCCCTTTTACAGTTATTTTAACTCTGACAGCAGCAACCCATCAGCAACCTTATTGTTAGGAGAATAAAGATCACTATTTCAACAGTGATGCAAAATGAGAGGTAAAATAAGTGTGAAAGGACTGTATCTGCTGCGGTGACTACCCAAACCACAGCCAAAACATGCCGTGGGATTTGACAATCTGAGAGATTTGACAAAACATTCAGAAAACGACGGTTAAGCCTGATTTGTAACATGGTGCGATTTAAATGTTTGCCGAATGTCAGATGACATTTGGGCTAAGAGAACCTCCGATAGGGTCCCACTAAACGCAGGACGCCATCGCGGCAGGTCTAGACAAAGATGGCGGGACGAGCTTGATTCCTACCGTAAGGACTGGTCGGACTGATTCGCAAAAGACAAAATTGTGTAGAAAAGGGAGTGGGCGGCTTTTGCCCTGTTGTGGGACAATACAGGCAATAGGCCGACCGCTTAACTGAGACGTTGCCTGAGGTAGCAGCGCGGTGCCGGAGGGGTGTGGTGACGTGATGCGAGAGCTCAGTGATTCGTCAACTTGTGACAACTATCACCCCTCCTGCACCGCGCAGCTACCTCAGGCAAGGTCTCAGTTAAGCGGTTGGCTGACAGTTAGATATAGATTTAAATGCCTTTGGCATACCATAAGTTGAAGCAACAATAAAAGTTGCACCGTCTAAACACTGTTAACAGTAATAGGCAAGAAACTTGCTTCGTGTAAATGGGGCTTTGTCCAGTGCTGGATTAAGACTACTTGATGCCCTAAGCAATCCACGCCTGTAGGCCCTCCTATCCACTAGTCGCCTCGTATTTTTCCAAAACATCGACGAGCGATTTGTAAAGATTGGCGCACATCTCTAGAGTGACTTTTGGGTCTTGTAATATCTTGCTGATAAACAGCCTTGCCATTCATGTGCTAGCAAATACTGCTGTCGGTGCTGTTTCTGCCTTATGGTGCCCCCCGAGACGTGATGCCCTAAGCAATTGTTTAATTTGCTTATGGGCTAATCCCGGCACTGGCTTTGTCTGGCAAACTCTCCTTAGATCAATAATCCCTATCTCACCTGAAGGGCAATTCTAGTAATTTTAAGAACTGTGAACGAGTTTGATGTCGTCTGTCAAAAATACGTCTAATTTCCCTACATTTTTGACATTGATTGTCGCTGAGATGAGATTGCGATAAGATTTTGAGCGTTTTTAATTATGGGAATTGACCTTCTGATGGTAAACGATGATGCGGCCGACGATAATGCACGCTCGCCTAGAAGGAACCTAATCGAGAATGAACACTCCCAGATTCTCGACTCTTTAAAACCTGTCCGAAGTTCCCAACTTCGCTCTCTCACTGTCGTAAATCCAAATCCTACGAAAGTCGATGAACCGTCCCATTTCCGGGCGAAGTTCACATCCCGTACAGTACCTAACTTAAATCATCTTGTTCGTCGTTTTAAACATGGTCCAGTGGCTTTCGATCGTTAACGTTGAATGCATTGTAAAAAGGAGTAAGGACACTTGGTACGTAGTGTGTGGTTCTGGTTAGGTGCTAGTGTGTTTATTTATTCAATAATTACAACAACAGCACATACATTTAATCCAGAATTTAGGTATTACACAAATTACATTGACAGCAGTGGTGGCCCAGTAGCAACGACTTGTCGTAGGTTCGAACCCAGACAGGCGCTTTACTTTGTGTAAATAATTTCATCACCACTGCTCTCAAAAACGGTGAAAGAAAACATCTTGAGGAAACCGGTATGTCCTAGAACAAAAAAATCGAAGATATGTGTCATCTACCAACCCGCACTGGGCCCGCGTGGTGGATTACGGCCCACTCCCTCTCACCGAGAGAAGGCCTGTGTCCCAATCCCAACAGTGGGAACATTATCGGCTGATTATTCTACGCAAATTATAAGCATACATTACGTTGCGTCTTGTACTGCCTTGTAGGTATTTGTCGAACATTTACAAAGGGCACTCAATAAATGCCACGTACTGTATGTAACTAACCTCTCCATTCGCGAAGATTGAATTTACAAAGTGACTTGAGTAACAATAAAATTCGTAACTGATCTATATGTTTATGTACTTAAACATTACGTGCTTGCTTGTCTAATTTACGCGTGTAATATAATTTTTGCGTCTACGTCTGTTAGCATAAATACGTTACTATAACATGTTTTTGCTAACTGTATGATTCCAAATCTTTCGTTGGTCACTTTGACGGAGCTAAGCAAAGTTTCTATCGAATTAAATATAGCAACAAACGGTTTTTTTAAAGCAAAGCAGTTGTTTTTTTTTTAAACTAGAAATTTCTTGTTCCCTCAACCATTTCTACATTTTTTGCTAAGCCTTCTTTCTTGCCTTTTTCTCTTTGCTCGACCCCTTAGGCGCGAATTACACGTCTCTGTGTAATTCGCTTCGCGCCTTAGAGTCCCAGCTTGATGATAAATAGCCTATAACCTTCCTCAAGAAATGAGCTATCAAATGCAAAAATATTTGCACAGCAGGCAGTTCCAGAGATCAGCGTGTTTATACGTGATACAACAAATGGTCTTGAATCTAAACGACCGATTTGAGTCTACATGCATCTGTCCTTTACGACCCTTTCGCTATAACGTCTTCTTTCCTTCTGTACTAATAACTGTTCTTCTCCAGGACGTATGCACCACTCCGCCAGCACACCGGCGGGGGTGGATGGCGCCGGTGGCGGCTCCCGTACGCCTCCCGCGACCCCCAAGAAGGGCGGCAAGATGCTCGCCGTCAGGGTCCAGATGCTGGACGAGTCCATATCCATGTTCCAGATACAGGTGAGTCGAGGATCTGATCTAGATGTAAGAGAAAGCAGCTTTTAACAAACTTAGCTTTAGGCTGGACCAACCAAGCTTGGAATTGACTCAAACAAGCGGAAAATGTCAGAAGGCATGCTCGTAATTTAAAACGTTCAAAATTTTGTCGCAGTCTCATGTCGGCGACAAACAAATGTCAAAAATGTAGGGAAATTAGGGATGTTTTAGACAGATTGAGACTGAGGACAGACTATGAACGGTTTTTAAAATTACGGAAATGCTTCTCAGTTCACGTAACCACCAACTTTTTCGACCATTCTAAACGGTATCATGGTAGACTTATTCGAAATTTGGTAACTTCGGTTATTTGGATTCCGTATTGAATTTATTAATGTTTAACGGAAATTATGGTTAAAACCAATGATATTCTAATAAACAGATATGTTATACACTTACAAAACAACAGAAAAAAGTGTTCCGCGCCGAGAGGCAGCACACATACACACTTTTTATTCATTTTACATTTCACTACAAGTAAAAAGGATAGAAAAAGGATAGCTTGATAAAACCAATAAGAAAAAAAGTGACAGCTAGATGTTGTCAATTGCGCGTGAATGTAAACAAACATTATTCGGGCTACCAATCACCGCACGTTGGCATCATAGACTAACAAATTAACTAGGCAGAAAGTACAAACCGCGTGTACAGAATTTGTAGTCGGGATTTGTGCCTATGTAACGAATAAACACTATTAAAGGTAGGTAGGTGAAAAATAAAACACGTTTTAAAAAGAAAGAAATACAATTGTAAAAATAATCATACACCTTCGAAAAGATTTAATTTTAATCTCAATGGTAGGTTTATTTTAACACTATCTGTGACATACTATGGTAACGATAAGCTATTAATATTTTCTTTTCCTACATATTATGACATGTTTAATTTATAATTAAATATATCAAACAAAATTATAAAGAAAAGTTATTAAAAGGGAAACTAGAACTCTGCTGTAAAGATGACTTTACTGCCTAATATTCGCATCTGTACTTTTATTCTATGTCCGGAGTGCTCGCATCCTTGTCGTTCTTACGACAAAAAATGTATTTTCCATCTCTTTCTTTTTCCTAACCTCCAAATATCAGAATATTAGGAAAATAATTGAAATATATTAATAAATCGAAGTATAATGTGTACTTTCGTATGGTATGAGATTCCTTGTGTTTTATTAACTTTGGTATCATAATTGGTACACTTTCTAAATACACAAAATGGCATTTTGGATGGTAATTACGTAGCTGCGCGCACCGTCCCACTCGTAGACGTGCGTGACACAGACTAAAGGCAATACGTCCCAATTAGGACGTTTTCTAGTCTTCACGATTTGCGCGCTCATAACATATCTGTTAACTAAAATATCATTGGTTAAAACATTTTTTAAGGCTATAGGCAAAGCAATTAACCGATCACAGCATACAGCCATAGAACGTTCTTATCAAGGTATTATTGAAACTCCCTAGACACTAATAGAACCTTTTAATCCGGTGTAGATTCTAAGTTCAATCTTATAGATATTGACATTTCAGCTCTCGTTATTATGTAGCAGGAAAATGGCTGTCCCTATTAATCCATACTAATATTATAAATTCGAAAGTAACTCTGTCTGTCTGTCTGTATGTTACCATTTCACGCCTAAACCACACAACGGATTTCGAGAAAATTTGATAGAGAAATAGATTGTATCCCGGGGAAGGACATAGGATAGTTTTTATCGACATACCTCGCGGGCTAAGCCGCGGGCGGAAGCTAGTTATTATTTAAATTAAAGTCGCTTTTCGTGTCTGAATGTGTGACTGCGTGGTTCTTCTAAACTATACATAGATTTTGATGCGGTTTTCAGTTTTTCACCATTTAGAGAATGTGTTCCGGAAGGTTTATAAGTAACTAGCTTATGCCCGCGACTTCGTCCGCGTAAAATCTTGACCCTCGACCTACCCTGTCGCATCGCGTCGCCATGTTTTCGGTTAGCGTTCTTTCTGACTATTTTTCTTTTTGCTCGACTCCTTAGGCTCTTAGCGTGATGTTAAATAGCCTATAGCCTGCCTCAAGAATTGGGCTATCAAACGCAAATAGATTTTTTAAAATCGGACTGGTAGTTCCAGAGATTAGCGCGTTCAAACAAACATACAAACTCTTCAGCTTTTATAAAGTGATATTTTGTGAAGTCGTAAAATCGTGCGAACCAGGTTCAGGTCGCTAGCCACATTATCACACTAATATTATAAAGGCGAAAGTTTGTTTGTGTGTTTATATGTTTGTTACTTAATCACGCTCAAACGGCTGGACCAATTTTGATAAAATTTTGTATGGAGGTAGCTTACACCCTGCATTAACATATAGGTGAAACCGCGTGGCGCAGCTAGTTCTTGAATAAAAGCTTCCTATCCTACGTTATTGGCTATGGTGGTATTTAATATTAATTTGCTCCATGTCAGAGCTTTTGAAAGCAAATATTATTGTACAGACGCCAGCAGCAGCACATCAACCTACTACAATCTCTCAATTTTTTTTAATAGAGTTTCAACTTTAACGCTAAAGCATAAGGTTCAAAAATGATTGGGAAAATTTTACAGTTTCCGGTAGGTTGATAGGCGAGGAAGGGGTTCGCCTTTACTAAAGCCGTACTGGAAACCCGAGCGGAAAATAGCTGCAAAATTAATATAGAGGAAACTATTATGTTACCTATCTAGAAAACATTTATCGATCTTTCTAGGTATCCTGAGATAAGTTCCTAAAGGAGTTTTGTACACGGGTTTCCTTGAAGTAGACAGTTGCAGTAGTTCACTTCCATAATTATATTCCTGATCGCCGGAATTTATGGTAATAGTATAAAGTTTTTGTGAAAAGTTCAAACTTCCACGAATTAATCGTTCGCTTGGCGATGCTTGTTAGAAATTCTGATGAAAAACTACAAACTATGAAACTACTGTCTCCATCTTCCTGGGATTCTTTTGTAGGTTGTTTTCATGTTTTCTTCGTCAAAGACCTTGTGTTTTGATTCACTGACTTAGGTAATATAAGCGAAAAGCGTTGTAATTTAAATTCTCTTAATACATAGTTTAAAAGCCTTGGATGGACTGTGTGAAAGAATATATATTATGTGGCTTAGAAGGGGTTGATTGCCGAGATGACGATTAATAGAGAAGTATGGAAGAAAATACGTGTTGCGCTGACCCCATAAATAACACTAATATTATAAAGGCGAAAGTTTGTGAGTGTGTGTGTGTTTATATGTTTGTTATTTCTTCGCGCTCAAACGGCTGGGCCAATATTAATAAAAAAATTTTTTTTATTTAAAATTTAAATTTCCCGGAATCGAAACTTATGCGGGTAAAACCGCGGGGCGCAGCTAGTAAAGAATAAATTGGTATAAGGGCAGGAATACGATGATTACCTCAAAACCCTTAAAATTTCGTAGAAAACGCACAACCCAAATATTTAAGCTCCCCAAAATACAGACACAGTATAACCTCTAAAAAATAAGGATATTATTGAATACCCTTACGGCCCAAAAATACGGGCAAAAATTAGACCTTTTTTATTCGCAGTTTTATTTTTAGATGACGAGATAGGCTGTTAAAACGTCCCGCTGGTAATGAAATTTTTATCAGCCGGCCTGTAGGTGATTAAGCGGAACTTCCTCTTGCCTTGGTAACTTGCCCCGGCGGCGGCGGCGATGAGGATGGGTTATTAATACTCCCTGAAGAGATGAATATTGAATGTGATATCAAAGCCAGCAGCGTCGTAACATGTAGGAAGATTAATCGTTTAGTGCTGCGGCTTATCTTGAGGATCTTAAACATACGCTGCGTTGAAAACTAAGTTCTGAATCGTCTTTCTTCAAGTTTGGACTGTAATTTACAAAGTTTAGATAGATTAAGATTTTTATGCGTTAACTGTTACGCGGACTGTTTATTGTTAAGTAAGAATAAGCACACAATATATGCTATTCTCGTAATAATCAAGCCGGAAACAAGACACAAATAATAAGAAAAACCCATTTTTGGCATGGCCATAAGCTTTGGACAGCGATATGCTTAATAAACATATAATTTTCATCAGGTTTCACATAAATTCACTCTTTAACCCGATATTGCGTCTCCATAAATCTTACGAAACAGTAGAAATTGACGTTCGATTTGACTGACAAAGTCGGAACGAACACCCAGTCCCGCCAGGGGCGAAACCGTTACTTCCGTCTTTCCATATAGCAGTCCGTTTACTTATACAGCCCTTCGATTTCGCCCCTCATCCCTTCTATGTACTAAAGGTTGGCTCCCTTGAGGGCCAGTTAAGTTGCACTTCGGGAATCGGAACAACTAGGTCAAATATCTATCATACTGTTAAACATATACTGTTAAGGAAAAGGCTGGGAAATCAACCAGCTGAAGTGTCGCCTTTTCAGGACAGTTCTACGCCATAAATGTCAAAGAGAAACGAATAACACTTTACAAAAAACATCAATTGCAACGCCTATTAGCAGCTCATTAGAATACTAACAATTCTATATTACTCCTAATGATGTCAAGCCATTAAATTACGTTCATGGAAGTCATTAGGCAAGCCATTAACGTATTGAATATATTTTCGTATGACTGAACGCGGCACAGCTAAAGCTGTAAATTCAGCTAATAAACAGAACATTTGGGTAATGAGCTGTGCGAAATTAGGATGCATGAAGCACCTAGCCGAAAATATGGAACATCAATTTATGGCTATGAGAAGGAGAAGTCCATAGAAACAGTAGATTGCGTGAAATATGATACGACTAGTAAGGGGGTGACTATACTGAGATCAGAGACATACTTACATTAACTCAAGCTTTCCCATAGGGTAGGCAGAAACTGCAGAACGCCACCTGAGATCACGGCTAATAGAAATGTATGGAGGAAGAAGAAATAGACCCCGTATAAATTGGGGCAGGAAGATGATGAAGTGTGCGCTGATCGCTGTGGTCAACGTTATGTCAGTAGCGCACCCCGCCGACAACGTGCCGCTCGTGTATTTGAGTACGGTGCTAAAATACACGTGCGACATGTTGTCGACAGCAGCCGCCGACGCGTTGACGGGTGCAGTTGCCTCTGCCGTTGATAAGTTGTACGGTATTATGTTACGCATATATTTGAACTAGCAGCGCCCCGCGGTTTCACCCGCATAAGTGTCGATCCTCTGGGAACATCGGGATAAAAACTATCCTATGTCCTTCCCCGAGATGCAATCTATCTCTCTGCCTTTTATCGAAATCCGTACAGACAGAGTTACTTTCGAATTTATAATATTAAGAATTTGAGATAATTTTCAAGTGTTGGAACAACAAACTGAATGTCAAACTTAAAACATTTCAAATTCCATTGCAACCAAAAAATTTTAGGACCTTTTTGTTACAAATGGTCGCTCAAATATCAACTTAGAATACAAATCACTGTAGCAGATAACTGGCTTCTGCCCGCGACTTCTTCCGCGTGAAATTTCTTGTCCTCCCGACTAACCCCGTCGCATCGCATAGCCTGCCCGCGCTATTCGTTTTAGCTTAGCGTCCTTTCTGCCTTTTTAGGGTTCCGTTGCCAAATGGCAAAAAACGGAACCCTTATAGATTCGTCATGTCTGTCTGTCTGTCTGTCTGTCTGTCTGTCTGTCTGTCTGTCCGTCCGTCTGTCTGTCTGTCCGTCCGTCCGTATGTCACAGCCGCTTTCCTCCGAAACTATAAGAACTATACTGTTGAAACTTGGTAAGTAGATGTATTCTGTGAACCGCATTAAGATTTTCACACAAAAATAGAACAAAAAACAATGAATTTTGGGGTTCCCCATACTTAGAACTGAAACTAAAAAATTTTTTTTTCGTCAAACCCATACGTGTGAGGTATCTATGGATAGGTCTTCAAAAATGATATTGAGGTTTCTAATATCATTTTTTTCTAAACTGAAGAGTTTGCGCGAGAGACACTTCCAAAGTCGTAAAATGTGTGCCCCCCCCCCCCCTGTAACTTCTAAAATAAGAGAATGATAAAACTAAAAAAAAATATGATGTACAATACCATGTAAACTTCCACCGAAAATTGGTTTGAACAAGATCTAGTTAGTAGTTTTTTTTTAATACGTCATAAATCGTAAACCGCAATTTACCTTTTATTCAACCAACTCAAATATAAAAAAATAAACATTTAATTTCATAAACATAAACCTTATGCATAAACCCGGATGTTACGGAACCCTCGGTGAGCGAGTCCGACTCGCTCTTGTCCGGTTTTTGTTTGCGCGGCTACGTAGAGCGTGATGTTATTTCTTTCTCAAGAATTGGGCTATAAATGCAAAAATATTTTTTCACATCCAACCGGTACGCGCATTCAAACAAACTCTTGGAGATATACAAGATTATGATAATACAAGATTATGAACACTGCTCTAGGTACCTAGTGGTTTCCTGATTATTCGTTCGCGTGCTCAGATGTGTTGGTGCATAATAAAGGTGCTTAGTGTAGGCTCCTGTTAATTTTTGTTGGCAACTATTTTGAATTTGAAATGAGTCTTCCGTGTATGGCGTAGCCTCTTTGCATAATGTAACCGCAACCCGCAAGCCTTGCTTTATTCCGTTATCTCCCAAAGGACATGCGACACAGAATTTATAGTTTGAAGTTATTTATGTTTGTTATTCTGTAGGTTGGATAGCCAAGTTAATGTTAGGTCGCTCTGAAGTTGTCCCAAAAATGACCAAAGACAAAGACAAATGACCAGAGACTCGTCGGATATATGGATAAATTTAGGATAAAAATCGTGATATGGATAAATTTAGGATAAATTTTCGTATGCCGCTTTTACGGCATACGAATATTTACAATATTAGGGACACATGGGTATAAAACTTATCTTATATAATATACTTCTTATACTCTAATAAACAATACCTACAAAACACTTATACTATGGACAACAACTCCCAATTATTTTCTTTTATCATGCCATATTTAAGGGGCTTACAGGAGCTAAACGTAAAAAACGCAAGTTTTAGAAACAATGAAGTTTAAGATCGACTCCAGTAAACAAAATCAGAAAAATATATGATATTCTTCAGGATATATGCTAGGTAGATAGTGTGTTGAAAATATAATACAACTAATTTGATACGATAGAAAAAAATCATGAAGATGCCTCTAAAAACTTTCTTTTTACAATAAAAACCATACTAATATACATACAATCATTGTGATTTTTTTGTCAAATTATTCTTCAAGCAACATACTAATGCACTACTTTTAATTTTCTAGTCTAAACAATAGATTTTTTAAATAGATAATTGCTTCATATTTTGCAATAAATTACCTGTGTTGTCTTGCACTTCTCTTTCTTTTCTATGCAGTCCGACAGTGACCGTGCTTTTAGGTCATGTAGTCGAAGAAGTTTCCTTAGTTCAAGTGTCTTACAATTAGCTAATCGGTTGTAGTAGGCGTAGCTGCTGACATTTATTTCATAAGCAAATTTTGATTTTTTTATTATTTATTTATCCTCCCGTTGGAACGCCATACAGCAGTTATACCAACGGAATAAAAAAATTACTTCATGAGCTGTAAAGACTACAATATAATGCGGTGATGAGCTGCTTTCCGCCCACCCTGTGCGCGGTGGACATCAAACGGGCGGCGATGGATCACGCATGCTTACGCATCGTCAAGACACTTCCCCATAGCTCCATCTATATTGCGCACATTCTTTACGATTTTTTGAGACTCAATGAATTTTTAGAGTAATATAAAAATATTAAAATTGTAAAAACGGATTTTTTATGTGACAGATTGTGACATTGACATTTATTGATATTGCTGAGCGCTCTTGTCGTTCTTTATCATCTTCGTGGGTGTCCTAACCAGCTTTCGATTTTAGCGTTCTGATTGTTTAAAGCAATAACTTGAAATTCTCGACCATTGTCTATGATTTGCAAGAGAACATTGTTGTCGAAGCAATTTAGTCGCAAAACTTAATGAGCGTGTCCATCATTAGAATCCAGTTGACATTTTGACGTGTTTATAATAAAATAACTTGAATATTCCAGTGTGACCGTAGGTAACTACGTTTATTTCCCGCAATCTGAGCAGGGCTGACATATATTGTCATGAGTAATTTGCCATAACAACATATGAAACAGCTATTCATCATGTATATTGGTCTCCCGACTGACAGATAACGAATGGCGCTGGTAAACTGACACAGGGTAAAAAAATCACAATAAAAATTTTAACCATTTTCTGCTTCGATTGTTGTGGTCGACTTCAAAATAAACAAATGGGTATAAGTTTATTTCAATCATTGTATAAAATGATTCACATATTATCTGAGAGGTTATAATTTCTTCTTACAAATGAAATAGACGTCTGTAGCCGAACTAGGCGAAAGCCTGTATTTCGTCTATCAGTGCCAAAACCCTCAAATAATAATAGCCATCAAGTAGAGATGTTAACATTTTGTAGGTTTAAAAAAAAGTAAATACTTAACATAAATAATTCCATAGTTTAATTTCTATTATCAATCCGCGTAGTTTATTTTCGTCATTAGTTCTCAAACGATTCCCAGGACTTTTTAATCGTCATCTCACCTTTTCTGCCCCCTTGCCTGCGTCATTTCCGAGCACTCATTGGCTGCCTATCTACCTGATGTAATTAATCCCTTAGTCATCTATTACGACACTTCCTATCCTCCTGACATTATCTCTTAATTGCCAATTATCAACACCCATGAGACGCTATGAGGTTTACTTATTTACGCGAAATATTAATTTCATGGTAAGCTTGGATGTTGGTTCAGTAAATAGATATTAATCAGTAAAAGGAAAAACCTTTTACTTATTCGGTAATAAATTTTGCTTCGACCATCGAATCCATACGCTCGACTAACTATTGGCTATTGATAAACGTAACAGATACCTCGACTTTCCTCTGTTCGACGTCTGATGCAGCAATTTTTGGCAGTCGGGAGCTCCCAGTGGGGACATTCGAGGGTTACGCAAGCTGGGATTACGCCTAGTCCAGGATGATATTTACTGAGGCATGCTTAATTCCCTGTGTATACGTATCCGAGTTGGGTTAAATCCTTCTACTCTATTATGATTATGAGTCAGGAGTTACGTTTGCGCGTTGAATGAACATAGAGGTAATAATAGGTAATTTGCACTAACAGTCAGGCAGGATGATAATAGCATCAGTGTTGCAATTTGGAAAATAATAGACACGCAAATTACGCGTTTAGAATGTAATATTTCTCATTATTTCGTAATATTAACACCACATAATTCCCGAAGCTGAGAGGAACCAACATTGTGGCCAATGACCGATGCATTACGACGAAATCCTGTACATTTACTGATACTGAATTCTCAGTACACGGATAGTTTTCAGAATTTGAATATTTCGACACCGGATAAACTGAAATAACTTTCCATTCGGAGGAAATTAATGAATTTCCGATGAATACTCCCGGATGTTTTAGTTAAAAAATAATATAGGAACACAAAAATACAATGTTTTTTTGTT
This sequence comes from Mesoligia furuncula, assembly GCA_916614155.1. Classification (NCBI taxonomy): domain Eukaryota; kingdom Metazoa; phylum Arthropoda; class Insecta; order Lepidoptera; family Noctuidae; genus Mesoligia; species Mesoligia furuncula. Next base: position 25,929,208 of record OU744793.1, read on the forward strand.
GGCCGGATGGTATTCCATATTTTGTATTGACTACATCAAGTTTGATAATTTTTTCATTGTATTTTTTGTCGGCTTTGAAGTTGATGAACTGATGATACATTTTGTATATTCTTACATTTTATTTATACAGATTACATCGCCTATTATTTCAATCGAACTTTGAACTTGAATTATACGATGAAACAATTAAAACCACATCAAGATCGGTTGTTTTTCTTGTTTTTTTTATAACGACACCCTATCTCCGAACCTTGCAGCTTGGATTCACAGAATTGAAGATCATTTACTATCTATATTTTTGTAATGTGTACAAATGCGGCGATGGAGAAAGTCTCATTGCAATCAGCCTATAATGTTCCCACTTCTGGAACACAGGCCTCCTCTATTCGAGAGGGATTGGGTAGTAATCTATCCCGCGAGCAAAGCGCGGCTGGATATCACATGTCTTCGAATTTTTGGTTCTAGGACATGCCGGTTTCCTCACGATGTTTTCCTTCGTAGTTTTGAGAGCAGTGGTGGTAAACGTCCTTTTTATTAGGGTTCCGTATAAAAACGGAACCCTATTACTAAGACTTCGCTGTCTGTCCGTCTGTCCGTCCGTCCGTCTGTCCGTCTGTCCGTCTGTCCGTCTGTCCGTCTGTCTGTCTGTCTGTCACCAGGCTGTATCTCAAGAACCGCGATAGCTAGACAGTTGAAATTTTCACAAATTATGTATTTCTGTTGCCGCTATAACAACAAATACTAAAAACAAAATAAAATTAATATTTAAGGGGGGCTCCCATACAACAAACGCGATTTTTTAGCCCTTTTTTGCTCGATATCAAAAATGGCAACACTTGAAATATTCACGAAATACTCAGTTGTATTTTAACTTTAATAATAAATAATAATAATAAAATAAATATTTAAGGGGGGCTCCCATACAACAAACATGTTTTTTTCGGCGTTTTTGCCTTGTGGTACGGAACCCTTCGTGTGCGAGTCCGACTCGCACTTGGCCAGTTTTTTTTTTTTAATTATCACGAAACAATACATCAAACCAGCTATTCATACGATTCAGTTCTGAAACAATGGAGGCGGACGCGACCCGATGCCATTTTTCAATTATCTAGCGTAGGCCACTCCAACTTTGCCTCGGGCCAGTCGATCGTTATTCCGCCACTCTCCAAACTTTGACGACTCTTATCCTGCTTGCATTTTTAGAGGCGTTGGAAAATGTGGCTGCCTGTGACGTAACTTCTCTTGAATTAACTATATTGGAAAGGTGAGTATAGACTAGAGCATTTACTTTTAAAAGGACATTGAGCATTCGCCGTTTTTACCCGACTGCGTCAGAAGGAGGGTTATGTTTTTCGAGTGTATGTATGTATGTATGTCATGTATATTTCTTTGGCACGCTCTGTAGCCTAAACGGCTTGATCGATTTCAGCTTGAAAGGTGCCGTTAGATTCGTCTTAATTGTGAGAGTGACACTGGGTATATCAAAATTGAAAAAAAATTAAAATGGCCGATTTTTGGCGCAATGTCTTCAAAAAAAATTTTTTTTTCTCGAAACCTATCGAGTGGAGGTATCAAAATAAAGGGTTTTAAAAGGTAATTACAAAAATAAGTATAATAAGATTAATAAGTTATATGGTTAAAAGTAATTCGAAGTGACAAATCGTAAAAAACACGTACCAAGAACTAAATCGTTTGCGAAATCTTTCACATTTGTAAACTAAAAAGCTGGAAATAAAAAAAATAATTTAAAAAATAAAAAAACCCGACTGCGCAACTGAAAAGTTACAAACAAGCCCATTTTAAATTAAATAAAAGTTGGAAGCAGGCGGGCCCCATACCATTTCTATTATATTTTCAAATTCAAATGGGTCCCGCCTGCTTCCAACTTTTATTTAATTTAAAATGGGCTTGTTTGTAGCTTTTCAGTTGCGCAGTCGGGTTTTTTTATTTTTTATATATTTTTTTTTATTAAATTGTATTGAACCGCACTTCGAACACGACACTCGATGTTTTGTTACAACCTGATTTTAAAAACCAAAGAGCGTATTGGTGTAACATTTTATCTAGCAAAGGCACAAGCTGTACTGTAGGTCCGACATTTCAACACTGGACGCAAGGTAGAAATAAATGTTACAGGTAAATGCTCACTCGCTGTGAGCATTACGTCGAAGGCAGCGGCGAGCATTCGCAGAAACGTTTCATTACAAGGAAATGCTCGAGAAAATGCTCTAGTGTATACCCACCTAAAGATTTTTCAGTTATTGTAAAAATATCCTTTCTGCAGTACCATTACAGAAGAAGCTTATGTTGTACCCATATATTTCAGATTGACTGTCAAATCTTGGCTGCAGAAAGTTTATTCGCCGAGGAACTTGCTTTGTAAATGTTTGTGTGCATCTCTTAGTCAATGTCGATTACGAAACATTATGTTTTTCAATTTATTTTGTAAGAAATGCAAGCTATCTAGTTTTTTCTCAAGATATCTCACGAGACATAATTTAAAAGAGTACAAAGTTTATTCACCTATAAAGTTGAATGTACTTTATTTATTTAAAGTCTCCAAGCCCAGCAGACTGAGAAAAAACTATTTTGGTAGAGACTGCACTTTGATAAAATGGATCGCATACGAACGGGTGATTAGCCCTTCAAGGGGCCGTTATTGATTTGTGCCATCTGATACTCTGCGAATTTGGGTTTGAGAGGTCAGGTCGAGACTAATTATAACGATAATAATGTGAAGCTTTCAATGAATTTGTAAGACGAGGTCAAAATATGAACTTGCAGCAAAAAAAAAAAGATGAAAGAGCTGTTACCTAATTATCTCCACACTTGCAATGGTCCCTTTTCAACCCAAGATCTCTCCATGTCTCTAGAGAGCCAGTCCTCAAGATTAACTAGGCTTACGTTGAGTCCAACATTCGTTTTGCTTTCTTGGAATTTACTAAAAGATACTTCTAAGTATATCCTTGTCGAAATTCAATACTTGATTAAACATATTTTTTCCATTATCGTTCAAATCTTGACGTTAGTTAATTGGATGAAGGCTGTGATTGAAAATCGCTTGCTGGGAACGTCTCTAATCCGCTTTAAATTTCGCATTTCCTTTCCAATCAGATTAGACTTAATGCATGATTGCGTTTCAGCTAATTCAATTAACGTTTGCAAACCCAATTAGTCATTATTTCTTGCATCATAACACGAAGTCCATTAGTAACTGACAATTATATCGTGTAGTCACGAAATGGCTATCAATACTGTTCCGCTTTTTACACTTGTTTCAGCAATAACCATTAGGTATTAGGCTTTGGAGTTTCTTTTCTGTCAGTTTGTTGCATTTAAATTTTTCGTCGTCTGGTCTACGAGTATCTTTGCCGCCTTCTGCAGGTTATCGAGACTCTAATTAAGTTCTTCTGTTTTGAAATTATCTAACGCTCTCTGTGTTTGCGACTTCGTTTGCATGGATGTCGGAAAACAATGAGTGTCTTTTCCTAAAATGAACCTACCTGGCCCAGGCCTCTTTATACTATACTAGGCTATCTGCCAGTGAAAGTCCCGTCAAAATTGTTCGGCCGTTTCGGAGATTAGCCGAACATCATTCATCATCATCATTTCAGCCGAAAGACGTCCACTGCTGGACATAGGCCTCCCCCAAGAGGGGGGGGTTTGCCATAATCGCCACGCTTGGCAGGCGGGTTGGCGATCGCAGTATAGTATGGTGGTGGAATGCATAGAGAACGCTGCTGCCCATTCTCCGGTACGACCCTTAGTCGCCTTTTACGACACCCACGGGAAGTATGGGGTGGTGCAATTCTTTAAGTCAGACACCACACAGACACAGATTAGCCGAACGAACAGACATAAATATACCGTATATACTTTCATTTGATTTAGAAAAAGCTGTTATTTTGACATAACAAACAGACACTTAATTTTATTTATTTGTATAGAATAGATGTTTAATCTGGGTAGGATTAGCCTTCATAACTTGCCTACTATTACATGGGAATTTATACCATTATCAGCAAACTGTATAGTACGACATAAGCACATTAATTGCCATGAATGCCGAGCTGATCTAACATCACTTTCAGATGCAAAACAAACCTCTCCTAATGACAGCACAATAATTAACGAGACTACATTAATGATGCCACGTTTCTAAAGGTCACAGTTTAAATAGTTGGAAAGTCGCTAAACGATCGGAAAAGGGCTAATTACCCGTCAGGTCAGTAAACATCACCCTCGGTGGCCTGTCACACTGCGTTAGATTAGCATTCACAATACATTAGGCGCGGTCTATCTAATTCTGCGCGCTGTCAGTCATTCCATAGACTTGTGGTGCGAAACGGGCAAAGCCTATGTCCTAAACTGCCTTATGTTGTTAGGGATATGTCATTCATGGTTGGTGGGTTTAGTATGCACTTCCGACTGTTTATCGTTGGACGATCCTGGGAATATTTTTAATAAGTAGCTCCGTCAATATCAATGGTGATGTAACTTTTTATGCGTTAGGAAGTTACATCCTATGACATTCCCTGGTTTGTCTTTGTAACACCTGGCTGTTTCGAGTGGTGGGGACTCAGGGCCAGGGCATATCTCTTGGCATCAGCATCCTATGGTCAAGTTCTAATTGATGTCGAGGGCAGCTACAACAGGGTTTAGGGGATAACTTTTGAAGGTTTTGTTGAACAACGATGGATTAATGATTAGTTCTGTTATATTTAAGGCATTGCTGCATTGTGTTGAGTTTTTTTTTTGTTGTAGTTGTGCTTTACCAGCAGAGCAATAGATGACAATAGGTCATTAAGATTTAGCTACCTACATACATAGATAGGTAGATAGCACACTCTTTATTATGTTCGCCATATTAATTACAGATATAATTAAAAGATACATAAAAAGCAGCATGACTATCAAATTGTACTTAACTGAATTGGACAAATATCATTATCCTTTTTATCCATTTGTACGTCGAAACTCTAATAGTTGCTAATTTGAAATTCTATGGGAATTGAAAGTAGAGTTCGTTTATTTTTATCCATTCAAAGTGATACTAAAACCATTGTAAGAATTAAACCTAAGCCCTCCATTTATGCTTTTTCACACACAAATCCAAGTTTCATTCAAGAATTTGCACTTGCAAGCAAGTTAAATTGACATAAATGCGAGTAGAATTTACGCAGCACTTCGATACGACATTCACTGGCTAGGATAATGGTTTAACGACGCTTTCATTGTCACATGACATCCTTTGTGCGTCAGTAAACGCTGCTAGCCTGTCCAGACTAACGTATGACCGTACTTATTGTTTGTTAGTGTATGTCGGTGCACTGGTGGCACACATTCTCATTTGTAGAGAAGGATTTGGGGATGATGATGCACTAATTATTGTAAGGCCATCCATGTTCAGTGGTGGCCCAGTCCTATCGGCCGCGATTTACGAGTTGAAGGTCGTAGATTCGCTGCTCTCAAAACGGTGAAGGAAAACATCGTGAGGAACAAGTCCTAGAACCAAAAATTTTCAGACATGTGACGTGACATCTACCAACCCGCATTGGGCCCGCGTAGTGGATTATGGCCGATTTCGTCTCACAGAGAGGAGGCCTGTATCCCAGCAGTGGGAACATTATGGGCTGATTATGCATCCATGTTATTATACTCTGTTCGTTTTATGTTGATTGGAGTGACATGCTATGCCAAAGGATAAAAACTTTCGTGTTAAGAGTCGGTGCGTCCAGAAAGCTATGCTGGATTCCCTTTCCGAAAAGTCAACCTTGGCTTGACAGATTACGCGGATGCAAGTTCCCCAGCGAAGTTTTAGCTTATCTATCACCTTACTTAACGAACTGGTCATTCAATATGATTAACATATTATCCTGACGCGTAGTTTTCTCGTAGTTTAAGTATCTTTTGACCGCTGAAACCTCATAGTGTGGTAAAAACTAGTATGTCTAGCTAGAGATACTTGTTATTAGGCAACCACAAGAGAATATTCCTTCATCTGCTAGATTATAATATTTAGATGAGCGGTTTATTGTGCCACAGGACAACGACCCTTACAGACCGCTTAGCTATGAAAGTCTCGGGGTGGCCTATAAAATTTGTGATATGAGTATGCACAAGGCTTATTGCGAAATAAGCGAATTGCGGCAACAATGGCAACACTCGAGTGATTTTAATCGCCCAGAAAATTCTGGCTTATTGCCATCACGAGGCGTGGCAACGCATTTTAAACAGTTATCGCGTTTTGCCGGATTTGGAAGGCTATATTTTTTAACTTAGTGTTCATAAGCATTAAGCGCTTTGCCGGAGGGTTACTATAGCTTTGTTTGAAAGGATTGGCATACTTGCTGAAGTTTGTTCGACCAATTTGCTAAGTGTTAACAATCGCTCGTATTAAGGCTACTACAAACAGGCGCGACACGCGATATAATCGCGCGCGACAAAGGCACCGCTCGTTGCGCAACGAGCGGTGTCTTTTTGTCGCACGATTTTTCCGCGTGTTGCGCCTGTTTGAAGGAGCCTTTAATAACTTTTTAAATAATAATTTGCATGGATTTAAAGTGCCTTCATGCAGTTGGACCTTTTGCCGACATTTTGAAAAAAAAAGAGGCTCCATATAAAAATCTTCAGTCCACTTTCCACCTCTGCAGAAGATAGACGAGACAAAATGATCCCAAAATATCGCCCAGTCCAAACCCTAGTATCTTTACTGCTCAGTAAGTACTGTTTACAACTACAACGCCCGAAATATTAGCATGGCAGTGCCATTCGAAGCTAGGCTCGCTTCAGCAGGATATTTATAAGGGACGCTAACACCCGAACGATTCCGCCCTCTAATTTATGTTAGCACTAAGGAATAAGGACCCGTCCGATTCATGGCATTTTTATTCATGGCGACTAAATGTGTCTCACGCTGGTTGATAAATATGTATGAGATTGTTTGCGAAGGCGTACTAAAGCAACTTCGTGGACTTGGAAGATTTCTTTGAGACAGAACACTGAACTTGACTGAGCCCCGTTGGTCTAGCGGTCGCAAGCGCTACTGCTGAGGACGAGGTCCTGGGTTCGTTTCCCGGGGTATTCCTCGAAACGCACCGATCGATATCATTTATCATATCACGAATCCTTCATACTCTTCTCTATGTTTTATCGTTGATGTATTTCGAGGAATAAAATTATAATATTTTTAATTTGATTAATTTTTTTTTTCGGGGAATACTTTTGGTGCGTTTCAAAGTTGGTGTGTTTCGAGGAATACCCTCGATTCCCGGGTCGGGCAAATTGACTTTTCCATCTGCACGCGTAGCATGACCAATTCTATTTCTATTCTACCAAGAATAGACAAAGTTCTTTCTATCCAACTCGACATCTCTTCTGCCCGAGCACGGGGCGACCCGTAGACTCGCGTTTCTATGAAGACAAAGACATAGTTATTCTTTCCATAGCAACGGGCGAGGTAGCTAGTGATGTGGATATACTATGAACTATTAACTAACATTACGTTTCGTTATCTAAAAAAATATGTCAAACGCTAATTTTTAAAACCTTTTGAACCTAACTCAAAGCAACAACGAAACGTTATATTTTTTCTATGTGCCTGTGTCAGTCGGATTTGAATTTTTGAATTTGAATTTTTAAAATTCGAATTTAATTAAAGTAATCTGTAATTTGGTAATTTGGATTTGTGAAATAACAACAAAGTAAATAACCCCTAAGACGACCCACTGACCAAATAATGAAACATTGGAAAAATGTAGATTGTTTTGTTAATTTTCGCATTGTGTTATACAATGTGGAAAATAACAAAATTAAAAATTACATTTTTCAAATGTTTGGTTTTTGGAAAAGTTATAGTGGCGATGGCGGCAAGAAAGAAGTAAGTATGAAAAACCAATATGCTTGCTGAAATGAATGATATAACCAATTATTAGGATCGAGTGTGATTAAATTATGAGAACATCTTTGATATACCCAGTGAAATGCTTCCTTCACTGTTAACTCCTTGCTTTGATACCTTGGTCATACTTTTTCTTTCCTTTACTATTGTAGTGTTCTTACCTCATTCACATACTAAAAATAATTTAATTTATTTGCAGCGTGCGAAGTACCACCCGTCAAATTGAGATGTTGGTGGACTATATGTCCACCAACACTTTATTTGCCAATGGCGAGTTCAGGGGGCCTTTAGGGCGAGAAGGCCAAGATGAGGAGTGGGTCCGCTTGCAGCAAATGTTGCAAGAATATGGGCCAAATAAAACTGTGGAACAGTGGCGGACGGTATGTAATTTAATTTTGTAATCTACTACCTACTTTAACAAAATGAAAAACAACATATTCCTAAACTTTATACCTATGTCATTCATGTGATAAATTATTTCAGACTTGGAGGGATCTTAAAAAGAAGGCACGGGCTGATGGTGCACGTCTCAATTCAGCCCGTGCTGAAACAGGCAATAATACAACAATACCCAGCCTTTCGAACACCAGCACTAAAATATTAGATATCATAGGTACGGAGAGTGCCTATGGTATGGCAGGTCAGCAGGAGACAGGGCTAGGAGTGGTAAAAGCAGTGTTTATGAAATGTTATATTAGTATTAGTTTATGACATTATATTAATGTATTTTTGTAATTTATTATTTCAGATAGTACCACAACCACATCCAGTCACATCACCACCGCCTGCCATACCACCGCCTGCCACACCACCACCAGTCACATCACCACCACCTGTTACATCACTACCAACTTCTTTCAACTCACCAATAGACACCACACCTAATGCAAATAACCCAATCCCTACAATAGCACCACGCACCGCACCATCCACCACTGCAACACAGCGAGCTTCACGAGGTCAGCGTGCACGGAACTTGCGCAATGATTTTCTTGTCTCTGATGCTGAGACAAGAAGTGTTTTACAAGTAAGTGTCTTTTTAGGGTTCTGTACCCAAAGAGTAAAAATGGGAACTTATTACTAAGATTCCACTGGTCCGTCTGTCACCAGGCTGCATCTCATGAACTGTGATAGATAGACAGTTGAAATCTTCATAGATAATGTAACTCTGTTGCCACTATAACAACAAATTTAATACTAAAAAGTGATGTTTGGAACAAAACAATAATGCAGTTGATACAGTCATAACTCTATTCTACTTTGCTCCAAAATTATCCTGATATATATGTTATTTTTTGTTTCAGGATATTAAAAATTCCTTGGAAGAAAAAAATAAGTTGACTGAAAGGAAAATGAGACACAACCATTTACAAAGGTACAATTTTTATTTACATAAAATAATTTCTTATAATGGTAGCTCTCCTATGAGTTGCAACTTGTAGAAGGCTTCCGCTGTGCTCGTTGGTGTTGTCTCTCACTATTTCGTCTGCCGTTATATTTGTTTCTTGCATTGGCACCCTTAAACAAATTTCACCACCATTAGACAAAGTCGTTTACGACTATTGAATAGGACAATAAAATAAATAACTTACCGATAATGTCGCATAATGTTGTATAATGTGCAGCAAGCGTACACCAGTGCCGATGCTTTCTCAGGAGCATAATGAAGGCTCCTGTCAATGCCAAGACACCGAAATGTCCCCTTGAGGTAGCCATTGGTACGTTCAATGACATTGCGCGTTTGGCAATGCCACTTGGTGAATCTCTCTTCTGCTGTACCATGTTGAGCATTTCGGATTGGAGTCATGAGCCAAGGCTCCAAAGCATAGCCTGAATCTCCTAAAAATCAATGATAAATAATTAATTTTGTGTTTTGTTTCAGATTACATAGTTCCCGAATGGCTAAACATATTAATATGGGCCCCAAAAATTAATTTCTGTTTGTAGCGGCATGATGATGTGCATATATTCCCGTTTTTGCAAAATTTTTCATTGATACTCCTCTCCTATTGATCGTAGCGAGGTGTTATATAGCCTATAGCCTTCCTCGATAAATGTACTATCCAACACAAAGAAAATTTTTCAAATCGGTTCAATAGTTTCAGAGTTGCTTTTCAGAGTCTGTTTAGTTGCCCATTCCATACCGTAGGTACCTATGGAGAAGCACGGGCAAGAAACTCCATGGACATTTTATTTTATTACAATTAAAGTACCTACTTGAAAAAAATAAAAATATTAGTTACATCATTAATGTTGAATTTTTAATTATATGTGAGTGAGCATGACATACTACCAGCCGTCAGGGGACATTCAAGTCAATGAAAGACATAATACCAGGTAAATGGTACATAGGGTACAGTACCTACATACATAGAACCCACATCTGTGCTATGCAATTATACAATACAAAGGAAATTGAGTTTATACAATGCAAAGGTAGTCTTAAAATCTTCAAACAAACATCTCTTTCCTCTTTATAATATTAGTGTAGATGATTAAGTATTTAATTAATAAAACTATACATAACTAGTACTATGTGTTTCATTTAAAAGGTCTGAAAAAACACCACCTCGTCAAAAAATGTCACAATCAATGTTGATATTACCACATATTTGGTTTATGATAATTTGTGCTACACAATTACACAATGTCTTACCTAGTAAATAATATTGGCCAATTCTGGATTCATGTAGCCTCCGTAGTTCTGTTTTAATGACAGAACCATTAAAAATAAATTGGTCATGTACCCTGCCTGGAAAATTTGCGTTGACGTTTAATATTTTGCACTCATGATCTGCAATCTGAAATATAAGTTTGTATTTTATTGATAATTATAATAATATGTCAAGTCAAAATAGGTAGGTAGGTACATGAACCATTTTATGGTTGCTATTTTCTTACCAACTGAACATTGATGGAGGTAACGCCATGTCTGTTCCTATATTGTGCTTGTTGTGGCTTTGGTGGTGGAAACAGTTTTACGTGGGTGCAGTCAATGGCTCCCAATATATCTGGGAGTCCAAATTTTCTTTGGTAGCCAGATGCCACAGTCTGCCTTCCTGTCTCTGTGTTTGGGAACAGAATCCATCGCGGTTTCAGTCTGAAATAACATAAATAAATTAAATATATTATAGGTGGTCTATCCAACTAAATAGCTAACACAAGCCTCTTTCACGCCTCTATAACTTTGGTCATTTGAGAGGGTAGTTCACTGACCTTGTATTTACTGCAACAACAAATTGCTTTAGAAATTTGCTGACAGTGGTTTGTCCAATAGAAATATTTTGCTCTTGGCCAACACCTCTTTGGTAATGTCCTGTAAGCAGAACTTTCAGTGAACAAAGAACCTGTAAATGTTTAGGCATTGTTAGATCCATGGTAGGTAATAAGGTCTTGCGTATTATTTTTAGAATCAGTTGGAAGGCGTACAAAACCTTTGAAGATTGAACTTACTTTAACAAGAACAGGCAGACCCTGAGATGTACTAGGAGACAGATCCTCGCTCAGCTCCTGGCACAAATACTGCACCATCTCTTTGCTCACTTTGTAATTTTCAAAGAATTCATTTTCGGGAAGATGGAGAGCTCCGGTTAATGCTCGTACAGCGTTCCTTTCGGACTTTCTTACATTCTTCTCGGCAAAAAAACTGAGACGATGGCGACGGTAGCCCCCCGACATGTTTTTAAAATTAATATAGTTTTTGTCTAGGTCCAATATGATGTAGACTATTTGACACTTGTTGAGAAGAAATGTTTCTACCCGCGAGTGTCAAAAGTAGAGAAAAATTGGTCGTCATGCTTGACATTGTCGACTTTTGTCGACTGAAGAATAGAAACATTTCTTCTCTTCAGTTTTAACATCGCCATGCTTAGGACGGTAGAAATCTTTCTACAATCTGTCATTTTGTCTATTCTTCCGTCGACAAAACCCGTTTCTATGGTGGTCATGCTACGCGTGCTGGAATTTCTCAGTAGCAGCTCGGGAGTTGATGGCAATATAATAGGCTCGCCCCCTATAACATGGGACTTAAACATAACTGGGGTTAGGGTTAGGCAGAGGTGTACCTACCTACCTAAACTGCGTTCGCGATTTATAAACTAATGAAAAAATAACTTTATTTCCTACACAATAAACTTCAGTTAACCTACAACTTCAAACATTTTTAGTAACTTTTTCAATAGTGCTAGTCACTCTGTAATCAACTTAATTGTCATTGAAATAAAGTTGATATTTGTTTACCTTGAAATAGGGTGGGGGTGTGCAGTCCTGCGCACTTTTACTCTTTTACTATATGTTCACCTCTGCCTAACCCTTCGGAAAATACAGCCGTGATGTTAGGTTAGAACACTGAACTTTTTTATTAGTTTTTAGGACCGGTCCTTGGATCTTTATAAGTAACCATTCGTCAAAGGCTTGTCAATTGATTGTTGACTAAAGAATGTTCATTAATTCTGTCCTTACAACATCGTACACTGCGGGGTAATCGCGTAACATACTAACAGTTGCAATTGCTTTGAATTTGACAGTTCGGCCACATTCATTGCGTTAATTACATTGTTATGTTATATATATTTACGTTATTTCGAACATATGGAGCGATGGATTAGCAAATTCGGTTGAAAATCCTTCGGATTGTGATTAGAAGTGTACTTGTGTTGTACAGGCTTTTCAGTTGAATAATTTCAGAATTGAAAGCGTTACGCTGTTGCTAAGGACCGAATATCGTTTGCTTCTTGAAATGTCGAGTGTAACAAATGGACGGTCTAAGAAAATATAGAATAGAATACAATGATGTATTTGGTGTAACCCATCGCTCATCGTAACAGCAGACACCTGGTGTGACATCACTGATTCGTCACGTGTATGTAGCTCACAAGTATTTATTTGTTCTTACATAACCGTTTAGATATAATGGAGTATTTGTCCTCAGTATCTTCTCCGATGACGTCAGACTCCCTATTTGAACTCTCAGAAGCAATTCGAATTCTAAAATGGGTGGAATTGCTAACGGTAAATATGTTCGCTTTTATTTATACGGTGTGTCTCCCATTTCCATAACGGTGTGGCAATGGAATGAAAACACTGAATGTATCAGCTGTTTATTTTCCCGCGCAAGTCGTAACCGTTGAATGGGGATAACGATGGGATGCTCGTTGAAAGGACTGCAGCTTAGGGTTGGAATATAGCATAACGTTCGCAGGGAAGTAGTTTCGAATGGCTTAAGTTGGCTATGAGCAGCTTGGATGAAAAGGTCAACAAAAATAACAACACTGTAAGCTTTCTATAAACCCCAATATAGTGAAAAGGCATCTTTATCGATCGTTCGAGCATAGACTTCATCTATTGCTTTCCATCAGGCGTGATCGAGAGGTCAAGAATAGGCCCAATCAGAATAAAAAAAAAAAACAACTAATGAAGTCTTCTAAATGATGTCTAGCAGAAAGTTCAATTACGGTTTTTGAACTATCAGAACTATGATTTGTGACTGTGATTTCGTAAATTTCCCAGACCTTTTATGTGTGAGAAAACTACATTGTCAATAATAGGTACCTGTAATCACATTTACATTGAGACAATAATCAACCATCGCGTGCAGCGATACAATACAACAGACATACGCAAGCAATTTGTGCCAGTACACAAGTACTTTCTACAAGTCTATTACAATAATAATATCCTGTTTGCACTACTAAGGGCTAGTATTCACAGAAACCACGTTTTGGATGCACGCGACGAGCTAGCAAGCCTTGGTAAAGAACGTCACGGAATTTTAATGTGTGATGTATTCCCTGCATCCCTTGCTTTAGCTGCATTTTGCAGAGCCTTAAAACGTGCCACGAATCTTTCAAACCAGATGCAGATCCTTGTATGTTCTTAACAGCGACCTAAATCGCTGTAGTAGCTCTGCCTTCTGTGGTTTTTGATGCTAAACATATTCTAAAGGGAAATATTTTACTGATCCTCATACTTATTGACCTACTAATGATTTACGCTTTTTAAAACGAATGAACCGCTTAAAACGTCTGCAGTGAGCGCTACATCTAAGTTGGTCGCTATTTAGTATTTTAGGGCTCCAAAATAGGAATTATTTGAGGTTCACAAAAAGAGGCCCAATAATTATATTAGAGTTATCAATAATAATTTTAGGAACGCAAAATTTGGATTAATTGAGTTAAGATTAAATACAAATGTCTTTTCTAAATTACAAAGAGGAACATTTGAAGGATCCAGTTCAAGTCTACATACACTAACTAAAATCCTTTACCTTGATGGAATCGTACCCTTAAAGACCTATCAGAATTCAAGTCAAGTCCCAGATCACTGTAACTGACAGCGCGCCATTGCGACGTTTATACAATAAGTACAATTTTGCATACCATGCCCCGTTTGTTGAGGCTGCACGAATTGTATTATGTAGACAGGTCGTCGCCGGGTCGTGTGCATCGTTCACGATTCTCATCCTTTTGGAGCACGATGAAAAATGTACGAGGAAGACGCTTGAAATGGGACAATGTTGTTTAGGATAACACAATTGTATATTTTGTTTATCTCTTTCTTCGTTCTTTTCAATCTCATTACTTTCACTGTAAATACTTCTTCCAATACGACCGAGTCTGAATAATGTGATGGTTGGACTTCTGTAGATCCCAGTTTACCCTCGATGTTTCCATTTGTGCGAAAATCTGGCGCAATGTGTTCGCTGTCTAGTCGTTCAGAATTGAGGCACTTCCCTGGCACTTCCGATTCTAAACTGCCGTTTTGTCGCTGACGACCAAACACTGAACGATCGTCAGGCGTGCTCTTGGCTGTGGCTTTGTAGATAAGTGGCTATCTCTCCCCTTTATGGGCACGTTATACCTACACGATGGAATATTCATTCACCAGACAAAAACATCCTGCAACAAGACTTGTAAAGAATACGTGTTCCTAATAAATAATAACCGAGTTGCCAAAGAACTAATGTAAAATTAGGATTGATTTTGGAATGAGATTGAGAATGTAATTTCATTGAAAAGGTTCAATCAATCATTCTATCCATCTAAACGTCTAATTCAATCTAAGATCTTCCTCAATGTTCCGTAATTGAAGGTTTGTGTCCCAAATATACAAAATAAATAAAACAAGAAATATCCATTGCTCCATATCTGTTTTCGGCAGCAAAACTTGTAATATCGCATTCTTTTGTTCCATCTCTCAAGATATTGTTTTCTGGGTACATAATTTGGGTTACGTATTCTAGACTTGACGTTTTATGTTCTAGTACGTTGGGTAATTGATATGTTTGTATGTACATACATGAGGCTGACAGGACTTTTAGTTCCTTCGTAAATGATGCCTCCAGACTTTGTTCTAGCGAGTGAGCAATTTTTCATTCTACTGCATTTTTATTTTTCAGAAAAGTAACAAATATCATTTGTAAATATGAGGCTTATTTCATATCAGTTTATTTGCGCCTGTTGTGATGCAGTTAAAGTTCAATTTCAAACTAGGCATTGAAAAATGTACAGATAGAATTTCTTCCACAAACTTGTTTGAAACTGAACACCGAACTTTTGCAAACGCGGACGAAATATTACAAAAGTATTTCAGTTTGAGTAAAAATTGATAGAATACTTTGGACAGCTGTTTGGTAGGGCTCGCACAAACTTTCATGTATTCGTGACAATTAGAAACTCTCATTGAAGTTGGCTGGTTTAGAGATACATAACACACTATAGAGTAGGGGAAGACTAAAGAAACGATGGATGGACTGTGTGAATGATGATATGGTTGGAAAGGGGGTGACTACCGAGATGACGACTAATAGAGAAGTATGGAAGAAAGAGACATGTTGCGCCGACCCCAAATAAATTGTGATAAGGGCCGAAAAATGATGAGAGAGAAAATTTTGGTTCGTTTTTATTAAAATTAATTGTAGTTTCATAATGCAAGTAATTTATTAGAATATGATTCTTGGGCGGCCTTATCATTGGTTAAGAAACCCCTGTTTTACCCCCAATATTATGTCATCTTGACCCCGCAACATGTGTATCTAACAACAAAACTATTAATCTTCTCGTCATGATTGTTCCGATAAAAAATCGTGCTGCAACCCCGTCGTGTTTAATCTGTGTTTGTGTCAACCCTTATCTGTGGACCGGCTGGCGTAACGCCAGAAATTTATCGTGGAACCCCTGAGCCAGGCAGTTTTGATTGCCTCAATGAGTCTATTGTTCTCTTGCCGTTTCCCGCTCCAGGCAATTTAGTGCTGCATTAGGATGGGAACGAATTTATGCTAATTTCTTGAATTGTAACTGTAGATACAATTTGTTTCACATTAGTTTTGTTTATGTTACGGTCGTTGAAATTGAATTCCGTAAATCATTCATCATCTGCCTAGCCTTTTTCCAACTATTTTGGGGTCGGCTTCCAGTCTAACCGGATGCAGCTGAATACCAGCATTTTACATGGAGCGACTGCCTATCTGACCTACACAACCCTATTACTGGGTAATACGATACCCCTTGGTAAGACTGGTTGTCAGGTTTCGGGCTTCTAAAGACCGGTAACGACTGCCAAAGATCCACGAATGACAGCCGTGACCAACGGCTTAACGTGCTCGCCGAGGCACGGAAGGGTCTTGGTATATAAAGAAAGTTACCAATCCACGGACCAACCGCGGCAATCCTAGCTTAACCTGATCGATCGACCCGTTCGGCTGTAATTATTTAGCCACGAGGCTTCGTCCGATTCTGCAAATCATTATGAGCACAAAGTACCCTGAGGCTTGTAATAATATTTTTCTGGGGCGGGGAACGTTACAGTGACCTAAATATGAGAGGTGTTGTAGGGCTGTTGCTTTGGTAATAATCGACGCCATGGCTGCTGGTGATTAATTGTTACGCCAATTAGCGCTCCATTTCGCTGTTTTGGCTAATGAGGCTTTACATTGGTAGCGACAGTCAACGGTGTACGAATATTTTAAAACAATGGTAGGTATGACTAAAGTCGCTTACTCTTCTATGATTGATTATTCTCTAACCTATTCCATGTTGGAATTAATAGAAGGAATCGAAATCACTCCCCCAACATTTAAAAGGCTATTAAAGCACCATGTTCTGAATACAGTTTTAATTATTGTAAGTATTTACTGTTTTTTATTATAACTTAATTTAGTTTATAACCCAGCGAAACCATCGCCTATTTAATTATTATGTTTTTCCTCATAGGAGAGAATAATAGTTTTTTTTTGAGCGAAATAAATTGTTTTATACCGTACTTTACGAGAGAAGTTACAGACACAGGAAAACATACTTTCCACATTTTGTAGAACATAAAACAAACTTGAACCCCCTTTCAGTGCACAATAAAGTATCTTTAATAAAAATAAATACTGCTAAAAATATCACTTTGTTCCCACAAAAGATGAGATGTTTTTCGTGTAATATTCCGGAACGTGGTCGTGAAACTGTCGCACCTTGACACGGGTCCCGGGTTTCTTTACACGACACTTGACATGCTGCTCATGCTACATTCTTTTGACTGACTTAAATATTTATTTTATTACTTTCTCTCTCACCTGATTTTGCGGAGCCATCTAAGGTCACATCCGTGGTTTCTGCTCCAATTTGGAAAGTTACATTGCGGGTGGTAAGACCGGGTGTCGTTTCGAAACTTGGGTGAAGATTTTCAGCGCAGTAGATTATGTAATATTGATTGGGATTGGAAATTGGAATTGTAGAAGAATGGAAACCCAGATGTATAATGATGATGATAGAAAATAATCTTTGAATATGTTACGTAATGAATTGTGAAAATGAACTTTACAGAAGACCTAGTTAAGACAAGCATCTATTTATAAAACGATATGTGTATTATAAAATATTAATTTATAATTTTCTTCTCTACCTATCTTTTTAATACCTGAGCTCTATATGTCAAGGGATAAGGTATAAATTCCACGAGCACCCTTTGACGTCACAACAAGAACCTTACGAGTCCGTAAATAAACAGAAACGAAAATAACACGGGTTGCCCTAATTGTTTACTTTAAGAATATGGCGCGCTTTTATGGTCATGAGTTACCGAGAACTGCAACGTGATCGTTTTGTTAATTAAACGGGGTTTTTGGTCCAATGCGGATACTTTGCTTCAGGGGTAGTTATAAAACATTGGGTTCACGGAGCCAAGACTTCACACCAGACGTCAGACTTCTTCAACTATAAAAGGATAACTTTGAGATAAAGCAGCATGAATAGGGTTGCCATTCGTCCCGATATATCGGGACTGTCACCGTCATTAGGCCTTCTGTCCCGACGTCCCGACAAAACTCTATTACGTCCCGTTTTATCGCGCGGTCAAAGCAATTCAAATACGCGCGCCAAATTACTCAGGAACGCGGTTGCGACGTCGCGCGTCGCTCGCGAGTACCGCGCTGGGGAAGGGAGAAGGGTGCCCCCCGCACCCCGCCACGTGCTATCGCAGCAACAGCGAGCGAGTCAGTGGGTAAACAAGCACCAATACAGTGAGTGAGAAGCTTGTACTTTCGCATTGTTGATTGTTTTAGTGTTTAGCTAAGTAGCACAATTTTGTCGTTTTTAACTTGTTGTCATAACGGAAATGTCTACAACAAGAAAGAGAAAATGCCATTTTTCGGATGAATATACAAAAGAATTGAGTTTTATAAAGAAAGGACGTACAAATGAAGAAGCGTTTTGTGATATTTGTCACTGTTTCATATCAGTAAGTCACGGAGGTAAGGCCGATGTTAAGCATCACATTTCTACGGCTAGTCACAAAAAGAAACTTGCCATCGTATCGACATCAATGTCTATATCTGGTTTTATGATTAAAGAAGATACCAAAGAAGATTTACTCATAAGGGCAGCGGAACTAACGACAGCTTATAAAGTGGTAAAACATCATCAATCCTTTAGCTCTCTTGACTGTATTGTAAAATTGAATGCAACAATGTATCTCGACTCGAAAATCGCCGCAAAACAGTCTACTGCTAGGACAAAGGCTACAGCTATTGTTAAAAATATTCTTGCTCCGCACTCTGTTACCGAAACAGTGAAAAAATTGCAAGAAGTGTCATTTTATGGCATAGGCACCGACGCGTCAAATCACAAAGCTGAAAAAATGTTTCCTTTACTCGTTCAGTACTTTACTGAAGCTGATGGGATCCAACAGAAGCTGTTAAAATTTGAGTCTCTTAAAAATGAAACATCAGAAACTATTTCAAATTATTGTATCTATACTTTAAGACAACTACAGGTTCCATTAGATAAGCTAATCGCTTTTTGCGGAGACAATACTAATACAAACTTTGGAGGGCTTGAACGACGAGGCCAATGCAATGTTTTTCACAAAATAAATGAAGAACTCGGAAAAAATTTAGAAGGAGTTGGTTGCCCAGCCCATATTCTGCACAATACTGTATCAAGTGCAGCTGGAATCTTGTCTGTGGATGTCGAAGTCATCGTCCTGAAAATATTTAATTATTTTTCCATATATACTGTCAGGACTGAGAAGCTAAAGGAATTTTGCGCTTATGTTGATATAAATCATCAAAATTTACTGTCGCACTCAAGAACAAGATGGCTTTCGCTGATGCCCGCGGTTGAACGGATCCTCAAACTTTGGATTCCACTAAAAAACTATTTTAACGCCGAAGAGAGACCACCTAAAATTATTTCTGTTTTTTTTAAAAGTCCGATCAGTGAAATTTATTTCCTATTTATACAGTCCAATCTCAATTTATTTCAAAAAATATAAAAAGCGTTGAGAAGAAAAAAGTGTCAATAATTGAAATAAAGCAGATATTACAGGAAACACAAAATTCACTGACAGAGAGGAAGTCTGCCAATTTTATAGGCATGCAAACTAAAATACAATTAAACAAATTAAAAAATGAGAATCCTTCACTTGAAATAATAACATTGATCACGAAGTTTGAGGATGAGACAGTGGCTTTTTATAATACAGCTTTTGAGTATCTGCAACAGTGGTCCATATCATTTGATAAATATAAAGTGTTTGATTGGATGATGTTATCTGAAATCCCAGAATGGACAGCAGTTGAAAACACTATTTTATACCTAAATGAAAATGGTGTGGAGATTTTGGGCGACAGTTGCTTTCAACAATATAATTATCTGAAAAACTTTTTGGAGGCTACAGTTGACACGGAAGAGTGGAAGGTCAAAAATTCTGTAGAAGAGAAGTGGATTTACTTTTTCAATGTTACAGAAAATCCTGAAAGAAAATGCCAAATGCTCAAATTATGCCAATATTTGTTTGCGATACCTGGCCACAACGTTACAGTAGAAAGAGTATTTTCATTAATGTCGAGCCAGTGGACCGATGAAAGAAATCGCCTGCTGCCGGAGACTGTGGAGTCGATATTACAGTGTCAGGTTAACTTCAATATGACTTGCACGGAGTTTTATAAATATGTAAAAGGACAGAAAGAATTACTTAAAAAAGTAAAGTCTTCAGAAAAATATGACGAAGCTACGTCTAGCACTGCATCCATACAGTAGAATTTGTATTTTTTTTTAAATAAAAAATATTCATATGAAATTTTTTTTTTCTCTTTGCGTCCCGACACGAGCCTTGCCAAATATGGCAACCCTAAGCATGAACCACGTATTGTGAAATGCTACTCGGCATTTCTGGATAGTCTGGACTCTGCGAGGTAATTGCGTAACACAGTAACAGTAACCATGGCTTTCATTTTGACAGTTCAACACTATTCATTACGTTATTTACGTTGTTGAGCAGACAAAATTAAAAATTTATTTAAATTGTGATCTTGGTACTGCTCCATTAATCTCTCTCTAAAGGTTATTCAGGACTGGCCCATTATTAAGTGTAATGATTGCTATAGACAGTGGCGTAACTATACCTACTTCTGTCATTATGTTAGGATCCTCCTGTGCTCATAGCCCTCTCGGGCCGGGGGCCTCCTCTGGCTGGGGGCTCGTGGCATTTTGCCCCAATACCACCCTATCGTTACGCAACTGGCTATAGAAAACCCAAGTTAACCTCTTTTGTGTAAGTCATAGTGTAAGTACTACAAGGGAAAACCTTGTTACGTGTTTTATGTGAAAAGTTGATACGAGAGCTAGCAATCCGAATGTGAAATATTGGCAGAACGTGGCCACTTCGTGTGCCAAGTATTAACCATGATCCATGACTTACAATCAGTTTAGATTGGGTTAGCGGGTGCGCAAACAGTTAATGAATTGTTGACTACGACGGCGACGTCTATAGTGAAAGTGCGCAGTGCTGCACACCTGACTCTATTTCAAGTTAAACAAATATCAACTTTATTTCAATGACCATTAAGTTGATTACAGAGTGACTAGCACTATTGAAAAAGTTATAAAAATGCTTGAAGTTGTAGCGTAAACTGAACTTTATTGTGTAGGAATTAAAGTTATTTTTCCATTAATTCATATTTGTTTACATTTTTGACAAATAAATCGCGAACACAGATTAGAGAGATGATAAGCCAAGAGAGCTCAAGTAAACACTGAGCTACACAAATTCCAGGGATTTTGGTAGGGTTTTCCGACATAACTCTGAATAAAGGATCTCATGATTCTACTGCCCTTTTCCTAATTTATTTGGGTCCGTGGCTTAGGCCCCCAGTGGTCGACGCACCTGTGGCCGACGCCCCCGATTCGATTAATTTAATTCAAAGTAATTTTTGATCAAATGTACTGTTAGGCACAAAAATTGTTTTACAAAAATATTAAATGTACTTAATATTGATTGTAAGTATATGAATAACATTAAATCGTAATTATATTTTCAACACACTTGCTCGTAAAGTGGCTCTTATTGAACCGCTTTTAGGTCCATAATGCAGTGTATTAAAAACGCGTGCTTTTTCTTTACTTTAATCCACATGTGCTTTATTTCCACAGATAACTATTTACTAGTCGGAGATGCGCGCTTTTTTAATCTCATCAATTCACTTTTTTTTTAATAGTCTTTATTGTCCTTGGTCGCAAAATTAACTAATATTTATTTACCTT
Organism: Mesoligia furuncula; assembly: GCA_916614155.1. Taxonomy (NCBI): domain Eukaryota; kingdom Metazoa; phylum Arthropoda; class Insecta; order Lepidoptera; family Noctuidae; genus Mesoligia; species Mesoligia furuncula. The sequence goes on from OU744793.1 coordinate 25,951,135, forward strand.
AAGGTGACAGAGCAGGGACCTCGGACAATATAAGGTGAATGCGCAGTGGTCTACCACTGCGCATTCACCTTAAATTGTCCGAAAAAACCTAAGAAAATTAGAATTTCGCGGTCTACCGCGAAATTCAAATTTTCTTAGGTTTTTTGCAATTTTCAGGTCAGTGTCAGGTTTGTATCTTGATCAAAATATGATTTGCGACTCTAACAGGTACCTACATCTTTACAGAATTATAATCATTCGAATCATTAATACATCTTTCTTATGGAAAAGTTCTTAGGGAAAAACTAGAAACTAGAAAGATTCTATTCTAATGACTATAATTCTGTAAATACATATACAGAGCGTTAGGTTAAACGAGGGACATACTTTGAGGGGAGTTAGTACTCATGAAAATGAGCAACTTTTAGTATGGGGCCGAAGCTGAAATCGCAAAAAAAAAATCAGCTGTTCAGTACATTTTGACGAGCTATGCGAACATAAATGTAGGAAACGGCTGATTTTTTTTCGCAATTTCAGGGTTAATCCCATAATAAAAGTTGTTCATTTTCATGAGTACTAACTCCCCTAAAAGTATATCCCTCGTTTAACCTTTAACGCTCTGTATATTATAGTCGCGAATCATATTTGGTCAAGACGCAACCTGATACTGACCTGCAAATTACAAAAAACGTAAGAAAATTTTAATTATCCACCTAAAATTGTCCGTGGTTCCTACCCGAAACCAAACGGAAAAGACCCTGACTGGCGTTCTATCATTGCGGATTCTCACTGAACTAATAGGTATATTTTTCTATGCTAATAGTACTTTCTAATTCCATACTAACTAAACTACAATTGTTTTTTTTTGTTACAATTGTTTTTACATGCTCTGTGGTCAGTGCTTTTATTTACACTTGCGCGCGCATTGCTAGTGCTGGCTATGCGGAAAGACAAAACCAGCGCGCCATTTTCCAAACAAGTTAATATTTAACGATACAAGTCTGTTTTTTTCCTCGCAAGTGTGTTGATAAACGTCGTATGAAACGCGTGTGCATCGATCATTAGACTCTCGGCTTTCTTATCGCACTCGCCTGCGGCTCGCGCGAATAATACCGCCTCGAGCATAATGATCAACATAGCACACATGTATCATAATGTACTATTATAACATAGAAATGCTTTTATATTAGAGGTATGTTTTGAAGCCTTTTTGATTTTTTTAATGTTTGTACATAATAAATATGCTGCTAATGGGGAAAAAGGTGTGTAAGGATAAGGTTAAGTGGCGATCTATTCTCTCTGCTATTTGATAGATAACTTTTGTTTAGCAAGGAAAAATACTTTATTAATAGGGTGAAACACTTTTCTCATTTACTGTACTAAGTGAAAAAGTACAAAAAAAAAAGATATTAAATTAATCGTATCGGGGGCGTCGGCCACAGGTGCGTCGACCACTGGGGGCCTAAGCCACGGACCCATTTATTTGGGGTCGGCGCAACACGTCTTTGTCTTCCATCCTTCTCTATTAGTCGTCATTTCGGTAGTCACTCCCCTTCTAGCCAGATCATCTTTCACCAAAGAGATTTAAGATAGGTACAATAGAGGGGCCATGCAAAGAAATGTCTTAGAAAAACTGTGATCCCATGTCTCAGTGCCGCCATCTGGTAAGATGTAGCATAATTAGAGCGGCAATTTATTCAATTAGGTTCAGCTATCGCCCGGTAGATGGCCAGTGTGGCCAGTGTTGCCAGATACGATTTTCAATTCATCGATTAAAAATCGGATCGGTGGTGCCTGAAAAATCTAATATAAATCAAATCAGTTAGATAAATATCGAAAACTAAACAAATTAGGCAAAAATTGACTCAGGCAGAAAAAATATTCTAAGTACAATTTTATTCGCTACTATTCATTGTCCGTGTCACCGTCTATGACAACGTATCAGTTTCAGTGTGTGTTTTTAAGTAAGTAGTTATTTACATTTTAAAACAAAATAATTTTAAATGCGCCTGCTTTGCCGCCGAACTATTATGCTCTTGTGTTTTATATTGCTTTTTGTGTAAAGTAGACCTTTTTTGCAATTGTCGGTTGCGTTTCGTTTTTTGCAAAATTATTTTTTTATACTTTTGTTTGCTAATATTTGTAAATCTTATATCGATATACGTATATCCGAGGCGAGGTCCAAAGTCCGTAGATCTATGGATAAATCCGTAGGTCTGGCAATGCGGGGTGACACTAAGTACAAACTATAAAACCTGTAGTAGGGATTTTACCATATAGATTCAAACGTATCGATAATATTGAAAAAAGTTAGTAAGACAATTTTTTCGCATTTGAATAGATTGAAATAAGTGCCAAAAAATTAGGAAAGCAATAAAATTATCCATAGTTTCAATGTTTACAAATGATTTATTTTAAAAAAATATTTTTTCATACAAATGACTAAATTATCGTTATTATCTTTATATGTGTGTGGTATAGTTAATTCTTCAAAAGACCATTTCAGTATGAGACCATACTGAAATGGTCTTTTGAAGAATTAACTACTTGACATGATCTGACCAAGATTATATCTGGACCTCTTGAGTTTGTTTTGGCCTTTCTTCTCTGATTAGTCAGATAGGAAACGCCGACCTCATCTAGTTTTTAAAATATGATTGACGTATAAAAGTGTCTGTACAGACACCAGCACATCAAGCTTAGTTTTTAATTCTTCTAATATTATTACCCTCTTTTATAAAATCAATTAAACATGGATCGATTTTAAACTGAATGTTACTAGAATGAATCGATTATTTTGTCACACCACTATATTAATTTCGTTAAAAAGTGGTAACACTTAAGCTGTCATTTAACCCAACTATAGTAAAGTTACTCAGCAATAGATGGCGTTTAATACAACATAAACAAATTTTCTAGATCTTTTTATGAAAATTATTTAATTCTAATTACTGAGTAAATATAGATAATACATACGAAAATAAACTGAATTTAGGTCCAGTTGTTTTACCATAACGAGACTTGCAGTAACGTAATGCGCAACTCGGCATATTTCCATACAAAATATTTTTCTTTTGTTGGACACGAATGCGTCAATGCGACTTGACGCGCAGGCGTACCATACTAGACTGAGAGACTTGTTACGCCTAGGTCACAAGTACCGGGACACTGTTTTGTTCGCAATGTCCCGTCTATTGTAAATACTTTAAATGTCTTTGTCTTTCACACAGTACATCCTCCGTTTCTTTGGTCTTCCCCTACTCGTCATATACTCGTACATTTTTTCCTGGCGACATTTTCCGCATTCCTCCGCATCATGACATGCTCATGCCATGACAACCGTTTTCACATAACTTTTATGTCCTTTCCCGGGATTCAAACTATCTCTATACCAAATTTCTTCATATTTTTTTTTTAATTACTTAATGGGCTTGACCCCGATCACGCCAGATGGAAAGCGATAGATGAGGTCTATGATCGAACGAGCGTGCCCAGAAGATGCCTGTTCACTCTTGCTTTGAAGGTAGACGGGTTAAATGTTGTGAATCGGTTCGTCGGATTTAAGGGGTGAATCGGTTCAGGTAACAGACATACAGACACACTTTCGCATTTTTAATATTAGTATGGATTTCTTATTATCATCTCAGTTGCATTTATACCTTTTGTAGTCCCATCATTCTGATCCATACAAGTCAGTGAAAATTTACAAAAACCATAAAACGATTCCTAATTTCTTTTTTCAATCCATTACTCTATTTTATGATGTCGTCAAACGATATCGAAAGGCCAGCAGGGCTCGTTTATTTTATTTTTATAAGTTTATTGCGAGATTGAGTACTCCCAGAAACTGCCAGAAAGTTTGCAGTAATTGATCGAGAGCTTAGTGTATTATTTTTGTTTGTAGAAGAAGAAAATTGATTGTTGTTTTTATTTATATCTAATCGTATGCTGCACTGGCTGACGTCATCACGTCAACGCCGGCTGTCGCTGGAAACCAGCGCTGGGGCTCTGTTTCGTGACAACAGACCCTATGGTCTTAGCATTATGCTAAAATGGCCGTTTTGCGTAGATGTGACGCATACTTTCTCCCAAATTGTATTTTGTTTTATTTGTTTGTGTTTTATTTTTATTTTTATGCGTCCATGTTTGCCGCAAATAAACCTATTTCTTTCTTTCTTGTATTTCAGTAGGCAGATCTTTTTCCAGTCCGTGATACCATGTTTTGTAATTTGTTTGGAGGTCTTTATTTTAAAACTAGGAATATAAATTCAAGCTGGCTTACCAGCCAAAACAAGGCTTCACACTAAGTACAAAATCCTTGTCGATTACGCTCGGGCTAGCTCCATATAGGTAAAGAAAATACGACCTGCAGTATCTGCCCGTGAAATCGATCGTAGATTCTGGTCATGTTTAGAGACATAAATGTTTCAATTATTCGGTAGGCACGTCTCTGACCCCATAGGGAATAGAATTCCTGGTAGAAAACATCGTCTGCAGGGTTTTTTGCAGTAATATTAGGGAACGTGTGTGAGGTTTTTTCTGAGAACCTTGTGGATGCTTCCCCCTTTTAATATTGTATTGGGGACTTATTAAATAGTACAGAGTATTTTTGCAAGGAACAAATCAGTAAACACAGAAATCCTTTATACTCTCGTGGTTTAAACAGCTAATAGTCAGCAATTTAGTTTAATATGCTTGCCTACAACTGGGTGTGTGCAATAATTCTCAGCTATTATATTTGAACTTTTCATAAGGAATTCCAGCTCATTCTACAATCTATATGTTATTCGAGGCAAAGACATTCTCGCTTCATATACCATTATAAATACTCGAGCAAATTACTATGAAATATCCAGTGAATTATTTTCCTTGTATTGCAAAACAGACTAAGTTTTTCATCTAAGTGCGGTTCCAAAACTGACGTAATTCCACTACGGACTAATAATCATCTCCACTTATGGTCAACCTAACAAAACAATGATGACGTAGTCTTAATTTGTAGTTCGCGATTCCATTAGTCATGCTTGTAAGCAAACTTGACCAAAATTGGTCGCTGTATAGTGACGAGTGTTTTGCTTGCAACCTACGCTAATAAAAACGTGTGGTCGAACCAATAATGGACTACAGGACTACGCTTGATGACTTTGTTGAACGTTAGTCTGTGCCTATATTTAGTCACATTGTCCATTTGACAGTAAAGGTTAATGCCAATATAAGTCTGTGGGTTAATAGGTGATACAGTAGGTAACTAGGGCATGCTCCTTATCTACATTCGCTTCGCTCCGCAGTTAAAATTCTATGCCTTATCTTTGGACAATAATATTTTGACACCCAACTTCTGCTCCTCGTCTTCTTGTCAATGATGGTAGTTTTTACCCACACCGTAGCCAGAAATCATACATGTCGTCATGCGTGAATGGGGTTCCTTCTATCTGGCAGAATATTGATGCTCCGAAATTTATTTGGCATAACATACTTGGCATAATCGAATATTAAACGAATATTTTTATTAACATAATTATTGTTTGGCCGAATGTTTATGTCCGAATTTACAATGGCATACTTTTAAGATGGCAGGATTTTATTTGGCGTAATTTCACTTGGCATACTATGAAGATGGCAGAGTTTTATTTGGCATAATTTCACTTGGCATACTATGAAGATAACAGTAGAATTATTTTTTAAGAAATTATATAATTTGTTCGGTGTATTTTTCCATGGTATTTAAATGAATTATAAAAATAATGGTTTCTTTAAGCGATCACGGGATTTGGGGCACCCCGACTTGGTTTAGGTTAATCTTTTAAAACCCGACGAGTCGAGTCGACGGAGGCCCCTATTTCTGTCTACAGACAGAAATAGGGGTCTCCGTCGACTATCTCTTATTTATTACTGCTTATAAACATAGACCCTAATTAATTATTTTAAAAAAATGGTTAAGTTAAAACTGTGATCCCTTCGCACGAACTCACGTATGCCAACTTTCTGCGATATGATCGTTCTACTTTTTAATTAATATGGATATGAAATTTATGCCTAATAAAAACTTTTTTACAAAAAAAACAACCGACTTCCAAAAACACTATAAAGTGAAAAATAACTTTAATTTCGGAAGTCGGTGTCTTTGGATTTGTATTTTAGTTTTTTGCCACCGACTTCCGAAATTAAAGTTATTTTTCACTTTATAGTGTTTTTGGAAGTCGGTTGTTTTTTTTGTAAAAAAGTTTTTATTTTTCACTTTTTAGCGGGTCAGTTTGTAATCTATCTAAGTTATAATAGCCTAATGTCAACTGCTTATCACCTTTTACAAAATATTGCTTTTCCCGATGCAGGGACGTTAATTGTTGAGGAGTTCTCCTTACTAGGAGAACTGACTTACTAGGAGAATTGTTGAGGAGTTCTCCTTACTAGGAGGACTGACTTACTAGGAGAATTGTTGAGGAGTTCTCCTTACTAGGAGAACTCCTCAACAATTAACGTCCGGACGTAACGGAGAACCAAGAGAACTGGAACTGATTGAGAAGTCACCATCAGCTCCACTTCACTATACGCATTGTAATGAGCATAAATTGCTTAGCAGCTATATTAAAGTAATCGAATCGCAACCCGTGAAATATTTGTCATTGAGTAGTTCCGATGGCCATTTGTGGTCTTCATCATCAGCTCCACTTTGCCAAATCATAATTTCCGAGAGCAAATGCACAAGTTACTTTAATAATAGACTTAGGAAAGAAAACATTTGCTAAGAGTCAAGTTTATGTTACGCTTAGTGGTGTAAAGGCGCTGGATGGCATTGTATTATGCGACTTGGAACCTACCAAATTGCTAAATAGATCACATGACGAAAAGGCATTGCGTGAAATGCAACGATTGAGGCTTTTATAAATCATCATCAGCCTATTGCAGTTCACTGCTGGACGTAGACATCCCCAAGTTTGCACCAACGTTCACGGTCCTCCGCTTCTCTCATCCAGCCACTACCGGCAACCTTTGTCAGGATAATTATACAGAAGAAAAACTCGCAAAAGTATTTCACTTTAAGAAGTATTTATTAGTTTTTAGACTAGATGCTGATAATCCTGGCTGCAGCATCAGGCCAGACTTATGTCTACATTGCATTGGACTTAAAATTTAGTCCTGTTTAAAATGAGCCCAAACACGACTACGGTGCTGTAATTTCAAGGTTTGTACTTTTTCTGATGCTCCTGGCTTCAGCATCAGGTCTCTATGCTCTATGCACATCGAGCCCTTTTCAATAAGCCTGAACACGATATATCTGCTGTTAGTTGTCGAGGAGTTAGGTACTCAGCAGACTATCCTGACTGCAGCATCAAGTCATAACTTGATGATCATATGACCAAATGTGGCAAATGCCCTATCAAACATCAAAACAATTTACTAAAACAGTCCTTGCCTGTTCGAGTTACTTCTTACTGTTAAGGAGTTGTACCTTCCATCATCAGCTCAGCTACCTGAGATGGTGACAACCATACGCAAATACACAAGATACTTCATAAAATGTGCGAAAAACAATAAGTGAGCCTATAAAATTTGAGGGTTGCCCTCGATTTCTCTAAGATCCCATAATCAGATCCTAACTTGGTGAGAGTGGGACCACCTCAGAACTATCTACTTTCGAACAAAAAAATAATTTTGAAAATCCGTCGACAATTGGCGGAGTATTCGATGAACAAACATACAAAAAAAAAACACAAACATCCGAACATAGTACCTCCTCCTTTTTGTGAAGTCGGTAATGATTCTGACTTACAAAATTATGAGTTTTGAATGTATGATAAATGAGTGTATACTAAACGATTTTCTGCGAAATTAAGTTTATGCTAAGTATACGCTGTTATGCAAAATATTATGACATAAAAAGTTCTGCTATAAAGGGGGGACCCATTTCAGTTTTATTTGAGTTTTTTTCAGTTTGCTCTCTTCAGAGCAAACTGTCCCGAATAGTTCCGATTTTACGATTTTCCCATTGCTTGCTTTTACGAGTAGTAGTAAAACACGTGCACATCTTCCGGCAATAACTTTATGCAATATTTGAGAGATCGGATATAGGTTTATTTTTCAGGAGCATCTTGGTTTCTGGAATCTCCGGATTTATGTTGAAAAATCAGACTTCTAAGCGTGCATTCTTTGCACGATGCTAAGCCAACCGATTTGATCCAGTAGCCAGTCTGGACATCCAAATAGGGTGGGCTATTTTTAACCGAAGACCAAACGACAGATCTTGAATGTCATGATAATACATACTAAATTGTCTAGTATTGCAAATGAGTACTACCGCTATGGGGTTGCTCATGGCCGTAGCTTCCTTCCGCACAACTAAATCAGATTATGTCATAGTGATTTATTAGGCTGAACAGCCATTGTTATGCCAAGCTCGTAGCTTCTGTCTAATGTATTGTTGGCACATTATTGGGGTAAACGGTAGGAAGTTTTAGAAAGATGTTTCCGAAAGTTAATAGAAGGCCATTTGTTTAGTTGCTGCGATTAGATTACGTAAACCTTTGATGGAATTCCTGCGTAGTGGAATTGTTAATTTGCAACACTTCGCAGACGTGTATTTTACGATAAAACTGCCTCTACGTATCCTTTGTTTCAGATCTGGTTACATTGCCCAACATTTTATGACATACTAGGTTCTGCTCGTGACTTCGTCCGCGTAAAATTTCTTGTTCCCGTACCCAACCCGTCGCATCGCATCTCCTGTCCGCGCTATTCGCTTCAGTTCGTTTTCGCGTTTTCTTTCTTACTTTTTGTCTTTTTGCACGGCTCCTAAGAGTCCTAGCGTAAAGTTAAATAGCCTATAGCCATCCTCAAGAATTGGGATATCAAATTCAAAAATATTTTTTCTAATCTGACCAGATTAGATACCCCCTTCAAACAAACAAATTCTACCTCTTTATCGTCTGCCTAGCCTTTTCCCAACTATGTTGGGGTCGGCTTCCAGTCTAAACGGATGCAGCTGAATACCAGCAAATTCTACCTCTTTATAAAATATAGTATTAGTAAGTATAGATTTATGTGCTTCACTGTTTATTTTGACCTTTTAAAAAACATTCTCCACATTGAACACATGTTGGGGCAACGCATTGCCCCTTGATCCCTCGATTATTATCCCGCACTATAATTATATATTCAACTCTCTGTTTCATTGTCACTGTGTAACATAATACCTATTGCCATCCTAACTCAACTATCTTACTGTATCTAAAACTCTGTTTCAGTGGAAGGGTCCATTAGCTTGATCTTCTTAAGGATTCTTGAGTAATTAAGGCGTGGCATGAGCTTTGAGGAAAACGAAGGCGTTTTTTGTAGGAGTGTATGTCGATCTTATTTGAGTTCAGTAGGTCAAGCAGTAAATAGGTTAGATGCCTATTTATACTGGTTTAATCGATCTGACTAGGTAATTGTCCTTTCTCAATGCAGGCGAGATTTGCCTACTCTTTCAACAAACGTAATAAATTCAACAGCGTCTTTGAAGTGATATTATAGAGGTATGAGGAACAGGGCGTAAAGTTCACTCATACTCTATAGAAAAGGGAGGATCCTCCGACCACACGGGTGTTGTGTCTGGCGGGCAACAGCCCGATGAGGCGATGATTCATGTCGGGCCGTTGTATCTATTCTAGTTGCGCGGTAAACTCTGCTTGCGAGATGCAGGATTTTGAGTGACGTCAGCAGTATGACGCGTAGTTCGCATGTGGCGTTGTTGTTGTTGCGCTACAAATTGTCAAACGTCAAAATTGTCGTAAGTTCCATGACAAAAAGTTTGAATATGTTTGGCACACAATTCAGCTACGCCAACTCAGCTCACCAACGCAGTCTTAAGGTTGCACAGGTGCAACCCGAGATGGAAGGTTATATTGAAAATTGGAAGATCTTGCAGTTACGACTGTGCTTTTGTTCCATTTAACGTTCATTGCCTATGTATGTATGTATGTATTCAAATTATGGAGTGAGTATCACCCTATAACTTGAATACATCTAACCAATGTCAACCGAATAACCAATAACTATTAATAATGTGGCCAGCGTTATGTCCCCCTCCCCTCGCACACGGTCCGACGCACCGACACCGTCTCGTTAACGGACTGGTGCACGAGGTCACCAGTTTGATACCAGGGGGAGAGTATGGAGACTATACTGTTGTGATATTGATATAATTTTAAAATGATAATATCGTCCTATCAAATGAATTTGAGCAGTGGTGGCCCAGTGGTACCGGCCCCGACTTACCGAGTTGTAGGTCGAGGGTTCGAACCCAGACAGGCGCTTTACTTTGTATTAATAATTTGATCACCACTGCTCTCAAAACTTTGAAGGAAAATATCGTGAGGAAACCGGTAAACAAACACCTAAAATTCGAAGACATGCGTGACATCTTGTGGGCCCGCGTTGTGGATTACGGCCCACTCCCTCTTACGGAGAGGAGGCCTGTGTCCCAGCAGTGGGAACATTATCGGCTGATTCCTATACCTGTGAGTTATTCCGGTCTGATCCCCTGAACCCCCCTCCACCCCCCCCCCACCTCGATCCTCTCCTGGATCGAGGTGGGGGGACGGCAGTTTTAGTAGTAGAGTCCTGTAGGTTTTATTACATAAAGTTGGGGTCGCCTACGCGTCTGTTACAGCGTTTACGACCGCGACGTACGGCATTTCATACAAACTTTCAAGCCCTTATTTTTCGAAATTAATGAACCGATTTTAATGAATCTTCATACGCATAAGCAGGATACAAAGGTCTAAAAAGTGAAGTGAAGAACATTTTCGAAAAATAGTGTTACAGCTTAATAGACCGATTTTAAATTTTCCGTAGGAACAGGTATCTTTTTTTAAATAAGATATTTCGAAAATGTTCTTAAGTAACTTTTTAGACCTTTGTATCCTACTTATGCGTAGGTATGAAGTTTTATTACAATCGGTTCATTCATTTCGATAAACAATGGCTTGAAAGTTTGTATGACATGCCGTAACACTCATTCAGCAGCTCATGCTCCAAAATCCAAGTAAACGATCAGCATAATACTCTCCTATGATGGAACACTCGACTCCCATTTACGAAACGTCGAGAGTACGAGTAATAACAAAGACGTCTTGATTATTTTAGCTAGTTGACTGTTTAACTTAGCCACGGTTGTTTGTCAACACAGGGTAACTTTATATTCCAAGTTTCAGTTACGGGTGGAGCAATGCGAAACGCGATAGGCGTAACACGTTACGATATTGATTTACCCGTTTGTGGTGGAGTAAGTCGAGTTCTAACTCTGAACCGGTAAGGAGCTTGAGTACTGGAAGAAATGCCTACGCTGGAGATAGGAATGTTTACGAGTCTAAGGGAATATTGTAGCCTGTGTACAGTAGCTGTAAATTTTGAGGGATGTAGCTAAAGGGCTAAATAATAGCTAGGCACGCTCTCTGTATGTACATACATACATAAGTACAGTCTAAGGTTGCCAACTTTTTTTTAAATATCAAATATAGTATTGTCGAAGTTAAGCTATATAAATAAAAATCAATGTTAGTATGTTTGTCCTCTATGCGTTCCGAAACCATTGGGCAGATTTGTGATGAAACTTTGGTAGGGTATTCTGGGAACGCCTGTGATGGTTCCTAATGATTAAAACGTGAAAAATAACAAAAAAAAAGATCTGAGGTGTACGAAGTTCCCCGGGGTCAGCTAGTTTACTATAAAAAAATATAGAGATGGCGAAAAAAATATAAAAAGAATATAATTACTTACCTACTTAGTTAAGTTTCAAAAATATTTTATATTGTAAATGCATATTTTTTGCAACTTTGAGCCTTTATTAACAGGTTTCATATACATTAAAATATCAGAACTATTATTACACTCTAAATTAAAGTTACAAAAAAAAAAACATTAATTTTTATTCAGCTTTTATTTGATTAATAATACAGCACCCTAATTGCGTAACACACTATCAAACTCAATCTAAATCATTTTGAAGGATATTGCTAATCCTTTGCTTCTTATATTCGAAATGTTTGTCAGCTCAACAACGTAAATAACGCAATGAATGTTGTTGAACTGTTAAAAATGAAAGCCATTGTTACTGTTAGCGCGTTACGTAATTACCCTGCTGGTCCTATTGCGCTTATTTCGCCATTTTGTATTCATCACTGAAAATATGCACCCAGTAAACACTGAAGTTGCTGGTATAATAATAATTCATTTATTTTCGGACAAAGTCCGTTCCATTATTACATTAGAAAACATATAATTGATATAATAATCACACACAATAAAATAATACTCAGAAATTCAAATTAAAATACACATTATGTCATTCAAATCAAATAATATTTAAAATACATACACATGTCATCCAAAACGAAAAACGAATAAATTAAAAACACATAATATTACATAATACGAGGGGATGTGCTACTATGAAGCTGCATCCACCTCTGCGACAGGGGCAGACCCCACCGCTCGGACAATACCTTCAGGCCGCTGTTCGAGCTGTTTTGTAGTCGACTTAGTAGCGAAGAGCTCCGTTTTCTTATAATCGCGAAAAGTCATTAGTCCGCGCCTCAGCAAACATAATCGAAATCGTATAGAAAGAAGAAATTAAGAGCGTTTACGCGGAACGGCATTTCATACAAACTTTCAAGTCCTTGTTTTTCGAAATGAATGAACCGATTTTAATGAAACTTCATACGCATAAGCACGATACAAAGATCTAAAAAGTTAGTAGAAAACATTTTCGAAAAATAGTGTTACAGCCAAATTAGACCGATTTTAAACTTTCCATAGAAACAGAGATTTCTAGTTATCTTTTTTTAAAAAAACATTTCGAAAATGTTTTCTACTAACTTTTTAGACCTTTGTATCCTGCTTATGCGTATGAAGTTTCTTTGAAATCGGTTCATTCATTTTGAAAAATAAGGGCTTGAAAGTTTGTATGAAACGCCGTTCGGCGTAAACGCTCTTAAATTGATTTTAAAATATTATAAAAGTCAGAAGTAGTAGATTAAGGAAGCAGTAGATGTAGCAACATTTTTTTGGTCAGAAAGAACATCCAGAATTTAATTTAAGTATTTAGTAAAATATAGTAGTTTCGCCTACTATTGTTGTTTTAAAAACGGAGTATTTGAGCCTCTAATATAGGAGGATACTATATTATATACGCTTACCGCGGTTGGTCTGTGGATGGGTGGCCATCTTTACATACCGAGACCCCTCCGTGCCTCGGAAAGCACGTTAAGCCGTTGGTCCCGCCTGTCATTCGTAGATCTTTGACAGTCGTTACGGGTAGTCGGAAGCCCGAAAATCTGACAACCAGTCTTACCAAGGAGTACCTATAGTATTACCCAATAACTGGGTTGTGGGGGTCAGATAGGCAGTCGCTCCGTGTAAAATACTGATATTCAGCTGCATCCGGTTAGACTGGAAGCCGATCCCAACATAGTTGGTAAAAGGCTAGGGAGATGATGATGACTATAATATTTATACTAGGGTTGGCAACCCTAGTACAGAATGACAGCGTTCTATGTGACAGAGCAGAGTCAGACATTTGGTGCTGCTCATATTCCTTTGATTTCACTAAAAATGAGAAAATGGCAATATTTGGGAACATTGGGTTTATTTATTACAATGGTTCCGGATACGGTGTCTGTACGTTTTTTTCGATTCCTGTATTTGTTTACTTAACCTTGGAGATTCAGGATGTACCTATGTTTGTTCAATAGGCTCAGATAGGTTTTTTTGTAAGTTGCCTTCTGGATTTGCTAACCGTATTTGAATTAACATTCATACTGGTATTAAGCTACATCTGGTTAGACTGGAAGCCGACCCCAACATAGATGGGAAAACGCATTCATCTGTTCGTCTCTCTTGACAAAATATGGATGCTTGGCAAGCATTTCATTCGTATAAGGGTGAGTGAATCACCCAATACATCTTACGGAATCCACCAACAATCAAAGACCTACAATTCTACCTGGAGCTACCGCCAATATGTTACTCTCGAAGTCTCGATGTCTCAAAGGGCTCTTAAAATGATTGCCGAAACATGAAGTGAGTTGCAGGGAAAAGGTTATTTCCTTGGCATTGATGACGCAAAAATGCCTTAAAGCCATTTTCCCCTGTTTATCTTCGGATATATTTATGTCTGTAATTAATATGGTGTACATAATAAAGAGTATTCTATTCTATTCTATTCTATTCTATATGTTCCGTGGCAAACCGTACAAACGGGAAAGGAAGCCGAAATACAAAAGGGCGGAATTTCTGAATACTTTAAATGACTCGGAAGTTCGGTATGTTCAGGAGCAGTGTTTTTTCAGGGAATCTATGTGCAAAGTTTTTAGTGTAACCTTTTATTATGCGAATTCATGATACTCGTTTCCCGAGATTTTTTTTTGTTTTAATGCGTAATGCCTCAGTGTATATTATAGGTGGGCACTGCCGAATTGAATAAATATAATAAGTATGTGGACGCCTGAGGGTGGACATCGCCGTCGAAATAGTCCACGGCGAAGGTGGTGTGACGATCTGATGACGTTTGCAGGGCTAACATGGCCAGAGATGGCACAAAACAGGGTTCCCCCACCCGAAGACGGTCCCTGCACAAAGGCGTCCGCTTTTTTCTTCCAAACCTCCCCACGTTTGCAAGGAAAAAGGGGACGCCTTTGGTCAGCAGTGGAACTAAATATAGGCTAACAAAGAATAACAAAGAAAAAAAAAAAACAGTGGCACTCCGGGAGTGCCGACAGAAGTGAAAACAAAACACATATTAATACTTTGCCATTGTATCCTGTATACTTGTGGCTAAGTTTCGCTGGCTAATTTAATTTGATCCTGAATACTTGTGGCTAAGTTTCGCTAGGTAATAATTTGATCCTGCATACTTGTGGCTAAGTTTCGCTAGCTAATTTAATTTGATCCTGTATACTTGTGGCTAAGTTTCGCTAGCTAATTTAATTTGATCCTGTATACTTGTGGCTAGGTTTCGCTAGCTAATTTAATTTGATCCTGTATACTTGTTTTAAATTTTTGATATTTTGGAATCTTACGAATTTTCGATCAGGGTCACCTGACGCGAGTTTAACATTTTTTACTCATTACAAAAAAGTGTACAACGCCGCTAAAGAAGTTTTCACTTCAAAAAAGTATGTGTAGGTACTGTATATTCTAGCAGCCAGATGTGGTAAGATTATATAGTATTATTTCGAATCTATCTCTAGCTCTACCCCTGAAAATGTTTGCACGTATGTTCAAATGTGTGTGTGTTGTGTGTATCTGTAAGTACTTTTATATGTTGGAGCTTCAAAGCTTGACAGGTTCAACCGTTCAAGTGATTGATGTCCTTCCGATCATTATCATCATCCTCGAAATTGGGGTCGATTTCATTACATCGAAATGCGGAAGATTTCATTACATCGACATGCGGAAGTAATATAACCTACTTCCGAAGTCTTTCATATACTACATTATATACCTAATCTACGTTCGTGATTAAGTTTCCTAACATGTAAACAAATGTATTTTTGAAAAATTACTTTAACGCCCACACATAAAGTTCAGTTTTGTGCTTTTTCCAATAGTAGTAGGTCAAGTCATTCTGAAATCTACTTAATTTACACTGGAATAAAGTTGATATTCGTTTAAAATATCAATTGGACACAAGGATTTGGATAAACTTTACTGCTAATGTATACAGGCTAATATTATTATTACAAACCCTAACTTTGCATCCGCGGTATATATATTTCATAAATGTCTTTTTCAGTTCATGTATACTTGTACTCATGTTATGTTTCTGTTTGTTTCAGTCGAAGGCGCTCGGCAGAGTGCTATTCGACCAGGTATGTCGGCAGCTTCACCTTCTGGAAGCTGACTACTTCGGCTTGGAGTACCTGGACGCCAACGGTACGAAAGTATGGGTACGTTATCTAAATTTATTACTTACTTAGATTAGATGTAGTTATACATCTGTAGTTATAGATCTTGGAAGTTCTTGGACTTTTGCCAAAATCTACCAAGTCGAAGTGCAGCTGGTTGTAACCGCACAATATCCCTTATTTATCGTGTTACTGAACTGGGGGTGTACTCCGTAAGTCTGCCAACGAAGATACTGGCCCGTCCGAAAGTATATCGATGGCTCCTAAGTATACTGAGTCAACTATAATTCTTTATAAGTATAGTTGACTCAGTATACTTAGGAGCCATCGATATGATCCGAAAAATTTTAAATTTTTCGGACGGGCAAAAACACATTGGTGGTCGGGACAACGGTCAAATCGTGTTGTCTTTCATTGTTAGTTTGGAAACCGAACTCAGCTTATGCCCGAAAGTGTTACGGAGTAGGAAACGCCCGTAACTACGGACTTCGTGCTTAAGGACTAGATACCCCCAACCCCTAGAATTCCAGAACGTATGAGTTTCTTGCAGAATTATCAAACTTATTAGCAGAATCAGCCTATAATGTACACAGGCCTTCTCTTGGTGAGAGGGAGCGGGCCGTAATCCACCACGCGAGCCCAGTGCGTGTTGGTAGATGTCACATCTCTTCGAATTTTTGGTTCTAGGATATGCCGGTTTACTCCAATAGTTCTTAAATCAGAAATGAAAGAAAGCCAACCAACTAGCAGCTGCAGTAAGCCGAGTTGATTGATTGAATTAAGCAGCATACATTGCTAACTAGAATGGTCGGTAATCTCAAAGGATTGTTTCACAGACGTCACATAAGTACAACGCGACCGTGAGAGCACTTCTTTTCAATTGATCTCTAACTCCAACGCCCTGATACATTAAACTTGACATTGAGTGACAAAGGGTACTTCAGTCTGAACTCTGAAGAACTCAAATTACATAAATGATAAAGTTTAACGAATTATAGTCAGTACCCGGGCGTTAATATGATATTGAGCACACGTTGAAACAAAGGAGATGTCCGCTTTTTGTAAGGACGTTGGTTTTTATTCCGAGAAAAATCTAACCAAAATCAAACTACATCCAACTAAAAGCTACTAAAATATGGAACTTGGAACCACTGAAATAATATTTTTAGACCCCCCATTTAAGAGAAAAATTATAAATTATTAAATGTTTGTACATGTATATTATTTGTTGATGGCAACCCAAATGAAACATTCCACACGCTTTGAAAATGTCATAATTGACTGATGGATTCTATTCATCTGTCAAATATGACAAAGTGTTGACCGTCAGGCTTCAACCGTCTGATACGTCACACTTTCGCTCGTGCCTTTGTGTCATCCAGTGTTATCGTATTTTAATTTGTGCTTTGCTTTCTTTGATTTAACTGACTTGGCCTTTTCACAACGGATTCTTCTTCTTTGCACATGATTAGGATACCGATAGCTTACGAACCTTAAACTTGGAGCAGTTTAAAAATCTATGAAATAGTTAGAACCACTAATTTTTGGGATGTCTATCCAAATATATTTAACTTATCCTGGTTGGAATTATTAAATAATAAAAAAATATTTTTGGACATGTCCTTTGCCTAGCTGAAGTGTTACATTTCATGTTGCATTGCATATATTTCGACGACATGTTCTTTTCAACGTATGTTACATTTCACTTACGTGTACCCACCATTAGAAAGGTACGTGAGACGTGAGACAGAGCTAAGAGTAACAGAGAAAACGCTCTACAAAGACGACCTTACAAAAAAAAACTTATTGTACCATTTTTACGGCGGGGTACTGTAGCTACTATACTGCTTTTAAAAATAATGCAAGGCAACGAGTAATTTGTGAGGATTTATGGAGCGTATGAGAGTGTTAGCGACATCCCAGAAGGACAAACACTGACCTTATTGACGTCCTTTATAAAGGTCAAGTGTCCTCTGTACTGTGCATTTGACAAATGCATAGCTATACATATAGTGAAACAAAGGGATTCAGAAAGATCGTCCCACGTTTTTTCTGAGTAGGTACAATGAAAAGTTCGGTGCTACCTCAACTTATTTTTAAATTAACCTCTTAAGAGGTCATTGTACTCATCATTATGAACAACTTTTACTATGGGACCAAATCTGAAATCGCGAAAAAAAAATCAGCTGTTCCCTACATTTATGTTCGTATAACTCGTCAAAATGTAGGCAACAGCTGATTTTTTTTCGAGATTGGTGACTTTAAAATTTCCTATCTATTTTAGGAATTGTACACATTTCCTAGGAGTTGTATAGAATGACGGATTGCACACTTTTCCGTTAACTATATACATACAAATTCAAGGGAGAGAGGTGTTGAGATGACTCTACACTGTTTTGAAAATAACTCTACAACTCTCTCTCTACTCTACTTAGGATTTAACTTTTAGGTAGCCTTTGGCCACCTACTGGGTCCAAACAGTATAAGCGACATAGTTATCCGTCGAAACGAAAAGAAGCTGGCCTTTACCCAACACAGCTGAACATCAGTCGATGTTCTCTGTATAGTTTCCAGTTATGTAAAGCATTACTTAAGTGCAGTCAAGCATTGCTCTGGAAACCTTACATACTCGTATGACAATTGAGTGCAACGTTAATTGGATAACGCTGATTCTAATTATGGCTTTGTGTCCGACAGGATATACAAGCATTAAATTGGCGAATCTTTAGATTTTTCCTACCTGTATAGAAAGATGACAAAAAGGGTTTTCTCTCGTCTTTGACCCATGACTGAGCAACTTTAATGAACCCCTGCGTACAATTTCAACAATAGTAATTGTATAAGATTCTTCCAAATTGTTCCGCTTGCAACCATTGTAGGGTTCAAGGGGAAGCGGTAGGTAGCCCGCGAAATTAATTTCTTAAATTGCTATTTAATGAAATACTCATTCAATAGGATTATAATATGAACTTAGAGGGGGTCTGTATTGATGATTTTAATGAGTAAAGGCATATTTGTTATATGCCGTCCCAGCGGCCGCGGGAGACGCTCCAGGCGTCGGGAGCCGCGTGGAGACTCCTGGCCATTGTAGGCGCGGGCCTGCGGACGGAGAGTAATGGGTAGCTCACCGTCCGATCAGAACCAGGCCCGTGCCGGACGGCGCGTACGTGTTCCACGTGCGTCTCAAAGATATGTTAGCATCAACGGAAGGGGTCCCTTAGGGCCGAAGCCTGCCGGGTCAGCGAGATTGTCCGAAAGGGTTACCGCCGGACAATCTCGCTGACCCGGCAGGCCCGGAACATAAAGGGCTAAGGAAGGACCTTCAAATTGCAAATACCGTAAGAAAATTTGAATTTCGCGGACTACCTCAGCGCATTCCCCCATAAGGATCTCTTTTACAAAGATTATACAGATTTATCTAACAACGATACTTGCATGAAAGTATTAGGAAGCAAGCTTAATAAAACTTCAACAGTAGTTTGTAGTGACCTAATTTTAAAAAGAAGTAGTGTGCTGTGAACTAACTTATAATAAAATTGCTTAACTTCAAGATTTAGTACTTTAGTGCAACATTATTATACAAAGAAGGAAGCATGATCACTCGTAAGTACTGAATATTACAGACTCCTAGTTACGTAAAAGAATACGGAACAGTAAAAGATACTGAGTTGCCTTTCATATCGCCTCTTGTTGTGCGAGTACAATGCGTTGTAAATTATATTACAGTATGCAGTATGAAAAATGGTATACTTAACTTTAAGTCGTGAAAAAATAACATTACATTTAGCGTTTCCTAGTTAGGATGTCTAAAATAAGGAAATTACTAGATTTACTATTTTCAATGTTGGCGTATTACGAGTGGGTATGGGAAAACGAAAACCCCATGGCGACAAAGGTCTTTAAATTGATAACGAGCAATATGAATACGCTACGAAAGATAAGAAAATAGCGGGAGGGAAACAGGTATAGACTTTGAGGTATGTTCACATCAAAATTTTATTTTAGGTCAGGTCCAGTGATAGCCCGGAGGTATCGGCTCCGACTTACGTTCGCGAGTTCGAACCCAGGCAGGCACTTTACTACAGGCACTTTTGTGTATTTCATTTCATCACCACTGCTCTCAAAATGGTGAAGAAAAACATCGTGTGGAAACCGGCATGTCCTAGAACCAAAGAAAATGGAAGACATGTGACATCTACCAACCCGCACTGGGCCTGCGTGGTGGGTTATGGCCTACTCCCTGACAGCCCAGCTTCACACGAGCGCGTTTTTCTCGTGGCGATTTTTTTTCGCGCATTGGATTTTTATCGCACTGCACAGCGCTGAGATTTGAAAATCGAACAGTGTATTTTTTTGACCCTCTGGGATGTTTTATATTGGATTCTCAATGCTCGGCTCAACACCGAGGGTTTAAAATCCAGTGGGCGAAAAAATCCGCGATATTTTTACTTTCGTGCTGCCGTTGGCTCACAGAGAGGAGGCCTGTTTCCCAGCAGTGGGAATATTATGAGCTGATTATGCGTACGCAGGTCCTCTCTATCGGATATTGACATTAGGTTGGACCCCCGCTACGGCCACTTTTGTTTTTGTTTCAGAAGTAAACCAATATATCCTTTTCTTTCACCAGTACTGGCTAGACTCCGAGAAGCCGATGTGTCGCCAAGTGGGCTTGTCCATGCTGGAGCCGACCCTGCGCTTCTGCGTCAAGTTCTACACATCAGACCCGGCACGGTTGGAGGAGGAGTTCACTCGGTACCTTTTCTGTCTGCAAGTGAAGAAGGACCTGGCGACGGGATGCATACAGTGCAATGAGAATACTGCTGCGCTTATGGCTAGCTATATAGTGCAAGGTGAGGAATAACCCTGTGATTTGTAGTGAAACTGTGCTATCGTATGCGTATCATGTTTCGTGTGGTTAAATTGTGTAGTAAATATTTAGATATTTGGTATTCATATTTTACTTACGTCTTCATCGATGATCAACGCTTTTTTCTCATTTGTTGCGAGTTTTCCATAAAGGATCCCGCAGACAGGCTAGTAGAACTTTTTCTATGAAAGTTTAATGGAAATTGTTCTACCAGAATCGCGTCGCACCTGTCTGCGGGAGCCGTGTTACATAATCTAGATATTACGTATCACCGAAAGGGATATGAAAGCATTAAAATATACCTTGGTTTAGGTACCTAAGTTTTTCATGTTACTCCATAGTTACTCAAATGTACTAACTGTAAGTTTTATCAAAATTATTCAAATTAAATAAATAATGAAGAATCTGAAATTCACGGGCTTGAAAACTGCACGAGCAAAATATGTAAATCTCGCCAATTTTCCTTTCAATATATTTGCGTTGACATACCTAACATCACACGCGTGTTTCAGACACGATCCATTTAAGATTATCTGAGTTTATAAGCCATGAGGCGTTCGTGTCAGCAGTCCTTTCTTAGCTGACGCACGCAAGAACGTAAAAAAAAAAAAACTTGCGATATAAAAAATATCGCGTCGAAATTTTTTCGCGCACTGGATTTTCAACTCTGGGTGTTGATCCAAGCATTGAGAATCCAACAGAGAGCATCGAACGACGCACCTGGATACAAAATTCATGAGTAAACAAACAACGTATGACCACGGTAATTTTAACCTTAAAACTTGTGTTGAGCTCGCAAACTTCGCTCGTCACACAACGTAACTTTAATTACGTAGTGTGACCTAAATCATCAACAATTCCATATTAATAACGAACGGGCATGTCGACTAGTTGAGGATTAATGTCCAGTTTGTATTCGTAGCTCCCTGTATACATGCAGCCTGTTTGTAACTAGATTGAAATACTGGTGGAAGGTCGTTTATTGTAATTAGTAAGTACTAGGTATACTTGCTGTGTCGGAATACTAGAAAATAGGGAACTCATTGTTTGGTACCTACATCAAACTCAAACTCAAAGCATTTATTTAAAATAAACCATTTCAGGCACTTTTGAATTGTTAAGAGGTCGGTGGGTCAGAAAATACACTTCTGGACACATCTATTGGCCCACCTTAGAGTTTAGGTTTCGATGGCCCCTACCGAAATATGATTGCTAGATTGAACAAAAACTGTTGATGCAGTTTTAAACCTGATACATTTTACCATCTTTTTCGATCGTATTGTCTTAAATTTGAATTCAGAATACCATACGACACGGAGCTACGCCTAACAAGTCGGATATGCGCCTTGTTAAAGGCAATTGATTTTTGAATAAAAAACATGTTTTATCAAATAAAGGTTTAATTTAATAACGCGTGTTGCCTCCATGGGCATCTACCACAGCTCTCATACGATTAGGCATAGAGTTTATCAACCGCTCTATGAAATTTTGAGGGATCATCTCCCATTCCTCTTCTATGGCAGTTTTCAACTCCTGCATCGTCTGGGCAACTGGCTGACGAGCCCTAACACGTCTTTTTAGCTCGTCCCACATGTGCTCAATGGGGTTCATGTCTGGGCTTCTGGCTGGCCAGTCCATAGCTGTGATGTTCACATCCCGAAGATATTCCCTGACGATGCCGGCCGCATGGGCTCTTGCATTATCATGCATAAAAAGGAAATTTGGGCCCACATAGTCCGCGTATGGTATCACGTGAGGTTCTAAGGCTCTAAGCACTCACGAATGTACCTTTCAGCATTTAATGTTGGCAGCCGTGGTCCTGTAACAACCTCAAGTTGAGTTTTGCCGCTTGCGGATATACCGCCCAAGACAGTCCATGAGCCACCGCCATAAGCAACCCTCTCTTCAAAGCAGCATTGTGCGAAACGCTCTCCCTTACGTCGGTAGACCTTCTTCCTTCCATCATTGCCATGTAACACAATTTTAGACTCATCAGAAAATAGTACACGGCTCCAATCTTGCTGTGTCCAATTTAAATGACTGCGTGCGAAATGAAGGCGCGCTGTTCGGTGGGCTCGCGTTAGTTTGGGCCCATTAGCTGGCTTGTGTGGTACCATATCGCGTTCTTTTAACCTTCTCCGAACAGTTCGAGCGCTCACAGATACTCCGTGGAAGTCGCGAAGTTGGTTTTGTATTTCAATGGAGGTAAGGTGACGATTTCTCAAGCTGGTCGTCACGATGAATCGATCCTGCCTTTCAGTTGTGACCCGAGATCGTGGCCTTCCTTGGCGACGAACAAAGCCGCCAGTCTCTATGTACCTCCGATAAACATTTCTGACCGCAGATCGACTTAAATTAAGTTGAGCACTCACGTTTCTTTGGCTGTGTCCGGCCTGAATAAGTGCCACAGCTTGGGCGGCGACTTCAGGTGAAGTATCCATAGATTATTGATAGAACCTCACCTTAATGTTAAGAATAAGTAATGTTTGTTGCAAAACCAAAGATATCAATCACTTTTTCAAGAATTAAATCCAAGTAAACCAATAAAACCAAGTTTTCTTAGTATTCGATTGTTTGATATCAACAAACAGGCTCCAAATTGTCTTTTGTTTCTTTAAATTCTGTGTTCGAAATTCAAAAAAAGACTATTGAATGAAATTGTGAATGTGCCAGGTTCAAAACTGCATAAAAACTTTTTGCTCGACCTAATATAAAATTTTAGCTAGGACCAAACGAAACTGAAAATACAAGGTGGGCCAATAGATGTGTCCAGAAGTGTATGAAGCTAATTGCCTATTCCAAATCGTGGGTACCTATGGAGAAGAACGGACAAGAAACTCCATGGACACTCTTTTAAATTATATTTTCACAAAAATATTAGTTACATCATTAATGTTGAATTTATAATTATATGTGAGAACGATGTAAAAAAGACGTACTCGTTAAAAGCGTCCAGAGTACTACAGCAAATAGTATGAAAACAAAAATCCAAAAATAAAATAATTAAAAATAAGCCGAGGCAGCTCAGTGATGACCAGCCCCATCATTATTAAAGCTTGATTGTCAGACTAATATTAAACTGTCACTAGAAGGCAGCCAGTGGCTAGTAGCAACTGGATGAGAATAAGCCGTTGATCGAGTCAAACGACGTGAAATTATTTTTCAATTTTTATTATTAGGTGCACCAACAATTGATATCACTGATATCATCATCACTGATACAAACACATAATTTATTTTTTATCAAACCAAAATAACAGTGCATCAGTTACTTATAGGTAAACACCACATGCATAAAATGCATGTGGTGTTTACCTATAAGTAACTGATTTCTGCAAGTCAATGAATCCGATAAATAAGCTAACTTATTTAGTAATAAGCGCTAATATTAAAAAACTGGCCAAGTGCGAGTCGGACTCGCACACGAAGGGTTCCGTACCACAAGGCAAAAACGTCGAAAAAAACATGTTTGTTGTATGGGAGCCCCCCTTAAATATTTATTTTATTTTAATTTTATTATTTATTATTCAAGTTAAAATACAACTGAGTATTTTGTGAATATTTCAAGTGCCTACCTGTTGGCATTTTTGATATCGAACAAAAAAGGGCAAAAATATCGCGTTTGTTGTATGGGAGCCCCCCTTAAATATTTAATTTATTTTGTTTTTAGTATTTGTTGTTATAGCGGCAACAGAAATACATAATTTGTGAAAATTTCAACTGTCTAGCTATCGCGGTTCTTGAGATACAGCCTGGTGACAGACAGACGGACAGACAGCGAAGTCTTAGTAATAGGGTTCCATTTTTACCCTTTGGGTACGGAACCCTAAAAATTAGTAAAATCGATAAAACGTTACATGTAAATGAAATTATAAGGATGATGGGCGTTTTGGTACTTTTTTCCTCCCCAACGTTGCGCGTCGTTGAAAAGGTCTTTCCAATGGGAACAATATTTACAATGACGACTTTTACCAATTCTTTGTCCGTTCGGTATGAAAATTACTTATTTTGCATATATTTTTCGAAAGAAAGGTGTCATTTTTAACCGTCTTTTTTTCTCATTCTTTCTTAGCGGAATGCGGCGACTTCGTGCCAGAAGACTACCCAGACCACACGTACCTCAGCGGCTACAAGTTTTTCCCCGGACAGGACTCGGAGTCCGAGAGACGGATCATGGAGAACCATAAGAAGCATCTGTAAGTCTTGATACACCATGAACGCTTGTCTGTTAGTTTTTACGTATTAGTGGCTAAGTTACTGAAACAATTTTGATAATGGTTAGCAAGGTGTAGACATTGTGGAAAAAAATACACTATTTAATAAGCTGCGTATTAATATTTAGATTAATTTAGATACAATTATTATTATTTAGTATACAAGGTGGACAATACGACAATAAATTAATCTTCGTGTGAAATGAGTAATGACGTTCCCAGTCTGCGTTCAAAATTTCAGTCAAATATGGGAAACTTCACAGTCACTATTACTAGTCGCCTGATCGACAAAACCCATAGTCGCCCCATCCATATTTAGTTTGTCACAAAACGACATATCAATATATATCAACTGTCAAATGTCAGGCAGGACGACACATCAAAATTTTCCGTTTTTACAAAAAATATATATTTATTTTGAAAAATTCATTCAGTCTCAAAAAATCGCAAAGAATGTGCGCAATTTGGATGGAGTACCAATGGAACTGTGGAGTTGACGCTGTGTGAGCATGCGTGTTCCATCGCGCCGTCCGTTCGATGTCCACCGCGCACAGGATGGATAAGCACATGAAGTAATTTTTTGCTCCGTTGGTGTAATTGCTGTATGGCGTTCCAGCAGGAGGATAAATAAATAAATAAATATCACGTTTTTCATTTCCATGTTAGGATTTATTTGAAAATTTCAAAATACTCCTATGCATTTAGTATTGCTTTTATTTTCATTTATTGTCGTCTCCACATTGTAGATATACAGGGTTATTGGTAAATCATTAACAACCTCTTAACAGGTCATTGTACTCATCATTATGAACAACTTTTACTATGGGACCAAAAAAATTCTGCTGTTCCCTACATTTTGACGAGTTGTACGAACATAAATGTAGAAAACAGCAGATTTTTTTTTCGCGATTTCAGGTATTTCCAATAGTAAAAGTAGTTCATAATGATGAGTACAATGACCTCTTAAGAGGTTGTTAATGTTTTACCAATAACCCTGTATAATCTGAGTTTATTCTTCTCACTGCAATTATAAATAACAAGTTTTCTCGTTGGGTACAAAAACTACTGAAGTTATCTGATAAATTGGCCACACACCGTGTCAGTGTAGGTAGTTGTATCACTAGTCTATTGTATAATGTTGCAATATCTAAACAAAGCAGGAAATATCGTTTTAAATAAAATTAATTTATCTATCCAATCATCGCATATTTCCTGACTTTCAAAACTTTCCAAGCGTTTTCAGCAGCAATATTATTACATCCAAACTCATTAGCGATTCCCGCAATCAATAATCCGCGTTATACTAATACCAAAGTTGTAACATAAACAAGAGCAACAAAAGTCTCCAGACTTACGGAAACAAGATAAAGCACTATAATCCGGATAATTGGACCAATCAGGGGAGTGTAAGCGATTGTTTTCTTTTCTTTTGTGTTGCAGAGGCCAGAGCCCCGCGGAGGCTGACTTAAACTTATTAGAAACGGCGCGAAGATGTGAATTATACGGTGAGTGGAGAGTTTTATTTTTGAATTGATTTTGCGTTTAGTTTTTCTGAGTTAGTTATCTATCTATTTATTTTGTAGGTATAATATAAAAATACGATGAGTACTTTAGGGTTACGAGGGAACAGATGAACATACATAGCCTGTTAAAATCATAACCCTCCTTTGGATTCGCAGTAGTCGGTTAAATAATAAGTTGTATAGTCGTAAATTAGGCGGACTAAATACTAGAAGACAATTTCTGCAAGTCAACCTTTGGGTTGAAAATAATCCCAATTTTAAATGCAAAAAAAAAAGATGTTTCTTAAAAAAAAATAGCTATTTTATGATGTCCTAATATATCAATATTTTTTACAGGTATAAAAATGCATCCAGCGAAAGACCACGAAGGTGTCCCACTAAACCTAGCAGTCGCGCACCTGGGAATAATAGTGTTCCAAAACAATACCAAGATCAACACTTTCAGTTGGGCGAAGATACGGAAAATATCGTTCAAGAGGAAAAAGTTCCTCATCAAACTGCATCCCGAGGGTTACGTTAGTGTAAGTGCAATTTTATTTTTAGTGACCCGCCCTTCCTTCGCACGGTGCAATAGCGACATGTCACAACATCGAGAATTCTGGGCTATATCCAAGTTAAATAAGTTTTACACTAATAAGTAGAGCCAGGAACAACGGGAATGCATAACTAGTCGGGTGTAAGTAGGAAGGAACTACATAAAGAAAATTATTCTAAATATAATATGTAGTCCGTTATCTTATCTTGACGTTGTTTGCTATTGCAGTTTGTTATCTACCTACTTGCTTTACAATATTAGGTAGGTAGATATGCACCCGATTCTATAGTAAAAAAAAAAACACAAAATTCCGGAATCACGGGATTTTTACGATCGACTACAAAAGCGCATTCCATATTACAACAACATCTCAACTTTAGGTGAATATGCATCCGAATATCCGCTCTCTACTCGTAAGCCTTCCGGGCTCGCAATGATAGTGAACCGCATTTAAATCTATTGGCCAAACTCCCTCTCACCGAGAGGAGGCACGGAGACCAAGCAGACTCAAAAAGCGACTGTGTTTTATACTATGTGAAGGTTAGCATATATAAAACAACTGCATTAATTGACCATTTTGGGGTGCAATATTAACGCGCGGACTA
The DNA here is from genome assembly GCA_916614155.1 of Mesoligia furuncula. Classification (NCBI taxonomy): domain Eukaryota; kingdom Metazoa; phylum Arthropoda; class Insecta; order Lepidoptera; family Noctuidae; genus Mesoligia; species Mesoligia furuncula. The sequence goes on from OU744793.1 coordinate 25,978,742, forward strand.
TAGTAATAGTCTTTACTATAGTCCGCGCGGAATTAGTTGGCCGCGCTTTTGGTGGGGACGGGGGTGAGGGCGGCGGGGTTGCCTAGTGTTTGCAACTCACGTACTGAGTAATGACAAAGCGCCCCCGCCCCTCCGTCCCACCGCTCACATAGCTAAGGCGCGGCTAACTATAGTCTGACTCTTAATTAGCTGCAGTAAAATGACAGCTTATGTGTTACTTAAATGACTGAAATTGGCGTCTTTTTGTTTTTTTCGCGGCCATCAACCAAATCTTGTTTTTCAAACGAAACTCATTTGACATGCATCAGTCCGAAATGAGTTATTAAGAAGTGTCATTTTATTGCAGCTAATTAAAAGTCGGACTATAGTTCCGCATGAACTATAGAGGCTATAGGGTCAAATCACACCGAGATGGCAGCGAAGCGGCGAGCAGTTTCAGTGTCATATAATTTTAAACTTTATCTTCATTACTATAATACATAGTATCACTTGAGAAACTTGAGTCATCGGAGTGCTCGCGGCGCCGCGGGCGGCCGCGCGACCTTTCAAGTTTCTCAAAGTTTAAAATTATATGACACCGAAACTGCTCGCCGCTTCGCTGCCATCTCGGTGTGATTTGAGCCATATCAGGTGCCCCGCTCACCTTACACAGCCAGCCCTAATGGCCTAGCATATACCTAATTTTATGAGCCCTCCACACAAATATACCTAATTTTATGAGCCCTCCACACATTATGAAGCTCATTACCCATTTAAAGTACCTTTGACATTTTAAAGTAATGTGGCAGTAGTGGAAAATTAAAGACTTCTTGATAATAATGTTACCCTTTCTTTCTACAGGGTTACTACCGCGACGTAGTAGAATTCTTCTTCGACGGTCGCAACGAATGCAAGAACTTTTGGAAGAAATGCGTGGAGAACCACGGATTCTTCCGTTGTTCGAGTGTCGCACGACAGCCGAGACAGAAGACCAGGGTCATATCCAGAGGATCCTCGTTTAGGTGAGACATCACAAGACCAGGCGGGTGGTGCCGAACTGCCAATACCTATATTAAAAACTGTATAAGTACTTTGAAATATAGACAAAATAAAGAAAAACAAAAACGTTAACCCTACGCAACAATCTATATATACAGGGTTATTGGTAAAACATTAACAACCTCTTATTTCTCATTGTAAGTACTCATCATTATGAACAACTTTTACTATGGGACCAAACAGCTGTTCCCTACATTTATGTTCGTATAACTCGCTAAAATGTAGGGAACAGCAGATATTTTTTCGCGATTTCTGGTTTGGTCCCATAGTAAAAGTCGTTTATAATGATGAGTACAATGACCTCTTAAGAGGTTGTTAATGTTTTACCAATAACCCTGTATATTATTTCCTTTCTTTCTTATTACCGATACCAGGGGGTATATAAGAGTTTATGCTATTATTGTGACATTGCAAAATGCCATCCCATTTTGAAATGGCAAAATTATGGCTTTAACCCTATACGTTTACGTATGTGCTGAACGTTTTGTTTCGCATCAGCTTTCGTTCTCTCAAGACGTCAAAATAGGCTCCAAAACGCAATCGAAGTTGATTCTCGTCACTATTATATAATAGTTGTTACTCACATCGTGTCGGGTTTCTAATATTTGTTCTGCACATTTTAATCTAGTTCCCAAAATAAAAACTTTTTAACAAAAAAAAAACCGACTTCCAAAAAAAAACACTATAAAGTGAAAAATAAATTTTAATTTCGGACGTCGGTGTCTTTGGATCTGTATTTTAGTTTTTGTATCTCGAAAGTCTTTGTATCTAAAAAGTTTTTCTATCTCGTTTTTAGTGGGTTTGTTTATCATGTATCTAAGTTACAATAGCCTAATGTCAACTTGCCCATCGCCTTTTACAAAATATTGCTTTTCCCGATGCAGGGACGTTAATTGTTGAGGAGTTCTCCTGGTATTCCACCATCAGCTCTATTTTACCATTCGCATTCTGACGTGCATAAAGTGCTTTGCAACCATATTAAAGTAAACGAATCGCAACCCGAAATAAATTATTATTGAGTAGTTCCGGTGGCCATCTGTGGTCTTCTTCATCAGTTCCACTTCACCAAATGGTAGTTTCCGAGAGCAAATGCACGAGTTACTATAAAAAATACCCAAATCGCTATGGGTGTGCCTATAATATTTGAGGAGTTCCCTCAATTCCTCATGGATCCCATCATCAGAACTGGATTTTGAAAAAAATGGGACCAATCTGGAAGTATATACTATTGAATAAAAAAAGAATTTTCCAAATCGGCTTATAAATGACGGCATACTGTGGTAACAAATATAAAAAAAAAAACATACATCCGAATTGAGAATCTCCTTATTTGAAGTCGGTTAAAAAGAAATGCAGGTGACTAAGGGCTGATTTTTCAATCATCTGATAACTTTATTCGAGGAATAATTTTGAAATTTTGACAGTTATTTCATACCAAAATTGTTAAACGTCAATTTTATTCCTCGAAATAAAGTTATCTGGCGATGGAAAAATCAGCCCTTAATTACACGCGTTTTTGTTTTTGAAAATTGTTGAAAAACAGACTGTATTGATGCAAAACAACTGACAAAATGGCCATTCCAGTATTACGTTAGCAGAATTTGTAATTTTTTCTACCCTCCCCCTTGTCAGAAAAAGTAAGCAAAACTCTTACCTCCTATGCTTACGTAAACGTTGGTAAATATTTTTTAAACCTGTTCAAGTTAAAAATAATAAAGAATTATTTTTCATGACAGGCGGACTTCGTACCGCCCCACCAGCCGCTCCGCACCCGCTTTTTAAATCTCTGATATCTTCTAAGATATTCATTTATATAAATAATAATAATATATAGCCTATTATACTCACAAATAATGTGGCTTTCTATTGGTAAAAGAATTTTCAAAATCGGTTCAGTAGATCTAGAGATTACCCCCCTACAAATCCTCACAAACTTCACCCCTTTATAATATAAAAAAACCGGGCAAGAGCGAGTCGGACTCGCGCACCGAGGGTTCCGTAACATCCGGGTTTATGCATAAGGTTTATGTTTATGAAATTAAATGTTAATTTTTTATTTTTGAGTTGATTGAATGAATGGTAAAATGCGGTTTACGATTTATGACGTATTAAAAAAAAAAAACTACTTACTAGATCTCGTTCAAACCAATTTTCGGTGGTAGTTTACATGGTAATGTACATCATATATTTTTTTTAGTTTTATCATTCTCTTATTTTAGAAGTTACGGGGGGGGGACACACACATTTTACCAGTTTGGAAGTGTATCTCGCGCAAACTATTCAGTTTAGAAAAAAATGATATTAGAAACCTCAATATCATTTTTGAAAACCTATCCATAGATACCCCACACGTATGGGTTTGATGAAAAAAAAATTTTCGAGTTTCAGTTATAAGTATGGGGACCCCCAAAATTTATTGTTTTTTTTCTATTTTTGTGTGAAAATCTTAATGCGGTTCACAGAATACATCTACTTACCAAGTTTCAACAGTATAGTTCTTATAGTTTCGGAGAAAAGTGGCTGTGACATACGGACGGACAGACAGACGGACAGACAGACAGACAGACAGACATGACGAATCTATAAGGGTTCCGTTTTTGCCATTTGGCTACGGAACCCTAAAAAGGAATTAAATTAAAGGAATTTAATGCCCATTTAACATTGATTCAAGCGAATTATTAACATCGTATTTAAATATAATATTCTTAACATATAAACGATATACAAATTTATTTTCCAAACTTTGTTCACGTAATCACCTTCCAGGCCCCTCCCCGTCTCCGATATCATCAAAAATAAGCATAGCAAAGACTTTTTTTTTTGGTGCTTGCGTAATACTTGAATGGCCGGGGTAATTGCCGTGAAACGAGCATAACTAAACGTAACTTTTCAACTCATTTCCTAAGGGTATTAAATGTTGACTAACTGTATTTCGACTGTAATATTCCGCGCTTCCCGTTTATCGTTTAAAGTTTTATACTTTTAACGATGCAAATGACCAATGAGGTTATCCGATATCTTCAATTACACAATAAGGACTTTGACTTTAATACTTCTCATAATTGCTTGATATAAATCATCTTATTCTCTTTATAGGTATAGCGGTAAAACCCAGAAACAAATCGTCGAGTACGTACGAGACAATTACGTGAAGAGACAAACATTCCAGAGGTACGTTTACACTAAATATATTACTATACATAAGCTTAGCTATTATGGCAGATATGTATTAAAGTAGAATTAAAATTGACGCGCGATAAAAGCGAAAAAGAGTGGAAGAAGTCAATTTATCTCGCGTCAAACTCAATACTGCATGTATAATGAAATATAATCAGCTTAAGCCGCTGTAGTCAAAAATAAATAGCTTTCTGACTTATCTTTAATTACTGCTAGGAGTAGCTAGACAGCGCTTATAGATGTAATATAGTGTTACAAACAAACCGAGGTTTAGGTAGGATTTACGGGATTCCTAACATAAGTTAATACTAGCCTAAGTGTATCCTAAAGGTGAGTGGTTAGCATGGGCTGGGAGACACTAGCTTTTGGTTTTGTCTTGTGGGCGTTTGTGTGACAAGAGAAGCGACTCGTAACGAACAGATGCATGATGTAAACAACAGTCCCTCGAACTATAACGATTGGTTAGCGTGAGGCTTCGATAGTTTTCTATTAATCGGTGGTGATTACACTCTGTTCACGAAAGAAGGAGTTGCACGATACTTTGCACAAAGTGTGCAAAATTTAATTTAATAAATATGTTATATGTATGAAAACTTACTTGGGCTTTTTGATACCACATGATTTTCAAAACATAAATCATAGTCATTACTTTTTGAAATAACGTTTGTCACAGATCACTTAGAATAAAAAAATAGGCGTCGTGGAAATTTTGGACGATGTTACTGATTTTTATTCTAATGATACGAAAAGTAATGGCAATAATTAATGTTATAAAAATCTCTTTCCCCTAAGCCCAAATAATTTTTCCTATATAAAAAGCAATTTGCACACTTATTAAATCTAATTTTGCATACTTCGTGCAATTTGTCGTGCGACCCGTTATGTCGTGAGCAGAGCATAGCATAATACTCGAGCATGCGCTGTATCCGTTGAAATTTCCGCTTCTTCTAAACGAGTGCGGTGTAGTGGCGAGTGCGTTGCGTTGCGACGGCACTGACAATCGGTCGGAGGATGGTGTTGTCGTATCACGTAGGGTTTGTCTATGATGGGTCTGCGCTCTGATTGGTTCATTTGACGTCGCGTGAAACCTCTTTTCTTTCCAAAATAAGCATCAGTAAAGTTAAAATAAATGTTCTTTCATACGGTTTCACTAGTTAGCCGGACACTAGAACTTAGTTGGTCACGCTTGCTTGACGCACGAGGACCGCAGGCCCGTCGCGGCGCGACGCGTATTGTAAGGGCACAGATTACATACTGTACAGATGCTCGACTTCCTACATTCTACGACGCACGCACACATGCGCAACGCACATTTTCACGGGGTACAATGGGTCGTGTTTGATGAAATTATCAAATGCTAACGTGCCCTGGCCATTATAAGCGTGGTTTCAGCAGTTGCTAATTGGATCTACACCATCATTATGTCGTCTGCCATCATTTTTTTCCCCCGCACCTTACACCTTGAGCGGAATTGACAATAGTGAGACACTCCCGTGCACCTAATGACGAATATAGGAAGTCGAGTATGTGTCGAGGAAATATCTGTGGGCTTATCTTAGACGAACCAGAAAATCAATTATTGTGATTTATGTGGAAGAAGTACAGTTAGGGGATAAACTCTTCAGTGTACAGATATTTCCTACGCGTATGTGATCTGTGATAAGGGCGGCCACACACTCGGGTACAGTGCGAAACCAAAAGCTGGTGTCAGTCGTCACCATCCTCTGCCCGACTGTCGGCAGGTCGGGCTCGTTCCGCGCGTCGCGCTCCGTGTGCGGCTCGCGCGGCAACGTGGCGCCCCCTCCCGCGCCGCTCAACCAGAGCCTCTCCGCGCACCCGCTGCTGCCGCTGCCGCCCGGCTCCGACGGTACGTACGAACTTACACGAACATGCCCGAACGTAACGGTACTTATTGAAGCGTATAGCGCTACAAGGGTCTTTTGGCGCGTGGTCGAAATCGGAATTAACGCCGCCATCTTCTTTTTGGGAACAATTACACAAATATTTACCAACAACGCTCCCCTGTCAACGTCATTCGAGCGCCAAAAGATTCTTGCAAGTGTGTAAGGGTAACGATGTGTTTGATTGAGATTTTGGTTTAAACCTGTATCCAATTAAGTTTTCTAATTCAGTACCGACCATTTTTGTGCAAACCTTTTGGTTTTTCTTCAGTCACTGTATCCTCCCTCCCTTCCAAATCGTTTGTCGCGTGTTCTATCCCCCCTCACACGTGTAATGTCACTAAGTACTGGTGTGTATTGCAGCGATTTCCCTGGAGTGGGACAAGCAACCTCACTACCTGGAGGCTTCTCTGATGATGAAGGGCTACAGTGCGGAGGAAGCGCGCGCGGCGGCGGCGCGGGCGCGGCGACCTCAGGCCGCGACTCGCCCGCCGCTCGTAGCTACCGCTTATGCCACCACGAGAGACAAGGTACGGGTATATCTGATACTAATGCCTGCTTGCACTATAAATCACTAAATGCGTTTAGCGTTAAACGTATTTAAAACATTGTCATGTCTGTCTTCTTCAAAGAAACAGAACGATGTTGTAAATAAGTGTAGCGGTAAAGGTTTTTTGTGAATTGTGGTGCAAGCGGGCCTAAGTAGCCGGCTCTAGACCGACCGACCAGGCTCGGTGAGGACGCTTCATAAACGCTCGGTTGGTGCGGCCGCGCCTTGTGCGAGACAAGCGAAGGCAGCAACGTACGCCAGCGCTTGCAAATGGCTTATCATAGACGCGTAAAGTTTGCGCTTAACGCGTTACGTTTCGGGCCAGGGTCCGGGGCCCGAAACGCGTGGCGTTTTCTCATTCGGAACCAGGCAACACCGACCGAGCGTTCTCTTGCGAGACCGGTCTGCGACCCGGCTTGTAAATAACCGGTAGATAAAAAGTGATAGAAACTTCACCACATAATTATTTTTTTTCTACATGAGAATTATTCAAACAATATTATTATGCTTTGGCGCTTTCTAGATATTTTACAACACCAGAATAGGTCTGGAATTATATAGTCAATAACAAAACTTATTTTTAGACATAAGCGTAGGAACAAGGCTTAAAAATAATCTTCTCTAATTATATTTCAACTTCACATAGATTTGTATTTGTTTCTTTCAGCTTTCGAAACTGTACAGCAATCAAATCGTAAGGGCCCAATACAAATTGGATTGTTATTATTTTAAAATGTTTCTAAAATGTTTGATGGATCATCGCTAACCTTCTTTGTTATCATGAAGTCACCATCTTGTCTATTTTGGTTACATACACAATTTTGAGGACGACTGAAGGGAACCTCCGACGTCCCAAATATTCTTGAACGTAATGTCGATACATCTAAAATATCGACATTTGATTCATGTTGTGTCACAGCCCTAAAGTAAGCTTTTGTTATTTGTGTTTGTCTCGTGCAACCCGTCATCGGATAAATACTCTATTATTGATCCAAAAATCTACTATACGTAAATACAAGGTAAAAAAAAGATTTTGTGTAACCGAACTGGACAAACTAGGCATGGTTCAGGAGTCATGGTTGTTCTCACTCTCTACTCACACATATTTGACTGATCATATTTATACGCTGTGAATCATATTTTACTTATACTTATATTCCTCATCAAAATGTTGCTATAGTGGATCGAGAGAGCATATAAAATACATTTTATTTGATGATGTCCGATGTCTGTTTCCATCATAATAAAGCTTACTCGACCTCACTATACAATTAAAAAATTATTCTTAAAATGATTTGAATATTACGTCTTTTCTAACATAATATCATTTCCAATATCTTTCTGGGTGAAGGGTCTCAAATGCAAATATTAATGCACACATTCGGTCATCTTGCACTTACCGTAACGCACTTACGTCACGGGGATCCATTTGTTTGTAACCCGTCGACTTGTACGGCTAGGCTCATAAATAATAGTGTATCGTCCCGCAGGCTCCAGAGCTAGTGACTCATGCCGAGGTCAATCATCATCCTACGGAGGATTCGCCTCTGCCTCATCGGACGACGACACCATTGGTTTGTATATTCTGTGATGACCGTAATTTCTGTTCCCGCGTGAAGTCAAAATATAACGTTTTCTATGTTTCGGTCAGGTTTCTCCGGAGAGTACATGGAGCCAGGCGAGTTTGCCGCGTGCTCGTGGGCTCGGCCGCGCGCCCACTCCGCCGCCGCGTGCGCGCCCAGGTCAGAGCCCCCCCGCCTCGCCCCCCTCGCCCCCCTCGCCCCCCTCGCCCCGCTCCCCGCGCAGCGCGCCGCGTGCCCCGGCCCTCGCCGCCGAGCCCCCCTCTAGCGGTTACCCGGACTTCGTGCTGGCGAAACATACCTCGAGCTTTAAGAAGTCGTCCGAGCGGCTCGAGTTCGAGATGTCGCAGAGCAACATCTACTCGGCGTGCATGTCCTCGCGCTCGAGCCGCTCGGGCGGGTCGCTGCGCATCTCGGAGGCCGCCGACGCGTCGCCCTCGCGCGCCGGGCGCGCGCGCATCTCGTGGCGGCGCAGCGCGTCGTGCCGCAACCTGCGCGACTACAGCTTCGACGAGGCGGGCCGCGCCAAGCGACGCCGCGACGTGCGCTCGCTGCTGGCCGACCTGGACACGCTGGCGCGCCTGGACTCGCCCGTCACGCGCTACGACGAGGCGCGTACGCGCGCTTTCGTGTTCGGCGAGCGCGACTCCGTGGAGTCCGCCGGCATGTTGTTGGGCCGCGCCTATTCCTCTTCGTTTCCAGGTGCCATCGGCGAGTCGCGCCTCGACCAGCCGACGTTCGCGCGCACCGGCTCACAGGACGACCTGTCGCACGATAGTTATGAGGTTATCGAGCGCTCCGACGACGAGTCGGAGACGCGCCGCTACGCGCGTATCCAGCCGCGACGCCGCAGCACCGCGCACACGCGCTCGTGCTCGCTGGACTCGGGTAACGACCTGCCGTCCGACGACGACCGCTCGCTGTCGCACCTGTCCGAGAGCGACGACCACGAGGGCGCGCCCGACGAGGTGGTGTGCCACTACCGCAGCAACAACGACCTCCAACTAGACCCGTTCCTCGTTGACGACCCGCGAGTCCTACCCCGTGAGAAACTCTCAGTGCGCTCTGATGGCAATTTCTATAAGGAAATCAAACGGGCACTCGGCTCGCGAACGTCTAGCCAAGAGTCGAAGAGTGACATTTATGACTCTAAAATATCCAAGAGTAGCGCCGAATCTAGCAAAAAGTCGCGGGATAGCGTTTATCATACGGATAGTAAGAAATCCCGCGAGACTCTCAAAAGCAAAAGCTCGGATAGGTCCGGCTCGCGAACTTCCAGCCAGGACTCCAAATCTGATTATTACGACTGCAAAAAGAATTTGTATGAGCCTGATGAAATTAGCATGAGGCGACGTAGTATTACTAGTATCCAGAACGCTTACATAGACCCATTCGAACCCATTTCACCCTCGTCTAGTCCTGATTCGACCAAAGATTTCTTCGATACTCAAGCCACTTTTATTGGTATGGAAAAGCCAGAGTACCGAGAGAAATCGCTGTTCGACAAGTCGCATGAAGATTTAATCGCTAATTTGGCGAATTCTCCTAATTATTATCTTTCTACTCCGTACTCGACTTTTCCTAGCAATAGCAAGCATGTCAAGGAACCTAGTCCATTGCATTCCGCCAGCCTGCAGAATGTGGAATTGGATCAGTTTTCGGGTCAGTTCGAATCAGATTCGAGTCCTCCGAAGAAATCAGACGAGTTATCAACTGAGGATGAGGATATCCACCCCATCACCACACACATTTGGCCGGAAAAGATAGTCGGTCTCGATACCGAAATTGATGGAACCAGGGCTGCGAAAATACATAGCTACCAGCGCCGTCGCTCTTCAGATACTGTATTCAGTTTCGATAAAGAGAAGATAGAATCGTTAACGCGATCGATCAGCAAAGAGAACGCCTCATCGCATCTTGTGAAAGAGTCGTCGAATGAGTCTGATGTGAACGTAAGAGTGCTGCCTGCAATGGACAGCATTGAGTATGCCAAGAACAAAGCTAAGCAAGCCGCTATCCAGTCTGGTACAGCTTCTATTCTCCAATCAGAATTTGACAAGCGCGGAAAGGTTCATACTCACATCGTTAGAAAAGAGAATTTGAAAGAGGAATTAATGGCAAAGACTCACTTCGACGAATATAATCCTAAGCTGATCCTTGAGACTAGTTCAAGCAGCCGTTTGGCTGACACGACAGTTCCTTACACTCATCCGACTGTAGAACGAACTAAGAGTGATCCAAACAGTTTGGCCAATAGACCTCGCTTCAGCAGTGTTAACTCTCGCAGACATGTGTTAATGCACCAGAAATCTATTGATTTAACACCGGCAGAATCCAGTGACGAAGATTATATCTTTCGTCAGATACCCAGTGCTCCGCCAATCGCGACTAAGCGTTCACATTTCGAACTGCCGTCAAGGCTGCCCGATCATATGCGGCCTCAATTCGACTTGCCTAAGAACTATTTCAAAGAGTTCGACGCGTTCAAAGCAGGTTTCAAGGATAATAAGAAAGTTGTCGATGATGGTTATGATATTCCTTATGTATTACATAAGCGACATGTGATGAATGGAACTGCTCCATCTCCTCATGATGATCAAAGACAGCCTCCAGAAATAGTGATGCTTCCGCCACAAAATGGCCGCCATGTTGTTAGTGCCCACCCTAGGTGCAAGTATCATGATCATCCTAAGTCACCACGTTCGCCCAAGTCGCCGAAATCGCCGAAATCACCGAAGTCGCCGAAATCACCTAAGTCACCCAAGTCACCGAAATCACCTAAGTCGCCTAAATCACCACGGAACAGTATTCAAGTAGATCACACTTCGAAGTTCCTTGAAGTTGAAAATCGAGACTTCTTGTTCACACAAAATATCGATCTGTCTAAAGTGGATCCAGTAACTCTCGAAGTGGACAAAAGCGGTCAATTGCAACATTTACCGAGTCCTAAGAGGGATATAACTAAAAACTTAGATCCTGTTCTACTCGAGACACTCAATAACAAACTAAGTCAGATTGAGAGTGATTCTGCGACGAGTTCTAAAACTGATAGTATCAGACAGGAGCCTATGTATCCATGCGATATAAAGTTTACCATCAACGGGAGAAATGTGCAACAGCCGCCTATTTGCAAAGAACCCAAACCTCTGACGGCTGCAGAAAAATTACGAGCCGACATCAAATCAAAGTCGGAAAAGTTGCCACCAAAGAGGGGCCAAAAAGGTAGAGGTACCGGTAAAAAGGGCCCAGGAAGTAAAATAAAAGGGAAAAGTAATAACAAAATAAGGATTACGTCATTCTCGTCTGATGACGAAAGTGTTGATTCTGACGACGTTTTCGGTACCACAGAAGCTGCTCCGAAACTTGAGTTTTCACCACCGCAATCTCGCAAGGATTTGGAACCTATTCTCCAGTTGGAATATGATAAAATTACCTCTGGGGCTTGGCATAGAGGCCAGACTATGAGTTCGACAGAAATCGAAGGCTCTCCACCACAGTGTAGAAAATTAGCCGAGCTAGAAGCTAAATACAACCCTCAAGTCCTCGACAGCATGAGTGGTAATGCTACAGAACTACGTAGAATTTCGGAACGTTCTATTTCAATCCCGAGTTCAGAAGACGACGTCGCGATAAAATTCGCTGAGACAAAACAATCCAGTAAGGAAAGTTCGCCTTGGGAGTATAACGAAAACATTCCCTCGCCGATATTAGAAAGTACTGAGTTCCTCAAATCTGAAGACGAACACTTAGCCGATATGGAAATACAGAAAGTGACAGGTGTTCCGTCTGAAGATAAAGTTGATGCTACAGATGAGAAAAAGGAAACTGTAACACTCGGTGTGAAGAAAAGCCTAAGAGATGAGTTGATATCGCCATTGCGTAAAGCTGGTGGTACTCCGATACTGTTTGCTCATGCTAGATTAAACCTTTCCGAAGGATCAGTATTCTCTCTCCAGCGTCAGAAAGCGACAGACTCACCAACTTCCAGCCGCAGAGCTAAAAGTCTGGACACGCCAGTTATTCAGCTACATAGACTTCCACCTATGAATGCCTTCTCTTCGAAAGACGATACAGTCGAAGATATTAATGAAGAAGGCGAAATACTGGAAGAGAAACCTTTGATTGAGGAAAAAGGGAAAGCTGCAGCAGCAGTTTCAAAGAAAGACACTATTGATAAAATTGATGAAGTCGAGGAAGATCATCCAGATCACGAGGATCTAAAATCCGTTGTTATAGATAGCGAAGAATTGCAATTGTTAAATGACTTGGTTGAGCAACGTCGGCCACGATCGTTCAAGCGCAGATATGACCTAACTAAGCTCAAGTCTCAAGCGGCTCGCTCACCACTAAGCAGATCGCCGCTATCTCGCTCACCAATTTCAAAGTCACCATCACGCTCACCTACTTCTTCATTGAACTCGCCTAGAGGCAGTATTCGAAAGTTGTCAGACCTGAGCGAAGACCAGATAGTGCCGGATATTGAGAGAATCAAACGCAAAGAGAAGAAGAAACTCACTCTTAAACCTAAACCTGATGAGAAACAAAAGCTAAGCAGCAAACTCAATAAAGGTGGTTCTCTAGATACGAATGCTACTAAAATAAAAGCGCTGCAAACTCAAAAATCTTTGCCGTCATCTCTGAAAGAGCGCCCAGATTTCTTAACAGTGCCTCCACTTGACATGGCTAGAGCTAAGAGTCAGGAACTTGAACAAACAGCAAAGAAAATTGCTAAAGAAAAATCTAAGTCCTTGGAAAGGATGGATGTAAAACGTGGCAGTAGTAAGGAAAGAACCAAATCTCAAGAAGATAGCGATACAGAAATCGCTAAACGTAAAGAGAAGCAACAGATGTTGTTTGAAGCTGCCTTGAAGCAAACTAAGACTTTGATAAGTCCCGTGAAAGACACTATGCCGCCATTCCCACCACCAGAAGATAAAATCGTTGTCAAAACCGAAGGCGACAAGATAATCATTGAGACTAAGATAAACAGCAAAGCAGAGGACCACGTCTTCATTGCTAAATCTCCAAAGAAACTTGATAACAAGTTGACAGGGAAAATCAGTAGGAGTTTTGAGGACCAAAAGACACCAAAAACGCCCAATAAAATGAATAAGAGCATGGATGACAAGTCCAGCCCATCATTAGAAGACAAGCTCGATGATCTGGCTGCTTTACAAAAATCACCTAAAACTTTGTCTAAAAAACAGGAGATCAAGCAACAGATTGAAGGCAAAGTTGTTTACCAAAAAATGAGTCCTGGGGCTAAATCCAAGAGCTTAGACAGAAAGACAGAAGTCCATTTGGATTCGAAAGCTAAATCGAAAAGCTTAGACCGAAACTATGTGACCCCCGCGTCAATGATGCCAGAGAATGAAAAGCATTTTAAACAGGAAGTTGTCAAAGTAGACGTTCATCCAACTGTTGTTGAAGAAGAACCAGAAATATTACCAAAAGACGAAGTAAAAGAAACAAAGGAAACATCACCTTCAAATAGTTACAAAGACAAAACTGAAGATGATTCTTCAATGGAATGGATGACCAGCTCTCAACATACAATAATTGAAAACGACACACAAACAGTAATTATGGAACGTCGTAAAATGGACATCTACAACAAGCAAAGGCAGACTGAACTTCAAGAAAGTAAGAGTAATCAGGACATTCACTCATTAGTGACTTCCGGACGAAAAGCCGAAGTGACTCGTTTGACCAGCGAGGAAGAATCTTTGACTGAAGTTAGCGATTTGAAAGTGTCTGATGAAAGCAACATGCTTGGTTTATCGTTGCCATACATTGATGCTGACAGTTCATCGGATCAAGAACACAAGAAACCCAAAATCCCTCGCGGTATGAGCGACGATTCTGGGTCATGGGTTACTGTCGATTACGAAGAGACTACGTTAGACACTGAGTTACCTCTTTCTGATGCTAGCAGCAAAGCTCGCCCAAGAAGAACCTTGGACGCTCAAGGAACATTCGACGAATCATCGGCAAGCTTGATGGAGTTCTTAAAACAAGAATCCATATCGCAAATCATGTCAGATAGTGATACTGAACGTTGTTCAAAGATTTCTCAAGAACCTCCCAAAACTATAGACTTGTCCATGAAATGGAAAAATAAGAATAAAATTATTGTGACGCCGCCTCAAGAAAACAGTCCCACGATTGAGAGTATACCGTTTATTGACTCTAGTACGTCAAAGTCTAATAAATCTGAAGGCGAACACACCGGCAGTTCTGGCAGTGATAAATCTCCTACAGAACAGAAACCGGATCAAAGAACATTATTAACTGCTAAGTCAAGACGTAATGAACTGTTGAAGTTGAGTGCGGAACGTTCTCGAAGTTCCGAATCGACCTCTTGGACTAGCATTGAGAAAGATGCTAGTCCATCAAGTCACATCAAAGGCAGCTCCATTGACGACGAGTCTAGCGTTAGTTGTTCAATCGCTAGGCCTCTGGGGATTTCGCAAGATATCGAAAAGCTTAATAAAAAGGATCGGGAATGTTTGGAAGAACTGAAACAAGCGATGGAATATGGAGAAGAACATTTGCTATCACAACATACACTTTCTAGTGACCACTCTAAATCGAATTCCAAATCACCTTCACCAATACCAGAAATTACTCGTATCGAAAGTCCTAGGAGTCCGTCAAAGTATGGCGCAAGAAAGTCGCCTACTCCGACTTTGGAAAAACAGGGTCAAGTGGATTCTCAGAAAGCTCCCACTGATTCTGATTCCAGTTCAGAAAGCATTGATAGAACTGTGGAACAGCTGTCACGGCCAAGTGTTAAAAAGAGCGGTCTTGAAAAAATTGGTAAAGCCGTCATTGAAGAATCTGAATCTAGTCAATCAGCTGCCTCCAAAGCTTCCGATGCAGCAAAAGAACTGAAAAATACTGTTAAAAAGACTAAAATCGCTATAACTATATCTCAGGAGGACCAAAACACTACTATTGATTTCGATGACGACGGTAATGTCATTACATCTTCATTTGAAAGAGGAGATATCATGAAAAAGAGGGCTCTCAAAGATCACGACCAAAAGAGTTCTTCTAAATCAAGTGTCGACACTACGACCACGACTACTCCTTCTAAGGGCTCCCTCAGTGTTGATGACTCTTCGTCTAGAAGAAAGGGACGTCTTCTTGATGATCAGAAAAGTTCATCCAAATCTAGTATTGATTCTCGGGGTTCCCTTAGCGTTGAATCTCGAGGTTCATTTGAAACAACAGAATCGACGTCTGGGTCTCTTGGTGAAGCATATCGTCGCGGTGAAGAGTTAAAACCAACATGGCGACCATTTTTCGGTGCGTCAGGCAGCGAAAATAGCACAAGCATTGAAGAAGCTTGGATACCACAAGACCATGAGGGATACGAAAACTTGGCCATAAACAAGGAAGGTTTTGAGTACAATAATCAAAGGTTGTTAGATGACTTCCAAACGTTTTCGAAAAATCCTCCTCTGTCTGCCAACACGTCTAAAGATTCGACTGATGCAGACTTTACAGACGATCTGAATGATTTTCCGGTCAATTTCTTATATCCAGCTACGTCATCCAGTGGTGGTGGTGGTGGTGGTGGTGGTACTTCAGATGTTGTTATAGGCTACGGTCAAACATTCGGCCGTACTTTATCACGCATATCAGAACGTAGTACTGCGTCTGAAAAGACCAGCGCTGATGAAGATTCTACTAAGGCTTGTTCTCGTTCAGAAAGTATTAATGAGGAGTCTCTCAACTCCAGTGATCATCAAGCTAGTCTTAGCTCAGATCCGCCTAGCGCTAACGTCGCTTACATATCAGACGCCGATAGACGCACTTCGGCAGAGATGCCCGACATACCAATAGATCAAACTAAAATAAGTGAGATGTATGAATCCAAACGAGATGTTGAGAAAGCTAGCAGAGCTTTTGATGCTTTAGATCATAAGAAGAATGGTAGTCCTGGTAAGCCAGGAGCACTTGCGCCTATGGCAGCATCGAAGCAATCTTCCGCTAGTGAGAGCCAAGAGTCTGATGACTGGCCATTACCGGAGCTGCCACCACAAGCGGTGAGCAGACCGGCAAATTTGGAAGAGATTGGTAGAAAAGAGTCGAGTGATTTTGACCAATGGCCTTCACTTCCGTCAAGCTTATTAGAGACACCGATTATAGAAAAAGTTCACATTTACTACATGAGCAACGAACCAGAAATACCCACAAAAGTGACGTTACAATCGGAGAGTTCGAAAGACCATTTAGCGGGATCAGATGACGACAGTGACACATTGAACAACGACGATGATTTGGAAAAAGATGTACCGGAGTTGAAATCGGACTCGAAGTCTGCTGAACTAAGCGAAGATACTTCTCCGAAAAATGCCAAATTGATTCCTTATGATCAATCAGGGTACATGGTAGAACCCTTGGAGAAACAAGATGAATATAATTGTCATAAAAGCGTGGTACCTAATTACGATAAGTCGTGCCTCAGTGGAACGATTAGTAAGGCGACTTGTCTTATGGGTGATGTAGGGTCATGTTGTTCACGTTCAGAACATAAGTCGTTTAATATCAAAAGCAATTTGGAAGATAAAGTTATAATAAGTCAGCCCCAAAAGTCTCCTACGAACCACAGTCCGATATACGAGGATGATCACTTGTATGCTGATGATGTTTTCGGAGGTGATAGTAAGTCTGTCTCTCCAGATTTTGACAAAGGTTTTTCGCACTTAGGCACGCAGAAGTATTCGTTCGGTTCAAACAATTCTGATACGTCTATCGATGATCTTCTGTCACAGACGAATGCCGAAGATACTGTTCGGGCAGTAACTAAATTAAGTACAGGAAGTGCTGGTACTTGTAAGAGATGCAGTCACAGTAGTCATTCAGAGGAGGAAACCAGTTCTTTTGGAACTGATTTGGACGGTACAGTCAAAATTGGACTGCCTCAAAAGAAATGCACACACAGCTCGCATTCGGAGGACACGTCCATTTGCCTCAGCATTTCTGAATGGTCCACTGGTACCAATACTGTTCGCCAGTACGCTAATCTATCGGCTTCTGAAAGCGTTTCAGTCCCTAAGAGTGACAAGTCTGATAAAGCCTCGAAGGTGTATTCATCTTCGCATGGGAGTAAGAAAAGTGAACAGAAAATGAAACTCGGTTCTCAAGCAGAAATGGGCTCTAAAAGCAGCAGTCTCGATAAAAGCTCGGAAAATATAAAGTACGATAAATTGTGTAGTTCCGATACTACTATTTCCAGGAAAGGTATGGACAGTAGTTCTGGTACTAAGAGCGATAGTACCTTAACTCTGGCGCAGTCAATATCAGATTGGTCTGCGAGTACTAGCCATACCCTCGTGGCCACAACTCGCGATGACCAAGCAGATGCGGATAACACGAAATCCGATGACACAATAGTTAAAGATATCAATGTCGATGAAAGACCCGATACAGAAATTATTATAACTAAAGTGATATCTCCGACAAAGGAAATTGAGGAGGCCAAGGAACCTGTATTAAGATTGACTGCGTCATACACTGGCAAAACAGACAAATCGTCATCCATAAGTTACAGCGATAAATCCGATAAATCTAGCTCCAGCTCACTTAGTAGCTTACAGAAACATACTAATGGAGTACTGAGATTTGACAACAGACAAGGATTCCCCCCACAAGATGAAACCCACGAACGCTACCCAAAGGTGCCGCCGAAAAGCTTAAGTTATGAAGAACAAACACAGAGATACTCAAAACAAGCTATTCGATGCCAAAGTGAAGATAGCGGCTTCAAGCCTTACTTTGTAAGCGAACAGCCAGAGCTAGATATAGACATGCCATCACAACTCTACAGTCAAGAAGAAAAACACAGTGAGCGCTATCAGAGCCAAGAATTTTCAAACATAATGCGTGAAGAAGGGCCTGGTAGTAGTAAATTCATACGGTCTGATTACAAGCCTTTGGCCAAACACGCGAGTTATGATGATAAGACACTGTCAAAGAATCAGATAAAGGAGTACAAAACGAATCAGCAGTATCGCAGCAAGCCCAAAAGCTGGTCTTTCCACGAACATTATCTCGCTTCCTCCGATTTGCCTACCATCGCAGTCCCTGAAATACCTTCAGTGCACAGGGAGCTTTCGGAAAAGAGGTCTGCTGAAAGGTCAGGGAAGACTCCTTTATCTCGATGCTCGCCTTATTACTCTAGCAGTCTGAGCTCGGAGTCTCCTCCGATACAACCATTAAAAACGCCCGTGAAGAAGTCACTACTCGTTCGTAATATTTCTCTGAAGAGTCCACCAAGTGGCAATGACACTGATAGCTCATTGGATGTTATACGTGATCCTCGAGAGCGCATGAAGACATTCAGGCGCAAGAAACAAGTGACAAGTGCACGTAAGAGGCAGGAGAGAATACAAGATGTGTTAGAGGAAGATTCTACAAAAAGCCAGTACTCGTCAGAAAGTGACATGCTCGGTGGCAAATATCTGGCTGTAGAAGAATCTCTACGTCGAATGGAGAGCTCGGAATGCTCCGATAGCTATGTCCCTGAAGTAGAATCGGGTTCCTCAGAAATGTCGAAAGGTGATTCTAAGCAGTACGATATCCAGGAAGCTAGTTACTCCGAGGACGAAGGACAAGATGAATACGCCAAGTATAAAAGTGCCAATTATGAAGCACAACAATTCCCGATCAATATAGCTCCAATGCAGTTCCAAGGATTCGGTTCTTCCGCTGATGAGGATGAAATGGGTTTCCCGCGGTTTGATAGACTTGGTCGTTTGCGCCATCCTTATCTCGATTCTCAGGAGCCTCCTTACGTTTCAGAGGACAGTCCTCCAAGGACTTCGTACTCAAATAAGAGTAGTCGCCAGTCTTCTCTGAAGAAATCGAAGTCTACTACAGTATACCGTCAGGCTGACGACCCGTCTCTAGGCGAGCCGTCTGGTCAGCACCAACAAGTGTTCTATGATGAACAAAGCGACAGAGACGACTCTGATGACTACGCTTACCCGATTGACACTATAAAGCGGGCTCCTAAAATACCCAAGTCAGGTAGCTACTTGTTTGAGCGCGCAGAGTCTGTAGTTTACTCTGATACGGAGCTGCTACAAGATAAAGATGAATACGAGGAGTATAGAGGCAGCCCCTATCCAGAACATTACGAAGAAGTGATAATGTTCCAAACGCAGGAATGTTACCCTCAATACGATCACGATCTCGAAGACAATATGGATGCTAATCAAGAACATTACGCTCGAGATCTTGATCAACGTTTCAGTCTGAATAATGTAGAGAGGTTCTATTCTAGTCACTACGTCGACTCACAAGCTTCCAGCGACAGCCCTGAGCAAAAGTTTGACGTGTCCACGCTGCCCCCGCCTCTTTGCTCCGATGACGAGAATGACTAAGAACAGTTTGCAGTGCAATTTCATTATTATATTTAGTTTGGTCGTTGTCACCCCTCGCCTCGTCGGCTGAACGTTCACTATTCGGTTTGCGAGCGTGAAGGCCGATTAGCGTTTCGAAATTTAAATTCCAATTAATGCAATTATTGTTATTGATATTAGGGTACTCATTATATTGAATATTTACATTGTCACTTTAAATATTTAGCAAAATAATGAATTAAAAAGATATCTAGTGCCAATTCCCGGATAGCGCGACCCTTTTGACTATCGTGTGAACGCGGACTCATACCTATAGCTTGTTAAGTATTTAGGTGTAGTTATATGTGTATTGATCTTAAATATACATTTTCAGACGTCTTACGAAATACTGATCAATATAACGATAACTTGACTATAAAACTGTCCTTATACTCGTTACGTTATAGTTTGTTTAGACCCTAGAGCTAAAGCTTCGAGGAAATGCAATACAGGTATAATAAAAACGTAGTGCCAAATTCTTCTAGTCGTATATTTTAGTGTTTTCAACCTTTATAAAAGTTATATTTGTTGATAAAAAAATATCCTGAAAATAGTATTATTGTAAAGGCTGTGATTTACTTTGTGTGGTGATGAGATCCAAGATCTGAGTTGTTCTGTTTAGGCGTTTTGCTCAAACGACAATGTATTGTTTACGCACTTAGCACGTTTATTATTAATCTTAGTTTTATAGTCTAAGTTACTTTACGTTTGTCCATGACACTCCATTAGTTATTACAACATGGGATCTGCATTCGTGCCAAATCTGCTCAATTTTTTCCAACACTTTATTATGATAATTTATCGTAACGTTTTTTAATAATGAATTTTGGGAATCTTAAATATGTTATAGTTGAAATAGATAATGAGGTTGCGAGATTACGTGTCGTGTGTGTAGTAGAGCGCTGTTAAATTAACTGGCATCGAAGTTAATGACTGCGACGTATACTAAATTTCTTACGTAGAAAATTACTTTTGGCTAAAGTTAGAATTGATTTAAACGCAACAAGATGCACAACTTATAATAGACATAATTATACATACATATTCGCTTCATCGTAAATTATTCGTTTCAATTTTATGTTGTAGCGAACTATGCAGTAGCTGTTTCGTTCGTTCAAAGATGTATGTCGCGAGTATATTTTAAAATTAAATTCTATTGTAACATACCAAGGGATTTATTGATGGAAATGAAGGAAATATATTTAATCTTCGAATTCCTAAGACTCCCTTTAGAATGTAGTACTCAAGCATCATAAAACTGTTGCTAACAAGTGAAACTAAACAAAACCTTGTAAAAAGGGGAAAATATATACTTCTTTTAAACATAGCGCTATTACGTTTAAACTTAGAGAAACATGCAACTTGTATACGCTTCGACATTAGTTTTGCTATTCACACCCACACTAACAATTCTGCATTTAAGTAATTAATAGGTACCGCAGCTATATGGCTGCAAAACTAAAACCTTAAAACGTTAGACCGCTTTCTAACTTAAAGACTACAGAACAATCATTTGCGAATAAATAATAAAAGACCATTAACATATTATTCCCATCCGCGGTTGATTTATATTTAGATAGGAATAAATTATCGAAAAAATAGACGAATTGTGTGTCGGTGTAGATGTGAGAAGTTTCTTTTGAGAACTTAGAGATAGTTAAGGCTGTCGTGTAATGAGTGGAGTATATTGAAAATGTAATATAATAATTACTCACTTATGTCTGATTTGTTGAAGTATTTAATGTTCTAGAGATTATAAATGGTTTGCATGACGTGATATCGGTTCTACACAGGTTATGTGAAAACAAGTTGACCTGAATAAGGTGAAGGAATTGAAAATATCATCTAAAATATCGCATCAATAAGGACTCAGCTGTTATGGGCAATGAAGATGATCAAAGTATTTGCAAAAGCTCGATACTCAAACAGCGCATACGTATAACCGACCTCGTAATTAATTTACCACTCTTGACAAAAATTCCCAAATCGAAACTTCGCTAAGGTCGAACCTATCTAAATGTCACATTGGTCTTGAGAGCAAAAATAGACCGTGTTTGAAAAATTGAAGTGCGAGTGACATTCAACCTTAGCATTCTAAGGTTGAATAGTCGATTATAATCGACTATACGTAAGGATGATACATTTTGATATAGATGACAAGCCTCAATGTGGTGTATATTTCCTAAGGATTAATAAGAATTCGCCTACTTCACAAGCACCTTATTCAGACAGACTAGTATTCAACGCCTTGTATAGTAATAATTTGTTTTTTCGTAGTAAAATATTTTATTATACAAATATTGCTGATATTTTAAACAAAATATATCTTATGTTATACCTGCATTGGGTAAGCCAATGTGTTATAGAAAGTGTTATATTATTTGCAAATAGTTACTCCTAAACTTATGAAATTTTAGCTATATAGAACCCTTTACAGTGTTTATAATGTTTTTCAATGCTTCTCTAACATGCAAGTAAGTATAAAGTTAATGTTTTAGGGAGTAACGTTCGACTTAATTTTATTGACTGTTTTTATTTTATGTAACAATGACTGAAATTACAACTAAAGATGCGAATTGTAGAGAAACGTAGCTTACAATTTTAGTACTTGCATATTAGAGAAGTGTTTATATTCAAATATTATCCTATAAACCCTGTGCTAAATAGTGTTCAATTATAATTGAATTAAAAAATTAAATGGTCGTGTGTGCACGAAGCAATTCTAGTCTACTAGCGTGTAAGAGGTCGACAGACTTCCCTAGTTAGCGCAATAACTGTACGGTACGATATTAAAATCTTAGTACTTAAGTATTTCGACTTTTCGATTGAGAGTGTACAATCCGAATAGACTGTAATGTTACAATTTCATTGATTGTTTAAGTTTGAGCGCCCGCTTCGGATTTGTGCTGTGGACTATTGAAACTGGGATAGCGAATGGGAAGTTAACTGTAGTATTATCTTGATCGATCTCTAATAGGTTTTCGAATCAATATTATTTTAAACAATTATATCAATCAATGGACCAATAGACCACAAAAAGGAAACGAAAAAAAAAACGGTTTTATTATCAGAAACATCATCTACGAAGAAACCATAAAACGATCCTCTTGTGTAAGAAAAATGTGTTAAAATGCTTTCTAAAAATTGGTTCAATTAGTCCTCCTAAATCTAATGCTAAAAGAACTGAAGAGTGTTAAACAAGGGTATGATAAAAAGCAATAATATCGAATAAAATCATGTCTAGCTTGGCAGTAAGCTGCAAATTGCAGTCATCGATCAACGTATCGTTCATTCAAATTTTAAACATCGATCAAACGTACCGTTCATTCGTTCTCAGTCACATCCAAAGCGGACGCATTAAGTCATGTAATTTAAATATTGTTTCGATTATTGAAACGTTACTTCCTTTTTGAATTTATATGTGAGTGTTAGTGTACTGTGTCCCGCAATACACGGCACTGCCCCGCCTCGCCGGGGATAGTTAAACAATAAATAAATAAAAATAACTAGCGTTTTTACTGTTATGTTCGTTCGTTTTGGTTATCTGTACCTTTGTTTATAAGCTGCCAGGATTTTTCATGTAAGTCGGTGCTGTCTTATTTAAATGTAATGTTAGTTATTGGGCTTTGGCGAAGGTATTTGGGCACAAAGATGACATGTTACTAGTCATTAAAACTTGTTTTTTTGAAGTATAAAAAAGTTATTCGTTCGTACAATCATAATTATTATGTGCGGTATTTGAAGTTTCTGCCTAAGCTCAATAAAGTAGTATACTTTAGACATTTTGTTTCGTTTCGTTAATAGTTATTTATGATTTAATTTTCCTTCTTTGCACAGGTTCATGGTCACTAAGTTTTTCTGCTTTTTATATATTTTTTCAGGGTCTTTTGTTCACAGATTTGCTTTTCCCCTGCATGCTTTTTTACTCTTTTATTTTATAAGAACGTTTTATATTACCTTTTTAAATTATCTTATTGAATGTCTTATGTTGCGAATTCGGCGCATTATTGGTTATTCTTGCGGTTTTTTAATTTCGTATCCACCATTTCTTTTTTAATGACCAGTGATGCCCTGACGTTCAAATTGAATACCCGTAAGTTATTCTTAAATATTTAAATTAGAATGAGATGTGACTCTTAAGTTGAGGTATAATAATTTTGCTATAATATTGGAACATTAATTCTTGATTTTATAAATATCAATGATTATAATTACGCCTATCAAGCCAATCTCCCATTACTGTCTCACCAAACAACAATTTCACCAAATTTTTCCCCAACAGACGAGACATCTCCCGAGGAAGAAGAGAACACAGTCTCCTCCGCAAGCCTCTGCATGTCTCCCTCGGTCACCGACAACAGTATCGCTGGCGTGGCTATATTCGCGTCGACACCTCTTGTCTCGCGGCCGCTGACCAACGGGCACGACGTTGTGGATAACAAGACAAATAGCGAGAATAATAATGATACCGTTGGTACGGTTAACGGGAATGTTAATGGTGAGTGCCCTTATTAATATTACCAGCAATTTGTTCGCGATTTTGCACCTACTTCCGCAGGTGTCAAGCGTCAAAAACATCTTTGTCAACAATCTCGGCATTCAGCTTATAAATATCTAAATTAAAAAGAAAATTAACATGTCAAGTTTTTTTTTCTTTTGATGTAGTGTTGTACCTAGTCACTGGGAACAAAAAAAAATAGATACAGATATCCCAAGAAAGGTATGCGCTTTCGGAATCATCGCCCTTATATATTTTCGAAAATACGAACACGCGATAATGATATCTTACAGTACTTGCCTATTTTGTATTACCAAGGTTACAAAATTATAGATCAACAACTCTACGCAAACTTTGAGAAAGGCCTCCCTTTGAAAAAGGCACAGTCAGTATTGTATAGACAAATAATATAATCATATTAAAGATATCTACTCCAGCTTACCTCTTACAAAAATTGACCATTCGCGACTGATAGATATCATATGATTATAGATAGATAGTAGTCTCTTTATTATGTATACCTATCGAGATGACCATGATACTTGAGTCATCACCTAGAATGATATAGGCTATCTGTAATCAGCACAGCTATCTCAATTCAGTAGATTACTTCATTGATAAATCATACATGTTTGTTGCCCACAGTAACGATAGTGTCCGAATCAGTGAACAGTATGGAGGTGCTGAGTGGTGGGGAGAGTGATGCCGGTGATACACTCTCGAGGCGGAATAATAATAGGTAAGTTTATCTACAATGTGTCCGGTCATGGACTAGGAATATTCTAGGTACTTATACAGGGTTATTGGTAAAACATTAACAACAACTTTTACTATGGGACCAAACCAGAAATCGCGAAAAGAAAAAAATCAGCTGTTCCCTACACTTATGTTCGTTTATCTTGTCAAAATGTAGGGAACAGCTGATTTTTTTTTCGCGATTTCAGGTTTGGGCCCATAGTAAAAGTTATTCATACTGATGAGTACAATGACCTCTTAAGAGGTTGTTAATGTTTTACCACACTAGGCTTCCCCGCTATTTGGCAGTCATTTTGCTTTTTTTGTTGAGATATTCTCTACGTGTCATCTGCCTAGCCTTTTCCCAACTAAGTTGGGGTCGGCTTTCAGTCTAACCGGATGCGTGCACATAATTATCTCTCAAACTTTTGATCCTACTGAGATAAAAGTAGGCTTATTCGGAGGGAAAAATATTGTCTATCGTTTCCATCACGATTCAAAGGGTTCACATTTTTGTAACTAAAAATAAAATTATCAAAAAATTATGCCAATCAACAAATTATTATAAATTGCTGCAAAAACAACCCATGTGGACCCCTTTTATTTTTTTCCTTGATCGACAGAATTTAGCTACAATACAACATTAAATTAACATTTTAGTGGATTGGACCCTAGTGTATAGCGTATGTGTGTACCTACTATAGTAGTTGTTATACAGGGTGAATTTTTCAAGTGGGCGTGGATGGCCAAGTGCAAAACTATGAAGAATAGCGAAAAGTACTCAAAGGAGTCTCATGCTTGATTTTGATGAAAACTAAAACTGCGTCATTGGATTTTTGAAAAATCAATATTTCTAGCCAGGAATCGAATCCGTTGATTTTGATTAAAAAAACACACTGTATTATTACCCCGTTCGATACTGTCCCTAATAAGGATCAAATTCTGGGAAGTAATGACACGGCAAACGGTCGCTATTATAAAATTATATAGTCTGCTCACGTGGATGTCTCATGCTAATCTACACATGCTAATTAGTCTGTCAGTTTTAAACAAGATGAATGAGTACCTAAGTATTATTGTCGTAATTATATTTGCAGTATATCGTCCGGTCTGTTGGGCACCTTACGTGAAGTAAGCGACGCTCCTAAGAAAAGAAATATGGATATCACGTATTTCGTGGCTAAGGAGCTGCTGATGACGGAGAGAACTTACAAGAGGGACTTGGAACTTGTTACTGTTGTAAGTTTTTTTATTATACTAGCTGCGCCCCGCGGTTTCACCCGCATAGGTTTCGATCCCGTGGGAATATTAGGATAAAAAGTAGCCTATATATGTTAATCCAAGGTGTCAGCTACCTCCATACCAAATTTTATCAATATTGGTCCAGCCGTTTGAGTGTGAAGAAGTAACAAACATATAAATACGCACACACTCACACTCACAAACTTTCGTCTTTATAATATAAGTGAATTTTTTGTGTGTTGATATGCAATTAATGTTGGTAATGAGTCAATCTAAGTTTTGCGTTAATTAGCCGTTTAAATACCAAATGTAAAATATCTTATTTTTCTGCCGTTTTATAGACTAAAATGGCCGATTCGTATAATTTACGGACTGTTAATGGTTCAAATTAGGACTCTTTTGTCTTTACCAATAATGAAGCAAATACCGTATACAGCCGCATATTTCCTATTCTGCGTTTCAATAAAATATTTAGTTAGTTTTAAAGGTACAATTACACGTAATAATTGTTCACGTGTATTGTACAGAAATGGAGCAGTAGTGTTTCCGAACTGGCAGCGGGAGGCGCGGAGGCGGGCGCGGCACTGGCGCGCGCGTGCCTGGCGCTGGAACCTCTCGCGCTCAGCAACGGGAAGCTCCTCGCCCGCCTCGATAGGCTACTTGCCAACACGCCTAAACCTGAAGGTAACTATTTAATGCCACTGTTTATGATGTCCTTGGCTTTTACTTATATAGAGATAAGAGGAACAGGGTGTAAAGTTCACTGATACTCTATAGAAAACGGAGGATCCTCAGACCAGACGGGTGTTGTGTCTGGCGGGCAACTGCCCGATGATTCATGTCGGGCCGTTGTATCTATGGTAGTTGCGCGGTAAACTCTGCTTGCGCGATGCAGGATTTTGCGTGACGTCAGTATGACGCGTTGTTCGCAATGTGGCGTTGTAGATACCGCTACACTTACAAATTGAGAACTTCTACCCTGACATACAGCCGATGTATTCTGTAGAAATCTCACCGTGACAACTTAGATTAAGTGAGCTTCAAGTGACCTAGTCAATAGTGTCAATCCCTAGCGTCAGTTGGAATGACAGCTTTTGCTCGCGCCGATTGTGTCACCTATCGTGTATAGAGGTGGTCAAACTGGTGCGAATAATCGCGTGACTTCCTAATCATTCAAACAAACCCGCGTGGGATTCGTGCCAGTGTTGCTAAAGCTTTATTGTTCGTCTGAATGTGTTTGTCTGTGTGGTGCCGGACTTAAAGAATTGCACCACCCCTTACTTCCCGTGGGTGTCGTAAAAGGCGACTAAGGGTCTTACCGGAGAATGGGCAGCAGCGTTCTCTATTTATTCCACCATCATACCATACTGCGATCGCCAACCCGCCTGCCAAGCGTGGCGATTATGGCAAACCCCCCCCCAAAATTGGGGGAGGCCTATGTCCAGCAGTGGACGTCTATCGGCTGAAACGACGACGACGAATGTGTTTCAAGTAAAAATCACACGCACAAATCTTTTTTGCTTTTTGAAAATTTTCTTTTAACCACCTTTATATTGGAGTTTGTTGTTGTGTTCTGTCGTGTTAAAATCGGATTTTTTTTACAGATGCGGATGAACCTGAGTACAAGAAAATAGCTGATGTTCTTTACGAGCATTTATTGAGTACAATCGACGTGAGTACCTTTCTCAGTTTTCGTTTCCATCCACTTAGCGACTCTGAACATGATGCCTGGGCAAGTGGCCTGCTCAAACTAATATTACGCTAAGCTATTTCAAAGTAGCTTTACTGTTTGCAATGCATAAATGTTTTTACAAATAATAAAATTGAAATAAAAAGGTGTGAACGACAGTAACGGTTGAAAGGGAGGAGGGGGAGGAGGGGTGGTGACCGTAAGTAATGGGAAAGCGCATGGCAATTGTCCCACCGCTGGCGATGAACGTGTAGCGAGTAGAATTAGCAACTGAAAACGAGCTGGCAAGCAGCTAGTGTGTAGTTCCGATCGTTTTGTCGCTGGGCTATCAGCGAGTGTCCGAGTGCAACGTGCGATTACTCGCATCACCTGCGAGCGAGTGCTCTGCTCGAACTCTGACTGACAAGCGAGCACCGCTGAGCGAGGATTATCTTTGATAGCTCTTGTTGCTCAGCGACAAACCAGTGAAGCGAGTCCTTGCTGGCAGTGTGCATCTCTTTATAATATGCATCTCTTTTGTTTACACGGAATGTATATCTATTGTACGTTTCTTGAGCGAGAAAATAGCCGATAGTTAGTCGCTTCCTCGCCGGCGGTGGGCCTGAAGATGATAAAACGTTTTACAAATAAACTCGTCCTATAATGTCACTATAGGACTGTATCACTTCTTGAATATTCAAGTTTTTATTAAATAAACTAGCTGCGCCCCGCGGTTTCACTCGCGCAAATGTCGATGCCGTGGGAATATCGGGATAAAAAGTAGCCTATATGTTAATCCAAGGTGTCACCTACCTCCATGCAAAATTTTATCAAAATTTGATTTGCCGTTTGACCGTGAAGAAGGAACAAACATATAAACACACACACACTCACAAACTTTCGCCTTTATAATATTAGTGTGATAAAGCAACATTTTCTTTTGCAGGCATACTTATGGTACAGTTCCCGTGCCGGCTCTTTAGTAGGTGTGG
Organism: Mesoligia furuncula; assembly: GCA_916614155.1. NCBI lineage: Eukaryota > Metazoa > Arthropoda > Insecta > Lepidoptera > Noctuidae > Mesoligia > Mesoligia furuncula. The sequence goes on from OU744793.1 coordinate 26,007,538, forward strand.
TGGAAAGTGTGCGACGGCGCGGTGTAGAGGCGGGCCGGGCCGCCGCGCTGTTCGACGCGAAGGCGCCCCTGCCGCTCGCGGCCTTGTTGCTGAGGCCGCTGCATAGGGCGCTGCATTACAAGAGGCTAGCTAATGGTACGTGTTATCTCTTCAAATCTATCATCTATGGTTCATATACAGTTTGTCTATGAAGTCATGAAATGAATGTTTGACGAACTAATATTATTCAAAAGTAGCAACACTAAATCATAGTACATCGAATCTCATCGGCTGTCATCGACTTGTTTTGGAACTCGTTATTTAGTGCATTTTTTATTGCTTTTCAAATCTACGTGGATAAAACTTCGAAGAAACGTGTTAAATATGAGGAAAACAAAATAGGAGTGGAGCTCGGGAAATTATTTTTAAAGTGTATCAGCGATGTTTGTTAGAACACCAAGCTGGACAAATTTTATTAAATTTGGATAATATTTATGCTCGAACAGCAGTAAAGACGGGTATGTAATCGTGTTACTGTTTGTTTTTTATCTACCAGAAGTTACAAATTTACTAAAATAAGGATTGTTTACATTGCGCATTAATCGGTTAGATTGCAAATATAAGTAGGCCATATTGTAGTGCGACCAGAACTTTTGATACTTTTGAATCATCAAATTTACCGCTGATTTTAAATACATATGAATAAGTTATATCATGTTTGAAATTAAAAATAGTGCTATCTATTTTCTGTTAGATATTACGTCATATTATTTTTTTTAAATCTTTCTTTCAGGAAAATCATCTCAGATTTTCCTGAAAGAAGAATTGCATCTACAATACGTAGATGAAATTATTATTATTGCTGGCCTTCAACAGCATTACGCCTGAAAAATGTAAAAACTGTTGCCTTCATGTTGCAATAATTGAAAAAGAATATTATGAATGAGGAAGAACCCAAGAAATCAAGATATAGATGAGTTAGTCATTCGCCTAAGCGAAGATAGCAGCAGCAATGACAGCAGTAGCGAAGACGTTGTTAGTGACGCAGCTGACAATGAAAATACTTTTTTTACGTAGAATAATTATTTGGAATCAGATGATAAAAATAATTCATTATTATGTTATGGGATATTTTTCATGAATAAAACAAAACTTAAAACATATTATAAAAAATATGTATGAACATTATTCTTTTATTTACCCATTTTATTTGAACGAAAGAGACCATAGATTTGTGCTATCTGATCGTTTTTATGCAAACTAATGAAGGTCGGAAGGAAAACATCGTGAGGAAACCTGGACTTATAATTAATATAAGTCTGAAATCGCCAACCCGTCTTGAGCAAGCGTTGTGATCAATGCTCGTGCCTTCTCTGTTGAGAAGAGGCCTTTTCCCATCAGTGGGACAGTAATAGGCTGGTATTATTATTTATAATGAAGGTAGCATCTTTGTCTATGGTTTCTGTAGATTTCGATTACCTTTTCCATCCAGTTTAAAAAAAAAGCTCGTTGTCATTAAAACCAGGTTTGCTTTTAGTACAAAATAATGTGCTAGTATCAAAATCAATTTAGTCACACTATACAGGGTTGCTACGTGCACGACCGCAGCGCCCTCATTTTTTTTCACGTTTTATAGACAGACTGTACATCGACAATACTTTAGTTAATTCGACAAATCCGGTTAGACTGGAATCTGACTCCAACATAGTTGTGGAAACAGGTTAGGCAGGATGGTCTTGAGTTTATCCGGTTGAATGCCGTAATTACAGAAACAATTAAAAAGCCACTGTGTCGCGTAGATCCACGTTCCCGGCATACGAAGGGTTATTCTGCATTATTAAGTAAAATGGTAATAACCTTGGCATTACTAGTAGTTTATCAAAAAAAAAAAACAGTGGCACTCCGGGAGTGCCGACAGAAGTGAAAAACAAAACACAAACAGAATACTTTGCCATCACTCATATCATATATCGGATTTACATTAAAACCAAGTTCATCCCGAGAACATCCGAATGTAGCGCGGTGTCGGTTACGGTAGCAGTGTCGCGAGATCAATGGCTCTTTCCCATCTCAAAAAATGCCCAACGCGCCTAAAGTTTTCACTTCAAAAATTTCCTTAAAATAACTTTTCATTTATAATTGCAAATTCTCGTGTCAAATAGACACGAGAATTTGCAATTATAAATGAACCATAAATAATGGTTCTCTCCTCCACATTTATAAATATGTCTTATATTTATGAGATCTTACGACCTCTTATTCGCCAGACGACGTCTTAACAGAATAACTTTTCTATTTATTCTGACGAACTCCTTATAGCGCATCATCAAATCACTCTTTCCCACAGAATTATTCAACGCGACGCAAAGCGAGTGTTCTGCGGCGGCACTAGAACTAGCGGAGCACGTGGCGTCGGAGGCGCGCGAACAGCTTCAGCACGGAGAAAACCATGCGGCGCTTTGTCAGCTACAGAGGGACATCGCAGGTCAGTGCTTGTGTAAACAATTCAATGTCAAAACTCAAAAACCGGGCAGTATTAAAAGGTTTTTTATTTAGAAACGAATTAGACCCGTATTGGTCTAGTCGATATTTTTTCCATACACATTTCAGGAGAGTATTACTCTACTGTTTGACATTGTGCATCCAAAGTTAAACATTATATCGTTTTGTCTTATTATTAATGTTGTCTGTAGGGAAACAGAATTGTAAAATAAAAAAACATTAATAAGTTATGAGCCAACAAAGATTCGTTTTTCTTGCTATTTTGAACGTAACTTTGGGTGTAAATAAGTAATAAAAGAACTGTAAATTCTTCAAAACCAAGGCCATGCCGACAAAACTCAGTTATCGAAGAGTTCAATAAACTTTATTTGTAATTGATTTATGCAGAGGTTTTTTTTATAAAATCCGATTTTCCGAAGCTCTTTTCGAATTTTTTTACGCGCCTATCAGTTCGGAACGGTGTTTCTGTGCGTGTGAACTAGACGCTGTGCGTGTAGACTAGCGTCTAACTGCTCATCACTGATACTAGCTCTCACGAAGACAGTTGAGACAGCGTGCTTTTTGCCATGACCACCAGTGAGTTCGAGCTCGCGACTAGTTTACTCTTAAGCATAGGTTCTTTATTTTGCTCACAAAAATATATTAAAGTAAAAACACAGCAATAATATATTTTCAAAGTGGGCACTATGAAAATATATTTTTTTCACTTACCATCAGAGCCCTCTAATTTTTTTTACTTACCATCTGTCGCAAATCTAAAACAGCTATTGCCACGATTATATTTATCCGTGTAATATTATACAGTCGTAAGATTCTACAATTTTTCTCTGAGACTTCTACTGCCCCCTTGAAAATCTCAAACGACCACGAGGGGGCGTTATCGCCTATGTTGAGAACCTATGGTCTAGCTAGAGTGTAATTTTGAGTAATTTGTATGCAGATTTATTTATTTATAATAAGCACACCAACAGTAGTCTTACAGTTCTAATAAAAAAGTAGATAAAATTAGCACGTTAGAGAACAATGCATTTTTAACAGTTTGGTTTAGTTTTACAAGTTGTAAAGCAAACAATGTCATATCTGTTTACAGGATACGATAAACTACTAGTAGCGGAGCGGGAGTTTATCAGAATGGGCTGCGTTTACAAGCATTCGTCGAGAGGGTTACAGCAAAGAATGTTGTTCTTGGTATGTTATCTATATATAAGGGGTGTTTGGAAGCTGGATACAAAGCCTTAAGGGGGTGAAAGTTGACACAATTTAGAGCATTTTGAGCCATACATGTCTTAGACAAAGTATGTTTTTAATTTTTTTTCCCTTAAAGTTGGTATGTTATTTTTGACTAAATGTTTGTAAGTAGTTAAGGACGCGTTTACGAAATGACGCGCTTCAATTTTAGGTATTGAGTCTTACTACTACACGTGCACGGCTCACACACACAGCGACATGCGCGAAGCGGTGAAATTATGAGTAAACTGACACGACTTGATACTTGAGCCTAATTTTATTTTATTTTTGCCATGTATTCTTTTTAAGTTTACGGTGTTTTGTTTTCAAACAGTTTGTAGGTAATGTGAAGTGTTCATATAAGTAGAATGCTATTTACTTAATTTCACTGGACAGTGATTAATCAAGTACAAGTTGCCAAAGTACCCATGTATTAACAATTTGCGGACGAGCTTATTGAAAACAAATATAAAACAAGCTTGTTTTATTCGGTTTATTTCGTATTTTATATAATAAATTTGCTATGGTATCAAATGCAAGTAGGTTCTCGAAAACTGGAAGGAAAATACGTGTATTTGGCACACACCCTACAAGGCAAACAGTACAAATGCTACAATATTCATCACGCTAATATTATAAAGGCGAAAGTTTGTGAGTGTGTGTGTATGTTTATATGTTTGTTCTTCACGCTCAAACGGCTTCACCAATTTTGATAAAATTTTGTATAGAGGTAGCTGACACATATAGGCTACTTTTTATCCGATATTCCCACGGGATCGAAACTTATGCGGGTGAAACCGCGGGGCACAGCTAGTTGCTTCATAAATATTTAAAAAATTCGTAAAACAAAAACAACGCAATGGATATTGTTGTACTGTCAAATCGGAATGGATTGCCATTCCAAGTGTGTTACGCAATTAGGATAACGTACTAAGCAGTGTCGTGCATTGCATAAAGGCATATTAGCAGTGGCTACCTCGATAAATCACCATAAGCCTGTCAATTACATTTTTGGCCGTGCAAAGTGACGGATATTGAGATCGCCGATAGTGAGATAAAAATGAAAATCCAAGATGGCGGTTGTAGTTTTTTTTAATTTTTCATCATGGGTGTCGTTTTTATGGTTTTCAAGGGTGCTAAAACCGATAGTGATGTCCAAATGAAAATCCAAGATGGCGGCTTTAATTTTTTTATCATGGGTGGTCGTTTTTATGGTTTTCAAGGGCGCTAAAGCCGATGGTGAGGTCAAAATGAAAATCCAAGATGGCGGCTGTATTTTTTTTTATATTTTTCATAATGGGTGTCGTTTTCATGGTTTTCGAGGGTGTTGGAGCCAATAATTAGGTCAAAATGAAAATCTAAGATGGCGGCTGTAATTTATTTTTTATTTTTATCATGGGTGTCGTATTTATGGTTTTCAAGGACGCTAAAGCAGATAGTGAGGTCAAAATGAAAATCCAAGATGGCGGCTGTAATTTTTTTTATATTTTTTATCATGGGTGTCGTTTTCATAGTTTTCGAGGGTGCTGGAGCCGAAAACAAAGTCAAAATGAATATCCAAGATGGCGGCTGTAATCTTTTTTTTTAGATAAGTACTTTTGTTTTATGTTTCCGATTAGTGACCGCATCTGCCTAGACTAGACCCGGCTTAGTGCCTGCCTACCTATTCTTAAGGTCTCAACAAAACTAACAAAAGAAGCCCAAACTTGGCACACCTAGCTCAGCTCGGCTATTAGTTCCAGTAGCAGTCTTCGAAGTACACCTGCAGGTCACTCCATCAAGTCCGGAGGTAAGGTCTCAACATAACTAAGAAAACGAGCCCATACTCGGCACACCTAGCTCAGCTCGGCTATTAGTTCCAGTAGCAGTCTTCGGAGTACACCTGCAGGTCACTCCATCAAGTCCGGAGGTAAGGTTTCAACATAACTAAGAAAACGAGCTCATACTCGGCACACCTAGCTCAGCTCGGCTATTAGTTCCAGTAGCAGTCTTCGGAGTACACCTGCAGGTCACTCCATCAAGTCCGGAGGTAAGGTTTCAACATAACTAAGAAAACGAGCCCATACTCGGCACACCTAGCTCAGCTCGACTATTAGTTCCAGTAGCAGTCTTCGGAGTACACCTGCAGGTCACTCCATCAAGTCCGGAGGTAAGGTCTCAACATAACTAAGAAAACGAGCCCATACTCGGCACACCTAGATCTGCTCGGCTGTTAGTTCCAGTAGGAGTCTTCGAAGTACACCTGCAGGTCACTCCATCAAGTCCGGAGGTAAGGTCTCAACATAACTAAGAAAACGAGCCCATACTCGGCACACCTGACTCAGCTCGAATTATTCCGTTCTGATCCCCTGAACCCCCCCTCCACCCCCCCCCGCCTCGATCCCCTCCTAGATCGTCTTCGGTTTTAATCTCTGTCTTATCCACTAAAAACTTTCTCATACCGGTTTGAACCGCTTTTTCTTTTGTTTTTGATCCTGAAGGATCGTCAGCAACAAAAATAAGTACAGGGTTTATTGAAATACATAAGTTCGTAATTTCTTATTATAACGGATACGTGTACCTATGTTAGTATTGAGGAACAACGACATTTTCGTCTTTGTCAAGTCACCGCACCCGGTTTGAACCCTTTTTAATAATTTTACTGATGGCAGATGTGAAAAATGTTACGATTTTTCATGATGTGTGTCAATTTCGTGGTTTTCGAGGGTGCTAAAACCGATGGTGAGGTCAAAATGAAAATCCAAGATGGCGGATGTGAAAAGTGTTACAATATTTTCATGATGGGTGTCAATTTCGTGGTTTTCGAGGGTGCTGAAACCGATGGTGAGGTCAAAATGAGAATCCAAGATGGCGGATGTGAAAAATGTTACAATTTTTCATGATGGGTGTCAATTTCGTGGTTTTCGAGGGTGCTGAAACCGACGGTGGGGTCAAAATAAAAATCCAAGAGGCAGATGTGACAAATGTTACAATTTTTCATGATGGGTGTCAATTTCGTGGTTTTCGAGGGTGCTGAAACCGACGGTGGGGTCAAAATGAAAATCTAAGATGGCGGATGTGAAAAATTTTATAATTTTTCATGATGGGTGTCAATTTCGTGGTTTTCGAGGATGCTGAAACCGATGGTTGGATTTTTATTTTGACCCCACCATCGGTTTCAGCACCCTCGAAAACCACGAAATTGACACCCATCATGAAAAATTGTTACATTTTTCACATCCGCCATCTTAGATTTTCATTTTGACCCCACCGTCGGTTTCAGCACCCTCGAAAACCACGAAATTGACACCCATCATGAAAAATTGTAACATTTTTCACATCCGCCATCTTGGATTTTAATTTTGACCCTACCGTCGGTTTTAGCACCCTCGAAAATTACGAAATTGACACCCATCATGAAAAATTATAACATTTTTCACATCAGCCATCTTGGATTTTTATTTTGACCCCACCATCGGTTTCAGCACCCTCGAAAACCACGAAATTGACACCCATCATGAAAAATTGTAACATTTTTCACATCCGCCATCTTAGATTTTCATTTTGACCCCACCGTCGGTTTCAGCACCCTCGAAAACCACGAAATTGACACCCATCATGAAAAATTGTAACATTTTTCACATCCGCCATCTTGGATTTTAATTTTGACCCCACCGTCGGTTTTAGCACCCTCGAAAACCACGAAATTGACACCCATCATGAAATATTATAACATTTTTCACATCAGCCATCTTGGATTTTTATTTTGACCCCACCATCGGTTTCAGCACCCTCGAAAACCACGAAATTGACACCCATCATGAAAAATTGTAACATTTTTCACATCGGCCATCTTGGATTTTTATTTTGACCCCACCATCGGTTTCAGCACCCTCGAAAACCACGAAATTGACACCCATCATGAAAAATTGTAACATTTTTCACATCCGCCATCTTGGATTTTTATTTTGACCCCACCATCGGTTTCAGCACCCTCGAAAACCACGAAATTGACACCCATCATGAAAAATTGTAACATTTGTCACATCCGCCATCTTGGATTTTTATTTTGACCCCACCGTCGGTTTCAGCACCCTCGAAAACCACGAAATTGACACCCATCATGAAAAATTGTAACATTTTTCACATCCGCCATCTTGGATTCTCATTTGGACCTCACCATCGGTTTCAGCACCCTCGAAAACCACGAAATTGACACCCATCATGAAATATTGTAAGTCTTCAGGGGATCAGACCGGAATAGTCTTCGAAGTACACCTGCTGTGCAGGTCACTCCAGCAAGTCCGGAACGAAATATGAATTTATAAACCCTACTTACTTCTAGAAAAATTATAAGACTGTGAATCAAATCTTTCCTTGGGTAATAGGTACAAACAGAATGCGTGAAGTATCAAGTTTTGTGTGTCAAATATTTTGTATCCGTACAGCGATCTTCTTTTAGCACAAGCTGCTGCTTACAACCGACACAGAGTCCACTCACAACGGCGGCCGAGCGCAGACTAATATTTCATTACAAATTTTTGTGCAATAAACCGAGACAGTGACCAGTAAAATAACCCTTATTTCAATCCAATAAGATTCACGTATTACAGCTAAATATGTGAAAAAATAGACTCCGATTTTTATTTTTTTCTTAGCTTATTTTTAACATTTTGATAGTTCTTTTGGCTACCTTTTTGAGTTGAACATGTCTGCTTACATAAAATATTTTAAAATAAATATGTTTATGTTATTAAACAGAAGAAAAATGACCCCAAAGACAGCACGATATCGTCGATTTTGTGTGAAGAGGCAACGGAAATTATTTTTTACTATATTATAAACCAACATTTTCGAATAAAAAATGGCTACCATTTGGAGATGAAAGAGTAATCTATCTGTGGTAATTATTAGTTACATTTGGTTTCGTCTCATTTTGCCGCAAAATGCACCGAAAAATGGCTTATTTTTGTCAGATACGTAAAGGCGTCCTTAAAGATAAAAAAAAATACTTCGTCTAAGACATGTATGGCTCAGAATGCTGTAAATGGTGTCAACTATCACTCCCTTATAGCTTTGCACTCCGCTTCTAAACACCCTGTATAACGACAAGTACATTCAATACTGACTACATAGGTATTAATATTTGTATTCTTATTTCAGTTTAGTGACGTGTTAGTGGTGACGTCGAAAGCTGGCTCAATGCAGTTCCGAGCGCACTCGGCGTTACCGCTCCATGCGTTGGAATTAAAACCTTCAGAATTGCCGCATTCCTTTACACTTACCGGTAAATATGACAAATGTATTATTTAATTTGTAATGCGTACAAATGAGATACAAAAGTACTACTTACTCTGTTTCAACAACATGTTTTTGTTCTGTGGAAAACATGTTGCTGGCCCTCACTTCATAAAGTTTGAATGTGGAAATTGTTGCTGCAACAATGTTAATGGCGTTATTGAAAAAAAAATTAAGATTAGACTTTACTTCTTCACTAATAACATATCATATTATTTGTATGCAGGCCAAGATATAAACCTCCTCCTAAGCGCGACCAACGACTGCGAGTACTTGGGTTGGTACAACGCGCTGCAGACGACGATAGAGAACGCGCGCGACAAGTACACCGACGTGGACGTAGAACTGACGCCTTATGAACAAGAGACTGGTATGTATTGCTAAGTATAACCACAAAATACAGATAATACAGAAGTCAATCTACATACAAAGTGCGCTCGAGCAATGCACACATAGACACCGCTCACGGACACGTTATCTCAGACGGGTTGGGAGCAGTGCGAGCGTGCGTGGCATCCGCTTGAGACACGCGTCTGTGAAGTGCAGAAATGGAGCAACAAAAAAATGGCTATCTAAGCTCGATTTATATAATAGTTTCCTATTTTGAATCAGTATAAACGAAGTAACTATTTTGTAAGGTAAATTCACGCCACCAACTATTACGTAAGTTGGAAACATGATTTTTTGTTTTTATAGATATTGTGTTGTTTTTAGTATCATTTGTTAGGTTTAGGTCTAAAACGGATAGGGCAAAATAAATTGTGTAAATAGGGTAATCCGTTTTGAAGTTATTAGGGATTTTCGATAGTGAAAATTGACAAATGTAAAATTTTATATGTTTTTGTTCTGTAAACTTTTTGTATTGTAATACTATGTTTATTGTTTTGTTTTAATATTGAAGAATAAGCTCAACAATAAATCAAACAACTAGATATATACGGGTGCCACTACCACGATAGTTTTTTGTGCATAAGTCAAAGTTGACGACCCTAGCGCGTCTGCCGAGCGTAGGTATGAAAAGTGAAGTACATACATGTGATTGACTTCTGTAGTATCTGTATTTTGTGGTATAGCTGTACAATGATCTAGAGGCGTGTGGTCAAAATCGGAACTAGCGTTTACTGGTTTACCTGGCGTTTATAGCGCCCTCTGTCAACATCATTCGTGCGTATATCTGAACCAATCAAACGACTACTGCGCCTTTCGCCTTGCTAATGGGAAAGAAAACTGTCAAATTAGTGTTCCTTGTTAAAAATCTGGCTTAGAGATGGCGCTCAATGGATTGTCTTGTCGCGAATGGTCGCTTTTCATTCAACATCAGTTTAACAAGTGACTTACGCTCAGCGCTTTCATGTGGCGAAGCTTACAGCAAACGACTCTATTGCGCCGCCATTCAAGTGATTGTGTTAAAGTTTAATGTATCACAGGAGCCCGTGTGTAATATGTTGTGTGTGCGCACAGAGCCGGCGGCGGGTGCGTGCGGCGGCGGGCTGGCGCACGTGTGCTGGCACCGCTTCACGTCGCTCGACACGCAGCATCTACATCTCGCCATGAGGGTATGTATAGTAGTTCCACTACTACAGGCGGCAACTACAAATGAACACAGCCAAAACATTTTCTTCACCTTTAGAGGTTCTTTTTGTCTGACACGGTATGATCGGCTTTACCGACTCCACATCTTCATTACAGGCCAGACCGTGATGAGACCGAATTAAAAATATGACACCGATTGACTAAGTCTTCTTATTATTTTTGTAGTGTTTCATAAAATGGCCAGACTAATAAAAAAGTTGATGTGGTCACAAAGGTGTTTAATCACACTAATATTATAAAGGCGAAAGTTTGTGAGTGTGTGTGTGTGAGTGTGTGTGTATGTATGTGTGTTTATATGTTTGTTACTTCTTCACGCTCAAACCGCTGGACCAATTTTGATAAAATTTTGTAAGGAGGTAGCCGACACCCTGGATTAACATATAGGCTACTTTTTATCCCGATATTCCCACGGGATCGAAACTTATGCGGATGAAACCGCGGGGCGCAGCTAGTATTTAATAATTGTTACTGTTAGCCTGCATCACGGGCAAAGGCCTCTTCATGACTTCCAGCACTTCCAATCCGGGGTGAAATTAGACCACTAGTCGGTCGTTTTCTCCAGCTCGTCCCACCATCTTCTTGATAACCAAGATCATAATACAATTTTGATATATAAAAATAGTTTTCCATGCAGCAGTCTACTCAGTGCCGTTGCTACAAAAAGTATTATTTGTGTCCTGATTCGATAAAGAATTTGAAAAAACATAAAAGACTTTTCAAAAACGTATGCTTTACTTGGCGTATTTATCCAGAGTCTGGCAATTTTGACAATACAAAAGACACCCTACATCTGTTGAAATAAAGTTAAATTTTAACCGACTTTAAAAAAGGAGGTTCTGTATTCGACCGTACTGTATGTATGTTTGTAAGTTTGCAATTTTCTCAAAAACTACAATGTCATCTACATACTTGCAGGAAGATTTTAGTATACAGGGTTATTGGTAAAACATTAACAACCTCTTAGGAGATCATTGTACTCATCATTGTGAACAACTTTTACTATTGGACCAAACCTGAAATCGCAAAAACAAAATCAGCTGTGCTACTTATATTAGGTTCGAACTCGTCAAATGTAGGGAACAGCAGATTTTTTTTTGCGTTTTCAGTTAGGCCCCATAGTAAAATTGTTCATAATGATGAGTACAATGACCTCTTAAGAGGTTGTTAATGTTTTACCAATATATAATACATTAGGTAATTATTCTTATGTACGAAGTTATATGCATAAATGTACAGCATCTCCGGCATTTCTATGCGAATTTTGATGATTCTTCTAGACAGTGTCTTCAATTCTTCAATGCACTAGTGTTAATTGAATTTGTGTAGGTAGGGTAGGTACAGACGCCAGCACATCAAGCTACCCGAAACTGTCAAATTTTCCCAATCAAGTTCAAAGTTGATTGGGAAAATTTGACAGTTTCGGGTAGCTCTTATGCTTTAGAGATAAAGTTGAAAATTTATTAAAGTAATTTGACAGATTGTAGTAGTTTGATGTGCTGGCGTCTGTACAATTAAAAAGTGAAAAATAAAAACGTTTTTACAAAAAAATACAACCGGCTTAAAAAAAAAACACTACAAAGTGATAAATAACTTTGATTTCGGAAATCGGTGTCAAAAAACGAAAATGTGGAACCAACGACACCGACTTCTGAAATTAAAGTTATTTATCATTTTGTAGTGGTTTTTTTTTTGAAGTCGATTGTTTTTTTTTTATATATTGTATTCGTGACATATTGCGAAAATTGGTGCAAATACGCCAAGTGCTAAGCACCATAATTGTTATCAATGACGAAAGGTACATTTAATCAAAACATATATTTATCTATTAGTTACGCTGATATAATCATGATTCATCGTACGAATTAAACAAAGAAACAAGTGTTACCGTTCGCTCCGTTTAAAATTCGTTTCTTTCTAGTCTAAAGTGTAATTATTAATTTTATTTTTAGTGTTATACGTAATTAAACACTAAATAAGTGCAGCGATTTAGTTTTTATAGTGAAATAACTCAGTTAAATAACATAAATCATTAACTTAAAACTAATCGTTACAAATCTATCAGTGCCTAGTTGACTAAAACGCGTAAGTGACACCTATTCCACGGCGCTTACAACCTGTCGATCGCGAAGTTTCAAGCGAGCCACACCCTAACGCCGCTCATGGCTTTAAGTATTCCATCGCTATATTCTATTCGGCACCTCTAGTCACTGTATGCTCTGTCATTCGCTGAAAGCGATTTATTAACATAAACGACATTTTTAATTGTATTGACAATGTTGTCAAATAGGATCAAATGCTGCGCTGATTGTTGCGACGGTGTTCACATCAAAGACTGCTTGCAATGCTCTATTTGCCGCCAATGGACAGAGTTTTTGTGTGCAAATATTAACCAAACGGTGTTTGAAAATATGAGTATCAAACAAAAATCATCCTGGAAGTGTTCCAGCTGTAAACGTAAACAACTTAAGGATGATAGTACAAATCCACCTGCTAGTCTCACGAGACTTGTGAGCCCCACACCGGAGCGCTCCCTGCGATCTCTCCCACCGCCGAGCACCCCTGTCACTGGTCACGCTAATCCACAAAGCCACACACCAGCACAAGTAAATGATAACACCTCAGTTCAGATTTCGAGAGACGAATTGCGGGAAATGATTAAGCAAGGAATACAGAATGCGCTTAAAGACTCAGAAACCAATCAGTTCAAAATGGCCGCTGGTTTCAAAGAGTCACTTTTTTCCTGTAACAAAAAGCAAGAAGAGATGAAGGCTATGCTGGAAGATAAATCTGATAGAATACAGAACCTTGAAAAAGACAACTGTGAATTACGGGATACAATTGAACAGTTTAGTCGGCGTCTGAACTTGGTGGAACAAAATTTGAGCTCTGCCAACGTTGAGCTGCAGTGCGTACCAGAAAACGAAGCAAAGAATCAGGTTACTACCGTGCTGCAACCGGATAAGGTGATTAGTTGTGATATTAAAGACTGCGACATACTACACTGCACAAGAATAGTTAAAGCGGCACCGATACCTACAATAAGTTTGCGCAATATTTATATTGCGCAATATGATTGATCTACCCTTGCACTCAAACGATCCATAATTTTCTTGCAATAACATTGATGGCCCAGCAAGGCATGGGCAATATGTCAAGCCAAGTTCAAGTAAAGGAACTAGCCAGCTCTAAGTGTAATATTACACGAACCACTTGGTGCCACTTTTGACCCTTCTATAACTCAAAACCTCTTTAACGTAAACACATAAAACTACGTGTGTTTAATTATATCCATAAGGACATCTAGAAGCCCAAATTTCATGAAGCTAGCTCAAACGGTTATAAAGATATGAAGGTCAAAAAGTCGTCTGACTGACTGACATATAGTACCTAAATCTAACCTACTTCCAGATGACCTAGAAGGATGAAACTTGGAATCCAGCTCGGTAATTGTGTGTAAGCGTAGGAAAAATCTAAAAATAAAAAAAAAGTGAAAAAATTAGGGGTGGGGGATACCTATAATAACTGCTGTTATTTAAAAATGTGAGATCTTAAAGTAGGTTAGGTTATTTTCAAAAATCTTCAAATGCAGTTTTGCTTCTTTTTAAAAATAAAGGAATGTTTCCTTTGAGGAAAATTTGCTGTCTTCAGTATTTAGAGTACTTTTCCTCCAGGTACGATTCGAAAATTCCACCCTGTATAATAGAAACTAGAACCAAGAGAAACTGAAAGCTGGTTACTCAGGTGACCAGAGAACAGATAAACGTCAACCTAATTACGCCACGGAACGTATAATTAATATTTAAACTTTGATAGCTTGGTTGTTAACTTTATTGTGCATGCTGTGGTCTCCTATGAGTGAAGCCGTGAAGGAGTACACCTACTTAACCTTTTAACCGCCCGACTTCATATCAGTGGTCGTGCCCCCAGCGCCCGGCACAGTGATTCGAAAAATAAATACCTGATAGCATACAGCCTAATTAAATAAAAAAGCAGATTAAACGAGCTGTGGCATTTGGTCGGATTAATCCGGCGTAAGCGGTTAAAAGGTTAATACCTGATATTTCCTTTTATTTGTGTCATATATTGAGTATATCTTTTGTTGGAGATTCTAAATAAATGACAATCTCTGTGGATTTGTGCCCAGTTTGATGGTAATGGCCCTATTACATGAAGCTTTGACATAACTGGCGAAATATGGGTGTACCATAGGTACATCTTTACGGCGTACTATAGGTACATCTCTACGGTGTACTATAGGTACATATTTACGGTGTACTATAGTTACTTCTCTACGGTGTACTATAGGTACATCTCTACGGTGTACTATAAGTACATCTCTACGGTGTACTATAGGTACATCTCTACGGCGTACTACAGGTACATCTCTACAGCGTACTACAGGTACATCTCTACGGTGTACTATAGGTATATCTCTACTATAGGTACATCTCTACTGTGTACAGTCAACAGCAAAAGTAGATGATCAAAATCAGAAATTCGATACTAATGAACGGAGTTCGCGTCAGAACTGTGTGGCGTCGAAGTGATTTCTTTGTGGCGTTGAGTGGTTTGATTCAAAAAAGACAAACCACTCAACGCCACAAAGAAATCACTAAATAGGTATCGAATTTCTGATTTTGATCATCTACTTTTGCTGTTGACTGTACACAGTAGAGATGTACCTATAGTAGAGATATACCTATAGTACACCGTAGAGATGTACCTATAGTACACCGTAGAGATGTACCTATACTACACCGTAGAGATGTACCTATAGTACACCGTAGAGATGTACCTATAGTACGCCGTAGAGATGTACCTATAGTACACCGTAGAAATGTACCTATAGTACGCCGTAAAGATGTACCTATGGTACACCCATAAGTGGTTTGATTCAAACCACTCAACGCCACAAAGAAATCACTTCGACGCCACACAGTTCTGACGCGAACTCCGTTCATTACTATCGAATTTCTGATTTTGATCATCTACTTTTGCTGTTGACTGTACTATAGGTACATCTCTACGTTGTACTATAGGTACATCTCTACCTAACCCTTCGGGGAATACACACGTGATGTTATGTTATGTCAATGTATTTCCAGACACAGTTATCCGGCTACTTACTGCGCAAGTTCAAGAAGTCTCCGGGCTGGCAGAAGCTTTGGGTCGTGTTCGCGGTATCAACGTTGTTCTTCTATAAGAGCTGGCAGGACGAAACGCCACTGGCATCTCTTCCTTTATTAGGGTAAGTCGAATTGTTATATAACTTGCTACCCGCCTGCTTCTTACAATATCGAGATTACTGTGCTTTATCTAAGTTAAGTATTAATTTATCATACACGTAAATCTTCCGGAATAAATTCTTAAATCGCATAAAAATGTGTAGTTACTAAAATCTAAGCAGTCACACAGAAAGATATTTTTTTTTGGGATTGGCACCTCGCTTTTCAACCTATGAGGTTGTCGTCTGCTTAACCGGACTTGCCTGTGGATGTCTCAATAAATTAAGGCCTCCAGCCAGGCCTTAAAAAACTTGAAAAACTAAACGACTACACGCTAAGGGCACCCCCTGTGGGGTACGGACCTCGGCTTAGAACGTCGCTGGGAGAGGGCAGCAAGGGACAGGCTGGATCGGAATTAACAGACACACGAAAACTGACTTTGTTATATACTTTGTACAGGATAGTTTTTACTAGCGATGTAAATGTAAAAAAAGGAGCTACGTCTGCTAACAAACTGCTTTGCAGTTTGGCAGAGGTAATATTATATCTTGTTGGAAAATTAGTTCTGTGAATAAACACTTTTTTACTATCGTTATTTTGCATGTTTGACTAAAAAATTGTAATTATTGAGTGGATTATTTGGCGACATAGCTATATGTGTTCTTTGTTTACAGGTACAGTGTGGGTGCACCCACATCGGAAGACAACATCGACAAAGACTTCGTGTTCAAACTCCAGTTCAAGAACCACGTTTATTTCTTCAGAGCAGACAGCCAGTATACCTTTAATAGGTATGTTTTATTTGTACATTTATCTACTACTATCTATACGGAACCATCCCTGAGGCATACCTTATACATTAAAAAAATAATTTTGCAAATCGGCTTATAATAACGGAGCTCTGAGGTAATAAACATAAAAAAACACCGAATTGAGAACCTCCTCCTTTTTTTGAAGTCGGTTAAAAGTAATAAATAAACTAACAAAAAAGACTTGTGCGAGGCCAAAAAGACTCCTATGCTAGATTAGAGCCTTTTGGCCTCGCACAGGTCTATTTAGGGTTCCGTACCTCTTGTTTTTTTCCTGAAATGATCCTGTAACCAGGATCATTTTGTTGTCCGTCTGTGAAGACCCTTTTTCACAAGAACTCGTGGAGTTATCAAGTTGAAATCAAATACTCAGGGCTGCAATCCCTTGAGGCAGTGAAAAAATCACACTTATAAGTCAACGCAATCAAAAGATACGGGCGTTTATGTTCCGTTTATGCTTCATATTTTGACACTCGCAAGGGAATCAAAATCTATAGGGTACTTCCCGTTGACCTAGAATCATGAAATTTAGCAAGAAGCAATGTCACGTATCACAAGTAAAGGAAAAAATCGAAAACTGTAAATTTGTAGTTACATACATACCTACAAATTTATACGGAACCCTCGGTGCGCGAGTCCGACTCGCGCTTGACCGGTTTTTTTTGTTTATTTTTTTTGATGTTTTTAATGCTCTTTTTTTTTGATGTTTTTAATGCTCATTTTTAATCTTTCAAAAGGTTAAGTCATGGTATTTGTTCGCAGATGGACGGAGGTTCTACGGACAGCGACAATGCGGCCTGAACATGATTGAACATATAGAAATCTAACTAGATAATTAGAAAATTAAATACTAAAGTATACAAAACACGGATCGATACAACATTGGTGCCATAGAATCATGGCCAGATATATTTTTGTACGAACTTTACGAAGTGAATCTTGCCCGTATTTATTGTTCGAATAGATCGCTTTAGTATTAGATCAAGACTGACGGATGTCAAAGACGTTGATGCTTAGTCATAATATTAGGTGGCTAATGTAAAATATAACGGAACTGGAGAAATGTGGCTGTTACAGACCTCTCTGCCTACCGTTTGGATACAGACGTGATATTATGTTTATGTAAACAAACAGCTTCCTATGTATAAAGGTTTTTATGTGGACACGGCTTGTTATTTTGTCGGCCTATAAGTAAAATGTCGGTGTTCCCGTGATGTAAGGAAAAGATGGCGCGCTGTTTTAAAATTCAGATGTCTCTGTTATTAAATAGAAGAAACATCTTCATAAATAAAATTAATCACCGATTTGTGGCAAAGTTGGTGGCGAAAATTTTTGGAATCGAAGATTTAAGTTGTTGGCAACCAACCAACTATAGCATACTGCATAATGATTAGGATCATTCAGCAGCTATTCTGCCCGCTGTATGTAAAACGGCGAAAAATTGAGGAATTTTTTTTTCTTTAATTTTTTTCTCGCAGATTTGTTTACTGCCGTTTTGTTTACTGGCCACTTTTTACTACTCGTACTTTGGCTATAATAGCGAGCAATGATCTCTGCATCATTTGTAGGATATCTTTGTGCCTTTAGCTAAAAAAATTTCGGTACACGTATAATCGTCTTGTCAGTTAGAATTAGAACGTGTCCTGTCCACGTTTAATATCTAAACGAAACCAACGACTATGCCGTGGCAACGTTAGCAAAATGTATAAGGATTGAAAATAAAAATCAATTATCATCTGTCACTGTTATCGTTTAAAATTATAGCAATATTACGACAACAATCGCGAATTTTATTACAAATGTGAATATTTATTGAGACCTTAATTTTTTATCCATAGAATTGACCCTATCGATTTTTGACATAAAAAAAATACAGGTGTTATTTTTTCGCATTTGAGTTGGCTCAATTCCCGGTTCAGACAAGCGACTTTTCGAAAATGTTTGTTAAATTTTGACAGTTTTGCTTCGAGCAATAATAATAATAATTGGTGGCATTAATATTTAGGATACTTCCCTTCTTCTAGGGCCCGCTCAAACTTTCCACCCTGTATAATATATTTATCTAAGATTTGTGATAAGCAGTGATCGGAGTAGGTAGATTGAATTGGGGTCATTGATCCGATATGGACAATCCTCCGGAATTTCGGAATTGGTTGATTATTAAAAAAAAAACGGAACTTAGGTAGGAATTGTATTAAAATGAGCAATATTATATTCTTTATTTTTTTTTTAACGGCACATAGTCACGATTGGACAAAACCAAACGTCCAATTAGAACAAAAGGTCATGGGTGGTGCACTAACCGGCTATCAAAACAATGCGTACGCCCGCCGACGACATGCCAGGTAGCTCACTCGTTTATTTCGCTTCTTTGTTTGTTACTGTGTTGTGAAAACGTTACGTGAATATAGATAAATATTAAATTAATTTAGGTTTGATACCTTCCTTTAAATTTTGAATTAAGTAGTAATAATATCACTACCAACATTAACAATATTTCATTGGATCCGGAAATATCTTCCAGGAAAACCCGGGAATTGCTTTCCGGGAAAATGGCTTATCCATGTTATTCTTTCTGTGGGCATTTATGATACAAGTACCAAAAATCAATCCACCTACTCCGATTCCTGGTGATAAGTATACATCGGCTTAAAAAAATAAATGTGGACGTCACACATTAGTTCGTAGGTAAAGTAGTGGCCTTAAATATTGCACATTGCGTTTTAGAAACATTCGGCTTTGTAGATCGCCATCTCTGTCACAGACTGACAGTCTCTTTCTAAAGCGCGATGTGTCGTATTAGCGCCCGAGTACCATACGGCCGGTCCGAATATAGGCTCTCCGAACTTTCGCGCATGTCTTCTCACTCACACTCGCTTCACAAGGCAGAAAACGCCGAAAAAAAATACCTTTCTTTAACATGGAGACTCCCTTTAATCTTGAACTTTATTTTATTTTTATTTGTTGTTATAGCGGCAATATAAATACACACTCCGTGTAAATTTCAACTGTCTAACTATTACGGTTCTTGAGATATAGCTCGCTGATAGACAGACGGACGGACAGAGGAGGCTTAATTATAGGATCCCGTTGGCACCCATTGGGTACGGAACCTTAAAAATGTTATTGCGCAGCCTTCTGCGCAGAGTTCGGACCAGCCATAATTCGTCACCCGTATTGTACTCTACTGTGTCTAGTTTCACTTTATGAAAGGAAACTGTCTACATGATATTTATAGATATTAACACTACAGTAGCCTTCTTTCAGAGAAAAAGCTTAAGCAAGCCTACTTGTATGTTATTGAAGGATATTAGAAAATTATTGGATGAATGGTAAGCAACAATTATTTGTACATAGGTCACGACGGATGAATGAATTTAACCCTGATTTTTGTATTGTCTGGAACGAAAAACTCGCAAAATTAACAGATTCCAGCGCGGTAAACGAGACACAATAGACGTTTTATTGCTACGACGGCTATAGCCGTATATGTGTAATGTCGTTGAAAGTGTTAAGGCATTGGTTGTGTACTTCCAAAAAACCGAGGATCGATTAGGGCTCTTTTTTGCTTTAAAAAATTGGTCCTTAGGATCTCGAATTCCCCAAAATATTGGTCTTTTAGTCGTTAGGGTCTAAACAGACGGACTGCTTTTCTGCTGCAACATCGCAGTTTGGGTGCAGTTGATTTAACCGCTTCGAAACCTAGTTATGTCAACTGCATCCAAACTGCGATGTTGCAGCTGGAATGCAGTCCATCTGTTTAGACCCTTACCGTCTTATTACAAAACGAGATCTAATTTTAGACCTAGCCTAAACCTTCGAGCCAGTTACTCTATTTTGAACTTTATTCCGACAAACGTAAAGTTCTTAATGCAAAATTGATAACTTAGACTCAGGTTTAACGTCAGTTTTTGTAATAAGAACTTTAGCTTCGTCGGATTCTGGTTCGAAATTTAAAAATGGCTGGATGGTTTAAACCTGGGTTTAAAGATAAATCTTGTTTTGTAATAAGGCTGTTAGAGTCGAGATTGCGGTGTGGTAAAGAATAATATGAGTACAGTTTATTAATAAGTAAGCAGCAGATATTGAGCTCCCGTGTTAAAACGAACAGCCGTTTCATTATTTCATTTTATTTTATTGTAAAAGAATTTGGTCGTTGTCACTCGTTGAACTCTTAAGAGCGTTTACGCTGTAGGGCATTTCATACAAATTTTCAAGCCCTTGTTTTTCGAAATGAATGAACCGATTTTAATGAAACTTCTTATGCATAAGCAGGATACAGAGGTCTAAAAAGTTAGTAGAGAACATTTTCGAAAAATAGAGTTACAGCCAAATTAGACCGATTTTAAATTTTCCATACAAACAGATATATTCAGTTATCTTTTTTTAAATAAGACAATTCGAAAATGTTCTCTACTAACTTTTTAGACCTTTGTAACCTACTTATGCGTATGAAGTTTCATTAAAATCGGTTCATTCATTTCGAAAAATACGGACTTGAAAGTTTGTATGAAATGCCGTACGGCGTGAACGCTCTTAAGCCACGGTGGTGGGTCCAAAATATTGAATTTTGTTGATATAACCTTTTGACCGCCACAATCATGTATAGATGACAAACCAAAATGTACCCAGCACGCCACGGTTCACTACATGACAGACTTTGACGCCGAGGGCATGTTTTTTTTTTTTTGACGTGTGGCGGGCAATAGGTTAAGTTGCGGCTACTTTAAACAAAATAAAACAATTTCCAAAATGTTTGTCGGCTGTGTAGCATAGACTTTGATAAGCTATTAACAAATTCACATAAGTACGGTCAGTGGTTGACTATAAGCAATAAAGCATCACAGGTAAATAATATAGTTAATGTTAGAATTATGAACGTACTTTATAAAGTAAATAAATAAGCGCGGTTGATGCCTCATCAAACGTTGAAATGGTACAAACGATACAATGGGAGTGAAGGAACTGTACGACTGAAGGAATGATAACCGACTGAACGATTTAGACTAAAACATTGAATGAAGCGCGAATGATACAAATCTGTATTGATATCTCAAGGTTTTCATTTTCCCATTTTTATTGCAAAACATTTTTGTTAATACGTTTTTTGTAATTCCAAGTTTTACTGTATTTTAAAATAATATGCATGATTTTAAATTAATGAATTCGTATTTCGAGTGCAATGTGTGCATATTCCCAAAGCTTTTATTTATAGATTTATTTATTAAGCAACAGTTTATGAGTTTTATATAAGAATGGAGGAATATTTAATAATTTAATTCACGTTTTAGTAATCCTACAAGAAATCATGTTAAAAAAATATATTTTATTTTTTTCTGTATTCGTTTTTAATGTTTGTGAAATCAAAGTTTATGTAAAATATAAAACATTTATTCGAAATTATAATTGAAATAAAAACATTCAAGTTCATTTGACGTTTTATTTCATAGATTCCATTTTAAAATATTTGTTCGAAATTACTTACATTTAATTTGGCTTTGGCAACACCGAAGTTTCTAGACAATAAAATAATCTACAGATATAAATATGTAGAATGTCAGATCTTAAACGTTAAATACATTATATAAATGTCTACTTAGTATACAGGGTTGGGGGGAAACATCGACGCACGAACTGAAACTATGAATTCAGCAAATGATTCTAGACCCCCAGAGTACATTTGTTAAATTCGGTTGTCAAAAAAAAAATGCTGTTTCATAGAAAAGTCCAATACCTACGCGGTCAAAATGTAGGTATGGAACAGCAATTTTTTTTTAATAACCAACCAGTTATTTCTTATTAATATTTAACTGCATCCAAGGTAACAGGTTGCGCCTCGACGACCTTGCCACCCTGCATGTGCTACTAAAATGCTTTTTGAGATCATACAGAATCTTTGGCATTGTCTGTTCTACTGTAAGGTGGCACATTCAATTCCCTACCGTTATTTGAATTAAATTAAAATGCTGTCTGATTTTTTAACAACTACTATTATCCCTAAAATATAGCAATCAGCCAGAACTGATGGACTCTAGCGCCTTACAGAGAAACAGTTAATAAAATCTATGACCCTTTGACAAAGCATATAAAATTACGTAATTATGCCTCCATTCTTTAAAATGGTCAGGCATAGCACTCTTTCATAAATTCTACGATCATGCCACGAAATAAAGCTTTAAGCCCGTCACAGACTTAGCTGTAATATATATTAATATATCGATATGATGATAGATGATGGCATGATATTATAGTATAACATGCTACCACACACGGGAGCTATACTATAATATATATTTTGCCCTCACTCGGTCTGCGGTCGTCCTGGTCCTATGCGTCTATCGTCCTATGCCAAAATATACCGAGATATATATGTCGACATATTTTGGTGACGTCATAGAAATATATATTATAGCTGCGTGTGCGGTCACTTGCAAATTTATATAGAAAATATGTCGTAATATGCCTTGCTATGATTCATATTAATGATAAATTAATAATAAATTTTGACAAACTACACTTCTAAGTTCTTGGTTCGTCAGTAAGGCGTCTGCATCTCTTATTGAACTCCATGCCTGCACAACACTCGAGTCTCTGTTTGGTCCCACACCCGGAGTCCAAAAGTTTTGTCTGATTATACAAAAATATCTTACAATATTTACATCTTCAAACGCTTAGCGCTCTTAAATAAATAAGATTCCATAATAAAATAGGTAAACGGTACATTTTGTGCTTCCGCAATAAATAAAATCTTTAATTATATCGGATGTACTAAGTTTAAATGGTCATAGACTAAAATAAATTATGTCAGTAATATTTAGTAAAAATAAATAACTTCTAAAATATTCTTTATGTACAAAATACAATTTCTTGTTATTCATATAACATAAATAATAGATGCTAGATTTTTTACACAATTTGCGTATAATGTGACAGCCTCTACCTAGATTTTAAAATATACAATTATAAACTTAATTAGCTGCACATCACAGTCATGTAAAGGTGCAAATTAAAAATTAAAATACTTATATTTCACATAACATTTCGCCTTATATAACACGGGAAGACAACCCGACACGACCTTTAAGGAACAACGGGATAATTAGACCTTAACCAAGGTGATAGAAAAGTAGGTATGGCAACATTAAAATGACCTAACTGTAGCAAGATCAATAGGACATCATTTCTCCAACTTTTATTTCTAACCTATACTGTCTTTCTTTTGGGTAAGTCACCCCATAGTCTGGCAAACCTCTCTGTTACCTTTTCCGGTAAGTAACAATTGAAGCAAGAAATGTCCTAAAAATTATAAAAGAACCATCACATTTCAGCTCACATTCTAGTCGAGACTGCTTCTCCATTCTCTTTGCTCTCTCCATCCAACTGTTCTTTGCTGCGTTTTTCTTTATTCCTGCTTTTGAATATGGAAGCGTTGGTTATGGACCGAATGCGGAAGGAGCCAGGTGTGCCGTTGCCTATGGAGTTGCCGGACCCTTCGTGTTGCTGGTGCCGTATGTTCGGCGACCGATCCCTAGGACGTGTTCTTGATGAAAAACTTGCTGCTTTTAGCCGCGCTCCTGTAATGGAAATTGGATGTTGTGAGCAACGGATCGGCTATCAAGGAGTGGAGAGATACAGGTGTGTATCTTTACCTACATAAATGTAGGAATAATGTGGACGGCGGCGGTTTAAGAGTATGAACTTGTTTGCGTATGGTGTTATTTCTGGAAAGTTGCGGAATACCAACCAGCATAGCTATTCACAAACGTCCTCTAAACGTTTTGCACAAATCAGAAACCCGAAATTTTTTATAGTTGATATGGACGGCCGATATTCTTCAAATCGCTATTCTTTTTCTTTCTTGCTTTAAGAAAAGCATACTCTGCTTTTCCTAAAGCAAAAGCCTAAAATGTGTCATTTTCTATTCGGAATAGTTGTGATGCAGGTCCTCAATATCGTACAATTGGTGACTAGTTTGATTCTGCTGCCATTTTAAACGAACTAACGTAATTGCATTTTGTTCAAGTAGCAACTTCCGATGCAGCTATAAAGTAGGGTATCTTATAATCAGGCTGACTTCTGAATGCCGATTGTTATTTCGGACTGAACTTTGAAAGTTTATCGTAGCACTTATTTGTATACCATATGATGGCTTGTTCTTATAATCACATACCTAGCCCTAGCTTGGGCTGCTTATCCTTAGGAGGCAGACAGTCGTGCGGCGCGAGGTGCGGGTGGCCGCCCGTGGGCGTGTGCGGCGCCGACAGCGACGAGGGCGGCGCTGACGTCACGTCCGCGCGCCGCACCACCAGGCTGCTCGAGTGCGGCCGGATAGCGCCCAGTTCCAGCTCGTTGCCAGTAGTTCTGTGTGGAAGATGGAAGATCAGAAGACCAGAAAAAGTACTTACCTAAACAAAAGTACTTACTTAGGTTAGTTTGAAATAGAATCGAAAATAAAAAATCACACACGCATACACGGGGCCTAAAAAGGCCACTTTGGAGAATCATAAAAGGATAACATTATGAATTATAAAATGGCGAAGACAGTCCGTGTTTTTCTTTTTTCCGCTGCACTATGTAGGTACAATCAAAGAGATTGGGATTGGATTGATAGGTATTTTAGCACGGACAAAAAAAATAACTGAAAAATGCTTTACCACCACATTTGATACGATTAACTTGACAGTTAACTTACACCGCATTATATTGTAGTCTTTGCTGTCCATTCTGTTATGCTTTTATGATTCTGCCAAAGTGGCCTTTTTAGGCCCCCTGAAGATTAACACAAGTTAACAAAAAGATCTTATTCTAAATGTAACTCATCTCTTTTTAACGTAATATGTATATCTCTAGGACCATTTGGTTTTGTAGGTTTTGCAGACCCATTTTCATTGTAAGGAATTAATTGATTGATATCGTTACTTACGCCCTCACATGCCGTGTCCGCGCTCGGCGCAACTCAGACCGTCGTTGTGAACCACTCGGCGCAGTCTCCGCTCGACTCGTGCGCACGCTGCCGCCGCGTTTAGCTACAATATAACAACATAATATTATGTAACAATACAGTTTTGTAGTCAAATCATTTGTAAATATCTGATACGTTCTACTAACACGAAAGACCAGAAAGTGTACATTTTGGTCCTTCGAGTCGGATTCAATAACAGCGTCTTAATAATCCATCATCTGTTGTACTTACGCACAGCCGGAGTGTCGACTGGTGTGTAGATGCGCTTGCGCGCCTGCAGCATGGTGTAGACGAGCGCGGCCAGCGAGCGCGGCGGCGCGGGCGCCGAGGGCCGCGCGCGCGCCGGCGGCGCCACCCCGCGCGCGCGCACCACCCACCACGTCTCCATGCGCCCCTTGCCTTTTACTTCCACGTTGCCGCGACGGTCGAGAGCGTAGCCGCGGAGTTCTAATAGCTGTTTGGTAACATTTCCTGTTATTATATAACTAAATCATTTTGTAAACGGACCAGATTTTTTTATGGCTGTAGCACCATAGGCTCTAAAGCCACGCGGCCGGTCTGCTACTGCTGCCTAGTTAATCTTAGCACAACGGCATGAGTTATTTACGAAGCTCGATCCCAAACAAAAGAGGATGAAAAAAAAAAACAACAAAGTAAGTATAGACGAAAAGCTAACCTGCTTAGTATACTTAGTGACTTGTATCTTGTCCATGTCACCGGTGGTTTCCATGCGGGATGCTTCATTGACAGTGTTACCCCAGATGTCGTACACCGGCTTCCGAGCGCCGATCACACCGCCCACGAGAGGACCGCAACTTATCCCTGTTAAACAAAATAACACATAACTATGGAATAAGGTCAAACTGAAAGCCAAGTTTCCTAATCGGTACCTACAACTAAACTGAAATCGTTAAACGGCTAAATAACCCGAAAGTGCATTCAAATAACAAGTTGTATATATACATATATAAATTTACAGAGAAAGTAATAAAAACAACGCTCACCTACTCTTAGCCGGAACTTGTAAAAGCTATGCTTGCTGATGTCTTCCAGCGCTTCTCTCAAAGCGAAGGCGTAGTCTACCAGCGCGCACAAGTGTTCACAGTTGTCCTCTCCAGTCTACAGAAGGAAACGAAGATGATATTATTCGTGGCAGGGACTTAAAAACGAAATGAATTTCGTTCCGTTACCACTAATGTTATCGTACAACGTTCCAAAATGTGTAACGTTACTAAAACCTAAAAATATCTTTAATAAAGATACAAAAAAAAAAAAGTTATAGAATATTATTTTCGTAGAATAATACTATAAATAACGTTATAGGTATCAGTAACATTAAGCTTATCCGCTTGTAATAACGTTACAGGTGAAACGGTACAGATTCATTTGTAACGTTATTCTTCATACTTTTTCGGGTTTTTTGTCATCAAGCTGGCAAATTTGAGTATTGAAATGAATAACGTTATTATATTGTTATACTAATAACGATATATTGATAATATTGTTAGTGAACAGTTTAAGATTTCGTTCCATTTGTCAGTAACGATATAGCCAAGGAATTAATTTTGTTCCGATCCTGGTGGAACGGTACAAATTATCAGTACCGGAACTTTTGAGTAACGTTTCAAGTCCTTGATTCGTGGATGATGACAGAAGTACCTACCTAGTAATTTTCCACTTGTTGGAAAGTCATAAGGTTAAGGTTACCAAGCCCTAAATACAAGATTCATTGGTACCAGACACGTGCTGACCTTTGGAGAACTTTTGGAGTTGTCGTCCGTATAGCTATTTACAACCACTCGATACGCTTCCGTACCGTATTGAACATCTTCAGTGTTATCGTAGGGGTCCTCTAAACGCTGTTCACAAGTCCAAAACCCGAAAATTTTGTCAGTTTAAGGGCTGATTTTTCAATCATCTGATAACTTTATTCGAGGAATAATTTTGAAATTTTGACAGTTATTTCATACAAAAACTGTCAAACGTCAATTTTATTCCTCGAATAAAAGTTATCTGGCCATAAAAAAATTAACCCTTAATCAAATAGACGACCGCCATTCTTCCGTCAGCTATCTGCTGTCGGGTGCAAGGCAAATCAGGATATCGAATAGTGTTATTTTCGATGCGGTAGCCTTTCGGTTAGTTGTGAATAGACACGTAGGAGCAGTTTCTTTTAGAAAAAATGACTCGATTTTTTAACAAAAAAAAAAAAGATTTGAGTCCGTCGCTAAGAAAAACTTACTTTGTTGTGGTTTGGATTGAGTCCTGAAGCAGCCATGTAGGTCGCTGCGATAGTCTTGATCTTCTCAATGCTTTTGAATCGCTGCTGCATCAGCAACTTATCAAAATCAACTGTAAATAAAAATACAAATTAAGATTTTCTAATTAGCGACCACAGAAACATTTTACATGGAGTGTCGGGAACCAAGTTGACAAGGAACTTTCCGTTAAGCATATGCAATAGAGTAGTAATTGGCTATCTTCAAAAATCAATCCATAATCCAAAATTATTCATCGATTATGAACCATTTTAGATGAAAGCAAACACGTATGCCAGAAGCTTTAAAGAGGCGGAAACTAAATTAACTAAAGAAGCTAGTAGATTATCAAGGATGTAGATGATATTATATGGCAGATGATGCGTGAGTTATAAGCTAGAAAGTGACTGATTCTATTCTGACATAATGCAGGAAGAATAAGCAGGAGTATAGATGTCTTCGGTTGGTACATTACAAATGATCTCGTTGAGAACGCGCATGCACTCGACCGCCTTCTCCTCCGAATAGAACTCGTCGAAATTCGGGATGCCCGCGAACATCACGCCAACCTCGTCGCGCCATTGAGAGTACAGCTCCTGGAAATTATAAAAGTATTAGATAGAATTTATGTTGACATTGATCCAGAATGATAGCCAAAGGTCGAGAAAAGATAGCGACGAATCAGTGGCAGCCCAAAAGGCTTATTCCGTTTATCCACCATAAGGTGGATACTAGGAAACACATGTCCAAGAATCCACCCTAAGCCTACAAATCTTCAGAATGGAAAATCATCAAATGACCCCTCCCGCTCTGGGTGGAGCGGAAGGGAGTGTCAGACTCTTACTGATTAAAACCCACCCGTGTAGGAACACGGGTGGGTTTTAATCAGTAAGGGTTACCGCTGCCCCGGAACATAAAGGGCTAATGAAGGATCCTTAGCCCTTTATGTTCCGGGGCAGCGGTAACCCTTTCGGAAAATCCCGCTGATCGCGCGTATCCACCTTAGGGTGGATTTTTTGGGGTGGATAAACGGAATAAGCCGGCCACAAATATCCCCAATTTTAAAGTCGGATATATTAACTGCAGTAATCAATCAATCATGTTGGCTTAAGATTTTTAAACAGATTCATTTGAATAATCTTTCAGACAGTATTTGCGTGGTCCTTAGATCCACGTTATATTCACATACACGATCAAACAGAAAGCATTGTTATCATCATTAAAAATGAATATTAGTAGCACACTTTTTTTTACTTACGTCAGGACACCAATCTTTACTAAGAAAGTGAATTACGACGTGGTCCGGCAGTATATGCTTTAACAGATGTCTGTTCGTCTTCTGCGTGTCCTCCATCTCGTCCAGGTCTGTCTCCGCCTGCAGCTTCCAGATGAAGTCCAGGCGTGACGTCACTTCCACCAGCCGCCCGTGGTATATCACCACTACCAGGAATACAGCCATCAGGATCAGCATTTGCACGTAGGCTTGGAGTGTGCTGGAAAACGAGTTTATTTTCAGAAATGTACGTATTCAAAATAAGGTAAAATAAAAATACAGGGTCCATTTAAATTAGTTAGTGAAGTTTCGAAGTCGTTATGAATCAATATTTACTCAAGATAAAACAAAATAAAAATGATTTAATGGTATATTTTTGGGGTCAAGGAATGCAGGCAGTGTGACAGAAATATCAGTTTAAGAAATCAGATATATTTTTGTAAACTTCATAGACGTACCTACCCTTCAAAACGAAGCTGAGCCACAACGCTGAAATGAGCAATGAGATAACAATATGCATAATACTCACGTGTTCGTACTTGTGTTATAGTTTTTATAGTTGTAGTAAACTAGCAGTAGGATGCAGTACATCATGACGTTGACGGTCGCCAGCAGCGTCTTGATCAGATAGTACAACTTGAGCACTGAGGTGAGCGCGACCAAGCATAGCACCCACGTGAACACCACGTATTCTGGGCGATAGCATTCGTCTGGGAAAGAAAGAAAAATAGAACATGGCGGGGAAAGCTAAAATGACATGGGAAAGGATACATCCAAGTTTGCTTATTTTGAAAAAATAGTGAAGTAGAAGTAAGAAGAGTATTTTAAAGAAGAGATGATAAATCTGTTGCTGAGGTGATCACTATTTTTATTAAACGGAAGAAGTAAACACTGGATATTTAATTTTATTCGATGTAATGAACTAACCTGGATCACTCGATTTAGTGCTAATGATGACTTCTGTAGTGTTGCACGTTATATTGGAGGCATTCGCGACTTGCAGAGACTTGGGAATAAACGACGGCGGACACACGTAGAGTTTTATCGTGCTGCAAAGAAGCACATATATTTTAACGTTAAGTTTTCTCGCCATCTTTTGTAGTTGTAAGGCTTAACATCTCATGAATATGTATTAGTTAGGTAACAATAACTGGCAATATCAAATAACGGTATTATTAATATCATCAACATAAAATGTTTAGATTTAGGCAACCCTAACCCGTCTTGAGAAAGCGTGGTAATTAATGGTCGTGCCTTCTCTGTTTAAGATGAGGCATTTGCCCTGCAGGGGGGCAATAGTAGGTTGGTGTTATTATTATTCTTAGGTAAGGCTTTTCACCGTATAAAACTAAACTGTAAATTTCTAAATTTTTGTTTTGATTTTGCAAGCGTGATAATCATTTACTACAGCCTAAGAAATATCAAACAATATTAATTCTGTATCGTCGCTCGCAAGAATAAAAGTCCTATCTCATTTTTTAGCTGATTTGAGTTAGGACAACTACATTTTTCTATTCGCGATTCTTTACATTTCGTTGCCTTTCAAAATGGTTATATTTTAACGAGACACGACAGGTATTGAAAAATGTAAAGAATCACGAATAGAAATATGTAGTTGTCCTAACTCAAATCAGCTAAAAAATGAGAAAAATGAGATGGGACTTATAGTCATGCGAGCGACGATACATTTGGGCCTTGTTTTCAGTGATGCCGCATACCTGGATAAAGACATAGCAGTAATAAAGCAGCAGATGTGTATATTCCTGATCGTTCTCGTCGAGCTGAGGTAGGCAGAGATCTTAGAAAGGCGTGGCAGGATCCCGGGGAACTCCTCCAGCATCACCAGCACGAAGGAGAGGGTGAAGGGCACCGTCATCGACATCAGGATTACCACGAGGTAAGGGCAACTGTGGCGGGGAACAGTTACATGTAAAACAACAAATATTGGTGTTAATTAATACCAGATTTAATAAACCTTCAGATGCATACTTGTAAATATCTATTCTATGTATTACATATATAAAATTCAAAGTCCTGATTGACTGATATATCAACGCACAGCCTAAACCGCTGGTCCTAGACACATGAAATTTGGAGGGTGTGTTCTTTGTGAAGAGTAGGTATCCAATAAGAAACGGTTATTCGAAATTCTACCCCTAAGAGGGTGAAATTTCACGCGGACGAGGTCGCGGACAGAAGCTAGTCTACAATATACAGGGTGACTTGTAATTTGACGTATTCCTTCCAGGACGTGAAAGTGTGACCCATTTGCAACAATTAAGCACCCCATAAAGCCTAAGCGAAAATTAATGGGATTTGAGAAAATCCAACTTTAATGTATTATTGAAAATTTCCCAGAATTCGTAACAAAAGATCAATTTGAGATTGACCATTCAAGTTGAGAGTTTAGAGAAAAGTGATATTTAGTGGGTTTTCCCGAATCCCATGAATTTTGGCCTAGGCTTTCAGGGTGTGTAATTGTTGCAAATGGGTCACACTTTCACGTCCTGGAAGGAATACGTCAAATTACAAGTCGCCCTGTATGATTGAAGTTATCAAAGATTTAAAAGATTTGGCTCCCTGAACTTTTAATATTTCAATCCTCTCAGTTTCTCGATATTGAGGATAACATTCGGTAAAAGGTACAATAATTTGATGATCTGTGGCTCTCTTTACATTTCGATACAGGTCTATGTCCAAAATGACGAGTGGTGACGAATGAGAAATGGAGCCATATTTGTCTAAATTGAAAGCATAATAAATGTAAATGCTTGTTAACCTTATGAATGATCTTACTTGTAATGCACCAAAGACTGCACGGCGACTATGAATAGCCACAATACCAGGCAGCACATGACGTTCGACTTGAAGGTCCTCTCATCGAGCTCGCAGAACCTCTCCTCCAGTGAGGGTCGACGGAATCGCAGCGACCAGCCGTGCATGTTGCTGACTCGCATACGACGGTTAGACTTGACTTCGATCGAGTGGTTTATTATGTCGTAATCCTGTAAAAAAGCTATTGAAATTGTTTTGTGTCGAGATAGTGACGGAGGCTTAAGTAAAGAGATTAAGCACATGCACGATAAAAAAAAACCAAAAAAAAAGGCAAAAAAATAAATAAATAAAAATAAATTAGAATGAGGCCGTGTGTTTTATACAACATTCAGCAATCTTTCTAATATACAGGGTCAAATTAAATCAGCTAATAAAACAAAAAAAATATAATTTGGTGCTTTTCATGATATTTTTGTGAGGTTATCGACCGCTGCTTATAGTTTATTGTATTTACTTCACGTCTGCGGAGTTTCGCTAGCTAATTTAATTTGACCCTGTATATTTTATACTTTACTAGCTGCGCCCCGTGGTTTCACCCGCATAAGTTTCGATCCCGTGGGAATATCGGGATAAAAAGTAGCCTATATGTTAATCCACGGTTTCAGCTACCTCCATACCAAAAATTATCAAAATTGGTCCAGCCGTTTGAGCGTGAAGAAGTAACAAACATATAAACACACACACTCACAAACTTTCGCCTTTATAATATTATAGTGTGATAACAATGATATAAGAGTGATAGCGGTTCTGCACTACATCCGATCCGAATCCGAGAAATACCGGTCCGAAATGACCATTTTGGTTTTTCGTTGCGCACTAAATCCGAACTCTAGCCGTCCGAATTTAGAACATTCCCAATTCGGATTAAAGTCGGATCTTTAATTCGGATTCAGATCGGATGTAGTGCAGAACCGCTCTTACATTGCAATTACTTATTTACGTAAAAAAAAATATCGTGAATATGCTCTTTTATCAGTCAGCTTCAAAAAGATGTACCTATACTTTCACGATTCATTTTATCATCCATTACACTGTATCATTAAAATGTGTAATAGTCGTAGTCTTTTTATGTAGCAATACAATGGTACATCTTCTTGAATTTTACATATGTCCGTCAGTGTCAAGATTGGTGAATTAAACTATTGGGCTTATTAAGTTAGTGGCTCTATAGAAAATCTCAAAGCGAATTTTCTTCTTTAAATCGAAAGAAATGGGGTCATCTTTTATAGAATCGCTAGTAGGTGTTACTTAGTTTATATTTCGTTTACATATCACCTCAACATCGGAGAGTGGCGGCACGTCGTCAATTTCCGGATCTTGCTTAGGATCCTCGAGGTTTGTGCGACACGCGCGTTTTAGACTGGATGTATCGCTCGAGTAGTACTGCAATAAATGTTAGAATTATTTTATATTTCCACTGGTTTCATCATTTTTCTGGTTAGCTGATAAAGTTTTTTTTATCATCATTTGGTATCGATACCAACTTTACGAAATGTCTCCAATTAATTTAATTGGACCTTGTACATATTTCAGATGTTTGGTGAGGGGTTTTTGGCTAAGTAATATCAGCCGCACGGGTTGATCGATCAGGTTAAGCTACGCTTGCCGCGGTTGGTCAGTGGGTGGGTGACCATCCTTATATACCAAGACTCCTCTGTGTCTCGGAAAGCACGTTAAGCTGTTGGTCCCGGCTGTCATTCGAGGGTCTTTGACAGTCGTTACGGGTCGTCAGAAACCCGAAAATCTGACAACAAGTAAGACTGGTTGTCAGATTTTACCCCGGGGGAAACGTATTACCAAGTAACTGGGCTGTGGAGGTCAGATAGATAGACGCTCCATGTAAAATACTGGTATTCAGCTGCATCCAGTTAGACTGGGAGCCGACCCCAACATAGTTGGGAAAAGGCTAGGCAGATGATAACATATTTCAAATGGTTAATGAATAGTTACTTGTAGATAGATATTTTTCTTTTTGTTTCTTGCATAACCACCACCTATATAGTTGTTTCATCTTACATACTTGTCTTACATTTTGGAAGGGCATCTCAGGCGTCCAGTCGGCCGTCATCTCGTCTTCGATGGTGCTGCTGGGGCGACGTGCTGTCGCCTCCCAGTTTGTTTGTGGTGCTTGTGGTACACTGTTGGCATACGAAAGTAGAAGATAAAATTATTTACGTGTAACCGTGTAACATTAAACGGATGCTCCGCCCAACCTGAGCTGTTGAGAGAGATCGAGAGGTTCAATGGACAGTTATACACGTCAACAAGTAACCTCGTTACGAATCCAGCAAACGACCCAAGAGCTAGATTGACCCGACACTAAACCGACACTAGTTGTCTGGCATTTTTGCTGAACTGGGCCTTTTTGGCGCAGCCGTGAGGCACACATTCCTGCTAATTTCTGACATCGGACTTTGCTCTTTTGATTTTTATCTTTTTTATTTTTGTTTTTATCTGATGTACGACTATTATCTATCTGGTGTAAATAAATGTATTTTCTTTCTTTCTTTCTAAACCGAAGACATTCCGGACGTCAGCCTGTACGAGATTACGATGGACTTTTGTAAGGGATGTGATCGACGAAAGTGCGTACTTGTCAAGAAGCAACATAGTGTTCATCAATATATATCAAGTCTAGCTCACCTGGTCCTAGACCTGCGTCTCATCCGCCGCGGCTGCTCCGTGCTCTTAATAAGATATGTGATAGGGTTGTGTTCCCGAAGGTAAGGGTCACGAGCTCCGCCATCTCCAGGCTCCACTTCAAACGCACCGTTTAAGCACTCCAGCGTGGAAGACGATATGTGTACGCGACTGGAAAAGTGAACCCGATATTGTAAAAATCTGGTATAATTAGGAAGCAGTGGGTTGGTTGAAAAAAATCTTTATATTCTGGAAACTGTTGGCTGGTAAACGAGATCTATGAAACCTTATTAAATTTCTGCAGTATGCTACCAATTCGATTCATATTGCATTTAGGAGGAAATGACGTTGGTTGGTACACACTTAGCGCTGATATTAATGTTTCTAAGTTTAGTATTTACCCTGGCAGTCCACCACTCTCCATGTGATTGGCGAGGGTAACATCGTGGGACCACAGGTCAAACTGCCACTTCAGTAGACCCAGTACCCCGCAAAGGACCTTGCCGCTGTGGATACCGATGCGCATGTCCAGATCCACCTGAACATAGAAGAATTTTAGATTAGCATTATTTTAGATATATTTATAAAATCGTTGTGACTCGAAAGATCAAAGTCAGCAGAACTGGTTTAAAATAATTGTATTATTATCCATCAGGCGTGATCGGGGTCAAGAGCGGGCCCATTTACTAACATAAAAAAAAAATTTACATCAATTTTTTTTACGTGTACATTAGGTATTTATTTTTACGTATTGATTTTTTTATTGTTTTGTAGAGCTACTGTAAGAACAGGCTAGGGATATGTGTGTACCTGCGCATTGTATCGCACATCGCGGATGGCTCGTATCATGTGTAGCCCCATGTTGACGCAGCAGTGCGCGTGGTCTTCGCGCCGCTCCGGCAGACCACTCACGCAGAAGTAGCAGTCACCTAGTAACTTGATGCGCAGGCAATGATTCTCCTATGGAATAATTTTAACTATTTTACAATTTATTTATTGCCATGACCAACCATATTGCGTAAAAAAATTGTTGGCTCTAATGAAAATAATACAACATGCGGGGCGTCTGCAGCCGAACTAGTTGAAAAACCTGTATCTCGCCATACAGCGCCGTAACTCTCTGATAATAAATTGATGAATATTTATACCTAAGTATCTTTTTATTAAAATAGGGAACACTTAAATGAGTTGTAGAGTGGACGGGAGAGAGTAATACGGTGTTTGTATGTGTGCGTGTATACTCGAATGTGTATGTGTGTGTGTGTTATTATATGTTGAGGAGGTAGTAAAAATAATTTCTATTTAAGATGTAAAATTGCTTAAAGGAAACCTGGTTGCGATGGGATGATTAAAAGTTTTATTATTGGGTCAGATTAGTTTTGTATGAGATCCATTTGGAAGAAAAAGGATGCAGTTTGCGTTGTATAAGTGTTGTTGTTGTTGTTGTGGAGAAGCTTGTGGCTAAGTAATAACAGCCGCACGGGTCGATTGATCAGGTTAAGCTACGCTTGCCGCGGTTGGTCCGTGGATGGGTGACCATCTTTAGATATCAAGACATCTCCGTGCTTCGGAAAGCATGTTAAGCCGTTGGTCTCGGCTGTCATTCGTGGATCTTTGACAGTCGTAACGGGTCGTCAGGAGCCCGAAAGTCTGATAAGTCAGCCAGTCTTACCAAGGGGTATCGTATTACCTAGTAATTGGGTTGTGGAGGTCAGATAGGCAGTCGCTCCATGTAAAATACTGGTATTCAGCTGCAACCGGTTAGACTGGAAGCCGACCCCAACATAGTTGGAATAAGGCAGGTAGATAATGATGGAGTTTGAGTTGTAAAACCGAGAAGAGAATTTAGGAGGTTGCTGTTACGACTTGGAATGTCATTAATAGCGAAACGGGAAGGTCATGCACCCGAAGTAGTGACTACAGCCTTGCTATTGATGACAATATAATTACATCAGATTCTCAAGTCGCCGCGGCCTTTGAAAATTTCTTTGCAGAGATTCCAGTATCAACTACTAAATCTCTTAACTCATCACCCGCTGCCGCAGAGTCTTTACTTAAAGAAAACGTTTCAGTTTGTGATTCTGAATTTCACTTTGAATATGTAACCTGTAACGATATAATTAAAACCTTTCACACGTTAAATGTTAAAAAGACCGCAGATCTATGGGGTAATTCTGTGGATGTTGCTAAGTCGATTATAAACATTGTAGCACCTACTTTAGCTGTTATATTTAATAATTGTATTGACCGTGGTGAGTTTCCTGATCTTATGAAAAACAGTAAAATAATACCGTTGTTTAAATCGGGTAGTACATCAGACCCTACTAATTATCGACCTATTTCAGTACTACCTACCTTTAGTAAAATTTTTGAAAAACTTATTTTGAATCAATTGCAAAGATTTTTTAATAACAATAAATTACTGCATAATAAACAGTTCGGTTTTACAAGGGGTCGTTCGACTACCGATGCAGGAGTTGAACTTTTAGGACATATTTATAATGCATGGGAGGACAAATGCGATGCCTTGGGCGTCTTTTGCGATTTGTCCAAGGCATTCGATTGTGTTCTTCATGACACATTAATCAGGAAACTGCACCACTACGGAATCCGGAACGCCTCTCTGGATCTTCTTACTTCTTACTTGAGTGATAGGATTCAGAGAGTTGATGTTAACGGAAAAAGGTCACCCGGATCTGTAGTAAGAATGGGGGTCCCCCAGGGCTCAATTCTTGGTCCTTTCTTGTTCCTTATTTATATCAATGACTTGCCGTACCTCATAAAGGATAATCATGATATAGTGTTGTTTGCAGATGACACTTCTCTTTTGTTTAAAATCAAACGTCAGCAGCTGGTTACTGACAATGTAAATAACGCCCTTGCAAAAGTAGTTAACTGGTTTAATGTCAATAACCTACTTCTTAACGGAAAAAAAACGAAATGTATTAAGTTTACGATACCCCACGTTAGACAAGTAGAAACTAGTGTTCTCATTAAGGATGAAGAGTTAAAACCCGAAGATACCACAGTATTCTTAGGCATAACGTTGGATGCCAAGCTTCAATGGGGCCCCCATATAGATAAATTGTCAAAAAAGCTTAGCTCTGCAGCATACGCCGTTAGGAAAATTCGTGATTTGACTGATTTAGAGACAGCCCGTTTAGTTTACTTTAGTTATTTTCATAGTGTGATGTCGTACGGTATTCTGTTGTGGGGAAATGCCGCCGATATTCAGACAATTTTTATTTTACAAAAAAGGGCAATTCGTTCTATTTATAAATTAAGTCCTAGACACTCCCTCAGAGACAAATTTAAAGAGATTAATATAATGACTGTGCCTTCTCAGTACATTTATGATAATCTTTTGTATGCACATAAAAATATTAATCTGTTTAAAAAATACAGTGATATCCATAACATAAATACTAGGAACAAACACAAATTTGTTGTTCCTACAACAAGGCTCAAGAAAATAGGTGGCTCGTTTAGATGCCAATGTATACATTTTTATAATAAACTTCCTAGCCACATTCAAGAACTAAGGCTAAATAAATTCAAAGCTGTTATAAAGCGAAAACTATGCCAGAAAGCCTATTATACTGTAAAAGACTATATTGAGGACAAAAAGGCTTGGGATTGAGCTGCTCCAATAGGTTTAGACAGTGAATGTTATTTTGCAATTTTTACACTTTAATATTTTCTTTTTTTTTTTTTTTTTAAGTATCTATTTACTTACACAATGACATGTACATTTACTGTATAAAGTATTATATTATTTTAATTATTGTGAATGTGAGGACTATGTGGGTCATTGTTTACATTTTAATCGTTGTCTGGCAGTTTGAGTAGTTTATGCGGCCTACCCAAATGTCCTGTCTTTGGTATTGTTCGTCGAATCGTTGAGCTCCTGAAGTTCTGTGTTGAGCTGCACGGTTACTGACAAATGCGTGCACTGACTGGACAGGTCCACTCAATCTGTGTGGTTCTTTCCTCAAAAGATCTTTTCAGACACTAATCTACATGGTCCTCAAAGATTATGTCCGGATTTTTATATACACATTGACATTGATGAATTTTATTTAGACAATGACATGAATATTTACTTTGTAAAGTATTTTTTATGTTTCTCTTCATTTAATTATTGTGAATGTGAGGTGAGGACTATGTGGGTCATTTTTTTTTTCTGTTTTCCTTCTTAGTTTTAATCATGATCTGGCAGTTTGAGTAATTTACGCGGCCTACCCAAATGTCCTTTCTTTGGTATTGTTCGTCGAATCGTTGAGCTCCTCATTTCTGAGTCGAGCTGCACGATTTTTGACAAATGCGTGCACTGATTGGACAGGTCCGCTCAATCTGTGTGGTTCTTTCCTCAAAAGACCATTTCAGACATCAATCTACATGGTCTTCACACGATCTGACCAAGATTTTGTCTGGACTTTAAAAGAGACTGTGACCTCTGAGTTTGTTTCGGCCTTTCTTCTCAGAGTAGTCAGATAGGAAACGCCGACCACATCTAGTTTAAAAAATATGATGACGTGTAAAAGTGTTTGTAAAAACCTACTTACAGAAAATAAATCATTTATCATTTATCATTTATCATTTGCTACTCGTATATGCAAATAATGTAATTAAAACGACTAGAAATAAGCCTCACCGATGCCAGCCTGTCGAAGCGCGCAAACAGTTCATTCAGCAGTTTCACCAACGTTTGCGCACTGCATTTGCTTGATAGTTCTGAAATTAAGGTTAATTCTCGTCAAATATATAGGAGTACCAGTAGACCTTGTACAGAAGTTCTCAACGAAAATAAAACTCTACAACAATATGACTAAACTCTCTTTTGACTTACCAGTGAACCCTTTGATGTCAGCGTACAATATCGACACGTCATGATGCTGCTGTATGTACAGGTTGTTGAACTGCTGCTCTTGAAACTCTCCCTTCACTTTGTTCACGTGACTGTAGATCTCTTTCGCGAGAAAGTCTGGTATCACTATGTATTACGAAAAGATATATTAGTCAACCCTCCTCTTTGATTCAGAATATTACAGGATGAAATTGAATAGGTGCGCCAAATTAAAATATCTAATTCAACGTGTTACAAAGAAAATTTAGAGCATGTCATTAAGGGGCTTACATGACCTAAAGCGCGGTCACTGTCGGACTGCATAGAAAAGAAAGAGAAGCGAGATGATACAACCCTGGTAATTTATTGCAAAATATGAAGCAATTATTGAATTACAAAATATCTATTGTTTTGACAAAAAAATTAAAACACTAGTATTTTAGTATGTTGCTTGTAGAATAATCTGACAAAAAATCAGAATGATTGTATGTGTATTAGTATGGTTTTTATTGTAAAAAGAAAGTTTTTAGAGGTATCTTCATGATTTTTTTCTATCGTATCAAATTAGTTGTATTTTATTTTCAACACACGATCTACCTAGCTTATATCCTGAAGAATATCATATATTTTCTGATTTTGTTTACTGTAGTCGATCATATACTTTTATTGTTTGTAAAACTTGCATTTTTTGTGTTTAGGTCCTGTAAGCCCCTTAAGGAAAGGGATGCACATACTTGTGCGTAGGCAAGCGATTGGCAATGTCGTCGCGCGCCCTTTTTTTGTAGGAATGGTCAATTTAGGTAAATTACCGCTAGTTCAACGCATTGCCAACTTGCTTCATGTTCCGAATACAGGTGGTGGTTGTGCTTCGATAAATGGATAGCTTATCGAACGCGTGCTAAAATTGGTAGGTATTGTAATTGATATTATTATTTTTTACAGGAACGCCGATAATTCGTGTTTACTTGAAGGCAATAACTTAGTTTGCACTATCTAAGACGATAATAACAAGATTTTTTATAAGAATTTAGATTTGAGGAAATGACAATTTGTAATGAATATGTAGCACCTCCAATTTTGAGTTGACGCAAGTTTTGAATTTTATTCTGTTTAGACAAGTTGTAATTAAGATATGAAATCGCGAAAAAAAACTGCATTTCCCTACACTTTATCGAGTTATGGAGGGTAACTTAAATCCCTAAGGGCTGATTTTTCCATCGCCAAATAACTTTTATTCGAGGAACAAAATTGACATTTGACAGTTTTTGTATGATATAACTGTCAAAATTATTCCTCGAATAAAGTTATCAGATGATTGAAAAATCATCCCAAAGAGGTTTTTAATAAATAGGAATCCAGATTGGAACAAAGTTATTTGATTTTCATTATATGTTTGATAAACCTAGCCTTCTTGGACACATCTCCTTTTTTTTTAAAATCCACCATACCACCTCAAACTAAATGTCAAGCTCGGGACTTCTCAGTATGGTTTTATAGCGCATTTAAAAATCTCTCACCGCTCTGAAACAGTTTCCACTGCCGTGCACACTCCCTCGTGGTCCTTTCTCTTGTGACCATTGATCTTCTCGTCTCTAGAAACGCCTTCCTCTGTCCCCAATCAGCCAAGGACTTGGCATACATTCCCGCGAAGTTAACCGCCACGTAGAGTAACGCGTTACCGATTAGGAGACGAAGACTGCAAGTGTAGGACTGAAAGAAAGTGTTTATTAGCTCACCTTCTTGGTAAACAAAATGTTGTGTACAAAAATCTAAGGCAGAAAGAAAGAATATTTGCCTTGTTTTAATAATTTTTTGA
The DNA here is from genome assembly GCA_916614155.1 of Mesoligia furuncula. Lineage (NCBI taxonomy): Eukaryota > Metazoa > Arthropoda > Insecta > Lepidoptera > Noctuidae > Mesoligia > Mesoligia furuncula. The sequence continues at coordinate 26,048,780 of OU744793.1, forward strand.
CGAGTACTAAGATGAAATGGTGTAATACAGAGCAAAAAGTGTTCAAAGAAAGCGTTTTAATATAATCTTTAACTTCTTCTTAATAGCTCATTTCTACAGGAAGGTAGAAAACTACTTATTTGTAAAATTAAAAGCTATGCAGCAGCAGTAAAACAAAACTATACTAAAACTGAATAAACATTAAAATTGCCTAAGATTGATAAACATTTATTAAGCTGTACAACTCACACACATATCAGAAAACTGCAATAACGAAATAATCATTAATATTTTTATACTTTCTTTAAATACATTTACATTGTATAATGTATACTTTTAACGATCATGAATAATTTTAATTCTAAATATTAGATAAAATTCTTTTAGGAACGATAAAATGTGTCCACACAATAAGTCTGTGTAATAAGTAATAAGTCTGTGTAATATCATAATTATAATGATTCTGACCCAAGAATGAACTCTCAACTACTTAGGAACCGATTTTATAACAAGGGCCAAAATACATAATACGTAACAATTAATTTATTATTAACTCAGATGTAAACTTACATTAATATTACAGTTAACAGCTTTCTTGGCTTCCTCCATGCGGTCCTTAATGACCACAGCTGTGGCCAGCACATGTGCCAGGAAGGACAGCAGCCCGATCACAATGCACCAGATCAGGGAGAGGGGCAACATCGCGTATGGCACAAACACTATGAACAGCATGTACCATACTTGGTTCTCGGAGTCTTGGAAGCCGATACCTTGGCCGCTTAGACCTTAAGGGGAAAAGTTTTGGAGTGAAATGGTGTGTTAAAACTAATAAAAAAAAGTTCTTAAGGGGGAGCCCGCGAAGTTCAAATTTTCTTACTTTTTTTGCAATTTGCAGGTGTCAGGTAGTATGTTGAATAAAATACCTATAGTTGCTATTTAATGGAAATACTTAGTCATTCAATAAGATTAATATGAACTCAGATAGAGAGTTGTAATAATGGTTTTAACGATTATGTGTAATTCTGTAAATACGTACTTGTTACGGTCGTGAATCATTTTTATTTTTTAACCGACTTCAAAAAGGAGGAGGTTCTTAGTTCGAGTGTATGTTGTTTTATTATTTTATTTTTGTATGTTTGTTATGCAATATCTCCGGCAATTGTAAATCAATTTCAAAAATTATTTTTTTAATGGATAGGGTATGCCTCAGGGATGGTTCCATATAAATTTTATTAACTTTGCTTGGGTAGTTTTTGAGTTTATATTGATGATGTTATAATGACTTCCCGTTACTCATATTTACATAGCAAGTAGTATTATACGAATTTGTGTGGGGTAGGTACAACTTAAAAGTGAAAAATAAAAACTTAAAAAACAAACAACCGACTTCCAAAAAAGACACTACAAAGTGCAAAAGAGGATATAACTTTAATTTCGGAAGTCGGTGGCAAACAACGAAAATGCGAACCAAATGATATTGACTTCCGAAATTAAAGTTATTTTTCACTTTGTAGTGTCTTTTTTGGAAATGGTTTTTTTTTTGTAAATAGTTTTTTATCTTTATTTATTTAAAAGGGGTTTCTCACTTAGTGATTATGTCACCCCCGTAACAGAAAGCATTCAAAATCTTAAAATTAAACAAAGGGTAATGAACAGTTAGGTATTATTGTAAATTATGACCTACTTAATAGTGTTCTCCCTATTCGTTTTGGTGGATAACCAACAACATCGACACAACATCCTAGCCTCCTCCGAAAAAGGGGACGGATGCTGTTACATGCCCCTCTTCAAATCCCATACCAAGCGAATATTGCCTATCGTGTATGTTCCGGTCACATTCCATCAGCACGTGGTAAATATCCTCAATCACCCCACAAACTTCGCAGTTCAGTGAGGTACTTTTAATGTGCATGTGGATTGAGTGATCTTTTTTTATTTCGTGACAAAATCTGATTGTACATTTAGTCAAAAATAGTCAAAACGCATAGCCCAAAGTAAAAAATTTGTCACTCTCAAGGATCTTCAGTTATTGCCGAAAATGTGGATCACTCAATTCAGACATTTTGCAAAAACGGCTATGAGCTAAATCTCAACAAAAACTTACTCTACTGACTAAATTTATATCTCAAAAATTTGTCAAAAATTTGTCACAACATTTTTTAAGCCCATCAAGGCATTTAAAGCTTCTTCCAGGTATCTTTGGACAGTATCATTGGATCACTCAGTACAGACACCATTTTGTCTGAGAGATCGTTGTAATAAGGTTTCGGATGAATTTTTCTATAGATCTATTGTTTATCCTAAAATGTACATGTTCCGAATATATTTGTACAATAAATATCATAACACAAATACCTTTTGTTAAAAATTTATGAGTGACTCAATGTTTTTGAATTTGCTGAACTGAGTGATCCATAAGAATGTCTTATAGCTAAGTACCTGTTTCGTATTGATTTACACAAACTACGATTAATTTTTGTACAACTTTGTGACTAAAGTTTTACATAAAAATAATTTACATATACAGCTTAATTTACGAGATATTACATTTTTAATTATATTGTTAGGGAAAAGTGCAGTAGGGTGACAATATAATATGAGATCATCGGTAATATAAATGATACAGTAAGTACCTACCTATATAATCGTCAGTTGTAATATCAATTAATGTAATCAGCACCCTAATTGCGTAACACACTATCAATCGGAATCTGAATCATTTTGAAGTAAATTGCTAATCCATTGCTTATTGCTTACGAAATAACAGTCGATTGTTGCTGTAACCTAACGTACGTTTTCGAGACAATTTTAATAAACAGCTTTTCAAGCGCAGTTAGCACTAAAACCTGCTTAAATCAATCTTGCGCGGCACCTGAAATAACTAGAAATGTTGTACCTATTTCTGCCATTGAATCTGCAAATAATATCTGTATTTGGCATTAACAGTCTCGAAGAAGCAATTTCTTTTAGCTACGAGGGGATTTGTTTTTCATGTAATAGTAATGCTATGGTGGTTATAAACTTTCTAGTGTTATTTTCATGGATTTGAATGGAACAAAACAGGTAACGTTACAAGATGTGCACGAAATAATTTTAATAAAAAGTAGATCGTACAGGTTAGGGCGCGTACACATAGCGATCCGTTCAACAGGTCCGTTATTTGATTGCGTATGTAGTTGTATGAGCCAGTTCACACACAATACAGCATTCCCGATCCAGTAAAAAAGAAAAAGAGATGAGATAAGATCCGTTAAAAAGGATCCTGTAAAAACGGACGTTCTATGTGTACGCGCCCTTACTTGGAGGTATTGAATTTCTTCCTTCTCAATATCCTGACGGTAGCGCATGGTGTAAACGGACGAATAGTTTGCTATGACGATAATTTGGCTAAAACTTATGATAGCAAAAATGAACCACTTTATTTACATACACTTATTTAGGCAGCTTATGATTTATAAATAACATGGTATTTCCTTTCTAGATTAGGCTGGCCGCATACGTCCGATTCGGAGACCCCGAATTTCATTTCATACAAAATTTTCTCCTTAGCGCACACGTAGGTACCTACTTATATTTTCCGTCAGGGTTTCCGAACGTTTTCTAGATTTCACTGTCATTTTGTTAAGTAGGTACTTATTTGATTTGGTTTTCGTAAATTTTACTTACCTAGGTACTGTTGATCTGACATTTTTACAAAGAATTTTTTTACATAAAATGTTTATTTTGCTATTATTAATTCCAAAGATATTCTAATAAGTAATGTCGTGTTAGCTTATACGTTAGGTAGGTATACTGAAAACAATATTTTTTTTACGAAAGCTGAAAGCTGTTTTTGTTAATCGTTTTTAATAACTATAACTATATAAATAAAAATTCGGAAATAAATAAATAATAAAGTTTACTGTTAGTAAACTTTATTATTTACAACATAAAAAAAATAACAAAAAACATAATTCAAATATAATTAACAAAAAACATAAATGCAAAGTTATTGGATGATTAGTTAAAAATCTAATCTTCCTATGATTTGATTTTTAACTAATCATCCAATAACTTTGCATTTATGTTTTTTGTTAATTATATTTCTGTACCTATGTGGTGTACATTAAAGACTATTATTAAACAACCAAACAAGTTACGTTTACTAACAGTAAACTTTATTATTTATTTATTTCCGAATTTTTTATTTGTCGTCTTAACAATTAAACTATGTTTCTATCATTGCATCTGTTTTATTCATAACGAAGAAGTTTTTCCTTGAATTAATTAAAAGGTAGAGTTTATTCTAAACTAGACCTTAGTACTAGTGAAGTAACTCCTACAATCAACGTGTGATATACGTTAAGCTAAATTGTATATTCTATAAGTTACGTTATAGTAACAAGATATTTAAAAAAAAATAACGTGACCACCATGTCATCTTCGAAACTACAATAGTAGGCTTCATTGTGGTTTCTTTCAGATAACAACATTTTAAGAGAAAAATGCTCTAAACAGCTTTGCATTGCAATAGGATGAAAACAAAAACTTACAACTCTTTTTGTGAATAGAATTTAGTTTTTTGCCTCTACTGTAAAGTCAAGTTAAGTCCTGGTTACATTAATTGATATTACAACTGACGATTATATAGGTAGGTACTTACTGTATCATTTATATTACCGATGATCTCATATTATATGGTCACCCTACTGCACTTTTCCCTAACAATATAATTAAAAATGTAATATCTCGTAAATTAAGCTGTATATGTAAATTATTTTTATGTAAAACTTTAGTCACAAAGTTGTACAAAAATTAATCGCAGTTTGTGTAAATCAATACGAAACAGGTACTTAGCTATAAGACATTCTTATGCATCACTCAGTTCAGCAAATTCAAAAACACTGAGTCACTCATAAATTTTTAACAAAAGGTATTTGTATTATGATATTTATTGTACAAATATATTCGGAACATGTACATTTTAGGATAAACAATAGATCTATAGAAAAATTCATCCGAAACCTTATTACAACGATCTCTCAGACAAAATGGTGTCTGTACTGAGTGATCCAATGATACTGTCCAAAGATACCTGGAAGAAGCTTTAAATGCCTTGATGGGCTTAAAAAATGTTGTGACAAATTTTTGACAAATTTTTGAGATATAAATTTAGTCAGTAGAGTAAGTTTTTGTTGAGGTTTAGCTCATAGCCGTTTTTGCAAAATGTCTGAATTGAGTGATCCACATTTTCGGCAATAACTGAAGATCCTTGAGAGTGACAAATTTTTTACTTTGGGCTATGAGTTTTGACTATTTTTGACTAAATGTACAATCAGATTTTGTCACGAAATAAAAAAAGATCACTCAATCCAAATGCACATGTACTTTTACCTATTAAATATTCAAACTTATTTGATGCGATGTGGCCCGAAAGCTTCCTCAACAGAGCTACTACATATTTCCTATACCAAGATTCCCTTTAATCTTTTGAATGTCTTAAGTTACACAGTTCGACATAAACAATTGTCTTTCTATTGTGTCTCTAATTACGGCATTCGATGAGTTAACTTTGATCGTTCTTCAAAATATTCATGCCATCTTTGTCTGCATAGATCTTTGACATGACATGACCAAGCCAACCTGAGTATAACGGTGTGCATGTGTAATTAATACCCTCATACGATGCTTTTTGGGCTGCTAAGTTTGTTTCTTCGTTCGTTCGTAGGGTCGCGAATTATATTTTGTGCAACATACCTACAACCTGAAGCCAGATTTACATTACTGTGTTGTGTCGCTTTCTGACGCAGTTTAAGCCAATCAAAACTCCTTGTGATTTTACGTAGTCCTGTACAGAATCGTTTGATTGATGTATTCTGCGTCACGACAATACAACACAGTAATGTAAATCCGGCTTAACACTGATCTGCAATTTGCAAATAACGTAAAATCGCGGGCTTCCTTGGTGCTTCCCCTTAACGTACAATATTATTTTGAGGCAAATAGAATTGTAATTATAAAGTTTCTTCCTAAACTTTGGTGTGGCCTTGATTGTGCTACAAACTTTTGCCATGATGAAACTTTGGTAAGTTGTTGTGTGCGCGCCGGAGAAGGTTCCTAACAAAAGAAAAGGAAAAAGGCATTGCAACGCTTGCTAGTCATTAGCCAGTTTGAATAGAATCAAAATATTTTATGACTTAAGTCAAATCAGATAAACATTCACAAAAAATATTTACAATGAAATCAAGCGTGTTGCGCTTTGCGTTCTGATTATTATTGGGGCTCCCGATTAGCGTTGAAAATTGCGAAAGATACATTTTGTTTTTTTCGAAACTTTGTATCTTTCCTGTATAATACATGTAATTTTCGAAAGAAACAAATTTCACGATCGTCTGAAAACATACAATGTTTTTACTTGTTTTATACTGTGTAGTTTTCATATTTAACAAAGGGGAAAAATCTTAATTAATAATAATTGAACATTAATTGAACAGTAATATTCTTTACATAATCAAAATAATAACTCGGTTGACACAAAATAAACCGAGTAGGTGCAAATTATTGAAAAAATAAATAAATAGTCTACAATTCAATGTCACTAACACTGGCTTCCTCGTAAACTTCATCCCATTCATGAATGTAAGTTCGTTTTCATTGGAATGAACAATTTTCAGAGTTTACTAATACTATTAATTTGTTCAATCGATCTACCGTCAAACGGTTACGATCTTTGATGTGTGTTCTCCTAATCAAAGACCAATTTCTCTCACTGGCTGCTGACGATCGTGGATTACTTAATATTCTTACAGCAATAGGAGATAGGTAAGGGCTTTGAATGACACAATCCTTGCCACCAGTCATTATCGCGAAAAATACACCGTAATAAACATGTAAAAAACTTAAACTTGCGAAAGATTCAACCGAAGATCCGCAAGGAAAGTTTCTGTATTTTATTGAAAAATACAGGGACGTTTGAGAGATACATGTATTTTACATGTCATTTTCAAAGCTACTCCCGATTTGAAATCACCAACATTGCTTCTTTCCTTCTCTTATTGAAAAAAAAAGTTTAAAAACTAAAACTCGACTACTGAAAAGGATGAAATAAGAAAGTACCTTCCCGTAGTCGCATGATATAAAAAAACCGGCCAAGTGCGTGTCGGGCCACGCACATGTAGGGTTCCGTAGTAGCCCGTTATCACAATGTAGTACGATTCTGTTGTTCTTTATTCTGAATAGGTAAAAAAAAAACATATTTTGGTTTTCAATGCAAGTCTTTACCTATTATAAACAAGCAACTACTTCATCTTAGTCACTTTAAAGGATTAATGCTAAGGATTTTATATTTGGTACAAAATTATCCAACACCCAAGTTCAACGACTATTACTGCTAAACTAATAAAGTTATCTTAACCGCTATACTTTTCCTTTAAAGTTCATGAAATGCACTATCATCGAGAATTTTTCCAGATTTTTCAAACCAGTAGTTTAGCTTTTAGAGGGGGGGGGACGCCCTACTGGAACAAAAATTTGCACTTTAAACTTTAATATTTCGTAAATGGAGCATGCAATCGAAAAATAATTTTAGCAACCCCTAAGCCACTTTAGAAGACCTATTCAACGATACCCCACACGATGGGGTAGATGATGAAAAAAATATTCATCCCCACTTCACATGTAGGGGAGCTACCCTAAAAAAAAATATTTTCCAAAATTTTATTTTACCACTTTGTCGGCGTAACTGATATACGTACTCCTACAAAATTTCAGCTTTCTTGTGCTAACGGTCACAGAGATTAAGCGAGGACGGACAGACAGACGGACGGACAGACAGACATGGCGAAACTATAAGGGTTCCTAGTTGACTACGGAACCCTAAAAAGGAGCACTCTTACAAATACTTTATTTACAATTCGCCTATACCTAAAGCTGATAATATATTTATGATGTTTTGTTACCATACCTTGAGCGATGAGAAGTATCCACGTGGCAGCTGCCGCCCAGTGCAGATAGTTGTTGGCAAAACATCGCCACCAGCCCAGGAGGCACACCCCTACGTTCAGCCAGGAGAAGGCCACTGTCCACGCTATCTGGTATGGGCTCGGTGATGCTACTGGAGAACATACGCAGACATGAGTGTTGCTTATGTATTTTGTTTTATAAATGGTATCTCGCACGTCAATTTATGATGTGGTCGTCTGCTCAACCGGGCTTGCCTGTGGGTGCCTCAATAAATTAAGGCCTCCATCCAGGGCTTAAGACGGCTTAGCGGCAAGCGGCGCGGTAAGCGGTGGCGGTGGCATGGTTCATACATTTTTGTATATTTGTTTTTACCGCTCGCCACCCCGCGCTAAGCTGCGTGGCCAGGCCGTAAGGGCCTACTGTGGGGTACGGACCTCGGCTTAGGGCGTCGCTGGGAGAGGGCAGCAAGGGACAGGCTGGATCAGATTAAGCTTATGTGATAATACTCTTCTTTATATTGAATCAGTAAATGCAGGCTGATAGTGGTGATAGGTGTTACCCCCACGAAAGCAAAATTACAAGTATGAACACGTCGAAGTCAAACTCAAATCATCATCATCATTTCAGCCGAAAGACGTCCACTGCTGGACATAGGCCTCCCCCAAGCACCTCCACTTCGACCGGTCCTGTGCTTCCCGCATCCAACGGGTACCTGCGGCCTTCACAAGGTCAACTCAAATAATTTATTTCAAATAAGCACATTAAAGGCACTTTTGAACGTCAATAATTACAATAAAATATAATTGATTCTAGTCGCCCATTCCAAAAGGTAGTGTTCCTATGGAGAAGAATGGGGAAGAAACTCCACCGTTACTCATTTAAAATGTTTTACAAGGTTTTGTATATATTCGTTATACAAATTATATGTGAAGACGATGCACCTAGAATAAAATTAGTCTACCACAAAAAGTAAAAAGAATTAAAAATAAAGCAATGACAGGTAAATCAATTATGTGATAGATACATGGTGCTCACATATGAACATGGGCTAACGGGCTTTTGACTATGATCAATGTTCAATATCTCAAGACAGAATGAATTAGGAATGAGTATGCAAGCATAATCAGTCTATAATGTTCCCACTGCTGGGACACAGGCCTCTTCTCGGTGAGAGGAAGTGGGCCGTAATCCACCACGCGGGCCCAGCGCGGATTGGTAGATGTCACATGTCTTCGAATTTTTGTTTCTAGGACATGCCGGTTTCCTCACGATGTTTTCCTTCACTTTTTTGAGAGCAGTGGTGAATTAATAATTTATACAAAGTTAAGTGCCTGTCTGGGTTCGAACCTACGACCTAAAACTCGTAAGTTCGGCCGTTACCACTGGGACACCACTTCTCTCCGCCGGCCCACACGGCAACTTCTCTATTAGTCGTCATCTCGGCATAAGAGCCCAAAAATTATTAAATTAACTTACCTCCTAAGTTTGTGACAGTATAAATTGTTGCTAGACATATCTGAAACAAGGAAAAGATAAAACATTTTAGAATAACAGTTAAGGTGCCACTAGTCTATACTTTTTCCATGCAAATTTCGGGAGAGTGTTACTCTACTGTTTGACATTCTGCATCCAAAGTTAAACATCATATGTATAATCATAAACCAGATCGATCGACCCGTGTGGCTGTCATTAATTAGCCAGGAGCCCCTTCAAGATAAGATATTCTACAGGTCTACAATCTAAATATATAAAACTCAAAGGTGACTGACTGACATAGTGATCTATCAACGCACAGCCCAAACCACTGGAGGGATCTGGGGCTGAAATTTGACATGCAGGTAGATGTTATGACGTAGGCATCCGCTAAGAAAGGATTTTGATAAATTCTACCCCCAAGGGGATAAAATAGGGGATGAAAGTTTGTATGAAACTTTGTCAATTTTAAACCGATCGGGCTGAGACTTAGCATGCATATAGCTACTATGACGTAGGCATCCCCTAAGAAAGGATTTTGATAAATTCAACCCCCATGGGGATAAAATAAGGGATGATGGAGGATGTAAATGTATTAGTTTTTTTAATAATACGTAACGCGAGTGAAGCCGCGGGCAAAAGCTAGTTACTAATAAGATTGTTAACAACTCACCTTAAGTGCTAAATCAACTACGTTGACCATGATGAGTGACTTCTGTCGCTGCCTCCGCGAATATCTTTGGTATGATAACTCTACTGCTTTATTCTGCAACAAAAACAAAATGTTCAGTTTAATAGAAACATCATTCTTTGAGGTCGGTAGAACATGTCTTTTTCTTCCATACTTCTCTATTAGGTCTCATTCCTTGTCTGACGTATGCATGTCAAACATGGAAGTTTACCAACAAAATAAAATAAATACATATCAGCGAGGAATGGAACGTAGTAGGTATGTTTAATATCAAGAAAATACAAAAAATTAAACACACTCAATTATGATCTTAAACAAAAGCAATAGAGGCTCTAGTCAAGTCTAGAGCTATAGTCAAAAGTTAAAGTGGGAATGGGCCGTTAGCTTAATTGTGTCAATTGCTTTTGATACTGGACTGAATTGTCAACAGCCAAACAGAGGGGCAATTTTCTCGTAATTTTAAGAACGTTCACAGTCTGATCTTAGTCTCAATCTGTCAGAATTTCCCTACATTTTTGACATTTGTTTGTCGCCGAGATGAGACTGCGACTAGATTTCAAACGTTTTAAATCACGAGAATTGGCCTTCTGGTCGCTTGACATGAGTTTAATTTGACACGTCGTTTAAGTGTTCCGTACATCAAAAGAAAAAACAGAACCCTCATAGGATCACTTTGTCGTCCATCCGTCCGTCCGTCCGTCTTTCTGTCAAGACCCTTTATCTCGGGAACGCGTGGAGGTATCGAGTTGAAATTAAAACCATATACTCGAGTCTATCCTTGAAGCTGTGAAAAAATAAAACACCTTTTTTTTTGAGGATGGGAAATCATCAAATAACCCCTCCCGCTCTGTGAGTGTCAGACTGTTACTGACTAAAACCCACCCGTGTTCCTTCCTTAGCCCTTTATGTGCCGGGGCAGCGGTAACCCTTTCGGACAATCCCGCTGACCCGGCAGGCTTCGGCCCTAAAGGTGGGGCTTCCACTGATGCTGACATCTCTTTGAGGCGCGCGTGGAACACGTACGCGCCGTCCGGCACGGGCCTGGTCCTAATAGGATGGTGAGCTACCCATTACTCTCCGTCTGCAGGCCCGCAAATCAAACAAGTACTAAGTTAACGTAAAAAAATGATACGGCCGTTTATGCCGCAAAAAACGTATATTTCGACACTCTCAAGGGAATCAAAATTTATAGGGCACTTCCCTCTGACCTAGAATCATGAAATTTGACAAGAAGCAAGATTATGTAGCACAAGTAAAGGAAAAAATCCAAAAACCGAAAATTTGTTGGTACAGTTGCCAGCACATCAACTTACCCCACTTTGACCTTGAACGCGTTATGAGCAACAACAGCGAGAATCGTGCGAAAGAGATATATAGCTTTTTGTCTGTCCTTACTTGTAATGTTTCGTGCTGCAGTGCGTACAGTCGGTGACCAACATTGTCTTAGTCAAGTCGGCATATCTTGTTAAGCCATTTTAATCATTATCTTCTTGTCGTTAAAGTTGAAAAGCTTTTAAGTAACACGGCAAAAACAAGTGGGTAAATTAAAAAAAAACTATAAGTCCTCAAATGAGTAGGTCGAAGTAAAAGTTTATTTCGTGGGGTAGATGGATATTAAATTGATCTAAGTGACAAAAGTCAGTCTACCTACGCCTAAACAGCAACTGCGGCGCACAAACATTTCTAAAACGTTTGAAGTACTTAAATCGTGAAAAGCATTTTTAAAGAATTTGGTGAAATCAAAGCGTCATGTCGCAACTTAATGACTATACAAAACATTGCTGGCTGGATGTTGTCTATAATATTAGTCAGTATTTGGAGACTCTGCGTGACGTCATGCAGCCGACTGTGCGAATTGCTTATCTATCCTAACACTGATATTTACTTCGTGCAAGATAACTGCCCGATCCACCGTGCAGGCATTGTGAAGAATTGGTTAGCTGCTCAAGAAGGTTTAACTATTATTTACTGGCCATCTAAAACTCCCGATTTGAACCATACTTATAGAAAACCTATGGGGTCAAATCTTTTTAAATTGGGACAAATCCGAAGTGCGAAATAAAAACAATTTGGCTGAGATCAAAGACTACAATATAATGCGGCGTGTCATCGACATGGGAGCACATCAGAAGAAAAGATTTCTGTTGGAACATGGTGTGCGGTATGCGTAGCCGCTTACAAAAGCTAAAGAAGAAGACTGTGCGCCACTCCGCTACTAACTAATCTACTTATAAGTATTTTAAAACACACTATGTAAGTAAATGCTCAATTGAATGAATGCTAAACCATTAATGGCTAATGTTGCAGATTATGTGGTGATGTTATTGTTATAAATGGAAATGCATTTTTCTATTTAAATAACATGTTGATTCACTACACATAATTATACTTAGCTATAAATCTGTAAAACATAACAATAACAACAATCGATAACAAACTTCCAAGCATTAGCAATGACTTTTTTTAAATGTTTATAAATGGTTAGGTTTGGATATGATATTATAAAATGTAATAATTTTGAACTATGAGCATTTAGTTACTTTATCTTACTTTAATGAAATAATAAACATTTTTATTACTTGCAATGATTTTGTTTCATTTCTATACAAACTACCCATTTAAAAAGATATTTCCCCGACTTCGTTCGTTAAAAAAAAAAGAAAAAAAACATAATATTTAATTAAAAACAAAACATTGCTAACAAAAAGCTGTATCTATGTTTCTCCTGGTTTCGAACCCAGATAACGATGATTATCGAGCTGCCTTAGTGACCACGAGACCAACCCAACTCTTGTAATATGTTTTGAAATTTGACCTTAGTTGGGATGATACGCGCAATATTCTGAAGAATTTAAACCATATGGCACATTTTCATAAAGTTCATTATCGCACAATCACAACCAGCTATTTAGATCATGGAATCATGGAATTTAGATATTAACAGTAGACAACTTTAAAATGTTACTGATGCGCGATATTTCTTTTTATTCATCCACCCTCGCCTTGGTTTTTTTTTTAGTAGTCGTGAACATGATAATTGGCTGCCAATTATTAGTATGGTTGCGATTGGTTGATTTTAGAAACGTTGAAAATTCCACCAATCATACCAAGGATACTTTCTTTCTAACACTATACAGCGCGTCGTAGTTATAGATATGTATAAAGTTTACATTGATGTGCTGCAGTCTGTACATAAAAAAAAAATCCCGTGAAAAACTATTTACATACCTACAAAGTACGGAACCCTCGGTGCGCGAGTCCGACTCACATTTGACCGGTTTTTTTTCATTATGAAACCGGGTGTAAGAGACATTCCTTGTGAAGCCCGTTGAAAAGAAAATTGTTAACGTTTTCAGGCCGATTTACGAAATATCCCCGAAAGGAAATATCTTCTGGGCCATTTGTAAATACACACATCAAAAGTGTCTAGGGATCAAGCATTTTTATGCGGATTTCTTGAGATTGAGATGTGGCTTTGTAATAAATTTATGATTTTATAAATTTATATGGATCCTTTTTGGTGCATTTCATAATTTGAATCAGGAACTGTGAATCAAATTCGAGTAAAAGATGAAAATCAGCTGTCAATATTTTCCCTATAAAAACATACAACGCATTGAAGACATTATTAGTGCTACTGTTTCCCTACTACTGATTAAAACCAACGTTATTATGGAGCGGCGACGTCATTTAAGCAGGGAAGAAATGCTCAGAGCCGTGGGAATGATAGAAGCTGGTTCCCGGCAACGTACTGTGGCTTTAGCTCTGAATACAAGTCAGAGTGTTATCAGTCGACTTTGGACACGTTACCGAAGCACTGGTACCGTGGCTGAGCGCCATGGAGGACGGTATCGCTGCACCACACGGAGACAAGACCGATACATTCAAATCTTAACTCGAAGAGCTCCAACAATAACGCCATGATGTTAGCCGTGAGGCTTCATCACTCTTCAGGGAACTTAATTAGCGACCAAACAGTCAGAAACCGCTTGCATGAAGTGAACCTTCATTCCCGAAGACCGCTACGGGTACCACTTAAAGCAATGCACAATCGTAGGATTCGATATCAATGGGCTCTTGAACACAGAAATTGGGCAGAAGAACAATGGCGTTTCGTGTGCTTTTCTGATGAGTCTCGTTTTGGTATGAGACCGGATACAAGACGTATACGACACTGGAGAACCCCTGGACGCCAACAGCGATTAAAACCCTGCCAGGAAGTCCATCCTTATAGTGGTCGAACCATCATGGTAAGGGCGGGTATTTGGATCGGCGGAAGAACTGAGTTGATTTGGATCAGAGGCAACCTCAACGCTCAAATTTATGCTGAGACGATTGTATCAGACGTCATCGTTCCTCTACAAGTGCAAATCGGTCCCTTATTTCAGTTAATGCATGATAATGCACGACCGCACACCGCAAGAGTTGTAAGACAGACTCTCGCCGCAGCTAACATCAATGTCCTGCCCTGGCCTGCTCAGTCGCCAGACTTGAACCCGATTGAGCATGCATGGGATATGCTACAGAGAAGAGCTCTGCCGAATATGGAGGGTATCCAGTCGCAAGAAGACCTTTTTTTGTTGTTGCAACGAACATGGGCGGCCATTCCACAGCGTGATTTGGATGAACTCATTTTGAGTATGCGAAACCGATGTTCTTGTGTTGTTAGTGTTCGCGGTAGAAACACGGATTATTAATTGTTTAAGTTACCCAATAAAATTTTAAAGAAAACTGTTATTTCAGTCTTTTTTTCGAACTTTTGTGTTAGTGGTTCAAATGTCAAAAATCCCTTTATTAGGAAAATGGCAAATTTCTTTATTAATGCAAAGGTGACTTGGTTTATCGTTACTGTGACAAACGAAAACACTTTATTTGATGAATCCTTAAAGAAAATTTTAATTAATATCAATCAGGAGAAAAGTTATTGCAAAAATATATGTTGATCCCTAGACACTTTTGATGTGTGTATGTAGACGCTAGGTGACCTACATAAGTCGGTCTCTGAAGGATGTCTGTCTGTTTATTTTTTATACTTCACTTAGAATTTTCTACAGACAACTTGTTTGTAGGAGTAAAGTAAATATGTTTGTGTACTCACCTTAAAACTATTTGTGATAGATGGACAGTATATTCCTCTGAAGTATCGAGGTTTCCTGAGCATGCCTTCTGTTTCCACTGCAACAGAAAATATCAAGACGCATTCAAAATTGGTGAACAACTTGGTAATCACCTTGTTGAACCGTCTGGTTCAACAAGGGATTACCAAGTTGTGCACCAATTACACAAACGACAATTTCATAGGTAAGGACCTAAATATATATTTAGGTCCTTACCTATGAAACAGTCGTTTTACATTAAAAACAAAACAAATATTTTTTTTTAAAGAAAGAAAGAAATTACGTTTATTTGCGGTAAACATGGCGCAAAAAGAACATAAACACAAAAATAAAAAAAAGGTAGGGGAAACAAAAAAAAATAAAAAAAAGAATAAAAAGAAAAAGAAAGAAAAAGAAAGTAAAAGAATATGATGTATTTCATTAATCGAAGTATTGGTCATTTGTGCAGATGCACTTTTGCTATTTTAATGGAAGTTCGTTGATGCCTCTGCTATAAAAATTCTGGGAACGGGAATCGATGAACTCTTTGGAGGCGTTTTTCAAAATCTTAAATTCACTGACAGGCAACGCACAACCTACACCAAAGAAAGAAGAAGAAAAGGTCTAGAAGCACGAAATTTTGCACAAGAGTCCCTTATATAACAACGGTGAGCAATAAGGAAGGAGTTTTAGAAATTCATCCCCTGAAGGGATGACAGTTTGTATGGAAGTTCGTCATTTTTGCTGAAGGAAAACCCATCAGGCACATGGTTTGTTATAAAAAAAATATCATAAGACGCCTACCCAGCAGCTGTCATTTTATATTCCAAACGATATCTATGATAAGCAATATAATATAATAATAAATTATTTAATATTTACAAAATATCATAAGACATGTCTACCCAGCAGCTGTCATTTTATATTCAAAACGATGACGCCGGATACTAAGTCTGAGTTGCATCGTCTGACTTTAACCGTAACTTTAACTATAACCGGAGATTTTTGTATGCAGTTTGACAGATTTTTGAAGTTTGTTAAAGTTAAAGTAAGATGATGCAACCCAGGCTTAATGTTACAAAGACAAAAAATCAATGGGAAACATACTCCTAGTGTCAAAATGTACAAAAGTCTGTGAATGATCTATGATAAGCAATATTTATGTAAGTACCTACCAGGTGGCCCGGCAAACTTCTTACCGCCTCAGAATCAAAAAAGCCGATCCATACAAAATGTATGAAAAATATCTTTTTTTTTCTTTGAGAATTTTCCCCATGTTTTAATAGTTATACTGCTATTCGGGGCGGCGACAAATCCAGCAAACCAAGGATCATAAAAATCGGTCCCGTGGCTCTTGAGTTATAAATGGTGTAACCAACCCGACTTTCTTTTATAATAATTACAGATTTAATCAAATTATCATTGTCAAAGTAACGAATCGCCTTTGTAGTCTGCAAAGTTCGTAGCAGTGCTACGGCGTAGCAGTAGCGTAGACCGCTACGGATAACAATTTATGGTGTAGTTGAGACACAATTAGTTTTGTCCACAATTCGAATTCGATTAGTTTCAAACAATTGCGGGAACGGTTCGTCTAAAGTTGAATATCACAATTATTATGAACTTGGGAATTTCGGGAGTTAGCGCCTGTGGTTGTTATGGGATTATTTACCCTATTAAAGTTTTGGCAAACTGTTGTATTTCAACTGAGAACGATTCAGATTTAAATACGGTGAAGCATGTTTTTTGAATATTCAACCAATCTTAATTAAGGGAGCTGCGCTAAGGTAGCCCGCGCAATTCAAATGTTCTTTTTAGGGTTCCAGACCCGAAGGGTAAGAATTGAGAAACCTCCTCCTTTTTTGAAGTCGGTTAAAAATGGGACCCTATTACTAAGACTCCACTGTCCGTCTGTCTGTCTGTCACCAGTGAACCGTGATAGCTAGACAGTTGAAATTTTCACAGATGATGTATTTCTGTTGCCGCTTTAACAATTAACACTAAAAACAGAATAAACTAAATATTTAAGGGGGCTCCCATACAACAAACGTGTTTTTTTTGGCGTTTGTTTCCTTCGTGTGCGAGTCCGACTCGTACTTGGACGGTTTTTTTGCAATTTGTAGGTCAGTGTCAGGTTGTAAGTGAATTCAAATATGATTCGCAACCATAACAAATATGACTTTACAGAATTATAATCATTAAAATCATCAATACAACTCTCTAAGTTCATATAACCCTATTGAATGACTATTTCAATGAAACGATGACTATTTCAATGAAATATCTATTTATTATACAGGATCTTTTTTTAAGCAGTGCGCACGTTTTCACAGGGTGTCATACCCATGAATATGAACAACTTTCACTATGGGACGAACTCTGAAATCACGAAAAAAAAATCTGCTATTTCATACGAAAGTTAAATATCTACTCGGCCAAAATGTATGAAACAGCTGATTTTTTTGTCGAGATTTCAGAGTTGAAACCATAGTGAAAGTTGTTCATATTCATGAGTAGAATATATGTCCTGTGAAAGTTTGCGCAATGCATAAAAAATATCCTGTATATTACTAATTAATTATTATTCAATGAAATATCAATCAATAGGATTGACACTGCCTGCAAATTGCAAAAAACATAAGAAAATTTGAAGTTCCTGGAGTTTCTTCCTTAAGTACCTGTCCAACAGTGTGTGTAGTATGTGGTGGTGGTGGTGGTGGTATGTGCAGTGCGAGTGGTGTGAATTGTGAAGCCCAAATAGGCAGTCGCTCAATGTAAAATGCTGGTATTCAGCTGCATTCGGCTAGACTGGAAGTTGACTCCAACATAGGTGGGAAAGGCTGGGCAGATAATTGGCTAGCAGTGGAGTACTGTAGGTCGATGATGATGAAGTGCATGTGTAGGTATCTGTTTTGTGTGTGTTTATTAGAATGGGAATTATGGAAGTCGTGACATACGGTGCTGAAACGTGGACACTGACGGTCGGGCTGGTCCACAAATTCAAGGTCACTCAGCGCGCTATGGAGCGAGCTATTCTCGGAGTCTCTTTGAAGGATAAAATCAGGGATGAAATTATCCGAAAAAGAGCCGGAATTACCGACATAGCTTGCAGAGTAAGCAAACTAAAGTGGCAGTGGGCTGGCCATGTCTGTCGAAGGTCGAATCGATTAGCAGACGAATTCTGGAGTGGAGACCGCGTATCGGCAAGCGTAGTGTGGGACGCCCCCCTGCTAGATGGATGGACGACCTAAAGAAGGTGGCTGGGGTAGACTGGATGCGGAAGGCGGAGGACAGGGTGCTGTGGCGCAGTCTGGGAGTGGCCTATGTCCAGCAGTGGACAGCCATAGGCTGAGTTGATTGATTGATTGAACCTTAAAGTTGAATTTGAATCCTACTATCCTAATTCCTACTAAGGGCGCTTTCAACCAAACTTTTATACTGACTGTCATATCCTGAGAATACATTTTGAATTTTTGACAGTTCTCCCATAATAGAACTGTCAGACGTCAATTTTATTCCACGGATAAAAGATATCTGACGTTGGTAAAATCAACCCTTACTCGTATCACACTAATATTTTAAAGGCGAGTTTGTTCTTTACGCACAAACGGCAGGACCAATTTTGATAAAGTTTGGTATGGAGGTAATTGACACCCTGAATTAACACATAGAATACTTTTTATCCCAATATTCTCACGGAATCGAAAATTATGCAGGTGAAACCGCGGGGCGCCGTTAGTTATTAATGTGATTGTTTAGTTTTAATTAGACTCACCTGGATCCTCTTGAAATGGATTAATACCGTGTTGGGAAACTCTGTCATCGCTGATGCGGCGCTGTCAAAAATATTGATTTAATTAGTACTTATTTATAACCACACAATATTGTTCTACTAATTTTATATATTAGTTTTTTGTTGTTTTTTGTATGTTTGTTTGAAAGCGTTAATTTCTGAAAGTAACAGTTGGATTAAAAAAAAAAAAACATTTGATAACCCGATTCTGTAGAAAAGTACATATTAAGGCTCGTACACACAGGCGCGACGCGACAGTGTGACGCGATTCTGCGATATATATCCGTAGAACAATTTCTATGGAAACGCGCGCGACACTTCACACTGGAGCGACGCGACGAGTAGCGCGACACCGTGTAGCCGCGATATCGCCGCAACACGTCACGTCACGTCGCGCCGCGATTCGCGTCGCGCTTGTGTGAAAGGTGTTGCGGCGCGATAATATCGCAGAATCGCCACGCGACGTGTCGCGCGACAAGTCGCGCCTATGTGTACGAGCCTTTAACATCACGCTTGGACCCTTAACAGCCGAGCAAAAACAAAAGAAGTCAGAAAGAACGTTTAGCGAAAACGAAGCAATAGCGCGGGCTGGCGATGCGATACGACGGGGTGGGTCGGGGGAACAAACATCTTTACACGGACGAAGTCGCGGGCAAAAGCTAGTATGAAATAAAAAAGGCAGTAAAACCAAAACCCAATAACTCAATTTATATAATACTTAAGTACCTATTTGGGTCCCTCCCACATCACATCACACTAATATTATAAAGGCGAAAGTTTGTGAGTATGTTTATATGTTTGTTACCTCTTCACGCTCACACGGTTAAACCAATTTTGATAAAATTTTGTATGGCGGTAGCTGACACCCTGGATTAACATATAGGCTACTTTTTATACCGATATTCCGACGGGATCGACAATTACCCGTGTGAAACCGCGGGGCTCAGCTAGTTATAAAATATAATTGACTGACATCATTTGTCAAGGTAATTAATACTTTATCCATTAACACGCTTGCGGTCAGTGCCTGGCAAAGCACGTAATTGCAATGGCATGTCCCGAACTCAAACATGGATCCTACTATAATATAGTACGTAAAGTCAGGGAATTTAATTGTTTATCAAATTGACTACCAACTTAATTTTTTTTATACAACGTAATCCCGGAACCGCCAAACACCCCAATTAGAATCGTCGTCGTTTCAGCCGATAGACGTCCACTGCTGGACATAGGCCTCCCCCAACTTTGGGGGGGTTTGCCATAATCGCCACGCTTGGCAGGCGGGTTGGCGATCGCAGTATGGTATGATGGTGGAATAAACAGAGAACGCTGCTGCCCATTCTCCGGTAAGACCCTTAGTCGCCTTTTACGACACCCACGGGAAGTAAGGGGTGGTGCAATTCTTTAAGTCCGGCACCACACAGACAATTAGAATATTATGTTATAATCATACTGGTCCTGCTCCATAGGACAATCTAGAGTCTAGACATAATTAAGCTGGTTGCTAATTTAATTGTATATTTTTAAAATTTTTATAACATTGATTTTTACATTCTGTGACTACTTTTACTTAAACACTTGTTAAAATTTTAGGAAAATCATCTACTTTTACAATATTTGTAAATTTATGAGCACCATGCATCTATCACATAATTGATTTACGTGCCATTGCTTTATTTTTAATTCTTTTTACCCTTTGTGGTCGTCGTTTCAGCCGATAGACGTCCACTGCTGGACACAGGCCTCCCCCAATTTTGGGAGGGTTTGCCATAATCGCCACGCTTGGCAGGCGGGTTGGCGATCGCAGTATAGTATGATGGTGGAATACATAGAGAACGCTGCTGCCCATTCTCCGGTACGACCCTTAGTCGCCTTTTACGACACCCACGGGAAGTAAGGGTTGGTGCTATTCTTTAAGTCCGGCACCACACAGACCCTTTGTGGTAGAGTAATCTTATTCTAGGTGCCTCGTCTTCACATATAATTATACAGGGTTATTGGTAAAACATTAACAACCTCTTAAGAGGTCATTATGAACAACTTTTACTATGGGTTCAAACCAATAATCGTGAAAAATAAAACAGCTGTTGCCTACATTTATGTTCGTTTAACTCGTCAAAATGTAGGGAACAGCTGATTTTTTTTTCGCGATTTCAGGTTTGATCCCATAGTACACGTTGTTCATGATGATGAGTACAATAACCTGTTAAGAGATTGTTAATGTTTTACCAATAACTGTTTTACCAATAACCCTGTATAATGAATGTACTTATACTAAACCTTGTAAAACATTTTAAAAGAGTAACGGTGGAGTTTCTTGCCAATTCTTCTCCATACGAAACTACCTTTTGGAAGGGGTGACAGAATCAATCAATGTTTTGTAAATTTTGACGTTGCCTTTGAAATAAATGATTTGACTTTGACATTATTTTTTTATAATTATGTATAAAACGTTGATTTTTTAATTAATTAGATATACTGATTGTTGGGGAAAAATGTGGTCACATTAAAAATCTAACACCCACACAGCCGCACACGTATGTATATGAGGGTCTAGCGTTGAAAGTACTACATCCATTTTAGTTTGTTTTGACTGTACAGCGGAAGTGATGCAGTAATTTACATAGTTTTAATTATTTTTGGGATAAAAGAGAATGACCAAAACTTATACCAAAAAGTCTCATGCATCAAAATAAAAATAATGTACTTAGTAATTATATTCATAATTTTTTACGACATTACGCGTCGGTGATTTAATTTTTGAACAGGGGATTTAATTTAAAGTAAAAAAGTGTTGATATTGTTGTATTCCCTTTACATGACGTTCCGTTTCAAATGATATGACCTTGGATTTTGAAAGTGCTATGATGTCTTTCAACAAAGTATAATTACTTTGTTGATTCTACATTGATTAAAAAAAACTAGAATAGAATAGGCTGTTTTTTTAGCAATAATGACTGTTCGTGTATGACATGTCAAACAAAATAAAGTACCTAGTTTTTAGGTTATTTCGATTTTTTTGAAAATCTTCTAAACCCGGGTTTTGCTAACAAAAAGAACTTTTGTAGGAGTAATATGTTATTTGTAATCTATAAAAAACAAAGTTTGACTTTGATGCAGCATGGTACGGGATTTCATACATCCATGAGCATTGTCCTTTACCTTATAATATGTGAACGTGTTAAAAAACAGAAATCGATTTTGAACAAACTACTTCTGGAATGTGCATTAATTCAGTTACACATTGTATAATTATTCGAATCATACTGCCATTCTTTGACAGCTGTATGAAATGGCAGCACGCGGCAAATGATAGTAGTGTGTTAATTTGATAAATAATTAATTTCCTTGTACGTGTAACAATATCTGGTACCTAATGGTACCCGATTGAGTGACGAGCGTGAATAATAGGCTTTCACCGGCTAATGGGATGAAATTAATTATTATGATAACGTAAATGGAGGCGCTCTGAAAGAGTAAGAGTAGGTTAGGTAGGACCGAATGCAATTAAAATTATTTACACAAAGGTAATTAATAATTTAATTTATTTTTTATTATTATTTTAGGCAAGTTCTAAAAATAATATTGCCTTTAATGGTCATATTATATTATTGTATCAAATTATTATTATCACTTTTTCAATATATAAATATTATAATCTACAAAATGTTAACATCTCTACTTGATGGCTATTTATAAGTGTTTATTATTAGAGGGTTTGGGCGTTAATAGCCGAAATACAGGCTTGATTTATTTGTATAATATGTGTATCATTGTAAACAATTATTGAATAAACTTATATTATTAATATTATTATTTAAATAAAACATTTAAGTGTTCATGACTTTACAGGTTTGCAGGTGGAAGATCAGGGCGTGAGGTTCCTCCGCTGAGATGAGAAGATTCGTTAGCCAGGCGCATTTCGGACGTTCGATCTGATGACTTCGGGGAATTAGCTATCGGGCATATGACATTCGAAATCAAGCAATAAACCCGATGCTGGCTGCCAGACGGCAAATTAAATTAGCTAGATAAACTCCATAGACGTGTTGGGTCTCAATAACTAAAAATGATAAAACCTAAGAATAACAATTTGATACCACGTTTTGTTGGGGTCAAAGATCGTAGTTAGTGTAGATATATCGTGTTTAGATATAACAACACTAACTAATAGTTATAACGTGTTTAGATATAACTACACTAACTAATAGTTATATCGTGTTTAGATATAACAACACTAACTAATAGTTAAATCGTGTTTAGATATAACTACACTAACTAATAGTTATATCGTGTTTAGATATAACAACACTAACTAATAGTTAAATCGTGTTTAGATATAACTACATTGACTAATAGCTATCTCGTGTTTAGATATAACAACACTAACTAATAGTTATATCGTGTTTAGATATAACAACACTGACTAATAGCTAAATCGTGTTTACATATAACTACATTGACTAATAGTTATATCGTGTTTAGATATAACTACACTAACTAATAGTTATATCGTGTTTAGATATAACTACACTAACTACAATACCCATCTGCGTAGTTTTGCTAACTAATTTAATTTGACCTTTTATACGCAGATTTCGCTGTAAAATCCTCTTACATTATGCAGGATTCATAATGTAAGAGTAACGTTTAATAACGTTAGTAGTATAGTATCAGCATCTGCCACTACGCTAGCTGTCTACGTATTTCTCATGTAGCCGTATAAGGGTAATTACATTTCGAAGATGCCTTACTGCGGTACCTCGCGGTCGCGGTTTAGCTCGCTACCTCGATGTTACCTCCATTTAAAACAAATGTATGCTAATAGACGCGCACGCTCATTCTAGGCATCGAGGTAAACCCCCAAGCAGTCCGCAATGTATCGCAGTGAGGTATCCTTCGGCATGTGCGTGCGTGTTTATTAGCGACCTCGAGGTAGCGAGCTAATCCGCGGCTCAAGGTATCGCAGTGAGGCATGTTCGGCATAAACAGGCACAACCATAAATATAGATGCACCTAGATAACGCAACTTACTATGACGTCACAAGCACTATTTAGTGATGGGAAAATCAAATCGATTCAAAGACGCCGCCGCGTGTGGCACCCGTCTCACCCCATGCGCCCCGGGGGGATCCCCCCCTTTATAGCAGAACTTTTTGCCATAATATTATTTTGCATAA
This sequence comes from Mesoligia furuncula, assembly GCA_916614155.1. Lineage (NCBI taxonomy): Eukaryota > Metazoa > Arthropoda > Insecta > Lepidoptera > Noctuidae > Mesoligia > Mesoligia furuncula. The sequence continues at coordinate 26,072,930 of OU744793.1, forward strand.
CAGCGTATGTATAGCATAAACTTCATTTCGCAGAAAATCGTTTCGCATACACTCATTTATCATACATTCAAAACTCATACTTTTATAAGTTAGAATCATCTTTAGGCATAAATTTCATATCCATATTAAATAAAAAGTAGAACCATCATATCGCAGAAATTTCACAGTCAGAATCGTCTTTTGGCATACGTGAGTTCGTGCGAAGGGGTCACAGTTTTAACCTAACCTTTTTTTTTTAAATAACTAATTAGGGTCTAAGTTAGTTTACAAGCAATAATAAATAAGAGGTAGTCGACGGAGCCCCGCTTCGCGGGGCCCCTATTTCTGACTACAGGGCTTAAAGGAACCTAACCTAACCCAAGTCGGGGTGCCCCAAGTCCCGAGATCGCTTATAGAAACCATTATTTTTATAGTTCATTCAAATACCATGGAAACATACACCGAACAAACAATATTCGTTAAAAAATAATTCTACTGTTATCTTCATAGTATGCCAAGTGAACTTATGCCAAATAAAACTTTGCCATGTTCATAGTATGCCAAGTGAAATTACGCCAAAAAAATCCTGCCATCTTAAAAGTATGCCATTGTAAATCCGGACATATAAACATTCGGCCAAACAATAATTGTGTTAAATAATTTTTATGCCTTAAAAATATTCGTTTAAAGAAGATTATGCCAAATAAACGGAGCATCAATATTCTGCCAGATAGAAAGAACCCGCCCCGGGGCCTAGCGCCAGCGCTCACCCTCACCCAGCTAGCAGTACACATGGCTGAGCGTGAAAGTGGCGGCTTACGATTTTTGTACGTAAGCTGGTGCGATTATTGGCACGCGAAGTAGTTGCTCTTGCGTTATCTAGGTGTATCTATGTCTGTGGGCACAACACTCTCCGAATGACGATGACAAGCAAGAATGTATACCTGGTCATCAGGTACAGAGCAGCTGGCGCCATCCCCCGGCACCCTCTCCCCTTCGGGGGCCTGTGTTTGGGCCACGTCGCCAGGTCGCACATGGTCCACGCAACTGAGACACTGAAACAACAGAAAAATGTCTATTTAATAAACTTCTCCATATGAAAGAGGAGCAGTAGTGGTCCAGTGGTATCTTTCAGTCTTACGAGTTGCAGGTCGTGGGTTCGAACCCAGACAGGCGCAGATCACTGCTCTCAAAATGGCGAAGGAAACCATCTTGAGGAAACCGGCATGTCCTATAACCAAAAATTCGAAGACATTTGACATCTACTAATCCGCACTGGGCCCACGTGATCACAGCCCACTCCTTCTCGTAGGAGTGGGCTGTGATCTGCCACGCGGGCCCAGAGGGGAGGCCTGTGTCCCAGAATTGAGAACTTTATAGGCTGTTTATGCTTATGATATGTGAAAGATGGTCTGGGGGCCTAAAAAGGCCACTTTGGCAGAATCATAAAAGGATAACATTATAAATCATAATAGTGCGAAAGCAGTCCGTTTTTTTCTTTTTTGGCTGCACTACGTTGGTATAATCAAAGAGATTGGATTTGGATTGGATTGATTTAGTATTATTAGCACAGACAAAAAAAAATATTGAAAAATCCTACACCAATGGGATTTGATACGATTAACTTAACAGTTAACTGTCCAATATGATTCATAATGTTATCCTTTTATGATTCTGCCAAAGTGGCCTTTTTAGGCCCCCAGATAATCATTATCTCTCCATAATCTCTTGTAGCTATTACTACTAATATTTCGTAGTTTATAAAAATTCTGAATCAATATAAAAAGATAATGATATAACCAAAAAACCGTAATTCCTTTGTCCATTCATATGAAAGAAGGAAAGGAAAACGTTTATTTGGCACAACGTACCTTAAACAAGGAATTTAACAAATTAAAAGCTAAAATAAAGTTCAAGATCATGAGTGCCTGACGGCTGCTCCTAAAAGGTTCACTTCAGCAATAATGTCAGACAGATGCTGTCTGACGCTGACTTTCAAATGAATCTTTACGGACGAGGGACGGCTGCGTAAAAGTTTCAAAACTTGTATGTACAATCAACAAAAGAGATGAGCTGTTTGTTTTCTATGAATAAAATTAAATTTTATTAGAGAACATCCATCGGTTTCTTACTAAACTTCAACTATATCCGATGATCCATACTTATCTCTTTTGTAGACTGTACATAATTATGTACAATGTATGTCTATGTAGCTCTGGTGTGGAACCTAAGATAGAAGCACGCTTGTACGATACGACTACATACAGAAAGCACAGGTAATACTCGTAGAAATCTCTATTCCTAGACAGCACGTTTCGCCGAAAAAATTGTTGATAGAAAACATTGTATATCTCGGTCCATAGGAAGCACGGTTCATAGGAAGCACTTCTTGCCGTAAACTTTGTTCATAGAAACCACTGTTCCCAGATACCTTGGTTCACAAAAGTGCAACGTAGGATGCAAGAGTACTTTAAACCCTTTACTCGACATAGGATGCAAGAGCGAGCGAATGGGAATACAGATTACTTAAAAATAATGATCTAATCGGTTTCCGTGAACCAAAGACGCTTTCTGTGAACCAACGTGAAACAGTGGTTTCTTTTACGGCAAGAAGTGCTATCTATTAACAGAGATATCTACAAACCATGTTTTCTATCAACAAAGTTTTCGGCGAAACGTGCTGTCTAGGAATAGAGATTTCTATAATATTAGCCTAGCTTTCTGTATGTAGTCGTATCGTACAAGCGTGTTTCTATCTTAGATTCCACACTCATGTAGCTCAAATTGTTTTATTTTGTAGTGTTCTAGATTTAGGTCACTAGACACATTTTATTTAGTTTTTTCTCCTTGTTTCTAATATTTATATGTCAATGTCAATATGTCATGCAGACCAATGTCAATTCCTTTTTTACTTAAAAACGTTCAAAATCAAGTCGCTTCTCATCTCAGCGACAAACGTTATCAAAAACTTCGCCCAAAATGTAGGGAAATTAGAGGTATTTTTGACAGACTGAGATCAGAAGGCCAATTTTCGTAATTTACTCAAATATTTAATAAGTTCAAAATTTTAAAATCTTTCAGTCTGTCGGTTTTAAAAGCAATTCAACTGTGGGTACTCACCACCTTTATAATATACGCTCCGCACTATGTAGGTACCATTTTGTTGAAACTCAGATGTGTCTTCTCGACATCCGTATGTCACTAACGGGATGCAGCAGAATACCAGCGTCAGGTATTGTACCTGGCATATGCTGAGCTGAACCATGAGACACACACCGCCCAGAAGTGATCGACCGATAGAGATGTACAACATGAGCTAGGTGTCTATGGGTCAATTTATCTTTTTAATCTTTGTTTTTTTTTTCTTTCACCTGTTTTTAACGTTTTTTAATATCTGTATTGTGTCTTTTGTTGCACTGAATAAACGTTTTATCTATCTATCTAATTTCGTACGTTCGAAATCTAGTCGCAGTCTTAACTCGGCGACAAACAAATGTCAAAAACTTGTGAAAAGGGAAATTAGAAGTATTTTTTGACAGATTGAGATCTTAAAATTACGAGAATTGCCTGACTTTGAACTTTGAACGTTCTTAATAATCTTAATTAAAAAAACAAGAATTGCCTCTCTGTTATTTGCGGTTTCGAAAATGGCAATGTTAGATGTAAATTAATTTGAATCGTAAATAACACTGCTGTGGTATGCTTATTCCAAATAAATAAATACTTAAGTAATTCTAATAAAAGAGTACCTAAGGAGTAAAGTAGGTAACCATTGTTGATATACACGTAAATGAGACGAGTAAAATCTAGTAAATAAATCTATTTCACTTGAACGGCGCGGGGGAAAGAAATGAAAATAAAAATCTGGTCCTCCGATCCGCAGAATTGCAGACTCAGCTGAAATCGAAGAAAAGGAAATTGAGGGAAACGAGTAACAGCTGTTACTGACTGAGTAGTGTTCGGTGTTACAAGTTCCAGTTCAGTATCAAGACGAATTGCCAAAAGTTGATATTTTATTTGACTAAAAGAAACACAATAACAATTTGTTTCAGATATATGAAAGAGGTGGCAGTGTGGAGAATACCTATTGCAGCTATTAAGCATGATTGGTATATGCCTGTATTCTTCTATCTTTCAAAGTCTAATCAGTAATAGAAAGTTATTAATAAAATACGCATGTAAAAAAAAACTGCGGCGTAAATGAAAATATCATTTTAGATAAAGCTTCTGCATGTTCAGTGCGAGAGTCCAGCTGTAACAACTATGTGGTAACGGCCTCAAAGGGTGGCGCTAATGGCATCGATATGTAAACGCATTAACGTTGTCGAAGGCTTATCTCTCCCAACTGATACTGTTATCATTTTATCAACGTTCCTGCGTACTGGGATTTTTATGGCTTTTGGTCGCCACCAAATGAAATGTGCTACGGAATTTTTACGAGTCATATTTTTTGAGGTGTGACGCCTGCGAAGATGATGGTGACACGGTATGTAATATGTGAAAATAACTCCTCAGTTCCGTGTCGTAAGCGGGATATTATGTAAGGATGATCATCGTTGTAATAAATTGTTTGAGGGTTTGATTTCGGTATATCAAAATACAGGAACAAGGGCGCAAGGTAACATTCCGTGAGATTTATCTTACAATCGCAGTCATCACCGTTTTAGAAGTACCTATACTTATAGCGCTACATGGTTCTTTTGGTGCGTGGCCAAAATCGGAACTAACGCCGCCTTCTTGTTTTTTAAATATATTCCACAAAACAATTGAAAAACATAAATGTTTACGACCAGCACCCTCTGTCAACGTAATTCAAGTGCCAAAATAGCGCCTTGTAGCAGTGTATGTTACTTAATAGTATTTTTATCTCACGAAGCGATGCGCGCTTTACTTGTGGTTACCAAGAGTCTAAAAACGCTGTGAATGTGTGTGTAAGTTCAGGAGCTCTCTGTCTCTGTACGACAATGGTGAAGTCAGAAATGTGTGTGTCTGTTATGTGCTCACGCTACTCGTCAACGCACACATTCATATCGTGGCGCGCGTCGTTTTTGAGATAAAACTACTGTGCGTTAAGAGAATGGACAACAGCGTCGTCCGGTCTGACAGAACAGCAAAATGCTATACGAATATTTTTGTCCATCACTGCAGCGAATTCAGAGACTCATCAGTAAGCTGACCTGGGTAGCGTGACCTGAATAGCTATTTCCAATCTTTCAAGATTGGTTTCGCTCATATTTGTTGAGTTGGTAGTCAACGCCACCGGCTATAAATTTCCCTTATCTGGATTTCTTTTTAACATAAAATACACAAACGCCTTATTGAAAATAAACAGGATGAATGCTGTTCAAAGTTGCGTAAACACGAATTCAAATCATGACGATATAATTTGTTGATTCCTTCCTCCGTCCCGAAGGACTGAACTGTCGTTCGCATCGTAATTATAATCTGAATTTGTCATGAATCAATTATGTAAAGGAGGTCTCGACTTCGAGTTTCATAATAGATGAAGGTCTCACGCAGAACTGTTGTTAACTAGTTTTTACTTGTGGTTTGTTTCAAACTAATATAAAACTCATTCAGATTCAAGTGTCACGTCAAAACTCAAAAATACTTTTGACTGCAGAAATCTGTCAAAACTGCTTTTGAACGGTTAAAACTATTTTAACAATTCAATTAATCAACTCAGCCTATCGCAGTCCACTGCTGGACATAGGCAGAGGCCCAGGCTACGCCACAACACCCTATCCTCCGACTTCCGCATCCAGTTTGTCCCAGCCACCTTCCTTAGATCGTCGGTCCATATATCACTATCTATATATCACTAGGCTTGCCGATACGCGGTCTCCACTCCAAGACTTGTCTACTCTACCGGCCATCGGTCCTTCGATAAACATGACCAGCCCACTGCCACTTTAGTTTGCTTACTCTGCAAGTTATGTCGGTAACTCCGGTTTTTCTTTTAACAACATGACTAAAATTTACTTAGAAACTATTAGATTGGTAGGTTTTTGTGTCCCTTTTAGTTTTTTTTTGTAGTGTAGATACCTAGATATATCTAAAGCGTGCCTTAAAACAGAGTTTAAACTTAACAACAGTTTTGACAGAAACCAGTCATGGCCGATTAACAGTTATGACTGTAGCATTAACACTGAACTTAATGTATTTCAGAAACTGGTTTGTGAAATCTTACAACACAGAACAATTTATTAAACATTCGGAAAACGTGTCGTAGGACCAAACTCTTCGAGAGTAAAATAGTTATTTTTGTAAATGACTAAGAATAGGTTGCTTAGTTACGCAACTCCTTTCTGTTAAAAGTTCGAAGTGATTGTGGAACTCTTTTCTTTTTTTTTTGCACGTGCATTAATATTATAAATAAATGTGAAAGTATGGATGTTTGTTACTCAACCATGCAAAAACGGCTGAACGGCTTTGGATGAAATTTGGCATAGGTACAATACAGATAGTTTTGTCCCAGTATCTAAATGACATGGTTTACCAACTGTTATCAATTTATCCGACATTCACGCGGGCGAAACAGCTGACAAAAGCTAGTAGGTAGGTACCTAATATTTTACACCTAAAGTAAAAGTGCGCAGTGCTGCACACCCCTACCCTATTTCAAGTTAAAGAAATATCAACTTTATTTCAATGATTATTAAGTTGATTTCAGAGTTGACCAGAATCTCATGGCCAAAAAAAAAAAAAACATTGTGGTTTTCATACATTTGACATTGCCAGTGTTGTCAAATGTATGAAAACCACAAAGTATTTTTGTTTTTTTTCTAGTAGATTCTGGTAGACCAGCTATAGCACTATTGACAAAGTTATAAAAAATTTTGAAGTTATAACGTAAACTGAACTTTATTGAGTAGGAATTAAAGTCATTTATATCAAGATCTTTAAAGAAGATCGAGATCTATCTTTTGGGAGTATTCGTAGGTAAATCTAAATGCGACCCCAGATTACATGGAATCCTGCCATTCTTCTTTCCTTGACTGTACTTAATTATCTATTTCAGTAAGTGAGCGTGTAGGTACGGCGTAATATCTGCCTTTGTATCAAAAACAAACTCAATTGGCTCGTAAACATGACCGAGCACACAAGGTTGTGAGGCTTTTTCGGCCGCCCTTGTCTAAGGGGCGCACTTAACTCAAGCATAAGTCCCGAAAAAGCCTTGTATTAGCTTTAAGATACACTAGACTGCTCTTTTATGTTATTAAACGTTAAAATCGATACCTAATTTTCTTATGTAAAGTATTTGTCATGATAAAGTGTGTGTATGTACTAATGTATGTACTAATTTACAATTAAATATTCTTAATCTGAAATTTTATTAAACTTTATCTGTTGAACTGACATTGGTATAACTTTGACATCAATTAATTCATTTGTTCCTATAAATCCTTATGCATGAGAACTTATTTGTTTTTACTGTCTGTTTTTTTCTTTTTTGAATGTACCTAATTAAAATAATAACATTGCGCAAGTTAAAATTAAATATTTGCACACCATATGTAAAGATGTTGATCCCTCATCAACATCATTACATATGGTGTGCGTGGCTAAATAATAACAGCCGCACAGGTCGATCGATCAGGTTAAGCTACGCATGCCGCGGTTGGTCTGTGGATGGGTGACCATCTTTACATACCGAGACCCCTCTGTGCCTCGGATAGCACGTTAATTAAGCCTTTGGTCCGGTTGTCATTCGTGGATCTTTGACAGTCGTTACGGGTAGTCAGAAGCCCGAAAGTGACGAAAGTCTGATAACCGGTCTTACCAAGGGGTATCGTTTATTACCCAGTAACTGGGTTGTGGAGGTCAGATAGGCAGTCGCTCCATGTAAAATACTGGTATTCAGCTGCATCTGGTTAGACTGGAAGCCGACCCCAACGACCCTTGGGAAAAGGCAGGTAGATGATGACACCATATGTAATGGTAGAATGTAAAGGGGCCATTATAGTTTTAAGATCATATTGATGAATATTGTAGCATTTGTACTGTTTGCCTTGTAGGGTGTGTGCCAAATAGACGTATTTTCTTTCTAGTGAGAACCTACTTGCATTTGATACCATAGCAAATTTATTATATAAAATACGAAATGAACCGAATAAAACAAGCTTGTTTTATATTTGTTTTCAATAAGCTCGTCCGCAAATTGTTAATACATAGGTACTTTGGCAACTTGTACTTGATTAATCACTGTCCAGTGAAATTAAGAAAATAACATTCTACTTATATGAACACTTCACATTACCTACAAACTGTTTGAAAACAAATCACCGTAAACTTAAAAAAAATACATGGCAAAAATAAAATAAAATTAGGCTCAAGTATCAAGTCGTGTCAGTTTACTCATAATTTCACCGCTTCGCGCATGTCGCTGTGTGTGTGAGCCGTGCACGTGTAGTAGTAACACTCAATACCTAAAATTGAAGCGCGTCAATTCGTAAAGGCGTCCTTAAGCGGGTGTTTATTTTGATGGATTAACAGGAAACTAAACGTGATATGAACTATCACTTTAGGGCCAGCAGACTAATCAAGCTTTTCAAGTACTCATCTAAGGGCGCATTCCACCAAACTTTTATACCTCGACTTACTAACTTTTATACGTCAATTCTATTCCACGAATAAAAGATATCTGACTTTAATAGTTGTCTGTGTGGTGCCAGACTTAAAGAATAGGACCACCCCATACTTCCCGTGGGTGTCGTAAAAGGCGACTAAGGGGCGTACCGGAGAATGGGCAGCAGCGTTCTCTATACATTCCACCACCATACCATACTGCGATCGCCAACCCGCCTGCCAAGCGTGGCGAGTATGGCAACCCCCCCCCCCCCCTTTTGGGGGAGGCCTATGTCCAGCAGTGGACGTCTTTCGGCCGAAATGATGATGATGATGACATTGTGAACCTACATTCTGACCAATGAATGGATTTCATTTGATATGTTTCGTGGAGGTGGTCCTCGGTCCCGACTTACTAGTTGTAGGTCGTGAGTTCGAACCCAGACTGGCACTTTACTTTGTGTAATTAATTTCATCACCACTGCTCTCAAAACGGTGAGGGAAAACATCGTGAGGAAACCGGCATGTCCTAGTAGAACCAAAAATTCGCAAACGTGACATCCAGTGGATAATGGCCCACTCCTCACAGAGAGAAGGCCTGTGTTCCAGCAGTGGGAACATTATTTAAGCCGATTATACATTGTTTTGACATGGGTATAAAAAAACTGGCCAAATGCGAGTCGGACTCGCACACGAAGGGTTCCGTACCACAAGGCAAAAACGCCGAAAAAAACACGTTTGTTGTTCGGGAGCCCTACTTAAATATTTATTTTATTCTGTTTTTAGTATTTGTTGTTATAGCGGCAACAGAAATACATCATCTGTGAAAATTGCAACTGTCGTGCTATCACGGTTCTTGAGATAAAGCCTGGTGACAGACAGGCGGACAGACAGGCGGGCAGTGGTCGAGTCTTAGTAATAGGGTCCCGTTTTTACCCTTTGGGTACGGAACCCTAACAAATGTGTGTATTTTTTGTGAAATTGATATCAGTTTTTGACCTGTCGTTGTCTTATAAAACCTCATTTCCTTATTTATTTATTTAATTTTAATCTGTGTTGTCCAACTGGCAAAGGTCTCCCTTTCTTCTGTACTAATATTATAAAGAGGTATGTTTGTAAGTACAACACCATGCACTACCACCACTTCCAACATGCACTTTAAAAAAATAATTGTTCCTAACTATTAACCTACTATGTTAAAATTGAATATCAATTTATTAGTAGTAAGTAAGAAATAACCAAACAAACGATGAGGGCGCCACTGCGCATACTTAATTATTCCTATTGGTTTCTTTTATTATTTTTTAATAGTTAGATAAATATAAGGCGTAAAAAAATTAACCTTACAAACTTTAAGAGGTGCTTTAGACCATTGGACTGAACAACTTTCACTATGAGACCAACTCTGAAATCACGAAAAAAAATCCACTGTTTAATACAAAAGTTCATTACCTACTTGATCAAAATGTATGAAACAGCGGATTTTTTTTTCGTGATTTCAGAGTTGGTCCTATAGTGAAAGTTGTTCAGTCCAATGGTCTAAAGCACCTCTTAAAGTTTGTAAGGTTAATTTTTTTACACCTTATATATTAGCTGTGTAACTCCTTTCTCAATACGTTTCTTCCCAACTGCTTTCTTACGTTTCGTATATTAGTCACAGTTGTGAAGAAACCAATGCCATCTAGTTTATTTTAGAAAACTTGAACTCAAACGTTCACAGGAAAATAGCCATCGGCCACGGTCACCTGCAAAAGTGCATGGGTACCCTACCCATGCACTTTTGCAGGTGACCGTACCTTGGGTGTAATCTTTGGAACTACCAGTCGGATGTGAAAAAATATTTTTGCAGTTGATAGCCCAATCCTTGAGGAAGGCTAGGCTATTTAACGTCACGCTATAATTCTTAGGAACCGAACAAAAAGAAAAAAAGTCAGGAAAACGAAGTGATAGCGCGGGCAGGTGATGCGATGCGATGTGGATGGGTCGGGGGAACAAGAAATTGTATGCGGACGAAGTCGCGGGCAAAAGCTAGGTATTAAAAATATTGAAGAAAAAATGTATCTTCTTCTAATATTGACGACTTATAATAATAAAATTTATAATAATAATAAATTCTTTATTTCGAGTAACTATGAGACTCATACAGTGTTAGTAACAATAAAATAAACTTACAACTATGTTAGTGATACAATTACACAAACAAACACAACAAAACGCATTCCAGCTGAGATATAGTTGCCGGCACGTAACTTGGCAAGAGTTTTTGAGTTGGGGGAAGTTTGCGCACGCACAATTTCATACATTTTTATATGCGCGAACTTCCCCCACTACGAAAATCTCTTGCCAAGTTACGTGCCGGTAACTGTACTGGAGCAGCGGCTTACAACACAGCAGTCCAGCCTGTCAGCAATAACTCCCAGGATGCTGTTGGAACTGGCTCGCACCCTGCGCACCAAGGACGTACATCTTTAACGCATTAATGCATAAAAGCAATCAACACGCAATTCCGCAAACATCCCTGATGCGCTACAGAAGCGAGGCCTCAACACCCTGAAATCATTATTGTATTGCACTCGAAGGGCACTGTATGATCTCTGCGTAAAATGTACCCACAGGCTACAGGTGTAAAATGAGGAACAGAATGCTCTAAAAAGTGTTCTTTTAACCTCCGTAGAAGCACGCTTAAACCTGCGGGCAATCATATTCGCTCTGACCGACAGCGCCCTCCGCTCTCTCTCTTTATAGCTTATTAATGTCCAAAAATAAACGCGTTATTTACCCAACAATTCCTTTAGATGTTAATCGGAGCGAGCCGATCTCGCTCACTCTTGGCTTAGTTCGCGGAAGACGCTACACTCTACAGATCAATAATGCGTGTAATCTGGGGAAGTAGGCACTGATCCTTCTATTAATGGAGCATGTTCCTCCATTAATTGAAGGACTCGTGAACCACACCAAGATAAAAATAAGTAGGTACGTGTTAATTCTACTATTGTATTTTTGAATCCACCTGTTGTGAAGCTTAGAAGAACGACACGGTCACGCAGAATGTGATTTCATTCATTTATAGACTAGACTAGACTTTATTTTTAGGGTTTCGTACCTCAAAAGGAAAAAACGGAACCCTTATTGGATCACTTTGTCGTCCGTCTGTCGGTCAAGACCCTTTATCTCAGGAACGCGTGGAGGTATCGAGTTGAAATTAAAACCATATACTCAGGTCTACAGTCCTTTGAAGCTGCGAAAAAATCAAACTTCTAAGTTAACGTAAAAAAAAGATACGGCCGTTTATGTCGCAAAAAACGTAGGTATATTTTGACACACTCAAGGGAATCAACATTTGTAGGGTACGTCCCGTTGACCTAGAATCATGAATTTGGCAAGGAGCAATGTCATGTAGCACAAGCACAAGTAAAGGAAAAATCCGAAAACAGTAAAGAACGTCGGTCACGGCCCATACATGCTATGACCTGACTATAAAGTATCGCGACCTTTGATGGCATATGGTTTAATTGGTTCACCTACTTATAATAATCAATATTAAATTGAAAATATATTTTTAGAAAGCGGAAGAAAATAGATTTTTGCATTTATTTGTTTTAGGGAGATTAGAATTTGACAAGTCGGAAACGCGACAGCCATACTGCAATTATGCTAATCATTGTTAGTTACGCGTTTTGTATCACCCACAGTCCCACTTCTGTGCGAAGAATATCAAACATTGACAGTTTTTCTTGATGAAAATAATTATTTCAGACTTATAAATATTATAGGTATATAATATTACAGGTCCGTAATACGGAACGGAGTAGCGCGGGAGTAGCTTTGACAGCTGCCGGGATGTCAATTGGGTGTCAATATGTCATACGTTTCGTTCCATCTGTTAGACTTAGAAGCATTAAATGTATTTGAGAATTTGGCCTAGTAATTGATGTAACTGTTATTACCCATGAAATAACAATATTCTAAGAATAAAAACGACAATAAACGTACCTAATCTTAAATAAAAATCTGATTAAAAAAATCTTAAATGCTTGAATGCTGGTGCTAAAACGAAACGTGTACCCCGTATAGGACAGAACGTATTCAGGTGCGTTCAAAACTAATAAAAATGTCGTACGGAAGAAAGGTTTTTTTTAATATTCTTATTTATTTTATTCCGGGTTTTAATAAATAATTGAATACATGTAAATTAATGCTCACTTAACTGACTATTTTTTGACGTATAACTCGTTACTGGTCTCATCCGAATTTGGTCAGGTCAATTATGGCCATTGTTCTTTGTAGTTACATAAGTACCTACAAATGTACGGAACGAGAGTGTACGCGAGTCCGACTCACACATGGCCGGTTTTTTTATAGATTCTATTTGTAGATTGATTTATTTATATATTTTTTTATTTCTATTGATCGTATTTGTAGTTTCTCGTGAATTCAAGAAAATGAGAAAAAATATTATAATCGCTTTAAAAGTACGCACTTTTTACTGTATTTCATCTATATTTAAATACTTTTTCTTGTTTATAAATCGGGACTCCTCGGTTGTAGGTTGATATTTTTCGGAATTTATTGCACTAGGTAACAGTTACAGAAAAAAAGGTTCGTCAGGGAAGTAAATTGTTAAGCAAACTGTCTACCAACTTAAATTGTCCTTTAATTTTCAAGTCACAACAGCTGACAGTTCTTTGACAGTTGTGATAACGTTCCGTAACGTAAGGTAACAATTTGTTTGACAATTAATATCCCTGACTGTACCCACGTCAATTTTCTACTTAATCAGGAATTCAGGCCTTTAACGCAACAACAATACGCTTCAACCACAAAATACAGATAGCACAGAAGGCAATCTACATACAAAGTGCGCTCGAGCAACGCACACATAGACCGCTCACGGACACGTTATCTCGGACGAGTTGGGTGTAATGCAAGCGCGGGTGCCATCCGCTTGAGACAAGCGACTGTGAAGTGCAAAAATGGAGCAACAAAAAAATGGCTATCTAAGCTCGATTTATATAATAGTTTCCTATTTTGAATCAGTATAAACCAAGTAACTTTTTTGTAAGGTAAATTCACGCCATCAACACAAACAAAAAATCATGTTTTCAAGTTACGTAATAACGTAAATTGAAAACATGATTTTTTGTTTGTGTAGATATTGTGTTGTTTTTTGTGTCATTTGATAGGTTTAAATTAGGTCTAAAACGAATAGGGCAAAATAAATTGTGTAAATAGGGTAATCCGTTCCGTAAAATTTTAGGTATATGTTTTTGTTCTGTAAACTTTTTGTATTGTAATAAGTACTATGTTTATTGTTTTGTTTTAATATTGTAGAATAAGTTCAACAATAAATCAAACAACTAGATAAGAGTGCCACTACCACGATAGTTTTTTGTGCTTAAGCCAAAGTTGACAACGACAACGAGCGCGACCGCCGAGCGTAGGTATGAAAAGTGAAGTACATACATACATGTGATTGCCTTCTGTGCTCTCTGTATTTTGTGCTTCAACATAGCCATAAATGCTAATATTGCGGCGCGGACAGCCATTAAATCCATTACCGCTTATTCCGGCTTTGCCAAGGTTTACATAAAAATATTAGCTACAATTTGCGAAGTCGGAGTAATAAAAGAGCGAAAGTCTTTTTACTTTCATCGTAATAGGGATGTAAATAAAATTACGTAGTACTTTTTCTGGTCTTTCGAGACTTTGGTTTGAGTTGTAGTTGTGTTATGTTATTTTGCACAGTAGTGACGGAGTAGGTAGAGGGGCCCGTAAATAAGAACAGCCGCACAGGTCGATCGATCAGGTTAAGCTACGCTTGCCGCGGTTGGTCTGTGGATGGGTGACCATCTTTACATATCGTGACCTCTCCGTGCCTCCGAAGGCACGTTAAGCTGTTGGTCCCGGCTGTCATTCGTGGTTCTTTGACAGTCGTTACGGGCAGTCATAAGCCCGAAAGTCTGACAACCAGTCTTACCAAGAAGTATCGTATTACCCAGTAAATGGGTTATGGAGGTCAGATAGGCAGTCGCTCCATCGTATTACCCAGTAACTGGGTTGTGGAGGTCAGAAAGGCAGTCGCTCCATGTAAAAAAAATACTTAAGTACTGGTATTCAGCAGTATCCGGTTGGACTGGAAGCCGACTCTCGAAGAGTGGAGGCCTGTGTCCAAGCAGTGAGACATTATGGGCTGATTATGTTGTATGTTTAGAGGCAACGAGGTACAGACGCCAGCACATCAAGCTACCCGAAACTGTCACATTTTCCCAATCAATTTTGAACTTTATTGTGTAGCGATAAAGTTGAAAATGTATTAAAGAAATTTAACAGATTGTAGTATTTGTAGTAGCCTGATGTGCTGGCGTCTGTAGAAGATTTTCTAAGTTTGATCGATTTTAATCTATTAGAAGTAGATAAAGTAGTGAGGAACGATGCGACAAGGCAACGAACGGCGCGGTTTCAAAGAATATGTAGTGACAAAAATTGAAAAGAGTAGGTACCTATAATGCTTACATCTATCTTAGGGGCCGTCCATTAATCACGTGATGTTTTTTTTGGTACCTATTTTTAACCCCCCCCTCCCCCTTGGTTATACATGGTGAGGTTTAAGACTAACCCACCCCCCCCCATATCATGTGTATTTTTTAGTACCTACCTACAAAGAATCTTAATTTTTTAAAAATATTTATCTACAATTTTTTTTTAAAATATTTATTAAATAGGTACCTAAGTATCATCTAATTTTATTATAGAAAATTATCGCGCGGACTTCACTTCGTTTGTTGCCTGGCAACGGCGAATCAAAGTCACACTACAAGCCGCTTTCGATTTTGTACGCGTTTGACGCAAATATAAAAGGCTGATGTGAAAGAGAAAGAAAGAAAATACGTTTGCTTCTGACGGCTGCACATTGATTATGTAGGTATGTAATAAACTTAGGTCTATATTAGCAAAGTTAGAAGATTGTATTAGGCAGTGGTCGACTCCGTAATTGATTACGGCCTAATCCCCTTACTAATAGACGTTGTATACCGTCTGTACAGGCCAGACCGCGGACAATAGGGCTGGCACACTATCGGCGTGCATCACTATGACTAAGGACTGATTTTACCAAAGTCAGATATCATTTATTCGTGGAATAGAATTGACAGTAGAACTGTCAGAAGTCTGACAGTTCTAATATGGAAAAACAGTGAAAACTTCAAAATTTATTCTCAGGATAAGACTCATTCTAGATATAAAAGTTTGGTGGAATGCGCCCTTAGATGAGGACTTGAAAAGCTTGATAACTCTGCTGGCTCTATAGTTCATATCACGTTTAGTTTCCTGTTAATCCATCAAATTAAACACCCGCTTAATAATAAACGTTGTATAGCGTCTGTATAGTTACACAACGCTTTGTCTTCTTCTTTCGAAAGTCAAATTACTGACGGCTGAAAGAGAGAAATCGGTGTGTAACTATTCATCTGATATAATACGTTTATTAGTAAAGGGGTTAAGTCACGGAATAGAAAAAACAGTGGAAGTGCCCTTAGACTTCTTTAGTACGGGAACCAGTGTCGCCAAACTCATACAATTGCAAATTAAAAACATTTCAATACATAGAAAACGATGATATAATTGGCTTGTAGCTGCATTATACATCATCTTAGCAACCGACCGCGGAGCCTGTAGCTGCACCGCGGAGCCCTTAGCCCTAGCGCTCTGCTATCGCCACCGCGATAGTGGCGCCCCTGTTGAGAGCTCAGCGAACTACAACCTAGACGTGTCGTGCAGCCATTGGGCAATATGTGCTTCGCACCGATTGGTGAAATGAAATCAAAGTTTTGTTTTACTCTGGCCACCCTTGTCATATATTGTTATCATAACCATTAACTCACTCCTAATATCTTTACCATTAGATATATTCATTATATTCAGAATAAAGAACAACAGAATCGTACTATATTGTGATAACGGGCTACTACGGAACTCAAACTCAAACTCAAAGCATTTATTTCAATTAAACCTTTAACAGGCACTTTTGAATTGTCAAGAAGTCGGCCAGTCAGAAAATATGAAGCTAGTTGCCCATTCCAATACCTATGGAGAAGAACGGGCAAGAAACTCCATGGACACTCTTTTTAAATTACATTTTACAAAAATATCCCACAAAAACATTTCATGTTAAATGTTGCCAAGACGAGACCATGTAGCTCGCACTGTCAAAAAGTAATCAGATCTCATGTAGAGCCAAGCTTCTAACTCTACACGCCCTAACTCTACAAGGCCTAACTTCGCAAACTCTACACCTTAGTCAAAATATATGGTTTGGCCGTTTCGTTACTACAAGAACCATTAACAGTATGAGAGTTTTTCACCTTACGCTCATGTGAATAACTAGCGGTATAATAGACTAAAACTAACAGTAGAGTGGCTTTCATTTTGACAGTTCAACAACATTCATTGCGTTATTTTCGTTGTTGAACAGACAAATTTTTCGAACATATGAAGCAATGGATTAGCAATATCCTTCAAAATGATTCAGATTGTAATTTGTTGTGTGTTACGCAAAACTGATGTCATCATCTGCCTGCCTTTTCCCAATTATGTTGGGATCGGCTTCCAGTCTAACCGGATGCAGCTGAATACCAGTATTTTACATGGAGCGACTGCCTATCTGACCTCCACAACCCAGTTATTGGGTAATACCCTTGGTAAGACTGGTTGTCAGACTTTCGGGCTTCTGACTACTGGTAACGACTGTCAAAGATCTACGAATGACAGCCGGGACCAACGGCTTAACGTGCTTTCCGAGTCACGGTGGGGTCCCGGTATGTAAAGATCATCCCATCCACAGACCAACCGCGGCAAACATAGCTTAACCTGATCGATCGACCTGTGCGGCTGTTATTATTTAGCCACGGGCCCCTCCTAATTAGGGTGCTGATGTATGAACGTTAATGAAGCGAAAGGAGTATGTAAGTGATCGTAGTAGGTGGCGTCCTGTAGTTTCTGCTTACCCCCGTGGGGAGAAGGCGTGAGTATAGGTATGTAGAAGTAATAAGTGGCTTTTGCTAATGGACATGATTAAGAGTTAGTAAACCCTTTTATGCTTAGCAATGTGGATACTCCGTAATTACTGCCAGAATAAAGTTCTCCGAATGCAGAAGTTGTGTGAATAAATATTTGATTTCATTGAACAACAAAACATAGAGTTGTATTAATTTGGAATATTTTGTTTGAGAGCCACGAGGGACATTTTCATCTTTTGTGAACGTCCATAATTATTATTTTAGGTCCCAAATTATTTCGTGAAAAATCTGACCCCACGGCGGTCCGATATTGAGTTTATGGAATTGATTGGATTGAAGCCACAGATATAGATATACCTAGATAACGCAAGTATCACGAACTGTATGAAAACCAAGCGTGCCATATTTTTGACTACCTACTATGACGTCACAAGCTCGCGCTCTCGCTCACACTTACCCAGCCAGCAGTACAAAGGACTGAGCGCGAAAGGGGCGGCTTACGATTTGTAATCATAAGTTGGTGCAATTTTTTGGCACGCGAAGTAGTTACTCTTGCGTTATCTAGGTATATCTATATCTGTGATTGAAGCGCATAATGTTATAAAATGTACTCTGAATTTAACTCATTTGTGAGCTCTTTGGAATGGAAATTGGTCGGTTTTCAAAGAAATATTATTCAAAAACTAGACATTATAGCTAAATGAGGATACAAAATCTTGCATTTAAATGATTATTGCTATCAGTTTTTTTAATAAAAATGTGATGTTCGAAAAATGGGCTTCATAAAACACTGCGTCGGTCTGTCTAGGTACTTAGGTACTTTTGTATGAAACATCTGATAACCCAGCTGCCTAACCCTACTGGGTTTATAGGCTGTTGTTGTATGTTTGTAATTTTTTTGAAATTTCTATACTAGTGTGTCTAGAGAGAGGCTGAATTTACAAAGAGTTTCCGCGTCGATGGCTCTTAAGGCTCCTACAAACAGGCGCGACACGCGATATAATCGCGCGCGACACAAAAGCACCTCGCTCTCGTTGCGCGACTTGCGGTGCCTTTGTGTCGCGCGCGATTTTATCGCGTGTCGCGCCTGTTTGAAGGAGCCTTAAGTGTCTCAAACTCAAAGCATTTATTTCAATTAAACCTTGTACAGGCACTTTTGAATATAAAATTAAATAAATATGTATATAGTATTCGGCATAGTCTAAACACACTATGCCGAAGTAACGCGACCGAAGATCGGCATGATTACGCCTGTAATGCAATTAGAATTACTGACACATTCACAGGCGTAATCATGCCGAACTTCGGTCGCGTAACTTCGGCATAGTGAGTTTAGACACTTACACTCATGTAAGGGATAGATATCGAGGCGCAAACTGTTGTACCTATATTCGTATGTAAATGCTCTTTGATGTATAAGCACAAAGTTGTGGAGGGAGTGGCAGGCACAACTTATAGTAGTTTGAACGATATAAAATCACCGCATTATAGAACTAGTCATAATCCTAACTAATATTATAAATTTGAAAGTAACTCTGTCTGTCTGTATGTTACCTTTTCACGCCTAAACCACTGAACGGATTTCGATAAAATTTGGCAGAGAGATAGATTGCATTCTGAGGAAGGACATAGGATAGTTTTTATTGACATACCTCGCGGGTGAAGCCGCGGGCGGAAGCTAGTATTATAAATGCGAAAGTAAGTTTGTTTTTTTGTTATAACCTTTTCACGCCTAAACCACTGAACCGATCATCTTGATATTTTGCGTATACGTTGTCAGGTGTACAGAAACAAACGTAGGGTACCTTTCATCCCGAAAAAAAAGTGCTGTTCCCGAGGGAAACAACGATAACGTTATTATGATAATAGATGGCGCCACGTGTCTTTCGAATAAAAAACAGGAGAACGTCTGCCGGGTCAGTCAATTTATATTATTACGACCGTAACAGGCTCGCCCCTTTGGGACTTAAAACGTAACTGGTGAAATGTGGGTGTAGCTACTATAGGTACAGACGCCAGCACATCTATCCGAAACTGTCAAATTATCCCAATCAACTTTGAACCATAATGCTTAAGCGATAAAGTTGAAAATCTATTAAAGAAATTTGACAGATTGTAGTAGGTTGATGTGCTGAAAACTGTACACCTCTGCATCTGCCTTGTGTTGTATAATAATTTGTATTAACCAACTAATTACAGCCGTACGGGTCGGTTGATCAGGTTAAGCTACGCTTGCCGCGGTTGGTCCGTGGATGGGTGACCATCTTTACATATCAAGAACTCTCCGTGCCTCGGAAAGCACGTTAAGCCGTTGGTCCCGGCTGTCATTCGTGGATTTTTGACAGTCGTTACGGGTCGCGAGAAGCTTGAAAGTCTGACAACCAGTCTTACCAAGCAAGGGTATCGTATTACCTAGTAATTGGGTTGTGGAGGTCAGATAGGCAGTCAATCCATGTAAAATACTGGTATTCAGCTGCAGCCGGTTACACTGGAAGCCGACCCCAACATAGTTGGGAAAAGGCTGGGCAGATGATGATATTATTTTACTACCTCGGTGGTCTAGTGGTCGAAAGCGCTTACGCCGAGTAGGTATGAGGTCCTAGAGTGCTATTCTGGTAAAAATCTCACAGTGAAAACATAGGTGAAGTGAGCTTAAAGTGAGCTGTTAATGGTGTCAATCCCTAGCGTCAGGTGGCAATGACAGCTCACTTCAACTAAGTTATCACGGTGATACACTGAAAAAAAATAATTTCTTACTACACCACATTAAAGCGATTTCATTAAGACTTGCTGACTTTATACAGTAAAAAGAAATGTTTGTAAAACAGTAAAAGACAAAACAGTAACTTTTAATGATTGATCAAACTTTTTAGGTACTGAAAAAAAAAAGGAAAACCACCATTGCTGTAATGTAGGTCAATGGTTTGAACAATATCACCAAATTAATAAAACAGTTAATTTTGTGACCAAAATAGCTACTTACTCGTAAAACGTTAAACAAACAGTAAACAAAAATAACAAGCAAACTGTAAAACGAAACGTAGGTACCATCGTTATCTATACATAAGTAGGCACTAGTGTTTTACCTCGTTCGTGGAGGAATTCAATCGACAGACAGGAAATCCCTTTCCAGTTCATTCGAGTTCAACATAAGAACAATTACGTATTACGTAGGCTTGGTGCAGTAGGCCGCACGTAGTGGTAATAAGTACAGACGCCAGCACATCAAGCTACCCGAAACTGTAAAATTTTCCCAATCAACTTTGAACGTTATGCTCTAGCGATAAAGTTGAAAATCTATTGAAGAAATTTGACAGGTTGTAGTAGCTTGATGTGCTGTCTGTACATCCAGCACCATAATTGTGTCACACAATCAATCACAATCTGGATCATTTTGAAGGATGTCGCTGATCCATTGCTTCATATGTTCGAAAAGAAATCTGTTTAACAACTTGCATAACGCAATGAATGCTGTTGAACTGTCAAAATGAAAGCGATTGCTACTGATAGAATAGAATACTCTTTATTATGTACACCATATAAATTACAGACATAAATATAGAAACTGTAGGTACAAAGGGTCACACAATGGGCGGTCTTATCGCTAAGAGCGATCTTTATTTTTTTTTTTTATCTGTGGGGCAATTCTACTAATTTTAAGAGCGTTCACAGTCTGGGGGCCTAAAAAGGCCACTTTGGAGAATAAATATGGCGAAGACAGTCCGTGTTTTTCTTTTTTTGCTGCACTACATGGGTATAATCAAAGAGACTGGGATTGGATTTGGACCAATCAATCCGAATTGATTGGTATTTTAGCACAGACAAAAAAAAAATAACTGAAAAATGCTTCACCAATGGGATTTACTAAACGGTTAACTGCTCATTCTGTTATCCTTTTATGATTCTGCCAAAGTGGCCTTTTTAGGCCCCCAGATCTCAGTCTCAATCTGTCAAAATTACCTTTAATTTCCCTACATTTTGACAAGTTTTTGACATTAATTTGTTTGTCGCCGAGATGAGACTGAGACTAGATTTTGAACGTTTTAAATTAGTAGAATTGGCCTTCTGATAGTGTGTTATGCAATTCACCTCGCAGTACAGGCTGGCCTCATATTCTATTGAAACTCCATACTACGCTAGGCCAGGTCAAGGTCAAAGTGCTGCCACCAACGTGCGGTTGAGTGTACCTATTAATCACACTAATATTATAAAGGCGAAAGTTTGTGAGTGTGTGTGTGTTTATATGTTTGTTACTTCTTCACGCTCAAACGGCTGGATCAATTTTGATAAAATTTTGTGTGGAGGTAGCTGACATCCTGTATTAACATATAGGCTACTTTTTATCCCGATATTCCAACGGGATCGAAACTTATGCGAGTGAAACTGCGGGGCGCAGCTAGTCGATACTAATATTATAAATTCGAAAGTAACTCTGTCTGTCTGTGTCTGTGTTACCTTTTCACGCCTAAACCACTGAACGGATTTCGATAAAATTTGGTCGAGAGATAGATTGCATTCCGGGGAAGAACATAGGATAGTTATTATCGACATACTTCGCGGGCGAAGCCGCGGGCGGAAGCTAGTATATATTATAGTAGTTTTGTCTCAAGAAGCGACGCGCGTCTTACTTGTGGTTACCAAGTATACAAACACGCTGTGAATGTGTGTGTGAAGACGAGTATCGTCAGCAAATAACACACATACACACACTTCTTCCGAACTTCGCCATTGTCTCGGACGGTACCGAGAGCTCCTGCGCTTACGCACACATTCACAGCGTGCTTGTACACTTGGTAACCACAACTAAAGCGCGCGTCGCTTCGTGAGATAAAAATATTGTAGCTATGTAATGTAGTTACCCTACTTTCTAAGGTGAACAAGCATGTTCTTTTACCTACAGTAAAAAAAATAACTAAATACTTACTAATAAAAAACACGGAATTTGAACAACCTATTGGTAAATAGAACCATTACATGTTTTTAGGGTTCCGTACTAAAATGGTAAAACGGAACCAGCGATGGCGCTGACCTAAAACTGCAATATTCTACACCGCAGCGTGCAGCGTTAAAATTATCCGACAAATGTAGGCCTCGCTGTTGAGAATTTAAAAACATATGATGGTTATAACCCTCGGTGTGCAGGTCCGACTCGCTCTTGCCCGGTATTTTTTAAATTTTTATACACATTCATCATGTTTTCTTAATCATCATTATCATAAGCCCGAAAGACATCCACGGCTGGATTCCAGCCTTCACCAGGAATCCGCAGTTTTCTTAATATTTAAACAAATAAATCATAAAGTAATAACAAAAAAACTAGAGAATTAATTTACAAAGTGTTGCAAAACTTTTTACAACAATTCACGTTAAGTATATGTAGGAAATGAAAACCTTAGGGTACATACAAGAAACTACAAACATAATATTCAGAACGTCTACACTCCCTGCGGATACAAAAGTTATAACATACGATCTTAAGTATTGTGAAATTGTTTCAGAAAACAAATAAAAAACAATAATGGAATATTACTTTTGATGGAACCACAATTGGATTGAATGAAACCGCCCACTACATAGTTTATTTATAGAACTGTAAATGATTTACGCTAGGTTTTCTAAATAGTTAATCCATACCAAATGGTTAACTGTGTTAAATGGTTGGTAAAAACAGCAAATCAAAACACTTGGCTCAGCCAGTCGATTCTGTAAAAATCTCATCGTGAAAATTTAGGTGAAGTGAGTTTGTTTTTGCTAGGAATTGACACTATTGACAGTTCACTTCACCTAAGTTTTCACGGTGAGATTTTTAGAGAATAGCACCGCAACACCCTAATTGCGGAACACATTTTCCATCAGAATCTGAGAGTTATGAACAACTAGCTGCGCCCCGCGGTTTCACCCGCATAAGTTTCGATCCCGTGGGAATACGGGATAAAAAGTAGCATATATGTTAATCCAGGGTGTTAGCTACCTCCATACCAAATTTTATCAAAATTGGTCCAGTCGTTTGAGCGTGAATAAGTAACAAACATATACACACACCCACACTCACACACTCACAAACTTTCGCCTTTATAATATTAGTGTGATCTGAGAGTTTTTTTTATTGGTAAAAGTGCTGATTCTTAGCCTAATTTGAATAAATGATTTCTGATTTTGAAGGATATTGCTAATCCATTTCTTCATAGGTTTGAAAAATTCGTCTGCTCAACAACTAAAATAACGCAATGAACGTAGCTAAACTGTCAAAATGAAACCAATTGTAATTAATATTTATTATTATTAATTACAACGGTTATACACCAGTGACAGTAATTAATAAATTAATTTCATTGTTATATAAATTAAAATTTCGTCTAGATAGGTAGGTATAGCGTTAATATTAAAAAAGAAAATACATTTCGTTAGGTTACAAATGATGACGCGCTGGGATGCTCTATTGGATCCTCAATGCTCAATACCAAGAGTTCAAAGTCCAGTGCGTCATAAAAAATAGTCGCGTAAAATATCTCCCGTGTGTTAGATAGGGCTTAGGCACATGAGCCAAATCTCTTGTGCCTGAGCAACAGATTTATTTGCTGTGCAGAAACCGGGTAACCGGGTTATACTAAGTTTATTTTATTTATGGCAGGCTTTTAACTTGCATCGTGTCGTGTGGTTGCATTGAAATACGACATATAGGTACCTCCACTTAGTAAATATATAAATCTATACTAATAATAATCATCATCTGCCTAGCCTTTTCCCAACTATGTTGGGGTCGGCTTCCAGTCTAACCGGATGCAGCTGAATACCAGTATTTTACATGGAGCGACTGCCTATCTGACCTCCACAACCCACTACACTAATAATAATATGTATAACTATACTAATAATAATATGTATAACTAATACTATAAAGAGAGAGAGAGCGAATTTTGTGAGTTTGTGTAGGTATAGATAGATATCTAATGAAGTGAAGGGTAATCTCCGGAACCAAAGCTCCTATTTAAAAAAATCTTTCACCATTTACTTAAAAGGTGCATTATTCCAAATGGGCGGCATAGGCTATAGCCTATATGTATACATTATGTGAATATATAGGTACAAGAATAAGTTCTTAATCCATATTAGTTCATACAAATATTATAAATTCGAAAGTAACTCTGTCTGTCCTTGTACCTCTTCACGCCTAAACCTCTGAACGGATTTCGACAGAGAGATAGATTGCATCCCGGGGAAGGAAAGGACATAGGTTTTTATCGACATACCTCTCGGACAAAGCCGCGGGCTAAAGCTAGTAATACTATATGATTTGACAATGAAATACTATGTTAAATTCATGCAAACCTAGTATTTTTTGTTAGATTACTGCTCAGAACTTGTGCAAAACGTGTCGTGAGCAGAATACCGTCTTCACATGTAAACTGCATCCGTGCGAAGCCTGGGAGGAGCTACTAATATTATATAGAAAGAAAGAAGGAAAGAAAAAGTATTTATTGCGAGTCTTACAGGAAAATCACAAACTAAACTAACTATAGAAGTATAAAAATGGGTTTGTATGTAGAGGGTAATCTTCAAAACTACTGACGCATTCCGAAAATTCTTTCACTAATAGGAAGCTACAGTATTGCCGATTGTAGGACCTTTTCCCAACTATGTTGGGGTCGGCTTCCAGTCTAACCGGATGCAGCTGAGTATCAGTATTTTACATGAAGCGACTGCCTATCTGACCTTCACAACCTAGTTACTGGGTAATACGAAACCCCTTGGTAAGACTGGTTGTCAGATTTTCGGGCTTCTGACACCCCGTTACAACTGTCAAAGATCCATGAAAGAAAGACGGGACCAACGGCTAAACGTGCTTTCCGAGGCACGGAGGGGTCCTTTTTTTGGGTGGGAAATCATCAAATGACCCCTCCCGCTCTGGGCGGAGCGGAAGGGAGTGTCAGACTCTTACTGACTAAAACCCACCCGTGTTCCTTCAGTTGCCTGTGCCAGGGGCCACGGTATCTCTTTCGAACAACCCGCGACCCTGGCGGGCATCGGCCCTAGCGGACCCCGTCAGTTGGTGCTGACATCTCCTTGCGGCGCGCGTGGAACACAACGCGCCGTCGACCCGGGCCTGGTTCTTACCGGACGGCGAGCTGCCCATTGCTCGCCGTACGCAAGCCCGCGCCTACGGTGGCCGGGAATCGGCTATCGATTCCGGACGCCCAGGGCGTCTCCTGCGGCGGCTAGGGGCGTGAGGGCGCAAGGGTTGCCGCTCCCTCACGCGCTCCACCTCCTCCTTCGCGAGCATCACTGCTTCGCAGAAGGAGGCGATAGCGTCCCATGCACTCTCGCTCCGTACCATGGCCCGGACTAGGGCCGGACGCGAGAGATCGCCGCCGCCGATCGCCGCCGTGAGGACACGGCGGTGCTCTGCCCAAGCTGGGCAGATCTCCACCGTATGCTCCACCGTGTCCTCCGGGCGATCCACACAATGGTGACACCCGGGCGTTTCCTCCCGCCTTATTCTGAACAGGAACCTCCCGAAGCAGCCGTGCCCGGTGAGGACCTGCGTTAGGCGGAAGGTGAGGACGCCGTGGCGCCTCTTTAGCCTTAAAGAGGGGACGTATCGCCGCAATTGTGGCGTGCCCAGCACTGGGTTGCGACAGTCGCACTCTCCATGTCGCCATGAGATCCCGCCGGAGCTCTGTCCTCTCGCCACTCCCATACTGCTCGACCCGTGTGGCTGTTATTACAAATTTAACAATTAACAACATCTTTGACCGCCTGGAAGAATGCAAAATTAAATATAATAACAGAACAGGAAGCGCCAACTGCATTAGAAATAAGAAAAATAGACCAGCAGTTGGAATTCCAGAAAAACAGAGAAACATTACCGAAGGCATCTGACATGTCAAGTCAGGACATCTATCTCTACTCGGTCACTTCTTTGTTGTTGGGAGGAATCGCTGTGCTTACCCTCTATATTATCATTAAACGATGGTGCAAAATAAAGAAAGGCGTCAAAACACTCTCTGCCAAAACAGGAGTGACACCTAGAGGAAGGGATAACTTTGGAGGGGACATCGAGCTACAAGAAATACCTTCTACAGCAGCGGGTAGGAGGATATACATCGCGGAGTAGGATATACATATTTTATGTTAAAACAAGAAATTCCACGCGGACGGAGACGAGGGCAGTAAAGTCATAAACACATTTGAAATACTTGTTAAGCACAGCCTCTGTTCCATTCCAAGGAAGTTATAAAAACAAGCGGCACTAAAGTATCGTTCACGTAAAGCGTCCCTTTTGAGAAACGTTCATAACATTTCCTAAAGTTGAAATAAGTTTGTAACGACCGACTCTCTAAATTCACAGAACGCTCCGTCTTACAACCATTTAAATTGTGTTTTACGTAACTGTTTTCTACGTATGTGATGCAACTGTTGCGTGAAAACAACTCACAATCTAAAGTGTTGATGTGTGTTGCCACAGGATTATGATTGTTAAGAAGAACTTTATATATTTATACGTTATTTATATATACTTTAGTGAACACTACAAAAATAAAGAGCAAAAATAAATCAGGCAAGACAGTGACATAATAAACAATGGGCGGCCTTATCGCTTTCTGCGATCTCAGGCAACCTTGGAATGGACAGTGATTTTCTGGGACATAAAATGGGGCTGTCGTTGGTGCAAACATATATACATCAATACACTAAAATAGTTACACATATAATATCATCTGCCTAGCCTTTTCCGATCTATGTTGACCAGTATTTTACATGGAGCGACTGCTTATCTAACCTCCACAACCCAGTTACTGGGTAATACGATACCTCTCTCCGTCTGTAAGGCCTACAAAGTCCTCACATTTACAAAATAAGAATCTATCAAAAGGATAAATAATAAAAAAAAGAAAAATAATAATAAAAACCTACTAAAATTATCGTGCTTTGCGTCTCGATATGTAAAGATGGTCACCCATCCACAGACCAACCGCCGTAAGCGTAGCTTAACTTGACCGAGCGACCTGTGCGGCTGTTATTATTTAGCCACGGGTCCCTCTAGATACACATAATATATATAAATATCCTAAACAATCGATACATAAATTCATACAATTTAAACTAAAATAAACGAAAATAAATGTAGACTGTAGATAATTGACAGTTACGAGAGCAAGGTCATAAGTCACAACTACAAGTAATGTTCCTATACGAGTCATTTAAATACACACGTAACGACTGCACACTTAATTAGAAATTTTAAGTTATAGTTATAGCTGGAGCCTATTTGGCCTCACACAGCAGTGCTATTCTGTAAAAATCTCACCGTGAAAACTTAGGTGAAGTGAGCGTGGAGTGAGCTGTCAATAGCAGGGGCGGGCATTCCATAGAGTGATAAAGACAGTGTCTACCTCGTAACACTGATGTAATATTACATAAGTAAGTCAATAAACAAAACTTAACAAAATATTAAAATTCTTAAATCATAAATCAGCTCCACCTACCGAGCGTCGGTAGTATTATTAAGATTTGACTAATTTCGGAAACTTGATTCGCGCTGCAGTCGCGCCACCACACAATCTCAACGGCGAAGACACAAACTATTCGTCACTAAATGTTTAGATGTGTGCTCTCGCAGTCAGTCGTGCTCATACGATTTTATGAGTGTGTGCGCGCCTATAACTACGTGGCACACAATGAAAAAAATAACGCACACAACTGCGATAATAGACAGTGTCTTTACTGTAGCTTTTCATAGAGCAGAACACGAAAACTGCCGAGGAACAGGCGAACTCGCACCGAACTTGCCCGAACCGAAGTTGGCTACGCAATGCAAGTACCTATTTTAAAAAGTAGCATTAGTTCATTTCAATAAACTTTTTTTTTGTGTGTTTGTGTTGCAATTACTCCGCCAATTGTGGACCGATTTTCAAAATTCTTTTTTTGTTTGAAAGGGTATACTCTCGAGGTGGTCCCATTATCATCAAGTTGGAAACTGATGAGAGGATCCTATGGAAATCGAGGGAAACCCTCAAATATAGGCAAAGCTATAACGATTTGGGTATTTTTTAAAATAACTTGAGCATTTGCTCTCGGAAATCATCATTTGGTAAAGTGGAGCTGATGAAGAAGACCACAGATGGCCATTGGAACTACTCAATGACAAATATTTCACGGGTTGCGATTCGATTACTTTATTAAGGTTGCTTAGCAATTTATGCTCGTCATAAAGCGTATGGTGAGTGGTTGTTGAGGAGTTCTCCTGGTAAGAACCAGGAGAACTCCTCAACAATTAACGTCCCAACATCGGGAAAAGCAATATTTTGTAACAAGTGATGAGCAGTTGACATTAGGCTATTGTAACTTAGATAAATTACAAACGGACCCACTAAAAAGTGAAAAATAAAAACTTTTTACGAAAAAAAAACAACCGACTTCCAAAAAAAAACACTACAAATTGAAAAATAACTTTAATTTCGGAAGTCGGTGTCAATAAACGAAAATGCGGAACCAAAGACTCCGACTTCCGAAATTAAAGTTATTTTTCAATTTGTAGTGTTTTTTTGGAAGTCGGTTGTTTTTTTTTTTTTGTAAAAAGTTTTTATTTGTCGTAAGTATAATATCCTTTTTGTTCGCGTCAACTCGGAACTACGAGCGACAGAGACCCAATAAGCGTCAATCTATGGATATTTAAGCTGGCATTTGGCAATTACCTACATCATCGATCGACAAGACGACGAACCGAAACCAAAGTGCAGTATTTTTTTGAGATTTTTTTTTGCCTACCTTCTTTGAAAAATCTGTGCACGCCCCTGGTCAATAGTGTCAATTCCTAGCAAAAACAAACTCACTTCACCTAAGTTTTCACGGTGAGATTTTTACAGAATCGACCGGTTGGGCTTTCTTTTTTGGTTGTTTTTAACGTAACTTTGTTAGTTTTAAATGCTCCTTTTTAGGGTTCCGTACCCAACGGGTAAAAACGGGACCCTATTACTAAGACTCCGCTGTCTGTCTGTCTGGCACCAGGCTCATATACCTCATGTATCCTCATGTATCATGTATCATATACCTCAGGTATCTCATGAACCGTGAAAGGTAGACAGTTGAAATTTGCACAGATGATGTATTTATGTTGCCGCTATAACAACGAATACTAAAAACTGAATAAATTAAATATTTAAGGGCACAACGTGTTTTTGCGGCATTTTTGGCTTGTGGTACGGAACCCTCGCACTTGGCCAGTCTTTTACTATTTGTATTTCCTTTGTGTGTCCCAAATAAAATAGTCCTTTCTTTCTTTTTTCTATTCTGAAAGGAAAGAAATTCAACCCCTAGCTATAGTGAATAGAGCGCCCAAGTTTACCAATATAATAAAATCAAGTCTCGGGCAACAGATAGTTAAAATAACTTAAAACCATGAGTGGAGAGGTCGCAGTTTACAGCCGACTTGGCAGATGAGCCAAGTCCAGCGTATTCAGGCCAGTATCCACCCAAAAGTACCGCTATGTGCAAGCGCGTTCATTTAGAAGTAATTTTGTTCGAGAACATTTTTTCCTCAACTTTGCTGTTATAGGAAAACTTCGAACCCATTATAAAAGTTTGACCGTCTGTTAAAGGAAATTTTTCACTGTCGCTTGATTATTATGCAACATTGTCAGTAGTTTTAATTGCAGATTTTTAATAGAGAAACTTTAAACAATAGTGTTGCCTTTTAGAATTGATTTTGAGCTAAGCTTTGGAGCTAACAGTTCCCACTTGGACGGATTCCTACTTCCACTTTTGAAAAGAGCTAAATAAATGGGTTAATCTGAAGTTGTAGACACTAGAGTTTCACCCAGTTTCTGAATGGAGAATTTGATTACTTAAGGTAAGCAAGAAAGATCGATTTTTTTTTCGCTAACCTATTTGAAGGATTTGCCTTAAGTATTGCTAAGGTAGTGTTGACACGTTCTCAATTTCAAATTCTCAATTCAGATACCGAGTGACACTGACAGTTGACGGATGTAAAATTGTGCGTACCTACAGTCGTTTCACAATTATTTTAGCTCTTTCCATCACTGTCACAACAACAAAATATAATCAAAATAAAATAAAGCTAAATATTAAAGAGGGACCACATACTAGAAACGCAACCATTCGTATGCGCACTTGACCGCTATTTTAAACTGCTCCATATTAATTTAATAGTAGATTATGCACCGAGGGGCTAAAGTTGTGTCTTATGTCACGGGCGTCATATTGAATCTCAAGTGCAATGAAGGATTCGGGACTTAACTCCCGAGCGCAGCGAGGGAGCTAAGCGTTTGACTCACGAGCGAAGCGAGGGAGTTAATACAAGAATCCTGAATGCAGCGAGGGACTCAAGCTAGCCCAAGGCAAAGACACCTTTAGCCCAGAGGAGGATACTCTACTTTTTACACCTACTGTGAGAAAATAATAGCCATAGTACGAAAATTCGCGCCTTTATTGCGTCTACCAATAAGTAGCCAAGACACGATCAAGTCGATTTTCAAAAAAAAAAGTCTCTTCTACGGTTTTGTCGTGTGTGTCTATTGATATCACTCTCATGGAAGTGGCGTTTGTGTAAACTAAGCTTTATACAGGGCTGGTAGAATGGTTTTGGATGATTGGCTGTATGCATTTTGAATTTAGAACGTCATTGGAGACGCTCGTGAAAATAGAGTATTTTTGATAAAATGTGATAAATCGACTGTAGTATAGATAGGTTTTATTATTTATTTATTTATTCACAAAATCCACAGCAATCTTAGCGCAGTTTACTTAAAATAAATTAACTAATGTTACAGCCAATTACTATTACGGTATTACGGCGCGGTACGGTATTTGTTATTATTAATGCCAGTTTTAATGTTATTCCATTCCTTTTAAAAAATGGTTCGTAGTTATCTAATTATTCTTACAATATTATGTCTTCGAAAACATGGCAACGATATGAAGAAGCAGTCGTTATGATTTTGTAGGAAATCGAGAATATCATCCACGCGTAGTAAGGGTTTCGAGAATAGCTTTCCTCTTTCTGGCACCATAGGGTGTTTGTTAGTACTATACTGCCAATTTAGCTGAGCATGTGAGATTCCAAATTCAAATCACATTATTGAACAGCGGGTCATAATGAAATCCAGTACAACATTATTGACCGGCTGTGCCCCCGGCCACTAATGACTCACTTTAGGTTAAGGTTGCTTGACATATAATTTGACATTTTCGAGCAGGTGGTGTGAAAACATTTTATTCTATTCTCATTAGACTAGTGAAAATGATTCAAAACATGGACTATTCCACGTGTGAGTCAATTTGAGGAAACACGCCACTTTTGTTATTTAGCTGACACACTTAAGCAGTGGTTGACTCTGCCAACAGGAAAAGCTGATATTCTGCTGTTTTCCCTTTCGTTTACGTTTAATATTAACTTGAAAATCGAGAACTATTTGAACAATTGCCAAGACCAATAGCATGCACTGGTTATCGAACCTTCTTTTAAAAAAAAAACAAGTAAGGTATGAATGCGGTTTGCTCACGATGTTTTCCTTCGCCTGAGAGCAGTGGCGATGAAATTATTTACACAAGCGCCTTAATTTTAATAATCATTTTATTATCAGGCAACTAAGGCCCATAGATAAAATACACAAAATAATCTTATACCTATAATAATAAACTAATACATACTGAAAAAAAAAAAACCTTAAAACTATGAACTATACACGTAACATTGTCGGCGTCGTGTTTCGCAGCGTGGTGTCGTGTAACCGTCATCTGAAATGTCGATATACGACACCTTTCGGCCAAAAGTCCTCTTTCAGACAGGTCTGTAGATGTTGGGTTGGAACTCGTACCACGAATGACTTAAAGTTGATGTTGTGGCGCGATTCCAACCTTTCGACCCTCAGAGTCCAGTTGGTCTTCACCTTCAAATACTGCACGACTTCCTCAGATGTCGTGGAGTGATGCAGACGCGAAAGGTACAGCTGCGTCGTAGGTACAGCAGGGCGCAGCAACATGTTGGGTCCACTCGGTGCGGTGCCACACAGGTTACGAGAAAAGGGTTTCTTCTTCTTCTTTTCTACTTTCGTGAAACCCTCCTCATCAACTTGGCATTTAAGACATGTGACGTCTACCAACCCGCACTGGGCCCGCATGGTGGATTACGGTCCACTCCCTCTCACAGAGAGGAGGCTTGTGTCCCAGTAGTGGGAAGATTAGGCTGATTATGTAAAGCGCTTTTTTTTTTGTTTTGCGCGTGGAACACGTACGCTCCGTCCGGCACGGGCCTGGTCCTGATCGGACGGTGAGCTACCCATTACTCTCCGCCCGCAGGCCCGCGCCTACGGTGGCCTACGGTACGGTGGTGGTTATGTAAAGCGCTTGCCCGGCTTCAAACCCACGTACCTACAACCGTTACCACTGTTCCCCATATGCTGGGTTCAACGTAGCATCATTATAACTGCATCTTCTGTATGTGCATATTTTTGCGGGCGGAAGCGTTGCTGCATTTTGCATCCAGCCTGAATGATAACAGAGATTAAAACAGAACAATAACTAGCACGGGATCCAGCGGGGAGGGGTGAGGGGGTTCAGGAGATCAGACTGGAATAACTCGAATCTAGTTATTGCGGAATTCAAACAAAATATTTTTACATAACATTATACGGGAAAGCCAAAGAAAAAAAAACATTTTCCTTGATTTTTGGGAACTTTTCCTCTAAAAATTTCTAGCCTCAAATATTGTTGTGAAATTTTTTGATAAAATATTTTTTTCCCTTGTTTTTCGTGACCAAAAACTTCAATTTGCGTGTAACCCTTAAGGGAATTTGGGGGATGAATTTGTGTACTGGGTAAATAAATTCAGTTTACTGGACAATTTAACCGAGGTCAGTGATGGTCTTCCCCGCCGCATGACGTCAGATGACTCGTCGGAAATGTAACAGACCCGTGTGGTTTAAATAGAATGAAATAGTGTTTTTGGTCCTAAGAGAACGTAAAAAGGTTTCGTAGGAAATATACCTATGATGAATATACTAGCTGTTGTCTGCAACTGTGTCTGCGTATACAGGGTTATTGGTATAACATTAACAACCTCTTAGGAGGTCATTGTACTCAATATTATGAACAACTTTTACTATGGGACCAAAGCTGTTGTGTAATGTTTTACCAATAACCTTGTATTTTCTTCAATCAACTCAGCCTATCGCAGTCCACTGCTGGACATACGCATCTCCCATACTGCACCACAATACTCTGTCCTCCGCCTTCCGCATCCAGTCTACCCCAGCCACCTTCTTTAGGTTGTTCGTTGATCTAGCTGGCGGGCACCCCACACTACGCTAGCCGACACGCGGTCTCCTCTTCAGGACTCGTCTGCTCCACCGGCCATCGGTCTTTCGACAAACATGACCAGCCCACTGCCACTTCAATTTGCTTACTCTGCAAGCTATGTCGGTAACTCCGGTTTTTTTCCAGATAATAATAATTCCTGATTTTATCCTTGAAGAGACTCCGAGCATAGCTCGCTCCATAGCGCGCTGAGCGACCTTGAATTTGAAACAAACAAACAAACATTCAAACTTACGAAGTGACAAAGTTTTCCTCTTTATAACATTAGTGTAG
Organism: Mesoligia furuncula; assembly: GCA_916614155.1. Lineage (NCBI taxonomy): Eukaryota > Metazoa > Arthropoda > Insecta > Lepidoptera > Noctuidae > Mesoligia > Mesoligia furuncula. The sequence goes on from OU744793.1 coordinate 26,107,099, forward strand.
GTGTCTTCCTCTAAGTCCCAAGCTACTTAACTGTCAAATTTTGGAGTAACAGGTACATAGAAAGACATAGTTACTTTTGAATTTATAATACAGGGTTACTTTTCAAAGACCATCCAAATTTTTACATGGTGTTCTACCCATGAATATAAACAACTTTCACTATGAGACCAACTCTGAAATCACGAAAAAAAATCAGCTGTTTCATACATTTTGGTCAAGTAGGTATTGAAGTTTAGTATGAAACAGCAGATTTTTTTTTTCGTGATTTCAGAGTTGGTCCCATAGTGAAAGTTGTTTATATTCATGGTTAGAACACTATGTAAAAATTTGGATGGTCTTTGAAAAGTGACCCTGTATAATTAGCTTTTTCCCGCGTGGAGGTCGGAAATTATAGCAAGGGAACGAACCTCCGGGATAAAAAGTATCCTATGTCCTATCCTAACTCAACGGGGTAATTATGTAACACACTATCAGTAGCAATGGGTTTAATTTTGAGTGTTCAACAATATTCATTGCGTTATTTACGTTCTTGAGCCAACACATTTTTCGAATATATGGAGCAATATCCTTCAAAATGATTGAGATCGAGATTGATAGTGTGTTACGAATTTCGGGTGCTAGTCATGGTATAGCTGCGTGCCAAATTTCATCGAAATCCGCTCAGCCGTTAAGGCAAGATAAGATAAAGGACATACATTTCGCAATTATAACGCGCCCCAGCTTCGCACAGTTGTTATGTACCTACATTATCGCACGTAATATTATGTACTTACATTTTTTACACGCATGTTATGTACCTACATTATCGCACGTAATATTAACTACTTACATTTTTTATACGCACACCTAAACCTTCCGGAATAAATTCTCTAAATGATGGTGAAAACCACATTTACAACTGTTGCGTAGTTTAGAAGTACAACTGCTGACATCAAAGTTATATACTAATTAATCTAAAAAATAAAATTGTGTGAATAGTAAGGGATAGAAAACTTTTAAAATTAACTTTAATAAGTATTCAATCTGGCTAAAACCAGTAATAAATGTTTCTAGAATAGAATAGAATATACATTTATTTTGCAAATATGGGTAGTAAGCATATCAAGTTACCCGAATCTGTCAAATTTTCCCAATCAACTTTGAACCTTATAGTTTAGTGATAAAGTTGAAAATCTATTAAAGAAATTTGACAGATTGTAGTAGGTACCTAGCTTGATGTGCTGGCGTCTGTACATAATCTATATATATATAAAATTCAAAGTCCTGACTGACTGACTGACTGACTGATATATCAACGCACAGCCCAAACCGCTGGACCTAGAGACTTGAAACTTAGAAGGTGTGTTCTTTGTGAAGAGAAAGTATCCACTAAGAAAGGATTCTTGGGAATTCAACCCCTAAAGGGTTAAAATAGGGGATGGAAGTTTTTATGAAAGTCCGACAGTTTTGAAGTTAGGATCTTCTAATTTTGTATTTAGGCTGACAATTGAAAATTAATTTATACGTGTCTCAGCATTTTTGAAAATTCCACCCCCGAAGGGTTAAAAAGGGGGATGAAGTTGTGTATAGAAAGTCATTAATTTTCGACGTAAAAAATCTAGGTTTATGATTGGAAGCTAATACAACGGTGTTGTTAGAATTTCATCCATTAAGGGGGTGAAAAGGGGGATGAAATGTTGTCCTGACTGACTGATATATCAACGCAAAGCCTAAAACGCTGGTCGGTACCGCTGGGTAGAGAAATTCATTTTGGAGGGTGTGTTCTTTGTAAGAGTAGATATCCACTAAGAAGGGGTTTTTGGAAATTTAACCTTTAAGGGGTGAAAAGAGGGGATTTTGTTAGTATGAAAAATCTTATTCCTTGAGTTAATAACCATGAACCTTGGCACGAATACTTATCTAAATAAATTATGAAGTTTGGCTTTTTTTTTTCTAAACTACCCCCCGAAGGGGGATTGGGAGGTGTCAAAGTTTGTATGGAAGAATTTTAACGCGTGGTCCGATTAACTCGAAACTCAGTATTTATACTTAAGACCGAAAATAAAGAATAACGTGTATCATCGTTTTTCGAAAATTTACCCCTAACGGGGTGAAAAGTTAATTTTATAGGGGAAGACTTTACTGCGTGGCTTGATTAACTCAAAAATTGGTATAAACAGTCTTTGAATAGAAGTAATGAACACATCCCAAACAATTTTATGAAATTCCACCCCTGTGGGGGTGAAAAACGGGGTTACAGTTTATAAGAAAAATCTTATTCATTTGGTTAATAAACTTGGCAGGAATACTTGCCTAAGCAAGTAATAAAGTTTATCACATCACATCAAAACACACCAACACCCCTTGTGTTGGGGTGTTAAAGTTTGTGTGGAAGAATTTTAACGCGGTCCGAATTACTCGAAACTCAGTATTAATACTTTTGACAGAAAATAATCAATAATAACAGCCGCACAGATCGATCGATCAGGTTACGCAGGCTACGCTTGCCGCGGTTGGTCTGTGGATAGGTGTCCATCTTTACATACCGTGACCTCTCCGTGCCTCGGAAAGCACGCTAAGCCGTTGGTCCCGGCTGTCATTCATGGATCTTTGACAGTCGCTAGGGGTGGTCAGAAGCCCAAAAGTTTGACAGTCTTGTGGCGCGATAAATTTTACCTGGACCACCACCTTACATTCAGAAGCGAAACCGCTCCGCTTATGAACCTTGTCCCACACTCGCAAATCATACGATACTTGTTTGTCATCGAGTGCGCTCGCTCGCATCGGTATCGTATTTGGGTTGTGGAGGTCAGATAGGCAGTCGCTCCATGTAAAATACTGGTACTCAGCTGCATCCCGTTGGACTGGAAGCTGACCCCAACATAGTTGGGAAAAGGCTAGGCAGATGAAGAATCAATAGTAAGTGTATGGGGTTTTCGAAAATGATTAACCCCTGACGGGACAAAAAGTGGTAATTCGATTTATAAGGGGATTTTAATGAGCGCCTTGATAATTTCAAAAAAAATGGTACCAATAAATTTGGACTTGAAACTTGGCACAAATAATTATAAAGTTCGAATTTTTTTGGAATTTTAAACTAACCCAAAGGGGAGATTGGGGATGGGGGGGTGTCAAATTTAGTATGGAAAAATTTTAATGCGCGGTCCAATTAACTCGAAACTCAGTACCTATCTAAGACCAAAATAATTATTAAAAAAGTGGTTCAGGGTTTTTCGAAAATCTACCGCTAATGTCGTGAAGAGGGGTAGTCAATTTCACAGGGCAGAATTTTATTACGAGGCTTGATTAACTGGAAAATTGGTATAAATAATCTCGATTATGTTTAGAAATTCCACCCCTATGGGGATAGAAAGAGGGGATACAGTTTATATGAAAAATCTTATTCATTTGGTTAATAAATTAGAAAATTTGGCAATACTTGGGTCAGTAAATAATAAAGATTGTCACTTTTAGTTTAAAAAATCCCTCACAGAGGATTTGGGGGGTGACAAAGTTGATGGATTAGAAAAATATTTAACTCGCTGTCGGATTGACTCGAAACTCGGTACTACTAAAACAAAAAATACTTAAAAAAAGTGATTTAGGGTTTTTCAAAAATTGACTCCTACGAAGGTGGAAAATTCTACTGCTTGCTTCCATTAACTCGAAAATGGGTATGTGTTTGAGTCAAGTTATGAACACATCCCAAACGACTTTTCAAAATTACTCTCCTGGGGGGGTAAAAAGCTGAGATACAGTTTATTTGAAAAATCTGATCTCTTTGAGCTATAAACTAAAAAAATGGTCCGAATACTTATTTATATCTAAATAAATTATAAAAATCATAAACATACATTTTCGAAATTATAAGAGGAAAGTACGAATTTCACGCGGACGAAGTCGCGGGCAGAAGCTAGTAGGTACTAAAATACATAGTCTTCTATGTTATGGGTTTGGTTTCCGCACTTAGTCCTTCAATGGACCATTGTGCGTGAATGCTCAGCCTTATTTCACCATTCGGCATGCGACATTTATATTTGGCCAAACGCCAGTAGGTCAGATCCATCAATCCAGAGCAATTGAGGCAATTCTTTTCTTTACTACTTACGTTTTATCTATCAAAAACTCACGTACTCCACTCTTAAGAGCGTTTACGCCGTATGGCATTTCATACAAACTTTCAAGCTCTTTGTTTTTCGAAATGAATGAACCGATTTTAATGAAACTGCATACGCATAAGCAGGATACAAAGGTCTAAAAAATTACTTAAGAACATTTTCGAAATGTCTTATTTAAAAAAAGATAACTGGAAATCTCTGTTTCAATGGAATCTAATTTGGCTGTAACGCTATTTTTCTAAAATGTTCTTATGTAACTTTTAGACCTTTGTATCCTGGTGGTCTTTCCAACCACTTGGTAATTTATTGTAAATGATTGGGGCCATAGAGTAAACACTTCTATTTCCGTATGTGACCGTGGTGTGACTGCAATATTGCCTGATGATTAATTAATGCATTGAATGAGGCCATGTGAGTAGGTACGTCAGCTGCAAAGAAGCGGGTTAAATATTATGCGGGTTAAATACTAGCTTCTGTACGCGGCTTCGCCCGCGTGGTGTTTGGAAATTATCCCACGGGAACGACTTTTTTTTAATTTGAATTGGGTTTGCTCTTGACTCTAGTCTAGGTCAGAGGTGACAGAGACAAAGTCCACGATGGAGTGAGCTTACCCAGAAGAAGCCTGTTCACTCTTACTTTGAAGAAATTCGGGTTGTAGGTATGCGCTCGGAAACACAGACGCAAGTAGAGAGTAGACTAAAGGGATAAAAGTATCCTATGTCCTAAACCATGTCATGGGCATGGTCTATCCATTTGCCTTTCATTCAAAAGGGCAACACAGTGTCAAGGTAGAAGGGCAGACAGTTTCGCATTTATGATATGACTAGGTGAGCTGGCGAACTACGTACCTCCTCAGATTATCTTAACAAGTTCGTGAATGTTTCGCATATTTAAATAGTTAATCTGCTATTCGGGGCGGAGACAAATCCAACAAACCAGAGATGATAAAAATCGGTCCAGACGTTCTTGAGTTATAAATAATGTAACTAACCTGATTTAGTTTTATTTATATGGACACAGGACAAGTAGCCCGGCGCTACTTGTCCTGTGTCCTACCCCTTACTCTACCCTACTCCTATACTACCCCTACCCTACTCCTACCCTACTTCTTCCCTACTCCTACCCTACTCCTACACTACTACCCTACTCATATCTAAAAAAAAAACCGGATAAAAAGTATCCTACGTCCGTCTCCTGGCTTTAAGCTACCTCTCCACTCCCCAGCCATTCTTGAGTTATAAAAAGTGTTACTAACACGACTTTCTTTTATATTGGTTTGATTATATTAGTTTGAATGAATTTTAAAAGGAATACTAAGTTAATTGTTTACGAAATTGTTAAAACAATGAGTTTTCTTAAATGATGTAGACAGATTGAGATAGATCTTTAGAAAATCCACCCCCCACAGCCAAACGGGGAAGCTGTAAATAAATAATACTAAGGGCTGATTTTTCCATCGCCAGGTAACTTTTATTCGAGGAATAAGTGACGTTTGACAATTTGTGTATGAAGTAACTGTCAAAATTTCAAAATTATTCCTCGAATAAAGTTTTAGGGCTGATTTTTCAATCATCTGATAACCTTATTCGAGGAATAATTTCGAAATTTTGACAGTTATTTCATACAAAAACTGTCAATCGTAAATTTTATTCCTCGAATAGAAGTTATCTAGCAATGGAAAAATCAACCCTAAAAAATCAGCCTAAGTAGTATAGTCCGGAAGCAATGTGATCCTCATTTTCGTGAATAAATATTATTGCAATTTGTTCTACGCACTTGTATCTATCTGCCTAGCCTTTTCCGAACTACTTATGTTGCGACTGCCTGTCTGCATTTGTCTGCTCTATCATAAATGTGTGAAAATTAGAGGTATTTTTTTCAGACTGTGAAGGTTCTTAAAATTACGAGAAATGCCCCTATGATCTGTGTTGTATTTTGTAGGGAACATTTTACTACATAACATATTTTATCATCATCTGCCTAGCCTTTTGCCAACTATGTTGAGGTCGGCTCCCAGTCTAACCGGATGCAGCTTAACACCAATAATTTACACGAAGCGACTGCAAGACTGACAGTCGGAGCCAAAGGCTTAACTTTTTAGACCTTTGTATCCTGTATAAGCGTATGAAGTTTAATTAAAATCGGTTCATTCATTTCGAAAAAACAAGGGCTTGAAAGTTTATATGAAATGCCGTACACTTAATATTAGATCGGCCCGAGCGGTTGTTATCATTCAGCTACGAGCAAGTGTAGGTAATAGGTTTATTATACAAAATATGATGTGTAAATGTTAGGTACCCCCTATGGCCCATACCTGCCCATAGGCTATGGGCAGGGTTAGACCATGTTGGCACAGGAAGACCCTTTCGCGGCGCCGCTCCGAAGGCGGAGGAGGGGACGAAGAAGACGTCAGTATGACAGTCATCTCCGACTCCTCCCAGGTGGAAGCCAGCAGGCGACGGGTGCGGGGGCACCCTGTATTGCACAGGATTCCACCAGTGCCGGACCGGAATGGCCAGGTATTCCCGGCCATTCCCGTAGTCCCCCAGCCGGGGGGACAAGCGGGGCCCGCCAGATAGGCGGGCATGCACCGGGGGGGTTGTGGACGCAAAGGCTGAGTCGGATTCCCATGACCCCCCATCAAGGCGATGAGGGAACACCGCTGAGTTTTAGGGGGTATACCTACTGCCACTCTGGCAGGGAGTACATACTCCGTCTCGTCCCCCGACGAACGGAGATGCGAAATGTCATTTCTCAGAGACAAAAAAAAAAGGATCGAGTTGAGTGGAAAAATGAAAGGGAAGCCTTTGCCCAAGTATAAAGGTTAGCTAACCTAAGCTTGTAAGGGATTTTTGTAGTAGTTCAATCGAAATACTTTTTTTATAAAAACTCACTCCGTGCATTTACTTACAAGTTTTTAATATCATTACAGAAAATCCAAATCTCTCAGAATTTAACGAGCACTAAATAACTTTCATTTTACGAAACTTACGAAAAAGCTTCTAAGTTGTAAGTTATTTGAAATTCTCAATCGTTACCGAACCAAAAACTTATAACAACTTTGCTCATACTTAGAATAGTTTTGATGCCAATTTATTTACATAAAAATATTTTTCTTTTTATGTGACATAAATAATATTATTGTGACTTATGCAAATATCTACAAAATGATTTGATGTCGAAAGCAATCCCTCTGAGAACCAAATTTTTCATTTGGAGCCCATCAAATCCCCTTGGTGGTATCTCGGATATAGGTTTTATAGGTTTACTAGCTGTACTCCGCGGTTTCACCCGCATAAGCGCCGATCCCGTGGGAATATCGGGATAAAAGTATCCTATGTGTTAATTCACGGTGTCGGCACATAGTGCGTGAAGAACAAACATATAAATACCTACACACACACTCACAAACTTTCGCCATTATATTATTAGTGTGATGATAATATAGGCGTATATAATTTTAGTTAAAAGCATGCAGTTTTTTACTATAATCATCAAAAGCTTTCAGAATTTACCCCATTATTCATAAACGTTACATAAATTTAAGTCGTGATTAGCGACTGTTTAACCAAAACCATATAGTTTTGACCTTTGAACGTCACTTAACTTTAATCATCGTTTATAAATAAACTCGCGTAAGAGCGTTTACGCCGGCATTTCGGCATTTCATACAAACTCGCAAGCCTTTGTTTTTCGGAATGAATAAACCGATTTTAATGAAACTTCATATGCATAAGCAGGATATACAGGTCTAAAAAGATACTTAAGAACATTTTCGAAATGAAAAATTTATAAAAAAAATAACTGGAAATCTCTTTTTCTATGGAAAATTTAAAATCGGTCTAACTTGGCTGTAACACTATTTTTTGAAATTGTATTTCAAATTCAAATGGGTCCCGCCTGCTTCCAACTTTTATTTAATTTAAAATGGGCTTGTTTTTAGCTTTTCAGTTTCGCAGTCGGGTTTTTTGATTTTTTTAAATAACTTTTTTTATTTCCAGGTTTTTAGTTTACGAAAGATTTCGCAGACGATTTAGTTCTTGGTAGGTGTTTTTTTGCGATTTGTCACTTCGAATTGCTTTTAAGTATATATGTTGTATATATTTTTGTAATCACCTTTTAAAACCCTTTATTTTGATACCCCACTCGATAGGTTTTGAAAAAAAAAAAATAATAATAATATGGCGTCCAGTAGTCGCCATATTGAATTTTCACTAACGTCATGTCTTTAGTGGCACTCGCCGCGACTAAGAGGAATCGATAAACGTGTGAATCATAAAAATCGGCCCAGGCGTTTGGTCTGTATAGTGCTTCAAAGGAACATATAAACATACATACATACATACATACATACATACATAGGGTGATGAACACATTACCACTCCTTTGCGTCGCGCAGTCGGGTAAAAACCGTTCAATAAAAGAAACACTTCAGGAAATCCGAGGACAAAGCAACAGATTTAGTGATCAGAGATTTAGGATCCTGTTGAAAACTTAATTGCGGAACACACTATCAATCACAATCAGAATTATTTTGAAGGATATTGCTAATCCATTGCTCCATATGTTCGAAAAATTTGTCTACTCAATAACGTAAATAACGCAATGAAAACATTCAGTGCGTTGAACTGTCAAAATGCAAGCCACTCTACTGTTAGTTTAAGCAATTACCCCACGGGTAATATTACTTACTTTATCCTCTCATCGTCTGCCTTGCCTTTTCCCACTTATGTTGGGGTTGGTTTCCAGTCCAACCGAATGCAGCTGAAACTCAGTATTTTACATGGAGCGACTGCTTACCTGACTTCCACAACCCTGTTACTGGATAATATGATACCCCTTGGTAAGACTGGTTGTCAGACTTTCGGGCTACTAAAGATCCTTAACGACTGTTAAAGATGCATAAATGACAGCCGGGACCACCGGCTTAATGTGCTTTCCAAGGCACGTAGGGGTCTTGGTCTGTGAAGATGGTTGGTTCAACTACATAAGTATTAATATGTATATTCAAAAGAAGTTCTAACAAATATACCTACCTACATTATGATCACGCCAGTTTTACCCGAAGGGTTAGGGGCTCATCTACAACATTATTTTTAGTAGGTATATGCGAAACCCGAGGGGCCCGTGGCTAAATAATAACAGCCGCACAGGTCGATCGATTAGGTTAAGCTGCGCTTGCCGCGGTTGGTCTGTGGATGGGTGACCATCTTTACATACCGTGACCCCTCCGTGCCTCGGAAAGCACGTTAAGCCGTTGGTCCCGGCTGTCATTCGTGGATCTTTGACAGTCGTTACGGGTAGTCAGAAGCCCCAAAGCCTGATGACAACCAGTCTTACCAAAGGGTATCGTATTACCCAGTAACTGGGTTGTGGAGGTCAGATAGGCAGTCGCTCCATGTAAAATACTGGTATTCAGCTGCATCCGGTTAGACTGGAAGCCGACCCCAACATAGTTGGGAAAAGGCTAGGCAGATGATGATGATGATATGCGAAACCCTAAACACGTGTCTAGTATTTTCATGTAAAGAATCTATGTACAAAATTTCAAAACTGTATCATGAAAAATCACAAAGTTATAAGCTTGTTAAGTTACCTGTTGGTCCGTACAAAAACATGCTCACCCGCGCCGCTCGCGCCGCGCCGACTTGCGCTCATTGATAATAGTACCTAGGTACCTAACCGTTCGGCGCGGTGATTGGATAACCTACTTAGTGTCGCTCGGTGTCTAACTTTTAACCTTTTATAAATATTTTTGGGACAAAATATAACATGGGGTAAAAATTATTGGCATCGATTCAGTTACTTATTCTGAACAAACTATATTCAGGTTTCGCATATACTAAAAATAACGTTGTATAGTACCTACACACACAATTTGTAACTTTTATTTAAAGGCCTACGCAGACCGGGACGGCATGGCAAGGGATTTAATTTTTTTTAGTCATGGACATTCAAACGTATCGATATAGAAATACGTCATAAATTGCTATGCTTTAAAATGATGCTGTGGCATCGAAAGGGATTTCATTGCACGGCATTAAAAGACGCGCCATGGGCTCCCGCGGCGGGATGCCGTGGCGTCCTGCGGTAGGCCACGGCCAAGGACTCCGGCGCTCGATGTGACATACCGCGGGGTTAGGCGGCGGGGGTAAAGAAGCGGCGAAGCCGCTAGAATGCCGCGGTATCTAAGCGGCTAGCGTGCGCTGACTGACGGCAAAATCCCTCGCCATGCTGTCCCGGTCTGCGTAGGCCTTAAGTTTCATGTAATAGGGGGCGAGCCTACCCGGACCAACCGCGGCAAACGTAGCTTCGACCCGGCTGTTATGAGTTAGCCATAAGCCCCTCATCACTTATTTTTAACCGACTTCAAAAAAGGAGGAGGTTTCTCAATTCGACCGTATATATATATATTTTTTTTAAATGTTTGTTCGCGGATAACTTCGTCGTTTATGAACCGATTTTGATTATTCTTTTTTTTTTGGAAAGAGGATATGCCAAGGGTGGTCCCATGATAAGGAAACTAGGATCTGATGATGGCATCCCAGTGAAATCGAGGGGAACTTTCGAAAATCGTAGGAGCGACTAGTGCGTTTGTTAATTTTTTCATTAAGTATTTTAAAGCACTACAATTTAATGAAGACCTGGAGTCGATCTGATGATGGAGCCGAAAGACAGTCGAGGGGACTCCTCAACGATTTACAGCAGTTACCTTGTGTTTGGGCTTGATTAATTTGTATTGATGTGAATTTTACACCTAGATGGGTTGCGACTGTCATTAGGGGTCTGATGATGAAGACGAAGGACAGTTAAGGGAACTCGTCAACAGTTTACAGTAGCTACCTTGTGTATGTTCACCGATTACTCGAAGACGGCTGGACCGATTCCAAAAGTTCTTTTTTTATTTGAAAGGGTATACTCTCGAGGTGGTCCCATTATCATCAAGTTAGAATCTGATGAGAGGATTCCATGGAAATCGAGGGAAACCCTCAAATTTTATAGGCAAAGCTACAGCGATTTAGATATTTTTTAAAGTAACTTGAGCATTTGCTCTCGGAAATCATCACTTGGTAAAGTGGAGCTGATGATGAAGATCACAGATGGCCATCGGAACTACTCCTGACAAATATTTCACGGGTTGCGATTCGATTACTTTAATATGGTTGCTAAGCAATTTATGCTCGTCACAATGCGTATTGCGAGTGATTGTTGAGGATCTCCTGGTTCTTACCGGGAGAACTCCTCAACAATTAACGTCCCAGCATCGGGAAAAGCAATATTTTGTAAAAGGTGATGAACAGTTAGTTGGCATTAGGCTATTGTGCTATTAGATAAATTACAAACTGACCCACTAAAAAGTAAAAAATAAAAACATTTTTACAAAAAAAAAAACAACCGACTTCCAAAAAAAACACTACAAATTGAAAAATAACTTTAATTTCGGAAGTCGGTGTCAATAAACGAAAACGCGGAACCAAAGACACCGACTTCCGAAATTAAAGTTATTTTTCAATTTGTAGTGTTTTTTTTGGAAGTCGGTTGTTTTTTTTTTGTAAAAATGTTTTTATATCCTCTACCATCACTAAATCAATGACAAACACACAAAATATAGCATATTTTTGTTGTAAAATCAATATCAATAAAAAAACATAGCTACCGAGGTTAAATCCCCATAAACGTTCCCCCTCGTACAAACAATTCGTATTTGGAGCAAAAGCAATGTGTTATTATTAGTCCTGTTAGGATACGAGTAGGTACGTACGTGTTAGGGATGTTACGAAGGAAGGCCAGCTTAGCGGAGGCGTGGGCAGAGTTTGAAAAAAAAGAAAAAGAATAAAATCGACCTAATCTACCACCGACCACACCCTCGACTAGAGATGTATTCCATCCACAGATAAAGATAGACATGTATAACGCAAGTATCACGATCTGTATGAGAACCAAGCGTGACATTTTTTGGCTACCTATTATGACGTCACAAGCACTATTTAGTGACGGGAAAATCAAATCGATTCAAAGACGCCGCCGTGTGCGGCACCCGTCTGTCCCCCACGGGGCCTAGCGCCAGCGCTCACGATCACCCAGACAGCAGTGGTGCTATTCTGTAAAAATCTCACCGTGAAAACTTAATTCAATTTCGTCAATTCCTAGCAGAAACAAACTCACTTCACCTAAGTTTTCACGGTGAGATTTTTTACAGAATAGCACTACAGTACTCAGGACTGAGCGTGAAAGTGGCGGCTTACGATTTTTATTGTACGTAAGCTGGGCACGTGAAGTTGCTCTTGCGTTATCTAGGTGTATTTATATCTGTGATTCCACAAGTTTCTATAACAAATCTATTATTGTTCAAGCAGTACATACGGTTATGGAATGACTTGCCCGTGTCAGTAAGGCGTGCTCAATCTTTTTCCACTTTTAAAATTATGATAAAAAAGCACTTCCTCTCTTCTTAAATATCATCATTGTATTTTCTTTGCTCCTGTTTCATTTTTATTGTTATTGTATACAGGGTTATCGGTAAAACATTAACAATCTCTTAAGAGGTCGTTGTACTCATCATTATAAACAACTTTTACTATGGGACAAAACCTGAAATCGCGAAAAAAAAATCTGCTGTTCCCGACATTTTTATGTTCGTATAACTCGACAAAATGTAGGGAACAGCAGATTTTTTTCGCGAGTTCACCTCTTAAGAGGTTGTTAATGTTTTACCAATAACCCTGTTTACCAGTTGTTCACTCGGTGACAAAAGGGCAAAGTCTTGAAACTTCCTGTTAAGTATATCTCTTCGCTTAGTTTCAATCAAAAAGTACTCTGTGCTTAGTTTTTACACTTAGATTCATTACTCGGATTATGAGTCGATCTTTGACAGTCGTTACGGGTAGCCAGAACTCATAAAGTGTGACGACCTGTCCAAGGAGTATCGTGTTACCCAGTAACTGGGTAGTGGAGGTCAGATAGGCAGTCGCTCCATGTAAAACAAAGGTATTCAGCTGCATCCTGTTGGACTGGAGGCCGACCCCAACATAGCTGGCTATGCAAATTTTTATCTTGTGCCTGTCCCAATAACTTTTCTTTCTTTCTTTATTTTTACGGGACCCTATTACTAAGACTCCACTGTTCGTCTGTCTGTCTGTCTGTCACCAGGGTGTATCTCATGAACCATGATAGCTACACAGTTGAAATTTTCACAGATGGTGTATTTCTGTTGCCGCCGCGCTATAACAACAAATACTAAAAACAGAATAAAATAAATATTTTTAAGGGGGCTCCCATACCACAAACGTGTTTTTTTTTCGGCGTTTTTGCCTTAGGTACCCTTCGTGTGCGAGTCTAACTCGCACTTGGCTAGTTTTTATATTAGACTTCCATTACAACTCTGTTATAACATGTGGAGGCAGAGGTGCGATTTATTGCGCAAGTTTAAGTTACAACCCTAGTACGCATGGGGGACAAGGGGGAAAGTCACAAACAAGCAAAAACGACTCACAAACATACTGCCATTATTTTAAATATACGAACTATTCATATTACGTCCCCCAGCAAAGAAAACATCGTTATTTTTTATGACAATATCGCCTTTTTCAAAGCGTATTAAAATCGAAGCTTGAAGGGTATTATTAAAATGCGGATTCTACTTGACACAGCGTAAAATATCGGTCAAAGATTATATAATCATTTTTATCGAAGGTCTTTGATATTTAGATTTCTGGTGGTCAGATGGAGACCTAGATAAACGTAGTAACAGTTATATCTAGCTTGTAAAAGTCTACTGCTGAACATGGACTACTAGAGGTTACCTTACATGAAACAATGAGTAGACCATGCCGATTTCAGTTACGGTGACTGTTTTTGTCTCCGACAACTATACGGGGTGACTAAACCTACCTTGACTGAAAAGGTACGTTCTTAGTGCGGACATGATAATGTGGTAATGATACTGTATCTTGGAGGGTGGTTTACTCTTGAGTCCTCTCGCTCGCTGTCGAGATCTCTCGTCTGTGGGTCTTCAAGTCAGGTTAGAAATAACACTTTTTCATATGTATAAGTATGATTAACCTTTTAACCGCTTGTGTCGCATTTATACGACACATATTTCCGTGCCCCTACCGCTCGTGTCGTATTTCTGTGACAGAGAACATACATGATTTTTTCGTTCGATTGCTCCTCCTTATTTATTGTAGGTATTATTTTATCGATTTACGTATTCAGCTGCATCCGGATTGACTGGAAGCCGACCCCAACATGGTTGGGAAAAGGCTAGGTAGATGATGATGATTATTTTATCGCGCGCTAGGGGCACGGCAATTGATATTTAGCCAAGCGCTTAAGGACGCGTTTACGAAATGACGCGCTTCAATTTTAGGTATTGAGTCTTACTACTACACGTGCACGGCTCACACACACAGCGACATGCGCGAAGCGGTGAAATTATGAGTAAACTGACACGACTTGATACTTGAGCCTAATTTTATTTTATTTTTGCCATGTATTTTTTTTAAGTTTACGGTGATTTGTTTTCAAACAGTTTGTAGGTAATGTGAAGTGTTCATATAAGTAGAATGCTATTTACTTAATTTCACTGGACAGTGATTAATCAAGTACAAGTTGCCAAAGTACCTATGTATTAACAATTTGCGGACGAGCTTATTGAAAACAAATATAAAACAGGCTTGTTATATTCGGTTTATTTCGTATTTTATATAATAAACTAGCTTCTGCCCGCGACTTCGTCCGCGTGAGATTCGTACTTTCCTCTTATAATTTCGAAAATGTATGTTTATGATTTTTATCATTTATTTAGATATAAATAAGTATTCAGGCCAATTTTTTAGTTTATAGCTCAAAGGGATCAGATTTTTCAAATAAACTGTATCCCAGCTTTTTACCCCCCCAGGAGAGTAATTTTGAAAAATCGTTTGGGATGTGTTCATAACTTGACTCAAAGACCCATACCCATTTTCGAGTTAATGGAAGGAAGCCGTAGAATTTTCCACCTTCGTAGGAGTCAATTTTTAAAAAACCCTAAATCACTTTTTTTAAGTATTTTTTGTTTTAGTAGTACCGAGTTTCGAGTTAAGCCGACAGCGGGTTAAATTTTTTTCTAGTCCATCAACTTTGTCACCCCCCAAATCCTGTGTGAGGGATTTTTTGAACTAAAAGTGACAATCTTTATTATTTACTGACCCAAATATTGCCAAGTTTCTAATTTATTAACCAAACGAATAAGATTTTTCATATAAACTGTATCCCCTCTTTCTATCCCCATAGGGGTGGAATTTCGAAACATAATCTAGATTATTTATACCATTTTTCAAGTTAATCAAGCCTCGTAATAAAATTCTGCCCTGTGAAATTGACTACCCCTTTTCACCCCATTAGCGGTAGATTTTCGAAAAACCCTGAACCACTTTATTATTTATTTTGGTCTTAGATTGGTACTGAGTTTCAAGTTAATTGGAACGCGCATTAAAATGTTTTCCATACTAAATTTGACACCCCCAATCTTCCCTTTGGGTTAATTTAGAATTCCAAAAAAATTCCATCTTTATAATTATTTGTGCCAAGTTTCAAGTCCAAATTTATTTGTACCGTTTTTTTTTGAGTTTATCAAGGCACTCATTAAAATTCCCTTATAAATCGAATTACCACTTTTTGTCCCGTCAGGGGTCAATAATTTTCGAAAACCCCATACACTTACTATTGATTCTTCATCTGCCTAGCCTTTTCCCAACTATGTTGAGGTCGGCTTCCAGTCCAACGGGATGCAGCTGAGTACCAGTATTTTACATGGAGCGACTGCCTATCTGACCTCCACAACCCAAATACAATACCCCTTGATAAGACTGGTTGTCAAACTTTCGGGCTTCTGACCACCCCTAGCGACTGTCAAAGATCCACGAATGACAGCCGGGACCAACGGCTTAGCGTGCTTTCCGAGGCACGGAGAGGTCAGGTATGTAAAGATGGACACCCATCCACGGACCAACCGCGGCAAGCGTAGCCTGCGTAACCTGATCGATCGATCTGTGCGGCTGTTATTATTGATTATTTTCTGTCAAAAGTATTAATACTGAGTTTCGAGTAAATTGGGCCGCGCGTTAAAATTCTTCCACACAAACTTTAACACTTTTTAACACTTTTTTTTTTGATAAACGAATAATGATAAACTTTATTACTTGCTTAGGCAAGTATTCTTGCCAAGTTTATTAACCAAATTAATAAGATTTTTCTTATAAGCTGTATCCCCGCTTTTCACCCCCACAGGGGTGGAATTTCGTAAAACTGTTTCGAATGTGTTCATTACTCGACTCAAAGATTGTTTATACCAATTTTCGAGTTAATCAAGCTACGCAGTAGTCTTCCCCTATAAAATTAACTTTTCACCCCGTCCGGGGTAAATTTTCGAAAAACGATGATACACGTTATTCTTTATTTTTGGTCTTAAGTATAAATACTGAGTTTCGAGTTAATCGGACCACGCGTAAAAATTCTTCCATACAAACTTTGACACCTCCCAATCCCCCTTCAGGGGGTAGTTTAGAAAAAAAAGCCAAACTTCGTAATTTATTTAGATAAGTATTCGTGTCAAGTTTCATGGTTATTAACTCAAGGAATAAGATTTTTCATACAAACAAAATCCCCTCTTTTCACCCCTTAAAGGTTAAATTTCCAAAAACCCCTTCTTAGTGGATATCTATTCTTCACAAAGAACACACCCTCCAAAATTAATTTCTCTACCCAGCGGTACCGACCAGCGTTTTAGGCTGTGCGTTGATATATCAGTCAGTCAGGACAAAATTTCCTCCCCCTTTTCACCCCCTTAATGGATGAAATTCTAACAACACCGTTGTGTTAGCTTCCAATCATAAGCCTAGATAATAAATTTAGTGATTTTTACGTCGAAAATTAATGATTTTTTATACACAACTTCATCCCCCTTTTTAACCCTTCGGGGGTGGAATTATCAAAAACGCTGAGACACGTATAAATTAATTTTCAATTGTCAGCCTAAATACAAAATTAGAAGATCCTAACTTCAAAACTGTCGGACTTTCATATAAACTTCCATCCCCTATTTTAACCCTTTAAGGGTTGAATTCCCAAAAATCCTTTCTTAGTGGATACATACTCTTCACAAAGAACACACCTTCTAAGTTTCAAGTCTCTAGGACCAGCGGTTTGGGCTGTGCGTTGATATATCAGTCAGTCAGTCAATCAGTCAGTCAGGACTTTGAATTTTATATATATAGATTTGCTATGGTATCAAATGCAAGTAGGTTCTCGAAAACTGGAAAGAAAATACGTGTATTTGGCACACACCCTACAAAGGCAAACAGTACAAATGCTACAATATTCATAACGCTAATATTATAAAGGTGAAAGTTTGTGAGTGTGTGTGTATGTTTATATGTTTGTTCTTCACGCTCAAACGGCTTCACCAATTTTGATAAAATTTTGTATAGAGGTAGCTGACACATATAGGCTACTTTTTATCCGATATTCCCACGGGATCGAAACTGATGCGGGTGAAACCGCGGGGCACAGCTAGTTGCTTCATATATATTTAAAAAAATCGTAAAACAAAAACAACGCAATGGATATTGTTGAACTGTCAAATCGGAATGGATTGCCATTCCAAGTGTGTTACGCAATTAGGATAACGTACTAAGCAGTGTCGTGCATTGCATAAAGGCATTATTAGCAGTGGCTACCTCGATAAATCACCATAAGCCTGTCAATTACATTTTTGGCCGTGCAAAGTGACGGATATTGAGATCGCCGATAGTGAAATAAAAATGAAAATCCAAGATGGCGGTTGTAGTTTTTTTTAATTTTTCATCATGGGTGATGATGGGTGTCGTTTTTATGGTTTTCAAGGGTGCTAAAACCGATAGTGATGTCCAAATGAAAATCCAAGATGGCGGCTTTAATTTTTTTATCATGGGTGGTCGTTTTTATGGTTTTCAAGGGCGCTAAAGCCGATAGTGAGGTCTAAATGAAAATCCAAGATGGCGGCTGTAATTTTTTTTATATTTTTTATCATGGGTGTCGTTTTCATAGTTTTCGAGGGTGCTGGAGCCGAAAACAAAGTCAAAATGAAAATCCAAGATGACGGCTGTAATCTTTTTTTTTTAGATACTTTTGTTTTATGTTTCCGATCAGTGACCGCATCTGCCTAGACTAGACCCGGCCTAGTGCCTGCCTACCTATTCTTAAGGTCTCAACAAAACTAACAAAAGAAGCCCAAACTTGGCACACCTAGCTCAGCTCGGCTATTAGTTCCAGTAGCAGTCATCGAAGTACACCTGCAGGTCACTCCATCAAGTCCGGAGGTAAAGTCTCAACATAACTAAGATAACGAGCCCATACTCGGCACACCTAGATCAACTCGGCTGTTAGTTCCAGTAGAAGTCTTCGAAGTACACCTGCAGGTCACTCCATCAAGTCCGGAGGTAAGGTCTCAACATAACTAAGAAAACGAGCCCATACTCGGCACACCTGACTCAGCTCGAATTATTCCGTTCTGATCCCCTGAACCCCCCTCCACCCCCCCCCCCCGCCTCGATCCCCTCCTAGATCGTCTTCTGTTTTAATCTCTGTCTTATCCACTAAAAACTTTCTCATACCGGTTTGAACCGCTTTTTCTTTTGTTTTTGATCCTGAAGGATCGTCAGCAACAAAAATAAGTACAGGGTTTATTGAAATACATAAGTTCGTCGTAATTTCTTATAATAACGGATACGTGTATGTTAGTATTGAGGAACAACGACTCCACATTTTCGTCTTTGTCAAGTCACCGCACCCGGTTTGAACCCTTTTTAATAATTTTACAGATGGCAGATGTGAAAAATGTTACAATTTTTCATGATGTGTGTCAATTTCGTGGTTTTCGAGGGTGCTGAAACCGATGGTGAGGTCAAAATGAAAATCCAAGATGGCGGATGTGAAAAGTGTTACAATATTTTCATGATGGGTGTCAATTTCGTGGTTTTCGAGGGTGCTGAAACCGATGGTGAGGTCAAAATGAGAATCCAAGATGGCGGATGTGAAAAATGTTACAATTTTTCATGATGGGTGTCAATTTCGTGGTTTTCGAGGGTGCTGAAACCGACGGTGGGGTCAAAATAAAAATCCAAGATGGCGGATGTGACAAATGTTACAATTTTTCATGATGGGTGTCAATTTCGTGGTTTTCGAGGGTGCTGAAACCGATGGTTGGGTCAAAATAAAAATCCAAGATGGCGGATGTGAAAAATTTTATAATTTTTCATGATGGGTGTCAATTTCGTGGTTTTCGAGGGTGCTGAAACCGATGGTTGGATTTTTATTTTGACCCCACCATCGGTTTCAGCACCCTCGAAAACCACGAAATTGACACCCATCATGAAAAATTGTAACATTTTTCACATCCGCCATCTTGGATTTTCATTTTGACCCCACCGTCGGTTTCAGCACCCTCGAAAACCACGAAATTGACACCCATCATGAAAAATTGTAACATTTTTCACATCCGCCATCTTGGATTTTCATTTTGACCCCACCGTCGGTTTCAGCACCCTCGAAAACCACGAAATTGACACCCATCATGAAAAATTTTAACATTTTTCACATCCGCCATCTTGGATTTTCATTTTGACCCCACCGTCGGTTTCAGCACCCTCGAAAACCACGAAATTAACACCCATCATGAAAAATTGTAACATTTTTCACATCCGCCATCTTGGATTTTCATTTTGACCCCACCGTCGGTTTCAGCACCCTCGAAAACCACGAAATTGACACCCATCATGAAAAATTGTAACATTTTTCACATCCGCCATCTTGTATTTTCATTTTGACCCCACCGTCGGTTTCAGCACCCTCGAAAACCACGAAATTGACACCCATCATGAAAAATTGTAACATTTTTCACATCCGCCATCTTGGATTCTCATTTGGACCTCACCATCGGTTTCAGCACCCTCGAAAACCACGAAATTGACACCCATCATGAAATATTGTATTGTGTCCTCAGCTCGGCTGTTAGTTCCAGTAGCAGTCTTCGAAGTACACCTGCTGTGCAGGTCACTCCAGCAAGTCCGGAACGAAATATGAATTTATAAACCCTACTTCTAGAAAAATTATAAGACTGTGAATCAAATCTTTCCTTGGGTAATAGGTACATACAGAATGCGTGAAGTATCACGTTTTGTGTGTCAAATTTTTGTATCCGTACAGCGATCTTCTTTTAGCACAAGCTGCTGCTTACAACCGACACAGAGTCCACTCACAACGGCGCGCCGTTGTGAGTTATTTCATTACAAATTTTTGTGCAATAAACCGAGACAGTGACCAGTAAAATAACCCTTATTTCAATCCAATAAGATTCACGTATTACAGCTAAATATGTGAAAAAATAGACTCCGATTTTTATTTTTTTCTGAGCTTATTTTTAACATTTTGATAGTTCTTTTGGCTACCTTTTTGAGTTGAACATGTCTGCTTACATAAAATATTTTAAAATAAATATGTTTATGTTATTAAATAGAAGAAAAATGATCCCAAAGACAGCACGATATCGTCGATTTTGTGTGAAGAGGCAACGGAAATTATTTTTTACTATATTATAAACCAACATTTTCGAATAAAAAATGGCTATCATTTGGAGATGAAAGAGTAATCTATCTGTGGTAATTATTAGTTACATTTGGTTTCGTCTCATTTTGCCGCAAAATGCACCGAAAAACGGCTTATTTTTGTCAGATTCGTAAAGGCGTCCTTAAAAGGAGATGAGGTTGATGTTTCTTAGCCGATTACTATGATGAGAAATACCGAAACAAACGCTCACTGAGTTTTCTAGGTGTCTTCTAAAATCATTTTTGCTAATTAAATTGTAATGGTTAGCTAGTGATATGAGGACCATTTAGGTAAATGTCTGAGGTGGCCAAAACATCACGCGTGGTACACAATATAGTAAGCAGATCGAATTGTTATCATGCAGTTTTTGTTAATGGCCACACAGGAGATTCTGCAGGCCACAGACATAGAAGATAAATTATAATCTATACGCCAAGAATTACGCAAAACTATGCTCTTGTAATACTACTTACAAAACGTTATAGCGTTACATTATGCCTAGCTTAAGGGCCTTCGAGGCCGAAACAGAAATCCATACTAATATTATAAATTCGAAAGTAACTCTGTCTGTCTGTATTTTACCTTTTCACGCCTAAAACACAGAACAGATTTCGATAAGATTTGGCAAAAAGATAGATTGCATCCCGGGGAAGGACATAGGATAGTTTTTATCCCGATATTCTCACGGGATCGACACTTATGCGGGTGAAACCGCGGGGCGCTGCTAGTAAGTAATAAATACGCCGAATGCTAGATTTGTAACAGAAGAGCTAGACATAAACTGAATCTGTTACCAAGTGTCGATAATATATTGACTAATATTAAACTTAGCTATTTCTCTAGGAGTTAGTCACAGATTTGTGCGACTGTCGCAAACAAATACAAAAATCGAGTACTATTTTATTCGACGTTTAAGTACAATAAGTCGTGATGCTATGCATGAATGCATGTAAATGTTTTTGCATAATATATAGATAACAGACTTAAAATAATAACATGTGCATGTATATAAAACAAAAGAAGGGTAAAGAATCATAGGGCATCAAAAAATTCCTCCGCATCGCTGTCAGCGGCTGCCAAAGGGCTGTGGCGGTGGCCAAAGGGCTGGCAGCATTGCCACGTTGTATGGCGATGCTGATTCTATAGCCAAAAATAGTCCAGCCCTCCGGTCACGTGAAGAGTCGACCAACCAGTTGGCGATGTCTCGAAAATGTTTTTTATTACATATATTATGTTTTAGACTTTCGTAATCAATGGTGCAGATTCTATTGTTCACAAACTAAACTAAATTTAAGTTCTGTGCATCTTTTTCTTTGGACAGTAGATACATTTTAGTTTAGTCCTGTCAAATTAATCATCGCCTGACGTAAATTGACGTAATTTTAGTAGACAAGTTTTTAATCATGTCTATAGATACTTGTAGGTATGGTACTCCATACCTGTTAGAAGCTGATTAATTTGACAGGACAAAACTAAAACTTATCTTCTGCCCTTTTTCAATGAAATAGAAAGAAAAAGATGCACTGAACTTAAATTTAGTTTAGTTTGTGAACAAGGGAATCGGCACCTTTGTCTATTTAAAGGCGCAACGCTTTAAATTGAAATATAACACAGGGCGCAAGTTATAAATAATGACTGTCCATTCCTTTTTATTCTCTGTAGTCGTAGAAGTGTTTCACAGGAACATTTATCACTACGGGTGCTCTGATTGATGGCACTTTCAGATGATTAGGTTTAAGTTTCAAAACGATCTTCACCGCTCCAGGCCAGTTGAATTGGCTATATAAATAATTTTTTAAGGCTTAAATTATCAACTGAATACATAGAGCCCTTCAAGTACTCGTATTAGGTACGTAAGCAGATTTTTCGCAATTATTCAGTGCCCCTACCTCTCATCAGCAAAAGTAAGCAAAGTTCTTACCCCCCCCCCCCTCCCATGGTTACGTAAACATTGGTGCATGCATTTTTCAATGTGTTCTGGTTTCTTTATTGGTTTATGAGCAGCAGTTATATGCGTTTCGTTTTCAAGCATAGATTTAAGTATGCTTGCCATATGTGTTCAAACCAAAATTAACAAAATTTTGTAGAAAACCGAAAAAAGTAAAAAAAGAAATACTGCTGACGTAATCACCATCCAGACCCCCCCATGTCATCAAAAATAAGCAAAGCAAAGACCCCCCGCCCCCCTGTAGTGCTTACGTAATACTTGAATAGCCCCATAGTACACAGGATTACCTAACTCATAATCTTTGCCACAATACTACAATGCACGGACAACGACGTACAACTTGTTACCATGGCTTTTGTACATAGCTGTTTATTGTTTATTGTTAATTAAAACGGTAACACCAATTACATTAATTAACATAAAAATAAAGTAAAAAAAAATATATTTATTTTATTCTGTTTTAAGTATTTGTATAGCGGAAACAGAAATACATCATCTGTGAAAATTTCAACTGTCTAGCTATCATGGTTCGCGAGATACAGCCTGGTGACAGACAGACAGACGGACGAACAGTGGAGTCTTGGCAATAGGGTCCCGTTTTTACCCTTTGGGTACGGAACCCTAAAAACCGATAACCATCCGTTTACATGATAAACCTTGAGGTTTACAAGTGAGTTAGTGAACCACCAGTAGGTATACCCTATCACGTAATAATTGATAATTTTCTAACAAGAAATCGATACTTAGGACCAAACTCAACACACCTATAACCTTCATCCATACATGCTAATTTCTAAGGGAACCGATACACACTTGACCTACTTCGTTTCCCACGTCGCTGTCAACAACCTTCCAAGAGCCTTCCAATCAGAATTAGAAGACTTAATCTCCTGTTGTTTTGGCAAAACAGCCAATTATAACTGATGCTCAGTGATTCTTCGATAAGTCAGAAGTTCTGACGTGGTCTGATTATGTCAGTATTCATCTCTTGTTTGCCAAAGAAAAGAGATTTGTTGGCAAGAGTCCCTTAACTGGTCCTAATCGTCAGCGATTTTGTTAACGCGATTAAACTTTGTTGATTATTTAGAAGAAGTTTTCGTAACAACAATTCACTGAGCAATTTTGATGAGCTTCATTCAGGTGATTCGGGTGTAAATGATGGAGTTTGTTTATTGAATTTGTGATTTTTTGCTGTAAGCTTTTAAGAAATTGTGTATTGTGTTGTGTAGTTCGATTTAAGAGTTCTCATTTTATAGGTTTTAGTTGCCGTTGACGAACAAAATAATGAAATAACGCAATTTAATAGAGATATTGTGTAACAATAATGTTTGTTTATAAAATTGATAAAACAAACATATTTACAACAATAAAAACGATAGTAAGTACAATTGGTAGGTCTTTAGAGGTAGGTATGAGGAAAAGGGTGTAAAGTTCACCCATACTCTATAGAAAAGGGAGGATCCTCCGACCAGACGGGGGTTGTGTCTGGCGGGCAACTTCCCGACGATTCATGTCGGGCCGTTGTATCTATGCTAGTTGCACGGTAAACTCTGCTTGTGAGATGCAGGATTTTGCGTGACGTCAGTTTGATGTTCGCATGTGTTGTTGTAGATATCGCTACAGTTCTAACAACAAGTCTTACCAAGGGGTTGTGGAGGTCAGATAGGCAGCTCCATGTAAAATACTGGTATTCAGCTGCATCCGCGGTTACAATGGAAGCCGACCCAAACATAATTGGGAAAAAGCTGATGCTGCAGATGATGATGACGAAAAACGATTATAGAATATCGTCATATTTTGATTATTATTGCTCCTTTGGTACACTAAAAGAAATAAGCAGTAAATAAAAATGAAAAAACATTGATCTGAACTGCTATAAATAGTTCCATTTGAGCCTAACGTTCAAAGCAGTATTGTTTACTGATCCGAAGGCAAAATGTTACCGTCATGACAGTAAACTTTAACGTTATAAGTAGCTAAAATATTCATTTGGTGATATCGTCCAAACCATTGAAATTTACTTACATTACAGTAATGGTGGTATTCCTTTTTTTTTTCTTTTTTTCAGTAAATAGTTATGTTCAATCATTAAATGTTACATTACTGTTTTACGAACATTTCTTCTTGCCTTATAAAGTCAGTAAGTCTTAATGAAATAAGAAATTATTTTTTTATTCTTTTCAGCACACATTTGTTGTTTTTGTTACGTCTGAGTGGTGTCAGGTTCCGTTTTTAGGGTTCCGTACCCAAAGGGTAAAAACGGGACCCTATTACTAAGACTTCGCTGTCTGTCCGTCCGTCTTTCCGTCCGTCTGTCCGTCCGTCCGTCCGTCTGTCTGTCACCAGGATGTATCTCAAGAACCGCGATAGCTAGACAGTTGAAATTTTCAAAAATTATGTATTTCTGTTGCCGCTATAACAACAAATACTAAAAACAAAATGATGAATGAATATTTATGGGGGGCTCCCATAGGTACAACAAACGTGTTTTTTTTGGCGTTTTTGCCTTGTGGTACGGAACCCTTCGTGTGCGAGTCCGTCTCGCGCTTGGCCAGTTTTTATTTAGAGTAAATTGTCTTAATATTTTAATACATTTATAATAATATTGCTAATATACGTGTTTCTATCATTTCATCTCTACACTCCACTAACTTATCCAATCCGCTAGTTATCTTTTTCACAACCTTGATGTGATAAAAGAACATTCGTTTTGTAGCCATAATATACGTTCTAATGCCAGTCAGGTGTCAGTAGCAAGCCGTGCATGAAAAATGATGATGTGTTGTGACTGGCTAATTGCTCGAAAAGAGGGCTAATACTAAACTAACTTTGGCTCGCGGCTCTGCCCGCGTGGATGTCGGAAAATATCTCACAGGAACGTACTAGCGGAATTTAATTTACCATAATATGTATTAATCCAGGTTATAAACTATCTGTAAGCCAAATTTTATCCACATTCCTTCAGCTGTTTTTGCGCCAATCTGGAACATACACAAGACAAACAGACAAACGCACAAAAAAAAACTGGCCAAGTCCGAATCGGACTCGCACACGAAGGGTTCCGTACAACAAGGCAAAAACGCCGAAAAAAACACGTTTGTTGTATGGGAGCCCCCCCTTAAATATTTATTTTATTCGGTTTTTAGTATTTGTTGGTATAGCGGCAACAGAAATACGTCGTCTGTGAAAATTTCAACTGTCTAGCTATCAAGGTTCATGAGGTACAGCCTGGTGACAGACGGACAGTGGAGTCTTAGTAATAGGGTGCCGTTTTTATCCTTTGGTAAAAACTATGTATATTTCTTCCCTGTCACAGAGGGGAGGCCTGTGTACCAGCATTTGGAACGTTATAGGCTCATTATCTTTATGCTTATGTAAATTTCGGCATCAGAACAAAATTCAATGTACAGTTTTGACTTCGTTACTATTTTTTTATTAGATCTATGTATGTGCTACTACATACTTCCCGTGGGTATCGTAAAAGGCGACTAAGGCTCGTAACGGAGAATGGGCAGCAGCGTTCTCTATACATTCCACCACCATACCATACTGCGATCGCCAACTCGCCTGCCAAGCGTGGCGATTATGGCAAACCACCCTTTTTGGGGGAGGCCTATGTCCAGCAGTGGACGTCTTTCGGCTGAAATGATGATGATGATTTATCCTACCGGGGTATTGTATGTAACTACCTCTAGCGAAGCATTGCGTAACCCACTTTTAATCGAGAGTTTTGAAGTATGTTGCTACTCCGTTGCTTCATCAGTTTGAAAAATTCGTCTGATTAACAACGATAATAACGCAATGAACGCGAGTGAACTGTCAAAACAAAATGAAACAAATTGCGAGTGGATAAGACAGAGATTGAAACAGAAGACGAACTAGCAGTGGATCGAAGAGGGGAGGGGGGTGGAGGGGGGTTCAGGGGATCAAACTGGAATAAATAGTTTTATGAGTGTTGCTGAATCACCACGCCGAAGTTGCTGCGATGAAGTTTTAAATATTAAGGATAGAAGGTTATCAGCTTGAAATCAGCTGATAACCTTCATATTGCTTCATAGCTGATTTATGTTCATATAACTCGTCAAAATGTAGGGAACAGCAGATTTTTTTTTTTTCGCGATTTCAGGTTTGGTCCCATAGTAAAAGTTGTTCATAATGATGAGTACAATGACCTTTTAAGAGGTTGTTAATGTTTTACCAATAACCCTGTATAAAACTTCATATTAAAATAAACGGCTAATAAAAACTTGACTACCATCCTTTTTAGTCGTATCGTCTCGACTTTAAATGCCTCTTGTTACGCTTAGAGAGGGCTCATCCACTTTTCCTTTATTAAAAGAACAGAGAATCTTAACAAAATATTTTTTGGTCTTAACATGTTTGAACTACATAAAAGCTTTTCTGTTTGCTTTTATGATTATAATTTGTTCA
Source organism: Mesoligia furuncula (assembly GCA_916614155.1). NCBI lineage: Eukaryota > Metazoa > Arthropoda > Insecta > Lepidoptera > Noctuidae > Mesoligia > Mesoligia furuncula. Next base: position 26,134,198 of record OU744793.1, read on the forward strand.
GATTCTTTTTCTTAAACTGTAGACATGGTTATTAGTATTTTTTATTGTCCAATGCTGCTGTAATAACATAATTAATGAACTTTGACAGTCGTTACGGATAGTCAGAAACCTAAAAGTCTGACAACCAGTCCTACCGGGGTAAAGTGTTACCCAGTAACTGAGTTGTTGGGGTCACATAGGCAGTCGCTCCATGTAAAATAATGGGGGCCTAAAAAGGCCACTTTGGAGAATCATAAAAGGATAACATTATGAATGGCGAAGACAGTCCGTGTTTTTCTTTTTTCGCTGCACTACGTAGGTATAATCAAAGAGATTGGGATTGGATTGATTGGTATTTTAGCACAGACACAAAAAAATAACTGAAAAATGCTTCACCAATGGGATTTGATACAGTGTGGCCAAAGTGGCCTTTTTAGGTCCCCTGGTATCCAGCTGCATCCGGTTAGACTGGAAGCCGACCTCAACATAGTTAAGAAAAGCCTAGGCAGATGATACGCTGCTGTAATAAATGGGTCAAGTTATAATTTTCAAACACGTGACCTATTTTCATACACAAAGTGTTATTTTCCGGTTTACTGAGTGGCATGATCAACATGTCTACTAGATAATGTTTCAGGTATACCGGGGTGGAGGGTACGACGCACAAACTGTAACTATGGATTTAGTACCTACATGATTCAGGACCGTCATGCGTTGAAATTTTTCGTCGGTTATTAACCCTTAGTATGCCGGAACGTAGATCTACGCGAGACACAATGGCTTTTTAATTGTGTCTGTAATTACGACATACAAGGGGTTAAAGGGCTTACATGACCTAAAGCGCGGTCACTGTCGGACTGCATAGAAAAGAAAGAGAAGTGCGATGACACAACGCTGGTAATTTATTGCTAAATATGAAGCAATTATTTAATTACAGAAAATCTATTGTTTGGACTAAAAAATTAAAACAGTAGTGTTTTAGTATGTTGCTTGTAGAATAATCTGACAAAAAAATAGAATGATTGTATGTATATTAGTATGGTTTTTATTGTAGAAATAAAGTTTTTAGAGGTATCTTCATGATTTTTTTTCTTTCATATCAAATTAGTTGCATTATGTTTTCAACACAGTATCTACCTAGCATATATCCTGAAGAATATCATATGTTTTTCTGATTTTGTTTACTGTAGTCGATCATATACTTTTATTGTTTCGAAAATTTGCGTTTTTTGCGTTTAGGTCCTGTAAGCCAGCCCCTTAAAAAATAATTAGCTGTTCACTAGATTTACACCGCGTAGGTATTGCAATTTTCGTGTCGTGCCAGCAGCGAGCGGTCGCCTTGTTGTCGGCGCTTTGGCGACAAGCGGGTGGTTACTGCTCTGGAGCGGTGTGATTATAATTAGTGATGACCTTTACGCGTATCGCCGAGGACTGTCACCCGAAGCACGGCGGTAACGCAGTGTTAACTGTTGACGGCGCGTCGTCATAACTATCGACCAAATCAATAACTGTTTACATTATTGTATTAAGGGCTAATTTTCCAATCAAACGATAATTTTTATTCGTCGAATAAAATTGACGTCTGACAGTTTTTATATAGAAGAACTGTCATAAATTCAAAATTATTCCTCGGATAAAATTATCTGGCGTTGGAAAATCAGCCCTTAGTGTATTGAGATAGTCGTTAGTTTGGACCAGACTATTTAAGCTCTGAATATTTAAAGCTATTAAATATATAATCGATACCTTTGATTTTCTGAAACGGTTCTTTGATACGATGTCCCCAACCTTTCCCGACATATCTCAAAGTAAAACTCTAGTAAGTAAACAAATGTCTATAAAAAGTGTCGATCATCAGTTTGGACGATCCCTTATGAAGTCGAACGGCAAATAGGACGCCCCTCGGTCTGTTGACCCTTTGCTTTAACAAACCAGGCCAGACCGCGGACGATAGGGCTGGCACACTATCGGCGTGCATCACTATGACTAAGGGCTGATTTTACCAAAGTCAGATATCTTTTATTCGTGGAATAGAATTGACGTCTGACAGTTCTATCTAATATGGAAAAACTGTGAAAAATTCTAAATTTATTCACGGTGAGCTACCTATTACTCACCGCCCGCAGGCCCGCGCCTACTGTGGCCGGGAGTCGTCACGCGGCTTCCGACACCCGGAGCGTCTCCTGCGGCAGCTAGGAAGGGCGGCTCTCTCCCTGAGTCGTCCCGCCACCTCCTTCGCTAGCATGACTGCTTCGCAGCTAGAAGGAGGTGACTGCCTCCCACTCCCTCTCGCCACGGACCTTGGCTTGCACCAGGGCCTGACGCGAGAGGTCGCCGCCGCTGCCGATTGCCACTACGAGGAAACGGCGGTGCTCCGCCCAAGCGGGGCAAACCTCCACCGTGTCCTCTGGGCGAACCTGGCAATGGTGACACCCGGACGTTTCCTCCCACCTGATGATGTGCAGGAACCTCCCGAAACTTCCGTGTCCGGTGAAGACCTGCGTCAGGCGGTAGGTGCGGGCGCCGTGGCGCCTGTCTAGCCACTCCTCAAAGAGGGGTCTTATCGCCGTGTCCTGCGCTGGGTTGAGACAGTCGCTATTTTCATGCCGCCTTGAGATCGCGCCGGAGATCCGTCCGCTCCGCCGCGATTTGCCGCGGAAGCGGATCTTCCCCCAGCGTGGAATGCGCCCTTAGATGAGGATTTGAAAAGCTTGATTACTCTACTGACCCTATAGTGATAGTTCATATCACGTTTAGTTTCCTGTTATAAATGCATCAAAATAAATACCCGCTTACTAATACACGTTGTATAGCGTCTGTATAGTTACACAACGCTTCGAAAGTCAAATCACTGAAAGGGAGAAATCGGTGTGTAACTATTCATCTGATAGAATACGTTCATTAGTAAGGGGGTAATCATTTAAGAATGTGGTCAAAGCCTGGCTTAAAAATTAAACGCCAACCCCATGATTTGCACTCACATCTAGACCATAGAGACGTCAATCACACGGGGATTTCTTTTTTTGGTCTTGTAAATCATCAAATGACCCCTTCCGCTCTGGGTGGATCGGAAGGGACTGTCAGACTCTTACTGACTAAAACCCACCCGTGATCATAAGGGGCTTGCGTTCGATTTTCACACCAGGCTTTGTTATTGAGGGTAAGGAATTATTTCATAAACACTTTGGAAAAAAAACTACTTTTGCAGAAGAGCGATCAGCAAACAAAATGTATGTTCCTGTTACAAGTTTTCTCGGCCCGGACGTTAATTGTTTTTCTCTTAGAACCTTTTGTTAAATAGGTAACAACGTATTGGCATCAAACTAGAGACTAATTGGAAGAACACCACCGTTCATCCATTGTTAGCAAAGCGTTAAGCCGAGCTGTCAGCAAGATCTCAGATTAACCTGAAAGCACTACCGTGACTCTAATTGGGGCACATCCAACTGCGAAAAACGGCCTGTCTGCTTTTAAATGCCTATCATCATTTGCCTAGTCTTTTCCCAACTATGTTGGGGTTGGCTTCCAGTCTAATCAGATGCAGCTGAATACCAGTATTTTACATGGAGCGACTGCCTATCTGACCTCCACAACCCAGTTACTGGGTAATACGATACCCCGTGGTAAAGACTGGTTGTTAGACTTCTGACTACCCATAACGACTGTCAAAGATCCGCGAATGACAGCCGGGACCATCGGCTTAACGTGCTTTCCGAGGCACGGAAGGGGTCTCGTTATGTAAAGATGGTCACCCATCTGCAGACCAACCGCGGCAAGCGTAGCTTAACCTGATCAATCGACCTGTGCGGCTGCTATTATTTTACCACGGGCCCCTACTTTTAAATGCCTATATTTGGGGAAAATATTGCTCGGAGTATCTAAACGTTAATAGACCACAAAGGCAGACGTTGATTATATATATTATCGTATCTAATCAATAAATCGGTGAAATTATTTAAAAAACATGTTCCACCTTTCTGCCGAAAAACGAAATCTGTTAAGCAGATAAGGCAACAAAAAAAAGTTATTTAAAAAAATAAAAAACTCGACTGCGGCAAAAAACTGAAAAGCTAAAAACAAGCCCATTTTAAATTAAATGAAAGTTGGAAGCAGGCGGGACCCATTTGAATTTGAAAATATAATAAAAATGATATGGGTCCCGCCTGCTTCCAACTTTTATTTAATTTAAAATGGGCTTGTTTTTAGCTTTTCAGTTTTTTGCCGCAGTCGGGTTTTTTATTTTTTTAAATAACTTTTTTTTATTTCCTGCTTTTTAGTTCACAAAAAACTTTTTACAAAAAAAAAAAACAACCGACTTCCAAAAAAAAAACACTACAAATTGAAAAATAACTTTAATTTCGGAAGTCGGTGTTTTTGGTTTCGCATTTTCGTTTATTGACATCGTTTCATCATCGTTTTTTTTTGTAAAAAGTTTTTATTTTTCACTTTTTAGTGGGTCCGTTTGTAATTTATCTAAGTTACAATAGCCTAATGTCAACTGCTCATCACTTGTTACAAAATATTGCTTTTCCCGATGTTGGGACGTTAATTGTTGAGGAGTTTTCCTGGTTCTTACCAGGAGAACTCCTCAACCACTCACCATACGCATTGTGACGAGCATAAATTGCTTAGCAACCATATTAAAGTAATCGAATCGCAACCCGTGAAATATTTGTCACTCAGCAGTTCCAATAGCCATCTGTGGTCTTCTTCATCAACTCCACTTTTCGAAATGATGATTTCCGAGAGCAAATGCTCAAGTTATTTAAAAAAATACCCAAATCGTTATAGCTTTGCCTATAAAATTTGAGGGTTTCCCTCGATTTCCATGGGATCCTCTCATCAGATTCCAACTTGATGATAATGGGACCACCTCGAGAGTATACCCTTTCAAACAAAAAAAGAATTTTGAAAATCGGTCCACAATTGGAGGAGTAATCGCGTAACAAACACACTAAAAAAAAAAAAACATACCGTCGAATTGAGAACCTCCTCCTTTTTTGAAGTCGGTTAAAAATAAATGTGAAAGATTTCGCAGACGATTTAGTTCTTGGTACGTGTTTTTTTACGTTTGTTCACTTCGAATTACTTTTAACCGTATAAGTTGTATATATTTTTGTAATCACCTTTTAAAACCCTTTATTTTGATACCCCACACGATAGGTTTTGGGAAAAAAACATTTTTTTGAAGACATAATCTTGCGCGAAAAATCGGCCATTTTATATACCCAGTGTCACTCTCACAATTTAGACGAATCTAACGGCACCTCTCAAGCGGAAATCGATCAAGCCGTTTAGGCTACAGAGCGTGCCAAAGAAATATACATACATACCTACATACATACACTCGAAAAACATAACCCTCCTTCTGACGCAGTCGGGTAAAAATATGTAGATATCCAACTCCTTTTCCCAATTTAAGTAAAAAACGCGAGTGAATCCAGTTTTACATTTCTATGGTTACCAGCCACCACCTGATGCTTATAGGGATTGACACTATTCTCACTACAAGCTCACTTTACCCATGTTATCACGGTATAGTTTTTACAGATTTTTTTTGTCGCTGAAAACCAGCGCTGGGGCTCTGTCTGTATAGGGTCTTAGCATTATGCTGAGCGACGGCCGTTTTGCGTAGATGTGACGAGGTATTCCACTAGATGTGACGCATGTTTTCTCCTAAAATGTTATTTTGTTTTTTTTTGTTTGTGTTGTAATAGGTCGGCTGTGCAGTGTACTTCTAGGCAAGTTGACGATGTGTTATTATTAAATTTCCAATAGCAATGTTGCACAGGAAAAGAAAACAATATGTACTCGTACGTAGATTGAAACTACATAATATAACCATTTCCCCGAACGACTATCCGGAAATAAATAATAATGGCGCCGACCAGTCTCGACGCTCATCTGTCTCATGGCGAAGTACACAAAGTTTTGTTTAAATACTTTTAAAAGCATGACTTTGCGATCGTTTCGTCTACGATATTTATTTATACTAAAAGCGGGATAGTGTTGTTGTATTAAAAGTTTTAGTATCGCTCTATTTGATCGGGCGAAGAAAACTTCATGAAATGGATGTTTTGTTTCGATAAACAAGTTTGTGAATGATATGAGGAATGGTTTAATGGTTGGGCACGCCATAATTGCGACGATAAGACCCCCTGTTTGAGGAGTGGCTGGAGAGGCGCTTTGGCGTCCTCACCTTCCGCCTAACGCAGGTCCTCACCGGACACGGCTACTTCGGGAGGTTCCTGTCCCGGATAAGGCGGGAGGAAACGCCCGGGTGTCACCATTGTGTGGATCATACGGTGGAGATCTGCCCAGCTTAGGCAGAGTACCGCCGCGTCCTCACCGCGGTGATCGACGGCGGCGATCTCTCGCGTCCGGCCCTAGTCCAAGCCATGGTACGGAGCGAGAGTGCATGGGAGTCCGTCGCCTCATTCTGCGAAGCAGTGATGCTTGCGAAGGAGGAGCGCGTGAGGGAGAGGCAATATTTGCGCCCTCACACCCCTAGCCGCCGCAGGAGACGCCCTGGGCATCGGGAATCGATAGCCGATTCCCGGCCACCGTAGGCGCAGGCTTGCGGACGGCGAGCAATGGGCAGCTCGCCGTCCAGTAAGGACCAGGCCCGGGTCGACGGCGCGTCGTGTTCCACGCGCGCCTCAAAGAGATGTCAGCACTAACTGACGGGTTCCACCAGGGCCGATGATTGCCAGGGTCGCGGGTTGTTCGAAAGAGATACCGTGGCCCCTGGCACAGGCAACTGAAGGAACACGGGTGCGTTTCAGTGGGTGCGTTTACAAACATTTAAACTCACATACACAATCAGCCAGACCCGGAACAACTACTTGTAGGTCATACAAATATTTGTTCCGTGCGGGAATCGAACCCGCGACACGCAGCGCAGCAGTCAATCGCTTAACCACTGCGCCAACCGTGCCGGCAAACTATTCGTAAAGTATTGCAAATGTATTTACCTAATTAGATGCGTTTGTCTGTGTGGTGCCGGACTTAAATAATTGCACCACCCCTGACTTCCCGTGGGTGTCGTAAAAGGCGACTAAGGGTCTTACCGGAGAATGGGCAGCAGCGTTCTTTATTTATTCCACCATCATACCATACTGCGATCGCCAACCCGCCTGCCAAGCATGGCGATTATGGCAAACCCCCCACAAAATTGGGGGAGTCCTATGTCCAGCAGTGGACGTCTATCGGCTGAAACGACGACGAGATGCGTTTACAATATGCAAAAGTCTTTTCTAAATCGGGTGGCAGAATATATCATAGGACAACGTATGAAAAATTAAGCTTGGAATGGTCTCAAGTAGTCCCCAACCCGCACTCAGGGGCTAAGGAAGGAACACGGGTGGGTTTTAGTCAGTAAGAGTCTGACACTCCTTTCTGCTCCGCCCAGAGCTGGAGGGGTCATATGATGAATATTCACCCAAAAGAAAAAAAAAATCAGCGTGGCGATTAATGCACATAAGTAGTAATATGTACAGACACACATCAAGCTACCGGAAACTGTCAAATTTTCCCAATCAACTTTGAACCTTATATTTTAGCGATAAAGTTAAAAATTTATTAATGTTTGACAGATTGTAGTAGCTTGATGTGCTGGCGTCTGTCAAGTCGAGACCTATGCTCCTCAGTGGAACAGTTAGCCCAGGGTCGCACGGGCGCGTTTTCCCGCGGCGATTATTTTTCGCGCACTGGGTTTTCGAAGCGCGGTCACTGTCGGACTGCACAGAAAAGAAAGAGAAGCGCGATGACATAACGCTGGTAATTTATTGCAAAATAATGAAGCAATTATTTAATTTTAAAAAATCTATTGTTTGGACTAAAAAATTAAAACACTAGTGTTTTAGTATATTGCTTGTAGAATAATCTGATAAAAAATCAGAATGATTGTATGTATATTAGTATGGTTTTTATTGTAAAAATAAAGTTTTTAGAGGTATATTCATGGTTTTTTTTATCGCATCAAGTTTGTTGTAATATGTTTTCAACACAAGATCTACCTAGCATATATCCTGAAAAATATCACATATTTTTCTGATTTTGTTTACTGTAGACGATCATATTCTTTTATGGTTTCTAAAACTTACGTTTTTTTTTTGCGTTTAGGACCTGTAAGCTCCTTAACGCTGTGAGTTAAAAATCGAACAATGTGTTTTTTTGACGCGCTGGGGTGCGCTCTGTTGGATTCTCAATGCTCAGGACCACACTGAGAGCTGAAAATCTAGTGAGCGATAAAATCCCGTCGCGATCGAAGTGGACCAACTGCGAATTGGGCTAACTGCGAATTAGCACAACTGCGAATTGGACCAACTGCGGATTGGACTAAATGCGAATTGGACCAACTGCGAATTGGACCAACTGCGAATTGGACTAAATGCCAATTAGACCAACTCCGAATTGCACCACGCAGCGAAACACGACGCCGACAATGTTACGTGTACAGTTCATAGTTTTAAGGTTTTTTAATATGTAGGTACTTATTAGTTTATTATTTTATAAGATTATTTTATGTATTTTATCTATGGGCCTTAGTTGCCTGATAATAAAATAATAATTATTATTATTATTGGACTAAATGCGAATTGGAACAACTGTGAATTGGACTAACTGCGAATTGGACATCTTTTTGAACATTGGACCAATCGCGAATTGTACCAATCGCGCCTAAAGGCCGTGAGAGCGTGAGCTTATAATCCCGTACGAAACTCCTTACTTAACTTAGTAACAAGAACACCCACAGTCAAACTAAACAAGAATAGTTATGAAACTACGTAATAAAACAAAAGAAGAGCGTTGTCAGCCCTGCGACAAGTGTCGGTTCTGAATATGTCCAAATAAAGTGTCAGGGATAAGTGTACCGAATGAAATAGACTGGAAGTAAGCTGTCACATAGCCCTGCCCTTGGATTATTCCCCGAAAGTTTACGTAAACAAATAAATTGAACGTTTCTGGAAATATAAAATTACTAGCTGCGCACCGCGGTTTCGCCCGCGTAAATGTCGATCCCGTGGGAATATCGGGATAGAAAGTAGCCTATATGTTAATCCAGGGTGTCAGCTACCTCCATACAAAATTTAATCAATATTGGTCCAGCTGTTTGAGCGTGAAGAAGTAACAAACATATAAACACGCACACACTCAAAAACTTTCGCCTTTATAATATTAGTGTGATAAACTTTCGATTTTTAGGGTTTCGTACCCAAAGGGTAAAAACGGAACCCTTTTACTAAGACTTCGCTGTCTGTCCGTCTGGCCGTCTGTCCGTCTGGCCGTCTGTCCGTCTGTCCGTCTGTCTGTAACCAGGCTGTATCTCAAGAACCGCGATAGCTAGACTGTTGAAATTTTCACAAAGTGTGTATTTCTGTTGCCGCTATAACAACAAATACTAAAAACAAAATAAAATAAATATTTAAGGGGGGCTCCCATACAACAAACGCGATTTTTTGCCCTTTTTTGCTCAATATCAAAAATGGCATCAGGTAGGCACTTGAAATATTCACAAAATACTCAGTTGTATTTTAACTTTAATAATAAATAATAAAATTAAAATAAAATAAATATTTAAGGGGGGCTCCCATACAACAAACATGTTTTTTTTCGGCGTTTTTGCCTTCGGACTTGCACACGAAGGGTTCCGTACCACATACGGAACCCTTCGTGTGCAAGTCCGACTCGCACTTGGCCAGTTTTTTGTTCTTTCTTTATCACAATGTTATTGGTAGAGGGAGAGAGTCTTATGGCTAAGTACTTTTGAGTGAGCCAGGCATTACTTATAGTCTAAAATAATGAATATTCAGTGTTAAAATAAATCATAACGCTACGTGCAAAAGCTGACGTAGTACAGTCACGAGCACAAGTATGTATACAATTGGCTTTATTCAAAGGCGATTTTCTTCTTTAATTTTGAATGAAATTTTATGTTATTACGAATATAGTATTTTCGAATCAATAGGTTTATGTAAAGTCTCGTATTTCAAGGTAGCCTACGTTATTTCACGAAAAAATCGCAATTGAAAGTTGTCAAGTGTTGACATTTAGTGATCGTGAATGTACCTATAAACAAAATTAACTTATATTCTGCATATTTTGCTAAGTGTAGGTAGGTATAGAGGTCCTGAGGGGTCCTCTATAGTACCTCCGAGAGGAACACAAGTAAAAACACGTTAGACTTAGAATTATTATATTGTTAAGAGAACTTTACAGCTTCAAGGTAATTAAGTATATCAATGACTCTCTAGAAAAAAAAACACAATATTAAAATATTTGACACGCGCTTGAATCTTCGAATGGAATATTATATCCAGCCAGACCTTTCTGCTAAAGGCCGGAACACATAAGACACTACAGTACTGTATGAAACACGACTACAGTCGTAAATCGTACACTGCGAAAAAAAAAAGCAACTAAGCTGTTAGCAAAGGCACAGGCAACGCATATGGCAACCTTATACGGAATGAAATGCCGGTTAGGCTATCAGACTAAAAGCGTGTCCCAGCTCTATTTAACGGCCGAGCGGCCACTTTGTAACAGTGTGGCCGTAAATCCTAAGTTATGAGCGTTTTGGCCGTAAGTGAACTTTACGTCCGATACAGAGAATGAGCATTGATCTTCACGCTTGCTTATATAATCAGCCTATAATGTTCTCACTTCTGGGACACATGCCTCCTCTCGGTGAGAGGGAGTGGGCCGTAAGCCACCACGAGGTCCCAGTACGGGTTGGCAGATGTCACATGTCTTCAAATTTTGGTTCTAGGACATGCCGGTTGCCTCACGATGTTTTCCTTCACCGTTTTGAGAGCAGTGGTGATGAAATAATTTACACAAAGTAAAGCGCCTGTCTGGGTTCGATCCTACGACCTACAACTCGTAAGTCGCGGCCGTTACCACTTGGCCACCACTGCTCACGCTTGCTTACCGAGGGCGACTCCAGACTATGGTCGGTTTCATTGCTATGTTTTCGTTCACCCGATCATCAGTCGGCTCGAAGTACCATACAAATGTAATAGCCGTTTTGACGCATTTTTCTCCTAACCTTTTTTTTTTGTGTTCGTGTTTGTGATTTTTTGCGTTATGTTTAGCGCAAATAAACGTAATTTCATAAAACTTCGTTGTCTAGTACCAATTTCCGTGACATTCAGTTCCGTTGAATTTTTGTAGATTACGGGAGTCAAATTAAAAGAATTTATTTATTTATATTTATTTATATATACTTTATTGTACACCACAAAAATACATAACATGAAAAAGATCAAACACTACAAAATATACAATGGGCGGCCTTATCGCTTTCTGCGATCTCTTCCAGGCAACCTTGGAATGGACAGTGATTTTCCAGGACATAAAATGGGGCTGTCGTTGGTGCAAATATTATGTATACAATACACTAAAATAGATACACAGATATATACATATCCAAAATTATAGATACATAAATACATACATACTAAATTGTATAAGCAACGAAAATAAAAGAAGACAGTAGTCCATTGCAGTTAGGACAACATGATCACAACGACAAGTAGTGTTCCTTCACGAGTCTTTTGAACACATGTACCGACTGCGCGCGTTTAATTTCAACTGGCAATGCATTCCACAAACGAGCAGCCTGGACGGTAAAGGATTTATCAAAGAAAGTTGTGGAATGCATAGGCATTTTGAGCTTCAAGTTATCTGATGACCTTAAAAATTTCGTGTGGGAGTCACAAAGAAACTGGAAACGTTTCTTGAGATAGAGAGGGGTAGAAGGGGAAAAGAGCACATTGTACAAAAGGGAAAGAATATGAGCATTCCGACGAAGGCGAATTGGTAACCACTTGAGCTTTACACGAAATTCGGAAACGTGGTCATATTTGCGCAGACCGAATATGAACCTTATACAAAAATTTTGAAGCCGCTCAAGTTTATCAAGTTGGTCTTGGGTAAGATCAAGATAGCTGGCATCAGCATAGTCAAGGATGGGTAGAAGAAGCGATTGTGCAAGCGCAATCTTAGTGGCAGTCGGTAGGAAATTACGCAATCTCTTCAAAGACGCAGCGGATGCAAATAGCTTGCGGCTAACTTCCTGTAGCTGGGCAGTCCAAGAGAAGGCTTTATCAATAAATATCCCCAAGTTTTTAACTTTGTCACTAAAGGGAACTACTGAGTTGTCAAAAGAAACTTGGGGAAGGGTCGTCCAGTCGATTCTGGAGACCGTTCTAGAACTGCCCACCACTACAACCTGCGTTTTCTTAGGGTTGACCAAAAGTCCAAATCTTTTGCTCCAGTCGCATATACAGGCCAGATCACGATTAATCGTTAAGACAGCCTGGGACAGATTTCCAAGAGGAGCTTGCGAGTAAATTTGTAAATCATCTGCATAAAGATGGTAGGAAGAAATTAGTTCGTCGGAGATTGAGTTAATAAAAACTGCGAAAAGTAAAGGGGATAGAACGCCACCCTGAGGTACACCGGCAGAAGTATTACTCCAGGAAGACAAGGTCTCTTCGATGCAAATACGTTGCCGGCGACCGAACAGGTAACTACGAAACCAGTCAATTACCGATGGAGATATGTTAAGAGAACAAAGAATGCCAAGCAAAACATCAAAATCAACAGTATTAAAAGCATTGCTGAAATCTAGCAAGGCTAAAACCGTTAGATTACCGTTTTCCATGGCTGACCTTATATCATCCGTAATGTTCAGAAGGGCTGTGGTGGTGCTATGACCAGGACGGAAGCCAGACTGGAAGGGGTTGAGGAGATTATTTTTAGAGAGGAAAGTGCTTAATTGATTGTGGATTAACCGTTCAAGGACTTTGGATAGGAATGGTAAAACGGATATTGGACGGTATTCAGAAAAGGTTGTGGGATTAGACTTTTTAGGTAAAGGAATTATTTGAGCATCTTTCCACAAACATGGAAATACACCACTAGATGCCGAAAAATTGAGGATATGACAAATGACGGGTAGGATAACATCCAGCACAGGGACCAATATATTACGGCTGATACAGTCACTTCCTACTGCATTGGAAGTAATCGATAGTATGCTCTTCTTAACATCACACGCGGTGAACTGACCAAAAACAAATGGAGAATAACTGGGAGTCGGAAGAGAAGAAAGATAATTCAGTGTATTCGATTTGAATGTCCCATCAAAATTGGACGAAGCAGTAAAATGATTATTCATTGCATCAATGTCTAAATCTTTTGGGATTGTCTCTTGTCGGGTTTTGCCGACCCCCAATGATCTAAGAAATTTCCAAACTTTGGATGCGTCCCCATTTTGGACAGATGTATGAATGTGGTGGCGATTAGCATTCCTACACACCTTGTTGCAGTGATTACGGATTGAGAGGTATCTTTCCCTGTTAGCGTCATTAGCCTTGCGCTTAAATTTAGACTTCGCCGTAACTTTTTTGAGCATTAGCGTTTTAATCTCATTCGTGAGCCACGGCGCTGGCAAATGTCTGACCTTAACTGCTCGAACAGCTGCATGTTGATCGTAGAGCTCGATAAGCTTCGCCGTAAAAATATTAACTTGCTCATCGACTGATGCAGATGCAAACAGAGCAGACCAATCTATATTGCTGGCATCTTTGCAAAGATTATCAATGTTCATGTCACTAAAATTGCGTTGCATGAGAATCTTAGCTTTAGCCTTAGGTGGGCGAATTTTGTAAGAGAGAAAAATCAGGTCATGATACGAAAAGGCATCGGCTGAACATTGACCATGTTTAGCGACATGATCAAGGGAAGAGACAAAAATCAAGTCAAGAAGTGAAGGAGTAGAGTTAGGAAAATGGTGAGTGGCACTCAGTGGAAGAATTGAAAGATTATTAGAAGCCAAAATATTAGTCAAAGAAGAAGAGCGATGGTCTTTTTTCAAAAGACAAGTATTAAAGTCACCCATGATTATGCTATGACTGTAAGAAGGGACCAGCATTTCTAAGAGATTTTCGAAGGAAGAAAAGAAACTAACGCGTAAAGAAGGACAATAATAGACGCCAAGGAGTAATTTTGAATGGTGTAGTTTGACTTCAAGGAAGAGATGTTCGCCAGCATTAGATGGCGGTGGCTGCGCTGACTCATTGATAACAGAGTAAGGAATTTGCGTGCGGAGATATATGGCAACACCACCACCAGCACCGACCGAGCGATCGTTTCTTATAAGCTGGAAACCGGGAAGAGAGTAACTTGTTGACGGGAGACAAGGTTTAAGCCATGACTCGGAAATAAGTATAGCATGTACGTTCTTACAGTCGAAGCTTGCCAGCATATCGTGGAAATGAGCCGGAATGCTCTGAGCATTAATATGTATAACGTTAAAATTCTTAGGAACATCAGAAAACTGCGCTGAGAGACTGTCAGCAAGAGAAGGAACACTCACGAAACTGTCGTCGTTGCTTGTTATAGAGAAAAAACTACAATCATCACTGCTTACATCGATAGACATAAATATTTACCTAATATAATAAAAATAATATAATTTATATAGCACAAAAACCTATAAAAAATAAAATAATAATAAAAAAGTAACCTGTTTGGGTAACAATAGTCCTGCCGGTTGCGTTATTAAATGTAAAAAAAAATTAAAAACTTACTTACACAGTCCGGGTAACAAAAGAGAAAAAAAAAACAATGTAAAACATATCAGGACAGGAGAAAACACGAGAAAAAAAATAAAAAAAATAATAATACTAATAACTTCTACCAGTCACAGTCAGCCATTGCACATTTAGAAAAAACGGAACGCACCGAATGCAAGTGACATAATTATTGGGTATTGACTATATTACTTTACTCTATGGTATTGACTGACACTGACAGTGACAATATTGTGTGTGACATTCAAGCAAATTGATAATATAGTTTGTAGCACAATAAAAATAATCTGACGGTATAACCAAAACAATAAAAACATGATATTATCTATTGTATATTGAATGTTAACCCTTATATGAAATGCTGAAATACAATAAACTAAAAATCTACCTGGGGGCTTAATAGGCCACTTTGGCAGAATCATAAAAGGATAACATTATGAATCATAGTGGACAGTTAACTGTTAAGTTAATCGTATCAAATCCCACTGGTGAGGGATGTTTCAGTTATTTTTTTTGTCCGTGCTAAAATACCAATCCATCCAATCCAAATCCAATCCCAATCTCTTAGATTATACCTACGTAGTGCAGCGAAAAAAAAAGAAAAACACGGACTGTCTTCGCCATATTATGATTCATAATGTATTATATTCATCGTTTTAATAGGTTTATGCGTATCTTTATATTTAAAATATTTATTACTCAATTTTCATGATTGCACCTACCACTGTGCATCACCCAAAGGTTGACTGGTAGAAAATGCGTATGGCATTAAGTCCGCCTCTGTACATTTATGTGCTTGACTTTAAATAAATAAATAAATAAATAATAATGTTATCCTTTTATGATTCTGCCAAAGTGGCCTTTTTAGGCCCCCTGGAGAGCTTGTTTGTTTCTTTGAACGCGATAATCTCTGGAAGTCTTTTAGCATTTGTTAGGCTAATTCTTGAGAAAAGCTAAACGCCATTTTACATAACGCTAGAACCCTTATCAGCCGAGCAAAAAGAAAAAATAGGCCCCAATTCAATTTATTATTTACTAGCTCTGCGCCCCGCGGTTTCACCCGCGTAAATATCGATCCCGTGGGAATATCGGGATAAAAATAAAAAGTAGCCTATATGTTAATCCAGGGTGTCAGCTACGTCCACATTTTTTTTATCAAAATTTGTCCCGCTTTTTGAGCGTGAAGAAGTAACAAACATATAAACACACTGTTACAAATTAAAATTTGTAGCCTCCTACGACAATCTAGGTTTAGTTTTTAAATAAATAGAAACAACAAACTATCTCAAACACTTTATAATTAAAAGTTTAAAGTAATTATAGAACTAATTTAGGTTATTAAATATATACTAGATAATTTACTAAAGTTAACACTATTAATGCCAGCCAGCTAAAATTTCAGCAGAAAGAGCTATGGGCGTGGGGAGTTGGAGATAAACCCAGTAACTTTTTAAACGGAACAGCTGTTTAAAAAGTTATTTGAAATTATATACATATTATAAATCACAAATTTAAGAGAATAGATAAGTAACCTTCCAGTTATTTAGAATATGATTACTTAATAAATGGGCGCCAGGGTCTATAAGAGTCCCGGATCCTGGAGCCGACGAAGGTGTCCAATATACTTCCTGATGAACGTAGAATGTCGAACCCAAGATCCTCAATTTAAATTATGTTGAAGACCGGTTTCAGAAGCTAGTAATTAAAGAAAGAAAGAAAGAAAATACGTTATTTTGCGGCAAACATGACCCATAAAAATAAAAACACAAACAAAAAATAAAACAAAATAACAATTTGGGAGAAGGTATGCGTCACATCTACGCAAAACTAATTCATAATTTTGTATCGATTTTGACGATGTGTAAAACTTATTTGCTGACCGCACCACTTCCTATAATGTTTAATTAAGACAATGAACGTACACCAGCATTGGATTTGCAAGAGCTAGTAGCGAATAGTTGCCTGCACTGTTCGAGGAACCTGGGGGCCTAAAAAGGCCACTTTGGCAGAATCATAAAAGGATAACATTATGAATCATAATATTATTATGGCGAAGCCAGTCCGTGTTTTTTTTTTTCGCTGCACCACGTAGGTATAATCAAAGAGATTGGGATTGGATTCAAATATTAATTTCGGATTACGCCAAGAGTAATAGTTTAGTCTGATTTTTGGCGATTAGTATGAAGAAAAGTCCGACCGAATTTCTTAAACTGTATGATGTAGGTAACTTCCTAAGTAGTTAAAATATTTTGATAACATTATTCCGCTTCTGTTAATCCATTCTAGGTGATATTAATGTTACGTCAGCCCGTTTCCATCGCAGTGTATGAGTTTATGAAGGTCTTAATGATAATACTACAAAGTATTTACTTGAACGGGTTGCCTAAGCGAGACGTTATCACAATGTAAGCTTGCGATACTTACTTGGGTAGACAGCGACGAGATAAACTTTATCAAATGATCGTAGCGGTACGATGAACAATAAGTAGTTACAAAAGTCTCGTTGACCGAATTTGAGAAACCGATTTATAATGTTTCTCGTAGTCTAGTAAAATCAGCTTGAAATATTCCCACTGCTCGAACACAGGCATCCACAGGACTCCTAAGGAGTGGGCCGTAATCCACCACGCGGGCCCAGTGCCGGTTGCTAGATGTCACATGTTATCGAATTTTTGGTTCTAGGACATGCCGCCTTCCTCACGATGTTTTCCTTCACCGTTGTGGTCTATTTCCCTCAAAATATGAATGTTTCAACGACATAGTAACATAAAATTTTAAAACCATCTACCTACAATACAAATTCATTTTTTCTTACTGTCAATTCAATTATTAATTATCATTACAGTTCTTCACCAATAAGTGAAGAACTGTAAACCTCAGATGACAGCTTAAGAGTAAGACCCCTCTCTCGGAGAGTCCTCTTGTATGATACTATTATTATCTACTAATACGGATACGGATTACTTACGGATAGCTACGAGCGACAATAATAAACTACTATTGCGTTGAAAGCGGGCCTTTTAACATCCGGGCTACCTAATAAAAAAAAAATAAAAAACCCGACTGCGGTAAAAAATTTTAGTTAAAAATACTGAAAAGCTAAAACACAAGCCCATTTTAAATTAAATAAAAGTCGGAAGCAGGCGGGACCCATTTGAATTTGAAAATATAATAAAAATGGTACGGGTCTTTTATTTACAGCTTTTTAGTTTACAAAATATGTGAAACATTTCGCAGACGATTTAGTTCTTGGTACGTGTTTTTTACGATTTGTCTCTTCGAATTACTTTTAACCATATATGTTGTATATATTTTTGTAATCACCTTTTAAAATCCTTTATTTTGATTGGGGGTTTCAAAATAAAGGGTTTTAAAAGGTTATTACAAAAATCGACAGGTTTTGATAAAAAAAAAAAAAATTGAAGACAATAATGGCGCCAAAAAACGGCCATTTTTTTTTTCAATTTTGATGTACCCAGTGTCACTCTCACAATTAAGACGAATCTAACGGCACCTCTCAAGCTGAAATCGATCAAGCCGTTTAGGCTATAGAGCGTGCCAAAGAAATATACATGCATACATACACTCGAAAAACATAACCTTCCTTCAGGCGCAGTCGGGTAAAAAGATAAATCACTTACATTCCCGGTGGTCCATGTATGGTGGTGCTCCTCCTCCTCGCCGACGCCCGAGGGTAGCTCCACCATCGTCTCCAACCAGTTGTGACCTGCAAACAAACAAATAGCAACCTTTAATAATAAATTCGTGGATATCGCAAAAATAGCAGCAGAACATAGAGCAGAACCGCCATCGCCAGAGACAAGAGAACAGCTGGACAGAGACTTTTACTGCCGATACTTTTTACTGCTGATAGTGGCCCAATAATTTTTTTTTTCCGGTGGGAAATCATCAAATAACCCCTCCCGCTCTGGGTGGAGCGGAAGGGAGTGTCAGACTCTTACTGACCCATGTTCCTTCCTTAGCCCTTTTTGTTCCGGGCCAGCGGTAACCCTTTCGGACAATCCCGCTGTCCCGGCAGGCTTCGGCCCTGAGGGGCCCCTTCCTCAATGCTGACATCTCTTTATGATAGCGGCCCTTCTACGCCATCGTAATGAAGACAATTTTCTATGTATGTGTGTTTATTTATATGTATGTAAGTATATTCTCATATCAATTGTTTTATTTTATTAAGATTGACAGATCATTTTTATTCGTGGAATGAAATTGACGTCTGACAGATATTGGAAGGAAGAACTGTCAAAAATTCAAAATTATTCCTCGGATAAAATTATCTGGCGTTGGAAATATCAGCTCTAAGTATTTATAAGTAGGTATTTTTCATTTTATGTATTTTATTTTCTCTTTTACACACGCTGTCTACGTCACTTTATCTACTTCCCTATCGCATGTTTGCTGGAAGAGATTTTTATAGAAATAAGCATCACCTTTGTAGCTATTTTTTTTCTGTTCTTTTTTTTCTTGTCTGTTTTTGCATGGTAAAATGGTTAAATAAATAAGAATAAAGTAAAGTACGATTGGACACAGTTCGCGAAACACAAAATTAACCAAATAAAAAATTATGTTTCTAACAACAATAGTGTTGTGCCTCAAGGCTGCGCCAAAGAGGTTCACGACAGATGCTGTCTGACACTGGTTTTCATAATATATTTATAAATAGTATATTTTTTGTTAACAATGTTAATAGTGTTAGTAATAGTGTAATTGTTAATGGTAGTGTTATTTTACTTTTATTTATTCAAGAATGACAGCCGGGTCCAACGGCTTAACGTGCTTTCCGAGACACGGAGGGGTCACGGTATGTAAAGATGGTCACCAATCGACAGACCAACCGCGGCAAGCGTAGCTTAACCTGATCTATCGACCTGTGCAGCTGTTATTATTCATCCACAGGCCCCTATGGGACAACTAATATATTTTTTTTATAATCGAGGAAAAATTGCTATCCCCACGCAGGATAGATAATTTTTCTAGAATCATAATTATGCTGTATTCATGGTTACATGGCAGTGTGCGCACTGGTTAAAATTGTATCCTGTATAAGCGCAAGCCACGTGATTCGTACTGACCTTCTTCAATCGTTAAGAATTCATTGAAATATCGGAAGGAAATCCATTTCTCAAAGTTATTAATATGCGGTTCCAGACACTCTCTTCTGATTTATTGCGGTAACTAAGTGTAACGCCAAGACTTGCTAGCTTAAGTACAGTCAGGGAAGTTATGAGGAAATGCAGTAGGAGAGACTTTTTGAAAAAGTCTAACTAAAATGTCGAAATTGGGGTATTCCTCGTTGAAACGCACCAAAAGTAGTCCACGAAAAAAAACATATTCATTTTAAAAAATATAATTTTATTCCTCGAAATGCATCAACGATGAAACATAGAAGAGAGCATGAAGGATTCGTAAAAAATTATATCGATAAACGTTTCATTTGGTGCGTTTCAAAGTTGGTGCGTTTCGAGAAATACCCCATAATTCGAAATTTTGCTCTCGCCTATTTTCTCCTCCAATATTGGACCAATTTAAAAGATGTTTCATAAACAGAATAATTAGGATTTATACTGTGTCCCTAAGTTTTCCTTTTTGATGATACATTATTTTTATAAGCATTAGAAACCTCAAAAAATGCTCAAAATTGCCGCTGTCAACAGAGGCCTAGTGTACAAATTTGACAACTATTGATGAAAAAAGAAAAACATAGGGACACAGTACATAATATCCTTCTTATTCTAAAAAATGTTTAAATATTTTTTAAATTGATCCAATATTGGAAGAGAAAATAGGCGAGAGCCAAACCTCGAATTATGACATTTTACTCAAGCCCGGAATACACATGCCTGTAACTTGCACAAAAGTCTGCACGTAGCTTGCATGCCGTGTGCCATAACAACTTCTGATTGGTGAATACCATAATGACATGCAAACTACTTGCATACTTTTGTGCCAGCTACTGGCATGTGTGGGTATCCTTAGCATTAGGCTTTTTAGGGTTCCGTTGCCAAATGGCAAAAAACGGAACCCTTATAGATTCGTCATGTCTGTCTGTCTGTCTGTCTGTCTGTCCGTCCGTATGTCACAGCCACTTTTCTCCGAAAGTATAAGGACTATACTGTTGAAACTTGGTAAGTAGATGTATTCTGTGAACCGCATTAAGATTTTCACACAAAAATAGAAAAAAAACAATACATTTTGGGGTTCCCCATACTTAGAACTGAAACTAAAAAATTTTTTTTTCGTCAAACCCATACGTGTGAGGTATCTATGGATTGGTCTTCAAAAATGATATTGAGGTTTCTTATATCATTTTTTTCTAAACTGAATAGTTTGCGCGAGAGACACTACCAAAGTGGTAAAATGTGTGTCCCCCCCCCCGTAACTTCTAAAATAAGAGAATGATAAAACTAAAAAAAATATATGATGTACAATACTATGTAAACTTCCACCGAAAATTGGTTTGAACGAGATCTAGTAAGTAGTTTTTTTTTAATACGTCATAAATCCTAAACCGCAATTTACCTTTTATTCAACCAACTAAAAAAATAAAAAAACATTTAATTTCATAAACATAAACCTTATGCATGAACCTGGATGTTACGGAACCCTCGGTGAGCGAGTCCGACTCGCTCTTGCCCGGTTTTTTTTAAATGTCTCTTCGACCGCAGTAGTGTAGAATTGGGGGTTCTGCATCACTTGCTCGCTGCGCTCGTCAAGTGATGCAGAACCCCCAATTCTATTTTGATAATGCCGATTAATACAATATGTATATTAATCTGATTGCATCGACTCAGGACGGTTATGTCTAATGCTAACCTAAAACGCTATACCTACTACACAAGTTCACTTTTGAGCTTAACGTAAGCACACTGACTAAACCACTGAACATGTTGCTGCCAAGGCTCATCATCATCTTCCCAATCTTTTAAGCCTCCACCGCAATAAAAACACATGGTCCTGTCCCCATAACCAGTATAAAAGAAACCGGCATCAGCTAAAACCTCCGGCTTCTGACGCATATGTAGAGGCCAGTCTATGAAACTGAGCAATCGGTTTGTTTTTGAGCTGAAGTGTGGGTACTGAGGCTTGTGGTCTTTTTTATATTCACTCATCAATGAGACTATTGTTCTGCTCACCTGTGATGAGCCAATACCACACTCATCCCGTCCCTCAGGATCATAATCATCTCTTCCTTCATTTATTTTAAATTTTTCACAATCATTCTTGTCGCTTACTCGAACAAATGTATGCGTAACCTCACCATCACTCTTGAATTCAAGGTATTGTGTGTTTTTAATATCAGATTTCACCGAATCTTCCGTACGGATTGCATCATTGTCCTGATGTTTTGATGAATCTAAGTTCGATATTTTCTGAGCAGCCCGCATACTTTTAGTAAATATTATTTCACCACTAACATTCTTGAAAATAATTTCACGAATGCCTTCCACATCAGATTTCTCTGAATTGAGCATTGTTAATAATAATGTAAATTAATAGTGTAAAGAGATAACAGTAAAATAGAACCTTCACCCAGCAATGGCGTGATCCGAATGCAAATAAATATGAGTGTAATAAGTGTTCGATGTGAAATTATAATGAAGTCACATTGGTGTTGCTGACAACTTATAAGCATGTAATCGTGGACGAGCTGAGGGATGGGAAGCTAAATTGAATAAATAAAATGTAAAATGTTTATTCCAAAAATTTATTATCAAAGCACCATTTATTTAAACATAAAACATTTTTTAAAGCACATATTGAGTCATGATAAATACAACTATACAGTTCATGAGAATGGTTATATTTTTTATACAAACTTAATAAACTTGGACAACCTTTGTCTTCCAAATTATTTATATTATTATTATTCGAAATATTTTTTAACCACAACACTTTTTCTAAACCTTTGGTGTAAACACTTTTATCTCTTAAAATATCTACAATCAAATTTTCATGATTTGAGTAAGACACAAATCCTTCATTCCAATAAATCTTTCTATTACGTTCAATCCAATCTACTTGCCTCCTTTCTTGTTTTGTCAATTCGTGATATGGAAAAGGTGGTTTAATCAAAAGCACCTGTATTTTATTATTGCATAATATTGCCATTTCTTTTACTATGAATTCATTTGCTTCTGTTTTAAATCCTTGAACATCTACAATGGCAGTCATGATAATCTGCGCACTATGTTACTCAAAGGTTTATATTCCACAAGTCGATCGTTAATAATTAAACAATATCCAGTTGTGTTATCTGGTATTGGTGCTGAACATTCAATCTCCAACCGCACATCTACGGGGCCTGTTTTCAAACTATCGTTTTGCCTTGAACAGTCTATGATAAAGAGAGGAGCCTTCTCCTTGAAACTGATTAAGTCAAGCAAGGGGTCTGCAGGACAGTTATAATAAGACTGACGAAATTTCACATACATCTCGTATAATATATTATATTTGCCCTCGGTAAACTGTAAGCCTAAAGGCTCGTACGGATAATACTGTGAATTCAAAAATAGTGTTATATTTGTTACTTCACAATGATCGAACAACGAACTGTCTTTGGTTTTATTATTTTTTCTATTAGTTTGTAAGCAAAAAATTACATATCGTGGTTTCTCTAATTGAGACGCAGTCTTAACAGACCAAGAATGCTTAGTAGTTTTAGGAAGTAATGGATACTCGTATAAATCCCAATTTCTAAACGCCATCTGAATAGGTTTATCTCTTTCTAAATGTTTTAGAAGTGTCAGTCGTTCCCGGTCTGACACTTTTATGTGCGGTACACGCCATTGTATTCTTTGTACATCTATTTGAAAATTAACAACATCATCAGTTAATATGATACTGTTTAAGTTAGAGTTACTTCTATTTAGTATAAGTTCATGTTTACAATTAATAACAATTTTATTGTAATCCTCTGCAAACCCTAAAATCTTATTTAGAGGTATGATAGCACTAAAATTACCATCATTTTTAAACCCACCCATATTCCAACCCCATAAGGCAGCAACTTTATTTTCCCCTTCATTCATTGACACATATGATTTTATTGTTGATGTTATTCCAGAATTTTTTATACGATCTATTTCAATACCATTTATTTCGTACCTGATGTCTTGAAACAAAGACATAACAGGGTTATTAGTGAACGTAACAGTTTTCTTGATTGGATTCCCATCTTTACCGAACAGCTTTGCTTGACCTTCGATGTAAATTGAACTGGCTGATGGTAGGACGTATATGTCTTGCTGATGTATGGGGATTCTGATTTCATCGTTTTCTCTAAAGCTATTATTGTAGGGATTATATGAATGGATTTCGTAACTTTCGATCGAACTATCGAAGTGTGGTAATTCAGTAATCTGTAGTATATTCATACTTTAAAACCTAGAGCTCTAAGAAAACCTTTATTTGCTTCAGTCAATTTCTTAACTTTTTTCCCTTTATTTGCTTCAGTCAATTTCTTAAATTTTTTCCCTTTATTTGCTTCAGTTAATTTCTTAACTTTTTTCTTACGTGTATGCACCTTAGTGATCGTTGAAGGAATAAGATGTTTTATTTTCACAGGAGTGTTTTTATAATATAGTATCATTTTGTTTTTCTTAAATGAAGACGTAGTTGAATATTAAATTCGTTACCAAAGTTAATACAATAACCAAATTGATCAACAATCCTAACAGATATAGATGAAATTATATTTTTGTTCACTGGAAAGTATATAACGTTTCGCGGTATTTCTTTGTATTGATGACCCGGAGCAGTATCAAATACAAATTCATGAATAAAATGAGTCGGTAATCCGTTGCAGTACGAACTATGTACAAGATCACATTCGATTTTGATTACAGATAGACTACTGCTATTGATGGACACATTTGGTCTTGAATTTAACACTGAAAAGTATAACAAACCGCACTCGTATTGATCGGATAAATGCAGTGGTGGTTGAAAGTATGACACCAATTCAGATTTATTTCCAGAGATGGTAACCGTAGTAGACATGCTTGCACACTGGACTCTTTCAGAAGATCCTGTTTATTTTATCCCTACTCTATTCCAAAAATTACATAAAAAATTTAAACACAGATGTCCGCAATTGAAAGGATGATCGCGTTGTATATTATCATAATTATAGTTAACTTTAGTACCTCCGTATTTTATAAATTCTTTAGGAGGCTTAAGATTTCCGTAACTGTCAAAGTACTCAATATAATCATTGTATTTTGCATAGGCTACCCAATGAGAGCCAGGATCTTTAGAACTATCTAAATTAATAACTCCACATTCTTTTTTAAAAGGGCTTTTGGGAAGCTCATCTCTCATAAAGACTCCTCTAAAATAGGGAATACTATTTCCATACTTCAAAATGTCAAAGTTAGTTAAGGCTCGTTTGGGTAGCCGATATCTTAGTTTTTTTTATTCGATACAAAAATTCCAAGCCCGTCTTTATGCGGTTTAAGGTGTAAGCCTTTTCCAATGCAAAGAGCTTCCATTTTTTCATTGTGTCTCTTCGATTCAGCCAACAGCTTTTTAGCTATCTTGAATTCATTTATGGTTTTGGCAATACCAGCTGCACCGCCTGCTAACGCTCCCGCCGCTGATAATCCAGCAAAAATAGGAATCAAAGGTAATACACCACCAGTTTTTGGTATAGGAATAACCCGAGGAAGTTTAATGGATGAATCATCAGCTAATTCTCTGGCTGCAGCCATAGCTAATTCTATTGCCACTTTTTTGCATTTTGGTTTTAATTTTTTCATGTGTCTTTTCGTTTTACTAATAACATTTTTGAATTTATTTTTTAACCCTTTTCCCGATGTAACTTTCCGAGAGCACTTTTTGCTGCTTTTTTTCAGGCCAGAGCCAGTTTTAATTTTTGTAGACATTGCCTTGCTTACTAATCGTGCCATGATTTTTTCACATACACTTGCGTCCGAGGCAACTGCTCGCTCTTTTGCCATTTTTAACAAAATTAAATCAGCTTTGTGTCGATCCTTTAAGTTTGATGATTTATGATAGGCAATATCGTGTTCTTTGCAATATTCGTCTAATTTATTAATACCTTTATCACCACGTGTAAGTCTTTTAATTAATTTTGTGCCAGGACCACAATAATTGTATCCTGGTAAGTGTAATTCTAATGGTAAATGGTTTATAAGCCAATTGAGAAGACTGCTCTTCCCAATACACATCACAAGACTAATGAATTTGGATTGAACACTTTAATAAATACTTATACGATTCATCAAGGACTTTCTTTTTGCGTTAGTGAAGTTATTTTTATTTATAATAATACATTCGATTTATCAATCCAACTGTTTTCAGCAGAAGACAAACCTAGCCATTTTACTAACACCCTGTTTCCTTTTCTTCTAAGAACTTTCTCGACTAGATATACATTGGGATGTTTTGTCTTTTGCAGTTCTTGTAAGTAAAATGCCCCTAAAATAGGTTGACCTCTGATTGTATCTTCAATTAAGTAGGTAATAGGAGTTGTATTTTGTATTCTTCGAATTTTAAATATTTCCGTGGACCAGTTGGGGGTATATCCTTTTTCAAATGTTCCTTTGTACTTACTGATACGTACATAATCACCCACTTTATACTTGCTTTTTATTCTTTCATTTTTTACCAACCTTAAATACCTTTCTAATATACGTTTTTTATTAATGTTATTTACATTAGCAGGAATTTCATTAATTGTCCGGTGATAAGTGTGATTGTATTTATAAATAACATCATTAAGGGTACCATCTACCCAATTATAGTTTCCTTTTAAACTAAATTCCTTATACAGTTTAGATTTCAATGTTCTGATAAATCGTTCAACTATTGAGGCCTTTTTTGTTGAAAAGGTTGAATAGTGGTTAATATGATTAGATTTCATAAGCTTTTGAAAATTATTATTATAAAATTCTGTTCCATTATCCGTTTGGAGATTTTTCGAGACACGCCCTGTAGCCAACAAAACTTTGAATGAGTTACATACATCGTCTTTCGTTTTACTTTTCAGAGGAAAGGCCCAAGCATATTTTGAAAATGTATCGATAACGGTAAGAATAAATCTGTAATTTTTATTTTCTTTTGAAATTGATTGCATATCAATTAAATCTGCTTGCCACAGGTCATCTATATCTTTCATAATAACATGTCTTCGCGGAAAGTTTACCCTCGCATTTTTATGAATTTCGTTTACCACGTCAGCTTTGCTCATGTTCAGAATTCAGTGCATTTGTCTTGAATCCATCTATAATACTGAATGAAAAGTATATTATTACAACTATTTATTCTTTAATTACGTCAGCTTCTTTTAATTCTTCAATTATCGATAAAATTTCATTATCATGGTTTGTATTGCCAGCATCTCTAGAAGCAACTAATAGTTTCAATCTCTCAACTAATTCATTAGGGTCGTCCCAATATACAAAGTCAGTGTTATTTTTGTATTTTTTTAGTGTTGGTAAGGTTCCTCCAAATTTAGTGTGAGCAAGTTTAACATCATAGGAAAACAGCGGTTTGATTATTTCACGATATTTTATTCCTTTATCGCCTCTTATTTGCCCATTAGGATTAAAATCTCTCTTATGAGCATTTGTAGAATGTAGCATATCCTTATAGACAAGTTTATCTTTACTCGAAATTAATTTTAAATCAGGTTTTCTTCGAAGTAGAAGTTCTTTCAGGCCAGGGGTTAAATTATAGGCTTTGTCATCGACTTTAACTAAAATGTTATTTTCATCATTTAAACTATCAATTTTAGAAAATGTTACTACTGAATTACCCAACAATAAAGTTTTGTTTACACTTCTTATTCCAAATGGTATATTTACACCATCATAAATATCAAGGAGATCACGACCCTCTAATGAAATTTCTAAATCAACTGGTAATTCTACTTTATTAGACTTTGTAGGTGTTTTGGCAGTATTTAGTTTTGGATCGTAACAATCTTCAAACTTTGTAGATGAGCTAGTATTGATTTCGTCCAAGTCAATGTCTTCAGAATTAGTGAGCGTTGTATTTTCTAAATGTTTTATTTTTTCCATAGATATATTCGAATCAACTAGGGTTTTAAGTGGATCTGTGACAGGTTTCAACATTTTATCGAGTGACAAGTTCATTGAGTGTTCCTGGTTCTTCATTTGTTTAATTTTATTCTTTATAGAGTCTACAGACTTCATTAATTCTATTTTAATATTTTTCTCCATGTTGTAACAACTGTGTGCAACTGAGGAACAAAAGATACTGATTTTATTTTTTGTTTGTTATTTACTTATATGTATACCTATACCTTCAGTCAAATTTTAAAAAAATATCAAAATTCTGCCTGTACCTTCCATTATTTAATGGTGACTCTTTATTAATAAGAAGAAATTGAAATGGATTACTCCAAACAGTTTTACAAATATCTTTGAACTGATTCCATGGTAGATCGGAGTTGACATGTTCGGCATAGATATGCTTTAAGTTTACATCATCTTGCTTAAATATTATAAGAAAATTTGCGTTATCACGTAATAACTGTTTTGGAATTTTTGAGTAGGTTTGCGATAGGTAAAAACAATCAATTTGTTTGTGTCTACCCATAGAGAAATAATTACGGATATTTATTTGTTTTTCACACACAACATCATCAAATATAAATACAGAATTTGGTAAAGCTTCGCTAGGAGATATGACTTCTTTATTGTCATTGAATTCATCGAAGTTAATCTGGGGTACTCTTCTTAATACTTCATTTAAGAAACGATATTTTGGTTGGAAAGTAGTTTTCGAATAAAGATAAAGATTTTGAAATTTAAGACCATTCTCATGCAACAATAAACTGATCATAACGTTTGTTTTGCCACAATTTGAGGGTCCACATATTATGCAACGAATCGTATTAGGCAATAAAGCGCTGTGTCTAATCTGATGAACAGAGTCCTTGAAATTAATATTATTCACGTTCAGGGATATGGGTTGTTTGATCAACTTCATCTTGCCTATTATTTATTTTCATTACTTACTATCCTTTATATATGAGTAGTGAGCACAGTGTTCAAACAACAGGTTTGGACCTGTGTCGTTATTAAGATTATGTTCTCGTATTACCTGCATTTGTGACTAATGTAGGACTAAACATTAAAGTAATTAAACATTACACTTCATTGCAGTAGCTGATCGAAGTAGGATCTTACGCTGTTGTTCACGATTTAAATAATATTTTCAGTCTAAAGGTAAGTATTTGGGATAACCTATCAAACAAAAATAATAAATAAAATATAGGTAAATAATTTCTTAGTGTTTATTTGTAAATAGTTTCTTCCTTTTTTCAGAATAATGTCTCAAGCACCATCACCATCCTACAGCCCCAGCATTTTGAACAATGAAAATGTGATTTCAGTAGAACAGGAACAATCTAGATTCCGTGAGGTAATTATTGTTTTTATATTATATAGGTGTAGGGAAATTTTTTCTCTCATGCTGTTATTATTTTTTCACATGCTAATTTCTTTTTTATTTTGCAGTGTAACTCTGAGGCCCTCAATGGCAATCCTGTTTTGAGCTCATTTTTTTACTCCCAGGGCAACTACGAACCATATTTTGAAGGTTTGAATCAGAGCGCTAATATTGAAAAGCTGCTCACTGGAAATGATCAAGCTCAAACATCTAAAAAGCCTTCAAAAAAAAGAAAATGTTCATTAGGATCATCATCATCAACATCATACATTGCTCGCCGAGGGGGAAGTGGTACCGGTCATCTAATTAAATTAGAAATACATAAACTTATAGACTCTAAAAATGAAAACTATTATAGTGATAGTGACAATGCTTGTGTAAGTGTACAATATGTGGTGCGTGAAACTTATGACGAAGTGATGGAAGCAGCAGAGACCCTTATTAAAAAAATTGGGAAAAAGTTGAGTGACACTGAGCAGTTTTAGGTAATTTTTATATAATAAATAGTTGTAGTTTGTACTAATAAATAGTTGTAGTTTGTACTAATCAATAGTTGTAGTTTGTACGGTCAAACAAAATGTATACTTGAGTTAATTAGCCAATAATTATGATGTATATTTTGTTACTTATTGTTTTATTATTGTGTCGAGATCTGATTATTTTTTAAAACATGTATAGTCGACTGTTAATGTTCTATTAAATCATTATGATGTAAAACAATTAAAAAGATTACATTTCTGTGAAAATTAAATAAATGTTATGACTATCAACTATTCTTGAGTTTCATTTTCTTTTACTACTTAGTTTAAAAGTTGTAGTTTGTACTAATCAATAGTTGTAGTTTGTACGGACAAACAAAATGTATACTTGAGTTAATTAGCCAATAATTATGATGTATATTTTGTTACTTATTGTTTTATTATTGTTTCGAGATCTGATTATTTTTTAAAACATGTATAGTCGTCTGCTAATGTTCTATTAAATCATTATGATGTAAAACAATTAAAAAGATTACATTTCTGTGAAAATTAAATAAATGTTATGACTATCAACTATTCTTGAGTTTCATTTTCTTTTACTAGGTACTTAGTTTAAATAGGAAGTAGGTATAAAATATCACATTTAAACACATTTATTTGATTACAAATCATTTATTTTATATTATAATATTTCAATACATTTAACTTTATTTATTTTTGCATAAATAGACACCTTAAATTAACGCATTGTAATCTTACACAGCACTTGATTAAAATACTGTTTTATGATGCCCCCATGGCAAAGTTTTACAACCATCTTCCATTATTTGTCTTTTATCATCATTCCTACTAAGAACCAGCTTATTAATTTTCTGAGTAAAAATCTTATGATTTTTCGACTTTATAATACACATGTCATCTCTTAGGCATTCATTGTACCATAAAGCTCGTTTATATTTTTTAATATCGAGTTTTTTCACAGCTGATTTTTTTACACCTTTTGCTTTGATGATTGAAGAAGTTAGAGAGTCTATACAATACAATTTCGCTCTTAAACCTACAAACTCTGATATTATATCACCACCCATTTCATCCTTAAAAAAACCTGGTATTTTACAATTTGCTTTAGGCATATTAAATTGATTTCCATTTTCAAAGTTGCTCGTATCAAAGTATTTTATATTATTTTTCATGTCCTCATAGAAATCTTCTGTATACAGTAAATACAAAAGGCTGTCAGTATCCGTATAACAAAGTTGAATATTATTTTCGTATAAACGTTTCATCACTGAGTAATGAAAACGATACAAATGACTCTTAGCCAATTCCAATATTGAGAAACCAATATAAATTGGTCTATCAAGAACAATTTTAGTTTGTTGTAACTGGATTGCTACTAAAGTATCAGAAAATACAGATAAACTTTTGAAATTTGGAGCACTCACATATTTTTCAGCTCCACAAATTTTGTTAGTTTTATTATGAATATCTTTCCATACATTAACCAATTTTACATCGACTTGTTTTCTTTTGTTTTCAATAGTTTTTCCAAAAATGGAGTTGTTTTGTTTTTTAAAAAAGTCTTTTTCAAATTCGGAAGCCGCATTCTGTCTAAGAGTAGTATTCAACAAGATATATGGAGCCAAAAATGAAGTTTGTTCAAACGCTAGTATTCTATATATCTTTAGCAAAATAAGCCCATTTTGTATACATTCTTTTAGATGAACATAGTGAATGATATATTTATGTTTATCATACAGATTAGCAATAAGTTTAACATTTTTACTACCTGGTGGAGCGAATTTTTCAGCGGCAAATGGTAAATCTGAATGAGAATCGTGAATTTTATAAGGATAACATAAGTCAACTTCCAAAATAAATCCTGTATCACTATCATTTAAAATATACATTACATTAAAATTATTTATTTCGTGTTCGTTTAAAAACCTAAAGTTTCTAGTAGGAAGCGGTTGCATCATAGCATGGCCATATAAATTTACACAATCAAGATAAATTAAATAGCTGTTAGGTTTCTTATTGTTATAATTTGGAAGATACTTATTATTTGCCTTCGCATATCTTAAAGAACACTGGGCAAGGCCCCCTCTTATACCTTGTTCTAACATTTGATACATATCAATATCTGAAATTAAGTCTAAATTAATTTTAGTATATAATAACATTGCATCCCAACTCAGCGATGGTGATGATACATAATAACAAGGATCAAGGTTATAATACTTTATACTCATTGTTCTAAACTTTTCAAAAACATCACATAAAAGTAGGACATCGCATTTCAAATATAAGTCTGTGTACTGCCCTAAATTAGAAATATCAAATGCATTCCAGACTTTTAATGCATGATTATAATCTTCATCCGAAATAGATTGAGATGTCAGTTTATTATAAAACTTTGATGAATCTGGCAATTTTGTATCTTTATAACGATCCCATGAATCAATGTAATCATAACAGTATACACCCTTCTTGCATACTAAATTAAACAAATAATCATCATTAAAAAACTTTCGCAAGTTTTGAAAATCTTCCGTTTTCATCGTTTTTATTAAATTATCTAGGCTTGAACTTAAAAAATTAAAAGAATCGATAAACTTTAACTGAGCTACATTTTTCTTGTCAATCGGGACGAATTTTGTGAAAGAAATATATTTTTCTTTGTTTTTGGGAATAAGATTTATACGACCGCATAGAGCTGAAAGTTCTTTTATAAACAAATGACAATCATAGCCAGAAAGATTATGAAATATGATCGGTATAAATGGACAAGATTTTGCATTTAAATTACATGTATTATGTGCTGGTCCTCTATACATTCCTGTGAAATGATCATGATCAGCGACAACGAGGTCAGTATCAGAAAATGTTTTCTTACATAAGTGACATTGTTTAGCATTGTTTAAAGACATTTGTTGATCTTTGCTAATTATCATGGGTTTGACCTCCGACATTAGTCTATGAAGTCTTATTACATCCTGACTAATAGATTCAACGAACTTTTTCGAGCAGTTTGGCCCCCTATATGATCTAAACTCATTTAATTCAGGTTTAGACTGACAAAAAATGTAATATCCATAACAACTTGCCGAATGGATTTGTATATTTTCTACACATGTGGATTTATTTTTGTCTGAATATTCATGTAATAGACTTTCAAAATCACCGTAAATAACAATTGGAACTCTTTGCGTTCTATTCAAATTTGAAAAACAAAGTTTTGAGTTTTCTTCGGGAAGTATAGTCTGCACTCTTGAACAACTATGAGTACATAGTTTTTCTGGTGAGTCAAAATACAAAAAACATTCGTCACATAGATATATCTTAGACTTATGTTTTGTAAGTTGTCTGTGTACAAGCTTACTAAAATATTTAATTAAGCAAAAATGACTTTTACCGTTATTATTGAAATAAAGTAAATTTACATGATAAAGTTTTCTTTTTAAAGTTTTATATAATGGCCCTGTTACATAGTCATTCTGTTCCAAACCATAAACATTAACACTTACGTTTGGATTTAAGTCTTCAAATAATTTTATATCGTCTAAACTGGGCGGAAATGTCATGTTTGTAATGTTTAACACTTTTGAATAGTGAGGATATGATGTAACTCTATTGGGGTTATTCTTTGCTGGGTACAAATATGCTACAATGCTCCAAAGAAAACAATGATTATCTTTATTGCCTATGTTGAGACATGATTTCGTATTTTGAATTCGTTTAGGTAATTCTAAATAAGAACCCGCTCTCAGAGGACAGTATTTAACAAAATTAATTTCTAAATGACTTATCGATTCGATTGTCCAGCCTGACTCACTTAGTTCGAACTCGGAACATTTATTTAAGATTTTTTCTGCAAACGCATGGTAAATGGATAATATATCAGTGCTTTGAAGTATAATTGCATACCTTGTGTTAAAAGATTTAAGACTAATTTCATAATTTTTAGGTAAGGTGTACGAAATAAAAAGTTCGAAATTGACTTTCAAAGAAACGTGTTGTTTTAATAATTCTTTAATTAGATAACAACATGTGTCTAAAGCTTCAGTTAAAAACTTTTCAGGTGTAATAGTAAAACTTTGAGGATTTATTTTGTAACTGACTATTTTGTTTTTAAAAGCGCAAGCTATTACCCAGACATTATCAAATTTAGTTTTTATGAGGTTATTAGATTTATGAATGTTGGTTTTTTTGTGAGAAGAATAATTGTGAACGTTGATGTTACAAGTTTGACAGAAAACCATTTTAAATAATTTTAGAAAACCTTTATTTCTATTTTCGTAGTAAATTTTTATTTTAGATAATAATATTTTATGAAAATTATATTGTGTTTTCAATTTTCAATTTTTATTTAGGTTTTTGTTTTGATCTACTAAGTAGACTCTGTAAGAGAACAATGCAAAAAATATAATTAGAAAACCTTTATTTCTATTTTCGTAGTAAAATTTTATTTAAGATAATAATATTTTATGAAAATTATATTGTGTTTTCAATTTTATGTTTTTATTTAAGTTTTCTGTTTTGATCTACTAAGTAGACTCTGTAAGAGAACAGTGCAAAAAAATAAGTTACATGGTTAGTAGATACCTACTCAAATAAAATAAAAAGCATACTAAATCAGATAATTAGAAAACCTTTATTTCTATTTTCGTAGTAAAATTTTAGTTAAGATAATAATATTTTATGAAAATTATATTGTGTTTTCAATTTTATATTGTTATTTAGGTTTTGTTTTGATCTACTAAGTAGACTCTGTAAGAGAACAAATGCAAAAAAATATAATTAGAAAACCTTTATTTCTATTTTCGTAGTAAAATTTTATTTTATGAAAATTATATTGTGTTTTCAATTTTATATTGTTATTTAGGTTTTTGTTTTGATCTACTAAGTAGACTCTGTAAGAGAACAATGCAAAAAATATAATTAGAAAGCCTTTATTTCTATTTTCATAGTAAAATTTTATTTATGAGAATAATATTTTATGAAAATTATATTGTGTTTTTAATTTTATATTTTTATTTAGGTTTTTGTTTTGATCTACTAAGTAGACTCTGTAAGAGAACAATGCAAAAAATATAATTAGAAAACCATTATTTCTATTTTCATAGAAAAAATTTATTTAAGATTAAGTATAATATTTTATGAAAATTATATTGTGTTTTCAATTTTATATTTTTATTTAAGTTTTTTGTTTTGATCTACTAAGTAGACTCTGTAAGAGAACAATGCAAAAAATATGAGTTACATGGTTAGTAGATATCTATTCAAATAAAAAAATAAAATAAAAAGCATACTAAATCAGACAATATACAACCTATGTATATTATGCCCAATATTATAAAGGATTAAACCAAGTTTAATACTAAAATATAGTTAAGTATAAAGTTATACAATTTAATAAAAGTTAAGTAAGTAATGTGTTAAACTTTACAGAAAAAAGAAGGGTTTAAAAATGGTTTTGGGGGTACAAAATTGGTTGGATAGAGGAGTAATCCTCTTTAACTGCTGCAACCAACTGAGTAACCGCATTCCAAGTTGGGCTAGCGTCATTTACCGCTGTTTTGAAACAAACCAGTGAATGTTTCCAACGGTCGGTAGTTGTTATGGCCTCTAACTCCTGACTATTCGATATGCGGACCTCAACATAATATTCTCCGCACTTTGTGGGGTTACTTTGCATAGTATAACCAGAACCGACTCGACGCGTCAGGTAGCTCTTCAGTTTCGATGCACGAATTGGTTCACGTTGCTCTTCATCCTGGAATCGAAGAAAAAATACTTCATTATTATTATATCATCATTATAATGTGCTGATTCATAATGATCATCAGCCCTCTGCTATTATTATATAGGTACCATAACAATAATATCTTAAGGCATCCATAATCTTCATCGATTTATTACGGTCTCAAACATGTAAATGAAATCTTTTAGACCTTTGAAATTGTAAACTGTACAAATCCTTTTAGAAAATCATTCAAGTAAACGTTAACTTTTATCTATAACAATACATAACATCACCCCTGTATTTTTCGAACGGTTGCGCTGCGAAATCGAACCCGCAACACACAGCACAGCAGCCAATCGCTCAGCTACTGGGCCAACCGGACTGTCAAAATAAAATGATTAAATCACAATTTTATCTCAACTTACCTCGGAATCATTGAAGATGGGGCATTTTCGTTTCTTTTTAGCCGATATGGACGCAGCAGCAGGTGCAATCGAAGGGTCGGCCTCTGATTCAGACCCACTACCATCCAGTTGTTGTTGGAGCGGTTTTTTAGTTTTTCGTTTTGCTTTAGGCTTAGGCTTACTTGGCTTCTTCTTTTGTGATATAGGGATCACTTCAGAGTCGGAGTCAAATGGATTGGGAAACCTGAAAATAAAACAAAATTATAACATTTTGTAAAACCGGTTTACTTGTCTTACAAACATTTAAACGTTGAGTTACGACTATTATCATCCAGTCCATTCATGATACTACATACTTACATAACTATTAGGCTCCTGTCACGCCAAACAATTTTTCCTGCAAGGCAGTGACCTCTAAACCTATAACACCTAGGTACTAATAAAAACGCTCAGACGCACTCACACACACACACACATACACTTATAATAAAAAAATAGTTAAAATGATACGTACATACTTACAGTTTTTACTTATTATAAAAATGAAACGATGTTAAGTTATACGGAGCACTGCAGAACGCACTGCTAAAAAAAATATTGTGGGAGATTATCTCCAGATGACACTGATTTTATAACCATCAATTGTAAAACGGTATACACACAGAAGGAATGGTTATTAGTGATAGTTTATTTAAAATCAGGCATGAATATTGACATACAGTTTTAATCCTTAAGCGTATTGTGCATAAGATTTATAATTACTAATTTCTTAATCATCATTCATACTCAATTGTAACGTTGCCCTAACTTACCATTTAAGGAGGATTTATTAGACGGCGCCGCGCTGTCGCTGAAAACTGAGACGAAATTTTTATAAGGTAATCGTATGTACTTGCATTCAAATGGGTCTCTCCATCATGAAATTCGAGAGACCAACCATATCAAGTCTTTCATATTAACATTGAGTATGACTAATATAAATTGAACTCCAAAATATTTTAGGTACCTATTAGAAAACCTTAAAGTATAATTATTATATATTAGTTATTAAAAGGTTAATCAGAACCTGCTTTACGAGAATTTCGTTTTATCTTTTGAAGCTTGTTAAAGTTTATTTAGTAGGTACGACCTCCACACGAACAAAGAAACGTGGCCTAGCTAATAATTATACAGAATAATTTTAAAAAATCCCTTCTCTTCTAATAATATATTCACAATTAAGTGACTGCATTACACTTAAAATACTCAAGCATCGCATGTATTTTATTTGTTCAGTAAATATCAAAATAAAAATGTTACTCGAAATACCTTGTTCATTACGGATGTGTTATGTGAGGATAGTAGTCCAGTATTTTATCTTGTCATTGACGACACGTGTGGCACCTAGGTTAAGAACTCTTCACATCACATTAAGACGTCAAGTGTCGCGGGTTCAATTCCCGCACGAAACAAATAAGTATTTGTTTCGGTCTGGATTTTGTTTTTGACTATTTTTTTTTAATTCTTTTATAATAAAAAATCTTGTATGTAATTATCAAAAGTGAAAGAGAATAGTAATATAGGTAAGATACTGTATTAAGTAATATTGCATAAATACTTCAATGATAAAATACATGATAAACAGTCGTACGTATGCATCAATTTAGATAAAACTCATCTTAGCAGAATTAATAATTTTATTACTATCTATTATCTAGTACAAATACATTGACAAACTGATAATTGAGGTGCACTGCATTGTTCTACCTATCAGACAGACTTTCGTCATGTCAGTCATTTCTCATTAAATAAGCGACTAAGCCCAATGAAACCTTAATTCAATCTGTATTATAAACCATTTAAAATGGAATTGGGGGTTCGGCCCAATATTTTATCACATCATTAACAACATCGTCTATAAACATGTCCAAAGAAATTGGGAAACTGCTAATTGCATAGTCCTACCTATGGACAGTCATCACAATTTTTTTATATTCATTAATTCATCAATGGATACAGATAGGAGTGCGAAATATGCAGAATGAGGCCGTCATTCATTAGTGCAAGATGTGCACCACGTCAATTCAATGTAACGATGCTCAACGGTCGAACTTGATATTGTTGTTTATAAAATGTTGTTCCACAGCCACTTGTTCAACACCGCACCGTCAAATGTAATACAATATACAATCTGCATTGCGAATTGTATCGTAGACCGTAAATAGAATTGGGGATTCTGCATCACTTGCCGAGCGCAGCGAGCAAGTGATGCAGAACCCCCAATTCTCCACTACTGACCGCATTTCCTCTTAATTGTTAAGCAAATTGACACTCTTCGTCAAAATTCCGTGATATAGTCATTTTATACCAGAATGGTCGACTTCGGCTAGGAACGGTTGCGAACCATAAAATTTTAATCGACATAGAAGTTACAATATGACACTGACCTGCAAATTGCAAAAAACGTAAGCAAATTTGAATTCCGCGGGCGTCCTTCGCATCCCCCTTAAATAACATTTTTGCCTTTGAAGTAGGTAGGTAGTTAACGTTGGTTAAATTCTTTAATTAACTTTTCAATTACGTAACATTTTTTAATTAACCAAAATAAAATTGGAGTCTAACTTATCGAATTTAATTACGGTAGGCGCTTAATTAATAAATTATCTTCATTCATTGCAATGTTCAAGTATAATAAAGAGACTATGTAAGCACTTGAATAAAACTAAATTATAAATTCTTCTTGATGAAAAGTTTTAAACGGATCGTTGTGGTAAGAGCTCAACTAGACGAACTTTTACAGTCACGACTTCACGAGACGAGCACGTCACGACCATAAAAACCTTGCGGTTTCGCAAAATTCAAGTGTTTTTCTTGCGTACAACATTGAGAAAAGACCAATTTCATAACACCTAGTTTGGTTTGGGTAATATGTAGGTATAGACGCCAGCACATCAACCTATCCGAAACTGTCAAATTATCCCAATCAATTTTGAACCTTATGCTTTAGCAATGAAGTTGAAAATGTATTATAGAAGTTTGACAGACTGTAGTAGGTTGATCTACCTACAATGTTCGTAACACCGAGATAGCTTGCTTATAAGCAAGCTGAATTGGCAAGGGGCTGGCCATGTTTGTCGAAGGACCGATGGCTGTTGGAGCAGACGAGTCCTGGAGTGGAGACTGCGTATCTGCAAGCGTAGTGTGGGACGCCCCCCAGCTAGATGGACGGACGACCTTCAAAAGGTGGCTGGGGTCTCTCCCAGTCACTGTTTTGTGCGTTTTTGGATGCGGAAGGCGGAGGACATGTTATTGTGATGCACCCTGCTAGTAACCTATGTCCAGCGGTGGACTGCGATAAGCTGAGTTTACTATGTTCGTAACATATGTTTATCTGTATGTCTGTAGTGCATCGGGGACGTTCGCGATGTTTCGCACTGATGGCTTCCACGCCATCATACGCAAAAAGACGGTATCCCTGATGTGCAAAATGCGTGGCAGCCGCAATGCAATCTCTGCTGTGGAGGACACTTATTAAATAAAATCCTTGATGTCTGAATTAAAAATATTTTATTTTATTACTAGCTTCTGCCCGCGACTTCGTCCGCGTGAAATTTCACCCTCCCCCCCATTCACCCTCTTAAGGGTGGAATTTCGAAAAACCCTTTCTTAGTGGATACCTACTCTTCACAAAGAACATACACTCCAAATTTCATGTCTCTAGGACCAGTGGTTTAGGCTGTGCGTTGATATATCAGTCAGTCAGGACTTTGAATTTTATATGTATAGAAGATTTATATCTATCAACACTTTAGGAGAAAATCGCTTTTGAATCTTGTGTAAGTGTAAGGTATTTAAGCTCGTGACTGTACCTACTATTAATTCCCTAGAGAGTCGACAAGGGCTTCGAGCCAAAACAGTACCAATCAATTAAGTCAATTGAACCCACTAAAGCCATTGTTTAGTTTCTTACCTATGTATATATGCAGGTACGTACAAAATTAAACAGGGCCTCTGTTTAATTTGTACGAACGCGCAACGTAAACGTAAAGGCGCGATTCCACCAGTGTGCGGCACTGTGCGGCACAGTGTACGACACAAATGTTTATTCTGGTCGACTCACTCAAGCAAACATTAACAAATTGTGCGCGAACATTAGAAATGTTCGCGCACATCTGCATACTTTTGTGCGCGCACATATGCAAGCAGTGGACTCGCGTCGACGCGTACCGTACACACTTGTTGTTCGCGAACTCAGTCTTGCTTCAACTACCGGAGTGAAAACATTTATTTGTTCTGTTTCATCATGTTCGCGCACAAGTGTGCTACACAGTGCGCGTACAAAACTTACGTACAGCTTTGCCGGTGGAAACAGAGACTATCGGATCTGCAGCTCAGTACGTGCACTGTTGGAGTTCTGTACAAAATGTTTGTGAACAAATGTGCTGCACACTATTTTGGTGGAATCGTACCTTTACGTACACATAACCTAAACTCGAACGATATTTGAATCGAAAATACAACTATCTTATAGCATTATGGCTTTTTTATTGCGACAAGCACTATTTACTATGACCTTATCAGTTTGCCTAGCTTTTTTCCTAGCCTTTGCCTTTTCCCTATGTTGGGGCCGCCGACTTCCAGTCTAACCGGATGCAGCCGAATACTACTGGTATTCGGATTCATCCGGTTTAATTCCGGTTTTTCCATGAAACGACTGCCTGTCTGACCTCCACAACCCAGTTACTAGGTAGACGCATTACATTACAACGAGCTACACTACGGGGCCCGGGCAACGCACCCCCACGCGTTTTTTTACATACAAATGAAATAAAAACGGGAACGGGGAATTTTACCACAATCATATTTTTACTGTGATTTTGCTCCGTTTCCCGCTCCCCGTCACGTGGCGCGTTGTAGTGTGTGATCCGCCAAACACGATACCAGACATGTCTTAACACGATGGTAAGACTGGTTGATAGACTTTCGGGCTTCTGACGACCCCTAACGACTGTCAAAGGTCTACGAATGACAGCCGGAACTCGAGCTTTCTGATATCACCCGTTGGCATAAATAAAGTCTAAAATAATGCGCGAAAGACGTATTTTTTGTTTTTAATTCGTTCAAATTTACGTTACGTTTACCTACTCCGTCTGTTCGTGTTAGACGAACAGATTCTGGTTCCATTATCCACAAGCTTTATCAGCAATCAGGTGCCCTGATTCTGGCACTTCGATCACTCATACATATGCAAACCATAGCTGAAGCGTGCGACGGCCAGCTATTCTTGTTAGCTATGTCGCTCTATTCACACTTGAGCAACAATAGTGCGGGGAAAAGTAGTCTGTTTCCAGGAAAAAGTTGCCCTAAATACGAGTAATTGTGTATTGGTCCGTGACGCGGAAAAAACCGACCATGTCGGTAAAAGTTGGTCAGAAAATGCTTCTCCTTTTATGTGCGACATTTGGAAAAGCTTTGA
Source organism: Mesoligia furuncula (assembly GCA_916614155.1). NCBI lineage: Eukaryota > Metazoa > Arthropoda > Insecta > Lepidoptera > Noctuidae > Mesoligia > Mesoligia furuncula. The sequence goes on from OU744793.1 coordinate 26,175,318, forward strand.
GAAGTATGATTATAACTTATCTAGCAAAAATCGGAAAGATTAGAGGGATTTCTTTAGAAAGCTTCACCTTTGTACGTATTTTCTGTTATTTTCCTCGTGTCTGTTTATATTATGTGTGTACTTACATAAGTGGTTAAATAAAGCTAAAGAGTAGGTATATTAAAGCGTGCTAGGTTGTACACACGAATCGTATGCGAATGACAAAATCAAACTGGTTGCTAATTTAACTGTAAATTCTTTCTTCTTCTTTTTTGACATTGATTTACATTCTGTAATTACTTTAACTCCCACCCTGACTTATTACTTGTAATTTTTTATTTAACTCATCGAATGCCGTAATTAGAGACACAATAGAAAGACAATTGCTTATGTCGAACTGTGTAACTTAAGACATTTAAATGGTTAAATGAAAATCGTATACTTTTACCACAGTATTACAATATTTCCTATGTAATACTGTGCTTTTACCATGTTTGTAAATATGCGAGCACCATGTATCTATCAGGTAATTGATTGATATGTCATGGTTTAATTTTTAATTATTTTACCTATTGTGGTATAGTAACTTTATTTTAGGTACATCCTCTTCACATATATTATGTATACAAAACATTGTAAAACATTTTAAAAGAGTAACGGTGGAGTTTCTTGCCCATTCTTCTCCATACGAAAACTACCTTTTGGAATGGACGACTATAGAATCAATTCTATTTTAGTGTAATTTTTGACGTTCAAAAGTGCCTTTTATGTACCTATTTGAAATAAATGCTTTGACTTTGACTTTGAATGAACCAGAACACGAACTGTCTGTCTTGAAAAATGAATTTGTGCCTTTTGCATAAACCTACAAAAAAACTTTTTTCTTTTGTTAGTGGTTAGTTTTGTTTGTGTATTTATTTGGTTTTTTGATGGAAAATTGTGACTCTAGAAAATCATACAAAAAAAATCATACAAGAAAATCATACAGAAAAACTTAAAAGTTTGAATATTCTTTTTTATTAGGGTTCCGTACCCAAAGGGTAAAAACGGGACCCTATTACTAAGACTTCGCTGTCTGTCCGTCTGTCCGTCTGTCCGTCTGTCCGTCTGTCTGTCTGTCACCAGGCTGTATCTCAAGAACCGCGATAGCTAGACAGTTGAAATTTTCACAGATGATGTATTTCTGTTGACGCTATAACAACAAATACTAAAAACAAAATAAAATAAATATTTAAGGGCGGCTCCCATACAACAAACGCGATTTTTTTGCCCTTTTTTGCTCGATATCAAAAATGGCAACAGGTAGGCACTTGAAATATTCACAAAATACTCAGTTGTATTTTAACTTTAATAAGAAATAATAAAATTAAAATAAAATAAATATTTAAGGGGGGCTCCCATACAACAAACATGTTTTTTTCGGCGGTTTTGCCTTGTGGTACGGAACCCTTCGTGTGCGAGTCCGACTCGCACTTGGCCAGTTTTTGTTTGTATTTCCTGTGCGTGCACCAAATAAAATAATTTTCTCTCTTTCTATGTTTATGCTTTCACCTTCAGGGTTGCCATATGAAAACAAGCTATCTCCCATTTGTCTCAGAAGTGTTCCTACAACTAGCTGCAATGCTTTAGAGACGTAGACAGACATATATTACACGCTTAAACGGAGCTAGTGTTGTGCAAATGGTTTAATTCCCGGGACGAGTCCCAGCCTTGCTTTGCAATTTGCAATGCCATTGAGACATTGAGTCCCTCCTCTGCGGGATTTGACACACACCTCAACGTGGATAGGTATAAAGACGTAAGAAGACTTTTGAGGTCTTAGTAATAGAGCTGTGTTTTCCGTGACCTAAATACGTAAATCACTTCAGGTGGAAGGCGAAAAAATAGTCTCTTGATATAAATTGAGACTAATGTCTCGGCTTTGTACCTATATACTGGCTGTCTTTTTACCGACTTTTTTAACGTCTGGACAAAAACAGGGTATAACAGGTGAACGGAGTAGAAGCCTATGGCACAGATTTTTTTTTTTTGTTTTGTGAAATAAAAAGAGATTGTGGCATAGGCTTCTACTTCGTTCACCTTTTGTATATTCTGTATTTGTCTAGACGGCAAAAAAAGTCAGCCGGTATATATTTTAAGGGAATTAATAAAGCTTCCGAAAAACAAATTAGCTTCCAACGGTCTGTGGTTGACTGTAATACTAACAAAGCTGTGTTAAAATTAATTACCGAAAAATTAACACAGAATTTACCGAAAAAAAATGTTGTATTTAACAAACAAACAAGAGCTTATTCAAATTACAATTCTAGGAAAAAAATAATCTGTACTTTCAAATAATAAACGAACTTTCCGAAAAAAATACTAAGATTCCGAAAACGTTGTTCACAATGTTCTGCTAAAATAATCAGTTTCTTAAGCACTATAGAAACCAGCTTAATTTCTACTATTGGTTATAGGATAAATTTTTAACTCTCAATTTTAATGACCTTAACTACCTACCGGTCGGTTCGCACGGGCGCTTCGTGCGTACTTCGGGTGACATCGGTTGCATGGTTACGGTCGGTCGATAGGCGACGTAGGATGCAAGAACGAGCGAAGGGCACCCCGAGGTTAGGTTTGATTCCTTTATACCCTTTACACAGAAATAGGAGCCCCGCGAAGCGGGCCTCCATCGACATACGATGCAAGAGCGAGCGATGAGAATACAAATACCTAGGCATATATTAATTGATTAGAGTGGCAGGTAAGTAGGTGTAAGTAATTAATGATATTGATTACAAGCACATTTTAGTATTTCTTATTAGTATCTATGGAATCACTTTTGAAAAGTATTTTTATAGTGTCACAATAGTTTAACAAGCGCCACAGTTTATAAAATGTGTAAGGTTAATTCTAAATTTATAATAGGTGAGTTACGATGAAAATTACTGACTGTAGTTTTCGGTAAAACGCAATTTACGTCAACGTCAGCAAAGTGTATTGATTTTTCGGAATTTTCATTATTTTATTCAGTCGTTTCTTTACTTGTATTCGCATATTATAAGTTGTCGGAAAATTAGTATATAAAGCAGTCATACTTTGAATATGCTCATATTTTAATTTTTTTTTTCGGAGCTTTTATTACTACCCATATTTTAATAGTGACTGCCGCGTTGGTCTAGTGGTCGCAAGCACTACTCCTGAGCATGAGGTCCTGGGTTCGATTCCCGGGTCGGGCTAAGTGTTATAGGGTTTTACCAGTAGGAATTTCTCAGTAGCAGACCGGAGTTTGGATTTGTGTCCGGTTGGTGACAATAGGCTCGTTCACTATTATGTGGGACTTCAAAATAACTGGGTTGGTCTTCAAAGACCAGCCTTTAACGGTGTGGTACACACAACAACTACATCAACAACTTTTACTATAGAACAAAACCCGAAATCGCGAAAAAAAAAATCAGTTCAATAAACCCTGTACTTATTTTTGTTGCTGACGATCCTTCAGGATCAAAAACAAAAGAAAAAGCGGTTCAAACCGGTATGAGAAAGTTTATAGTGGATAAGACAAAGATTAAAACAGAAGACGATCCAGGAGGAGATTTGGGGGGGGGGGGGGGGGTGGAGGGGGGTTCAGGGGATCAGAACGGAATAAATCGGTCGATTCTGTAAAAAATTCACCGTGAAAACTTAAGTGAAGTGACTTTGTTTTTGCTAGGAATTGACACTATTGACAGCTCACTCCACGCTCACTTCACCTACGTTTTCACGGTGAGATGATTACAGAATCCTTACTTTTGACGAGTTATACGAACATAAATGTAGTGAACAACAGATTTTTTTTGGCGATTTCAGATTTGGTCCCATAGTAATAGTTGTTCATAATGATGAGTACAATGACCTCTTAGAAGGTTGTTAATGTTTTACCAATAACCCTGTATAACTGGTGTGAGTGTACTATAGGTACACCTCTGCTTAACCATTCTGGGAATACAGATGTGATGATATATCAACAGATGTAAATAAAAAAAAACCGGGCAAGAGCGAGTCGGACTCGCGCACCGAGGGTTCCGTAACATCCGGGCTTATGCATAAGGTATATATTTATGAAATTAAATGTTTTTTATTTTTGAGTTGATTGAATTAATGGTAAATTGTGGTTTACGATTTATGACGTATTAAAAAAAAACTACTTACTAGATCTCGTTCAAACCAATTTTCGGTGCTAGTTTACATGGTAATGTACATTATATATTTTTTTTAGTTTTATCATTCTCTTATTTTAGAAGTTACAGGGGGGGGTACACACATTTTACCACTTTGGAAGTGTCTCTCGCGCAAACTATTCAGTTTAGAAAAAAATGATATTAGAAACCTCAATATCATTTTTGAAGACCTATCCATAGATACCTCACACGTATGGGTTTGACGAAAAAAAATTTTTTTAGTTTCAGTTCTAAATATGGGGAACCCCAAAATTTAATGTTTTTTTTCTATTTTTGTGTGAAAATCTTAATGCGGTTCACAGAATACATCTACTTACCAAGTTTCAACAGTATAGTTCTTATAGTTTCGGAGAAAAGTGGCTGTGACATACGGACGGACAGACAGACAGACGGACAGACAGACAGACATGACGAATCTATAAGGGTTCCTTTTTTGCCATTTGGCAACGGAACCCTAAAAACCGAGGGTTCCGAATGCTATGCTAGCTATGTAACTACAAAACGGTTTTCGGATTTTTTCCTTTACTTGTGCTACGTGACCATAGATATATGAAAGAAGGAGATATGCCCGTTAGTTGAAAATACATCAACAACCGATGAAGCTAGGTTGGCCCCACCACCGCGTCACTACTACACATGTAGTTCAGTAAAAGCAATAGATACAAAGTCGCGCACACACTTGCACTTCATAAATCAGAACGTACTAAACAATCAATTATAAACCTTAACTCATCAAACACAGCGTGCATTTACCATGCACCGTACAACTTACTCACACAAAAACATCTATCGCTATAGTTGTGCTGTGCAAAAGCCATTTATTTTACATAGGTACCTATACGCTAGTGAGTGACTAAATCGGAAAATTATCGATTCTTCCAGTTATTTAATAAAATTGGGTCATGAAAATAGAATAAATAAAAAACGATATGTCCAGAACATATTATATTATAAATCAATAAAATGTAGCTAAAAAAATAATGGAAGTAAATAAAAAAAATAACATTATTTTACATCTTCTCAAGGGTCAATCAACCGGATTTAAACGTCATCTTTTCAGATCTTCTCTAAACCAGGTTAAAACGGTTGACAAATTGAAAAATTAACTATAATAGCTATTTATTCGTTGGGTTGATGACGACTTCCAGCCTCCCGAACAAGCCGGATTCCGTAAAGGCTTTAGCACCTTAGACCACATACATACGCTGCGACAGGTTATACAGAAGACCGAAGAGTATAACCTGCCTCTCTGCTTAGCGTTTGTGGACTACGAGAAAGCCTTTGATTCGATCGAGACATGGGCTGTGCTGCAGTCTCTTCAACGGTGCCAGATCGACTATCGGTACATCGAAGTGCTGAAGTGTCTGTACGAAAACGCCACTATGTCAGTCAGACTCCAGGATCAGGCCTCGAAACCTATCCTTCTGCAGCGAGGTGTGAGACAGGAAGACGTTATCTCTCCGAAACTGTTCACCGCTGCACTGGAGGATGTCTTCAAGGTTCTGGACTGGAAAGGGGCTGGCATCAACATCAATGGCGAGTACATAACTCACCTTCGGTTTGCCGACGACATCGTAGTCATGGCTGAGACTATGGAGGACCTCAGTACAATGGTCGATGACCTCAGTAGAGCCTCCGAAAGAGTGGGTCTTAAAATGAACATGGACAAAACGAAGGTCATGTCAAATGCCCATGTAACACCCACTCTCATAAAAATCGGAGACGCTACACTCGAAGTCGTGGACGAGTACGTTTACCTAGGACAAACCGTCCAGTTAGGTAGGTCTAACTTCGAGAAAGAGGTCAATCGACGAATCCGACTCGGCTGGGCAGCGTTCGGGAAGCTACGCAATATCTTCTCGTCCCACATACCGCAGTGTCTCAAGACGAAAGTCTTTGACCAGTGTGTGTTGCCGGTGATGACTTATGGAACAGAAACGTGGTCGCTCACAATGGGCCTTATAAGAAGGCTAAAAGTCACCCAAAGGGCAATGAAGAGGGCTATGCTTGGAGTTTCCCTGCGTGATCGAATCAGGAATGAGGAGATCCGCAGGAGAACCAAGGTAACCGACATAGCCCGAAGAATTGCCAAACTTAAGTGGCAGTGGGCAGGGCACATTGCTCGCAGAACAGATGGCCGATGGGGCCGAAAGGTTCTGGAGTGGCGACCGCGTACCGGAAGACATAGCGTTGGAAGGCCTCCCACAAGGTGGACCGATGACCTTATGAAAGCCGCAGGAACCTGTTGGATGCGGGAAGCACAGGACCGGTCGAAGTGGAGGTGCTTGGGGGAGGCCTATGTCCAGCAGTGGACGTCTTTCGGCTGAAATGATGATGATGAATGATGATTCGTTGGGCAATCGATATTGTTGTCGATAGATTACGTTAGTGGATCTTCACAACCTCTTCACTATCTCGCCGCAAGACACAGCGGCTGTACCACGCGATGCTCCGCAAAAATAAAGTATCGTTTTGTAATTTTTACATTGCTGTCCAGTCACTTAGCGACATACTTAGGTAGTGGATAAGGAGCAATGTATTTGCTGCAAAAATAGTACAACCGCTGCGATATTTGCAAAACAAAAATAACGTAGTAAAAGCATGAAATATTTTACGATTTGTTGTTTTTCATGATTTTAAAGACAAATACAGTAAAATAATTTTACTTAAATATGGTAAGTGATTCCATTAGATATGAAGTATTTATTTTGACTTCGCTTTTTACAGGAAACCACTGAACAACTCGGCATTTTTATATTTTATCACGATCACGGTCGAAATCGCATTAACTCGCGGTGACGGCCATTTTTTCAATAGCTGATCGGAATGTTCAGCACCAGGTGGTCGCCGACACGCCCCCTTCCCACTTCTCTCTTTTTAATATTTCTGTGTACGTGACCTGGCTTCTTGCGGAAAGTGCCTTATAAATTTTTATTCCCCTAAGTGTCGAATTAACCTTTTTTGTGGCATAAACGGCCGTATCTTTTTTTACGTTAACTTAGAAGCTTGATTTTTTCACAGCTAGGAACTGTAGACCTGATTTTATGGTATTCATTTCAACTCCATAACTCCACGCGTTCCCGAGATAAATTGTGTTGACAGACAGATGGACAACAAGGTGATCCTATAAGGGTTCCGTTTTCCCTTTTGAGGTACTGAACCCTAAAAATGAGCATTTCACAGGAAAAATACAAAATTTTGGAACTACAAAATTGCAATCCCAACACTATTATTGATGTTAGAGAGGAGCTCCAGTGATATGCATCAAGATTACACAGATAAGATTTATGTAGTCCACGCCAACAAAATGTTTATGCAAATATATTCACTCGATATTTATAATCCGATGACGCAAAACAAATGGAGCTCGCAAATATTGTTGTTCCTTCATATTCGAGTGACCTTCGTTATTATGTTCCACACTCTTATATTGTACGCGGTTGGTATGCGTGGGAATACCCGAATACGTAGCGATCGTAAACCTGGCCTGTGGACGGTTGGCATGATGATGGCTGGCCTGGTTTTTGGATATTTACGGGTAATGAACGGCAGAAATCATGTGCCTAGCCTTTTCCCAACCATGTTGGGGTCGGCTTCCAGTCTAACCGGATGCAGCTGAATACCAGTATTTTACATGGAGGCATATCTGACCACCAAAACCCAATTACTTGGTAATACCTACGATACCCCTTGATAAGACTGGTTGTCAGACTTTCGGGCTTCTGACTACCCGTAACGACTGTCAAGGATCCACGAATGACAGCCGGGACCAACGGCTTAACGTGCTTTCCGAGGCACGGAGGGGTCATGGTATGTAAAGATGGTCACCCATCCACAGACCAACCGCGGTAAGCGTAGCTTAACCTGATCTATAAACCTGTGCGGCTGTTATTATTTAGCCACGGGCCCCTCAATGAACGGCAGAAATGGTTTTTATAATATAGAAATCAATCGTCGACATCTGAAGGCCAATTCTCGTAATTAAAAATGTTCAAAATCTAGTCACAATCACATCTCTTTGACAGATTGAGACTGAGATCAGGCTGTAATAAAATGAAGAGGATTACCCCTCTGCTCTGGTGCCGAAAAAAAAAAGAAAAAACTGGAGCTGTCAAAACTGCCGCCAAATAATTATGATGACAGATTAGGCTTAATGACATTACCTACGTCTTTTAAATCCTCTTATAAAATGGCGACCGCGTCTTCTATTTTTAAACAATCGTCAGTCATTGTTGGACGTCAGAAACAGAAGGTGTGCAATCCGACTCGGCAATTAGCCGCGATTCCCCGCGTAACTTAATTTAAATTATTATTCGAACTCAGCTTGGAGTTTAGAACACAAACAATGAAAAGGCTGAAGATTAATTACAAACTAAGGCACTAGTACTTACGTCTATTTTTATCTGACTAATGAAATGTCGGGCACATGTCTTCTAGAAGTAGAAAATTGTTTGGCTAAGTAATTAGTTTTCATAACTTAAGAGGCCGGCCGCCGTAGCATGCGTACTTAGTTCATACAAACGTAATACCAAAATAATTTGTAAATCAAACATATTCTTAAAGTATTGTGTATTTATTCTGATTGAATTACAGAATATCTAGGTTCCCAAATATATAATTTGAAAGGACATTGATATAAAGACGAAGGAAGGAATTTCTATAGAAAACTATTTTTCTCATAACTAGTCTTTAAATCAGTGTCCATTCAAAATATATGTACAGCTGACAACCTTGTAAAGGCCGCAGGAACCCGTTAGATGCGAGAAGCATAGAACCGGTCGAAGTGGAGGTGCAGTGGACGTCTTTCGGTTGAAATGATGTTGATGATGATGAGCCGGGAGTCTGAATTCGTACCCGGTAGATGGCGATAGTAGTGTCTGTGTGGTGCCGGACTTAAAGGATAGCACCACCCCATACTTCCCGTGGGTGTCGTAAAAGGCGACTAAGGGGCGTACCGGAGCATTGGGCAGCAGCGTTCTCTATGCATTCCACCACCATACCATACTGCGATCGCCAACCCGCCTGCCAAGCGTGGCGATTATGGCAAACCCCCCCAAAAAATTTTAAAAAACTTTATTTAAAGGCTTGAAATCCAATAGATATTTTTTTGCTACGGTTTCCAAATTCCGAGTAAGTACCTACTAAAATAATCTATTAAATATCGTTTTGCTAAAATTTTCTTGCAGAACAATATAGAAAACAGTTTAGTGAACAACTTTCAAAACTTATCTTTATTTATGAGCTCCAAGTTTCTTTGAAAGTTTTTCCTCTGGAAAATAACGGTATTTTTGTAGTTTACAAAACTGCAACAGTGAATTGGTTTTAAACTCCCCGTATTGAATTTATTCCTCTACCTACAATCTATACGTGAAGCTTGCGAATTCTTATTCTTTCCAATTTTATGCACTAAAAAATTTAAATACAACATAAGAAGTGTCAAGGGGGTAATTGCGTAACAAACACAGTAGCAGTGGCTGTCATTTTGAGAGTTCAACAACATTCATTGCATTATTTCCGTCGTTGAGCCGTCAAATTTTTCGAACATATCAAGCAATGGATTAGCGATATCCTTCAAAATATTTCAGATTGATAGTGTGTTACGAAATTAGGGTGCGGGATGTCTAATCCATAACCTCGGTATCCGTAGTTTCAATCGAAGTTACGGGAGTTTCCTAAGCCGTATCACTTACGGACAAATTATTATTTCGGGGCCCGAACTAAGAATGAATGACAATACGATTTGACAGTTGCCTCTACTCCCGATGCGTTTCTTCCCGTTCGAAAAAGTTAATTAATCGAGAGAAGGGTTCACTCTGTATTATAGGACTACGTTGGTACGGGCCCGTACCTTCGTTGACGGGCTTAGACTAGGCCCCCAGAAGATGTATGAACGTAAACGAAGTTAGAGGAATATTTAAGGATCGTAACAGGTAGCGTTCTGTAGTTTCTGCCCCATGGGAAGAAGGCGTGACTTTATGTATGTCATGTTTTTCTTGGTACAGACGCCAGCACATCAAACTACTACAATCTGTCAAATTTCTTTAATAGATTTTCAACTTTATCGCTGAAGCATTAGGTTCAAGGTTGATTGGCAAAATTTTACGGTTTCGGGTAGCTTGATGTGCTGGCATGATGCATTAAATATTAATTATAATCTGTGTTGGTCTTTGTCGTACTATCTTCAAAAACAAAATTAAATTTATTATATATGTATGTTATAATCTCCTTTACTTCTTTCCTTTGTATTTTTGGATATATTTTTAAATATTTTTATAAAAAACATTTAAAAATATAAATGAAAAAAAAAAATTGCGTCCACTGAACACGGATTATTATAATTATTATTATCACATCATAAGCTAACTAGTATTCAATCATGAGCATAAATATATGACTATGGACAGCTCGGCAATAATATCCGATTTCCTGATTCATCCATTATTATCTGTCGTCAAGATGACGGCCACTATATGTGAACATTTGTGGAAGGCATATAAATATGTGACATCAGGATATAAGGTCCAATATTTATGCTGTACTATACGAAGTCAAAACTGTACATTGAATATAAAAAAAAAGTAATTGGAACGAGTCTGATGCCAAAAATATAGGTTTTAGAATGTTTGTCTGTTTGTCTGGATATATGTTCCGGATTAGCGTAGAAACGGCAGAACGGATTTCGATGAAATTTGGCACATATATAGTTTATAACCTGGATCAAGACATAGGGTACTTTTTATCCCAGTAGTACCTACCTTCCTGTGCGATATTTTCCGAAATCCACGCGGGCGAAATTGCAGGCAAAAGCTAAATGACATTTCTGTTTTAACCGTCTTTGTGTACGTAAACATACTCAAGTAATTAACAAACGACCTTCCAGAACTATCCATATACCTATTAGCTGCTATCACACAAGCGTGACACGTCAGCAAGTTCCCAGCAGTGTGTGGCCATTAAACGAGCGTCGTCGTCTCTAACTTCGTTATCGGAGCATCGTCCACTCCTATTTGTGTTGGACACAGTGTAGGTAAGGCAGAGTGCTGACTGGCAATATTTATTGTATGAATAACAATGGCTTTTTTGTAATTTTTAAGGTTCCGTACCAAAGGGTAAAAACGGGACCCTATTACTAAGACTTCGTTGTTTGTCCGTCCGTCTGTCCGTCCATCCGTCTGTTTGTCACCAGGCTGAATCTCAAGAACCGCGATAGCTAGACAGTTGAAATTTTCACAATTATGTATCTCTGTAGCCGCTATAACAACAAATGCTAAAAACAAAATCATCATCTGCCTAGCCTTTTCCCAACTATGTTGGGGTCGGCTTCCAGTCTAACCGGATGCAGCTGAATACCAGTATTTTACATGGAGCGACTGCCTATCTGACCTCCACAACCCAGTTACTGGGAAATACGATACCCCTTGGTAAGACTGGTTGTCAGACTTTCGGGCTTCTGACTACCCGTAACGACTGTTAAAGATCCACGAATGACAGCCGGGACCAACGGCTTAACGTGCTTTCCGAGGCACGGAGGGGTCTCGGTATGTAAAGATGGTCACCCATCCACAGACTAACCGCGGCAAGCGTAGCTTAACCTGATCGATCGACCTGTGCGGCTGTTATTATTTAGCCACGGGCCCCTCAAATGCTAAAAAAAAAAAAAATATTTAAGGGGCTCCCATACAACAAACGTGTTTTTTTCGGCGTTTTTGCCTTGTGGTACGGAACCCTTCATGTGCGAGTCTGACCCGCACTTGGCCAGTTTTTTTTATGCTGTGGTGCTTCGCTTTCTTCGGCCATTAGGCATTTTAGGGTGCCGGAAAGGTGATATGTTTTTTTTTGGGTGACGGGCGTGGAATATTTTCCTGTTACATTTTATGGTTTGTTAGATAGTTTATTTCTCAAAAGAACTTAAATAACAGTTCACTTAAAATGAGATACAAAGTGCTTACATCTAAATATCATCATCTGCCTAGCCTTTTCCCAACTATGTTGGGGTCTGACTGCGACTGCCTATCTGACCTCCACAACCCAATTACTGGGTAATACGATACCCCTTGATAAGACTGGTTGTCAGACTTTCAGGCTTCTGACTACCCGTAACGACTGTCAAAGATCCACGAATGACAGCCGGGACCAACGGCTTAACGTGCTTTCCGAGGCACGGAGGGGTCACGGTATGTAAAGATGGTCACCCATCCGCAGACCAACCGCGGCAAGCGTAGCTTAACCTGATCGATCGACCTGGGCGGCTGTTATTATTTAGCCACGGGCCCCTACAACACACATATTTCATTAATCATGTTCTGTAAAAAATCCCCTGAAACATCCTATGTCAAACCAAGTAACCAATGACGGTATGTAATTCCTTTCATCAATTCAGCCGAAAGACGTCCACTGCTGGACATAGACCTCCCCCAAAAGGGGGGGGGGGGGTTTGCCGCTTGGCAGGCGGGTTGGCGATCGCAGTAGCGTAGCTTAACCTGATCGATCGACCTATGCGGCTGATATTATTTAGCCACGGGCCCCTCTAAATAATGATATCATATTTGCATCTCGGGTGTTGGCGACGTTACTAGATGTTTCATAAGTTTTGTTTTAAATGTTCATACTATCACACTTCTTTAAAATCTCCTAGTAAATCATTGAAAATAAAAATGTAATGATCGTTTTAGGGTTCCGTACCCAAAGGGTAAAGTTCAACAAAACCCCTGGTTTTGAGAAACGGTCATAAGTAAAGTTGTTGTCAAACGTTTATTTATTTCTAAATTCTTTATTTTACACCAGAAAATACACAACAAAAACAAAAACACGACAAAATAATGTGTTCACATACAAACGTGAAGTGACAGTACCTACTTAATTTATGTTTGGTTGTGGTTAATTTAATTTAGTTATCACAACAGCTGGCAAGGCCCAAAAATACAGGTTCTGTACCGGTACTTAGAGGTTCTTGCCATTTCAGTATCTGGATACTGGTTCCAGACGGGTAACGGTTCCTCCATCTAACAAGTGCCAGTACCAAATTCAGGTATCCGTGGCATACCACAAATGTCATATTTGTACGAGAAACCTCGTACGGTTGGCAACCTTAAAGTTATTTTTCTAATGCCTGTAAATTATCCTTTTTACTTACTATTTCTGTTTTCTTACAGTAACTTATGGAATTATTTGATTGGTACCAGTTTACCGATACTGATTAGAAATGCCAAAAGTAGAGGTAATCCGTCTACCAGAGTAGTACCTGTACTAATGGTACCAATAGTATAGGTACTACTCTGGTACCGGTATCACACCAAGGTCAATGGTATCGGTAATGGTGTTTCAAGCCCTGGTCTAGAACTAATAGTGGGCAGATATTCCGAGAGGCTGTAGCTGTCAATCACCCATTATACCTACAATTATAAAACCGTGACTGGTATTCAACACAATCTTTTGTCCTCGTACAGGACTTTCTGTTTTTATTTTAATTTTACTTTTGTAATTTACAGTACCGATACTGATTAGAAATGCCAATAGGAGAAGTAATACATCTGGTACCGGTACCAATAGTACAGGTACTACTCTGGTACCGGTACAGGACTTTCTGTTTTTTTTTTTTTATATATTTTTGTATGTTTCTATGAAGGTGTTTTGTCTAGTTTATGATATTCCTGTGCGAGTCCCAATAAAAACTTTTTCTTTCTTTTTTTCTAACCGATATCTTCCCCCCAGTCTGAACAAACCCTTAACTTCGCTCATCCATAAATCGGACTACCGGTACCGAAATAATATTGGCACAGCGACTGTGATATATTTACGGTGTTTGTCTGTTTATCCCATAAAACGCGCCGGTACGCAGCGACCACGCAGCGGCAGTGTCGTAAAGTATTATAATTAGCGTAGTGAACTTTTATCATGGTAATGGACAGTTTATTAATATTTTTCTAGCTTGCAATTTGGTGGAAAAATATTTCGTTTATAATCTGTTAGATTTTTCAGAGGTAGGATTTTTCTTGGGAAGATATTTCAATTTTGTTTTAATGAGAATGATTTGTTTTTGATTTTTTTACTTTATAACAGGAAATAGTATAATAATAATAATATTTTTTTTTATTATCAGGCAACTATAAGGCCCATAAATAAAATACACAAAATAATCTGGGCGGCGCTTGCTCAGCGTTATCGGCAGCTGGTGACGCACTTGTGTTCCCCGATTCAAAACTGCCGATGGATGCATTTTGCGCCCCTCGCCGTGTGTTCACCTTTGAGGCCTCAGGTGACCCAATTACCGAACCAATGTTGCGCAATGATGCTATTTCTGCACGTAGTTCGGTATTGGTTTTTTCTGATGCCTCCATTCTGGACTGCATCTTGGTCATCTCCGCCTTCAAGGAAGTGATGTCCTTTAGCAGCCGCGTAACGTCGACGTGATCGAACGTGACGGGGGGCAGTTTACTTAGCTCCCTCGCCACGAAATCTGGCACGTCGTCCGGGTCAGTCTTCTTCAACATATCGACGATATCTTGAACGCTCTTCTCGGTTCCATCTCTGCGGCGAGACGGCATCTGGTCGAGTTTCCCAAGTGACTGGAACAGTAACCGTTTTCCGCTGCTGATCTCGTCTTCCTTGTAATTCGACCGGCATATTTGCAGGATGCTCACCTCGTCCATGTAGTCGATAGCATGGACCAGGAATGCCAGCAATTCATTGACTATGAGTTGTTTGAGTGTTTCCGGGCAGCGGCTATGGCCGCGCAACACGCGAATAAAATTCGTGCCGTGCACAGTGGAAACACGTCCGTGTTCGAGCGCGCATCGCACTGCACTCTGACTGTATAATTAAGTAGTATTTGCCTGACCACGCTGGTTAGTGTTTATTTATTATTTATTCATATACATAATTATTATACCTAGTTTATTTTACACAAATATTATTTTTCCGGTAACACTTCATTATTTTAAGTAAATTATTTATTTTATTTGTATTTAACTAGATACTAAATTAATTGACTAACTAATTTACTATACAAATAAATACTTATTTTAAGTAGGATATATAAATACCTATAATATTATAAATGCGAAAGTAAGTTTGTTTGTTTGTTTCACGCCTAAACCACTGAACCGATCATCCCGAAATTTTGCATTAACGTTGTCAGGTGTACAAAAACGGAAATAGGGTAGGTACCTTTCATCCCGAAAAAAAGTGCTTTCCCGAGGATATCAACAATAACGTTATTATGATAACAGATGGCGCCACGTGTCTTTCGAACGGGATCAACACATAATAATATGGGTAAAACCGCGGGGCGCTACTAGGTCCTGATATTTTTCTACATAAGAAGTTGCTTCATTCATCTAAACGCCCGGGACTTATTAATTTACTTTGACACTAATAAAAATAATTAATAACAAATTACAAATCAAATTGTGTATGACCAAGCAGTCAATTAACTGTTAATTGACAACAATGTATCCACAGCATGTCGTCATTAACTGAGTGGGTTAAGCTTGTATCATTCTAGGAAGAACTCGTGTTGTTGTTAACTGAACATTTATCCTCAATTTGATAAGTAGGCCTACGAGTAGGTATCCTTGATGATAGGTGTAGTTCTATGGGTGTAGTGCCTACCTGTAATATAATAATAATAGTATTGGAAATAATAATGGCATATTATATTATACGACATAAGATACAATTAATACAAAAATCTGATAAGATACAATTAATAAAACTGTCTGTGTGGTGCTGGACTTAAAGAATAGCACCACCCCATACTTCCCGTGGGTGTCGTAAAAGGCGACTAAGGGGCGTACCGGAGAATGGGCAGCAGCGTTCTCTGTGCATTACACCATCATACCATACTGCGATCGCTAACCCGCCTGCCAAGCGTGGCGATTATGGCAAACCCCCCCAAAATTGGGGGAGGCATATATCCAGCAGTGGACGTCTTTCGGCTGAAATGATGATGATGATGATGAATACAAAAATAGTTGAACACGATAGAGGAGACATTTCTAATGTGGAGAATATTATCAAGTGTTTAATAGGGTGAAAAGGTCAATAGCCTGCTGTGTATAATATGTGGGTATCAAAGGAATTACATAGAAATCGTAAAAACAAATGCGTCGCTAAGTTTAGTTGTAAAATTATGCATTTTATCTAACCGTCATTGGTTACTTGGTTTGACATAGGATGTTTCAGGGGATTTTTTACAGAACATGATTAATGAAATATGTGTGTTGTAGGGGCCCGTGGCTAAATAATAACAGCCGCCCAGGTCGATCGATCAGGTTAAGCTACGCTTGCCGCGGTTGGTCTGCGGATGGGTGACCATCTTTACATACCGTGACCCCTCCGTGCCTCGGAAAGTACGTTAAGCCGTTGGTCCCGGCTGTCATTTGTGGATCTTTGACAGTCGTTACGGGTAGTCAGAAGCCCGAAAGTCTGACAACCAGTCTTACCAAGGGGTATCGTATTACCCAGTAACTGGGTTGTGGAGGTCACATAGGCAGTCGCTCCATGTAAAATACTGGTATTCAGCTGAATCCGGTTAGACTGGAAGCCGACCCCAACATAGTTGGGAAAAGGCTAGGTAGATGATGTGTGTTGTAGGTAGAGGGCCGTCTTTAACCTACTGGAGGCCCTGGGCACATAAGGATCACGGGGCCTTTATGTAGATAAGAGACAATAAGAGAAGCATACTAATATTTCATAACTGGGGGGCTAGAAAGTTATTGTGAATCGCACGGCAAATCACTTATTTTGTCATTGAATCAGGTACTAATAATGCGTAGAATGGAACGGCGCGCGGCGGCTGCAAATAATGTTTTTTTTATGAGAGCAGGCCGGGGCTCCCGAAGCTCGCGGGGCCCTGGGCATTCGCCCAGAGTGCCCAATGGAAAAGAGGGGCCTATGTAGGTACAACACTCTGGAACAGATCTGTGACTGAGTGATTGATTGGATGAAAGACAGACAACGCACAGACTGGACCACTTAAAATACAGAACCTAGAACAATGAGTAAGCTGGAGTGGCAACGGGCCGGTCATATTAGCCGTAAACGATGACCGTTGGCAGACGTGTTCTTAGGCGGAGACGGGGAATCGGCAAACGTAAGGTAGGACGCCCTCAGGTTAGGTGGAGCGATGTTCTTCGCAGAATGGCTGGTAGCAGCTGGATGAGAGTTGTCGAAAATCGGGTTGAATGTCGTGCAATAGGAGAGGCCTTGGACTGCTATAGGCAGAGTGTTTTATTCATCTGGTATTTTATATTATGTTTTTATCTCGAGTCTTCATTTATTTACATAATCTATGCTAATATTTAAAATAATAACAATAATATGTGCATTTATATGAAAAAATAAGTAAAATAATCATATGGCATCAAAAAATTCGTCCGCACCGCTGTCAACAGGAACAGTGCCCAAAAGGCTAGCAGCATTGCCACGTTGAATACTTTGGCCAAGAAATAGGCCAGCCTTCTGGTCACGTGAAGAGTCGACTAACCGCTTGGCGATATCTCGAAAAACCGCACTCGGACCGCATGGCCCTAGTGTTTCAACCCCAAACGGCTCGAACATATAACTCCCAATCAGGTTGGAATATTTTCGCCGTTTGAGGTTTTCTGCACCTGCAGCAGCCGCCCCAGCACAGTCCACCGTGCTAGGCGCCGTGATGGCGCAAGGGTGTCGACACATGTAGCATCCCACACCAAAGGTCTGCCTGTATGTATCTGGCGTATTGTGTGTCTTTTAGTCTGCTAAATAAATGTAGGTATTTTCTTTCTTTTCTTTCTTGTCTTTCTTTCTTTATTTTCTTTCTTTTATTTTCTTGCTTTTCGTTACTTCGACACAAAATGCTACATCTATCCTAGAACTAAGGCCTCATCGAATCAGTGTACCTATAAGTATAAGTACCCTAGCTATATGTACCCAGACATGTTCGTCTATTTCCCGTTAAAATTCTCAATTCCGCAAGGGAACAAAATGTTTGTGTAGCCTGGTTTGTGCCCGGCCTGCAGGTTCCTGCATGAAAATGTGTTTGCAATGGCTGTACTACACATTAGCATACGATGTTGGTGAACCGGCTAAAATCATACGATGATACTATGTGTCCGTTTCGACTGCTCGGACACAGTGTCGTAGAAGAAAAACGACTACGTCAACATTACGAAGGAATTTGTAAAACACTAACAATGAAAGTCCCAAATTCGTAGATCCAATATTCAGAAAGTTGTAAAGGTTTAACCATGGCCGCGCGGTCGAAACGTGAAGAACCGCGCGGCCACGCAGTTCTCTTAAACGGAGCTTAGTAGAGGTCCAATTCTTTTTGCTAATCACTGATACGATTTCGAAGAAAATGTAGACAGTATGAATAAATACCCAATGTTTGGACTTCACGAGCTACAGAACTTAAAACCTATACTGATACTGTTGCACATGCTATGTTATGCCATGTGAAGACGACAATAAATGAAAATCCATACTTAATATTATAAATGCAAAAGTGTGTCTGTCTGTCTGTTACCTCATCACTGTTAAACCGCTAAACCGATTTAGATAAAATTTGGATAGTTTGAGTCCCGGAAAAGGACATAGATAGTTTTTATCCCGATATTCAAACGGGATCAACACTCATGCGGGTGAAACCGCGGGGCGATGCCAGTCTATACAATGATGCAGTTTTAGTTTTCATCAAAATCGAGCCCGCGACTCCGTTGAATACTTTTCGCTATTCCTCATAGTTTTGGATTTGGTCATCCCACGTGAAAAATTCACCCTGTATATATAAAAATGAATTCCTATTTCCCTTGGTCACGCCATAACTTGAGAACGACTTTTGATAAAATTTTGTATGGAGGTAGCTGACACCCTGAATTGACATATAGGCTACTTTTTATCCCGACATTCCTACGGGATCGACACATATGCGGGTGAAACCTTCCGGGTTTCTGACTACCCATAACGACTGTCTAAGATCCATGAATGACAGCCGGGACTAACGGCTTAACGTGCTTTCCAAGGCACGGGGGGGTCTCAGCGTGTTAAGATGGTCACCCATCAAGTGTAGCTTAACCTGATCGATCGACCCGTGCGGCTGCGGCTATTATTACTTAGTCACGAGTCCCTCTTGACTGGCTGTATCTATGACTAAGCTATTGGATATATTAAGAGTAAACTAGTCGCGAGCTCGAACTCCTGGTGATCATGGCCAAAAAGCACGCTGTCTCATCTGGCTTCGTGTCCGACAGAGCTAGTATCAGTGATGAGTAGTTAGACGCTATAGTCTACACGAACAACGTCTAGTTCTCACGCACAGAAACACCGTTCCGAACTGATAGGCGCGTAAAAAAATTCGAAAAGTGCTTCGGAAAATCGAGTTTTGTGTAAAAACCACTCCATAAATCCATTACAAATAAAGTTAATTGAACTCTTCGATAACTGAGCTTTGTCGGTACGGACTTGATTTTGAAGATTATACAATTCTTTTATTACTTATTTATACCCAAAGTTACGTTAAAAATAGCAAGAAAAACAAGTCTTTGTTGGCTCATAACTTTTGAATGGCTTTTTATTTTACTATTCTGTTTACAGACAACATTAATATTAAGACAAAACTATATCATGTTTAACTTTGGATGCAAAATCTCAAACAGTGGAGTAATACTCTCCCGAAATTTGTATGGAAAAATATCGACTAGTGGCACTCTATTTGGTTGAATTCTTGTACACAGACTGGGAGCGTCATTAGTTACACGAAGTTTAATTTACTGGCGTTTTTACGTCTCTTGTATGTTGGTGAAGTGATTTTATCTCTTTGTTGTGGAATGATACCAGATATAAATCTTTTCTACAGATTACGTTATTTTTATTGGTGACATGGCTGGCTTGAATGGGGGTGACTACTGAGATGATGGCTAATGGAGATGTATGGGGGATGAAGACATGCTGGGGCGAATTCAAATTAAATGATGATGATGATGGTGTACCAGTCACGAGCATAAGTATGTATACACTTGGCTTTATTCAAAGGCGATTTTCTCCTTTATTTTTGAATGAATTTTTATATTATTAGGAACAATATTTTCGAACCCATAGGTTTATGTAAAGTGTCGTATTTCAACGTTGCATTCGTTATTTCGTGAAAAAATTACAATTCAAAGTTGCCAAGTGTTGACATATTAGTGCTCGTGACTGTGGTATCTACACTCTGCATTCTGCTTAACCCCTCGTGGAATTCAGATGTGATGTTATGTTTTGATGATGATGAAATGTTTCACCTCTAAGGGTTAATTTTATCCGGGTCAGCGGAATTATCCGAAAGGGTTACCGCTGCCCCTGAACATAAAGGGCTAAGGAAGGAACACGGGTGGGTTTTAGTCAGTAAGAGTCTGACACTCCCTTCCGCTCCACCCAGAGCGGGAGGGGTCATTTGATGATTTCCAATACTCAAAAAAAGGGTTAATCTTAACCTGAGTATAAATTTAAAATTTTTGACAGTTTTTCCATACTAAAACTGTCAGACGTCAATTTTATTCCAGGGATAAAATATCTTTGGTAAAATCAGCCCTAACATGGTGATCGTTGCATTATGTTTAACACTAAAGATAAACGGAACGATTTGATTGATAATTAATGTGAAATTGCAGCTTTGTTATGCAAATTGAGATAAAAGCAGATTACAAGGTACGAAATGTTAACACTAATTAATTATTCGCTGTTCATTTCGTGATGATTTGCATTTTGATTTGATGTTTAGAGCTGTGATATATCATTAAAATGAAACATGTCCAAGTTTAGGGTATACAGCGTGCTACTTTAAAGGCTACATTAATTTAACACTAAGAGAGAGAGTATATTATTCGGAAAACTCTCGAGGGCTGGAATAAGGGGTTTGCTGTTGGTGGAAAGCGCATCTCCAAGGCGTTACGCTGATGACACCTTTCTCCTTGCTACAACATTTGACGACATAAAGGAGATACTGCATAGATTGGAGGTGGAAAGTGGCAAATTACGGCTTGCTATAAACAGGCAGAAAACCAAGCTTATGGTGATAGATCGTGCGGGAAAGCTATCGGGCGCCTATAACAGGTGGACAGTTTCATTTATCTGGGCTCTGATATTAATAATGAAGGCAGCTGCGTCCCAGAAATAAAACGACGAATAGCCATGGCTAAAGATGTTATGACACGCCTCCAAAACATCTGGAAAATCGCTCTATAAGTTATAAAACTAAAGCCCGTTTGGTCAGAGCATTAGTTTCCCGATTTTCCTCTATGGAGTTGAGACGTGGACAATCCGAGCAAGAGAAAGAGAAAGGATAGATGTATTCGAAATGTGGTGCTGGAGGCGGATGCTCCGAATACCATGGACAGCCAAATGCACAAATGTGTCTATCCTTTCCCAAGTCGATGTCAAGACCCGATTGACTACAATATGCCTACTGCGTATTTTGACCTATTTCGGCCACATAATGTTAAGGGGAGATAGCAGCCTCAGTTCAGGGGATCAGACCGGAATAAATCTTATTTTATGTTGTTATAATTTTTATGATTACTTGCCACTAGCCCTACCCATGTTTGTTAAAATTATGTCGCCTTTTCCGGTAGGGTCAGCTTTCAGTCTAACCGAATGCAGCTGAATACCAGTGTTTTACATGGAGCGACTGCCTATCTGACCTCCACAACCCAGTTACAAGTAATACGAAACCCCTTGGTAAGACTGGTTGTCAGACTTTCGGGCTTCTGACTACCCGTAACGACTGTCAAAAAACCACGAATGACAGCCGGGAACAACGGCTTAACGGGCACGGGGAGGTCTCAGACCAACCGCGGCAAGCGTAGCTTAACCTGATCGATCGACCTGAGCAGCTGTTATTATATAGCCCCGGACCCCTCAAAAAAGAAAGTCCTACTGTATAAAATAAAATTTGAAGCGATATCTGATAATGATAACATTATACGCAATTTCCGCTAATCGTATGGCATGCACTCTGACATTTTTGGCGCGGTTTTCTGTTTTGGGAATTCCCTTTTACCACTATCAAATAAGCGTCTACAAACATCGTCAGGTAATAAAAAGGCTATTGCAGGAATATAAAAGGCCAGATCAATAAAACACATTAGCACCTTTCAGAGATAACTATCATCCATTTGTCGTCTGTTATACAAATAGCAATTAGCGCTCGTCTTTTGTCTATGCTGTCGACGCCATGTTGGATTCCTGAACGTACCTTGAATGAACATAGGCGGGACGAGACACGATTGATCAAAGGGCTATTGTGTACGGAATATAACCTGCCAATACTATTGTGAGGGGAATGAACCTATTTCAGTTGATTTAAATTAGTTATGACGCATCCCACGTAAGAAAACATACGAGCTTTTGGAATTTTCTCTAAGAGATGGAATTAGATAACATTCCTACAAGGAACCCTTACAGTTTCGTCATGTCCGTCCGTCTGTCTGTCCGAGGTTTTGCTAAGAGACCGTTAGTACTAGAAAGCTGTAATTTTGTAGGAGTGTGTATATCAATTACGCCGACAAAGTACCTAGTAAAATAAAATTTTGGAAAATATTTTTTTTTTGGGGTATCTCCCCTAAATGAAGTGGGGATAAATATTTTTTTCGTCGTCTACCCCATCGTGTGGGGTATCGTTGAATAGATCTTCTAAAATGACTTGGGGGTTGCTAATATTATTTTTTGATTTAATGCTCCATTTACGAAATATTAAACTATAAAGTGCAAATTTTCGTCCCCCCCTCTAAAAGCTAAACCGCTAGCTTGAAAAATCTGGAAAAATTCACGATGATAGTGCATTTCATGAACTTTAAAAGAAAACTATAGCGGTTAAGATAACTTTATTAGTTTAGCAGTACCTACCTAATAGTCGTTGAGCTTGGGTGTTGGATAATTTTGTACCAAATACAAAATCCTCAGCATTAATCCTTTAAAGTGACTAAAATGAAGTAGTTGCTTGTTTATAACGGGTAAAGACATGCATTGAAAAACAAAATATAACATAACGGGCTACTACGGAACCCTACACTGTGCGACGGGCCTCGCACAGTGTAGGGTTGCACAGTTTATACAAATAGCAATTAGCGCTCGTCTTTTGTCTATGCTGTCGACGCCATGTTGGATTCCTGAACGTACCTTGAATGAACATAGGCGGGACGAGACACGATTGATCAAAGGGCTATTGTGTACGGAATATAACCTGCCAATACTATTGTGAGGGGAATGAACCTATTTCAGTTGATTTAAATTAGTTATGACGCATCCCACGTAAGAAAACATACGAGCTTTTGGAATTTTCTCTAAGAGATGGAATTAGATAACATTCCTACAAGGAACCCTTACAGTTTCGTCATGTCCGTCCGTCTGTCTGTCCGAGGTTTTGCTAAGAGACCGTTAGTACTAGAAAGCTGTAATTTTGTAGGAGTGTGTATATCAATTACGCCGACAAAGTACCTAGTAAAATAAAATTTTGGAAAATATTTTTTTTTTGGGGTAGCTCCCCTAAATGAAGTGGGGATAAATATTTTTTTCGTCGTCTACCCCATCGTGTGGGGTATCGTTGAATAGATCTTCTAAAATGACTTGGGGGTTGCTAATATTATTTTTTGATTTAATGCTCCATTTACGAAATATTAAACTATAAAGTGCAAATTTTCGTCCCCCCCTTTAAAAGCTAAACCGCTAGCTTGAAAAATCTGGAAAAATTCACGATGATAGTGCATTTCATGAACTTTAAAGGAAAACTATAGCGGTTAAGATAACTTTATTAGTTTAGCAGTACCTACCTAATAGTCGTTGAGCTTGGGTGTTGGATAATTTTGTACCAAATACAAAATCCTCAGCATTAATCCTTTAAAGTGACTAAAATGAAGTAGTTGCTTGTTTATAACGGGTAAAGACATGCAATGAAAAACAAAATATAACATAACGGGCTTCTACGGAACCCTACACTGTGCGAGGCCCGACACGCACTTGGCCAGTTTTTTTCTATAAGTAATTAAAAATCGAATAATAATAATAATTAATAGTTCTCCAGAACATAATTCGGTCATGGCAGCTAATCTCAACGGAGACTAGCCTTCGTCACAGAACAAGTGCACAAGTTTGTGCGCAGACACAGGTGCACTCTCATACTCCGATGGGACGGCAGACAAACCGACACTACTGGAGAGAGATCAGACAAAAGTCGAACAAAGCTTTACTCATTCTACGAATCGATGTTGGAACTTTATGACTGACATGACGTCACGCCCCTCACTTGTCTTCCGCTCGCCAGAAAGGATAGGCAAATACTAAAAGGTAGGCAGTGACATACTTCCCACTGCTGGGACACAGGCCTCCTCTATTCGAGAGGGACCACGCGGGCCCGGTGTGGTTTGGCAGATGTCACATGTCTTCGAATTTTTGGTTCTAGAACATGCCGGTTTCCTCACGATGTTTTCTTTACCGTTTTGAGAGCAGTGGTGATGAAATAATTTAAACAAAGTGCAGCGCCTGTTTGGTTTCGAACCTGCGACCTATAAGTCGTAAGTCACGGCATACTGACTTACAGGCTTACTAAACTCAGAAGGCTGTATATTGAATTAAAGATTAAATGACGTCATTCAAAACATAACACTTTTCAGATACCTAACCGCTTTATAAACATACAGTACTCCGTCAGACGGTTCAATTGGGTAGTTGGAACGCAGACAGACGTTTTATTTTCTTTCCCTGTAAGTATGCTGTATCAACACAGGGTTAAAAGGAAAGTTTACAGTCCGTGAGTGTACACTTACCTTGTTTCCGATTGTCTGGGGATGGCATGATGGGCGACGACGCCCTTTCACTTTAGATCTGAAACAAGAGTACCAGTGTTATTTTAAATTCACGCTTTTTAAAGTTCCGTACGTCAAAAGAAAAAGGGAACCCTTATAAGATCTCTTCGTTGTCCGTCTGCCTGTCTGTCAGTCAGTTAAAGTTTAAATTAATATCAAATTCTCAGGGCTGCAATCTCTTGAAGCAGTGAAAAAAAAAACTTCTAAGTCAACGCAATCAAAAGATATCTACGGCCGTTTTTATTCCGAAATCTAAACCTATAAGGTTACTTCCCGTTGACCTAGAATCATGTTTGGCAAAAACCAATGTCATGTAGCACAAGTAAAGGAAAAAATCCGAAAACCGTAAATTTGTAGTTACATTACAAAAAAAAAAAAAAAATTAAAACTATTTACATCGCGAGTCCGACTCGCACTTGACCGGTTTTTCATGCATTAATGTTACTCCTAATCTGCCTAGGCTTTTCCCAACTTTATTGGAATCAGCTACCGTTGCAGCTAAATACCAGGATTTTACATGGAGCGATTGCCTATCTGTCCCCCACAACCCAGTTACTGGGCCATACGATACCCCTAGGTAAGACTGGTTGTCAGACTTTCGGACTTCTGACTTGTCAAAGATCCACGAATGACAGCCGGGCAGCCAAGCCATGGAGCACTATTATGACTTCTAACATGATGGTTTAACAAACTCAAAGCATTTAGTTCAATTAAATCTTGTACAGGCACTTTTGAATTGTCAAAATTAAATAGTCTGTCAGTTAGTCCGAAAGTTGAAGCTAGTTGCCCATTCCAAAACGTAGATCTCTATATTTGGATAGGCCACACCTTATTGCAAAAAGATTATACTATCCATCATGAGAAAACTTTTGGCGTCACGTAGGTACTCTAATAGAAGGAATAAGTTTGCCATCATAGACAATAAGGTTGCAGGTAGCAGTCTTCTTTTATTCCATTATTATGTTTATCTATGATGTTACCAGGCTGACTTTTTGTCCATAGCCTTGAATCTTTGCCAACTGATCGAATACTCTAAAATAAGTTCAAGAAAAAAACTTTATACCTCCGTGAAGAAATAAATAGTAGCTCATACCAATACATCTCAATCAAGTGTGGGCGTTCTATAATGATTACAGCATATGACGCAGTTCTAACGTCTATGTCCGTCGTTACGTCATTTAAATATATATTCCCACCAACTGAATGTGATGTCAATATGTGACCTCACAATCCGCAAAACGGAAATGTTTGCCGCAAGCTGAACTGACAGTTTTGGAACTGACAGGAATGAAATTAGGTTCTGGAGGGTAGTGGGGACATATCGAATTATTTGAGCTGTAGTATTATTATGACAGCCTCGATTGTTTTGAAGTTTTGCCAAGCGAAAACAAAGATTTTGGTAAAATAAATAAATAGAGTGGTCAAAAACTTGAATAAAATCATTTAGACGACGACATTCTTGACGACAGTAAGTGGTCTAGGTGGGTCTGGTTGTAGTTCCCCGGATTAACCCATTTACAAAGAGTGACATCAGGTCAGAGAGGTAGGTATTATTCTAGTCTCACACAGTGCCGGATTAAGACTCCCTGATGCCCTAAGCAATCCACGCCCGTAGGCCCTCCTATCCACTACTCGCCTCGTATTTTTCCAAAACATGGCGAGCGGTTTGTAAAGATTGGCGCACATCTCTAGCTAGAGTGACTTTTGGGCCTTGCCTTTCACGTGCTAGCAAACACTGTTTCGGTGCTGTTTCTGCCTTATGGCGCCCCTCGAGACGTGATGCCCTAAGCAATTGCTTAATTGGCTTAGGGGCTAATCCGGCACTGGTCTCACAGAATTAATCATGAAATGCAGTATTAGCTTCGACCCTTGACCAAAAACTCACTCATACTCTTGACGAGAACCTCTAAGTATGATGGTGCAGCAAGTGGCGCCATCTAGTTATGTTATGAAGTTACCGGAATCACCGAAAAGGCCGGATAAGAGTGACACTGGCTGGTGACAGACACTTCTGTAAGTAGTCTGTGCAGACACTCAAGCAGAGCGTCGCGCAGATGGTTGCGTGGCGGCTGTCTTCTGATGATATAGGTGAGGTTAAAGTGTTAGGTACATGCTCTGTGGATGAGGTCAGGGAAACCGTTGTCGTACCATGTGCACGAGGAACTGCTATATTTCGGCACAATCCTGATGATATTGAATATTTCACTTCTGATAAAGGCGATCCCGCGCCTTTAGGTATATCCATTTCAAAACCACTAAGTACCATTAAATTGCTTACAATTGAACCCATAGTTTCAGAGTTATGCGTGTGACATTAAACTTAGTCGCACAAACTCATATAAACTCGCACTGTGTGTGGTTTGGTATGGGTAGGTATGAGACACGTCACTTTAAACTGTTGACAAACTTGTGCTAACTTTGGTACAAACTAAACTACCTATCTAACTTTGCTGGGAACATGGCATGTTGAAGCGTAATCGGCTGTTCTGGCAGTGTTAAGCGTTATTGAAAGGTCGTAAGTACCGCTTTGGGTATAGAGAACATCGACGCACAACTATGGATTCTGTACATGACTCTGAACTCCGACCCGTTGAAAGTTTTCGTCGGTTATTAAAAAAAAGTTAGCTGTTCCGTTCATTTTGACCGCGTAGTTATTGCAAGTTTCTATGAAACAGCAGATTTATTTTTTTGATAAGCGCTTAAAAGTTTCTACGCTAGAATAGTCTAAAATCTAGAAAATTTGCGCTGGGGGTTTGTGGCTAAGTAATAACAGGCGCACAGGTCGATCGATCAGGTTAAGCTACGCTTGCCGCGGTTGGTCCGTGGATGGGTGACCACCTTCACGTATCAAGACTCCTCTGCGCCTCGGAAGGCACGTTAAGCCGTTGGTCCCGGCTGTCATTAGTGTATCTTTGACTGTCGTTTCGGGTCGTCAGAAGCCCGAAAGTCTGACAACCAGTCTTACCAAGGGGCATCGTATTACCCAGTAACTGGGTTGTGGAGGTCAGATAGGCAGTCGCTCCATGTAAAATACTAGTATTCAGCTGCATTCGGTTAGACTGGAAGCCGACCCTAACATAGTTGGGAAAAGGCTAGGCAGATGATGAGTTTGCGCATCGCGGTCGATATATGCCACCCTGTATTCTGTAAATTTTACGATCATTTGATTGGACATTTACAAAATACAGTACTACGAGCGAACATTATCGACGCGTCAAAGGAGGTCAGCAAAAGCCCATACAACTTTGCCCAAACATGTAGGTACCTCGAGGTACACGTGCACCAAATCGTAGAGAAAAAATAGGGGAATTCGAAAATAATTGTGTTTTTATCCATAAATAATTTAAAACTACATAATAAATTATTTAAAGTTTTAATAACCTGTAACACAATTAAATCATGTGGCAACTTTGCATGTACGAGTTGACATTAAGAGTATACGTGTTCTGTGGACATCACATTATTTCGTGGGTAAATGTTATTCCGTTCGTTTCTGCATAGATTAATATATAAATGTTTCTGCGTTTCGGGATACTCGTCTGTGTTGTGTATTTTGTTTAATAACTTGGCTATTCTTTCTGGTATTCCGTTTGTCTCCTTACGGTTTGGTTCCTGTCCTGACGGATTGGGTATTCATAATGGACATTACGATTTGGATACTCAGGCTTTTGGTTTGAGCGTCGCGTAAGTATCCTGTTCACGTTTTATCATTATGAAGAGAATAAAATACTTAAGATTTTAACAAATCTATTGCTTTCAGGCTAGTGCTTACAAACATGAGGTGCGTTTCTTGTCAAAGAGTACAGGATGATAACATACAGTCTTACAATATCTCAAGACCGGCAAGGCACATCACCAAGATAGTGATAGCCAACATATGGGTTGGGCTCGGCATCAAGAAAATATAACAGCGCCTGCCACTTTCCTTGATAATATTTTAGTGAGAGTAGAAATTGAAAATGAAGAACGCTAATAAAAAAACAAAAATATTTATTGTTTTATTCCATACAACTAACTCGATAAGTCTATTTATTCCAATGTTATTGGTAGATATTACTGGAAAGATGACTTCCAGGCTTTAATTGATTCGAGTGCCACTCGGGCTCCGGGGCCCGATAATAATAGGAAATGCTTTTGAATTCCATGAAGTGGGCTACTCAGTATCGAATCTCAAATTCAACTTCCACCCCTTATGCACATCACAATAAAGGCAGAGTAAGCATAAAATAGGGTGTTTTATGTAAGTATTCGATGTTTCTTGGCCTAATGTTTTATTTATTTCAAGAAATCAAGATGAAGTCAATAAAAGGCTTTATTTAAATGCGACTTCTATTCACTGAAACTTGATGATCTAGCTTATGTTAAGCTTGCTTGAAACCCTTGTACGTCGACGCTAAGGAACTCATTTATTTATCGAGTTTGTTAATCGCTCTGATAGACTTCTAACACTGCTTCTAATATTATGTATTATGTACTGGTCATCAACATTCACAGCTTCTATTCAGCTACTTTTGGGTATAAGCATCCTTTCTTATGTTAGGTAGGTATATAAAGTTGCCTAACGATAATCGAATAGACAATGAGAGTTATTATTTAGGTAATTTAGATTGAATTATAATATAAAAATATTTGAAATGAAACAAAAACAGCAGCTGAAGCCGACAGCAGACAACTGTCAAACTGTCAACTTCACATAGTAAGTAGTACTTTTTGATAGACTGAAACGTCAACTTGACAGTTTTTTCTTTTATTAGGTAAGGTAATGGACCAAGGTAGTACAATTGTGCCTAAAATGGCGAGCTTTTTATTACGATAAAAGTTATTTTATTCTCGTCCCCGGGTAACCATAAGAAAAATATATAAATGCAACATTATTCAGTGTAATCTAGTGTATTTTATGCCACTAAGTGTACCATGGTACTTCGTATGGGCAGATTGTGGTGACATCCTTTAAACGCAAGTGATGCGATTGGCTGTTAATAATTCATTCAAACAATCACACCAGCGGTGATTGCGTAACATAACAGTGGGAATGGCTTTCACTTTGACAGTTCAACAACATTCATTGCTTTATTTACGTTGTCGAGCAGATAAACTTTTCGAACATATAAAGCAATGGAATTCCAATCATCGTCTGCTTGTCCTTTTATTTATGTATTTATTTCACGCGACGCAGGCCCGTACATAAATACCTTAACCTAACATACATATTTTTATTATAAAACAGTACTTCACTAGCTAACTCTTGTGCAGTTCTGTGGTACTTGTCAGCGGAAGCGACGGAATACCACGTCCTGCGGCCAGAAGTCTTCTTCCATGAAGACGGGCAGATAGCAATTCGGCACGCGCACCACGAAAGCCTTGAAGTTGTCGTTGTTTCCCAACTATGTTGGGGTCGGCTTCCAGTCTAACCGGATGCAGCTGAATAACAGTATTTTACATGGAGCGACTGCCTATCTGACCTCCACAACCCAGTTTATGGGTAATGCGATACCCCTTGGTAAGACTGATTGTTAGACTTTCGGGCTTCTGACGACCCGTAATGACTGTCAAAGATCCACGAATGACAGCCGGGAACAACAGCTTTACGTGCTTTCCGAGGCACGGAGGGGTCTTGGTATGTGAAAATGGTCACCCATCCACGGATCAACCGCAGAAACCGTAGCTTAACCTGATCGGTTATTACAAAGCCACGAGCCCCTTAAAGCAACGGAATAGCATTATCCTTCAAAATCATTCAGATAGTAATTGTGTTACGCAATTATGGTGTATGGTTACAATTTGTTAGCAAAATGCTGTGTTGATCCAGAAACCGGGCCAGAAAACCCACAGCGCATACTTTTCCGAACAAATTGGTCAAACATTTTTGTTTTTCCAATACGTTTTTTTTTTTGCGGATGGGAAATCATCAAATGACTCCTCCCGCTCTGGGTGGAGCGGAAGGGAGTGTCAGACTCTTACTGACTAAAACCCACCCGTGTTCCTTCCTTAGCCCTTTATGTTATTGCTGCTGTGGGTGCCGCCCGCTCGTACCAACCTGCTGCAGCACGCGCCGCTGACGCGCGCGCTACGTACACTTAATGCGGTATCGCAACAGATTAACTGCTTCAACTGTACTCTGAGTGAATTCACACGGGCCGCATTTTGTAAGATTACTCTTGGTTAAGGCAACTACATTACCTAAAGCGTGGTCTTTGTCGGACTGCGTAGAAAAGAAAGAGAAGCACGCTGACACAACACTGGTAATTCATTGGAAAATATGAAGCAATTATCTAATTACAAAGAATCTATCGTTTGGATTAATAAATTAAAATACTGGTGCTTTAGTAAGTTGCTTGTAGAATAATCTGACAAAGTCATAATGATTGTGTATGTATATTAGTATGTTTTTTATTGTAAAAGGAAAGTTTTTAGAGGTATCTTGATGATTTTTTTTTTCTATCGTATCAAATTAGTTGTATTATGTTTTCAACACACTATCTATCTATCTTGATGAATATCATATATTTTTCTGATTTTGTATACTGTAGTCTATCTTATACCTTATTGTTACTAAAACTTGCGTGCACTATTGTATTAGGTAAGCCTGTGATGATAGTGTATGTGTTTTAAAATAAATAAATAAAATAAATAAATTTTCCGGGCCAGCGGTAACCCTTTCGGACAATCCCGCTGGATCCAATACGGTTTTGTTAAACCAAGTCGCCACTACCAATTACCTAAATTAGTTTACAAACAATGGAAACTTAGTAGACACAATAGTACCTTGAAGGACATAAACTAGTTAGTCTGATACTACTAGTTTGAAACTCAACGTTAACTGCACCAAATTAATATACAGTTTGCTACAAAGGCCCAGCATGAACACGCGACGGAAACGTAACGTAAATTCGAACGTTTTTCTAATCTATACAACGTAATTTTTAGTATGTGCGAAACCTGAACAAAGTTTGTTCAGTATAAGTAACTGAATCGATTCCAATAATTTTTACACCATGTTAAATTTTGTCCCAAAAATATTTAAAAAAACCGGGCAAGAGCGAGTCGGACTCGCTCACCGAGGGTTCCGTAACATCCAGGTTTATGCATAAGGTTTATGTTTATGAAATTAAATGTTTTTTTTTATTTTTTTATACTTGAGTTGGTTGAATAAAAGGTAAATTGCGGTTTACGACGTATTAAAAAAAAACTACTTACTAGATCTCGTTCAAACCAATTTTCGGTGGAAGTTTACATGGTATTGTACATCATATATTTTTTTTAGTTTTATCATTCTCTTATTTTAGAAGTTACAGGGGGGGGGGACACACATTTTACGACTTTGGAAGTGTCTCTCGCGCAAACTATTCAGTTTAGAAAAAAATTATATTAGAAACCTCCGTATCATTTTTGAAGACCTATCCATAGATACCTCACACGTATGGGTTTGACGAAAAACACATTTTTTAGTTTCAGTTCTAAGTATGGGGAACCCCAAAATTTATTGTTTTTTTTTTATTTTTGTGTGAAAATCTTAATGCGGTTCACAGAATACATCTACTTACCAAGTTTCAACAGTACAGTTCTTATAGTTTCGGAGAAAAGTGGCTGTGACATACGGACGGACAGACAGACAGACAGACAGACGGACAGACAGACAGACATGACGAATCTATAAGGGTTCCGTTTTTTGCCATTTGGCAACGGAACCCTAAAAAGTTTAAAAGTTGGACACCGAGCGACACCAAGTAGGTTATCCAATCTCCGCGCCGAACGGTTAGGTACCTAGGTACTATTATCAATGAGCGCAAGAAGGCGCGGCGCGTGCGGCGCGGGTGAGCTTGTTTTTGTACGGACAAACAGGTAACTTAACAAGCTTATAACATTGTGATTTTTCATGATACAGTTTTGAAATTTTGTACGTACCTAGATTCTTTACATAAAAATACTAGACACGTGTTTCGGGTTTCGCATATACTAAAAGTAATGTTGTATATATAAAATTCAAAGTCCTGACTGACTGATATATCAACGCACTGCCAAAACCGCTGGTCCTAGAGACATGAAAGGAGGGTGTGTTCTTTGTGAAGAGTAGGTATCCGCTAAAGAGGGTTTTTCGAAATTCCACCCCTAAGAGGGTGAATGGGGGGAGAGTGAAATTTCACGCGGACGAAGTCGCAGGCAGAAGCTTGTCTAAAATACAACAGACTATCCTAAACAGGGTGACAGGGATACTGACACGCAACTTGTTATCATGGTTTCAGTAAGTACAGGATTCTAAGCTCCCCTGCGTTGACTTTTTTCGGAGGTTATTAAAAAAAAATTTGCTGTTGCATACAGACCGCGTTGGTATTGTACGTAGGAAACAGCAGTTTTTAGGGTTCCGTACCCAAACGGTAAAAACGGGACCCTATTACTAAGACTTCGCTGTCTGTCCGTCTGTCTGTCTGTCTGTCACCAGGCTGTATCTCAAGAACCGCGATAGCTAGACAGTTGAAATTTTCACACTTGATGTATTTCTGTTGCCGCTATAACAACAAATACTAAAAACAAAATAAAATAAATATTTAAGGGGGGCTCCCATACAACAAACGCGATTTTTTTGCCCTTTTTTGCTCGATATCAAAAATGGCAACAGGTAGGCACTTGAAATATTCACAAAATACTCAGTTGTTAACTGAGTATTTTGTGAATATTTATATACTAACTGTTTAACTTTAATAATAAATAATAAAATTTAAATAAATATTTAAGGGGGGCTCCCATACAACAAACAAGTTTTTTTCGGCGTTTTTGCCTTGTGGTACGGAACCCTTCGTGTGCGAGTCCGACTCGCACTTGGCCAGTTTTTTTCAGATTCATGTGTTGATCAGGGTGCCTAAACAGGCCACTTTGACAGAATCGTAAGAATAACATTATCATCTTCATCCTGTATACTCTGTACAGTGGTGATTTTTTTTTGCGATAAGCATAGTATTATCCATAGATTAAATAATACCAACATATTACTGTCCCACTGCTGGGCATTGGTCTCTTCTCAAACAAAAAAGGCACGAACATGAATCACCACGCTTGCTCAAGACGGGTTTGCGATTTTAGACTTGTATCACTACTTAGAGACACTTGATTGGTCCAGGTTTCCTTACGATGTCAATAATATCTAAGATAAACTCAGAAAGTACAGACGCCAGCACATCAAGCTACCCGAAACTGTAAAATTTTCACAATCAACTTTGAACCTTATGCGTGCTTTAGCGATAAAGTTGAAAATCTATTAAGAAATTTGAAAGCTTGTAGTAGCTTGATGTCATGGCATCTGTACATTATATTAAGAATTGAAAAAGTCAAGTTGGTGCTTGCCCGGAATTGAACCCTCAACCTCGTGGTTGGGAGGCGGAGTCCTTAACCTCTGGGCCATCGTGATAGAATAAAATAAAGCTTTAAAACTAAGTAAGTAAACGTATTGTGCGAAAAAAGTATTTTCTATTTTAAAACCGCTCGTTTTTACGTTTACATTTCCGCGCGATTGTGTTGTGCCTACAGAACAAGCTAAGTAATCACGTTAGGTTAAGTTTTGCGTCATACGCAGAGCTTGCGTCTTGTTGTCATAAATTAATTGAGTTGCATAACGTCACGAGAAACGATAACACGGTGCTGTATGATGCGAAAATGTCAAATGGTAGCTGTTTTTGTAAGTTGTTATTGTGAGAAGCTTGAAAATCATCACCATCATCATTTCAGCCAAAAGACGTCCACCGCCAGACATAGGTCTCCTCCAAACATCGCCACGTCGACCGGTTCCTTGCTTCCCGCCTCCAGCGGATTCCTGCAGCCTTCACAATGTCATCGGTCCATCTTGTGGGAGGCCTTCTAACGCTATGTCTACCGGTACGCGGTCGCCAGTTCAGAACTTTTCGGCCCAATCGGCTATCTGTTCTGGCAATTCTTCGGGCTATGTCGCTTACCTTGGTGCTCCTGCGGTAATCTCTTTATTTCTGATTCGATCACGTAGGGAACCTACAAGCATAGCCATTGCCCTCTTGCCGTTGTTGTTGTGTTGGTGTTGTTGTTGTTGTGTTGCCTGTGTTGTGTGTGTCTGTCGTGTAGTGGTGACTCAGTAATACCGGCCGCGACTTACGAGTTGTAGGTCGTACAGTCACGAGCAATAATATGTCAACACTTGGCAACTTTCAATTGCGATTTTTTCACGAAATAACGAATACAAAGTTGAAATATGACACTTTACATAAACCTATGGGTTCGAAAATACTATATCCGTAATAACATAAAATTTAATTCAAAAATAAAGGAGAAAATCGCCTTTGAATAAAGCCAAGTGTATAATACTTATGCTCGTGACTGTACCTGTCTGGGTACGAAGGCTCTTTACTTTGCGTGAATTATTTCATCA
Source organism: Mesoligia furuncula (assembly GCA_916614155.1). Taxonomy (NCBI): domain Eukaryota; kingdom Metazoa; phylum Arthropoda; class Insecta; order Lepidoptera; family Noctuidae; genus Mesoligia; species Mesoligia furuncula. The sequence continues at coordinate 26,210,702 of OU744793.1, forward strand.
CCACTGCTCTGTGTATAAAATTCTTTGCTATTTTTCTTTTACTCCTGTCATTGCTAAGTGACGTGCGTCACAACCGAAAATGTTTTTCTATTTCAATAGTTTCATTTCAGATGGGCCATTTCTTGCAAATAACATGCTCTTCCTTAACCAGTATAGTTTGTACACACTCGTATAATATTACGTCGTGTTATTTAAATAAATCTTACTCGTATGGCGTTATTTATGGCGTGAACCCTTTTAGAGGCATAATTATAATTATAATGATCACTGGCGCACTACGCTCGACCACAATCCCAGGAGATGCATTTATTACGAGTATCACATATAATAAAGGCAAAAGTTTGTTAGTGTATGTGTTTATATGTTTACTTCTTCACGCTCAAACGGCTAGACTAATTTTGATAAAATTTTGAATGGAGGTAGCTGACACCCTGGATTAATAATAATAATAATAATTTTGTTTATTTATCAGACAACAATGGTCCACTGTGTTAGTAACCATATTATTTAGCCTATGTTAGTACTTAATAACTAAAACAAGAAATTAACAAAATAAATAATGGATCAGGACCGCACCACTCGCACATGTAGCTTTGTCCAATGCTCCATGAACGAGTAATCCACATCCATTCTCCCTGCAATAAGCTGCAGGAAGCTGTTGGGGCTGCCCCGTATGCGGCCATCAGAGACGCAATTCTTTTGCGATGTATCGCTAACATTAAGATAAGATTAAGACATTAAGATTTGATTAAGATACTTATAGGCTACTTTTTATCCCGATATTCCCACGGGATCGACACTTACGCGGGTGAAACCGCGGGGCGAAGCTAGTGTTGTTATAAAATTAGCCCTAGTTTCTGACCACAGTTCCGCTAAAGGGAAATTTAATTTCGGAGAACTTTTCGATATTCATTTCAGCTTTTTTCAGGATTTCAGAGTTTATTTAGATCGCATAAACATCAAGCCTGTCCAACTTTGATACCGATCTATCTTAAGATGTCTAAATAAAGTAATTATTATGTTTAGTAAACGAAATTAAATTAAGCAAGTTCCAATAGTAGGCACGCCTTAGGCATTTTTAAATCGGAAAATAACCTTCGATAGAATTTTAAAATTACAAACAAGAGGGGCCCATGGCTAAGTATTAACAGCCGCACTGGTCGATCGATCAGGTTAAGCTACGCTTGCCGCGGCTGGTCTGTGGATGGGTGACCATCTTTACATACCGAGACCCCTCCGTGCCTCGGAACGCACGTTTAGCCGTTGGTCCCAGCTGTCATTCGTGGATCTTTGACAGTCGTTACGGGCAGTCAGAAGCCCGAAAGTCTGACAACTAGTCTCACCAAGGGGTATCGTATTACCCAGTAACTGGGTTGTGGAGGTCAGATAGGCAGTCGCTCCATGTAAAATACAGGTATTCAGCTGCATCCGGTTAGACTGGAAGCCGACCCCAACATAGTTGGGAAAAGGCTGGGCAGATGATACGTATCTTAACTTTAATCAACGTTTATAAATAAACCCCTAGATAATTTGTAACTAATGCATTCCTCAAACCTCAACGTGTAACATTACTTACTACCGTTTATTACAAACGACCTCGAGTGATGACAGATAGTACAGAAGGCAATCACGTGTATGTACTTCACTTTTCATACCTACGCTCGGTTGTCGCGTTAGGGTTGTCAACTTTTACTTATGCACAAAAAACTATCGTGGTAGTGGCACTCGTATCTAGTTGTTTGATTTATTGTTGAGCTTATTCTACAATATTAAAACAAAACAATAAACATAGTATTACAATACAAAAAGTTTACAGAACAAAAACATAATAAAATTTTACATTATTTTGTCAATCTTCACTATCGAAAATCCCTAATAACTTCAAAACGGATTACCCTATTTACATAATTTATTTTGCCCTATTCGTTTTAGACCTAAACCTATCAAATGACACTTAAAGCAATACAATATCTACACAAACAAAAAATCATGTTTTCAACTTACGTAATAGTTGGTGGCGTGAATTTACCTTACAAAAAAATTACTTCGTTTATACTGATTCAAAATAGGAAACTATTATATAAATCTAGCTTAGACAGCAATTTTTTTGTTGTTCCATTTTTGCACTTCACAGACGCGTGCCTCAAGCGGATGGCACCCGCGCTCGCCCTCCTCCCAACCCGTCCGAGATAACGTATCCGTGAGCGGTGTCTATGTGTGCGTTGCTCGAGCGCACTTTGTATGTAGATTGCCTTCTGTACTATCTGTATTTTGTGCTGCTACGGATTTATTTATTCTTTTGTTTTATTGTCACTCGGGGATGCCCTACTGTTTTTGATTTCAGAGGAATTCAATTCATGAGCTTATCGTGTATAGATAGCTCATGAATGCAGTTTGAAATTAGTTTTAAAAATGATTAGTCACCGTGTTACCCTTTGGCTAAAATGTATGAATAAGAGAAGCTGAGAATAAATCTAGTAAGTACTGTAGAGGTCCAGACGGGCCCTCCAAAATACCTATTTGTGGTGTTAGATTAAAAGGACTTTAACTTGGAACTCATATACACACATCAAAAGTGTCTAGGGATCAAGCATTTTTATGCGGATTTCTTGAGATTGAGATGTGGCTTTGTAATAAATTTATGATTTTATAAATTTATATGGATCCTTTTTGGTGCATTTCATAATTTGAATCAGGAACTGTGAATCAAATTCGAGTAAAAGATGAAAATCAGCTGTCAATATTTTCCCTATAAAAACATACAACGCATTGAAGACATTATTAGTGCTACTGTTTCCCTACTACTGATTAAAACCAATGTTATTATGGAGCGGCGACGTCATTTAAGCAGGGAAGAAATGCTCAGAGCCGTGGGAATGATAGAAACTGGTTCCCGGCAACGTACTGTGGCTTTAGCTCTGAATACAAGTCAGAGTGTTATCAGTCGACTTTGGACACGTTACCGAAGCACTGGTACCGTGGCTGAGCGCCATGGAGGACGGTATCGCTGCACCACACGGAGACAAGACCGATACATTCAAATCTTAACTCGAAGAGCTCCAACAATAACCGCCATGATGTTAGCCGCGAGGCTTCATCACTCTTCAGGGAACTTAATTAGCGACCAAACAGTCAGAAACCGCTTGCATGAAGTGAACCTTCATTCCCGAAGACCGCTACGGGTACCACCTTTAGCAATGCACAATCGTAGGATTCGATATCAATGGGCTCTTGAACACAGAAATTGGGCAGAAGAACAATGGCGTTTCGTGTGCTTTTCTGATGAGTCTCGTTTTGGTATGAGACCGGATACAAGACGTGTACGACACTGGAGAACCCCTGGACGCCAACAGCGATTAAAATCCTGCCAGGAAGTCCATCCTTATAGTGGTGGAACCATCATGGTATGGGCGGGTATTTGGATCGGCGGAAGAACTGAGTTGATTTGGATCAGAGGCAACCTCAACGCTCAAATTTATGCTGAGACGATTGTATCAGACGTCATCGTTCCTCTACAAGTGCAAATCGGTCCCTTATTTCAGTTAATGCATGATAATGCACGACCGCACACCGCAAGAGTTGTAAGACAGACTCTCGCCGCAGCTAACATCAATGTCCTGCCCTGGCCTGCTCAGTCGCCAGACTTGAACCCGATTGAGCATGCATGGGATATGCTACAGAGAAGAGCTCTGCCGAATATGGAGGGTATCCAGTCGCAAGAAGACTTTTTTTTGTTGTTGCAACGAACATGGGCGGCCATTCCACAGCGTGATTTGGATGAACTCATTTTGAGTATGCCAAACCGATGTTCTTGTGTTGTTAGTGTTCGCGGTAGAAACACGGATTATTAATTGTTTAAGTTACCCAATAAAATTTTAAAGAAAACTGTTATTTCAGTCTTTTTTTCGAACTTTTGTGTTAGTGGTTCAAATGTCAAAAATCCCTTTATTAGGAAAATGGCAAATTTCTTTATTAATGCAAAGGTGACTTGGTTTATCGTTACTGTGACAAACGAAAACACTTTATTTGATGAATCCTTAAAGAAAATTTTAATTAATATCAATCAGGAGAAAAGTTATTGCAATAATATATGTTGATCCCTAGACACTTTTGATGTGTGTATTTATAAGAAGACTTTACAATTCAACGTTATTTCTAGCACTAGCTTCTACTAAACAAAAATACCATATTTAAATATTTGACACTTGCTTGAACGTTCAAATGGAACACCGAACCAATTATGACCCCTGCATCTATTGCTAAAGGTAGGTCTACACTCTACAGTACCTACTTCTAGCAAGCTATTGCGTCGTCATACTTTTGGTGGAGCGCTGTGATAGGTTGACGATGATAGCACAACCAGCCTATGATGTTCCCATTGCTGGGATACAGGCCTCCTCTCTGTGAGAGGGAGTGGGCTGTAATCCACCACGCGGGCCCAGTCCCAACTTTCTTGGAGTCGGCTTCCAATCTAACCGGTAGACTGGAAGCCAACCATAGCCATAGTTGAGAAAAGGCTAGGCAGATGATGATCATTTTACAAACAAGAAATTTTAAAAGTCTTTACAAAACCCCACACAGAACTTTACAAGAAACATAAAATAAATGAAGTTATACTATAAAGTTTCTCTTTGCAACATTCCTCCAGCACCCCGCCACTGTCTTTCACGACTGAAAACCTTACAGTTTTCAGGCGACAGGGGGAGCTAGCATCGTTTATAATGATCCTACAGCCTCTAATTACTTGTAATTTACACGCCATGTCCCCTTGTCTAGACGCCTACGGTTTTAATCGTACAAATATAACTATAACTATAGAGCAGTAGGTACGGATTACTTTTAGAAGTAAGAGTTATTCTTGTGGTTTATTTTTGAACTATATAGGTACATCATTTGTTTCGTGCCAACTGGAATCGGCGGCTCCACGTTGCGAATACTATAAATTTCACTTGACATCACCTGCCTAGACTTTTCCTAACTATGTTGGGGTCGGCTTCCAGTCTAACCGGATGCAGCTCTTTGACATGGAGCGACTGCCTGTCTGGGGGCCTAAAAAGGTCACTTTGACAGATATATAAAAGGATAACATTATGAATCATAATGGATAGTTCACTGTTTAATCGTATCAAATCCCTTTGGTGAAGGATTTTTCAGTTATTTTTTTTGTCTGTGCTGAAATACCAATAAGTCATAAGTTATAAGTCATAGTCATAAGTCATAAGTTATTTATTTCATAACAAAATCCATTGTGTTGAAAATATTACAGTGATGATAAATAAAATAGGTAATAATAACAAAATAAAACATTAACTACGTTCATATTTAAATTTCAGCAGCGACTATGCATTCAAAATGGAACAATATAATAATAAATAGTTGTATGTCAATAATTCAGTAACATAAAATTAAATAATCACCAAAATTACATAAGAGTTTGAAATTAATTATCCATTATAAAAACTAGAAAATCAATAAATAGTTGTATGTCAGTAGATTCAGTAACATAAAATTAAATAATCACCAAAACTACATATGAGTTTGAAATTCATTATCCATTAAGTATAAAAAAAAAACAAAAAATCATATGAACACAAATAATAATTCACAAATCATTTAATTGTGGCTGTCGTTTGTCATCTATGAACTCGTCGATACTATAATAGCCCTTCTTCAATAAATATGTTTTTAATTTGTTTTTAAACAAGTTAATGCTGTATATACTTTTAAATTCTATTGGCAACTTGTTGTATAAAAATACCGATTAAATTCTGGGACTGTGATGAACGACGTTCAAATTCGGTTGAATTGTGGAAGGCAAGTCTTTCCTACGAGTACTATCTCTAGCTTGTCTTTCCTCATTAGTCTCGTGCAAATTCTTAACCAAGTTGGTTAACAACACTAGAATATACAGACATGGCACTGTTAAAATGTTAAGTCTGATGAAGTGGTCTCTGCACGACTCTGTCTGTTTCATGCGGAGCATTGTCCTTAGGGCTCTTTTTTGAATTATAAAAGCCGAGTGGACGTTGTATTTGTAGCTGTTGCCCCAAAACTCAATACTATATATATCTAAGCCTAGACTCAACCAACGCAAAGTACACCATCCTTAGTTGGTCCAAAGTGAGTTCATCCCTCAGACTTCTGATTGCATAACACGCAGAGCTAATAGACTTCGATATAGACAATGACTCAACCTTCCAGTTTAATAACGCGTCTATGTGCACACCTAAGAATTTAACATTATCTACTACTTCGACATTGTTACCACAAGACACAACTTTAAGACTAGCGTTATTTCGTGCCGTTGACTTAAATAATAAACATTTTGTTTTGTTTACATTGAGTTTTAAATTATTTGTAACAAACCAGTTCTCAAAAGCTTTTAAAGCAGTATTAATCTTGGATTCAAGATTACTTATATTATCTGCAGAAACTATTGCATTAGTGTCGTCAGCAAAAATAATCAGTGTTATGTCCGCTATTCGTTTTCTAATAAACTCAACCAAGTCATTCAGGAATAGGATGAAGAAAATTGGGCCCAGAACGGAGCCCTGAGGGTCACCTCGAGATACAGTCACTAGTTTAGATTTATATTTGTTTTCTTCTCCATCCACAACCGTCTTTATTTCTATAAACTGACGTCTATTATGCAAATAAGAGCTGAATAGCTTCAATACATCTTCCCGTATACCATAATGTTCCAAATTGGCCAGAAGAATTTCATGGTCTACAGTATCAAAGGCAGAACTAAGGTCCAGAAAAATACCTGCCACTTTATGCTTCTCGTTTAAATTATAAACAACCTCGTTAATTAATGCCCCAATAGCGTCAGTAGTTCCTAGTGATTTTTGGTATCCGAATTGCTGACTATTTAAAATATTGTGAGTTTTTAAGTGCCTCATGAGCCTATTCTTCATAATTTTTTCAAAGATCTTCGACAATACTGCCTGTATAGGGAAATCGGTCTGTAGTTAGCAGGATCTGTTTTTAAACCTTTCTTAAAAAAATTCTTTTTAAATCAATCCAATACAAATTCAATCTCAATCTCTTTGATTATACCTACGTAGTACAGCAAAAAAAAAGAAAAACACGGACTGTCTTCGTCATAATATGATTCATAATGTTATCCTTTTATGATTCTGCCAAAGTGGTATTTTTAGGCCCCCTTACCTCTACAACCAAAAGTGACTGGGTTATACGATACCCCTTGGTAAGACTGGTTTTCAGACTTTTGGGTTTTTCTCTTCTTCTACAAATAAGTTCAGTTACTCTCCAAACTAATTTTAATTCCAATGAAATGCCATATGATTCCAATGTTAATTTTACAGTCACGTGATTCGGTACTCTTGAATACAATATTGTCACCATTGAAATGAAATTGACATTGCTCCGCCATTATTTTGTTACACGTGAAGTTAGCTATGTTACGGGCTGCAATAGTGTTGTTCAACTCATTACGAAAAAACGGTAATAGGGCTTTAAAATGCTTTATCGTTTAAATAACAAGGCTATTAAATAAATAATATATGTAAATAGTTATTTAATTGATTATTTATAAAGTATTAAATTCTACCTGGTAAGCGTCAGCCAGTCTACATAGTCGAATACATGACCCCATCTACAAGGAAATTATTTTATTACGCCCGCGAGTTTGCGAAGGTAAATAACTACACATTTTGCTGGTGTACAAATGGAAATGTCTTTCTGCGAAAAGCCAAAGGTACGAAGCAAATTCGCATTGAGTCGGAACTATCCCTCAATAAATTAAAGTCCCAGCAGTGACTAACTGGCACTGCTAGAATGTCTGCTGGCCTGTTTTTGATTAAGATATATCGCTACTTTTTTGGTTTTGTTTTCTCTTTTCTTTCATTATTGTTAATATTTGTTATTTTATGCAAACTGCTAACCATCATTGTAAAGATTATCCTTATGTCAAGCATTTTTATGTTACTCGCTAATTACACACTCAAAAATCTATCTCACACTCTGCAATTATTATCACACACTCACACCACGCTTGATGATGCACTTTTGTTCCAGACTCGCACACTACTCACATTACTCACTCCCATTGTATACCATCAACAAGCAACACCCGCCTATTCATCTACATATGCGCACAATAATATCACTGGCCTATGTCCACCTTGTACGCATTTAAAAGAGGCCTTGCTTTCCCGCCTGCAATGTTCTCATGCAATAAATACCTACGATATTTTACTAAATAGAAATGGATAGCATAAAAGAAATCAACAATGACCTCGATAATCTGACAGTATCCAAATCATTTAAATGTTCTCCTGAGTCGTGTTCAGGTAAACTAGGCAACAAAAATGGGTTAAAAATATTTCACATAAACGTGCGAAGTATTAACAAAAATTTTGACCAAATCCTAGCATTATTCAGCCGTCTTAATTTTCAGTGCGATATCCTTGTACTATCTGAGTGTTGGCTCAGTAAAGCGCCTGTCCTCCCCATACTGGAAGGCTATGTTTCTTATTGCACAAAAAACATAAAAAACCAAAATAAGTTAGAATATGTAAAAGTGATAGTTAGAATAGGATAGTTAAGACCAAAAAGTACCTAGCGTGGGCGTCGATATGTGCTACTACTGTTTTACTGAGTAAGATTTTGATTTTCTAATTAAATTTTAAGTGTTTGTATTGTTCTAATTAGCTTTCTAACTGGTTTTTATTAATAGTTTTCTTAGTAGAATCAGATATAGAATTTTTGATCATTTTAATTCACGAAGAAAAATGATAGAATACTTACGTAACTTGAAAACGAGGTTTTTAGTTTATAGGAATATTTGCGAGATTTTAGTGTCAAATGAGAGGATTATGTACACAACTAACTGTGTAACTAATATACTAGTTTGAATTATGTAAATCGGTCTACGGGTTTTAGAGATAGAAAGAATTTTGTATAATGAAAACATGCTGAAGACCGATTTTAGTAAGCTAATGTTCTAAAAAGTTTTTATTGTATAGAGATAGGATAAAAATGTTGTTATGTAATACGAAAGAGGAGTTAAATCCTTGCTCACTCCGTAATTTGCTTTAAATTCGTATTCATTCATAGAAAACGCTTTGTCCGTATAACGCATCATCCGACGCTCATCTCGTCTTTGTTTCAGTTGTTTTTTATGGGAATTACGTAAAACACTATATACTACTGCTTATCATGCCATATTATAATCCTATAACCCACAAAAAACCACTTAAAACGGAAAACAATTTCTAAAAAGTTACACTTTTGTTATTGGAAAAATCACTATCAACAAACTATCCCAACGCAATATTGACGCAATACACAGCTGTCAAAATACACTCAAGAGGACCGATTACCCCACGCCAAGCCCGTTCCCAATTCCACTTAGTTCCCCAAAATGGACACCCAATCTAAAAATTAATTGGCGCTAGCATCGAACTCAAGAGTACGAAACGTCACAATTCCAATGTCGATCTATCGGAATTAAACTCGAGAGTAAGCACCAAGGACTGCCAAAGATCTACGAATGACAGCCGTGACCAAAGGCTTAACGTGCAATTTATTAAATAGTGCATTAAATTACCTGATTTATCTAAATGTAATTATGATAAGAGACAAGATCACATATTGTATTGTGGTTTCTATGTTAATTTATGTAATTGGTATTGAACCGTTTTAATTAAATATACATAAATAAACCTAGATCGCAATTGATTCCGCTCTTAGGCAACTGTCTCGACTCCGGCGAGTTGAACTACCAACTAAACAAGTTGACGAGCAACGAGAAGCGAGTGAGTGACGGCGACGAGCGATTCCTCGCTGGTATGCGTATGAATAAACCAAGCGTAAGTGTCTAAACACACTATGCCGAAGTTACGCGACCGAAGTTCGGCAAGATTACGCCCGCAATGCTATTTAACGCAACGTAATTTCGGCATCATGTGTCGTCAGTAATTCAAATAGCATTGCAGGCGTAATCATGCTGAACTTCGGTCGCGTAACTTCAGCATAGTGTGTTTAGACACTTAGTCTCACAGCGAGTCAGCGGGATTGTCCGAAAGGGTTACCGCTGACCCGGAACATAAAGGGCTAAGGAAGGAACACGGGTGGGTTTTAGTCAGTAAGAGTCTGACATTCCCTTCTGCTCCACCCAGAGCGGGAGGAGTCATTTGATGATTTCCCATCCACAAAAAAAAAAAAAAGTCTCACAACGAGTGTTCTACTCGCCAAGCGAGCGTCTTTGAGGGAGTACTCTTTTTGAGTTGTTATAGCTGCGACAAACGAGTTCTGGCCCGTGCACGGTGGTGTCAAGTCAGCGTACAACTATTAATATATGCAAGTATCTATTTTTTCCGTGGACCCAAAGAGCGTGTACCCTACAATATTTCTAGGGTTCGGTACCCAAAGGGTAAAAACGGGACCGTATTACTAAGACTCCACTGTCCGTCTGTCTGTCACCAGGCTATTTCTCATGAACCGTGATAGCTAGACAGTTGTCATTTTCACTGTTGATTTATTATTTCTGTTGCCGCTATAACAACAAATACTAAAAACAGAATAAACTAAATATTTACGGGGGGCTCCCATACAACAAACGTGTTTTTTTCGGCGTTTTTGCCTTGTGGTACGGAACCCTTTGTGTGCGAGTCCGACTCGCACTTGGCCAGTTTTTTCATCTCTTGAACGAGATAAATGATAAAATGATAAATGATTTATTTTCTGTAAGTATATTTGTACAAACACATTTACACGTCAATTATATATTTTTTTAAACTATATGAGGTCGGCATTTCCTATCTGACTATTCTGAGAAGAAAGGCCGAAACAAACTCGGAGGTCACAGTCTCTTTTAAAGTCCAGAGAAAGTCTTGGTCAGATCGTGTGAAGACCATGTAGATTGGTGTCTGAAGTGGTCTTTCTAGAGAAAATCGTTGACGGCATCTAATTGGCGATAGGACAGGTTTTCAACGTATAGTTTCTGTGAGTAAGTACTTTGGCTTCATCACTTAGCCTTGGACAATAGACATGTTTCATAAATATAATAAACAGTTTTTCCTCAACAACTTACGCACATGGTTAAGATTGTTTTCATTAATCTGGGACATTACACTGGATGTGCACATAACAACGCATGCAGGGGCTATTTATAGATAATCAGAAATAGTGTTATTACTAGAGATGCACCGAAATTCGTTTAACACGTTTCACCGAAGTTCGGCAGCTTTTACCGAACTTCGTCTCCGGCCGAATTTCGGTTAGATCTGCCAAATGTCGGCCAAAATTCTGTAGCTTAAATTCATTTAAATAAGAAATGGAAAGTGAAAAGAAACTTATTTTAAAATGAAATCTAGATCAAATGATGATTTGTGAGTAAATAGGTAACGTGGATGTTCGTGTTTGTTTTTATTTCCGTAGAAAAGAAACAACATCACGTATCAAAAATATGCTTTATTAAAATTATCAATTGTAATAGACTGAAAGTCAAAGTACAAATGTTATATCTAAAATAAGTTACAAAGAAATTTACTACTATTTACTTTTATTTTTTATTTATGTAACAAAACAATATTTTTTATTATTTTTAAACATTTGGTTTCAAAACAGTTTGATTGAGCAAAAGCGCGCGAAATTTAACCGAATTTCAGCCGAACTTCGGCTTCGGTACATATTTAAACCGAACATTCGGCCGAATTCGACATTCGGCAGGACCCACATTTGGTGCAACACTAGTTATTACCTTTTAAGTGCCCTATGGTGTGCGGGTACGTGACCAATGCGTTAAAATTCACTGTACTACTTTCAACAACCCGATAGTGTACCATTTTGTTCTTGGTAAGAAACACAAACAGTATGGAAACCACATAGCCATACTAATCCATACTAATATTATAAACTAGCAGCGCCCCGCGATTTCACCCGCATAAGTGCCGATCCCGTGGGAATATCGGGATAAAACTAACCTATGTCCTTCCCCGGGATGCACATTTGGAGAGTGTGTTCTTTGTGAAGAGTACCTAAGTATCCACTAAGAAAGGGTTTTTCTAAATTCCACCCCTTTTTTTTCGGATGGGAAATCATCAAATGACTCCTCCCGCTCTGGGTGGAGCGGAAGGGAGTGTCAGACTCTTACTGACTAAAACCCACCCGTGTTCCTTCCTTAGCCCTTTATGTTCCGGGCCAGCGGTAACCCTTTCGGACAATCCCGCTGACCCGGCAATAATATTAGTATGGATGCGACAGTGTCTGTCTGTCTGTTACCTCTTCACGCTGAAACCGCTGAACCGATTTAGATGGAATTTGGTATAGAAATTTTGACGAGTTATGCGAACATACAGCATGTGTAACAGATAGTAATATTATAAATAAGTAGACATTCCTAAGTATAGGTAGCTCCTGAATAAATTATGCTATTGTAGTCCACAACACTATTCTCTTAGTGGTATAGTTTTAGACCCAACATACCACCAAGGGGGTATGGCCAGTGGTATGGTGGGTCCGCAATGAACATAAATGTAGGGAACAGCAGGTTTTTTTCGCGACCCTTTGAAGAAACCCACAGATACTTTGCCCGACATGAGAACAAGTACAATATAATAACATTCTACCCACCAATCTATCTACATAAAACAAAGTCGGGTTAGTTACACCATTTATAACTCAAGAACGGCTGGACCGATTTTTATGACCTTTGATTTATATTATATTTACTTTAAGATAAAAACTTTCTCTCAAAGATTTTGTAAGGACTGACTCATTGATTTCGAGGCGGTATGAATATCTCTGGGTCAGCTAGATGCGAAATAAATGATATTTAGAACGATATATAGTATCCAAAAAAAACTCCTTTTCATCCATTATTTTGTATATGTCTGTGCTTGGTATCGTTCCATTTACAAACGAATCAACAACCTCACCCAAACATGGCAAGCAACATCATCTCTGATTTCATGGATCGAAATAATTTAAATCAAAGTTACTCGTGTGTATAGTCTACATACGGGGACTGGACTGGGCCCAAAATGGACAAAAAATCTTTCCAGTAAGCATTCGAAGCAAATCGGTGAAAATAGGTTTTTATATGCGCGAGCGAAAAACACGCAGATGAGGTTGTGACGTCAGCAAGCGTTTAGCGACAAGCGGGCATGGCGTAGTGGGTTTGGTAAGGACATTGATAGCGTGGTTATTGCGTAGCACATTGACAGTAGGAATGGCTTTCATTTTGACATTTCAACAACATTCATTGCGTCATAAACCCTGTTGAGCAAACAAATTTTTCGAACTCAAACACAAACTCAAAGCATTTATTTCAATTAAACCTTGTACAAGCACTTTTGAATTGTCAAAATTAAATAGTCTGTCAGTTAGTCTTGCCCATTCCAAAACGTAGATCTCTATGGAGAAGAACGGGCAAGAAACTCCATGGACACTCTTTTAAATCAAGAAATTACAAAATCCTGGGTACATCATTCTTGTTGCTTCTATATGTGAGAATAATGTAAAAAAAAGACAAACTCAAACTCAAAGCATTTATTTCAATTAAACCTTGTACAGGCACTTTTGAATTGTCAAAATTAAATAGTCTGTCAGTTAGTCAGAAAGTTGAAGCTAGTTGCCCATTCCAAATAGATCTCTATGGAGAAGTACGGGCAAGAAACTCCACGGACACTTTTAAATCAAGATATTACAAAATCCTGGGTACATTATTATTGTTGCTTCTATATGTGAGAACAATGTAAAAAAAGACAAACGTGGAAACAATTCAAAATATAAGATTAAAAATAAGCCTTGGCAGTTAAGAGATGACCAGTCTCAACCGAAGGCGCCCGTTCACGCACATGACGCGTGGATCAGCACCATCCAGCTCAACCATTTTGTAGGGAACCTAATGATCCAACACACGCGCCACCATCGGTGAGACATTTAAGTGAGCATGTGATCATGGTTCGAACACATGAAGCAATGGATTTGCAATATCCTTCAAAATGAATTAGATTGCGATTGATAGCTTGTTGCGCAAATACGGTGCAGCCGGTCGATTCTCTAAAAATCTCACCGTGAAAACTTAGGTGAAGTGAGTTTGTTTTTGCTAGGAATTGACACTATTGACAGCACACTCCACACTCACTTCACCTAAGTTTTCACCAGGTTACAGAATCGCACTGTAAATTTAAAGTCTAGTCTAAATCTACAGATAAATTTAAAGATAAGCACTTTATTTGTGTGAAATCAGTCAAACAAGTTAACGGAAATTGATCCGGAGGTGGTGAAGACAATAGAAAAAGCAAATTTAGACTTATTTTTTTATTTGTCAAAGACTTTTTTTAAGTTAAAAAGTTAATTTAATGTACCTAATTTGTTCTACTCTATTTGTCCGACTATAGTCTGGAATTTTTTTGAAATCTAATTTTATCCATAAGCTTAAAATATTCATATAGGATTCACTAAAGTTGCCAAGGCGGAAGGCTCTCAGATGGTTCGATAAAATTGTCAGGGGGTTTATAGAGTCTCCCGCCATAGATTACATCTTGCTGTGGAGGCGATATTTATACTATTGGTGTTACCGTGGCCCTTGGAAATCTCTAAATAGACTCCGAACCCATGTCGGCCGAAGCAAAGACAATCTCCACAGATTGGGGATTCACAGGCGGCTCAGATCTCAATTCCGTTTGAAGCATCTACCCACAGACAGGCCCCTCTTTCCCACTGGGCACTCTGATCAAGTGCCCAAGGCCCCGCGATTGACGGGGAGCCCCAGCTTGCCTTAAGGAAAATCTTTCTTTGCAGCCGCCCCGTTCCATTCTACGCATTATTAGTACCCGATTTAATGACAAAATAATTGATCTGCAGTGCAAATTTAAAGCATCAACATGTAAATGCTAAGAGTTACTTTTCCAAATCATAATTATTACAATTAACATGTGATTGTAAAGAAACAAAAACGATTGTTGAATAATTTTAGAATTTTGCTTATCTACTTTTATCTAGGTACACAGGGCCCCCTGCGTATATAAGCAAAATTCTAAAATTATGGATTTTAGAATTTTGCTTATATACGCAGGGGGCCCCGTGATCCCTTTGTGCCCAGGGCCTCCAATAGGTTAAAGACGGCCCTGCCCACAGACAATGGCCCACCTTCCAGCCTGCGCCAGCTGTGCACTTGATGATCTTTTGCGTCAGTGAGCGGAGTTCGCACAGCTGAATTTTGGGCCAAAGATATTTGAACTTTTTGCCGTAGATACGCTAACGGTAAGCTTACACCAAAACCGATTTTGTCGGCCAATGGCGGACAGAACTACTCGGACCAGTAACTCGGAGGTGCATGTGCTTACACTGTTGTGCATTTGCACATTGCACGACATTGCACGTTGCCGGTCTTCAGTAGTTGACTAATGTAGACGCGTTTTTAAAATGGAGGAATTCGAAGAAATGTATCTTTTATAAAACAACTCTCACAGAAACACAACAGAATAAGGACAGAATGATTAAATTTAACTATAAATACACTCAATTTGCGCTGTAGACCCCGGCAGACTCGCGAGAAATCCCAACAAGTTCGGACTCGTTGATCGACCGTCATCGGGCGTCTTCGGACGATGGCAGTTGTAGTAGTTTACGCGCGCCCTTTCTTTTACATACGTTTGATTTGAAGATTTTGGCCGAAGACGCCCGAGTAAAGATCGGCCTATTTAGGCTGCCATCAGACGGACTGCATCGCAGCAACCGCGCGCAGTCGATATATTCAACTGCATGCAGTTGTACGTTCGACTTCGTTCAGTCATGATATCAACTTCACGCGGTCGGCTGCAGTCGTGTGAAGTCAATATTAATTGCATACAGTCGTGACTTCAACCTTACGCGGTCGGCTACATTCGTCTAGTGTCGACGCACGCTGTCTATCGCTAACCGCATACAGTTAGTGTGTATAACGTCTGTGCTTCCATTTAGACGTCAAATCTTACACTGAGCTCCTGGGCTAGATCGTCGTTTTGTCGTTTCAGCCGATAAACATCCACTACTGGACATAGGCCTCCCCCAATTTTGGGAGGGTTTGTCATAATCGCCACGCTTGGCAGGCGAGTTGGCGATCGCAGTATGGTATGATGGTGGAATACATAGAGAACGCTGCTGCACTTTCTCCGGTACGACCCTTAGTCGCCTTTTACGACACCCACGGGAAGTAAGGGGTGGTGCTATTCTTTAAGTCCGGCACCACACAGACCTGGGCGAGATGCGTGGCGTCAACTGCGCAAAGTAGATCCGACTGCAGATAATTGCTTGCAGTTGAATATATCGACTGCGCGCGATTGCTGCAATGCAGTCCGTCTGATGGCAGCCTGACGGTTTAGGTGTACGCGTGCCGTTAGACGACTAAAGTTGCGGCGCACCCAGCGGCTTTCGGCCGTCGTCGTCGCCTTCCCCGCTTCCGCTAAATCATGCGACACAGCCTTATAAGGGCTGAATAAATTGTGCCCTTAATATCCTTATATATTTCTCCGCAATAATTTATTGACATTCGAGATATCCTTTGGCTTGGGATCAATGAGAAAGGCAGTCTTGTGGCCGGAAATAGTCGGCCGGAAAAGATACTGTCGCAGATTCGGGCATAATTTAAGATAATTTTGTATGAGATTGGAGAGCTTTCAAGCTTTCATTGTATTTTCCATTAGAACCCTTTTGTTCGTAAATCTCGTCTAGATATTAAAATATTTATTTCTCTCAGAGTCAACAGCAGTAAGCCTAAAACAGGAAAAATTTAAGTGAAATGAATAGGTATTTATTTTCAAAATTACACACATAAACTTAATATCACGTCTTGTTGCCCTTCTCGTTAGACAGAGGTGTACCCATAGCATGTGTACAGACGCCAGCACATCAAGTTATCCGAAACTGTCAAATTTTCCCAATCAACTTTGAACCTTATGCTTTAGCGATAAAGTTAAAAATCTATTAAAGAAATTTAACAGATTGTAGTAGTTTTATGTGCTGGCGTCTGTACATTTCGCCAGTTATGTTTAAGTCCCATGTAATGTTAAATGTAAATTAAAATTATTCCTTAAAATATATATTCTTCGAGATGCAAATAATGAAGTGCTGTAATTAATAACACCTTTTTGACACATTTGCATAAACTCATCTTGTTTATTAATTTATTAATAACCTACTTGTATTTACAGTTTGCACCACACATACAAATCATCGGTTAATATTAGTAACAAATTACACAAATAATCATAACATTTGGTTAAATTACTTAACATTTGTTATTTGTCTGTTTCAGAAGATGCTATCTCATCCAACACTGCTGATCTAAACGTTAACAAACGCAGCACCATGTTTCAAATTACTCGACCATATCGTTAGATACATTATAATTACTTAAGACATATCATATCACATGACACAACGTAAAGTTCCACCACTTAAGTTCAATTACATTCATTATAGGCAATACTCGCCCAGCAACAGTGGCGCGACATGATATTTAGTAATTATTGCAAACAATTGAAGGGAGTAGGCGACAATTAGTTGCCGAGTCGACGGGAGGCGGTCGGCAGCCCATTTGACGATTAGACGCGCGACGGGGGACGCGACGACAAGGCGGTCGGTAAGAACTATACGATAAGTACACATTATACAACAAATTTCTTGATGGATATAATTTTTAGGCTGTTGTACTAGCTAAGAATAAACTCTCCGACAAACACCAAACACTTAGTACTTTGATTATATATAATCAAAGCATTTAGTAATGATTTCCGTTTAATCTCGAGACATTGTTTTAACCTTTTAAGCGCTTGGCTAAATATCAATCGCTGTGCTCTTAGCGCGCGGCTACAAATCTATAAAATAATACCTACAATAAATAAGGAGGAGCAATCGTTGAATAGAACGAAAAAATCATGCATGTTCTCTGTCGCAGAAATACGACTAAGACCTTGTCCAGAAGGGCTGAATTCGCCGCGAAACGTTTCGCGCGACTTCATTCGCGCGTTAACGAGATACTAGGCGCCAATACATCGCGTCCACAAGCATCGCGCGATTTCAAAAAACGCGCGTAAATCGCGTGCAGTCCGCCAGACTCTCGACTCGCGCTTGATTCGCGCATATTGCGCGCGAGTCGAGATACTAGAGACTCCTTGTTGCGTCCAGTTGACGCGCGAACTCCAGAGCGTTCAACTCCATGTTTTCTACTGACTAATGAAATTTGAACCCAAATGCTCCCCGCGTTGGTACGCTCCTACTGGACGCAACGGTCGCGCGTAATACGCACGAGAGAATCGCGGCGAATTCGCCCTTTCTGGACAAGCTCTAAGCGGTAGGGGCACGGAGATGTGTGTCGCATTAATGCGACACAAGCGGTTAAAAGGTTAAATACCCACAAAATCGCAATGTGTGAGTATGCGTTTTGATTTAAAAGAGTGTCTGTGGAGTTTGGAGTTTTTTGCCCGTTCTTCTTCATAGGAACCTAACCTCCGCTTTGGGATGGGCAGCTTCATATTTCTGACTAACCGAGCCCTGGACCATTTAAAAGTGCCCGTAATTGGTTTCGTTCTAGTTTGAGTTTGTACGAGTCATCAGAAGACTGAGAATTCCGGGATTGCCCAGCAATAGAGTTATAGAAGTCTAATGGCAGTCACTTCGTGCAAAATATTGGCATACATACCTAACAGCATAATTAAAGAGATTGGTGGATGTTGACATCTGAGGGGCAATTTTCGTAATTTTAAAAATGTTCACAGGCTGCTCTCAGTCTTATTCTGTCCGAAATGCCTCTAGGTAATTTTCCTACATTTTTTTACAAAATGTTAAATGATAAATAATTTAATTTTTAGGGTTTCGTACCTCGAAAGGGAAAAATGGAACCCTTATAGGATCACTTTATTGTCCGTCCGTCCGTCTGTCTGTCTGTCACGATCCTTTTTCTCAGGAACGCGTGGAGATATCAAGTTAAAGCTCATATCAAATATTTAGGTCTAAAATAAAACAAATTTCTAAGTCAACGCAAAAACGCAAAGGTACAACCATTTATACCGCATATTTTGAAACTCGCAACTACTCGCAAGGGAATCAAAACCTAAATTTAAATTCAGTTCAATTCAGTTTAATTGTCATTGAGAGGCTCTATTGCCAGAGGGTTTAATGTCTTTTTAAGTATTTTAATAAACAGTTACTATAGCTAAAAAACGTTTATTTTATTTTATTATAATCTCAAAAAACCTTATTAGTGATTTACATTTTTCAAGAGTGGAGCGTTTCAAAAATCAATACTATTTTTTTCTAAGTTAAAGCATCTCGTAAAAACCAAGCTATGTACGATAAACTAGAGGGCCGCGCGGGTCACATTATAGAGCAATAGCGCACTAGCAACCTGGCAGCGCGGCCAGGTCGCGCAGCCCGGCCGCAGGGGTTGCGATTTGCAACGCGGCCAAAATCGCGGCTACGATCGTCAGTTGCACATACAGCGCGCTTCAAAATGGACGTTGAAGAAATAGCAGTGCTTTTGTATCTTATAAGTAAGAAGCGGAAAAAGAAAAGAAAAAAATATTGGGTTTATCCGTTGCTACGTGAAAGCGGCTAGCGGCTAGTGCGCGCACACTGGTGATTTAACTACAATGCAATTGATCTCAGTGGCCGCAGCGGCCAGCGACTGAACACGAGCCGCGAATGCGTCGCTTCGATCTCGCTGGCCGCTGCGGCTCGGTGTGGCCGCTGGCCGCGTGCGGCCAGGTGCGCGTGCTCTATGGCGATTTCATACTAATGTATCTATCTCGATGGCCGCCGCGACCTGGCCGCTGCGGCCAAGCCGCTAGTGCGCTATTGCTCTAAGCGAATTATCTCGACACTGCTGTCTGTTGGCGCAATATAAAGTTTTGAACACAGGCCTGACGCTCGGTTAGCATTGTTCGACGCGGCTTGAATGGAAAGCTTCAGTGTCGCTCAACATTGTCCCCCATGGCCTGAACGGAAAATGTGCACTTTTTTAATGGCAATTAACGTGTTAATTAGTATTTTTGTACCATATTTCCAAATAGTGATTAAAAACTTTGTAAATAAATAACTTTGATAAAAAAAAACTTGCCATCATTCATCAGCAGACTTTTGCAAGGCTGCTGCAAGGCTAGTGTAGGTATTTCAGTTATATTTTTATAAAATAAATGTTAGGTGTTATTATAAAATAAAGGATTACTGAAACGATAAAGAGACCTTTGTCTTTAATTTATGCTATTGCAGCTTTCTATATTGTAATGTTATGGATTTCATTTTGCAATAAAAATACCATAACTATGACTCGATTGTCGTGATGGGTGAACTATTACTTATATACCTACAGGTTTGTACGGTACCCTCGGTGCGCGAGTCCGACCCGCACTTGGCCGGTTTTTTGTAAGTACGTTTGCACAAACATTTTTACACGTCAATCATATTTTTTTTAAACTAGATGAGGCCGGCGTTTCCTATCTGACTGCTCTGAGAAGAAAGGCCGAAACAAACTCAAAGATCACAGTCTCTTTTAAAGTCCAGACATAATCTTGGTCAGGTTAAATATGAAGACCATGTAGATCGCTGTCTGAGATGGTCTTTTGAGGAAAGAACCACACAGATTGAGAGGACCTGTCCAGACCAGACAGTGCACGCACTTGTCAGAAATCGTGCAATACCAAAGAAAGGACATTTAGGTAGGCCACATAATTATATTACTCAAACTGCCAGACCATGACAAAACTAACAGAACAGAGAGAATAATAAAAAAATTAAATCAACCTCAAAAAGAAATGAACTCAAAATTATTAAATAACTTTAATTTCGGAAGTCGGTCTCTTGGGATCGGTATTTTAGTTTTAGTTTTTTGCTACCGACTTCCGAAATTAACGTTATTTCATAATTTTGAGTTAATTTCTTTGTGAAGGCGATTTCATTTTTTTATTTTTATTTCGTAATTTTTAGTTTTAAGTAAAAACTGGAATATTTGTTTGTAATAAGTAGGTAATAGTTTTGTTTTAAATATTGCACTAGAATTTGACCAAGGTTTTGAGATATTTTCTCTTTGACAGTAGTGTCACGGCCTGACTTATTGATACGAGCTACGGGTGTAGACCCGTAGCTCGTATCAATAAGTCAGGCCGTCACACTTACACGTATTAGTCCATATCTTGAAAATTACTAAATAAATTTTGATGAAACTAGCACTTTTCCCTAAGTTAAAATAAATGTAAGCCAATAAAAAAAATCGTCCCGATCTGATTAATAGTTGCGGAGAAATGCGTGGACAAACATACATACATACATTGTTTGGAAGCTCTAATAGACTGTCATATTTATATGAATATGCAGTTCCAATAATATTACACACATACGTGTCGAATTGACCACCTCCTTTTTTTTGAAGTCGGTAAAAAAATATATATATAAAATTACCCACAATGTCTTCATATTCACAATAATTAAAGTAATATAATAATTTACAAAGTAACATTGTTGACATTGATTGTCGCTGAAATGAGATTGCGACGAGATTTTGAACGAAATTTAATTACGGGAATGGGCTTCAGTGTACTTGACGCGTAGTGGTTTAGTTAGGCTTTTCGCACACGGGTCGTAGGCGTAGTTGTCTCGTGCGCGTATCGTAATTACGCTACGCGCACGAGACGCGGAGTGTTCTACAAACGAATCGTCGCGTAGACGTATCGTTTTGTAATATCTCAGTTGAAATCATGGTGTCAAGCGTACCAGATGTGTTTGGGGAATTTATTGATGACCTTACCTTCTCTTCAGACGAAGAGGATTTCTTGTTATTTGATTTCGTTAAAAGTAGAAAGCGACGTCCTCATTGGATCCATACATCGGGGCTTAGCCCCTTCGCACATGACGTCGTATCGTAAGAGTATCGTAGAACACACGAGACAACTACGCCTACGACCCATGTGCGAAAAGCCTTAGCTACGTCAGCGTAGCGTCGAAACTTCGCTCGTAGCAACAGCGTAGTCATTCCTTACGACTACTTATGAGTCTTTGTAAATTTGCGGATTTATTTCAGTAGTTACCAGTGTCTACTTACCTATGTTTTAAAATATCAGATTGATTCTAAAAATAATAGGAGTTAAAATTATGTAAATAAATTTAATATATTAAAAATTTAAATATAACTACATACTTATATTTTAATTTAAAATAATAAATAAAAATATTAAATTTATTTTATACTTATTTTAGTTATTTTTTATAATTATATTTTTATTTGTGCGATAGTTTGTCATTCGTAAACTGTGAAACGTTACATTACGTTACTATACGAGCGCTAATTGCAAAACATCGATTTCAAAGCAATGCTGTGTAAATAATATGACCTACTAGCTGCGTCCCGCGGTTTCACCCGCATAAGTTTCGATCCCGTGGGAATATCGGGATAAACCTCCATACCAAATTTTATCAAAATTGGTTCAGACATTTGAACGTGAAGAAGTAACAAACATATAAAGACACACACACACTCACAAACTTTCGCTTTAAAAAAATATACTTATGTGTTATAATCAATGGTCGGAGTAGGTAGATTGATTTTTGGTACTTGTATCATAAATGCCCACAGAAAGAATAACATGTATAAGCCATTTTCCCGGAAAGTCTTTCCGGTATTTCCGGATCCAATTAAGTATTGTTAATGTTGGTAGTGATTATTATTACTACTCAATTCAAAATTTAAAGGAAGGTATTAAAACTAAATTAATTTATTATTTATCTGTTTTCACGTAACGTTTCAATCCCGAAATTCCGAAGGAATGTCCATATTAATATATACGTTTCGGATCAATGACCCCAATTCAATCTACCTACACCGACCACTGGTTATAATACACTGATATGTTATACTTACATCTATAAAAATAAATAAAATTGAAGTGTCTGGTTGTAATGTCAAAATACCAGTTTTATTATGTACGACGCCATCGCGGCAGGCCAAGACGAAGATGGCGGGACGAGTATGACTCCTACCGTAAGGACTGGCTGGACTGAGTCGCAAAAGACATAATTGTGTAGAAAAGGGAGAGCAGCAAAGGCCCCCCCCCCCCCCCCCTTTGCTGTGTAGTAGGACAATATAGGCTGATTAGATTAGATATGTACGAAAGTATACACGGAACTTACCTATAACAATAAAACATTTTTTTAAAATTTTTGTTTGTCCGTCTGTTTGTTCCGGAACGGCTGGACCGATTTTACCGGGATATTCACTGGCAAATAGCTGACATTATAAGGAATAACTTAGGCTATATTTAATTTAAAAAAAATAGGGTAATGTGCAAAATAAAATTAAGCCCATGAAATCTAATATCCGACAAATTTTCCGACGTATACGCGAACAAAGTCGCGGGCACTAATACTATAGGTACTATGTAGGTACCATGTATAGTAAAAGTGCGCAGTGCTGCTCATCCCCACATTTTTTCAATTTAAATAAAAATCAGCTTTATTTCAATGACAATTAAGTTGATTTCAGAGTGACTAGCACTATTGAAAAAGTTATAAAAATGTTTGAAGTTTTTTGTAAACCGAACTTTATTGTGTGGGAATTAAAGTTATTTTTCCATTAATTCATATTTGTTTACATTTTTGGCAAATAAATCGCGAACGCAGATTACAGTGATATTTATTTATTTTTATTTATTTATTTATTTATTTATAAATATAAATATTAATATAGATATAAATATTCCCAAAATGTTTATTGCTAACAAATCAAGAACCAATATCCCTTCGACTGCCGTCGTGAAGGGTCTCCGGGAAATCGGTTCATTTCCTTTTCTGCGATGCTTTGAGTTCAAGAAAAAATTGCTAGCTTATCTACGTAGTATAAACCAATAAAAAACCGGTTAAGAGCGAGTCCGACTCGTGCACCGAGAGGGTTCCGTGCCATCATGTTATTAATTTTTCATCGGCGAGGCCTATATTCGTCAGAGAATTTTAACACTGTGCACTGGGGTGTAGAATAATGCAGTTTTATGTCAGTGCCATCTCTTGACCGATAGTGGAACTAATGTAACTTTTGTTGATGATTTCTGAAAAAGTGTGCTATTTAGAGACTTCGTTTTATTTTTCCTGTAATCCTTACATAAACTTCTATCACATAGAATAAATTCAGATTTTTCTCTTTGCAAACTTCGGAGATAAGGGGAGAACGGTATTTTTTTTTACATTTTTCATCAAAAGTCGAAAACTATGCGGCTTAAAAAAAAATGTTTGAGAATCTGCAAACTGCGCTCTTTCATATGAAACCCCACATATACCCTAATAGCCCCACTTCGAATTTTTCAGACCCCTTTTCAGTCCCTGTTGCAAAAAATATACAAATATTTTTATTTCTTCTTAATTGCAAAATATTTGGGCAAAAGTCATCTAAAACTATTCCAAATTTCAAGTTGATAGCATTAGTAGTTCTTGAGATATCCAGCTGTGACAGACAGACAGAGAGGAAGACTGAGTCTCACCATAAGGGTTCCGTTTTTTAATTTTAGTACGGAACGGCATCGAGGAAGCCTCGCGGCCCCTTAGAGCCGAAGCCTGCCGGGTCAGCGGGATTGTCCGAAAGGGTTACCGCTGGCCCGGAACATAAAGGGCTAAGGCTAGGAACACGGATGGGTTTTAGTCAGTAAGAGTCTGACACTCCCTTCCGCTCCGCCCAGAGCGGGAGGGGTTATTTGATGATTTCCCATCCGCAAAAAAAAGGGTTTCATTTTACCATTTTGGTACGAATCCCTAAAAATGTAAACATTTAAAAATTATTAATAATGTAGATCATTTTTAAATTAAGGGCGATGGACGCCGGACGTCGACATGGGCATACCATCTCGACGTCCGGGTATATTCAGGATTGAAAGTATATACTTTTTTATAGATAGGACTGTCTTTAAAGGGGTACTATTTTTAACCCCCGACGCAAAAACGACGGGGTGTTATAAGTTTGACGTGTCTGTGTGTGTGTGTGTGTGTGTGTGTGTCTGTCTGTGGCATCGTAGCTCCCGAACGGATGAACCGATTATGATTTTGTTTTTTTTGTTTGAAAGGTGAATTAGTCGGGAGTGTTCTTAGCTATATTTGATGAAAATCGGTCCAAGATGGCCGCCGCCACAAAATGGCGGAATACATATTTTTTCACAAATCCCTTAATATGGGTATCAAATGAAAGGGCTTGAACAGTAGAATACTATACACTATAATACATTTCAAATTCAAGATGGCCGCCAACACAAAGTGGCGATTTACATTTTTTTTTTCACAACCCCCTCAATATGGGTATCAAATGAAAGGGCTTGTCTAGTACAGTACTATACGCTATTACAAATTTCAAATCCAAGATGGCCGCCACCACAAAATGGCGAATTATATTATTTTTCACAACTCCTTCAATATAGGTATCAAATGCAAGGGCTTGACAAGTAGAATAATGTAAACTTTATTGAAACGGAATGAGGAATATTAACTAACGAAATGAATACTAAAAACTTCAAAATATTTTTTTGTCTGATCAATGCTCTAGAATGATGAGGAAAGTGGAGTGATGACTGGTACCTACGACCACTGAGTTTGACTATTTTTATTACGAATGGAACAATCCCACTTAAAAAGCGTAGGTATTTCTACATCAGATAGTGTCGCAGTCCCATTTTTAACCCCCGACGCAAAAACGACGGGGTGTTATAAGTTTGACGTGTCTGTGTGTGTGTGTGTCTGTCTGTGGCATCGTAGCTCCGGAACGGATGGATCGATTTTGATTTTGTTTTTTTTGTTTGTAAGGGGAATTAGTCGGGAGTGTTCTTAGCTATGTTTGATGAAAATCGGTCCAAGATGGCCGCCGCCACAAAATGGCGGATTACATATTTTTTCACAACTCCCTTAATATGGGTATCAAATGAAAGGGCTTGAATAGTAAAATACTATACACTATGATAAATTTCAAATCCAAGATGGCCGCCACCACAAAGTGGCGAATTACATTGTTTTTTCACAACTCCCTCAATATGGGTATCAAATGAAGGGGCTTGACTAGTAGAATACTATACGCTATTACAAATTTCAAATCCAAGATGGCCGCCACCACAAAATGGCGAATTATATATTTTTTTTCACAACTCCTTTAATATGGGTAACAAATGCAAGGGCTTGACAAATAGAATAATGTACACTATATTGAAAGGAAATGAGGAATATTAACTAACGAAATGAAAACTAAAAACTTGAAAATATTTTTTTGTCTGATCAGTGCTCTAGAATGATGAGGAAAGTGGAGTGATGACTGATACCTACGACCACTGAGTCTGACTATTTTTATTACGAATGGATTTATCCTACTTAAAAAGCGTAGGTATTTCTACATCAGATAGTGTCGCAGTCCCATTTTATAAACTAGATCTGAAATACCTAAGATATCTAATAGTTATCAAATACTTGTACGAAAGTTGAATAACTAAAGGAAGAACTAGAAAAAGGATAAAATAAAACAAAAAAATCTGTTTAGTATTAATAATTATTTTTCAACTATAAATTAATCATTATTTTTTGACGGATGAAAAACCTGATTAAAGACCAAATTACCTGAATCTTAAAACGCAAGAAAATAAAAGAAATGAAATACAAAAAATAAGGAGTCCTTACAAAAAGCATGAAATAAAAAATTAAATTAAAAATTTAAAAAACCCCCGACACAAAAAAATTATAAAATGAAATGTAATTGGAAAAGCATCAAATAATTTAAAAACCCCCAACTTAAAGAATCTAGGTAACGAGACTAAAACAGATAAATTTATATGGAAGTCGGGGGACCGTTCTGTGGAACACCTTCTATGCTAAGAGGTCCCCCGACTGCCATATGAATTTATCTGTTTTAGTCTCGTTACCTAGATTCTTTAAGTTGGGGGTTTTTAAATTATTTGATGCTTTTCCAATTACATTTCATTTTATAATTTTTTTGTGTCGGGGGTTTTTTAAATTTTTAATTTAATTTTTTATTCCTTAGACAAGGGACAATAGGCCAGTACTTCCACGGTTATAACAGCT
Organism: Mesoligia furuncula; assembly: GCA_916614155.1. NCBI lineage: Eukaryota > Metazoa > Arthropoda > Insecta > Lepidoptera > Noctuidae > Mesoligia > Mesoligia furuncula. The sequence goes on from OU744793.1 coordinate 26,237,741, forward strand.
CTATATTAGATCTCATCATCACGAGTACGTATTTCCGAAGAATCCAGAAAGGAATGTACCTATACGCATAATGTTCTTTGAAAAGCTGTAATGTACCTACAAATAATATATACGATACCATACTTATAATAATATAATATGTACATGTATATTAAAAGAGGAGAGAAAAGAATCTAGGGCATCAAAAAATTCATCCGAATCGCTGTCAACAGGAAACGTGCCCAAAAGGCTGGCAGCATTGCCACGTTGTTTGGCTATTTTGATTCTTTGGTCAAAAAAAAATCCAAGTCGGTCTACAATTGACAGAGTAATCGGTGTTCCTACATAAAAAAATAATACGCGATTAATTGACTACCTCCTCCTTTTTTGAAGTCGGTTAAAAACTAGGCCAGCCACGCGAAGTCGAAAATAATGTGATCGAGTTAAAAAAAATCCCCATAAAACCCGAGGAATCAGAAAACTGTAATAATACTTGAACATCTCAATTTATGCCATAACCGAACACAGTTGTGTAAGAAGTTTATTTATTTGCTTTCAAAGAATCAAAATAAGCACAAACAATTCTAGGTAGCAATAACTAAACGTTTTAATAAATAAATTATTAATTATATTATTATTATTAACTAAGGACTTTCTGGACCTAAACTATTTTATTCCAAAGCATAAAACCGTATTTTATTTCTATTCGACGTCCTAATCCAGCACAGGCATATATCAAACAGCCAACCTGAGACCTCGATGTATTGAATAAACAAAAAAAATAGCGGAGTTTTCAAAAACAAACAAATAAATAACTCTATAAATATATTCTGTTTTAATTTTTCACCTGTCATCCATTTCGTTACTCATTTGTCATCTAGGACACACATGCTGTCACGTAGGACATAAATAATAACATATTTACATAAATACCTATTTACATGATGAGTGATGTTCTGTGAATTATTTTATTGTGTAGGAGGTATTTGAATGAATACGACGACGAGACAGGCAGTCGGTCCTTGTAAAATACTGGTTTTTTTCCTTTATTTTTTCAATACATTAAATTACACTAACTAATTATACAAGCACACACTTGTCTAAAAACCTTTGAAGGTTTATGTGACAAAGCGGAGGTAGCAAGCGCTCACAACACATTACTTAAAAATATTTAAAAACTTAAGATGTGATGTCACCAGTAACATAATACTTTTTACCCGACTGCGTCAGAAGGAGGGTTATGTTTTTCGAGTGTATGTATGTATGTATGTATGTATATTTCTTTGGCACGCTCTGTAGCCTAAACGGCTTGATCGATTTCAGCTTGAGAGGTGGCGTTAGATTCGTCTTAATTGTGAGAGTGACACTGGGTATATCAAAATTGAAAATAAAAATTAAATGGCCCATTTTTGGAGCAATATGTCTTAAAAATTTTTTTTTTTCTCGAAACCTATCGAGTACTAAGAAGCTACAAACAAGCCCATTTTAAATTAAATAAAAGTTGGAAGCAGGCGGGACCCACACCATTTTTATACAAATTCATTTAAGGTAGATTTACATTTTTTATAAGAACTAGTGACAATCTTTGACTGCACAGTTTTTGGTACTCAGCTGAATCCGGTTAGAGTGGAAACCGACCGTAACATACTTGGGAAAAGGCTAGGCAGATGAAGAGGTATTTGTACAGAAGACGCCAGCACATCAAGCATCTACAATCTATCAAATTTCTGTAACAGATTTTCAACTTTATCGCCAAAGCATAAGGTTCAAAGTTGATTGGGAAAGTTTTACAGTTTCGGGTAGCTTGATGTGCTGGCGTCTCGCGTCTGTACGATTTTGTAACAGTTTTCTTCTTTCTACTAACTGCCTCGTTGGTTTAGTGGTCGCAAGCGCTACTGCTGAGCATGGGGTCCTTTTTTAGGGTTCCGTACCCAAAGGGTAAAAACGGGACCCTATTACTAAGACTTCGCTGTCTGTCCGTCTGTCCGTCTGTCCGTCTGTCCGTCTGTCCGTCTGTCCGTCTGTCCGTCTGTCCGTCTGTCTGTCACCAGGCTGTATCTCAATAACCGCGACAGCTAGACAATTGAAATTTTCACAAATTATGTATTTCTGTTGCCGCTATAACAACAAATACTAAAAACAAAATAAAATAAATATTTAAGGGGGGCTCCCATACAACAAACGCGATTTTTTTGCCCTTTTTTGCTCGATATCAAAAATGGCAACAGGTAGGCACTTGAAATATTCACAAAATACTCAGTTGTATTTTAACTTTAATAATAAATAATAAAATTAAAATAAAATAAATATTTAAGGGGGGCTCCCATACAACAAACATGTTTTTTTCGGCGTTTTTGCCTTGTGGTACGGAACCCTTCGTGTGCGAGTCCGACTCGCACTTGGCCAGTTTTTTCTGTTTTGTTGTCTGGCGGAAACCCCGGTGATCACCATCAGCACATAAGGGTGGCCCCAGTTCCTCTTGAAAGACCAATTCCGGAACGCCCCCGTGCAACGCCTGTAAGGCACATCCCTGCGGAGACTGTAAAGGGGCCTCCCCTGAGCCTCGCTATGCATGGCAGCACGTGATCACTATCACACGTCTTTCCTGTGGTCACTTGGTCGGCGGACAGAGTCCCCACTCTGTGCGCCCGCGACCCCAATGATCCACCCACCTTGTTTGGTAAGCGGGTTTCGGCGTTTTAGGTGCCCAGGCCGTCGGACGCCTCCTTCTCCGAGCAGGATCAGCCCTCTCTCGATCCCGCTCGGCGGCCTCCTTCTTGACCATCACGGTCTCACAGAAGGAGGCTCATCATCCCCATCATCATTTCAGACGAAACGTACACTGATGGACATAGGCCTCCCCCAAGCACCTCCACTTCGTCCGGTTCTGTGCTTCTCGCATCCAACGGGTTCCTGCGGCCTTCACAAGGTCATCAGGTCGTTAGAAAGAGTGTACTTCCGTCCAATTCTCTGTCTCTGCCAGCAGAGCGTGGGGTCCTGGGTTCGATTCCCGGGTCGAGCAAAGTGTTATTGGGTTTTTCCATTTGGAATGTCACATTAGTAGCCTGGAGTATGGACTTGTGCCCGTTTGATGGCAATAGGCTCGCCCCCGATTCCATGGGACTTACAAACAACTGGTGAAATGTGGGTGTGTCATCATCATCATCATCATTTCAGCCGAAATACGTCCACTGTTGGACATAGGCCTCCCCCAAAAGGGGTGGGGGGGGGGGGGGGGGGGGGCTTTAATCGACACGCTTGCCATAATCGCCACGCTTGGCAGGCGGGTTGGCGATCGCAGTATGGTATGGTGGTGGAATGCATAGAGAACGCTGCTGCCCATTCTCCGGTACGCCCCTTAGTCGCCTTTTACGACACCCAGGACGGGAAGTATGGGGTGGTGCTATTTTTTAAGTCCGGCACCACACAGACAACACCTCTGTCTGTGTGGTGCCGGTGGGTGTATGTACCTACTATATGTAAGTCACGAGCAAAAGTATGTACACACTTGGCTTTATCCAAAGGCGATTTTCTCCTTTATTTTTGAATGAAATTTTATAGTAGTAGGAAAATTGTATTTTCGAAGCCATAGGTATATGTAAAGTGTCGTATTTCAACGTTGCATTCGTTATTTCGTGAATAAATCGCAGTTTAAAGTTGCCAAGTGTTGATATATTGGTGCTCGTGACTGTATCTACACCTCTGCCTTACCCTTCGGGGAATTAAGGCGTGAAATTATGTTACTCTTTTATAAGTTCTTGCAGAACTTTCAATTTCAAGCAAAAATAATGGCAAATGAAAAACATTCTTATTTCCGTTGTATATTTGGGCCCTTATCTCTAGAAACTCGGCAATATCTTGACGATCCGGGAAATGGCCACATCAATCTCGGCTAGGCAGGGAATAAAATAAAAAAAAGAAAACGTACTTATTTAGCTTGCCGAAGCCGTATTTTTTATATCTTTCATTATGAAACTAGATCCGGCTTCATAGCCGAACATACATACCCCGAAACATAAAAAAACCGATTAGTTTTCAAGATGATATATGAATATTATCATCTTGAAACCTAATCGTTTTTTTTAACTTCGACCCGTATTTATGTTTGTATGTCCGCAATTTTCTCAAAAACTAATAAACCGATTTTGATAATTCTTTCATTAATGATCTACATACTTTCAGGAAGGTTTCAGTATATAATACATTCGGTTATTATTCTTATGTACGAAGTTATGTGCATAAATGTACTTCATCTCCGGCATTTCCATGCGAATTTTGATGAATTTTCTTCTAGTCGGTGTCTTCAATTATTCGATGCACTAGTGTTAATTGAATTTGTGTGGGGTAGGTACAACTAAAATGTGAAAAATAATAACTTTTATACAAAAAAAAACCGACTTCAAAAAACGAAAATGCGGAACCAACGATACCGACTTCCGAAATTATAGTTATTTATAGAAAGAAAGAAAGAAAAAGAAAGAAAATACATTTATTTAGCACAGACTAAAAGACACACAATACACCAGATAGGTAATAATCGTACATCAGATAAAAACAAAAAAAAACAAAAATATAAAAATCAAAGGTGCAAAGTCCGATGTAAGAAATTAGCAGGAATGTGTGCCTGTGTGTGCCTCACGGCTGCGCCAAAAAGGCCCAGTTCAGCAAAAAATGCCAGACAACTAGTGCCTGACGCTGGTTTTCAACTGGACCTGATGTGTGAGGTGACGAATGTAAATCAGTTTTATACTGTAACGTGACGTGTGTATGCATAATTAAATAAATGAATAAAAATAAATTTGTGTCACATATAAACAATATTGATTAACATTGCAAAAAAATAAATAAATAAAAATACTGATACATAAATAAGTGAGCATCATAGACCTTCTTAAACAAATAAAGAAATTTACGAAACGAGTCAGAACTATTATAGAATTATCACTTTGTAGTGTTTTTTTTGAAGTCTCAAGATCTCAAGAGTTCCCAGAATCCCAATATACATACAGCACATGGCAGTAGGTGAATATTGGAATTCCGGGAACTATGTAACTACAGTGGCTTCCTTATATGTCATTTTTCCACGACAGCTAGCAGCTGTGACACACCAACCACATTATAATTTAAAATTGTAGTACCTAATCATTTGGATTACTACAATTTTAAATTACAATGTGGTGTTTGAACTGCTATAACGTTTTTATTGACTAATTCAACTACCTTTGACATATCATAAAAAATAATCAAGTAATCACTTAGGAATATATGTTTTTTGCACGATTCATAATGCGAAGCATTAGAGAGTGCTTTATGATCGAATTTTTTTTTTTGCCTCTTTTTTGCAACTGTTTCTTTTGTTATACTCCTGCTGGTACACATACCCTACTTAATTTATATACCGTTGTATAGATAATTTAATGGAGATTAAATTTTCTGTTTTCGAAAATTGATTTAATGCAGTAGAAACGAAAAAAATCATCAAAATATTAAAAAAAAAAATCCCATCACTCAAGTGTGAAACCTGAAAACGTTGTAGCTTGCGAAAAAATCAATTATTTGAGTCAATTTTTTTTTTAATAGATTTGTTTTATCCATAATATGAGGAACCTTATTGAAAATGGCTCTTTTATTCAAAGTAGTTTAATTATAATGAATAAAAAAGTAACTAATTTAATATCTATGGTTCTGGTCTTCATCTATGGTTTTATAAACGATCAAATGAGTCGTGCACTTTTGAAAAATCCATTTTTTTTTTCTGTATCTTAATGTGGCAACGCAGCTGAAGAGGAAAAAAAAACCGGACAAGAGCGAGTCAAACTCGCGCACCGAGATTTCCGTACCATCATATTATTATGTTTTTAAATTTTCATCGGCGAGGCCTATATTTGTCAGGGAATTGTATCACTGTGCACTGCGGTGTAGAATATTGCAGTTTTATGTCAACGCCATCTCTTGACCGATAGTGGAACTAATGTAACTTTTGTTGATGATTTCTGAAAAAGTGTGCTATTTAGAGACTTCGTTCTATTTTTCCTGTAATCTTTAATTAAACTTATATCACATAGAATTATTTCAGATTTTTCTCTTTGCAAACTTCGGAGATAAGGCCCCCCAAATGTCCGAAGTTTGCAAAGAGAAAGACAAACAGATAGACAGACAGACAGACTTCGTCTCACCATAAGGGTTCCGTTTTACCATTTTGGTACGGAACCCTAAAAATGTCAACAAATTTTTCGAGACTTCTGTAATACAACCACAATTCTTCCGAAAATATGATAACGGGAAGTTTCTTTGATGTCCCATTTATTTCCACACTATCTAAGGGCATTCGCATCGGGTGGGAAGAGCCTCGTACCGGGACCAAACAATCACGTATCATTCAAAGGGCCTTGATCAAGTCTTTGCTTTGACCCCAATATTACACCGTTTTGTCCGTGACAAGGCCTTTTTAGGGTGAGACTCAGTCTGTCTGTCTGTCTGTCACAGCTGAATATCTCAAGAACTACTAATGCTATCAACTTGAAATTTGAAATAGTTTTAGATGACGTTTGCCCAACTATTTTGCAAATAAGAAAGAAATAAGAATATATGAACATTTTTTTGCAACAGGGACTGAAATTCTGAATAATTCGAAGTAGGTACTAGGGCATGTGGGGTATTATATGAAAAAGCGCAGTTTGCACATTCTCAAAATATTTTCTTTTTTTTTTAGACCGCATAGTTTGCGACGTTTATTGAAAAATGTAAAAAAAATACCGTTTCCCCCCTTATCTCCGAAGTTTGCAAAGAGAAAAATCTGAAATAATTGTATGTGATAGAAGTTTATGTAAAGATTACAGGAAAAATAAAACGAAGTCTCTAAATAGCACACTTTTTCAGAAATCATCAACAAAAGATACATTGGTTCCACTATCGGTCAAGAGATGGCGCTGACATAAAACTGCAATATTCTATACAAAGTGCACAGTGTTACAATTCTCTGACGGTGCGCGAGTCCGACTCGTTTTTGCCCTGCAGTGGGACATCATAAGCATAATAAATAATAGCTTTTTGGTCCGCGGTGAAAATCCTCATGGACTTCCTGCATCGTGGGGGTGATAGAGGGGCATGGCGACTCTTACCGGCGAAAACCACCGCAGTGTTCCAGCTCTGCCTATGGCGGGGGGTGCGGGATTCACATAAGCATTCACTGTCGTACTGTATGGATCGAAATTCTGAGCCGTGCAGAAAACGAATGAGAAAAGACTATACTTTAATTTAATGTTTTGTGTCTTGTCTTGCGATTCCGCATCAAAGTTGTGACAAACAAATACGCGACAAATGTTAGGGCGACAGTACGTTAACCATCAGTGGTGCGACAGCACATCAACTCGATGTACGACAAACTAAAGCAAAGAGTAATAGTATAATTACGAAAAATAAAAAATTGGAAATTAGAAAATAGGTTTTTTTTTAAATTATTCTGTATTTTATGTCATATATCCAATTAGACCATTAGTGATGAAAACTGACAAAAAATCTTTTAAATTCAAATTATCTTTTTACAATACAAATGTTGTTGCAGTATTGTATAAAATCTACTATTCGATTATTTGGGCTTTGATCCTTTCGACTTCAAATTGTGTGTGTTTTAGTTCTTTTCGCAGTTCTTCGATGGTTTTGTAAATGTAATTTTTTTGCGACTTATTGCACAATTCCACCTGTTATACCAGCTTTCCACAGAGTTTTGTGTAATAGGCAAACCCTCGTCTACACATTCGACGATGGACGAAATGCTGGGTTTAAATACAGGCGGAATTAAAAAAAAATAGAAACGTTTGTATATAGCTCTTTAGTTTGTCGAGCGAAAATTGTGTCGCGCTTTCGTTCGTCGATAAAAGTTTCGTCGTCCCATCGTTTGTCGTGAAAACAGTCAGTCGCACTAACGTACATCGAGCTGCTGTGCTGTCGCACCACTGATGGTCGACATATCGTAATGACGAACTAATTCGTCACGTATCTGATTCTCAGCCTAATTTGAATAAATGACTTTTGGTTTTGATTTTGCATGTAGCGGAGATGAGAATGTTGAAGTGGAAGTGTGGAGTGACGAAAATGGATAAAGTAAGAAATGAGTATACATAAAAGGGGAAGTTTGAAAGTGGCGCCAGTGACACAAGCGTTGAAAGGAAATCGTTTTGCTTGGTATGGGCATGTAATGAGGAGGGAAGTAACGCACGTGAATAAAAGAGTGATGAATATAATACTTTGATGGATGGAGAAGGAGAGAAAGTTCTAAGAAAAGATGGATGGATTGTGTGAGGAATGATATGAAGGAGAATGGAGTGAAGTGTTGCGCCGACCCCAAGTATCATGAGGCGAGGACAGGAAGCTGATTTTGATAATACCATTTTGCCAAACTGTATTTATGTCAATACACGGAAAGATGTTCCTTTTGTATTTTATTAGATTTACTTATTTACTTATAAGTATGTCTCTTTTCAAAGAGAAACTTCTACAAATTCAGTTTCAATTTAGTAGTTTTCAGGGAGCTCTGATCGACTGTTTTTTTATATTTATTTCCGAGTTGTCTCGCGTTTCTCTCGTTGCTTTTGTAAGGATAGTAGATTGCTTCAAGGAAACGGTTTTACGTGTAAAAAGAGTAATGCATAAGACATTTTATATATATATACTTAGAGGAACTTATTGCAAGGAATTACGGTTGTTACACTAAGCTCATTTTATGCAACATAAAAAAAACCAGCGAAGTGCTTAGCGGACCATGCACAATGAAGGATTCCGTAATTGGGATGAATTTATTCCAAGTACAGGGGGCCTAAAAAGGCCACTTTGGAGAATCATAAAAGGACAACATTATGAATTATAAAGTGGCGAAGACAGTCCGTGTTTTTCTTTTTTACGCTGCACTACGTAGGTACAATGAAATAGATTGGGTTTGGTTTTGGATTGGATTGATTGGTTTTTAGCACAGACAAAAAAAAAAATAACTGAAAAATGCTTCACCAATGGGATTTGATAAGATTAACTTAACAGTTAACTGTACATTCTGTTATCCTTTTATGATTCTGCCAAAGTGGCCTTCTTAGGCCCCCAGTTAGCGTAGTTCAAAAACATGTTCTCCTATTGAATACAACAATATTGTATAACAGAAAATTTAATTTGTCGACTACTGCTCGTTATTTTGTAAAGCCTACTTACCTGTGATAGTTTTCCTTTTAATTTCGTTATAATTTTATACTATACTGCCGTGATTTTTTTCACATATCCAAAAAAAAAACATTTAGCTGGCACGGCACTTGGACTCTAATAATCAGCACTTTATTCCGCAAACGGATCTCTGAATCGAAAAATGGTTTTCACACACCCGCAATATTTTTGAAAGGCCTATCCGATGAAAGCCCCCCACACCATAGAAACTACGAGAAAAATAATCCTATCCTCTTTTCCTAGTAACACTAACACATTTTTTTCAGGAATTTCTTTTACCACTTTGTCTGCGTGATTAATAAATATAATATAATGTATACCGATGCCAAATTATAACTTTCTAGTACTAAGAGTCTTTGAGCTAAGCCGCGAACAGACAGACGGACAGACCGGCGGACATGGCAAAACTATAAGAGTACCTTGTTGACTACGGAATCCTAAAAAGGTACAAAGGTAGTTTGAATGCCTATTCATCAATTGTATCATCTTATTACACACATTAAGATGATATTCATGACACACCTATTCGTCACTTCAAGAATATTGGAGACTATTTCATTATTTTACACAAAACATCTTCCTCATTGTAGATTTTCATTAATTTAAACAATACCTATGTCATAATAAACATATAAAATTAACTAGCAGCGCCCCGCGGTTTCACCCGCATAAGTGTCGATCCCGTGGGAATATCGGGATAAAATATATCCCCTGTGTTATTCCAATGTTTAAGCTATATTACTGTAAAGTTTCGTCAAAATCCGTTCAGTAGTTTTTGCGTGAAAGAGTAACACACGTCCGTCCATCTATCCTTACAAACTTTCGCGTTTATAATATTAGTAGGATTAATTTGATTAATAGGTGAAAAGACCTTGCGAAATTTATACCTAATAGGTACATCTCTGCCTGACCTTTCCGTGAAAATAAGCGTAGGGTAATATTATGATGTTATGTGAATATATAGGCATTAAGAGGAAATGCGGTCGGTAAGCAAAAACTGTATTGAATTGCATTCAATTGTCTGGTACTTACTTTACAAGTCAGATTTGAAACCAATGTCACTCAACAAATAAATGAACAGCGGGATTGTCCGAATCAGCGAGATTGTCCGAAAGGGTTACCGCTGGCTCAGAACATGAAGGGCTAAGGAAGGAACACGGGTGGGTTTTAGTCAGTAAGAGTCTGACCCTTCCGCTCCACCCAGAGCGGGAGGAGTCATTTGATGATTTCCCATCAGCAAAAAAAAAAAAAAATTGCATAATTCAAGGTTTGGCTCTCGCCTATTTCCTTCTCCAATATTGGACCAATTTAAAAGATATTTCATAAAATGTTTAAGCAGGATGTGTCCCTGTTTTTCTGTTTTGTTATTTTTTTGTAAAAAATCACTGCTTTATGGTCATTAACCAGGAAGAAAACAGGCGAGAGCGTATCTATGGAGAAACGACCACCCGTGACCCGCATTTCCTCTTACCTACTAGGTAGTACAACCTAACGTACGTACCTACCTACCTATATTAGTACCTATTGGCAACGAGGTAAATGTAAAATGATTAAGCACTTATTCATGGTGAATCATGTCCAGTCGGTTTATTTGATGAAACTTCACTATCTGATAGCTTGTGCGTGATACGATTGTGATAATAATATTATTATCAACGGCACAAGGTCTCCAGAAGTGCGTTCAGTAATTTTTGTACGGTTTACCAATTTATTTTAATATAACATAAAGAATAATAGGTTACTAAGTTAAGGTTTATTAAAGTTCTGGAGTTTTTATTTAGTTACTAGCAGCGCCCCGCGGTTTCACTCGCATAAGTGTCGATCCCGTATGAATATCGGAATTAAAACTATCCTATGTCCTTCCCCGGGATGCAATCTATCTCTATGCCAAATTTTATCGAAATCCGTTCAGTTGTTTAGGCGTGGTAAGGTAATATACAGACAGACAGAGTTACTTTCGAATTTATAATAGTAGTATGTATAGTATGGATAACATAAAGAATAATAGGTTACTAAGTCAAGGTTTCTTTTTTTTTTTTTGAAATGCGTTTGTTCTTGACTCTAGTCTAGGTCAGAGGTGACAGAGACAAAGTCGACGATGGAGTGAGCTTACCCAGAAGAAGCCTGTTCACTCTCACTTTGAAGGGATTCGGGTTGTATGCGCTCGGAAACACAGACGCAGGTAAAGAGTTGCACTCTTTTGCTGTGCGCATTACAAAAAACATTTAAAAACGCTTAGTGCAAATTGTTGGAATAGCAACTAGGCAGGGATGGTAACTTGCTGTGAGTCTGGATGACCGAAGGTAGAAGGGGGCCAGTGGAATGAGGTCCTGGAGTTCTTGGGCACACTCACCGAAGTACAATCTGTAGAAGACCGACAAGCAGGCAACCTTGCGGCGATGAGCCAAGCTGTGAAGCTTGGCATTCACCAGTTCTACGTCGCCAATGAGCCTCTTAGCTCTGCGTTCCACCGAGTCAAGCGCGGCAAGTTGGTATTTAGCTGAGCCATCCCAAAGGTGGCTGGAATACTCCATGCAGGATCGGACTTGCGCATTGTATGGGGTTAAAAGCTGTCCAGGCGTGAAGTATCGCTTCACCTTATTCTTAAGGTTCTGGAGTTTTTATTCAGTTTATTTATTTAGTTATGTTTATTTCATACAAAAAGACATCACTCCCATATTTCCGGAAAGGTTAGGCAATGGTGTACCTATAGTACAGTCACGAGCATAAGTATGTGTACACTTGGCTTTATTCAAAGACGATTTCTCCTTTAGTTTTCAATGAAATTTGATGTTATTACGAAAAACGTATTTTCGAACCCGTAGGTTGTGTAAAGTGTAGTATTTCAACGTTGCATTCGTTATTTCACGAAAAAATCGCAATTGAAAGTTGCCAAGTGTTGACATATTAGTGCTCGTGACTGTACACCCACATATCGCCAGTTATATATAACGGGCTTACATGACCTAAAGCGCGGTCACTGTCGGACTGCTTAGAAAAGAAAGAGAAGCGCGATGACACAACGCTGGTAATTTATTGAAAAATATGAAGCAACAATCTACTTATTTACAAAAAATCTATTGTTTGCACTAAAGATTTGGAAAAAAAATGATTTCGTCTTGTTGCGTTTCAACGACTAAATTATCGAACCGATTTTTTTTAAAGCAAAAGTAAGGCTGGAATTTAAAGAACCAGTTAAATTCCTTTCTGTCCATTCTAAGTATAGTGGGTACAAAAACCCTGGCATATAAATATGCTGTAGGTACCTAACTATATAAAGTTTAGTTAGAAAACCACATAATACCCTTCCTATGAGTTGTACAAAGTTGTAAAACAATGTTCATTACAGCCAATCACCACCCACAGAGCTGTCTGCACGGCGAAGCATCTGAAGTTTCCTGCATGAAGTAATAACTCGATTCCTCGCATATATGAGGAATTTTTCACAAGGATATTAGTCTCATTCTCACTCGCGAACCGCAAATTTAAATAATATTATATTGTAATCCATTTTGTATCAATTTCACGTGCTTTGTGCGTTTCTTGAATAAACCAATTTTCGTCGATATTTGTTTTGCGAATAGAACAATGTATGTATGTGTTCAAAGGCCCTGTTCACACGACCAGAAAATGCACGTTAAAATTGCTGAAAAGTTCTGTAAATCAGTTTGATTGTGGTATCGTTATGTTAGTTAATGCATATGTTTTTACTTAGTTTCTATGTAATTTCACGTGTTACTTTGTAGGTTGAGCAATCATTGAGCTCCTCAAGTTCTGAGTTGAGCTGCACGATTTTTGACAAATGCGTGCACTGATTGGACATATCCGCTCAATCTGTGTGGTTCTTTCCTCAAAAGGCCATTTCAGACACCAATCTACATGATCTTCACATGATCTGACCAAGATTTTGTCTGGACTTTAAAAGAGACTGTGACCTCTGAGTTTGTTTCGGCCTTTCTTCTCAGGATAGTCAGATAGGAAACGCCGACCTCATCTAGTTAAAAAAAATATGACTGACGTGTAAAGGTGTTTGTATACAAAACTACTTACAGAAAATAAATCATTTATCATTTAGGTTGTGTATCCTATAATCTAGACTAATATTATAAAGATTCTTAGAACGAATTTGGATGAAATTTGGCACATGGGTAGAACATGACCTAGATTAGGATACTTTTATCCCGATATTCCCACGGGATTAAGACCTAAGCGGGTGAAACGGCGGGGTGCAGCTAGTAGGTAAATGAAAATAATAGAAACAACCTGATAATTAGCAGAATTATGTCACCTTAGCGCGGCAAAATCAACGATTTAGCGCATTTGTACCGAGACATACGTGGGGTTTCATTTGTGAACGTGTGCAAGGTCAACAAGCCGCGAATGTTTTGCGTTCAAACACGTGTGATTAATTAACTAGCCTTCAACTTAACTGGCTCTAAACGGGGCAGTAGAACGACACAAAGGGTAGAGGAATCGGAGGTATTTGCCCTTCAATTGGACTCTATCAATACTTATTTTTAAAAAACTTGTCAGATCCGTGAGAGAGTCGTGGGTATTTATTAAAAAAAAAAATCGTTGGGTATTTTACATGGCGATAGGTACATACCAAAGGATGCGCGCGTGGCCGTCGTGTGTCATGACCATGACTATGACTTAAGATATGAAATTGGAGTAATTTTGGTACCAAAAACGTGAATATTAAATAACAATTAGAAACTTCTTTTATATTCATGAATAATTATTTTATTATTTTGATTTTTATATTTTTTTGTTAATATTATTGCAGTAATTAGGTGCCCCTTTTGGATTTGACAGGCTTTTTAAAAACATTGTTATAGTCATCTGCCTAGTCTTTTCCCGACTATGTTGGGCTTTTTTTTTCAGGATGGGAAATCATTAAATGACCCCTCCCTCTGGGTGGAGTGGAAGGGAGGGAGTGTCAGACTCTTACCGACTAAAACCCACTCGTGTTTCTTTCTTAGCCCTTTATGTTCCGGGGCAGCGGTAACCCTTTCGGACAATCCCGCTGACCTTGATGTTGGGCTTGGCTTCCAGTCTAGCCGTATTATAAACACACTATTAGCGCCCCGCGGTTTCATCCGCATAAGTGTTGATCCCGTTCGAAAGGCACGTGGCGCCATCTATTATCATAATAACGTTATTGTTGTTTTCCTCGGGAACAGCACTTTTTTTCGGAATGAAAGGTGGGTCCTATGTGCGTTTCTGTACACCTGATAACGTATATGCAAAATTTCAGGATGATCGATTCAGTGGTTTAGGCGTGAAAAGGTAACAAACAAACTTACTTTCGCATTTATAATATTAGTTAGGATTGTATAAATCTCAAAATAATATTCATAAACGCGCGTCGTAACTGCAGGAACAGTGAGCACAAATATAAAAATATCGTGTGACAAGGTCTTAAAACATGGCTTTCAACGATGTTAATGCTCGCTTTACTTTCAATTTTCGCACGCGTTTATCACGTTAAATGAATGTCACCTAACATCGTGGGACGTAATTTACATATAGCGTGTAATGTCAACTTTTGATGTGAGGGTATAATGTGTCTTGATTTTCGGCGTATTCATCGTTGATGTTTTAATTTAAGTGCCGACAATTTATGTATTTAGAGGTATTTAATATAGGGGCTAGTGGCGAAGTAATAACAGCCGCACGGGCCTACGATCAGGTTAAGCTACCTTTGCCGCGATCTGTTCGTAGATGGGTGACCATCTTTACATATCAAGACCCCTTCGTGCCTCGGAAAGCACGTTAAGCCATTGGGCCCGGCTGCCATTCGTTGATCTTGGCCAGTCGTTACGTGTCGTCAGAAGCCCGAAAATCTGACAACCAGTCTTACCCAGAACTGGATTGTGGAGGTCAGATAGGCTGTCGCTTCATGTGAAATGCTGGTATTCAGCTGCATCCGGTTAAACTGGAAGCCGGCCCCAACATAGTTGGGAAAAGGCTAGGCAGGTTATGAGGCATTTTATATATTGCCCGTCAGTATGACCTAGATTGAGCCTAGAGTTTAGAACTCAAACTCAAAGTTTCAATTAAACCAATTCAAGGCATTTTTGAATTTGTGAGTCGGTCTTTCAGAAAGATGAAGCTAGTAGCCCATTCCAAATCGTAGTAGGTTCCTATGGAGAAGAATAGGCAAGAACTTCAAACCAAAATATTGTCTATTAGTGGGATTTCTAGCCAGTGATCAATAGTACAGGGTTTTTGCAACACCAAGGGATTTGCCGATGCTTTGTTATTAAACTTCACCTGCCAGCGCGATCGCTATGCAATTGTTTTCTTTTAACTATACGGCCATTTCTTGCGCTGTCCATTTATATGAAACGCAACGTGAGAAGACAAAAGAACAATGCACGACCAGCCATCAGTAACTCTGAACCATGCCCTGTGTTTGATTGAAGCCCCTACATAAAAAGCTAAATTGTTTAAAGTCTGTTCCAAAAGTATATAATGAATGTGCAAACAAACCCTGTTTAGGTTACCTAAATTCTTACGTAATCACTCATAACTCATCAATCATTCAGGCGGTGCCCTACGGACGGCACCGGGCGCCGTCATGGGAGAGGCGCTGAAATCAACCGAAATGCGACCACCGCGCACCAGTCATTGATGATAGTAACTTACTATAAAGCCGATCGTCCACAAGCAAGCAAAAGCAAGCAAGCAACTGCATATGCATACATCATAGGAACATGGTACGTAGAGGGGCGCCATGGTAAGATTTATCAACAAATAAATAAAATTTTAGGGCCGCCGCTGTATTATCATCAGCCGACAGACCTTCACTGCTGGACATAGGCCTCCCCGAAGTACCTCCACATCGACCGGTTACGTGCTTCTCGCATCCAACGGGTTCCTACGGCCTTCACAAGATCGTCGGTCCATCTTGTGGGAGGCCTTCCATCGCTACGTCTTCCTGTACGCGGTTCCCACTCCAACACCTTTCAGCCTCATCGGCCACCTGTTCTGCGAGCAATGTGCCCTGCCCAATCGCATTCATTCACTAAAGGGAATTAATTAGCAACACATTTAGCTGTATTTAGAAGGTTTAAACTTATAGAGGAATGAGGAACAGTGTGTAAAGTTCACTCACACACTATAGAAAAGGGAGGATCCTCCGACCAGACGGGTGTTGTGTCTGGCGGGCAACTGCCCGATGACTCATGTCGGGCTGTTGTATCTGATGCTAGTTGCGCGGTAAACTTTTCTTGCGAGATGCAGGATTTTGCGTGACTTCAGTATGACGCGTTGGCGTTGTAGATACCGCTACAAACTTTATATCTCACCCTTTTTCCAAAGAATATTGTTAAAATACATTTTTAAATTGTAGTTGAAAAATCATGGACGAAAACGTTTATAAAATTAACCTCCATTGTGAAAAACCTCCTTACGGTTTGATTTAATTGTATTCAAATAATCAAATCTAAGCATTCGATTTATAACTGACACTACGAATTGGTAACCACAATTCCACAGGTAAGTTTTCTGATCCCCATGTTTACATTTTCATCCGATGCTTTTGGAACAGACTATTATAAATATGCTTTCAATATGTCACCAGTATACAGGGTTATTTGAAAAACATCAAAAACCTCTTAAGAGGTCATTACGGTGTGGAAAAATCAGTGGTGTGACAAACGAGAAAAAAAATCCTGTTTGTCATACTGGTGTGATAATCTGGTGTGACTACGAGACGGTAAGGATTGTACTCATCATTATGAACAACTTTTACTATGGGACCAAATCTGAAATCGCGAAAAAAAAATCAGCTGTTCCCTACATTTTGACGAGTTATGCGAACATAAATGTAGTGAAAAGCTGATTTTTTTTTTCGCGATTTCAGATTTGGTCCCATAGTAAAAGTTGTTCATAATGATGAGTACAATGACCTCTTAAGAGGTTTTTGGTGTTTTTCAAATAACCCTGTATATAGTAGCATAATATTCATAAATCACCAAACGCTGTCTGGTGCATGCAGGTTCAGCGTTTAAGTTTCACATAACTCGGACCAGTAAAGTAAGATGATTTGCAAAATGTTTCAGCGCATAACATGCTTGCAATTTAGTATAACAAACTATGATAAAATATTGTAGGTGAAAGAACCTGCTCATTGGAAGTGATCTTTCTGAAGATTTTTTATAAATTTTCGCTTCTCATCTACTTGTGACTTAATCTGTACTAGGTACGTACTTTGTTAAGACGCCTGACTTACCCCCTTATTTAAAAACGCTGCTAAAAGTTAAGAGATATTTTAACGTCAAAAAATGTATGGTAAAGCAGACGCTAATCATTACAATACTTAACTGTAAATAATGTTTATAAATAAGGGAGTAACGTCGGAAGTTCCGTATTTGTTCTTGATTCATCATCATCATCATTTCAGCCGAAAGACGTCCACTGCTGGACATAGGCCTCCCCTAAAAGGGGGGGGGGGGGTTGCCATAATCGCCACGCTTGGCAGGCGGGTTGGCGATCGCAGTATGGTATGGTGGTGGAATGCATAGAGAACGCTGCTGCCCATTCTCCGGTACGCCCCTTAGTCGCCTTTTACGACACCCACGGGAAGTATGGGGTGGTACTATTCTTTAAGTCCGGCACCACACAGACAGACTGTTTTAATTTTTTGTTCTTGATTGTGTGAAATAAAATAAAACCTCCTTCACGCAAGTTTAAAATAAATTAATCAAACGCTGCTTAAAGAAGATGCGACAGCGACAAGCTACAACATATTCAATATTCCCCAAGTCATTTCCCTTCACTATAACCTCGTCATAAACCAACATACGTTAACAAACAATTTACTTCGCTCGCAGCGTCCTCTACAACGTAATACAGCCACTATGGAACCTGTTACCGCTTCAATTAAAGATAAAAGCCGCATATTGAAGGGAAATGGCCGTGGCCACAGCCGCTGGAGAAGGCTTAAAAAGTCAGAAAACAAACTGGCCATTAAAGGTGAAATAATCTGTTGAAACGTTTCAATCCGTTTTGATGGAAAGCTGGCATTATCTATATCTGGGGCCTAAAAAGGCCACTTTAGAGAATCATAAAAGGATAACATTATGAATTATAATATGGCGAAGACAGTCCGTGTTTTTCTTTTTTTTTCGCTGCACTACGTAGGTACAATCTAAGAGAGATTGCGATTGGATTTGGATTGGATTGATTGGTATTTTAGCACAGACAAAAAAAAATAACTGAAAAATGCTTCACCAACGAGATTTGGTACTATTAACTAAACAGTTAACTGTCCATTATGTTATCCTTTTATGATTCTGCCAAAGTGGCCTTTTTAGGCCCCCTGTACATATTATAAACTAGCTTCCGCCCGCGACTTCGTCCGCGTGAAGTTTCTTGGTCCCCCGACGCGAAATTTCTTGGTCCCCCCGACGCGAAATTTCTTGGTCCCCCCACGCGAAATTTCTTAGCCCCCCACGCGAAATTTCTTGGTCCCCCGACGCGAAATTTCTTGGTCCCCCGACGCGAAATTTCTTGGCCCCCCCACGCGAAATTTCTTGGTCACGCGGATGGGCGATGCGCTGCGACGTGGTGACGTCGCATCGCATCGCCCGTCCACGCTGTTAATTCGTTTTTGCTTAGCATTCTTTCTGACGTTCGTTCTTTTTGCTCGGCTCCTCCTCCTAACATCAAGCTCTTAGCGTGATGTTAAACCAGCCTTCCTCAAGAATGCAAAAAGAATTTAATTCAAATCCAACTCTTAGTTCCAGACATTAGCACGTTTATACAACAAAAAAATACAAGCTCTTCAACTTTATTATTAGGGTTTAGTCAATGTTGAACCCCACAATTGTTACCCCCGACCATGTTGAACTCCAAATGCTGTCCATGTTCAACCCCTCATTGGTTGAACATGGACTTTTATTTTTGAATATCTTTAACCCACGTTCAACCCTCAATTAAAAATTAGAGTTCCTTTTCGTGTTTCTCTGACGTTTGACCGCTTTGTTCATATGAACTACACAACTAATTCTTATGCCGTCTTCAACATCATAAAGAGAATTTATTCCGAAAGGTAAAAGTGTTTAGAACATAAATATTAAACGTTCCTAATAAATGAAAAAGTGTTGTCAAGTCTAAAACACCATGTGAAGCAGGGACTAGTCGCTAGATTTACGTTTATAGGTTGATCCAACTCATCCCTTGGGTCCTGTTAATAATGATTAAGGGATTATGTAAAGAGGATAGACTGGCACTGGTACCCTCCTGTGTGCTTTTCAAAACAAATGGCAATCACCAATCAGTAGGTTAAACGCAAAAAACGCATGTTTTAGAAACAATAAAAGGTATATGATCGACTACAGTAAACAAAATCAGAAAAATATATGATATTCTTCAGGATATATGCTAGGTGGTAGATACTGTGTTGAAAACATAACAACTAATTTGATACGATAGAAAAAAATCCTGAAGATACCTCTAAAAACTTTCTTTTTACAATAAAAACCATACTAATATACGTAATTTTTTTGGCAGAATATTCTACAAGCAACATACTAAAACACTACTGTTTTAATTTTTTTAGTCCAAACTATAGAATTTTTGTAATTAAATAATTGCTTCATATATTGCAATAAATTACCAGCGTTGTGTCATCGCGCTTCTCTTTCTTTTCTATGCAGTCCGACAGTGACCGCGCTTTAGGTCACGTATGTTTCCCCTTAAGGGGGAGACACTTGATTCACGTGTTCTTTGTAAAAGTCTTACACTGCACTAAACTAACTCAACAGGTTTTTTTGGCCTTTTTAGTCTTCGCACTAATTCAGTGTTGTCAAGGAGCAATATACAGTATGGAAACCACATATATGCAATAAATTATACCACACTTGTTATCGCCTTTTCTGACGATATACCAAAATGGAGGAAATCGGTGACGAAAAAAAATCTGCTGTTCCCACATTTATGCTTGCATAAAGGCTCCTTCAAACAGGCGCGACACGCGATAAAATCGCGCGCGACACAAAGGCACCGCAAGTCGCACAACTCGTCAAAATGTAGGAAACAGCTGATTTGTTTTCTCCCTGGTCGTGTCGGATTGCCGTCCCAACGGACTATGAGAGTAAAGCAACAGAGAGTGCACCTGTGTTTGCGCACACATTTGTGCACTATAATATCTCCTCGTACCTGGCTAATCTCCGTTGAGATTGGCTACCGTGACCGAAATCGGCCAGGAGGCTATCTAGCAATCAAAAGCATTCTGAAAATCGTTTTAGAGTTAGTATTAAACATCTCTTGCACAAAGTACATTCGTTGCTCCACAATTATATGACAACAAAAGTACCGCCAACGGTCTAAGTTGTAATGGTTAGTGGAAAAGTCCGGCGTAGTCACATGGGGCGAGGTCAGTGCTCTTATGTTTATCCAGCGTATTATGTTGCTTTAGTTTTCTAGTACGGTCACCAAAGGAGATAAGTAACCAGGGTCATCGGATATAGTTGAAGTTAAGTAAGATACCGATGGATGTTTTTGAATAAAGTTTAAAAGAACAATGGCAGCCACCCATACATTGATTTAGCTGAGATTAAATTCTCGCGTCTTTAAATGAAAAATATCTTGTTTAACTCGGCGTCAAATTTTGAATTAGTTTGTGCAAGAATTTTTGTTCGAGAAGGCCGAGAATAATAGAAATTCAGTCATGAACTTTTGTAGGTTATGTCTATGGTAATTCCAATTCGAGGAAGTAAAAGGGCAATATTGCTAAATCACATTATTTTTTCATGTTCCTTGACCGTTCATCCTTCCTTAGATAAAAATACTAAATGTACTACTCATGTCACACGACATTACACGACGTGTAATATCGTGTGACATGAGTATCACTACCACAGATCACTACAATGATACAACCTATTATTTTTTTTTAGATTTGGGATTTGGCAGCCTTTTTGCCAGTCATTAATTGAAAGTAATTAATTTATCGTCTGTGTGGTGCCGGGGTGTCGTAAAAGGCGACTAAGGATCGTACCGGAGAATGGGCAGCAGCGTTCTCTATGTATTCCACCATCATACCATACTGCGATCGCCAACCCGCCTGCCAAGCGTGGCGATTATGGAAAACCCTCCCAAAATTGGGGGAGGCCTATGTCCAGCAGTGGACGTCTATCGGCTGAAACGACGACGAATTAATTTATTGTTGCACTACAATATTTTACCTCCTTGCAAGGAATACTTCCACTTAGAAATAACAGTATTGTTAATTTACTCCTTTTAATTACAATAATAAACTAAAACTGAAAACAATACATTAACGCTGTACACTTGGCAGAGTAAATATAAAATGGCAACACTCAATGAAAAAATCAAATAACTTTTCATTTAAAATATTTTTTTTATCCGGCCTTAACTAGTTAATGTGATACTTTGAAAAAACGTAGAAAAATAATGGAACTGCCTTCGTATATAAGTCACTTGTAGACGCTCAAATTAAATTCAGCTAAGATTTCGCCATTGTTCTTTAATCAATAGAAAACAAACATTTCATACACGGATATCGAGGGATATGTCATGGAGGCGTCTCACATGTCGCCTCCATTCCGATCAAATTGATCAAAAGTTTAATTGCGTACACACAATCAGTAGCAATGGGTTTTGTCAGTTCAACAACATTCATTGCGGTATTAACGTTGTTGAGTAGACACATTTTTGGAACGTGTGAAGCAATGGATTAACAATATATCCACCTCAGTCGAAAGACGTCCACTGCTGGACATAGGCCTCCCCCAAAAGGGGGGGGGGGGGTTTGCCATAATCGCCACGCTTGGCAGGCGGGTTGGCGATCGCAGTATGGTATGGTGGTGGAATGCATAGAGAACGCTGCTGCCCATTCTCCGGTACGCCCCTTAGTCGCCTTTTACGATACCCACGGGAAGTATGGGGTGGTGCTATTTTTTAAGTCCGGCACCACACAGACAAGTTCAAGTAACAATATAAAATACGACACATATACACGACACATACACATGACACATACAATCATACACTTACACTTTACATCACAAACCTCACCTAATTCACACTAGAGAGAGGCTATACATTTTTATTTATCTTTTATATTTAATCTTTTCTATCGTTTGTTTCTTTGTTTTATATCTTTGTTTTCTTTTTGTACTCAATCGATAGCTACTTACCCAATGGAACTCCGCACTAGTTTTGTATAAATTGAGAAATGTATTAACAGAGAGAGTCCTGGCACCCATAACACAAGTTTAATCTTAGCTTGGATGCCAGTGGAGTAATCAGTGATTTATGCAAGAATATTGCAATAGAATTAGCTTATTGCCGCAAATTGTAAAATTGGAAATAAAGTTATTATTGATATTACTATTGATGTATCTTTAAAAATGATTCAGATTGAGAGTGTGTTACGCAATGCAGAGTTGCATGTGTGCATTCAGTGACTGTATCTATACTTTCTAGTGCCCGGCCCTTTTTGAGCATGTGTACAATAAGATAGCACCAAAGTGTTACGCCTACTTTCTTGCGTGTGTTCCAAAAAAGCATCATGTGGGCCGTATCTTCGAGTATTTCTTTTGTTTTTGTGTGAGTTTCAGGAGTGGGAAAAAGGTGGCGATATTTGAACTCGAACAAGTATAGAGTGAAGGCATATATCTCGGATATCTATGATTTCGAAAACAACCATGGGTTTCTTACTAAACTTCAACTATATCCGACGACCCTGATTACTTATCTCTTTTTGTGACTGTACGAGGTTTGAAGGCAAAGCAGTGTTTTCTTAAGTATCAAATAACATTTACTTAACATCACGCCTATAATCACCGAGAGGTTAAGCTGAAGTGTATCCTATAGAATTCCCACATTGCCGTGCCATCCACGAAGAGGCGCCCCACTCTTCTTCCTAGTCGGTTACAGCACGAGTGTGCAACATTCCGCTAGTGTTTTGGTTTTGTCGATACACACTGATTACTTATTAGTGGGTCTTCTTCTTAGCGTGTCGATAGCAATCTAAAGGTCCTCGGCCCAGAATTCTTCTACTTGTTTGGCGCCTTCACCAGCGTCCTCAGTTTCTGCAACGTGCAGCTGACAGGACACGCAGGACACGATATTAAGTGTCCCATCGTTTGTGGGACAGCACTACATTTACACTCCAAGGCGGAGTCGTCTATGAATCTCCACCTGAACAGGTTTTCCTTGCTTCGGCCAACCTGGGTTCGGAGTCTGTTTAAAGGCTTCGAGGTTACCCAAGGTAACTTATGTCATGTCATGAAGAATTAACAAGCGATAACCACCAGCGATTAGGAGGGAGAGTGGGCGCGTCTTCGTGGATGGCACTATCTGTAATGAGGGGCGAGCCTATTGTCATCCAGGCACAATTCCAGACTCTAAGATACTGTAGCGGTATCCACAACGCCACATGCGAACAACGCGTCATACCGACGTCACGCAAAATCCTGCAACTCGCAAGCAGAGTTTACCGCGCAACTAGTATAGGTACAATGGCCCGACATGAATCATCGGGCAGTTGCCCGCCAGACACAACACCCGTCTGGTCGGAGGAACCTCCTTTTTCTGTACAGTATGAGTGACCTTTACACCCCGTTCCTCATACCTCTATACTACTACTGAGAAATTCTTGGCAATAATACTTTGTCTAACCTGGGAATCGAACGCAGGGCCTCATGCTCAGCACGCTAAGTATCTAATATATCGATTAGTATATTTCATTAACACGTTAGGTATTTAATAATAATAAATAACAACATAACATAATCAGCCTATAATGTTCCCACTGCTGGGACACAGGCCACCTCTCGGTGAGAGGGAGTGGGCCGTAATCCACCACGCGGGTCCAGTGCGGGTTGGTAGTTGTCACATGTCTTCGAATTTTTGGTTCTAGGACATTCCACCACGCGGGTCCAGTGCGGGTTGGTAGTTGTCACATGTCTTCGAATTTTTGGTTCTAGGACATGTCGGTTTCCTCACGATGTTTTCCGTCACCGTTTTGAGAGCAGCGGTGATGAAATAATTTACACAAAGTAAAGCGCCTGTCTGGGTACGAACCTACGATCTACCACTCGTAAGTCGCGGCAGTTACAGCTTGGCCACTACTGCTCCAAATAATAAATATTTAATCAAAAATATAAATTGATAAAAGACAGTATAAATCTTATAGGTTATCTTAGGAAATAATATAGGTTGTATGAAAAGGGATTGCGTAAAAATGTCTACCAAGGATGTTTCGCCAATATTTTGATCGAACAATTTCGCTAAAGTAAATAATAATCCCCTTTAGCCGAGTACGAGGTAAATTACTCTTTGAAAATTTATCTCTGAGGAATAAGGTATACAAAATAAGGTTACAGGTAAGTATAAGTTTATTTTCCGTTTTTATTTCTGTCGGGAATTTCGAACATGTAGCTACTACAAGGGCGAATTTCACCAAACTTTTATATCTAGAATAAGTCAAATCCTTAGAATTATATTTAAATTTTGACAGCTTTTCCATACTAGAACTGTCAGACGTCAATTTTATTCCACAGATAAAAGCTCTCAGACTTTGGTAAAATCAGCCCTCAGTGCTTGGTCAGACTGGCAGCGCGGCCGCGGGGCGGGCGCGGCGCGGCGTACTCAAACATAAGAACTTTATTTGAGTGTTCATAGTGGGCACGCGGGCATCTCACGCCATAGCTCGTCCTTATAAGTAGCCGAAGTGGGTGCGCAGGCAGCCCGCGCGGGGATCGGGGTTCCTAAACTAGTTCGAGCTTTTTTCTAGTAAAAATAAGTCTTCTTCATCCATATTATTTAGAATTTTGACAAATACTGGACACGACAACACGCAGAACGCAGCCGCGCTCGACTGCGGACAGGCATATCGCGCGCGTTCCCGCACCCGCGCCGCTCCCCGCCCTGCGCTGTCAGTCTGGCCAAGCACTAAGTGTACACGAGTAGCACGCGTCAACGACAGAGGCTACTCAAAAGAGTACTCCTTTGAGAGCTTAAATACATGAGCGGCACGGCACGGCTGCCGTTGCCAGTTGCCTTTACCGTTAGAGAAGACGCACAAAGGTTGGGTTCCGTACCAAAATGGTAAAACGGAACCCTTATGGTGAGACTCAGTCTGTCTGTCACAGCTGGATATCTCAAGAACTACTAATGCTATCAACTTGAAAGGAATCATAGATATATTTGGAATAGTTTTAGATGACGTTTGCCCAACTATTTTGAAAATAAGAAAGAAAAATATATGTACCTATATTTTTTGCAACAGGGACAAAATACCGTCCAAATGTCCGAAGTTTGCAAAGAGAAAAATCTGAAATTATTCTATGTGATAGAAGTTTATGTAAAGATTTCAGCAAAATAAAACGAAGTCTCTAAATAGCACACTTTTTCAGAAATCATCAACAAAAGTTACATTAGTTCCACTATCGGTCAAGAGATGGCGCTGACATAAAACTGCAATATTCTACACCGCAGTGCACAGTGTTAAAATTATCTGACGCATATTGGCCTCGAAGATGAAAATTAAAAAACATAATTACGATGGTAAGAAACCCTCGGTGCGCGAGTCCGACTCGCTCTGGCCCGTTTTTTTTTTGTTAATGATTGTTCTATTTTACACATGTAGCACGAACAAACAGACCGCCGAAAAGTATTTGTTCTACAAATTAAGTTTCTGAGCTTTAGGGTAAATAAAGTAAATCACAACGGGTAATTTAACACTGTTCAACCAAGTTTTCTCACTGTAAGTAAGTTTGAGGCAGTAGCTAAAGCTTTGAACTTAATTGACTTAATTTACTATGTCTAAGAGCGTTTGTTTAATGGATTCGATCCGAATTCAATCAATTTTGTGAATATAGGAACGTTGTAGACCTTATAGACTGTAGATTTGTAGACCATTTCCTATTTTAACTGACTTAAAAAAAAGGAGGTTGTCAATTTGACACGTATGTATGTAATATTATTGGAATTGCATTATATTCACATATGACAATCTATTAGGGCTTCCAAACAAATATACAAAATTTTATAGATGTAGCTATGTTTGTCCACGCATTTCTCCGCAACTATTAATCGGGTGGTGGCCTTTTTTTTATTGGCTTACATTTCCTTCAACTTAGGGAACAGTGCAAGTTTCATAAAAATCAATTCAGTAATTTTCAAGATATGGACTAATACGTGTAAGTGTGACGGCCTGGCTTATTTGATATGAGGTACGGGTGTAGTGTCAAAGGGAAAACATTTCAAAACCTTGGTCAAATTCTAGTGCAATATTTACAACAAAACTATCACCTACTTATTACAAACAAATATTCCAGTTTTTACTTCAAACTAAAAATTACAAAATAAAGAGTAATTTAAAAAATGTTAGTACTTGTTCGCAGGCGTACACTTTCCTCCCATACCTATTATCACTGTAATTTGAAATCATTGTAAAAGCCAATTATTTTTAATAGAGTAACCTTGGAGTTTCTTGACGGCTCCTTTCAATAGGAAACGACCAATTGGAACCGTGCAATTAGTTCTTGCCCGTTCTTCTCCATAGAGATCTACGTTTTGGAATGGGCAACTAGCTTCAACTTTCTGACTAACTGACAGACTATTTAATTTTGACAATTCAAAAGTGCCTGTACAAGGTTTAATTGAAATAAATGCTTTGAGTTTGAGTTTGAGTTTCTGAAGTTTCATAAGTGCCCATGTAGGTTTATGTGAGACTAGCTTTTATCCCGCGACTTCGCCCGCGTAAAATTTCTTGTTCCCCGACCTACCCCGTCGCATCTCATCGCCTGCCCGCGCTATTACTTCGTTTTTGCTTAGCGTTCTTTCTGATGTTTTTAGGAAAAACGGAACCCTTATAGATTCGTCATGTCTGTCTGTCTGTCTGTCTGTCCGTCTGTCTGTCCGTCCGTATGTCACAGCCACTTTTCTCCGCAACTATAAGAACTATACTGTTGAAACTTGGTAAGTAGATGTATTCTGTAAGCCGCATTAAGATTTTTACAAAAATAGAAAAAAAAAACAATAAATTTTAGGGTTCCCCATACTTAGAACCGAAACTCAATTTTTTTTTTCATCAAACCCATTCGTGTGGGGTATCTATGGGTAGGTCTTCAAAAATGATATTGAGGTTTTTAACATCATTTTTTTCTAAACTGAATAGTTTGCGCGAGAGACACTTCCAAAGTGGTAAAATGTGGGGGACACACATTTTACTGTAACTTTAACCCTGTAACTTCTAAAATAAGAGAATGATAAAACTAAAAAAAATATATGATGTACATTACCATGTAAACTACCACCGAAAATTGGTTTGAATGAGATCTAGTAAGTAGTTTTTTTTTAATACGTCATAAATCGTAAACCGCAATTTACCATTCATTCCATCAACTCAAAAATAAAAAAAAACATTTAATTTCATAAACATAAACCTTATGCATAAACCCGGATGTTACGGAACCCTCGGTGCGCGAGTCCGACTCGCTCTTGCCCGGTTATTTTTCCTTTTTGCTCGGCTCCTAAGGGTCATAGCGTGATGGTAAATAGCCTATAGCCTTCCTCAAGAATTGGGCTATCAAATACAAAAAGATTTTTTCAAATCCGACTGGTAGTTCCAGAGATTACCCCCCTACATACAAACTTACAAACTTTACCTCTTTCTCCTCTCTCAAATATGTTATCTATAATATTAGTATAGATAACATATTTTAAATTTAAATCCGAGAAATTACTGTCTAAAGTGCTCTTTATCATATGATCAGAAATATAACGCTCTAGCTAGGGGTTCTAGAGCTTTTGTGAGTTACCTAACTCAAGAAACTCCAACAATGTCTCAACATTCATTTACAACTATGTAGTCATAAAACTATAGTCACTAATGACAACACTCGTTACCTCGGACCATAAAACTATGTTTAAAACGTTAAGAAGCCGTCAGACGTCCGCGTCGGTGACACAAATGAGCTTCTGACGTCACCCTAATCTAACTTAATGGTGCTCCAGTGACTTAGATACTGTCTTGGAAGGTCTAAGTTATTTTTAAGCGATAATAAAGGTGAACGCGGGTTTAAAAATAAAAATTTCCTTCAACTACAGCTTTATACTTCCGATCAGCAATAGACAGTAGAAAAAGAACACAGGTTTTGTGTGAAAATAAATTTTCAGTATATTTTGAAAACTTTGTCTAAGAGGCTGTATTTTTTTAGATATAATAGGTATTTGTACACATGCGGGGTAATTGCGAGCAGTGGTGGCCAAGAAGTAACGGCCGCGAATTACGAGTTGTAAGGTCGTAGGTTCGAACCCAGACAGGCGCTTTACTTTGTGTAAAATATTTCATCACCACTGCTCTCAAAACTGTGAAGGAAAACATCGTGAGGAAACCGGCATGTCCTAGAACCAAAAAATCGAAGACATGTGACATCCACCAACCCGCACTTGGCCCGCGTAGTGGATTACGGCCCACTCCCTCTCGCAGAGAGGAGGCCTGTGTCCCAGCAGTGGGAACATTATAGGCTGATTATGGTATGGTTATGGGGGCAACTTATGAAGCAACTAGCTGCGCCGCACGGTTTCACCCGCGCAAATGTCTATCCCGTGGCAATATCTGGATAAAAAGTATATTAATCTAGGGTATCAGCTACCTCCATAAAAAATTTCATCAAAATTGGTACAGCCGTTTGAGCGTGAAGAAGTAACAAACATATAAATACACACACTCACAAACTTTCGCCTTTATAATATAAGTGTGATTAATTTATTAACGCATGAAGTTAAGGCTGTTTATTAGACAGAATATCTTTATCCCGATATTCCCACGGGATCAAAATTTACGCGGGTGAAACCGCGGGGCGCAGCTAGTTATTTAAATAAATCCTTTATGACCGACAACAGTTTGCAAGGAACATATTAATCGGTAATCTCACTAATCCTATAATCCGAAGAGAAAACTTGTCTTCCTCTCAAGCACATAGCACTGCTAGGATTTCTTTTCACTTAAAAAATGCCCGAAAGAAAAACAAATACCTCTAACAAATAAAAAAGATACCAATCGCTAATGCTTTCTTTTACGCACACTCCGTAGAAGTCACGTAGACCCGCTACGAGATCCGTAGCTTATCACGTAGCAAGTGCTACGAATCTTTTTTTTGGCTAATTTTAAGCGTGGATTCACAATGGGTTGGTATAATATTGATTTATTATGCTCTGTGGAGGTTTAAGCAGAAAAGTATTTTTGTAAAGATGTACTACAAATTAAGAATCAGAGGCACGAACGCGCGACGCACACGTAACGTACATTTTGAACGATTTTTGAAGCTATACAAATAATTAAAATTGAAAGTGACTGTTGGTAATGTCAAAATAATAGCTTTCTACAAAACGCATATTAAAGTATATACAGTACTTATAAATTTGTATTTTGTCTGTTTGTTCTGGCTAAGCTCCGAAACGGCTGGACCGATTTTGACGGAACTCACTGGCAGATAGCTGGTGTTATGGCCGGGACAACTCACATACTCCTCGTAAGTGAGTTGTCCCGGTAGCACGATCCCGTGGGATAATTTCCGACATCCACTTGAGCGAAAACGCGGTCGGAAGTTAGTCATTAATACAATTACTATCATAGAGCATTCAGCACGCTAATTGCGTAATACACTATCATTCTCAATCTGAATAATTTTGAAGGATATGGTTGTGGTGGTAGGATATGGTTAAGGCGAGAGGGAGTGGGAGGCAGTCACCTCCTTCTGCGAAGCAGTCATGCTAGCGAAGGAGGTGGCGGGACGGTTCAGGGAGAGAGCGTCCCGTCTCAGCCGCCGCGGGGGACGCCCCAGGCGTCGGGAGCCGCGTGACGACTCCCGGCCACCGTAGGCGCGGGCCTGCGGGCGGTGAGTAATGGGTAGCTCACCGTCCGATCAGGACCAGGCCCGTGCCGGACGGCGCGTACGTGTTCCACGCGCGCCTCAAAGAGATGTCAGCATCGAGGAGGGGCCCCTTAGGGCCGGGTCAGCGGGATTGTCCGAAAGGGTTACCGCTGGCCCGGAACATAAAGGGCTAAGGAAGGAACACGGGTGGGTTTTAGTCAGTAAGAGTCTGACACTCCCTTCCGCTCCACCCAGAGCGGGAGGAGTCACTTGATGATTTCCCATCCGCAAAAAAAAAAAAAAAAAATTGTTAATCCATTGCTTCATAAGTTCGAAAAATGTATCTGCTCAACAACTTAAATAAAGCAATGAATGTTGTGGAACCGTCAAAATGAAACCCATTGCTACTGTATAGGTTACGCAATTTGGTTACAATTTTGGCGAAAAGCACAAGTAGGTTCACCCATAGTTATGAATAAAGTTCTGAAACGAAGTAAATATTATGTGTGAAACGAGTATTTTCAATATCAAAAGCATTCGTGCAACGTACACAGATTTTTTCCAAGATGGTACTATTTGGCTAGATTTGGAACGAGTAACGATTCTGGACGTACGTAAGTCCGTCGCATCCCGGATGCTATAAGAAAGAAGATAAGCTGACAAAAGGCTGGAAAGATATTGAAAAAAAAAAACATTTCTTGTCCTTCCATACTTCGTTCCAAAACACAAATAGCTGACGCTGGCCGCAAAGCTGCTGGACTAAAGTGGAACCGGGCTGGCCATATCTGACGCATGTTGCAGCAGCAATATGCAAAAGCCTCCACTCAATAATCCCCAATGGCAGGAACCGATTGCGCGGCAGGCCCAGAAAGAGATGGCGGGATGAGCTGGACTCCTTCTTAAAGGATTGGCCTACAATCGCAGTAGACGGGAAAAAGTGGAAAAAGGGACACAAGGGACTGCAGGGCAAAGGCTCCCCTGCCTTTGCCCTGCAGTGACAACACAGGCTCATAATAAATAATAATAAAAGAATTCTTCCATACAGATGAAATAACGTTTTATTTTTAGTAGTAATAACGCTTTTCTTTTATTCGTACACCATCATAAACAGGATGAAAAAATATCTTGGACTTTCCTCAAGCCAGTAAAACTATGAATTATAGTAGATATAAAGGAGCAAAAAATTTAAACAAAGAAGGTCCACCTTCACATCGCAGTGGATGCAACTATTGCTAAAAAGTATTTAATAAAAAGAAACCTTTATTATTTATTTTTTCTTTGTGTGGGTTTCTGTGACAGGTAAAGCTATTTTCTTTATTTCTTTGAGAAAACCTTGTTGGTCCAGTTGGTCCTCGTTGGTCCAAACCACGACCCCTGCGGTGCTATTCTGTAAAAAGATCACCGTGATAACTTAGGTGAAGTGAACTGTCATTAATCTCAACTGTCATTCCTAGCATCTGGTGGAATGACAGCTTACTTTAAGCTCACTTCACCTAAGTTATCACGGTGATCTTTTTACAGATTAGCACCGCAGGGGTCGTGGTTTCAATCTCCGGGTCGAGCAAAGTGGCAATAATAATAATAATAATAATAAGTTTATTGATCTAAAAATATACACACAGGTTGTAAGGAGTTACATACTAAGCCTTAATCAACTAACAATGGACACAAGGTGAGAAAAACAGTTGTCTATATTAACCTAAAAAAAAAAATCCTGTCTCCTAAACTAGGGATGGCCTGTATCTTAGGAGACAGTGATTCGATCGATCTGGAACTAAATAAATGATGTATCTAAGGTTTCGAGTGTCGATGTTAATCTACCATAAAATCAAACTGTGATTTTAGATTTATTTGAGCATGGCTGGATGAAGATATGGAAAAAAAAAAACCAGTGGGGTTTTGTTTTTTCAAAGTCGAGAACATTTTGGATTCGGAGATATAAATCCTTACTATCCATACTAATATTATAAACGCGAAAGTGTGTCTGTTTGTCTGTTACCTCTTCACGCTTAAACTGCTAAACCGATTTAGATTAAATTTAGGATAGAAATAGTTTGAGTCCCGGGAAAGGACATAAGATAGTTTTTATCCCGATATTCCCACGGGATCGAAACTTTTGCGAGTGAAACGATGGGGCGCTGCTAGTATAAAATAAATGCGAGTAAATGTTTTCGTGCATCCTATAAACAGGGATTGAAAACCGGTACGAATTTGGGTTCCGGTTCTTCATTTCGGTTCTTAAAAAGGTTCTTCTTTTTGGTACGGTTCCGGTTCAGGTTCCGGTTCGGTTCTGGTTCCAAAGTACCGGTTCCAAATAAAGGTTCCAATATACCGATTCCGTATCATCCGATTTAAAGGTTCTCTAAGAAAGAAGGGATCCGGATAATGTTTGACGCGTGGCTAGCGTACCTTTTCTTTCAGTTCGCCTTCGAATTATTGGCAAGTAGAAGTCTGTACTGTACAGTGTCAGCAAATATTGTCAGTAATTATTATTAGTGGTTTATATAAATCAAACAATGAAACAAATAAATAAATAAATATAGTGGCGCACGCGTTGGTTATGCAACGAATGATGCGAATGATCTACAAAGTACAAATGCAATCTCCCCTCTCACAAAATTTACCACCCACCGCGCGCCGCACGGTGGGCTGAAAATCGCCTTTCATAGAGCTTGAATTTTGAAAGGACCTTTTTTGGCTAGAAATGGATTCTGCTGATCATTACTTTACTATAAAATTTCGTATGAGTCAATTGCGTGTACAAATGAAGGAGTTGTCATTTTTTAAAGAAACATTTTTATGGCGCTGACATGAAAAATGAGGCTATCTCTGGAATCTTAACGTTTGCCATTATAATTATCCTTACACCTTCCTTAATTTTACTATTTATTTGTAATTTTTTTACTTAAAAATCCTTAAAGTTTTTAAATAATCTTTTTATGTTTTATATAATGCTAATAAAATATAAATTTAAATATATTTATATAATGCTTAAATGCTTACTGATGATGATTCATTTTAATGCTTAAATGCATACTCATATTTAAAATATGAGTATGTAATTTACAATATTTTTTTATACTATAGGCCAAAACAGTCTAAGAAATCACAAAAGTTCGTTTTATACCTATGTGGGATATCTGCTATTCATGGTAGGTATTTAGTTGTGTTGGATTGTATGATTAAAAAACAGTTTTAAAATTTGTATTTTATAAAAAAAAAAACATCATCGACAATAAAATCAGTAGGTAACTAAATTAAACTAAATAACAAATTATTATTAAAAACAATATAATTATAACTGAATTGGTATTGATATATTTTTTTTTAAATGTTATAAATAAATGTCAACCAAAAGAAAAAAAATACAATATTTATGAATCTAGCTACCATAAACTATACAAGTTAACTTATTCTGAACTTCCTCGTCGCCATCAGAATCCACTTCAGAATCAGGCTCTACAATTGCCATTACATCTAAGAACTCTATCGGAGCTTCCTGATCCTGAAGTTTAAATTGGTCTAAAAATTTAAATTTTATTTAATTTTTTTTTTAATTGGTCTTCCTTAAAGTATGTCTGCATCTTACGGGCATCCAGTTTTGGTCTTATTGTAGTAATAAGAGGATCAGAAGAGACGATAAGCATATTGAGGACATACTCGTTTGATGCTTGTCTGCTCTTCTTCCTCGAATGGTGTTCTCTGAACCTTCTAAAATCTTTGTTTCGGGCTTATGAAGCTTCTTCCGAAAGACTCCTTATTGTCACAATAGCATTTTCTGCGATTATGTCCCCTCCATGAATTAATAATTTGTGTACGGTCGATGTTATGTAGTACCAATTATACAGTTCCACGTATTTTTCCGCGGTTATTTTAGTCTCTAGATGTGAAAGCTTGCAGGATCACAGCAAACCTGCGGATCAGGTCTTCATCTAGTCCAGTGATCGCTGCAGTTTTATCAGGAAACTCAAAAAACCTCCTCGCTGTGTTACCATCGTTAGTTGTGCCTGATCCTTGCTTAACGATGTCGATCAAAAGATTGAGCTCGTCTTTAAATCGATCTTGGATACGTTTTTTCCTTGACTGTTGTTACAGTCAAGGAAAAACTTATCCAAGATAAAAAAAAGAAAGAAAAAAAGAAAAAAAAAAAAAGAAGAAGATCGATATAAAGATCGATTATGATCACATTCACATTTTCTCGCAGACCAAGTCTTGAAATCGAGACGATAAGCTATCTGTAGAAGACATTCCATCACATTAATGCGGGCATGTAGTGACGATAACCCAAACTCATACACCAGGAGAAACGGTTTTTGACGCAACGGTATTTAACTTATTGATTTCCGTAGGCTTAGCCAAACACAGGTAGCAGGCCGCATTTGATTTAGCTTCAGAAAGATACGTACCTTTGCCGTCAATCATCGTCATCATTAATTGATCCTCATTTCCTTGGTATTTTGAGGGAACCTGAGCCTTGATTTCGTTATCCATTCTAGTTTTTTTTCATCCATGACAACTTTTTTGCTCTCCTTCAAAAAACTGAATTGCACTGGACGACAATACGAAGATGAGGGTTTTGAATTAGTCCATATGGTATCATCTCCAGCTATCCACTTTAATAGAACCAAAGAGGTCATAAATATGCTTGAATCATCTCGCTCACTTACCATTTTTTGCTTATATCTACTTTGGTGGGATGCACCGTCAAATCTTCACTTTGATATTAACATCAATTGTTTGCCATGTATGACATTAGTACTAAGAAGACTTTCAAGAATCTTATTCAATGTTAAATCTAGTAATGCTTGTAGTGCAATCTTAGCTGAGGAATCCGTTACAGTCACAAATGTCTTCGGAGGGTAGCACTGCAGCTTAACCTTTAATACTTTATAGTAAGATGGATATATATCTTTTGAACCTTCTCGAATTGTCGTTTCCCTCAAAGTAATGTATTGCCATTTCGATAATTTTAATGAAAGTAGCAAACCTAGTGCTTTCTCTGGTGAAAATAATGATGAAGAAACGGGTTCCTCAATCATTTCCTTAATTTTTGCCGCTGCTTCTGGATTTTTGAGCATATATTCAATAACAGATGCAATATCCTCACGACCATCTTGTCTAAAAAGTGCTGTAGCTGAATACGCTAGTTCAAGAGGTTCATCGCCTTTATGTTCCTCAGATCGTCTCTTTTTCTGCTTGTTACCTAGATCTTGAAACTGCTTTCGAGATCTTTTTGTCCTCGTTGAAGTCGATGTCATCAGTGACGTTGATGGTACAGGTTCAGCACAAATATTTTCACTTATTGGTTCTTGAATGAGCGAATCGGTTTGCACGCAGTTTGGAGAGTCAATATTTGCCTGAAGCCAATTACTGTAATCACGTCTAAAAATTTCACTTTTGCGGTGGGATCGATCTCTTTTGAACTGCCCGTGTGAACCTTCGACAAAATTCCGTCAGGGTAACAGTGTCATCATCAGAAAGGCTAGAACCCAGTCGAATAACAATTGAATTGAACAATATTTCATGATCGAAGGAAGAAGTATCCTGGTTCCTCAGAATAACAAACAAATCCAAGTTTGTAATTATGCTTTCCATTATTCACTATCACTGAGACACACGGTGCTATCAGATGATAGCAGTAGAAATGCTCAAAATGAACTGAAGTTACGAACCTGATTTTTGACTATTTATTGTTATTGACTAATGAGGGTATCACCTAATTACCCTCATTAAGGTGATCCTGCACTCATTGTTAAATTAACGTATACTCTAATTATTTTTCGTGTGTATCCTTTCAACTAGTTAATTCATCAGGTACATAAGTATTTACTGATATGAGGTCCTCTATGAGGTCTATGACCTCTATGAGGTCGAAAGCTAATAAGGACTTGACCATTAGAGGAGATTACATTCAAAAGGTAATTCATAATGCCATCAAAAACATAACTTGTAAAAAAAGCCAAGTCTCGCAACTCAGTTCTTCTACCATAAAAAGTTGTGAGATCCATGTAATACCAAGTCGGTTAATTTATTCATTCCATTAGAGGAGATTACATTCAAAAGGTAATTCATAATTACCAATTTTGTAAAACGAACTTTTGTGATTTCATACACTGTTTTTTTACCTATAGTATAAAAAAAATATTGTAAATTAGACTTGGCATAAGTACTCATATTTAAAGCAACTTTGAGGATTTTGAAAAAAAATAGCACAAATGGTACCGCAATACGAAGTAAGTATGTCAAAAAATTACAAATAAATAGTAGTATATCTGTGTGCAAGGATATAATGGCAAACCTTATGATTCCAGAGATAGCCTCATTTTTCAGGTCAGCGCCATACAATTTTTTCTTTAAAAAACTCCATCATTTGTAGACGCAATTGCCTCATACGAAATTTCATAGTAAAGTAATGATCAGCAAAATCCATTTGTAGCAAAATAAGGTCCTTTCAAAATTCAAGCCTCTAAGTTTATGAAAGCCGATTTTGATCCCACCGTGCGCCGGCGCGGCACCTGCCGCCCGTAGGTACTTTGCCGCTAGATCGTCCTGCGCTGAGCGGCATCGTAACTATGAACTCGTTTGGACTCGTTTTAAAGAAGAACCGGTAAAATAAAGGTTCTTAAAGGTTCTAATTTAGGTTCCGGTTCCGGTTCGGGTTCTAGTAAACGGAACCACTAAATACCGGTATTTTACCGGTATTTTAGGAACCTTTTCAATCCCTGCCTATAAAGCTGATCTTCTGACTTCTTATTTTTTATTGAAAATATGAAATGAAATAATGTAGACAAGCACTTTACGTTATGAGACTGACCTTATAAGCCACAACACAATTACTTATATGTATAACATTATCTTAGCGTACATTACACAAAGTGAAAACCTATTTCAGTATATTGATCGATGGTGGAAGCTCATGTCTTTGTGTGATACTAGCTTCCGCCCGCGGCTTCGCCCGCAAGGTATGACGATAAAAACTATCCTATGTCCTTCCTCGGGATGCAATATAACTCTCTGCCAAATTTTATCGAAATTCGTTCAGTGGTTTAGGCGTGAAATAGAAATCATTTAGAAAGAAATCATTTATTTCCCAATAATGTAGGTATACAAATATGATGGTAATTTCCGTGAGAGTCCCGATACATTTTGCCATACGGCATGCAAAATTATTTAACATAAAAGATAACATACAGACAGACAGAGTTGCTTTCGAATTTATAATATTAGTATGAATTGGTTTTTAATCAACTAATTAGATATTTAAAACCCGGCCCCGTGACCCGGAGCCCATGGCTAAATAATAACAGCCGCACAGGTTGATCAAAAAGGATAAGCTACGCTTGCCGCGGTTGGTCTGTGGATGGGTGACCATCTCTACATACCGAGACCCCTACGTGCCTCCGTGCACGGTAAGCCATTAGTCCCGGCTGTCATTCGTGGATCTTTGACAGTCGTTACGGGTAGTCAGAAGCCCGAAAGTCTGACAACCAGTCTTACCAAGGGGTATCGTATTACCCAGTAACTGGGTTGTGGTGGAGGTTAGATTGCTCAATCTGTGTGGTTCTTTTCTCAAAAGACCATTTCAGACACCAATCTTCATGGTCTTCACATGACCTGACCAAGATTTTGTCTGGACTTTAAAAGAGAATGTGACCTCTGAGTTTGTTTCGGCCTTTCTTCTCAGAATAGTCAGATAGGAAACGCCGATCTCATCCAGTTTAAAAAAATATGATTGACATGTAAAAGTGTTTGTACAAACCTACTGAGGGCATATTTTTCAATCGACAGATATTTTTTATTCATGGAATAAAATTGACGTCTGACAGTTTTCGTATGGTATAACTGTCAAAAATTCAAAATTATTCCTCCAATAAAATTATCTGACGTTGGAAAAATCAGCCCTTATAGAGATAAATCATTTATAATTTAGATAGGCAATCGCTCCATATAAAATACTGCTATTCAGCTACATCCGGTTATACTGGAAGCCGACCCCAACATAGTTGGAAAAAGGCTAGGCAGATGCTGAATTACATATTTAAAACTGGCCCGTTGGTCTAGTGGGGGCAAGCGCGACTACTGTGTACGAGGTACTGGGTTCGATTCCTAGGTCGGGCAAAGTGTTATTTGATTTATTTTTCATCTGGAATTTCTCAGCAGCAGCCCGGAGTCTGGATTTATGCCTGGTTGATGGCAATAGGCTCGTCCCTATTACTTCGCACCTTTGAGAACAAAGCGTCACTCCTGCATGTTTTCCACCTTTTTTTTTCATTTTTTTTTTCCCACACTAGGAATTTCTTCTGTATTGTGGGTGCGTTTACAAACATTTAAACTCACATACACAAACAACTACTTGTAGGTCATACAAATATTTGTTCCGTGCAGGAATCGAACCCCTCGCACGCAGTGCAGCACTCAATTGCTTAACCACTGCGCCATCCGTGCCGTCAAACTTTACACTAAGAGCATTTTTTAACCCCTATCGAGTTTCGCTAAATAAATTAAATTTGACCCTGTGTAGTTGATGTATTTGATCCTTTAAAGGAGTAGGTGAACCTTACATTAATGCCATAACAACAGAGCGTTACATTCAACACCTTATACAAATAAGTTGTTCCATTTAGTGACGTGAGCACTTAAGAGGAGTGTACACGATCGAACATTTCTAATGGCTTTCATGACGTCACGGTGTACTTCGCTCGTGAGTACTGGCATTAGGAATATTGTCTTTACTCTTTGTTTAACACAATGGTCAATATTGATGTAGGTGAGCAGATTATGGATAATGCCTTGCACTTATTATGTCATACGTTACGGGGGAAAGTAGGCCACCTGTTTACAACCGTGGTTTTTGTGGAAGGCGGAGACTAAATACTCCGTTCTAGGTCAAAAACATACAATGTACAGCGCTCAAACATTATATTGTACTTACATACGAGTACATGGTGAGGGGCTTGTAACTAAGTAATACAAGCTGCACGGATCGATCGATCAGGTTAAGCTACATTTGCTGCGGTTAGCCCGTGGATGGGTGACCATCTTTTATCAAGACTCCTGCGTGATTCGGAATGGGCAGTCGTCACGGGTCGTCAGAAGCCCGAAATTCTGAAATCCAGTCTTACCAAGGGATATCGTATTACCCAATAACTGGGTTGTGGGGTTCAAATAGGCAGTCGCTTGTAAAAGTAAAACTAGGTTCTGCCCGCGACTTCGTCCGCGTGAAATTTCACCCTCCCCGTATCCTCCTCTTAGGGGTGGAATTTAGAAAAACCCTTTCTTAGTGGACACCTAGGTACTCTTCACAAAGAACACACTCTCCAAATTTCATGTCTTTAGGACCAGCGGTTTAGACTGTGCTTACATATCTCATCATATCTATGGCACCGACTCAACATTTCTTAGGAATACTTAGATTAGTTTAAGAGCTTAGTTAATAAGGTTAAATAAATAAGTTTTATTATTTTTAGCTTTTCAGTTTTTTCGACGGCTTATTTTTTTGTTACAAAGTTTTTATTTCTCGCTTGTTGGTGGGTCTGCTTATAATTTATCAAAGTTACAATGGCATAGTGTCAACTTGCTCATCGCCTTTTACAAAATATTTCTTTTCCCTATGCAGGGACTCTAATTGTTGAGGAGTTCTCCTGGTATTCCACCATCAGCTCCATTTCATCATTCGCATTGTGACGAGTATAAATTGCTTAGCAAACATATTAAATTAATCGAATGGCAACCCGTGAAATATTTATCATTGAGTAGTTCCGATGGCCATCTGTGGTCTTCATCATCAGCTATACAGCAAATGCTCAAGCCACTTAAAAAAATACCCAAATCGCTATAGGTTTGCCTATAAAATTTGAGGGTTTCCCTCGATTTACATGGGCTCCTCTCATCACATTCCAACTCGATGACAATGTGGGACCACCTCGAGAGTATACAATTTCAAACGAAAAAAGAATTATCATAATCGGACTACTCTGTAAAAAGTTATGCGTGGTCATACATAAAAAAAAATATACGCGTAGACTTGAGGACGTCCTTCGTTTTTTCGTCGGTTAAAAAGAGTGTCTGTGGAGTTTCTTGCCCATTTTTCTCCATAGGTACCTACTACGCTTTGGAATGGGCAACTAGCTTCATCTTTCTGACAGACCGACCCCTAGACAATATTCAAAAGTGCCTCATCATCATCATCATTTCAGCCGAAAGACGTCCACTGCTGGACATAGGCCTCCCCCAAAAGGGGGGGGTTTGCCATAATCGCCACGCTTGGCAGGCGGGTTGGCGATCGCAGTATGGTATGGTGGTGGAATGCATAGAGAACGCTGCTGCCCATTCTCCGGTACGCCCCTTAGTCGCCTTTTACGACACCCACGGGAAGTATGGGGTGGTGCCATTCTTTAAGTCCGGCACCACACAGACAAGTCCGGCACCACATATACAAGAGTGTCAAAAGTGCCTGTAATAGGTTTATTCGAAATAAATGCTTTGAGTTTGAGTTTGAGTTTTACGTA
Organism: Mesoligia furuncula; assembly: GCA_916614155.1. Classification (NCBI taxonomy): domain Eukaryota; kingdom Metazoa; phylum Arthropoda; class Insecta; order Lepidoptera; family Noctuidae; genus Mesoligia; species Mesoligia furuncula. The sequence continues at coordinate 26,278,299 of OU744793.1, forward strand.
TTTTAGTTAATTTAAAAAAATCTATTTTTTCTCAAGTTATTCTTTAAAATAACATGAATAATCTATTTACGTACACATGTCTTTACCATCAGTGTCCATTAACTCGTCGATATCAGTAACGCATTTGGCTTTGAAACTTTTTACGAGTAGTGTTTTCCCGTTCCATTTACGGGACATTTGTCATCATCAATATCTAGTAATACTTTGGTGCGAAGGCGGTTACCAACGACGCGACGTATTGTCAATAATAGGTGAGGCATGAGAAAGTACCAAATGAAAGCCTTGATGTAAGGCTATTTTTCGAATCTTATTCTAAGTAAAAACAGCCGCATGTATCCATGAATCAGGTTTAGCTACGCTTGCCACTGTCAATCCGTGGATAGATGACCATCTTTGTCGACTTTAATAGTAGCGTATGTATGTAATAAATAAATAAATAATAAATAAATCCTTACAGACCCCCGTGCCTCGGAAAGCACGTTAAGCCGTTGGTCCCGACTGTCAAGCGTGGATCTTTGACAGTCGTTAGGCCGAAAGTCTCACAACCAGTCTTACCAAGCGATATCGTATTACCCAGTAACTGGGCTGTGGAGGTCAGATAGGCAGTCGCTCCATGTAAATACTGGTATTCAGCTGCATTCAGTTAGACTGGAAGCCGACCCCAACATAGTTGGGAAAACTCAAACTCAAAGCATTTATTTCAATTAAACCATTTACAGGCACTTTTGAATTGTCAAGAAGTCGGTTAGTTAGAAAATATGAAGCTAGTCGCACATTCCAGAAAAGGCTAGGCAGATGATTCTGTCTGGCGTTGAACATAATATTGATCACTCTGTCATGAAAACAACTGTATTCTGTATGATATGATAATTTTATTATGATGATTGATTCAAAATGGTGTGTATCAGTAACTCTGAGTAAGTTCCGATAACCAAATCCGACATAAAATTTCGTACAATTTTTTTCCATGCCTATAACCATTTATTTCGGAATTACTCGTAGCTTGCAGAGTAAACAAGCTGAAGTGGCAGTGGGCTGGCCATGTTTGTCGAAGGACAGGCCGGTGGAGCAGACGAGTCTCGGAGTGGAGACCGCGTAATGGCAAGCGTATGTGAGAGTGGAGAGTAATGGGTAGTTCACCATCCGATCAGGACCAGGCCCGTGCCACGTCCACGTTCCACGCGCGCCTCAAAGAGATGTCAGCATCGAGGAGGAGCGGGATTGTCCGAAAGGGTTACCACTGGCCCGGAACATAAAGGGCTAAGGAAGGAACACGGGTGGGTTTTAGTCAGAAAGAGTCTGACACTCCCTTCCGCTCCACCCAGAGCGGGAGGATTCATTTGATAATTTCCCATCCACAAAAAAAAAAGACGCCCCCAGCTAGATGGACAGACCTTAAAAATATGGCTGGGACAGACTGAATGTGGAAGGTGGAGGACAGTGCGTTGTGGCGCAGCATGGGAGAGGCCTTGTCTGTGTGGTGTCGGACTTAAAGAATAGCACCACCCCTTACTTCCCGTGGGTTTCGTAAAAGGCGACTAAGGATCGTACCGGAGAATGGGCAGCAGCGTTCTCTATGTATTCCACCATCATATCATACTGCGATCGCCAACCCGCCTGCCTGGCGCCTGCGTGGCGATTATGGCAAACCCTCCCAAAATTGGGGGAGGCCTATGTCCAGCAGTGGACGTCTATCGGCTGAACGACGATGGGAGAGGCCTATGTCCAGCAGTGGACTGCAATAGGCTGAGTTGATTCATTTAATCATTTATTAAATTTTCCTCATTATTTTGCGAAGTTTAATTGCCTATTAGAAAACCTTTTGCTAAACGTTTACAGCCCATAAAAAATAAAGTCCGACAGAATGAGCAGGTCTTTCCGACGTTGTTCATTACTTCTTTATCTTTTGATCAACCTTTCCCTTGCCTGTCATAAAAGGCATTGAATACCTCGGCTCGAGGCATTATTTCACAAACAATTAATTTTATACTAATTCATATAGACGCAGGGTTAATTATTATTGTTCCCAAAGTTTTTTGTTTAGGTTTGGTCTGGGATGTTTGTTTAAATTCGCGTGAAATTCAGAGAGGCGTCATCAAGATTATCCCCTTTATTTAAAAACGTTGCTTAAGGTGCCACTAGTCGATTTTTTTTTCCATAATAATTTCGGGAGAGTATTACTCCACTGTTTGACATTTTGCATCCAAGTTAAACATGATATCATTTTGAATTATTATTAATTTTGTCTGTACTGAAACAGAATAGTAAAATAAAAAGCCATTAAAAAGTTATGAGCCAACAAAGATTCGTTTTTCTTGCTATTTTTAACGTAACTTTGGGTGTAAATAAGTAATAAAAGAACTGTAAAATCTTCAAAACCAAGTCCGTACCACCAAAGTACAGTTATCGAAGAGTTCAATAAACTTTATTTGTAATTAATTTATGCAGTGGTATGTTTTCATAAAACATGATTTTCCAAAGCACTTTTCGAATTTTTTTACGCGCCTATCAGTTCGGAACGGTGTTTCTGTGCGTAAGAACTAGACGTTGTGCGTTTAGACTAGCGTCTGAATGCTCATCGCTGATACTAACTTTGTCGGACACGAAGCCAGGTGAGACAGCGTGCTTTTTGGCCTTGACCACCAGTGACCAGTTCGAGCTCGCGACTAGTTTACTCTTAAAGTTAAGTAATGATTAGCGGCTATCCTTAACATTAATCAACGTTTATAAACCCTTTAATGTTTCGAATTTGGTAATCTATGTTCCTTCTGACTTTATTTATTATGGTCAAGCCAGTCTTTCCAAGGACCATCGTGTTACCCAGTAACTGGGTTGTGGAGGTCAGATAGGCAGTCGCTTTATGTAAAATCCTGGTATTCAGCGGCAACTGGTAAGACTGAAAGGCAGGCCCCAACATGGTTGGGAAAGGGCTAGGCAGATGATGATGGTTACTGTGCTTATTGTATATGGTAAATGCTAGAGAGTTTTGAGTTTAAATTATAAATGACTAGCTGCGCTCCGCGGTTTCACCCGCGTGAATGTCGATCCCGTGGGAATATCAGGATAAAAAGTAGCTTTTATGTAAATCCAGGGTGTCAGCTACATCCATACAAAATTTTATCAAAATTGGTCTAGCCGTTTGAGCGTGAAGAAGTAACAAACATATAAACGCAAACACACACTCACAAACTTTCGCCTTTATAATATTATATTAGTGTGATTTTATTTCTGTAAGTAGGTTTTCACGAACACTTTTACGCGACAATCGTATTTTAAAAACTAGAGGAGGTCGGCGTTCCATATCTGACTACTCTGAGAAGAAAGGCCGAAACAAACTCAGAGGTCACAGTCTCTTTTAAAGTCCAGACACAATCTTGGTCAGATCATGTTTGAGAGTGGAGAGTCAACGGTGTCTTAGATTTTCTTACTATACCACCACCCCTTCTCCCCACCTTAACGGAACATTGGTACGAGAGACTCAGAGAGATTAATCTAGATTACCAGAACGCATAATAAGTAAGATTAATGGGAAGAAAAACAAGTGAAAAATGCTGTAGAGTGGGTTTTTCACATCTATCTTTCCTAGCATGATTGATGACCGTATTAATTTTTATGTAAAAGTACATTAATCATGTTTTCACTGCGAATTATCCCGGCATATTGTATTATTATATTTTGGGTGAATGAAGAAAACATTACAATGATTAGCCAAAACACAGTACAACATATTATAAAGGCGAAAGTTTGTGAGTGTGTTTGTGTTTATTACTTCTTCACGCATAAACGGCTGAACGGATTTGGATGAAATTTGGCAAACATATAGTTTATAACCAGGATAAACACATAGGATACTTTTTATCCCGATATTCCCGCGGGATCGACACTTATACGGGTGAAACTGCGGGGCGCAGCTGTACTAATATTATAAAGAGTTAAAATTTGTTTGTTTGTGTGTTTTAAGTTTGTATGTAGGGGGTTATCTCCGGAACTACCAGTCGGATTTGCAAAATTCTTTTTGCATTTGATAGCCCAGTTCCTGAGGAAGACTATAGGCCATTTAACATCACGCTAGGAATTTAAGGAGCCGATCAAAAAGAAAATAGTAATAAAGAACATCATCATCTGCCTGCCTTTTCCCAACTATGTTGGGGTCGGCTTCCAGTCTAACCGGATGCAGCTGAATACCAGTGGTATTTTACATGAAGCGACTACCTATCTAACCTCTACAGCCCAGTTACTGGATAATTACGATACCCGATGATGTTGAACTGTCAAAATGTGCTACTGTTAGTCATCTGCCTAGCCTTTGCCCAACTATGTTGGGGTCGGCTTCCAGTCTAACCGGATGCAGCTGAATACCAGTATTTTACCTACATGGAGCGACTGACTGTCTGACCTCCACAACCCAGCTACTGGGTAATACGGTACTTTGGTAAGACTGATTGTCAGACTTTCGGGCTTCTGACTACCCGTAACGAATGTCACAGATTCACGAATGACAGCCGGGACAACGGCTTAACGTGCTTTCCGAGGCACGGAGGGGTCACGGTATTTAAAGATGGTCACCCATTCACAGATCAACTGCAGCAAGAAGAACAGCTTAACTTGATCGATCGACATGTGCGGCTGTTATTATTTAGTCACGGGTCCTAACTCAACCCACACTTAGCAGATCATTAAATCCAACTCACTCACGCCTTACTCACGCACACGCCCCCCCCCCCCCACACACATACACACACACACGCAAACAGCAAAACCTACTCTCATACATCACTATTATTCATACAAGTGCGCTCCTTCCTTTTGTATTTCCTTTTTGTTTTATTTTTCTGTTTTATTTAAATTACATTATTTTCATTTTTGTTATTATTATTTTTTTATCTTTATTTTTTGTTATCCTTGGTTCAGTTTATCAATTGCATACCTACCTGTTATTTATGATAGTGGAAGAGCGGAGTTCACCTAACACAAGCATCTTCTTGCTTAAAAGGTGATCTCCAACTCATTGTATGTTATAATTGTATGTAATTGCAATAAATATTTTTGATTTTTTGATTTTTGGGTCCCTAAAAAATAGTAAGAAAGAACGTATAACTTTTCTTAATAACACAACGCGTAGTGGTCTAATGACCATTAATCCATGACGTGAGTTTTACTTTAATATGGCCTTTCCGAGTTAGTCACAATTACCACAAAATACAGAGAGTACAGAAGGCAATCTACATACAAAGTGCGCTCGAGCAACGCACACATAGACACCGCTCACGGACAGGTTGGGAGTAGTGCGAGCGCGAGTGTCATCCGCTTGAGACACGCGTCTGTGAAGTGCAAAAATGGAGTAGCAAAACAATAGCTACCTAAGCTCGATTTATATAATAGTTTCCTACTTTGAATCAGTATAAACGAAGTAACTTTTTTGTAAGGTAAATTCACGCCACCAACTATTACGTAAGTTGAAAATAGGGTAATCCGTTTTGAAGTTATTGGGGATTTTCGATAGTGAAAATAGACAAATGTAAAATTTTATATGTTTTTGTTCTGTAAATTTTTTTTATTGTAATACTATGTTTATTGTCTTGTTTTAATATTGTGGAATAAGCTCAACAATAAATCAAACAACTAGATACGAGTGTCACTACCACGACAGTCTTTTGTGCATAAGCCAATGTTGACAACCCTAGCGCGACCACCGAGCGTAGGTATGAAACGTGAAGTACTTACATGTGATTGCCTTCTGTACTCTCTGTATTTTGTGCAATTACAATGCGAGGTAGGTAATTGTGTAACATATTATCAGTAGCAATTGAGGGACCCGTGGCTAATTAATAACAGCCGCACAGATCGATCGATCAGGTTAAGCTACGCTTGCCGCGGTTGGTCTGTGGATGAGTGACCATCTTTAAATACCGTGACCGCTCCGTGCCTTGGAAAGCACCTTAAGCCGTTTGTCCCGGCTGTCATTCGTGGATCTTTGACAGTCGTTACGGGTCGTCAAAAGCCCGAAAGTCTGATAACCAGTCTTACCAAGGGGTATGTATTACCCAGTAACTGGGTTGTGGAGGTCAGATAGGTAGTCGCTACATGAAAAATACTGGTATTCAGCTGTAACCGGTTAGACTGGAAGGCGATCCCAACGTAGTTGGGAAGACTAGGCAGATGATGATATATCCTTCAAAATTTGAGCGTCTGATTTTCTGGCAGAGTAGGGTCCTAGAATGTCTATTATATACCCGTCTTGGCATACCAAAACGAATGGCTTCAATAAGTTGTTAAACTTGTGCAGGCTCTTATTATAATTAATTCTTTGGACCGTGAACGTGTTTTGAATTAAAAACTCTTATGAAAATCTGACGTCATTATAATTTTATTGTAGGTAGTAGGTGTTTTTAGGTTTCATCGTGTCAAAAAAGAACATAAAACGGCAACATAATTGTGACTGGTTCCGGTTTCTTCATGTCGATATAACTTTTTTCGGATGGACATTTCAGTTTCGCTGTCATACAATAAAATGGCTGTGGCCCTTCGATTAACTTAGGTTTTAAAGTGCTACAACGGTGGGGACGGTGCCCATACATTTCTAAGCATTGTTCTTTAACAATTTAGGGAAGCTTGATGTGCTGGCGTCTATAGATAGGTTTGCAAAGTGTACAGCACAGTTTAAGAGCGTTTACGCCGAACGGCATTTCATAAAAACTTTCAAGCCCTTATTTTTCGAAATGAATGAACCGATTTTAATTAAACTTCATACGCATAAGCAAGATACAAGGGTCTAAAAAGTTAGTAGAAAACATTTTCAAAATGTCTTATTTAAAAAAAGATAACTGGAAATCTCTGTTTCTATGGAAAGTTTAAAATCGGTCTAATTTGGCTGTAACACTATTTTTTTTAAATGTTTTCTACTAACTTTTTAGACCTTTGTATCCTGCTTTTGCATATGAAGTTTCATTAAAATCGGTTCATTCATTTCGAAAAATAAGGGCTTGAAAGTTTGTATGAAATGCCGTTCGGCGTAAACGCTCTTAAGATAACTTTGTTCAGAGCCTACTGCCAAAGCTTTTACATCAGCGCCCTATGAACCAAGTATACGGCAGGCCATACTCTCAGAGTTCAGTATAAGAACGCCTTTAGGATTCTCGACTACCTCGATTTTGCAGTACCTCGGGCATGTTTGACGTCGCGAGGATGGATGACTTTTACGCTATAATGCGCAAAATGTCAGCCTCAATAAATCGCCGAATTCGAGGGAGTGGCAACGGTGGCAACTGTGGAAACCTTATCAGGCTGCATGTTGCCTGATGAATTGTTGTATTTTTAATTAAGTAATTTAATGTATTTATTTTTTATTTTATGTTAATTGCATTAATTAATTGCCTCGTCTTGACTAACATACTATGGTACAGTCGGTGGCCAACATTATCTAACCCACTTCTAGTGGGTCAGGCAATGTTGGGTGGGTCAGACAATGTTGGTCACCGACTGTACCACTAACATACTCTTAGCAAAATATGGAAAATGTGATAGTCTGAATAAAGGTTATACTGAAAAAAATGTGGTTTTTCTATTTCGTGTAACTTTTTAAGTATGTGGAATAGGGTTTTAAAACATTTTGTTATATTTTTTGACTCTTTGGTCTAGTATCGTGTAAAAGGAATACACGTTTCAATGACTTTTTCTTGATACAAAAAAGTTGCAAAGTTATATGTATGTTTATACTTTTTTCGACATCACGGCGTAACGCTTAAGAGTTATTCAATGGAATTTACTTTAAAACAGAGAGAATTATCATATCAAAGTTTACTCAAAGTACTTTTAAATTTAATTCATTTATTTTGTTTAAAAATGAGTAAATTCGTTTTGGCACATACGTCGTTTTATTCCGAGCGCACGCACACCATAGCCATCACTCTTCTTTTGCGTTTAAAAAGTAATTGCATCACTTTCGCTTTGGCTTTGAGTTTTCGAGGATTTTAGATTTTCGAGGTAGCCCCCTTAATCGATTTTTCTTTACGTATTTTTTATTATAAGTATATAAATTAAAGATACGGGAGCTCTCAAAACGGCGAAGGAAATTATCGTGAGGAAACCGGCATGTCCTAGAACCAAAAACTCGAAGACATGTGACATAGATCTACCAACCCGCACTGGGCCCGCGTGGTGGATTACAGCCCACTTCCTCTCGAAGAGAGGAGGCTTGTGTCCCAGCAGTGGAAACATTATAGGCTGATTATGTTATGTATGTAAAGACGCCAGTACATTAAGCTACCCGAAACTGTCAAATTTTCCCAATCAACTTTGAACCTTATGCTTTAGCGATAAAGTTGAAAATTAAAGAAATTTGACAGATTGTAGTAGCTTGATGTGCTGGTGTCTGTACGTTAAAGTAACATAAATCACCTGTGGGCGATGTGTACCCTCAATTTTCCTTTTTTTTTTTCGAGCTTAACATAATTTTGTATATAAATCACGGACAGATGCTACTGACCATTGATATAAAAAGACCTACACAGACATAATGTCTATTTAAACATATGTTTCAAATTAATATTATTTCAGGTTAAACAAATATCAACTTTATTTTATTGGTAATTAAGTTGATTTCAGAGTGACTAGCACTATTGAAAAAGTTTATCTATCACAGGCTTACGTAATTCCATTTAACGTTTATTATTGACCAAAGATAGATGAACATATTGAAGAATTCGTTAGAAAATGCTTCATTTGTCAAACTTATCAAAATAACAACATAAAAGAACCACTAACGTCAGATGATATCCCGGACTTACCATTCTCTAAAATACGAATAGTAATTATGGATTTAAAAAAATAAGAGCTACAAAAATGTTTGAAGTTGTAGCGTAAACTGAACTTTATTGTATAGGATTTAAAGTTATTTTTCCATAAACATATTTTTTACATTTTTGGCAAATAAACCGCGAATGGAGATTACATAAGCTCATGCCTCCTTCCCATGGGGATAGGCAGAAACTACAGAACGGTACCTGCTACTATCTTTACATATTCCTTTTGCTTCGTTTACATTCATACATCAGCCGGTCGATTCTGTAAAAATCTCACCGTGAAAACTTAGGTGATGTGAGTTTGTTTTTGGTAGAAATTGACACTATTTACAGCTCACTCCACGCTCACTTCACCTAAGTTTTCACGGTGAGATGGTTACAGAATCGCACAGCTGGTCATACACGCACGCCTAGCATCTACCTGTGCCTATGACCTATTGATAATTAAATGATAAATGTTTTATTTTCTGTAAGTAGGTTTGTAAAAAACAAACACTTTAACACGTCAGTCATATTTTTTTTAAACTAGATGAGGTCGGCGTTTCCTATCTGACTTTTCTGAGAAGAAAGGCCGAAACAAACTCAGAGGTCACAGTCTCTTTTAAAGTCCAGACAAAATCTTAGTCAGATCGTGTGAAGACCATGTAGATTGATGTCTGAAATGGTCTTTTGAGGAAAGAACCACACAGATTGGGCGGACCTGTCCAATGAGTGCACGTATTTGTCAAAAATCGTGCAGCTCAACTCAGAACTTGAGGAGCTCAACGGTTCGACGAACAATACCACCAAAGAAAGGACATTTGTATAGGCCGCGTAAATTACTCAAACTGCCAGATCATGAATTAGGTATCTTTATGACAATGGCCGTCGTGATCTCTAAACCACTGACTTCGGACCTTATCAACGAGCACACACGGACTAAGTAGTGACCCTCAAATCCAATTAGTTTCCAGTACATAGGAGTAATAGAGTTTCGACCCTTACGTCGATATCCAATATTATTTACTCTTAGCAACATTTTTTGAGCCGTAAACGGAGAAGATACAACATAATTTATTGTTTAAAAGTATGAAACAAGAAAATATTCTCATCTGAAATTGTTATGTCATGTAACTAATCAACATTTATCGTCTATGAAATAAACAACTTACACGTTATATTATTTTATTGTATTTTATTTCATAGTGATGTTCAAAGGATAACCGTGGTCAAACAGTTTGAGACATCAATCATCGTCATCTGCTTGGCTTTTTTTTTTAACGTGGAGAAATGCTCATGCATTCTGCACTACCACGGAGAGATAGTGCAGTTATGTGGGGCTCTAATCCACTAAAACTCCACGGTGTCCTCCTCTGCCGCTTACGGCCTGGAACACGGGCACGCGTTGCCAAAAGGGACCAAACCAGCACATGGGTGCCAGACGACCCCGTGTCTGGGCACCCTTGGTCTCCCTGCGACTGATCAGGTCATTGGCCCCGCCGCCGCCTGCCAATTTTCGGCCGCAGAGGATAGGGAGAGCGGCCAACGTCATACCAACACTGGTTACTACCAACACGGCCACTACCAACACGGTAGCGACCCCGTCAAGGCCGCGGAAGGTAGGGAGAGCGGCGCATCGCAATATCAGCACTCCTCTCCCGCCGCGGCCTCCATACGCGGCATACGACATCACGGCCCGCCTCAGTTGCGATGTCACCCAAGTAGAGATGGGTTTCTACCCGGTAAATACCGGGTAAATACCCAAAATACCCAAATGCAGCGTTTATGCCCAGGTAAATACCCAAATGGTGGGTATTTACTTTTTCATTATTGTTTTAAGTCTTTTATACACTTTAAGCAATAAAAAATGTTTATCAAATGTGTTTTATTCATGAAATGTAAATGGTGTCAGCAAAGAATAGTTTTCTACTAACAAATCATATAAAAATTGTACGTCTGTATTTTTTACATATTATATTAGGTGGTTTATATTACATTTGATTATAGTAGTTTTAAATTAAAGACTATTTGACTATCACAGCATGTCGTAACAAATATTTATTGATAAAATACATTAAATAAACGTGAATCATCAAACTCTTGAGTATGTAAGATGAAGAAAATTACTTTTTTATTTTGTAACATAACCTAATATCATTTTTACTCCAAACGTAAGGGTTTGATGAAAAAAAAAAGTTCTAAGTATGGGGAACTCCCAAAATTCATTGTTTTTTTTTTTTGCTATTTTTGTGTGAAAATCCTAATGCTGTTCACAAAATACATCTACTTACCAAGTTTCAACAGTATAGTTCTTATAGTTTCGGAAAAAACTGGCTGTGACCTATGGACGAACGGACAGACAGACATGACGAATCCATAAGGGTTCCGTTCTTTGCCATTTGGCTACGGAACCCTAAAAAGGGAGTTCCGATTCCAAATTAAATGAACGGACATTATATAAAGAGGAAAATCAGCCAAGTTCAGTACATTTTGACCTGTTAGGCGAACACAAATGTACTGACCAGCAGATTTTTTTTCGCGATTTCAGGTATGGTCCCATAGTAAAAGTTGTTTGTTTTCATGACTACAATCACGTGTTTAAGTGTCGTTCACTAATTACCAGTCAGCTTATATATGTCATTTACTATATAGAAACTTCATCAAATCAGTTAAAGAAATTTTACATTTATGCTAAAATTACAGTTATTATCAGTTAATAAAGCAATTTAATCAGGCTTTGGGACGAAAAACATATGAAAGTAGCCGAACTTATAACATGGATGTGTTAAAAAAAAAAGGGGCTAAAATTCACCTAAACTTTATTAAATAAAACGTTCCATAAAGTGTTTATAGTTTATACCCATGCTTTTGGGTATTTACCCACCGCCCATCTCTACACCCAAGCGGCACCGCAACTTACTTGTTGGCTGCTACGTCGTCGGCTTACAGGCAAAAGCCCTGACGTGTGGCCCCTCCTCGGGTTCGTGGGTGACCAAGCCACGGCTACTGAGCCCCCCGCCTCGATAATGCGGGAACCCCGGGATCATCTGCCTAGCCTGTCCCAGCAATGTTCATGTTGGGGTCGGCTGCCAGTCTAACCAGCACAATAATTGCGTAACACACTATCAATAGCAATCTGATTCGTTAGGCGGGACCCATTTGAATTTGAAAATATAATAAAAATGGTATGGGTCAGCCTGCTTCCAATTTTTATTTAATTTAAAATGGGCTTGTTTGTAGCTTTTCAGTTTCGCAGTCGGATTTTTTTATTTTTTAAATTACTTTTTTTATTTCCAGCTTTTTAGTTTACAAATGTGAAAGATTTCGCAAACGATTTATTTCTTGGTACTTACGTGTTTTTTTACGATTTGTCACTTCGAATTACTTTCAACCACATAAGTTATATATATTTTTGTAAACACCTTTTAAAACCCTTTATTTTGATACCCCAATCGATAGGTTACGAGAAAAAAAAAATTTTTTTCGAATACATATTGCGCCAAAAATCGGCTATTTAAATTTTTTTCAATTTTGATATACCCAGTGTCACTCTCACAATTAAGACGAATCTACCGGCACCTCTCAAGCTGAAATCGATCAAGCCGTTTAGGCTGCAGAACGTGCCAAAAAAATATACATATGTACATACACTCGAAAAACATAACCGTCCTTCTGACGCAGTCGGGTAAAAATGAATTGACGTTTGTTGGTTTCACAAAAACTCGAGAAAGGCTGAACCGATTTGCCTAATTTTGATTTTGAAATATTTGTAGAAGTACAAGGAAGGTTTAAAAGGTGAGAAAAATATATTAAAAAAAAAGTAGGTACCTATAGTAGTCGTCTATAGTTACCGAAACTGAACCGGCGTGGCTTGGATCAATTTTCCCGCTAGATACGATATCAATTTCAAATAATAACCGACGGATTCTGATAAATCAGGACAATGCGTAAAATATTTGAAATGGCAGAATTTTAATAAAAACAGTGTTTGACCTTGGAGTTGAAAATGACATTGACCTTGAGATGTAGATGTCACTGTCACCGGTGTCATAGATCGGGATATAATCTAACAGTCCTTTCACACTTAAGTATTATACTTCTGATTTTGCATCAGTGGTTCAACTCGCAGTGATCTTTATTCTGATTCTAAAAAGGTTAGATACTGTTGGGTTGCTGCCACTGACAAGTCTGTCAAGATCATTGAAGTTTGTGGAAAATAAATTAATAGTTTAAAAACACTAGAAAAACACACGTGCAAACACGACTGTGATACGATATGCTATCATGGAAGGTCAGTGCCTATCTTCCGGCTTCATCATCAGATCTTGAAACCTAATCATGGTCAAAAGTTCATTACAAGACTTTTGTAAGAAATCGAAAACAGCTATAATACCATCAGCCCATCCATCCAGATCCATCCATCCATCATCAGATCAGTTCGACAGTACCATATTATTGTATTGTCATCAGAACTACAGACGGCTGCTAATTTTCATTACGCTACGACCCTTGGAAGATGGTTAAATTAGTTACCTTAGATTCCATTACATAGTTAGTTACATACAGGTCGACCTAATAAAAGCGTGTTAAAAAGCGACAGAAGTAAAAACAAAACACAAACAGAACACTTTGCCATCACTCACTGACATATCGGATGTATGTACATTAAAACCGAGTAAAATCCGAAGTACATCCCGACAGCCGAACACATCCGAAGCGGGTATTTTTTTAATCGTCTTATAAACAAAACACGCGCGGTGTCGCTTACGGTAACAGTGGCGCGAGTTCAATGTTAATTCCCATCTCAAAAAATGCCCAACGCGAATAAAAAAGTTTTCACTTCAAAATTTGTGGTCATATTACAAATCTACGCACGCACACAGTCACACACGTATCAGGGCCTATCGTAGTAGGTACTTTGTTAGTTTTCGTTTGTTTTGACTGTACAGCGGAAGTGTGACTATAGTTGACGTAGTTTTAATTATATTTGGGATAACTATATTAAAAACTAGCTTTTGGCCGTGGCTTCGCTCGCGTTAAGTATTATTAAAAAAACTAATACATTTACATCCTCCATCATCCCTTATTTTATCCCCATGGGGGTTGAATTTATCACAATCCTTTCTTAGGGGATACCTACGTCATAGTAGCTATATGCATGCGAAGTCTCAGCCCGATCGGTTTAAAATTGACAAAGTTTCATACAAACTTTCATCCCCTATTTTATCCCCTTGGGGGTAGAATTTATCAAAATCCTTTCTTAGCGGATGCCTACGTCATTACATCTACCTGCATGCCAAATTTCAGCCCGATCCCTACAGTGGTTTGGGCTGTGCGTTGATAGATCACTATGTCAGTCAGTCACCTTTGAGTTTTATATATTTAGATTACTGAAATCGATTCATTAAGCCATTCTGAACAAACTACATTCATAACGGCAATATTTCAGTTAGAAATCTATATATTATTATATAAAAGAAAGTCGTGTTAGTTACACTATTTATAACTCAAGAACGGCTGAACCGATTTTTTTGAAAATTGGTGGGGAGGTAGCTTAGAACCAGGAGACGGACAAAAAATACTTTTTTTTAATACTTTTATTTACTTATAGGAATAGGGTAGGAGTAGTGTAGGAGTAGGTTAGGAGTAGGGTAGGAGTAGGGTAGGAGTAGGATAGGAGTAGGGTAGAAGTGGGGTAGGAGTAGGATAGGAGTAGTGTAGGAGTAGGGCAGGAGTAGGGTAGGAGTAGTGTAGGAGTAGGGTAGGAGTAGGGTAGGGATAGGGTAGGGTAAGGGGTAGGACACCACGGGAACGAAATAGCGCCGGGCAGCTAGTTGCTTATAAAAGACTGTGAAAACCCATAACAAATTCCGTGAGTCCCTTTATAGGAAACAAGAGACCTAAAAACAATTACCTTTTCTAGAAACATTCAATGAAAACAGTGCCTCACCGCTAGCTTATAAGTAAAACACAACGAAGCGCGGCGAGGGCTGTCATCTCCGCAACTTTAAATGGGTTAAGTGAATGCAATAGTGCCAGTAGGTATATAGGTAGGGAGGTTATTGACCCGGAAGGCAGACAGTACCTATCTTATAATTAGATTAAAAAAATAAATTAGATTATAGATTTTAGATTATTAGATGTATAGATTTTTTAGGGGATTATTGTATTTTTTTTTGTTATGTATTTTCTGGTGTACAATAAAGTAATATAAATAAATAATAAATAGATTTTAATAATTTTTGTTCTATGTAGGGTGGCCCGAAGCAGAAAAGTGACAGAAACTTTGAAAAAAAATCGTTTGGCTTTGTTACGGGCCATGTGGTGAAAAAAATCAGCTGTTCCCTACATTTTGACGAGTTATACGAACATAAATGTAGGGAACAGCTGATTTTTTTTTCGCGATTTCAGTGTTGGTCCCATAGTGAAAGTTGTTCAGTCCAATGGTCTAAAGCACCTCTTAAAGTTTGTAAGGTTAATTTTTTTACACCTTATATAACCTATTTATGTATTTGTGCACCTAGTATTAATAGTTTTATTTTTATCATCGTTCCTATCAACCAAAGCACCTGCCATCCAATCTCTTCACCACCCTTGGTTGACTGGTAGAGAATGCCTAAGGCATTAAGTCCTCCTTTGTACCTTTTTGTGCGAAAAGTTTAAATAAATAAATAATTGTGTGAGGAATGAAGTAAAAGAAAAATGAGTGAATGATAGCTTGAGGGTTGACAGGGGAGAATGGAAGAAGGCTACGTGTTGCGCCGACCACAAGTATCATGGGACTATACAGGAAGATGATGTTGAGGGTGGCCTGTTTAGTGGTTTAAAACGATTGTTCTAAAGCCTCTCTCCAACGGCTTTCTGTAATACCCCCATATATGTTCAGCGATTATGTATAGTTTATGAGAAAGCTAGAGAAACATTTTGTTCGACAAAATTCGTTCCAGATTTTCAGCTCCAAAAAATCCTAATAACAAACATCCCAGCGCTGATTTTCGGAATTCCTTTTCTCCTCAACCGATTTATTTCTCCTGGCAAAGTTTGTTTTCTTTATATGTAGATTTTTTTTTTTCTCTTTATAAAGTAGCACAGTTGGTGATACTTTATTTACATTACAATCTAGCCTATTAGCTAATAAGTAATTTAAATATAACTTAAACTGCTAAGTAACTATAAAATTAAGAAATCATCCAATAACGTCTTTCTTATTCACACTATAAGTTAAAGGGAAGACACTTGATTCACATGTTCTTTATAAGATTCAGCACTTGCACTATGTATATGATATTAAAAATATATTAAAAAAAATATTATATTATTTATTATTTTCTAGTGTACCCCTTATGTTGCACCTGTCAAGTTTTGTCTCTGCATCACCCTAATCTTGCATATTATACTGTATATACTGTTCCCACCTATTTGCCTATAGATACTGTTCCCACTGCTGGGACACTGGCCTCCTCTCCGTGACAAGGAGTGGGCCATAAAATTGGTTTATTAGTTTTGAGAAAATTTCGGACATAGAAACATACATACATACGGGTTGAATACAGAACCTCCTTTTTTGAAGTCGGTTAAAAAAGCTGGCTAAATGTACGACTGGAAATGTACTACAGGTGTACTACTTACATATAAGGTGTACTACTTATATGTAAGTAGTACACCTCTGCCTAATCATTCGAGGAAAACAGGCTTGGTGTTAAGTTATGTTTTTTTAGTCATAAAAAAGAACCGCTAATCGTCATATAATTTATTTATTTATTTACTATGGATGACTTACAGCTAAAACAAACAGAATAAAAACTAGCACGTGAGACTGACAGCCAATTACAAGTCATCACTTCTAAAAACAGATTGGAAAGAAAGAGTGTGAACAACACAACAAAGCTACCAAAAAAAAGAAAGAGAAAATAAAAACAGTATAACAATCAAGCATAAACTAAATTCACATTTCATAATCACTATAAGAATAAAAACCTGAACATACAAAAACTTAATTAAAAAAGCTAAGGCTCAGGCACTTTCTGGCCGAGGATACACTCGTTATGAAAGGATCAAAATCATGCTGTTTACATAAGTCATTAAACTTACTACTTGCGCGCACTATAAATGAATTTTGCCTGTAATTCGTAGAGGTAAATGGAACACGCAACGGTGCGTTCCATCGCTTTGACCTTCTAGGAACGTTAAAATAAAATTTGGATAGAATATCGGAATTGCTAATAGAATTATTGAAAATTTTAAATAATGAAATACAATCAGAGATTGCTCGCCGATTAATTAGGGGTAATATATGATACTTCTTACAGAGGTTGTGGTAATCTTCAGACCGGTAGGGCACTTTCTGATGATAACACAAATACTTGATGAACCTTTTCTGGATGCTCTCTATACGATCAATGTACTTGTGATAACATGGATTCCAGATTTCAGACGCGTATTCCAAGTGGCTTCTAACAAAGGTACAGTAAAGAATTTTTAAAGTTTTGGCTTGAGTGAAGCACTTGGATAGCCGCATTATGAAGCCTAGTGCTTTAGATGCTTTAGCGACTATGGCATCGACATGAAATTCAAAGGTAAGCTTAGAATCGTGATATACTCCCAGATCTCGGATGCAATTTGTTCTAGGTAGTACTTTATCCCCTAAGATATACGATGAAGGTATTATTGAGCGCTTTCGAGAATATGTTAGAACCGAACATTTAGCAGGGTTGAGATCGAGCTTACTCCCACGACAATAAGCCTCCAGACGATGTAAATCATCCTGAAGTGCAATCACGTCCACATGTGATGATATTGAGGCATAGATTTTCATGTCATCAGCAAAACATAACAGTCTGGACGAAATCAAGCAAGAGTTGATGTCGTTTATATAGATAATGAAGAGTAATGGGCCAAGCAATGAACCCTGAGGTACTCCACTGGGGACAGGCACCCAACCCGACATATAATTGCTTAATACTACTGCTTGGGATCTGTTCTCCAGATAAGAAGAAAACCATCTGAGTAAATCACCTCGTATTCCCATACCATATAACTTTGATAATAGGATCTCATGGTCAATCCGATCAAAAGCTTTACTGTAATCAGTATAAATGACATCAACCTGCTTACCATTATCCATGGCATCAGTAATAAAGTCATTTAGCAGAATTAAGTTGGTGACGGTAGACCTTCCTTTCAAAAAACCATGTTGAAAGGGACTAAACGAATTTTTAAGAGCACTATACACCTGGTTATAGATAATCCTTTCAAAGATTTTTGCCACAATACAGAGCTTGGATATCGGCCTGTAATTTACAATTTCAGTTTTGACTCCTTTTTTGTGAATAGGCGTTATGAAGGCCGATTTCCAAAGTTCAGGTACAACGCAAGTATCCAAGGATTTCTTGAAAAGAATCGAGATAGGTTGGGCAATCGAAGATGAACATCTTACAAGAAATTTGGATGAAATATTATCTGGGCCAGCCGCTTTAGAAGTATCCAACTTGCGAAGCAAGTTAGAAACTTCTTCAACGTTCACTACAATGCTACATATATCAGATAGGCTAGAAGATTCAGTAAAAATAGGGGGTGAAGAAATTCCATGACTAGGGCTAGTATCTAGAAATGTAGAATGAAAGTACTTAGAAAATGCTTCGCATATTGTTTCTCCGGTACGCAACGCTTCGCTATTATAGTTTAAAGTGCTAGGAACTGCATTGGATTTGTGTCGTTTTTTAACGAAGGTCCAAAAATATTTAGGGTTTTCTTTAATGGATTTTTCGGTTAAATTTAAATAGTTTTCATAACATTGCGATTCTAATACCTTGACCCTTTCACGAAGAAGCTTAAATGATGACTCATCAGCTATATTGCCGTATGTCTTAAATTTTTTTAAATATTTGAACTTTTCTTTAATTGTTTTAATTAATGCCGAATTGTACCATGTTGGATATGTTTTGCTACGATGTAATTTTTGTGGAATGTATTTTGAGTGTAAATTGAGAATAGCCTGATTAAAAAAGTTTAATGATTCATCAACTGATCGTGTCGCAAACTCTGATTCCCAGTCAGTCATGAAAATTTCTTTATTGATAGATTCATAGTCACCTTTGTCAAACAGATATTGCGTCCGTGGCGCGCACTCTAATAAAGGAGCTTCAACGAAATCCATATTAATTAATAGTGCTGGATGGTAAGCGTCGATGGGGACCAGGGGACTTGAACTTTCAACCACATTAACTAATTGGTTTGAAAGTACCAAATCTAAAATTTTACCATACCTATTAAGAACACCATTGTATTGACCAAAATCTAGGGTATATAATTCGTCACTGAGTAGAACTTCGTCAGGACCATTCGGGTTCAATGGGATGAGCGATAGATTGTCAGATAGGACCCAGTTAATACCGCTCATGTTAAAATCACCAATGATAAGAAAGGTATCAGAAGAGTTACTCATAACTATATGGTTTAATTTTGTGAGGTAGTTGCGAACTTGCAATGAAAAAGAAAGGCCTAAGTTTTGCTGACATAAATAAACAACACAAATATGCAAGGTAATATATTTACGTGTATTAGAATTTTTCAGTCGTATACTGAGCCATAAATCCTCTGCTGTAGAGTGGAAGGTAGGTTGGCATATAACTGAAAGTTCCCTACGTGTAGCAATAAGCACACCCCCACCACGCGACTGCCCGGTCAAAACATAATCTCGATCACGACGCCACACAATGTACCGTTCATCAAAAAATTCGGAACTTAAAATTCCATCTAATAACCACGTCTCTGTAAGAACAATAATATCATACGAGTTTAATAACAATTGACGGTAGAAAGTATCACTTTTAGTTCTAAGCCCGCGAACATTCTGATAAAATATATTCAACTTACTAGCCATTAAAAGCCCAGACTAATAATTGAGTATAAATCTGTATAATCCATTAAAATATAGCATTTCATTAAATAACATTGTAGAATAATATAAAGTATAATTAAATAAGTATAATGAAGGTAAAAGGCAATAAAATTTGCGCAAGCGCAAGAATCATACGATGTTAAGTAAACAGCTATGCGAAAAAGCAAGCAATAGTGCGTGGTACATGCAAGTGCGAGTGAGTAAAACATATTGTAGTGCGGCACAGCTTTAAAGTAAACAGCGCGATTACGAACACAAAGCATACAATTAGCTAAACAAAAGAGAGGTGACGAAGTCATTAGTACGGCAGAGGTGTTAAACATTTTGCAAAATGTTATTGTAACACAAACAGTATTGAGCATTTGGAGCCATTGAAGCAAAATATAATAGCAAGATAGGAAAGTATATGTAATAATTAAGAGGCACATTAGACAATCTTGTTTAAATCCGTCTCCTTTCTTATAATAAAAACTTTTGATTGGTTATTTTTAAGTAAATGAATTTTACCATGTTTAACCCATACATACTCATAATGTTTATCCTTGGCAATGATTTTAACTTTGGATAAAAGCTTTTTGTACTCCACGCTTAGGTGATCGTTAACATACACACGCTGAGATGAGCCTTGAAACCCGATGTCACAAGCGGATAGGTCCTTCTTGGCACGCGCAGCCGCAATGAAATCTTCCTTTACATACCGGTTTAGAAAACTCACTATTATCAGCTTTTCATTGGAACCAAAAATAGGGACCCTTGAAATATAGTTGACCTGGGCTTTGGGACAGATGTAGTTAACTTTACGGCCGATAGCGTCAATAATAGAGTACAAATTCTCATCCTTCTTTATAGGAACCCCCTTGATTTCAACGTTGTTTAGCCTGGATCTCTGATCATAGGTCGAGAGTAAATACTTCGTGCTCGCCAAGTCAGTCTGTAAACAATTTACTGATTCCTGAAGCTTTTCAAATCCAGACACTTTAGCTTCCAGTTCCAAGAGTCTTGTGTCAAAATTGTCAAGTCTCCCACCAGTGCCCTCACACGTCAGCTTAAGCTCAGCCAACTCATCCTTGATCACGCGAATGTCATCTACTAAGGTCGGCAAGTTCAGTAGCTGTCGTTTCATGTCACGTATCTCGCTTAATATGGTATCCAGAGACGCAGGTTCAGGGGCTGGCACAACTGGTGACGAGGTTCTGCAAGTTGGGCATTTCCATTGTGCCATCCTATTGGCCCCCAGCTTTCTCCATCCGGTTTCTGAGATGTTTGCACATCCGAAATCCAGGTGTTTCTTGCAACTGCCACACTGGACACCATCGTTGAACTGCACGTTACAAACTGCGCACGATTTCATTTTCAAAATTCAATAGTTTGAACCGAACTAAAACGTAAAAAGGTTGGCGATCTATTTCTTTTGAGTAGCGCGTACTGTTCGTATGAGTGTCCACACACGAGTGATATAATAATAATACACGAGTGGTATAATAGCAACAATATACCACAATATCCAATCACAAACCGGTCTCGAACTATAGCCACTTTCACAGCTACCAGGTCGTGAAAGGCACGCGTTTATCTAAAATCAGCTTAATCGCTGTTAATTGACCCGTTACACCGGATTGACTGACACCCGCGTCCGGTGTGTCCTAATTAATGTCGTCTAGCTATAGTAACGCTGCATCTGTCTGTCAACGCCCTAATAACTTTTGCTGAGGGAACACTAGGCAGCCTGGCTGCGGCAGTCAGGCTGCGGCAGCCAGTCGAACATATGACGGTGTATGGGAGCCCGCGCATCTAAGCAGCCACGAACTCCCGGCTGCGGCAGCCATAAAAGCGCGCCTGGTTGCCCGGCAGCCCGTTGGCTGCGCGCAGCCAGAGCGAGTATAGGCGAATGTATGTGGCTGCCGTCAGTCACCGCGCACTATTCGTAGCAGCCAGACATATTTTGTGTTCCGAAACCACAAAATTATTTTCGACACGTCCATATAGCTCGAAGATTGGGTCACAAAGTCACAACTGGCCGTCCATTGGCTGTTGAAAGTGGCTGCTCAAATATTTTGGACGCCGCAGCCTGGCTGCGCAGCCAGGCTGCCTAGTGCGCGGGGACGGTTGTTCGAAAGAGATCGTGGCCCCTGGCACAGGCAACTGAAGGAACACGGGTGGGTTTTAATCAGTAAGAGACACTCCCTTCCGCTCCGCCCAGAGCGGGAGGGGTCATTAGATGATTACCCACCCCAAAAAAAGGTTGCTTTTGAATTGGAGCGGAGAAATGTAGAGCTTAGAATGATTGAATCTACTTATAATAATATTATAAAGAGATAAAGTTTGTGAGGTTGTAGGGGGTAATCTTCATAGCTACTGATTCGATCTCAAAAATTCTTTCACCAATGAGAAGCTACATTAACCCTGAGTGTCATAGGCTATGTTTTTTGTTAAAACGAGAAACTTCAGGCGGACGAAGTCGCGGGCAGAAGCTAGTCTACTTATATATTAATTACCCATTATACTATATACTAAAACCTTCCTGAAAGTATGTAGATCACATTAGTGAAAGAATTATCAAAATTGGTTCATGAGTTTTTGAGAAATTCGCGGACATACAAACTTACATACATAGAATAATAGAATAGAGAACCTACTTTTTTGAAGTCGGCCAAAAATATAAAATTCACTGACGGAAGTCAAAGTCAAATCATTTATTTCAAATCTATATATATAAAATTCAAAGTCCTGACTGACTGATTGACTGACTGATATATCAACGCACAGCCCAAACCGCTGGACCTAGAGACTTGAAACTTAGAAGGTGTGTTCTTTGTGAAGAGTAAGTATCCACTAAGAAAGGATTTTTGGGAATTCAACCCCTAAAGGGTTAAAATAGGGGATGGAAGTTTATATGAAAGTCCGACAGTTTTGAAGTTAGGATCTTCTAATTTTGTATTTAGACTGACAATTGAAAATTAATTTACACGTGTCTCAGCGTTTTTGATAATTCCACCCCCGAAGGGTTAAAAAGGGGGATGAAGTTGTGTATAGAAAGTCATTAATTTTCGACGTAAAAATCACTAAATTTATTATCTAGGCTTATGATTGGAAGCTAACACAACGGTGTTGTTAGAATTTCATCCATTAAGGGGGTGAAAAGGGGGATGAAATTTTGTCCTGACTGACTGTTATATCAACGCACAGCCTAAAACGCTGGTCGTTACCGCTGGGTAGAGAAATTCATTTTGGAGGGTGTGTTCTTTGTGAAGAGTAGATATCCACTAAAAAGGGGTATTTGTAAATTTAACCTTTAAGGGGTGAAAAGAGGGGAATTTGTTTGTATGAAAAATCTTATTCCTTGAGTTGATAACCATGAAACTTGGCACGAATACTTATCTAAATAAATTATGAACTTTGGCTTTTTTTTCTAAACTACCCCCTGAAGGGATTGGGAGGTGTCAAAGTTTGTATGGAAAAATTTTAACGCGTGGTCCGATTAACTCGAAACTCAGTATTTATACTTAAGACCGAAAATAAAGAATAACGTGTATCACCGTTTTTCGAAAATTTACCCCTAACGGGGTGAAAAGTTAATTTTATAGGGGAAGACTTTACTGCGTGGCTTGATTAACTCGAAAATTGGTATAAACAATCTTTGAGTCGAGTAATGAACACATCCCAAACAATTTTACGAAATTCCACCCCGGTGGGGGTGAAAAACAGGGATACAGTTTATAAGAAAAATCTTATTCATTTAGTTAATAAACTTGGCAAGAATACTTGCCTAAGCAAGTAATGAAGTTTATCATTATTCGTTTATCAAAACACCCCAACACAAGGGGTGTTGGGGTGTTAAAGTTTGTGTGGAAGAATTTTAACGCGCGGTCCGATTTACTCGAAACTCAGTATTAATACTTTTGACAGAAAATAATCAATAATAACAGCCGCACAGATCGATCGATCAGGTTACGCAGGCTACGCTTGCCGCGGTCGGTCTGTGGATAGGTGTCCATCTTTACATACCGTGACCTCTCCGTGCCTCGGAAAGCACGCTAAGCCGTTGGTCCCGGCTGTCATTCGTGGATCTTTGACAGTCGCTAGGGGTGGTCAGAAGCCCGAAAATTTGACAACCAGTCTTATCAAGGGGTATCGTATTTGGGTTGTGGAGGTCAGATAGGCAGTCGCTCCATGTAAAATACTGGTACTCAGCTGCATCCCATTGGACTGGAAGCCGACCTCAACATAGTTGGGAAAAGGCTAGGCAGGTGAAGAATCAATAGTAAGTGTATTTTGTGTTTTCGAAAATTATTGACCCCTGACGGGACAAAAAGTGGTAATTCGATTTATAAGGGGATTTTAATGAGTGCCTTGCTAAACTCAAAAAAAATGGTACAAATAAATTTAGACTTGAAACTTGGCACAAATAATTATAAAGTTCGAATTTTTTTGGAATTCTAAACTAACCCAAAGGGGAGATGGGGATGTCAAATTTAGTATGGAAAATTTTTAATGCGCGGTCCAATTAACTCGAAACTCAGTACCTATCTAAGATCAAAATAAATAATAAAATGGTTCAGGGTTTTTCGAAAATCTACCGCTAATGGGGTGAAGAGGGGTAGTCAATTTCACAGGGCAGAATTTTATTACGAGGCTTGATTAACTGGAAAATTGGTATAAATAATCTAGATTATGTTTCGAAATTCCACCCCTATTGGGATAGAAAGAAGTTACAGTTTATTTGAAAAATCTTATTCATTTGGTTAATAAATTAGAAACTTGGCGATATTTGGGTCAGTAAATAATAAAGATTGTCACTTTTAGTTTAAAAAATCCCTCACAGAGGATTTGGGGGGTGACAAAGTTGATGGATCAGAAAAATATTCAACCCGCTGTCGGATTAACTCAAAACTCGGTACTACTAAAACAAAAAATACTTAAAAAAAGTGAATTAGGGTGTTTCAAAAATTGACTCCTACGAAGGTGGAAAATTCTACAGCTTGCTTCCATTAACTCGAAAATGGGTATGGATCTTTGAGTCAAGTTATGAACACATCCCAAACGATTTTTCAAAATTACTCTCCTGGGGGGGGTAAAATCTGGGATACAGTTTATTTGAAAAATCTGATCCCTTTGAGCTATAAACTAAAAAATTGGCCCGAATACTTATTTATATCTAAATAAATGATAAAAATTCTAAACATACATTTTCGAAATTATAAGAGGAAAGTACGAATTTCACGCGGACGAAGTCGCGGGCAGAAGCTAGTAGGCACATAAAAGGCACTTATGAAAGTCAAAATTTTCAAAAAATAGAATTGGTCCTAGTCACGCCTTCCAATAGGTAGTTTCAGACAACGCATAGCCTAAACCGCTGGGTCTAGAACAAGCCTGTACTTTTGTACAAGAGTTCCTTCCTTATACAGGGTTATTGGTAAAACATTAACAACCTCTTATGAGGTTATTGTACTCATCATTATAAACAACTTTTACTATGGGACCAAACCTGAAATCGCGAAAAAAAAACAGCTGTTCCCTACATTTATGTTCGTATAAAGGCGCGTACGCACGTACGAACAAAAACATGGTGAACACGAACATCGAACACTTTGTTCGCACGTGCGTACCACTAGCGAACATAACACTGTGTTCGTGAAAAATGTTCGTGGCGATCCAATGTGTTCGTGTTCACCATGTTTTGTTCGTTCGTGCGTACGCGGCTTAACGTTCGTCAAAATGTAGGGAACAGCTGATGTTTTTTTCGTAAATTCAGGTTTAGTTCCATAGTAAAAGTTGTTCATAATGATGAGTACAATAACCTCTTAAGAGGTTGTAAGCGTTTTACCAATAACCCTGTATCCTATACTGATGATACTGTTTGGAAGCTGGATGCAAAGCCTTAAGGGGGTGATAGTTGGCACCATTTAGAGCATTTTGAGCCATACATGTCTTAGACGAAGTATGTTTATTTATTTTGTTCTCAGTTAAAGTTGGTATGTTGATTTGAATAAAAGTATATAGTTAAAAATAAAAATAAAAAATAAATAAAAATGCTGTAAATGGTGTTAACTACCACTCCCTTAAAGCTTTGACCTCAGCTTTCAAAGACCCTGTATAACGAAGGGACTAGGTATAAATTAAATTCCTTAAATTAAGAAGGTAAAAAACCGGAAAAGAACCAGAGTAACCCACATAGCTTCCAGAGTAAGTAAACTGAAGTGGCCGTGTTACGAGTCCTAGAGAGGAGACCGCGTACCGGCAAGCTTAGTGTAGGACGCCTCCCAGCTAGATGGACTGACTACCTTACGGCCTGGTCACGGGACATTCGCTACAGCGAAAATTCGCGCGGTCTGAACGGCGAAGCGTCTTGCGAGTAAAATAAATATGTACTAGCCATGCCATGCTAAACAGCGATCGGCGCGGCGGCGCGACCGCCGAAAAAATAAAGTCGTGTGAAATTTCTATCAGCAGTCAATCGCTCATAAGCTATTTACATTTTACTCAAGTTACGCTACGCCGCACGATTTTATTTTTTTGTCTGACAATACCCTCGATTGATGAGGAAAGTGGTGTGATGAATGGTACCTAGGACCTACCGAATTATTTTTAGCTTTTAGTGCATTATCTACATCACTATTTTCATTAAAACTTAAAAAAAAAATATTTTCAAGTTTTTAGTTTCTATTTAAACTCTATGATCCGCCATGCACTGTGTTTTATTCGTAAAGCCCTTTCATTTCTCATATCGAGGGGGTTGTGAAATAGTACATTATGATACTTGTGTGCTATGTTGATCATTATGCTCGAGGCGGTATTATTCGCGCGAGCCGCAGGCGAGTGCGATAAGAAAGCCGAGAGTCTAATGATCAATGCACACGCGTTTCATACGACGTTTTTCAACACACTTGCGAGGGAAAAAACAGACTTGTATTGTTAAATATTAACTTCTTTGGAAAATGGCGCGCTAGTTTTGTTTTTCCGCGCGCCGTGCTAAGCAGCACTAGCGATGCGCGCGCAGTTGTAAATAAAAGCACCGACTCTCATTTTAAATATATTGGTCTATGGTACTAACAAAACCGATCCGCCCCGATCACACGAACCTGTTTGAGAATGAATTATGCTACACATCAAATCTTAAATTTTAATGAATGTGCGTTAATTAGGAGTGTTGGATAAACACCTCATAATATGTTCATATTTAGCGCACAAGTTTACTATTATTAATTTTCCTTGTATAAATTCAAGTCATACGATACTCGCCATTTTGATGACAGTGGTGGTCGAGGCTAAAAAACATAAAAATTGGAGATTTCGAACACCCTAACTTCACCACAGGGGCTGTGAATCATCGTCTCAATCAGCATCGTTTAATTATTTGACGAATTTATCCATAGTTTAAAGTAAATAAGTACTTAGTGGTAATGAAGTTTTTGGATATCTAATGTCGAAGTTTCGCGCCAATCGTGCGTGTTTACATTTTACTTTTCACAAATTTCACACACACAGTTAAATGTAAGATTTAAAATGTGACAAATATTATTGAAAATATTGTGAACAACACGAAAATGCCCAGGTCTTAACGTAATATTCAAACACAGGTCCAATAACACGTATTAATCATTACCACTAGGTACCTACTCAATTTGTGTTCAAAATCGCCGACCATTATTGTTTTTTTTATTGCAATGATGTACGAAAGCGATTATTCCAAACGATTTTTTTTTTTTTTCGATTGATAATATGACGAATGTAATCGATACTTGGAAATTAAATAAAATTTAGTATTTTAAGCAGTAAATACAATAAGCATTGTTTATAATAATGATTTATGCTTTTCTATTGTCATTTCAATCGTTTTTTGGACATTTCACTTAAACAGAGTCAATAACAGCCAGGCCATAGGTACCTCATTTATTGAATTTCGCGCCGAAATGTTTCTATATTTGAATTTACTCGGAATGCGCTCGCTGTTTAGAATTATTTTAATTTATTGAACAACTATTATATTGTGGATTTTATTTTTGATAATTTCTAATAGTTTCCTACAGAATTCCCAGTATATATTTATTAGGTAGGCTTAGTAAAATTTTGTTTGAGAATGATGATAAATTAATTCCATAAATTGGGTATTCTGCAAACACTTTCAATACTTTTTGTTAGTAATAAGAGTTGTAAATTGGGTGGACGGTCAACACCTTCTTATATACGTATCTATGGTCAGCACTAAAAAGTGTCACGTCGCAACACAATTTTTAGTAATTTATATCAAGATTTGATCGTTTTTTTTTATGTAGTTTAAGTATGAAAAATGGTAAAAGTAAGAATGCAGACAGAATGACAATATCTTTATTTTTTCATTTTGCATATTTGCAGTTTGACCGACCTCAACATATAAATAAATTATAGATTTTTTGTAAACGATATCGCAAAGACCATAAAATACACACACACAGAACTCTATTTCATCATAATTCCATACTGACTATTTAAAAAAAAGTGAATTAATGAGATTAAAAAAGCGCGCATCTCCGACTAGTAAATAGTTATCTGTGGAAATAAAGCACATGTGGATTAAAGTAAAGAAAAAGCACGCGTTTTTAATACACTGCATTATGGACCTAAAAGCGGTTCAATAAGAGCCACTTTACGAGCAAGTGTGTTGAAATAGTACATTATGATACACGTGTGCTATGTTGATCATTATGCTCGAGGCGGTATTATTCGCGCGAGCCGCAGGCGAGTGCGATAAGAAAGCCGAGAGTCTAATGATCAATGCACACGCGTTTCATACGACGTTTTTCAACACACTTGCGAGGAAAAAAACAGACTTGTATTGTTAAATATTAACTTGTATGGAAAATGGCGCGCTGGTTTTGTCTTTCCGCATAGCCAGCACTAGCAATGCGCGCGCAAGTGTAAATAAAAGCACTGACCACAGAGTATGTAAAAACAAGTGTAAAAAAAAACAATTGTAGTTTAGTTAGTATGGAATTAGAAAGTACTATTGGCATAGAGAAATATACCTACATTAGTTCAGTGAGAATCCGCAAAGATAGAACGCCAGTCAGGGTCTTTTCCGTTTGGTTTCGGGTAGGGACCACGGACAATTTAAGGTGGACAATTAAAATTTTCTTATGTTTTTTGTAATTTGCAGGTCAGTATCAGTTTGCATCTTGATCAAATATGATTCGCGACTATAATATACAGAGCGTTAGGTTAAACGAGGGACATACTTTGAGGGGAGTTAGTACTCATGAAAATGAACAACTTTTAATATGGGATTAACCCTGAAATCGCGAAAAAAAATCAGCCGTTTCCTACATTTATGTTCGCATAGCTCGTCTAAATGTACTGAACAGCTGATTTTTTTTTGCGATTTCAGGTTCGGCCCCATAGTAAAAGTTGCTCATTTTCATGAGTACTAACTCCCCTCAAAGTATGTCCCTCGTTTAACCTAACGCTCTGTATATGTATTTACAGAATTATAGTCATTAGAATAGAATCTTTCTAGTTAGATTTTTTCCCTACGAACTTTTCCATAAGAAAGATGTATTATTGATTCGAATGATTATAATTCTGTAAAGATGTAGGTACCTGTTAGAGTCGCAAATCATATTTTGATCAAGATACAAACCTGACACTGACCTGAAAATTGCAAAAAACCTAAGAAAATTTGAATTTCGCGGAAGACCGCGAAATTCAAATTAATTTTCTTAGGTTTTTTCGGACAATTTAAGGTGAATGCACAGTGGTAGACCACTGCGCATTCACCTTAAATTCTCCGTAAATAAATATTAGTTAATTTTGGGACCAAGGACAATACAGACTATTAAAAAAAAAAGTGAATTGATGAGTTTAAAAAAGCGCGCATCTCCGACTAGTAAATAGTTATCTGTGGAAATAAAGCACATGTGGATTAAAGTAAAGAAAAAGCACGCGTTTTTAATACACTGCATTATGGACCTAAAAGCGGTTCAATAAGAGCCACTTTACGAGCAAGTGTGTTGAAAATATAATTATGTAATCCGCCATTTTGTAGCGGTGGCCATCTTGGATTTACAATGATACTGATTATATTAAATTGTATTGTCATCAAAACTAAAGGTGTTTAGTTGTGTACTTACCGAATATCAGATCAATATGCCAACAGGAAGGGGGTAAAATTACAAGTACTACAGACCCAAATAAATAAATAACAATAAGGGCAAGCTAAATAAAACCGTTTAATAACTTTCACAATCTCATCTCAGCGACAATAACTTGCCATAAATGTAGGCAAATTAGAGGTATTTTAACAGATTGAGACTAAGGATCAGGGGGCCTAAAAAGGCCACTTTGGCAGAATCATAAAAGGATAACATTATGAATGGTAATACGGCGAAGACAGTCCGTGTTTTTCTTTTTTTCACTGCACTACGTAGGTACAATAAAAGAGATTGGGATTGGATTTGGATCGGATTGATTGGTATTTTAGCACAGACCAAAAAAATAACTGAAAAACCTTCATCAACGGGATTTAAAACGATTAACATATCAGTTAACTGTCCATTATAATTCATAATGTTGTCCTTTTATGATTCTGCCAAAGTGCCTTTTTAGGACCCCAGACTGGAACGTTCTTAAAGTTACGAGAATTGCACCTTTGCACTCTGGTACTATTGTTGATCGAAGATCCGAAACTCAGTTGATTAATGTTTACCTAGGTCTGCACTTCATCGCTCCAATGGATAAGCCACGGTGTGTAGTACGGCTTTACGCACGTGTGACTGTTTCAATGTCAAATAGATATGTATGTAGGTACGGTCTACTGAGTTAATCTAAGAATTCACTGATTACGGTAGAGGACTTACCTATGTAAGTATGTTAGGTACATACTTACATAGGTAAGTCTTCGGGGGGTTCCGGAATTCGTATTTTAAGAGGAACCGGGACCACCCCTATGTGCTGATGGTGATCACCGGGGTGGTTTTAGTGAGGTAAAAATCCCACACTCCCCGACATCTCTTCCCGGAGGTTGGGTGCCTTCTGAAGTTTTCCCCCCGACAACAAAAACAAAGAAAAAAAACAGGTTAGCCCTCTAGGACACTTTAAATGGAACTTGGTTTTTTATTTAGACTAGTAGTTAGTAGCTGAACTGTTTTCCACTCTTCAAGATCTAGAGATTAGTGGTTAATATCATCATCATGAGCAGTGGTGGCTCAGGGGAAACGGCGGTGACTTACGAGTTGTAGGTCGTAGGTTCGACCCCCGACAGGCGCTTTAGCTTGTGTAAATTATTTCATCACTCTCAAAACGGTGAAGGAAAACATCGTGAGAAAACCGGCATGTCCTAGAACCAAAAATTCAAAGACATGTGACAATACCGAGCCGCACTGGGCCCGCGTGATGGTTTACGTCCCACCCTCTCACAGAGAAGAGGCCTGTGTCCCAGCAGTGGGAACATCATAGGCTGATTGGGCTGTCATCATCATCAACCTATCACAGCGCTCCACCAAAAGTATGATGACGCAATCATCATCATCATCATTTCAGCCGAAAGACGTCTACTGCTGGACATAGGCCTCCCCCAAAAGGGGAGGGTTTGCCATAATCGCCACGCTTGGCAGGCGGGTTGGCGATCGCAGTATGGTATGGTGGTGGAATGCATAGAGAACGCTGCTGCCCATTCTCCGGTACGCCCCTTAGTCGCCTTTTACGACACTCACGGGAAGTATGGGGTGGTGCTATTTTTAAGTCCGCCACCACACAGAGAGCAACGACTTTGATGACGCAATAGCTTGCTACAAGTACTAGATTTATTCTCAGCTTCTCTTATTCATCCATTTTAGCCAAAGGGCGACACGATGACTAATCATTTGTAAAACCAATTTCAAACTGCATTCATGAGCTATCTATACACGAAAACCTCATGAATTGAATTCCTCTGAAACCAAAAACAGTAGGGCATCCCCGAGTGACCATAAAACAAATGAATATGTCCGTAGTAGTCAGATCTACCTACTACACAGATAATTATGCACGTGACTCACTACTCGAGGTCGTTTGTAATAAATGGTAGTAGGTAATGTTACACGTTGAGATTTGAGGAATGCATAATTTTATTTATTTCAAATAGGATAATATTTACATAATATATGCTTATATTTAAAATAATAATAATATGTACATTTATATGAAAAAATAAGCAAAATAATCATAGGGCATCAAAAAATTCGTCGGCATCGCTGTCAACAGGAACAGTGCCCAAAAGGCTGGCAGCATTGCCACCGTTGAATGGCAATGCTAATTCTTTGGCCAAGAAATAGGCCAGCCCTCTGGTTACGTGAAGAGTCGACTAACCGCTTAGCGATATCTCGAAAAACCAAGTTTAATAATGTTTAAGTTTAGGAATGCATTAGTTTACAAATAATCTAGTTGTTTATTTACAAACGTTGATAAAAGTTAAGATACGTATCATCTGCCTAGCCTTTTCCCAACTATGTTGGGGTCGGCTTCCAGTCTAACCGGATGCAGATGAATGCCAGTATTTTACATGGAGCGACTGCCTATCTGACCTCCACAACCGAGTTACTGGGTACGACGACGATACCTTTGGTATAAGACTGGTTGTCAGACTTTCGGGACTGTCAAAGATCCACGAAATACAGCCGGGACCAACGGCTTAACATGCTTTCCGAGGCACGGAGGGGTCTCGGTATGTAAAGATGGTCACCCATCCAGAGATCAACCGCGGCAAGCGTAGCTTAACCTGATCGATCGACCTGTGCGGCTGTTAGTATTTAGCCACGGGCCCCTCTTTAGTCACGATACGTATAAAAGTCATAAAGGTATGGTTAAACCACAGAAATCTAAATATAAAGGCCTTATTATTTAGATTTCTGTGGGTTAAACAGTCGCCTATCATTAGGTAAGTTACTAAAGTAAGTAAACGTATTGTTATGATGTTACGTATATAAATAAAGGGGAATATAAATAAACTGCCTCGTTGGTCTAGTGATCGTGATCACTACTGTTGTGCATGAGATCCTGGGTACTATTCTTAGAAGATAAAATAGTCGGATAAAAGGTAGTTGGGTTTTTCCATAAGGAATTCCTTAGTAATAGCCCGTAGTCTGAATTTGTGTCCGGTTAACGGTAAAAATCTCACCAATATATGGGACTTAAAACATAACTGGCGAAACGTGGGTGTAGTATTCGGACACACTTAGGTGGTCGTACGTCAGTCGGGGGTTGCGGAAGAATCGTACGTTCCTGCGACCCCCGGCGTAGGTGTGAGATGGAATCCCAGGGTGGTTTTTAGTCAGTAAGAGTCTGACAGACCGGGGTGTTTTCAGCCTCGGAAAAAAACAAAAAAAAAGATGGTCGTACTTCCCCAGATAAGCTACTTCGCAAAGAACTCTATTAAGTAGGTACTCCTATACCTACCTCTTCAGCACAGATGCACAATCATTGCATAGTTACAATTATGTACGTGTTATACCTACTTGAAGTCTTTATGGTGCTTATTATCTATCATTAACGTTGTTGTTAGTCGCTAATTGACATTCTCATAAATCAGAAGAACCTGGTTTGTTACATACTTATCGCTAACGGGTGTTTCTATCTATTTTGAATATTTATTTTAAACTTTATAACTCTGATAACTGCTCTCAGAATTAGTGATGGAAAACATGTGAGGAAATCGATATGTCCTAGAACAAAAAATTTTAAGGCTACGGTGGATTACCGCCCACTCACTCTGACAGAGAGGAGGCTTGTGTTCCAGCAGTGGGAATATGACTGATTAGCTTATGCTTGTGTTAAATGTGATAAAAAAATAGGTAAGAAATAACACATTTTATTTTTAACGTGTCTAGATGTCAGAATGGATGCCTTCTAGGAAATATCCTCCAACAGTAACGACATTTAAGTCCAGTGGTTGTCTACCTTGGGTAGTCACTATTGTTACAGCCCGATTTAATCTTTAAGAGGGAAAGGGCGTGCGATTTATCATCTGCCTAGCCTTTTCCCAACTATGTTCGGGTCGGCTTCCAGTCTAACTGCCTGAGCACAGAGCGACTGCCTATCTGACCTCCACAACCCAGTTACTGCGTAACACACAGTACAGTTACTGGGCGTGCGATTCTCCATACAAATGTATTCCCCTTTTTTCTTTCTGAATAATGCCTCTAGAGCAATTTTTTTTTCATAAAATCATGGTCTGCTGTAAACACGTCCCTGTCATTTTCTTTTTTTCAGCAACTAGTTAGTAAAGAAAATATGACCCTCTAAAAATTCCAAAATATGCCCTATTTTTACAGCCGTGATTAGAGGGCTACCAGACAATTTACAAAAGTTTTAACATAAAAAAATATAGGAACCTAAACATACTTTCTTAAAATGTTAATGTAAAAAATAATTAAATCAGTTCAGTTTTCGAGGAGAAAAAGGGGGAATACGAAACGTCGATCTCGTCAAAATTTTTGTGATAATTTCGGTCTGAGCTGCAGCTGTAGGGATATCACACACTACGGGAGCAGACTTGCGGTAAGGCGACGGCAATATTTTCCTCAAATACAACGCGGTCACATTAACTCGACGCTTGGCGTTGATGACGTCATTTTGATTTTTTGGTAATATACCTAAATATACCTAATAAAAAAGTATAATTTAAACAACAACAGAAAACTAGCCAAATTATCGACGCACGTATCGGTAACAAAGACAAAGACAAAGGCCTAACATTTGCTGGGCGAGCTAAGGAATGCGGGCCTCGCATTCCAGAGATGCGTCGAGTTAATGTGACCGCGTTGTACCTATTTTTCAAATTCCTCGCAGGCCCCGTTCGCTCTTAAAGCGGCTCTGAAGAGCGCTACTCGCTGCGCAAACCTCACCGCTCACCTCCGCTTACAGGTGAATTTGTTACTGCGCGAGCGACTCGCCTTAGTTCCGAGTCGCTATAGAGTTTGAATCGGGCAGTACCAAGCTTTCTTGCAGTACACTATGTATATGTACTAGTGTGTGTACACTAGTACACATACATTTAATACATTTAAGTTGGTGCCAACATAAACTCATTAGAGTTTTACCGTGCACCAAAATCATCAAAGTCAAAGTCAAAGTATTAATTAGTGTGTTTTTTGGTGATACAATAGGTCTTATAATTAGGATATGGTAACTCAAAAAACTACCCATTAGGGCATACACTATTTAGCAATTTAAGAATATAAAATCAGTATTATCTACATACAAATTAACATAAACAATAGGTACTTCGAATACAATCTATTTTTATAATAACCATTTGCAAGAATACCTACATGACAACGTTTTGCTGTTAGGAATTCTGCCCACGCGACTAATGTCGCGGGCAGCAGCTAAAAGATAATGTATATGATCGTTTTAGAAACTACCATTGCAAATACCTACACCTAAGAAGGTAAAGACGGTGTTTATAAACTCAAGTCCACGCGAACGAAGTCGCGGGCAACAACTAGTTATTATGGGGACTACATAACCTAAAGCGCGGTCACTGTCGGACTGCATAGAAAGGAAAGAGAAGCGCGATGACAAAACGCTGGTAATTTATTGCAAAATATGAAGCAATTATTATACATATATATTAAGTATACAAAAAAAAAAACTATTATTTGGACTAAAAATTTAAAACACTAGTGCTTTAGTATGTTGCTTGTAGAATAATCTGACAAAAAGTCAGAATGATTGCATGTATATTAGTATGGCTTTTATTGTAAAAATTACGTTTTTAGAGGTATATTTTCATGATTTTTTTCTACCGGTTCAAATTAGTTCTATTATGTTTTTAACACACTTTCTACCTAGCATACCTATATCCTGAAGAATAGCATATATTTTTCTGATTTTGTTTACTGTAGTCGATCATATACTTTTATTGCTTCTAAAACTTGCGTTTTTTTCGTTTAGGTCCTGAAATCACCATTATGTCATGAGAATTAGAGCGAACTGTGCTCTCCGAAACCAGAAAATAACAAAACTGTGAGAATGAGTAGATTCCCGGAAATCTACAATCTAGGGAAACAGGATATATTATGATATGAGTCACAAAATCAACCGAATTATGTAAAACAGATGTAAAGTTCACATTTATCAAGGAAGTAGGTACATTCAAGGTCATAATTGTCCACAGAATATTTATTACGGAAATTTTTGATTGACCAGGAAAACATGAATGTACAAAGGTTTTCGTCAAGCGACAGACCATTGAATATAACTTGTTTTGCAACTAGTAAAATCCAAGAAACGTCGCGTCAATGGAATTCTCAACAAGAGTGCAAGAAAACAATCTGGTTTTATTGTTACATCGCATGTTGTAAATCTCTCGTTAAGGTCACGTGTCTCCGGCAGCTGAATGTAAATTACGGTTAATTTTGTCTACTTATGGATATATTTCTAAACAATTATTAAACTCCCTAAATTGTTTTATTTCTAGTCAGTAAGTTTTAATCACGGTCTGGCAGTTTGAGTAACTTATGCGGCCTTTCCAATTTTTTGGTATTGTTCGTCAAACCGTTGAGCTTCTTAAGTTATAGATATCCATGTGACAGACTTGCTAAAACTGGATGTGTCATATGAATGTCATACCTAACTA
This sequence comes from Mesoligia furuncula, assembly GCA_916614155.1. Taxonomy (NCBI): domain Eukaryota; kingdom Metazoa; phylum Arthropoda; class Insecta; order Lepidoptera; family Noctuidae; genus Mesoligia; species Mesoligia furuncula. The sequence goes on from OU744793.1 coordinate 26,314,567, forward strand.
TATACATTTGTTCGATACATAACAACGTAACTTCACAGACACCACAGGCACCAGCGATCCACAACCAAAAATCGTTAGAGCCTATTTCTTGTATGTAAAATATTGTTCGGTTTTTTTCGGCTTGTAGTGAGAAATAAACACTTTTTATTAATATCTTTTTTACGTCTTAGGATATTTCTCGGGACGCTGGGATCCCCGAACCTATAGAAGGCGTATAAGGGGCCAAAGCCAACTCGCAGAGTTCCGTTAGACGTTTTTCATGACGTGAGACACCAACCGACGATTATCCCTGTTCGCACTATGCAAGTACACCCCAAGGACAACCCCCGGTTGGTGTAGTACTATTGCAGGATATGGAAACAAAGATATTGGATTATGGATTTGTGGCTAAAGTGAACTGGTTATTTAGGACTTTGAAAGTCTATAGACCCTGCCTGACCAATGTTTTATACAACATTATTTTTAGTACCTATATGCGAAACCCGAAACACGTGTCTAGTATTTTTATGTAAAGAATCTATGTAAAAAATTTCAAAACTGTATTATGAAAAATCACAAAGCTATAATCTTGTTAAGTCACCTATTTGTCCGTACAAAAACATGATCACCCGCGCCACTCGCGCCGCGCTGTCTTGCGCTCATGATAATGGTACCTAGGTACCTAACCGTTCGGCACGGAGATTGGATAGCCTACTTAGTGTCGCTCGGTGTCCAACTTTTAACCTTTTTTAAATATTTTTCGGACAAAATATAACATGGCGTAAAAATTATTGGAATTGATTCAGTTACTTATTCTGAACAAACTATATTCAGGTTTCGCATACTAAAAATAACGTTGTATAAATTACACAGATAAAATGGCAGGGGGTGACTTGCACATTCAATAATGGGCCCCCTAAAACGGTCGCTAGCACGTACGGTAGTGTCGGAGCGACAAGGGGGGAAATATTATGATTTATTCCGGTCTGATCCCCTTATTATCACACTGTAATGCCCGAGAGGTTGGGGAGAGGTGTACACCCACACAGCAGCGGCCCTAGAATTTTTTTTGGTGGTGCAAAATCTTAACGTGGCGCCCCTCTATGTACTATGTTCCTATGATATATGCATATGCGGTTGCTGGCTTGCTTGTGGACGATCGGCTTTTTAGTAGGTAAGTTACTATCATCGATAGTAACCACCAAAACTGGTGGTCGCATTTCGGTTGATGTCAGCGCCTCTCCTATGACGGCGCCCGGTGCCGCCGCACCGCTCGCACCGCCCTAGGGCCGGTACTGCACCCACATTGCGCCAGTTATGTTTAAAGTCCCATGTAATAGGCGGCGAGCCCATTGCCATCAACCGGGCACAAATCCAGACTATGGGCTGCTACTGAGAAAGGAGAAACCCAAACTCCATAGAAACTTGGGCCTGGCGTTACAGGGCTGGAATTTGGCCATAAATTAGAGCATTAAGGAAGGTTTCACGAGCCCAATTTTCACGTCTCCCAGCAATGGCCAAATTGGTAAAATCAGACAACAATATTCACTTTTTAGGTTATTTTTAGTAGGTACCTAAGTACCTAGTTAAACAATGATATTTTTGAGGCTTTGTTTCCTACGTAAATCTGGAACGCACATGTGCTATACTGCAGGACCTGCAGCCTATTACGATGAGGTTTTAGGTACTTATATAAAAAGCGCTTAGGGGATGACTTCCGATTTATCTGATTGATCTTGTAGCGGTACTGAAAACCTCAGCAGAAAACTATGTTTAACAAGGCCCACTTACATCACTACTGGCTTGCATTTGTTAATATTGTACCTAGGGATTTGATGCAATCTCAGATTACAGTAAGTAAGTAAGTAATCTGAGATAGCAATAATATATTAAAATAAAATAAAAAACACAGGTAATTGTGATGGTTTTATTAACTACTTTCTTCATTAGGATTATCATAATATAATAATATAGTAGGTATCCAGAAATTGTGCAGGAGGCAATTGACTACCCTGGTGCAGTGCCTAACCAAGATATCATATTATGCTCATGGTGTGGGCACAGCATCCAACCGTTCTTTTGCCAACGATACAGGTTGGGTTATAGCATCCCTTCCACTTAAGAGAATACTTATAGAAATATCGGATACTAACCGTTTGAGGCGCGATTGAAAGAATCATTTTCATCTTCCAATCTTCGCCTTCCTATAGTACGGCAGTGGGCCGTTGCTATTCCGCAATAACGCACAGGTTCATGATGTCGTGCCAGTCGTCAAAAAGAGCAATAAATAGATCTGGTTTTCCAGAAAAAGTCAGCACGAATATCCTGCCACCCGTGCATTGTAACGGTGTCCATTGTTCAAGGGAGCCGGGAGGGTCAGTCAGAATGCAATCAATTTCGGATTCGATTAGAGGTCTTATGAAAAAATAAATCCCCAGAAATACAGAAAAACAACACATTGACTTGCGCAAAAATCGAATGACATTAATGACATAACATTACAACCATGACAATTGACAGACGTTGACATTGACATTTGCCGTTTACTAGTGCAATCCATGATGCAGTCGATTTTATCGATTATTTATTTCTTTTAATGTTTTTAATGGCGGTTACGTTAAAAATCAATTAGTTTCTAGATTTCGTCATTTTATATTGATTTTAATACCTAAAAAGTCATTTATACTAAAACAATGGAGTGTTATTTAAGTATTTGTATCAGCATCGATTTCCACTAAATCGATCATATTCTTAGGGTACGCTCTATTGAAAGAATACCAGCATTTGTAAAGTTAGTGACGTATAATAAGTGTTGTATCGGTTTACAAAGGTGGTTTAAAACAAAAAAATAGAAATCTACTTATTTTCTACACTTGGCCATTGTAAATGAGGCTAAGATTTAAATGGGTTAATTTAGCAGAATAGACGATTTTTTTGGTACATATCTTATTCGTGTAACGGTTAGGCCCAGAAACGGGTTTCTCCTTTCAGATAGAAAGACCCGATAGAATAGAATACTCTTTATTATGTAGGTACACCATATAAATGACAGACATATAAATAAGTATAGAAACTGTTCAAAGGGTGACACAATGGGCGGTCAACCTTTGGATGGATTAAAAAGGGGAGGACAGACAAATACTGCAGGTAGTCTGTGGTGTACCATTTACATACACAAAGTATATTATACTAATCTAAATAAATATATACATATAATAATAAACATGAAACATGAGCAAAGAAAATATAATGATGATGTTTAAGGAGAGAGGAAGTGCTTGCGATACTTTACCCGATCTGGAAATCGAATCCAGAACCTCGTGTTCAGCAGCAGCGCTTGCAACCACTAGACCAACGAAGCAGTCAGCACACTAATTGCTTAAGGTGAATGGGTAGTTGGGACCGCGAAATTCAAATTTTCTTACGTTTTTTGCAATTTGCAGGTCAGTTTCAGGTTGTATCTTCATCAAAATATGATTCGCGACACTAACAGGTACATATTTAGAGAATTATAATCATTAGAATCAATAATACATTTTTCTAAGTTAGATTTCTACCACTAACACTTTTCCATAAGAGATTGGTGGTTGGTGGTAGAAATCTAACTTAGAAAGATATATTAATGACACTAATGATTATAATTCTCTAAATATGTACCTGTTATTGTCGCGAATCATATTTTGATCAAGATACAATCTGACACTGACCTGCAAATTGCAAAAAACGTAAGAAAATTTGAATTTCGCGGTCTATCACTTTCCATTCACCTTAACACATTATCTATCTCAATCTGAATAATTTTGAAAGATACCTATTGTTAATTCACACCCATTCATTCTGTTCATTCATTCTGTTTGTCTCTGCATCACCCAAAGGTTGACTGGTAGAAAATGCCCATGGCATTAAGTCCGCCTCGGTAGATTTATGTGCTTGAAGTAATAAATAAATAAATTAATTTTTTGCTTCTTAGGTTCGAAAGATTTGTCTCCTCATTAACGAAAAAAGAATGTTGTTGAACTGTCAAAATTAAAGCAATAACAGCCGCACAGGTCGATCGATCAGGTTAAACAACGCTTGCCGCGCTTGGTCTGTGGATGGGTGACCATCTTTACATACCGTGACCCCTCCGTCCCTCGGAAAGCACGTTAAGCCGCTGGTCCCGGCTGTCATTCGTGGATCTTTGACAGTCGTTACGGGTAGTCAGAAGCCCGAAAGTCTGACAACTAGTCTTACCAAGGGATATCGTTTTACTAGTAAGTGGGTTGTGGAGGTCAGATAGGCAGTCGCTCCATGTAAAATACTGGTATTCAGCTGCATCCGGTTAGACTGGAAGCCGATCCCAACATAGTTGGGAAAAGGCTAGGCAGATGATCTGTGTAGACTACTTCTAAAACTGGATGCGCCATATTAATTCCCGGGCACTGCATATACATATTTTATAATACACGCTGTGTAGGTAAGCAGGTAAGTATCGCATAGCTATGAATCCCTTAAGTAGTTACTTTATTGACAGTAGGTACATAGTGACAGGGACTTGTTTTAGGGAAACGCCACTTGGGGGACTTCCGCGACGTGTGTACGTAAATTGAAGATGTATTAAACACGGAAGGCTCCGGCTGTCATTCGTAGATCTTTGACAGTCTTTACTGGTAGTCAGAGGCCCAAAGTTAGTCTTACCAATTCGTCTTCTAGGATGACGCGTGATTTTATGGTACTGAAATAAATAACTATTTTATACTTTAACGGTATATAAAGATTATATTATGTATAATGATTATTTCTTTATATAAGTATAGGTATAAAGAATCTTCTTATATTAAGTAGGAATCTCTTCACAAAATTCTTCAGCACCCCGCCAGTGTCTTTCACAACTGAAAACTTAACAGTTTTCAGGCGACAGGGGGAGTTAGCATACGGTTAAAGTATTAAACTTCCATTGTTGAGTCCTAGAATAACTAAAAATAAAAATGTGAAACGGGATGTATGTAACTGAAACCCGGAAATTTTGTTCCATAAAACGACATTATGACATAATAAGTCCATAGTATGTTTACGCGCCTTTTTTTCGTTTATCAAAGTTATGCCATAAACTCATGCCTTCTTCCCTGGCAGAAACTCCAAAACGCCACCTGCTTACGATACATAAAGATTCGAATATTCTTCCGGAGGAACATATAATGTCGAACCCAAGATCCTCAATTTAAATTAGGTTGAAGACCGGTTTCCAGTGTAGAAAACCGGATTAAGGAAACTAACCGGTTCTTATAGAAACCGTATTAAATTAAATAAATATTCTTAGGAATATAAAAGATTCGATCCTTTCGCCTCGTTTACGTTCATGCATTTGAAGGTCAATTCCCCTAATTTTAAGAATGTTCACAGTCTGATCTGTCTCAATCTGTCAAACATATCTCTAATTTCCCTACATTTTTGACATTGCCCAGTCAATGTCAAAAATGTAGGGAAATTAGAGATAGTTTTGATGATTGGGCTGAGATGACATTCGTCGTTTCGGCCGATAGACGTCCACTGCTGGACATAGGCCTCCCCCAATTTTGGGAGGGTTTGCCATAATCGCCACGCTTGGCAGGCGGGTTGGCGATCGCAGTCTGGTATGATGGTAGATTACATAGAGAACGCTGCTGCCCATTCTCCGGTACGATCCTTAGTCGCCTTTTACGACACCCACGGGAAGTAAGGGGTGGTGGTATTCTTTAAGTCCGGCATCACACAGACATCGGGAATTTGGCCTACTGATGTCGTTCCATCTAAAATTCAGCTGCATCCAGATAGACTGAAAGGCGACCCTAACAATCCAAACTATGTCGGATTGTTAGGGTCGCCTCGCGAAAATGCTAGCCTGAGGATGATTGAATTCAGCGGGATTGTCCGAAAGGATTACCGCTGGCCCGGAACATAAAGGCCTAAGGAAGGAACACGGGTGGGTTTTAGTCAGTAAGATTCTGACACTCCCTTCCGCTCCGCCCAGAGCGGGAGGAGTCATTTAATGATTTCCCAGATTAAAAAAAATGATGATGTTTTGGGTAGGTATTGGATTGGTAGGTGATAATTAGTCAGGAGTCTGAAGTTCAACCGGTTAAAATTATACCAGTTTTCATAGTCTCAGATAATGATTGACATTCCATCGCCACTTAATCAGTTATCTACTTTAGTGAAATGTATTCTTAGTTGCTTTTTGAGTGATCGTTTGTAACAAAAAAAAACTGGCCAAGTGCGAGTCGGACTCGCACATGAAGGGTTCCGTACCACAAGGCGAAAACGCCGAAAAAAACACGTTTGTTGTATGGGAGCCCCCCTTAAATATTCATTTTATTATGATTTTAGTATTTGTTGTTATAGCGGCTACAAAAATACATAATTTGTGAAAATTTCAACTGTCTAGCTATCGCGGTTCTTGAGATACAGCCTGGTGACAGACAGACGGACAGACGGACACACAGCGAAGTCTTAGTAATAGCCCAACTAACAAATTAATGTTTTATAATAGTTAAGTTGACGTTTTACACTTTCAATTAGTTTTTGAAGATTGGTCGCATAAACGTAAATATAAACGTTTATAAAACGCGAATTAGGCCCAAATTACAAGACAATATTATTGTTTAGTAGTTATGTAGAAGTCAGCTAATGACCGTTGAATGTTATGTACAAAGACCGAATTTTCGGTCCAATACTGGTTGTGATGAGACCCTTAAGTGACCGCTTATGTCACATAGCAGTTATAGTGACGTTTTCAAATGACTGAAACGTTGTACTAGTGTCCAACAATACGACTCAAATACAATCGTTTTGATTCTCGTGTTAAATTGTATAAAAAATAACAGAAAAAGGCAAGTGAAGTTAATTTTATTATCTATCCTTTTGATAGATTCTTATTTTGTAAATGTGAGGACTTTGTAGGCCTTATAGACTTTAGATCTGTAGACCATTTTCTATTTTATCAAGTACTTGGTACTTGTTGTCAGGCCTGCGCTGTCCTTCCATACCTACTTACTGTAATCTGGAAACATTGTAAAAGCCAATTATTTTTAAAAAGAGTAACCATGGAGTTTCTTGCCGGTTCTTCTCCATAGGAAACGACCAATTGGAACCGTGCACCTAGCTTCTGACGTTTCATAAGTGCCCATGTAGGTTTATGTGAAATAAAACATTTTGATTTTGATTTTGATTTTTTCATGATTACAAAATGTCTATACTGTAAATTATTTAGGCGAGTTTGATATAACAATAGGTGTTAATCTTTCAGGGAACTTTAGTTTTATGACAATGTATATATGTGTTGTTGGGAAGTTTTTAACGCCCTGCCCTATTTCTTTGTATTTCAATGGTTTTAGTTAATTATCCAAAATATGTTTTCATAGTAAAGCTCTAACCATCTTGTTTACGTTATATAGCGACCTCTTCATTACACTAATATAACAAAAAGGTCGCGTAGACTTTTCCTTGAGACCATGACGCCGCAGCCATGTTCAGCCGACTTTAGGGTTCCCTAATCATTACTTACATTGAGTCTAATAAACATTGCATATCTTGAACAGAGATACAACGCGGCCCTCTATAATATATTCATCTTCTTTTCGTGTCGATGGCTATCTAATCAAATAGTACGTTTAGCCCAAATTCATTTATTTAAATGAAAAATTTAATTTATTTTCAGGTCTAACATAGGATATCAATCAAATATGGTAGTGTTCTTGGACATCGATAAATTTTTGACTCGGAATTATTTAAAGACGAAAATGGCCTTGGAGAAGAACTCATTCTACCTTGTCTTCCCTACATTTATGTTCGTATAACTCGTCAAAATGTAGGGAACAGCTGATTTTTTTTTCGCGATTTCAGGTTTGGTCCCATAGTAAAAGTTGTTCATAATGATGGGTACAATGACCTCTTAAGAGGTTGTTAATGTTTTACCAATAACCCTGTATATATATTTATATTGTGTTTATATATTTATATATATACGGAACCATTTTCTGAAACAATCGTTCGCTCTTGTACGTCATTTTTGGGGAGATCAGAAAACGAAGAGGTTATCAGCTCACTTTTCAATGAGTGGAACGTTTTCCTAATTTTTCGCTTGAAGGCCCCCACTTCTTTTAATTCTTCTCCGTTTATTTGGATCCATATTTTTAATTAAATCACTTTTGTATTTGACAAAAGTACATAGGAATGGTTTAATTAAAGTGAGGGTTTGACCTTTAAATTATTTAAAAGTCTACTTAAAGTTATGTAACCGTTGAAATTCAACATTTTAGTCGCATACAAGTCTTAGATAGTCTTTCATTCGACCAAAATAGTTTTGTTATTTAAAGGTCATGCACAAACGTTTAAGCGGCGTTCTAATTATATAAAAGTTATGTTAAGATTTGCACACGACGAAGTTTGTTTTACGAAAACCTTTTATTTAACCGAAACGTTTAAATGACCAATACATTGTCCAATAAACGTCATGACTGGTATCATTATCCGACGTCGTATAAGTTAATCCTGAAAACGTTTACTCAATATGCGCACTCACACTATTAAATGACGTCATATAAGTTAGTCCTGTAAACGTTTACTCGACATACGAACTCTCACAATTATATGACGTTATATAAGTTAGTCTTGAAAACGTTTACTCAACATATGCACTCACACCATTATATGACGTCATATAAGTTAGTCCTGAAAACGTTTACTCAACATATGCACTGACACCTTTGTACGACGTCGTATAAGTTAGTCTTGACAACGTTTACTCAACTTTATATTAAGACATTACAGTCACGCGACTGAACCGTCGCAAGATAAACGTCTATATATCATAATAGTTAACTACATACCACTATATAACTGTTACGTAACATGAAGTCTTATAAGACTGGAATTATACGACGTTTTTGCTAGTTGGGAGGGTCCCGTTTTTACCCTTTGGGTACGGAACCCTAAAAAAACAACCGACTTAAAAAAAAACTCTACAAAGTAATAAATAACTTTAATTTCGGAAGTCGATGTCGTTGGTTCCGCATTTTCGTTTTTTGACATCGACTTCCGAAATTAAAGTTATAAGTAAGTCACTTTATAGTGTTTGGATCATCGAAATTCGCATAGAAATGTCGGAGATGCAGTACAATTATGCATATAACTTCGTACATAAGAATATTTACCTAATGTATTATTAACTAAAACCTTCCTGAAAGTATGTAGATCACGTCACATTTATTAAAGAATTATCAAAATAGCTTCATTAGTTTTTGAGAAAATCGCGGACATACAAACGTACATACATACGGGTCGAATACAGAACCTCCTTTTTTGAAGTCGGTTAAAAGGGCCCTAGGTTTTTTGTTACCATGGAATTTGAACTTTGTTAATTATGACATTCAGTTTGTTGTTCTATAACTTGAAAATTATCTCAAAGTTTTAATTCAATTATAGGTTCATCCATATTCCCGTTGTCCCCGTACCTACCTACATGTACACCGGTTGCAAATACTACGCAATTCAAGCTGTTCAAAATAAATCGACTTTTCCCTGTGATACGTAGACAATAAATATGCAATAAACTCATTGTTTTTATTTTATTTATAGTACTTGGAATACACCCTAACTGGATTAGGATGTGTGCAGTTTTCATAGCTGCATTTCTATTCATACAAGTTATACTGTTTTATTCATAGTTTTAATAATAATACGTTTCATATGATGAAAACTTGATTACTTAATACATTTTTCCTTAACTAATAATTAGGTTTTTAACTACATACCTAGATGTTCCGATCGTTCAAACCATTGTTTTTTATGTTGCTATGTTCTGTTTCAAACGTGTCCATTATATCCACACGTCATATTTATATCGCATAAATCGATAGTTTTAAAACTGTAATTTATTAAAATATAAAACAATAAAAATGCCTCTTACCTAGAATCCGCATTTAAAAAACATTCCCAGGAAGCTTTTAATTGCAATATAAAATCAAATCCAATTCGATAACTCACACAGCACTAATCATAAAACGTAAGCACTTAGCACTCAAATAAAACAAAACACTACACAAAAAATAGTTCGTAAACTTTCCGGTCTGCGCGATAGATGGCGTTGTCTCGCACGCGTGCTACTGAGCCGGCGGCCGCCGATACACTGACTGACAGTGACTTGGTTAGGTACTCTCCGGTCTAAGGCTCAAACTTGTATCCTGATAACAGGTTATTAAAATAAATTAATGGAGATGACCTGATGCCAAAATTCGTTTCCTAGAATCCGATAGCCATGTGATTTATGCATGTGGATTATCATGTAGGTAAGTCCCCAACCTGCCAAACATTGACGAAAATTGGGGCGGAAGGTGAAAAAAGATGATAAGCTTGTTTTATAACTTTGGGGGATTTTATTATTAATCGAATTGTATTTTTTAGGTTCTATTGAGGGGTTTGTGGCCAAATTATAAAGGTCATCATCTGCCTAGCCTTTTCCCGACTATGCGGTCGGCTTCCAGTCTAACCGGATGCAGCTGAATACCAGGGTTTGACATGGAGCGACCGCCTATCTGACCTCCGGAACCCAAATTTTACTAGGTAATACTATACCCCTTGGTAAGACTGGTTGTCAGACTTACGTTTTAGGCAGGTATTGGTTTGATAGGTAATATAGTTAAGAGTCTGAAGCTCAATTTGTGCCTAATTAGGTTTTTCCAGAGGTGAATTTCAGGGCATAGTTCAACGTATTTTCCACAATATAATTACCTAAGATGACTTTGGAGCCATCAAATATTAACATAACGAAACATTAATCCTGTTCCCCCGAAGGGGGATAAGCAGAGTTCATATATTAACAGCATTATATCACAAATATTATCTGAGAAAATAAACCAGATGACTAAGTTAAATTTAAAAAAGCACTAGGTTTTAAAACACGGTTTCTAAAAGAATCACATTAAAATGTATCTCACGTCGTTTCAAGCGACAATTCAATAAGTATATATTTTATAAAATCGTGAGAAAAGAAAGATAAAGTGATTTTCGGACGACGACTTCATTAATTTTAAACTTGACTTCGGAGGAAAATTGAGAATCGAATTATTCAACTAGCTTAGAATAAAGAGAGCAGTGGTGGCCCAGTGGTATCCGCCGCGACTTACGAGTTGTAGGTCGTAGGTTCGAACCCAGGCAGGCGCTTTACTTTGTGTAAATTATTTCATCACCACTGCTCTCAGAACGGTGAAGGAAAACATCGTGAGGTTACCGGCATGGCCTAGAAGCGAAAATTCGAAGACATGTGACATCTACCAACCCGCACTGGGCCCGCGTGGTGGATTACGGCCCACTCCCTCTCACAGAGAGGCCTGTGTCCCAGCAATTTGAACATTAGGCTGATTAAGATTAGAATAAAGTTGAGAAAATACATTACTCTTTATCACATCAAAATTTTCCGTTTTTACAAAAAATATCTAATTATTTTGAAAGATTCATTCAGTCTCAAAAATTGCAAAGAATGTGCGCAATTTGGATGGAGTACCAATGGAACTGTGGAGTTGACGCTGTGTAAGCATGCGTGTTCCATCGGGCCGCCCGTTCGATGTCCACCGCGCACCGGATGGATAAGCACATTAAGTAATGTTTTGCTCCGTTGGTGTAATTGCTGTATGGCGTTCCAGCAGGAGGATAAATAAATAAATAAATTACAGGAACCCGCAACCTGTTACTGTTCAGTAGGTACAGTCAAGAAAAGAGATAAGTATGCAGGGTCGTCGGATATAGTTGAAGTTCAGTAAGAAACCGATGGATGTTCTCGAATAAAATTTAATGTTCTTAATAGAAAACAAACAGCTAATATATCAAATTAAATTTCAGTCGACAACATCCATCGGTTTCTTACTAAACATCAACTATATCCGACGATCCTGCATACCTATATCTTTTGTTGACTGTACATGAGTCTGAACCCCTTTTTTAAGGGTGGGAAATTATCAAATAATTTCTCCTGTTCTGGGCGGAGCGGGAAGGGCGTGTCAGGCTTTTACTGACTAAAACCCATCCGTGTTCCTTCAGTTGCCTGTGCCAGGGCCACGGTAACTCTTTCGAACAACCCGCGACCCTGGCAGGAGAATGAACCCCTTTGCGTTAAAATTTTTCGTGGGATATAAAAAAAAAAATTGCTGTTCCATAAATTTTGACCGCGCAGGTATTTCACTTTTCTATAGGTAAATATACAGGGTTATTGGTAAAACATTAACAACCTCTTAAGGGGTCATTGTACTCATCATTATGAACAACTTTTACTATGGGACCAAACCTGAAATCGCGAAAAAAAAATCAGCTTTTTCCTACATTTTGACGAGTTATACGAACATAAATGTAAGGAAAAGCTGTTTTTTTCCTATCCTAAAATTAAGTTCTAAAGTATTAAGTATTAAGTCCTTAAGTCCTATCTCATTTTTAAGGGTAAAAACGGGACCCTATTACTAAGACTCCACTGTCCGTCTGTCTGTTTGTCTGTTACCAGGCTGTATCTCATGAACCGTGATAGGTAGCCAGTTGAAAATTTCACAGATGATGTATTTCTGTTGCCGCTATAACAACAAATCAAATAAATATTTAGGGGGACTCACATACAAAAACCATACCATACTGCGATCGCCAACCCGCCTGCCAAGCGTGGCGATTATGGCAAAACCTCCCAAAATTGGGGGAGGCCTATGTCCAGCAGTGGACGTCTATCGGCTGAAACGACGACGACGACATACAAAAACGTGCTATTTTCGGCGATTTTGCCTTGTGGTACGGAACCCTTCGTGTGCGAGTCCGACTCGCACTGGGCCAGTTTTTCTCATTTTTAGCAGATCTGAGTCAGGACAACCACACGCCTCCATACATGATTCTTTACATTTTTCACTAACCGTCGCGGTCGTACCTCTCTGTTATTTGGATCTCGAAATATAACCATTCTGAAAGGCAACAAAATGTAAAGAATCACGAATAGAATAAATTAGCTATCCCAACTCAAATCAGCTAAAAAATGGACTTTTAGTCGTGACAGTGATGATATTTTGTAATCTATGTCTAAGTTTCTTTAAATATTATTATGAAGTATATTATTTAAAGAAACGTAGATATTATATTATTATTATATTATATTCCCTTTATTTCATTGTATGTTACATATAAATTCTATTTTTAAATATTAGAATATAAAAACATTTAAAAATATAAAAAATAGTAGCCCACCGGTATCGGGAACAGGGTCCAAGCTACCGGCGATCAGGGCTCCAGAGAGAGGAACCTCCTGACAATGCGAGCCGTGTCCAGAAGTACTGCTTTATATATACTAGCTGCGCCCCGCGGTTTCACCAGCGTAAATGTCGATCCTGTGGGAATATCAGGATAAAAAGTAGCCTATATGCTAATCCAGGATGTCAGCTAGCTTCATACCAAATTTTATCAAAATTGGTCCAGCCGTTTGAGCGTGAAGAAGTAACAAACATATAAACACACACACACTCACAAACTTTCGCCTTTATAATATTAGTGTGATTGTTATTATATTATATACTTACTATATTATATTATGATTATATTATATTATATCAGTGTAGCGTAGGTTACTATTAAAACGAACACAACACAACATTTTTCTTTTTCCCAAAACATCAAAGAAAGGCACAGCGAATATAACAAATATGCTTGCTTTTTCTGGGAATCGTACACTGGGTACTCTATATAATGGAATAATATACATAAGGAATTTCCTGTTGCTGAGTGCTCTCAGCAACAGGAAATGGCTTGCTAGCCAAGAAATACAATTTAACGATTTGCATGTTAGCAGTTAGGAAGGGAGTGTCAGACTCTTATTGACTAAAACCCACCCATGCTCCTTCCTTAGCCCTTTTTGTTCCGGGGTAGCGGTAACCCTTTCGGACAATCCCGCTGCCCCGGCAGGCTTCGGCCCTATCGGGCCTCTTTTCTGTTGCTAACATCACTTTGAGGCGCGCGTGGAACACGTACGGCGCCGTCCGGCACGGGCCTGGTCCTGATCGGACGGTGAGCTACACATTACTCTCCGCCCGCAGGCCCATTCCTACGGTGGCCGGGAGTCGTCATGCAACTCCCGACGCCCGGAGCGTCTCCCGCGGCGGCTGGGACGGGAGGCTCTCTCCCTGAGCCGTCCCACCACCTCCTTCGCTAGCATGACTGCTTCGCAGAAGGAGGTGACTGCCTCCCACTCCCTCTCGCCCGGACCATGGCTTGCACCAGGGCCGGACGCGAGAGGTCGCCGCCGCTGCCGATCGCCTCTACGAGGACACGGCGGTGCTCCGCCCAAGCGGGGCAGACCTCCACCGTGTGCTCCACCCCGTGTCCTCTGGGCGATCCTGGCAATGGTGACACCCTGGCGTTTCCTCCCACCTGGCGATGTGCAGGAACCTCCCGACACTTTTGTGTCCGGTGAGGACGTGCGGTAGGTGAGTGCGCCGTGGCGCCTCTCTAGCCACTCCTCAAAGAGGGGACTTATCGCCGCTATCTCGGCGTGCCCTGCGCTGGGTTGCGACAGTCGCTATTTCCATGCCGCCATGAGATCGCGCCGGAAATCGGATACGGATTTGCCATAAGTCGTCGTTTCAGCCGATAGACGTCCACTGCTGGACATAGGCCTCCCCCAATTTTGGGAGGGTTTGCCATAATCGCCACGCTTGGCAGGCGGGTTGGCGATCGCAGTATGGTATGGTGGTGAAATACACAGAGAACGCTGCTGTCCATTCTCCGGTGCGATCCTTAGTCGCCTTTTACGACACCCACGGGAAGTAAGGGGTGGTGGTATTCTTTAAGTCCGGCACCACACAGACCATAAGTAAGGGTGGTTAATGTTTTGATATTGCACGACTCGAAAATCCCGGCTATCATTCGTCGATCTTTGACAGTTGGTACTGGTAGTCAGAAGCCCGAAAGCCTGACAACCAGTATTTCCCAGGGGTAATACGATACCCCCTGCGGTATCGTGTTACCCAGTAATTGGGTTGTGGAGTTCTGATAGGAAGTCGCTCTATGTAAAATACTAGTATTCAGCAGCATCCGGATAGACTGGAAGCCGACCTCAATATAGTTTGGAAAAGGCTTGGCAGATGATGAGTCTGTTATGATGAGTTCTCCTCAATGAATTTTCCCATGTATATTCCTATACAGGAAAATTGGTTATTTGTTGTTAAGTGTATTCTATTTCTAACCAGCTAAACAAACTGTTTGTTCATATACCACTTCTAATACAATTTTGCCCATTGTCCATTGAAAAAAAACAAAATTCCATTAAGTATCACATTCAATATTATTTTAAGCGTTGACGATGTCATTCGTGAACGGTTTTTATATTCTCAATGCATTCTAAATTTTAATATACGTATCGTACATCGTACGTATGCCACACAATGTTTTCCTTATTAGTCAAGGGCTATTGATAAATAAAGCACGATGTTAAAACGACGTTTGTAATAAATTGGGGGAGACCCAGGACTAAACTATTGATACTGTCCTTATAGATATTTTCCTTACTTTCATCTACTTATTAACATACAATAACATGGCATCTCGCCAGTTTTCCTCAGGGGGTTTGGCAGAGTTGTCCTACGTGTAGTAAACCCACATTTCCACAGTTATATCTAAGACCCAAAAAAAGGGGCTGGCGATAGGCTCGCCCCCTTTTTTTTGGGTCTTAGATATAACTGTGGAAATGTGGGTTCGGCACAAAACTAGACTCAGGGCTGCTACTGAGAAAATCCAGATGGAAAAATCCAAAAAAACTTTGGCCGACCTGGTGAATTGAAACCAGGACCTCATGTTCAGCAGTAGCGCTTGTGCCCAACAAGATAGTCAAACTTAAAGCATTTATTTAAATTAAACCATATATAGGCATTTTTAAATTGTCAAGGTGACCGACTGGTCAGAATTATGAAGCTAGTTGCCCATTCCAAAGCATAGAAGATTCCTATTAAGAAGAACATCATCGCGCCGACACGATGTCGACGCCTGCTGTCGTGGAAAACCACTAGGTACTATGGCTCTGTTAAGTGCATTCTGCCATATTAGTATAAAGTGGAGCGATGGCAGTTTTGAGCGAAAACGCCAATTTTTTTTTTTTTGGGTTAGTATATTTAAATTGAATTATTTCATTTATCCTACTACGGCAAAGCCGAAGGAGGCAATTCTGTATGATTTATGCCTTAATTTTTTTTTTTTTATTATTGTATGGGCCCGCTCTTGACTCCGATCACGCCTGATGGTAAGTGATAGATGAGGTCTATGATGGAACGGGCGTGCCCAAAAGATGCCTGTTCACTCTTGCTTTGAAGGCAGACGGGTTAAATGTGGGAGGGAACACAGATGCCGGCAGAGAGTTCCACACTTTCGCTGTGCGCATAATAAAAGTGGAGGAGAAGCGCTGAGTACGACTCATGGGGATATCGACCAAGTGCGGATGGTACGCTGTAGTACGTCTGGTAATTACCTGTACATGACATGTTTAGTAACTACGGTTGTACGAAAACCGAAACTGCTGTTATTTTGTTACCCTAACTCATCTTTTCTGAGTGTTTCGTGAGGCCTACAATGGCCTTATTAATTGTTTTTTGGTGACAGATGGCCTTAAATGACCGGAATACCTTATTTCCTTGACTCAAATATAAGTATGAATAATGAGTCACCTTGACAACTATACATCGCAATATTGCTCATATAGCAACATTCGCAAATGGACGCGTTAATTCTACGATTCTTGCGGGCTAATATAATTATACGAAAAACAGATAATAAATAGAGGACCCGAGCGGCTGTTATTATCTAGCCACGAGCTTCAATTAAACCACCTACACCTACTCAGATAGAATAGAATACCCACCGTTAAGACCTTGACCGCTAGACTGGATGTGGTCATAGGTTTATTGAAGATTAAGAGGATTTCTCGAGCTCGCTCTCGGGTTGTTCACTTGTGCGTAGTGGCCACGTCTGACCTTGGCCCGCACAATACGTTCAAGGTTCAGAATTAAGGCATTACGGGATTACAAAGATGGCAGATGCCTTGGTTTTTTATTATTTATTTATTTATTCAGGTTCCAGTACACATTTAGAATTAAAATACTATGGTAAGTAAAAGTTTTTGAGCGTACATTTTATCATATTGACAGTCGATGTTTTTTTTTTAAATCTTGTACCTAACAATTAATAGTGCGCACACTACGATTACCTAATTATAATTTAATAACAAACGGTGTTGTTGACATGTGGAACTCAGCAATCATTGTGCTGATAGTCGTGACAGCCAATGGGTTAATAGCCAAGAGCCTCGACCAACACCTGAAGAGGCTCTCGTTGGGCAGCTGGATCAAGCGCTTGATTCAGAAAGTAGTACTTCTGGACGCGGCTCGCATTGTCAGGAGGTTCGTCACTCTTGAGCTCTGACCAGTAGCTTGGACCCTGTTCCCGATACCGGTAGGCTACTGTTTTTAAATTTTTAATAAGTTTTTATATTCTAATATTTAAAAATATAATTTATATGTATTTAATTAAAAAAGGCTATTAAAATTACACAGATACAGAAAAAGTACCAAAACAGGTATGTAGGACTCCTTACCAATTTTTTAAAATTTTTTGTTCATCCTTCTTTTTGGGATAAAGTTATCTTCTTTATCGTTAGAGCATTTTTGGATAGAAACAACATTCCAAAGACTGCAAATATTATATTGTTTCATTCGCTAAAAGCATCTTCTCCGCCGAATTTTCTCAAATATACTACTGAATTTACATACGACGTTATTTTTAGTATACTTATGCGAAACCTGAATATGATTTGTTCAGAATAAGTAAATGAATCAATTCCAATAATTTTTACCCCATGTTATATTCTGTACAAAAATATTTAAAAAAGGTTAAAAGTTGGACACCGAGCGACACTAAGTAGGTTATCCAATCTCCGCGCCGAACAGTTAGGTACCTAGGTACTATTATCAATGAGCGCAAGACGGCGCGGCGCGAGCGGCGCGGGTGAACATGTTTTTGTATGGACAAACAGGTAACTTAACAAGATTACAACTTTGTGATTGTTCATGATACAGAATAGATTCTTTACATAAAAATACTAGACACGTGTTTCGGGTTTCGCATATACTAAAAATAATGTTGTATAAGACTCGCTTTACCAATGAGCTCTATAAAATTATAGCATAACGAAATATAAAAGGCCGTCTAATACTCGTAGTACCTAACTTTCAAGCAGTAGTTCCGCATAACCCTGAACAGAGATGCACAAGGGCCCTTGAGAGTATAGATAGTATAGATAATATCGATAAAATGCTCATTATCGACATATCTATTGCGTTCGGACACGTGACGATAATGGGTCGAACTGAACTTGTTTATACTTAGAGGCAGTTAATAGTTGTTAGGAGTAATTATAGAGTTAATGTGAGTTGCAAGTAGGACAAATGATAGTATAGACGGCAGCACATCAAGCTGTCAAATTTATTTAATAGATTTTCAACTTTATCGCTAAAGCTAAAGGTTCAAAGTTGATTGGGAAAATATGACAGTTTCGGGTAGCTTGATGTGCTGGCGTCTGTACATAAATCCAACTGGGTAGCAATAGAGTTTTTGTGCAGGAACTTGTCCAAGAAAGCAACACCACACCAAAGTCTACCAGAGGGTATTGAGTGCTGGTGTAATTATAAGTACACTAACCTTTGTCCGCAGCTTCGCCCGCGTCAATCAATTATCCAACTCAGCCTGTCGCAGTCGTCTGCTGGACATAGACCTCTCCCAGGCTGCGCCACAATACCCTGTCCTCCGGCTTCCACATCCAGTCCGTCCCAGCCGCATTCTAAAGCCCGGTTTCCACCGCGAGCGGAACGGACCCATTAATGACTTCGTTCGTTCGTTCTATTATCCAGTCTACGCCAGCGTACCTGCCGGGGTAACCTAAAACATTTCGATCCGTCTGGCGACTGCTCCAGACGGATCGGACGTTTCGTAGTCATTAATGGGTCCGTTCCGCTCGCGGTGGAGACCGGGCTTTAAGGTCGTCGGTCCAACTAGCTGGAGAGTGTCCTACACTATACTTCCCGATACGCGGTCTCCACTCCGGGAACACCCAAATATTCCGAAATATTTTATTCCGAATTTCGATGTTCCGATTTTCAAACGTCAGAATTTCATAATACTTAAGAATTATAATGTCTATTATTAAAAATCACGAAATTTATGTTTCCATAAATTTCGTGATGAAAGTCATAAATGCGATTTGCTTGTTTTCCGATTTTCATATGTTCGAAGAATCAAATGTTCGATGGGTTCTCGGTCGGAAAAACGTCATTCCGATTTTCAATTTTCTGAATTACCTGTTAAAATTGGTACCCCCTTTCTTCTCCTAAAATTGTTTGTCCGAAAGTCATTATCCATAACACGTCTGCTATAAACTTCAGTAACCATAATCTTCAAAAATTCGAAATTTTGTTTTACATAATTATCTTTACTTCTAAATCTATTCGGTCATAATATCGAGTACTATAATAATTGAATCTCCTAATTTTGCATGAAATAAAGTCATATGTCCTAAGTATTGTATTATATTATAATGTGTATTATTCCGAATGTTCATTTATAATAAAATTGTTAGCTCTAAAACATTTGCTAAATCTTAGGTTTTAGTGACAGAAACGAATTGCTGTAAATCCGACTCCACGCAGTCTTGTCTGCCCTACCCCCAGAGTGTAATTTAAAATCGCGTAGGCGCGTAGGGGCGAGGCGGCCCGCGGGCTGTGGAGCAGGAGGCTGTGAGCGAGCCGCGGTGGTGAGCGACAGCCGTCTGCGTCGATTAGCACGCGTGGGACCGCCGGAGAACCGCAACGCCGGAGCCATGACAGAAACCATGCCTGCTGCATGTTGCATGCTCTCTTGCATGCTGCATGCTTGCTGCATGCTTGCTGCATGCTTGCTTGCGTGCTGCATGCTGCGTGTTTGCTTCAATGCTGCATGCTTGCTGCATGCTGCGTATTTGCTTCCATGCTGCATGCTTGCTGCATGCTTGCTTGCATGCTGCATGCTGCGTGTTTGCTTTACACAGAGATAGGGGCCCCGCGAAGCGGGGCTTCGTCGATACTAGGGTGCAAGAGCGAGCGAATGACAATATAAATACCTTTACCGTGCATCGAAGTCTAGTAGTATTGCAGTGAAGATCTATCGCGGTAACGTGCATGGAAGTGTAGTGGCGTCGCAGAGACGGGTCTTTCGCAGTTACGTCCATCGCAATATTGTAGCATCGTATTAGCATTTATCGATATTTTGTGCTTCGATATTCCGTATTCTCCGTATAGTATTATATTTGTCTTGCTATTCAGTTTTACAAGGCGTTTTTATTTCGGAATTCTAATTAATCGGAATTCGTATTTTTGATGTTTCGAATTTTTATTAATTCGGTTCGATCTATTGGAACTCGGTATTTTGAGAATAGTACTTATAAACGTTAGGAATATTGAAATATCGGAATTATAAAAAATAGGATAAATGATAAATCGGAGTTGTTATATTAGGAATTTTGAACCATTCGAAATTATGAAGATCGGTATTTTGAAATTCGTATTTGTGACTGTCGGAGTAAAGTTTTTCGTATTTATGTAGTGTACCCCTCCACTTCAGGGGGCCTAAAAGGTCACTTTGGTCAACTACAGTCTGAGTTCAGTTAGAAAATGCGTTGGCGCTGAGTACCGATTCAACGATACTT
This sequence comes from Mesoligia furuncula, assembly GCA_916614155.1. Taxonomy (NCBI): domain Eukaryota; kingdom Metazoa; phylum Arthropoda; class Insecta; order Lepidoptera; family Noctuidae; genus Mesoligia; species Mesoligia furuncula. The sequence goes on from OU744793.1 coordinate 26,335,301, forward strand.
TTATAGGGTTCCGTACGGAAAGGATGCCATCGGGATCCTATTACTAAGGCTCCGCTGTCCGTCAGTCTGTCTGTCACAGAGCGTTGACATCCAAGAAACAAAGTTGATGGCATTCACACGAAGTAATTATTAATTACTTGTTAATTAAATATTACTTTTAGTAATTAAATATTATTAAATAATAGCACCACGCGGGCGAACAGTGGCCCGTGGAGCAGACGAGTCCTGGGGGCTTAAAAAGGCCATTTTCGCAGAATCATAAAAGGATAACATTATGAATCATAATGGACAGTTAACTGTAAAGTTAATCGTATCAAATCCCGTTAGTGAAGGATTTTTCAGTTATTTTTTGTTGTCTGTGCTAAAATACCAATCAATCCAATCCAAATCCAATCCCAATCTCTTTGATTATACCTACGTAGTGCAGCGAAAAAAGAAAAACACGGACTGTCTTCGCCATATTATGATTCATAATGTTATCCAGTTATGATTCTGCCAAAGAGCCCTTTTTAAGCCCACAGGACTCGTCTGCTCCACGGGCCACCATTCGCCCGCGTGGTGCTATTATTTAATAAATATAACTAATCATCATATCAGCCGAAAGACGTCCACTGCTGGACATAGGCATCGCCCAAGCACCTCCACTTCGACCGGTCCTGTGCTTCCCGCAACCAACGGGTTCCTGCGGCCTTCACAAGGTCATCGGTCCACCTTGTGGGAGGCCTTCCAACGCTACGTCTTCCGGTACATATTAATTAAACGCGGTACGCGGTCGCCACTCCAGAACCTTACGGCCCCATCGGCCATCTGTTCTGCGAGCAATGTGCCCTGCCCACTGCCACTTAAGTTTGGCAATTCTTCGGGCTATGTCGGTTACCTTGGTTCTCCTGCGGATCTCCGCATTCCTGATTCGATCACGTAGGGAAACTCCAAGCATAGCCCTCTCCATTGCCCTTTGGGTGAATATAACTAATATTTCAATAATATTTAATTAATAGGTAATTAATATGTAATTAATATTTAATTCGTATGAGTTTGAATGATACCAGCTTTGTTTCTTGGATGTCAACGCTCTGTGACAGACAGACTGACGGACAGTGGAGCCTTAGAAATAGGATCCCGAAAGCATCCTTTCTGTACGGAACCTTATAAAAGTATCGTTGAATCGGTACTCAGCGCCAACGCATACTCATCTACCATCATCTGCCTAGCCTTTTCCCAACTATGTTGGGGTCGGCTTCCAGTCTAACCGGATGCAATTTAATATCTGTATTTTACATGGAGCGACTGCCTATCTGACCTCCACAACCCAGTAACTGGTTAAACGATACCCGTTGGTAAGACTGGTTGTCAGACTTTCGGACTTCTGACTACCCGTAACGACTGTCAAAGATCCACGAATGACAGCCAGGACCAACGGCTGAACGTGCTCTCCGAGGCACGGAGGGGTCTTGGTATGTAAAGATGGTCACGCATCCACGGACCAACCGCGGCAAACGTAGCTTAACCTGATCGATCGACCAGGGGGTTATGTTTGGGGGTTTCTCAAACGTTTTATCAATATTTCGTAAGTGTTTCTGGTTAAAAAGACTCGACGACGGCGAATTATTATTGTATCTTCTTCATTGTCGGAAGTGTCCGGAATCTGACCATATTTTATAAAAGTTTGGTAATAAATAATATTAATATTTTGTCTAATAATTTTAGCTGATATTTTTTACAAGCCTTCTGAGACTAATAGCTTTATCAGTGTACCTAATTTACAAGAGTAATTAATAACACATTTTTTTAAGAAACCAAATTGAATTTACTCAGGTAATTTTAGCTAATATTTATTAGTCTGTTGGCAACTAGTAATTAATATTTTACTACCGTAGCTTCGAGAAACGCACACTAGTAAACTTGTAAAAAATATTCGTTCATGGACTCATATTATTAGTCTAATAAGTTTCGAGAAATAGGGACCAGTGCGGCTGTTATTATTTAGCCACAGACCACACTGTAGTTACAACTATTTTAAACATTTACTTGCAAGCAAAAAATGTTGGCAGAGCGTTTAGTATAGGCGTTTGGTAAAACTATTTTGTTTTGTCGGTATTTCCAGCTGCAACCGTTGCCAATTGTCATTCAGCGTCGTGTGCGCATTCCTTTAAAGCTTCCAACGTTTTTAACTACAGAAAACGAATGAATGAATGTTTGAACGAATGAATGAATGTCAATGAGAATGAGAGTCAATATAGAACCACACCCTAATTGCGTAATATACAATCAGTCTCAATCAGAACCATTTTAAAGGATATTGCTAATCCATTGCTTCATATGTTCGAAAAAATTGTGTGCTCAACAACGTAAATAACGCAATGAATGTTGTTGAACTCTGAAAATGGAAGCCTTTGCTACTGATAGTATGTTACAGAATTACCCCGCCGGATATACTATAAGTACAGGGTGTTTGGTAGAAGGACTGACTCTATTATTTGAGGGATTGGGGATGTCATTTGGTAGCACAAAATATTTTTAATAGATATTTAAGTATTATGAATTTGAGGGGCGCGTGGCTAAATAATAACAGCCGCAAAAGTCGATCGGTCAGGTTAAGCTACGCTTGCCGCGGTTGGACAACCAGAAACAAAAAAGTTGTGACGATATTTCGGGTGCTTAAAAAGGAGCATATTATTATCTCCATTGCCTACCGTGACACTTCAAGATAGGTATTATGGGCGAAAACTAGTATAGTATGACACTTCCTATCCCGAAGCAAATTGTGTCGGTCCTTCTACCAAACATCCTGTAGAGAGTCACTGCTTCGTTGGTCTAGTGGTCGCAAGCGTTACTGCTGAGCAAGGGGTCCGTTTTCAATTCCCAGGTCGGACAAATGTGTTATTGAGTTTTACCAACAAGAATCTCTTAGTAGCAGCGCGGAGTATAGATTTGTGCCCGGTTAATAACAATCCTAAAATTTTCGAAGGATAGCTTCTTATGTTCGAAAAATTGCTTCTTATGTTCGAAAAATTTATTTTGAGGAGACACATTTTTCGAACATAAGAAGCAACTTTTCGAACATAAATAACGCAATGAAAGTTGTTGAACTGTCAAACATTAAGCCATTCCTACTGGTTCAGTTACGCAATTACACCATTGCACTGGGCTAAGTCTGGATTTGTGCGTGGTTGATGACAATAGGCTCGTTCTCTATTACATGGGACTTAAGAGGCTTATATGACCTAAAGCGCGGTCACTGTCGGACTGCATAGAAAAGAAAGAGAAGCGATGGCGATGACACAACACTGGTAATTTATTGCAAAATATGAAGCATTTATTTAATTACAAAAAATCTATTGTTTGGACTAAAAAATTATTAAAACAGTAGTGTTTTACTATGTTGCTTGCAGAATAATCTGACATATGTATATTAGTATGGTTTTTATTGTAAAAAGAAATTTGTTAGAGGTATCATCATGATTTTTAACTATTGTATCAAATTATTTGTATTATGTTTTCAACACAGTATCTACCTAGCGTATATCCTGAAGAATATCATATATTTTTCTGATTTTGTTTACTGTAGTCGATCATATAGGTACTTACTTTTATTGTTTCTAAAACTTGAGTTTTTTAAACATAACAGCACGCGTAGCATGACCACGTTTTGTCGACGGAAGAATAGACAAAATGACACATTGCCATGCTCAGACGCGTAGAATGCGTACAAATATTTCTACAATCTGTCATTTTGTCTATTCTTCCGTCGACAAAACCCGTTTCTACGGCGGTCATCTTAGACAAAGAAAAGTATAGACGGCGGCTAGCTCCATTTCATTTCCACAAGAAAGGGATAAAGTATTGAGTAAATAAAAATAACAGAAAAGGATAAAGCTATACTATTTCCGTCTCTCAGTGCGTGCCAGTTTTTTCAAGGCAGCTACTTATGTAGCTCATGTTAGTTAAGTTAGTTTTTTGTCTCATGTGTGGCCACGCTACCCGATGCTCTATAGCTTTCTTACTCTAAGGCGGTCATGCTACGCGTGCTGGTGAAATATGGGTGGACGTGGACCACAGGTCATGTCTGCCTAACCTTTCGGAGTAAAACAGGCGTGATGCGATGTCATGTAATGGTATACTTTTGTTGAGAATCGAGTGATAAACTCAGCTAGCAGAAAAGCCTACAATGTCTGTGTAAACACAAAGCAAGCTTACGCAATCTTAATTAACGAGTTTCCATCTAGACACAGGTATTTACAAAGTCGAGACACCAAATACCGCTGTCGAAACTAAAGTAAAATCAACATGGTACGTTTAGAAGCATTTCATGTTATTATACAAATACATTTTCAAAAGCTTGACTAAGCTTTAATCAGTCTCAACGACCTCTTTACATGAGGAGCACAGTCGGGGAAATTAATTGTCTGGCAAGGTGACACTCTACGTCAATTTTCCGTTTTATATCCATTTTTCATAGAGCTGTCAAAGAATGACAGTTACTTATTTAGATATAACATGTACACCACAAAAGCACATAACATGAAAAAAATACATGAAACACTACAAAATATACAATGGGCGGCCTTATCGCTTTCTGTGATCTCTTCTAGGCAACGAAAATGCGAACCCAACGAGGGTTCGCATTTTCGTTGTTTGTCATCGACTTTCGAAATTGAAGTTATTTTTCACTTTGTTTCTTTTTTGGAAGTTGGATGTTTTTTTTTTTTCGTAAAAAAGGTTTTCTCTTTTAAGTTGTACTTACCCCACACAAATTCGTATAACACTACATACTTGCTATGTAAATATCAGTGACAGGAAGTCATTATAACATCATCAATATAAAACTAAGTGGCAATAATAAGTATTAATGAAGCTAACTTAAAAACTACCCAAACAAAGTCAATAAAATTTGTATGGGACACTACTACACTTTTTTTTTTTTGCGGATGGGAAATCATCAAATGACTCCTCCTGCTCTGTGTGGAGCGGAAGGGAGAGTCAGACTCTTACTGACTAAAACTCACCCGTGTTCCTTCCTTAGTCCTTTATGTTCCGGGCCAGCGGTAACCCTTTCGGATAATCCCGTTGGCCCGGTACCACTATTACACTTAAGGCGAAAGCGCCAGGGTAGCCCGCGAAATTCAAATTTTTTTACGTTTTTTGCAACTTGTACGTTGATTAAAATATGATTCGTGGCCGTAACAAATGTGTATTTACAGAATTATAATCATTAAAGTCATCAACACAACTCTCTAAGACCAAGTAATCCCCAAGAATGACTATTTCATGTAATCTAGACATTTGGGGACTGTATTAGCTTAACAAGTCGTATAACTGATTGTAATGATTATAATTCTGTAAATACATATTTGTTATGACCGCGAATCATATTTTAATCAACGTACAACTTAATACTGACCACCAAATTGCAAAAAACATAAGAAAATTTGAATTTCGCGGGCTACCTTAGCGCTTGCCCCTTAAAGTAGTAAGAATGTCAGTTAGTGGTATTGTGGTAACGCTTGCTACAGGATTTGTCATCATAATTAGCCAGTAATGTTCCCACTAGTGGGACACAGGCCTCCTCTCAGCGAGAGGGAGTGGGCCACGCGGGCCCAGTGCGGGCTGGTAGATATCACATGTCTTCGAATTTTTGGTTCTAGGACATGTCGGTTTTATCACGATGTTAACCTTTAGCGTTTTGAGAGCATAGGTGATGAAATAATTTACACAAAGTAAAGTGCCTGCTTAGGTTCGAACCCACGATCGACACGTAGCCATAGCAACACGGTGGCCGTTACCACTGGGGCAACACTGCTCTTGTGAGGTGAACCTTTTTACAAGTAGGAATGCTAGTTACTGGTAATGCTTTAATGTGATATGTACCTAATTGGAATAATTGGTACAGTGCCACAAGGATCTTTTGATCCTTTTAATGTCATTGACAGGGAGGCGTTGCCGTTGTTGTGAAAATGTATTAAAAAACAAGATGGCGGCGTTTATAGTTCCGATTTTGGCCACGCTCCAAAAGATCCTTGAACAAATGTTTATTGTGAAGGTTTTTTTATGAATGCTGTTTATTTATACCACCAAAGAAATAGATTTTGGGTGACCCCAGATTAGATGACGCACATCCAATAAAACGCGTCGGAGAGTATCTGCGCGAATCGAAGCGCATTTTGCACCAAAATAATGACAAGGACCATCCCACGCTCCTCTCTTCTAGCCACCTTTTTTTTACCGGCCATTGAACACAAGACAGCCAATGACATTTAAAAAGTATATCCGAAGCTCGCACGGATGGTTTTCACGCTGTCATGCGTAAAAAGCGGGTCCCTTACTGCAGCGTTTGCTCTAATAGGTACTCGAAACAGCATCATGAAAATGACGGTTCACAGGCTGGACTGTCAAATCCAAAGGCACTGGGTGGAGGTAGCTATAGGTACCTATAAATAAGCAGCATTACATAACACCGCTCTTGTATTTTCTCAAGGATTAAGCAGAGATGTAGGTACTATCACGGACTGTGTTTCGGCGAATCACCTCTAAGGGGCTTACAGGAACCGAAACACAAAAATGCAAGTTTTAGAAACAATAAAACTATATGATTGACTACAGTACACAAAATCAGAAAAATATATGATATTCTTCTGGATTTAAGCTAGGTAGATAGTGTGTTGAAAACATAATACAACTAATTTGATACGATAGAAAAATCATAAAGCTACCTCTAAAAACATTCTTTTTACAATAAAAACCATACATACAATCATTCTGATTTTTTGTCAGATTATTCTACAAGCAACATACTAAAAAACTACTGTTTTAATTTATTCGTCCAAACAATAGTTTTTTGTAATTAAATAATGCCTTCATATTTTGTAATAAATTACCAGCGTTGTGTCATCGCGCTTCTCTTTCTTTTCTATGCAGTCCGACAGTGACCGCGCTTTAGGTCATGTAAGCCCCTTAAGGCTATTATCGCCTGCACCATAGCAGTAAGTCCCGGGAACTAAGGTTCTTGTGATTCGCTGAAATTATTTGTGGGTGGGGCTTGACTGCTCATACGCACGTTCCGCAGTTCAAACCGTTTTGTCAGATAAACGATTCACCGTTCGTGACCGCGATAGTAGATATCTATGGTTTATCCACATTTCGCTTGTTGTGTTTGAGTCCGATGTATTAGGTGGAGCGCCTAAATAAACAATTGTTTAGGACACTAACAGACCGTGTAAGCACAATCCGTTACTAATTCACTAACAACTTATGGTCTACAATGTACCGCGGTACTTAAAGTGCAAGCGGCTTACACAACTAATTCACTAACAACTTATGGTCTGCAATGTACCGCGGTACTTAAAGTGCAAGCGGCTTACATAACTAATTCACTAACAACTTATGGTCTGCAATGTACCGCGGTACCTACTTAAAGTGCAAGCGGCTTACACAACTAATTCACTAACAACTTATGGTCTGCAATGTACCGCGGTACTTAAAGTGCAAGCGGCTTACACAAATTAGACATGTGTTCAACGTTTCGCTCAAAGGAAGTGGTTTAAGCCTACTTGAACATCTTTACAAGGTCTTAACTGTGCAATTTGCGCTTCGAGGTGAAGACGTACGGAGGATAGTGTTTAAAAACGGTGCCTATTTGTACGATTTTTGTTTTCAGTCTACTTTTATCTTGGTCTGGCTCTTTCGTGACCTCTAAATCACAATGGATCCTCTTTTATCTATCCATACTAATCTATTGTTCGTTTTTTAATCCCAGATACTAATCTGAATTTAAGTCTTTTGTGTTTGCGTTTTTTAAGTATAGAAGTTTGATATTATATCTGACGAATTGGTATCTGGGTTTAAAAAAACGAACTTTATATATGATATCTTAAAGAGGTCAAATTGGTGAGTTTGTATCTATCCATGCTGGGTACTGGCTGTGTACTGGCTGCTGGGGATCTGTTTTGCATAGGGTCGCAGCATAATGCTAAGCGATAGCCGTTTTGCATGGATGTGACGCATGTTTCCCCCAACCTTTACTTATTTATTTTTTTGTGATTATGTTCTTTTTTGCGTACCGCAAATAAACGTATTTTCTTTCTTTCATTCAAATTCAAATTGGTGAGTTCGTATGTACGGGATTAGATAAACTTAAAAGGGGAAGATAAGTTACTGTCATCAACAGGCTTTGTATGTATAGGTACACATAGACATGGAAGAGGGATCTCTTCTGTTACAGGTATCTCTCTCTCTATATACCTAAAAGAAGACCTCTAACAATGTAGTTGTGCAGCGAATAAACCGCAGTTCTCGCGGCTTCTTCTGGGTGAGCTCACTCCATCGTCGACTTTGTCTCTGTCTTCTGACCTAGACTAGAGTCAAGAGCAGACCCATTTTAATAAATAAAAAAGTTTTTCACGCCAAGATAAACGTGTGTGTAGTGTACAAGGGGCCAAAGTGTTTTGCCAGACTGGCAGCGCGGGCGTGAGGCGGGCGCGGCGCGGCGATTTCAAACATATGAACTTCGATTGAGTGTCCATAGTGGGCAAGCGGGCGCGGTGAGCGGCGCGGGCTTTTCGACGCGGGAAGCGCGCGGGCAACTCACGCCATAGCTCATTCATACAAGTGGCCGCAGTGGGTGCGCGGCGCGGGCGCAGGCGGCTCGCGCGGGGACCGTGGTTCTCAAACTTGTTCGACCTTTTTATAGTAAAAATAAGCCTTCTTCATCCACATTATATTTTAACAGACACTAGTAGACACAACAACACGCAGCGGCAGAACGCAGCCGCTCTCCAGCGTGCGCGATCCCGCAACCGCGCCCGCCCCGCGCCCGCGCCCCAGTCTGACCAAACACTAAGGAGCATAGCTCTTAAGTTGATTAAGAATAGGTATTGATTGTCATCCTATAAATAAAGATAGTGGTCAAAGTAAACTCTCATCAATACTAATCTTCTGTAGGTGGGTTCGTATAGACCGTTTCAAAAGTATCTGATAAAAGTAAGTAAGTGTTTTAAGGTAAATTCTTACACAATCACTCACTAAATGTAATTAGTGACATATTCATCAGTAGGTATACAGGGTTATTGGAAAAACACCAACAACCTGTTAAGAGGCCATTGTACTCATCATTATGAACAACTTTTAATATGGGAACAAACCTGATATCGCGAAAAAAAAAGGGCTGTTCTCTACATTTTGACGAGTAATACGAACGTAAATGTAGGGAACAGCTGATTTTTTTAGCGATTTCAGGATTGTTTCCATAGTAAAAGTTGTGCATAATGATTAGTACAATGACCTCTTAAGACGTTGTGGATGTTTTTCCAATAACCCTCTATAGAAGGTTGCATTTTTAAATCTCGCTACTTTTTTAAAAGCAACATTTTTGTTAATATTACATTTGTTAAGAGAGTCCTCTCAGCAACTCTCTTAACAAATATTAGAAAAATATTGCATTGTCCAGCAGTGGGATATCCCAAGCTATAAAAAAAATTGTGAGACAAAAACTAAGGTTATTAAATAGCCTCAATTGTCAATTGAAAAATTTTAAAGTAGAATTTGTGGTTATGTCTGGTTTGGTGGTACGCAATTTGTAAATGGCACTACAAAATAGCATCCACAGGTACGTTTTCTGTTCCATTTGTTTCGTCATCATCATCATTTCAGCCGAAAGACGTCCACTGCTGGACATAGGCCTCCCCCAAGCACCTCCACTTCGATCGGTTCTGTGGTTCTCGTATCCAACGGGTTCCTGCGGCCTTCACAAGGTCGTCGGACCACTTTGTGGGAGGCCTTTCAACGCTACGTCTTCCGGTACGCGGCCGCTGCTCCAGAACCTTTCGGCCCCATCGGCCATCTGTTCTGCGAACAATGTGCCCTGCCCACTGCCACTTAATTTTGGCAATTCTTCGGGGTATGTTGGTTACCTTGGTTCTCCTGAGATTCTCCTCATTCCTGATTCGATCACGCAGGGAAACTCCAAGCATAGCCCTCTCCATTGCCCTTTTGGTGACGTTTAGCCTTCTTCCATTTGTTTACATTTTCATTTTTTTGAATTTTGGAACAGACCATAATTATATTATAGAGGATGGATTTTTGAGATGGAGCAGTAAGTGCCTACCCTATCCGTTGCAACTACTGAAAATGGCTGTAAGGAGACTTTCCTTAACTTTTTGAGAAATGATTAATTGCATTCATAGATTTTGAAAAACATGTACCTACGGTCGGCAGGAAAATGGGCAATTTTCACAAAAACTTTCTTTATGCCAATCGATTCTGATTCTTAACAGGATCAAAAACCTCTGGGTACTAGAAAAGTCAGAAATCGCAAAAAAAACTTTTCGTTCTTCAGTAAGGAGTTGTGGTTTCATCTCGTAGGAAATGAAACCACAACTCCTTACTGCCTTACAGCCCTATCTCAAAAATCCACCCTGTATACTGCTCTCGTTAATACATTTATAGTTAATGTATCCATCCATTGCTTCTAGCATAGAGCTGGAGGTTTTATAAATTATGCACATCATTAACATGAAATTGATTAACTCCTGCAATTGATGGCCGTAATGAACGTCATAGCACGAGAGCGATTCCGCAACGATTCGCGTCACGAGTTTTGTAATTAATTTGCCCAGCTGAATGCTGGGCTATTCTACATATTAAAATTTAATTTTAATCTTTTGCATAGATTAAATGCCAATAATGTTCAGTACAAATCCTACTGAAAATGGGAAATTACCCTTTCCAAAATATTCTGATATCATTATAGAGGTATGAGGAACAGGATGTAAAGTTCACTCGTCCTCCATAGAAAAGGGAGGATCCTCCGACCAGACGGGTGTTGTGTCTGGCGGGCAACTGCCCGATGATTAATGTCGGGAGTATCTATGCTAATTGCGCAGTAAACTTTGCTTGTGAGATGCAGGATTTTGCGTGACGTCAGTGTGACGCGTTGTTCGCATGTGGCGTTGTAGTTACTGCTGCATCATCATCACCATCATCCACAGCCCGACTTTCTTGTGCCAATCCCCACGCCCCTGTGCCAGCTACATTCAGGTTCTACCCGCGATGGTAAGGCGATTGGCACACTGCACCGCTTCATGCATCGGGACGCAAATAACGTGCCCCCGCGCTTGATTTTTTACATACAAATTCAATAAAAACGCACTTCCGTGCGGGGAATTTGGCTCCGTTTCACGGACCCCGCTGCGTAATGCGGTGCAGTGTGCAATCTCGCCTTACAATGTCGTCCACCCATCTCTCCGCCGGACGACCGACACTTCGTCTCTCAGTCCTTGGACGCAACTCGATCACTGTCTTACTCCACCCGTCATCTTTACCTCTACCAGCGGTGCTATTCTGTAAAAATCTCACCGTAAAAACTTAGGCGAAGTGAGCGTGGAGTGAGCTGTCAATAGTGTCAATTCCTAGCAAAAACAAACTCACTTCACCTAAGTTTTAGAATTTAGAATCGACCGACTGGTGTCCTGCCAACTCTATTGATGATAACTTATACTTACAACAAACTCGAATATGGATAAATGCAATGTTTCATTATATTCGTTTTAGTTGTGTATAGCGCCGCGTGCCTAGGTAAATATTATCGGTATTGGGTAATATATAGAGTGACTGGTACTTACTGATCGATACTTAAACACATGATTGTACTCATAACAAACAACTTTCCCAAAAAACCGATGTTTTTTAATTTACCAAGCGCATGACCTCAATCACCCCAATAGAACCGCCCGCGCGGTCTCTGTTGTTTGTTATGATGAGTACAATTATGTGTTTATCTACACCCATGCTATAAATCCTCTATAAAAGTTTCCGAAGCAGTTGGCTTATTGCCAACATTAAAAGAACCAGTGTCCAAGTGAACCATAACATCATCCAAACGAGTGTTAATATGTTGTAGGTACTAAATTTCATTATGCATCTCCTTTGCTTTTTGATCCTTTTCTTACTCGTCAAACAGCCACATTCTCACTAATCAATTCGTGGTATCTTTATAAATTTCAAAAAAAGAACATTCACATGCTCGCGCTTTGCACTACCACAGCGCCGTAATTTAAAAAGACAGACAGACATACACCTTCTCGCATTTATAATATTAAGTATGGATTTTCATATAATGTCGTCTTCACATGGCATAACTTAGCATCTGCAACAGTGTCAATCCAATTTTATAATATTAACTAGTATGGATTCATAAAATGGGTGTAGATAAAGTCTTATATTCAACTGTACATAATTAGGTATTATACAACAGTTGCATAAATAACTATTAAGTATCGGTCACAAATTACCAGTCACCCTATATTGCTGCTAATTTATTATGACAGGTCTGTAATAACTAGTAACAAAATTTTATTGGATGTACTTAATTTTGACATTAAACAATTACTAGACGTGGGTTTGGCTATAAGGGCTGCTATCACCTTAATTACGAACCTCGGATAAAAACTTCAAAAACCCCGGACATTTGAGTGAAATAAAGATTATTCCTACCTCGTAAAAAAAATACTTCCAATAAAATGTAAACGTCGTTGAGTATCATTTTTTTTTTTGATTTTACAGAAAATCAACTTAAACGTCAACAATACAAATGAAATGCTTAATTTACTAATCAAATATACCTACACTCTTCTATATGTGAGAGGTATTCTGGTAACAAAATCAGGAACGCTCTTCTTTTTTTTTACCGACTTCACAAAAAGGAAGAGGTACTATGTTCGGATGATTGTATGTTTTTTTTGGCATCAATGAAAGTAAAAAATTGTAAATCAAAAGCAAATTATGTATTGTCACGAGAACACTGGTTACACAGGTTATACATACACTTCTGGACACATCTATTGGCCCACCTTGTATTTTCAGTTTCGTTTGGTCCTAGCTAAAATTTTATATTAGGTCGAGCAAAAAGTTTTTATGCAGTTTTGAACCTGGCACATTCACAATTTCATTCAATAGTTGTATCGGGTGTGCGTGTGCACAGTGAAACACTAGATTTTGCGAAAAGGTGAAGGGTGAGGAGACGTATGCGATACGTCCGTGCGCAATCTTTCGTAGTGAATACTAAACAATTGTTTTGCAAATCGCGACGCCGCCGCTAGGCAAGCGCCCCCTTCCCGCTTGCATGCGTCTCCCGCTCCTGTTACCACCCTGGATTTATTAAACATATTACAAATACAAACGGATACAAAATATAAAATAGGGATACGATTACGCGTCGCCTACAATAGTCTTTTTTTGAATTTTGAACACAGAATTTAAAGAAACAAAAGACAATTTGGAGCCTGTTTGTTGATATCAAACAATCGAATACTAAGAAAACTTAGTTTTATTGGTTTACTTGGATTTAATTTTTGAAAAAGTGATTGATATCTTTGATTTTGCAACAAACATTACTTATTCTTAACATTAAGGTTCTATCAATAATCTATGGAGGTTCTATCAATAATCTATGGATACTTCACCTGAAGTCGCCGCCCAAGCTGTGGCACTTATTCAGGCCGGACACAGCCAAAGAAACGTGAGTGCTCAACTTAATTTAAGTCGATCTGCGGTCCGAAATGTTTATCGGAGGTACCTAGAGACTGGCGGCTTTGTTCGTCGCCAAGGAAGGCTACGATCTCGGGTCACAACTGAAAGGCAGGATCGATTCATCGTGACGACCAGCTTGAGAAATCGTCACCTTACCTCCATTGAGATACAAAACCAACTTCGCGACTTCCACGGAGTATCTGTGAGCGCTCAAACTGTTCGGAGAAGGTTAAAAGAACGCGATATGGTACCACACAAGCCAGCTAATGGGCCCAAACTAACGCGAGCCCACCGAACAGCGCGCCTTCATTTCGCACGCAGTCATTTAAATTGGACACAGCAAGATTGGAGCCGTGTACTCTTTTCTGATGAGTCTAAAATTGTGTTACATGGCAATGATGGAAGGAAGAAGGTCTACCGACGTAAGGTAGAGCGTTTCGCACAATGTTGCTTTGAAGAGAGGGTTGCTTATGGCGATGGCTCATGGACTGTCTGGGGCGGTATATCCGCGAGCGGCAAATTTCGATCCCTCAAAATTTCATAGAGCGGTTGATAAAGTCTATGCCTAATCGTATGAGAGCTGTGGTAGATGCCCATGGAGGCAACACGCGTTATTAAATTAAACCTTTATTTGATAAAACATGTTTTTTATTCAAAAATCAACTGCCTTTAACAAGGCGGATATCCGACTTGTTAGGCGTAGCTCCATGTCGTATGGTATTCTGAATTCAAATTTAAAACAATACGATCGAAAAAGATGGTAAAATGTATCAGGTTTAAAACTGCATCAACAGTTTTTGTTCAATCTAGCAATCATATTTCGGTAGGGGCCATCGAAACCTAAACTCTAAGGTGGGCCAATAGATGTGTCCAGAAGTGTAATTATATGCCGCGCGGCGAATTTTTAACTATGATTTATGCTTTGGTTTATTGCAAATCATTCAAAGTCGGATTTCACCCCGGACATATTAAAAACCCCGCCCGGACGCTCCCCGGACGCCCTCCAAACTAGGACAAATCGGGGGAAACCCGGACGAATGGCAGCCCTAGGTATGGCCGAAGGAGTAAAATTTTGACATTAAACAATTACTAGACGAGAGTATGGCCGAAGGAGTAAAATTTTGACATTAAACAATTAGGTACTAGACAAGGGTACTGGTATGACCGAAGGAGTAAGGCCAAGGACAGGCCAAAAATATCTGTAAACACATTGGGTTAGCAACATCATCAACGTAGCGGGAAGTGCCAGGGCCTCAAGTCTGCTATTACAATAGTGTCAGAATGGTCTATCATTGATTTCATAATTGTTGATTTTGACAAGTTTGGTAATCTACTAATATAATGGCGCCATTATGACTTTCCAATGGTCAACCACTGACACTCCATTGAAAGAAATGGTATAGAATGCTAATCTCGTACTTAATGAAAAATGAATTACTGACTTAGGCGGTAATCTGCTAAATTTTTTACAGTTCCTTTGATTAGTGATCTACCATTAGAACGTCATTGTGCAGTCATTAATTTTAATTCGTTACGAGTATTGTATAATATGTTCTATGCCATTGACCGATCAATGATCAACCATTATGAATTTAGCAGATTACGAACTTTTAGCAAAATGACAATGGGATGGTGGTGGGATCGTGATGGAATGACGAATTTATAAAAATAGCAGACTTGGGCCCCTGGACGAGAGATAAACATTGTCGTGTAGACTGGAGGCCTAATATACAGTGTGCATCAGAAATCTGTGGTCATATTCTAGGGTGCAGTGACAAAAATAATTTCTTACCACAGCACAATAGCGCGATTTCATTAAGACTTACTGACTTTATACAGTAAGAAGAAATGTGTGTAAGACAGTAGAAGACAAAACAGTAAGTTTTAATGATTGATCATACTATTTACTGAAAAAAAAAACAAAAAAAAAAACAAAAACCACCATTACTGTAATGTTAGTAAATTGCAGTAATTTTGTGACCTTTTAGATACTTAAAACGTTACAGTTCACTGTCATGACGGTAACATTTTGCCTCAAGCTTTAACTGTTTTCGGATCAGTAAATGATACTGTTTTGAACGTTAGGCTCTTAGGGAACTGTTTAAAGCAGTTCAGATTAATGTTTTTTCATTTTTATTTACTGCTTATTTCTTTCAGTGTGTGATACAGACCATCAAACTGAACAACTTCCTAAACTGAAAGAATAATCAGATGTCACATACATTTGGGTCGAGTAGGTATTGAAGTTTTGTATGGGGCAGCTGATTATTGTTTGGCGATTACGATGTTGGTCAAAGTCAAAGTCAAAACATTTATTTCAAGTAGGCACTTAAAAGGCACTTTTGAACGTCAAAAATTACGAAAAAATAGAATTGATTCTAGTCGCCCTTTGCAAAGATAGTTTTCGTATGGAGAAGAATGGGCAAGAAACTCCATCGTTACTCTTTTAAAATGTTTTACCATCATCATCTGCCTAGCCTTTTCCCAACTATGTTGGGGTCGGCTCCCAGTCTAACCGGATGCAGCTGAATACCAGTATTTTACATGGAGCGACTGCCTATCTGACCAAAATAGGTAAAAGAATTAAAAATGAAAACATAGGTCTTAAAGAGGCATTAGGAACAGGGGATCTGTTGGGCAACTGCCCGAAGTTTGGTGTTGGGATGTTTTTTATACATATACAACGTTATTTTTAGTATAATTTAAGCGAAACCTGAATATAGTTTGTTCAGAATAAGTAACTGAATCGATTCCAATAATTTTTACCCCATATTTTGTCCTAAAAATATTTAAAAAAGGTTAAAAGTTGGACACCGAGCGACACTAAGTAGGTTATCCAATCTCCGCGCCGAACGGTTAGGTAGCTAGGTACTATTATCAATGAGCGCAAGACGGCGCAGCGCGAGCGGCGCGGGTTGGCATGTTTTGTACGGACAAGATTTTTCATGATACAGTTTTGAAATTTCGTACTTAGATTCTTTACATAAAAATACTAGATACGTGTTTCGTGGGCATTTAACTAGGGCTCTTAGAAGCCGAGCAAAAATAAAAAACTGGCCAAGTGCGAGTCGGACTCGCACACGAAGGGTTCCGTACCACAAGGCAAAAACGCCGAAAAAAACATGTTTGTTGTATGGGAGCCCCCCTTAAATATTTATTTTATTATAATTTTATTATTTATTATTAAAGTTAAAATACAACTGAGTATTTTGTGAATATTTCAAGTGCCTACCTGTTGCCATTTTTGATATGGAGCAAAAAAGGGCAAAAAAATCGCGGTTGTTGTATGGGAGCCCCCCTTAAATATTTAATTTATTTTGTTTTTAGTATTTGTTGTTATAGCGGCAACAGAAATACATAATTTGTGAAAATTTCAACTGTCTACCTATCACGGTTCTTGAGATACAGCCTGGTGACAGACAGACGGACAGACGGACAGACGGACAGACAGCGAAGCCTTAGTAATAGGGTTCCGTTTTTACCCTTTGGGTACGGAACCCTAAAAAGTAAGTAAGAAAGAACTTTTACGAAAACGAAGTAATAACGCGGGCAGGCAATACGATGCGACGACGAAATTTCACACGGACGAAGTCGCGGGCAGAAGCTAGTAGGTATATAATATATATATTTTCGGATCCACATAAAACAAATCGCTAAAAACATTTCAAACTTTTTCTGACAAGCACACATAAAAACATAAATGATAAAATATATATTTCCATATTATTAGTCGTTCTATTCACAGAACAAGCAAACAGTTTGATCTGATCTAGAGAATGGAGTTTAGAGATACGCATGTCAAATAGTTAGATACACTATTCTGTACTAGAAAAACAAGATTTGGTTGATGGCCGCGAAAAAGCCAAAACAAAAAGACGCCAATTTCATTTGAGTAATAAATTATAAGCTAACATTTTACTGCAGCTATTTCCGATTTAATTAAAAGTCCGACTAGGTATAGGTACTTTCGAGTCCATGCATTTTACTCATATGTTCAAGAAGAATTGTTACAAAACGGATGCATACCGACCGAAGAAGTGTTATAATCTTTAGTTGAGACAGAAAAAAATCCAGGAGTAAACTCTGACGTCTATGGAAAGATGAGTCTTATGTTAGAAGAGCTAATAGTTAATGTTGCAGTCTTATTCAACATCATCATCATCATTTTTCATCTTTTTTTTTTTTGTTATGATTTTAATTTAGTTTTATAATTTTGTTTTCATTTATATTATTTTATTAATTATTTTTATATGTATTTATTATGATTACAATTTTTAACTTTTAATTTTTCAATTTTTATATTATTTTAAATGTGCTTAGAACATAATTATGATCTTAAATGGATTGAAATAAATGATTTTTGATTTGATTTGATTTGATATTCTTTTGCAATTCAATGTCTACGCTAATATTATAAAGAGGAAGGACAGGGCCGTTATTCGCCGTGACCACATTCACATTCCAATAACATTTCAAACTATTTCTGACAAGCATACGTAACAACATAAATTATAATATATCTTTCCATATTTTAGTCGTTTTATTAGTAGAACAAGTAAACAGTTTGATCAATGCTATTTTAGCTATAAATAATAGCGAGGAGTCAATGATCTTTTACCTATAAATTTAATAATAGTGGGGACTGTGCGAAGTCTAATCTTGTTTACTATCAGCCTGTTTGTTCTAACTACTGTCAAAACGCCTTAGGTTTGTCGAGTTTATACTTTTGCTATTTTCATACAGTTAGTCTCCGATGATGCAAGGTTTTTTTTTAAAATATCATACAGGGTGACTTTTATTTCGGTAGGTATATTATACTCGTATTAAAGGGCGCCTTTTGTTTGTCGAGTTTAAACTTTTGCTATTTTCATACAGTTAGATAGTTAGTCTTCGATGTTATGCAATGTTTTTTTTTTTTAATATCTTACAGGGGTACTTTTATTTCGGCACATATTAATAAATGGCATTTATTATAATGCGACAAAATGATGCGTTTTTACGATTACTACCTTTTTTGTGTAGAGGCACTGGAGGCGCAAGTCCGTTCTTTATCACTACAGTGACAAAAAATTTACTAAAATAAAACTGTAACCATGGTTACAGTTTTCAGCGGGATTGTCCGAAACGGTTACCGCTGGCCCGGAACATAAAGGTAACTAAAATAAAACTGTACTTAACCATTTTTTTTTTTTGTGTGGGAAATCATCAAATGAATGGATGATTTTTTTGATAACTATCAAAAAAAATCTGCTGTTGCACAGAAAAGTGAAATACCTGCGCGGTGAAAATGTATGGAACAGCATGTTTTTTTGTTTGAGCACTTAATATTTGTCCGTGTATACAACATACTAAATAGGTAAAGTAGGCCCCACGTGAGTGGTAACTAAACCAGTATAAGCTGGCCTCTTATTCTGTTGAATCTCCGCACTACGCTCAAGGTCAAGTGTTACCACCGACATGCAGTCGACTGTACTATAAAAATGCGATCGACTGTACTATTAAAAAACCGATTCGGACTCGCACACCGAGGGTCCCGTACAACAATGTAGGTACGTATCACGAAAATCGTGTCTCGAATATTCTTCCCGTTTTTAGGGTTCCGTACCAAAGTGGTAAAATGGAACCCTTATGGAGTCTGTCTGTCTGTCTGTCTGTCTGACACAGCTGGATATCTCAAGAACTACTAATGCTATCAACTTGAAATTTGGAATAGTTTTAGATAACGTTTGCCCAACTATTTTGCAAATAAGAAAGAAATTAAAATACATAATATATATTTTTTTTGCAACAAGGACTGAAAGGGCGTCTGAAAAATTCGAAGTGGGGCTACTATGGCATGTGGGGTATCATATGAAAGAGCGCAGTTTGCACATTCTCAAGCATTTTTTTAGGCCGCATAGTTTTCGACTTTTGATGAAAAATAAAAAAAAAATACCGTACCCCTTCTTATCTCCGAAGTTTGCAAAGAGAAAAATCTGAAATAATTCTAATGATAGAAGTTTATGTAAAGATTACAGGAAAAATAAAACGGTGTCTCTAAATAGCACACTTTTTCAGAAATCATCAACAAAAATTACACTAGTTCCACTATCGGTCAAGAGACGGCGGTAACCTAAAACTGCAATATTCTACACCGCAGTACGCAGTGTTAAAATTCTCTAACGAATATAGGCATCGCCGATGAAAATTTAAAAACATATGATGGTACGGAACCCTCGGTGCGCGTGCGTTGCCCGGTTTTTTTTTTGTGATGTAAGTAATTGAAAATTTACAGTTTTCGGACTATTTCCTTGACTTGTGCTACATGACATTGCTTCTTGCCAAACATGATTCTAAGTCAACGGGAAGTAAGTACCCTATGGGTGTGATTCCCTTGCGAGTGTCAAATATGCGTTATAAACGGAACATAAACGCCCGTATCTTTTGATTGCGTTAACTTAGAAGTTTGATTTTTCACTGCTTCAAGGGTTTGCAGCCTGGAGTATTTGGTATTAATTTGAGCTTGATAACTCCACGCGTCTTGACAGACGGACAGACAGGCGGACATCGAAGTGATCTTATAAGGATTCCGTTTTTCCTCTTGAAGTACGGAACCCTAAAACAGCAAAAAGTGGTGTAATTATAAATGGATTAGTAGTTCTTTAAAAGCTTTCAGTCATCTGTGTAACCTACTAAAACTGCTTACTTAATCAACCGAAAACCAATTATTCACCATGATTACCTGAAACAAAAAACACGCAAATAATTAATAACCACACAGCTCACAGCTCAATAATATTATACATATTTTTCAATATTGTTTTGGGACTCCCAAAACAATTAAATTGGTTACAAATATATTGGTATAAGGCAGCTGTCTCACCGCCAACGAGGAAGCGACTAGCTATCAACGGTTTTCTCGCTCTAGAAATGTACATTAGATTGTAGGTCTCGTGCAAGTAAAAGAGATACATGTATTTGTCGGAAATACGTCATCCGTTTGACTATTCGGAACGTCAGCGCCATCTGGTGGCGCAGGACAGAGTCTAGCCTGGGTCCGTGGGGAAGTCGAGGAGAGCGAGCTTCGAGGTGGAGCGGCGGCCTTGACGACTGGACATCATACGGACAACATGTGCTCAGAAACTGTCGCGCGTTCCGTATCGTTGAGAGTGTACCTACAATGTGCGATTCGCTAGTGTAAATGAAACTGTTCGTGAAATTATAATCTGATTTGACCTGCAAACTGTTTTTCTATTGCGTAATAACCAACACATACCCACAGTAGCCCACAATAATTAAAATATGCCTGATGATAACGAGACACACTATATCTTCTACGTCAAATTAATAGTTGATCGCTGACTGTTCACAAAACCAACGAGTACTCGTTAGTCGCAGCGACAAGAGATATCAAAGAAAGTACTCGATCAGCGACGCTCGCTTGGCGAACACTCGCTAAGGGACTCATACTTGGCACATACGCGAGCGAATAATCGCTCGTCGCAATCGGCGATGTGCACTCACTGCTCGTTGTTCAATATAATCAGCCTATAATGTTCCCACTGCTGGGACAAAGGCCTCCTCTCTTTGAGAGGAAGTGGGCCGTAATCCACCACGCGGGCCATTGCGAGTTGGCAGATGTCACACGTCTTCGAATTTTTGGTTCTAGGACATGCCGGTTTCCTCAGGATGTTTTCCTTCACCGTTTTGAGAGCAGTGGTGATGAAAATAAATCGCACAAATTAACGCGCCTGCTCGTTGTTTGCTAAAGGTCATAAATCGGAAAGGGATCGGCACCGTATCGCCTTTCGCCTCGCCGTCAAAGAGGCGTCAACCTAACGTAAGCACGTAACCAAAGCGGATCAGAAGCTCCGATACGTTGACTCGGCTGCGGCTAGGCGACGCCGCGCTTACGGCTCGCCGACCGCTGGTTGATGATACAGCAGGCAGGCCGGAGGGGTGAGAGGGATAAGGGTGGACGAAGAGACGTAAGCGCGGGGACGACAAGACGTAACGCACCGCACCGCGGTTCGTGAGCTTGTCCCGAGACGAGGCGATTACGATAGGATTCCGATTAGTGTGCGTTTCAGTAAGGAGTTTCATACAAAGAATACTGAACGGCTCGAGTTGACACGGTGCCGGTCCCATTACTTACTCGTTTTTTGTTGCTATCTCTTTAGCTTCTCGTTAATCGCCGACGCTGGGACAGGTGCTCAAAGCCTTTATATTTTCACATTTTAAACCTGTGTATAAAAGCACAGGTGTGTAAACAATGTCAGCGGTTTCATTAGCTCCCTGGTAAAGACAAACATACTCAGCGCGTAACAGAGCGTAAAAGTTAATAACTGAAAAAAGTGCTTTTTAATTTTTGACTATTTGCAACAGTCGTGGTTATGGTGATTGAAGGTATTTTGTAATAAGCATGGTTGCTACCCATCCATCTTTTAGCCTTTTACAACTGGGTTCGTAGAAGGGATTTTATCAGGAATTAAGAATGTCTAGGCCTTAAGACATCCTTGTCCCTGTTGCGCTTTGAGTGCACCGTGCACGGAGCAATCTCATTCAGATTGATCGCGAAGAACAGGTTTTGCTGAGACTTTCTTGTTTTCGTTTTTTTTTTTACAGGGTTATTGGTAAAACATTAACAACCTCTTAAGAGGTCATACGCATCATTATGAACAACTTTTACATCGCGAAAAAAAAATCAGCTGTTCCCTACACTTTGACGAGTTATACGAACATAAATGTAGGGAACAGCTGATTTTTTTTTCGCGATTTCATGTTTGGTCCCATAGTAAAAGTTGTTCACAATGATGATTACAATGACCTCTTAAGAGGTTGTTAATGTTTTACCAATAACCATGTATATTAGGTATGTATGTTGAAACTGTGTGTATGCTCCCCGTCACTTTTCCCTAAAGGTTCATTAGAAAGCCAGCGTCAGACAACATCTGTCTGGCATTAATGCTGAAATGAACCTTTTTGGCGCAGCCGTGAGGCACACACTATGTTGTTGAAACATTATTTTGTTAATTCTGTATTTTGTGTTTCACGAACTGCGCCCAAATAAACTTTTTTCTTTCTTTCTTTCCTTCTCATGTCCTTAGCCGAAGCACAAGGCCTTTAAAAATATTTTAACATTTCTTGCCTAGCTTTTTCCCAACTCAGACTCACTCAAACTCAAAGCATTTATTTCAATTAAACCTTGTACAGGCACTTTTGAAGTGTCAAAATTAAATAGTGTGTCAGTTAGTCAGAAAGTTGAAGCTAGTTGCCCATTCCAAAACGTAGATCTCTATGGAGAAGAACGGACAAGAAACTCCAAGGACACTCTTAAATCAAGATATTACAAAATCCTGGGTACATTATTCTTGTTGCTTCTATATGTGAGAACAATGTAAAAAAAAAGACAAATGAAGAAACAATTCAAAACATAAGATTAAAAATAAGCCTTGGCAGTTAAGAGATGATCAGTCTCAACCGACGGCACCCGTTCACGAACATGACGCGTGGATCAGCACCCACTACGTTCGGGTCGGCTTCCAGCTAGTCTAAGCGGATGAAGCTGAGTACCAGTATTTTAAATGGAGCGACTGGATACCAGTGGCGAAGATTCCATACAACTCGATTCCTACCGGCTTCCCTTTGAAAAATGGCGCAGTCAGTATTCTACCGACAAATAATATAATCATATTAAAGACTAGCTTCCGCCCGCGACTCCGTCCGCGCGGATGTCGGTCTTCGCGTGGATGGTTTATTTCTCCATTTTGAGTAACTCTGACAATGACATCTTATAAATATCTATTTGACCCAAATACGGCTAAGCCTATAATAATTAAGGAGATCCCTCTATTGAGCTACTGCTGTTGAGCTCGCGTTCTGTAGTAAGTATTTTTTCCATAGTAATTCCGACCTTGATAAGTAGCATGTAGCAGTAAATTACTGACAGTGACGAAAAGTTTGCAATAATAAAAAAGTGATCGTGACAATGCGACAGAAAGTTAATTGAGAGCTTCAGCATACACAACATTGTTAGTGAGCTCGTCCGGAATATGAACATGAAGATTTCTTGGACTGCTCACACGGGAAAGAGCTACGTAAAGTTGCCCGTGTGAAAAACAACTCGCGGTAAGATCTACGCCAGCAACTCCTAGGGTCTGACCTTGAGCCTTATTTCTTGTCATTGCGTAACACAAAGCTACAGGAAACTGTATTCTCTTAAATTGAAATGGAAAATTATCCACTACGGGTAATGCAACGTGTGTTCGTAGTTCTACAGAACAACGTCTATGAATAAAACCGAAAAATAAGATTTTTTTTTCTACGTATTTTTCCAGGATAAAAAGTATCCTATTTTATGCCCAGGATAATAAGGTATAATTATACCAAGTTTCATCGAAATCGAGCCGTTAGTTTTCACGTGATGCCTGCATATACAGACAGACAGACAGACAGACAAAAATTTTTTTAATCACAAATTTGGGTTTGGTATCGATCCAGCAACACCCCCCGCTATTTATTTTTTCAATATTTTCAATGTACAGAATTGACCCTTCTACAGATTTATTATATGTATAGATACCTTACCTTACCTCTTACAAAAATTGACCCTTCGCTACTGCTGGATACTCCTTGGTAAGACCGGTTGTCAGACTTTCGGGCTTCTGATCCACGAATGACAGCCGGTACCAACGGCTTAACGTGCTTCCTGAGGCACTTAGGGGTCTTGGTATGTAAAGATGGTCAACTATCCACGGACCAACCGCGGCAAGTATAGCTTGACCATCGAACGACCCGTGCAGCTGTTATTACTTAGCTACAAACCCGTCTAACATTTCGTATTGTTAGTAAGCTTGTTGTGGTCCATACTTAAGGCCAAGTGGACATACTTATTCACCCTTTTTAGGGTTCCGTAGTCAACTAGGAACCCTTATAGTTTCGCCATGTCTGTCTGTCCGTCCGTCTGTCTGTCTGTCCGTCCTCGCTTAATCTCTGTGACCGTTAGCACTAGAAAGCTGAAATTTGGTACCAATATGTATATCAATCACGCCGACAAAGTGGTAAAATAAAATTTTGGAAAATATTTTTTTTTAGGGTAGCTCCCCTACATGTGAAGTGGGGATGAATATTTTTTTCGTCGTGTACCGCATCGTGTGGGGTATCGTTGAATAGGTCTTCTAAAATGACTTGGGGGTTGCTAAAATAATTTTTAAATTTAATGCTCCATTTACGAAATATTAAACTTTAAAGTGCAAATTTTTGTTCCAGTAGGGCGTCCCCCCCCCCCCCCTCTAAAACCTAAACTGCTGGCTTGAAAAATCTGGAAAAATTCACTATGATAGTGCATTTCATTAACTTTAAAGGAAAAGTATAGCGGTTAAGATAACTTTATTAGTTTAGCGGTAATAGTCGTTGAACTTGGGTGTTGGATAATTTTGTACCAAATACAAAATCCTTAGCATTAATCCTTTAAAGTGACTTAGATGAAGTAGTTGCTTGTTTATAACGGGTAAAGACTTGCATTGAAAATCAAAATATGTTTTTTTTTTTTTTTTTAATATTCTGACGATTTAATTTTTTTACGTACTATTGTGATAACGGGCTACTACGGAACCCTACACTGTGCGTGGCCCGACACGCACTTGGCCGGTTTTTTTTTTTTTTTTGCGTATGGGAAATCATCAAATGACCCCTCCCGCTCTGGGTGGAGCGGAAGGGAGTGTCAGACTCTTACTGACTAAAACCCACCCGTGTTCCTTCCTTAGCCCTTTATGTTCCGGGTCAGCGGTAACCCTTTCGGACAATCCCGATGACGCGGCAGGCTTCGGCCCTAAGGGGGCTCCTCCTTGGTGCTGACATCTCTTTGAGGCACGCGTGGAACACGTTCGCGCCGTCACTTATTCACCCTTAGAAATTACTTTTACACCATAGATTTTAGTCGCTATAAGAAAATCTGGTATTCATGACAGTAGGTCAGCAGTTTTGAAAAGCATGATACAGGGCTTCCAATCCGTTTTCTCAGTAAAAGTGGTTCAAGAAAGAGTTATATCTTTCATTCGTATTCGTAGCACGTTTACAAAAGAACTGCAGACACTTGTATTCAGTACACAAGCTGTGCAAAAGCGTTCGAGCTAGTACATATACATAATGCTACATATCAGTAAAATATAAAACTTTTCCAACATTTCGATTGTATGCTGTTTGCAAACGTAGTGGCTGACTTTGAAAAAGACGTATTGCAAAAGTAATAAGAAAAATGTCACGAGGGAAACCACAACCCTTTCGTGTCCATGCATTTTTCTCATATTTTCTTGAAGAATTCTTGCAAAATGTATGTACACCTACCATAGAAGTGTCATATCTTTATTTGAGACAGGAAAATAGTTCAGAAAATAGCCACGAGTAAACTCTGACTTCTATGGAAAGATGAGAGTCTTGTGTTATACTTATAAGGCCCGTGGCTAAATAATAACAGCCGCACAGGTCGATAGATCAGGTTAAGCTACGCTTTCCGCGGTTGCTGTGTGGGTGGGTGACCATCTTTACATACCTACCGTGACCCCTTCGTGCCTCGGATAGCACGTTAAGCCGTTGGTCCCGGCTGTCATTCGTGGATCTTTAACAGTCGTTACGGGTAGTTAGAAGCCCGAAAGTCTGACAACCAGTCTTACCAAGGGGTATCGTATTATCCAGTAACTGGTTTGTGGAGGTCAGATAGGCAGTCGCTCCATGTAAAATACTAGTATTCAGCTGCATCCGGTTAGACTGGAAGCCGACCCCAACATTGTTGGGAAAAGGCTAGGCAGATGATGACAATGGACTGTTCTACAACGGAACGATTTACATTATTTGTTTTCGTATAAGTAAGTACCACTTTTCTTGAAAGTAATTTAGGAAGGCTGTTGTATTTTTTGGCTATTTTTCAAGCGTCAGCACTTGGAGGCTGTGTTTTGAACGGATATTGTTTTGTTTATTAAAATAATATTTATTACATGAAAATAATGGACCGAGATATTTTCGCAATAGCTTCTGAGTATGTAAATAAAGTCGCTAATTTATATGAAAGTTTATGATGTCATCTTATAGAAAAGCATATTATTATTAACAACATTAAGTTTTTTTTTTTTAATAGTCTGATTTAAAATTTATTCCTCAAGAAGTGACAATACAATGTGACATATTTGGTGAGCCACAAACTAATTTTTTATTAACAACTACAAATCGTTAGAATTAAAAATGCCTACAATAATATACAGGGTTATTGGTAAAACATTAACAACCTCTTAAGAGGTCATTGTACTCATCATTATAAAAAACTTTTACTATTGACCAAAACAGAAATCGCAAAAAAAATAATTATCTGTTCCTACTTTATTCCTAGTTAGACGTACATAAATGTAGGGAACAGCTGATTTTTTTTTCGCGATTTCAGCTTTGGTCCCATAGTAAAAGTTGTTCATAATGATGAGTATAATAACCTCTTAAGAGGTTGTTGATGTTTTACCAATAACCCTATATATTATTTAATACAATTTATTTATACAATATTTTATTTCCGTAAATAGGTTTGCACATACACTTTTACTGTCTGTGTGGTGCCGGACTTAAAGAATAGCACCACCCCTTACTTCCCGTGGGTTTTGTAAAAGGCGACTAAGGGGCGTACCGGAGAATGGGCAGCAGCGTTCTCTATGCATTCCACCACCATACCATACTGCGATCCCCAACCCGCCTGCCAAGCGAGGCGATTATGGCAAACCCCCCTTCTGGGGGAGGCCTATGTCCAGCAACGGACGTCTTTCGGCTGAAATGATGAAACACTTTTACACGTCAAAATAAAATATGTTTTAAAACTGTATGACTTCGGCGTTTCCTATCTGCCTACTTAGGTAACTCACAATCAATCACAATCAGAATTATTTTGAAGGATATTGCTAATCCATTGCTTCATGTTTTCGAAAAATTTGTCTGCTCAGCAACGTAAATAACGCAATGAATGTTGTTGAACTGTCTCGATAAAAGCTACTCCTAATGATAGTGTGTTACGCAAGTACAACTCGACCAAGCTAAGTTTGCACCTCGTTGGAATGCGGCGCCCCGCCCGCTTCCCCGCTCACCTTCCCGCAATCGCCAATAAATGCAAAGTAAAATCTAACAAACATTTGTTTACTTTTTTTAAGTCATAGCGAATCCTTTTTTGCAGACCGTACCTAAGCGTCAGTGTGACGTAATCGACGCGAGGTGCAAACTTAGCTTGGTCGAGTTGTAAGTACCCCGCTGATAATAAAGACCGAAACAAATGAATTTAAAAATAAACAAATACAAGAAGTCAGTAACGCGAAACACTTTAAATTTATACTATGGAATGCACATCTGGACATACCTCGCTGCAACTTTGCTCACGTAGCCAACCTTTTCACCAAAAAACTAGACGAAGATTAATTGATACCTATTTATCCTCAACAATTAACGTCCCTGCATCGGGAAAAGCAATATTTTGTAAAAGGTGATGAGCAGTTGACATTAGGCTATTGTAACTTAGATAAATTACAAACTGACCCACTAAAAAATGAAAAATAAAAACTTAAAAAAAAAAAACAACCGACTTCCAAAAAACACTACAAAGTGAAAAATTACTTTAATTTCGGAAGTCGGTGGCAAAAAACTAAAATACGGATCCAAAGACACCGACTTCCGAAATTAAAGTAATTTTTCACTTTGTAGTGTTTTTTGGAAGTCGGTTGTTTTTTTTTTTTTAAAGTTTTTTACATACAAATTCAATAAAAACGCGCTTCCGTGCGGGGAATTTGGCTCCGTTTCACGCACCCAAAAGAGTTTTCACGAGTGAATGTACTATGAAATGCACATTATGCACATCAATCTGGATGACTACCCAGATACCTCGCTGCAACTTTGCTCACGTAGCCAACCTTTTCACAAAAAAAAGAGACGAAGATTGATTGATACCTATTTCTTATAATCAAGTAAAGCTTGGCAAGATCTACATTTATAAAACCGCAAATAGAGATTGATTACATTTCAAAAAGGAAAGAAGGAAGTTACTCAAAAATGTTCACCTTACTCGAGGTGTGGTCGTGAATAAATGATTCGAGCGATCCTTTATTCTGTATCCCTGTCGGATCACTATTTGTAAAATTATACCTAGAGTAAGTACTTAATAAAAATAAAGTATTAAAACTAAAAACTAAAGACATGAACACTAATGACTAGCGAACATGATTTTGACATTTTTAATACCAGTGTTTCGTGGCTAAAGCATTTGTTGGTGAAAAGCTTTTTACGGAAAAGTTTTTGTTTACGTCTAAATTATTTTTAGTTTGTTTTAGTCGATCTCGTAATTTTATTTTCTTATTTATGATACAACACTTAACACAAAAAGACAAAAAAAAAGGTTGGTACCAACCTTTTTTTTGTCTTTTTGTATTAAGTGTTTGTCAAATAAAGTTTGAAAGCTTCCTAGGCAAGTTTCTATAAAAGTGACTACAAAAAGTAGTACCTAGACACACAAACACATAATATCGCGCCTGTGTGTACCTATAGTACAGTCACGAGAAATAATATGTCAACACTTGGCAACTTTCAATTGCGAATTTTTCACGAAATAACGAATGCAACGTTTAGGTTAGGTTTATGTAAAGTGTCGTATTTCACTTTACATAAACCTATAGGTTCGAAAATACTATGTTCGTAATAATATCAAATTCCATTCAAAACTAAAGGAGAAAATCGCATTTAAATAAAGCCAAGTGTATACATACTTATGCTCGTGACTGTACACCCACATTTCGCCAATCGTGTTTAAGTCCACAGTCAGTCCAGTTATAGACAATGTGTAGTAATTACACAGATTTATAAAGAAAAATATCACGTCGATATATTTTGAGAGATGAACTCAGTGTGTTTGGCCTCTCAAAATATATCGACGTGATATTTTGGGAGAATGGCAAATGGGAAGGGCATTAACACAATTCCTTACAGCTTTCTATATTGACACTCAATGACATGTAACATGTTTTAATGACATTTTAAAGCTAAAGTTTTCTTGTAGTACTACATATCGTCGCCTTAGAGTGAAAACTTCGGGAATGTAAATAGTAGTATTTTATGTATTTCGGACAATCTTATAGTATCGAACAGTTCTGGATATAAAAGCGGGTTAAATTTCCTAATAATTAATAAGAATCTCCTTTTTTGAAGTCGGTAAAAAAAACATAAAAGACGCCCTACAAAAATTTTACAGCACGTAGTTCTTTCAACCTCCTGAAAAGTTATTTCTTTCACACTTACGTGGTTTTCACTCTAAGGCTAGCACTAATGTTTATATTAAAGTGTATTTTGTAGGCACGCGGCAGCCGATGACCCTGCAACACCAACACGTTTAAACTCGAGATTATTTTTTAGTAAGTTTGTAAGACGGTCTATAAATAAAATGCTTCAAATATCGGTCGAGGTGGAACAATCATTCAGCAACCAACCTGAGGTGTTGTTACACACACCGATAGTGGCTGCCAAAATGGCGACATGTTAGGGAACGGGCGCCGTCATCTCTTAACGACCTGCTTATTTTCAATCTTATATTTTGAATTGTTCGTTTTATTTTTATAAATTGTTCTTACATAAAGGAGCAACAAGAATAATGTGCCCAGGATTTTGTAATATCTTGATTTAAAAGGGTGATCTTGGAGTTTCTTGCCCGTTCTTCTATATAGAGATATACGTTTTGAAATGGGCAACTAGCTTCAACTTTCTGACTAACTGACCGACTCTTTGACAATGCAAAACTGCATGTAAATGGTTTAATTGAAATAAATGCTTTGAGTTTCAAATCATGAGCCCTTCATTCCTTCTTACTCCGTGTACCATTAGTAATGTAAATAGGACCGGGATTCCGGGTAGGCCTGATTCGTTCCCCTATTTATTCAATAGGTGTGCTTTATCTAGGCGATTTCCTTTAATTAAACCTATTTAGTGATGGTTTGAAGGTGAGGCAAAGGTTGCAACGTGTTTGATTTTGTACGTGTACCTATAATGTGTGTATTTGTGTCAGTGAGATAGGATTTACAATGTGTGTATATGGTTATGGTTTATGGTAATCTCTGCAGAATTCAAAAGTGTTTTTTATTGTGAAGTGGTCATTTGTTGATGACAAATGTGAAAAATTTCACGATAAATCCCAGCTGTACGTCTGCTCAAGGCCGCGGTGCTGGACGTAGCAGACAAACTATTCTGCGCGCATTCAGCGTGTTAGATGTAATCGACGAATTAAATGAGCGTACGTGTTTTATTTATTTTAAATCAAAATAAAAAAAATAGGAAGAGGTTTTGGATGAAAGAAATTTATCATAAATGTGCAGAGTATACGATATATGGGTATATTCAAATGATACATTCCACAGGCAAGTGTGAGACTTATATCTTTCAATAAGTCGTGAAAGTGCTTCACGGTTCATTTTGACGTTCAGCCACCGTCCAACGCTCTAAATGGTGAATCTGCTGTACAGCAAGTATATACATACACGATCAAGCACGCATGACGCACAATCGCTCTGACATACGTTCGCGTTATTCACTGTGCACGACGTTCGCGGTGGTGGGGGCGCTCGCTTGATGCAAAATTTGTCGTGCAAATCCAGCAAGCAATTATTAATAATTATCGACGTACGTCGAACCTATTCACTGTCGATTTTCGTCGCGCATTTTCATGACCTTGGCGGGACGTACAGTAAGATGGACCGTGAAAAGGCCCTTTCTTATAATTATTATATGTTCAAATTAGTGCCGATCAATGCCGAGTCGAATAAGTAAGTATGCCTAATAGAAATCCAAAGGTTTTTTCGCAATAGTTTTCGTCACAAAACAAACACTCACACTATTTTCAAAGAATATAATAAGAAGAGCAAAAACGAAATGCATTCTTCAAACTTTTACAAATTAGGAATTTCTTGGAAAAGTAATTTCTTCATGAAACCTTTGAATTGTAGCAAAATATTTACTTCAAGTTATATACGGGAGATGAAAGGGGTGAAGTACCCTCCCGTATACGTCGTTTTTCAATAGCAGTTTTCTTTACAATTAATTTTCTAGCTTTCTAGCAACAAATCACTATAAGGAAAATTGCTGTGAAAATCTTCTGTAAGTTGCATTTTCTCGTAGAAAAATATTTTTCTTAGTCAGTGGAGTGTTATGACCGTTTTCAATGACACTAAACGACATCTAAATGTCGTCGTCGTCGTCGTTTCAGCCGATAGACGTCCACTGCTGGACATAGGCCTCCCCCAATTTTGGGGGGGTTTGCCATAATCGCCACGCTTGGCAGGCGGGTTGGCGATCGCAGTATGGTATGATGGTGGAATAAATAGAGAACGCTGCTGCCCATTCTCCGGTAAGACCCTTAGTCGCCTTTTACGACACCCACGGGAAGTAAAGGGTGGTGCAATTCTTTAAGTCCGGCACCACACAGACAAACAAAACAGACAATCTAAATGTAATGCGCGTATATTAAATGGTTACTTAGTGCGGAAACAATCACCGCGATCGCTACAACAGACTTCTAAAACAATTGACGAACGTGACACAAAAAAACCACAGACAACTGACAAGTATTAAAAATGTAGATTTCGAAGCTTACGCGTTGCCTACTGAGAAACTAATGGTTAAACAGAGGCTGCTTAGAGATCAGCCGGTCGATTCTGTAAAAATCTCACCGTGAAAACTTAGGTAAAGTGAGTTGTTTTTGCTAGGAATTGACACTATTGACAGCTAACCACTTCACCTACGTTTTCACGGTGAGATTTTTACAGAATAGCACCGCTGTAGTGCTATTCTGTAAAAATCTCACCGTGATAATTCATGATCATGTATCTGCACATCGATCCCTTTTAAAGTGGTTACCTATCCGGCAGTGAAGAGCCTTGAGGGCATTGACAACTCTGTTTTCTATTCTTCACAAACCCACTTCTCCTTCTTATCTAACTTCTCTTTGTCAATATTTATGCTCTGCACACAGCAAGAATCTTCGTTCCGAGAATAATCGTCTTCTTCGTTGTCCTTCTCATCACTCTGGTTTTATATAGTCTTCTTTCTTTGTCCAGGCGGTTTTCCTTTGGAATGCGATCCCTCAGAATATCAGGACGGTAACCAATCAGTTCACATTTAAAGTGAAAGCTCGAGAACACATACACAAGAAGTTGGCAGATTCGTCTCAGTATTAAGTTGTTGTAGGTTTTCTTGTTTCTATCTCATAACTTTTTGTTTTGTTTTTTACATTTTTTGTATGTATGTATTCTTATATTTTACTTCTAAATATTTTCTTTGTCTTCTGCTATTGCACCTACTGTGTATTGTTTCTGCATCACCCTAAGGTAGACTGGTAGAAAATGCCCAATGGCATTAAGTCCGCCTTTGTACAGTTTTTACTTGTGCATAAAGTTTTAATAAAAAAATAAATAAATAATTTGGGTGAAGCTTAAGCTGATAATATATTGAAAAATATTAAAGGATTTAACATTTTGATATATGTTTTTTGACTCTTTGGTCAATGAATTTTTCTCGATACAAAAAAAATGCAAAGCTTATCTATTTTTTTTACTTTTTTCGACATCACAGCAACTGCGTAACGCTTAAGAGTTATTCAATAATGATGGTTCGGAATTAGCATGTTAGGTAGCGACCAGCCCGAACTAGGTTCAAGAACGTAAACGAAGCAAAATAGTTTATTATAAGGATCGTCGCAAGTGCCGTTCTGTAATTTCTGCACACCCCCATGGAGGCGTGAGTTTATGTGTCTTTGTGTGTACCCAGGTACTTTCTTTGAAGTGAAAACTTCTTTAGCTGCGTTGGGCATTTCTTGAGACGGGAAAAAACCATTGAACTCGCGACACTGTTACCGTAACCGACACCGCGCGCGTTTTGTTTTTAAGACGATTAAAAAATATACACGTAATTGTTCAAGTTTTCACTTCTATCGGCGCTCCCGGAGTGCCGCTTTTTTTTTTGTGGCCTTTACTGTCCCACTGCTGAGCAAAAGCCTTCCTACTCTCTCTGTCCAGAGCTGCCAAGGACCAATCTTTATTAAAGGAGTCCAGCTCATCCCGCCATCTCCTTCTGGGCTCGCCGCAATGGCGGGACCCACTGGGTCGCATGTTTGGCCCATAGATCGTCTGACATGTGGCAGATGTGTCCAGCCCAATTCCATTGGCAGCTTTCCGAATGACAGAAGTTATTTTAGTGACGGATTGGATTGTTGTATTCTTAACCCGGGTACCAGTACCCAGGTACTTTAAATATTTTATCAAGAAAGAAATGAAAGCCTTAGCAATACATAGTGGGAGCTCCATGGTTTATTTAGTAACATAAAAATAGCTGCACAAATATTTACTCGAGCGGAGCCGCGTCGAACTAATGTGATATCCAATATGAGTCAACTGTACTGTGACGCACACCTTCGTGTTAGAAACACTGGAAGATTGCTACCTTGGTCTTTGTACCTAAGTATGTCATTATATCTACGTGCTTTGACATTATCTGCTTTGCTTTTTAATTTGCTTTTTTTTTGCGGATGGGAAGTCTTCAAATAACCCCTCCCGCTCTGCGTGGAGCGAAAGGGAGTGTCAGACTCTTACTGACTAAAGCCGACCCGTGTTACTTCCTTAGCCCTTTTTGTTCCGGGCTATCGTTTTTAATTTGTTTTATGATCTATTCCGCGAAAATCTCACCAAAAAAACTTATAAGGTGAGGTGAGCTTGACGTGGGCGTGAGCTTGATGTGAATCAAGCTTCACCATAAAAGTTTTGACTATTGACACTTGTCAATAGTGTCAATCCCTAGCATCAGCGGGGTAATTGCGTAACACACTATCAGTAGCAATGGCTTCCGTTTTGACACTTCAACAAAATTCCTTGCGTTATTTATGTTGTTGAGCAGACAAATTTTACGAAAATATTAAGCAATGTCATTCAAAATGATTCAGATTGTGATTGAAAATGTTACGCAATTTGAGTGCAGGTGGAAAGACAGCTCACTTCTCTTAAGTTATCATTGTCGTTAGAATACTGGCCCTTATTCCCAAGCTTAAAAAAGTCAAAGTTGGTCAAGTAGTCATTACAAGTTGACCGACTTTGACTTTTTGATTATACTAGCAAACGAGAGCAAGCTACTTCGTACCTTTTTATTGTACCTCGATGATCGGACCGCTACTCTATAATAGGCTTATTGATAAAGCAAACATCTACTTCTTAAATCGTAGCCACTACAAGAAAATCCTTGTGGAGGCTCTTCGAACTATGTCCTATGAATATACAGAAAAGTTATTACTTGTGCTAAAGTAAATAGTGTTCGTATTATATAATTTTATACACCTTTTTACATATGCACCAATAAGATAAATTTTATAAGTATATGATTATTTAATCAATTAATATTCCCCCGAATAGCCTGAAACAATGGATTAGGTACCTAGTTCAGGCACAAATCATGGGTGGACTCGAGATTTAAGAAAAACTGTATTTTAACGTTTGTCTTTATATTTTTGAATACTTTTTTTTATTATTATTATTTTTTTATTTAAGCATTACCAACAAAGATACATTACAATTATCTTACCTATACTGAAGATAATGTTGTTTACCGTGCAACAGACGCGAGAATAAATTATAAGGTTGTTCAAAAAGGAATTAATTTACCTTACTCGTAAGTAGGTAGGTACTTAACACGGGATTTTCTGTACAAGAAGCGACGTTGACTTAAGAAATTAATAAAAATTGCACGTAAATAACCTGTTTCTGAATAGGTACGGCGTACCGCGTCTATAAAAAAACCTTTTTAAAATAATTACGAAGATTTTAAAAACAAAAATTCAAAGGCTACAGAGTATTTTACGCAGACATCTTTCACTTAGGCTCAGAAACCCCAATAGCTCTATAACTTCAAACAAACTCCCACAAAGTACTGAAGGTAATGGATACCTACTGCGAATTACTCGCACCATCTTGTAGCACATTTAGAGTCACAGTTGAAAGGTGCGGCTTTCTATTAATTTCCCTCGAGAACTGTGAATCTACCTGTGTTTATGTAAATCTTCAACATTAGCAAGCTTTTAAGGAATTACTGTGTTTTATATGTTTAATTGATTTTAGACAGTAGGTACAATTACAATATCTTAAAATCACGCCTGACTTCCCAGAAGAAGGATTGGACAGGGGAATAACGTACACAAGTCACGAACATTTCGCTCGTTACAACCAACGTAATACTGGGTGAGTGTACAAGAAAGATGAATATTTTTATGTAAAAAATTGGACCTATTGCTAGTGAATTAGGGCTAAGGAATTGACGTGGTTTCCAAGTAAGGTCATAACCTTACTTGGAAACCACGTCAATTCATTAGCTTATCACGACATCTGCTAATAACGTATTCTCTATGACATACTAAACGAAACCGCGCGAAATGAATGCGAAGTTGGCGTGGTTTGAAATGTCAATATACTACGCTTGACAACCGTAGGTACGAGTGACCCCAGGGAAGACGGTGGCACAGTAATCACGTGCTGCCGTGCATAGCGAGGCTCAGAGGAGGCCCCTTTACAGTCTCCCCGGTGATGTGCCTTACAGGCGTTGCTCGGGGGGGTTCCGGAATTGGTCTTTTAAGAGGAACCAGGACCACCCCTATGTGCTAGTGATCACCGGGGTGGTTTTAGTGAGCTAAAAATCCGACACTCGCCGACCCCCGGAGGGCGGGTCGATCCCCGGAGGTCGGGTGCGTTTTGAAGATTTGCCCCGACAAAAAAAAAGGAAAAAATGTACGTGGTTTTTAATTAGCCGTTTAACTAACGGCGGTCATTCGTTTGAGACCATCTTTACATACCGAGACCCCTCCGCGTCTCGGAAAGCACGTTAAGCCGTTGGTCCCGGCAGTCATTCGTAGATCTGTGACAGTCGTTACGGGTCGTCAGAAGCCCGAAAGTCTGACAACCAGTCTTACCAAGAGGTTACTAGGTAATAACCTAGTAACTGGGTTGTGGAGCTCAGATAGGCAGTCGCTCCATGTAAAATACAGGTATTCAGCTGCATCCTGTTAGACTGGAAGCCGACCTCAACATAGTTGGGAAAAGGCTACGAAGATTGATTCGTTCGAATATTCAGACATCAACATGTGCTGAGAAACTGTCTCGCGTTCCGTATCGTTGAGTCGTGTACCGTGTGTGTGTTCCGATAGTGTGATCAATTTGTTCGTAAAATTATAATCTGATTTGAACTGCAAACGGTTTTTCTATTGCACAATAACCAACACTACCCATCGTACGCCCACAGTAGTTAAAATATGGCTAATGATAACGAGACAGACGTACCTTCTCCGTCAAATACCTACATATC
This sequence comes from Mesoligia furuncula, assembly GCA_916614155.1. Lineage (NCBI taxonomy): Eukaryota > Metazoa > Arthropoda > Insecta > Lepidoptera > Noctuidae > Mesoligia > Mesoligia furuncula. Next base: position 26,372,192 of record OU744793.1, read on the forward strand.
ACTTTGTTATGCGAATAACGTCATATTGAACAAAGTAAGTATGTCACAAAATTGGTTAATCAACATAGTTTAAAGTTGATTCATTTACGTAAACTAGGGGTGTGTAACTCTTTACGGAACCGACTCACTGATCCGGATCATTGAAATGATTCAAAAGATTGGTTCAGTAACAACGTTTCAAATGCATCATTTGGATCTGAAACATTACTTTCCTCTGTGCTCATTCCGTGCGACGCGTCACTCTCGACTTCTCGAGGCGACTGAGCAGTGTGCGAGCGAGAGAGGGAGACTGAGATACACTGAGTTACTTTCTAAGGTTTTGAGAACTATAGGCTCACAAGTCGCGAGTGAGCGGGCGACATAATTACAATATATACAAGTCAGAAAAAGATACCAAATGAGATGTGTATCATTCATACTCTCACAGATTTTGATTCTGTATTTTATATCCTTTGAACCGCTGATCCAAATGAGCCAAATGAAACATATCAGTGTTTCGGATCTTTTCAGTGATCGAGATGCAAATGTTCCAATCGCAAAAATGATACACTTTGCCCACCTCTAACGTAAACCCAACCACCAGTTGAGCATAGGAGGTCCGCTCTATATAACCAACTAGCAGCGCCTCGCGGTTTCACCCGCTTAAATCTCGATCCCGTGAGAATATCGGGATAAAAAGTATTCTATGTCCTGTTATTATATACTGGTTATAAGCTATATGTGTGCCAAATTTCATTCAAATCCGTTTAGTAGTTTTAGCGTGAAAGAGTAACAAACATACAAACACTTACAAACTTTCGCCTTTATAATATTACTAGCAGCGCCCTGTGATTTCACCCGCATAATTGTCGATCCTGTGGGAATATCGCAATAAAAACTATCCTATGTCCTTCCCCGGATTGCAATCTATCTCTCTGCCAAATTTTATCGAAATCCGGTCAGCGGTTTAGGCGTGAAACGGTAACATACAGCCAGACAGACGTTAATAAAGATCTGTGATTTTGACAGATTTGTTAGTGGCAGCACCCCAACACCAACTTTATTGCAACGACCATAAAGATCATGGTGCTTTTGAAAGTGTTAAAGCTAAGCAATTTTTAAATCAAGCAATTTATGTTTAATATAAAAAATTTAGTACACATAGTTATAAATAAACCTATTAAAACTTCTGTCCTAAACATTTTAGTGGCACTTGGTTGATGGATTTGTTTTTAAGGCAAACAATAATAACAATCAGAACTATGGTTCTTTATCTTACCGCTTGTGGTTGTTACGATTTGTTTTATTATTATTTATTTTATAGGTAATGTTACTTTGTCTGTGGTAAAGGCAAAAACCAAAGCAAAAAAAAAATTAAATTATTTTTAAAATTATTTTAGCACAGACAAATTCGATTAAATACAATTATTTAATCGAATTTGTCTGTGCTATTTCCTATTTTACGCTCCTAAAAATATTATTAAACTATCTAATATAAAATGATTGCGCCTCTTTTTCTCTTCTTGTGAACCTTAAATATTTCCTGTTTGGGGGTCCTAAAAATACTAGATAAGTGGTAATAAAAGGTTATAGCTGCATCCAACTTGGAGGTAGCGCTCACCGGCCGCTGCTGCAGCAACGCGCTTCGCTCGCTCAGCTCGCGCGCGCTTGGCCTCAGTTCTAACCTAATCCTAACCCATTTGGTCAGCTTGGGTACTGCGACCAATTTGGCCCGCGAGTGCTTGGTCACAGTTCCAACCTATTTAAAAAAGTGGTTCATTAATTTTAATATGTGTCCATCACATAAAATCTTGTAAATAAACATCCTACACTACACTGTTTTATTATTCGTTAAAACTAACAGGATCATTCATAAAGATGCTGACCTGACACATGACGATGGAGTTCGTTACTCCCGGGCAATATATCACGAATTCACGATAATTTTATTGTTAACCTACCCTAGCCCATTTGGTCGAGGTACCCTAACTCAGTAACTGCCATCAACTGTGAGAAAAGGCCAGAAAGTTAGAAAGAAACTCAATGATTTAAAAAAATCTGCATCATTAGAAGCGAAAAAGTTTTTAGAGGTTAAAAAATTTACAAAAGTGTTCATCAAAGAAGGTCAATAAGTTTTTAAAAAAAGCCACATTTCAAAAAAATAAACATACCACACAATTTTATTATTCGTTAAAACCAACAGGATCATTAATAAAGATGCTGACACTAGCTCATATAAATCACGGAGAACGTTGCTCCCGGTCAATAAATCACGATAATTTTATTGTTTTGCTCCTTTGATAAACTAAGTACCTACATAAATGGTTTCGATGACTCAATGATAGATTGGTAGAGAGTGTGAACAAGATGTCAAAAACAAAAGCGAATCTTTGACATAACATAAGATTTACTACAAAGGTATAATAGTCAAAATTTTATTTTATTAGAAAGACTAGCAGCGTCCCGGGACTCAAACTATCTCTATACCAAATTTCATCTAAATCGGTTCAGCGGTTTAAGCGTGAACAGTAACTGACAGACACACATTTTCGCATTTATAATATTAGTATGGATACTAGCAGCGCCCCGCGGTTTCACCCGCATAAGTGTCGATCCCATCCCGTGGGAATAACGGGATAAAACTATCCTTTGTCCTTTCCCGAGACTCAAACTATCTCTATACCAAATGCACGGCGAATATGACCCGAAACTCGTCATCATTACCGAATGTATTAATCATCCTATATCTTTTCAAGATAACTAAAGCTTCTCCATACAGATTACTGACACGCTTTGACGTCATGTTAACACGTGACTGTGTACTTTTAGGGTTCCGTACCTCCAAAGGAAAAATGGAACCCTTATAAGATCACTTCGTTGTCCGTCTGTCTGTACCCTTTTCCTCAGGAACACGTGGAGTTTATCAAATTGAAATTAATATCAAATATTCAAGGCTGCAATCCCTTGAAGCAGTGAAAAAATCAAACTTCTAAGTTAACGCAATCAAAAGATACGGGCGTTTATGTTCCGGAATTAAAACCTATAGGGTACAGTCAACAGCAAAAGTAGATGATCAAAATCAGAAATTCAACACTAATGAACGGAGTTCGCGTCAGAACTGTGTGGCGTCGAAGTGATTCAAACCACTCAACGCCACATCAACGCCACACAGAAATCACTTCGACGCCACAGTTCTGACGCGAACTCCATTCATTAGTATTGAATGTCTGATTTCGATCATCTACTTTTGCTGTTGACTGTACTTCCCGTTGACATAGAAAAATCATGAAATTTGGCACGAAGCAATGTCATGTAGCACAAGTAAAGGAAAAATCCGAAACCGAGATTGTTTTTGTTAGTTACATACCCACAAATCAAATTCAAACTCAAAGCATTTATTTCAATTAAATCTTGTACAGGCAAATTTGTACGGAACCTTCGGTTCGCGAGTCCGACTCGCACTTGACTGGTTTTTTTTACGTACTCATCTAGTAAATTCTACCTGTGATATCAGTAGCATGGGCGTTCATTCAACATAGGAGAAATGTGCTTCATGTTTAGGTATTAAGATACTAGTTTTTTTTTTTTTGCGGATGGTAAATCATCAAATGACTCCTCCTGCTCTGGGTGGAGCGGGAGTGTCAGACTCTTACTGACTAAAACCCACCCGTGTTCCTTCCTTAGCCCTTTATGTTCCGGGCCAGCGGTAACCCTTTCGGACAATCCCGCTGGCCCGGAGAAACTAGCTTCTGTCCGCGACTTCGTCCGCGTAAAATTTCTTGTTCCCCACCGACCCACTCCGTCGTATCGCATCGCCTGCCTGCGCTATTCTTTTGTTTCGCGTTCTTTTTTACTTTTTAGGGTTCCGTACCCAAAGGGTAAAAACGGGACCCTATTACTAAGTCTCCACTGTCCGTCTGTCACTAGGCTGTATCTCATGAACCGTGATAGCTAGACAGTTGAAATGTTCACAGATGATGTATTTCTGTAACCGCTTCAACAACAAATACTAAAAACAGAAACGGACGGAACGGTTTTTTTTAAATAAAATAAACATTTAAGGGGGGCTCCCATACAACAAACGTGTTTTTTTCGGGCGTTTTTGCCTTGTGGTATGGAACCCTACGTGTGCGAGTCCGACTCGCACTTGGCCAGTTTTTTCTTTCTTTCTTTGTATAAATATGCAGTCGCATTTGCTAATACGATGTCAAAGTCAAAGTCAAAGCAATTATTTCAAATAGGCACAAAAAAGGCACTTTTGAATGTCAAAAATTACTAAAATAGAATTGATTCTAGTCGCCCATTCCAAAAGGTAGTTTTCGTATGGAGAAGAATGGGCAAGAAACTCCACCGTTACTCTTTTAAAATGTTTTACAATATTTTGCATGTACATAAATTATATAATACTTAATAATATGTGAAGACGATGCACCTAAAATAAAATTACTGTACCACAATAGGTAAAAGAATTAAAGATGAAACCATGACATATAAATTAATTATCTGATAGATACATGGTGCTCTCATACTACAAACATGGTAAAAATAAACGATTTTCAATAAAAAAAAAATAAAAAGTAATAAGTCAGGTTGTAAGTTAAAGTAATTACAGAATGTAAATCAATGTCAAAAACCGAACAAGGCATAAATGATGAAACAGCCATCATTTTCTTTCAACTTAGAATCTAGGTCCTAGACTAATACAAAACATTTCAACAACCTTACAGTAGTTACAACTTCATTCACAACTCCACAACGTCAGAAAACAGCGGACCAGGCATATGAGGAAAACAAAATAACAAACAGTATGTTTTTCTTTTCTAGAATTTACATCTTAGTCACAATTATATTCTTGTCTACGGATTGACTGAAAAACAACGTAACAAATTATTGATTCATGCTCAATTTACGTCAAAAGTCTCGTAATGAGGATGTGTCCGCGTATTTTGACCCGATATGTTATATGCAAAAGTATGAGGAAGACTATTGCAGTACAGTGACTAATGAATAATTTTACCCCTATCCTGTCGTAATAGGTCAGAGGAAAAGGACTTAGAATATCATAAACTGGTTTATTATTAGTAATCTATTTATTTATTTATGTGATTCTAGGCCTTTTCAATTTGGCATTCGGATTGGATTGCGGCTTACAGGACCGAAACACAAAACAACGCAAGTTTTAGAAACAATAAAAGTATATGATCGACTACAGTAAACAAAATCAGAAAAATATATGATATTCTTCAGGATTTATATTATGCTAGGTAGATGTGAAAACATAATACAGCTAATTTGATACGTTAGAAAAAAATCATGAAGATACCTCTAAAAAGTTTATTTTTACAATAAAAACCATACTAATAGGTACACATACAATCATTCTGTTTTTTTGTCAGATTAATCTACAAGTCTAAACAATAGATTTTTTTAGATCATGGGATAAACATGATCTAAAGCGCGGTCACTGTCGGACTGCATAGAAAACAAAGAGAAGCGCGATGACACAACACTGGTAATTTGTTGCAAAATATGAAGCAATTATTTAATTACAAGAAATCTATTATTTGGACAAAAAAACACTAGTGTTTTAGTATGTTGCTTGTAGAATAATCTAAAAGTCTCGATGTCACGAGAAAGGCGTGGGTCCAGCGTTAAAATAAAACCTTACACGATATAATCGAAATAAGGAAGCTGGTCCCAAGTTATATTTTAATTATAAATATTTTTACTATAAATTAGAAGATTATATCCAAGATAAGAAAGCTTAGAAACATGCTGGTCCTGCTCCATAGGACAATCTAGAGTCTAGACAAAATCAAACTGGTTGCTAATTTAATTTATATTTTTTTATGACATTGATTTTTACAATCTGTAACTACAGTAACTCACACACTTGTTAAAATTCTAGGAAAATCATTTACTTTTACAATATTTGTAAATAATTTGTAAATATGTGAGCATTGTGTATCTATCACATAATTGATTTACCTGTCATTGCTTCATTTTTAATTATTTTTACCTTTTGTGGTAGACTAATTTGTTCTAGGTGCATCGTCTTCACATACATATAATTACCTATACAAAATATTGTAAAACATTTTAAAAGAGTAACGGTGGAGTTTCTAGCCCATTCTTCTCCATACGAAAACTACCTTTTGCACGCGTAGCATGAACACTTCTATCTCTACGAAGAGTAGACACATTGCTTTCTATACAAAGTGACATTTCTTTTCTTCATTTTTGACATGCCGCCTAGAAATCTTTCTACAATCTGTCATTTTGTCTTTCGTTTCCAACGATATTTGTCTAGGTCCTTTTTATGTAGACTATTTCAGAAGAAAGTTTTCTATCCCAAATGTCAAAATCACACTGACAACTGACAGTTGTCTAAGGTAGTGAATAGATTTTGTAATCGCTAAAGACAGTAGAAAACTTTCTACTCGACGGCCACAAAGTATATACGGTTATCTACAAAATCCCACGAAAAAAAAAAACAAAATTCACAAACTTCCAATGGCTTAACGTGCTTTCCGGGGCACGGAGGGGTCTCGGTATGTAAAGATGGTCACCCATCCACTGTCCAACCGTGGCAAGTGTAGCGTAACCTGATCGATCAACTTGTGCGGCTGTTATTATTTGGCCACGTACCCCTCCTTATAATGTGACTTAATATCAGTAAAAATTAAGAATCAAAAAGAAAAAAAAATCGTATGACAAAACAAAGAATTCCGAGTCGAATTAAGTAAAAAAGTAAATTTCGTAAAAAGTGCAGTTGACTCTTTCTACTTTGCTGCCGTCGTACTGTCTACACGGAACATCATCTTTGTCTACTCTTCGGTCGACAAACCGGTGCTCATGCTACGCGTGTTGGAATGGGCGACCAGAATCAATTCTATTTTGTTGTAATTTTTGACGTTCAAAAGTGCCTTTTATGTGCCTATCACACTAATATTATAAAGGCGAAAGTTTGTGAGTGTGTGTGTGTTTATATGTTTGTTTCTTCTTCATGCTCAAACGGCGGGACCAATTTTGATAAAATTTTGTATAGAGGTAGCTGACACCCTGGATTAACATATAGGCTACTTTTTATCCCGATATTCTCACGGGATCGACAATTACGCGGGTGAAACCGCGGGGCGCAGATAGTACATACCATAAAAAATAAATCAAACGCTACAAAATATACATTGGGCGGCCATATCCCTTTCTGCGTTCTCTTCCATGCAACCTTGGAATGGATAGTGATTTTCCTGGACATAAAATGATGCTGTGGTTGGTGCAAACATTATGTATCATCATTTCAGCCGAAAGACGTCCACTGCTGGACATGGGCCTTCCCCAAATGGAGGGGTTTGACATAATCGCCACGCTTGGCAGGCGGGTTGGCGATCGCAGTATGGTATGGTGGTGGAATAAATAGAGAACGCTGCTGCCCATTCTCCGCTACGACCCTTAGTCGCCTTTTACGACACCCACGGGAAGTATGGGGTAGTGCTATTCTTTAAGTCCGGCACCACACAGACAATTATGTATAAATACACTAAAATAGATACACAGATAGATTTTAGATACATAAATACATAAGCAACGAAAATAAAAGAAGACGGTAGATGATTACAATTAGGTCAACAAGATCACAACGACAAGTAGTGTTCCTTTACGAGTCTTTTGAACACTGCGCGCGTTTTGTCTGAACTGGCATCATCTGCCTAGCCTTTTCTCAACTATGTTGGGGGCAGCTTCCAGTCTAACCGTATGCAGCTGAATACCAGTATTTTACATGGACCGATTGCCTATTTGACCGCCACAACCCAGTCACTGGGTACTACGATACCCCTTGGTAAGACTGTTTGTCAGACTTCCGGGCTTCTGACAACCTGTAGCGGCTGTCAAAGATCTGCGAATGACAGTCTGGACCAACGGCTTAAAAGCGTTCGCCGTACGGCATTTCATACAAACTTTCAAGCTCTTGCTTTTCGAAATAAATGAACCGATTTTAAAGAAACTTCATACGCATAAGCAGGATACAAAGGTCTAAAAAGTCACTAAGAACATTTTCGAAATGTCTTATTTAAAAAAAGGTAACTGGAAATCTCTGTTTCTATGGAAAATTTAAAATAAGTAGGTCTAATTTGGCTGTAACAATATTTTTTTCATCTCTCATACTCGGAAAGTAGTGTTTGTTTGATCCGAATAGCGGGTGGAAAACGCTGCTTCCCACCCTTGGGCGGGAAATACTCATAGGAATTGCTTCCCTCCCTAGGGCGGGAATGATATTTGAAAATAGAACTAAATTTAGTTAGGTAGTCAGCTCAGTCAGACCATACGACACCCTTAATTGATTATGTAAATTATTATGCTACCCATCAAATCTTATGAATATGCGTTAACTAGGAGAGTTGGATAAAAAGCTCTTTATGTTAACGCCATTAAATGTTTCATATTTAACGCACAAGTCAATAATTTACCTCGAATAAATTCAACATACTTAAATACGATAATCACCATTTTGATGTCAGTTGTGGTCGAGGCTAAAAAACATAAAAATTGGGGATTTCGAACATTCTGACTTTACCATATGGGGCTGTGAATATACATCATTTAATTATTTGACGAATTTATCCATAGTTTAAGATAAATAAGTAGTGGTAATGAAGTTTTTTTGATATCTAATGTCGAAGTTTCGCGCCAATCGTGTGTGTTTACATTTTTACTTTTCACAAATTTCACACACACAGATGTAGATAAGATTTAAAATGTGACAAATGTTATTGATAATATTATAAACAACACGAAAATGCCCAGGTTTTAACGTAATATTCAAACACAGGTTCAATAATACGTATTAATCATTACCACTACTCAATTTGTGTTCAGAATCGCCGACCATTATTGTTTTTTTTTTATTGCAATGATGTGTGAAAGCGATTATTCCAAACAATTTTTTTTTAAATTTCGATTGACTCGAGTAATTAATATGACGAATGTAATCGATATTTGAAAATAAAATTATTTTAAGCAATAAATACAACAAGCATTGTTTATAATAATGATTTATGCTTTTCTAATATCATTTCAATCTCTTCTAATATAATGTCAATAACAGACAGGCGGACATAGGTACCTCATTTACTGAATTTCGCGCCGAAATGCTTCTATAATTGAATTTATATTCGGAATGCGCTGGCTGTTTAAAATTATTTTAATTTATTGGACAATTATTTATTGTGGATTTTATTTTTGATACTTTCTAATAGTTTACTACAATGAGAGGTTTTTCTTTTGAGTATTAAAAAAAAAACATAGTTTCCAAGAACCCTGAAGATGGCGTTGAACTGACTACGTTACTAGGTGCCAAAGTCAAAACGCTTGGAAAAAAAAACATTGCGTCACGTCATAAACGCTCGTTGAGTGACAGTTTCGTTTGCTTTCGTTTCACGAGCTCAAAATTACATCCAAGTGAATTAATAAAAAAATTATGTGACGTTCCGTTCCTTGCAGTAACTTACCAAGTTCAGCGCCATCTATCCAGCGACTAGGTAAGCGTTAAAAAAAAGAAAAAGAAAATCCCTCATTCCCAGTAAACATTTTTTAGGTAGGCTTTCCAGAAGTTTTTTTTGAGAATGATGATAATTAATTTGGATAGATTGGATATTCTGCAAACACTTCAATACATTTTGTTAGTTTAGAGAGTTTTTATTCAGTTTCTACAATTTTATTCATTTTTTTTATTGCGAATATCGATTAGGCTGTATGCAAGTTTTGAATCGAAATAAGAAAGTTGGGTGGACGGTCAGCACTAAAAAGTGTCACGTCGCAACACAATTTTTAGTAATTTTATCAAGATTATCGTGTTTTCTAAGTACCTAATTTATGAAAAATGGTAAAAGTAAGAATGCAGACAGAATGATAATAATACGGGCCCTAGTAAGCGGGACGGCCCGCGGTGGTGACACAGAATCGACTCATGTGGTGGTGTGTTCCATACTTCAAATTTAAAAAATACTATAGGGACCTATTATTCATGTAATTATTATCAACTAGCTTCCGCCCGCGACTCCGTCCGCGCGGATGTCGGTCTTCGCGTGGATGGTTTATTTTTCCATTTTGAGTAACTCTGACAATGACATCTTATAAATATCTATTGGACCCAAATACGGCTAAGCCTATAATAATTAAGGAGATCCCTCTATTGAGCTACTGCTGTTGAGCTCGCGTTCTGTAGTAAGTATTTTTTTCATAGTAATTCCGACCTTGATAAGTAGCATGTAGCAGTAAATTACTGACAATGACGAAAAGTTTGCAATAATAAAAAAGTGATCGTGACAATGCGACAGAAAGTTAATTGAGAGCTTCAGCATACACAACATTGTTAGTGAGCTCGTCCGGAATATGAACATGAAGATTTCTTGGACTGCTCACATGGGAAAGAGCTACGTAAAGTTGCCCGTGTGAAAAACAACTCGCGGTAAGATCTACGCCAGCAACTCCTAGGGTCTGACCTTGAGCCTTATTTATTGTCATGGCGTAACACAAAGCTACAGGAAACTGTATTCTCTTAAATTGAAATGGAAAATTATCCACTACGGGTAATGCAACGTGTGTTCGCGGTTCTACAGAACAACGTCTATGAATAAAACCGAAAAATAAGATTTTTTTTTCTACGTATTTTTCCAGGATAAAAAGTATCCTATTTTATGCCCAGGATAATAAGGTATAATTATACCAAGTTTCATCGAAATCGAACCGTTAGTTTTCACGTGATGCTTGCATATACAGACAGACAGACAGACAGACAGACAGACAGACAGACAAAAATTTTTTTAATCACATATTTGGGTTTGGTATCGATCCAGCAACACCCCCCGCTATTTATTTTTTCAATATTTTCAATGTACAGAATTGACCCTTCTACAGATTTATTATATGTATAGATAAATATTTTAGAAAAACTACTAGTTTTTACTTTCCTTAAATTCGAAATGAAAAGTAGAGTGTTTAACGTGGGTGAAAGTCATCAATTCCCACTCGGACTATAGCCGCCCTCGCTGCGCTCGGGCGTCTAAATGCCTCGTATGGGAATTGATTCCTTCCGACCCTTGTATAACAATCTACTATTTAAAATGTTTACGGCGGAAACGGTCTTAACGTGCTTTCCCAGGCACGGAGGTCTTGGTATGTAAAGATGACACCCATCCACAGGCCAACCGCGGCAAGCGTAGCTTAACCTGATCATTTGACCGGTGCGGCTGTTATTTATAAATTATTTAAAAGTTATTAATTTTAATTCAAAAGTTCTAATGGTGTAAATCGCGGCCTGTGATTGGTTAAAAAAAAGGATCCGTTTATTGAAAATAGGAACCCATTGTTAGAGCCGGAGCCAACAAAAGGCCAGGGGCTCTTTCTGATCCCAACAATGGTAAAACAATACAAAGTTCCAGTAACTTTTAATGAAAACTCTGTCGTTTAACTGAACGAGTTTGTCGGAACAATAACTTTTAGATTGCACGAACAACTTTGTTTGCGCCACAATGGATTGATTCCATTTCATACGACAGGCCATAGTAAACTCGTGTGTTATTGTATTGATCTTTTATTGGCGAGAAATACATAGAATGTGTTTTGTTTAAGCTTATTACACAGCTGTGTTCTCAACTGCGATAATCTATCTATCCATCCATACTAACATTATAAATTCGAAAGTAACTCTGTCTGTCGGTATGTTACCTTTTCACGCCTAAACCATTGAACCGATGTAGATGAAATTTGGTATAGTGATAGTTTGAGTCCCGGGAAAGGACATAGGATAGTTTTTATCCCAATATTCCCACGGGATCGAAACTTACGCGGGTGAACCCGCGGGGCGCTGCTAGTATAAATATAAATAAAAGAAAGCCGATTAGTTACATCATTTATAACTCAAGTACGGCTGGACTGATATTTATGATCTTTAATTTGTTTGGATTTGACTTCGCCCCGAATACCAGAATAACTACGAAAACATGAGAAAAATTCACAAAAAAAAATGTATGAAGATTGATTCTGAGGCGGTACGAAGTTTGCTGTGTCAGCTAGTTATACAGGGTTATTGGTAAAACATTAACAACCTCTTAAGAGGTCATAGTACTCATCATTATGAACAACTTTTACTATGGGACCAAACCTGAAATCGCGAAAAAAAAATCTGCTGTTCCCTAAATGTTCGCATAACTCGTCAAAATGTAGGGAACAAATGATTTTTTTCGCTATTTCAATTATTAATAATTTCAATTAAAATAAAATTATAGTTTGTCGATTCTACATTAATTAAAAATATCTAGAATATTATGGGCTGTTTTTTAGAGCAATAATGGCGGTTCGTGTCAAACAAAATAAAATACGGTACCTAAGTGTTTAGGTTATTTACATTTTTTTGAAAATCTCCGAAACCAGGATTTTGTTTACAAAAAGAACTTTTGTAGGAGTTAATATGATAAATGTTATTTATAAAAACCAAAGTTTGACTTTGATGCAGCACGGTACGGGATTCCATACATCCATGAGCATTGTCCTTTTTGACGTTATAAACGTTTCATATCTAAAGTTGGGTTCATATTTAAGGTTTTTTCTTTTCATTTCATAGCAGAGCTTGGCCGGTTTTCTAATTTATCTGAGGACAGATTTGTCACCAGATACCTCTCTTACATTTCTTTTCTATACAAAAACTGTCAAAACATCATACTTATTCCTCAAAGAAAAAAGAACCGACTATTGCAAAATCAGCCATAATATCTCCAAGCCGTTCTGTCTATTTGTTGAACGAACCTTAAGTATTTTACAAGAGGGGCTTGTGGCTAAGTATAACAGCCGCACGGGTCTATCGATCAGGTTAAGCTACGTTTGCCGCGGTTGGTCCGTGGATGCGTGACCATCTTTACATACCAAGACCCCTCCATCCTTCGGAAAGCACGTTAAGCCGTTGGTCCCGGCTGTCATTCGTGGATCTTTGACAGTCGTTACGTGTCGTCAGAAGCCCGAAAGTCTGACAACCAATCTTACCAAGGGGTTTCATATTACCCAGTAACTGGGTTGTGGAGGTCAGATAGGCTGTCGCTCCATGTAAAATACTGGTATTCAGCTACATTCGGAAAGGCTAGGCAGATGATGATGAACCTTATTTTACACATAGGTTATCTTGTATTTCAAAACAGGATCCCTTTTTTTCGCATAATATTCTTTTTCCTAATATTCTTTGGCATAACTATTTTGGTATAATTTGTTTTGCCATAATAATACTTTACCATTTTTTTTGGCATACAGTCTATGTTGGCATAATCATCTTGAAGGCTAATTTGTTTTGGCATAAATTTCTTTCTCATAATACTAAACTAAAGTTCTTAAAATTAAAATTAAAGTATTGTTTTGAAAATTCAATTATAGGATGTGCTATTAGGCGATGGCGACGTAGGATGCAAGAGCGAGCGAAGAGCACCCCGAGGTTCGGTTTGGTTAGGTTCCTTTAAACCTTGCAGACAGAAATAGGAGCCCCGCGCAACGGGGCTCTGTCGACCTGATGTCGTTAGAAATAAAACATGCAGCATGCTTAAAAAAGTTATGCGTAAGCTGTTATGCGTAAATAAAGTTATGCGAAAATATAATTAGGAGAAACAAAAGTATGCCAAGTTATATTAGGTCTTAAAATTTTATGCAAATGGATAGGGAACCTTTCAAAACACCACTACACACGGCCATAAAGTTTTTCATCTCAAAAAACACTAAAAACTTTTTAATTTTTCTATAAACAAATATGAGACACACGTCATGAATTCTGTATAAAGGTTTAATATAATAAACATTGTGAAAAGTTGAGGGAAAAGCGGTGAACCGAGGAATAATAATATAAAACCAGTCATGCATGAAGAGTATAAAAGATCTTGAAAGTGGTTCGATTCTTGATTTAAAACGTCGATGATAATATTTCAGCAGTAAAAGGAATGAATAGGGATTGTCAAAAGCTTAATAATAACATTCCTCTGAAATCATCCCGAGGAGACAATGTTACAGCAGGTACATACTGAGAGTTTATGAGATAAGATATAAAAATGTAAAACCACGAAACGATTCCGTAAAAAATATTATTTAATCCCAAAGAAGTGTTTCATTGAAGTATATGTACCCAACTTTCAGCGCGGTAGATAATAAATTAATAATCTATTCTATACTTATAATAAATCTGTAGAAGGGTCAATTCTGTACATTGAAAATATTGAAAAAATAAATAGCGGGGGGTGTTGCTGGATCGATACCAAACCCAAATATGTGATTAAAAAAATTTTTGTCTGTCTGTCTGTCTGTCTGTCTGTCTGTCTGTCTGTATATGCAGGCATCACGTGAAAACTAACGGTTCGATTTCGATGAAACTTGGTATAATTATACCTTATTATCCTGGGCATAAAATAGGATACTTTTTATCCTGGAAAAATACGTAGAAAAAAAAATCTTATTTTTCAGTTTTATTCATAGACGTTGTTCTGTAGAACCGCGAACACACGTTGCATTACCCGCAGTGGATAATTTTCCATTTCAATTTAAGAGAATACAGTTTCCTGTAGCTTTGTGTTACACCATGACAATAAATAAGGCTCAAGGTCAGACCCTAGGAGTTGCTGGCGTAGATCTTACCGCGAGTTGTTTTTCACACGGGCAACTTTACGTAGCTCTTTCCCGTGTGAGCAGTCCAAGAAATCTTCATGTTCATATTCCGGACGAGATCACTAACAATGTTGTGTATGCTGAAGCTCTCAATTAACTTTCTGTCGCATTGTCACGATCACTTTTTTATTATTGCAAACTTTTCGTCACTGTCAGTAATTTACTGCTACATGCTACTTATCAAGGTCGGAATTACTATGAAAAAAATACTTACTACAGAACGCGAGCTCAACAGCAGTAGCTCAATAGAGGGATCTCCTTAATTATTATAGGCTTAGCCGTATTTGGGTCCAATAGATATTTATAAGATGTCATTGTCAGAGTTACTCAAAATGGAGAAATAAACCATTCACGCGAAGACCGACATCCGCGCGGACGGAGTCGCGGGCGGAAGCTAGTAATATAATAATAATTAAAGTACTAGAAAGTGGTAAAGGGCGGGCGTTTTGGAGGACTGTCTCATGTAATTTTGACGTTCGAAAGTACTGATGTTGAAATTATACATGTGAGAACGATGTAGAAAGAAGTGCACGTTAAAAGCGAACACAGCGGGAATGATTCCATTGTGAGTGTCAAAATATGCGGTATTAACGGAACATAAACGGAACATAAACGCCCGTATCTTTTGATTGCGTTGACTTAGGAATTTGATTTTTTCACTGCTTCAGGGGATTGTAGCCTTTTTTTCAGGGGCCACGATATTTCTTTCGAACAACCCGCAACTCTAGCAGGCATCGGCCCTAGCGGATCCCGTCAGTTAGTGCTGACACCTCTACACAACACGCCGCGCCAACACAACGCAACGTGCCGTCGACCTGGGCCTGGTCCTTACCGGACGGCGAGCTGCCCATTGCTCGCCGTCCGCAACCCCGCGCCTACGGTGGCCGGGAATCGGCTATCGATTCCTGACGCCCAGGGCGTCCCCTGCGGCGGCTAGGGGCGTGAGGGCGCAAAGATTGCCTCACCCTCATGCGCTCCGCCTCCTCTTTCGCGAACATTACTGCTTCGCAGAAGGAGGCTACAGCCTCCCATGCACTTTCGCTCCGTACCATGGCCTGGACTAGGGCCGGACGCGAGAGATCGCCGCCGCCGATCGCCGCCGTGAGGACACGGCGGTGCTCTGCCCAAGCTGGATCATCACCGTATGCTCCACCGTGTCCTCCGGGCGATCCACACAATGGCGTTTCCTCCCGCCTTATTCTGAACAGGAACCTCCCGAAGCAGCCATGCCCGGTGAGGACATGCGTTAGGCGAAAGGTGAGGATGCCGTGGCGCCTCTCTAGCCACTCCTCAAAGAGGGTTCTTATCGCCGCAATTGTGGCGTGCCCAGCACTGTCGCCATGAGATCTCCATGTCGCCATGAGATCCCGCCGGAGCTCTGTCCGCTGCGCCGCGATTTCTCGCGGCAGCGAAGTTACGGCCCCCCGGCATTTTACCTCCTCGCGCCACTCCCATACGTGGGCGAGGACTTTTGCCTCCAGATCCCATGGTGTCAATCCGGCAAGGAGGCTCGCTGCCCCCCCAGAGCCCGTGCGGTAT
The DNA here is from genome assembly GCA_916614155.1 of Mesoligia furuncula. Lineage (NCBI taxonomy): Eukaryota > Metazoa > Arthropoda > Insecta > Lepidoptera > Noctuidae > Mesoligia > Mesoligia furuncula. Next base: position 26,388,401 of record OU744793.1, read on the forward strand.
CCCCGGACTAGCCGGACGGCCATGACCCTCTGGGACGCGTTCAACTAGCCGGGCTGGTCGCCGCCTCAATGAACGCGCCCACACCGGTGCTCCGTAAAGGGCCATAGACCGCACGAGGGATTGCCGCCATGGACCGCACGAGGGATTGAGTATTTGATATTAATTTCAACTTGATAACTCCACGCGTTCCTGAGAAAAAGGGTATTGACAGACGGACAACGAAGTGATCTTATAAGAGTTAGGTTTTTCCTTGTGAGGTACGGAACCCTAAAAACCATGGCCCATCATTTTCAAATTAAGCTAAAAACAAAACACGATCAGAATATCAATAACACCACTCTAAGTGTTTGGCCAACCTGGGGCGCGGGCGCGGGTGCAGGAACACGCGCGGGAGCTGCCTGTCCGCACTGGAGCGCGGCTGCGTTCTGCGTGTTGTCGTGTCCAGTGTTTGTCAAATTATAATATGGATGAAGAAGACTTATTTTTACTAGAAAAAAGCTCGAACTAGTTTGAGAACCCAGGTCCCGCGGGTCGCCCGCGCCTGCGCCCGCGCCGCGCAGCCACTGCGGCCACTTGTATGAAAGAGCTATGGCGTGAGTTGCCCGCGCGCTACCCGCGCCGAGCAGCCCGCGCCGCTCACCGCGCCCGCGTGCCCACTATGGACACTCAAAGGAAGTTCATATGTTTGAGTTCACGCGCCGCGTCCGCCCCGCGCCCGCGCTGCCAATCTGGCCAAGCACTTCATTGAGCGCAAAAAGTATTAAAAAGCCGTAAGTGGTGGTTGGTAAGTTGGTGCCATCAATCATCATAGTTTACACATCGTTGGTCCGAGGGCGATGACCCGGCGAATCTGCAAGTAACACACCAATAGAAAAACTATATGTAAATCAACCACGCCTTGACATCCGATGCTTTCAAAAAGAAATTTAAATTTCAATGTAAAAGCGTCCAGTCAATGGTTTTTTTGTTCGCCCCTCTTTTATTGGCCAGACAAGACGGGTATCGATGTAAAAACTCTAGAATTTCGCGAAAAATATTGGTTTCACGCAAGTCTGTGGAGACGAAATGTGGAAAGTTTTGCGAAGTTTTAAAACAATAAAATGTTTTGTGATTTTATTGGTTCTAAAGTTGTGAAATGACCTTAAAACTTTCGTAAATGTCTGTGAAGCGAAAAACAATGTGTCCAAATAAATACAAACTGCACTGCGCTTGCCAAAATCGACGTTAAGCAATTTGTAATGTTTGTTTAATATAACGATGCTAAATGATCACAGCCGCATAGGTCGATCGAAAGTTAAGCTACGCTTGCCACGGTCTGTTCGTGGATGGTTGACCATACATATATCTAGACCCCTCCATGCCTCGGAAAGCACGTTAAGGCGGATACAGACATTGCGAGGCATGCGCAGCGCACGGCGCTCATCGCATGTGCTTCCACATGCCTCACCACGAATATGAATCCGCCTTTAAGCAGCTGGTCCCGGCTGTCATTCGTAGACTTTTTGGCTTCTGACTACCCGTAACTACTGGTTACGGGTAGTCAGAAGCCCAAAAGTCTGACAACCAGTCTTACCAAGGGATATCATGTTACCCAGTAACTGGATTGGTCTGACTGGAGGTCAGAAAGGCAGTTGCTCCATGTAAAATACACCAGTAGGTATATTATTACACCGGTATTCACCTGCATCCAGTTAGGCTGGAAGCTGACCCCAACATAGTTAAAAAGGCTAGGCAGATTGATTGTTTAATACAACGATGCTACTAAAGAATCCAAAGTAAAACCCAGCCCCAAACAATATCCGAAAACAAATAGCTAAACGTATTTACTAACCGCTTCATATGCGGACTCAACTAATAAAAATGCCAAGACGGAAATGCGCCCATGAAAAACACCATAACACGTTTTAAGTACCAAGGTACTATTATGTTCCCGGAAATCTATTGCGAATGACTATAACGAGCCAGGCTGACTGACGCGGCCATTTTTAATCTGATAAAGAGGAACCACTTACTAATATTACTTTGACGACATAACCTTTTTATAATCTTCATAGTTTCATACTTGGAAGAAAGTAGTCTATAGATACAAAATACAGACAAATAAAAAAAAGGAAGTTTCTGTTTGAAACAATAACAGCTTTTTACTAAATGCATATGAAAGTATATACGGCATATAGAACAAATACACAATTTTAAATTTTTTGTCTGTCTGTTCGTTCCGGCTAATCTCCAAAACGACTGTGTCGATTTTGACGGGGCTTTCACTGGCAGATAGCTGATATTATAACGAGTAACTTACCAACTTTAATTTATGAAAAAAAAATTGAGTTACGCGCAAAAAAAATAAAACCCATAAAATCCAATTTGTTTTCCGACACGCGAACGAAGTCGCGGGCACAGCTAGTTTGAAATACAATCAATAGGTCTGGCATACTTTTTTGAACAAACTATACTTCCAATTTCCCCCGATTACCAGACGTGATCGCTAAATCTGCTATCAAATCCTATTTAAGCTGTTGTGATTGGCTGACCGAAACTACAGACAATGTAATCCAACCAATCCCATTCGAATCCGTTTTGACAATGGATTGATTCATTTTTCAGAACTAGCTTCTCCCCGCGACTTCGTCCGCGTGAAATTTCTTGATTTAACATAAAGCATATATATCCAAGACACACTGCCACGATCACGAAAATTCTGTCTAAAAACGAGAAGCTACAGAATGTAGCTTTGTAGTGCAAAAGATTACCCTCTTCATACAAACTCACAAATTTTACCTTTTTATAATACTACTAACTGACCGCGACTTTGTCCGACGTTCCCCGACCCACCCCGTTAGTCGTTACATTTTCGCTGAGCGTTCTTTCTTAGTTATCCGATATGCATGCCTCTTTATCCGAATCGGCAACGACGTATTTTCATTCATAAGATTTGGCGGGCTGAAACTTGTCAAAACTAAGTTAAGACCCTTTCTTACTGCATAGCTCAATTACAGTAAATGAAATTACAAATATCTTTGTAACGAAGCCTTTAAAGTTTATGAATAACGTGAAGAATACGGTGTATATGTAGTAGTATAGATTTAACATGGACATAAACATAGTTAACCTTGATATTTAAGCGTACATATCGTGACAAAAATTACTTAAACAAATGGATCATCTTTAGTAGATGTTCTGCGAATCCGTGGTAGTACTGCCACCGTAACTATTTTTGCCTCCAAGGCTTGGAGGCAAAAATAGTTACGCGACTAGCAGCTTGGATTTCAAGGTGCTGGTTGCGTTTTAGATTGAAAGGTATCGATCGATGCCAGTTGAATTATGGTCACAACTGCATCAAAGCCATGGCGATTTATATATTTCAAGTCGTACCTAAATGTTTATAAGTAGCAGTTACCAGGTCCCTCTTTTCCATTGGGCACTCTGGGCAAGTGCCCAGGGCCCCGCGATCTTCGAGGACCCCGGCCTGCTCTCATAAAAAAATATTCTTTGCAGCCGCCGTTCCAATTTGTCGGTCTGAATCGGTTACCGATTCAATGACAAATTAAGTGATTTGCAGTGCGATTTACAATAAGTTTCTAGTCCCCTAGTAAGAAATATTAGTATGTTTCTCTTATTGTCTCTTATCTACACAGGGGCCCCGTCGTGATCCTTATGTGCCCAGGGCCTCCAATAGGTTAAAGACGGCCCTGGCAGTAGTAACCACTCTTCAGAAACCAAAAATGCGATCAAGGAGAGCAATAAAGTAAGGCTAAGCGAGCACTGCAATGCGATTTTTTTAATCGCATATTCATGCGAATTAAACTAGCAATCGGTAATTTAAATTTTTAAGCGACTATTTACGGCAGTGCGCGGAGTTTGGCGATTATTTTCCGCAACAATTATATTTCGTGGTGCGCGCTTACCCTAAGATAGAGATGTTTCATCTGATTCCTACTTCATCAGAATGTCATTAACAAAACGCAGGATTTTAATCCCAAATACTAGTCTTTTTACGACAAATAAATGATTATTTCAAAGTCCTTTCACGTGCCAGAAACCTATATCAATTTAGACGCTCTTACCTATAACTTATCGAGTAGCTATCCATTGGTAAGGCTGTCTGATTGCCTTTTCCAGCTCACACCGGAGTATAGAAATACGAGGATTCATTACAACCTATATTAAGTTTCCGATATATTGGCCACAATATGCTAGAAAACAATGAGAAACGCTACAGGAATGAGCGGGCGAGGGATAAAGGAGAACCGAGCAATGCAATAAGTAGCGAATGGATTCCTTTGTCCTCATTGTTCGTTACTGTTTTGAACCGACTTCAAAAAAGGAGGAGGATTTCAATTTGGATGTTTAAATTTTTTGACTGACTTTAAAAAAGGAGATGGTTCTCAATTTGGAGGTTTATGTATTTTTTATGAATGTTCGGGCATCCTCATATATAGACGGATTTGCAAAATTATTTTTTTAATGGATTAGGTATGCCTCAGGGTGGTCTTATATAAATTTTATTAACTATGCTTGGGTAGTTTTTGAGTTAGCTTCGATAATACGAACTTTTTCCTCTTTAGTTTAGGTATATTGATGATGTTTTAATAACTTCCTGTCAATGATTATATAGCATTACAAAAATTCATGTATATTATGAATTATTGTGGGGTAGGTACAACAAAAAAGTGTAAAAAAACTTTGATTTCGGACGTCCGTGTCAAAAAACGAAAATGCGACACCAACGACTTAAATTTTACGACGAAATTAAAGTTATTATTCACTATAGAGTGTCTTTTTAGAAGTTGTTTTTTTTTTTTTTGAAAGTTTTTAGTTTTCACTTTTTATTATTTTCAGTACCTGTGAACCGAGCAGGACATTTTGATGGCAGTAATTCATGGTATAATGACTATGTAATTTCCGCATAAACTGCAAACAGCTCTCTTTTGGAAATTGAAAAAGGCGTCTATTTAATATTTTTATTTTATTCCTTTATTGTATTTTTTTCTCTTTTTACATTGAATTCTATTGGTATATTTTTTTAATTATTTAATTTAATATTATTATGAAATGTGTGATTCTTTATAATGGCTTTTTATTGTCCAAGCTTATTTTATTTTATTATTGAGACTGGCCGGCTTGATTACTTAGTTACAAATGAATGACTTATGGCTATAGAGGTATGAGGAACAAGGAGGTGTAAATAAAGTTCACTCATACTCTAAAGAAAAGGGAGGATTCTCCGACCAGACGGGTGTCGTGTCTGACGGGCAACTGCCCAATTATTCATGTTGGGCCGTTGTATATATTATTATGCTAATTAAGCGGTAAACTCTGCTTGCGAGATGCAGGATTTTGCGTGTCGTCAGTGGCTTATGACTTCTAACTACTTACATAATAAAAATCTTTTATTCACTGACAGACAGTGCACAGCCTATAAATTTGGTCTAGATGCTTGAAATGTATGTATATCCGTACCAAATTGGTAAAACGGAACCCTTATGGTGAGACTCAGTCTGTCTGTCTGTCTGTCTGTCTGTCACAGCTGGATATCTCAAGAACTACTAATGCTATCAACTTGAAATTTGAAATAGTTTTAGATGAAGTTTGCCCAACTATTTTGCAAATAAGAAAGAAATAAAAATATATGTATATTTTTTGCAACAAGGACTGAAAAATTCGAAGCGGGTTCTACTATCGGTCAAGAGATGGCGCTGATCTAAAACTGCAATATTCTACACCGCAGTGCGCAGTGTTAAAATTCTCTAACGAATATAGGCCTCGCCGATGAAAACTTAAAAACATGATGGTGGCGCGAGTCCGACTCGGTCTTGCACGGTTTTTTTTTTACAGCGATTTTGAGGTTCTACACTGCATGCATGCTAAATGTTTCATGGTCTATGGAAATGTTATGATTATTTTCAATGTTAAAACTTGTGCATGTTTATTTTGACAGTAGATACCTAAACCCTAGAAAGCCTAAAAATAATTTTGGCTTGTAATTCCATAGATTAAAAAACCCATTTCCGGACGGAATCGGCTACGGATGTAACAAGAATTTTTGCGTGAGAAACAATGTACTAAAGACTGTATAAAATCGTTTTTGTGCTCAAGCTCCGAGCGTGCCCTCTTTCGCTCCCTGAACTTGGCGATCAAGAATGTTTTTTATAAAAGAAAACTAAGAACATCTTAAACAGACCCTTTTTAAGTAGAATCTTAATCTGCAGACCGTTTGCATGTTATAAAAATGAAAGAACAACTTGGGAATATTCATAAAATAATGTAGAAGAGAATTTTATCTCTTTGCGAACCTTAGCGAAAGTAAACAGTGCGGCTAGCATGGGCTGGGGATAAAACTTTTCTCCACCGGTTATTTCCACTGACAAGGGATAAAATTATTTTATCCACCTGCCAAAGCACAGCAACAGGGGAAAAGAGAATTATTTCACTTTTTGACATTAGACGTGGACACTCACCCCCCGTCTATAGCATGGCGACTAGTGGAAAAGAAAAATCACAGATATTTTGACATAACAAAGGGAGAAATTTGTCCTCGTCTTTAGATGGTGGGTTTAAGTATATCTCTTGGAGAAAATATAATTAATTGTACTATAAAAATGTCTCGTGCTTACTGCCACCGTGAATAGTTTATCCACCCATGTCGCCATGCTCGGAGGGTGGACAAAATTGACAGAGGGGAATAGTATTTTCTCCTCTCCCCGTGGATAAAATGTCTCAGGCCATGCTAGCCCTGCTGGTTTGTCCACCGTGAATAGTTTATCCACCCATGTCGCCGTGCTCGGAGGGTGGACAAAATTGACAGAGGGGAATAGTATTTTCTCCTCTCCCCGTGGATAAAATGTCTCCGGCCATGCTAGCCCTGCTGGTTTGTCCACCGTGAATAGTTTATCCACCCATGTCGCCGTGCTCGGAGGGTGGACAAAATTGACAGAGGGGAATAGTATTTTCTCCTCTCCCCGTGGATAAAATGTCTCCGGCCATGCTAGCCCTGCTGGTTTGTCCACCGTGAATAGTTTATCCACCCATGTCGCCGTGCTCGGAGGGTGGACAAAATTGACAGAGGGGAATAGTATTTTCTCCTCTCCCCGTGGATAAAATGTCTCCGGCCATGCTAGCCCTGCTGGCCAAGTAATAAAGTTTTGAGACAGTTGAGTGTGATTTAAGCTATAGACAGAAATGAAAAATAACAATGAGAAGTGACAATGAAAAATGGAATGTCGACTGCCTCGTTAGTCTACAGCAGGGCTAGCATGGCCGGAGACATTTTATCCACGGGGAGAGGAGAAAATACTATTCCCCTCTGTCAATTTTGTCCACCCTCCGAGCACGGCGACATGGGTGGATAAACTATTCACGGTGGACAAACCAGCAGGGCTAGCATGGCCGGAGACATTTTAGCCATGGGGAGAGGAGAAAATACTATTCCCATCTGTCAATTTTGTCCACCCTCCGAGCATGGCGACATGGGTGGATAAACTATTCACGGTGGCAGTAAGCACGACACATTTTTATAGTACAATTAATTATATTTTCTCCAAGAGATATACTTAAACCCACCATCTAACGACGAGGACAAATTTCTCCCTTTGTTATGTCAAAATATCTGTAATTTTTCTCTTCCACTAGTTGCCATGCTATAGACGAGGGGTGAGTATCCACGTCTAATGTCAAAAAGTGATATAATTCTCTTTGCCCCTGTTGCCACGCTTTGGCAGGTGGATATAATAATTTTATCCCTTGTCAGTGGAAATAACCGGTGGAGAAAAGTTTTATCCCCAGCCCACACTAGCCCTGCTGCTGAGCACGCTCACTTACAAGACTACGAGCGCGCTCACGTACAAACCGTGTTTACATAGGATAGGATAGTTTTTATCCCGATATTCTCACGGGATCGACACTTATGCGGATGAAACCGCGGGCGCTGCTAGGATATTATAATAAGGAGTAATGTAATAATATAGCACGTGGAACGTTTGTTGTTCCCGAGCGCTGTTATTATGGCAATATCCTGTCTGACTATCCATTGTAGTGAACTACGACAGGCGCTTTTGTTTAACGTTATACTGTATTGAATCTACAAGCATACAGACTATGAAAAGGTTAGTAATGTTGGTATATTGAAGGTATTAAGGGGTGAATATTATCCGTCTTATTACAAAACGAAATCTTACTTTAGTAGCTCCTTATTGCATTTGCGGTCCAAATATCAAAAAATAAAAAATTGTACTTTCAAACGGGAGTAACCCATTCTGAAAACCGAAAAAATATGTATGACGGTCGCACAAAATCGCAAGTTTTATCAATTGTTTTCAAAAGTTAAGACTCTAACCTATAAATTAAAACAATAAAGACACCGGGATATTCAGGGTCATTTTTTTTTATACACCTTTTGTTTTGCAACTCATCTCTTAAAAATGCTTAATTTAACTGTGCTTTCAAATGATGTTATTAGATCAATGTTTAACTATTACTTAAATAAAATACACTCTAACTTACCTTGATATACACAATACAATAATAAACCAACAAACATGACTATACGTCAATTTGATCAGTAATCTCAAGTGAAGATGACACTATAATGTTGTTGTTCGTATTGTAAGGGAAAATGTTGAAATGGGTAGATAATAATCGTTGTACGATTATTATCTACCCATTTCAACATTTTTTATTTATTTTTCTAACCTACCTACAAGAATTTCTAATATGTAGCTCTGATAAATAGAGTCTTAGGTATAAATTGGTTATAACTATAATAACAATTGTTAAAATTTATATTCTATTTAAATCCCCCTAGATTGCGAAATTCCCACACTGTGCGTCGTCTAATAACCACCGACGGCCGCCATGGCCCATGCACAATGGCCTACTTGAAGGACTAAGTGCGGAAACCAACCCCTAACATAGAACATAGTCTACTGCTATCGATTTATCAGGGGAGACTATAGACCAGTTAACTAAATACCTCTCGTAATTAGCCCCCATTACTTCTAACGGAACGTTAACTAATGTTAGTCCATTTCGTTTCATTGTTGCTTTGTAATTGCGGTCTGCAACGATTCTTATCGCTTATGTAATGTACGTTTGGTGATTGTACTAAACGGTCGGGGTGTAGGCTGCTCTTTTTAGGGTTTCGGGCCCAAAGGGTAAAAACCGGATCCTATTACTAAGGCTCCACTGTCTGTCCGTCTGTCACCAGGCTGTATCTCATGAACCGTGATAGCTAGACAGTTGAAATTTTCACAGATGATGTATTTCTGTTTCCGCTATAACAACAAATACTAAAAACAGAATAAAATAAATATTTAAGGGAGGCTCCCATACAACAAACGTGTTTTTTTCGTCGCTTTTATCGTGTGCAAGTCCGAATCGCACTTGGCCTGTTTTTTTTAACCCACTGGGCAATTCAGTTTTCACGACTCAGTTTTTTTCAGGCATTTACTTCTTACTTCTGTTTTTGCTATAAATTCCTCTAGATAAAAATAATTAAAGTACGGGAGTCTAATTTACTGGAAGTAATTTTTTAGCCTTCTTGGAAGGGTAAACGCTAACGGTTTGGCCTTTGTGTTTTGAATAGACAGCATTTTTCTTGCTCAAACGTTTTTAGGATGCCGTACCGAAATGGTAAAACGGAACCCTTATGGTTAGACTCAGTCTGTCTGACACCGCTGGATATCTCAAGAACTACTAATGCTGTCAACTTGAAATTTGGAATAGTGTTAGATGACATTTGTGCAATTATTTTGCAAATAAGAAAAAAAAAATAATATATATTTTTTTGCAACAAGGACTGAAGGTCTGAAAAATTCGAAGTGGAGCTACTACGTATCTCGTACTCTTTAATGTGTACGGTATCATATGAAAGAGCGCAGTTTGCACATTCTCAAAAATTTTTTCAGACACCGTTCCCGACCCCCCCTTTTTTTGTGTGGGAAATCATCAAACGACTCCTCTCGCTCTGGGCGGAGCGGAGGGAGTGTCAGACTCTTACTGAATAAAATGTAAAAAAAAATACCGTTCCCCCTTATCTCCGAAGTTTGCTAAGAGAAAAATCTGAAATAATTCTATGTGATAGAAGTTACACTAGTTCCACTAAAAGAAATCAAATCAACAAAAGTTACACTAGTTCCACTATCGGTCAAGAGACGGCGCTGACCTAAAACTGCAATATTCTACACTGCAGTGCGCAGTGTTAAAATTCTCTATCGAATAGATCTCGCCGATGACAATTTAAAAACATATGATGGTACGGAACCCTCGGTGCGCGAGTCCGACTCGCTCTTGCCCGGTTTTTTAATGACCATTTATCTAACTTTCCGGCAGGCCACACACGTATACCCAGCATTGTATACGACTCGTTACAAAGTGACGTACTACCTAGTTACCTACACTGTAAACACATCGCCGGCGGGGCACTAGCAATTAGCATATAAACTAAACGCCATTACCTAGTACTAGTCTATACTCTGTGTGAGCAGCGGACGTGGATTCACTTTGCGCTGCCCGCTTGTGAAACAACCGAAAGTGGTCGTGGGTGGACAGTTCATGTAGGACTAGCTGTACCCTCGGATTTGTCCATTTTAATTCTATTTTAGATTGATTTTCATCACAGATATACAACGTGTTTTTTTTATCCTAGAACTCTAGGGGGTCATTGTACTCATCATTATGAAGAACTTTTACTATTGGAGCAAACCTGAAATCGCGAAAAAAAAATCTGTTGTTCTCCACTACATTTTGACGAAAATAAATGTAGGGACCAGCTGATTTTTTTTTCGCGATTTCAGGTTTGGTCCCGTAGTAAAAGTTGTTCATAATGATGAGTACAATGATCCCCTAGAGTTATGGGATATCAAAAAAAAACACGTTGTAGATACACCTAGATAACGCAATAGCAACAACTTCGCGTGACCGGCTTTTTTTTTTTGTGGATGTTTAATCATTAAATGACCCCTCTCGCTCTGGGTGGAGCGGAAGGGAGTGTCAGACTCTTACTGACTAAAAACCCACCCGTGTTCCTTCCTTTGCCCTTTATGTTCCGGGCCAGCGGTAACCCTTTCGGACAATCCCGCTAATTAAGGGTGTGGGGACAATCCCGCTGACCCGGCAGGCTTCGGCACTAACGGGCCCCTTCAGTTGATGCTGACAACTCTTTGAGGCGCGTGTGGAACACGTACGCGCCTCAAAGAGATGTCCTTATCGGTCGTGATCGGACGGTGTGCTATCCATTACTAGTCCGCAGGCCCGCGCCTACGGTGGCCGGATGTCGTCACGCGGCTCCCGACGCCCGAAGCGTCTCCCGCGGCGGCTGGGACGGGAGGCTCTTTTCCTCAGCCCGTCCGCGTGCCCGGCTTACGTACAAAAATCGTAAGCCGCCCCTGCTATCACTTAGTGTGTTTTCGCTTAGTGTTCTTTCTTATTTTTTTTTTCTTTTTGCTTGGCTCCCAAGGGTCCCAGCGTGACGTTTATAGCCTTTCCCAAAATTGGGCTATCAAAATGCAAAACGAATTTTTCAGGGATTAGCGCTTTCAAACAAACAAACTCGTCAGCTTATATTATTAGTATATAGATGTGTAATAATTATTTATTATTCGAATGCATACACCATTTGAAATCCAATTGGAGTGTCACCATACTGCCGTCATACGGTGAAAAGCCGTAACTGACATTTTTATATTATACTAGCTGATGGGAATGGAACCCAACACAACACCATGTGCGCCACCTGCACGTGCAGGCAGCGTGATCAGAGCGTCATGGCAAGCTGAGGCTCGGTCCGACGACCACTCGCTTCCACAGACTCCACCGCGACGGACGATACTCCTCTTGTTTGTCCAGGAAAGTTAATATTGTAAATAAGAACGGCATAAACCATTGCCTATTTATACAGTCCACTCTTTCATTGCTCCCCGTGGTAACACTAGGTAAACCCGCAAAGGTAGATTTGCAAAAAAAAAAATGCCTACGACCTATTCTCAAACCTACCACATATACACAAAAAAAAAACGAGTGTGCTTATGACCACACGACTGAAGTGAAACTTAAAGAGAGAAAGAAAATGTGCGCGCGCACTGCTGTCTCTTGCTTATATCCCCCACTTAACTTCCGTTCGCCTTGCCCGATCACACTTTTCGTAACGCTTACGTCACGCGTTCGCCAGCTTACTCCCCAAGTCAAGCGTGCGTAAAGAAGTTTCACTTCAAAAATTCATAAAATGTCAAGGTCAAGCCGTTTCGGAGGAGTTCGATAACAAACACTGTGACACGAGATTGTTATACTTATATTAAAAGATTAGTTTAGAACACGTTGTTTAACAAATCGTGAATCATTTACGTGCTCGCGACGTAATCGTTTTAGTTATATGAACGCTGTATTCAATCACAAATGTTAATAAAATTACTAAAACGATTCATTACAACAACTACTTCATTCATAAAAGTCAAGGCCCAATCAAATTCAGTGTTAATTCAATTCACGCCGGTTTGTGTGTGATGTCATCAATTGAAGCTTGGTAATTTTTATGCCCAAATGCTCTTGGCTTGGGTCATCGCATACAATACTTTTACATATATTGTCTCCAATTGTAAAAATTTAACATCTGCTGACTATGTTTACTCAAAAGATTTAAATCATTAGATTTGCCCTACCCCGTCAAAAGATAGTCGCATTTCTGAATGCCAATTCCCATATTTAAAAGCGTTCAAAATCTAGTCGCAATCTCATCTCAGCGTCAGTCAATGTCAAAAACTTGTCAAAAAAGTAGGGAAATTAGAGGTATTTTTAAGAGATTGAGACTGAGATCAGACTGTGAACGTGAACGTTCTTAAAATTACGAGAATTGCGCCCCTCCGTTTTGACATCTCTGACACACAATGGCGAAGTGACTTGACTTGATTATCATGGAAACAATATTTAATAAATGTGTGACCTCACTCTTTTCAGTATGGACACATTTTTCGTGTGACTAAGTACGGTGAGAGCAAATCTAGCGATTTAAATCTTTGGTTTAGTCCCCAAAGTAAGACTGTCCTGTATTCAGGATAACTGCACAAAATATTTACAAAAATTGCGTAGCTCTATTTATAATGAAGGCCCCGACAGCCCACCTGTGTGGTTTCATTTCTTTATAGCTTCTTTAAATAGTAAGTACTGGCACGCAAAATTCATCAGCTCACATCCTTATTGACGGAAGAAGGCAGAGAGAAGGTAGAAAACTATGCCTAAAACACAAGTAGCACAGAGCGCAATAGTAATAAATTGTTTTGATGTCTATGGCAGGTCATAGCTCGTGGCTAAATAATAATAGCTACACAGGTCGATCGCTTGCCGCGGTAGGTTTGAGGATGGGTGACCGTCTAATAGATATCAAGACCCCTTTGTGCCTCGGAAAACATGTTAAGCCGTCGGTCCCGGCTGTCATTCGTAGATCTTTGACTGTCGTTACGGGTAGGCAGAAGCCCGAGAGTCTGACCAAGGGGCATCGTATTATCCAGTAACTGTGTTATGGAGGTCAGATAGGCACTTGCTCCATATAAAATACTGGTATTCACCTGCATCCTGTTAGACTGGAAGCCGACCCCAATGTAGTTGGGAAAATGCTAAGCAGATGATGATGATTTTTTACAAACTATGGCAGGAAATAATTTCTTAAAGAGCTTATTCTTTATCTAGGTAATTTCAAATAATAGGTAGGTACTAATACCTGGACTTCAGAGCGTTTACGATGTACAGCATTTCATACAAATTTTCAAGCCCTTATTTTTCGAAATGAATGAACCGATTTTAATGAAACTTCATACGCATAAGCAGGATACAAAGGTCTAAAAAGGTAGTAGAGAACATTTTCGAAAAATAGTGTTACAGCCAAATTAGACCGATTTTAAATTTTCCATAGAAACAGAGATTTGCAGTTATTTTTTTTTAATAAAACATTTCGAAAATGACTCTACTAACTTTTAACACCTTTGTATCTGCTTATGCGCATGAAGTTTCATTAAAATCGGTTCATTCATTTCGAAAAATAAGGGGTTTGAAAGTTTGTATGAAATGCTGTACGGCGTAAACGCTCTTCAGCAAACGCATAAGACTAGTGTCTTGAACAAAAATCGATAGAACTTTGCGTCAATGTAGAGTAGACGTCATTACATTAATAAATTATCCGATTCCCTGTAGAATGCACCCCGAGTAATTAAAGACAAAATGGCTACCTTAATGGCTGTCCACCACAGCAGGCCACGGTGAAATTATTAAGACCTGCTTCCCATTAGAAATCTTCACAAAGAGGGGTCAACGTTGGCTGGTTTTGTACGGTCGCGTACCACCGGTATAATAAGACTTATGTTTATTTGCTGCGGTGTCAGTGACAGGGGTCAAGACTAACTGGTAGTTGGATCCTATTTAAAAGTATCAATGCAGTCGTCGCTCGTAATCAGAGCTATAATGGGGGTTCTAGATAATATTGTTCATTTAGTCCAACAAAGCGGGGAAAATGCTATTACGAATGATGGTAGAGTAGAGCAAGGGGCTTGTAGCTAAGTAATAACAGCCGCACAAGTCGATCGATCAGGTTAAGCTACACTTGCCGCGGTTGGTCCGTAGATGGGTGACCATCTATACATATCGAGACCCCTCCGTGCCTCGGAAAGCACGTTAACCCGTTGGTCCCGGCTGTCAATCGTGGATCTTTGGCAGTCGTTACGGGTCGTCAGAAGCCCGAAAGCCTGACAACCAGTCTTACCAAGGGGTATCGTATTACCCAGTAACTGGGTTGTGGAGGTCAGATAGGCAGTCGCTTCATGTAAAATACTGGTATTCATCTGCATCTGGGTAGACTGGAAGCCGACCTCAACATATTTGGGAAAAGGTTAGGCCGATGATGACGATGGTACCTAGAGAAGGACGAAGCAGACAATTACCTGCAGATTCGTGTCGGACATTTTGCTTTAATAGATTATAGCTGAGTAGTGTAAGCCCAGTGGTAACAGGAGTTGTAGGTGGTGGGATCGAACCCTGACAGGCGCTTTATTTTGTGTAATTTATTTTACACCGTGTTCAATATAATAATAATTATTTCATAATAATCATCAACAAAACGGTGAAGGAAACCGGCATGTCCTAGAACCAAAAATTCGAGGACATCTGACATCTACCAACCCGCACTGGGCCTTCGTGGTGGATCACGGCCCATTCCCTCTCACTGAGAGAAGGCCTGTGTCCCAACAGTGGGAACACGAACACTATAGGCTGATTATGTTCTGTTATGATCTTAAGATTATAGGTCAGCTGCCTCCAGTGCCGGACTAGCCCATAAGCAAATTAAGCAATTGCTTAGGGCATCTCTGTGGCAGTCTGTGTGGTGCCGAGTCTGTGTGGTGCCGGACTTAAAGAATACCACCACCCCTTACTTCCCGTGGGTGTCGTAAAAGGCGATTAAGGGTCGTACCGGAGAATGGGCAGCAGCGTTCTCTATGTATTCCACCATCATACCATACTGCGATCGCCAACCCGCCGGCCAAGCGTGGCGATTATGGCGAACTCTCCCAAAATTGGGGGAGGCCTATGTCGAGCAGTGGACGTCTATCGGCTGAAACGACGAGGGCATCACGTCTCGGGGGCACCATAAGGCAGAAACAGCACCGAAACAGTATTTGCTAGCACATGAATGGCAAGGCTGTTTATCAGCAAGACCCAAAAGTCACTCTAGCTAGAGATGCCAATCTTTACAAATCGCTCGTCGTTGTTTTTACAAAATACTATTGAAAATTGAGGTGACTAGTGGATAGGAGGGCCTACAGGCGTGGATTGCTTAGGGCATCATCATCATCATCATCATTTCTTTCTATTTAAATTTTGTTTCCTAGATTTAAAAAAAAAAAATCTTGTTTGCAATATTTCTATTAGTAAACTAAATAATTTTAATAAATTAAATAATGTTTAAAATAATAATTGAATTAATACTACTGTGATTTCAAACAAACGTCTTCAGTACAATACTTCATCGTTTTAGCCGAAAGACGTCCACTGCTGGACATAGGTCTCCCCCAAATTTTAGGTTTGCCATAATCGCCACGCTTGGCAGGCGGGTTGGCGATCGCAGTATGGTATGATGGTGTAATGCATAGAGAACGCTGCTGCCCATTCTCCGGTCTCCCTTAGTCGCCTTTTACGACACCCACGGGAAGTATGGGGTGGTGCTATTCTTTAAGTCCGGCACCACACAGACAGTACTTGAAATATATAAATTGTTAAGGGGGCCTGGTGACCTGACTTACAGGTTTTGTAAAAAACTTAGTTTAGGCACCAGTCTTCCACAAATTAAGTACAAAACTGTATCTGTAGACTAATTTAACTTTAAGCTGTAATTTGTGGTAAGAAAATAAAATCTATTCTATTCTATTAAGAAAAGGGCAGAAGATACATTTTAGTTTAGTCCTGTCAAATTAATCAGCGCCTGACGTAAATTGATGAAATTTTAGTAGGCAAGTTTTTAATCACGTCTAAACTTGTATGGAGTAGTGTCGGGCGCTGATTAATTAAATAGAAAGAAAAAGATGCACTGAATTTAAATTCAGTTTAGTTTGTGAACCACAGAATCGGCACCACTGTGTATCGACAAAACTAAAACACTAGCGGAATGTTGCACACTTGTACTGTAAGCGATTAGGAAGAAGCTTAGACAAAGAAAAGTATAGACGGCGGGTATCTCCATTTCATTTCCACAAGTAAGGGATAAAGTATTGAATATTATAAGTAACAGAAAAGGATAAAGCTATACTATTTCCGTCTCTCAGTGCGTGCCAGTTTTTTCAAGGCAGCTACTCATGTAGCCTATGTTAGTTAGTTTTTTGTCTCATGTGTGGCCACGCTACCCGATGCTCTATAGCTTTCTTACTCTAAGGGAAGAAGAGTAGGGCGCGTCTTCGTGGACGGCGCTATCTGTACAGACGCCAGCACATCAAGCTACCTGAAACTGTCAAATTCTCCCAATCAAATTTGAACCTTATGCTTTAGCCTCAGATCAAGTAAAAAAAGGTAGATAACGCGCTTAGAATAGGAAACTGAAGCCAATTTTTCAACTATGTGTGCGTCACTAAAGTGTTGCCACTTTTGGAATAAAAAGTCCTTGAAAATTACTTTTAATATACCTAATTAAATAAAATTATATTAATTTAATATAGCTAATATGAGATTTCGAAAGTAAATTTGTCTGTTAGTTTGTTTTAATAAATTTACTGGATACAATATTCTTCAACGTCAACAATTCAAAGAGATGATAAACGTAGGAGGCGTGTAACTTTACTAATCGTCTTCTCAATAGATAGTCCAGTGGGTGTATGACACTGACCTCTATAATACAAGTACGCTTGTAATATAGAGGTCAGTGGTGTATGAGCAACGAAAAAAAATACAACATAATTTATGTAAAGAATGTTTATTATAGAAAATAACTTAATGAGAGGTTTTTCTTTTCAGTATTTAAAAAAAAATAGTTCCCAAGAACCCTGAAGATGGCGTTGAACTGACTATGTTACTAGATGCCAAAGTCAAAACGCTTGGAAAAAAAACATTGCGTCACGTCATATACGCTCGTTGAGTGACAGTTTCGTTTGCTTTCGTTTTACGATCTTAAAATTACATCCAAGTGAATTAATAAAAAAATTATGTAACTTCCGTTCCTTGCCTCCGTAACTTACCAAGTTCAGCGCCATCTATCCAGCGACTAGGGAAGCGTTAAAAAAAAAAGAAAAAGAAAATCCCTCATAGTAAAAATTCGAAATTAATGAGTTGCAATACAAAAAATACTTTTCTATGGAATTAAAAATATACTTGTCCAGATGAAATGAAAAAGTATCTTTAGGTAAGTACAAAAGAGAGCATTGAATTGTAACAATACTATACATGGTGAATTTTTCAAGTGGGCGTGGATGGCCAAACCGGAAACTATGAGGAATAGCGAAAAGTAGTCAAAGGAGCCGCGGGCTCGACTTTGATGAAAACTAAAACTGCATCATTGGATTTTTGAAAAATCAAGATTTCTTATAGCAGCTACCCATTCATCTCTTATTAAAACATTCGTTGGAAATCTAAAACCATAATATTTCATAATAAAATAGTAGGTATGTCTATAAGTGCTCAATAATTTAGACAAAAATATAAACGAGTTAAAAAATAAATATTTACCTTGACTTCAATAAAATGTCCACTCTCTAGTTAATTATTTTTCTATGGCTGAGCCTACAATTTACTTACCCACATTTTGGGCTATTAGAAACAAGAACTACTGGCAACACTCTCCCAGAACTCCCAGTACATCATTTGACATTAACTGTTCCGAATAACCTCAAAATTGTGTTGGAATAACAAGAAAATATGTAGTTTTATGTGTACTTACGAGTGAAAGGATGTTCACTCAGACTTTTTGTTCACTTTTGAGTTGTTTTTGCACCATTTAATAACACAGGAAGGCATTTTGTGGGCAAACTTACAACACGACGCCCCGTGACATACTAACAAAAACGAGCAGAGTTTGATGCATGTGTGTGCGTGAGAGTGTGTGTTTACTTGAAGGAGCAGAGTTTTGTGGCTTCAGTAAAAACTAAGGCCGCGCGCTATCTACCTTTTTTTACTTGATCTGAGGCTTTAGCGATAAAGTTGAAAATCTATTAAAGAAATTTGACAGATTTTAGTAGCTTGATGTCCTTGCGTCTGTAAATCTTTTGACAGTCATTACTGAGCATGAGGTCCTGGGTTCGCTGTCCACGACACACTAAGTGTTATTGGGTTTTTCTATCTGGAATTTCTCAGAAGCAGCCCAGAGTCTGCCTCAGTGCGCGATTGGTGGAAATTGGCTCGACCCTTATTACATGCGACTTAAACATCACTGGCGAAATGTGTGTGTACTAATAAGTACAGTCAGCAACAAAAGTCGATTAACACTTTGATTGATTGATTGAGCAAAATATTTGTTCAAGAAGCAGCCCGGAGTCGTCCTCAGTGCGCGATTGGTGGAAATTGGCTCGACCCCTATTACATGCGACTAAACATAACTGGCAAAATGTGGGTGTACTAATAGGTACAGTCAGCAACAAAAGTCGATTAACACTTTGATTGATTGATTGAGCAAAATATTGGTTCAAAATTGCATTGTACTTCTGCTGCAATTTTGAACAAATATTTTGCTCAATAACTGAGATTAAGAAAATTGAAGTGTTAATCGACTTTTGTTGCATCGTACATCTCCGCCTAACCCTTCAGGGAATCAAGGCGTGATGATATTTTATCCATACTAATAAGTACCTATTATAAATGCGAAAGTGTCTGTCTGATGAGGCAGACACCATAGTTTTTGCCTCTTCACTCTTAAACCGCTGAACCGATTTAGATGAAATTTGGTACAGAGATAGTTTGAGTCCCGGGAAAGGACATAGGATAGTTTTTATCCCGATATTCCCACGGAATCGACACTTATGCATGTTAAACCGCGGGGCGCTGCTAGTGTTATTATATACCATGACACGAATAAAACATCCAACATTACCAAAAGTTCTTGATTGTGTAACAAGGTACATAAGTATTAGCCGAAGTTCGCACTGACATAAAAATATAGCGGCGGGATTTTATAGCACACTGGATTTTGAGCTCTCGATGTTGAGCTGAGCGTTGAGAATCCAACAGAGCTAATCCCTGTGCGTCAAAAAAACATACTGATGGATTTTCAACTTTTGGCGCAGTGCGTTGAAAATAAAGTGCGTGAAAATAAATTTGCCAATTCCCTCCGCGAGAAAAGTTTTTAATTTTTCCGGGAAATGTGTCCTTCGTCCATTTCTTTCTTATAAATGATATTGCTTGAGCAAAACATGACGATCTGTTGAACGATCCAGAGTGGATTTTGAGATTTCGGGAAGTGGATTCCCGAAATTCACTTCCCGAAATCTTGAAATCCACTCTGGATCGTTCAAGAGCAGGGGGCCTAAAAGGCCACTTTGGCAGAATCATAAAAGGATGATAATCATATAATAATAATAATATATCAGTTAATATAATTAGTTAAGTTAGTCAGCTATGATCATCAGTTAACTGTCCATTATGAATCACTAGCTGCGCCGCGCGGTTTCACCCGTATAAGTTTTGATCCCGTGGGAATATCGGGATAAAAAGTAGCCCATGTGTTAATCCAGGTCCAATTGGTCCAGCCGTTTGAGCGTGAAGAAGTAACCTAATAAGTAATCCTTTTATGATTCTGCCAAAGTGGCCTTTTTAATCGAAAGTAATCCTTTTATGATTCTGCCAAAGTGGCCTTTTTAGGCCCCCAGGTCTGAACACCGCAGCCTAGGACGGGCAGAATAAACGTATATCCATACATATATTATAAATTAAAGACGCACAGATTTTCTAAACTTTACAATAGATTTTGTTACAGTTTTCTCCTGCATTTAGATTAATATTTAACTCAGTTTTTAGTTAGGTAAGTAAAGCAAAGAAATCTGGTTGAAACAGTTAATATTTAATTAAGAACTAGGTACTAAGGTCTCGAAATTAAAGAGCACTCACAATCAGCAGAAGAAGGAAAAAGGAGATGGCCAATTTACTTAGGGCACTCTGCCTAGCATGCAAAAATTCATGTACATTAACGAATTTTACTTTATTTTGAACTTAATAAGCTCTAAAATTAACTGTAAAAGTTACATAATCCAGTAACTTCAGATTTCTTAGAAATTAACAAAACATATTTTGGTCGTGAACCTACTCGGACTCTATAACTAAGTAGTAGCCAGATTATTCTGCGTGGGTAAGTTGTCATGATCAATGTCTCTTACTGATCGGCCACAACCAAGGCACACCATAGTGTGGCCCAGTATTCTATGATTGGCACCTTCTGAAGTTAGCAGCAAAAAGCATGGGTGACAAATATGTCCATCTTCTGGAAGCTGAAAGGCAAAGTAGATTATTAGTTTAGGTATATCAACATTTTATCTATTGTAATATGAAGAAGGTTCTAAATAAATACTTTTTTAAATACTTAAAGGTGAAAATCAGTTGTTCATGTAGAAATAATAATTGCTTGTACAAATCATTCGCTGTGCTGCTTAGAAAACTCAAGAGAATATGTTTTATGTATCTATAGGTTTTCATAATTTATTTTAAAAATACATACCTGAATTGTTAGCCATTGAACAAGCATTCTTTGGAAAGGCATGTCTAACGAAGACACAACATGTCTTCTTAGCCGTCCCGTAGCTATACCGCAGTTAATACACCTCATTGTGAACAATGTCCAAAACGTAAGCACAATCAAGTCCGTATTTAAAAGCACTAGATAATCGTTGGGCAATGGAATCAGTCCGTGTAGAATAGCAATGGTCGGTATGGAGAAAAGATAATCGCAGTCGCACAGTTTACAAACAAACAAACGTACGCGCAAGTTACGAGATGTCAAACGAAAACGACCGATATGCGATATGGCGGATGTCGAGCGATTGTCGAAGTCCAACCTGTCATGTCGTTTCGTTTCGTTGTTACAAGAAAAAAGTTATTTCAAATAAATATTTCATAGCATTCGAGTGATTAACAAAATATGTTTTTTTATTAGGATTTCGATAATGAATAATCATTTTCCAGTCAGAATAATTTATAATATTACTCTGATGGAACATTAATATTTTAGCTTTACAGGGAATGGAACGTTTATCCAAAATGCGCGTTATCTCGATACTCCGGAAACGCAAAACAACTATTTAAGTTTATATATTTTTCCAGAAGTTGTACGAAAATGATAAGAGTTTCATAATTTTTATTTCTATTTTTATTTATTTATAATTAGGCGTCTATTAATGTACATGCCATTGAGTAACTAGGCTGAAACTGGCCATGTCCTTTAACAAAATGAAAGTGCTTTTACGAATTTCAAAAGGTTTTAGCCGTTGAGATGTCGGAACGTATTTACTTGCAATAACACTTAATAACGAACTTCAAACGGCTAACGTTATTTCTCATCGAGTTGTTCCATTAAGTAAACTTTATTGTAGAAAGGATCCGAGGGAGAATTACCACCGTTTCCACAGTGTTTCTCTGAACAAGCTACTTTGTTGACTATATGTATGTAATGATTGCCATCGTTTCGGGTATTCAGAAGCTCAAAAGTCTGGCAATACTGGTATATTTATTAAATACCAGTATTTTACATGGAGCGACTGCCTATCTGGGGGCCTAAAAAGGCCACTTTGGCAGAATCATAAAAGGATAACATTATGAATTATAATGGACAGATAACTGTTTAGTTAATCGTATCAAATCGCATTGGTGAAGGATTTTTCAGTATTTTTTTTTATCTGTGCTAAAATATCAATCAATCCAATCCAAATTCAATTCCAATCTCTTTGATTATACTTACGTAGTGCAGCGAAAAAAAGAAAAACACGGACTGTCTTCACCATATTATGATTCATAATGTTATCATTTTATGATTCTGCCAAAGTGACCCTTTTAGGCCCCATAACCTCCACAACCCAGTTACTGTACTTAGGGGTATCGTGGTACCCAGCAACAGTCCGAAGCCCAAAAGTCTGACGACCAGTGGTTCGTCAGACTTTTGGGCTTCTGACTACCCGTATCGACTGTCAAAGATCTACAAAAGACAGTCGGGACCAACGACTTAACGTGCTTTCCGATGCACGGAGGGGTCTCGGTATGTGATGGGTGGTCACCCAAACCGACCCCAGTATAGTTGGGAAAAGACTGCGCAGACTGATTGAAGCTACTACTAGAAATTTCAAAACGGCTGGTTGACACTTCCCGTAACCCAAGGGCTGGCTTTTACCTTGGTCAGAGGCTAAGCATCGCCATACAACGTGATAATGCCGGCAGTCTCTTGGGTACATTACCAGTCGACAGCGATGCGGATGAATTTTCTAGTTTCTGTAGGTATAGTTTTAGTTAGGATTTAATTTTGTTATTCTTAGATTTGGTTAAAGTAAAGCTACTAGCTAGTTTCAGTATGTACTGAATAGATGCCGTGAAAAAACAACAACTACAACCTTCGTCTTCGCTCGTCTCGGCATGGACAATAAGAATAACATAACTCATCCATGCTAATATTATAAATTCGAAAGTAACAATGTTTTTCTGTCTGTATGTTACCTTTTCACGCCTAAACCACTGAACGGATTTCGATAAAATTTGGCAGAGAAGTAAATTGCATCCCGGGGAAGGACATAGGATAGTTTTAAACCCGACATTCCCACGGCATCGACACTTATGCGGGTGAAACCGCGGGGCACTGCTAGTACATACTATAATAAAAATATTAGCCCAGAGTGCACCGGAATACGGTGCCAGGCGCATGCAAAGATGGTGACTATAATGCGTCCAAAGACCCGTGATCCACAAACGTCTAAAAGCTAGTAGGTACCTACTACTATCTAAACAGTATAATTGAACCAATCTCAGAAACCTACGCGTTTTTCCACAGAAAAAAAAGGAAATTGCAAAAATTCCCCTTTTATACCGAATTCAGGAGATTAATCCGGTAAATGAATAAAACAATAAAAGTACCGTACCAAGGGCTGGAGTAATCAAAACAGGCGATTCTCATGTAAATGTTGCGAGCCTATAACCTTTCGTTACGACAGTAGCAGAGGGAAATGCTCGATTTAACTCGGAACAACTCGGAATATGGACCGATCACTTGTTTTATGAAAGGGTGAACGCAATTCGGGAGTAAAATAGCAGGCCGTGATTTACGGTTAAGGGCGGTGAAATATTGGAGTTCGTATTCCATACGATTTAATGATTGTTTATATCTTCTTTCAGAATTTTGATGGTCTGAAGAAGACAATAAAGCTGTGTGAATCGGGAAGTGAATAAATCGGGACATTATTCGTAACTGAGGACTATACTTCTAAATGTGTTATTGGAGAACATTGCCCAGCAGTGGGACAATATAGGTTAACAAGAAAAAATAAAATAACAAAAAAAACGACTGGTCAAGAGGATCCAACTTATTGCCAGTATGTAGAGTGCTAAGATAATTTAATACTGCTATTCAGCTGCATCCGGTTAGACTGGAAGCCGACCCCAACATAGTTGGGAAAAGGCAAGGCGGATGATGATGATGATGAGAGCGCTAAGATGGAGATACTGATTGAATCAATATGGTGCAAAGGTGACTAGACTCATTTATTTATGTACTAGCTGCACCCTGCGGTTTCACCCGCGTAAATGTCGATCCCGTGGGAATATCGGGATAAAAAGTAGATAAATAGTAATTATGTTAATCCAGGGTGTCAGCTAACTCCATACAAAATTTTATCAAAATTGGTCCAGCCGTTCGAGCGTGAAGAAGTAACAAACATATAAACACACACACACACTCACACACACACTCACAAACTTTCGCCTTTATAATATTAGTGTGATGTGATTAATCGCTCCGACTACAATAGAAAATCAATTGTGTCGCATTAGAGGGCATTAAGCGATTAATTTAGGATATCCAACAAAAGATAACATTGTTCTAAACCTATTTATGTTTTCTCTATAAGTGAATTGTATTTCTTTTGAGAAAATAAATATTAACCTGGCGGACACAATACATAACATAAATAAAGGCAACATCATGTATTAAGTAGGTAAATGTAGGTACACACGTATGGGAGACCACAGCTGCATGCACAATAAAAGTTAAAATATTAATAATAGGTAACAATTGGAAAAGTTAATAAAATTAATAATTACTAAAGGACATACAAAAAGAAATATAATATTTAGAAATACTAAAATTAAATTAAATCTACAAAAAAGTTCTTATATTTGGCAGAGACTTGCAGATTTCTAACATTATACAGATAAGTCTAAAATATACAACATAACGTTCGTTGTTTTACCTAGCTGTTAATATTTATTTATTTATCACATTTGGGAAATATGTTATGTACCATACAAAATCTTGGAGAGAGAGTCTTTCAGAGTTAACAAAAAAAGGAGACACGTAACACACATCAACTCACAGAGTTGTGATTTTGTGAACTGCAATACATATTCAGTAAGATTTATGGCAAAAAGAGACACTTGTGACAAACCTGTAAATACATATTTTCCTATAGACTGTTCTACAACGCATCACAGATCCAAAATCACACATATTTTTTTTAGATTTAACCACAGACTACACTACCACATGATGAAATGACAGAGGAAGCAATTGTAGAATTGAAGCATCGTTTTCTAAGTAGGTATTAAGTATCAATTACAATCGCTGTGGGAAATTACCGACAGCACATTCAATATTACGTAATTGACACCCATTCAATATAAATAGTAAATTATCTATTGAAGTATCGCTGAAACAAGATTGCTATGCAATTCAAACCAGTTATTAGCTAGTGTGCTAAGCAGAAAAAACTATCGTCATCGTGCAAAAAGTGAGAAACTGTAGCGTTATTTTTTTTCTATTCTTGTATTTGGAGAGAAAGATATTATCATCTGCCACCGACAGCATCATCATCTGCCTAGCCTTTTCCTATCTGCTTCCAGTCTAACCGGATTCAGCTGAATACCAGTACTTCAGGTGGTTCAGGCCAGATAGGCAGTCGCTCCATTTAAAATACTTGTATTCAGCTGCATCCTGTTTTACCGGACTGAATACTGGTATTGTCAGTCTACTAGGCTTCTGACTACCCGTAACGACTACGACGACATTCATTACATACAGAAACTCAACAAAGTAGCTTGTTGACAGAAGACTGGTTGCCAGAGTTTCGGGCTACTGACAACTCGTGACAACATGACAGTCAAATATCAACGAATGACAGCCGGGACTAACGGCTTAACGTACTTACCGAGGCACGGGAAGCTCTTGATATGAACGAACAGGGTACAATACCAGAATCTGGGTTACTCCTGAGAAATTCCTTATATGAAAATCCATGGAATCCCAACTCAATTGCAAGATCTAGTATTATTATTGCGCGCCATTATTATTATTGGTACATGGTGACATTAGTTACCACTAGCGCCATCTAGTATCGAGTAGCAGAACTAGTGGAGTCAAGATCCTTCTAGAAATTTCGACGCTATGACTTTCTCAAACTTTCTAGAACCATCGACATCTGGTCAGTCGGGGCCGGTATGTACTCGAACATTCTAGATGTTTCTACAATCGAAAGTTCTAGAACTATCTTCGGCATTATAAGGGATGTGGGTCACGACCGACACAGTTTGGATAAAGCGATACAAGCGAATACATCGAAGCGATCTTCAAGTGCGACCTTAAGCGATCAATAGTGCAATTGTGTTTTATAATTAGTTTGTTTGAATTGTTATTATTGTTGGTTAATTAAAGTGTTATTTTTTGGCTATTAAATCGGCAGTTTTTATTATCACGAACGTCGAACCCGAAACTCGTAACATTATTAGCTTTACAAATCAAAGCATCACAATGAAGACACAAAAACTATAATCTGCATCGTTTTTCAGAAAAACAGTAATTAACTACTCAATTGATATGCATTCCAACAAACGTTTTTACATTGTGTTCAGCGGGAAGCCGTTAAGTGTGACAGTTATCTAAGAGTCTGTTCATCTCCTTATCTTACTTTATTTTATATCTATTGTTTATCATGTAATAGTCACGAGCAAAATATATCACTAGGGACGGTTAGGCAATAATATCTGATTTCATGATTCATGCATTAATATCTGTTGTCAAGATAAATGGAAAAATTTCAACCGACATTCTGGTGAACCAAAAACAAAAGTGCAATTCCTACGCGGTCAAAATGAGTTATTCAATGTATGAAAAGCAAGTTTTTTGTACAACAGACGAAAAATTTCAACTTGAAATGTTTCGTCAGAATTTCGGTTCAGAATCATGTATTGAACCCGAAAGTCTGACAACCAGTCTTACCAAGGGGTATCGTATTACCCAGTAACTGGGTTGTGGAGGTCAGATAGGCAGTCGCTCCATGTAAAATACTGGTATTCAGCTGCATCCGGTTAGACTGGAAGCCGACCTCAACTTAGTTGGAAAAAGGCTAGGCAGGTGATGAATCATGTATTGAATCCAATCCATGGTAACAATTTGCGCGTCGATAATTCTCCCAACCTATTTAGGTGATCATTTATGGAAGGCGTACACAGGGGGTCTAAAACGGCCACTTTGGCAAAATCATAAAAGGATAACATTATGAATCATAATGGCGAAGACAGTCCGTGTTTTTCTTTTTTTTTTGCTGCACTACGTAGGTATAATCAAAGAGATTGTGATTGGATTTGGATTGGATTGATTGGTATTTTATCACAGAAAAAAAAAATACTGAAAAATCCTTCACCAATGGGATTTGAATTTGATACGATTAACTTAACAGTTAACTGTCCATTATGATTCATAATGTTATCCCAAGTGGCAGCACAAATATTTATGTGTCATCGAAGGAACACACTTCACCTTCCAAACCTAGAGAGGTTTGTAAGGAAAATTCTTTGCGATTTCCTTTTCTTACTTTGATCATATTTTTACTGGAAAGTACGGTACGAAAAATACTAGACTTCTATCTGTATTTAATCCAATAATACCAAGCACTAAGGCACAAAAGATACATCGAAGTATACTCTTATTGGTTTAATTAAACCGTGTCCAGTCAGACATGAACAGATTAGATTCTCGGCTACACGTGCTATCTCTTATTCTTTTTAACCCCCGACGCAAAAACGACGGGGTGTTATAAGTTTGACGTGTCTGTGTGTGTGTGTGTGTGTGTGTGTGTGTGTGTGTGTGTGTGTGTCTGTGGCATCGTAGCTCCCGAACGGATGAACCGATTTTGATTTTGTTTTTTTTGTTTGAAAGGTGAATTAGTCGGGAGTGTTCTTAGCTATGTTTCATGAAAATCGGTCAAAGATGGCCGCCGCCACAAAATGGCGGATTACATATTTTTTCACAAATCCCTTAATATGGGTATCAAATGAAAGGGATTGAATAGTAGAATACTATACACTATGATAAATTTCAAATCCAAGATGGCCGCCACCACAAAGTGGCGAATTACATTGTTTTTTCACAACTCCCTCAATATGGGTATCAAATGAAAAGGCTTAACTAGTAGAATACTATACGCTATTAAAAATTTCAAATCCAAGATGGCCGCCACCACAAAATGGCGAATTATATTTTTTTTTCACAACTCCTTTAATTTAGGTATCAAATGCAAGGGCTTGACAAATAGAATAATGTACACTACATTGAAAGGGAGTGAGGAATATTAACAAACGAAATGAAAACTAAAAACTTGAAAATATCTTTTTTGTCTGATCAATGGTCTAGAGCATTACCTATAAAAATAATTATCCTTTCCTCATCATTCTAGAATAATGAGGAAAGTGCAGTGATGACTGGTACCTACGACCACTGAGTTTGACTATTTTTATTAGGGTTCCGTAGCCAAATGGCAAAAACGGAACCCTTATAGATTCGTCATGTCTGTCTGTCTGTCTGTCTGTCTGTCTGTCTGTCTGTCCGTCTGTCTGTCTGTCCGTCCGTATGTCACAGCCACTTTTCTCCGAAACTATAAGAGCTATACTGTTGAAACTTGGTAAGTAGATGTATTCTGTGAACCGCATTAAGATTTTTACACAAAAATAGAAAAAAAAACATAAATTTTAGGGTTCCCCATACTTAGAACCGAAACTCAAATTTTTTTTTTCATCAAACCCATACGTGTGGGGTATCTATGGGTAGGTCTTCAAAAATGATATTGAGGTTTCTAATATCATTTTTTTCTAAACTGAATAGTTTGCGCGAGAGACACTTCCAAAGTGGTAAAATGTGTCCCCCCCCCCCCTGTAACTTCTAAAATAAGGGAATGATAAATCTAAAAAAAATATATGATGTACATTACCATGTAAACTACCAGCGAAAATTGGTTTGAACGAGATCTAGTAAGTAGTTTTTTTTTAATACGTCATAAATCGTAAACCGCAATTTACCATTCATTCAATCTACTTAAAAAAAAAAAAATTATTTCATAAACATAAACCTTATGCATAAACCCGGATGTTACGGAACCCTCGGTGCGCGAGTCCGACTCGCTCTTGCCTGGTTTTTATTACTAATGGAATTATCCTACTCAAAAAGCGTAGGTACATCAGATAGTATCGCAGTCCCATTTTATAAACTAGTTCTGGAATACCTAAGATATCTAATAGCTATGAAATACTTGTACGAAAGTTGAATAACTAAAGGAAGAACTAGAAAAAGGATAAAATAGAACAAAAAAATCTGTTTAGTCTTAAAAATTATTCTTCAACTATAAATTAATAAGTAATTCTTTTTTGACGGATAAAAACCCTGATTAAACACCAAATTACCTGAATCTTATAACGCAAGAAAACAAAAGAAATGAAATACAAAAATTAAGGAGTCCCTACAAAAAGCATGAAATAAAAAATTAAATTAAAAATTTAAAAAACCCCCGACACAAAAAATAATAAAATGAAATGTAATTGGAAAAGGATCAAATAATTTAAAAACCCCCAACTTAAAGAATCTAGGTAACGAGACTAAAACAGATAAATTCATATGGAAGTCGGGGGACCGTTCTGTGGAACACCTTCTATGCTAAGAGGTCCCCCGACTGCCATATGAATTTATCTGTTTTAGTCTCGTTACCTAGATTCTTTAAGTTGGGGGTTTTTAAATTATTTGATCCTTTTCCAATTACATTTCATTTTATTATTTTTTGTGTCGGGGGTTTTTTAAATTTTTAATGTTTTAAAGAATTATATTGAGTACGAAATCCATACTTCCATACTAACCCATAATAATATTATAAATTCGAAAGTAACTGTCTGTTTGTATGTTATCTTTTCACGCCTAAACACCTGAACGGATTTCGATAAAATTTGGCAGAGAAATAGATTGAATCCCGGGGAAGGACATAGGATATTTTTTATCGACATACCTTGCGGGCGAAGCCGCGGGCGGAAGCTTAATTATAAATGCGAAAGAGTACGTCTGTCTGTCTGTTACCTCTTCACGCTTAAACCGCTGAACCCGTTTAGATGAAATTTGGTATAGAGATAGTTTAAGTCCCGGGAAAGGACATAGGATAGTGGTTATCCCGATATTCCTACGGGATCGACACTTATGCGGGTGAAACCACGGGGCGCTGCTAGTTTTTAGTAAAGTTTGTTGAAGTTTGAATTGTATTTTTCCTATTTATAGACAGGTGAGAGCAGTGGTGGCTCAGTGGTAACGACCGCGACAGTTTACGACTTGTAGGTCGTAGGTTCGAACTCAGACAGGCGCTAAATTATTTCATCACCACTGCCCTCAAAAACGGTGTGAAGGAAAACATAGTGAGGAAACCGGCATGATCTAGAAACAAAAATTCAAAGACATGTGACGTATACCAACCCGCACTGCGCCCGCGTGGTGGATTACGGCCCATTTCCTCTTATTATGCTAAGCATAGATGTCACCCATGTTTTTAAAATTTTCTATATACTGTGCCTTCTCCGTCCAATCGGTTAGGTTAGTTTAAACAATAAGTAATAACGAAAAATACTCGAAGGAAGCTCGGATCCGATGGTGATGAAGCTTCAAGCTACAGTTACAGCCACAACGAGCCGCAGCGTAAAGCATTTCATACAAAAAATTGCGGTGCGGCCCGCCTGTGGTGCGCGATGGTTCATAGAAAATTTACGAAAGTGATGAAGGAGGATTTTTGCAATAAATTGCGTTGCGTCGCAGCACGCCCCAATCTGTGCTAGATTTAAAACTACATAAAGGATTTTTGAAACTTAAATAAGTATCTCTTGCCGATGGTTTTATTCAAAACCTATAGTTTATCCCTAGTTTTTTTTTTTTTTTTGTTTTGTTAATTTTGGTACCAATTTTTCTTGCAAATTGTGGTACCAGTTTTTCTTGTAAATTTTACATTTTAAAAGCGAGTTCTCTAGTATCTATTAGGCAGGTAGGTACATTTATTTGTTTAGTTACCAAGAACTCATGATATCGAAGATTAAAAATAAACATTACAATCAACATCAGTTACCTATTTTATCTCGTTTACTTTTTATGACATAATCTTTTTGAAGGTAATGGTTAGTTGAATTATATATTTCTTCAATACACTTGCTCGTAAAGTGGCTCTTATTGAAGCGCTTTTAGGTCCATAATGCAGTGTGTTAAAAACGCGTGCTTTTTCTTTATGTTAATCCACTAGTGCGTTATCGCCACAGATGACTATTTACAACACGCGTGGGCCATATTTCACTTTTTTTTAAATCGTTCGTATTGTCCTTGGTCCCAAAATGAACTAATATTTATTTACCTTGTGATAGACCGCAGTGATAGACCGCGAAATTCAAATCTTAGGTTTTTTGCAATTTTTAGGTCAGTGTCAGGTTGTATCTTGATCAAAATATGATTTGCGACTATAACAGGTACGTCTTTACAGAATTATAATCATTAGAATAATTAATAACTACATCTTTCTCTTATAGAAAAGTTCTTAAAGAACAAATCTAACTTAAAAATTCTACATATATATCCGAAACCAAACGGAAAAGACCCTGACTGGCGTTGTATTATTACGGATTCTCACTGAACTAATGTATATTTCTCTTTGCCAATAGTACCTTCCTAGTAGCTTCTAATTCCATACTAACTAAACTACAATTTAACATACGACAACACTATGATCAGTCTAAACATTATTTTGCACTGACCTCTATCATACATGTATAATACAGGTCAGTGTTATTTTGTGTTGATTATGTTTTTTCTATAGCCTGTATAGTTTTTTTGTCAGTGCTTTTATTTACGCTTGCGCGCGCATCGCTAGTGCTGGCTAGCGCGGCGCGGGTAAAAACAAACAAGGCAAAACGCCGAAAAAAACATGTTTGTTGTATGGGAGCCCCCCTTAAATATTTATTTTATTTTAATTTTATTATTTATTATTAAAGTTAACATACATTACAAATTTTGTGAATATTTCAAGTGCCTACCTGTTGCCATTTGTGATATCGAGCAAAAAAGGGCAAAAAAAATCGCGTTTGTTGTATGGGAGCCCCCCTTAAATATTTATTTTATTTTGTTTTTAGTATTTGTTGTTATAGCGGCAACAGAAATACATCACGTGTGAAAATTTCAACTGTCTAGCTATGGCGGTTCTTGAGATACAGCCTGGTGACAGACAGACAGACAGACGGACAGACGGACAGACAGCGAAGTCTTAGTAATAGGGTCCCGTTTTTACCCTTTGGGTACGGAACCCTAAAAACAGCGCGCCATTTTCCATAACAGTTAATATTTAACAATACAAGTCTGTTTTTTTCCTCGCAAGTGTGTGGAAAAACGTCGTATAAACCGCGTCTGCATTGATTATACGCTCGGCTTCCTTAACCCCTTCGCACATGGCGTCGTATCGTAAGAGTATCGTAGAACGCGCGTAGTAGGAGAGCAATACGAGCAGGAACATGTTCAAACAAGTCCGCACACGAGGCGGTGTTGCAGCGTATCGTATGAGTGAGGTGTTCATTGTCATTACGATAGTCGTAGCGTACTGGCGTAAAACGTAAGACAGTTCACGTGCAGCAACAAACAATATTTTCTTGTAATTATTTGCGATGTATGGATGGATCCAATGAGCACGTCGCTTTCTACTTCTAACGAAATCAAATAACAAGAAATCCTCTTCGTCTGAAGAGAAGGTAAGGTCATCAATAATTTCCCCAAACACTTCTGGTACGCTTGACGCCATGATTTCAACCGAGATATATTACAAAACGATACGTCTACGCGACGATTCGTTTGTAGAACACTCCGCGTCTCGTGCGCGTAGCGTAATTACGATACGCGCACGAGACAACTACGCCTACGAGCCATGTGCGAAAAGCCTGCGGCTCGTACTACCGCCTCGGGTATAATGATCAACATAGCACACATGTATAATAATGTACTATTAGTTTTACCTTTTTTATCGTTAGATGTCATACAGTTTTTTCTTATTGAAGTGAAAAAGTAGATTATGCACCGAGGGGCTAAAGTTGTGTCTTATGTCACGGGCGTCATAATGAATCTCGAGCTCAATGAAGGTGTCGGGACTTAACTCCCGAGCGCAGCGAGGGAGTTAAGAGTTTAACTCACGAGCGAAGCGAGGGAGTTAATATAAGAATCCTGAATGCAGCGAGGGATTCAAGCTAGCCCAAGGCAAAGACACCTTTAGCCCAGAGGAGGATACTCTACTTTTTACACCTACTGTGAGAAAATAATAGCCATAGTACGAAAATTCGTGCCTTTATTGCGTCTACCAATAAGTAGCCAAGACACGATCAATTCGATTTTCAAAAAAAAAGTCTCTTCTACGGTTTTGTCGTGTGTGTCTATTGATATCACTCTCATGGAAGTGGCGTTTGTATAAACTAAGCTTTATACAGGGCTGATAGAACGGTTTTGGATGATTGGCTGTATGCATTTTGAATTTAGAACGTCATTGGAGACGCTCGTGAAAATAGAGTATTTTTGATAAAATGTGATAAATCGACTGTAGTATAGATAGGTTTTATTATTTATTTATTCACAAAATCCACAGCAATCTTAGCGCAGTTTACTTCAAATAAATTAACTAATGTTACAGCCAATTACTATTACGGTATTACGGCGCGGTACGGTATTTGTTATTATTAATGCCAGTTTTAATGTTATTCCATTCCTTTTAAAAAATGGTTCGTAGTTATCTAATTATTCTTACAATATTATGTCTTCGAAAACGTGGCAACGATATGAAGAAGCAGTCGTTATGATTTTGTAGGAAATCGAGAATATCATCCACGCGTAGTAAGGGTTTCGAGAATAGCTTTCCTCTTTCTGGCGCCAAAGGGTGGTTGTTAGTACTATACTGCCAATTTAGCTGAGCATGTGAGATTTCAAATTCAAATCACATTATTGACCAGCGGGTCATAATGAAATCCAGTACAACATTATTGACCGGCTGTGCCCCCGGCCACTAATGACTCACTTTAGGTTAAGGTTGCTTGACATATAATTTGACATTTTCGAGCAGGTGCTAGGTGGTGTGAAAAGTTCTTTAGGCGCGTTGGGCTTTTTTGAGACGGGAAAAAACCATTGAAATCGCGTCCTGTTACCGCGCGTGTTTTGTTTATAAGACGATTAAAAAAAATACCCGCTTCTGATGTGTGCGGCTGTCCTCGGGATGCACTCGGTTTTAATGTATATCTGACATGTCAGTGAGTGATGGCAAAGTATTCTGTTTGTGTTTTGTTTTCACTTCTGTCCGTTCCCCTGAGTGCCACTGTTTTTTATTTTAAATCAAATTCAGAGCATTTACTTCAATTAAACCATTTACAGACACTTTTAAATTTTGCAAGGAGTCGGTCACTCAGAAGTATAAAGCTAGTTGCCCATTCCAAAGTGTAATAGGTACCTACGGAGAAGAACGGGCAAGAAACTCCACTCGAATATTTAATCAAACTCAAATTAAACCCTTTGCTACTTATTTGAAAAAGTAGAAGAGCTGTACCAACAAAGTTTTTTTCATTTTTCTCATAAAACTCTGCAAAAGGAACAGACCCCTGTCCTGACACAATTTGTAATCTTATTTTACACTGTACCACTTCTTTCAAACTTTGCGAGGTTTTCATTAATATCCACCAATCTTATCAACCAATCAACTGTACTAATCTTGACGGGAATAAATGTCGACGTCGTCGTATGGTTCTATTTTGTAATCTAAGTTTTTTCTTTCTTAATTACATCAAGCATAATATTATCTAAATTGGTTAAACTCAAATTCCAAGCATTTACAGGCATTTTTGAATTATCAAACGAGCCCCTTCTTAGTGCTCCCCTACATTATAAAAGGAAGCCGTGTGCAAAATTTCACATTCCTAGACCCAGTAGTTTCGGCTGTGCATTGATATGTCAGTCAGTCAGTCAGTTTCAGAAGAGTAGGAGGCAAGTAACTCCATGGACACTCTTTTAGAATATAGGTATTGTTACAAAATATTATGTTACGTCATTAATGTTGAATTTATAATTTTGTGTGAGAATAATTTCAAAAGACGTGCATGTTAAAAGTCAGTTCTCTTTGATGAAGATCATCATCATATTATTTTTGTCCCTGCCCTGGACCACTAACTAATTTAGAGCCAGTACAAGAATTTTGTTGAAATCTACCATTTTATATATTTTTTTAGAAGTCCAAATTAGCAGGAATGCCTTAGGCCGCTATCCCACTGGCGTTTTACGAGAGTTGGCGCTTTTCCGTCGTCCGCGCAGCGCCAATCGCGAGTTTCTAGTGGCAAGCGTCACATCCGCTGAACGCAACGGCGATTTGCAAGAAACTCGCGAGGTTAACGTCGCACTACGCAATGTTGGCGCTTTACCACTAGAAACTCGCGACGGTTGGAGAAGCACCAACGTTCGTAAAACGCCAGTGGGATTTCGGTTTAAATGATAAATGATAAATGATTTATTTTCTGTAAGTAGGTTTTTACAAACACTTTTACACGTCATCATATTTTTTAAAACTAGATGTGGTCGGCGTTTCCTATCTGACTACTCTGAGAAGAAAGGCCGAAACAAACTCAGAGGTCACAGTCTCTTTTAAAGTCCAGACAAAATCTTGGTCAGATCGTGTGAAGACCATGTAGATTGATGTCTGAAATGGTCTTTTGAGGAAAGAACCACACAGATTGAGCGGACCTGTCCAATCAGTGCACGCATTTGTCAAAAATCGTGCAGCTCGACTCAGAAATGAGGAGCTCAACGATTCGACGAACAATACCAAAGAAAGGACATTTGGGTAGGCCGCGTAAATTACTCAAACTGCCAGATCATGATTAAAACTAAGAAGGAACACAGAAAAAAAAAAAATGACCCACATAGTCCTCACATTCACAATAATTAAATGAAAAG
This sequence comes from Mesoligia furuncula, assembly GCA_916614155.1. Classification (NCBI taxonomy): domain Eukaryota; kingdom Metazoa; phylum Arthropoda; class Insecta; order Lepidoptera; family Noctuidae; genus Mesoligia; species Mesoligia furuncula. Next base: position 26,424,336 of record OU744793.1, read on the forward strand.
GAAAAAAAAAAATACTTTACAAAGTAAATATTCATGTCATTGTCTAAATAAAATTCATCAATGTCAATGTGTATATAAAAATCCGGACATAATCTTTGAGGACCATGTAGATTAGTGTCTGAAAAGATCTTTTGAGGAAAGAACCACACAGATTGAGTGGACCTGTCCAGTCAGTGCACGCATTTGTCAGTAACCGTGCAGCTCAACTCAGAACTTCAGGAGCTCAACGATTCGACGAACAATACCAAAGACAGGACATTTGGGTAGGCCGCATAAACTACTCAAACTGCCAGACCACGATTAAAATGTACACAATGACCCACATAGTCCTCACATTCACAATAATTAAAATAATATAATACTTTATACAGTAAATGTACATGTCATTGTGTAAGTAAATAGATACTTAAAAAAAAAAAAGAAAATATTAAAGTGTAAGAAATTGCAAAATAACATTCACTGTCTAAACCTATTGGAGCAGCTCAATCCCAAGCCTTTTTGTCCTCAATATAGTCTTTTACAGTATAATAGGCTTTCTGGCATAGTTTTCGCTTTATAAAAGCTTTGAATTTATTTAGGCTTAGTTCTTGAATGTGGCTAGGAAGTTTATTATAAAAATGTATACATTGGCATCTAAACGAGCCACCTATTTTCTTGAGCCTTGTTGTAGGAACAACAAATTTGTGTTTGTTCCTAGTATTTATGTTATGGATATCACTGTATTTTTTAAACAGATTAATATTTTTATGTGCATACAAAAGATTATCATAAATGTACTGAGAAGGCACAGTCATTATATTAATCTCTTTAAATTTGTCTCTGAGGGAGTGTCTAGGACTTAATTTATAAATAGAACGAATTGCCCTTTTTTGTAAAATAAAAATTGTCTGAATATCGGCGGCATTTCCCCACAACAGAATACCGTACGACATCACACTATGAAAATAACTAAAGTAAACTAAACGGGCTGTCTCTAAATCAGTCAAATCATGAATTTTCCTAACGGCGTATGCTGCAGAGCTAAGCTTTTTTGACAATTTATCTATATGGGGGCCCCATTGAAGCTTGGCATCCAACGTTATGCCTAAGAATACTGTGGTATCTTCGGGTTTTAACTCTTCATCCTTAATGAGAACACTAGTTTCTACTTGTCTAACGTGGGGTATCGTAAACTTAATACATTTCGTTTTTTTTCCGTTAAGAAGTAGGTAATTGACATTAAACCAGTTAACTACTTTTGCAAGGGCGTTATTTACATTGTCAGTAACCAGCTGCTGACGTTTGATTTTAAACAAAAGAGAAGTGTCATCTGCAAACAACACTATATCATGATTATCCTTTATGAAGTACGGCAAGTCATTGATATAAATAAGGAACAAGAAAGGACCAAGAATTGAGCCCTGGGGGACCCCCATTCTTACTACAGATCCGGGTGACCTTTTTCCGTTAACATCAACTCTCTGAATCCTATCACTCAAGTAAGAAGTAAGAAGATCCAGAGAGGCGTTCCGGATTCCGTAGTGGTGCAGTTTCCTGATTAATGTTTCATGAAGAACACAATCGAATGCCTTGGACAAATCGCAAAAGACGCCCAAGGCATCGCATTTGTCCTCCCATGCATTATAAATATGTCCTAAAAGTTCAACTCCTGCATCGGTAGTCGAACGACCCCTTGTAAAACCGAACTGTTTATTATGCAGTAATTTATTTTTATTAAAAAATCTTTGCAATTGATTCAAAATAAGTTTTTCAAAAATTTTACTAAAGGTAGGTAGTACTGAAATAGGTCGATAATTAGTAGGGTCTGATGTACTACCCGATTTAAACAACGGTATTATTTTACTGTTTTTCATAAGATCAGGAAACTCACCACGGTCAATACAATTATTAAATATAACAGCTAAAGTAGGTGCTACAATGTTTATAATCGACTTAGCAACATCCACAGAATTACCCCATAGATCTGCGGTCTTTTTAACATTTAACGTGTGAAAGGTTTTAATTATATCGTTACAGGTTACATATTCAAAGTGAAATTCAGAATCACAAACTGAAACGTTTTCTTTAAGTAAAGACTCTGCGGCAGCGGGTGATGAGTTAAGAGATTTAGTAGTTGATACTGGAATCTCTGCAAAGAAATTTTCAAAGGCCGCGGCGACTTGAGAATCTGATTTAATTATATTGTCATCAATAGCAAGGCTGTAGTCACTACTTCGGGTGCATGACCTTCCCGTTTCGCTATTAATGACATTCCAAGTCGTTTTAATAATGTTGCTACTATTTTTAATTTTTGAACTCAAATAACGTGACTTGGCAATACTACAAACTTTTTTAAATATTTTAGAATAATTCTTAACATATAAATTAAATTCAGCAGTGTTTATACAAATCCGTTCTTCATATAATTCATAAAGTCGTTTTCTACTTTTATGTATACCAATGGTGGCCCAGTCACTGAAGGAAGCGTTACTATTAACTGATAATCTTTTTGGAATAAAAGTGTTATCAAATTGTGTGCAATACATATTAAAAAAATCATTATATTGTTGATTAGGGTCATCATTAGTGAATAAAAGTGGTAATTTACCCAAGAGTTTAGTTTTAAATGTTTCCAAGCGATTAGCGTTTATTTATTTATTTCATTTATTTAATTGTGGCACTCCAACGACTTATTCACTATTACATTTTTTCGGGTACTGTAACTATTGAACTTAAAATCTAGAGTGAATTTGTCACTTACCTACAGGTCTGCACAGCACTTATATATTTCAAGTTTTATAATTTTACATAGAGTAGGCACATAATTGGTTAACATATTTTCTATCACAATCTGGAAGACAGCCCGACAGGGTCCATAATTTATTATATTGTTTTTATACTTGCCACTTGTATGTATACAATAAGGATGCAATAAAGATTGAATTGAACTGAATAACTTGGAAGGATATTGGTAATCCATTCAATGCATAAATACCTAATGCAATGAATGGTTGAACTATCAAAAGGAAAGCCATTCCTACTGTACCGTTTGTGTGTTACGCAACTACCCCACAGGCCGCAACAGGAAATAGATAAAAATGCTGTCAAGTGACGACAGCACGAAAAAACCTCTAGCCGTCTGTGATGTTTCTGATGCCTAGACATGCCTAGACATTTAAAGAGCGTTGCTTATGACCAGACAATGGCCCACTTGTTGGAGTGTTCAAGTGTTCCTTTAGACAACATAAAAACGCCACTGATGCAGCGATTAACGTGGTCTCCTACTGGGCCCAAGTACCGACTTCGTCTAGTTCAACGTTCATTTATAAACATAGGTCAAATTACAATAGTGTGCGAGATGTTACAGGTACGTACAAATATATTAAATTGACATTGTCGAATTTTTATATATAATCATGAGGTGGAAGAATTATGTAAACTTTCACATTAGTAATAAAATCAATATTAAAAGGTACATGCATAACAATACAAATTGAAAATAGAATTAATTTCAATAAATGTCAAATAGATTAAGTTAAATGTCATATTAATGCTAATGTCAAATAAAATTCTAAATCGTCAAAATACGTGAGGTGATGTGCAATTTTTTGACAGACTTTTTCTAACAATAAGAAGCAATGGATTAGCAATATCCTTCAAAATGATTCAGATTGTGATTGATAGTGTGTTACGCAATTAGGGAAAACCGCTAATGATTTACTCAAAGATGATATAGCAATCTACCGTATTTACTAACTTATAAACGCTGCTAGGGAATTTTCTAGGAATTTGCTGCTAAGAAATTTGATTGATAGTGTGTTACGCAATTAGGGAAAACCGCTAATGATTTACTCAAAGATGATATAGCAATCTACCGTATTTACTAACTTATAAACGCTGCTAGGGAATTTTCTAGGAATTTGCTGCTAAGAAATTTGATTGATAGTGTGTTACGCAATTAGGGAAAACCGCTAATGGTTTACTCAAAGATGATATAGCAATCTACCGTATTTACTAACTTATAAACGCTGCTAGGGAATTTGCTAGGAATTTGCTGCTAGGAATTTGCTGCTAGGGAATTTGATTGATAGTGTGTTACGCAATTAAGGAAAACCGCTAATGATTTACTCAAAGATGATAAAGCAATCTACCGTATTTACTAACTTATAAACGCTGCTAGGGAATTTTCTGACAACTATTTAAGGAAAATGGATGCTTAGATAACTAAATTGTAATAAATATATCTGCTATTGACTTATTATGAATTCAATATTGTATATTTGCGGACAATATGAATTACAGTCATAGAAGAAGGAAACAAACGAAAGAATATGCTTACATAATAACTGTTTGGCAATATTTTCTCAGTACGGATGATGGCTGGACAACATTTTAAGTGTAGTTGTTCACTGTACCTAGCTGCAAGTTTATTAACTTTCTCCCATGTCAACGGGGTTTATACTAAAGCTGACTTTACATTACGAAACTAGTTGCACAAACTTAGCTATTCATTGATTGTTTCACGTGTAAATAATTATCTGTTTACACTTGAAACTATCAATGATTTACTAAGTTTGTGCAACTAGTTTCGTAATGTAAATCCGGCGTAAGGCGGATCCGACATTACCATGCGACATGTTGTGGTGTGCGGAACACGCGCCCCTGTGCGTGATTTCTACATATAAATTTAAAAAAAAACGAGTACAAAACCCGCGCATATTTGGCTCCGTTTACCGCGCCCCGTTGCGTGGCGAGTTGTAGTGTGCCCTAATTAGCTACTTAGGTACCCCCTTACTAATAAACGTTGTATAGCGTCTGTATGTGTATGTGAAAGTCAAATTACTGACGGCTGAAAGAGAGAAATCGGTATGTAACTAAGTATTCATCTGATATTATACGTTTATTAGTTAGGCTGGATTTAGTGCTATAAGGATGGTCCGTACGGACGTCCGCTGTCCGGAGCTATAATAATAATAATATATCTTTTATTCTCTCTTCACAATAAGTGGTCTTAAAAATAGTGCAAACTTAAAACTGCAAAACTTTTCCCACCTTTGTGAGAGACTGGTGCCTGAAGTAGGTTTTAGGAATAAAACCTGTGTTACAGGTCACCAGGACCCTCACCTCTGTAAGATTTTTGTAGAAATGATTAGGAGATAACAATAACAGGTAAATCGAATAAATCGAAAAAGTTCAAAGAACAAAAACATCTACTAAATTACAAATAGTACAAAGAGCAGAAATATCCAAGTGTGACGCATGACTATGCGAGTTGTGAATAATTGTGAGTGAGGGTGTAGATGTGATCGGCAAGTGTTTAGTTTTGTGTGACTGTGTTGCAAGATATGGCTATGAAGGGTAATGAAGCTACCGTACAGAAATCAAATCTCCGCGGGCCGTGCACTACTAAACGCAATAATTGATTTCTATACGATAGCTCCGGACCAACAGACGTCCGTACGGACTATCCGTATAGCACTAAATCCAGCCTAAGGGTGTTAGTATTCTGCGGAATTGTCCGAAAGGGTCCCGCCCGGAACATAAAGGGCTAAGGCTAACAAGGGTGGGTTTTAGTCAGTAAGAGTCTGACACTCCCTTCCGCTCCGCCCAGAGCGGGAGGAGTCATTTGGTGATTTCCCAATCAAAAAAAAAAAAAACATCCCGAAAATAATTATTTAGGCCTCACAAAAAGCGGTACAATTATTAGTAGTGTCCATTTATATTTTTAGGATATCAAAATGGGAATGATTTGGGGTTCAATTGAATAGGTACATGCCATCATCATCTGCCTAGCCTTTTACCAAATATTTTGGCTTCAAGTCTAACCGGTTGCAGCTGAATACTAGTATCTTATATGGAGTGACCGCCTATCTGACCGCCACAACCCTGTAACTGGGTAACACTATACGCTTGGTAAGACTGGTTGTCAGACTTTCTGGCTTCTGACGACCCGGGCGTAGCGACTAACAAAGATCCAAAAAAGACAGCCTGAACCAACAGTTCACAAGTAACATTCTTTCAGAACCATGTCTTAGCGGATTCATATCAAGCACAGTGCACGAGCACCCTCTAAACAGTACCTACACGTACCTACGTCACGACGCAGGATGTTACGTTATTGTATAATATTTTGTATGCCTTGTCTTTTATTTGCCAAAGCTCTATAAACTTCCAATGACTAAAAGATAATATTTAACCAGACTTTGATTTCCGGGATTTTAGAAAGGATATTAGGTAGTTGGTAAAATCCTCCTTTTATTTATTTACGAGCTTCTTCCCGCGACTTCGTCCACGTGAAATTTTGTTATTTTGTTTTATTTCTTGTTAGGATTCCGTAGCAAAATGGCAAAAATGGAACCCTTATAGATTCGTCATGTCTGTCTGTCCGTCTGTCTGTCTGTCTGTCTGTCTGTCCGTCCGTATGTCACAGCCACTTTTCTCCGAAACTATAAGAACTATACTGTTGAAACTTGGTAAGTAGATGTATTTTGTGAACCGCATTAAGATTAACACACAAAAATAGAAAAAAAACAATAAATTTTAGGGTTCCCCATACTTAGAACCGAAACTCAAAATTTTTTTTTCATCAAACCCATACGTGTGGTGTGGGGTATCTATGGGTAGGTCTTCAAAAATGATATTGAGGTTTCTAATATCATTTTTTTCTAAACTGAATAGTTTGCGCGAGAGACACTTCCAAAGTGGTAAAATGTGTGGCCCCCCCCAGTAACTTCTAAAATAAGAGAATGATAAAACTAAAAAAAAATATATGATGTACATTACCATGTAAACTACCACCGAAAATTGGTTTGAACGAGATCTAGTAAGTAGTTTTTTTTAATATGTCATAAATCGTAAACCGCAATTTACCATTCATTCAATCAACTCAAAAATAAACATTTAATTTCATAAACATAAACCTTATGCATAAACCCGGATGTTACGGAACCCCCGGTGCGCGAGTCCGACTCGCTCTTGCCCGGTTTTTAATTTTTATGCGTCATGTTTGCCGCAAATAAACGTATTTTCTTTCTCTCTTTTCTTTTCTTTCTTTCTTGTTCCCCCGACCCACTCCGTTGCATCGCATCGCCTACCCGCGCTATTACTTCGTTTTCGCTTAGCGTTCTTTCTAGCTTGTTTCGTTTTGCTCAGCACCTAAAGGGTCCTAGAGTGATATAACGGAACAATATATAAGCCTTCCTTAAGAGGGCATGCGAGGAATTTGAAAAATAGGTATTTGAAGAAACTATTGCCGTCGCTTTACCTCAAGTCTGCCCCCGTAGTGTGTGATAGGGACAGCTGCGGCTCAGACCGAAATTACCACAAAAATTTTGACAAGATCGACGTTTCGTATTCCCCTTTTTTCTCCTCGAAAACTGAGCCGATTTAATTATTTTTTACATTTACATTTTAAGAAAGAGTAGGTTTAGGTTCCTATCATTTATTTATTTGATAAAAACTTTTCTAATTTGTCTGGTAGTCCTCTAATCACGGCGGTAAAAACAGGGCATTTTTTGTAATTTTTAGAGGGTCAAATTTTCTTTACTAATTAGTTGCTGAAAAAAAGAAAATGACAGGGACGTGTTTACCTTGATTTTATGAAAAAATAGAATGTTGCTCTAGAGGAAAAAAAAAAGAAGAAAAAAGGGGAATACATTTGTATGGAGAATCGCACGCCCTGTTCCCTCATCAAATGCAAAAATAATTTTTCAAATCCAACTGATAGTTCAGAGTTAAAACAAACATAATAAAAACAAGTAAATTCTTTAGCTTTATTATTAGTACAGATAGATTTAATACTTCAAGCAAACAAAAATTTTCCACTGTGGTATCTTCCGTCAATTACTTTGAAAACCTTCTACAATTGTGATTTGCGTCAGACATCAATTTAGGCTGTCCAATTTGATTGTCTGACGCAAATCAGATGCATTCCAAAATATGGAACACTCCCCGCCCCACGGTTTCACCCGCGTAAGTGTCGATCCCGTGGGAAGATCGGGATAAAATATATTCTACGTCCTTCCCCGGAATGCAATCTATCTCTCTGCCAAATTTTTTCTAAATTCGTTCAGTGGTTTAGGCGTGAAAAGGTAACATACAGACAGACAGACAGAGTTACTTTCGAATTTATAATATTAGTATGGATAACAATTTGGCTAGTTGCTGTGTTCAGTAACAAAATAATATTACCTTTATCATCTATCACCAGTTATCTGTACGATAACGGAAGTCTGCTCTGAAAGCTTCGACGGGTATCTACCTCGATTCTAGCTTTGATACGTGGCTTTTATATGTAGATAAAATAATGGCGTATGTACTAAAATGATTTTAGGTAGGTACTTTAATGTTACTACCTACTTCTCTCATTGGTATTGGCACGAAATAGAAATACCTCGTGCTAAAAATAAGAAACGATAATGGAAACTGTACTGAACGCTAAAAGCATTTCAAATTGGAATGATCGAAAAACCGGAAGAATCAAATCGGAGAAATCGAAGACATGTTGTCACATGTCTTCGATTTTATTTTTTCTACCAAGCCGCACTGGGCCCGCGTGGGGGATTACGGCCCACTCCCTCTCAAAAGAGAGGAGGCCTGTGTCCCAGCAGGGGGAACGTATTAGCTTATTGATTGTATTTTTTTTGTCTAACTTATTATTTTTAAATCTTGTTTTTAGGGTTCCGTAGCCAAATGGCAAAAACGGAACCCTTATAGATTCGTCATGTCTGTCTGTCTGTCTGTCCGTCTGTCTGTCTGTCTGTCTGTCTGTCCGTCCGTATGTCACAGCCACTTTTCTCCGAAACTATAAGAACTATACGGTTGAAACTTGGTAAGTAGATGTTTTCTGTGAACCGCATTAAGATTTTCACACAAAAATAGAAAAAAAACAATAAATTTTAGGGTTCCCCATACTTAGAACCGAAACTCAAAATTTTTTTTTTCATCAAACCCATACGTGTGGGGTATCTATGGGTAGGTCTTCAAAAATGATATTGAGGTTTCTAATATCATTTTTTTCTAAACTGAATAGTTTGCGCGAGAGACACTTCCAAAGTGGTAAAATGTGTGTCCCCCCCCTGTAACTTCTAAAATAAGAGAATGATAAAACTAAAAAAAATATATGATGTACATTACCATGTAAACTACCACCGAAAATTGGTTTGAACGAGATCTAGTAAGTAGTTTTTTTTTTAATACGTCATAAATCGTAAACCGCAATTTACATTCAATCAACTCAAAAATAAAAATAAACATTTAATTTCATAAACATAAACCTTGTGCATAAACCCGGATGTTACGGAACCCTCGGTGCGCGAGTCCGACTCGCTCTTGCCCGGTTTTTTTAAGAATGTATTTACAAAGTCAAAGTCAAATCATTTATTTCAAATTGGCACATTACCATGTGGTAATGTAAAAGTGGTTATGTGGTTATGTAACCACATAACCACTTTTGAACGTCAAAAATTACAACTAAATAGAATTGATTCTAGTCGCCCATTCCAAAAGGTAGTTGTTGTTGTAGTGCAAACTCCACCGTTACTCTTTTAAATGTTTTACAAGGTCTTGTATACATAATAGAGGAATTTTTAACTGCACCTCTATTTAGAAATTTAAGCAAACAAAATGTCTCCACTAATAACCTACTGAATATCAAATAAATGACTGTACTACAAATTAACTACACTGCACACTAAACCAACAATAATATACAAAAGTAACACATTTGTAAACCCTGTTGACAGAAATAGGGGCCCCGTGAAGGGGGGCTCCGTCGACTACGCCTTTTTTTTTTTTTTTTGTGGATGGGAAGTCAGCAAATGACTCCTCCCGCTCTGGGTGGAGCGAAAGGGAGTGTCAGACTCTTACTGACTAAAACCCACCCGTGTTCCTTCCTTAGCCCTTTATGTTCCGGGCCAGCAGTAGCCCTTTCGGACAATCCCGCTGACCCGGCAGGCTTCGGCCCTAAGGGGCCCCTCCTCGATGCTGACATCTCTTTGAGGCGCGCGTGGAACACGTACGCGCCGTCCGGCACGGGCCTGGTCCTGATCGGACGGTGAGCTACCCATTACTCTCCGCCCGCAGGCAAAATATTAACGCCTAACACATATTTTTGTAGATAAAAAAAAAAACTTTGGGATTTATTTTCTCGGCCACTATGATTTACTTTTTAGTCGTTCAGTAAAACAGTTAAGCTTTAAAGATCTAACAGTATAAGCTGTATAAGTAGTATAATTGATTTATTTGATGAGCAAATTTAGTGTGCAATTCAGTATTTTTGGTGGTAATTTCGAATATTTTGATTGAAAAAAGGGCATTTACAGTTAAAGTATTAAATACCACCCTACATAATATAATTATATGTGAAGACGACGCACCTAGAATAAAATTAGTCTACCACAAAAGGTAAAAATAAATAAAAATGAAGCAATAACAGGTAAATCAATTATGTGATAGATACAAGGTGCTGACATATTTACAAATGATTTACAAATATTGTAAAAGTAGATGAGTTTCCTAGAATTTTAACAAGTGTGTGAGCCACTGTAGTCACAGTACAGCCTAGATAAGCCAGTAATGAAGTCTTCACACAACTCTATCAACTTACCTGCAACATCTAAGATACTTGCATGAGGAAGCAAGCCGTCGCCGTCGTAACAAAGTTAGCTCCCACATCTAACTCGATAGGAAACGGACCCTACCTATTTGCCTTGTTAACTGAATGGAAGAATACCTACATGTCGCTTGATACTTGTAAAACGGTTCTCAGAAAAAGTAAGCAAAAGAAAACAGTGTTACTTGAACACTGTTTTCTTTTGCTTACTTTTTCTGAGAACCGTTTTACGTAAGCTCTGGGGGCCTAAAACAGCACTTTGGAGAATCATAAAAGGATAACATTATGAATTATAAAATGACGAAGACAGTCCGAGTTTATCTTTTTTTCGCTGAACTACGTAGAGATTTGGATTGGATTGATTGGTATTTTAGCACAGACAAAAAAAAAACATACCTAAAAAATGCTTCTCCAATTAGATTTGATACGATTAACTTAACAGTTAACTGTCCATTCTGTTATCCTTTTATGATTCTGCGCAAGTGGCCTTTTTAGGCAACCTGTTCTTCTTTACTGGTCCCATTTTGTAGAGAAAAAGAGGTGACACAACTTTTTGAAACCGATACAGGATCCTATATTTTTAACGTCAAAATTATATAAGGCAGTCCCCCAAAATGCCCGCCCTTCATCACCTAGTGCTTCAGCTGGGAAGCAGAAGGTGCACAAACTCCTCAGCCGCGCAGCTGACTCGTGCAGGTAAATGTAGCAGTATAATGTTATGACATGACATAGAATGAGGTTCCATCGAATCCCACAATAGTCAATTCACCTTGCTTGTAAAGTATGACATTGTAAAGAAAAATATCAAACAACTTCTTGTACATTGTACTTATTACGAGGATACAATAGGTGATTACGGATAACTGAAGGTAAACGCTACGAGTAACGAGTCGTAGAACGATGGACAAGACATGTCTGTCTCAGCTTTTACAGCATTGAAGAAATGGATATGTTCCCTTACCAACGAAGTAAGTAATTAGTCATTGGCGCAGATTCCCTTGTTCACAAACTAAACTAAATTTAAGTTCAGTGCATCTTTTTCTTTCTATTTCATTAAGAAAAGGACAGAAGATAAATATTAGTTTAGTCCTGTAAAATTAGTCAGCGCCTGACGTAAATTGACGTATTTTTAGAAGCCAATTTTTTAATCACGTGGAGTATCTTAATTTGACACTTGCCACTGTTTTGTGAATGCCTCCTCGGTCTGGCTGATGGTCACAAGCTGTCTTAGAGGTATGAGGAACAGGGTGTAAAATTCTTCACGGGGCCGTCGTTACCCGAGGGTGCAAGGGGTGAGTGGCACCCTGGCGTAGGGTCTTAGGAAGCGTAAGCCGGGGGAAGCGCCAGGGTAGCCCGTGAAATTAAAAATTAAATGTAGTTACAGCCCTCTAAGTTATTTGTAAAACAAAATAGGTATAACATACAACCTTCAAATTGCAAAAAAACGTAAGAAATAACACGTAAAGGTGAATTTCGCGAGCTACCTTGGTGCTTCTCCCTAAAAATGAAACTCGCCCCCCATACTGTTTTTCGCACCCCGGCGCCCAATGTGGTTAAGACGGCCCTGGTTCTTCATCTTCCATAGAAAAGGGAGGATGCTCCAACCAGACGTGTGTTGTCTGGTGGGTTAACTTATCTCACACTTAATGTCGCGATGTTGTATATAATATGCTAATCACGCGTCAAACTTTGCTTGCGCGATGCAGGATTTGCGTGACGTCAATGTGATGCGTAGTTCGCAAGCGGCGTTGTAGACGTCGCCACATGCCTCCATGGTCTGGCTAGTGTTCACAAGCGAAGTTTTAAGCCAAATTCAGGGTAGATTCCAACGATCTTTTAATCTAAAATACAACTATTCCATACTATTTAGGTAGGTTTATTGCGATAAACATTATTAGTATCACCCATAAAATTATGAAATAAAGTCTTAAAACAAGTAAATATTAAGTGCGAAATGAGAATATTAAATTAAAAAACGTTCGACTTACGTTACGTTCACTGGTGACGGTACGTGATAGTCTTATTATTGATTTTTTTTATTAGAACATTCACAGCAGTACTTCGGAGCTTGCAATTTATCAGGTCAATTGAAAAAGGCTGGCCCCTGTTACACTTGACTTGCTTGTCATCATAATCAGCCTGTCACAATCAGGGGCCCGTGGCTAAATAATAAAAGCCGCACAGGTCGATCGATCAGGTTAAGCTACGCTTGCCGCGGTTGGTCTGTGGATGGGTGACCATCTTTGCATACCGAGACCCCTCCGTGCCTCGGAAAGCACGTTAAGCCGTTGGTCCCGGCTGTTTTGACAGTCGTTACGGGTAGTCAGAAGAACGAAAGTCTGACAACCAGTCTTACCAAGGGGTATCGTATTACCCAGTAACTGGGTTGTGGAGGTCAGATAGGCAGTCGCTCCATGTAAAATACTGGTATTCAGCTGCATCCGGTTAGACTGGAAGCCGACCCGAACATAGTTGGGAAAAGGTTAGACAGATGATGATGAATCAGCCTATAATGTTCCCACTGCTGGGATACAGGCCTCCTCACAGTGAGAGGGAGTGGGCCGTAATCCACCACGCGGGCCAAGTGCGGGTTGGTAGATGTCACATGTCTTCGAATTTTTGGTTCTAGGACATGTCGGTTTCCTCACGATGTTTTCCTTCACCGTTTTGAGAGCAGTGGTGATGAAATAATTTACACAAAGTAAAGCGCTTGTCTGGGTTCGAACCTACGGCCACCACTGCTCTCACTGGCTTGTAAAATGGCGAAATATGGGATAATTATTAAATCGCCCTCTTTTCACCACTTAATTAGTGCTTTAGCTGGAAAGAAGTGGCGCAACAAACTCTCCAGTACCATAAATAACTTAATCCATTTATCACAACTCAACCCTCATTCGGATACCATAAAACACCTACCTAACTTTTTTAACACCGAAGCGATCCTAAACTTACTTTCGAGTTGCGAATCCCCAACACTTTTGACAATCAAAAAGTTTTTATTTCGGTCCCTCTGAAAAACCTGAATTATTTTATTAAGTATGTTTTTATCCTTTGTCAGCACATTTTTTGTCTCTTTTTTTATGTATTTTGGCTGTTTAGAACAGACACGCGCCACAGGAAGTTTTCAGGTAGAGATAAGTACCTACTTAACTCCTTAGAAAATTTTGCCCATTATTCATGTTATATTGAACCAAATAAAACTCGTTTTTCAATTTTTTATTTTCAATAAGGGAATGAATTTTCATTTCCATATTTCTACCACATTTTGCTCGCAGCTTCACCTGCGTGGAGGTCGGAAGAAACCAATTTAAAAATCTTCTCCATGAATAAATACGTTTATCGACTTTCTCGGTGTTGGAGTTTATAAATCTTGTATAATTATAACATGTCTTCTTCGTGTCACTGGCACGCCAGTTATTTAAATTTTGCTGGCTCAAAACTTCTCCAAGATCATACAAGATCCATTTATACAGGGTTATTGGTAAAACATTAACAACCTCTTCAGAGGTCATTGTACTCGTCATTATGAACAACTTTCACTATAGGATCAAACCTGAAATCGTGAAAAAAAAAATCAGCTGTTCCCTACATTTATGTTCGTATAGCTCGTCAAAATGTAGGGAACAGATGATTTCTTTTTTCGCGATTTCAGATTTAGTCCCATAGTAAAAGTTGTTCATAATGATGAGTACAACAATGACCTCTTAAGATGTTGTTAGTGTTTTACCAATAACCCTGTATAATAATATAGATTTCTAATGCCGTAATGAAAATCTTTAACAAAAAACAACAGAATTCTTGAAAAGGTAATCAATTGGCTCCCCTTTCTCTCATTCATAAAGTTCATCGAAAAAATTGAAACAATCAAAACGCAGCTTATCTAACGCCAACATGAAAACAAGCGTTATTTCACCAATAACAAATCAGATAAGCCTTTGTACACACTGAAAAAAATCCATACAAAACTTCTGTAGTTACTAACCTTCCTATTAAATTCAATCCCACAAGCACTTTCCAAACAGAAAATCATTGTTTTTTAACCAAACTACACATAATCACGGCACTGTAAAAAGTTTTATGTCGACGTATTTTCTGAGCGCGCAAATAACATACACACGCCCGCTCGCGTCTGATATCAAAGTGTTACTAAACTGCTAAAGATCTGTTGAATGTTGATGTTTTCACTGATAAGTGTATTGTTTATTAATTGACTTTCAGGAGATCGGTGTTTTCAATGGCTTACATGGTAATTTGATATCTTAATGTAATCATCACACAGTTTTTTGAAATAATAACAATTATAAGTATAATATAATAACAATTATAAGTATAATATAATAACAATTATAAACATAATATAATAACAATTATAAACATAATATAATAACAATTATAAATATAATATAATACCAATTATAAATATAATATAATAACAATTAAAAATATAATATCACGCCTGTATTTCTCGAAGGGTTAGGCAGAGGTGTACCTATACTTTATATTTTTTGGGATGCATGAAGAAGCCTCCTCGTGTAACGCAGTTTGTTCCGCCAGTTAGTCAACTGAACGCTCGCGTTCGGCGCATCCTGGGCAGCCACACCCGACAACTTATTTGACTGGCCAATTCTTCCCTTGCGGTGGTAGGGCTAATGCCCGCCTGGTTTGCGACCATCCCACCGGAGTCCGGCGTCAAGCAGCCCTGTGTTTCGTCGATGCATAGGAGTTCCAGTGCCATAGGCATCTTCTGGGCATGCTCGTTCCATCATAGATCTCATTCATGGCTTTCCATCAGGCGTGATCGAGGCCAAGAGCAGGCCCATTCAGCAATAAAAAAAAACGACGGGTTGCACTCCGGGAGTGCCGGCAGAAGTGAAAACTTGAATATCAACGTTGTTTACTGTAACTGTCACCGTCACCGTCACCGTCACCGTCATCGTCACCTCCACCGTCACCGTCACCGTCACCGTCACCGTCACAGTCAGCCTCACCGTCACCATCACCGTCACAGTCACCGTCATTGTCACAGTCACCGTCACCGTCACCGTCTGTCTGTCTGTCTGTCTGTCAGTCTGTCTATAATTTGATCCTGTGTACTTGTTTTCAATTTTTGATATTCTGGATTCTTACGAATGTTCGATCAGGGTCACGTGACATCTTACGTCTATAGATGGGCAATCCACCCGGGTTTAAACCCGGTGCTTTGATAAAAACCCAATTTTGTGGGTGTTTATAGGTGTTTACGGGTGTTTATCAAGTGTTTATCAAAAGCACCGGGCTTAAACCCGGTGGATTGCCCATCTATAGCACGTCTCATCTTACGAATCTTACGATCAGGGTCACGTGACCTGACGCGAGTTTAACATTTTTTACCCATTACAAAAAAAGTGTACAACGCCGCTAAAGAAGTTTTCACTTCAAAAATTTTAAAAATCTACATTTCGCCAGTTATGTATGTTCCATATAATAGGGGGGCGAGCCCGTTACCATCAAGTGGGCACAAGACTCTAGAACTTCTCAGTAGCAGCCGCTACTGAGAATTTCCAGATGGAAAAACTCAATAACACTTTAATTGACCTGAGAATTGAACCCAGGACCTCATGTCAGTAGTAGCGTTTGCGATCACTAGACCAATGGGGCAATTACTATGCATCATCATTTCAGCCGATAGACGTCCACTGCTGGACATAGACCTCCCTCAATTTTGGGGGGGGTTTGCCATAATCGCCACGCTTGGCAGGCGGGTTGGCGATCGCAGTATGGTATGATGGTGGAATGCATAGAGAACGCTGCTGCCCATTCTCCGGTAAGACCCTTAGTCGCCTTTTACGACACCCACGGGAAGTAAGGGGTGGTGCTATTCTTTAAGTCCGGCACCACACAGACAAACTATGCATATTAGTAAATTATCGTTAATCGTACTATAATACTAACTTAAACATTTGTGAGTACGTTACTTGCCAGGTAACAATAACTAATAAGGTCTGGTATGCTAATAACGGGTCCCACAAGGTGGTCGGACGACCTTGTGAAGGCCGCGTGAACCCGTTGGATGCGAGAAGCACAGAATCGGTCGAAGTGGAGGTACTTGGGGGAGGCCTATGTCCGGCAGTGGACGTCTTTCGGCTGAAATGATGATGATAATGTGATGCTAATAACGGTAAGATATAACTAATGAAGATTTTCCTTAAATATAATCTCTACATATCTCCAGGGGCTTGTCGCTAAGGCTAAGGAGAGACTAGTGGCTAAAAAATAACAGCCGCACGGTTTGATCGGTCAGGTTAAGCTACGCTTGCAGCGGTTGGTCCGTGTACGGGTGACCATTTTTACATACCAAGACCCCTCCGTGCCTCGGAAATCACGTTAAACCATTGGTCCGGGCTGTCATTCGTGGATCTTTGACTGTCGTTACGAGTCGTTAGAAGCCCGAAAGTCTGATAACCAATCTTACCAAAAGGGTATCCTTTTACCCAATAACTGTGCTGTGGAGGTCAGATAGGCAGTCGCTCCTTGTAAAATACTGGTATTCAGCTGTATCTGGTTAGGCTGGAAGCCGACCCCAACATAGTTGGGAAAAGGCTAGGCAGATGATGACCTAAATGCAGTGCGGGTGAAACCGCGGTTTCACCCGCATAACTGTCGATCCCGGGGGAATATCGGGATAAAAAGTATCCTGTGTCCTTTCCCGGGACTCAAACTATCTCTAAGTATATCAAATTTCATCTAAATCGGTTCAGTGGTTTAAGCCACCTTCGACCACGTCGATGTAACGAGCCTTCTGAAGGACATTGTTTTTCTGAAGGCCCGCCTCGCGGATGTTCTAGCGAAGTTGGATGCATCCCAAAACACCGTCGTAGATTTGCGCAAAGAATTTACCGAGTTGCGCAACAGTATGACGGTAACTAGGTCATCAGTCGATGCATCTAACGTAAACATGTGTCGCGGAGCCGGCCTCGATTTATCGTCGTCAAATTCCGCGTCAGCAGTTTCGTCGCCAGCGCACCCGTCGTTTGCTGAGATTGCAGAGCGCCCCGCCCGCGCGCACCGCAGCCCCGCACCCGTCATCGCGGCTCCTCCATGCAACGCCGCCCGAGCCCCTCGCCCCGTCCCGCTGCCAGTGTCTGCAGCCCTGGCGAAGCCCCAAAAAATGGAATCCGCTAGCGTCACCGCGAGTGCCCCAGGAGCTCCAAGTAGGAAGCCCATGCCACAAAAGGCACCGAATAGGGCTGATGATGAAGGTTTCGTGACGGTGCAAAGGAGGAAGCGCCGGTCACGAACCAACAAGAACCGCTGCGGCAAAGCTCCTACGGAGCCCGAAGTCAGCTTGCGTGCCGCAAAGCCGAACACACCGGTGTACATCTCCCGCCTACACTACACCACTACGGCGGAGAACATCGTGGAGTACGTGCGCCAGAAGACGAGGTACACACCGAGGGTGCAGTTACTAGAGTCGCACCGCAACGTCAACTTCAAGGCGTTCGTGGTGCGCATACCAACATGCTACCTGCACCTGGTGATGGAAGAAAGCTTTTGGCCGCAGGATGTGGTATTCCGCCGCTTTCGCGGACAAGTGCCACCAGAACGCACAAAGACTTAGTGCAACTAAGTGATACTAACATAGTTATTAAGTTTTATTTACTAACAAAATTGTTACTATATTATTATGTATACTTAGGTTAAGGTATGTATCTATGGGTCTTTGTTACCTGATAATAAATGGTTTATTATTATTATTATTATTATTAAGCGTGAAGAGGTAACAGACAGACACACTTTCGCATTTATAATATTAGTAGATTATGGATGGATATATCAACCAATGTAGCAAGGAAAACCTTCCGGGCTGCTAAAAACCACTTAAAAATCCATTTTTTATTCTGTTAATCAAGTAAGACTCATTATTATTAGTAACGAACTCTGAACGGTCCTGTTTTATGTTCTAACAAGTCCAATTAAATGAAAAGAAGACAAATTAGCGACTTAGTTTATTAACGCGAAATAAAAAATAACACAAATTGTGGATTTGTGTTATTTTTTATTTCATTGGATTTTTCCTGAAGGCTTTTGGATATGGTTTGTATCTTGGACATAAAAGGGAGTAACAAAAATTACAGAAAAATCTACATTCATCTTTATTTGCATCACAAATTAATATTAATATGCCTTCCTGGACAAAACAGCCGCTGAATTACAGGTACTAACAGTAAACTTTATTTTGTTCTAGCAGCGCCACGCGGTTTCACCCGCATAAATCCCGTAGGAATATCGGGATAAAAACTATCCCATGTTCTTTCCCGGGACTCAAACTATCTCTATACCAATTTCATCTAAATCGGTTCAGCGGTTTACGCGCGAAGAGGTAACAGACAGACAGACAGACTTTTGCATTTATAATATTATTATGGATAGGTTGCAAAGGTTGCTTATGTATTGCAGATAGGTATATCCTGTTACCATCTGGTAGATATTTCCGTACTCAACTACCCTAAAAAATCATTATCTACCTAGCGTTTTCCCAACTATGTCGGGGTCGGCTTCCAGTCTTACCAGATGCAGCTGAATAAACTCAAATTCAAAGCATTTATTTCAATTAAACCAATTACATGCATTTTTGAATTGTCAAAGGGGCCGGTCTGTCAGAAAGATGAAGCTAGTTGCTTTTTTTAAAACCTATGGAGAAGAACGGGCAAGAAACTCCATGGACACTCTTTTAAATCAAAATAATATGTTTACAAAGTCTTGTTTACATCATTCGTGTTAAAAATTATGCATGTGAGAACGATGCAGATGCAATAAATAGAATAACCACATCTTATCCTAATTATTTTATCAAACCGAACGCATTTATACGAACTACTAGCGCCATCTATTTCTACATGGACGCAACTCATATTGTTTTTCACCGGATCATAAATAACCCTTGCTAGACTGCTCTAGAGAAAAACTCAACTAGTTAATGTGTTACAGGATAGACGGATATAAAAACAGGATACTCGAGTAGATAAAGAAATCGGTCAAGTGCGAGTCAGACTCGCGCACCGAGGGTTCCGTACAAATTTGTAGGTATGTAACTACAAATTTATGGTTTTGGGATTTTTCCCTTTACTTGAGCTACATGACATTGCTTCTTGCCAAATTTCATGAATCTAGGTCAACGGGAAGTAGGTTTTGATTCCTTGCGAGTGTCAAAATATGCAGCTTATACTGAACATAAACGCCCGTATCTTTTAATTTCGTTGACATAGATGTTTCATTTTTTCACTACTTTAATGGATTACAGCCCTGAGAATTTGATATTAATTTAAACTTGATAACTTCAACCGTTCCTGAGAAAAAAGGCCTTGACAGACGGACAGACAGACTAACAACGAAGTGATCTTATAAGGGTTCCGTTTTTCCTTTTGAGGGACTAAAAAGTATCGAGACGGTCAAAATGTTACTCTTTTTTCTGTCCAAATGTAATTTGCCAAGTGTGCAGAGCGTACTATGCGATAAGCAACTTTGTTCCAATCAGTAGGTACACAATATTGAGTAAGATGACAAAGCCAACACCGGAAAAATATTAACTAGTCTAATGAGTGAAATATAGGTATAGCAATTAGCTGACCCACCTTTGCATAAATGGTTGAGATTTTTTAGAATACAAATCGATAGAATTTTATAATTCTTTTATATTTTATTTATTTGAGCAAAATAAATATCTATATACATATATAAAAGAAAGTCGTGTTAGTTAAACTATTTATAACTCCAGAACGGCTGAACCGATTTGGCTGAAAATTGGTGGAGAGGTAGCTTAGAACCAGGAGGACATAGGATACCTACTTTTGATAAGGTATTTTTTTTTAATACTTTTATTAACATAAAGGAGTAGGGTAGGAGTATTGTAGGAGTAGGGTAGGAGTAGGGTAAGGGGTAGGACACCACGCGAACGAAGTAGCGCCGGGCAGCTAGAAATAATTTATATGGCAAAACAACGTTTGCCGGGTCAACTAGTAAAATATAAGAGCCACCATTAAGTAACCATTTAGGCAAAGGTTAATTAATTACTAAGTATATTTATATAACTGGCTGTACCTACATTATTGTTTACAAACAAATACATACGACTAAGGGCTGATTTTTCAATCATCTGATAACTTTATTCGAGGAATAATTTTGAAATTTTCACAGTTATTTCATACAAAAACTGTCAAACGCCAATATTATTCCTCGAACAAAAGTTATCTGGCGATGGAAAAATCAGCCATTAATTAGACAATTCGTAGGTATACAGGATGACGGGACATCAACGTGCACCCATGGATACAATACATCGATACCTTTGGGTAGAAAGGTCGTATAAACCATTTTGGCCAAATTGAGTTATACATACAATTTTCCTCAGAATTTTTTTCTCTATCGATCTGTATATACGAAATGCAGAAATTCGCACAAAAATGGTTAATACGACCCAGAAATTTTCGGTCATAGCCTCTTAAAAAAGGTAAATTTTCAATGTAAAAGCCGAATGTTTTTTTTTTTGTAGTTTTGTTATGATGTAATGACCATAATTTATATTAACTCAGGGCGTAAAAATAGTCGTTAATTGTAAATGGTTTATACGACCTAAAGTGTTAAATGCATTACCTAAACATAGTTTAAATTCGACGTCGTAAGTCCAAAGGCAGTTCGCGATGTTGGTGTATAAACCATGTTCATTGCAAGAAGCACTTTACGACCAACACACAAGACTCGCATTTGGCGCGCAGCGACAAGCAGTAGAGCGAGCGAGATAGACAGATACCGGTGCATTTGTTTACTTGGATGCGAGTTCGCGCACTGAGCGTTTCGTCACAAGTTTCGTTTACAAGTTTTATTGTTATTACAACAAATTAATAATAAATAGTGCCTAAATAATTCTGTAAAATGGAGGGAGACACTAATAAAGGAAAGCTGGATGTTTTACTTCGACGGAGGCAAGTGCTTAGTGCAATGTACGAAAGTCGACGGTTAAAATCTGTGAAAACGTGAGTACCTAGTACCTACACACTTAATTTAACACTGTTAGCTTATTTGGTAACAATTATTGTAGATGAATTCGTGTTATCAATAGGTAAATAATGAATTATGACTTAGTATAGATTTAAAAAGTAAACTTACAGTACCTAATTGATAATTTACCTTTGCTATTGATACCTATTATTTATAATGGACCAAGATATACGACCTAGTATTGATTTAAAAAGGCCTTGATCGTTTGCAGTTTGTTTACACTTCCTCGCGTTTAAAATAATATTTTCTTTCATTCCTTCAATTTGACCCGTCATTATCATTATAACGTTTGCTGGATCCGCATTAACGACTCAACAATTTTATAGGAAATGGTTATACACCCTTCAAGCTATGATACTTTATAATAGACTAGCAAGTACGACTCAACAATTTTATAGGAAATGGTTATACACCCTTCAAGCTATGATACTTTATAATAGACTAGCAAGTACGAAGTAACAAAAATTATAAACATCTTCGTCATCTTGCAGGAAATGGTTTTTACGACCTTCTTCGCTTAAAATATTTTCTTTTATTCCCTCAAACGACATGCTACTAATATTAGACCTGCATTTACAACTCACGTTTTTTTAAGGGCTGGCTTAAAAGCCCTTTAATCGCAAAATAAAATCGTGCCCCGAGCACATAGTAAAACAACGCGTATTGTTATAAAAATAAGGTTCAATACTGTATGGCATAAAATTTTGGTTCTGCGGTGATTATAACGAAAAGAATTTTAAAATGTAGCTTAATTTAAAATAATACCATAAACATTTTTAAGGACTCGACACGACCAATTTTATTGCAAAATAGTAACCTTTATAGTAACCGTAACTTTTATCTAAGCTATTTTCCTATACCTATTGTCTGTGACTTTATTTCTTATTTTCAGTTCAACCCAACAAGTAGAGCCCGCAGTTAATATGCCTCACAATATATCTCAATATTCACAACAGAGTATTTTATCGGATAGTGACGTTATAGAAGACAGTGACTCTGAACGACCTGCAAAACGTACCAAGAAACCACAAACAATAATTATGGATTCAACCACCAGTAATAGTGACAATACTTTTAGCACGTCTATGAATACGTCTTCACTATTCCATCCTTATTATGACAACGATGCTATACCGATTAATAGTCCTGTAAAAGCTGACACAAATAAAAAAATTAACATAATTTCAAACATAATTATTAAAAAGTCAAGTACAAAACGTAACAAAGAAAATGTATTACCTTCATCTTCTATAACTATTGTAAATAAACCCCGGATAAAAATGTCACCTTATCCACGAGCAATGTGAATGAAAACAATGCCCGTGGATGTCGATACTGACCTTAATGCCGTTATACCTTCGATGTACGTTGTCAGCGACACAGAACCAAATACACTAGCTCCAGTAATTGTATCTGACCATAATGTTGCGACAACTTTGACATACTATGTTGATGCTGCAGACCCAGATTTGTCTACTCCAGCTTATCTAGATACTCACCTGGATACTTCTTTGTACAATGTTGATGCTGCAAGTTCAGGCTTATCTCCTACAGTGGACATTAATACTGACCTAAGTTCGATGAACAAAACTAATCCTGTTTTACCCGCTCTTGATGCACATAACGTCCTTAACGTTGCAAGTACTTCAGGTTACAATGCCGCTGCAGACCCTGTTTCACCTTCTGCAGATAACAATATACAAACTAACCTGTATACTGATACTTCTTCGATAAAGAACACTAACGCTGCAAGTCCATGTTTGTCTGCTAAAAAAGCTAAAAAGCGTCCAGTACGCGCCATGCATAAAAATATTTTAGATTTCTTGTCTGATGACGATACTGGTGACTATTCTGCAGGGAGTTCAGACGACTGGGCTCAAGAAAATACAAGTGATTCAAGTGATGAAGGCACTTCTAAGACTAAAAAAAAAAAGTTGAAGAAATTTAAAAAACAAGAAACACATTTAATTAAAAGAAAAAAAATATTAAAAGTCAACAAAAGAAAGTTAGGAAAAATTAAAAAGGAAAAGGGAAAAGAATATGAAACTGAAAAAGGAAAGGTTGTACAGGAGAAGAAGATGCAAAGTAACCCTTGTAATCCCGACAAATGCAAAAGAGGTTGCTACAATATAACGGAGGAGAGACGAGCTACTTTATTCAATTTCTACTGGAATTTGGACTCGCAACGTCGAAAGGATTGGTTGGTACGAAGTTCACACGTTGTGCCTTGTGCAAGAAAAAGAACTGATTCAATATTAAGCAGAAGAACCCTTACTTATGAGTATTACGTCAATAACGGTGATGACCACCAAAAAGTATGCCAAAAGTTTCTGATCAGCACCTTAGATATAACTCAAAAGTTTTTGTTGTATACTCTAAATAACTCTGCGAATGAAGTGGCTCAAAAAGACCGTCGCCAACGGAACACTTCAAATAAGTATTCCGACTTTGCAAAGACTCAAGTTAAACAGTTTATTGAAAAATTGCCTGCCGTCCCATCTCACTATAATAGAAAGAGAACAAATAGAGTTTACCTTCCACAAGAATTAAAAAATGTATCTAATCTTTATAGACTGTATTTAAAAGAATGTCAAAGTTCAAATATTGAATTTGTAAGTGAATCTCTATTCAGAGGTATATTTCAAAATGAGTATAATATATCATTCCATGTTCCTAAAAAGGATAAGTGTATACTATGTGTCAAAGCAGAAAATAACAAAGATCTTAGCGAAAGTGACAAAAATTCTCTTCAGGAACATTTAAACGAAAAACAGGCTAGTTATAAAAGATTTGAACAGCATCAAAGATTGCCAACATTAAAAAGTGACACTATAGAATGCACTTTTGATTTACAAAAAGTCTTAAATACTCCTTATGGTGATAGTGTAGTATTGTATTACTCTAGAAAGTATCCATTATACAATTTTACTTTATACGAAAGTATCACACAAGAAGTATTTTGCTATTTGTGGGGGGAGTGCGATGCAAAGCGTGGAGCTAATGAAATCGCTACATGCCTATATTCCTATTTAAAGTCTGTAGATGAAAGAGGCATTAAAAATATTTTATTTTATTGTGACTCTTGTCCAGGTCAGAATAAAAATAAGACTATCTTATCTGTTCTGAACTACTTCTTAATGAATTCAACGCATTTAGAAGTGATTCAGATAAATTATCTTTTACCAGGGCACACTTACATGCCTGTGGACTCTGTTCATGCAACTATCGAGCGTGAAGTTAAAAAAATTACTGTCTGGAGTCCAACACAATGGCCATCATACATTGAGGCTGCGAGAAAAAATCCTAGGCCTTATAATGTTAATGTAATGGAGTATTCTGATTTTCTCAATTGGAATGAAATAACTGCTGAGACAATTACAAATGAAACTTCTAAAGCCCTGAAAATGCGAAACATCCGAATTGTTACGTTGAAGAAAAAGAATCCAAATGAAATGTACATTAAATATTCTATGAAAGAAGAGACGTCACCTGATAAAATAATATTATTTAAAAAATCTGGCAATAAAGAAAAAGGTAAAGGTAGAGGTAAAGGAAGATCGAAAAGCCGTGCGATATTACCCGAACAAGGTGTAAGCAATGATACACATGAAAAGGTGATGATTATGTCCCCAACTGCACTTTATAAAAACAAATTGCAAATATCGGATGTAAAATACAGAGATTTAAAACGTCTTTGTGATAATGGCATTATACCAAAAAGGTACCACCATGATTATTTAAACTTACCCCATGGAAATGTGGCTGACTCTCTTACGCTAACCGACGAAGAAGACGAGGAAGAGCTAATTGAATAATACTATTATTATTATAAAAGAATAATATTTTTCCTTTTAATAATACTTTTCAGTTTAAGTTGTTATAATATTTTTTTCAATTTACGAATGTTAAACCTGTTAGGTATGTTGTACCATTCAAAAAGAAAAATATTATTCTTTTATAATAATAATTGTATTATTATTATAAAAGAATAATATTTTTCTTTTTAATAAGTAATACTTTTCAGTTTAAGTTGTTATAATATTTTTTTCAATTTAAGAATGTTAAACCTGTTAGGTATGTTGTACCCTTATTGAAATAATAGTAAATGTTGATTAGAAGGTATTATAATACTTAATAAATGCTGATTTCGTATTTCAGGAAGTTTTATTTTATTTGAATCGACCATTATTGGGTATTAGAATAATAATAATTGAGTTCCTACTAATTCTGAGAGTAACAGGATTGTTTATTAGTCAGAATTCAATTGATCTATGATTATAAATGGTTTTTAATACAATAAAAAACTATATACATGGGTTTTTACGACAGTAAATGTGACCATAAGCTTACCAAAAATGGATATACGACCTATACAGTTTTTTTAAAGTACATTTTCATGGGGTGTATTAATAAAGAACTGATTTTTTCTTAGACGTAAATCCAAGCTAACTATAAAACTAAAGAAGCTAGATAGGTTTTGATGATTTAACCTTTTTCATTTGCAAATTATAAGAACCTTTCACATAGATCATTTTTTTATAACTTCAAAAACAAAAAAGTTATGAATTTTTATGTAAAAAAAAATAGATTTTCTGCTCTCCTGAAAAGTCGGGTTTTGGTTTATACGACCTTTCTACCCAAAGGTATCGACATGATTCTGAACAGCCTGTGTTGAAATTTTGGCGCAGCCATGAGGCACACACTTATTGATAAAACATTATTTTCACTTTTTAATTTTGTTATCTGTCTTTTGTGATAACGAACTGTATCGATATAAACGTTATTCTTTCTTTCTTTATCATTGCGGACACAATCAGTTTATATGACGCCTAAGTGTCCATTGTCCATTTTGTATTTATTGGTATATTAAGTAAGTTATTAATTTAATTTAGTATGGATCAGTGTATATAGCTATCTATACATACAATAAATAACGTATTTATCTTAAGGTAAAGTTTATAAGTTATAATATTCATAAAAAACGTTGTAATTTTTACCCCTTTTTCCTCTATAAAGTGAGACTGGCACCTGTTGATGACGTAAACAGGAAAATAATTAAATAATGTACACAAAAATAGTATTAGAACCGCTTATGTAATTTTATTGTATAAATTACTCACAAGGATACTCTACATGTTATGCTTTGGTTTATATATTGAAGACTACATCAGTGTAGTTGTGGCATCCAGGCAGGATGCATGAGTTTTAAAAACCGTGCGATCTTGCTTTGAAAACCTACGGATTTTTTTCGTAATATTTAGTTTCTTTTTCGATTTTACAGTATCAAGTTTCGTTGACAGTATCAAGTGTTGTGTCGAATTTTCTAGAATGCTGCAGAGAGAAGAATAGGAATTGTATTGTAGTTCTTGGATAAAATTGTAAGTACTTTCTGTTTCTGGAGTTTATATACGATTAATATAAACGTCTGGGCCTGCCGTGAGGCACACAATACTAATATACAGGTCTTTTTGTTATTTTTTTTTTGTGTATATGTTACCGGAAATGTATGAAACCTAGGAATTTTACACGATTCCTAGGAAATATATGCAATTCCGAGCCTACTTAGGAAACGTGTAAAATAATCTTTCAAAGACTCTTTAATACACACATTTCCTGTGAAATGTATGTATTTCCTAGGAATTGTATGCAATTCCAAGATGATACCAGGAAATATATAAAAAGTAATGCTTTCTGTGACTAAAAGAAATAAAACACGTTTGTAAATTTCTCTAATCATAATAATGATTATGCTTTAGAATGTTATGCACATTCTAAACTATAAATTTAGCATGCTGCATGTTTTATTTCTAACGACGTCGTCGTCGACGTCGACGTCAGGTCGTCGACGTCGACGTCAGGTCGACGGAGCCCCGCCGGGGCTCTATTTCTGTCTGCAGGGTTTAAAGGAACCTAACCAAACCGAACCTCTGGGTGCCCTTCGCTCGCTCTTGCATCCACGTCGTCTAGTAGCACAACATATTGAATTTTTAAGATTTCCGATTGCTATTTAGGAAGTACATATATAGATTTCCTAGGAAAAGTGCATATAAAAAAATATATCATAGATTTCCTATCTATTTTAGGAATTGTACACTTTTCCTAGGAATTGTATAGAATGACGGATTGCACACTTTTCCGTTAACTTATATAATATTGTGGGCCTTACTTAAGGGTCAAATAAACTTAGATATTTTCTTTTCTTTAGTAATTGCCGTCTTATACCATGTTGAAATCGCAATTAGGGGTAGGTTAGTATCTATCCTAGAGTTTCTTGCCCGTTATTCTTTAAAGGAATCTACTACGCTTTGGACCTATTCCAACTACGAGTGGCTTCATCTTTCGGAATAACCGACCCCTTGACCATTCAAAAGTGCCCATAATTGGTTTAATTGAAATAAATGCTTTGAGTTTGAGTTTGGGTATCTAGCCTACGTTTTCCTATTACAGGGCAAAGCCCTCCCTTTCCCGCGTTGTTGAAATTAATGATTTTTATATCCTTTTAGGCATTTCTATTCCTTCTACGTTTTTCTTTGCAAACCTCACACATAATATGTTATTATCAGTTCGGATTGCTATATTAACCCCACCAGTACCTACGAGTACATGAGGATAAATTATTATTTACATAATGGTAATTAAATATATACATTATTAATAAGCGGATATACCGCTTATCTGGCGTATTATTAAGCACGTTAAGCCGTTGGTCCCGGCTGTCATTCGTAGATCTTTGACAGTCGTTACGGGTAGTCAGTAGCCCGAAAATCTGACAACCAGTCTTACCAAGGGGTATCGTATTACCCAGTAACTGGGTTGTGGAGGTCAGATAGGCAGTCGCTCCATGTAAAATACTGGTATTACATCAACAACATATTTGGGAAAAGGCTAGGCAGATGATGATATCCGGCGTATTGTTATTACCATGTGTTACTTATTTATTTAAACTTTTCGCACAAAAAGGTACAAAGGCGGACTTAATGCCTTAGGCATTCTCTATCAGTCAACCAAGGGTGGTGAAGAGATCGGAGATCGGGGATCGGTGTTATATAACACTAATATTATAAAGGCGAAAGTTTGTGTGTATATGTTTGTTATCTTCTTCACGCTCAAACGGCTGACACAATATTGATAAAATTTTGTATGGGGGTAGCGGACACCCTGGATAAACATATAGGCTACTTTTTATCCCGATATCGGCGGGATCTACATTTACGCAATTTTGATAATATTTTGTATGGAGGTAGCGGACACCCTGGATTAACATATAGACTACTTTTTATCCCGATACTCCTACGGGATCGACATTTACGCGGGTGAAACCGCGGGCCGCGTTTTTTCGTAATTATTGTCTATGTTAATTAATGTAATTGATGTTGTACCGTTTTAATTAACTATAAGTAAATAAATAAATAAGGGTTAAAGTTGTTGGTTGGCAAACGTATAAACAAGCTAGTTTTGCGATCAGTCGAGGTGCATAGAGGTGCAACCAGAAGCAGTCAATCGATCTCGACCGGTAGGAATTCATCGCCTCAAAACATTTTCGATCGATGGTGCCTCGACACCAAATATATTCGGGTAAGGGCAGGGAACGATGATGATGACGGTCGATTGACGAACGACCGTTCATCGATCGATAAGGAAGATCATTACTAGTAAATTCCACACCATATAAGGACGTCTAATGAATACGCCTACCATCGGAAAGGTAATCGGTCACAGTCTACGGTATTATTGCGTAACACACATAATATGGCTGTTCTACAAATTGAGGAATTATGATTGGCTCAGGTCGTAGAATAATATATATTATTTTTTTGTGTTAAGTAACACTATGAAATAAAAGTTTATAAGTATTGGTTTCTAATTGGACACTAAACATCATTTCTCTCAAACAAATATTTATATGACAAATTTACATAAAAATGGGCAAAATTGTCACTTCCCTGTGGGGCGACATTCCAAAATGCAAAATATAAGACCATGTAATAAGGTTTAAAAAGCAGTTTAGTAGAATTATTTTATTATAAGATAATAAACATATACATAAGGTTTTCATAAAACGCTAAAACAGTTTTACGGTCTCATATTTTCTCCGAATTTTGTCGACTTCACAAAGGCGACTCGTATTTAGTAGGGGAGAGTAGCCCAAAACGGGTAAGCTAAGGTTGATGATAAATATAAACAGTTTATAGATAGAAATTGAACATTTATTTGTACATTTTGAAATGTTTAGTTATCACGGACTATAAAATAAATGACATATTTAGTAGTTTTGTACATTAAGAATAAAAAAATAACAAAAATCTTTACCATTCGAATTACCCGTTTTGCCCGTAGGGGGGGCCTAAAGCAGGTAGGGCTTTTGGGCAAAGCGGGTAGGGGCTGAATTACATTAGGTCAACGTCAATCAATGACTAAAACTGTTTCTTAACAATCATAACTCAGATGGAGCTCCACCAGGATCATCAGCTACTTGCAGTGATAATGGTTGGATCAATGGACCAGTATTCTTGGAATGGTTACGGCACTTTGTAGACAACGTAATGAGTTGGCAACGTAAACAGATAATCCATATGAAATAGATACTCAACTAGCTCTAATTCTTGAGCTGCTGTAAAAACTGTTGTGAATCTTCCTAGATTTTTTTTGACATCCTTTCTTTACATGTATCTGTAAAGTCGAAAAGTTGATGCATTATTTTTTTGCTGCACCATTGACGGAAGTTTTGAGAGCTTCTTCTATCGCAAGCTTCATAACTCCCTCATCCCACGATGCATTTGCAGTATTTCTTTTGCATTTATTAACCATCTGCAAAAATAAAAGAACTAATAAGCAGTCAATGAAATTATACAAGGCAAATCGGGTATGGGCAAAACGGGCACCCGCTTTACCCCTACCCTTTTTGCCCACAAGCATGTATTTTTTTCAATCGACTCATATCCTAAAAACCTAAATAATAAACGCCAACCTATTACACAAATAAAACGTCTATTTATTGCAAAATAATAACACAAAACTAGTAAGAACATATTGTAAACCATTTTCGAGTATTCAAAAGTAATGTAACTCAATTTTTTTTAGTGGAAATAGCAAAAAACTTCTTTCTTATCTTACCGTGAACTCGTGTCCGCCAGAGAAGCGCGCCGACTCCCTGTGATTGGCGAGCGGCAGGGTTCGCGCACTGCACGCACACATTCTAATTAGCAATAACGATGCGCAATTTAAAAAGCATACCCGTTTTAGGCGGGCTACCCGTTTTAGGCTTACCTCCCCTACCACTTCCCTGTCACCTAAAAGTTTGTTAAAATCACCTTGAAATTGAATAGTAAGTAGGTAACGTTGCCGCTCGGGCAATAGAAAGAAAGGGGTGACGACAGCATAGTAACGGCAGTGTTTTGTTTCACTCGAGCAGCGATCGGTCGTATCCGTGCGTTTAGTGGAGACAGATTGCGTTCGGGTCAGACAAGTTCTCACTCACATGGTACGTATTAAATTGACAATTGATCGCAATGCCTTTCATTTTGACAGTTCTGCCACGTTTACGTCGCTGAGCAGATGATTACTTCAAAGCTGTGAAGCAATGAATTAATAGTTTCATACAAAACCCTCGGATTTGGTTGAAAGTGTGTTTTGTTACACAGCTAGGGTGCTGGTTGCAAATTAAAAGAGGTAACATGAATCATCATCATCTGCCTAGCCTTTTCCCAACTATGTTGAGGTCGTCTTCCAGTCTAACCGGATGCAGCTGAGTACCAGTATTTTACATGGAGCGACTGCCCATCTGATCTCCACAACCCAGTTACTGGATAATACGAAACCCCTGTCAGACTTTCGGGCTTCTGACGACCCGTAACGACTGTCAAAGATCCACGAATGAGAGCCGGGACCAACGGCTTAACGTGCTTTCTGAAGCACGGAGGGATCTCACCCAACCGCGGCAAGCGTATCTTAACCTGATCAATCTACCCGTGTGGTATGTGCATAACGCCGGCTTCCTCATATGTGATAGAACAATTCTACCTATGCCAAAATTTAAGGCATAATAGCTGCAATCAAAGTTCCCAGTCTTAATTTACCTGCCACAAAAACTTCGTTCATATGAGTTGTTTAGTGTGTATTTGCTGGAGTGACGTCACCCCAACTTCCTCGTTCAATACAGGCAAACCAGTGAGGTTAGGGTTCTGGAATATAGTTAGATAAATAAGGCATAATAGCTGCACAAGGAAGGAAAGAACTGAACGATTAAAGCATGGTTAAGGGAAAAGAATTTCTACTCGGTAAACGATATATTTAATAAGACATTGGAAAATAAACAAAAATTATAATAATTTAATTACCACATGACGTATTTCTAATGATAATAATAATATTGCTATCCAATTGTAATTTGAATAACTTTAATAGATTCATATCTTAATTTTTTTTTATCGATTTCGTCTAGTATTTATTATGAACATAAATGTTTGCATGTCACAGTAATATGACTAAGTGTTAAGGATCCATAATAATAATATTATATTATATGTTAAGACCGATATTTTACCAACACTTATTAAAGTACAGTCAGAGTAAAAAGTTCTGGTGTGCCGAATTTATTTCATATTAATTTTATTTTCTACTTTTAAAACTTCCATATTAATGCATTGACATGTCCTAGAACCAACAATTCGAAGACATGTGATATCCACCAACCCGCACTGGGCCCCCGTGGTGGATTATGGCCCACTCCCTCTCACCGAGAGGAGGCCTGTGTCCCAGCACTGGAAACATTTTAGGCTGATTATGTATTATTTTTGTGCAGGTGACCGCTGAACACACAAGATGGAACCCCTTGAACTTGGAAATGACAACAATTCAATCAATCGAAATGTAAGTAAAAACCTTTCTGCAATATGGCCGAAGAATCATGGCCGGTCCCACCTTTGCGCAGGAGGGTGCGCAATAAAATTTTATAGGAACCAAATGGTGATAAAGAAAAGAAAGAAAGAAAAAGAGAATGGTGATATGAGCCGTGTGAGTTAGAGAACATGCGCGAAACTTCGGAGAGCCTATGTTCAAACGGGCCGTGATTCATCGGCCGTATTGTACAACCGCGGCCATTGGCGGTCGACCACATTCACCCTTATGCCCTTAGTAATAAGGATGAAAGTAGTTCACCGCCAGTGTCCGCGATGGTACTTAACGTTGAAGGAACACATCGTGAGGAAACTGGCATGTCCTAAAACCAAAAATTCGAAGACTTGTGTCATCTACCAACCCGCATTGGGCCCGCGTGGCGGATAACGGCCCACTCTCTCTCACCGAGAGGAGGCCTGTGTCCCAGCAGTGGGAACATGTGTGGGAACGTGTCCCAGCAGTGGGAATATATGCTGATTGTTGTACTTACTAGTACATCACTGCCAACACAAAGGTTTTTTATTGTACCTCAAGCTACACAAAACTGCCAAATTTTCCCAATCAACTTTGAACTTGATCCATTAGCGATAAAGTTGAAAATCTATTAAATAAATTTGACAAATTGTAGTAGGTATAGTTCGAGGTTCTGGCGTCTGTACATAGAAAAGACATGTATTTTTTAAAAATATGTAGGTATATTATACAGCAGCTAATTAGGTCTAGATAACTATAGAATGTTATAATTATTCCTATAGCACTGTGTGACCTAAACCACGCTTAATGTGACCTTAAGTCACCCTTAATGTGACCTTAAGTCACGTTTAATGTGACTTAGTAGTCCATTTTTACACGAAACAGCGTGACTTAAGTACAGATTTAGGTAACACGAGCTATAAAATAGTATACGATACGTGTGACTTAAGTAGATAACTTTAAGTTAACTATTTAAGTCACACGTATCGTAATGTAATACAGGGTTTATTTTCAAAGACCAGCCAAATTTAAGAGTGTGATACAGACCATCAAACTGAACAACTTTCTCCATGGGGCCAATATCGAAATCGCGAAAAATTTATCAACTATCCCATAGAAAACTTCAATAACTACTTGACCTAAACGTATGGGACGAATGAATTTTTATTCGCGATTACGATGTTGAACACTAACCCTGTATAAATATATCTCCAACATTTCGCAAAACTTTAGGACCGTCTGAGCCCTATTCAACCGTAAAATCTCAGCGCTGATTTGCTGGATTCGTATTCTCCTCTACCGATATTTTTTTTACTCCTCACAGATTTTGTTTATATGTATGTATCTATGTATTAGTATTTATTCTTGTAATTTATAGTCATTTCCTAGCTATTTATTCCCTTTTGTTGCACCTGCCATGTTCTGTCTCTGCATCACCCTAACGTTGACTTGTAGAAAATGCCTCAGGCATTAAGTCCCCCTTTGTACAGTATTTCTTTTACTTATGCGTAAAGTTTTAATAAATAAAAAATAATTAAAATTAGTCTGACAAAAATCTAGAATTTAATAAACCTAACCTAATTGGGCTATACCTAACTCTTGGCACTGCCAATTAGGAACATTTTAACTTTATAAACTTACCGCTAGAGTAATTACATTGTTCTCATATAGGTTATCTGCATTCGCGATTACGTGCCAAAAATGTAAACAAGTATGAGTTTATGGAAAAATAACTTTAAATCCTACACAATAAAGTTCAGTTTACGCTACAACTTCAAATATTTTATAACTTTTTCAATAGTGCTAGTCACTCTGAAATCAACTTAATTGCTATTAAAATAAAGTTGATATTTGTTTAACTTGAAACATAAGTTTGAATAGACTTTATCTACATACATAGATATTCATACTTTTCCTTGTATATTTATTAGTTAGTTTAATTTAATTTTACAATAATAACGAGCGGTACCTATTTATTTACATAGCATAACCTCGCGCTTGTATTTCCTGAAGGGTCAGGCAGAGATGCACCTGCTGTGACATTTATTTTTTAAATGTCGCAGCATCATGCTGAGATAGGAGCCTTTTGGCCTCGGACTTTCTGTTTCATTTTCCTTTTGTTTTTTTTTTTTTATATAACTTGGATTTTAATGGCAACAGGTAGGCACTTGAAATATTCACAAAATACTCAGTTGTATTTTTACTTTAATAATAAATAATAAAATTAAAATAAAATAGATATTTAAGGGGGCCTCCCATACAACAAACATGTTTTTTTTGCCTTGTGGTATGGAACCCTTCGTGTGCGAGTCGGACTCGCACTTGGCCAGTTTTTCTTTCTTTCTTTATGCATCTGTAGTACACCCACATTCCGCCAGTAATGATTAAGCCCCTTGTAATAGGGGGCGACCCTATTGCCAACAACTGGGTACAAATCCAGACTCCGGGCTGCTACTAAGCAATTCCAGATGGAAAAACCCAATAACATTTTACGCGACCCGGGGATCGAACCCAGGACCTCACGCTCAGCAGTAGCGCTTGCGACCACTAGACCAATGAGGCAGTCATCATATATTATCAACAGCATTGACAATTCATATTAATTCGGATAACATTAGGAGGACAATGCAAAATAAATCATAATGGTTCCGTCCCTCAAGAGAAAAAACAACCCTTATACGATCACTGTGTGTTGTCCGTGTGTCTGTCAAGACCCTTTGTGTCTAAACACACTATGCCGAAGTTACGCGACCGAAGTTCGGCATGATTACGCCTGCAATGCTATTTGAATTACTGACGACACATTATGCCGAAATTACGTTGCGTTAAATAGCATTGCGGGCGTAATCTTGCCGAACTTCGGTCGCGTAACTTCGGCATAGTGTGTTTAGACACTTAATCTTGGTAACGCGTGGAGGTATCGAGTTGAAATTAAAACCACATACTTACGTCTACAGTCCCTTGAAGCTGTGAAAAAATCAAACTTCTAAGTTAACGTAAAAAAAAGATACGGCCGATTATGCCGCAAAAACGTGTATTTCGACACACTCAAGGGAATCAAAATTGATAGGGAACTTCCCGTTGACGTAGAATCATGAAATTTGGCAAGAAGCAATGTCATGTAGCACACGTAAAGGAAAAAATCCGAAATCCGTGAATTTGTAGTTACATACCTACAAAATACGGTACCCTAAGTGCGCGAGTCCGAATCGCACTTGACCGGTTTTTTAGATAAAAATTCACTCTAGGTAGAAAAATAAAATAAAGTTACTACCTACATTAAATAACAATAGAAGTCAACATACCTAGTTATCAAAGGAAAACAATACAAAATAATTAACACAGGAATCATACTAATTAAATTGTGGTCTATGACTATTAACTCTTTCTTATGAACGTGACACGTAATATGGAATTCCATACATTTTACTAAACATGGGTACCGATACAGGGTCAAATTAAATTTGCTAGAGAAACTCCACGGACGAGATGACCCCACAAAAAAATCATCATATTTTTTTTTTCATATTTTATCTAATAATTAGCTGCGCCCTGCGGTTTCACCCGCATAAATTTCGATCCCGTGGGAATATCGGGATAAAAAGTAGCCTATATAGTAATCCAGGGTGTCAGCTACCTTCATACGAAAAGTATCAAAATTGATCCAGCCGTTTGAGCGTGAAGAAGTAACAAACATATAAACACACACACACACTCACAAACTTTCGCCTTTATATTAGTGTGATAAATTATTAGATAATTTTTTGTGGGGTCATCGGCCGCTGTTAGTCACTTGACATACCTATCAGTTTTATGTTATGTTATGTTCATGGCGGCCGGCAATGTTATGTTAGCTTCACACAGGAGATTGTTATCGATGTCTAAACATGATAAAACAGATTTCCTCAACTCCTACTTCAAGTAATAGTTATTCCGGTCTGATCCCCTGAACCCCCCCCCTCCACCCCCCTCCACCCCCCCACCTCGATCCCCTCCTTAGACTAGAGGAGTGCACAGAAGTAACAACAAAACACAAACAGAATACTCACTGACATATCGGTTAAACAAATTAAAACCGAGTACATCCCGAGGACAGCCGAACACATCCGAAGCGAATTAATCGTCATAAATAAACAAAACACGCGCCGCGTCGCATACGGTAACAATGGAGCGAGTTCAATGGTTTTTCCCATCTCAAAAAATTACCAACGCGCCTAAAGAAGTTTTCACTTTAAAAACATCAGATCTTTTTAATTTTATCGTGTTTAGATATCGATACCAATCACTTCTGTAAAGTTTACACAGAATAAAAATGTAATTTAAAAAAACCGACTTTAAAAAAAGAATTATGAACTCAAAATTATGAAAAAATAACTTTAATTTCGGAAGCCGCAGTCTTAAATTGGGCT
This sequence comes from Mesoligia furuncula, assembly GCA_916614155.1. Lineage (NCBI taxonomy): Eukaryota > Metazoa > Arthropoda > Insecta > Lepidoptera > Noctuidae > Mesoligia > Mesoligia furuncula. The sequence goes on from OU744793.1 coordinate 26,461,239, forward strand.
CTGTATTTTATTTTTAGTTTTTTGCAACCGACTTCCGAAATTAAAGTTATTTTTTTATAATTTGAAGTTCATTTTTTTTTGAAGTCGGTTTTTTTTAAATTACTTTTTCATTTCGTAATTTTTTTAGTTTTAAGTAAAAACTGGAATATTTGTTTGTAATAAGTAGGTAATAGTTTTGTTGTAAATATTGCACTAGAATTTCACCAAGGTTTTGAGATGTTTTCCCTTTGACACTACTACACCCGTAGCTCGTATCAATAAACTAGGCCGCCACACTTACACGTAAACTTAGTCCATATCTTGAAAATTACTGAATCGATTTTGATGAAACTTGGACTGTTACCTAAGTTGAAGTAAATGTAAGCCAATAAAAAAAAATGGTCATGATCCAATTAATAGTTGCGGAGAAATGCGTTGACAAACGTACATACATACGTCTATAAAATTTTATATATTTGTTTGGAAGCCCTAATAGATTGTCATTGTGAATATAATGCAATTCCAATGATATTATATATACTTACATACACAAGTGTAGAATTGATAACCTCCTTTTTTTTGAAGTCGGTTAAAACTCATCACATCTGCAGAGTTTCGCTAGCTAATTTAATTTGACCCTTTATAATGGAAAACAATAACAAAATGTAAACAATTATTATGAAATACCGAAGGCAAACACATGAGTAGGTAAGTTCCCATTACATGTCGCTGATGACGCGCGTATAATAATAATGATCCATTTATTTCAGGCATCGCAGGCCCATACATAAATACCTTAACCAAAACATACATATTTTAATAAAAACTATTATGCACGAAGTGATGACTATGTCGGCGTCGAATTGCGCTGCGTGGTGTCACGTAACCTTCCACGAAAACGTCGGTGCGCTACACCTTTCAGCCAAAACTCTTCCTTCATGAAGGTTTCCAGGTACTGAGTTGGAACCTGCACCTCAAACGTTTTGAAGTTTATGTTGTTGCGCGATTCCAACTTGTCTACTCTCAAGGTCCACTTGGTCTTGCTTCTGTATAGAATAGAGTGTAAACAAATGACCGATAAATATTAAGACTACGCCGACCACCTGGTGGCGCCCTATTCCGTTTATTTTAGAATGAAAATGCAGAAAATAAGCACGTTAAGTTGTGCTCTATAAGATTAAAGGTCAATATTATTATAAACGGTAGTTTAACATTGTTTAGTTTTATTATAATCACTAAAACGGAAAATAGTGGCCACTATTGTCCGTAACTATATTATTAATGTATAATCTTGTGGAGCATAACTCATCGTGCTTATTTTCTGCATGTGCATTCTAAAATAAAAGAAATAACCAAACAAGCGATGAAGGCACCACTGCGCGGTCGGCATTTGGTCGGCGCCCTCTTAAGACTCGCTGCATACTTTTACCGCTAAAGAAAAAAAACTTTCCAAGTGCGAGTCGGACTCGCACAGAAAGGGTTCCGTACCACAAGGCAAAAACGCCGAAAAAAAACGCGTTTGTTGTATGTGAGCCCCCCTTAAATATTACTTTTATACTGTTTTTTGTATTTGTTGTTATAGCGGCAACAGAAATACATTAGGTACCTGTGAACATTTCAACTGTTCAGCTATCACGGTTCATGAGATACAGCCTGGTGAAAGACAGAAAGACAGACGGACAGTGGAGTCTTAGTAATAGGGTCTCTCGTTTTTACCCTATGGATACGGAACCCTAATAACCGGCCAAGTGCGAGTCGGACTCGCACACAAAGGGTTTCGTAGCTCAAGGCATAAAAGAGCCGAAAAAATACGTTTCTTAATTTTTCAATTTAATTTTATATTTATAATTTTTTGTTATAGCGGCAATAAAAATACACACTCTGTGAAAATTTTATTACTATTCGGTTTATGAGATACAGCCCACTGACAGACAGACGGATGGACACGGACAGCGGAGGCTTAGTTATAGGGCAAGTACGGAAAACGGCGGTTTTAAAAGTATTCAAAACATCGCTCTGTTGCTTTCTATCGCACAGAGACAAAATTATGTTTTGAATATCTTTAGTTCAAGCCTTTTGTACACGGCACGGTTTCTTTACGGTACGGCGTATAAACCGCGCCGTAGAAAAAACGTGTCTGTCAACAAGCTTCCTAAGTGATCCGTACAGCACTGACGAATAAACTGAAGCTTTTCACGGTTCAGCACCCTCGAAAACCACGAAATCGCCACCCCTGATGAAACATGCGCGTTCGCACAAAACTTGGGGCACCAGAGAGTACTTGGAGAGAACATTTGTATTGCCGTGGCCTCAAATCCCATCGAGCACGCATGAGTATTTAAAAAAACTGGCCAAGTGCGAGTCGGACTCGCACATGAAGGGTTCCGTACCACAAGGCAAAAACGCCGAAAAAAACATGTTTGTTGTATGGTAGCCCCCCTTAAATATTTATTTTATTTTAATTTTATTATTTATTATTAAAGTTAAAATACAATTGAGTATTTTGTGAATATTTCAAGTGCCTACCTGTTGCCATTTTTGATATCGAGAAAAAAAGAGCAAAAAAATCGCGTTTGTTGTATGGGAGCCCCCCTTAAATATTTATTTTATTTTGTTTTTAGTATTTGTTGTTATAGCGGCAACAGAAATACATCATCTGTGAAAATTTCAACTATCTAGCTATCGCGGTTCTTGAGATACAGCCTGGTGACAGACAGGCAGACAGACGGACAGACGGACAGACAGCGAAGTCTTAGTAATAGGGTCCCGTTTTTACCCTTTGGGTACGGAACCCTAAAAAGAATCTTTATTTAATTTCGTAAATCATGAAACTTTTAATTTCTTTTGACTGTACTTACCTGTCATAAAGAATAAACTTACATAACGTGGATAAGACAAAGATTAAAACAGAAGACGATCCAGGAGGGGATCGAGGTGGGGGGGTGGAGGGGGGGTTCAGGGGATCAGACCGGAATCACTCAGAAAAACGTGTGAGTACAAAGGGCCTATTTACACATAAATTATATTTTTAAATATTAGGAGGATATAAAAATAAAATAAAGCTTTTTTACAAAAAAACAACAGACTTCAAAAAAAAAGTTTTTTTTTTATAGTAAAGTTTTTATTTTTAACTTTTTAGTTATAGGTACCTACCCCACACAAATTCAATTAACACTAGTGCATTGAAGAATTGATGACACTGACTAGAAGAATCATCAAAATTCGTATAGATATGCCGGAGATGCAGTTTATTTATGCATATAACTTCGTACATTAGAATAATTACCTAATTTAATAACTGAAAGTATGTAGATCACAATAATTAAAAAATTATCAAAATTGTTTCATTCGTTTTTGAGAAAATCGCGGACATGCAAACATACATACATACGGGTCGAATACAGAACCTCCTTTTTTGAAGTCGGTTAAAAATAGTAGCCCACCGGTATCGGGAACAGGGTCCAAGCTACCGGCGGTCCGGACTCCAGAGAGAGGAACCGCCTAACAATGCAGGCCGTGTCCAAAAGTACCACTTTCAGAAAGTGGTACTTTCCAATCAATCCCTTGATCCAGCTGCCCAACGAGAGCCTTTGATTATATATATTACTAGCTTCCGCCCGCGACTCCGTCCGCGCGGATGTCGGTCTTCGCGTGGATGGTTTATTTCTCCATTTTGAGTAACTCTGACAATGACATCTTATAAATATCTATTGGACCCAAATACGGCTAAGCCTATAATAATTAAGGAGATCCCTCTATTGAGCTACTGCTGTTGAGCTCGCGTTCTGTAGTAAGTATTTTTTTCATAGTAATTCTGACCTTGATAAGTAGCATGTAGCAGTAAATTACTGACAATGACGAAAAGTTTGCAATAATAAAAAAGTGATCGTGACAATGCGACAGAAAGTTAATTGAGAGCTCGTCCGGAATATGAACATGAAGATTTCTTGGACTGCTCAGGCTCACATGGGAAAGAGCTACGTAAAGTTGCCCGTGTGAAAAACAACTCGCGGTAAGATCTACGCCAGCAACTCCTAGGGTCTGACCTTGAGCCTTATTTATTGTCATGGCGTAACAAAGCTACAGGAAACTGTATTCTCTTAAATTGAAATGGAAAATTATCCACTACGGGTAATGCAACGTGTGTTCGCGGTTCTACAGAACAACGTCTATGAATAAAACCGAAAAATAAGATTTTTTTTTCTACGTATTTTTCCAGGATAAAAAGTATCCTATTTTATGCCCAGGATAATAAGGTATAATTATACCAAGTTTCATCGAAATCGAACCGTTAGTTTTCACGTGATGCCTGCATATACAGACAGACAGACAGACAGACAGACAGACAGACAAAAATTTTTTAAATCACATATTTGGGTTTGGTATCGATCCAGCAACACCCCCCGCTATTTATTTTTTCAATATTTTCAATGTACAGAATTGACCCTTCTACAGATTTATTATATGTATAGATTAATATTAATCAATATTTATTTTAAGGAAACTTCGTGATAATGGAAACTACAAAATAATCATATGCTTTGCCAAATAGGTATTTTTAGTTTTGTCCGGCAATGTTTGTAAAATGGGTGACAGATACCTACTTTCTAACAGTAGGTTTAATTAGTCGTCATACATGTTTTCACGATTCCGTAAGTCCGAATAAAGGAATGGAGTCACCAAATGGCCCACGGAAGTGTAACGTAAATAAATGTATTCTGAATATGGGGCATCACTTTTATAGGGCAAATCAGAGAGAGAGTTTGCAAAAAGTTTTGCAAACTGTGCCGTCTGACATATCAGATGAAAGGGTGTCTGAAGAGAGTTTTTTGATAACTGTAAAAGAAATAGTTATAAAGTTATTTAGATAAAAATTGACTATTATAACTCCCTAAAAATTTGAAAAACATACAGAAAATAGTTCTGTACATAAAGATTACAGGAAAACCTATAAGAACTCTACGGTCTAATAAAAATAACATGGTAAATCTCTCAGTATTAATACGCATATGAATATTACACTTTCGTTTGGAATGTATGGAAAAACATGTCTCATCATCATGTATGATTAACTACACCTTCATATGGTCATGCTGTGTGATTTATGCATACCTAAAAATATTACCTAATGCAATGCAAGATAAACCTGCGGTAGTCGGCTGCAGAACTCTAAAACCGCAGTGAAGAGGTGAATTATTCCTGCACAATTGCGTAACACACTATCAATCTCGATCTGAATCATTTTATAGGATATTGCTAATCCATTGCTCCATATGTTCGAAAAATTTGTCTGCTCAGTAACGTAAATAACGCAATGAATGTCGTTGAACCATCAAAATGACAGCCATTGCGATTTATTCCGGTCTGATCCCCTGAACCCCCCTCCAGATCAGAAGACGAACTAGCAGGGGATCGAGGAGGAGCGGGTCCCTCCTCGATCCCCTGCTAGTTCGTCTTCTGTTTTGATCTCTGTCTTAACGACATTATCTAGGTTTATTCTTTGTGACAGGTAAGTACACTCATGATTTACAAAATTAAATAAAGTTTTTTTTTTAATTTCTCTGCTACAGCGGTGCTATTCTGTAAAAATCTCACCGTGAAAACTTAGGTGAAGTGAGCGTGGAGTGAGCTGTCAATAGTGTCAATTCCTAGCAAAAACAAACTCACTTCATCTAAGTTATCACGGTGAGATTTTTACAGAATCGACCGGCTGATAGTGTTTTTCGCAATTACCCCGCTGATTCTAATTTATTTTTCTCTTTTTTACAGCATCGCATCTTGTCGGAGAGCACAGACAGTTTGCTTGAATTAGATGATGATGATTCCAGTAAGTATCTAAATCTATAATCTATAAATAGTATACAACAAAGTCGCTTTTCGTGTCTAACCGGTCAGTTCTTCAAAACTACACTATGGATTTCTATCGGGTTGCACCATCATTTAGCGATTTTATTTCGGAACGTTTTTTTATGTTTTATACTTTAATATTTAAGGTGAATGGGTAGTTGAAACCGCGAAATTCAAATTTTCTTACGTTTTTTGCAATTTGCAGGTTAGTGTCAGGTTGTATCTTGATCAAAATATGATTCGCGACAATAACAGGTACATATTTAGAGAATTATAATCATTAGAATCATTAATACATCTTTCTAAGTTAGATTTCTAACATTAACACTTTTCCATAAGAGATTGGTGGTTGGTGGTGGAAATCTAACTTAGAAAGATATATTAATGATTCTAATGATTATAATTCTCTAAATATGTATACCTGTTATTGTCGCGAATCATATTTTGATCAAGATACAATCTGACACTGACCTGCAAATTGCAAAAAACTAAAGAAAATTTGAATTTCGCGGTCTACCACTATCCATTTACCTTAACTCTGATAAAGCAAAGAGAACAGTGTAGAGCAGTTGTGGTCCAGAGGCAACGGCCTCGACTTACGAGTTGCAGGTCGTGGGTTCGAACCCCGGCAAGCGCTTTACTTTGTGTAAATAACTTCATCACCACTGCACTGAAAACGGCGAAGGAAAATATCGTGATGAAACCGGCATGTTCTAGTACTAAAAATTCGAAGACATGGACGTCGAGCAACCCGCACTGAGCCCGCGTGGTAGATTACAGCCCACTTCCTTTTAACGAGGTAAGGCCAGGAAGTATGGGCGATCGCTAGTTTATACATACGAGTAAATTACGCGATGCTGCCACTTGGATTAAAAGGTGCACACGAAGCACAAATCAAAATCAAAATATTTTATTTCACATAAGCCTACTTGGGCACTTATGAAACGTCAGAAGCTAGGTGCACGGTTCCAATAGGTCGTTTCCTATGGAGAAGAACCGGCAAGAAACTCCACGGTTACTCTTTTTCAAAATAATTGGCCTTTACAATGTTTTCAAATTGCAGTAGGTATGGGAGGACAGCGTAGGCCTGTTAACCAGGTACTTGTTATAATAAAAAATTATCTACAGATCTAAAGTCTACAAGGCCTACAAAGTCCTCACATTTATAAAATAATAATAAACATTTAATTCAGACCAGGTCCATATTTTGTTAGTAACAATGGTACCTAAAACTAATGTTAGTATTGGCAACAAAATTAAATTACGGCATGAAACCGCACCCACCTTTGCAGCATGGGGGACTCCCACCGATCAGTAAAGACACACAGTATAGTGTTGGTACTGCCACGAACGCGAGCGAGTAGGGAGGCGCATCTTTTCCTAACAATAGCAGCAAAGCCATCCACTCGCGCCTCAGCAAACATCCCTGACGCACTGCAACGCCATGGCAGCCCCAACAGTACCCGGAGTGCATTATTATATTGGACACGCAGGTCGCATGTTAGGTGGCAGGGCCAGCATGTTACAACGGACAGCCAGCGACCTGCGTTCCCTTTCTGTCTTCATTATCATTTAAATCATCGGTGACCCAGTGACCCAAATATTTAAATTTAGACACCCTACACATAGGAGTGCCACAAAGTGATACATTGGGAAATGCCGGGTAATGAAAACCACGGGCTTTAAAGAGCATTAGCTCACTCTTCCCAACATTATATTTGAGCCAATGAGCCACCGCATATGATTCACATATTGACACTTACCTCCTCATAGCATAGTCTATCAGAAGTTATACTTCTGATAGACTCTTATTTAAAAAATAAAATATAAAACCTACTAAAACCAAGTGGTAAGATTGCCATTACAACCACTAATAAAGAGGTGAAAAACAAACTAAAAAGACTTTTCTTTTTAGTTTACACATTCTATATGGTAAATTAAATGCCGGCTTTACTCAATAGTACTAGTAACTTACAATAAAGGTAAGTACAAACTAAAAGCACTTGTACTAACGTACCGCTCGAGTGTGTCACCTTTCTCGACCCGAACAATGAGCACAACCCTCGACGCTTTGTGACAACATGATTTTGTAAACAAACGAGCGAACTTGATTACATTTCATTGAACAAAGACACGAGAGCCTACAGATCCAACATTTCAACGAAGAGTAAACGCAGGATAGAAAGGAATGTTACAGGTAAATGCTTACTCTCGTGAGCATAAAGGCTCCTTCAAACAGACGCGACACGCGATAAAATCGCGCTCAAGTCGCGCAACGAGCGGTGCCTTTGTGTCGCGCGCGATTATATCGCGTGTCGCACCTGTTTGTAGGAACCTTTACTTCACACCTTCTTCTAATTCAACTCTTCTTCTTCTCTTCTTATTCTACTTCAACACCGTATCGAGTATTCGCAGGAACGTTATATTACATGGAAATTCTCGAGGTAATACTCAAGTGCATACTGTGAAGAGCTTTTCTAAGAAATCAAACAACGTCACAATTTCTTTACGTTTATTTTGACTGAACGTCTTTACATTTTCCCAATTAAATTATCACTGTAAACTTACTACTAAATAAGTCTAGAAAAGTAGCTCCTCAATCCTTACGGACATCACTGTTTTATTCTAAACAAAAAAACCTAATACAAAAATATTTGACAACTCATTCTAAACTTACTTGACTGTTCGAATGCGACCAGAGCTAATTTATTGCCTGCACTACATAAGGTTTACAAGCGGACAACCTTTACAATACTCACCCTAAGGCTGCTTTTCCACTTGAGTTGAGCGAGGATGCGTAGCGAGGGATGTGTGTAAAACTAACCAATACCAACGCTAACTTAGTTCAAGCTATAAAAATGAAGCGATGTTATTGGTTGGTTTCACACACATCCCTCGCTACGCAGCCTCGCTCATCTCTGGTGGAAAGGCAGGGTAAGGCTTAAGAGCGTGTATTCGATTCGCGATGAAAACATCGCGTTTTCGAGCTTTTTCCAGGGCAATGTCGTAATGATGTGAGCAGATTTTTTGAAGAACATTACGGTTTTAGAAAGACTAAGTCTTGATTTAGTACACTACAGAGTAAAAGTGTATTTTTTAATGACGGTTTTTGAAAGCTAAGACAACCCCTGCATGTTGGTTTACGAAAATAGACGTCAGAGTTATCTTTCAGGACGAATAGAACCACTATAATGTGCCAAAATATTTTATTTTATGCGTTTTTCCAACAGGACATATAGTTTCAAAATACAACACAAAGCTAAAATTACGAAAATATTGCTATTAGATATTTAAAAACAATATTTAAAAATTACAAAATCGATTCACTTTAACAATTTTTTTTCACCAGTAGTTGAATAGAAACATAACTAATATATTTATTTTATGAAAATAAAGGTAATGCTAAATATTCTGAAATTTTTTCAGACCATTATTTAAACTCATTTATTTTAGACGATTATTTAAAAAACACTATACTTAAATCGCGCGCAATCCTTTACCGATACCTTTTCCCAGCGACAGGACACTTTTTGTTTTAAGTTTTTAGTTTATGTGACGTCGTTCTAGCAATCGTTTAGATTTTGTCTTGCGCTAAATCGAATACGCGCTCTTAACATTATATCAGCGTATTAGTATTAAATTATCCTTGTAGCAGTGTATGTTGACAACAACACACACTTCTACAATTATCTTTTGGCGCTCGAATGACGTTGACAGTGCGTTGTTATTGAACATTCGTGCAATTGTTTTGTACATTATCACCGGATGTGTATTCAAAAAACAAGATGGTGGAGCTAGTTCCGATTTTGGACACGTGCCAAAATATTCTTGTAGCGCTAAAACGATTGCCCAAAATGGTATCGCCTATCTTAAAGCCTACGAGACTGCTACGCCGTAGCACTGCTACGTCGTAGAGCAGGATACGTTCACTTATTTCTTGTGTTCACTTGCCAAATCGGACAATCAATGAATGGGTTTGTTCTTTTCTTTTTGCTCTTTTACAAAGTGTATAATTCTTGTTTGACCAACGGGGCAGGTTGGTCTCGTGGTCGCAAGCTCGACTGCTAAGCGTGGGGTCCTGGGTTCGATTCCCAGGTAGGGCAATGTGTTATTGGGTTTTTCCATTGGGAATTTCTTAGTAACAGCCTGGAGTTTGGAAGTCGGCGATATGGTACCCCCGCGCCTCGGAAAGCTCGTTAAGCCGTTGGACCTGCGCCTGGTCTCTCTCCGGTCGTGTCGGATTGCCGTCCCATTAAACAATAAGAGGGAGCGAAGAAAAAATGCACCTGTGTCTGCGCACGTACTTGTGCACTATAATATCTCCCACGCCGGTGGCTAGTCTTCGCTGAGATTGGTCGTCATGGCCGAAATTCGGTCTGGTGGATTATTTATTTATTTATTTAATTCTTGTTTTCAGTGTATTCGAACGAAATGCCTAAGCCGCGCTATTACAAAGGAATATTCTGTCCAACCGTCAACAATACTTTTAGGGTGAGTTGCTTAACGTTAGCTTGAACGTAACAGAGTGTCCTTACTTTACTCAAACTAAAACTCTCTTTTCAGACCAAAGGCATAGAACTATCATACCAAAGATATTCTCGGAGACAGCGTCAGAGGTCCTTTATATTGGTGAACGTCGTCGATTTTGCACTTAAAGTAAGTAACCACGAAAAATAAAGGCACCGCCTTGCACGGTGGCGCGCGGTGTTGCTATGTGCAAGCGCTCAGAGGGTAATGTGATTATGATCTGCTTGACTACCAATTGTGTCTGTGTGGTGCCGGACTTAAAGAATAGCACCACCCCATATGTCTGTGTGGTGCCGGACTTAAAGAATAGCACCACTCCATACTTCCCGTGGGTGTCGTAAAAGGCGACTAAGGGGCGTACCGGAGAATGGGCAGCAGCGTTCTTTATGCATTCCACCACCATACCATACTGCGATCGCTAACCCGTCTGCTAAGCGTGGCGATTATGGCAAACCCCCCCTTTTGGGGGAGGCCTAGGTCCAGCAGTAGACGTCTTTCGGCTGAAATGATGATGATGATAACTACCACAGAAAGCGGCACTGCGCCGCAAAACGCTTATCTGTACTTCTGTAACTAGATTGATAAAACATTTATTTAGTGCACACAAAAGAAATAGCACAACACACAAAACCAGTATCTATTCATCATCATCATCTGCCTAGCCTTTTTCCAACTATATTGGGGTCGGATACAGCTACAGCTGAGTACCAGTATTTTACATGGAGCGACTGCCAACGACGGGTCATTTGATAGGTTAAGCTACGCTTGCCGCGGTTGGTCCGAATACCATCTTTACATACCAAGACTCCTCCTTGCCTAGGAAAGCACGTTCAGCTGTTGGTCCCGGCTGTCGTTCGTGGATCTTTGACAGTCGTTACGAGTCATCAGAAGCCCGAAAATCTGACAACCAGTCTTATCAAGGGGTATCGTAATACCCAGTAACAGGGTTGTGGGAGGTGCATGCAGTTAGACTGGACCCGACCCCAACATAGTTGGGAAAAGGCTAGGCAGATGATGATAATTGTTTTTTAATTTTAAATATTTTTTTCGCTTGTGTGCTTGTTTTATATGTTTTAAAATATGAACCCCGAGGTTAGGTTTGGCTAGGTTACTATGCCGAACCCCGAGGTTAGGTTTGGTTAGGTAAAACAGCGAGCGTTTGTAAACGGACGACGCCGTTTGTAAAACGCGGAATAATACGATTTTTTTAGTAATAAGCATCACCTTTGTATGTATTTCCTGTACTTTTCTTCTTGTCTGTTTATATACGTGGACGCATACAATATTACATAAGGCAATACCAAGAATTATCCGGTTCTATTAACAGCTGACTGACGTAATTAACACAATTTTCCGTGTCTAAATTGCAGATAGGATTGGTGATCATTTATGTACTCACATACGGAAAAGGTAAGTCCTGTTTAAATATGTTCCCGTTACAAAGGACTCTCCACATACCTTCCAGCTCTTTCGATCCGGGACACCGGACACCTGGTCGTTTGTTATCTCCAGCTTGTCCCGCCATCTTCTACGGAATCTATTGCAACGCCTTCTGGCTGTGTCATGGCACCACATATTGGTTATTTTGGCCCACAGCTCATTATAGCAATATCTAGTAAACTTTTATAAAAATCCCGTTTATATACAGGGTTATTGGTAAAACATTAACAACCTCAGAGGTCATTGTACTCATCATTATGAACAACTTTTACTATGGGACCAAACCTGAAATCGCGAAAAAAAAATCAGCTGTTCCCTATATTTATGTTCGTATAACTTTCAAAATGTAGGGAACAGCTGATTTTTACCGACTTCACAAAAAGGAGGAGGTACTATGTTCGGATGTTTGTATGTTTTTTTTTTTTTTTTTTTTTTTTTGTATGTTTGTTCATCGATTACTCCGCCAATTGTCGACGGATTTTCAAAATTCTTTTTTTGTTCGAAAGTAGATAGTTCTGAGGTGGTCCCATTGTCACCAAGTTAGGATCTGATGATGGGATCTTAGAGAAATCGTGAGCAACCCTCAAATTTTATAGGCTCACTTATTGTTTTTCGCATATTTTATGAAGTATCTTGTGTATTTGCGTACGGCTGTCACCATCTCAGGTAGCTGGGCTGATGATGGAAGGTTCAACTCCTTAACAGTAAGAAGTTACTCGAACAGGCAAGGACTGTTTTAGTAAATTGTTTTGATGTTTGATAGGGCATTTGCCACATTTGGTCTCATGATCATCAAGTTATGACCTGATGCTGCAGACAGGATAGTCTGCAGAGTACCTAACTCCTCGACAACTAACAGCAGATATATCGTGTTTAGGCTCATTGAAAAGGGCTCGATGTGTGGATAAACGTACTGTTAATGAGGAACACCGAAGTACATAGAGACCTGATGCTGAAGCCAGTCGAGCATCAGAAAAAGTACAAACCTTGATATTACAGCACCGTAGTCGTGTTTGGGCTCATTTTAAACAGGACTAAATTTTAAGTTCAATGCAATGTTGACATAAGTCTGGCCTGATGCTGCAGCCAGGATTATCAGCATCTAGTCTAAAAACTAATAAATACTTCTTAAAGTGAAATACTTTTGCGAGTTTCTCTTCTGTATAATTATCCTAACAAATGTTGCCGGTAGTGGCTAGATGAGAGAAGCGGAGGATCGCGAACGTTGGCGCAAACTTCGGGAGGTCTACGTCCAGCAGTGAACTGCAATTGGCTGTTGATGATTTATAAAAGCCTCAATCGTTGCATTTCACGCAATGCCTTTTCGTCATGTGGTCTATTTAGCAATTTGGTAGGCTCCAAGTCGCATAATACAATGTCATACAGCGTCTTTACACGACTAAGCGTAACATAAACTTGGCCCTTAGCAAAATTTTTCTTGCCTAAGTCTATTATTAAAGTAACTTGAGCATTTGCTCTCGGAAATTATGATTTGGTAAAGTGGAGCTGATGATGAAGACCACGAATGGCACTACTCAATGACAAATATTTCACGGGTTGCGATTCGATTACTTTAATATGGCTGCTAAGCAATTTATGCTCATTACAATGCGTATGGTGAAGTGGAGCTGATGGTGACTTCTCAATCAGCTCCAGTTCTCCTGGTTCTTACTAGGAGAACTCCTCAACAATTAACGTCCATGCATCGGGAAGAGCAATATTTTGTAAAAGGCGATAAGCAGTTAACATTAGGCTATTATAACTTAGATAAATTACAAACTGACCCGCTAAAAAGTGAAAAATAAAAACTTTTTTACAAAAAAAACAACCGACTTCCAAAAACACTATAAATAAAGAGAAAAATAACTTTAATTTCGGAAGTCGGTGGCAAAAACTAAAATACAAATCCAAAGACACCGACTTCCGAAATTAAAGTTATTTTTCTCTTTATTTATAGTGTTTTTGGAAGTCGGTTGTTTTTTTTTTACCATATTAAAAGTTGTGGTCCCATAGTAAAAGGTGTTCATAGTGATGAGTACAATGACTTCTTAAGAGGTTGTTAATGTTTTACCAATAACCCTGTATATGTGTAAAACGAGACGAGTTGGATCGATATTTTTTAATGACGTATTGTAATAAAAAAATTAAGACCTCCAGTCAAGGCTTAAACTTAAAACTAAGTGACTACACACTAAGGGCACCCCCTGTGGAGTATGGACCTTGGTCTAGGCTGTCGCAGGGGGAGGGCAGCAAGGGATAAGCTGCTGGTTCGGATTATAGGGGCGCGCCGTGGGACAACGCACCCTTATATACGGATTGGTTTCTTGAATTCTTCTGATTCACAACAATACATTGAAAATGGACTTTACTTGAGTAAGGTCCAAGTTTACTGCTAGCCTAAGCTACCTACACTAGCGTTTCATACGAAAATGAACCCCATTCGTAAGGATTTAATGTGCGAATATAAACAATAACTTTATACGAAAAAGGTTAATTTTCGTATGAAACGCGCTTGAGTGCTTCAAGTCAAAGTTTGCTCTAAAAACTTCAGGCTCAAAGAGTAGAAATGTTTTACAGGTGAATGGCCCATATCAATGACAAATACGATATGGACAGCCACATTCGCGTGTCTGAACGTGTGTATGTGCATGCTGGTCTGGTGGCCATCCTTCGCTAACAACTACCTGCATTGGGGCGCAGCAGCCACCTGGGTGCTGCTTATCTTTCAAGGTATGTTGCTTTATTCTCTACAAGTCCTTTCACAGCTAATATTGCATCACTGTCAAAATCATCTTTATTGTCGTTACAATAAGGTTACTGGTGCAGTGCTGCTTTTTTTTTATTAATGGGTCCGCTCTTGACCTCATTCACGCCTGATGGAAAGCGATGGAGGAGGTCCATGATGGAACGAGCGTGTTAGAGAAGCCTAAGGCACAAAGAACTCCCACGCATCAACAAAACACAGCAAGCTGCATAACGCCGGACTCCGGTGGGAGGGTGGTCGCAAACCAGGCGGGCGTTAGCCCTACCACCAAAAGGGAAGAATGGAAGAATTAGCCAGTATAATAAGGTTGGGTGTGACTGTCCAGGATGCGCCGAACGCTCGGTTCAGTTGAGTAACCGGCGGAACAAACTGCGCCACAAGAGGAGACATCATGCTTCCCAAAAAATGCTTCTGACAAGTCTGTCAAAGCATAGTGATCTTTATTTACGTTACATACAATAAGGTTATGAGGATGAGGAGCTATGCTCGGAGTCTCTTTAAAGGATAAAATCAGGAATGAAATTATCCGGAAAAGAACCGGAGTTACCGACATAGCTTGCAGAGTAAGCAAACTGAAGTGGCAGTGGGCTGGCCATGTCTGTCGAAGGACCGATGGCCGGTGGAGCAGACGAGTCCTGGAGTGGAGACCGCGTATCGGCAAGCGTAGTGTGGGACGCCCCCCAGCTAGATGGACGGACGACCTAAAGAAGGTGGCTGGGGTAGACTGGATGCGGAAGGCGGAGGACAGGGTGCTGTGGCGCAGTCTGGGAGAGGCCTATGTCCAGCAGTGGACTGCGATAGGCTGAGTTGATTGATTGATTGACAATAAGGTTGCTGCTGTTAGTGGTAAAAAAACTTTATAGAGACTGTTAGACATCACTTCGGACAGTGAAAGTGTCGAGATGTGAATGTGACAGTGACAATTGATTTTAAAAACAGATATGAGCTCGCCAATTATGGTTCAAAGTCAACTTAGAGTAAAGGCCCAACGCTTTATTGAGACTCGCCTAATGTGGCTGCGCGGTGCGGGAGGGGTGTAGTGCACTGGTGACTTGTCGCGAGAGCCAAGGCTTGAACTACCGGTATTTGTGGTACCATTTGCCTTGGTGTGATACCGGTACCAGAGTAGTACCTGTACTTTTGGTACCGGCACCAGACGTACTACCTGCACAATTGCTATTACATTCTTTTTCATTAAACTAAAACCTTTTGCCTTTACCAATATTTATTTTATTCTCCCCAGGTCTATGCAAACAAGGCATCGGCTACAATGAGGCTCAGAACCAATTATGGTATATGCTGCTCATAGTGTTTGTGCCATACGCGATGTTCCCGCTGTCTCTGTGCTGGTGTATTACTATTGGCATCGTCTCCAGTTTCGCTCAAATTGTGGCCACTGTGCTATACATACAGTCTCGTATGCAGAGTGCAACTACACCTCCCAACTGTTTAGTTATTGTAAGTATATCTAAAGGAACGGTTGCTTAAAAGAGCGGTGGCCGCCGCATTGCGTCCGCCACATAACGCTCGCCAAATAACGAACGCTAAATAACGACTGCCCCATTACTTAAGCCACATAACGGCCGCAACATAACGGCCGCCACATAACGTCCGCAGCGAAAGCCGTCGTGAAAATGATGGCGGTGTGGTTTTACTTTACACTACTTAATACACTTTAAAATGCTCTGTAGGAAAACACTCCGACTCACTTTCATAAATAAAGTTTTAATGACATCATTGGGCGGTAATTTGCGGACGCTACGTGGCGGCCACCACAGTTTTAGGAAACCCTATGTTAACAGAATAATCCTACTAATATTATAAATGTGAAAGTTTGTGAAGTTGTTTGGATGTTTGTTACTCAATCACGCGTAAACCGTTGAACAGATTTGGATGAAAATGTGTCACATAGATAGACCATTTCCTGGATTAACACATAGGATAATTTCTATCCCGATTATTCCCGATAATCCCACGGGATCGAAACTTATGCGGGTGAAAACGCGGGGCGCTGCTAGTCTCAAAACAAAACAAAAATTCGAACACATGTGACAACTACCAACCTGCACTGGACCCGCGTGGTGGATAACGGCCCACTCCCTCTCGAAGAGAGGAGGCCTGTGTCCAAGCTCTACTATAAAGGGTAAGAAGTTAGCCCGCGAAATTAAACGTATGTTGTATAAAATATGATTCGTCACTGTAACTTTTGCCTTAAGTAATGCTAAATTAGATCTCAACTGAAAACTCTCAACCCAAAAACTGGGTGCAACACAAAACAGTTTGTATGCAAAGTCTGTGTGTAATTCACTGACCTCTATAATACAAATAGAGGTCAGTGGTGTAATTGGTTTATTTGACGTAGGCCGTTGACGTTACTTAGCACGTGCTTGGCATTATTCCTGCCACTGTCGCACTACTGCAAAATTACAAATGCAAGACAAAGATGGAAAAAAATAAACTCGAAAAGTTTAAAGTTCGGAAGGCCTGAGTCTTGGAATATCCTAATCAAAAAGTGTTTTTTGTTAAGTTTGAGGGACTATTTTACTTTCAGACTTACTCTTGCACCCTCCGTCTAATGACCAGCAATGTGCTGTTATACATAGCGGTGAACTTCGCCGGAATGTATGCCAAGTCTCTTGTCGACTGGGGACAGAGGAAGGTATTTCTGGAGACGCGCAAGTCAATGATAACCTTGGAGAAGACAAAGAAGGAGAGCGAAAAGCAGTGGAAACTGTTCGAGAGTGGTTAGTGTTCATTTATCCTGTCTTTTTCTGGATATCCTTTATAGTACGACGCTAAATAAATTTGTGTGCATCACTGTGAGAGTGGTAATAGCCGCAAAAATATCGTAACTGGCAAACAAATGAACCACACACCTAAGGGAGAAACAGACATTGCGAGGCATGCGCAGCGAACGGCACACATCGCATGATTGGCAATGTGTGGACACACATATTCGTGGTGAGGCATGTGCTTCCACGAATATGAACGTCCACGCATTGCGAATCATGCGATGTGCACCGTGCGCTGCGCATGCCTCGCAATGTCTGTATCCGCCTTAGCGTGGCAAGCCTCTCGATCACACACACGTCGTACGCAGCATTGGACAGTCGAACACAAGTTATCTGACGCAATCTAAGTGTGCATGCACACGAGCGACTCGCGTCGACGACAGAGGCAACAGTAACCGACAACGTGTGTCGGCGACAGCCGTCAACGAGTGTCGGCGGCAGCTGTCCACGCGTCAGCGGCTGCGGTTGACAACGTGTCGCTCGTGTATGGAGTACGGTGCTCAGATGCCTCTGTCGGCGACGCCAGTCACTCGTGTATATGCACACTTAGTCGCAGCAACAGTAGACTCGCGACTGACTGCAGTACCTTGTCACTGCCACCTTGCCACTGGGCAATCTGGGCATCTGACATCTCAAAAGATTCACGGTCGTGACCTTGAAATACACTTGCATTTCAAGGTCACGACCGTGAAACTTTTAAGGGGTCAATAAAATATTATTGCCTTATTCTCCGAGAATCATTGACTTACTGTCGATCGCGGGCGTCATGTCTGATAATTTTGTTTCAAGCGCACTCCTGTCCGTAATAGAAATTGGCATCACTTAACTATGAGAAGTCTCAATTCAAATCAAATCTAAATATTTTATAAAATTTCACGTAAGCCTACATGGGCACTTATGAAACGTCAGAAGCTGCACGTTTCCAATTGGTCGTTTCCTATGGAGAAGAGCCGGCAAGAAAGTGCATGGTTACTCTTTCAAAAATAATTGGCTTTTACAATGTTTTCAAATTACAGTATTAACAGGTCTCAGTGAACAAAACTTCTGCCACAGTGAAGATTGACGATATATGACTTGACTGGTTTTAAAATTTGCAGTGATACCAGACTTCCTGGCGAAGAAGATCTCCACACACCTGTGCAAGACAGGTGGTCAGATTGAAGAGCAGCAGTTCAGCCAGCTGGTTGATCATCAGTACCAGAACGTGTCCATACTGTTCGCTGACATCAAGGGATTTACTGGTGAGCCAAACTTGTGGCGGAGTAAAGAGGTATGAGGAACAGGGTGGAAAGTTCCTCATCCTTCATTGAAAAGGTAGGAACCACCGACCAAACAGGCGTTGTTTCTGTTCGGCTACAGCTCGATTGGTATGTCCGGATGTTGTATATATGCTAATTGTGCGGATAACTCTGCTTGCGCGATGCAGGACTTTGCGTGACGTCAGCGTGACGCGTAATTTCGCATGTGGTGGTAAAGCGGGTGGAAAGGGTACACGGTACAGTCAAGGAATGAAAAGATTAAGCACGTTCAGATGCACCGTTATGTAAAATGAATCGGAAGGAAACTTATCTTTTTCATTTTAAAAAATAAATATGCGCCCACTATGTGAAAAACGATTTTTATTGAAAATTGCTTAACGTTTTCGATCCTTAGCCGTGCATACGAAATTAAGAATTGCGATTATTTTATTGCACTTATTGAGGGTCAATGATTGACAAATATTGTATTTGAGTGGATATGGACCGACAATTCATACTAACTCAACCAGTTTCTCAGATTCCCAAATTGTGTTGCATGCTTTGCATAGACTTTTTATGTGGTTTGAATTAAAGTTAAATTTTATACCTTTCAGAATTATCAACCAAATGCAATGCGCAAGACTTGGTAATATTCCTGAATATGTTGTTCGGTGGCTGCGATAAGTTGGCGTCGGTAAGATTTTTATAATATCTCACTTAACTATGGGCACTATAAGACAAGGTGTCAGTACACCAATTAAATATGACAGGATGACTTAGATGGATTTCTCAGGAATTAGAGATTAATAGGAGTGTAACCCAGTTTAGAATAAGAAGATCCCTTTGGTATTTATGTCGATTCTGTTGGGTAAGGTCCAACCTCTTCTATATCTATACAGCAGCTGACCCGCGCGAATTTGTACATATACTGCCACAGAATCAATAAGAAATTCGTTCTTATTATTGATTCTTCTGTTTGAGAGGATTAATTATCTTCATATTTTTTTCCATGTTTTTATAGTGATTCTGCTATTCGGGGCAGAGATAAATCCATCAAATCTAAGATCATAAAACTCGGTTCAGCCGTTGTTGAGATATAAATGGTGTAACTAAGCCGACTTTGTTTTATTTATATAGAAGATAGATAGATTATTATAAAATAAAGTAGCTTTACTTGTCTGCTGTTTTACTGCGTTCTTCTTCTAAAGTACGCAACTAATTTTGATACGGTACATCATTTAGTGAATTTATTCCGGAAGGTTGATGCGGTGAATTTGTTTGTGTTTGGGTATTAAAACTGAACTTATACATATATTTATTCAAGATGTAAAAAACTATGAGAAGCAGTTTTACATAAATAAATCAATTCTTTATTGGCATAAAAAATGATTACAAACAAAATGAAGCCCTGACTCCAGCGCTAGGTAACAACACCTGTGTCTCAGGAGCCTGTGTCTTAGTGTCCTCTCAAAATCAATAGATTCTGGATTGTATGCAATATACATCGTTTAAATTTACTACAAGCAAAAATAATAATTATAAAATAGTAGTAACTAGTTTTTCGTTCTACATGAGCGTGAGTGTGTTTAATGTGTTGATGTGTGGAGTGTGATGGTGTGTTAATGGAGGTTAATGAGGGGGTGTTTACCTGGATGATGTGTGACCTTGTTGAAGTTAATTAAATATATACATTATACCTATATTAAAATAGATTCTGTTTGACTGTTTTCTTGTTGTAGCCATGACTTAATTTTAGTTTTCGCTTCCCTTATTGTAAGAGGATTAATATTGAGAACACTGTTTGCTTTATTAAATGTCTTGATATAAATTTTAAATTCTCCAGGACTACAACTGTGTCCGGATCAAATTGCTGGGCGACTGCTACTACTGCGTGAGTGGACTGCCGGAGCCACGTAAGGACCACGCTCAATGCTGCGTCAATATGGGGCTGCACATGATACGAGCCATCCGCGACGTGCGGAAGGCGATGAATGTATATCTTCTATACTAATCTATGTACTCAGTGCTTGGCCAGACTCGTAGCGCGGGGCGGGGAGAGGCGCGGGTACGGGAACGCGCGCGATCTGCCTGTCCGCAGTCGAGCACGGCTTCGTTCTCAGTGTTGTCGTGTCCAATGTTTGTCAAGATTGAATATGGATGAAAAGACTTATTTTTAATAGAAAAAAGCTGGAACTAGTTTGAGAACCCCGGTCCCCCCGCGCGGGCCGCCCGCGCACTCTCTGCGGCCACTTGTATGAACGAGCTATGGCGTGAGTTGCCCTCGCGCACCCCGCGCCGCTCACCGCGCCCGCGTACCCACTATGGACGCTCAAATGAAGTTCTTATGTTTGAGTACGTCGCGCCGCGTCCACCTCGCGCCCGCGTTTGCAGTCTGCTGAAGAATTGTTTGTTTTTTGTTGTTGGTTTGAACACGCTTATCTTTGAAACTACCAGGCGGATTTTAAATATCCTTATTGCATTTTATAGCCCAATTCTTGAGGAAGATTATAGGCTATTGAACATCACGCTATAACCCGTAGGAGCCACGCAAAAATAAAAAAGTCAGAAAGAGCGCTAAGTGAGAACAAAGTAAAAGCGCGGGGGCGAAGGGAGGCGACGCGGTATCGTGAATTCTAGAAATATGAACCTGTCTAAGGTTCATATTTCTAG
The DNA here is from genome assembly GCA_916614155.1 of Mesoligia furuncula. NCBI lineage: Eukaryota > Metazoa > Arthropoda > Insecta > Lepidoptera > Noctuidae > Mesoligia > Mesoligia furuncula. The sequence goes on from OU744793.1 coordinate 26,482,496, forward strand.
AATTCACGATTCTAGCCAGACAGAAGGAGGAAACCTGGGGGGCCTAAAAGGGCCACGTTGGCAGAATCATAAAAGGATAACATTATGAATTATAATATGGCGAAGACACTCCGTGTTTTTCTTTTTTTCGCTGCACTACGTAGGTATAATTAAAGAGATTGGGGATTGGATTTGGATTGAAAAATCCTTCACCAATGGGATTTGATACGATTAACTTAACAGTTAAAATGTTAACCTTTTATGATTCTGCAAAAGTGGCCTTTTTAGGCCCCAGTACATGACACAAGACAATTATTTGTGCCGCAAAGCAGCATGCCTATGTTTCATTTTAAAGTTTTAGAAAAAAGTCCAACTCACTGCAAAAAGTTATATCCAACTTACATTTTATCTGTGTTCAGGTAGAGCTGGACATGCGCATCGGTATCCACAGCGGTAAGGTGCTGTGCGGGGTACTGGGACTCCTGAAGTGGCAGTTCGACCTGTGGTCTCGTGACGTCACCCTTGCCAACCGCATGGAGAGCGGTGGCTTGCCTGGGTAAGCCTTTAAATTTCCTAAAGCCCAACATTCGACGATTTTCCTCAATTCCTTACATTTTTTTCGGAACGAAATTCTGTAAAACGGAGCTTGCGGTAAGAATAAACTAATAGAAATCTTCACGCAACGAAAAAGCGTTATGCCCCCTCCATACGAGATAGCTTTCATGATTTTTGAGGATGCTGCAGCCAAAAGTGAGGTCGAAATAAAAATCCACAATGGCAGCTGCAACAATTTAAAAAAATATCATCACGGGTATAATTTTCATTGTTTTTGAGGGTGCTACCGATAGCGAAGTCAAAATGAAAGTCTAAGATGGCGACAAGTTTATGAAAGCTTCTATAAACTTATACTAGGTGGCACTGTATTACAAACGCGTATTAAATTCACACTTTATCTGTATCTTCGTCTCTTTCTATTATAAACGAGGGTGTGTGCGTGCGAGTGTAGCATAAGGAACAGATTTCGTTCCTGAGGGTCCCCCCGACCGCACACAGTTTTTTCATTCTAAGTGAGACTTTGGGCTACATTAAAACGTGAACAGGGCTGTCACATATTTGCTAATTATGTGCAGGGCTGCTGGGTTAATTGTTTAAATAAAACTCTGTATTACATTGCACGTGAGACAACTTTAATGCGGCGAACCCTCCGCGCCCTATGGCGCGGAGGGTTCGAATTATTGTCTATGCGGTGATTTAGTCTATACTAAATCACCGCATAGACAATAATTCTAGAACGGATTATAATTTATGCAACAAGGGCCTTCGTGCTCCTTTTTGTATTTGTATTTATGTTGTGAATGACGATCTTGCGTTAATGTGTCGGTCGTCAAGATACAGGCTGTCACTAGTTTGGGACCTGCTGTTAAATCTGTCAGAAAATCTTCTGCTAGTCAGAATCCATACCTTATTTATTATTTATTTATTCTCCTTTTTTACCTTGTTACTTTTATATGTTTAAGTTAAATAAATGAATTTTAATTTCATCAAAAACTAAGAGAAAATAACTTTAACATTTATCTTCTACCACTGCATTGTTTCTACTGTTTACTTGTACCTCTAGTTTTCAACCTCCATTCACAAGACCAAAGTCAAACACAGCTCTCTCTCTGTGGCAAGACGACCTAAAGCTCATCAGCCATACAACATACATAAAGTTCACAATTTTTTATCTACAACTTCAACATTTTTATGACTTTTTCAAGAGTAGGTATTAGGCATTCTAAAATAAACTTAATTAGCATTTAAATAAAGTTGATACTTATTTAAGTTGAAATTACATCAAATTGGAAACAAGGACTTCAATAGACCAGACATAAACTCAAACTCAAACCATTTATTTCAATTAAACCATTTACAGGCACTTTTGAATTGTCAAGAAGTCGGTCAGTCAGAAAAAATGAAGCTAGTTGCCCATTCCAAAGCGTAGGTACCTCTGCAGAAGAACGGGCAAGAAACTCCATGGACACTCTTTTAAATTATATTTTTACAAAAATATTAGTTAGGTACATCATTTATGTTGAATTTACAATTATATGTGAGAACGATGTAAAAAATACGTACGCGTTAAGAGCGTCCAGAGTACAGCAAATAGTAAGAAAACAACAATCCAAAAGGCATCTCCAGTCGCATCATAACATAGTTATATTTTCCAGTCGGGTCCACATTTCATCTGCTACACTGAAATGCCTCAACGGAGAGTTTGAGGTGGAAGCTGGAGACGGTGGGTCGCGGGACCCGTACCTCCGAGAACACCACCCTGACACGTACTTCATTAAGTGCGCCGAAGATATTGAACAGACAGATGAGCTACCCGACAGAAAAACGTCACAAGACAGGTAACGTAAACTGGCAATAAAACGAGGGTTCCTGAGATAAAGGGTCTTGACATGTCTGTCAAGTTATATAAGTTATTAGTTAGTGTCTGTCGACAGATGGACAACAAAGTGATCGTATAAGGGTTCCGTTTTTTTCCTTTGGAGGTACGGAACCCTAAAAATAAACTTTATTGTTCAGGAAAAATAGCAAGTGCTAGCCTCCATACTAGGATTACGATCGCTCGTATAGCGATAAGACCGCCCATTGTGTCACCCTTTGTACAGTTTCCATATTTATTTCTGTAATTTATAGACTAGAATATAATACTCTTTATTATGTACAACATATAAATAACAGACATAAATAGAAACTGTACAAAGGGTGACACAATGGGCATCTTATCGCTAAAAGCGATCTTTTAAAGACAACCTTTGGATGGAATTTTAATTTATATGGTGTACATAATAAAGAGTTTTCAATTGTTTTCAAAGACGACGACGACTAAACGACTACGAACGGCGATATAATTTGTATATAATATACCGGCAATAATAATGTTATTTTTAATAACGATACGAATCCGACATTTGCCTTTGGGAAGTTGCCATTACTTTTTGAAAAGCGCTTGTGATTGGTTTACCTAATAACGCTAATTATTTGGGAGTTCACACAGTAAAAAAAATATTACTATTATACTAACCGTCCATACAATGTCGGGTTGGATGTGATGTAAAGTTTGTATGTATTAAATCATCATACATATCTCATCCGTTCTCTCATCTTCATGTATATGCATGAGTGTGGTTCTTAGTTATTAATGTTATAATATAATATGTTGTTTTTTTACTTTTTAGACAAAAAGGGTAAGTATAAGAGGTGAACGAAGTAGAAGCCTATGGCACAATTTTTTTTTTTTACTACAAAACCAAATAAATCGACAAATAATATAAAAACTCAACTTAAAGGCACCTACCCTTCTCTACGCACGAAAATTATCATTGAATTCGTAGCGACATTCAATCCTTTCATTAAGAGCGTTTACGCCGTACGGCATTTCATACAAACATTCAAGTCCTTATTTTTCTAAATGAATGAACGGATTTTAATGAAACTTCATACGCATAAGCAGGATACAAAGGTCTAAAAAGTTAGTAGAGAACATTTTAGAAAAATACTTAGTGTTTCAGCCGAATTAGACCGATTTTAAATTTTCTATAGAAACAGAGATTTCCAGTTATCTTTTTTTAAATAAGACATTTCGAAAATGTTCTCTACTAACTTTTAGACCTTTGTATCCTGCTTATGCGTATGAAGCTTCATTAAAATCGGTTCATTAAATTCGAAAAATAAGGGCTTGAAAGTTTATATGAAATGCCGTACGGCGTAAACGCTCTTAAAGACATCGGCCGGCTTCACTTCAACACTATAGAAGAAAATCGTAGTTGTGTTTTGGGTAGAAATGTTTGTGACTGTACGTTTTCTTGCAATCCGTATATCGGAAATAATATATTATAATTTGGTTTCATCTGTCCTCTAATAGTGCTTCGCAGCTGACTTGGGACACCAACTCTCAACGGGATAGCAGCATCGCCGAGGGATGGACCCTGAAGATGCCCTTTGCAGACGTACTGTTAATTTATTTATTTACACTAAAATAGAAGGCTCAGAGTCTCTTTGAAGGATCCGGAAAAGAACCGGAGTTACCGACATAGCTTGCAGAGTAAGCAAACTGAAGTAGCAGTGGGCTTTCCAAGTCTATCGAAGGACCGATGGCCGGTGGAGCAGACGAGTCCTGGAGTGGAGACCGCGTATAGGCAAGCGTAGTGTGGGACGCCCCCCAGCTAGGTGGACGGACGACCTAAAGAAGGTGGCTGGGGTAGACTGGATGCGGAAGGCGGAGGACAGGGTGTTGTGGCGCAGTCTGGGGGAGGCCTATGTCCAGCAGTGGACTGCGATAGGCTGAATTGATTGATTGAAAATACAAACCTATGATAAAAATTAGCGGACCTAGGCTTACAACGTTTCTGGAACGATGTTTTCGTATTAAAACAAGTGCGAGTAGAACTCGCGTGGTGTGAGTTCCGTACTCGCGTGGTGTGTGTTCTACGATGTTTTTTTATCCCAAGAACAAACTTAATACTCCCGGCCACCGTAGGCGCGGGCCTGCGGGCGGAGAGTAATGGGTAGCTCACCGTCCGATCAGGACCAGGCCCGTGCCGGACGGCGCGTACGTGTTCCATGCGCGCCTCAAAGAGATGTCAGCATTAAGGAAGGGGCCCCATAGGGCCGAAGCCTGCCGGGGCAGCGGGATTGTCCGAAAGGGTTACCTACCCTGGAACATAAAGGGCTAAGGAATGAACACGGGTGGGTTTTAGTCAGTAAGAGTCTGACACTCCCTTCTGCTCCACCCAGAGCGGGAGGGGTCATTTGATGATTTCCCACCCAAAAAAAAGACTGCATATAGATTTCCTGTAATCTATATGCAATAAAACATTCTCAGTATTTTTTTTTATTTAAGCCTCAGTAGTTTCGGCCATAAGAGGGGAATGGTCAATTTCATCTATTTTCTTAAATAACTTTAAAAGTATTTATTTTAAAATTATAACTTTTTTTAATATTCCTATGTGCCCCCATAAGTGACCCCCATATTCAAAATTCGTTTATTACCACGGTTGTTAATTAATTAAGGCCCGCTTGCACCACGTAATGAGTTTGGTATTAAACGTATTTTAAACATCGTCCTGTCTCTGTCTTCTTCAAACGATTAACGTTAAGCGCAGTTAAAACATCTTTCTGTTACGAAAGATGTTTTAACTGAGTTTAACGTTATTGATTCGTGGTGCAAATCGGCCCTTTAATTAACACTCGTCGGGTATTTGCTTACCATTTAAAATGGCAATTGATCGCCATAAGTTTCATTTTGACAGTTAGATCAAAAATGGCACTTCTGGGACCTCCAGGACTGTCTATGGGGATCCTTCTATGACGTATTCAATAGAGTTAATTTTCCCTAAATTATAATAATGACGTATATATTTTTTTTCAGTATTACGATGGTGAGTGGGCCAATTCAAAGGAAGATATGATCCAGGATGTGCCACCGATGTTAGAAGTTGAGGTGAGGTACATTTTAATTTCGTCATACTCTCAGGCTGCACATGAGTTAATGACGCTGACGACGTTTGACATAAATTATGATCTGCACCATTACAATACCTATAGGCATAAAGGTCCACAGAGTGAAATTCGTTAAGGAAACACTAAACAGGGTTATTGGTAAAACATTAGCAACCTCTCAAGAGGTCATTGTACTTATCATTATGAACAACTTTCATGAAATCGCGAAAAAGATTCTGCTGTTGCCTACATTTATGTTCGTATAATTCGTCAAAATGTAAGGAACAGCTGATATTTCTTCACGATTTCAAGTTTGGTCCCATAGTAAACGTTGTTCATAATGTTGAGTACAATGACCTCTTAAGAGGTTGTTAATGTTTTACCAATAACCCTGTATAATCAGTTTATAATGTTCCCATCGCTGGGACACGTACCTCCTCTCTATGAGAGGGAGTAGGCCGTAATTCACCACGCGGGCCCCATATTCTGTAGTACAGTCGCCAGCACATCAAGCCACTACAATCTGTCAAATTTCTTTAATTAAATAGATTTTTAACTTTAGCACTAAAGCATAAGGTTCAAAGTTGATTGGGAAAATTTTACAGTTTCGGGTAGCTTGATATGCTGGCATCTGTACCTACATCAATAATAGTGGAGACCACGCTTATCTGTCATAGTCGTGCAATGTCACTTCGTGGACCCATTATTTAGTTGTTTACTTTATTAATTTGTTTGCCGACTGCCCCGTTGATCTCGTGGTCGCAAGCGCGACTGCGGACCGTGGGGTCCTGGGTCGGGCTGAGTCATCATCTGCCTAGCCTTTTCCCAACTATGTTGGGGTCGGCTTCCAGTCCAACCGCATGCAGTTGAATACCAGTATCTTACATGGAGCGAATGCCTGTCTGACCTCCGCTACCCAGCTACTGGGTAATACGATACCCCTTGGAAGAAATGAGTGACTTGAGTGACTTGACATGACTTGAGTGTTATTAGGTTTTTCCATTAGGAATTTCTCAGTTTCCCGGAGTTTTGAAATTGGCGGTGATATCTCCGTGCTTCGGAAAGCACGTTAATCTGTTGATGCTGCGCCTGATCCCTATCCGGTCGTGTCGGATTGCCGTCCCATCGGACTTTGAAGAGTGAGGGAAGAGAGAGTACCTACATCTGTGTCTGCGCACACATTTGTGCACTATAATATCACCCGCACCGAAGGCTCGTCTCAGTTGAGATTAGCCGCCATGGGTAAAATGCGGTCTGAAGGATTATAGTTGTTTAAAATACATTTTCACAGGAAAACGACATAATAAACCACTTGATCGAGATGAAGTCAACCAGACGGAGGCTCCTGCGTTCTATGTACGGTTGGTCTCTGCGGTTCAACCGGCCTACGATCGAAGCCCTGTTCGGACGAATTGATGAGGTTACCTTCAAATCAAACATCATGTGTTGCCTGGTGTTGTGGCTGTTCGTCGTGACTGTGCAAACTCTTGTTCACTATAAGTAAGTATAATATTACTAGCCGTTGCTTCGGATTATTGGCATGTCGTCAGAAACTCAAGTGGTCGAATACGCATTCTGTTGCTGAAACCACTTCCTCTCTCCTTAAACATCATCATTATATTTTCTTTGTTCCTATTTCATGTTTATTATATACAGGGTTATTGGTAAAATATTAACAACCTGTTAAGAGGTCATTGTACTCATCATTATGAACAACTTTTACTATGGGACCAAACCTGAAATCGCGAAAAAAAAATCTGCTGTTCCCTACATTTAGGTTCGTATAACTCGTCAAAATGTAGGGAACAGCTGATTCTTTTTTTGCGATTTCAGGTTTGGTCCCATAGTAAAAGTTGTTCATAATGATGAGTGCAATGACCTCTTAAGAGGTTGTTAATGTTTTACCAATAACCCTGTATATGTCACAGCCAACTGGTTTAAGTAGCCGTTTAGTTAACCGCCTGGCCTTTTAACTAAATGGTGGCCGTTCAACAAACGGCCTGAATGATATTCAATTATAGTTTGGGTTGGAACTATAACCAATCACGCGCGAGCCGAATTGGTCACAGTAACTAAGTTGTGACAGTCTCTTTCGAAAACTGGAATGCACTGAAATACTTTGCATTTATTCTACATCTTCTTATATTTTACTAGAGTTTCTCCTATAATTAGAAAAAAATATCTATGAAAAAGTGTGAATTCATAGAAATATTTTTTTACAATATATGTCGGAATTCGGAAATACGTCATTCATTTAACTAGGTACGTCAGCGCCATCTGGTGGCGCTGGACACAGTCTAGCCTGAATCCGTGGGGGGGTCGAGGAGAGCGAGCTTCGAGGTGGGACGGACAACATGTACTTAGAAACTGTCGCGCATTCCGTATCGTTGAGTGTGTACCTACAGTGTGTGATTCGCTAGTGTGATTAAACTGTTCGTAAAATTATAATCTGATTTGAACTGTAAACGGTTTTTCTATTGCGCAATAACCAACACTACCCCATAGTACGCCCACAGTAATTAAAATATGCCTGATGATAACGAGACACACATACTCTCTCCGTCATATATATTTTTTTTTGTTTTTTGCATTACCTACATCTACAATATAATAAATTTAACATAATCATCCTGATACATTCTTCATCTAAATATGAAACTGACTTCTGTGTGTCTTTAATTATTCTTCTTCCTTTACAGTTGCAAGAACCTCATAATAGTTCTGATGGTGATGACGATTCCTCTGACCCTCTCCGTTGTGCTGGTGATGTTGGAGGAGTTCCCCAGCGTGCACATGTATCTGTATAGGCTCTCCGTACGTTTCAACAACATGCATCTGATCAAGATCGTGCATATTTGCTGTTTCATCCTTATCATGAGCATTACCAGGTTTGTTGTTATCTTTCTCTGCGATCATAGTTCCTTGATTGGCTTAAAAAATCACTTTAAGGTCTATTTTTGCTTGAACAGTGCAAGTAGCTCACTTCATACCTCGTATTGACATAATCTGATGTCTCTTGGAAAGCTGCCACGCTAAATTGGAATTGGGCTGGACACATCTGCCGCATGTCGGATGACTAATAGGCCAAACTTATGTCCCAATGGGTCCCTCATATTGACATAATCTGATGTCACTTGGAAAGTTTCCACGCTAAAATGGAATTGAGCTGGATACATCTGCCGCGTATGAGATGACCAATTGGCCAAACGGATTTACTTACTTAATAGCAAGTGACATTGTGGCAGGCCCAGACGGAGATGGCGGGATGACCTTGACTCCTTCAACAAGAACTGGTCCTTAGCAGCTATAAACAGAGAGAATTGGAAAGAGAGTATCCCATGCCTTTGCCCTGCAGTGGGACAACACAGGCTTTTTAATAATAATTCATTTAAAAATGTCTAAACTGCCTCTGCAAGTTGGCTTCGGCCCCTCGTATGCCGCCTTCCAAAGGTTCGGGACCCGAGGATCCCGAGATATTTCGAAAACATTTTTTAAATAATAATAATCTAATGTATATTTTGTTGCAGCACTGTTAAGCTTTACGTCTGCCCAAGTACAACTCCACCTGATACGCAAAATGGTACCACCATTCCTAGCTTATCATGCAACCTGACGGAAACTGCGACAAACAGTACAATGGAACCAGGTTTGTAAATACACAATCGTCATCATCATTTCAGCCGAAAGACGCTGACCTATGCCTTAAAAACTTTTTGAAGTGAAAACTTCTTAAGGCGCGTTGGGCATTTTTTGAGATGGGAAAACACCACTGACCTCTATTGTATTATAGAGGTCAGTGGAAAAAACCATTGAACTCGCGCCACTGTTACCGTAGAGAAAATGCCCGTTTCGGATGTGTTCGGCTGTCCTCGGGATGTACTCGGTTTTAATGTATATCCGATATGTCAGTGAGTGATGGCAAAGTACACTCGAGAGCAATGAATCCGGGTCACTTAAAGAATCCTAAAAATCTCGGAAACTAAAAATGCTAGGTTAATGCAATAAATTGTATTTAATAGACAATGTAATACTCCTTAAATGAAGGTATTAAAACTTCTTAGTTATTGTAAAGTTATATCATAAAAAAATCAAATTTGAAAAAGGGCCACTTTCGAAGATGGAACTACGAAATTACAGCATTTGGTTTTCCTTTTGTTTGTAATCTGTCATTTATGTGGGTACATAAACCATGTTGATAGTGCTCTATGTTCATTATTCAAGCTGAAATTATGTCGCTCACGCCTGAAGAATGCACCAGAATACTTACAATGCTGGAAACCGGCCGGAGGCAGCGCGATACAGCCAGGACTGTCGGTGTGTCGCTGTCAACAGTACAAAGAGTTCTCCGACGTTACGAAGAAACTGGTTCTAACCTACGCAGACCAGGAACGGGCAGAACCAGGTGTACCACAGCACGAGAAGACCGATACTTGGTGAACACCATGCTTCGAAATCGCTTTCTCACAGGAACTGAACTCACAAATCAGTTTCGACGCCTCGGAGGAAGTAACCCAAGTGCATGGACAGTAAGACGTCGGCTTGCTGAATCTAACTTAAAACCCCTTAGACCTGCAAACGGCCCTAAACTGGAGCGTGGGCATCGTATTTCAAGACTAAGATATGCCCAGAGCCACGTAAATTGGAGTATTGAAGATTGATCAAAAGTTATGTTCTCCGACGAATCAAAATTTATGCTCTACAAGCACGATGGAAGACACAGAGTGTATCGAAGACCAGGGGAAAGATTCAAGCAAGCATGCATCGAAGAAAAAGTAGCCTACGGTGGTGGGTCTGTACTTGTGTGGGCCGGAATTTCTTCTGAAAGTCGCACAGAGCTGGTGATCATAGAAAACGGCTCTTTAACTAGCGTAAGATATGTGGAAGAAATCCTCAATGATCACGTTGGTCCATTTATGGTCAATTTAGGTGAGGATGCTATATTTATGCATGACAATGCCCGACCTCATACAGGTAGGATTGTGAATGACTACCTTCAAGAGATGAACATTACTCGTATGGAGTGGCCAGCGCGCAGCCCGGATATCAACCCGATCGAGCATGCTTGGGACGAGCTAGGCAGATGCGTAAAACAACGAAACCCTCCCCCAATCACGCTTCGTGAGCTCAAAATTGCTCTCACAGAGGAATGGGAGAATATTCCCCAAAATCGTATAAGGAACTTGGTGTACAGCATGCCAAACCGCGTAAACGCAGTAATGGAAGCACGAGGAGGCAATACGAAGTATTAAAATTCAAGAAAATCGTAATAAAGTTCAAAAATTTCATGTTTCCTATTTTTGTTTTAAGGAGAGATCAGCAGTTTTTTTCTTTATGTAATTTTGTGTTAATAAAATGTATGGTGACTCATATTTTTTTTACTTTCATTTAAGGAGTATTACATTGTCTATTAAATACAATTTATTGCATTAACCTATCATTTTTAGTTTCCGAGATTTTTAACATTCTTTAAGTGACCCGGATTCATTGCTCTCGAGTGTATTCTGTTTGTGTTTTGTTTCGTTGTCACTTCTGTTGGCTTTCTCGGAGTGCCACTGTTTTTTTACATTCCCTACACTGTCCCACGGCTGAGCAAAGGCCTCACCCAAATTCTTCCAGGCATCCGTTTCTAGAGCCACCTTGAGCCAAACCTTGCGTCTAGGTCATCTCGCCACCTCTTCCTGGGCCGGCCTCGGCGGCAACGTCCATCCCCAAGCACCTACCATGACTGTTGCCCAGCGGTCACTGAAAATTAAAAAATATTATAATTTTTAAAACAATATCAAAACGAGACTGCCTCCAGTAGGATAGTTTTAGAAGAGGACATTAATAGTAATAGGCTTTATGTAATAGGTAGTTGTTATGTAACTGCTGTTGTAACTAGTATAAGTCTCGCGGGCGTTCAGGCACAGCATGTGTAAAAAAACCGGGCTAGAGCTAGTCGGACTCGCGCACCGAGGGTTCCGTACCATCATATGTTTTTAAATTTTAATCGGCGAGGCCTATATTCATCAGAGAATTTTAACACTGTGCACTGCGATGAAGAATATTGCAGTTTTATGTCGGCGCCATCTCTTGACCAATAGTGGAACTAATGTAAGTTTTGTTGATGTTACAGACAGACAGACGGACAGACAGACAGTCAGATAGACAGAGTCTCACCATAAGGGTTCAGTTTTTACCATTTTGGTACGGAACCTTAAAAAGAGACTTGCAGTCTCTCAGGACGTCTGCTGAGTAAAGGAGACGACGCTCGAAAGCTTAGAAGGGCTTGTGGCTAAGTAATAACAGCCGCACTGATCGATCGATCAGGTTAAGCTACGCTTGCCGCGGTTGGTCTGTAGATGGGCCATCTTTACATACCAAGACTCCTCCGTGCCTCGGAAAGCACGTTAATTTGTTGGTCCCGGCTGTCATTCGTGGATCTTTGACAGTCGTTACGGGTCGTCAAAAGCCCGAAAGTCTGACAACCAGTCTTACGAATGGGTTTCGTATTATCCAGTAACTGGGTTGTGGAGGTCAGCTGCATCCCATTAAACTGGAAGCCGACCCCAACATAGTTGGCAAAAGGCTAGGCAGATGAATGTATTGTTTATTTTATAATAAGAATGAAAACCAGCCTATTATTTTGAATCGGTGTTTTTATGTCTTAAATTCTGTACTACCTTCTTTAACAGGAGAGTGTTACCACCACGAATATGTGGTGTTCACGTGGGTGCTATGCCTGGTCGCGCTCACCTCGGTGCTCAAGTTGTACTTCCTCATCAAGGCGCTGGTGGCGACCATCAGCGTCGTGATGTACTGCATCCTGATTGTTTGCTACTATGAACATTACCAAACCAGGAAAGAGTGAGTACTAACTGCATCCTACGGTTTCCTACGCATGGAGCTTTATCGGATGAAGAAAACGTGATGCGCCGACCCCAAGTAACATGGGATAAGGGCAGGAAGATGATGATGATGATGATGATGGAGCTTTATCGGATCGGATCGGATCGGAGTTTATCGGAGCAAAAAGATGCGCCACTTCGTCGTGCAGTTCAGGAGCATCTGTTTTTCCGTGAAGGATCTTACACATACTAATAATTTGGTATTTTACTTTTCTAACCTTTTAACTTTCTTACATTCATATCAAAGAATTTCTCATTTTCCAGGCTACTGCCCGCACAAATGCTGGTCCTCATGATAGGATTCCTCATAGTGGTGATTATTCACGCGCGGCTGGTAGAAGTGATATCTCGACTGGACTTCCTTTGGAAGCTGCAAGTGAAAACCGACCTTGATGAGATGGAGGACAATCAGCGCCTTAACAGACAATTGCTCAAACATATACTACCAGACCACACAGTCAATCATTTCTTGAGCAAAGATTGGTATCCTGCTGTAAGTTTGATTTGAACAGACTTCAAAATGAAGGAGGTTCTCAATTCTTTTTTTTATATTGTTTGTACTTCAGAATTCCGTCTTTTTTGTGCATTTTTTCATAGTGGATTTTGTCTGTGTTGGCAATCAGCTACGCTACAATTATTTATAAATAATCTGATTACACGGATTGATTGCCATAGTTCTTCCCGCTTTCTTACTGGCAATTTCTTAACAAAAAAAGCTAGTGTACTTACAAATTGAGAATCAAACTATGTCATTACATTCTTCCTTTTTGACATCGCACTGTAGAAATCGTTCTACAGTCGTTAGATAATTTAATTCTCATTTTTCGTCACTGTCAAAATCAAAGTGATCTTTATTTTTTCATTGCCTTACGGTTGCTGGTGGTTTGTTGCCGTCAGATGCAATTAAAGGAATGAACGGAAGGAATTTGAAATGGTTCTGAGGGACAATTTTCGTAATTTTAGGAACCTTCATAGTCTGTCAGTCTCAACCTGTAAAAAATACATCTAATTTCCTTATATTTTTGACATTGATTGTGGCTGAGATGAGATTGCGACTGAAATTATTATTAATTATTACATTATTATTATTATTTATTTTAACTTTTTTAATAACGGGAATTGGCCTTCTGATTTAAGGCATTGACTGCCGCCGCGGTCACCCGTGACCGCGAACAATACATTTTCTATTGTGTCTGTTGTCTGGCAGTCAACGTGTTAATGATAATACATATCAAATTCGCAGGCTGTAAATGTTGCCCAGAGGACACGGTGGAGCACACGGTGGAGGTCTGCCCCGCTTGGGCGGAGCACCGCCGTGTCCTCGTAGAGGCGATTGGCAGCGACGGCGACCTCTCGCGTCCGGCCCTGGTGCAAGCCATGGTCCGGGGCGAGAGGGAGTGGGAGGCAGTCACCTCCTTCTGCGAAGCAGTCATGCTAGCGAAGGAGGTGGCGGGATGGCTCAGGGAGAGAGCCTCCCGTCCCAGCCGCCGCGGGAGACGCTCCGGGCGTCGGGAGCCGCGTGACGACTCCCGGCCCCCGTAGGCGCGGGCCTGCGGGCGGAGAGTAATGGGTAGCTCACCGTCCGATCAGGACCAGGCCCGTGCCGGACGGCGCGTACGTGTTCCACGCGCGCCTCAAAGAGATGTCAGCATCGAGGAGGGGCCCCTTAGGGCCGAAGCCTGCCGGGTCAGCGGGATTGTCCGAAAGGGTTACCGCTGGCCCGGAACATAAAGGGCTAAGGAAGGAACACGGGTGGGTTTTAGTCAGTAAGAGTCTGACACTCCCTTCCGCTCCACCCAGAGCGGAAGGAGTCATTTGATGATTTCCAATCCGCAAAAAAAAAAAAAAAAAAAAGGCTGTAAATGTTGGTAAACAAAGTTAAATCCCCAAAGTTCGAAAGTTTATCCACCACTACTGCCACTACCATAGCATTACCATTTCCCGCGTAATTTTGGTTTGTCAAGTTTTTAGTGGGGTTACAAGATGGCGTGAATTCCTGTCTCATTTTTTTTTCTATGCGCTTGGTATTCTTCTCTTGAGTATAATGTGTTCTGTGGAGGTAAAATAACTGTGGAAGGACTGTGCAATCGGTAATTTTGTCTTTCGTTTCTACGTTGGTAATGATGATGATGATGATGACACGCGTACTGACCTTTAGTACCAGGTTAATCTTGACCTCTTATTTCAGAACCTGTATTCACAACTACATGAAGAAGCAGGTGTGATGTTCGCTTGTATAGCTAACTTCGACGAATTCTACTCGGATCAGAATGCAGTCAAGTGTATGCGTGTACTCAACGAAATCATATGTAATGTATCATTGTTAATGGTAACCACAAAGAGTTATTCAATTGACTGTAAACCTCATAAGGGATCACTCTACTGTTTCGTCCTCTATTCAACTTCTTCAGGGCAAAGAAAAATCCTAGTGCTTAAACACACGAGCAACGTGCGTCAACAGCTGGGGCAGTTGAAATGCAGCCGTCAACGTGTGTAGACGGCAGCCGTCACCGCACAGAGATAATCAGCCTATAATGTTCCCACTGCTGGGACACAGGCCTCCTCTCTGTAAGAGGGAGTGGGCCATAATCCACCACGCGGGCCCAGTGCGGGTTGACAGATGTCACATCTCTTTGAATTTTTGGTTCTAGGTCATGACGGTTTCCTCACGTTGTTTTCCTTCGCCGTTTTAAGAGCAGTGGTGATGAAACAATTTACACATAGTAAAGCGTCAGCCTGGGTTCGAACCCGCGACCTACAACACGTAAGTCGTGGCCGTTACCACCACCCCACCACTGCTCCACCACTACTCGTGTCTCTGTCGACAACATGCCGCTCGTTTATTTGAGCACCGTACACACACGTGTCGACGGCTGCAGTTGCCTCTCGCTCGTGTGTATGCACACTTAGTGCTCACTTTCGTTAAATAAATAATTCTTGTGCAAAATTTCATGCTTCTCGCCCCAGCAGTTTAGGCTATGCATTGTCTGTCAGTGAGTGAAAGAATTTAAGATTTATACTATGTACCCAGAGTGGTACAATCCTCCAGAGCGATTTCGGTCACGGTTGCCAATCTCAACGGAGACTAGCCAGGTACGCACGAGATACTATAGTGCACAAGTGTGTGCGCAAACTCAGGTCCTCAGTAGGACCTGAGTTCACTCTGTGTTCCTTTACTCTCATAGTCCGATGGGACGGCAATCCGACACGACCGAGGAGAGATCAGGCGCAGGACCAACGACTTTACATTCTTTCCGGGGCACGGGTGTATCACTCTACCAACTTCCATACTCCGGTCTACTACTAAGAAATTTATAATGGAAAAACTCAATAACACTTTTCCCGATCCAGGACCCACACGATCACCAAAACGACAGTCAAACTAGAGTTCTATAACATTGTCGTATGTTACAGTTTCCTTCGACAAGTTGCTGTTGCAGCCCCGATTCAAGTGTATCGAGAAGATTAAAACGATCGGCGCCACATACATGGTTGCTTCTGGGCTGCAGTCGGAGAACACGGTAACACGAACTTTGATTTTAATTTGTTTTATGTATTAAAAGTTGTGAGCAATGGTAACCCAATGGTAACGGTCGCGTTGGAGCAGTTGGGGCTGAAAAAAACTTTTTTTTAAGCTAACTATTATTATTAAGACCTGAACGCGTGGTCGCGCCGAAAGAGAGCGCTTTCCGGTTTTCCGAACAAAAACTGACAACGATCGCGTATTCGCGCGACGATTTTTAAATAGGACTATTTAAAAGCAATCGACTACTATTTAAGTCACACGTATCGTAATGTACTAATTTCTATATAATAAAGAATAATTACTATATTTTTTGTTGTTTAGTCGAAAGAACAAGGCTACCACCACTTGTGCTCACTGGTAGACTTGGCCATTGCTCTGAGGGATGAGGTCAAAAGCCTCAATGGCTACGAATTCCGGCTGAGAGTTGGTAAGACATTTTGACAATGTTCGAAGGTTACAAGGATGTTTTGACGGTTGGCAAAATTCGCCGCCATTTTGTTAAACAATGACAATTGAAGTTGGTAGTCAAATTGCTTGTCAATTAATTTTCCTGACTTTACTCACCGAGAACGACCAGGTTGTGAAGAATCATATCAAGCTACCTGAAACTGTCAAATTTTCCCAATCAACTTTTAACCTTATACTTTAGCTATAAAGTTGAAAATATATTGAAGAAATTTGACAGATTGTAGTAGCTTGATGTGCTGGCGTCTGTACGTTGACGGTTGAAGGAGAGCTACTCGTGGAGTACATTTTATGCGAAAGTAGCATCGCCTCGCGGTTTCACCCGCACAAGTTTCGATCCCGTGGGAATATCGGGATAAAAGTATCTATCATATGTGTTAATCCTTAATATAAACTATATGTGTGCCTATCATCCAGTCCATTCGTTCTGTAGTTTTTGCGTAAAAGAGTAACAAACATCCATCCTCACAAACTTTCGCATTTATAATATTAGTAGAATAAAAAGAGACAGTCTTTCTCCTCCTCATAGCTGCATCTCTCTTACAAGGAATTAAAATAATAAAACCCCCCTGAGTCGAAATAAATAGTCGTTTATTTATAAAAATATTGCTGTTACATACATTTTGACCGCGTAGATATTGCACTTTTGTATGAAACAACAGATTTTTTTTGATAACTTTTTGAAAATTAATTGAAAAGCAATAGCTTAGCCTTTTCCCAACTATTATGTGTTCGACTTCCAGTCAGACCGGATGCAGCTGAATTTCAGTATTTTACATGGACTATGCCTATCTGACCTCCACAACCCAGTTACTGGGTAATACGAAACCTTTGGTAAGACTGGTCGTCAGACTTTCGGGCTTCTGACTACCCGTAACGACTGTCCACGAATGACAGCCGGGACCAACGGCTTAACGTGCTTTCCGAGGCACGGAGGGGTCACGATATGTAAAGATGGTTACCCGTCCACAGACCAACCGCAGCAAGCGCAGCTTAACCTGATCGATCGACATGTGCGGCTGTTATTATTTAGCCACGGGCTCCTCAAGCAATAGATGACTACCAACTTAAATAAATTGACGTAGGGTGCAACTTTACAATTAATCCCACTTTATTAAATTACCACTGTACCTTGTTAAGAGCGTTTACGCCGAACTGCATTTCATACAAACTTTCAAGCCCTTTTTTTTCCGAAGTGAATGAACCGATTTTAATGAAACTTCGTACGTATAAGCAAAATACAAAGGTCTAAAAAGTTAGTAGAGAACATTTTCGAGAAATAGTGTTACAGCCAAATTAGACCGATTTTAAACTTTCCATAGAAACAGATATTTCCAGTTATCTTTTTTTTATATAAGACATTTCGAAAATGTTCTCTACTAACTTTTTATACCTTTTTAACCTTTGTATCCTGCTTATGCTTAGGAAGTTTCATTAAAATCCCTTCATTAATTTCGAAAAACAAGGGCTTGAAAGTTTGTATGAAATGCCATACGGCGTAAACGCTCTTAAAATCTTGCTGACTATAGTCCGCGCGGAACTAGTTGGCCGCTTAGCCAACTAGTTCCGCGCGGACTATAGTACGCGCGGACGGAGGGGCGGGGGCGCTTCGTCATTACTCAGTACATGCGTTGCGAACACTAGGCAACCCCGCCGCCCTCACCCCCGTCCCCACCTAAGGCGCGGCCTATAGTACGCGCGGACGGAGGGGCGGGGGCGCTTCGTCATTACTCAGTACATGCGTTGCGAACACTAGGCAACCCCGCCACCCTCACCCCCGTCCCCACCTAAGGCGCGGCCAACTAGTTCCGCGCCGACTATAACTAATATTTTTACAAAGGTATCAGCTGCACCCTTATTGCGCAACACACTATCAATCTCGATCTGGATAATTTTGAAGGATATTGCTAATCCATTGCTTCATATGTTCGAAAAATGTGTCTGCTCAACAACGTAAATTACGCAATGAATGTTGTCGAACTGTCAAAGTGAAACCCATTGCTACTGATAGCGTGTTACGCTAATACCCCGCTGTTCTCATATATTATAATAGTTCGTTTCTGGAACGAGTTCTGAGTATTTTTATTAGTCAGCGGGATTGTCCGCTGGCCCGGAACATAAAGGGCTAAGGAAGGAACACGGGTGGGTTTTAGTCAGTAAGAGTTTGACACTCCCTCCGCTCCGCCCAGAGCGAGAGGGGTCATTTGATGATTTCCCACGCAAAAAAAAAAAGTATTTTCATTATGTGTTTCAGGAATCAGTTGCGGTCCCCTGGTAGGAGGTGTGATCGGTGCTTGCAAGCCGGTGTACGACATCTGGGGCAACACCGTCAACGAGGCATCTCGCATGGAGAGCACCGGAGAGATTGACCAGATCCAGATCACAAAATACACCAAGGAGGTAGTAGCTATACAACGTGTAACGGAAGGGGGGTATCAACCCTGAAGGAGGTGAGGTGCTCATGAAACTGAACAAATTTCCCCAAAGAACATAGGTCGAAACATGAAAAAAAATTTTGGACCTCCCGTAGTAATAGCAAATCAATGATTTACTATTACTATGGGAGGTACAATTTTTTTTTTTGTTGTTCAGTTTCATGAGCACATTTACCTCCTTCAGGGTTGATACCCCCTTCCGTTACACGCTGTATACAGGCTGTTTGGAAGCTAAGTGCAAAGCTTTAAGGCAGTGATAGTTGACACCATTTACAGCATTTTGAGCCATACATGTCTTAGACGAACTATTTTTTTTTACTTTTAACTACAAACATTTAGTCAAAAAATAACATACCTACCAACTTTAACTGGGGAAAAAATAAAAAACATACTTCGTCTAACAAACAACCAAACAAACTAGGCTGAGAATCAGCACTTTTCGAACGTTAAAACTTTGTACGAATGTCCCTCAAAACCCCCTTTTTTTCACCACTTCGTAGTGCTTGCGCTAGGATGAAGAAGTGGCGTAACGAATTCCCCAGCAGTTCAGGGGGCCTAAAAAGGCCACTTTGACAAAATCATAAAAGGATAACATAATGGAAAGTTAACCGTTAAGTTTTTTGTCTGTGCTCAAATACCAATCAATCCGATCCAAATCCAATCCCAATCTCTTTGATTGAACCTAGTAGTGCAGCGAAAAAAAGAAAAACACGGACTGTCTTCGCCATATTACGATTCATAATGTTATTCGTCATGTTCGTGAACGGGTGCCGTCGGTTGAGACTGGTCATCTCTTAACTGCCAAGGCTTATTTTTAATCTTATATTTTGAATTGTTTCTTCATTTGTCTTTTTTTACATTGTTCTCACATATAGAAGCAACAAGAATAATGTACCCAGGATTTTGTAATAACTTGATTTAAAAGAGTGTCCATAGAGTTTCTTGCCCGTTCTTCTCCATAGAGATCTACGTTTTGGAATGGGCAACTAGCTTCAACTTGCTGACTAACTGACAGACTATTTAATTTTGACAATTCAAAAGTGCCTGTACAAGGTATAATTGAAATAAATGCTTTGAGTTTGAGTTTATCCTTTTATGATTCTCCAAAGTCGCTTTTTTAGGCCCCCAGCTGCAGCTGTCTCTTCAGTTAGAAAAACTTGATATACAATAGTTTACAAAACCCGAGTAACTGTGGACTTTCTTACCGGTTCATCTCCATAGAAGACGACGGATTAGAACTGAGCACCTCGCTTCTGACGTTGTTGGAACGAGACTGTGAAGGATCACAGTGTCATTCCATCTCTTTGGTGCGTTGCCAGTGCGTTTGGCCAGTGACTGTCAGACTCTCTAGGACTTTTGGGTCAGGCAAATTAGTAGCAATGTCTTAAATTAACACCAGAATCTGCTTTCATGATTGTCTTAAAGAAAAAGCTTATTAATTCTTTTGTCATTTAGCTATTGGACGGTTTCTACATTCTTAATAGTCGGGGCGAAGTAAATGTGAAAGGCAAGGGGATGATGGAGACATGGTGGGTGGTAAAGAGGTGGAGGAAGGACGATTTTCTGAGAAGGTCCTTCAAGTCGTCCTTGGAGAGGAGATCGATGGCGCCGCCGCCGCCGCGTTCGTTGGCAGCGCTCGTCTATTCTATGCTGCAGTCTCGAAAGCGCATCTATACGCATCCACTTGATGCTGCGTCTATGCGTGAGTACACAACATACCTGCATATTATTATGAATACACTATTTATACGTATCAAGTTCGAGCCTGTGACTTATTCAATCCGTGGAAAATTAAATAAAAGTTGGAAGCAGGCGGGACCCATTTAATTTGAATTTGAAAATATAATAAAAATTATATGGGTCCCGCCTGCTTCCAACTTTTATTTAATTTAAAATGGGCTTGTTTTTAGCTTTTCAGTTTTTTAACTTAAGTTTTTTATCGCAGTCGGGTTTTTATTTTTTTTTATTACTTTTTTTACACACTCCTACAAAATTACACCTTTCTAGTACTAACGGTCGCTTAGAAAAACTACGGACAGACAGACAGACAGACGGACGGACATGACGAAACTATAAGGGTTGTAGGAACTACGGAACCCTAAAAAGTAAAGGTAGACAAAATAAATATTTGTTGATTTTATTGAATATAATTAATATAAAAACTAAGTGTTTTTAACTCCAGTGTTTTTACCACCCTTAAGGCGATTATCACACTGCCACGCACCACGCTGCATGTTGCGTGACTGCGTGTTTTAACGTTACTTGTAAGTATCTCCGTTTGTATAGAAAACACGCACAGTCCAACACACTGAAAACGCAACCACGCGCGTTCATGCGGATCACGCGCATACACGCGGAGAAACATGCACCCCCGCGCGTAGGTGCGGGGCGAGACGCAAGGTATGGCACACCGAATCCCGCAGTGCCGCGCGTGATTTTGAATGGACTGCACGACCACCACAGAGAACGGCGAATAAATGAGAGCCGCCGTGCGTGAATCTACAAAACGCACCTACGCGCGTGAGTGCGCAAAAAACCCGCACGATGATGCAGATCTGCACTCCCGCAGGAACGCGCGTAGGTGCGTCGACACGCAATATGCAGCATGATGCGGGGCAGTGTGAAAACCGCCTAAAAATTTCACAAGTGCCAAAAATAATAATGTGGAACTAGCGATATCAAATTCAACGTTAGTTCCATTATTTTCATATTCTTTTAAAAATGGAACTAGTGATAATAAATTCAACATTAGTTCCATTTTTTTCAGATTCCTTTAAAATGGAACTAGTGATACAAAAAAAATTAGTAGTTCCATCATGGAACTGTTAATGGTACTAGTGACATCGAAGTCAAAATATCACGTTCGTGGACGGTCTCAGTTTAAATTGTGTTCTAGAATGACACAATAAATTTGCCATACAAATATATTTGGCGTTTAAATACGTTGTGTTGTATGATATTACATGTATATAATTCAATATGACAGAAACGTTTTATCACGTTATCGTTTAAATGTACTTTAGCAGAGGTTTTTGACGATTTCTAGCGGTAACAAACACGAGAATTACCTGATGTATCTCCTTGAGGGTCAAAATGTTTCTCAGATCCAAAGTCGCCATCACGATAAAAAATAAACAAAATCAAGTCATTTATGAAACTTTTATTTTCTCTTGACTGTACTTACCTGTCAAAAACACCGGGCAAGAGCGAGTCGGACTCGAGCTCCGAGGGTTCCGTACTATCATATGTTCATACATTTTCATCGTCGGGGCTTATATTCGTCAGAAAATTTTAACACTGTGCACTGCGGTGCAGAATTATAGCAGTTTTATGTCAGCGCCATCTCTTGACCGATAGTGGAAATAATGTAACTTTTGTTGATGATTTCTGAAAAAGTGTGCTATTTAGACAGACTTCGTTTTATTTTTCCTGTAATCTTTACATAAACTTCTATCACATAGAATAATTTCAGATTTTTCTCTTTGCAAACTTCGGAGATAAGGGAGAACGGCATTTTTTTATGTGTTGATGATTTCTGAAAAAGTGTGCTATTTAGAGAGACTTCGTTTTATTTTTTCTGTAATCTTTACATAAACTTCTATCACATAGAATAATTTCTGATTTTTTTTCTTTACAAACTTCGGAGATAAGGGGGGCACGGTATTTTTTTTACAGTTTTGTTTTTTTTTGGCGAAAATTATGCGGCCTAAAAAAATTTTATCGTTCTGCCCCGTTAACGGACGTTGTTACATTGGTTGTATTAGTGTATGTTTCGTAATGGTTTAATCTATGGGTGTGTGAATACTGTGAATTATATTACAGCTAAACGGAACAACAGTATCCGAAAGAACCGCGCAGGGACAGCTCCGTGCGGCTCAAACCAACAAGGTGATAACTTATGGCGCCCGCGTCCGAGGGCTGCAAAGACGTAAGTACTTATTTTAAGATCTAATTTTATTCATATGCAGTGTTATAAAAGGCCCACAGCTCTCACACTTTTCGTAGAGAAAAAAGCCCTTCAGCAACGCGGTTACGGAGCTGACTATTACCCAGGGTGCTTACGTGCATTTAAATTATATTCACCATTATGAAGACTTTATTGGTTGGAGACAACATTCCGAAATGTATACAACGTTATGTTTAGTATATATGCGAAACCTGAATATAGTTTGTTCAGAATAAGTAACTGAATCGATTCCAATATTTTTTATTCCATGTTATATTTTGTTCCAAAAATATTTAAAAAAGGTTTAAAGTTGGACACCGAGCGACACTAAGTAGGTTATCCAATCTCCGCGCCGAACGGTTAGGTACCTAGGTACTATTATCAATGAGCGCAAAACGACGCGGCGCGAGCGGCGCGGGTGAGCATGTTTTTGTACGGACAAATGGTAACTTAACAAGCTTATAACTTTGTGATTTTTCATGATACAGTTTTGAAATTTTGTACCTACATTCTTTGCATAAAAATACTAGACACGTGTTTCGTGTTTCGCATAAATACTAAAAATAATGTTGTATAAGCTTTTATAAAAAAAATACCATTTCTTGATTTTTCTATCCTGAGTTCGAAAATGCCAAAAATGGAAATGCATAACGTAAAAGATGATCACGTAGTGTTGTGAGTGAGTTCGAAAATGCCATTTATAACACTCTGTGACCTAAACCCGCACTAAAGTCACGCTTTTCTGTGACTTAAGTAGTCCTTTTTCAAATAGAAATGCGTGACCTAAGTGCGAGTTTAGGACACAGACTGCTATAAACGGCATTTGCGAACTCACTCACAACACTACGTGATCATCTTTTGACGCGGTAGGGTGCAACTTTCGGTATAAATGTATGTTTTTCGATATCAATCTATGTTCTAAATAGACAAATGAACAGCTGAGTATTTTGAGCCCGCAGAAAGCTCCCAGCGGGCTGCCAACTACCATAGCCCACCTGGAAATCTCTTTTCTGACTAAGAAGCCAGGTGGGCCCCTGCAGGTACAACTTAGTCAGGTGGGGGTACTCGAGGAGCCACATCACAAATTTCATCTCTGTGCAAAAGCACCTGCACTATGGAAGACCTTTGCGAGGCTAACGGTAACGCTGTCGAAGAAATCGAATTCTGGTCGAAGCTTATATAAAACTAGCTGCGCCCCGCGGTATCACCCGCATAAATGTCGATCCCGTGGGAATATGGGGAAATAGTAACCTCTATATGTTAATCCAGGGTGTCAGATACCTCCATACAAAATTTGATAGAAATTGGTCCAGCCGTTTGTGCGTGAAGAAGTAACAAATACATAAACACACCCCCACACACACAGTCACACACTCACAAACTTTGGCCTTTATAATATTAGTGTGATTAATAAAAGGGCATCATCTATATGACGAAGAAGAAGGTCCCTTCTGAGGTCGAAAAACCCACAGTGGGGGTAAACCTTCCACTTTTCATGCCCACTCACGTGACAATTTCCCAAAAAAGACACTGACCGAAATACCAAACTGACCGAACACCCAAAATGGACATTGAAATTAACCCACAAAATGTCCAGGCGCACTTTCGGACGTTTTTATTTTTAGTAATTTTGTCTATGGGAGTATTGCTCACATTCCAGGTTCTTTAGTCGAGTGGTTAGATGAAGTACATTTGTGCGAAAGGCCGTGTGGTTGTATCGGCATTACGAAATAAGTTATATGTAGTTGAAAATCTTTAAATAAACAAACGACGGCGATGACGCATGCGTAATTTGATACTCGCGTGATGTTATTGTTATTGTATATCAAAACTTTGGAACAACAATGGTGTGTATTACGAGTATATGTCATTCGATTCAGTATGAATGGGGCAATTTTTTAGGTAAATAAAAAATAGGGTCATCGCTTTCGATTTTGAAATAATATTATTTTATTTTTTTATTGTCGTAATGTAAACAAACAGTAAAAATAAACAATAATTAAAAAAATCAAAGTCCCTTAAAGTTACGAAACAAGTTTTGTAATCTACCCTTGTCTATCCACTTGAAGAAACAGCCATTAGTTTAACAGCGGTCCATAGAATTTTTTGCTGTAAGTACAAGTCGTGTATAAGTGGCGAGGGCGCCCCGCGGCCCAAAAAAACGTAAAAAAATAATGTATGGGGACATCCTGATGACGTAATCGCGGGATGCGGGACGTGTGAGTGGTTTTCATGCCTTATAAAGGAAACACAAATGGGAGAGAGGGGTCTGTGGCTAAATGCGATTGGTCTGTGGATGGGTGACCATCTTTACATACCGAGACGCCGTTGGTCCCGGCTGTCATTCGTGGATCTTTGACAGTCATTACGGGTAGTCAGAAGCCCGAAAGTCTGACAACCAGTCCTCACCAAGGGGTATCATACTACCCAGTAAGTGGGTTGTGGAAGTCAGATAGGCTGTCGCTCCATGTAAAATACTGGTATTCAGCATTTCAGCTGCATCCGGTTAGACTGGAAGCCGACCCCAAACGTAGTTGAAAAAAGGCTACGCAGATGATGATAAAGAAACACGACCGTCTTAAGACGCTGACATTATGAATCTCTGTTGCAGGATCGGGAACGAGGCCGAGTTAGGTGAGCATGTCTGCTTGCGGAGGCATGGACCTACTTTCCCGAAGCCTCCCGGAAGGCCAACCGCACCAAAACCGGATATAAGTGGTGCGCAAAATGAAAATATGCATCCCAAGATTCAAGCTGAGGGCTCAGGTACGTTGTATAATATAATTAGTTTCGCTCGAAAATTCTGTCTGAAAACTGCATCTATTCGTACTTTCAAAAACGCGGCCGGCCGACTTTGTTTTCATAAGTATTTTTAAGTTTCTTAAAATAGAGAGTATTACCTAAAAAAGAAATACCTACTTTTTTCACGGGAATATTATAGTTTTGTCGATGTGTAAAGATTGGCCAATATTTACAACCAGCTTCATCTTTCTGACTGACCGACCCCTTGACAATTCGAACGTGCCTGTGATTGCTTTTTTGAAATAAATTCATTGAGTTTCAGTTTTTATGAACAAAGGTTAAAATCTGAGTGGCAATTAGGATAGAATAGAATACTCTTTATTGTGTACACCATATAAATTACAGACATAAATATAGAAACTGTAAAAAGGGTGACATAATGGGCGGTCTTATCGCTATGAGCGATCTTTTAAAGACAACCTTTGGATGCATTAATTATCCGCGAACACACATAAAAAATATATATATATATACGGTCGAATTGAGAAACCTCCTTTTTTAAAGTCGGTTAAAAAGGGGAAGGACGGACAAATACTGTAGGTAGTCTGTGGTGTACCATTTAAATAATACAATTCAATGCAATTCTCGTAAATAGAAGAATGTTCATAGACTGATCTCAGTCTCAATCTGTCAAAAGCACCTCTAACTTCCCTACTTTTTTGACAAGTTTATGACATTGATTGTCGCTGAGATGAGATTGCGACTAGATTTTGAACGTTTTTAAATACGGGAATTGACCTTCAGGGCTGTCTGCCAACTCTCAGATTGGCTAGTGTGGAACCTAAAATAGAAACACACTTGTACGATACAACTACATACGGAAAGCAAAGCTCATAGAAATCGCTATTCCTAGACAGCACGTTTCGCCGAAAACTTTGTTGATAGAAAACATTGTTCGTAGATATCTAGGTCCATAGGAAGCACTGTTGACAGAAACCAATTAGATAATTATTTTTATGTAAGTTGTATTCCCATTCGCTCGCTCTTGCATCCTATATCGACGGAGCCCCGCTGCGCGGGGCTCCTATTTCTGTGTCAAGGGTTTAAAGTAACCTAACCAAACCTAACCTCGGGGTGCCCTTCGCTCGCTCTTGCATCCTACGTTGCGCTTTCTGTGAACCAAGGTATCTGGAAACAGTGGTCTATGAACAAAGTTTACGGCAAGAAGTGCTATTTATGAACAGAGATCTCTGTCAACACTACTCTTGAGGCCGCTCTTTCGATCCTGAGTGACACAAAATCGTCTTTTTGTGTTTTTAATGACTTTTTGTGTTTTTCACTGACTTTTTGTGTTCTTCACGGATTTTTTTTTTTGCATTTTTCTTTTACTGATTTTTTGTATTTTGCTTAAAACTATCTGCCTGGTGTAATATTGAGCTATGCCACGTTTAGGACGCACACCAACGAAGACAGCAGATGCAGTAAATATTGCACATGTTAAATCAGAACCGGACATACAAAGAGCACTTCAGGGCTCACCAGATACTTTAAACGTATCTCTACGTCAGAAACGTCCGCGGATGGATCTTTCACCTGATACCGTCGATACTGAACATGTGAATATTGTCACTGAAAACGTTCCGGAGGTCAGATCAAAGCCGTCCGCAGAGTCAGAGACGTCACTACTCCTCTCTGAATATTATTGCTTAAAACCGAACTGCAACACAAGTTAAATACCTATGAACAAAGTAACATGAGAAATGAACTCGAAATAATCGGAATCGAAGAAGAAAATAATGAAAACCTCGTGCATATCACTATGTTGACAGCAAAGAAAATTGGTTTCCATCTTTCAAAAGCTGACATAGACGAGGCATACCGCGCGGGCCCACGACGAACTAACCTGACGGGCAAACCGAGGTCTATTGTTTTAAGACTTACGCGCCGTGCTGCACGCACACAGATTCTGAAAGCTGCGAAAGATCGACGACCGCTTACTTTCGACGATATAATAAAGGGAACCTCCAATAAAGTCTATATAAACGAGCGCCTGACTGCCACCAATAGATTGTTATTTCGTGATGCTCGGACACGGGCACAAGCACACGGTTTCCGATACTGCTGGGTACGAAATGGCACTATTAAACGGAAAGCCGAGAAGCAACTATCTATTCCCATCCGGACGTCGACTGACCTGGATGAGAAGATTGGCCCCTTCCAAAAGATGGATGCTGTTGACCCAGACCACGGTATGTCACAGGCACAGGCGCTTGAGGACCTATAATTTTTTGAACCTTTTTTCTCTTTGGCTTATATTGTTTTTACTCCCACCAAGGGGTACTTTTTATGTTTTTAAATTAGTTAACCTATACGAAACGCACTTGTGTACAATGCACACACACACAAATACCCGTAAATCCTACATGCGCAACTCCAGTACAAACCGAAGTTCACGCCTCTTTTGTAATCAAAGTCAAAGTCAAAGTTTTTTTATTTGTAAAACATAGGTGGTGTAAAAACAGGTGTTGATAGTAAAATAAATAGGTACACTATGTTTTGCCGATGTCGGCGTACAAATATGAATATGTGATAATTAATATAAAGTGAATTCAGCAAAAAAAAAAAAATTAAAAAAAATGTCAACAGTAAAAAAAAATTAAGTAATAAAAATAAAAAATGTCTATTAAATAAATGCTTCAGTCAGATAATTATGTCATAATGTCAAATTAGAATTATATAAAACAATTTTTTTAGATAATATAAAAAATGTTAGTAAGAAATAAAAAAGTTCAATAATACATAATGTCAAAATTTGTCTGTTAATAAAAAAATGAAAAAAATATCTGAGACACTAATAACATTTTCAACACACTTGGTCGTAAAGTGGCACTATTAACTGGGAGAAATGTCGCAATAATGTAGGTACCTAAATTTACTTAATATCGCTCATTTAGGAACTCTGATAAGCTGTAGTAGCATTTGGCTATAGGAGTTTTTTTTAAATGCAGATTAAACAACCTTGTGGGCAGCTGTTTCATATGTGTTGGGAGCTTATTATACATTTTTGGGGCCAAACAGAATATGCTTTTATGCATCAAAGCGGTGTTTGACCTTACTATACATAACTCATCCTTAACCCGACGACTACGAATGTTAACATCTAATTGTTTGTTAAATAACGTTGGATTACTTTTAACGAAATTAGCGGCTTCATAATATATAAACAAAGAGGGAAGGGTTAATATTTTATGCTTAATGAAATATGGTTTACAGCTTTCGGTCATCTTTAGGCCAAACATGGCCCTAATGCACCTTTTTTGGGATTTAAAAATGGTTTCTTTATTGGTCGAGTTTCCCCAGAATATTACGCCATATCTTACGATTGCGCCAACTGTGCCATGATAAGCTGTAAGAAGTGCATCTATACTTACAATGGGTGCTAGTTTATAGAGTGCGTAAGCCGAAGAACTAATTTTCTAATATAATTCTTCTGTATGCTTTCCAATTAAGATTTTTATCAATTGTCACCCCTAGAAATTTTGTTGAATCTACTCTGTCTAGTACTGTCCCTTGATAATAGACATTAACATTTGGTGCGGCTACGCGTTGGCTGAAGAACATAATTTTAGTCTTTTCAAGGTTAATTTTCAATTTGTTATCATTTAACCAGTTGATTATTGATGTGATAGTATTGTTAATATCACTTTCATATGTCTCGTTTTCTCTAGAATGTATAATGACCGTACTATCATCAGCAAAAAGTGACATTGCAAAATTTGTTACTCTTGGTGAGTCATTAATGTATATGATGAAAAACAGAGGCCCCAGCACACTCCCTTGTGGGACTCCGTATTTTACTAGTCTTTCATCTGATGTGCATAATATTTCTTTTTTAGTAGCTATGTCTATTTTGGAAATTTCTGTGTATTGCTTACGGTCTTTCAGGTAAGACTCTATCCGCCTTATTACAAAACGAGATCTAATTTTAGACCTAGCCTAAACCTTCGAGCCAGTTACTCTAATTTGAACTTTATTCCGACAAACGTAAAGTTCTTAATGCAAAATAGACAACTTAGACTCGGGTTTAACGTCAGTTTTTGTAATAAGAACTTTAGCTTCGTTGGATTATAGTTCGAAATTTAAAAATGGCTGGATGGTTTAAACCTGGGTCTAAAGATAAATCTTATTTTGTAATAAGGCCGTTAGAGTTTTAATATATTTCCTCTAATGCCATAAGCTTCTAATTTGTGAATCAGAATGTCATGGTCAACATAGTCAAACCTATGTATGTCGCAGTAAATGGCACAAACCGGTGTCCTTTTGTTTACATTAGCCATAACTTCCCTAACAAAATCAAAAATAGCCAAATTTATGGTTTTTTCCCCTTTTTGTTATGTGAATTACACACTAAGAAGATCCACTTTTCATTCCAAACACACAAACAAAATACACACACCTCACCATCAGCCATACTAATTTCACTTGCTTATAAAGTTTATCACTATTATACAATAACAACAAACATGCAAAAGAGTACACTTAGCTGCGCGCTATTAGAGAAATTAGACCCTGGCTTTATTAATGCATTAAAAGAATACCTACCGCTTGCTTACTCGCGCAATGTCGTTACTTATCTTCAACTTACATCACAAAGTTCTTGACGCCAAATATCCTTAATACTTATACCAACTGTACTGTAACTTTAAATTCAAATGGCAAATTTTTTAGTGGATGAATTAGATAACAGTACTAATCTGGAGTGTCAAGGGGGCCTAAAAAGGCCATTTTGGAGAATCATAAAAGGAATTATAAAATGGCGAAGACAGTCTGTGTTTTTCTATTTTTTCGCTGCATTACGTAGGTACAATCAAAGAGATTGGGATTGGATTTGGATTGGATTGATTGGTATTTTAGCACAGACAAAAAAAATAACTGAAAAATGGGAATTGATACAATTAACTTAACAGTTAACTGTCCATTCTGTTATCCTTTTATGATTCTGCCAAAGTGGCCTTTTTAGGCCCCAAGACCTCGACAGACTTGAAGTTTGCCAGAATTATTTGACTTCTAATTATAACTTTAGGATATTGACATTCAACATACGCAGTATACAGCACAATTTCAATACATTTTGCATTGCATTAAAACGACTCAACATTGTTTACGATGTTATTATTCTCACTGAATGCTGGCTGAGAGGATGTCCAGTGGTAGGTCAGATACAGGGTTACACGTCATACTCTACTGAAAATAACCTCAACCAATGCGGAGGGGTTGTAACATACGTCAGAAACTGCTGGAACGCTTCCGTTTCGGAGCCTGAACTTCAAGATGCTGAATCTCTCTTACTTCAGCTCTCTAAGGATATTTGTTTAATTGCCATATATTACCGATCTCCCTCGCATAGACAGGTTGACCACTTTATTTCCTCTCTTGACAAAATCCTCAATACAATTAATAAATACCAAACAATTATAGTGACCGGTGATATCAACATAAACCTTCTGTCTATGTCTGATCAATCTTCGTCAGAATTTGCTTGCCTTATGTCTGAACATGGTCTGAAGCAAGTAATATCCAAGCCAACTAGACGAGATGCGTGCCTAGACCACATATTTTTAAAATCGAGACAACAGAAAGCTTTAGGTGTCATCTGTGAAGCAGCCATCACTGACCACAAGTTGGTAATGATGGGGTATAACACGGTCACCCCAACTGGCACTAAATGCCTACAACGAACAATTAACAAAATCAACTTTCCCGCGCTAATTGACGACCTCCGTAACGTCGACTGGAATGAAGTGATCACAGATTTAGACGCTAATGCAGCAACCAACAAATTTCACAAACTTCTAGCGGATCCAATAAAGAAACACACGACTGAAAATACAATTAGCCGCTCTAAGTACATATGGAAGCCCTGGATCACACCTGGCCTTATAAAATGTATGAATCACAGGGATAAACTCCACAAAGAAGCTCATAAACATCCAAAAGACGAGACAAGAAAACTCGTTTACACCCGCTACAGAAACTTTTTCACCAATCTAGTGCACAAGCTCAAACATGAACACGAAAGTAAAAAGTTAGAAGAAAACAAATCAGATACTAAAGGATTATGGAAAAGTTTAAAAACAATTACCGAGCAACATAGTAACAGAAGCAGCTCTAGCGACTTACTTAAATATAAATTCTCGGCGCAAGATTCAGTTGACTACTGCAACGAATATTTCTCGTCTGTTGGCACAAATTTAGCAAGCCAAATTCTAAATGACATAAATGAAACTCAGGAGTCAGTGGCTTCAAAACAAAAATTAGGAGAACCTCTAGGGTTTACTTTTTTTATGCACCCTACTGATGCTTATGAGATTGACAAACTTATTGTTAACCTTAATGGTGACAGTGCTACCGGCGTTGATGGTCTTACATCAAAAATTATTAAAGAAATAAGAAGTGAAATTTTAACTCCACTAACACATCATCAACCTTAGTCTAAGTACTGGTATTTTCCCTGATAAATGGAAAGAAGCTAGAGTCGTCCCTATATTCAAGAACGGTTCAAAAGATAACCCTGCGAAGTATAGATCTATATCGCTATTAGGAATCTTCTCCAAAATTCTAGAAAAGGTAGTGAACAAACGCTTGGTTTCCTTCTTAGATTCGAACAAGCTGATCTCCAATATACAATTTGGCTTTAGGAGTGGAAAATCCACTGAAGATGCAGTGAGCCGCCTGACCCAACTAGTAACGTCTTATCTAGACAACAATAAAAATGCTTGGGAGTGTTTCTAGACCTCGCAAAGGCGTTTGACACCGTTGCAATACCCATTCTCCAAAAGAAACTTGAGGTCATTGGAATCAGAGGACTGTCATTAGACTGGTTTAAAACCTATCTAACTAACAAACGCCAGTGTGTGAAAGTGGGTGAAAACACCAGCTGTCAGAAAAATATAATCTGTTTAGTCCCACAGGGTAGTGTCCTCGGCCCGACTTTGTTCATCATCTACATAAATGATAAACATCGCACATTAAAACAAGATGCAGATATTATATGTTATGCTGATGACACGGTAATTCTCTTTCATGACAAAACCTGAGAATCAGTGCATAAAGAGGCTCAAAATTGTTTGACCAGTATCAAACGTTGGCTCGATTACAATCTTCTTTCGTTAAATGTCGACAAAACGAACTACTTGTGTTTCCACAAAACCAAAGCCTCAGCGCCCAAACTACCACTTGGCATCATTATCCACTCTGCAACCTGTAACCCTCTCATGTGCAACTGCCAGAAAATAAAAAGGGTTGAATGGATAAAATATCTGGGGGTTATAATAGACCAGCGGCTCTCTTTCAAGCCCCATATTGACCTGGTGGCCAAACGTACCAGAAAGTTGATTCACATAATGAAACTCTTGCGTAACTCTGCCAATAAAAAGACTCTTAATATGGTGTATGTGGCACTCTGTGAGTCAATTCTGTGTTACTGTATAACAGTATGGGGTGGAGTTGGGATCACCACCATGATCCAAAGCGAACGAGCTCAACGATCGGTTTTGAAAGTTATGCTCAGGAAACCATTCAGATACCCCACAGCCCTTTTGTACAAAGAAGCCGTGTTACTCAATGTCCGACAGTTATACATCTTCAAAATGGTACTGAAACACCATAAAATCATAACACAGACCCCGGAATACTCGCAGCTTCTCAAACGTAGAGTTTTCAAGTGTCCTTCGATAAGGACGCGTAGAACCTTCGCACAACACATGCAAGAATTCTTGCTCAGCCACATTTACAACAAAGTGGTAAGAATGTGTGGCAACAGTAACTTTGGAACAAGCCAAGTAAAAAAGATTGTTCGCAAATGGCTATTAGCCCAATCACATAGTGAATCCGAATCTGTTTTAAAGGTAATATTGTAGCACACTAACACATGCCTAGACACACTAATACATACCTACCTACACACACTTACTCACCCTCTCTCTCTCACACACACACACACACACATATACACACACACACACACACATATTCTTACACATAGTGCACATTGTAGCCTTAGTAACCCTGTAACTTATTTTAATATTTTAATTTTTCTTCTTTTTTAAAACTGTTTAAATTTCATTTTAAACCTAAATAATGTTTTAATTTTCCTAAAAATTTACGCTCATATGCCTCTGAAAAATGTAATGCGCATGTTCACTATAATTTTGGTAATACCACCCATGAACTCCACGAGACAGGCTCGACCTAGTGTGGAGTTCATAAGCAACATCATTCCTTTGCGTGTTAGTTTGTTATTTTTTTTTTTTTTTGTAAACCTAGCTATTAGAGTAGACTTTAAGGAAATGTAAACTATTTTTGACAAATAAACATTATTATTATAACAGTGCTTCCTCTGGACCGAGATATCTACGAACAATGTTTTCTATCAACAAAGTTTTCGGCGAAACGTGCTATCTAGGAATAGAGATTTCTATGAGATTTGCTTTCTGTATGTAGTTGTATCGTACAAGCGTGTTTCTATCTTAGGTTCCACACCGATTTTCAGACACGTTGATACTCAATATAACATTGATATGTTTATCATCCAGGAACGAGACTAAAAGCAGCAAGCTTCTCAACGACGTCGTCATTCAACGGCTCGGAAGGCACCCAGCGCATGCGAACCATTACGAACGCCTTCCTCTTAAAAAACAAAATAAAACATAAAGTTGACAAAGAAAAATTGTAGAAGAGAAAGAAAATGGAGAGGACAAGGGCAACAATACTAGTCAATAAATATCTATATCTTATTTATGGGCTGAACTAGAAAGAGATAGAAGACATTTTTACGTCAGATGGTTTCTAAAGTTAATTTTATTGTTACTTCAGTGTGTTGTTTTAAGTAGATGATTTAACGATTAATAAGCATCCTATGTTCTAAGTTAAGACAGAGATGTTGCGGATGCAGATTTTTTGATATCCTCGGAATCGGATGCGGATTTTTCAAGCCTCACATCCGCGGATGCGGATGTGAATGCAATCTTAATAAAAAAAAAAACTTATCGGTGGTTACACAGTGGTTACTTGTCGAATAAATAACTGACTAATACTCGCTTAATACACAATACTCACTGTATACTCACAATAACATTCAAAAACATAAATGTTTATACAATAAGATTTACGAGAAAAAAATGATAAACAATAACAAACGCGGGGTCTTGTCACCGAAATCTTTGCTCCTCAATCATCACATACAGGCGCCACTCGCCGGCCCCAACTTCTTTCTTGTCGTCCAACCTGAGCTATATCTTCATCCGCGTAAACATCCGCATTGATGATTGCGGATGCGGATGTAAATATCCGCAACATCCCTAGTCCTAACCCAACGGGGTGATCGCGTAACTCACTATCAGTAGCAATAGTTTACATTTTGACAGTCCAACAACATTCATTGCGTTATTTACGTAGCTGTTGTTATTGCTGCTGTTTTTCGAACTTAAGAGGCAATGGATTAGCAACATCCTTCAAAATGATTGAGATTGAGATTGATAGGGTGTTACGCAATCAGGCGCATGCCATGAATTCTTTCGCATTTATAATATTAGTACGTATGTATGTTTTCAGTTCAGTGAGGGGCCCGTGGCTAAATAATAACATCCGCACAGGTCGATCGATCAGGTTAAGCTACGCTTACCGCGGTTGGTCTGTGGATGGGTGACCATCTTTAAATACCGAGACCCCTTAAGCCGTTGATCCCGGCTGTCATTCGTTGATCTTTGACAGTCGTTACGGGTAGGCAGAAGCCCGAAAGTCTGACAACCAGTCTTACCAAAGGGTATCGTATTACCCAGTAACTGGGTTGTGGAGGTCAGATAGCAGTCGCTCCATGTAAAATACTGGTATTCAGCTACATCCGGTTAGACTGGATTACTGGAAGCCGACCCCAACATAGTTGGGAAAAGGCAGGCCGATGATGATGTATGTTTTCAGTTCAGTAGTCGGTACCTAACCAGCAGAATGTGAGTATTGACTGTTCATTTGGCCAGATTTTAAGGGTTACCTCCTGCGGTGCTTTTCTGTAAAAATCTCACCTTGAAAACTTAGGTGAAATGAGCGTGGAGTGAGCTGCCAATATTGTCAATTCCTAGCAAAAACAAACTCACTTCACCTAAGTTTTCACGGTGAGATTTTTACAGAATCAACCGACTGATGTTTTATATACTTTATATCAAATTATGAAGTTTCTAAGCATAAGTATTTTAATTTAGTTTTAGAATTATAGAATACTTATATAAAATTAATTCTTGTTTGTATAATTTACTATGAATGAATATGTTGTACATTTTTATTTTTTAATGTGTAAGTATATAATAATAGTAGAGTTTAAGACGAACTACTTTTGCTTACTAATAATATTATTATTGTTAAAGTGGATTATTTCTATAACATCGAAATTTCAAGGAGGTTATACAAAAATAAACTAAAGAAATGCATAACGTACGATTTTATTTAAAATAAATTGGAAGCTTTAATTAATCCACCATTATATTATTTTAACAATGAATACATTGATATGATGAAATAAACTTATAAACTTTACGAGTAGAGCGGGTGCGTGTGAATGTGACTTCTTGTCTGTGAAATGGAGCTGAGGAGCTCGCAAAAGGGGTGGACACGTGATACCTCGGCAGAAGACATTGGATAAAATATATCACGGTTCTTCCTAAAAATAAACGTCCTCAGAGTCCACTTTTTTCTCTCACGATCATGACTTCCCAGGAACTGAAAACGATTTACCAAACACCGTTACTTATATTGAAACAATACATTGATGCAGATTCCCTTGTTCACAGGCTAAACTTAATATAGGCTATTTCTGTCTTCTCTCTATAATTAAACAAGACCGGCCAAGTGCGTGTCGGACCACGTACAATAATGGGTTCCGTAGTTAGGATGAATTTATCCCAAGAACATTTCCATTACAGGCACTTGTGGTATGATATTATGGTAAATACAGTAAAGGTGTGTTTATATTATCATATTAGAATCAGAGCTAGAATTAACATCTCTACAGTTTTTCAGACGGAAAATTATCCTTGAGTTGGTTTTCAATTCCATTCAGGTTATTCCTATCCTACGCCCCCCACTGTTTAACAAAAAAGGACTTAGAGTCAACAAACACAAAATAACCTATACATTTTAAAAAGTTCATAATTTATCTACTTTTCCACTATAGCTGCTTTTTTACCAGTAGTTGTATAGGCTTCCCTATCCCTTAGCTCGTCTTTTAATAGTGCTACACTCCCAGTCACATACAAATTTGTCCAGTGTTCGTTTAATTTGTGATCGTTAAAAAAGTAAACGTAAACAAAACAATAGAGGTTTGTAGACGGACAGCAGTGCTGCCACCTATGGCGAGCTTTCAGTTTTTAACCCCATTATTTCACGGCGAAATTCAAGGAATAAACAAATTTTAAATCTATTCATTGACTTACATATTACTATTGTCTAAATTAGTTAGTGTTATCTGTCACCGTGTCGGTCACAGTTGTCACTGGTGTAACTGTACAAGGATTTTTCAGCGCGTGGTCAAAATCTTGGTTTTTAATACCTTTCACAAAAATGTTACCCCTTTAAACGTCATTGGAGCGCTAAGAGTGTGCCGAAAAGATCCTTGTTGCAGCGTAGTCACCGTACAGATCACCGTTCTTTCCTCAAACTATCTGTCAATAAGGGATGTCAATTTTCTAATTTTAGTTTAGTTTATGAACAACGTAATCGGTACCCAATACAGGTATTGGGTACCGATTACGTTGTTCAATGTTGTTAATAAAGAACATTTCAAGGTTAATTATAAAAGGATAGCTTTTCTAGGAATATACCTCGTCAGTGTGGTCCCGTTGTAGTTGTAGATTGCGCTCACTTGTTGTGTTAAGATAAGAACGAATTACATTTCCATAGTCAAACGGTGTAGGACGCAGCCTTCCCATCACCCACCACGTCTTCATGACTCCCTTCCCTTTCACTTCCACTTCGCCACGATACATTAGCATGAACTCGTCCTTCAGCAGCTGCACGACAATACCCCCATGCACAAGGTGACGTATTAATAAATGTGACGAATGGTCATCAGATCTAAACAAAAACATAGGCATAACCCGCACCATCAAAAAAAGGAAAAGATAATGTTGGCCAAACAAATAAGCCTTAGAGTAAGAAAGCTATAGAGCATCGGGTAGCGTGGCCACACATGAGACAAAAAACTAACATAACTAACATTAGCTACATATGTAGCTGCCTTGAAAAAACTGGCACGCACTGAGAGACGGAAATAGTATAGCTTTATCCTTTTCTGTTACTCATAATATCTAAAGATAAAGTATTGACTTTATCCCTTTCTTGTGGAAAATGAAATGAAGCTTCCCGGCGTCTATACTTTTCTTTGTCTAAGCAAAATGAGCTCATCATGCCCTTTCACTCACACAGTATTCCTATCTAGAATGTGCGAGTAAGCATAGAGAAAAGTGTTAGGTGGATTCATGGAGTCAAAAATTAGCAACTGGAAGGTCCTTAAATATTTTATTAATTCCTACACCTACACTATTGCATTAAGAACAAAAAATATAATGAAAAATTCCGACATTCTATAATAATGTGACGATTGTTCACCTGTTGTGTGTACTTGGTGACTTGTATCTCTCCAACGTCTCCGGTGCTCTCCATGCGAGATGCTTGCAAGCGCCGATCACACCGCCCACGAGAGGACCGCAACTTATCCCTGATGCAAATAGTATAGATAAGCATTAAGATGAGATCATGTGTCTTGCATGACACATGGTCTACTGCAGTGAATAGTGTGATCACACTAATAATATTACAAAGGCGAAAGTTTGCGAGTGTGTGTTTATATGTTTGTTACTTCTTCACGCTCAAACGGCTGAACCAATTTTGATAAAACTTTGTATGGAGGTAGCTGACACCCTGGATAACCATATGGGCTACTTTTTATCCCGATATTGCCACGGGATCGAAACTTATGCGGGTGAAACCGCCGGGCGCAGTTAGTATATTAATATATCTCACCTGCTCTTAGTTTCAAACTGTGGCCAGCAAATCGAGTCATTTTTCCGAGTTCGTTCTTTAACGCGAGGGCGTAGTCACACAGAGCGTACAGGTGCCCATGAACGTCTTTCCCTAACTGCAGGATAAATGGAAGGACGATTAGATTAGGCGGTAATGGGCTTGCTATTACGAGAGACATAACACTAAACTGGGGATATTTGGGCGCAATTACACCTCTACAGCCTAAAGGTTCTGAGAAGACAGGCTTGTTGCCATTTTTTTATGTTATACTAGCTTCTTCCCGTGACTTCGTTCACGTGAAATTTCTTATTCCCTCGCCTCAATCCATCTCGTCGCATTGCCCGCGTCTCCTGCCCTGTCACTTCGTTTTCGCATAGCGGTTTTGCTGGGCTCCTAAGGGTCATAGCGTGACGTTAAATAGCCTATAGCCTTCCTCAAGAATTGGGCTATCAAATGCAAAAAGATTTTTTTTAAATCTGACTGATAGTTCCAAAGATTACTCCCTACATACAAACTTACAAAGAAAGAAATTTTATGTCATTACAATATTAGTATAGATTAATGAAAGGAACCAATGTATCTTACCTTGTGTTTTGGATCAAGTCCTGACGCAGCCATGTATGTTGCGTTGGTCGTTTTAATTTTCTCAATGCATTTAAATTCTGGCTGCAAAAGTAACTCGTCGAAGCAAACTGTAAGTTGAAACTTGTTGAATTGTTGATATATTAATGAGATCGATCACTTATTGTTTAAGCGGCGGTGCTTATACAAGGTGCTATAGCTAGTAGGGTTGCCAACTTTTTCTAGCAGAAACAAAGTGTTTCATAGAGGGTAAATAAAGATTCCAGTCTGAAAAAGGGATGGTGCCATCAGTCATGTATAGCTCCGTCTCTCTCTCGCACTGGAATTATGATGGCATTACAATGTCATAATACGGCACCTGGTTTTTAAGACCAGTATGTTATGCTAATGTTATTTGCAATAAGTATTTTTTTCCTTTTTTGGAGAACTTAATATTTTGCCGCGTTTCTTAAAGTTTTTTTTTTTTTTTTAGGACACTATTTGATGTGGCAATGACTGAACTGATGACTGTGATGGATGAAGCACGTAAGATGCAAGGGAATAAATATAAATGTAAATAAGACGAAGGTAATGGTGTTTAATGGAGAAGAAGATATGCCGATGTGTAATGTGAAAATAAATGATAAGAGTGTGGAGTATATTTGGGAAGTCTGTTTCAAAGATTATGTCCGGATTTTTATGTACACATTGACATTGATGAATGTTATTTAGACAATGACATGAATATTTACTTTGTAAAGTATTTTTTAGTTTTTTTTTTTTTTTTTCTCTTTTCATTTAATTATTGTGAATGTGAGGACTATGTGGGTCATTTCTTTTTTCTGTTTTCCTTCTTAGTTTTAATCATGATCTGGCAGTTTGAGTAATTTACGCGGCCTACCCAAATGTCCTTTCTTTGGTATTGTTCGTCGAATCGTTGAGCTCCTCATTTCTGAGTCGAGCTGCACGATTTTTGACAAATGCGTGCACTGATTGGACAGGTCCGCTCAATCTGTGTGGTTCTTTCCTCAAAAGACCATTTCAGACATCAATCTACATGGTCTTCACACGATCTGACCAAGATTTTGTCTGGACTTTAAAAGAGACTGTGACCTCTGAGTTTGTTTCGGCCTTTCTTCTCAGAGTAGTCAGATAGGAAACGCCGACCACATCTAGTTTAAAAAATATGATGACGTGTAAAAGTGTTTGTAAAAACCTACTTACAGAAAATAAATCATTTATCATTTATTTATCAAGGCGACTAGAATCAATTGTATTTTATTGTAATTTTGACGTTCAATAGTGCCTACTAATATTATAAATGTGAAAGTTTGTGAAGATGTTTGGATGTTTGTTACTCAATCACGCGTAAACCGCTGAACAGATTTGGATAAAAATTGGCACATAGATAGACCATTTCCTGGATAGGATACTTTTTATCCCGATATTCCCACGGAATCGAAACTTACGCGGGTGCAACCGCGGGGTGCTGCTAGTTTGAAATAAATAATTTGAGTTTGATAAGAGATGGAAAGATTGGTAAAGATGAATGCAGGAAATAAAGCGAATAGTACCTAATACAGAGCCATTTTGGACATCAGCTAGTTGGGCAACTAGCCGATGTCCAAAATGCTTCGGCTGGCTGGTCAAAATGGTGTGCTGTGGCCTGCGCTTATGTATTTATTGTGTTGTGAATGTTGGGTATGGCAAAAGAGGCATGAATTTTAACTATGAATGATAGATCGAGGAATGATATGATAAGACAACGTTGAAAAGTAAACAGTAACACAATTATATGTCTTTTAAAACGTAGCTCGTGTCTATAATAAATGAAGTATGTACCTATGTGAGCAATCTATACATATAATAAAATCGTAGGAAAGTCAAAACTGTACATTGAATTTTTTTTAAAAAGAATACTTGGGACGTGATCTACAATCGATACCGAAGCAAAAATATAGTTTTTAGAATTTTTGTCTGTTTGTCTGTTTATCTGTTTGTCTGTATGTATGTCCGGGATAAACACAAAAAGTATTGCATGGATTCACTTCAAATTTTGCATGAATATTACTAAGAGGTCGGGTCAACATATAGGCTACATATTATCACGCTATCACCTACGGGGGAGGAGCTGTGAATCTTTATTTTTCTTACGCATTCTGTGACAGCGTGTAATCTAACGACGCATATTTAAATGTTGTTTTTGAGTAAGCCATGCTATTATCTAGCTTAACACTATAAAAACTACGCCATTTAAGTAACTTGGACAGAGAAACATAGTTTAATGAATGTTAGTAGTGTAAAGACAATTTTAAAGCAGCGCCATCTATGAGATTTCATAAAAATCAAATCAAGTTACATGTTAACACTTTTTGGAAATTAATAATTTAAATTTGATCATGTTGGCGAGGTTAGTAGTTAGTTATTCTTAAAATTCATAGATGGTAATGTGCATTTTCTTCATAAAAGTTGTAAAATTGTTTTCGTTTTGACAAATTCAAGTTCAAACAAAACCCTCAAAATCTTGAGCAGAGTAATTGAGGAAGACAATTTAAAAAAAATGCGGTGTTAAGTATTACAAAAAAGTTATGTTCATTGATGATGATAATTTCTTCATCAATTTCATGTTGTTAGTACAAAATAAACATTGACTGTTAATACTTTTGTCCGGTATTTATCTGTGTGAATATTGCTTGGTAATTAATATATTTTCATGTCGTATACCTAACTAGCTGCTGCCCGCGACGTCGTCTGCGTGAAGGCTCTACAGCACCAAAAATACCTAAGATGCCAGTGTCGCTTTAGCATTATAAGTAAACAACTTTTAAAATAGCAGTATAGCACGTCACCTTCTCGACGGTGACCAAAATTGGGATGACACCCTAGCGGAGGCGAGCGTCAGTGACAGTCCCAGCCGCATGCGTCATCTGTTTGCCGTCATCTTGGTGAATTGTAGAGTCGCGAACCCGGTAGCTTTGTGGGAGAAGTATCGCCATCATCTGTCTGAAGACTTTCTACGAGCTTTGAGGCGTGCTACTGGAGACGAAGTCGAAGTCAGTTACTTCGACTTCGACGATTTGAATGCGTGCTGAAGACCTGTCTCAGTTCACTTCAAGATGTGGTCATTTCTATCGGCGGCAATCCACTGATCGAATATGGGTTACCAGGTCCCCAATCATTACCGCATCAAGAGCATGGAAATCGGCAGTATAACGCTGAGACAAATTACGATCCGGGCGAAATGACCACCATACGAAATGACCATGTCGCTTTGTTCTCTTCAGAGTAAAAACAAATTTATGACACCGTCCTTGAAAGCGTCGGGCAAAACCAGGGTAAAATGTTTTTCTTGGATGCTCCTGGTGGAACAGGAAAAACATTTGTTACCACTGGCATACTTGCAGAGGTCAGGAGGCAAGGCAAAATTGTTATTGCTGTAGCGTCGTTGGGAATCGCTGCCACACTGCTTCCGGGTGGCAAGACAGCACATGCCATGTTTAAAATTCCCATCGATTTAGAGAGCGCCGAAACGCTTGTTTGTGGTGTGTCACGTAATAGCGATAAGGGACACGTGCTCAAGGATTGCTCTCTGATCGTATGGGATGAGTGTACGATGGACAATAGGAAGGCAGTTGAGGCCGTGGACAGAACCTTGCAGGACATCCGCAGGAACGACATTTGATGGGTGGTGTCACAGTTCTGTTCAGTGGCGATTTCCGGCAAACGCTTCCCGTGGTGACGCGGGGATCGAGGGCTGACGAGGTGAATGCTTCATTGAAACGATCTTCGTTGTGGTCTGCGCTTGACCATTAATATGAGAGCTCGGCAATGCACGTGCTCAAGAATTCACCGATGTCCTTCTAAGTCTTGGCGAAGGCACTCTACCAGCAGAGAGAGGTGGACAGGTGGTGCTTCCAGATTTTCTCGGTAGAGTGGTACCCAGCTTAGAAGAACCCATTCGCTGTGTGTACGGGGACATCAGTCGTATACCGCACCAGCAGAATTCTTGGGTGTGTTAGCGGGCTATTTTGACGCCCAAAAATGATCAGGCTGCAGCAATTAACGAATGCATTCTCTCGGAAATTGAGGGGAATGAAGTGGTCTACACCTCGATAAACACTGTTGTCGAGCAAGATGACGCCACACATTATCCCGTGGAATTTCTGAACTCCCTGTCAGCAAGTGGACTTCCAGCGCATACCATCAAGCTGAAAACGGTGTCCCGATTATGCTTCTTCGGAACCTATCTCCTCCGAAGTTGTGTAACGGGACC
Source organism: Mesoligia furuncula (assembly GCA_916614155.1). Taxonomy (NCBI): domain Eukaryota; kingdom Metazoa; phylum Arthropoda; class Insecta; order Lepidoptera; family Noctuidae; genus Mesoligia; species Mesoligia furuncula. The sequence goes on from OU744793.1 coordinate 26,525,871, forward strand.
CGCCTTAAAGTCATCTTGCTCCACAAACACACCATTGAGGCGGAAACTCTTACGGGTTGTGGCGTCGGCGAGGCAGTATTTATACCACGCATTCCCCTCATATCTCATAACTTCCCGTTCCAGTTCAAGGGCGTACAGTACAGTTCCCCGTGAGTGTTTGCTTCGCGATGACCATCAATAAGTCGCAGGGGCAGACACTGAGGGCAGCGGGTGTCGACCTTAGGACGAGTTGCTTCTCACACGGGCAACTGTACGTCGCTTGCTCCCGCGTCATCAGTCCTGACTCTCTTTACATTTTGGCTCCTGGCAACATAACTACCAACGTAGTTTATAGGGAAGTGTTGTAAGGTATACCTTTGTACGTATTTTTACTCTTTTGTGTCCTGGAATGTATTCCTGCATTATTTTCTCTATTTCCTTTAGTCACATCTTATGACTGAACTCAGCAGGATTCCCATATACTCTCTTCACTTGCTTCGCTTACAAAAAAAAAATATTTTAATGCTATTATAAAAGTTGTTTACTTATAATGCTATAGCGACACTGGTATCTTAGGTATTTTTGGTGCTGTAGAGCCTTCACGCAGACGACGTCGCGGGCAGCAGCTAGTACTGAATAAACTCACATATTAGACAGAATTTTTTCATTCTGTTTGACCATTACGTCACCCAAGCTCTCGTAGTGGCTTGGGTGACGTAATGGTCAAACAGAATGAAAATATTCTGTCGCTTCGTTCGTCAGTAAAATTTAAATGTCAATATAAAAATGAAAAATCTTGAGGGAAACAGACTAAAGGAACGTTTTAATCCGTTCCCCAATTACGTTCGACCAGAGGCTAGTTGAACTTTGAGCAGATAATTGAAATAACTCAGAACCCGAAGAAGAAGGGTCTATAAGATCAATTTTAATTATGACACCAACCAGAAATCGAAAAAAAGAACTGTTCCATACAAGAATGACAAAACATCTCGATAAAACGGGTTCTGAGTTGTTTTATTTACACCTTGCATAGAATAATAACGTCTTATGAATGTCGCATTACGTATAATTTTGTTGAGCGTGTCCAACCAGTAGAACGGCTCAATGGCTGAAAAGTTCAAGCTGCGCTTATCCTTCTCACTATAGACACAGTCAGAGTTGGTGATACATGCAAACAGCACGCCCACCTCGTCATGCTGCTGAGAATACAGATTCTGAAACGAAAAAAAAATACTAAAATGTGCTAGACTATGATTGAAAGTTTGATAAAATAGGAGTCAGTTAAAAATTAAACTCACATCAGGGCGCCAATCTCTACTCAGGAAATGATTAACTACATGCTCGGGCAGTATATGTTCGAGTAGTTGTCTGTTCATGCCTTGAGCGGACTCCATGCGTGCAAGGTCAGTCTTCACTTGCCGTTTCCAAAGGAAGTCCAGCCGTGATATGGCATCAACCAGACGCGCGTGAGTAACCACCACTATTAAGAAACCGCATATTAGAACCAGCATTTGTGCGCGCACCAGTAACCTGGAATTTAAGAGTACAAAATGTTTAAATTATACGATTTTAGTAGTGTATATACACTTCAAAAAAATATTGTAGCTACACACTCACATGTTCTTGGTGGGGTAGTACATGTAGTAGCGATCAATCAGGATACAGTACATCACGACGTTGACGGTCGCCAGCAGTGTCTTGATGAGGAAGTACAACTTGAGCACCGAGGTGAGTGCGACCAGGCACAGCAGCCACGTGAACACCGCGTATTCTGGGTGGTGGCATTGGTCTGATTAAGGAATAAAACATGTTGTTATTAAACCACTTCAAGCATTATTTTTGTATACTCGTATTTTTGAACTGGGAGCGCTGACCTTATGATAAATTAATTATAACCAAGGAATATACTACTATCTAACGTGAATCATAATTAAACTGTAATGCTTTATGATCCACTATTGGCGGGTGATAAAAGTAAGTTTCACATCATATTCACCTATATCATTGTCACTGTTTGACATAGTGTCCGTAGAGTTAGCTAATACTGTGCTCGTAGAGTTTGATATCGTCTGGTGTGACGCCAGTGGACACATATATAATTTCATGGCACTGCAACAACATAAAACTAATTTACGGGACATCGCAAGCCATCTTGGTCCAGTTAACTTTTGTAGGTGCCGTTATTGCAATAGTCTAAGTCTTAGGTTCTCAACGTGGGCGATAGTGCCCCCTCGTGGGCGCTTGAGACTTTCAGGGGGCAGTAGGAGACCCAGAGAAAGTTATATATCCTTTATTACGCTATAATGGATGAAGACCAAAACATACAGTTTAATGATTTTTACTTAGAAGAAATTATGGAAAGAAATGTTAATGATGAATCTATACCTAGCAGTTCAAATCAAGGTATGGAAATCCTGTTAAAAAAATTGCTTGAAGATAAACAAATAAAATCTGAAACCCAAAATTTAGGCAAAATTGCAAAATTTTTTATGATTGAAAAATTTAAGGATTTTGGATTTTAATAAAGAATGTGATCGATTTCAAATAAAAGAAGACAGAAAAAAAAATTCAAATTCTTAAAAAATATTTGGAATACTCTAGTGTAGATTGGTACAACTGGATGCTAATGAAACATACAATAGAATCGGAATGGATGGGAGGACACATTTTGTGAGACATTCGGAAACAAAGGGTGGTCACCCACTAGATATGCTCTTGCTTTTAAAAATCAAACAGGGTCAGGTTTGTGTTTATGAAATTAAATTCGCAGTATATTTATGAAAATCTTTTATATGCCCATAAAAACATAAAATTGTTTAAAGAATACAGTGATATCCATAATATAAATACTAGAAACAAACGCAAATTTGTTGTACCTACAACAAGGCTCAAAAAAATAGGTGGCTCGTTCAGATGCCAATGTATACGCTTTTATAATAAGCTACCAAGCCACGTTCAAGATCTAAGCCTCAATAAATTCAAATCATTAAACGTAAGTTGTGCCAGAAAGCCTTTTATACCGTTAAAGATTATATTGAGGACAAAAAGGCTTGGAATTGAGCTGCTTCCAATTTCTGCATTTTGAATGACTTTTTTTATACACATTGACATTAATGTTTTTTTTTTATAAACAATGACATTTGCTTACTTTGTAAAGTTTTTTTTTTTTTATTGTGATTTGTGAATGTGAAGACGATGTGGGTCATTTTATTAATTTTATATTTTTTATTTTTCTCTCTGTTCTATTACTTGTTCTTTTTTTCTCTCATGGTCTGGCAGTTTGAGTAATTTATGTGGCCTACCCAAATGTCCTTTCTTTGGTATTGTTCGTCGAATCGTTGAGCTCCTTAAGTCTTAAGTTGAGCTGCACGATTTCTGACAAATGCGTGCACTGACTGGACAGGTCCTCTCAATCTGTGTGGTTCTTTCCTCAAAAGACTGTCTCAGACATCGATCTACATGTTCTTCATATAACCGTCTGTCTAAGATTATGTCTGGACTTTAAAAGAGACTGTGACCTCTGAGTTTGTTTCGGCCTTTCTTCTCAGAGTAGTCAGATAGGAAACGCCGACCTCATCTAGTTTTAAAAAAACATGATTGACGTGTAAAAGTGTTTGTACAAACCTACTTACAAAAATAAAATCATTTCTCATTTATCATTTTAAATGTTTATTTTTATTTTTGAGTTGATTATATCAATGGTAAATTGCGGTTTACGATTTATGACGTATTAAAAAAAACTACTTACTAGATCTCGTTCAAACCAATTTTCGGTAGTAGTTTACATGGTAATGTACATCAAATATTTTTTTTAGTTTTATCATTCTCTTATTTTAGAAGTTACAGGAGGGGGGGGGGACACATTTTACCACTTTGGAAGTGTCTCTCGCGCAAACTATTCAGTTTAGAAAAAAATTATATTAGAAACTTCAATATCATTTTTGAAGACCTACCCATAGATACCCCACACAAATGGGTTTGATGAAAAAAAAAATTTGAGTTTCGGTTCTAAGTATGGGGAACCCTAAAATTTATTGTTTTTATTTTTCTATTTTTGTGTGAAAATCTTAATGCGGTTCACAGAATACATCTACTTACCAAGTTTCAACAGTATAGTTCTTATAGTTTCGGAGAAAAGTGGCTGTGACATACGGACGGACGGACTGACAGACAGACAGACAGACGGACAGACGGACAGACAGACAGACAGACAGACATGACGAATCTATAAGGGTTCCGTTTTTGCCATTTGGCTACGGAACCCTAAAAACGATAAAATATTACTGCAAGTAACAAAGTCAATTGATACTGGGACACTTAAAGACCTCATAGCATGTGGCTTACCTAATTATGTGGCTGATAAAATTGACAGAGAAATTTTAAAAGAAACGGAAGATCTCTACCATGAAATAGGAAAATTAGAAAGAATAAATACGACAAAAAAAGGACTATTGACACTGAATACAAAAAATATGAAGAAAAACAACCATGCTCAATTTGTCTCAACGAGAAAAAAGGGAAACGTTACCATCCTTTTTTTTTTTTTTTTTTTCCTTATTATTAAGAACAGATTTCTTAATAAATGATTACAATCTAGCCTAAAAGACTAATAAGCAATTTAACTCTAACTTATTATTATACGGTAAAGATTTTGTTAAAACTAAGAATAGCGTCCTTTAGCACTTTTATACAAGTCCATAGCACTTTCTTAGAGTCTGGTATTGATAAAAACACTTTGTTCATGTGTTATATGCATAGCACAGCAATGATCACTATTATACACTAACTTTAAACACTACACTAACTCAAAAGGTTTTGTTCTCTTTAGTCTACGCACTAGGTCCGTGTTGTCTAACAGCTGGATTGCCTCAACATTCACATGTCGGTGAAGTCTGTGTTCGTGGGCTTCAGCAAATTTTTGAATGATGGTGGTGACGAGTTCTATTTTAAGGTCACGGTGGAGGTCGTCATTTCTGATGTACCAAGGTGCTTTTACAGCATCCCTGAGTACTTTATTCTGGAATTGTTGTATTATTTTGAGGTTGCTCCGTTTAGTACAGCCCCAGAGTTGGATACCATACGTCCAAATTGGCATCAGAATATGCTTATAGAGTATAATCTTATTATGTATTGATAAACAGGATTTCCTTCCGAGTAACCAATACATACTTTTATAGCGTATGTCGAGTTCCTGTCTTTTCTTTTTGACATGAGCTTTCCATCGCAACTTAGCGTCAAGGGTTATGCCAAGATATTTGGCTGTATTAGCATAAGGCACTTGCGTACCGTTTATGTAGATTGGGTGGTAGTCGCACTGTTTGTTTGTGAAGTCAACGTGAATTGATTTTGACTCATTCAGTTTGATCTTCCATTTTTGTGTCCAGTCATAAACTTTGTTCACAGCAAGTTGAACTTTTTCTACTGCTTCTTTGTGATTCGATCCAGTAGCCATAATAGCAGTATCATCAGCAAAGGTCGCAATGGTGTTGTTATCTAGCTCTGGGATGTCACATGTGTACAACAAGTATAAGATTGGGCCTAGCACACTTCCTTGAGGTACCCCAGCTTTTATCGCTTTTAGCTCGGAATATGCATCTTCTTGTCTTATTCTAAACATTCTATTAGTTAAATACGACTCCAGAATATCTGCAAATTCTGGAGGCAACATACATCTAAGTTTGAATATTAGGCCATCATGCCAAACTTTGTCAAAAGCTTGCGCGACATCTAAGAATACGGTGGCGCAGACTTCCTTGTTTTCGAGCGTTTTTTCAATGACGTTTGTTATTCTGTGTACCTGGTCTACTGTAGAGTGTTTTTCTCTGAAACCAAATTGATGATTTGGGATAAGATCTTTTTCTTCTATTATTGGTTTTAATCGTTTTAGCAATAGTTTTTCAAATAGTTTTGATAACACTGGCAACAAGGAAATAGGTCTATATGATGACGCTTCATGGGGCGGTTTCCCAGGCTTCGCAATCATAATTACTTCAGCTACCTTCCACAGCTCAGGTACATATTTCAGAATAAACGCAGCATTGATAATTTTGGTCAGCTTTACTATGGCTTTGCGCGGGAGGTGTTTAAGAATTTCACCTGTTATGAGGTCATAGCCCGGCGATTTTTTTGAACTAATATTATTTTGAATTTCTCTCATAACTTCTTTAGGAGTCACAAGCTTAATTTCTTGATTTTGCACTAACTTTTCACACTCAAGTATATCTGTACAGTTATCATTGGGTTGAAAAGTATTTTGTAAGTGTTGAGCAAACCTTAACGCTTTTTGGTCATTACTTATAGCCCATTTTCCGTCAGTATCTCTAATAGGCGGTATTTGTTTAGTTGGCCTTTTTAGGTTCCTTGTCGCTTTCCAAAGAGAGTAATCCGTTGATTTGTCATTGGTTAACTGCAGAAGGTTGGTGTTTAGGGATTCATCCTCGAATTGTATAATTTTTCTCTTTAATCGCTTAGTCAGATTATTTAATAGTGTTTTTTCCCGTGGACACCTTGTTTGCTGCCACTGCTTTCTTTGTTTTCTTTTCTCAGATAGTAAATCCACAATTTCCTTAGGATAGATATAACCCTTATATTTGCGTTTTATTTGTGGTGTATTGTTCCACGCACATTGTTGGATATCAACAACATATTTGTTTACTTCTGAGTCAAGCTGATCTTGCGTTTTTATCGGAGTTCTTAGGTCGATAATATTATCTAGATCAAGTTTAAAACTTACCCAGTCTGTTGACTTATTAACCAGGGATATCTGGCTTTCTTTTAGTAAAATTTTTTGACTAAGTCTTAGTACTATCGAGGAGTGGTCAGAGTTCATATGAAAACCTTCCTCCACAGCAACGTAATTAACGGATATGTTTTTGCATATGAAAAAGTCTATAAGATCTGGTATTTTCTGGAGGTCAGAGGGCCAGTATGTTGGCTTCCCTGTGCTCATAACTTCACAATGTGTTTCTTTAACTGCACTTAAAAGCTGCCTTCCTTTTGTTGTTGTAAGTCTCGATCCCCATTGCGTGTGCTTGGCATTAAAATCACCGCCTAGGATGAATCTTTGACCTAACATTTCAAAGAAATGTAAATACCGCTCTTTTCTTATCATGTGCCTTGGAGGACAGTATACAGCAGCTATAGACACATGACAAAATTTGGTTTTAACAGATATTACCACAGCTTGGATATCTAGCTCTTCATACTTGCACTGCTCGTAATGACTAATATTTTCTTTGATTATGATAGCGCTACCTCCTCTAGCGGAGTTGTCAGGGTGGAGCGAGTTGTACACCATATATCCTCTAAATTTGATAAAAGATTGTTTAGTGAAGTGCGTTTCGGATATCAAACACACGTCTATATTTTCTGTATCTAGGACCGCCTGTAACTCATTCTGATGTTTGAGGAGCCCATTGGAGTTCCACGCCATTATTTTAAGAGTGTTATTCATTTTTGATTATTTGAAACTGCTGTTTTGCTGCTGGATTCTAGCTTTTCTAATCTCTTATCAAATGTAGTGAGGCACTTTAGTATCTGGTCGATTTTATCCTCCAGGTTCGAAGATCCTCGCTTTGCTGCTTGCGCATAAGAACAAATATTAGTTCCTTGTGTGGGTTTTGGAGTTGCTTGTATCTTTGCTTTCTGTGCTTGTTTCTCATGTCTAATCGTAGGAAACTGTTGCGACGTTGTCACATCAAGTTTCTTCTTAATATTTTTGTTTTTTATGAGTTGCATCTCTTTAGCTACTTCACACCCTCTGTAGTTTGCAGGGTGGGGTAGACCACAGTGGACGCATTTTGGCTTATCTTGCGGGGATTTGGTACAGTCGGCTGTGAGATGCTTCCCAGTACATTTCACACACCTTGGCTCCCTTTTACAGTATTTATGGGTATGCCCATATGCCTGGCACCTCTTACATTGAGGAATAAGTTTTGGATTTTTTAGTGGGTGTATTTCAATTTTGCACCCTAATATGTATTTAATGCCATAGATTTTGTTGACATCTTCATCGTTATGGAAAGATAAAACGAACATATTGAGTGGTTCTTTACTCTTCCAGCTCAATTTGTTGTCAACCTTTTCTATTTTTAGCCCTTGCGTTGTAAGATCATCTTTAATGCGATCTGGCTGACAAGAAGAATGTAATTTTTTCACCACAACTCTTATTGGTCTAGCCTGTTTATTCTCATATGAGTGCCAGTGGTAGCTTTTTTCAGACAAAATCTTGGCAATTGCTCTATAAGAGTTTTCTGTTTTTGCGTTGACTTTCACGCAATCCCCATTCATCATTTTGGCGGTGAATGATTCAGCTGGTTGAGTTTCAGTTAGCAAGTCGTAGAACGTTTGATAATTCTTGACTCCCTCTATAATGATTGGCGGCGGTGGAGGCACTTTTTTGACTGGCGGCTCTTTCGCATGTTTTTGTTGCTGGGCGCTTGTTCCAGGTTGTTGTTGAGGAGAAAGAGAGATGTTAAGCTTCCTTTTTTTCCTGCTTTTGGCCCTGATCCACTCAGTTTCTTTGGCGAGTTCGTCCTCGTCAGTACAATACTCAACGTTATCATTTTCGGGTTGAGCAAATTTAATGTTGCTCTTAGCCAAGTTCTTGGACTCACAACGTTCTTGACCCTTGGAGCATTGATTTTCTTGGTCGCAGTTTTCAAGTTGTTGCTGGAGGCTTTGTACCTGAACCTTTAGGTCATTAACAAGGACTTCCAGCTTTTCTCTCGCTGATTTTTCTCGGAGATAACAGTCATATAACTGCCTCTCCAAATCAGTCTTAATTTTAACCGTTGTTGCACACATTGTAAGGTAAGTTAAAACTTTATCTATAATATAATTACTTAATTGCACTTGTTTACACTATAATTAGTAACAAGGTCATCGCGGAGGCCTTGACAAACCGATTCGCTCTTCCGTGATGACGGCGTTTTCGCTACGCCAGCGAATTACTCTAAAGTAGAGCACGCGCTCGCGAATTGCACACGTCCGTTCTCGATGGAAGCTAAACACGGAACTTACGTTACCATCCTGAGAAAAATTGCTGGTTTAACCGCTTGTGTGCCGTAATTACAGACACTATTAAAAAGCCATTGTGTCTCGCGTAGATCTACGTTCCGGCAGACTAAGGGTTAAAGGAAAAATGAGAAAGCCATTGTGAAAACAGTAAATAACTCAGAATTAGAAATTGAACTAAACAAAAACAATCCAGAAAACTAGAAGTGCTACCATTAATAGAAGTCAAGTTACTACTGAATGATACTTTAGAGGTTTCTGGAATATACGATTCAGGTTCAAATGTGTCATTAATTAATGCAAAATTATTAAAGATACGGCCGAAAGAAGACACAAATGGTATAGAAATAGTAAACTTGAAGACTATTAATGGTAAGAAAGAAACTAAAGGTATGGTGACACTGAAAATAAAAATTTACAATATTGAAAAACATGTTTTCATTGTAGATAATGAGAATTTTAATTATGATTTCCTTATTGGTCTGGATTGTATCAAAAATTTCAAATTGATGCAAAATGAAGACTTGAAGATTATACAGTCAAAGAAAACAAAAAACAATAAGGTACTCGTAACATCAAATGAAGAGTATACGAAAGACAAAAATGTCAAAATTCCAGATGCGCTAATGAATAAGAATGTTTTTATACTCTAAGGTTTTAAAAGAAGAACAAATATAGCAAGAAGTGTGAAATAAATTTTAATGAATATGTAAATCCGGATGGATTTAAAATGACAATAAATCATCTAGTTCTATATCAACAATCAGAAATTGATAAGTTGATAGAAAAATACAAACCAGTCTTCGCAAAAAATAAGTACGATGTAGGTACTGTACGAGATTATGAAGCTCATATAGACTTGATAGTGGGTAAATACTGTTACAAACGTCCATACAGATGCACAATTTAAGACAGTAGACAGATAGAAAATCAGATATCGAAACTTTTACAAAACAATATGATTGAGGAATCTTATAGCCCTTTTGCTGCTCCAGTAAATCTGGCATATAAAAAAGAAGATGGAAGAAAAACTAGATTATGTATAGATTTCAGAGAATTAAACAAAATCATCGTCCATCAAGCACAACCATTTCGGTTGATTTAATGGTAAAAACTGTAAATTGTAAATACTTTTCTACTTTGGACATAAATTCAGCATTTTGGTCTATTCCTTTAAAAATTCGGGATAGATACAAGACTGCATTTTTTACTCAAGAGGGCCATTTTCAATGGACGTGGCCTCCGTTTGGTTTGAAGACTGCCCCAGCCATTTTTCAAAGAATATTGAGCAACATTTAAAAAAAATATGAACTCTCCAATTTTGCAGTAAACTTTATAGACGATATTTTAATTTTTTCGAAATTTTTTAATGAACATATACTACATATATCAACACTATTGGAAGCAATACTTAAAGAAGGCTTCAGGCTGAAATTTTCGAAATGTACTTTTGCAAGTAATCACGCTAAATATTTAGGTCACATAATAGAAAATAATTCAGTCAGACCTGTGAAAGATTATTTAACTGCTGTCAAGAATTTTCCAGTTCCGGAAACAAGAAAAAATATTCGTCAATTTCTAGGCAAAATAAATTTTCATCACAAATTTGTACCACACAGTGCAATTATCCTGGATCCGCTACACAGCTTATTAAGGAAAGATGTGAAGTTCATATGGTCTGCAGAATGTCAAGAATCATTTGATAATAGTACATTATGATACATGTGTGCTATGTTAATCATTATACTCGAGGCGGTATTATTCGCGCGAGCCGCAGGCAAGCGCGATAAGAAAGCCGAGTGTCTAATGATCAATGCACACGCGTTCCATACGACGTTTTTCAACACACTTGCGAGGACAAAAAAGAATTGTATTGTTAAATATTAACTTGTTTGGAAAATGGCGCGCTAGTTCAATTTGTATATTATTATTTGTAATTTTTATTTACAGTTTCAATTTCAAAGTTGATCGAGTGAAGTTCTGCGTTGATTTATTTCCGTAACTTATCCTCTCAATTTCTGTAGCTGAAATATTATCGTGCAACATGTACAACAAGTGCTGTGTTGTGACCTGTGCTAGTAGACGAAAGGACGTCAGTTTTCATATGTTTCCAAAAAGTGAGATAGGACTCAAAAAATGGTTACAGTGCATTAACTGTGAAAAACTGCGAAGCTTGAGCTTCCAAAAACTTCGCAAACAGTTTGTGTGTCGAAATCATTTCGAGAAGAGGTTTCTTTCAACAACGCGCGATAGAGTTCGTCTTTGCCCCGACGCCTATCCAACGTTGTTTACTGATCGCGAGATATCCAGTGGTATTCCTCAAACCGATGCATTAATAACCGACAACTGTGGTACGTACCTCGTCGTTTCAGCCGATAGACGTCCACTACTGGACATAGGCCACCCCCAATTTTGGGGGGGGTTTGCCATAATCGCCACGCTTGGCAGGCGGGTTGGCGATCGCAGTATGGTATGATAGTGGAATAAATAGAGAACGCTGCTGCCCATTCTCCGGTAAGATCCTTAGTCGCCTTTTACGACACCCACAGGAAGTAAGGGGTGGTGCAATTCTTTAAGTCCGGCACCACACAGACGACGTACGTACGTACCTATTTGAATATATTGCAAACTTAACTAAGTTCTACACTAATCTAGCGTCTACACTAATCAACTTGATTAGTGTAGACGCTTCATTGTCAACAAGAAGCATGCCCTCAGTTCAGTCAGCAGTCTAATGATTTTAAATATTTAAAGATTGTTATTATGTCTTTAGGTGTTCACTAAGTAAGATTTACTTACCGCCTTAAACTTTTAATAAATTTTCCTACCCTTGTTATAGGATAGGTAGATATGTATATTAAAAGTTTGTTTCCACTGACTTATTATTCCAGTTTCTTTTAATTCTTTACAAACCCGTCAGACAAAATGTTTAAGTAATATTAAATATTTAATATGTGAAATATTTTTCAGAGAGTGTCAAACCTGATCATGACTATTGTAAAAAAAGAAGACATTTGCATCACACCTACTGTAAACCACAAGTTGCGGAGAAACACTCAAAAACTGACAACATTGTTGGTAATGGTAAGTTTCCATTCAATTCTAATATTATGTTATAGTTGCAAAAAATGCATATTATTTTTTTTTGTTTTTCTGTAACTAAATCATTCGTCTGATTTATTGACAAGAAGCATGCCCTCACTTCAGTCAGCAGTAAAAATACCGCACGCCGTAAGAGAAAGATACGATGCTTTATCTCAATTTTCCTACTAATTTCGTATACATGAATCTCACTTCACACTGTAATAAGCAGTGCGATTCTGTAACCATCTCACCGTGAAAACTTAGGTGAAGTGAGCGTGGAGTGAGCTGTCAGTCTCATGACACCTGATACTAGGGATTGACCAAGCATACATTTACAATCATAATCGAGATTTTAATCATATTTTATATGCTAATTCTACTAATAGATCATTTTATATTATAAACTAGTATTTTAGTTGCCAAAACATTACTATTTTAGGGAGATTTTAAATAAAATAGCAAAACAGAAACTTAGTCAGAAACTCAATGTTGTTTTTTTTCTTTTTTCCCTAAACTAGTCCTATTATAGCCTAAGGCGCGAGCGCGTCGCGCACGAACAGTAAATAAAATAAAACATTCATGTATAGGACAGCTAGACTGATGAAAATACGCATCGACATCGTTTGTTTGTTATTATGAGCGATTGTAGATCGAGTCTAGTAAAGACTGCGACGATGTTCAGCGTTGTTTTTAACCCAAATCTATTCGAATTATTCCGTTCTGATCCCCTGAACAATTTACAATTTTAATGTTACAAGTAGGCTATTAGGCTGTTTTCAGTTATTGTATTTACACCTTGTATATTAAAATATAGATAAGAATGTTAATACCCAAATTAGATATAGAAAGGTTGAGAATGTATATAACACGGCACGGTTGGCGCAGTGGTTAAGCGATTGACTACTGCGCTGCGTGTCGCGGGTTCGATTCCCGCACGGAACAAATGTGTGTTGTGTATGTGAGTTTAAATGTTTGTAAACGCACCCACGATACAGAAGAAATTCCTAGGGTAGAGCAATGTTCAAAAAAAAAAAAAGGGCTAAGGAAGGAACATGGGTGGGTTTTAGTCAGTAACAGTCTCACACTCCCTTCCGCTCCAACCAGAGCGGGAGGGGTCATTTGATGACTTACCACCCGAAAAAAAAAACCAGAAATCGCGAAAAAAAACAGCTGGCCCCTACATTTGAAACATTACATTTTTTATTTTGACTTCACCATCTGTTTCAGCACCTTCAAAAACCTCGAAATTGACACCCATCATGAAAATTTGTGACATTTTTCACATCCGCCATCTTGGTTTATCATTTTGACCCCACCGTCGGTTTCAGCACCCTAGAAAACCTCGAAATTGACACCCATCATGAAAAATGTAACATTTTTCACATCCGCCATCTTGGATTTTCATTTTGACTTCACCATCTGTTTCAGCACCCTCGAAAACCACGAAATTGACACCCATCATGAAAAATTGTAACATTTTTCACATCGGCCATCTTGGATTTATTTTTATTTTGACCTCACCATCTGTTTCAGCACCCTCGAAAACCACGAAATTGACACCCATCATGAAAACTGCGTGAAGTGAGCACTTCACCCGAACCACGACATTTTAATGTCGTGATTCGCGTGAGGTGAGCCCGCCGCGCAAGCGCGTTAGTCACTGTCATTATCACATTGGCGAAGTGAGCACTTCACCCAAACCACGACATTTTAATGTTGTGATTCGCGTGAGGTGAGCCCGCCGCGCAAGCGCGTTAGTCACTGTCATTATCACATTGGCGAAGTGAGCACTTCACCCGAACCACGACATTTTAATGTTGTGATTCGCGTGAAGTGAGCACGCCACGCAAGCGCGTTAGTCACTGTCATTATCACATTGGCGAAGTGAGCACTTCACCCGAACCACGACATTTTAATGGTGATTCGCGTGAAGTGAGCAGGCCGCGCAAGCGCGTTAGTCACTGTCATTATCACATTGGAGATTGCGTGATCACTCGACACAAAGTATCTACGTGGGATTAAATTCTATGGTCCGTCAGCCAGGCACACCGTTAGCTCTCGATGACTTGACACACTCGGTTATCTCTTAGAATTGAATAGATTTGGGTTAAAAACAACGCTGAACATCGTCGCAGTCTTTACTAGACTCGATCTACAATCGCTCATAATAACAAACAAACAATGTCGATGCGTATTTTCATCAGTCTAGCTGTCCTATGTGAATGTTTTATTTTATTTACTGTTCGTGCGTGACGCGCTCGCGCCTTAGGAGGCTATAATAGGACTAGTTTAGGGAAAAAAATAAAAAAAAAACAACATTGAGTTTCTGACTAAGTTTCTGTTTTGCTATTTTATTTAAAACCCCCCTAAAAAAGTAATGTTTGACAACTAAAATACTAGTTTATAATATAAAATGATCTATAAGTAGAATCAGCATATAAAATATGATTAGAATATCGATTATGATTGTAAATGTTTGTTTGGTCAATCCATAGCATCAGTGGGATGACACTGACAGCTCACTCCACGCAAGTTTTCACCGTGAGATTTTTACAGAATCGACATGAAGTTTTTGACAAAAGTTTTTTCTATCATTTTTGTATGAATTATTATGAATACTTATAAATTTACATTTCAGAAATGGAAGCGGATGTAATTACCTCATTAGAGCCTTTGCCTTCTACGTCTTTTAATTATTTAAATATTAGTTATGGGTAGTAAGTGCCCATTCATAACTATATTATTTGCTACAACTGACAATCATTTTATACTCTCAGCTATGGTGAGTTATTTAAGAAATCAGTAAGCTTACAAAAATGAATATTTTGTGAATATTAAGTAATATTTATACCTAAGATTGTAGATTTTTGGTTGTTTGTAAATACAATAGTAATAGTATAGTAAATTAACTAAATGGACATAGTAGGTATCTACTGGAAACCATTTGTTATGGTAATATTTTTTTTTTAAGGAGCTGTGCATTGTACTCCATCCACAAAGAAAAGACGGCGTATCATACATATAGTTACCGGCACGTAACTTGGCAAGAGATTTTCGTAGTGGGGGAAGTTCGCGCATATAAAAATGTATGAAATTGTGCGTGCGCAAACTTCCCCCACTACAAAAACTCTTGCCAACTTACGTGCCGCTACTTGTACGAAAAAAAGCTGTCGCCTCATTGTTCTACGCTGTACTCCTTATACTAAGTCGAGAAGGCAGCTAAATTACAATTTACGAGCAAAAAAGGCATTGAAATTTTCAAAAGTAAAACTTTTAAAAAGCTCACAGAAAAATTAAATCCAATTGCAAAAGCTTTTTTATGGATGCAGATTAAACAGTGCACTAAAAAAGCCAGGGGTCGGCGATTCTCGGATGACGAAAAATTGATAGCAATGGCAATAATGAAACAGAGCCCCAAGTGCTATAGATTTCTTCACAGGATATTTATTTTACCATCGAAATACACCCTAAACAAAATGATTTCTAAATTAAATATAGAATCAGGAATCAATCCTCAAATATTTGAAGCTGTGAAAAAAGAGTTAATATTCTTTTTAGGGTTCCGTGCCCAAAGGGTAAAAACGGAACCCTATTACTAAGACTTCGCTGTCTGTCCGTCCGTCTGTCTGTCACCAGGCTGTATCTCAAGAACCGCGATAGCTAGACAGTTGAAATTTTCACAAATTATGTATTTCTGTTGCCGCTATAACAACAAATACTAAAAACAGAATAAAATAAATATTTAAGGGGGCTCCCATACAACAAACGTGTTTTTTCGGCATTTTTGCCTTGTAGTATGGAACCCTTCGTGTGCGAGTGCGACTCGCACTTGGCCAGTTTTTTAAATTAAAATAACTTGCCTATAACCTACTTTTTTAATTTTATTATTTTGTTGGCAAAATTTTTTATGAATGAATGTAAATAATATTTTATTATGCTTTCAGGTCAATACTTGGGATGAAAAAAAAAATATTGCTCCATACTTTTTGATGAAGTGGCTTTAGAAGCAGCCTTGTCTTATGACAAACATAAAGACATTATTATTGGTTTTGTGGAATTAAATAAAAATACCAATGATTTTGCTGACCATGCCCTTGTGTTTATGTTACGGGGAGTGGTTCACAAGTGGCAGCAACCTCTGGCCTTTTATTTCTGTAAAGGAGCAACTTCTGGGGTTGAATTTAAACAAATTCTCAAGGACATGGTTACTGCTGTTGGAAACACAGGACTGAAACCGTTGGCTTTGGTGTGCGACCAAGGTACAGCATTTCGAGCTGCCCTGAAGAGTCTCCAAGAAGACACAAGGCGACAGCAAATACTTGCCGGTGAAAATATTGGTGAATAGGTCTTGTCCTATTTATGTGCATCCTTTTTTGACAACATTTAAAACGACGTCTCTATGGGCACCACCACACACGTTTTGATGTTTATTGTAACAATATAATTTGAATTTTACAGATGATATTATTGTAATTAGCGGACAGAAGCTCAGTGTAATTCACGATCCACCACACCTCATTTAAGGGTTAAGAAATAATTTTATAACAAAAAATATATCACTTAGTGGAGAAATATCTAAATGGAGTGATATAGTGGATGTTTATAAAACCGACTGCAATCATGCGCAGTCGCGACTCCTCCATAAGTTAACTGACGAACACGTCATTCCAGAGAAAATTAAAAAAATGAAGGTAATTGTTTGATTAAATCACTTTTGTTATGATATTTGAGGTGTTATTATAATGAGACACGTGCAGCCAGTTCAACCGTTTATTGTGGACTGTCCGTCCGGCATCTGGCATAAGTTGACACAACACGCACATTTGCGTGTGCGCACCGCTGACAATACACTACAATATTCAAATCCTCAATGTATTTGATTATCCTGGACTATTCCTATTCGTTTAAATCTGTGATAGCTAAGCTATAAAACCTGAAACTAACGTATAGATTTGCTTTGAATGCTTAATTTTGGTTCATAACAACATGAATCATGCAAAGAACTTATTTCCATGGTGTTAAAATACTATCAATTTTAGTAGATAATTTATAGTTACATCAAATTACAACACTAAAAGCCCTTTACAATAGAATTACGTATAACTTTCTATTTCTCTTGCTGCTTACACTTTGCTCGACTTTAATAATACCATTCGATAGAGCGGGAAATTAATGATATATATAACTCATTTCAAGCCTAAAATAAGTTTAAACCAAAAATAAAAAGAAATGAAAGTAAGAAAAGTATTTTTTTTCCTCATAACATTCCCTTTCTTACTTATTCAATAATTGCAATACCATTGCAATTGTTGCAATATGCTTATAAAATAAAACTAAAATTACCACTAGCAAGAAAAACCTTTGAGGCTGAAGCCGTACCACGCCATTGCATAAAATTCCGAGCCAGGTTTCAATGCTAAATTTAAAAAAAAAAACTGTCATACATGATATGTGAACCATAAGCGAGTCGATTTTTACTATACGAGAGTGCCCTGTCTGAAGGTAACTTCTCTTCTTAGTCTGTGGCGCTAGTTTTGTTTTTCCGCGCGCCGTGCTAGCCAGCACTAGCGATGCGCGCGCAGGTGTTGACTCTCATTTTAAATATATTAGTCTATGGCACTGACAAAACCTCTAAACAGCCTATAGAAAATATAATAAACACAAAATAATGTTTGGACTGATCGTAGTGTTGCCGTATGTCAAATTGTAGTTTAGTTAGCATGGAAATAGAAAGTACTATTGGCATAGAGAAATAAACATTAGTTCAGTGAGAATCAGCAATAATAGAACGCCAGTTAGGGTCTTTTCCGTTTGGTTTCGGAAGGGACCACGGACAATTTAAGGTGGATAATTAAAATTTGCTTACGTTTTTTTTTGTAATTTGCAGGTCAGTATCAGGTTGTATCTTGATCCAGTATGATTCGCGACTATAATGTATATGTATTTACAGAATTATAGTCATTAGAATAGAATCTTACAAGTTAAATTTTTAATAAGAAAGATGTATTAATGATTCGAATGATTATCATTCTGTAAAGACGTACTGTTATAGTCGCAAATCATATTTTGATCAAGATACAACCTGACACTGACCTGAAAAAAACCTGAGAAAATTTTAATTTCGCGGTCTACCACTGCGCATTCACCCCTTAAGGTAAATAAATATTAGTTAATTTTGGGACCAAGGACAATACAGACTATTTAAAAAAAAAGTGAATTGATGAGATTAAAAAAGCGCGCATCTCCGACTAGTAAATAGTTATCTGTGGAAATAAAGCACTTGTGGATTAAAATAAAGAAAAGCACGAGTTTTTAGTACACTGCATTATGGACCTAAAAGCG
Organism: Mesoligia furuncula; assembly: GCA_916614155.1. Classification (NCBI taxonomy): domain Eukaryota; kingdom Metazoa; phylum Arthropoda; class Insecta; order Lepidoptera; family Noctuidae; genus Mesoligia; species Mesoligia furuncula. The sequence continues at coordinate 26,544,291 of OU744793.1, forward strand.
GTTCAATAAGAGCCACTTTACGAGCAAGTGTGTTGAAAAAATATTATATACATTACACATTTATTATACATTTAAATATAATCGGGGCAATAGCTGTTTCAGAATCGCGACAGATTGTAAGTAAAAAAAATTTGGCGGTTCTAGAAAAAAAAATATTCTCAGAGTGAGTGTTGGGCAAAATAAGGTTGAGAACCTATGGTCTAAGTTGAGGGAGTATAAATTTACCTTGATAGAGACATGATAAAAATGAAGAAGCAGATGTGCATGACCCTGAGGATACGAGTGTTGGTCACCTTGGCGGAGAACTTAACGAGGTGACGCTGAAGATTGGGGAACTCTTGGAACATCACCAGCGCGAAGCAGAGGGTGAGGGGTATCGTCACCACCATCAGAACAATCATCAGATTACCGCAACTGTGAAAAGAAACTAGTTAGTTTCAAAAAGTGTAAACATTTTCATTACATTTTGAATGCATGGTCTTTCAGGCAAGAGGAAAATGTCCGACAACAATACCTGTCATAAAATTATGTGGAACACCACTGAAGAGGGTGGAACATTTTAAATATCTTGGGCATATGTTGTCCTCTGATCTGAAAGATGATGTAGACATAGAGAGAGAACGCAGGGCGTTGTCTGTAAGGGCGAATATGTTGGCCCGCAGGTTTGCTCGTTGTACCACAGAAGTAAAAACAACGTTGTTCAGAGCATACTGTACATCTTTTTACACGAGCAGCCTGTGGGTCTCATACACGCGCGGACAGTACAACGCCTTGCGTGTGCAATATAATAATGCATTCAGGGTGCTGATGGGGCTGCCCCGATTCTGTAGCGCGTCGGGTATGTTCGCCGAGTCGCGAGTAGACTGTTTTTATTCTACTATGCGAAAACGATGCACATCCCTGGTGCGCAGGGTTCGGGCTAGCTCCAGCGGTATCCTAAGGGCATTCGCGCAGCGGTTCGATTGCCAGTACTTGAACCATTGCTGTATGGTTCACATACAGAGCAATCGAAGTATGTAGTATGTTCTTTTGTGTTGTGGTCTTTCTTTTTAATATTGTGTGTTTTTTATTTTGTTTTAGTTTTCTTTTTTTATATTTTGTCATTTTTGTGCTTAATATGATCCTGTGTTGGTCGAAATAAACGATTATTATTATTATTACCTCACGATGTCTGGATGTTGTACATCACTGAAACAGTATACATTAGCATGAGACGGTAGGATGAATCTGAGAATCTGATTAGCTAGTTGCAGGAGAAGATTTTGGCTAAGACGGGTCTACTTGCATACTAATAGGTAACACTCACTCATAGTGCGCAAGAGACTGCACGGCTACAACAAACAGCCATTGGACCATGCAGCACATGACGTTAGACTTAAAGGTATCTCCATCCAGCTCTTCGTAGCAAGATTCGAGATCTTCTCGTTTGAATAGCAACGAAAATGTGTGCACGTGCTCTGCGCTTGCGTTGATCAAGCGGTGAATTTGGTCGATCTCCTTAAAAAAAAGTATAAGCGTTAAAAAACAAACGAAATGGAAAAAAAATAAAAGGGTCCAAAGTCTGTTCCTTACTTCAACGACAGGCTTTTCTTGCTCTTCGTGGACATCACCATAGTAGTACTGTAACAAACGTTATACACAAGGGTCAAAGATTTGAATGAATCAGTAAAAGTTTATTGATTGATTATGTAACCCCTGTGAGTTTTAATATCTTAGTTCAACATTCGACTGTGTCTAATTCACCCCACATTAGCCGGCGCGGCAGCGGTGAAATTTATGAAAACACGGAATAGATCATATTATGATCCATTCCGTGTTTTCATAAACCTTACCGGGTGTCTTAAAGCGTATGTACATTTTCAAAGGGCATCTTCGGCTTCCAGCTGCTTCCTTCGACCGTTTCGTTGTGATGGCGTCGCAATTTCGATTTGGTTAGCTTTCGTGATTTTGGAACAACGGTGACGTTGCATTGCTTTTCTGATCCATTTTCAACCCTGAAATGAAAAAACAAAAAAAGTATTAGCATTGCTATTCAACGTGGCAATGCTGCCAGCCTTTTGGGCACTGTTCCTGTTGACAGCGATGCGGACGAATTTTTTGATGCCCTAAGATTATTTTACTTATTTTTTCATATAAATGTACATATTATTATTATTATTTTAAATATTAGCATAGATTATATAAATATTATTCACAGAATATTAATTAGTTAGACTTAGGGTCTCTTAGGGTATATTGTGTATATCGTGATCGGTGGTAATTGGCAGAGAAATGAAACATCAACACATAAGGAACAGAGTAAATTAATGATTACTGAAAAAATTTAAGAACGGGACAGTTTACCTGGTGGCCGATGTACTTCCAATCCGCTGTGGCTGCTCCGTACTCTCAATGAAGTAGGTGACGGGTTGGTATTGTTTAAGCATCGGGTCTCGCGTTCCGCCCTCCCCAGGCTCTACCTTAAACGCCCCATTTAGGCACTCGAATGTAGAAGATGAAATGTGAACGCGACTGGAAAATATAACGAAGTAGATGTACCTATCTAATGCGCAAGCTTTAATCTTGGATCAAGATAAAAATGTGAAAATAAAGTCTTTGGGGCGAATGCCTCGAGAATGCTCGCTCTGCGCATTATCGTTAGAGGAGTCTTTTAAGTCCCATCATGAGGCCAAGAGCACCTTGCGTAAAACGACGCTGTTTTATGAATAGCTCCGGTGCACCGGCTTTCGACTTACCCTGGCAGGCCGCTGCTCTCAATTCGGTTAGCGAGTGTGACGTCACGCGACCATAGGTCGAACTGCCACTTGAGCTGCCCCAGTACCCCGCACACCACGTTACCGCTGTGGATACCGATGCGCATGTCCAAATCCACCTGTAAAGAGAATATGAAAGGAATGCGTGATATTATGACAGAGCTGCGAAGTTTAAATAATGCAGTATGTTTTATCCACTGATATATCCCGCTATTCACGTGACGTCGTCTAGAATGTTCCAGAACATTTTTGAGTGGTTATTTCACCGTTAGATGTTTCATTTGGCGCCGCACGTCGCGGATGACGCGTATCATGTGCAGCCCCATATTGACGCAGCAGTGCGCGTGGTCTGCACACGGCGCCAGCAGTCCACTCACGCAGAAGTAGCAGTCGCCCAGCAACTTGATGCGGTGGCAATGGTTCTCCTGAGGAAAGCAGAATTACAGTATATTTTAAGGTGTTCAGATAGCACTTGCAAGCCCGCCTACGGTTTACCAGAACGGCAGTTTCATATGTAACTTAGTAGCATTTAGGTAAAATTAGGGTTCCTTCAAAATAAATATTCGCTTGTATTACAACAACATACTAACTATAACTTACCAATGCCATCTTATCAAAGCGGGCGAATAATGAATTCAACAACTCCACCAGCTCTTGCGCACTGCACTTGCTGGACAAATCTGTAATTAAGTTAGCAGAGTACAACCCGTTAAAGGTCATCATTCAGTCCAGAAACATCACAGGCGAAGTCTCTCCAGCAGGGCTAACATGACAAGCGCAACAACGTTCTCTCTCACGGTTTGTCGAGATTTGCGTATAATTTTGACGTCATCGAAATGTCTTAGACCGCCAAATTCGAGTAAACTCGAAAAAGGCTCTTTGACATTTCGTTTTCTCGCGACGACAGACCGATGCGATGTAACAAGATAACAAAAAAACATAATACGATTCATTCGTTCGATTTTACGGCCACCTCTAAAAATTAGTTTTTTGGATAACCGACTTTAATGATTTAAATCATATTTCCTTTTGTTGTGCCTTCTCTGTCCAATCGGTAAGGAATAGGAACGACTCCTAATCGTCACACCAGCTTTTCTTAGGCCTGCCTCGATGACGACGCCCATCTTCAGGCAGCCACTGTGTGACGACCCTGGCTCATCTGTCTGGATGCATCCTATAGGTGTGACCCGCCCAGTCCCATTTCAGCCTCGCAGACTTATCCCCAATATCAGCGATACATGACTTCGAGCTTATTATGGTGTTGCGAATTTGGTCGGTAAAGATTTTGAAAATGCCAATGCCTCGTTCAAAGACCAAGACCGTCAAAATTATTAATATCTTATTAAATAAAATATGACGAAAATGAATAGGTACTTCTTTACTCATTACAAAGCTGCTGTGCTATTTCAGAAGCTTCCCCTACTAATAATACGTCATATCATAAATGGTCTACTTTCTCGTCCTTAAAAGCGAGGATGAGTAGATGACAGAAAAATTTCAGATTATTTCATGTTGAAATGTCAAAACTCGAGATAACTTAGGTGCCATGTTAGAGTTTGTCGAGAAAATATGTAAATATGTTTGGCGGCGAGGCGAGTATTTCGTATGGCAGCGTTGGCGGGAAATGATAAGTGACAGAAATAGACAGAAATAGATCTTTTCGACGCGAGAGTGAGTAAATTGTCGCACGTGTCATGTTATCTCTGCACGGCCCATCCGGCCTATAGGGCCTATGACTATTATTATACAGGTACAATTTTACCTCCTTACTAATAAACATTGTATAGCGTCTGCAGTTGGGTCATACCCAAAAAACGAAAATCAACATTAAATACATTTAATAGTTGTTGTGTCTTGAAAACTTATCATCTTTTATAAAAAATTAGCGCTTTACTAAAAAGACATGTCTGGTGGAGCAATGGGCGATTGTCTAGGTAGTCAAAGAAAATGTTCAGTAATGATTGTTATATTATTATAATCGTCGCATTTTATAGTTTATCAATTAATCAGTTTCAGGAGTCAGGATCTTGCGCAAACTGGTGAAAACCAGGTTTATATGCTGGGTATTTTTCTTAGTTTTTTTTAGTATAACGCCATCTGTGAGCAAATACAGATACTAATTGATGGTATGCCTTTGTGAGGTTAATGAAACATTTAATATTTTCTACTTACATTTTTTTCATTTCATCACAAAGCGTATTCTTTATTGTACACATAAATGCACATATTATGATATTGGTATCAGCTTTAATTTCTATCTTCAATACCCATAATATTATTTATATTTAGCTACGTTGGTACTGAATTGGGATTATATTAAATAAAACTATGTATGTATTTGTTGCCAAACAAATTCTTTTATTATACATAAATAAAATGATAAAAATAATAAACGTCTTCTAGAGACACCAAAACATTGTTGTTATTATAAGTATACAGCGGCTTACTAGCTCGCTTGTAATTTGGTAGGCTTACAGCTAATGTTGTACGAGCACCTCGTTGTGCTACTGGTGATAATGGAGGTGGTAGTGGTAGCGGCGGCGGTGTTGGTGGGACTGCCCGTGGTAGTGGTGGTGTTGGTGGAAGAGGCTGTGGTGGCGGCGGTGTTGGTGATCCAAGTTCCACGGTTGGAACAACATCCTCTTGTAAGTCCCTTGATAAATCATGAATCAGGCGTCGTTTCGCTCGAACCTAACAGGCTTGACATGCATATATTGTTGCTATATCCTGAAAATATTATTACATTTTATTACATGGCATGACATAACTGGCGACATGTGGGGTGTACTGGGTTTACCACTCCCAAATCCTTCGGGGATCGCTGGCGTGATGTCGTGTTTTATATGACGAACACTCCTTCCCTTTTTCTTGATAGTCGTTTCCATTGCTCGTCTTTCCAGTTTTGACGGATCTATCCAATTTATTTACCCATTTTCTTTCAAAGACCTTTCCTACTTATTATAAAAATAAATAATTTACCTGATGATTATTATCATTGGAAATAAGGGGTACTAAAGGGTTGTCCACTGCAAAAGTATAGAAACGTTGGCGTCTTGGATTTCTGCTGAGTCCGGCTGAGATACCCATGACATAGTAATCACTCATTGTCAGCAACTTCGGTATTTAATCAATTATAACAATCGTGACAAGCGTATCCATCTGATGGGAGCTGGAACAATAACAAATGTCATTGTATTTTTCAAATTATAACACAACTAACTGCTCAATGGTACTGCATGGTTTACGCCACTGCCGTAGCATAGAGGCGTACCTGATTTGCTAACCATCTTGCCACTTGCAGGCGTAACGCGAGCCCTCACACGATATGTCTGCGAATCCTCATCATAATATCCAAATTGAAAGGAAAAGCAGAATCCTTTAGGAAAAGCAATAGTAATCGTGTCTAGAATCAATGTCAGTCCGTGTTGAATATATCAATAATACAAAATAATCGCACAGTAAGGAAGGAACGGACGACTTTTAAAATACTGAAAAAAATAACTAGTAATAATAAGTCAATCTCACAGAGCATGTTCAATCTATCAAAAAGTACTCTATGATCTCATGTCAAAAAAGTAATAAATACTTACCTTCATGTTAGGAAGTGGGTATTCAAAGAAAAACATGATGTGTAAACAAAAATATTTTAGTAATATTGTCGTATTTTATACGCAAATACGTTAATATATTGCTTTGATCTAAAATAAGCGGCATAGTTATTGTTCACACTCTCTAAAAGTAATTACGGATGGTAATAATGAGGTAATAATGGAACGTCAAAAACATTTTTAGTAGGCACCTACTTCCCGTTAAAAATGGCAAAGCGGAAGCTACGATTGAGTACTGTTTTTTTGAGAATTATGTTACGCAAGTAATACTGAATTAATAAATCCATAGTAATTTAGATCTAAATTTTTAAATCTTACTGTAAAAATTTAAATCATGAACGTTTATTGATACCAGAATTACCACAGGGCAGAAACTGGACATCTCTTTTACATGATATTTTTCCCATTTGAATGTGAAAAAGTCTCCTTCTGTAGAATGTTCGGATGACAAGTATTTGAGTTTAAGTGATGGTTAAAAATATATAGACATACTTTAGATACTTTTATTTCGTTTTATCACATCAGTTATATTATCAAACTTAGTTAACACAACGTATTAAAAAATATATAATTCTAAATTTTGAAATAAAGCGTATAAACATATTGTTCACAGATTTTAGGTCTACTTCTGTAGACGCATAAAATAAACCAAAATTTGCCAAAGATGAACGCATCGTTAATATTTTGTTTCTTGTGTTGGTAGCACTATATTCTCTGTCATTCGCCCGGTTTTGAATTTTACGTAAAGAGTGTGTGACGTGAAAAATCCCAATTTTATTGAATTACACAAGTTTCCGGTCGAGATCAGTGTGTCTTTCCTGTGCAAAGGATACCTGAGTAAGCAGCCTTTTCAAATACATAAAAAGATCAAGACAGTATATGCATTTGGGCGCGGTATGTAAATATCATATTGCTTAAACTCTAACCTCATAATGCAGGATGCCATCTTTGATTTACCAAAATTTGTCTTTCGTGTAGACATCTTTACTGTAGACTTAGTGTCTACAGAAGGGAGCTATGTCAACAGAAGTGAATTAGTAAAGCAATTTCACTGTATTTGAAAAAAGAACAGTAGTGTTACTCACTTTTATCCGATTTAAAAAAAAAGGGAGGTTCTTAATTATAGTGTTTTTGTTTTTAATCCTTTTTTAACCGAATTGGATGATTATTTTTTTTTTTTATGGGCAACCTTTAGTGCGGTTCCATATTAATTTGGTAGAGATCTGATGTGTTTCCTAGATGATTAAAGAAGGTTTTGTAAAAACTCTTTTTACTTCTTTGTGTATTTACTCCGTGTACTTTTAGGGTTTTGTAGTTGAATAATGAACCTTTCTGTAATTTCATCATTTATTATGTCTGTCACGCCAGATATTATCACTTTTACCATTCACTTTTTTTTTAATTCTGTTATTTTTGGCATTTTTTTTTTCATTTTGTTGCTTGCAGCGCATGAATGTTAGGGTATTTTATTTCAGGTAGGTTACGATGCCTCGAACGAGTCGATCAGGGCAGCTATCCGAAGAAGAAAAAAAGAAACGCAGGCGCGAGCGGAAAAAACTTAGTATACCGGGGCTCGGGCAAAAATGGATGACGCAGCTCTCGAAGAAAGAAGAAGGAAGGATAGGGAGAGATACAAAAGAAAAAACAGCTAAGTCAAATTAAGACTGTTAAAGACTACACACCAAGAGTACAAAGGCAGATAAGCAAAAGGTGGAGAGAAAAAGCAAAAAAGAAACGTGATAAGGAAAAAGTGAAGAAAAGGGAATGTGACACCAGACTCCTCGTCTGAGTATTTGCCTATACGAGATTCTCCTATTGCTCCAGCAAATTCACCAGGACTGTCAGATAGACTGACACCAGATGTTTCCATCGAAATATTCAGCCAAAGGCATAGACCCCAGAATCTATTAAGACGACTCTGAAGCTTCTGAAAATTCACCACAGAAAAAACGGCCGAAGAATTTCATGTGGAACGATTCTAACGAGGATAATATATTTTAATATTCTGTTCATTTATATGCCCTCAGAAGGATAATGTCTGTTCTGTGGACAAATTTCGATTATTTTTTTGTACTCAATTGGTAGAGATTTTTGATTATAATTTCTTTAGGGGTTAAGGAGAACTTCATTTTAAGTGTTTTTCATTGTTTCTATTCTTGATGTTATTGATGTGATTTATATAAGGCCCATTATTGTTATCTGCTGTAGACAACACGATATCTACTGTAGACGTAAAAAAACAAAAACTGTGATTTATGCCTAAAATATCCAAGACTGATCTCTAGTGATATTATTGTAAGAACATTAATATCTTACTTTAAATGAAAATAATGTTTCATAACAATTCGTGGAGTTTTATTATTTATATTTTGTAATGTTCACTTTTTGTGTATGACCCAGTTATGTTACACAACGCTTTGTCTTCTTCTATCGAAAGTAAAATTACTGACGACTGAATGAGAGAAATCGCTGTGTATACATACTAATATTATAAATTCGAAAGTAACTCTGTCTGTATATTACCTTTTCACGCCTAAACCACTGAATGGATTTCGATAAAATTTGGCAGAGAGATAGATTGCATCCCGGGGAAGGACATAGGATAGTTTTTATCAACATACCTCGCGGACGAAGCCGCGGGCGGAAGCTAGTCTGGTATAATACGTTTATTAGTAACGGATTAATGTACACTGTGGGAAAATCAAAAATTTAAACCCTTCTTTGGATTTGCCGTAGTCGGGTAAAAAAGGACTATGATAAGTGACGGTGGTCATGTTTGGTCAGTTTTGTTACTTGTACTATGTTGCTCACCGGTAAATCCCTTTATGTCGGCAAACAGTATGGATATGACATGATTTTTGGATATTACATCATTTACCATGCCTTGCAAGCTGTCAGCATTATTGCACCCAGAATGGAAGATCTTTTTTGCCATGAACTCAGGAATAACTGCAAGAGAATTCATAATAAGATTCAGTAACATAAGCTGTGATAGAATGGCCAGGACAGAATTCAATAAACTGTGGAAGAATTATCAAGATATGATTGCAAACTGTGACTTCGTTAGTAGTTGCAATTAAGTGGATATTTAAAGAATTTAGATAATTTTATGATTGTAAATATAATGCATATCGCATCGTTGCAAAAGTATATATAATGTTAATCCTTATGTTGGTGCCGAGCGGGTTGGTGGATGGCACATGTCTAGGTCCGTGTGGTGGATTATGGCCCACTTCCTCTCAGAGGAGGCCTGTAGTGGGTATGTTATAGCGCATATACTGTGGTGATTTGGCTGATTTGAGCAGTGGTGGGCCCCACAGAACAGAAAAACTGTTTTTTTATGTTTTGTGGGTGGCCCAATACTAAGGTCGTAAGCATACGGCGTATTTTAAACGTGCAGACGACGCGCAGATGACTCGCGTATACGCGCTTCAAACGAGATTCAAACCCAAAACAATCAGCATATACGGCGCCAAAAAGGCATCATCTGCGCGTTTAAAATACGCCGTGTGCTTACCGCCTAACGGCCACGACTTACGAATTGTAGGTCGTAGGTTCGAACTCAGGCGGGCGCTATAGTTGTTGTAGATTATTTAATTACTGCTCTCAAAACGGAGAAGGAAATATCGCGAGGAAACGTGCATATCCTAAAACCAAAAATTCGAAGACATGTGTTATCTACCAACCCACACTGGGCCCGCGTATTGGATCACGACCCTACTCGCACTCACAGAGAGGAAGCCTGTGTCTGTGTCTAAGCAGTGTGAACATTATAGGCTGATTATGCTATGCTATATATAGTACTGAGCATGTGACCCGATTGACCAGAGCGTGTTGCCAGTGATGACATATGGCACCGAAACGTGGTAGCTCACAATGAGCCTTATTAGAAGGCTGAAAGTCACCCAAAGAGTAATGGAGAGGGCTTTGCTTGGAGTTTCCCTGCGTGATCGAATCAGAAATGAAGAGATCCGCAGGAATACCAAGGTAACCGACATAGCCCGAAGAATTGCCAAACTTAAGTGGCAGTGATGGACAGGGTACATTGCTCGCAGAACAAATGGCCGATTGGGCTGAAAGGTTCTGGAGTGGCGACCGCGTACCGGAAAACGTAGCGTTGGAACGACTCCCACAAGGCGGAACGACGACCTTGTGAAGGCCGCAGAAACTCGTTGGATGCGACAAGCACAAAACCGGTCGAAGTGGAGATGCTTGGGGGTTGCCTATGCCCAGTAGTGGACGTCTTTCGGATGAAATGATGATGGGACCCGATATAAAATATTAAATTATTATTAATGGTTTAATAAGAAAAGACGCAGATCAGAGAACGATGATCGAATTGTGTGAAAATTGAAATAGTAAGAGAGTGGACACTGAGACTCGTACTAGCACAGTAACTACGAGTCTCAGTGTCGACTCTCCTACTATTTCTCGCAATCTTTTCCTACTGGCCACAAATAAATTCGGATAAGTACAAGAGGATGATAATGTTGTTACTGAGCATCTCACCGTTTTGTATAAGATTCCATTGCTTGTCGTTCTCAATCCTAGTTTTCTCGTATGCGCTCTTAGACTTTCGTGTGTCCAAGAACACCGTCCTCTGTTCGCAGTCCACAAATGATTTGGCATACAAGCCCGCGAAGTTAACCGCTGCGTGAAGTAACACGTTAGCTCCTAGAAGACGCCAGGCGCATGTGTGTCTCTGAAAGCATTTTAAATTTAGACAAAAAATGTCCAGACAAGCCAACGAAATAGATAGTTTAGGATGCAGACATAGGTAGGCATAGAAAATTATTCACCAAGGGGATAAAGCAGTGTCTTATCGTCTTCGAGCGTAACGAAGGATTCTAGCACTAGAGAGCATGAAGAAAGTTCAGAGTATACCTACTCGTACTCCTCGGAGATAAAAAACAAGGGTGTTTTATTTTTAGATTTAATTTCTACTTAGGATAAAAATATAAGGATCCTGAAAACATGAAATGTTGTTAATAATTTATAAACAGTAGTTACCTACTTTTAACTACTTACATGACTGTGATAGCTGAAATCCGTCGGGCCAGATTCCATTTGTATGTCAACTATGGTAACCACTACATGTGCTAGGAAGGACAGCACCCCCAGGGTGATGCACCAGCACAGAGACAGCGGGAACATTGCGTATGGCACGAACACTATGAACATCGTGTACCATACTTGGTTCTGAGTCTCTTGGATGCCGATCCCTTGCTTGGTCAAACCTGAACAAAACATTCTAATTATGAATTATAGTCTACTTATACGGCGAGTTGAATGCATTACAAGAACCTCCGCGAGTGACGTCTTATGTACGGTCACCAAAGAAGACAAGTAACCAGGGTCGTCGGACATAGTTGAAGTTTAGTATGAAACCGGTGGATGTTTTTGAATAAAATGTAATTTAATTAATAGGAAACAAACAGTTCATTTATCAAGTTAAATTTCATTCAAAAACATCCATCGGTTTCTTACTAAACTTGAACTATATCCGATGACCCTGGTTACTTATCTCTTTTGGTGACTGTACGTCCAGCGCATCATGCGCAGTAAGCCCTGCAGCAAACCCAACAGCTCTTCTGGTATAGTCGTCGATTGGAACGATAACCAACTTAGGTACATCTCTATTCTCTGTCTCTCTTGCAGTTGCTAAATCATATATCACTTTTCATGAATTACTTCATGGGGCCGCGTGCCAATATCCACAGTAATATTATAAATTCGAAAGTAACTCTGTCTGTCTGTCTGTCTGTATGTTACCTTTTCACGGCTAAACCACTGAACGGATTTCGATAAAATTTGGTAGAGAGATAGATTGCATCCCGGGGAAGGACATAGGATAGTTTTTATCGACATACCTCGCGGGCAAAGCCGCATGCGAAAGCTAATATGATATATATTATTAATTTTAGCGCAAAAAAGGAATACATACCTTGAACGATAAGCAGCACCCAGGTACCCGCTGCGGCCCAATGTAGACGGTTTCTAGAGAAGGGTCGCCACCTGCTCAGCAAGCACACACACACGTTCAGACACGCGAATGTTGCCGTCCATATTATATGGTTGGTACTCGGTGTCTCTGCTGTAAATATACCTCGAATTTATTCTAGGTAGGTATTTCTAACACGTTTCGAGAGTAGGTACTCATCGGTGGTTTAATTCAGATATTATCTGGTCCTGTGTGGATGAGTATAAAAGTAGCCAGAAAAAAACCCTTGCAGAGTGTCATTTTGAGGACGTTTTGCGACCCTTTACAATCCTCGGAGCTCGTTGCAATATACCAAACGTTTGTAGAAAGTAGACAAACATTGAAGGAATGTTTGTTGATGTTTTAATATGTTTTTGTTATAACGTCAAACGACAACGTCAGACGACAGGTTCGCAGCTCATCTATACCTATGGTTTCTTCTGTAATAACTTAAAACTATATTTTAGTACCTATATCATTGTATTCATTTATCATTTATCATTAAACAACTTAATAAAAAATACAAAAGTATCCTTAATTTATATCTGTAATTTGTATGGTGTATTAGTCAGTAAGGGTCTGACACACCCTTCCGCTCCACCCAGAGCGGGAGGGGTCATTTCATGATTTCCCAACCGAAAAAAAAAAACGAAAAACAGAACAGGTAGGTATTCTATAGATCTATGTTCCATAGGTAGGTTGGTAGTATTGCAACGAAAGCTTGGGGCCTAAAAAGGCCACTTTGGAGAATCATAAAAGGCTAACATTATGAATCGTAATATGGCGAAGACAGTCCGTGTTTTTCTTTTTCTCGCTGCACTACGTAGGTACAATCAAAGAGATTGGGATTGGATTTGGATCGGATTGATTGGTATTTTAGCACAGACAAAAAAAAATAACTGAAAAATGCTGCACCAATGGGATTTGATACGATTAACTTAACGGTTAACTGTCCATTATGTTATCCTTTTATGATTCTGCCAAAGTGGCCTTTTTAGGCCCCCTGGTCTTCTACTTCCTCAAAAAGAAGCGAATTATTATGACATTTATTTGATGGACGTAGCTAACCACAATGAGATAAGGGGGCCTAAAAAGGCCACTTTGGCAGAATCATAAAAGGATAACATTATGAATCATAATGGACCGTTAACTTTTAAGTTAATCGTATCAAATCCCATTGGTGACGGATTTTTCAGTTATTTATTTTTTGTCTGTGCTAAAATACCAATCAGTCCAATCCAAATCCAATCCCAATCTCTTTTATTACTTATACCTATTACGTAGTGCAGCGAAAAAAAGAAAAAACACGGACTGTCTTCGCATTCATATTATGATTCATAATGTTATCCTTTTATGATACTGCCAAAGTGGCCTTTTTAGGCCCCAAGATATAATGAAATAAAAAAGGAAAGAAAAATAATGAAAAAAAAGGGTGCAAAGGTTGTCTTTAAAAGATCGCTTTTAGCGATAAGACCGCCCATTGTGTCACCCTTTGTACAATTTCTAGATATATATGTCTGTAATTTATAGGGTGTACATAATAAAGAGTATTCTATGTCTTCTATGTCTATAATGAGTCAATTAATCCACTTGAAGACGACTTTTATAGTAAATAATGATTCAAAGAGAACAATTATACAAATCATAGGAGCGAGCAAAAGAAAACTGCAAGTAACCGCAGCCAAATGTATTTTTTTAAATACTTTTTATTTGCCGAAGGTTGTGGAAATTGGAATTCCGTTACAAGAAACAAGTTTCCGACTTTACTTGATGTTGAACATAACTTACCACCTATGTGAACGAGTGTAGAAATAATCACCAGTCCCACCTGCAATGTTAAAAGCACTGTTTAAAGTCCCGTAGATACGTAACCTACTCAATTGCTGCTAGCAACTTGTTATAATTTTTATAGCAATCAGATGTTGCAAAACAGTGATTCTCGCAACGTGTGATGTTGCAGGCAATCATGTTGCGCAACTGTTTCTCAACTCTGACTGGAAAAATTTATTATACCTATATACGTATATTATCATTAATTACGCAATTCATCGGCTGTTCTACTTACTTTAAGTGCTAAATCAATGAGGTTGACCGTAATGAGAGACTTCTGTCGCTGTCTCCGAGAATATTTCTGGTATGATTGTTCAACGGCTCCATCCTGGAAAGCAGATAGCCGTTGAGATGTTACGTAGTCTTATGTTTATTTCCTACTGTATCTTACTGGTCTACTGGAGTGTTAAAAGCTAGGCCTGCTTCAGTTTCGGGAGACCAATGTTTGATCAGTTTCATCAACAGTTTTGAACCGTTTCAACTTTACTGTAACCCAAAGTGCAAATATTTTTCTGAATGAAATATAAGTTTAACTCACCTCAAAACTATTTTTGATGACTGGACAGTATATCCCCTTGTAGTAGCGTGGCTCAGGCATGTCGCCAGCCAATACTGATACCTATATGAAAAAAAAAAACACATTTAAGCCAAAAAATCAGCTACACGTCTGCTCATCAATTTATTGAATACAGTTGTTGTTAGATTGATGCGTTTCCGTATTTAGAACAAGATTGTAGTTTACTTTATGAGGAAAACGATAAGCTTATTATGTGACCAACCAAATAATTGTTATTGTTATAAAAATAAGGTTTAATTTGACCTATTATGTTGTTTGTGCAAACTGTCGTTACGGTTCAAAACCGTACTAAAAAGGAAATCCACGCAAATTCATAATGAGTTGTAAGAAAGCGACGCCGTGAAGTACGTCGGGCGCACGAGGCGTAGCTAAAAGGCTGTTTCACCATGAAATGAGCTACTTGTTTATTTAAACTAGAGCTAATGTAGTCACGAAAGAAGAAGAATAACACGGGGTTGCCAATGGCGTATAAACTAACAACCTCCAAGGAGGTCGTTTCAATGATTTGTGAACAAGTTCACAATCAAGCTTTGGTTTCCTAATAAAGATCACATCCGATCCCTTTCCGATTTGGCATACGTCGACTCGGCTACGGCTAGGCGACGTCGAGCTTACGGCTCGTCGACGGCTCGTCAACCGCAGACAGGCCGGAGGGGTGAGAGGGGCAAGGGTGGACGAAGAGACGGAAACTCGGGGACGACGAGCCGTAAGCGCGGGGACGACGAGCCGTAACGCACCGCACCGGGGTTCGTGAGCTTGTCCCGAGGCGAGGCGATTACGTTACGATTCCGATTAAAGTGCGTTGCAGTAGGGAGTTTCATACAAAGAATACTGAACGGCTCGAGTTGATACGGTGACGATCCCTTTCCGGTTTGATACGTGTGTTATGTATGACCTTTGAGCGGTGAACGGTTGTCCAAATACAGAGCGCTTTTTGACATCTTAATATCAAATACTGGTGAAAATATAAATAATACAATAGGCATAACGGACAATCCCTTGTGCAGGACTTGCATGGAGGCTGATGAAACCGTTACGCATGTGCTCTTTGAGTGCACACACGTCACCCAGATTAGGTCAGAAACCCTCGGGACACCCAGATCTAACACAGACATTCTGAACAGGCCAAGAGACTTAATCAACTTCTGGAAGGAGGTGAGCTGGTTGGAATAACCACCGACGGTCGCCATGGCCCACGCACAATGGTCCACTTGAAGGAATAACTGCGGAAACCAAACCCATAACATAGAACATTAAACTGATGAAAATCACATAATTTCATGACAGCAGTTATAATATGACGGAACCGCTTTCATAAGAAACAAAAGCTTAAGTGCCATTAAGTATTTAACCCCCTTACTAATAAACGTTGTATAGCGTCTGTATCACGGATGATACTGGATTACATGGATTGAACTTGAACAGTAATATATATATAAATATAATATATATATATAGAAATCATCATCATCTGCCTAGCCTTTTCCCAACTATGTTGGGGTCGGCTTCCAGTCTAACCGGATGCAGCTGAATACCAGTATTTTACATGGAGCGACTGCCTATCTGACCTACACAACCCAGTTACTGGGTAATACGATACCCCTTGGTAAGACTGGTTGTCAGACTTTCGGGCTTCTGACTACCCGTAACGACTGTCAAAGATCCACGAATGACAGCCGGGACCAACGGCTTAACGTGCTTTCCGAAGCACGGAGGGGTCACGGTATGTAAAGATGGTCACCCATCCACAGACCAACCGCAGCAAGCATATTTATATTATATTTCTATATTTATATATATAGAAATATAATATAAATATTATACTGTATATTTGTTCAAGTTCAAAATATGTCCCCACCCATATACAACTATACAGACTATAGATATTCGAGAGATATGCATCTCTCGGATATCTATGGTCTGTATAGTTACACAACGTTTTGTCTTCTTCTTTCGAAAGTCAAATTACTGACGACTGAAAGAGAGAAATCGGTGTGTAACTATTCATCTGATAGAATACGTTTATTAGTAAGGGGTTAAAGGTTTTAAGATTAACTTGCTGCTGCTTGAACAAACAAGATGGGATCAAAGTAACTACGGCAGAACATACCATACCTACAGTCAACGGCATTTATGTAAGTGGCAACAATTTGACATTGGCAGCGCCTTTATGTCGTAGCAGTAAGGGTTATTTTCCTAGTGCAAGTGTTACCACTGATGCGCGGTTGACTGTTCAAAACATATCAAGTGAGGATATTACATTTAGAGATTGCGGTATACGGTAGCATAACCGTTGTAATTTCGTAACAAATTATCCTTTTGTGATGATATTCTTGTAATTTCATCATCATCATTTCAGCCGAAAGACGTTCCATTGCTGGACATGCAAAGGCCTGGGACCAAACTAAAAAAAGTTATTTAAAAAAATAAAATACCCGACTGCTATAAAAAACTGAAAGCTAAAAACAAGCCCATTTTAAATTAAATAAAAGTTGGAAGCAGGCGGGACCCATTTGAATTTGAAAATATAATAAAAATGATATGGGTCCCGCCTGCTTCCAACTTAAGGACGCCTTTACGAATCTGACAAAAATAAACCGTTTTTCGGTGCATTTTGCGGCAAAATGAGACGAAACCAAATGTAAGTAATAATTACCACAGATAGATTACTCTTTCATCTCCAAATGGTAGCCATTTTTTATTCGAAAATGTTGGTTTATAATATAGTAAAAAATAATTTCCGTTGCCTCTTCACACAAAATCGACGATATCGTGCTGTCTTTGGGATCATTTTTCTTCTATTTAATAACATAAACATATTTATTTTAAAATATTTTATGTAAGCAGACACGTTCAACTCAAAAAGGTAGCCAAAAGAACTGTCAAAATGTTAAAAATAAGCTCAGAAAAAAATAAAAATCGGAGTCTATTTTTTCACATATTTAGCTGTAATACGTGAATCTTATTGGATTGAAATAAGGGTTATTTTACTGGTCACTGTCTCGGTTTATTGCACAAAAATTTGTAATGAAATATTAGTCTGCGCTCGGCCGCCGTTGTGAGTGGACTCTGTGTCGGTTGTAAGCAGCAGCTTGTGCTAAAAGAAGATCGCTGTACGGATACAAAATATTTGACACACAAAACTTGATACTTCACGCATTCTGTATGTACCTATTACCCAAGGAAAGATTTGATTCACAGTCTTATAATTTTTCTAGAAGTAAGTAGGGTTTATAAATTCATATTTCGTTCCGGACTTGCTGGAGTGACCTGCACAGCAGGTGTACTTCGAAGACTGCTACTGGAACTAACAGCCGAGCTGAGGAGTTATTCCGGTCTGATCCCCTGAAGACTTACAATATTTCATGATGGGTGTCAATTTCGTGGTTTTCGAGGGTGCTGAAACCGATGGTGAGGTCCAAATGAGAATCCAAGATGGCGGATGTGAAAAATGTTACAATTTTTCATGATGGGTGTCAATTTCGTGGTTTTCGAGGGTGCTGAAACCGACGGTGGGGTCAAAATAAAAATCCAAGATGGCGGATGTGACAAATGTTACAATTTTTCATGATGGGTGTCAATTTCGTGGTTTTCGAGGGTGCTGAAACCGATGGTTGGGTCAAAATAAAAATCCAAGATGGCGGATGTGAAAAATTTTATAATTTTTCATGATGGGTGTCAATTTCGTGGTTTTCGAGGGTGCTGAAACCGATGGTGGGGTCAAAATAAAAATCCAAGATGGCGGATGTGAAAAATGTTACAATTTTTTATGATGGGTGTCAATTTCGTGGTTTTCGAGGGTGCTGAAACCGATGGTGGGGTCAAAATAAAAATCCAAGATGGCCGATGTGAAAAATGTTACAATTTTTCATGATGGGTGTCAATTTCGTAATTTTCGAGGGTGCTGAAACCGATGGTGGGGTCAAAATAAAAATCCAAGATGGCTGATGTGAAGAATGTCATAATTTTTCATGATGGGTGTCAATTTTGTGGTTTTCGAGGGTGCTGAAACCGACGGTGGGGTCAAAATGAAAATCCAAGATGGCGGATGTGAAAAATGTTACAATTTTTCATGATGGGTGTCAATTTCGTGGTTTTCGAGGGTGCTGAAACCGACGGTGGAATCAAAATGAAAATCCAAGATGGCGGATGTGAAAAATCGGTTCAGCATCGGTTTCAGCACCCTCGAAAACCACGAAATTGACACCCATCATGAAAATATTGTAACACTTTTCACATCCGCCATCTTGGATTTTCATTTATACCTCACCATCGGTTTCAGCACCCTCGAAAACCACGAAATTGACACACATCATGAAAAATTGTAACATTTTTCACATCTGCCATCTGTAAAATTATTAAAAAGGGTTCAAACCGGGTGCGGTGACTTGACAAAGACGAAAATGTGGAGTCGTTGTTCCTCAATACTAACATACACGTATCCGTTATAATAAGAAATTACGAACTTATGTATTTCAATAAACCCTGTACTTATTTTTGTTGCTGACGATCCTTCAGGATCAAAAACAAAAGAAAAAGCGGTTCAAACCGGTATGAGAAAGTTTTTAGTGGATAAGACAGATTAAAACAGAAGACGATCTAGGAGGGGATCGAGGCGAGGGGGGTGGAGGGGGGTTCAGGGGATCAGAACGGAATAATTCGAGCTGAGTCAGGTGTGCCGAGTATGGGCTCGTTTTCTTAGTTATGTTGAGACTTTACCTCCGGACTTGATGGAGTGACCTGCAGGTGTACTTCGAAGACTCCTACTGGAACTAACAGCCGAGCTGAGCTAGGTGTGCCGAGTATGGGCTCGTTTTCTTAGTTATGTTGAGACCTTACCTCCGGACTTGATGGAGTGACCTGCAGGTGTACTTCGAAGACTGCTACTGGAACTAATAGCCGAGCTGAGCTAGGTGTGCCAAGTTTGGGCTTCTTTTGTTAGTTTTGTTGAGACCTTAAGAATAGGTAGGCAGGCACTAGGCCGGGTCTAGTCTAGGCAGATGCGGTCACTAATCGGAAACATAAAACAAAAGTATCTAAAAAAAAAAGATTACAGCCGCCATCTTGGATTTTCATTTTGACTTTGTTTTCGGCTCCAGCACCCTCGAAAACTATGAAAACGACACCCATGATAAAAAAAATAAAAAAAATTACAGCCGCCATCTTGGATTTTCATTTTGACCTCACTATCTGCTTTAGCGCCCTTGAAAACCATAAAAACGACACCCATGATAAAAATAAAAAATAAATTACAGCCGCCATCTCAGATTTTCATTTTGACCTAATTATTGGCTCCAACACCCTCGAAAACCATGAAAACGACACCCATCATGAAAATATTGTAACACTTTTCACATCCGCCATCTTGGATTTTCATTTATACCTCACCATCGGTTTCAGCACCCTCGAAAACCACGAAATTGACACACATCATGAAAAATTGTAACATTTTTCACATCTGCCATCTGTAAAATTATTAAAAAGGGTTCAAACCGGGTGCGGTGACTTGACAAAGACGAAAATGTGGAGTCGTTGTTCCTCAATACTAACATACACGTATCCGTTATAATAAGAAATTACGAACTTATGTATTTCAATAAACCCTGTACTTATTTTTGTTGCTGACGATCCTTCAGGATCAAAAACAAAAGAAAAAGCGGTTCAAACCGGTATGAGAAAGTTTTTAGTGGATAAGACAGATTAAAACAGAAGACGATCTAGGAGGGGATCGAGGCGAGGGGGGTGGAGGGGGGTTCAGGGGATCAGAACGGAATAATTCGAGCTGAGTCAGGTGTGCCGAGTATGGGCTCGTTTTCTTAGTTATGTTGAGACCTTACCTCCGGACTTGATGGAGTGACCTGCAGGTGTACTTCGAAGACTCCTACTGGAACTAACAGCCGAGCTGAGCTAGGTGTGCCGAGTATGGGCTCGTTTTCTTAGTTATGTTGAGACCTTACCTCCGGACTTGATGGAGTGACCTGCAGGTGTACTTCGAAGACTGCTACTGGAACTAATAGCCGAGCTGAGCTAGGTGTGCCAAGTTTGGGCTTCTTTTGTTAGTTTTGTTGAGACCTTAAGAATAGGTAGGCAGGCACTAGGCCGGGTCTAGTCTAGGCAGATGCGGTCACTAATCGGAAACATAAAACAAAAGTATCTAAAAAAAAAAGATTACAGCCGCCATCTTGGATTTTCATTTTGACTTTGTTTTCGGCTCCAGCACCCTCGAAAACTATGAAAACGACACCCATGATAAAAAAAATAAAAAAAATTACAGCCGCCATCTTGGATTTTCATTTTGACCTCACTATCTGCTTTAGCGCCCTTGAAAACCATAAAAACGACACCCATTATAAAAATAAAAAATAAATTACAGCCGCCATCTTAGATTTTCATTTTGACCTAATTATTGGCTCCAACACCCTCGAAAACCATGAAAACGACACCCATAAAGAAAAAAAAAAAAAAAAAAATCAGCCGCCATCTTGGATTTTCATTTTGACCTCACTATCGGCTTTAGCGCCCTTGAAAACCATAAAAACGACCACCCATGATAAAAAAATTAAAGCCGCCATCTTGGATTTTCATTTGGACATCACTATCGGTTTTAGCACCCTTGAAAACCATAAAAACGACACCCATGATGAAAAATTAAAAAAAACTACAACCGCCATCTTGGATTTTCATTTTTATCTCACTATCGGCGATCTCAATATCCGTCACTTTGCACGGCCAAAAATGTAATTGACAGGCTTATGGTGATTTATCGAGGTAGCCACTGCTAAAATGCCTTTATGCAATGCACGACACTGCTTAGTACATTATCCTAATTGCGTAACACACTTGGAATGGCAATCCATTCCGATTTGACAGTTCAACAATATCCATTGCGTTGTTTTTGTTTTACGAATTTTTTAAATATATATGAAGCAACTAGCTGTGCCCCGCGGTTTCACCCGCGTAAGTTTCGATCCCGTGGGAACATCGGATAAAAAGTAGCCTATATGTGTCAGCTACCTCTATACAAAATTTTATCAAAATTGGTGAAGCCGTTTGAGCGTGAAGAACAAACATATAAACATACACACACACTCACAAACTTTCGCCTTTATAATATTAGCGTGATGAATATTGTAGCATTTTGTACTGTTTGCCTTGTAGGGTGTGTGCCAAATACACGTATTTTCTTTCCAGTTTTCGAGAACCTACTTGCATTTGATACCATAGCAAATTTATTATATACAGGAAAAGTTTTTAACCAGTGCGCAAATTTTGACATAATAAACTTGAATATATTTTAATAAACACGTATTTTTTATTTTGATATGTTTCAATAGTAAAAAATTAAGTTAACGCTTACGAGACTTGTTTACTCAGAAATTTATTTTATGGACGTCGCTTGCCAGTCCGTCGACCGGTCGCCCGATTCACGCCGCGCGTCGACCGGTCGCCTGACGCGCCAGCTGCTATCAGAAGTACTCACGCGCGGTCGCTCTATGCGACGACGGCGCGGCGGCGGAGTTATGCGGTGCGATTATTGACCCCAGTTTAGCGCTACAATTTTTTAAGTTTAGACTGTGTAAAGTTATTTGTAAACGTAATTTTTCGTAAATTCCAATTTATCCTTCATACTTTCATGGGCTTAGGACCATTAAAATTCAGAAAATAAATCATAATAAGTAAAAATGTAATACGTTTTAGTCCATTCAAAATAAAACATTTAGGTATGATAGGTACTTAGACATGATACAATTTAGATTGAAACAATTGCATTTTGGTTTATTTAAAAAATTGGAATCAACTATCTTACAACAATGTCTAATCAAAGAGAACCTAACACACTAAGATTCACGGGCGTAGCCAGGTTTTAGTATCGGGAGGGGTTCAAGAAAATAAAGCGACTAAAAGTACATACAATAACCCTTAAATAATAAAAATATTAAAGAATTAAAGATGTGAAAAATAGATACAGAAAAAATATCCTCGAAAGAATTGGGGCAGTCCTTTTTCGAGCAGTGGGACAATATAAACTATGAGCTAAATAAAAAAATAACGTTCTGTTATATATCACAGAAACACAGAATATTACAAAATTAATCTTCTGTTTTTCTTTTTAAATATAATACTTACTTACTACTTCATTCGCATCAATTTCTATCCCATAGTGAATGTTCAGGAGAGCCAAGCCGTTCAGTCTGTCTTCACTTGTGTCCTTATTTTGATTCTATGAATGTTAATAGCTGGACTTTTCGGGGGGGGTTTGAACCCCCAAAACCCTCCCCCTGGCTACGCCCGTGCTAAGATTGTTTATAATTTCTTCTTACCTCTCAAATTCTAGGTATTGTTCGAAGTGACCTCCTCCTTTTTCAAGGCATAAACGTGCACGTTTAAATAAGTAAGCAAAAATGAAGTAAAAAGTGGTGTTAGTGTCCTAAACAAACTAAATGTTTAGGACACTAACACCACTTTTTACTTCATTGAAAGCGTTAATTATTTCTCTCATTAGGGACCGTGGGATTGAGGATCCCTTGGGCTACGCTCTCCCTTTCGTATCTTCTTCGTGCTGCTCGTAAATTTTCATTGCTTAACAAATACACTCGCACCATTTCATAATACTCGCGGTGAGTAAAATGAGACATTGTCACTACACTAGTCTAGTACGCGGCGCGAACATCCGACCTCCGCTTCCGCAAGTGACGTACTGCATGTGCATGCGTTTTGTTTATCAAACACCGCGCCGGCGCCGCATGCCCCCGCACCCCCGTCCCGCGCCTCCGTGGTCCTGCGGCCGGCGGCCTCCGCGTTTTCATTCATGCTCATTCATAATATTACTATTAAATTATATCCATGTCTTGCTTATTTCAAATTGGGACAAAGTGGAAAAATGAAAAAAAAAAAAGTGTTAAACTAAAAATGGAAATGTGTTCTATTGCTTACACTGAGCCACCAAAAAAAATTTACGCAGTGGTTAAAAATTTATCCTGTAAAATACGAAATAAACCGAATAAAACAAGCCTGTTTTATATTTGTTTTCAATAAGCTCGTCCGCAAATTGTTAATACATAGGTACTTTGGCAACTTGTACTTGATTAATCACTGTCCAGTGAAATTAAGTAAATAGCATTCTACTTATATGAACACTTCACATTACATACAAACTGTTTGAAAACAAATCACCGTAAACTTAAAAAAAATACATGGCAAAAATAAAATTAAATTAGGCTCAAGTATCAAGTCGTGTCAGTTTACTCATAATTTCACCGCTTCGCGCATGTCGCTGTGTGTGTGAGCCGTGCACGTGTAGTAGTAAGACTCAATACCTAAAATTGAAGCGCGTCATTTCGTAAACGCGTCCTTAAAATGGGCTTGTTTTTAGATTTTCAGTCTTTTACAGCAGTCGGGTTATTTATTTTTTTAAATAACTTTTTTTATTTCCGGCTTTTTAGTTTACAAGATAAATGTGAAAGATTTCGCAGACGATTTAGTTCTTGGTACGTGTTTTTTACGATTTTTCATTTCGAATTACTTTTAACCGTATAAGTTGTATATATTTTTGTAATCACCTTTTAAAACCCTTTATTTTGATACCCCACTCGATAGGTTTGGAGAAAAAAAAAAAAATTTTGAAGACATAATATTGCGCAAAAAATCGGCCATTTAAACTTTTTTTCAATTTTGATATACTCAGTGTTACTTTCACAATTAAGACGAATCTAACGGCACCTCTCAAGCTGAAATCGATCAAGCCGTTTAGGCTACAGAGCGTGCCAAATAAATATACATACATACATACACTCGAAAAACATAACCCTCCTTCTGACGCAGTCGGTACACTATAAGTAGTTCACATTTTATTCACTTGTATTCAAGAATCTGTCGTAATTTAATAACTAATGGTCTTGCCACTGTTTTTTGTGCTAGCGGTGTTAACCTATAATTAATTGTTGCACCCGCAATTGTATCCTATTATAAATAATAAGCTGCTAATGTGTTGGTGTAAGCAATTGTTGGTTATCCTAAATAAATAAATAAATAAATATGTGTAGATTTTTTCTTAATACTTTCACATATCTAGTTATTTATATTTACATAATTTAATAAAAAGGTAACAGTATTAAAATAATAATAATTTATGTATAAGAATATAAAAAGAATGGGAAATAATCAAAGTGCATCAAAAAATTCGTCCGCATCGCCGTCAACGGGAAAAGTGCCCAAAGGGCTGGCAGCATTTTGCTACGTTGTATGGCGATGCTGCCAATGTGTAGGTACAATACCTTGATCTCCTGCGTTTCCAACTGCCGATACACTCAGAACGCTCTGCTCACAATGCGAGCAGCGGTAACGTGTGGCCCAACCGTGCTCGTCGGACGTACGTTGAACAAGTACACACCTACGAAGTACTCGCCGCCGCAAAACATGATTTATTTTCTCGACAAACCGTAACGTACCTAATTTAGGGTCAACTCATCTAATTCTGTGACAAAACAGAATGTGGAAAAAAACAGGTTAAACTTTATAAATTTTATTTTTATTTTTAATAGGAACATTAATCAGTCTTCTATTTATCATATGAGCAAGTGTAATCTAAGACATATGAATTAACTCAGCGTAAAATGAGCTTAAACAAACCGCAATGACTTGTCTAATTCTGCGACAAACACCATAATTCGGTGATAGTACTAAAATAAATAAATACTACTTAAATAATAATAGTAATACTAAATTACTAAAACCTTTATCGGTATCAACAAGTATATGTTTTTAACAACTAATTGTCACCTTTTCTATTTAAAATGAATTAAATCATGACAGCACAGTCGCACGCTACCGGTGAAACGTCAAACATGGCGGGCGCAATGACAAAATTGACAAATCCCGTGATTGTCACTATCTCACTCGCACGATCTTAACAAAAATTTGTACACGAAAAGAAGCTTTATTACCATGCCATAGGGTTCATTTTAATGTGTTGTATTTTACTCCTATAACGCTGTGAAAGAGTCCAAACGTTGTATCTCCGAATTAAGTGAGTCACACAATTAAGTGAGTTTACCCTCTCTCAAATTTTGACTATTCAATCTGCAATTCTTCAGTCATCTACTCGTCCTCGTTTTTGAGGACGAAAAGACCATTTATGGTGCGTATTAAATAAGTACGTGAAACGCCTAAAATAACGTGGCAATTTCGTAATAAAATAAAAAGTACCTAAGTATTTATTGTATTCATAATTTTATTTTAAAAGATATTAATAATAAATAAATAATTAATTAAAAATTAACTTAATCTGCCAATTTACAGATTTGTCCAGCAAGTGCAGTGCGCAAGAGTTGGTGGAGTTGTTGAATTCACTATTCGCCCGTTTTGATAAGTTGGCATTGGTAACTACCTATACTGTAAGTAATACAAGCGATCATTTATTATCAAGGAACCCTAATTTTACCTAAATTCTACTAACTTACATACGAGACAGCCGTTCTGCTAAACGCTAGGCGGGCTCACAAGTGACAGCTGAACACCATGAAATATACTGTAATTCTGCTTTCCTCAGGAGAACCATTGCCTTCGCATCAAGTTGCTGGGCGACTGCTACTTCTGCGTGAGTGGACTGCCGGCGCCGCGTGCAGACCACGCGCACTGCTGCGTCAATATGGGGCTGCACATGATACGCGTCATCCGCAACGTGCGGCGCCAAATGAAACATCTAACGGTGAAATACAACATACTGCTTTAATTAAACTGACGACAAAACCTCGCTGCTCACACATCACACAGCACACATCCACATTGACACACACAGTCACACTTTCCACATTCTGTGTTTAGGTGGATCTGGACATGCGCATCGGTATCCACAGCGGTAAAGCGCTGTGCGGAGTACTGGGGCAGCTCAAGTGGCAGTTCGACCTGTGGTCGCGTGACGTCACCCTCGCGAACCGAATTGAGAGCAGCGGCCTGCCAGGGTATGTCAAAAGCCGGTGCACCCGAGCTATTTATAGAACAGCGTCGTTTTATGCAAGGTGCTCTTGGCCTCATGATGGGACTTAAGGGAATCCTCTAACGATAATGCGCAGAATAAATTTCGACGCTTTCGACCCAAAGACTTCACTTTCACATTTATGTCTTGGTCTAAGATTAAAGCTTGCGCATTTGGTAGATACCTTTACTTTGTTATATATTCCAGTCGGGTGCACATTTCATCTTCCACATTCGAGTGCCTCAACGGGGCATTTAAGGTGGAGCCGGGGGAGGGCGGAACGCGAGACCCGTTGCTTGAAGAATACCAGCCCGTCACCTACTTTATTGAGAGTACGGAACAGCCACAACGGATTGGAAGTACATCAGCCACCAGGTAAAATGACCAGAGTTTTTTAAAGTTTCCAGTAATCATTAAATTCATTTACTCTGTCCATTATGTCTTGATGTTTCATTTCTCTGATCCTATTTACTAGATACCGATCACGGTCTACACAATATCGTCAGGTTTACTAGAAACCCGAAAGTCTAACTAATTAATTGTGTTTTTTTTTGCTTTAACATGATTCTGTTCCGTTCCGTCTTTTCATGACCCTCACTGGTACCGCGCCGGCTGTAATGTTGACTGAATGAGACAAAGTCGAACGGTGAATTAAGATAATATAACTCACAGAGGTTACCTAACCAATAAATAAACTTTTACTAATTGATTCAAATCTTTGACCCTTGTACGAGTATATAACGTTTGTTACAGTACTACTATGGTGATGTCCACGAAGAGCAAGAAAAGGCTGTCGTTGAGGTAAGGAACAGACTTTGGTCCCTTTTATTTTTCTCTATTTCGTTGGTTTTTTAATGCCCATACTTTTTTTAAGGAGATCGACCATATTCACCGCTTGATCAACGCAAGCGCAGATCACGTGCACACCTTTTCGTTGCTGTTCAAACGAGATGATCTCGAATCCTGCTACGAAGAGCTCGATGGAGATACCTTTAAGTCTAACGTCATGTGCTGCATGGTCCAATGGCTGTTTGTTGTAGCCGTGCAGTCTCTTGCGCACTATGAGTGAGTGTTATTAGTACGCAAGTAGGGTTTTTTAACCAAAATCTTCTCCTGCAACTAGCTAATCAGATTCTCAGATTCATCCTACCGTCTCATGCAAATGTATGCTGTTTCAGTGATGTACAACATCCAGACATCGTGAGGTAGGTAGTGAGAATGTTTACACTTCTTTGAAACTAACTAGTTTCTTTCCACAGATGCGGAAATCTAATGATTGTTCTGATGGTGATGATGATACCCCTCACCCTCTGCTTCGCGCTGGTGATGTTCCAAGAGTTCCCCAATCTTCAGCGTTACCTCGTTAAGTTCTCCGCCAAAGTGACCAACACTCGTATCCTCAGGGTTATGCACATCTGCTTCTTCATTTTCATCATGTCTCTATCCAGGTAAATATACTCTTGACTCAGACTATTGCAATTACGGCACCTCCTAAAGTTAACTAGACCACGATGGCTTGTGAATGCGATATCTCGTAAACATGTTTTATATTGTTGCAGTACCATGAAATTGTATATCTGTCCACTAGCGTCGCACCAGAAGATATCAAACTCTACGAGCACAGTATTAACTAACTCTACGGACACTATGTCAAACAGTGACAATGATACGGGTGAAAGTTTTTTATTTATTCCGTACTGTTACAGTTTTATTTTAAAATAACACCTGCCAAACAGCAAAGCAATTTGTCGGCAGTAGGTTCTATAAAAAACTTATTTTTATTACCCGTCAATAGCGGATTCTAAAGCACTACGGTTCATTTATGATTAATTTATCAACACTCCCAATTCAGGCAACTGAAGGGATGCCTTTGAGCTCCTCCACTAGATCAAGGTTGCGACTTCAAAGATACAAAAATAATGTTTGAAGTTGTTTAATAACAGTATGTTTTATTCCTTAATCAGACCAATGCCACCACCCAGAATACGTGGTGTTCACGTGGGTGCTATGCCTGGTCGCGCTTGCCTCGGTGCTCAAGTTGTACTTCCTCATCAAGACACTGCTGGCGACCGTCAACGTCGTGATGTACTGTATCCTGATTGATCACTACTACATGTACTACCCCACTAAGAACATGTGAGTGTGTAGCTACAATATTTTATTGAAGTGTATAAACACTACTAAAACCGTATAATTTAAACATTTCGTGCTCTTCCAGGTTACTGGTGCGCGCACAAATGCTGGTTCTAATATGCGGTTTCTTAATGGTGGTGGTTACTCACGCGCGTCTGGTAGATGCCATATCACGGCTGGACTTCCTTTGGAAACGGCAAGTGAAGACTGACCTTGCACGCATGGAGTCCGCTCAAGGCATGAACAGACAACTACTCGAACATATACTGCCCGAGCATGTAGTCAATCATTTCCTGAGTAGAGATTGGCACCCTGATGTACCTAAGTTAAATTTTTAACTGGCTCTTATTTTATCATATTTTCATTATACGACTAATTTAATACATTTTGGTTCGTTTTTCATTTCAGAATCTGTATTCTCAGCAGCATGACGAGGTGGGCGTGCTGTTTGCATGTATCGCTAACTTTGACTCGGTCCATAAAGTGAAGAAGGCGCTAGACTGCTTGCGCGTGCTCAACAAAGTTATAAGTAAGCGACATTCTTAGGACGTCGTTATTCTGTGTACAAGGTGTAATTAAAATAGCTCAGAACCCATTTGTCGAGTTGTGTACAACATTAATGTATGGAACAGATTTTGATTTTATGCGATTTCTTGGTTGGTGTCATAGTAAAAATTTATCATAAAGATCCTTCTTCGGGTTCTGAGTTATTTCAATTATCTCCTCAGCGGTCAACTAGCCGCTGGTCGACCGTAATTAAGGAACCGATTACTAACGTTCCTTAAGGTCTAATTCCCTCAAAATATGAATATTTCAACAAAATGGTAACATTAACTAAACAGATCTTTCATTTTACATCGCCATTTAAATTATCAGAAACACTTTGTTTCATTAAGAAAAAGTTAGCAACCCTACCAGCTATAGCATCTTGTATAGGCAACGCCGCATAAACATTATTTGACCGAGATGTCATGTTCAAACTTGCAGTTTGCTTCGACGAATTACTATTGCAGCCAGAATTTGAATGCATTGAGAAAATTAAAACGACCAACGCAACATACATGGCTGCGTCAGGACTTGATCCAAAACACAAGGTAAGATACATTAAGTGGTTCTATTTAACCGACTTCAAAAAAAAGAGGATGTTATCAATTCGGTTGAATATTTATTTATTTATTTATTGATTTATATCAGACAACAATAGTCCATTTTGTTAGTACATCTTATAACTAGTGTTAGTAGTACATAAACAAGGATACGAATAGCAGTAGGTGACTGAGGCAGGATGTGCAGAGAACGATAACGCATGGGACAAGCTACCTGACCATTCTCCCCACATAATGCCTCGGAAAAGGGGAGTAAGGACTCTCCACCACTGTTTTTAAGATGCTATTGTCGCTGACGCGCATTCTACGCATCAGTGATGAATAGGTACCTATTTTTTTTTTATGTTGTTACCTCAGAACTCCGTTATTTATAAGCCAATTTGCAAAATTCTTTTTTTATTTCAAAGGATATATACATTCAGATTGCTTTGTTCCCATAGAAATTTCATCAACATCGGTTTAGTAGTTAGTTATTTAAACCAAAATAACGGGTAAAAAAAAAATAAGTAAACGAAATTGTGTTTATGTTACGCGATATATCCGGAAATTGTAAATTGGTTTTTTTTTTGTTTATTTAAAAAAATTTTTTTTTTAATGGATAGGAAAAAGACACTGCAAAGTAAAAAATAACTTTAATTTTGGAAGTCGGTGGCAAACAACGAAAATGCGAACCCAACGACACCGACTTCCGAAATTAAAGTTATTTATCTTCCTTAAATTTATTCTGCAGTTAGGAAAAGACGTTCATGGGCACCTGTACGCTCTGTGTGACTACGCCCTCGCGTTAAAGGAAGCACTGAGAAATATTACTGACCACGATTTGAAACTAAGAGCAGGTGAGAAATATTAAAATATCACACTATTTACTGCAAGACACATGACCTCAACTTAATGGTTATCTATATACTATTTGCATCAGGGTTAAATTGCGGTCCTCTCGTGGGCGGTGTGATCGGCGCTCGCAAGCCGGTGTACGACATCTGGGGCAACACTGTCAACGAGGCATCTCGCATGGAGAGCACCGGAGACACTGGCCAGATACAAGTCACCAAGTACACCCGACAGGTGAACAATTGTCACATTAAAATAGAACTTTTTTTTTTATCTCTTGCCAGTTTTTTATTCTTTTATTTTTTGACTCCATTAATCCACCTAGCACTCTTCTTTGTCGCACATTCAAGATAGGAATACTGTGTGAGTGAAAGAACATGATTAGCTCTTTTGTTTGGCCATCATTTTTAATTCATTTTTAATGGGTGATGCCTATGTTTTTGTTTTCGGGCGGAATTGTCGTGCAGCTGCTGAAAGAAGAGTTCGTGCTAGAGTATCGTGGCGAGGTGCAAGTGAAAGGGAAGGGAGTCATGGAGACGTGGTGGGTGAAGGAAAGGCTGCGTCCTACGCCGTTTGACTATGGCAATGTTATTAGTTCATGTCGTGCCATAAAAAGTGAGCACAATCTACCGAACCGCACCGGCCCTGACGAGGTATATACCTACACAAGCTATCCTTTTATAATAAACCTTGAAATGTACCATAATACAGGTATTGGCGCCGATTACCTACTTTGTTCACAAACTAAACTAAAACTAGAGAATTAAGGACGGTTACCTGTACGGAGACTATACATTGCTATCGACACTGTTGTTGGCAAAGATTTTGTGAAAGGTATTGAAAAACTAACATGGCGGCACTGGTTTCGACTTTCGAGTTTGGCCACGCGCCAAAAGATGTCACTGATGCACTGACCTGTACTATACAAGTACTGTATGATAGAGATCAGTGCACTGATGTGACCGACACGGTGACAGTTAAGTCAATTATTTTTTAGAGAAATATATTTTAAAAAAAGTCTGTGAACAAGGGAATCGGCACCAATGTATTGTTTCAATGTAATGGTGTTTGGTAAATAAATTATTTTTCAGTTCCTGGGACGTCAGAATGTTTCTAGAAAAAAGTGGTCTCTGAGATGGTGTTTCTTTTATGGGCACCATATATGTTTTCCAACGGGTTGGGTCTTATATCGAGTCGCCTGAATCTGAGTTAAGTGTAGATATGGGAGGGTTTAGGGGGTTCCTACTAAGCGATAAAATGTATTTTTTGCTGCCGGAGACGCGCCAAAATATTTTAATTATTATTTAGAAAATCTTGGGAAATCTTACAAATGCATACTAAGGAACGTAATTTTGATACATTTCGTAGCGATTTCGATAGTGCGTTTATCGAAATGCGTGAAAAGAAACCATTTTCCCCGCGTTCCGAATTGAGTCAAAAACGATTATATCGCGAATCCAACCAAATTTAATAGTCACAAAATATAAGGACTATTGAGTACTAAATTGTGACGTTGCGCGTTGGTCGGATTCGCGATATAATCGCTTTTGACGCAATTCGGAAAGCGGGGTTTGTTTACTTTGCAAATACTTTTGTTTGGTGTTCGTTTTGTCATTCCGTTGCTCTCGAGTTTACGTGAATTTTATATTTTGCTATGATTCTTAGATCCCCGCACCCTAATGAGTGACAGATCGTAACCAAAGCACACAGACTTGTGTTGGTTAGGTTAAGTTAGATAGCGCGAACCGAGCGAGCGAAGTGAGTTGTGTAGGTTAGGTTAGGTTAGAACGGTGACCACTTAGCGCGAGCCGAGCGAGCGCAGCGAGCGTGCCGCGGCAGCGGCCGGCGAAGCGCCAGAAAGTAACTATCTCCCCGTACCCTAATGAGTGACAGATTCTACCCAGAGCACACAGACTTGTGTTGGTTAGGTTAGAAGGTTTTGTTCAAAGTGGAATAATAGAAAAACTACGCATCTCCGGCAGGGCAGGAGTGAAGGGGGTGAAACAGGGCGCCCCCCCCAACCCCCCTCCACCCCTCCCATCTTCGTACGGAGGCGACTTGATATAAGACTTTAACCTTTCCAACTTCTGCCAAGAGCAATAGGGTACCGTCTGTGGTGCACCCTTTTTCCGCGCTCTTCATCTCCATCAACGAGACAAGAAGACACATCCACACGCACCCGCTGTACACGTAAAGTTTATAAGTAGGTACCTATATTTTCTCCATGTCAATGTATTAATTATAATATAGTTTAAAGTAGTTCAATGAAGGCTTCCAATATTTTTTTTTTTATAAAATCATGCGGTATGCATTTCTTTAGTTTGTTTTTGTATAACTTCCTCGGAATTCCAAAGTTGTGAAAATGATCCATTTTAAAATAATAATACAGGGCGGCAGCGCGCAACGTGTTACTGCGAATTCAGCACGACAATATTAATACAAATATTTTTAATGTGTAGGTTAAATTATTATTTAACATACACATTAATAAATACAAATCAATGTACAAAACGTACAAAATAAATTATACAAGTCCAGTTTTAGCTGACCTCGCATTGTACAATAGGCTTTTCGTACAGACGCCAGCACATCTGACCAAGATTATTTCTGGACTTTAAAAGAGACTGTGACCTCTGAGTTTGTTTCGGCCTTCCTTCTCAGAGTAGTCAGATAGGAAACGCCGACCTCATCTAGTTTAAAAAAAAACATGATTGACGTGTAAAAGTGTTTGTACAAACCTACTTACAAAAATAAAATCATTTATCATCAAGCTACTACAATCTGTCAAATTTCTTTAATAGATTTTCAACTTTATCGCTACAGAATAAGGTTTAATGTGGATTGGAAAAATTTGACAGTTTCGGGTAGCTTGATGTGCTGGCGTCTGTACAATGAGTAGTCAGCTTATACTGGAAAAGTATACCTTGATTGATAATTGTGTCGTCGTTCGTATGTACCTACCCAAGCAACACATTAGCGGAAATTACATCCATAAACAAGCTATATTACAGTCAAAGGCTCTTATGTAGCTGTACTAACGGATAAGACGATTCTTGAGACTGTATGAGGGGTGATCTCTACTCTATTAAGCAGCACAACTGACTAATGGCTGTATAATGGAGAAAAAAACCACAAAACGCATTTTAGTAGAATTCGAAAGAACTATTGTCCAGCTTTTGGCTACGTATAACGCTACCAGCTGGTTAAGAAGACCAAAGCTTGTAAACGGCTGCTTAACGCGGTAAAGTTACACCTTTTGTCAGTTGTGAGCTGTATTAGAGAATCAAATTTTGCCATTGGCTTTTTCATGGCGTACACCAGAGAACACAATGAGAAAATATTACCGTTGTGATGAAACTGCCAGCTTCTTGCAAATGTGCTCGCGAACCTTAACTTTAAAGGATAATCGGTTCGGTTCCCTAGCGGTCTGCAGCAGCAAGACTATGAATAGGGATATTCTAAAATTACTATTCAGGTTCAAAGTTGATTGAGAAAATTTGACAGTTTCGGGTAGCTTGATGTGCTGGTACAAGGAGTATTTAATCGCTGATCTCTACAATACCTTGTATATACCTTGTAATACCTTGTATTATAGAGGTCAGTGCACTGACGGCACATTACAATAGAAAATCAAATGTAGTTATACACCTTTATTGAAAAAAAAACAATTGAATGTAGGTATTTATATTCAACAATCGCGTTTATCGGCTAAGATTTTCAAGATGACGTTGGAGCTAGCCCGCGTTCTACTTAATAAAGATGCAGTAAATAGAGTAGAAAATAATGTCGTAGATCTATAGGTAATATGCACCTCTCAAATTTTAAACTAGACTGCTACTACATTGAATTTGTTACGACTCGTAACGAATACTTCAACGACGTAGATTGGAACCAACGTATTGCCCAACGTCGCCATTCAATACCGAATGTTTCCGGAAACTGAAATTCCAATCATAATATCTCCTCTATAAGCGGTCTTAAAACCTGCGAGCTAACTATAGACGAAAACAAATATTACTTAAATGTTCGTGTGTAACGTTACTTGTCGAAACTCATTGTACAATATTTTTGTTAAAATACAAATAGCTGTTATTTAGCTTTTTCGAATTTGAAGTTGCATGTATTTTGCTGGGGAAGGAACCTAGTGAGTTATTCCTTTAATTCATCTCAAAAATACCATCCAAATAATCGTAACATCGACAGCACCTTAGCTTAAAATGAATACCACCCAATCACTAAATCATAGACAATTTCGAGCGGCCATTGTTGTCTACATCTTTGGCAAATTTTGAAACGCCGGACCTTAGATCTCGGCCTAAGTTCAGTAGAACACGTTTTTTCTTTTATACAATATGTTGATTTGCATCCTCGTCAAAGTTCAGGAGGTTGTCATAAAATACATAAATAATCAATTGAAGTACATTATGGGGCAATAACTAGTAAGCGCTGCTTTTTTTTTGTTGTTGAAATTTAACAGTATTTCAGAATTACACCCTTAATTCAATACAAATAAAACAGAATCACCCGACTACGCCCACAGCGACAATGCATGCAGCTGTTTTTCCCCGAAATGGTACGCGCCGTCGCGCCAATGCGCGTGCAATGACCGGTAGCAATAATTTTACCTAATTTTATTTCGATAATCACCTACATTATTGTCATAATTTTCGCTTGATAATTAACTCATTTTTGAGCATCATTGGAATACGGAAATCTTACTAATGACAGTAATACTAGTGCGCCAAAGAAAAGTTCACTGACCTGTTATCAGATGATTAATAATATCCTTCAAGCTAAAGTTTTCGTAGGTAGGTAGTCATTTTGTTTTTATTTGTGGATTAAATTGGTTGATTTGAAACTTTCCTTCCTACTTAACGGGCTTAGGACCGGCAATAATTCTACCTTTGTTGGATCCACTAAGTCTAAAAATGTTTTCTACGTTTGATGGAAATGGAAAGACGTTCTAGTTAAGTGTAAGTACGTGGTATACTTTCGACTCTTAGGTATTATTGGCGTAGGTAGTTAAAAATTTGAAATAACTTATTAACACTAATGAAATTGATTAAGCTAACAACGTATTTACAAAATGTATAAATAAATAAATCCGGAGGTAAAGTTGCCACGTACTTAGGTAGTACGTACTGGTTTTCCTTCAGCTTAACAACACTAACACATTCGTTTTTAAAGTGTCGAAAACGACAAAATGTAGGTAATCCGCACGGCATTATCACCTGGGTGAATGTCTTGTGCCTTGGGGTAGTGGAACGGGTGTTGCAGTTCACGCTTCAGTATGCGCAACACTGGTGTGGTGCATAGCAGACAGCATGACGCTTTGTGATGGGGGTTCCCGATCGGGAAACATCCGGATGACTCCACGTAGGCTGTCTCCACTGATGGCATACCCACCTGACCATCTCCACCAGCACGACATTTGAATTGAACACTTTGTACCTACGTCTCAACGATGTACCGAGAAGCGGAATTCGCAAAGCGCACGAACGCTGCGGCGATTTCAATTACACTGTTAGTTCCGGGGCCGCGGGGGCGTGGCTTAGGGTGCGCGGGAGACTAAGTACCCGCTTTGCCGCATCGTGATTGGGGGATGGGATTGATTACCTACGAATTTATCGAATGATAGATTCTCATCCGCATTTGAATGTGTGTGTGCAATTGTGCATGAAAGCTCGGTTATAGGGCTAGTAACAGACGGGCCGCGTTTAAATACGGCTGGTTCACACTTACGGATTTCCGTAAATAAGAAAAAAAAATAAAAACAATACCTACCCATTTTATTGTTGATTTGGGTCGAGAATCATTAGCATAATTACGTCCTTGAATTTGACTAGGATGCAAATCAACAGCCTGTATAACAAAACACGTGTAATTATTATTTATCAACAGCTCAGAATTACCACTAGCCGACCGAGATGCACGGCTCACTTGTAAATAAAACAACAGGTAAACTTTCCATATATAATCGATATAAACATTATAAATAGAAGCGTCTCACATACAGCACAACATCTTGCATACGAGGACTGACCACAGATTATAAAAATATTCAATTACTTGACTTCATTTCATATTTTACGCACTCATTGTGCTGTTAGGTATAATCCTAAAACAACAGACACATTATTGTCTCGTGTTGTGTCGTGACTCGGGATACACCAATCAAACGAATCTGTTCAGGACTACGTCAAATCACGAGTTTTGATTGGCTAACACTGCGTCAGAAGACGTCACACACACACACACTACAGTTACTGTGACTACAGTTTACTGTGGTGTCGTGCCGTGACGCGTTCCATCGCAGTGTTATCGAATGAAAACTGGTTGTGAAACGATGAACTCTTAAAAAGATTCACAATACGACACGAGAAGTCAGCCCGGTGTGAATCTGGCTTTATGAAAACTTGCGGTTTAAGGGGAAGCGCCATGGTAGCCCACGAAATTCAAAATATCTTATGTTTTTTGCAATTTGCAGGTCATTGTCTTTGTTGCATATAGATTAAAAAATTATTCGCGACAAATACGACTTTACAGAATTATAATGATTAAAATCGTCAATACCGGGTGATATTGACGATTTTAATCAATCTAAGTTCATAATTATAATCCTATTGATTGATATTTCATGAAATAGTCGGGCGCTTAACTTATTTGATGAAATTCATTAGTAGGCATGGCATAGGAAGTCAAGTCATTGTGACATATATGTAATCTGTGTGCACTAACACTACGGTAACTACCTTGTGACACATTGATACAACGAAACAAGAAAGTTCTCATTACAGGCCGAAAAACAATGGCACGAGTACATTGCTAATTTTGCATTGTGGAATATAACTTTAGAATACAGTTGAAACATGAATGTTTACATAACTGCAATATTCTTCTGTACCAAAAATATTTGTGTTTTACTAAAAGGTTGAATTGTACCAAAATATTTATTCAGATTTTTAATAGACATCGTATCGAGTATGAAAACATCCATAAATAAATTACATATTGTACCTTATTGACAAAGTGACAAAGTTGAAAATCTTATTTCAGTACACAAACGACTGATCTATGTACTAAACAATGCTACTTTTAGCGGATAACATGACATTGTGCGCATTTTTTTAACTATATAATTATATATGTTACATCTGGGCAAGTTAAAGCTAAAAATGGACATAAAATAATTTGATCCAGACTCCTTTACAAAACATCTGCAACTGTCGACAATTCTAAAGGTGCTATTATATCTAAGATGCCTCAGCCTGACGCATGCGTCACATGCGTGGATTACCTTTAGAAGCATGCACACCTCAGCACTGTCTAGACGCACCTTTAAGTTCAATATTTCTGTCATTTTGACCACCGCTTAGGGCCGATTGCATAAACATTCACAAAAATAAATCTGCAATTAATTTTATCTTAAAATGTTGTTTCCATACGCTTATGTGACTAGGTATAAAATAAACAGCCATATCCAGGACTTTGACACCCTTACATCCGTTTTCTGAACGAGTTATAAATAAAATAAATTGCCAACAGGCTGTTAAAACCAAGTGAAGAGATTCGATTGGCTTTTGTTATTTCGAATAGCCAATCACAGCAGTGAAAATGAGTTGGACGGTCTGTCAGCAACATTGTGTGTTGATTAGAATTTTCCAGAAAACGGGTGTCAATATTATAAACGTATATTATAATTTAATTAGGACTCAAAAGCACCGATGACAAAATTACTTAAAATATTCACAAAGTTTTTTTAAGTAGAAGGGAATTTTAGAGACAAAAAAAAATATACAAGAAAAATCGCGAATAAATTTTCTTTAAAAATGTACTCTTATAGTGGGATGTATTATTATCTATAAAATACCCTTACAAAAACATTTACCTTAGGTTACATGAAAGCTTAGTAATAATGACAGAAATGAATGTATAACTTGGCATTTATATAATTTACCTACATACAATGTATTGCTAATAGAGAACAACGCATATATTGAGCGAAAAACAAAAAAAAAAACATGGGATTTTTTTCATGAAATAAAATATTTTTCAACAAGAAAATATTAAAAGAAAGAAAACAAAAACAAATCATAAACATGATGAAATTCTTGAAAGAAGATAAAATTTGATTCTCGCTCAATTTGCGCGCCAACGTGAATGAAACCAATCGAGAGATTTATTTAATATAAATATTTCTAATATACGAACAATTATATTTACTTTGTATTTTACGGATGTTGGACGAAGTTTATCTAGATATATAAGTTTTTAATTATAATATTTCACACTAAGATCGAGTAAAATTCTTTAAACAATTTGACCGTTAATTTTAAGGTCGCAAAGTTCCACAAATACACTTGAAAAAAATCACTATTTTATTTATCTACGCATATAATATTTTTGCCAACTGTACGCTTACACATTCTAGAAATTTCTACTGAACACGTTCATCAGGCGAGTTTTAACACTTATAGCTTAAGACGACACTGACATAATAATATAAAAATTGTATAAAAAATTAACGAAGCTATATCAGCTAGCTGTTCATTATAAAAATCATTTGGCTAGCAGACTTAAAACGTGGCTTATTGGGAAAGGACTCAAAACGGGCTACAACCATTCCATCATATTCTTCTCGATCAAGTCGGAATCTTTCAGATCTTTCAGTAAAAAAAAAACTAGATTTAGAAACCTGAAAGAAAATGCTAGCAATGGGGGTTTTCGTGAAAATTTACGAAACCAGTTGGCACCACTTTGACAAGAGGTCTTCCATTTCGACAGTGAATATAAAATATATGATGACGTTCATCATTCATTTCATTCATGCGTTCATCATTCAGTCATGACTAAAGAAAATATAGGCTCTTTGACAGATGCCTGGACCTGACGTGCCAGTGCTGCCACCTAGCGAACGACATTTCAGAAAACCCCCATTTTATCTGAAACTAATTTTAAAATAGGTTCTTCAGTAAACCGTCGATGGAATACAGTCGATTTACCAAGCTATCCTATTGATCTTTCCGACGATTCTTTAACCGACTAACAGAAAATAGTCTCGTTTACTGACTAAAAGTCGCTACATTTGTAATGCAGTAATTTGAACTTTGGTTAGAATATTATAACAATCATTTAAGAGCGTTTACGCCGAATGCCATTTC
Source organism: Mesoligia furuncula (assembly GCA_916614155.1). Classification (NCBI taxonomy): domain Eukaryota; kingdom Metazoa; phylum Arthropoda; class Insecta; order Lepidoptera; family Noctuidae; genus Mesoligia; species Mesoligia furuncula. The sequence goes on from OU744793.1 coordinate 26,584,244, forward strand.
ATACAAATTTTCAAGCCCTTATTTTTCGAAATGAATGAACCGATTTTAATGAAACTTCATATGCATAAGCAGGATACAAAGGTCTAAAAAGTTAGTAGAAAACATTTTCGAAAAATAGTGTTACAGCCAAATTAGACCGATTTTAAATTTTCTATAGAAACAGAGATTTCCAATTATCTTTTTTTAAATAAGACATTTTGAAAATGTTTTCTACTAACTTTTTAGACCTTTGTATCCTGCTTATTGCTTGTTTGAATTTTTTAATAAGAAAAATACTCATTTTTTAACCGTTCCGTGTAAAATGAACATTATTAATAGTGGTGCCACTGACAATTGACAGTACCAGGCGAACCATATGCACACATTTCTCGACGTTTAAACATCTCGTAACTTTAAGCAACGTTTATAAATAAGAGAGAAGTTTTGGTTTATTTACTTTGCTGCTTTATGCCTCATGCAATCAAAATAAAACAATTGACACCAGCAATATAAAAATTGAGTTATTAAACTATTGTATTTGAAATACATAAATATAAAAATGTAGTTGAATAATGTATATCTCTCGTTACTAAATGAGATTCAGTTCTAGTCTTGAAATATACAAGATAACGTATATAATAAATATGTATAAGCGCTTCTTAAATATATGTACAATAAAATTATTTTTCTGTATTATATGCAGAAATTAAAATGTTGCAACATTGCAGACAAGAGTTTAATTGAATTTTAAACACAAAGCTTCTTTAATTACCTTTATTAACATTAACGCGCATTAATTTTTATTATTAATAAAACTAGCTTTAAGGATTTTATATATTTAAAGCATTTTTTATTAAATTGAGCGGTATTTTTTTTGACGCCGTTACTGATTTCGAATAAACCGCATCAAAATCACTTTAACTCGAGAAAAAAATGCATGTTGCATTTTTTTCTCGAGTTCTTCATTCAATTTACATCTCTCTTTTCATAACCACAGCACATTATATAATTATTATCTCTCTCTTAATTAAATGGATTTGTATTCTGATATGTGAACAAAACTTATTTTCGCTTAAGTACATTTAGATCTCAGATTCTTCGAGAAGACATCGTTTTATGAGGTTTTCAAAGGGTTTGAATATGATTTTTAACATGTACTACATTAATAAAACACTTTGGTCATTAATACAGCCCCTTTTCATTTTAATTTTTAAATACACATAAAATTACCAAAAAAGGTCACACAATATAATTGAAAAAATGTAAAACCCAATAAAATCATTTTTTTTTTAACTTCTAATAAATCATTTTAAACATTCATGATTTAATCTCGAATAGAGGCAAACCGAAAAAACACGGGTAATAAACAAATGTAGTACCGAATTCTGTCAATCGAATTAATTTAAAATAAACACGAATTCACTTCGAATGAGCATTCCATTCGTTGCCTATTCCGTGACAAACACAAACGCTACAGTTATTGCACAACTTTCTTTTTCTATCACAAAGCCAAAATAATCAACCTTTCACCTACAGCATAACAAATTGCATGTTTGAATGCACTTATGTAAATACAAATTAAAACTCATACCGTCTTATTACAAAACGAGATCTAATTTTAGACCTAGCCTAAACCCTCCAGCCAGTTATTCTATTTTGAACTTTATTCCGCCAAACGTAAAGTTCTTAATGCAAAATTGACAACTTAGACTCGGGTTTAACGTCAGTTTTTGTAATATGAACTTTAGCTTCGTCGGATTATAGTTCGAAATTTAAAAATGGCTAGATGGTTTAAACCTGGGTCTAAAGATAAATCTTGTTTTGTAATAAGGCCGATAGTGTTATTTTTTTACGTGGCGGTCGAATGTTCAAATCGCGCTAATTTATCGTAATTTTTTAACCAAGCAAGTTAATAATAACTATTATATTTTTATCAGAACTGTTACAAAACATTTTTTAAATTTAAAATTAACAGCATCAATATAATTTTCGTTTTTGTTTAACAATTGCTATTATAAATAGCTTTTGTAGACGTCATTTACATAGATGCATTGCATCCACATGGAAAATTTTCACCAAAAAAAAAAAAAACCTTTTTGTATTCTTTATAAGCTTTTTAGATCGCTTTGTCGCGTGAGAGTTAATTATATTTTCATAATAATTTATAAAGCACAATTTAAGAGCAAGTCAAACTTCAGAAAAAAACCGCTTTACCCTATGGGTGTATCTCTGGTTTTTAGTCGCGCTTGTGAAAACCCCTCAATACTGTGTATCACTCAAGTTGATATTAGTTTAAATTAATTTTTTAGACAGCAAATACAACAATTATAAAATGGTTTAAATCAATAATAAGCTGTAACTAAACAGGGATTGAGGAGTATAAACTGAAATCTCTACATAGTATAGAAAACTGAGCCTTTTATGAACAAAGATTTCAGATAGCACATGAATACTTGCAGAAACATAATGAGAATGTTTCTAATTCATGTGACCGACACAAATTGCGCAACATGTTTCTCCCACCTCCCAGTACGAACGAGGACACACGCTTTATAACAACTCTCAAAAAGGAAACACCCCATTCCCTTCAAAATTATCTTCAAACTTAACCAAAAGATCAAACCTTTAAAACAATGCCTAAATCTGCCTCGTTATAAATAAGGCACTATACGTGCGCCGGCGGCGGTTCTTCCACGACCTCGCCGACCACGTGCTTCCCAATATCCCTGATGTCCTGGTGGTCTCCGTGAGCCGCTAGATCGAAGTCAGACCCTGACAGGGAAGCTATGTGGTTCCAGTTGGATTCTGTGTTCTCTCCTGCGGTTTGTGAGGGTAGTCTTAATATTTTGTTCGGGAAAAACACCGTGAGATTTTAATGTACAGAAACTTGAGGGTTTGTTTTTGATACAGGGAAATACTTTTGTTCAACAACTTTTGGAATAACAGATGGAATACGTTCCGGTGCAAGGTAAAAATATTATGAGGTATAAAGTATTTTAATTTTTAAGAACTCGTTAATCCAAATCTGTTTATTGTATATAACAACGCCGATTTTTTTTTTCTGGACATTAAAAAGACACAGTGTAAAAAAATGTTGGTAAAAGAATGGTTAGTAAAAAATATATTTGCAGTGGAAAAATTAATGTAGCGGTATGTTATGGTACAGTGGACGTAGAACAAGCAAGTGTATTTTTTGAAGGTGAAGAGTTTAACGGCCTGTCCCACAATGACCGGATAGGCACTATCTACCAAATAATTAAAATTAATTTATCTGGATGTGATGTGTTTGATCAAAACATTTTTACCACGAAAAAGTATTTCTTTTTTTTCTTGATTAGTATTCATGTAGATTTCCTTTCATTGCATCCAGATAGTTGGTTTACTAATAAAATCTTCTAGAGCCTCCAAAAATAATATACTGCCTTGGTCATCTAGGTTTGTGACATTGTGTTCAGTGCTTTACCAGATTACAAACCGTGATATTTCTGGTTGGTTTGTATGAAATGATTTAAATAAATATTTTATCAAAAACACCAGTGAATTCTATAATTATCACTCCCATGAGGTGTACTTACATATGAAAATAAGATGAACCTAAATAAATTCCATGAATTATGTAAATCCAATGTTTGTTTTAATCAACTTCTACAAGCTAAAGCTGCCTAATTACAATGGCGGAATTAACTAAGCTTGGTTTTACGATTGTTGATTAAAATGGCGGCCGGTGTATGTTAAACTAACTACGTGATGTCGTTATGTAAGCCAATCTGTTATTTTTGCGTTTTAAATGTAGAATTGAAGTGCACTGGAATTTTTCCCTTATAGTTTGTATAGAGACATGAGAATACTCTTTATTATGTACACTCACGAGCACTAAGGCCCGGCGCACATTGGCGGCACGGCACGGCAGGAGATCCTTCGGCATCCCTACATGTAAGCGCACACTGGCGGTAACTATGCCGTGGCATCCTTAAGTATGTCGCGACGTCCTTAAGCATACCGAAGCGTCTTTAGGCATGCCGAGGAGTCCTTAGACACCGTGCTCGCGCCTAGCATTTTTCACATTATTCTTATCTCTTCTTCAGAGCGGTCTTAATTAACACGCGGTTTATGCGCGTTCGAAACTACGCCCGGGCCGCGGAGTTCGGGCAGGCGCTGTCTTGCCGCGGTATCCGGCAGATTGCCAAAGCATTCCGAGGGATGCCGAAGCGTTCCGAAGGCTGCCGACACGGCATGCCTAAGCATACCGCGGTATTGTTGTTGGCCTTATGACCGTTAACATTGAAATTTGAACTTTATTACCATACTATTAAGTTATATTTTTATTCGTCGCCTAAAAATACCTTGCCATGCCGTGCCGCCAATGGGCGCCGGGCCTAATATGTCAACACTTGGCAACTTTCAATTGCGAATGGATTCGAAAATACGTTGTTCGTAATAACATAAAATTTCATTCAAAACTAAAGGAGAAAATCGTCTTTGAATAAAGCCAAGTGTATATATACTAGTGCTCGTGACTGTACACCATAAAAAAGCACACGCATACGTATGCGTATGCGTTTCACACGACGTCTTGTTGACGCGCTGACGCCACGTCTACGCGGCGTATTTTCGATACAATTACGTCTAGGCGACACTAATTCAGCGTATGCATCTATGTAACGTCTGTGCGACGGTAAGTTTTTAGGGTTCCGTACCCAAAGGGTAAAAACGGAACCCTATTACTAAGACTTCGCTGTCTGTCTGTCTCAGGCCGTATCTCAAGAACCGCGATAGCTAGACTGTTGAAATTTTCACAAATTATGTATTTCTGTTGCCGTTATAACAACAAATACTACAAACAAAATAAAATAAATATTTAAGGGGGGCTCGCATCCCGTACAACAAACGCGATTTTTTTGCCCTTTTTTGCTCGATATCAAAAATGGCAACAGGTAGGCACTTGAAATATTCACAAAATACTCAGTTGTTATTTAACTTTAATCTATACATATAATAAATCTGTAGAAGGGTCAATTCTGTACATTGAAAATATTGAAAAAATAAATAGCGGGTGGTGTTGCTGGATCGATACCAAACCCAAATATGTGATTAAAAAAATTTTTGTCTGTCTGTCTGTCTGTCTGTCTGTCTGTCTGTCTGTATATGCAGGCATCACGTGAAAACTAACGGTTCGATTTCGATGAAACTTGGTATAATTATACCTTATTATCCTGGGCATAAAATAGGATACTTTTTATCCTGGAAAAATACGTAGAAAAAAAAATCTTATTTTTCGGTTTTATTCATAGACGTTGTTCTGTAGAACCGCGAACACACGTTGCATTACCCGTAGTGGATTATTTTCCATTTCAATTTAAGAGAATACAGTTTCCTGTAGCTTTGTGTTACGCCATGACAATAAATAAGGCTCAAGGTCAGACCCTAGGAGTTGCTGGCGTAGATCTTACCGCGAGTTGTTTTTCACACGGGCAACTTTACGTAGCTCTTTCCCGTGTGAGCAGACCAAGAAATCTTCATGTTCATATACCGGACGAGCTCACTAACAATGTTGTGTATGCTGAAGCTCTCAATTAACTTTCTGTCGCATTGTCACGATCACTTTTTTATTATTGCAAACTTTTCGTCACTGTCAGTAATTTACTGCTACATGCTACTTATCAAGGTCGGAATTACTATGAAAAAAATACTTACTACAGAACGCGAGCTCAACAGCAGTAGCTCAATAGAGGGATATCCTTAATTATTATAGGCTTAGCCGTATTTGGGTCCAATAGATATTTATAAGATGTCATTGTCAGAGTTACTCAAAATGGAGAAATAAACCATCCACGCGAAGACCGACATCCGCGCGGACGGAGTCGCGGGCGGAAGCTAGTAATAAATAATAACATTAAAATAAAATAAATATTTAAGGGGGGGTTCCCATACAACAAACATGTTTTTTTCGGCGTTTTTGCCTTGTGGTACGGAACCCTTCGTGTGCGAGTCCGACTCGCACTTGGCCAGTTTTTTTTATATTTTTGACAATCTTCTACGAATAGCTGGGCAATTGCGTAACACATTATCTCCCACTGATAATGGCTTTCATTTTGACAGTTTAACAATATTCATTGCGTTATTGAAGTTGTTGAAACCCACCCTTTATTTTTATTCACCTTTCTTTGATGTGTTACTTAGTTCCAATGCACTTCAACCTTCAATTAGTAACTTTGCTTAAACAAAATATTTATGTCTATTCCGTATTAACCAGGCATGCTGTTAAGTTTTACTGTAAAATGTTCACTCACACAGCACCACACGGTATCGGCAGCGATCCTGCTTCGTTCAGTCAATGAGTGTAGTACGGTTGACTTACGAAAACCATAACCATACTTAGAACTTTGTCATATTATACGATGCATTATCGACGTCAATAATATGACGCGTGAGCATGGGTTTAAGAGCGTGCATTCTATAAGTTGGCAACATCGCTAACAGCTGTCAAATACTTACCTGTTTTTTTTATTCATTTGTTAATTTTACAGTCTGGAAATATAAAATATCGCTCTATAGTGCAACAAAATATTGATTATGAAATGCAAGAATAGTTATCGTAACACTGAATACTTGTTTTTTTTTTTTTAATGTCCTTTTTCAATCTCTCTTACAACACCTAATTTAGTGTTATTATTGCAATTCATAATTTATGTTTTAGCGCACTATAGAACGCACTATTTCATCACTATTTCATATTTGCAAACTGAAAAATATTGACAAACTAATCAAAACAGGCACCCGCGCAAATAGCCGTCAAATTGCGACATGGGATGATGTTGCCAACTTTCAGAATGCACAGCCTTAATGTGGCAAAGTCCTAAAGTGATCAACGTTTTCGTAAGGTGACTCCACAGTACCCAGACGTAAATATGACACATCGTACACTTTTAGAAAGAGACTGTCACACAGGTATGAGTGACAGAGACGGCGCTCTACAACGCCGAACTTCTTCTAAAACTCGTTGTGCCATATTTATGGCCGGGTACTATAGTTATAATTGTTTATAAATACTTAAAACTACTTAGTATTAAGCGAGCCTCAGTCTTGAATTAGTGGAAACATGTTATAGGGAACTTCAAGAGATTTTTAAAAATTTTAAATGTTTTATTTTTAAATAGCTCTGCTCCACGGTTTCACCCGCGTAAATGTCGATCCCGTGGGAATATGTTAATCCAGGGTGTCAGCTACCTCCATACAAAATTTCATCAAAATTGGTCCAGCCGTTTGAGCGTGAAGAAGTAACAAACAAACACACACACACACTCACAAACTTTCGACTTTATAATATTAGTGTGATTATTTTTGTCAGTCTTTTTTCTTTGATGACTAGGAATTCTACTACTAAAGTATACTATTCAATTATTAAGTAAATACATATATGTAACTAATTAAGTTTTCTTTTTAAATCTTATACAGCATGGCAGGGACATGGACGGGCAAACTGCATCCATGAACTCAGCACATGGTTCTAGACCCCCTAAGTGTAGAAAATTTGGTCTATTTTTTTTGTACCTGATGAAAAATTTCAACGCATGGGGTTCAGAATCATGTGCGATGTAGCTTGCCTGTAGGTATGTCGCATCTGTGTCTATTTTACAGTGTGTAAAGTCAACAGAAGAGACAAGTATACAGGATCGTCGGATATAGTTGAAGTTTAGTAAGAAACCGATGGATGTTGTCGAATAAAATTTTATTTTATTAATAGAAAACAAACTGCTCATTTATCAAATTAAATTTCAGTCGACAACGTCCGTCAGTTTCTTACTAAACTTCAACTATATCCGACAATCCTGCATACTTAACTCTTTTGTTGACTTCACATAAGTAATAGTTTATTAAAAATGCAAATTATTCACCCGCATAACAATCTCTGACGTCAAGCAAAGTTCATGCTATAACTAGATGATATAGTTTTCAATTGAAGTTCCCAGCAACACGAGTTAAGACTGCATTGAACGTGTATGATACATAACATCCTTTTGTTGAACACTCGGCTAAGCAGATGTAAGATTTTGTTCCCCCAATATTATAAAAAAAAAAAAAATTACAACCTTTTTCGAAGTATCAATACCGCCAAAATGTGTATGTAATTATCTTTAATTTTAAGCATATAAAATATCTGACTATTTCTCTCATAAGCAGCATTTTCAATTAAATGCCTGTAGATCATTTCTACTGAACAATTTACTGATTTTTTCCAACAAAACACATGTATTTTTTTAAACCTGAAATGTAAAAGTGTTGATATTGGCACTGTTTTTTTTTTTTTTAATAGGAACCTGTACAGATACAAAGCTAAAGCCAGAATATTTTCAAAGCAGGTATTGGATAGCTTCGACCGTTACCAATTCGCACTACACACTACTTGTAACCAAACATTTATTTATTACAGGTCAAAAAAATCGATAACTGCGTTGTATAATTCAAAGCAAAACTCGAATTCAATCACCAAATATAGCATGGTGATTATGAATCCCCATAACACACAAATAACCATATCACACGATATTATTTGGCACATTTTACAGGGGAGAGAGGGGTTTAATTAGACTTCCAAAAAAGGGGATTACAGGATAATGACGTTTACTGTCGGAATGACGTCACATCGTAGGAGTATCAAACACACAAAACACAGTCTTCATACGGGCGCAACTCACTGGCTATAACATATACAGGCACATCGATTTAACCCCTCTTTAATATTATCCCACCCTTTTCTCCTTATTATATGGAGACATGATATCAAAGTTGAGTATCAATGTGAACCTTAACATAAACAGTATAAAACCCAGTTTCCACCAACATGGAAAAGAAAAAAATCTTTTATCTTTCCTTTTTGGGAAACTTGGTCTGAATAGGCCGAGATTGATAAACGTTACTGAACACATGATACACTGTCGCACAACTGTCAGGCTAAAGACTCAACAAATCTAAGTCAAACACGTTCTCAGTAACATTTATTAATATCAGCTTAGACTAACCTATTGACCGCCCCAGTCGGATTAATACGACAAATGTGTTCGTGCCCGTGTCGCCTCAGTCGTGTTCATACGACTGAGAACCTATGTTCCTTTATTATTTCATTGCACGACGCTATTGGTCGTAGGTATTTATTTGTCGATTTATTAGCTGGGCGCTGGGGGCACGGGAATTCAAAGAAGCCAAACGCTCAATAGGGCGGTCATTAGGTTAGTCTAAGCGGATATTAATAAATATTACTGAGCACGTGTTTGACTTAGATTTGTTCCTGTCTTTAGCTTGACGGTTGTGCGACGGTGACAGAAATAATGCTCAACCAAATCATGTGTTTGATAACGTTAACCAATCTCGGGCTATTCAGACCAAGTGGAAAGATAAAAGATTTTTTCTTTTCCATATTGGTGGAAACTGGGTCTTATACTGTTTATTTTAAGGGTGGGTTCACATTGATATATAGATAGGTTAATGACCAATTTTCTTAAAATTCGAAACATTACTCTCGTTTTCGACTTCGCGGCAATCAGCTAAAAGCCAGTGAACAACCCCCGCGGTTAGTAACCAAAATAGATAGATAGCGAAGCGTTCCGCGTGCGTACCGTACAGCTATAGGGCGTGGAGTGAGCGGCACCTGGGTCGCGCACGGAGCGCGCGCGCGTCTCGTCCAGGATGAACGAGTTGATGACGTAGGCCTCGCGCCGGATGCGGTCGCGCAGCTCGCCCGACATGTCCGGGATCGCCCAGCGCACGATGATCATCACTAGGGCTACTGCGTTCTGTTGGAAAATGTATTATATATTGATTCAAAATCTACCTGAGGTCAACGGACAGTTTTTGACTTTATGCTTACACGACACAGACCAAAGGAAAGCAGAGGATTTTTTTGATTTCATTTAATAATACAATTTATTTATAGTCGCATAAAGTGCAAAGTTGCACGAACTTCGTCGCAGACACCACAAGTTGCTTCACAGTTGCTTTCCCACAAGGTTCACTCAATGTCATTGAATTAACAAATAGAATATTAGAAAAAATAAATAGGTAGGCAAACTGTTTGTCTTCAATACAGGTTGCTCAACTACCAAGGTAGGTGCAATAGCAGCTCACCTAAACACAAACATTTGTAATTGACTAACGCTCATTTGTCCTCACCTCAAACACGACGACGAATGCCAGCCTGGCTCCCATAATGTGCCAATACCAGTTACTGTGCTCGTAACTGTCGCCTTCTTTATAGTACCAGTACCCAGGGAAACTGAGGAAAAACACAACATTTTTCGTTAAACTTTAGCGAAAAGAGAAGAGGGGCCCGTGGCTAAATAATAACAGCCGCCGAGGTCGATCGATCAGGTTAAGCTACGCTTGCCGCGGTTGGGATGGGTGACCATCTTTACATACCGTGACCCCTCCGTGCTTCGGAAAGCAGGTTGAGCCGTTGGTCCCGGCTGTCATTCGTGGATCTTTGACAGTCGTTACGGGTAGTCAGAAGCCCGAAAGTGACAACCAGTCTTACTAAGGGATGTCGTATTACTCAGTAACTGGGTTGTGAAGGTCAGATAGGCTGTCGCTCCATGTAAAATACTGGTAATCAGCTGCATCCGGTTAGACTGGAAGCCGACCCCAACATAGTTGGGAAAAGGCTAGGCAGATGATGATTTAGAGAAAAGTGAACCACATATACTACGGGTACATTAATCTGCGGTAAAATAGACGAAAACTCAATAAACGTTGTAATATTAAATATCCAATCTCTAATTTTAAACCAGTATTAATCCCCACAAGTCAATATCTCTAATCTTCTCTCAAAATATTATTATGGACCTTACAACTTTATAAATAGAGTTTATATTCACCTGCACATAGTATCGTTATACGTCGCCTTGATAGATCTATTACGCTGATGTTAAAGTCTGCTAGCGTATGGTTCACGTATTGCTTCATAGATCCAGTAGAGAATTGATATACTTACAAGGCGCGAGATGAAGTCGGATGCAAATGCTATTGCGAACCTTAAAGCTATGCAAATAGAGTTTATATTCACCTGCGCATAGTCTCGTTATACGTCGTCTTGATAGGTGGATGTTCTATTACGCTGATGTTAGTCTGCTAGCGTATGGTTCACGTATTGCTTCATAGATCCGGTAGAGAATTGATATACGAGGCGCGGGATGAAGTCGGATGCAAATGCTATTACGAACCTTAAAGCTATGCAAATAAGGTTTATATTCACCTGCACATAGTCTCGTTGTACGTCGTCTTGATAGGTAGATGTTCTATTACGCTGATGTTAAAGTCTGCTACCGTATGGTTCACGTATTGCTTCATAGATCCAGTAGAGAATTGATATACTTACAAGGCGCGGGATGAAGTCGGATGCAAATGCTATTGCGAACCTTAAAGCTATGCAAATAGAGTTTATATTCACCTGCACATAGTCTCGTTATACGTAGTCTTGATAGGTGGATGTTCTATTACGCTGATGTTAAATTCTGCTAGCGTATGGTTCACGTATTGCTTCATAGATCCGGTAGAGAATTGATATACGAGGCGTAGGATGAAGTCGGATGCAAATGCTATTACGAACCTTAAAGCTATGCAAGTAGAGTTTATATTCACCTGCACATAGTCTCGTTGTACGTCGTCTTGATAGGTGGATGTTCTATTACGCTGATGTTAAAGTCTGCTAGCGTATGGTTTACGTATTGCTTCATAGATCCGGTAGAGAATTGATAAACGAGGCGCGGGATGAAGTCGGATGTGAATGCTATAATGAAACCCTGTAAAAATAAGAAAAAAAATAATGAGTAAGTTACGTTAAGGCGAAAGCGCCAGGTAGCCCCCGAAATTCAATATTTTTTACGTTTTTTGCAATTTGCTGGTCAGTATTAAGTTGTACGTTGATTAAAATATGATTCGCGGCCGTAAGAAATCTGGGGGCATGGGGGTGCCCTCACCAAGTCGAGCAATATGTATTTACAGAATTATAATCATTAAAGTCATCAACACAACTCTGTAAGACCAAGTAATCCCCAAGAATGACTATTTCTTGAAATCTTGACATTTGGGGATTATACTAACTTAACAAGTTGTATTACTGATTGTAATGATTATAATTCTGTAAATACATATTTGTTACGACCGCGAATCACATTTTAATCAACGTACAACTTAATACTGACCAGCAAATTGCAAAAAACATAAGAAAATTTGAATTTCGCGAGCTACCTTAGCGCTTCCTCCTTAAATACGTATGACACATTTATCATCATCATCATCATCATTTCAGCCGAAAGTCGTCCACTGCTGGACATAGGCCTCCCCCAAGCACCTCCACTTCGACCGGTTCTGTGCTTCTCGCATCCAACGTGTTCCTGCGGCCTTCACAAGGTCGTCGGTCCACCACCGGTCACCTTGTGGGAGGCCTTCAAACGCTACGTCTTCCGGTACGCGGTCGCCACTCCAGAACCTTTCGGCCCCATCTCATCCCATATCATGTGGTATATGTCATTGACTTTGACATATACCACATTTTTACAAGGTTAAATTAAATTTGCTAGCGAAACTCCACAGACTCGGTACTGATATCTAAAAACGACAAAATAAAAATAAAAAAATGTTTTAGGTCAACGACCGCTGGTGGTGTTGTTACTTGAAGTGTGAGTTGAGAAAATATGTTTTTTATTGCTTTGTCGTGTTTAGGATATCAATAGACATTAAGTCTGTGAAGTTTAGACAGAAAAGAACAATGATTTTTAAACTGATATTTCAAGTGACTACAATACCTGCGGTTGATGATCCGAAAAAAAAACTCATCAAAATATTTTTTTAGTCAGCGGAGTTTCGCTAGCTATTTAATTTGACCCTGTATATGTGATCCAAAATTCACTATACATGAATGTTTATAAGACTTTATCGCCGGTAAAAAGGCACAAATTTTCCTAGTAGAACCTTCGTAAAAGATCCTCAAGAATATTTACTTAAAAATCGCCCTTATAGTGTAAGAAAACTTTGGCAGTAAGTCTCTCCCCCATACTTGCTGATTAACAAATTGCACCATACACTTTATACTTACGTTAGTAATAATACTAAGTTTCCCAATAGAGTCGAGTATCCGATACCAGACACCGATATCATTGACCCGCTGCGGCACCGGTCTCCGGTAGCAAGTGAGGAATTTCTTGGCGTCGAGGCGCATCTCTAGCACGTTGTTGATTAGCGCGAATAGAGGCGCGAGGGGGAACGCCGCCACGAATATAGTTACGAACCCGTATTGGAGAACTGTTGATGGAAAATACAAATAATAAATCTTCTAGCAGTGCCTCGCGGTTTCGCCCGCATAAGTGTCGATCCCGTGCGAATATCGGGATAAAAACTATCCTATGTCCTTTCCCGGAACTCAAACTATCTCTATACCAAATTTCATCTAAATCGGTGGTTTAAGCGTGAAGAGGTAAGTAACAGACAGACAGACAGGCACACATTCGCATTTATAATATTAGTAAGTCATCATCATCATCTGCCTAGCCTTTTCCCAACTATCTTGGGGTCGGCTGCAGCTGAATACCAGTATTTTACATGGAGCGACTGCCTATCTGACCTCCACAACCCAGTTACTGGGTAATACGATACCCCTTGGTATGACTGGTTGACTTTCGGGCTTCTGACTACCCGTAACGACTGTCAAAGATCCACGAATGACAGCCGGGACCAACGGCTTAACGTGCTTTCCGAGGCACGGAGGGGTCACGGTACGTAAAGATGGTCACCCATCCACAGACCAACCGCGGCAAGCGTAGCTTAACCTGATGGATCGACCTGTGCAGCTGTTATTATTCAGCCACGGGCCCCTTGTAATATTAGTAAGTATGATAAAGCTGAAAAGTTTATTTGCTTGAACGCGCTAATCTCAGGAACTACATAATAGTCGAATTTGATATATTCCTTTTGCATTTGATAGCCCATTTCTTGAGGTAGGTTTTTTAACATCACGCAATGACCCTTAGGAACCGAGCAAAAAAAAAAAGAGAGAAAGAACGCTAAGCGAACATGAAGTAAGATCGCAGGCGGGCGATGCTATGCGACATGGTGGGTTGGTGGCCAAAATTTCACGCTGACGAAGTCGCTGACAGAAGCTTGTTATTTATACTAGGTGTATTTAAATAACAGAAAACCTCTTAAGGTGGTCATTGTACTCATCATTGTGAACAACTTTTACGATGGGTCGTCGTCGTTTCAGCCGATAGACGTCCACTGCTGGACATAGGCCTCCCCCAATTTTGGGGGGGGGTTTGCCATAATCGCCACGCTTGGCAGGCGGGTTGGCGATCGCAGTGTGGTATGATGGTGGAATAAATAGAGAACGCTGCTGCCCATTCTCCGGTAAGACGCTTAGTCGCCTTTTACGACACCCACGGGAAGTAAGGGGTGGTGCAATTCTTTAAGTCCGGCACCACAGAGACAAGGACAGGTTACGATGGGTGCCACGGTAAAATAGTAAAAAAATATCAGCTTTTCATTACGTTTTGTCGAGTTATGTAAACAAATGTATGGAACAGCAGTTTTTCTGATTTCAGGGTTGGTCTTTTAGTAAAAATTGTTCATAATTATCAGTACAATGTCACCTTGTAGAAGTCATACTAAACGTGGCTAGGGCTGCTTAATATAATCAATGATTACGGTTGTATTAATTAAATTCTATACAAATGGCACATTTACTTACCCATTTCCAGGTACTCAGGAAACAGTCCCATGAGTCCGAAATCGACTAGTTTAAAATCTTTTACCCATTGCATAGGACTTTTGATCCTGAAAACAAAAAAATAAATGAAATAAAGAACAACTCCATCTCTCTGTATCTGTCTCTCTCTCTCTCTCACGCTCTTCTCTCTACCTCCCTCTCTCTGTCTCTCTCTTGCTCTCTCTCTCTCTCCGCTCGCTCTCTCTCTCTCTCTCGCTCAGAGAGAGCGATATTATATTGATATTGATAGCTCTATTGTATATTTTTTTAAATTATTAATCGATTTGAAAGAAAGTCCCTTGACCAATGTCATGTACGAGGGTGACACTGAAAGTTCTTAGAAAATCAAAAACTGAACAAACTAGCAAGTTATTAGTTTTATTATACAGTATGTTAACTAACAGAGGGCGTTCCCGTTAACCCGCAATAGTATAGCATCCATACATGCTAAAAAAAATATTACCATTCGAAAAAAAAAAATGTTTTTATTTATTTTTATATCAAAATATTCACTAAAAATGTTAAATTGATACGTTAAAGAAACACTCTGTACACGCGTACTTGAAGGACAGCAATATCGCAATTTATTTATGAATGACGGGCCGCGTGTGCGGCGATCTAATTGATGCGCCTAACCCCGCCCCCTGCCCCCGAATGTCCACCTAATTTTATTCGGAACTAATCTCACGCGCTGACCGGACGTGCATTATTTTCGCATTGCAACATCATGCGTCATTCTGGTGTGAAAAATGCCGCATTATCAGTTCAGTGCTCAGGAGTATGTGAACGTGGTGCTCATTTATGCTGAGTGTAATTATGATGGTGCACGTACTCTGAGGATGTATGCTGAGAGGTACCCCAAAGCACATCAACCGCGGAATTCTCGTGTTATTGTGAGTGCCCTGGTGCGTATTCATTCGTAACAATGAACCCGTAGTGCCACGTCGTTCTGGTGGCCCCCGACCCGTGATCTCTGTGCGGCAGGAAGAGAACGTGCTAAGGGATTTTGAGGAGGAGCCCGGTTCAAGCCCTAGAAAGAGCCGGCCGCCTGTTAAACATGAGTCACGACGCAGCCTTTAAAATTTTAAAGAAAAACTTGCCAGTGGGCACTTCAGTGATGCGTGTTATTGAAACGTGGCTTAGATAGGTAGGTACATGAATGTATGTTTTTTTATTTACTATGTTTGCGAATAGGTCCTTCCAAGCTCAAGGTTGTCAGTCGGGCATTTGAGACGGGTTGTTATTGCTAAAACTAAACATACTTACATAAATGTCTTTGTAATTCAATATGCCGCCTTTATCAAAAATGCCGCTCGCCATTCAGAGCGGCGCGCGGCGCGGGCGGCGGGCGGTCGGCTCGCTCGGGTTCGTGAACTCTCGGAGACGCTCGGTCGGCTTCGTGCTACGATAGCGTACTACAAGTACTATTCCGCGCTACTATTTTTATTTTAAACAGGAGGTTTCGAATTTATTGTCAATTAATTATTTTTTTGAATTCGGATTATTTTATGCTTATTTTTCTATGCTGACATTTTTATTTTATTCTATTAATGATATAGATTAACGAGTTTAAGGGAACGCCCTCTGTTATTTAACATACTGTATATTTTCAAAATTGTGTCGTTTACATCAATACAGCACTTTGCCCACTCGTCCTTAGGGGTCTCTTCGACGGCATTTTGAAACGCAACCACTGCTTCCTCGGCGTCCATAAAACGTTTTCCTCGAAGTTTTTCTTTTATTTTCGGAAATAAATAAAAATCGCAAGGTGCGAGGTCGGGGCTATAGGGCGGGTGACACAGTTATTCCACGTCTGGCGTCGCCAAGTAGTCGATTGTTTGCTCGGCGGTGTGCGACGAGGCGTTGTCGTGGTGAAGGAGGATCCTACTGCGAGGTCGTTTCTCCCCAACTTTTTCCAAGACAAGTGGCAAACAATTGTTTGTGTACCACACTGCAGTAACTGTTTTTCGATCCTCTAAAACAACTGTTGCGTAATGACCTGTCCTTCCGACGGACGAGGCCACCATCTTTTTTCCCACGCTTCGACCTCTCTTCACTTTAATTGGCAATTCCTCGGAAGGAAACACCCAGACACCAGACTGGCCCTTAGTTTCAGGATCATAACAATAAATCCAGCTTTCGTCACCCTTAAGTATATCAAACACAGCATTTGAGTCACCTCCGTTAAATCTTTGAACCATTTCATGACATCAATCAACACGACAGAGTTTTTGGGCCTCTGTCAAATTATGAGGTATCCCCGGGCACTAAGCTTCCTGACCGCTAAATGTTCATGGAAGATTTTGTGCACTTGACTCATACCGATGCCTAAGCTTGTCCGAATCTGCTGATAAGTCACTTTTTTGTCAGTCTCTATATACGCAGCACAACACTGATGTTATCATCAGTCGTCGCCGTAGAAGGCCGTCCCTCACGCAGATCATCGGTGAGATTAGTGCTACCACGTTTAAACTCATTAAACCAGTTGTAAACAGTGGCAAGAGATGGGGCTTCATCGTGAAAGGCCAATCGAAGTCTATCGTAACATTCTTGTTGACTTAAATGACATCGAAAGTCATAAAAAATCATTGGACGAAAATTTTCTCGCGTTAAATTCATGCTGACGTGACACAGACAATTTTCAATTTGCCGTCACGTCAAATCGTAAACAAATGACAAATTAATAAAATACATACAACAATAATATTGGCAAAAGTTCCATTTTCAAAATTTGAACTTATATTTTTATTATATCGTTTACAAGTGGCCAGTTCTAAAAACTTTCAGTGTCGCCCTCGTAATACAAAAATTGTTTCCTTCGCTTCTCATTTGCGATGTGTTGCCAACTAACTAAGGACGCCATATTCGAAACTAAATTGGCCAGCCTCGATAAAAGCAAATGAAAATTTCAAATCCACCACCAGGCAAATGATTACAGATAAACTAGTTTTTTTTTCTAATTAAATCAGAGTTCTTACCGCCTTTTCCTGCCAATAGTCCGTATGATGTACCACCACTTGAGGACGTACGGCATGAGCATCTCGACGATGGTGTTGATGAATTGCTTGCCTATCATTATGATGGCTAGCTGGATGGACAGCTCTAGGAGACAGCCTCCAGGCGCACACTGAAGAAATGGACATATTATTGACATAAAAGTATGCTAAATAGGTGCAAAACACTTGAAAGAGCGCTCAAGTATAGTCAGAAAAAAATTGTATTCAGTTGAGCCACGTTTCAGAAAAGAACCATTCGTTTTTTCACAATTACACAAAAATATTTTTTTTATTTTTATAGACAACGGTCATCACATCATTAGTTGTGACTACAATTTTAAATTTCGCCGTTTGCATTTAGTACCCGTTCAAAATTAATAAAATGATAAGATTTATACAGATGATGCTCTTGTACTTTTACAAAAGCGAATTTCGGCTCTAACCCAATTAATATAAAGTTCAAATCACTTTGAAGTGGCGTCTTGACATGCCTAAACTAGTTCTACTACAGGTTTTTAAGCCAACCAAAACCACAAATATTAATATTAAAGATGACATGTATACCTCTTCCTGCCTATGTCCAAACAAACGCACATAATCTCCCGGCCGTCCAATCAGCTTGCCTTTAAAGAAGGCTATGTAGAATATAGACGCGTAGTAATTAACGAATTGTAGGAGGTAAATCTTGAGAGTTAACGAGTCGTCGAATTCTGTCTGTGTGCGGAGGAGTTCTTTCTCTGTCAGCCATTCTGCTAGGTATTGGTAGACCTGTGGAAATGACCAATTATTAGCATAAGTCTACGGCGGGGCCTTGGCCCAGCAGTGGGACGAAAGGCTAAGACAAGAGTATTTATAAGCTAATTACTATGTGAGGGCTAATCACGTTTCAGTAATTCCTAAGTTGAGTGACCACTCTGTTTATAATTTAAGATACATTTTAGGGGAAATATTACAAGCATTGCCACATAACGTGTATTGTTTTAGTGTTTACCTTTCATGGCACATAAAATAATTTTACTGATGATACCCGCAATGGTAAATCTTGTTTAACACGTTGACTGCCAGACAACAGACACAATAGAAAATCTATTGTTCGCGGTCACCGGTGACCGCGTTGGCAGTCAAAGCCTTAACGTACTTACTGCGTTATTGTTACTTTAAATAGTGGCAACCAACTGGAGCAATGCACAAGGAAATGGCGCCCAACTGGGACAAGTACAAAAAAATGGCGCCCAACTGGGACTAGTACAAAAAAATGGCGCCCAACTGGGACCAATCATAGTAACAATCATCTCAATTTGTGGAAACTTTTAAATGGCAATTATAAGCACTAATTGTTCTTATTTACCTATATTGGGTACAGACTAAGCTTTCTAAATAACTGTTACAAAAATAAACACTTGAATAGAGAATATACATAAATTACTCACATAATTGAACAAGCAAATGAAACACAAGTTGATACACGCTGCCGTTGCTGTAGTAAACATAATCGGGTTGTACGTAGTTAGCGCATTTCCGCTCCGTAGAATACTGGCGCCCAACAGGGACATCCGGTAGAGTACCACACCAAGTACCGTGGCTAGTGCCATTAGCACTAATAGTGCCACGACGCTGAATGACATTAGAGTTGCGGGGAGACGCATCCGCCAGAATGGAACCATTGGCTCGCGTTCCCCTGTTATGACGTTCAGCTGAAAATAAAAATTGGAGATTATTTTTTTAAATAGCTGTTTGTGAATTCTTTTTTACATACAAGTCACACGAGGTTTATAAAGCATTCAATATGTTACGTCTGCTTATATCAGTTATATTATGAATTACCGTAGCGGCGAAGGACTTAAGAACAAAAAGGTAAGTGTATTTTAAGAATTAAAGGTAATTCACTCACAACTTTGGAAATATTAAATTGAAAATCGGCAGATTAAACAAACAGAATCAAACAATAGTTACCTGTGTTCTTTTAACGTGTGCTAATCGTGCGAGGTATTGCGGTCGTGGATGCTCTTCGTAAACATCGAACCCAGTTAGATCCCAACGATGAGTCATTTCTGCTGAGTATCGCTTCCAAAGCTCGAGGAAACATGCGGCTGATTAATGAAAACAAAGTGGGTAGTTTAATATTTAGATGGACATGACAATGATAATTGTTTCAACTATCCTTTGTTTTTTACTAAACCTGACCCGTATTATGATGATATTGAAAGTACAAAATACAGAAAAGTAAAATACAATTCTATCTTTAAAAATGAATTTATCGTTGACTAGCTTTTGCCCGCAACTTCGCCCGCGTGGTGATCGGAAATGATCACACGCGAACGTAGTGATCGTACTACCGGGATAAAAAGTATCCTTTGTCTTAAACCAGGTCATTTTCTATCCATGTGCCAAATTTCATCCAAATGCGTTCAGCTGTTTTAGCGTGAAAGTGTAGCAAATAAAGTCACTTTCGCATTTATAATATTATACAGGGTTATTGGTAAAACATTAACAACCTCTTAAGAGGTCATTGTACTCATAATTATGAAAACTTTTACTATGGGGTCAAACCTGAAATCGCGAAAAAAAAATCATCTGTTCATTTTGACGAGTTATACGAACATAAATATAGGGAACAGCTGATTTTCGCGATTTCATGTTTGGTCATAAAGTAAAAGTTGTGCAAAATGATGAGTACAATGGCCTCTTAAGAGGTTGTTAATGTTTTACCAATAACCCTGTATAGTTAGGATTGTTTACATTATTTCAGTGGATGTAGTACACACTAGTATGATTTGTGATTATGATATGACAACCGATAAGATAATCGATCGCTAAACGGATACTCTTATTCGACTAGCACAGTCAAATAATTACAAAATAATTGTACGTACCCCAAAAGCTCATGAATATAGCGAAGAACACGGTAGTAGGGTTGTCGAAGAGATATGTTATTCGAGACTGTAAACATGTCGCTTTCAGGTCCCAGAAGTCACAGAAATAATCGCATTGTGGACACATCTTCACCGATGAATCATAGTTGCATACATCTTCACTAAAAATATTCAAAATAAACGTCAATTGTTGTACTCATTATAGCGTCTATTTTGTTGAGAAATGGTCTTAACACTTTGCGGGACACTAAACGCCTCCAGACGTAATAACAATAAAACTTCTATTGTGTCTCGTTTAGTGTCCTTTAATACGTACGTAGAAACGTAGAACGTAGATCTACGCGAGACACAATGGCTTTTTAATTGTGTCTGTAATTACGGCACACAAGCGGTTAAAGAAGCGATAATAACATGAGATGGTTAGCATAACTGTATTATTTTCAGGCTCAACACCTGTGGTGTAATTTCGTAACAACACACTACACTCAAACTCAAACCGTCTTATTACTAAACGAGATCTAATTTTAGACCTAGCCTAAACCTTCGAGCCAGTTACTCTAGTTTGAACTTTATTCCGACAAATGTAAAGTTCCTAATGCAAAATTGACAACTTAGACTCGGGTTTAACGTCAGTTTTTGTAATAAGAACTTTAGCTTCGTTGGATTATATGTAGTTCGAAATTTAAAAATGGCTGGATGGTTTAAACCTGGGTCTAAAGATAAATCTTGTTTTGTAATAAGGCCGAATGCATTTATTTCAACCACGTACAGGTACTTTTGAATTGACAAAACTAAATAGTCGGTCAGTTAGTCAGAAAGTTGAAGCTAGTTACAGAAGTAGTCACTAGCAGTAGCAATGGCTTTCATTTTGACTGTTCAACAACATTCATTGTGTTATTTACCTTGTTGAGCAGACAATTGTTCGAACATATAAAGCAATGGATTATCAATATCCTTCAAAATCATTCGGATTGTGATTGAAAGCGTGTTACGCAACTAGGATGCTGTTCTAGTCCAATTTAGAAGAATTTGTGCAACTTAACGTCGTACCTACAACCGAGGACCACTTAATTTGATGTACGGTCGAACAAGCTATTTGGTATACAGGCAAAAATATTCATCTTTGCACTACACTGCCAATATTTAGTTTTATTTTGTGCGTTATAACTTTTTCAGCTTATGGCATCCATAGTAGAGTGTTGTAAAAGAATTAGCTACTCAGCACACCCACATCATTGTTTAAAAGTAGTTGTATGTTAGCTGCCTGTATACCAAATAGCTTTTTCGACCGTACTTAGCCGTATTTCGAAAATTAATTGCTATGTTGTAACATGATTTATTTTGTACATTTTATTTTCAACTCACCTAGGTGTGTTGCTGTATACAGTGGCAGCGGAATAAATGACGCATATTAAACCTACAATTGACGCTGGAATCAGCATATGTGTGTAGAAGCCGAGCCATGCAAAATATAAACCTGGAAATAAACGAATTTAATACTTTAAACTGTCACCATTTCTGACAAAATTATCATTTGACGAGTATACGAGTGAAACAAACCTATTTTTACTCCGAAATAATCCTTAACGTAGTCTAGTGGTTGGTATTTGATACATTTGGAGACTGCCGCCCATTCTGTGTATAATAAATGCCTCATGGAGCCAGGAGTTTTGAGATCACCCTGAAACATATTAAAAACAAAATATAACCCTAACAGGCTTGTAATAACACACTATGGGAGTCGAGCAAGCAAGAAAGATCACAGAGTTTGACTTTAACACGTTCACTGTCCACAAAATAGGCACAATAGTTAAACAATCAACATGAATCAAAATGTGATTCATGGGACAGGATATGGGTTAAAATACATCGACTTAAACTTATCTGTGAGTTTATAAGGTGACCATCATATCAACCAGAAAACATCCTCTAATGGTCGTTAGGCCTACCCAAGAATCGCCACAATGATCCGGCCTTTTTTTTTTTGCGGATCGGAAATCATCAAATGACAACTCCCGCTCTGTGGAGCGGAAGGGAGTGTCAGACTCTTACTGACTAAAACCCATCCGTGTTCCTTCCTCAGCACTTTATACTCCGGGGTAACGGTAACCCTTTCGGACAATCCCGCTGCCCCGGCAAGCTTCGGCCCTATGGGGCCCCTTCCTTATTGCTGACATCTCTTTGACGCGCGTGTGGAACACGTACGCGCCGTCCGGCAATAATCCGGCCTTGCTAGGAGATTCAGTGAACTCAGGTAACTTCAATAAAACTATTTTTCTCGATCAAGTATCGATATAATATTCAAAAAGGATAAAATATAGACTCTATCTACTTCAAAATGCATACTTACATCGTGTAAAGGATAGGCAGCACTATAAGTACAATTAGATATCAGTCTTGTGATGCCGAAGGCAAAGTCATCGTTCGACAACTCCGAGAACTTCTTTCGGTCGAGTATGAACTGAACTATGCGGGAACGAATGGATGGCGTCCAGAAACATTCAGCTGTCGTGTCGAATCTGGAACCAACATTTGACAAATTAGGCCAACGTTGGAATTGTCCTTTATACGATACTACGTTATTATTATAGTGCTTAGTTATTTTATTGCTTAGAATTTACTTACAACGATTGGAATCGTGCAAGGTAAATTGGCAATAATGAGACCTAATAAGGAATAGCAAATAGCTACTAATAATAACGCCAATTGTGATCGAGGCGCGCCGAGTCAATTATGGGAGAACAGAGCCCTATTGCACAGGGGCCGTCCAGTAATCTCGTGATGTTTTTTTGGCATTTTTTAATCGCCCCTCCTTCTTGGTGATACATGGTGAGGTTTAAGACTATCCATCCATATAAAATACGTATCA
Source organism: Mesoligia furuncula (assembly GCA_916614155.1). Taxonomy (NCBI): domain Eukaryota; kingdom Metazoa; phylum Arthropoda; class Insecta; order Lepidoptera; family Noctuidae; genus Mesoligia; species Mesoligia furuncula. The sequence goes on from OU744793.1 coordinate 26,607,713, forward strand.
TCTAATTTTATTATAGAAAACTATCGCGGGAACTTTGCCTGGCAACTATGAATCAAAGTCACACTACAAGCCGCTTTCGATTTTGTACGCGTTTGACGAAAAAATAAATATACGTAACGTCGCTTTTCAGTTGAGTATCTCGCGTTTGCCGAAAAAAAAATCACGTGATATATTACTACACCCCCCTCCCCCTTGTGATATTTCGGGATTTTTTATAGACCCCTCCCCCTCTTTCGAGCCTCACGTGATGAATAGACAGCCTCACGTGATGAACAGACAGCCCCACATGGCACATGGCGAAAATCAAGAGACATTACACCTCTTTACACATCCAACATAACGTATCTTTAGACATGACAAAAGCTTGGACAGTTTACAGTCTCATCTTTCGCAGCCCAATCAAACTGTCTTACTCACGGCACGACCTAAAAATAGCACGTGCCGTGGTAAATAAGTCATCATCATCTGCCTAACCTTTTCCCAACTACACTTCTGGACACATCTATTGGCCCACCTTGTATTTTCAGTTTCGTTTGGTCCTAGCTAAAATTTTATATTAGGTCGAGCAAAAAGTTTTTATGCAGTTTTGAACCTGGCACATTCACAATTTCATTCGATAGTTTTTTTTTAAATTCGAACACAGAATTTAAAGAAACAAACGACAATTTGGAGCCTGTTTGTTGATATCAAACAATCGAATACTAAGAAAACTTGGTTTTATTGGTTTCGTCGTCGTCGTCGTTTCAGCCGATAGACGTCCACTGCTGGACATAGGCCTCCCCCAATTTTGGGAGGGTTTGCCATAATCGCCACGCTTGGCAGGCGGGTTGGCGATCGCAGTATGGTATGATGATGGAATACATAGAGAACGCTGCTGCCCATTCTCCGGTACGATCCTTAGTCGCCTTTTACGACACCCACGGGAAGTAAGGGGTGGTGGTATTCTTTAAGTCCGACACCACACAGACTTGGTTTACTTGGATTTAATTCTTGAAAAAGTGATTGATATCTTTGGTTTTGCAACAAACATTACTTATTCTTAACATTAAGGTGAGGTTCTATCAATAATCTATGGATACTTCACCTGAAGTCGCCGCCCAAGCTGTGGCACTTATTCAGGCCGGATACAGCCAAAGAAACGTGAGTGCTCAACTTAATTTAAGTCGATCTGCGGTCCGAAATGTTTATCGGAGGTACCTAGAGACTGGCGGCTTTGTTCGTCGCCAAGGAAGGCCACGATCTCGGGTCACAACTGAAAGGCAGGATCGATTCATCGTGACGACCAGCTTGAGAAATCGTCACCTTACCTCCATTGAGATACAAAACCAACTTCGCGACTTCCACGGAGTATCTGTGAGCGCTCGAACTGTTCGGAGAAGATTAAAAGAACGCGATATGGTACCACACAAGCCAGCTAATGGGCCCAAACTAACGCGAGCCCACCGAACAGCGCGCCTTCATTTCGCGCGCAGTCATTTAAATTGGACACAGCAAGATTGGAGCCGTGTACTCTTTTCTGATGAGTCTAAAATTGTGTTACATGGCAATGATGGAAGGAAGAAGGTCTACCGACGTAAGGGAGAGCGTTTCGCACAATGCTGCTTTGAAGAGAGGGTTGCTTATGGCGGTGGCTCATGGACTGTCTGGGGCGGTATATCCGCGAGCGGCAAAACTCAACTTGAGGTTGTTACAGGACCACGGCTGCCAACATTAAATGCTGAAAGGTACATTCGTGAGTGCTTAGAACCTCACGTGATACCATACGCGGACTATGTGGGCCCAAATTTCCTTTTTATGCATGATAATGCAAGAGCCCATGCGGCCGGCATCGTCAGGGAATATCTTCGGGATGTGAACATCACAGTTATGGACTGGCCAGCCAGAAGCCCAGACATGAACCCCATTGAGCACATGTGGGACGAGCTAAAAAGACGTGTTAGGGCTCGTCAGCCAGTTGCCCAGACGATGCAGGAGTTGAAAACTGCCATAGAAGAGGAATGGGAGATGATCCCTCAAAATTTCATAGAGCGGTTGATAAACTCTATGCCTAATCGTATGAGAGCTGTGGTAGATGCCCATGGAGGCAACACGCGTTATTAAATCAAACCTTTATTTGATAAAACATGTTTTTTATTCAAAAATCAATTGCCTTTAACAAGGCGCATATCCGACTTGTTAGGCGTAGCTCCATGTCGTATGGTATTCTGAATTCAAATTTAAAACAATACGATCGAAAAAGATGGTAAAATGTATCAGGTTTAAAACTGCATCAACAGTTTTTGTTCAATCTAGCAATCATATTTCGGTAGGGGCCATCGAAACCTAAACTCTAAGGTGGGCCAATAGATTAGTCCAGAAGTGTATGTTGGGGTCGGCTTCCAGTCTAACCGGATGCAGCTAATACTAGTATTTTACATGGAGCGACTGCATATCTGACCCCCACAACCCATTTACTGGGTAATACGGTACCCCTTGGTAAGAATGATCGTCAGACTTTCGGGCTACTTACGACCCGTAATGACTGTCAAAGATCCACAAATGATAGCCGAGACCAAGGAGGCTTAACGTCCTTTCCGAGGCACGGAGGGGTCTTGATATGTGGTGGACTGGTGGTGGACCTCTGAAATCGCCAACCCGTCTTGAGCAAGAGTGATGATCAAAGCTAGTACCTTCTCTGTATAAAAAGATGCCTTTACCCCGCAATGGGACAAAAACAGGCTGGAATTATAATTGGCCAGCCCAGGGTATGTACAGACGCCAGCACATCAATCTACTACAATCTGTCAAATTTCTTTAATAGATTTTCAACTTTATCGCTAAAGTTACAAGGTTCAAGATTGATTGGGAAAATTTGACAGTTTCGGGTACCTTGATGTGCTGGCGTCTGTACTTACGCATGGCTAGTAGGCTGGCCACTCGTGAAAGTTATTCTAAAGTCAACAAACATGAATGAAAAAAACGTTATAACTTACAAATATTCCTTGTCCTTGGAGTAAATGGCGGTCAGTCGGTGTTTTCTCTCCGGGAACATGTCGGTATCGACCCTGATCTTGGACATGAACCGGTCCCAACACGCGTCCACTTGTTCTATGAGGCTGTTCGTCTTTTCGTGGACATCCTTGAGAGCTGAGAACTGATTCAGGGAGTGTAGAAGTTATTATGTATCTACTAGTATGGTTGTCTTGTTTCATATTGTCGAAATAGATAATTAGGGGATTAAGTTGTCTTTCATTTTCTGTGTGGTCTTGACGAATTCCAAATTAAAATTTATTTTTTATAGATGCATTATTTTTAAAAGATTTTTATGATCTTGTAATGGAGGTTATTGGTAAAACATTAACAACCTCTTAAGAGTTCATTGTAGGTACTCATTATTATGAACAACTTTTACTATGGGACCAAACATGAAATCGCGAAAAAAAAATCAGCTGTTCCCTACATATTGACGAGTTAACGAACATAAATGTAGGGAACAGAAGATTTTGTTTTCACGATTTCAGGTTTGGTCCTATAGTAAAAGTTGTTCATAATGATGAGTACAATGACCTCTTAAGAGGTTGTTAATGTTTTACCAATAACCCTGTATGTTTTTGGGATGCAATTAGAATATGTTTTATAATTTTGAAGCGATGAATAGCGGCTTTAGCATGATTTTACGCTAACATGATTTTTTTATTTTATGTTTAATAACAATTTTTAAATGAGTTGATATTAGTTATTGTGTGATGAACGATTTTTGTTGTGCTTCATCTCACTATTGGGCGTTTATAGCGTCATATTTATCATGAATTGGATTGATTCGGTACACTTTTCAAAATAATTATTTTTGTTTGCAGATAGCCAAGTACAAAAATACAAATGTGACGAGTCACGAGCAACGTCAAAGTGTAGTTATTTGTTGGTTAACTAACCAATTTTGCCGACTGTACATTCTAGAGGTGCAGCGTAGCTCTAGTGTAGTCTGTTATTATATATTTATTTTGTATGACATCACTTCCTACTTTATGAAACTATGATGTACGGTAACTACCATAATTCAGTGTAGTATAGAGTTACATACAATATTATTACAGTAGCACTTCACTTGGTATATTTCATTATTAATTTCGTTAATACAAAATAAACTTTGTGAGTATCTACATTGCGCATATTTTGCATTGGACAAATACGCCAAGTAAAGTGCCAGCATTACAAACACGAACAAAATATCAGCGACACTAAGTGCATAATTAGTTAGACCATGTTAGAAGTGAGACATCAAGTTATTTCCCCAAACACTAAGTTAGTCACACTATTACATCATACAATGTTCCATGAAAGCCACATTCCATCAAACAATAAAGTCGGCATTAATATAATGCCCACTGTTGACTGTTGTTGTTGTGTATGTTGACTGTTGTCCAACATGGATTTTTTAGGATATATACAGGTAGATAGTGTGTTGAAAACATAATACAATTAATTTTATACGATAGAAAAAAATCATGAAGATACCTCTAAAAACTTTCTTTTTACAATAAAAAACATACTAATATACATACAATCATTATGATTTTTTGTCAGATTATTCTACAAGCAACATACTAAAACTCTAGTGTTTTAATTTTTAGTCCAAACAATAGATTTTTTGTAAATAGATAATTGCTTCATATTTTGCAATAAATTACCAGCGTTGTGTCATCGCGCTTCTCTTTTTTTTCTATGCAGCCTTAAAACGCTTGAATAACGCGGAGTATTGTAGAACATCACCACACCAAGCTTTATGATGACAAAATTAACATATTATAAAATTAAAGTTATTTAATTTGAAACAATAATTATCCACCACCCAAGTTCTACCGAATACACTAGCGAGCTAGATCCCATCACGACATAATGGCATCATGCTTAACAAATTACTTAACTCCTTTACATAATTTTTTGGCAGCAAACTTTTACTAGAATGAGCGAGGGCGAGAATTGAAAACTGAAGAAATGACTCGACATAATCTGGCAAGTCTAAATAGAAAAAAATACTTCATTCAACTTTACCCTACACTGAGCATCGACTACATTTCTTAACTTACCTTATACCTATATCTTTGAATTGAAGGTCTGCCTCCCATTCATTAATAAACACTCCGTACAAGTGCCGCTCTTTAACCGATTTCTTTTGAAGAAACAAAACGCCATTTTAAACATGGCGGCTTGTCAGTTTAACTGTCATAGAATAATAGATGGTCCAGAAACGAACCCTTTTTTTAATTATAAATTATTTTCCACTTAGTAGTCAAAAATGGCTACTTTTCTTACCCCGCATAAAAAAACCTTATCAACATCGAAACAACATGACATTCAACACCAATGGAGCCCAGCCAAGCGCCAAGTTAGCAAAGCCATGCTCATACCTGATGCATACCTTAGACATATACAATGCTGCATTCAGTATCGCATTCGCCCGACCAGACCTCCTTATTTTACTGCAATCCTATAACACATGATGTGATGCAGTTATAACACCGTGCCGCAACACGGTGCTTTAGTACACAACATTTAGGCGGACTGCAGAGAGAATTTTGAATTTGAACCTTAACTCGACTACAGAAGGTTTAGTTCCTAATGTAACTTGCAATTGTTTTATGGTATTTTCGATTAGTAACATTTGTAATTTTCTACTGTACTCATGTAACCTGTAACACATGATGTGATGCAGTTGTAACAACGTGCTTGGACACTGTGCTTTAGTACACAACATTTAGGAATGCAGATGTGTATTGGTTTAATTTATAAATTGTACCTTAAGTATGTTACACATGGTCCAATTTATATTGTATTTAATTTTTTTGTTTAATCAGAGGATTTTTACCTAATTTTATGGAATTCTTGTTATATTTCTGTATTGTGAGAATTGCATTTTCAATTGTTTTATTAGCCTAACTTCTGTATGAGGTTACCTCTTTTTTCTGAAGAGCAACTATTTGCTTTGTTAAATAAATGCATTACCAAAAAGAAGAATTTTATTTCCCTACTGCATCAAGGGAATCGAATATTTTAGATTACCTATTTTGAACCTCATCTAATGAAGATATATGGTATATTAATAGTGCTGTGCCAACAACATCGACAAACATCTGATATCGACATTCAATACAAGACAAACAAATTTTTAACTAGTGTTGTACTCTATAGATAACTAATACACACGATGAAACAAACCTTTGAATACAATATAATGGATTTATGACTCAGTATAATTTATCTATTTAAACCCATACATAACACCGAAAATATTATTATTTAGAGACCTTACTGATGAATGTTGTCACTTTGCAATTACGTGGAATAAAAAATTGTTCGATTTCGTCGTAGTAATAAAATATTAGAAATAATATTTTGTTAATTGATAAAAGCTTATTTTACTATAGTTACCATCGCTTATGAGGTTGTAACTATTCAGAGAAAAAAAATGTAATGACGTCATCATCATCATCAGCCTTTAGCAGTCCACTGCTGGACATAGGCCTCTCCTATTGCATGCCATTCAACTCGATGCTTTGGTAGTCTAACGACGTACTGCTTCTTAATTACTGCGCTATAAATATGAACTTACTAATTTACTTACTAATTGTCGTACTGCTTCTTAATTACTGCGCTATTAATATGAACTTACTAATTTACTTACTAATTGTCGTATTGCTTCTTAATTACTGCGCTATAAATGTGAACTTACTAATTTACTTTCTAATTGTCGTACTGCTTCTTAATTACTGCGCTATTAATATAAACTTGCTAATTTACTTACTAATTGTCGTACTGCTTCTTAATTACTGCGCTATAAATATGAACTTGCTAATTTACTTACTAATTGTCGTACTGCTTCTTAATTACTGCGCTATAAATATGAACTTACTAATTTACTTACTAATTGTCGTACTGCTTCTTAATTACTGCGCTATTAATATGAACTTACTAATTTACTTACTAATTGTCGTACTGCTTCTTAATTACTGCGCTATAAATATGAACTTACTAATTTACTTTCTAATTGTCGTACTGCTTCTTAATTACTGCGCTATTAATATGAACTTACTAATTTACTTACTAATTGTCGTACTGCTTCTTAATTACTGCGCTATTAATATGAACTTACTAATTTACTTACTAATTGTCGTACTGCTTCTTAATTACTGCGCTATAAATATGAACTTACTAATTTAAATACTAACTGGAAAGTAGTAGGCGAAAACATGAGTTTAAACCAGCAGTGGACCAAGCGTCAATCACAATTTGTTGTGGTTCATAACTTTATAAGTTATTGACCCTTTGTTTTAAATACTTATTACTTATAAAAAATAAGGCTATTAAAATACAAGCAGTAATACTTATATTATGTCCTTTGTTACTGTGTGTATAACTATACACATAATACATATATATACTATAAATATAAATAATAATAAATATACTATACTATAATAAAAAAAAATTAAATGTCTGAATGCCAAAAAAAAAAAACTTTTTTAACAAGCTTTTATTTAAATGCGCTAAAATAAACTAAAATAAACAAATAACAGCTTTTTAATAAATTCATATGAAAGTATTTAAGTACGGTAAAACAAAAAACATTTTTTTTTAATTTTTGTCTGTCCGTATGTCTGTCTGTCTGTTTGTTCCTAGAAAAAGAATTAGGTTTCCACGCAAAAAAAAATTAGAACCCATCCGACGAACGAAGCGAACGAAGTCGCGGGCAGAGCTAGTAAGTAATAAAATCAATTCATAGGCGTCGATAGACCTCAAAACTTTATTTTCTAACAAAGTACAACATTCATAAGTAAGACAAGAAAACACTTCTACCTGAAGCGAAGCCCTTGTTCTAGAACCACATAAAGCCATAACACGAGTTCTGCGCCTAAGAAGGGTCATTAGTTGTTAGTTCAGAAGAGGCAAAAGGTTATAATTACCTTCATCGGCATCCTTAGTTTGAGGATCTCGCTGTAATCTCTTAGAACAGACACTGGTGCGTGGATCTGGAAAAACAATACACCAAAATGTAAAATCACGACCCCTCAAAGTCCCAAATAATCTACCCGTACGAAAAGTGAATGAGAAAAGTTCTGTTATCCTAGAAAAAAAGACCAGTGGAGTAATTGCGTAAAACACTAACAATAGCAATGGCTTTCATTGCGTTATTTACTTTGTTAACCTGACAAATTTTTCGAACATATGAAGCAATGGATTAGCAACATCCCTTAAAATGATTCAGATTGTGATTGGTAGTGTGTTACGCAATTAAGCTAGTAATGTAGTAAATTGAAAAAGTAAATGGCTAGACACATCATAGCGCCATTTTATCGTCTGTGAACGGACTATTAAACCGCGTTTTATTACTTCACCGGTAGCTATTATACAATTATGAATGAACCATCTGTCTTTATGTCATCGTAACAATACTCGTTAAACGTCAAATAGAAAAGTAGCTCTTAATAAATTAGCTATCCGATACGGGCGATAAAACTTTCCTTTGCCTAAAAATGTATCCCCAAATAAAGAGGGGGAGTTTTCAAGTCTTTAAAAAAAAAACCTTTGGCACCTATTTTCCCTATACTCGAGAATGTGCCTACATACATATCTCCTTTTCGAGGAGTCTATGACTTATCTGTCTATATCTTAGTAATATACTGTACCTACCAAGAAAAAATACAGGTTATAAAATTGTTTTATGTCTAATTTAGAGTTTTAGACTCAGTTTGGTCGAAGCCCGGGAGGAGCAACTGCGCCCGTTGTATCCGCGCCTGAGTAATGCTTAGGCTTAGGTACACCTATGACGTGTTCCAAAAATACCTGATGAAAATATAAACAGATGGCTCAGAAATCGTACCTGTGGTTGTCAATTTGTAATGCCACTTAGAAATTGAGCGCTGTTTTGATTATTTGAATACGCAAACCGTCGTCGTTTAGAAGACCAATTTCCGTAAAAAAACGCCCAAAATCTAGTCGCAATCGCAAAAACTTGTCAAAATGGAGGGAAATTAGAGATATTTTGTCAGATTGAGCCGGGATTAAAATTACGGGAATTGCTCTTCTGATCTTGTTCTCGTAACTGTAATTATCTATACAGTTCATTTATTTTCATTGCTTACATATATAGGCCCCCCCCACATTAGGCGTGCGCCGGGCGCGAGCGTTCCTCGAGCTTGTGTCCGACGTGCGTGCCGCGTAGCCGCGTAGTCAATTTCACTGCGCGGCGCGCACGTCGGTCACACGCCCGAGGAACGCTCGCGCCCGACACACGCCTAATGTGGGGGGGGCCTTACTCCCTTACTAATAAACGTTGTATAGCGTCTGTATAGTTACACAACGCTTTGTCTTCTTCTTTCGAAAGTCAAATTACTGACGACTGAAAGAGAGAAATAATCTGTCATCTGATAATACGTTTATTAGTAAGGGGGTTAGTACATAATAATATGTGTTTATGTATCTATTATTTAGGACATATATGTATCTGGGTATCTATTTTAGTATTTTGTATACACATTATTGGCACCAACGACATCCTCATTTTATATCCAGGCAAATCACTGTCCATTCGGTTTCCTGGAAGAGATAAGCAGAAAGCGATAAAGGCCGCCCATTTATATTTTGTAGTGTTTTATTTATTTTTTATTATGTATTTTTCTGGTGTACAATAAATTATAAATAAATTCAGAGTTTAATGTTCTCAGGGCACTCACCAGTGTGGTATTACATTATCCTGCCAATCAGAGGTTATTAAAGTAAAAACTGGCCAAATGCGAGTCGGACTCGAACACGAAAGATTCCGTACCACAAGGCAAAAACGCCGAAAAAACGCGTTTTTTGTATGCCCCCCTTAAATATTTATTTTATTCTGTTTTTAGTATGTGTTGTTATAGCGGCAACAGAAATACATCATCTGTGAAAATTTCAACAGTCTAGCTATCACAGTTCATGAAATACAGCCTGGTGACAGACAGACAGACGGACAGTGAAGTCTTAGTTTTTACCCTTTGGGTACGGAAACCTAAAAAAGTAGCATCAATATTTCTTACCTTAACAAAATTCAGTCCATACAAGTTCTCAGGCGCCTCCCTTTCCAAGTTCAGCCCTTCCGCCTCAAGGTTCTGCTCAAATATCTTCCGCTGTTCGTAGGCTTCTCTCGTGATGGCATCTTCTTTACACGACTCCCAGACTAGTACATAGTCTATGGACCGGACGCCATCGTTGAATGTGAGGGAGGGGTTGTTCAGAATGCCCCCCATCACTATCCTGTTTGTTTGAATAAAAATCATAAGTATACTTATTTGTTTTTGCTTAAATATTGGTTGATTTATAAGTACTAGTGGGTCCTAAGCCTTAGGTCCTAAGGCATAGGGTCTACAGTGCAGCTAAGTGCAGCAAATGAGTGTACCTAATAGTGTGATTTGTGTCGGGTGGAGTCTTAACGACATACCTTGGTAGCGTTGGGAGCGACCCAGACGCGTAAAATATTCCGTTAGGAGCACAGTCTGAAGTACATTGAAAAGGCTGTAAAAGACCTCTTCAAAAAAGCTAGCGACAATCCAGACCCTTGATAGCCATGATAGCACTTATTGACACTTCCCAGTAGAAATATCGCGTATAGATGCTTCGTAATCAAATAATCAAGAGACACTTAATACTTGGGCTCTTAGCATTGTTGATTCTTACATACAACTTGGGAAAATAATCTAATTACTCATTGTTTTCCATGACCAATTAAATAACAACACTTTAAAAGCTTTCGAGGCTTCGGATCATTGCTAGAGGTACCTTTGGAGGCTTTGGCAACTTTTTTTTCGGTTGACATTAATAAGTACAGACGCCAGCACATCAAGCTACTGCAATCTGTCAAATTTCTTTAATAGATTTTCAACTTTACCACTAAAGTATAAGACTCAAAGTTGATTGGGAAAATTTGACGTCTGTACTTTTTTTTAGTCATTAATATTTTTGCGTGGATGTGACACATGTTTTCCCCCCAACTTGTTATTTTTTTTTTTGTGTTTGTGTTCTTTTTATGCGTCATGTTTACGTAAATAAACGTATTTTCTTTCTTTCCCAATGCTGGGCAAAGGCCTCTCTACACTATTTAGGTACTGTATCACAATTATTAATATACGCTTACGTAGTTATTTTCTGGTCATGGATGAGTAATATTATGCATAATTTATACATAGCTAGGGAATAAATTGACCGCGTTTCCTTCTACAGTGTCAAGCAACTGATTATTCATTCTAACTGTGCCATAGACCCATGATTTCATAGAGCAAATAGGTAATACTGATGAGTTTTTAATCACATTATGTCAGTCACATTACTTTTTAAAACTTTAAACGTGACTACTAGAGCATTTACTTGTAAGTCTTGTAACATAACATCGAACATTCGCCGTTTTTAAATTTTATCGAACCACACTTCGAACTCGACCCTCGATGTTTTGTTACAACCTGATATTAAAAACCAACGAGTGTATTGGTACGCACCAGCAAAGGCACGAGCGCAAGAACGCACGATCATCAACAATGAACGCAAGGTAGAAAGAAATGTTACAGGTATTTACCTGTAACATTTCTTTCTACCTTGCGTGACTCGCGGTGAGCATTACGGCGAGCATTCGCAGGAACGTTACATTACATGGAAATGCTCGAGAAAATGCTCTAGTGTATAATCAATCACCTTACAATAAAACTACATCGATCGATTCAATAAGACCTGACTAAGGTCAAATAATACACCCTTGAAGAAAATTAACAACATGCCAAACGTTATTTGTTAGCCAAACCCATGCGTTATCCCACACCAGACAAAGACAAGACAATGACAGACATAAAAATTATAATAATGTGTGAAGTTTCGCCAATCGCAGGCCTAATTCGGCAGACAAATCGTTTGATCAAATGTTTGGCCAAATTACTCACGAGCAATGGTTGGCTGGAGGTTTGCCATTGCCGTTTGGACCAAGGTTTGCGGCGGGTTCACCACACACATAGTCTTCGGCAGCACGGGTCGAGGCTTCACTACCATTGTCCCTGAAATTAGTCTACACTTGGGGACATTGCTTTGCCAATGCGGCATTAGGTACCTATATGTAGTTTAATTAAGAATATTAATGCGCTGTTCAATATTATTAGTTGTTCGAAGACGCGTCCACTGTATTGAAATCTTTTTGTGTTTCCATTCAATAAAGTGAACACATCTCTGTAAAATTAGTAGAATCACAAATCAATTAGTCAATTGTCAGTAGCAAAACAAAGCTAGTTATGTGACGTCACTCAATTAGAATCTAATAATGGCTGCCAGGACATCTTAAGGAGACAGTGTGGGTCCGTGGCTTAGGCCCCCAGTGGTCGACGCACCTGTGGCCGACGCCCCCGATTCGATTAATTTAATTCAAAGTAATTTTTGATCAAATGTACTGTCAGGCACAAAAATTGTTTTACAAAAATATTAAATGTAGGTACTTAATATTGATTGTTGGCGATCTATTCTCTCTGCTATTTGATAGATAACTTTTGTTTAGCAAGGAAAAATACTTTATTAATAGGGTGAAACACTTTTCTCATTTACTGTACTAAGTGAAAAAGTACAAAAAAAAAGATATTAAATTAATCGTATCGGGGGCGTCGGCCACAGGTGCGTCGACCACTGGGGGCCTAAGCCACGGACCCGACAGTGTGTACTGTGTCATCATTATTTACTTGTGCACTTTGCTACTATTTGCTATAGGCACAGAATAACTCATACTCCTTGTTTGACCGTGGCAACTTGGACACAATGTATGTACGATTGTATTCTATTGAATAAATTATATGTATGTTGCTTTATAAAAGCCCTATTTATAGCTAATGCGAAGTCCTATTTTGTACGTACATTTGTTTATTAATACCGTTATTAACCTAAACCATAATGTCGGTTTTCAAATATGTACCTATATAACGTTATTTTTAGTAGGTATATGCGCAGGCCCGCCGTAAGCGGGCGTGCAAGGCGTGCACCGCACGCGGGCGGCACGTCCAGGGGGGCGGCAAATCGAGTGACCCATCACGTAATATTCAAAATCATTGGCATAATACCCACCCTTTTCTGTAGGTGACAGAATAAGAAATGTCATCGTATGGAAAAAAACCCGACTGGCGGCGCGCAATCTTAGCGTTAACACCGCCATCTATTAATCCGTATTGATTTGTTTAATGAAATCATTGCATTAAAGTTGCATTTTGCAGAAAACCAGTATAATCCACAAACCCTATTACAATTTTTACTAATGACTTAATTTCAACATTTCCGAACACAGTAGTAGCGCTAAGAATATTAGTTACACTGCCTGTTTCAGTTGCATCTGGTGAAAGATCCTTTTCAAAATTGAAAATTATTAAAAACTATTTAAGATCAACAATGCTCCAGCAAAGACTAAGTTATTTAGCTATAGTTTCAATTAAACATGAAATCTTAGACAGCTTGGATACAAGAAAGTTGATTCAAGATATCGCAAATACAGGATGGCCGGGAAGTTGACGTTCAAACGTAAAATTTAGATAGGTACTTTATGATGAGGATATCCGAATCACCCCCATGTATGTTCTACGATTTTTTGTAGTTTTCGAGATAGAATTTTTTAATGATTTTTTTCGTAATTTTCACCTAACATCAGTTTTCGATTTTTTTCTCGCTCTGTTGAACATTTCTGGTTCAGTTTTTTTGTGATAACTAATTAGCATAGTCTAGCCTAACACCCTAAAAAATTATGGTTTATCTAGGAATTGCAGAACTTACTTAAACTTTATTCGAAAGTACAAAATTAAGATTTGAGCTCAGTACTCACAAATTTTCAATGTATCAAAAAAAATTAAGTGGGGAGATTTAGTGTTCCCAGATTAGACGGCGACACGTACAAAAGTTTTTTAGAAGACGATTTACCAAATTACTGGAAGATGTAAACCTTGAATTGAGAAGGACAATGGTGTTCCAGAACGACGGCGCACCATGTCATTACGCGGCGCAAGTGCGTCGCCACTTAAACCAGACGTACCCCAGCAGGTGGATCGGACGACGAGGGCCAATTGCCTGGCCACCACGCTCGCCTGACCTCAACCCCATAGATTTTTTATCTGGGGCTACTTTAAAGAAATAACGTACGCAAGAGAAGCTTCAAGTGAAGAAGAGCTTAGAAGAAAAATTCGCGAAGCCGAAACCGCTGTGAAAAATAACCGCGAAGCTTTTAGGGAGATAATTTTTTACGCAGGTGTAGATTGTGCATTTCTGTGGGAGGGCGAAATTTTGAAAATTTACTTTAAATAAATTTATCTTATTAAAATTAGCTGTGTTTTACTCAAATCCATCATAACGCAAAGAAAGTCAAAGATTTAAATAAAATATTTTTTTTTTCCTTAAAAAATGCCTTACTTTACTTTGAAGATCAGTTACAGAAAATAAACTCCTGTTAACCCTAACTTTATTTGGCCTTGTTTTAAAGTTTAATGTCTTAGGAAGTTTTTAAAATTACTTTGAACCCAAAAAAAAAAAAAATAATGGGGAGACATTAAATTTTTTTTTTTTTTGATAGGTACTTTGAAAATTTGTGGGTACTGAGCTCAAATTTTAATTTTGAACTTTCGAATAAATTCGAAGTAAGTTCTGCAATTTCTTATTACCATCATTTTTTAGGGTGTTAGTTATTATGTTAATTAGTTATCACAAAAACCACCAGAACCAGACATGTTCAACAGAACGAGAAAAAAATCGAAAACTAATGTTAGGTGAAAATTACGAAAAAAATCATTAAAAAAATTCTATCTCGAAAACTACGAAAAATCGTAGAACATATATGGGGGTGATTCGGATACTCCTCATCATAAAGTATCTCAATTTTACGTTTGAACGTCAACTCGCTGGCCACCCTGTATAAAGGCAAGAAGAGGTAAATTTTTGTAGATTGGAAAATAACTTACCTAATCAAAATAAATGTTTTATCTTCGTTATGATTCTTTTCTTTTTTCCCACCATAATGAGAAAACATTGAATAGCCTTATTTTGACAAAACTCAGCGTAAGTAGTCGTAGGGCGGCATAATCGGTATTGCACGCGGGCTACTAAACAGCTAGCGGCGGGCCTGTATATGCGAAACCTGAATATAGTTTGTTCAGAATAAAAAACTGAATAGATTCCAATAATTTTTACACCATGTTATATTTTGTCCCAAAAATATTTAAAAACTGGCCAAGTGCGAGTCGGACTCGCACACGAAGGGTTCCGTACCACAAGGCAAAAACGCCGAAAAAAACATGTTTGTTGTATGGGAGCCCCCCTTAAATATTTATTTTATTTTAATTTTATTATTTATTATTAAAGTTAAAATACATCTGAGTATTTTGTGAATATTTCAAGTGCCTACCTGTTGCCATTTTTGATATCGAGCAAAAAAGGGCAAAAAAATCGCGTTTGTTGTATGGGAGCCCCCCTTAAATATTTATTTTATTTTGTTTTCAGTATTTGTTGTTATAGCGGCAACAGAAATACATAACTTGTGAAAATTTCAACTGTCTAGCTATCGCGGTTCTTGAGATACAGCCTGGTGACAGACAGACAGACAGACGGACAAACGGACAGACAGCGAAGTCTTAGTAATAGGGTTCCGTTTTTACCCTTTAGGTACGGAACCCTAAAAAGGTTAAGTAGGTTATCCAATCTCCGCGCCGAACGATTAGGTACCTAGGTACGCAATGAGCGCAAGACGGCACAGCGCGGGTGAGCATGTTTTTGTACGGACAATAAAGCTTATAACTTTGTGATTTTTTATTATTTACATAAAAATACTAGATAAATAAATAATACACATGTTTCGAGTTTCGCATATAAGTAGGTACTAAAAATAATGTTGTATACGAATGTGGTTTATTATGATTTTGTTGGCCCACTGCCAAGGTTCAGTTTATTTGAAAGAAGCACCTTGAACCTTTGTGAAGAAAGTCTAGCGTTTAGGTTAAACATGGCTCCTACTCGTATGATACAAAGATTTGACTTAAATCAATTCGGTCGATAATAGGGCTTTGAAGGTCCGTGGCATAGGTACCTACAGTCTGGCCATTTTGTTTTTTTTTAATGGCGGCCATGCATAAAACCTATACATAAATCGCTAGCTGGCATCAATGTGCTTGCATTGATGCCAGCTGCAGAAAATTTAATAAAACCAAACCCCGTAAAGTGTCACGTTTTCGAGATAATAACGCCATTTTGAAAAAAAATAACAAAATGGCGCGACAGTATAGATAGGTACGCCAGGCTCCATATAAAAACCTACAATCCCCATTCTGAACACTGAAAACTGAAAATCCATTTCTCCCTCTGGCAATAATTATGTAACAAGGGAAGGGCTATTCTCACTGGGGCACTCAACATAATGAACATAATAGATATAAAACAAAAGTTGGAAAACGATTCGCCGGTATCGGTATCAGTATCGATCCCGTTTCTCTGAAATTACTTAAGGAACGAATGAACGATGTCAAAGCTGTCGACTTCCCCGGAATCACGGTTTATTCAGTCTACGTTACACGATCGTAAATAAATGTGATCCTAAATAGAAACTTTGTGCCTTTGATATTCGTTGTAAGCACTTCTTGAGGAAACTATAAAACAAATACATAGCAAGTATGAATGAAAGTAGGTATATTGAACTGTAAGATAAATTCCGACATTTGACCACCACCTGTGATATTACTACAATTTTAATTTTATTAAAATTATTATTTATTATTTTTTAAATTTATATTTTTTTTTAATTATTTTTTTTTTATTAGGTATTATTATTATTTATTTTTATTTTTTTATTGTAGTCTTTAAATAAGGGCCCTGTCTCACTAGGACACCAGTGGCGGCGCCACCAATCGCGCTACCAACAAAATGTATCTGTCTCTATCATATGGAGGGCCAAAAGGCCACTTTGGAGAATCATAAAAGGATAGCATTATTAAATTGTAAAATGGCGAAGACAGTCCGTGTTTTTCTTTTTTTCGCTGCACTACGTAGGTATAATCAAAGAGATTGATTCACAGACAAAAAAAAATAACTGAAAAATGCTTCACCAATGGGATTCGATACGATAAACTTAACGGTTAACTGTCCATTATGTTATCCTTTTATGATTCTGCCAAAGTGGCCTTTTTAGGCCCCCTGGCGTTCGCTTAATTCGCTTGATTCCTCAACCAACCATACATTTTTGACAGTGTGAGCATGGTTGTGCCACCATGGTATCCTAGTGAGATATAAGCCTTATAAATGCCATGCATATAGGTAGGTATAATAAGGCTTAGTAGTCGCGCCCAAAAACACGTGGACGCGCAATTTTGTAGTTAGGTGGTTTGGTCTATATCCTTTAAATTAATATTAAGTCGGACAAATTTGGTTACAAAGTGCAATGTAAGTAAATATAGACCACCCAATTTACAGTACATCACATTACGGCCTTCCAGAATCATTTGTAAACAGTGCAGAGAAAATATAATTTATACATACTTTTAAATATAATTTAAATAGGAAGTTCAACGACACACAAGAACACAAAATCACAGAACGGTGACGTAAGCATTTAGCACTCAGGCGAACCATACATAGACAACTAGATACTTAATATTTGCAAATTTCGCACTCGCTGATGTTATTTTATAAAGTCAACGCAATGTCAAGGTGCAAAATAATAACTAAACGGGAAAAAATCTACAAAATAACACCGGACCGAAAACTTACAGAATAGCTATCTACTTACAAAACTACAACTATCGATTGTTTAAGTAATTAATTAGGTACGAATGAATATAATTTTGGAATTTGGATGAAACTCAGCAGAAACTTGCATATAAACCGAATATTTTTTGTTCGTTACTAACGGTAATCCTGCGGGGTAATTACGTAACACATTTACTAACAATGGCAATGCCTTTCATTTTCACGGTTCAGTGACGTTCATGAGCAGACGAATTTTTCAAACCTATGAATCATTCCTCCGTTCCAAAAAAGGAAGACCTTAGCCCCGCAGTGGGACAACACAGGCTGATTTATTTATGGTTATGAAGTAATGGATTAGAATCCTTCGGTTTGCGATGACAGTGTGTTACACAAGGGGTGCTGATGCTCTTTAACCTGACCCGCAATCGCATTCACTATTTTACACGACAATACCACAAAATCCGTTGCATCAGATGTTTGTGAAATTCGTCTGCTCAACCAATAAATAATTGCTGGTTTCAATTTGCAATGTTTTGTATAAATATTGCCAATGAAAGGTTACTTAGTTACAACCAATTAAAAGAGCTGATAATGTTATCTAAAATTCACAATTAATTAAAATGTACCAGCTAGCCTTCCATAAATTGGTATACCAAGTTACAAACTGTAATTAAATTAATAATTTACAAACTGCGGTTAAATTAAACATAATGAACTTTTATCAATAGTTAGTGTATTTTATATTATTTTTGTGTGCATGCTATTTTATTTCCGTGTTTACCTAACTTTTAAAATAATATTACAGTCAACCGATTCGTTCAGCCTTTTTGCATCAGAAGAGAATAATATGTACAGCTAATACCAAAAGAAACCCAAAACCCAACCCAATTAGGTAGGTGACCTATGTAGGATTTCGTAAAAATAAGCAAAAAGGTGAGAAAGATGCTTCTTATCTAAATAGATCATAGTGTACCTGTTTAACATGCTATAGACTTAAAGATACTGAAAACAGCCTTATTTTAAACAAATAAACGGAATAATTAATTAAATAACCACAAAATAACAAACTTGACAGGCAAAGCAACTAGGGAATTCCATTTTTTTAAAAGTAGGTACCAATATTAATTAACATAATGTACCAAGGTTACATAATTATTTCCCTAAACAATAGAAAAAGTTCAATGACGAGTTGAAATAATTGGTACACATACACGTGTATTCTATCCCCAACAACAAAGACAATCATAAGGAACCTTCAAACAAAGGTAAGAATATTCTTGAACTAGCAATGAAACCTCTAAGCAGTTGTCACTGGTTAGCAAGTTCATAGAATAAACTAGAGTTACATAACATAACAGAAGAGTGAACAATAAAATTCTACTTCCGAAACACACTCAGTTCTTCCAAACACAAAAAGGCTAGAACGAATCAGTTTGCGAGTCTACATTTGTTTTAGTCACAACAAATACTGAATACCTGCCAAAATCGACGGTGACTCACTAAACGTCAGCGCGTGGTTCATTTGCATTGCATCGTGATTGTGAGACGTTTCACTCACCGGTCGGTGTTCATGTCCTGGGATAGATTGTCCTGGTACGTGCTGAGGACTGACATCGCCTGGAGCTCTCCGTTTTCCTCCTGGGCCCCCCTCTCCGTCTGGCCCAAACAGTAAGCGAATCAGTCACTTTTCTATGACACGTTGACTCTTAAGCAAAATTGAAGTCCACGGAAGACTCATTGTTGAATCAGAGATCGTGTGCCGTCAATGGTTCAACAACATGAAAGGATACATCGTAGATAACGAAAATTAGTACAATTCTTGATAACACCCGCATACTTTGCATGTTTACACCTCTCATAGGAGTTGTTAATTTTGTACAATGCTACGTCGAATACTTCAACACAGTTCTTAGTAAATCACCTCATTATCATCGAATTGCTCACACAAAAACTGCACAAACTCTTAAATTACGGACACGTAGCCACTGACCTTGCTTCGTTCACTGTTCAACGCACAGTTGAGTTAGTCTGAATCATCAGTGTTTGATCAGGGATCTTAGAATTTTAGTAAGAGATACGAGCTATCTTTTAAGATTCATTTTAAAAGTAAACACTGATATTGCACATGAGAATGTTTGTCTGTGTTCTCAGTACCATTACATTATTCAAATATTATTTAAAAATGTATTGACTACTATTTAGGACGGTTCGGAGCTAAATGTGAGTAAATGTCGGTAATCGGCACGCAAAAACATGAAGGTACCTACAGTGTATGTACACACTGCGACTTCGCGCCGACGACTTGTCTGAAAACTTCGCTGGCTATGCATTCTTTACATAACATTGGGATTGCAGCCAAATATTTGGCGCAAGACAACTTAAGGTCAATGTCAGAAGCAAAACTTTTACAAGAGAAAAAAATAGAACGTTGGTGATAGCCGATTATTTTTTTTATATAGGTAAGATCTCATTTTCTCACATGCTCACACATGACACGAACGGAGTCCTTATTCATGAGCTCATAACGCGGCCTGAGTGCAAGTCAAACTAGTCAGGCGATCCCGAAACAAACAGCATGGTAGACCTGTAAACATGATGGTTCCACTGGAAAGTCTAATAAATCTTTGTTTATCGAAATGCTATACACACGTCATCCGGTAGTCAGTGACCTCGCGGTTCTCGCCTCTACCCCATCTCTTCCCACGCGAATCGAGGTACCAAATAAGTGAGTGTCACCATATATAGTGACTCAGATTTATTATTATCCTGTATCAGAGTCAAAGATCGAAGTTAGAACAAAAGTATTAGAGCTTTCTAGTGGATGTCGGAAAACAATAACGCGTCTCTTTACTAAGTAATTTTATTTTTCTAAAATTATAGCATTAGCCTTAGTTGCTAGCCTTTGCCTTATAACATCAGCTATCTGCCAGCGAAAGTCCCGTCAAAATCGAACCAGCCGTTTCAGAGATTAGCGCGGTACAAACAGACAGACAAAAATAGTTTTTTTGTAATGTTATTATTAGGTATATAGTACCGTATACATAAAAAACTGTTATTTTGACATTACTAACAGATTTGAATTGTACTTATTCAATTGGATAGATCAAACGCCAGTCGCCAGCACATCAAGCTACTAGGTACAATCTGTCAAATTTCGGGAAAATTTGACAGTTTCGGGTAGCTTGATGTGCTGGCGTCTATACCATCAGTTCCTTACTAAAAGAATCAATCGCTCGGTAAAGAAAGTAGCCATTTTACCGATAACATTTAATATTACGTGATTACGTCAAGTGTTTATCAATTTTATCATTGTGCTACTTAATGTTATTAGATAATATTCAAGTGGATACTGTTTCTTGTACCTACTTCAGTTACTTTCCTTCACTCATCTTCTACGACCCCCAAGGGAAGCGATGAGGTGAGGCGAAAACGTTTCTCGCGACAATTTTGACATTGAATAATCGCGTGCGCTCGTATTACAGTGTGCGTTAGCCCTTATAGTAAAGTAATGAGTGGTAACTAATAGCACTTATCCTTATTAGCTAAGCACCATTGAGATTAGCGTGGTAAATGTAACGAACCAAAAAACGTAAGCATTTTAAAAATACATCACTTTAAGCCACAAATAAGAAATTTAGTCATAAAATTTGGATTAGGCGATTCACTCTATGCAGTGTTAACAAGGTCGCGTACGCGCCAAACGTATTAAAATCATAACTATGGTAATGCAAACATAAAAAAAAAACATTTGGTCCACCTGACCGTTTTTGGCCATGGCAGTCAATCTCAGCGAAGACTAACCATCTTCGCGAAAGATATTATAGTGCACAAGTGTGTGCGCAGCAGGCCGCAGACACTGGTGAACTCCCTCTTTCCTCACTCTCATAGTCCGATGGGACTTTGATCAAACAATATCGCGGTATGGCGCGCCGTTCGACGATCGGCTATGTGAAAACCAAAACGCGCGTTTAGCGGTAAAATCGCGCGTTTATCGGAACTAAGCCTAAGATCAACAAACCCGTGATTATCAACGACTTATAAACGATAGCCTTTCTATAACATTTTTGTTATGAAGCAGAACTTATGTTCATTAGAGATTTTGTGATAATTTTCAAGATAAGGAACAACAAACTGAACGTCATACCATACTTAACAAAGTTCAAATTCCAATGCAACCAAAAACTTATTAGGACCTTCAAATTACAAATGGTCACTCAAAAATCAACTTAGAATACATTTTGCTAAAGTAGATTAAGTGGTGATGAAATGTAAATTATGAGATTATGAACACTGGCCTACCTATTTGTACCATGATATTTATTTTCGCATTAAATTAACATTGACACACAAGGGAAACTGTAACCTATTTAAATAACATTACGTTTTGAGGAAAACCTACCCACCTTTATTTTGTGTAGCATAATTTTGTAGAGAATGTAAACAATTGTGTTGCCAAACCATTTTATTTCTATGCTTTGTTAAAATATTGTACATTAATTCGTTTATTGCATATAATTATGGTAAATGAATAATGCTTTCAGATAGGAGAAGTTACTCTTCAAACTTTGTATTTTTGTTGATTTTGGGGTTAATGTACAGGTACACTACTTACTCATAGTGATTAAATGAGGCTTGCCAGATGCCCCGTATTTTACGGGACAAGGCTGTTTCAATAGTCTAACTAAAACCTGTATTTTTTATGCTAGTAACCCTTAAATCAAGAAGTGTTTGGTGGCAATCCTAGATAAATCCATGCAGCATTATGATGTTTTTGGTTTGAATATTGTGTACCTAAAAACCATTTGCTTGTCTAAACAACTGTACAATACACTTTAAATATTTGAAACTATACTAATGACAGTGTTAATGAGGAATTAACGATAATAATAAGCTAATTATTTTAAATACCTAGCTGCATTTATGATTTGGTGTTGACTAAACATTATTTATTACAATAGGTACCTCTTATCTGAAACCACACTTAGTTTGATCACAAATGTAAAAATAGTTGTTTTTTCAGCCGTTAGAGGAAAATGATAAAAATACATTTTTTTTTCTGTGTTGGCCTTGACGGCCTTGACTGAACATTGTCTAGAAAATTCCAGTCACCCAAATACATAGGTTTGCTGTATTTTTTTGTATATTTTTAAAATAATTCACCTGCTACAGTGTTGTATGTTCCACATATTATTCATTAAGTGGCCAACATTTTATTTTGATAGGCACCATGTGGTTATAGTGGCTATTAATCACAGCTGGATAGCATGTTGAAAAAACGTTATAGAGTTGAATTCTACACCAATATATCTATACAAAAAAATAAAATTTAAGTGACTATTTGTAATCAAAATATCAGCTTTTTACTAAACCATAATCAGCCCATCTTGTTCCCACTACTGGGACACAGGCCTCTCTTAGAGAGAGAGTGGGCTATAATCTACGATGCGGGCCCAGTTCGGGTTGGTAGATGTCATTTCTTCAAATTTTTAGTTCGAGGAGATGTCGGTTTCCTCAGAATGTTTTCCTTCACCGTTTTGAGAGCAGTGGTGATGAAATAATTTACACAGAGTAAAGCGGCCAGCTAATGTCTGAAATGGCTGAACCGATTTTGATAAAAGTTGGTATGGGGATACTTTGAACCCTACTTTTCATCGACATACCACGCGGCAAAGGCGCGGGCGGTAGCTAGTTTGTCATAATTTCCTATGGAGGGAAAAAATGAAGACAAAATTGAAATGTAAAATATTGTAGAAAAAATATAATATTGTCTTTTTTAATGAATTCATTGTGGTTCGATAATAAAGGATTATTATTAAAAAAGTGTAATGAAATAGGCAGAAGAAATAATAGTTTTAACTTATCAATAAACTAAAAATGTTAGTTCATTAATGATAACAAGAAACTTGAATAGGTACCTACATATTATAATAAATGATGGTCAGTGGGCCGTCTTAGGGGTGATGATGTGACCAAAAATATATGCGTCAACTTGAGAACCTCCTCCTTGTTTCGTCAGTTAATAAGGTTTATATAGCTACTACATTTTTATGATAAAAATATTTTTTTTACAGTATAGATGGCATCATATAGATGCTGGTGCTGGTGGCTGTGGTGGTATATTTCCTATTAAATGATTAAACTTGCATGAACTACAATGCGATTCAAATAAGAATAGGAACGTCAATGACCTCTATCTGTCAAATGTTGATTGAAAAGTACGGTGTGCAAAGAAAACTTATTTGCGTATCAATAACTTTTTTTTTGTTTAACCGAATCTTAGATCAATCAAAGTGAAAAAAAAATTGTCATAATTAGTTTTTTTTTTTAACTATGCTACTTTCTTTCTTATTTTCATTGTTGACAACAATTCACCAGAAAGGAAAGAAGATGCCAGCCGCCATCTTGTCGTTGTTGGGTGTTACATGCTCTGTGGTTGTTGGTGTACTTCTTCGTGAGACTGAGTGCTTGTGGATTGTTACTGATTCTTTCGTTAATTCTACGTTGTTACGTGGTTGTTTCCTGTTAAATTTGTTATTGTTGTTATTTGTTGACGATGACCACTCAAACAGTGATGCAGACATGAGCGGAATTGAAAAAAAAATGTTTTCGTAAATAATTAATGTTATTAAAAAAATATCTTGTTTTGCTCACCCTACCGAATTTATTCGATTTGACAGCTATGACGTCACAACATGGCGCTAAGTCGATCCTATTCTTATTTGAAACGCATTGTACTATGCTCTATGCTTGCAGTAGCATTGTTTTTATCATATACTTACATATTATTTCTGTAATAAATAACTTATTATTTAATTAAAGATAAGTAACTTTATCAAATATTTGTAAAACATTGATAAAGTTTGTATATTTACATCTTAAAATAATACTGTAGATGTAGTTTTAGTGAATAGTCATACAAAAGTAATTTTTGCATCTACATTGAATTTAAGACAGTAAAACCCCAACATGTTTTTAAAACTTGAACATAGTGAACTTGGACTAAAATAATACATATTGACCAATATAATAATAATATATTGATAAATAATACCAATGATCGGAGTAGGTAGATTGATTTTTGGTACTTGTCATAAATGCCCACAGAAAGAATAGCATGGATATGCCATTTTCCCGGAAAGTAATTCCGGTATTTCCAGATCCAATTAAGTATTGTTAATGTTGGTAGTGATTATTATTACTACTCAATTCAAAATTTAAAGGAAGGTATCAAAACTAAATTAATTTATTATTTATCTGTTTTCACGTAACGTTTTAATCCCGAAATTCCGGAGGAATGTCCATATTAATATATACGTTTCGGATCAATGACCCCAATTCAATCTACCTACTCCGATCACTGCTCATTACAAAATAATAAAAAAAAACAAAATGTTCTTTAAGTAACACAGGCACTATAACTTACAGTACCTTGAATCAGTTAATTGCTTATAGCCATGAAAGCAAAGTTATAGAAATTACAAGACTTTTGAATTGCTATTAGAAGTATTTTTAGCATTAAAGATCCATTAGTAAGAAAGAAAAAAATGATTCATAGCCTTAAGTTTTGCAATGCCTCAGACAACAGCCTATACAGCCACGAGATTAAAAAAGAATTACCTCGTGAAATGCTCCATCTCCATTCTGGAAGAGTTGTTGGAATGCAAGCTCATTCCTTTGTGCGTCAGACAGGAAGGACTCCGTCTCTCCGGCGTCAAATCTCTTGTGATGCAGCTTCACACCTCCCGCATAGATAGGAGTCGCTATCTTCGGCGTAAACACATTTTCCTCTACCCTCTCAAGCAGAGGTTTTGGCACGTCTTCTTCGAGAGATGGAGATCCGTCAGACATCACATAAAAATAACGCGCCAAATATTTTCACACCACTATTAAATTTTTCACACGGTTCATATCAACACATCAAGACGTTCTTCCTTCCGAGGTAGTATTAGTCATAGACGGAACTGTGAACAGATTTATCTCGTGTTCTTTCACACAATGATTAACTATAAACTGGTACTAAATTAAAAATAAAGGTGTCAGTAAATTTGTGGATTCTCACTTCAGGTATTTGCACTGTTTTATTTAAACTACGTGGTTTCGGAAGGAAAGGAACAGGCACCGACCGACCGAAACTATTTCAAGGGAACGACAAGAAAAGAAAGAGATTTTTTGTATCTGATTCTGAATAGGAAGGAATGACATTTATAACACTGAAGCAATTATGTAGCTAATTTAGTCGTAAGGTGAGACGGCTTTACGCGATTTTATACAATCTGGAAAGAGATAAAACATATACAATGCTAGAGATGTTATTTTGTATTGTCATTAACTGATCATTCTGTCATTAGCTTCTACATTTATAGGGTTGTCAATCAATACTTGGGAGCTTGCAATATCGAGTCATGCTAAAGATCTATCAAGGCGAACGACGAAGTTTAAAGAATAATCCGCTGGCCACGGGACAGGGCGTTGCGACCGGCGGCGCGACAATTTACGCGGTGCAGTTTGCACGGCCACCGGCTAAAAGTTTCGGTGTTCATTATTTCGCAATTAATAGAAATAATTATACTTGTTTGGCTTCCTACACTATTCGCCGCGTATGTCGCGCGAATCTGTGGCATGCGCCGTAACGATTCATACAATCGTTTCTATCGCCCTCCACGCCGCCAGTCGCTCGGCAAATTTCGTCGTTCGCACCGCGCGAGTTTTCGATGCAGCGAATGTCCCGTGGCCAGACCGTAATGATCCCTTTACAATGAACAAAGTCTACATTTTATTGTGTTAATATTGGCTTTCTTCTTTGAATGTCACCCTAGTATATCATAGCCAGCTGCATCGAGAGGGCAAAGCTACAGGCTGACTCTCGCCACCCAATGCACATTTACGTCTCTAATGCATAAAAGCTGTGAAAGTTTTCTTTGGTGCGTGGGTCCAACTGGATCCAGCTAATGCCGACGATCTTTGGCGGGAGCCGGTTAAATTTCCTGACCATCCCCCTGGGGCACACGTTACCGAGGTCGACTTGGAAACCCCTAAATAGACTCCGAACTCAAGTCAGCCGTAGCTAACAGAATTTCGAAAAGAAAGGGGTTTATTGACGACTTGCATCTCAAGTGCTGCGGCATCTCTCCGCAGATAATGGCCAACCTTCCATTTTACTACTGTGCATTTGCGGATCTTATGACTGCGTCAGCGAATTGAGTTCCCGTGGCTGAATTTTGGGCCAAACAAATCGATACGCTAAGAAGAAGATTCATAGCAAACAAAACATGATATATCGTAAATAAACTTGATGAATCGATGTGTTGACATCCCTAGTCCCTACTATTGACAATTTGACAGCAGCTCGTAGGTAGCAGGTGTAAAATTAAAGTTGAGTTCTGTTAGACGATATTTATATTCTCTAAGGTCATCCAAAAAATTTTGTAATGCTTTTATGATTAAATAATTGCCCACATCAATAATATTTAATTTAACAATAAAAAAATGTAAATCTTTTTTAATTAGCTTTTTTACTATGGTAACAAATTATGCCACGCCGCTCATGATCTGTCAATTCGCGTCGCCAAAAAACGAAAAGGGGATAGGTTGCCGGCGAAACATTTCTATTATTTAAAACTAATTAATCTACAGCGCAATTTATGTGAAATAATACAATCAAGAAAAATATCACAAACCCAAAATGACGGTGGAGGTGCAAGCCAAGACGAGGCTCCCGCAGCTATCATCTGACAAACAACTAACATTTATAAAATTAGCTGTTTTATCAATGGCAGCAATATTATGTGAGTATTTTTAAAAGTTAATTAGCATTTACATTTGTATTAGAACGATACCATACCGTGTCCTGGCGATAAAACATGAATTAGATCGATTTTTGTTATGACTTACGTGGTCTTAGTGTGATAGGCAATGGCGATAAAATGTGCTGATTTTAGGAAAACAAAAACCCGTAACGTTGTATCTTATTCAAAAATATCACTGTGCTCTGTTTATAACTGCAATGTACCACTAAGCATCACTCTGGGTCTGTAAACTTACCTTAAAGCGTGGAAAACCGGCTCCCGGACGTATTACACGGTGCAGTGTCAATCGGCTTCCGCCAATATTTACCGAATAAAGTATTTTGTGTACTTTCAAATTTTTACAATTATTCAAAATGCTACTTTAAAATATATAACTCTAATTTATTTATTTTTCAGCCTTCGGAACGCGTCTATTCTCTGTGTTGCGTTTTGAGAGCGTCATCCACGAGTTCGACCCTTACTTCAACTATAGAACCACCAGATACCTCACTGAGGAAGGTTTCTATAACTTCCACAACTGGTTTGATGACAGAGCATGGTATCCGCTAGGACGTATCATTGGTGGTAAGTTTTGAATTATTTATTTGTAAAGAGGGATGAGGGCTGGAGAATGATGGAAGATAATAGAGAGTTTTACATAAAATAAAACTTACCTATTATTTTTTCATCAATATCCGGAATCCATCTTGAGTCAAGCACCTGTCTTTCAGCCTGTTGTCAGCGTTTCCTTTGCCTCTCCGCTGGTGGCGCCCTCTATACTTACCGTTGGTACTAAGTATTTTAAGCGCGCATCGGGTGATGGCTCAATTTACCGTCATTATGGAACTCATGATGCACCAGGTAGACCTTACCTGGATTCCGGATATTGATGAAAAAATAATAGGTAAGTTTTATTTTATGTAAAACTCTCTATTATTTGTTTTGTATCAATATCCGGAATCCATCTTGAGTGATGTGTTTGTTATCACCTGGTGCGCTTAACCCAAAGACGCTATAATGTGTTTAGGGATGTAATGAAAAATAAAAAATAATTGGGTTAATAAAAAATAATAATGTATAATTATGTAAATATATTACAATAATTAATCAAGTATGACATACTGCTTGCAGCCCCATTAAATAACAAAATAAATAACTAAGTAACGAAAAATAATACAGCTGTGAAGCTACCTTATATAAAAATAAATGGTAATCTTTCAATGAACAGGATCAAAATAATTAGATAAAGATACAGAATTATTGGGAATTTGCGAATCAATTTGCAATTCCCTTTGATAATAATTTTGGAAGGTATGAATCATTTTCCAGTTACCAGTTGCAAGAATTTGATCAATCGGAAAATTTTCTGCAAAATTGAGAGAAGCTACTGCAGATCTTACTGATCCTGGAGTTGCATTAATACCACTAGCTTTTAACAGAGACCTCACCCATCCGCCAATAACAGTTCTGGAGGCAGGTTTTATATCCCCTTTAACTGTAATAAACATATGTTTTATATTTCCTCGACGGTTTAGAGTAACACGTAATAATTGTCTTAACCAAAAAATCAAATTTAAATTTTTATCAGGATGTTCCCTAAGCCTTCATCCAGACTGCCTATGGGTATGGTTGTCTGTTTTAGAACCAAATGCTGGCCACAATACAATAGAGGTATCTTCATCAACTAAACTAGTGCCATCAATTCGCAACAATGTAAGATCGTGAACCCTGCGGCCTGATGCTAGCAGTAAAAGAGTAGCCACATGTCTTGATACATGAAATATATTATTTTCGTCAAAATTATAAGTACTCATGTATTGCAATAAAACTTTAGGGTTCCAAAGAGGTGGTTTAGCAGATTTCTCTCGTGCGACAGAAATAGCTTTTAGTACATGTTTTATAAAGAAATTTGACGACAAATCCATATTTGATGTTAATTGTGTGAAAGTTGAAATAACAGATTTATGAACCAAAATAGTTCTATAAGCAAGACCAATATCACAATGTAAATGTGCTAAATATCGAGCTACTTGAGCCTCATTAGGATATTTATAATTAATTGAATGCGACTCACACCATCCCTTCCATCTGCGCCACGCTGGTCTGTAGGTATTGATTGTGGAGCCTCTCCAGCTTGACATAAGGAGCTTTTGTTCTTGATCTGTCCAGTCCGTCAAAATATCTGGCCACCCGAAATCAGCCATGCCTCTAAGTGTAGGTCGTGCACCTGCGGCGGATGCGTCCCTGTTCTGGTGTCTATCAGAGTGCGGGCAAGATCTGGAATCAGAAACGGGGGTTGTCGCGCTCGCCGTTGAACATCTGCCTGCCAAAATACCTTGTTCCACTTCGGGGCAATCAATATGTAGTTTCCGCTGGCTTGGTTCAGGTGTCTGAGAACCCTGGGAATTAGATTTGGTGGCGGAAACAACCAAGCTAGGTCGTAGTGCCACTGATGACAAAATGCGTTGTGGTGTTGTGCTTCCTGATCGTTCACGTCCAATGAGGTGTACCTTGGTACTATGTGAGCTGTTTTCGATGCGAAGAGGTCTATCTCTGGAGTGCCCCACATTTGAAAGATTTGTGTCGTTGCTGTCCTCGTGAGATGCCACTCTGGGCAAGCCTTCTGCCGAGAAAGAGCATCCACCTCCGCATTGAATCTGCCCGGAAAATAATGAGCTGTCAGATAAATGTTCTGTTTGTCTAGAACAGCAAGAAGTTGTCGGGTTTGTTGGAGCAGTTTCTTGGATTTTGTGCCGCCCTCCTTGTTTATGTACGAGACTACTGTCCGATTGTCGGTTTGCAGCAGTATCTGTGCATTTTGGAGTTGCTGTTGGTTCTGACGTATAGCTGCGTACACAGCAAACATCTCTTTTTTGTTGGCATGCCATGTCCTCTGTGAGTTCGTCCAGGTTCCTACAATATTTGTATCGCTGAGCTGTGCCCCCCATCCGATGTCTGATGCGTCTGTAGTCAATAGGTGTGTCACCGAGCTCAAGTGAATCGGCATCGACTTTCCTATAGCTTGGCACCACCACTCCATCTCTGATCGAGCTGGTTGAGGGATAGGTATCAGCCGGTACGGATGTTTCACCGACAGCTGTCGACTGTAGTATTGCAGAGTGCGACAGTGAAGGCGACCTCTCGGAGTCACGAACGTTGCAAAGTTGAGTCTCCCCATTAGAGTTTGGTACTGTTTGAGGGACCACTTGCTTCTCTGGAGCTGTTGGTGAAGTGCATTGCGTAGCGATAGGCACTTCGGCTCCGACAGGGACTTTGCGTTGCGTTTTGTGTCCCATGTTATGCCGAGAAACTCGAGGCATTGTGTCGGAGCCAGTACAGACTTTTCGAAGTTGATTGTCCAGCCCAGTATATGCAGAATCTTTATCGTGAATGCAATGTCGTCTTTCAACTGGGATTTTGACTGGTTTGCTAGAAGGAAATCGTCCAAGTATACGACGCACCTGATGTTGTGACTCCTCAGGAATTCCGCCACCCAATTGGTTATCGAAGCAAACGTTCTGGGTGCCGATGAAAGGCCGAACGGCAAACAAGTCATTTGAAGTAGCTGATGCTGATGTAAATCTTGATGATAATTTAATCTCAGGAACCTGCGGTGCTGCTGTGCGATGGCCACGTGAAAATATGCTTGGCTCAGATCTAGTTTGGCCATCCAATCTTGTTGTTGCAAAAAATTTGGAACACGGAAGTGACTGAATAGTTGAAATGGTTTGGCTACTACGAACTGGTTCAGTTGCTTCAGATTGAAGATAGGACGGAAGGTCTGATCTGACTTTGGTACCAGAAAGAACGTGGAAAGGTAGCTGGGCGTCCGTTCTGCAGGTTCTAGTACACCTGACTCTAACAAGGTTTGAATCTGTATAGTCATATTGGTAGATGTTTTGGTTCTGTAACATTTCAGAGCCGTGGGACTTGGAAATATTAGCGGCGGTTTCAGTATGAAGGGTATGCGTGCACCATTTAACAGCCGGCATATTTTGTCTGGCGCGCCTAGATTGCTCCAAGCATACTGAAATTGCTTCAGACAACCGCCTTGAAATGTCCGATAGTCATTCGCGACGCTTGTTTTTAGTGAAAGCCTGCGATTTCTTTCCCTTAGGTTTAGCTCGATGGTTGCTTGCTCGGTTTTTGTTTTGTTGTGAAGCGTGTGAGCCATGTTTTTGTCTTTTATTGAAGTTGTCTCGACGAAAAAATCTATCATCTGCTTGCTTACTAGTCGAGGGTTTTTGATTTTGATAAAAATTATCCTTTGAATAAGTTTGAGGTACTGATTTTGTTGATACAGTTAGTTTATCCACCCCCCCAATCTTTTGAAGGTAGGTTTGAACTGCCTCGTCATTAAAAAGTGATTCTGTACTAGGAGGAATTTTATGTAACACCTCGCGATGAAAGCCTTCGGAAATCTGGCGCAACATAGCTTCTCGACGTATATTTATTAAATCGGCTCTACGACCGCACACTATTTGTAACAAGTCATCCCTAACCTTACTATACGCCAAAGACATTTAAAGTATTTACAATAGACGGGACATTGCGAACAAAACAGTGTCCCGGTACTTGTGACCTAGGCGTAACAAGTCTCTCAGTATAGTATGGTACGCCTGCGCGTCAAGTCGCATTGACGCATTCGTGTCCAACAAAAGAAAAATATTTTGTATGGAAATATGCCGAGTTGTGCATTACGTTACTGCAAGTCTCGTTATGGTAAAACAACTGGACCTAAATTCAGTTTATTTTCGTATGTATTATCTATATTTACTCAGTAATTAGAATTAAATAATTTTCATAAAAAGATCTAGAAAATTTGTTTATTTTGTATTAAACGCCATCTATTGCTGAGTAACTTTACTATAGTTGGGTTAAATGACAGCTTAAGTGTTACCACTTTTTAACGAAATTAATATAGTGGTGTGACAAAATAATCGATTCATTCAAGTAACATTCAGTTTAAAATCGATCCATGTTTAATTGATTTTATAAAAGAGGGTAATAATATTAGAAGAATTAAAAACTAAGCTTGATGTGCTGGTGTCTGTACAGACACTTTTATACGTCAATCATATTTTAAAAACTAGATGAGGTCGGCGTTTCCTATCTGACTAATCAGAGAAGAAAGGCCAAAACAAACTCAAGAGGTCCAGATATAATCTTGGTCAGATCATGTCAAGTAGTTAATTCTTCAAAAGACCATTTCAGTATGGTCTCATACTGAAATGGTCTTTTGAAGAATTAACTATACCACACACATATAAAGATAATAACGATAATTTAGTAATTTGTATGAAAAAATATTTTTTTTAAATAAATCATTTGTAAACATTGAAACTATGGATAATTTTATTGCTTTCCTAATTTTTTGGCACTTATTTCACTTTTTGGCACTATTCAAATGCGAAAAAATTGTCTTACTAACTTTTTTCAATATTATCGATACGTTTGAATCTATTTATGGTAAAATCCCTACTACAGGTTTTATAGTTTGTACTTAGTGTCACCCCGCATTGCCAGACCTACGGATTTATCCATAGATCTACGGACTTTGGACCTCGCCTCGGATATACGTATATCGATATAAGATTTACAAATATTTGCAAACGAAAGTGTAAAAAAATAATTTTGCAAAAAACGAAACGCAACCGACAATTGCAAAAAAGGTCTACTTTACACAAAAAGCAATATAAAACACAAAAGCATAATAGTTCGGCGGCAAAGCAGGCGCATTTAAAATTATTTTGTTTTAAAATGTAAATAACTACTTACTTAAAAACACACACTAAAACTGATACGTTGTCATAGACGGTGACACGGACAATGAATAGTAGCGAATAAAATTGTACTTAGAATATTTTTTCTGCCTGAGTCAATTTTTGCCTAATTTGTTTAGTTTTCGATATTTATCTAACTGATTTGATTTATATTAGATTTTTCAGGCACCACCGATCCGATTTTTAATCGATGAATTGAAAATCGTATCTGGCAACACTGGCCACACTGGCCATCTACCGGGCGATAGCTGAACCTAATTGAATAAATTGCCGCTCTAATTATGCTATATCTTACCAGATGGCGGCACTGAGACATGGGATCACAGTTTTTCTAAGACATTTCTTTGCATGGCCCCTCTATTGTACCTATCTTAAATCTCTTTGCTATACGCGGATTCTTTGGAAAATAATGTCTCCACTTTTTCGAATAACGTGTTGGGTGTCAACGTTTCTTTAGACTCGTTTGACCAATCCACCAATAATTGTAATGTTTTATGCAATTCGTCTTTTTGAGAAAGTAAAGCATTTGTCAATCCGGCAAAAGATCGTTCTAATAAATATGAGCGTGAATCTTCTTTTAACATATCCGATTCAAAACGCTTTAATTCGTCGTTAACATTTAACTCGACAAAACCGGGGGTAGCTGAATATTTCTTTTGTGCATCCGAAAACCTAACGGCATACCAGTCATTACAGTTAAAACGCTGTAGTTCCGCTAATTTTTTAAGAAATGCATCATTCGCCTTAGGGTAAATCGGATCTTTTACCGTTGTACTGACTTCCGACAAAATCTGAAGTTTGTTATTTTCAGGTCGTCGTAGGTTTAACTCGTTTGTGATACCGTACGTATTGTTTTTAGCACTAGAATTCGTATTTTCAACGTCGGAATTTTTCGATATAAGGTTTGTAAGATAGGCCACTTGTTGTGATAAGAACTCAAATTGTGAATAACTCACGGTTTGGGAGTCCCTTCTCGCTCTGCGTTTCTCAGGGCTAGGTCCACTACTCGTAGAAGAATCACTATCACTATCTTTTGCACTTGGTGTCGAAGAACGAACCCGTTTACGCGATAGTGAGCCGCCATTAACACTTTCTGACTCTAAGTTATTATTAAAATTTTCCATAATAACAACGGAGAGGTAAACAATTTCACGAATCTAAAACTGAAATAGTTTTACCACACTTGCAAATGAATTAAACAGGTAGAACTTTTTCGCGAAGTTTAAAAAAAAACGCTAACAAATGAACGGCGCGAAAAACGACGCTATAATGACGGTAAATTGAGCCATCACCCGATGCGCGCTTAAAATACTTAGTACCAACGGTAAGTATAGAGGGCGCCACCAGCGGAGAGGCAAAGGAAACGCTGACAACAGGCTGAAAGACAGGTGCTTGACTCAAGATGGATTCCGGATATTGATACAAAACAAATAATATTTAGAATCCTAATACTAAATAATAAGCATCAACTACAAAAAACAATCTATAGTAAAAGTGAGCAGTTCTGCACTCCCCCACCCTGTTTCAAGTTAAACAAATATCAACTTTATTTCAATGATAATTAAGTTGCTGTCAGTGACTAGCACTATTGAAAAAGTTAAAAAAATGTTTGAAGTTGTAGTGTAAATTGAACTTTATTGTGTAGGAATTAAAGATATTTTTCCATTAATTCATAATTGTTTACATTTTTGGCAAATCACAAATGTAGATTACCTGCCTAGCTATGTTCCTTCTATTAGCAAACTATAATTATGTTGATGGTGGCATTGCTCTATGCTAGTAAAGTTACAAAGTAAGACAGTTGAGCTGTTTGAAAGATTCCTATATTTTACGATTTAGGAACAGAATGTGATAGCTCTTTATCCAGAACATCTCTCGGTTCATTGTTAAGTTTTACTGTTGTTGCTACCGCTGCTCTACATGTCAAAGTTATAAACAGATTTTTACAAAATGGTAAAGTTAATTAATTACTAACCCAACCTTTGTCTGAAGAGTGCAAGACTATTTATAGTTTTCTGAAACTTTGTATGAAAAAAAGAAATGAGAGGATCTGAGGGAGAGAAGATTATGTTAGTAAAAGAAGACTTTTCGCCAGACTCTAAACACCCTAAGAGATAATAACAACAAAACATCTATTGTGTCTTGTTAAGTGTCCTTCAAAATCAAAATATTTTATTTCACATAAACCTACATAGGCACTTATGAAACGTCAGAAGATAGGTGCACGGTTCCAATTGGTTGTTTCCTATGGAGAAGAGCTAGCAAGAAACTCCATGGTTACACTTTTTAAAACTACTAATTTAAAACTAATAATTGGCTTTTACAGTGTTTTCAAATTACAGTAGGTATGGGAGGACAGCGTAGGCCTGTCAACAAGTACCAGGTACTTGATCAAATAAAAAATTGGCCTACAAAGTCCTCACATTTACAAAATAAGAATCTATCAAAAGGATAATTAAAAAATAAAATATAAAAACCTACTAAAACCAAGTGATATGATTGCCATTACAACCACTAATAAAGAGGTGAAAAATTAGAACCATCTAACCAAATTTCAACCAATTAAAATAGATGTGAGTGGGTGCTAGTTAGCAGTTGCTACTACAGCCTGCATGCTAGATAATACAGGGTGGTGTCTGCATCTTCACGTCAATGCCAGTATTTTGCGTATGATTGTTCTATCTGCATGCTATTGTACTATGATTACTGAATATGCCACCCATGTAGGCTCAATCATGATCCTATGAGGCTGAGAGTCGCCGAGTCTCCATTTTTTTTTTTTTATAAATATGTTATAGAAACTGTAGCACCTGAGTAAATGAATAATAATATATAATTAGCCATGAATTGTAGACTAATAAAGTCTGTTTTTCGTCTTAGCATGGTGATGACAAATATTTTTTTAAAGAGGTTTTGCTTGGCTCTCATGGGGCCGTTCAAGTATTACGTAAGCAGATATTTTGCAATTATTAACACAACTCGTCAGCAAAAGTAAGCAAAGATCTTACCCCCCCCTCCCATGCTTACATAAACATTGGTACATGCATTTTTCAATGTGTTCTGGTTTCTTTATTGATTCATGAGCAGCAGTTTAAGTCCCAGTAGAATCCCAGAAAATGCGTTTTGTTTTCAAACATAACGCATTTTTCAACAAGTAGGATTGCTATATGTGTTCAAACCAAAATCGACTTGTAGAAAGTCCGAAAAGTAAAAAAATAAATACTGCTGACGTAATCACCATCCAGACCCCTCGTCCCCCATGTCATCAAAAATAAGCAAAGCAAAGACCCCCCCAGCCTCCTATAGTGCTTACTTAATCAAATCAAATAAAAAATTAAATCATTTTATTTCAGGCATACTCCCATATAAAATTTAACCAGATTACAAATTACAATCAAAAATTAAAAATCATATCAAAAATAGAAATTATAAATTATATCAAAAATTAAATATTTAATTATTACAAAACAACAACACAACAACAACAATGAATAAATAGGTTTTATTGCCGCTGGAATATTAATTGCCATATATGAAGAAATAGTTTACCTCGTATATGGCCCTCAATACTTGATCGGCCATACCATACCATACCATAATCAGCCCTATAATGTTCCCACTGCTGGGACACAGGCCTCCTCTCGGTGAGAGGGAGTGGGCCGTAATCCACCACGCGGGCCCAGTGCGGACTTGATCGGCCACTAATACATAATTATTATTGTGTTCAGGTACCATCTACCCTGGTTTGATGGTGACATCGGCCACCCTGTACAACATAATGCAGTTCCTGAACATTACCATAGACATCAGGAATGTATGCGTCTTCCTTGCTCCGTTCTTCTCGTCACTCACAACTATTGTCACTTATCTGCTGACTAAAGAATTGAAGGTGAGTTGAAATTACAGAAATATTTTTTTATGTGTACTTTTAGCACCTTACCAATGGGAGAGACAGCAAAAGTTTTATTGTTAATTAATTTGCTCCATTTACTGTTACTATGCTTAACTCATCGAACCTATATCTTCTCCACATAACATGTATATGTCGCAGCCAACTGGTTAAATTAGCCGTTTAGTTAACCGCCTGCCCTTTGGAAGTAGTGCTTGCTTCCCTTCACTCTCTTTGCTCGCTCGCGGTAAATCTCAGGTCTAACCTAACCCATTTGTTCGGGGTGCCCTGGCTTAGTCACTGCGATCAATTCGGGTTTCGCGCGATTGG
The DNA here is from genome assembly GCA_916614155.1 of Mesoligia furuncula. Taxonomy (NCBI): domain Eukaryota; kingdom Metazoa; phylum Arthropoda; class Insecta; order Lepidoptera; family Noctuidae; genus Mesoligia; species Mesoligia furuncula. The sequence continues at coordinate 26,645,236 of OU744793.1, forward strand.
TTACAGTTCCAATCTAAACTATAATCATTCAGGCCGTTCGCTGAACGGCCGCCGTTTAGTTTAAAGGCTAGACGGTTAACTAAACGGCTAATTAAACCATTTGGCTGCGAGAAATATATATAGTTGGAAAGAGGAGAACTATCCCTCTCTCCCTCTCTCTATCGTCTCTGATCTTATTTATTTTCAATCTTAATTCAATAAAATTAACACCAAATCTACACAGTTATTCTTGCTTTCATTTCTAAGAGGACAAACATAAAAGTAGGAAATAAACAGCTATTATTATTCTAACTTACACAGGATGAAGGCGCAGGTCTCGTCGCAGCGGCCATGATAGCCATCGTGCCGGGCTACATCAGTCGTTCAGTCGCTGGCAGCTACGACAATGAAGGCATTGCCATCTTCTGCATGCTGCTCACATACTACTTCTGGATTAAGGCAGTCAATACTGGCACTATCCTATGGGCCACTATGACGGCGCTCGCGTATTTTTATATGGTGAGTACTTTTATAAGACCTTTCAACTTTGTCTCTTAATGCATGAAATGCACCGATGATACTTGTGGTATTGCAGACTGTCCATAGCCAGAGGTGGACAGTTACCATAAAGTGGGTTGAAAAAAAAAACATTGGCACACCTGGGGTGCCGACAGAAGTGAAAACAAAACAGAATACTTTGCCATCACTCACTGACATATCGGATATACATTAAAACCAAGTACAACCCGAGGACAGCCAAACACATCCGAAGCGGGTATTTTTTAGGGTTCCGTACCTAAAGGGTAAAAACGGAACCCTATTACTAAGACTTCGCTGTCTGTCCGTCTGTCTGTCTGTCTGTCACCAGGCTGTATCTCAAGAACCGCGATAGCTAGACAGTTGAAATTTTCACAGATTATGTATTTCTGTGGCCGCTATAACAACAAATACTAAAAACAAAATAAAATAAATATTTAAGGGGGGCTCCCATACAACAAACGCGATTTTATTGCCTTTTTTTGCTCGATATCAAAAATGGCAACAGGTAGGCACTTGAAATATTCACAAAATACTCAGTTGTATTTTAACTTTAATAATAAAATTAAAATAAAATAAATATTTAAGGGGGGCTCCCATACAACAAACATGTTTTTTTCGGCGTTTTTGCCTTGTGGTACGGAACCCTTCGTGTGCGAGTCCGACTCGCACTTGGCCAGTTTTTTTTAATCGTCTTATAAACAAGACACGCGCGATGTCGCTTACGGTAACAGTGGCGCGAGTACAAAGGTTTTTCCCATCTCAAAAAACGCGCCTAAGGAAGTTTTCACTTCAAAAAAATTATAAAGTTATAATCATTCACAGCTTGTCGAACTTACGTATCTAAGCTCGCAACTATTGCCCATGTTTTGAATTACCAAAATATTGGATTCCTTGTTGTATCTATGGTACCCTAGGGAGGGGAAGAGAATGAATGGAAAACCCTTGAAATGATGGCAGGATGACTTGGTGAGGACAGCTGGAAAGACATAGACTAGTCAGGCAAGGAACAGGGAGAATTCAAAAGGGTTGGAGAAGGCCTTTGCCACAGGGCACAGACAGACTCAGAACTGATATTAATCATATTGTACTACAACTATCACTCTCAAACAATCACATAACCCTCCTTTTACTTCCCCTTGGCTTCCCCGCAGTCGGGTAGAAAGACTATAAATAAAAAAATAATGGATTCCTTGGGGCTATTTACATGGCTTGCAATAAAAATTTCAACCTGTCTGGTCCAAAATTCAGACTTACCTGCATCAATTCTGCACTTTGCTTTACATCATTATGCCCAACAGTAGAATAATATTATAGTTAACAAATTTTCGGTCACTGAGAAAATAATTACTGCTGACTGCTGCCTGGCTCTGCTGCCAGCCTACCTACTTGCTTATGCAGTAACTGCAAGTGCAAGCTAAACTTTCATTATTAAAAACATTAAAATAGGCTAAGATAAGAATGAATTCTGATTATGTATTGTTACAAATCTGTTCGTGTAGTAAACAAGATTATAGATAAAATATTGATTAGCTTTAGCCATTATTATTGTTTGATAAGTACTGATTGGCTTTGGCTATATAATATGCTTACATAATAAAGATTTCCGAGTTCTAATCAGAAATCTCGAAAGTCAATCACAGAATATCCCGATGACAGCTTCACACCAATAAGTTACAATTGAACTTTTTGGTTTTTGCTCTGTCATACAAATACTCTTCTGATATAGACAGGCCTTACAAGCCTTACTTGATCAGACAAGCAACAAAAATATAATAGCAATCTTGCGTTGACTTTCATCCGTTGAAGGATGTTTTAATTAAGAAGTGTGTCTTTACGACAATCTTTACCTAAAACTAGCTTATGCCCGCGACTTCGTCCGCGTTAAATTTCGGCCCCCAACCCAACGCGTCGCATCTTGTCGCTCGCTCGCGCTTTGTATTTTGTAATCGCTTAGCGTTCATTCTGAAATGGAACTGGGCTTGTCACATCTGTCGCATGCCGGAGGAGCTATGGGCTAAAGCAACCACATATTGGGTCCCGAACAGCAGCAAACGACAACGCGGCAGGCCCAGAATGAGATGGCGGGACGAGCTCGACTCTTTCCACAAGGATTGGCGTATAACAGCACTGGATAGGGATAAGTGGAAGGAGAGAAATGGAGAGAGTGCCCTTTGCCCTCCAGTGGGACAGAAATGGCTGATAATAATAATAATAGCGTTCTTTCTGTCTTTTAAAAATAAATCTCGTTTTCTAATAATCGTAATATTAAATAGCCCTTAGCCATCCTCAGAAATTGGGCTTAAAAAACGCAAAAATTCAAATTCAAATCCGACTGGTGCTTTCAGAGATTAGCATGTTCAAACAAACAAACTCTTTTATTATTAGTACAGATATATGGATCATGTAACTCGGATTTACTCGCCTAGTTTCGAACTAGAGCTTTACCCGGCTGGTTCGGAAGTCAAACAACAAGAAAAATAGGTGAGTGATTGACGTAAAATGTTTATATTAAACATCTTATCAGTAAAATAACTAGGCGTATTTTATTTAAATCTGTTTTTAAAAGCCATACAATTTACAAGAAATTCAGTGTGATATATTATGAATTAGAAGGCACAGGAATAATTTAATCACACTAATATTATAAAGGCGAAAGTTTGCGAGTGTGTGTGTGTTTATATGTTTGTTAATTCTTCACGCTCAAACTGCTGGACCAATTTTGATAATATTTTTATATGGACACCCTGGATTAACATATAGGCTACTTTTTATCCCGATATTCCCACGGGATCGACATTTACGCGGATGAAACCGCGGTGCGCAGCTAGTCTAATATACACCATAACTAGACTAAATTGATCAATCTTCCACAGGTATCATCATGGGGTGGCTACGTGTTCCTAATCAACCTGATACCTCTACACGTGCTAGCCCTCATGCTCCTGGGTCGCTTCTCAGCGCGCGTGTACGTGGCGTATAGCACGCTGTACTGCGTCGGCACAATACTGTCGATGCAGATCTCCTTCGTGGGCTTCCAGCCGGTGCAGAGCTCGGAACATATGCTGGTGAGTTTATATATTAAAAATACAACAATTGAGAACCTCCTCCTTTTTTTGAAGTCGGTTAAAAATAACAGTTGTACAAAGCACAAAACAACTATCGCTCAGCATAATGCAATGTAATACATGTACGAAACAGCCACGCGCAAAATTTTAAGTGGTGTTAATAGTACTGCAGGCAGATAAACTTAAGGCTACGCTAGTCTGTCGTTTTTCCATACTCACATCGTATGGAGTTTACTCCACTATTTGACAGTGTACATTAAAAATTATACAGGGTGTCCCAGAACTCAACGTCAAGCCGAAACGGGGCGACAGGATTGATCGTAAACATCATGAGAAAAATCAGAAAAAAAATCTATCCCATCCAGTTTGAAAATTATGGGCATTTAAGAAAAACCTAAAAATTTGGTCAAACTGTAACCATTTTTCGGTTATTGTGGTTATTTTTTAGTATTTTTGTTTATTTAAACCTTGGAAACGTAACCCTTAATAACATTTCTAAGAATCACAGTCAAAAATAATGACACAATTGCCCCAAGTTTCCTAGAATTAAGACTTTGTTAAACTATGAATATAAAATTTTCAAAATTTGTCAACTTTGAAAGGCCCTCCTTTAAAAAAAATGTACTAGAGTGCCTTGGCAAATGCCTTTAAAAGTTGGCACATTAAATGAGGATTGTAAAATGGTGCAATACTTGTTAGTTTCATACTAAAAAAAACGAGTAAAAAAATAAAAACCTCAAGTAACCCGATTTTTGCTAACCCATTTTACTCAGTTAAAATGTTTTTTATTCGCACAAGCTCTTGGTAGGTTCTTGATTTTACGGCAAAATGATGAGAGAGAGATGGATAGTGAACATGTTTGCCATGAGTGAGCGAGACAGATAGTGACTTAGTGACGCCACTTTTACCAAAGTCAACAAAAGTAAGTAAAATTAATAAAATAATGAAAAATTTTGACCTAGATTAGTTGAGGTTTATTGGAATAAAATTCAGATAGGGAAATAACATTTTTTATTAGAACAAATGTTTAAATTGTTTACCATCAGCCTCAATACACGTCCTACATCTTCTTAAAAAAGATCTACTTATTAGCCGGGCATATCCTCGAGAGTTGATGTCCTCAGCAGCTTGAGAAATTCGTTCACGCAGCTCGGCTACGCTCTCAATAGGCTTTGAATAAACTGTTTCTTTGAGAACGCCCCAATAAAAAAAAACCAGGGGATTTAAATCTGGGGAACGGGCTGGCCACGAGATAGTGCCTGAACGTCCAATCCACCTTCCCGGATATTCCTGGTCAAGGAAATCTCTTACTTGCACTGCGTAATGCGCTGGGCAGCCATCTTGTTGATACCACATGTGGCGAAGATCTGTTAGTGGTACGTCCTCTAACAAAGTTGGTAAATCTTCTCTTAAAAAAATGTAGGTAATTCGTGCCATTCAAGTTCTCAGGCAGCTCAAAAGGCCCAACAATTTTGCCGTTTAAAATTCCGGTCCACACGTTTACTTTAAAGCGGTACTGGGATCTGCCTTCGCGCATTAAATGTGGATTCTCCACATGCCACTCGTGAAAATTGTGTAAGTTTATGTAACCATCTTTTTTAAATGTAGACTCATCTGACCAGATAATTTTTTGGATGAATTTGGGATTTTCATTTTGCCTCTGTAGCATTGTTCTGCAAAATGAAATCCTTTCAGGACAATCTCGAGGGAGAAGACTTTGAACTCGTTGTACGTGAAACGGATGCATTTCGACTCTTTGTAAAATGCGATGTGCTGTGCTTTTGGGTATTCCCGTTCTTTCTTCAATTCCACGAACGGAAATACTTGGGTCATCTGCGACCTCTTGCAATACTTCTTCCTCGTAAGGAAAGCGAGGTCTACCTCCAGCCCGTATTTGATTCGGGAAATGGCCGCTCTCCGTGAGTGAACGGTGCACATTAACAAACACGCGGTGATCCGGATAGCGCCCTAAATTTGGATATCCTTCACGATAAAGTCTAACGGCGGCACTTGCGTTGCATCTGCATTCCCCATAAATGAGGTGCATGTTCGCATATTCTTGTGAAGTGTAGCGCGTAGGCATGGTAGATAACAAAGATGCCAACACAAAAGTCCAATTCCAAAAGAGAGAAGCCAAAGTTGCCGGTATGTAATCAACAAGTTCAATTCACAAAAATCCAAGTCCAAAAAGAGAAGCCAAAGTTTTCAGTACTAAATCAACACAAGCGAATACGGAAAGGTGCGCAGTAGACGATTGAGCGAAACGTACTAACTGGTGTCAGACTGGTAGCGTAGCCATTTGCTTGGTATGGCGATGGCGTCTGTATCTGTTTCATTCGCACTCGTTTAAACGATGCATCTTCATCTCACTGCGTGGCGTCGCTATCAGTCTCGCTCGTTCATGGCAAACATGTTCACTATCCATCTCTCTCATAATTTTGCCGTAAAATCAAGAACCTACCAAGAGCTTGTGCGAATAAAAAACATTTTAACTGAGTAAAATGGGTTAGCAAAAATCGGGTTACTTGAGGTTTTTATTTTTTTACTCGTTTTTCGTAGTATGAAACTAACAAGTATTGCACCATTTTACAATCCTCATTAAATGCGCCAACTTTTAATGACATTTGCCAAGGCACTCTAGTACATTTTTTTTTAAAGGAGGGCCTTTCAAAGTCGACAAATTTTGAAAATTTTAAATTCATAGTTTAACAAAGTCTTAATTCTAGGAAACTTGGGGCAATTGTGTCATTATTTTTGACTGTGATTCTTAGAAATGTTATTTAGGGTTACGTTTCCAAGGTTTAAATAAACAAAAATAATAAAAATTAACCACAATAACCGAAAAATGGTTACAGTTTGACCAAATTTTTAGGTTTTTCTTAAATGCCCATAATTTTCAAACTGGATGGGATAGATTTTTTTTCTGATTTTTCTCATGATGTTTACGATTAATCCTGTCGCCCCATTTCGGCTTGACGTTGAGTTCTGGGACACCCTGTATATATTTTTCTCGTCATTACCTAGCCCTGTATGAAAATAGAATTTAAATAAAAATTCTGGTTTGAAAGTTATGAGAGTCGAAACTGCCATATTTCAACACTAATTTTAACGTCTTTGGGCGTAAATAAATAACTCCCAGAGTATGATAATGGCAAAATTGTTACCGTACAGGACTAATATTTACACGCCCAACGAAAACGAGCGCGTAAAATTTCATGAGCTTTTACGCGCTCGTTTTCGTTATAAATAATCGTCTATTTCGCAAAATATTTAAATACAAAATAAATAAAACTAAATACCACCAACGAGTTCTAGCCGTCGACTAGTGCAACCTGAAAGATGGTAATTTGTTACAAATTACGTGCCCGCATTGTTTGTGTCATATAAATCGATCGATATTGAAGTGGTGAGGTTACAAACCACATAGCAATTTAAAAAGTAGGTCATAGTAGTTTATTGAAAAAAAAAAAACAATAGCTATTTACATAAAACATAATCAGGCTGATATAATGTAAATATTCAATACAAAACACCTGCACATCACACTAATATTGTAAAGGCGAAAGTTTATGAGTGTGCGTGTGAGTGTGGTGGTGAGTGTGAGTGTGGTGGTGTGTGAGAGTGTGGTGGTGTGAGTGAGTGTGGTGGTGTGTGTGAGTGTGGTGGTGTGTGCGAGTGTGGTGAAAAATGGTCACGATCCGATTAATAGTTGCGGAGAAATGCGTGGACACACATACATACATCTATAAAATTTTGTATTATGTGTTTGGAAGCCCTAATAGATTTTTATATGTCAATATATTGAAGTTCCAATAATATTACATACATACATGTCGAATTGATAACTTCCTTTTTTTTGAAGTTGGTAAAAAACTAGAGAAAGTACGGTAATAAATGCCCGTGCCCTTTCTGTATGAAAATAGTCCTTTGCTCTGCAGTGTGACAATAAAAAACTGGTTTTATAACATTTTTTTTTTCTTCTACAGGCTTTAGGAGTATTCGGTCTCTGCCAGCTGTATGCCTTCACCCAGTACTTGCGCGAGCACCTATCCCCGGCCAACTTCGAGCTGCTGTTCAAAGCTCTACTTACTACTCTGCTGGCTACGTTGGGAACTGCCTTAGTAGCTCTTACGCTTACTGGTAAGATATAATAATATAATAACTAGCTGCGACCCGCTGTTTCACCCGCATGTTTCGATCCCGTGGGAATATCGGGATAAAATGTTTCCTATGTGTTAATCCTGGTTATGAGCCATCTGTGTGCCAAATTACTTCCAAATCCGTGCAGTAGTTTTTGCGTGAAGAAGTAAAAAAACACACTCACAAACTTTCGCCTTTATAATAATTAGTGTGATTATTGAGAGAATTGCTTAATTATTTGCAATAATACCGGTATTAGTAACAGAGACGCTCTACACACCCAATTTTTCTAAATGTTATTGTGCATATTTACGATTGCATACTGTAAGCGGTAGAGGAGCTTGTGGCCAAGACCATCTTAACATACCAAGACCCCTCCGTGCCTCAGAAAGCACGTTAAGCCGTTGGTTCCGGCTGCCATTCGTGAATCTTTGACAGTCGTTACGGGTCGTCAGAAGCCCGAAAGTCTGACAACCAGTCTTCAACGGGTATCGTATTACCCAGTAATTGGGTTGTGGTGGTCAGACAGGCAGTTGCTTCATGTAAAATACTGATATTCAGCTGCATCTGGTTAGACAGGAAGCTAACCCAAACATAATTGTGAAAAGGCTAGGTAAATGATGATACTGTAAGCAGTAATGTTACTTTCTCGAAAGTGAAAGTTTTTCATGTAGAAATATTTTATAGCTCAACCCACAGCAGTACTGGTGTTTCCCCATGTTATCAGCTCAAAATTGTTCTTCCTAATTTCTTTACTACCTACTAATATCTCATTCCCATACCTTTAACTCTTTATATTGCTAATATAATATGTATGTAATTTTTGTTATAGGTAAAATCTCACCATGGACCGGACGTTTCTACTCTCTGCTGGATCCCTCTTACGCCAAGAACCACATTCCTATCATTGGTAAGTTTCCTATAATGCGACACCTTCATTAAATATAGTGTGACGAAAAATTAATAGCAATCAAAATTAAACCTTATCACCACTGAATAATTCCTATTTCCCCACAGCATCCGTCTCTGAGCATCAGCCGACGTCCTGGTCATCATTCTACTTCGACCTCCAAGTCCTGGTGTTCCTGTTCCCTGCTGGTTTATACTTCTGCTTTAGCAAGTTGACTGATGCCAACATCTTCATTATCTTGTATGGAGTACTCAGCATTTACTTTGCGGTAAGTTCGAACTTTATAGATGAATTAGCGGCGCCCCGCGGTTTCACCCGCATAAGTCTCGATCCCGTGGGGATATCGGGATAAAAAGTAGCCTATATGTTAATCCTGGTTATAAACTATCTGTGTGCCAACTTTCATTTAAATCCATTCAGTAGTTATTGCGTAAAAGAGTAACAAACATCCATCCATAAAAAAAAAAGCGAAAGTTAAAAAAAAAAATCTGCTGTTCCCTACATTTTGACGAGTTATGCGAACATAAATGTAGGGACAAGCTGATTTTGTTTTCGCGATTTCAGGTTTGGTCCCATAGTAAAAGTTGTTCATAATGATGAGTACAATCTCCCATTTCGATTTGTCGCATGTTTTCAATTTCACCCTGTAGATAGATATACCAATACTTTATTATTATTTAATATTTGTTTCATCAAGATTGATCGCGAAGTTCGCGGTTTTGGTGAGACTTTGTTGTTATCGTTATTCTTTTTTGGTTTTTTGTAATGATATGTTCTTGATTACTAGTTTGTTTATTTATTTATAAGTATAAAAAGTATGTAACTATTAGGTATGTTGAAACTGTGTGTACTCCCCGTCACTTTTCCATAAAGGTTCATTAGAAAACCAGCGTCAGACAGCATCTGTCTGACATTAATGCTGAAATGAACCTGTTTGGCGCAGCCGTGAGGCACACACTGTTGTTCTTTTTTATTTTTTGTTAATTTTGTATTTCACGAACTGTGTCCAAATAAACTTTTTTCTTTCTTTCTTTCTTTTATGATGACACAAAAAAGCTTGAGCGCGTCGAGTCAACGTTCGAGCAAACACTCCGTTGACTCCGCCCATGATCCATACACTTTGATCGCTGACATACCACCCCACCACCACTCACCACCAATACCACCACCACATCTTCACCACCTGTCTCATTTCTAGGGTGTGATGGTACGTCTTATGCTGGTGCTGGCCCCAGTGATGTGTATCGTGTCAGGAGTAGCCGCCTCTAGCCTGCTGAGTCTTCATGTGAAGGATATCGAGCCGAAGGTCGAGAAGCATGAGAAGAAGAAGAAGCATGAGAATAATTTGGTGTTTAGGTCTGAGGTATGTAAACAACAGAGGGGCAATTCTCGTAATCTTAAGAAATGTTGAATGATTGTTGCTGAACTTTTAAAATGAAAGCTATTTTAAGTATGTTACGCAATTACCCCGCTAGGTTAGAACATAGGATTCTCCTTTTCCACTGAGACAAAAAGTATGCCCTAAACCTGAGGGGGGGAATTCTCGTAATTTTAAGAACCTTCAAAGTCTAATCTCAGTCTTAATCTGTCAAAAATATCTCTAATTTCCTTAAATTTTTGACAAGTTTTTGATATTAGTTTGTCGCCGAGAAGAGACTGCGACTAAATTTTGAACGTTTTAAATCACGAGACCAATTCTCGTGATTTAAAACCTTCTGATTTACTCATTGCGATAAAATAAAATAAACTGGCCAAGTGCGAGTCGGACTCGCACACGAAGGGTTCCGTACCACAAGGCCAAACGTTTGTTGTATGGGAGCCCCCTTAAATATTTATTTTATTCTGTTTTTAGTATTTGTGGTTATAGCGGCAACAGAAATACATCATCTGTGAAAATTTCAACTGTCTAGCTATCACGGTACATGAGATACAGCCTGGTGACAGACAGACGGACAGTGGAGTCTTAGTAATAGGGTCCCGTGAACCCTAAAAAGCTAAGAATTTTACAGTCATAGACCAAAGTTTTATAAACCCATCTACAGTTTCTAAGCATATTATAATTCCTTTCTATACCTGGGTTTCCTAAAAAACGCAGCCGTGAAACGACCGCAAAATAAAAATGTCATCAAAATCCGTCATCTACACCATTGTTATGAAGTTACAGTGTCAAAATACTGTCTAAACAGCATGCATAAACGGCATGACGGCACCGCTTTCTTATGCATCTACTAGCTTCCGCCCGCGGCCTCGCCCGCGAGGTATGTCGATAAAAACTATCCTATGTCCTTCCCCAGGATGCAATCTATCTCTCTGCCAAATTTTATCGAAATCCGTTCAGTGGTTTAGGCGTGAAAATGTAACATACAGACAGACAGAGTTAGTTTCGAATTTATAATATTAGTATAGAATTATAGATGGTCTGTCCGTGACATCATAGATCGCAAACAGACTTAGCCTTGTGTTCACCAACATTTAAATCAACTGTTTAAATATTTTAATCTGTTCTATAATTTAAAATTTTCTTGGGAAATTTGACATAAACCAACAGCTGTGTAAATACCTAACCGGTGGTTTGAATGTTGGTCAACTCAGGCCTTGAAGACGATTTTATCGTAATTTTTTTGTGCTTCTACATCCTCTTGAGTTCTTGTTCTCTGTACCTAGGTGGGAGCCCTATTCGTATGTGTCCTCGGCTGCCTACTGATCTCGTACGTGTTCCACTGCACGTGGGTGACGTCAGAGGCCTACTCATCCCCGTCCATCGTGCTGTCTGCGCGCGCGCACGACGGAGCGCGCATCATCTTCGACGACTTCCGCGAGGCTTACACTTGGCTTAAGATGAATACTCCGGAGGTAAGTAGTTTTACTTAAATTACAACAATGTGAATGTGTATTTTTTTTTTGTGAACGGCTTTCAAGAGGGCGCAGCAAGCATTTGAGATCTACCGGGTCAAATTAAACTAGCTTGCGACACTCCGCAGACTGATTTTTAAATATGATAACAAAAAAGAAATTAATTTGATGATTTTTTTTTTATAGGGTCGTCGATCTTTTAGTGTACTTAATTACTTCAAAAAAGTCAGCTTAAAAATCAGTTTTTTGTGTAATCACAAACGTATTTTATCGTTTTTAGATATCGGTACCCATCACGTTTGCAGTTTCGCTAGCTAATTTAATTTGACCCTGTAAGTTCTAATAGTTATTTTACACGATTTATAACTCGAAGATAACATAACGACACGCCTGTATTCACGGAAGGGTGTCCAGAGGTGTAACGCCTCGAAGATTTCGAAATACTATAGTCTGTTTTTTTTAACAAACGAGTACCGAAAATTTTGACTGCGTTTCTATTGGTCCACGTAATCTAATCAACATAAAGTACGTTCCACACAAACGCTGTTACAAGGACTAGCTAAAGTGGATAGACAAAAATGGTCGTCATGTCATGTGTCAATCATGTGATAACCAAGATCGAAACAAAAATGTACGGAGTCGACAATCATGTAGAAAATATGTCAGAGCAGTTTATTATTGACGTATCTACAGAACGTTCATCAGAAGGAAGTGATGACGATAGTTTTTAAGATTACAAGAATTGTATAATAATTGTTTGATTTATAGTTCTAGTGCATAATACATAATTATATTCTATTACAATATTGTTTTATTTGTCACATCACCGGGTGGCCGAGATGAGATACATCGGGTCTTCTTCACGATCCGACATAGTTTAGATAGGTGTGGGCACTACAGTGGGTACTCGAACGAAAAGATTATTTGAATTTAAAGTAACTTTAATAAACTAGCGATCAACAACCGAAACGCACATGTGCGTCGGAAACAAACACGTGCGTTGGTATTGAGCGTTTGCCGAGACTGTCCGAGCTCGACTGTCGACTGTAGACTGTCGCAGCACTCGGTCTCTCCACCAGTCCTCGCTGCATCCCCTCCACCGACGATCGTGTCCAAGCGGTAGGGCTCGCTTGCGTTTCCGATCACATGATTCTTCGTTTACCAATCAAATTGTTATATGGCGCTGTTCGCTGTACTGTGTTTCCACTTATCCACGACATATTTATATTTATTTATGAAATATCATATAACGCGAACGGAAAATATTGTAATGAATATACTAAGTATGCAAATTTAAATCATAAAATAATTATTTAATTTTCTCTACAGTAAATTTTAGAAGTATTCAATATGAACGGGCCTTAACAATTTCAAAACAAGAACAAAGGCGTTGGCCCCACCCCAGCCTGACCCATCTCACTCTGTCAATATCGGAAATGTGCGAGAAACATACTCAGTACTCGTTTGTTAAAACTAACAGACTATAATATTTAAGAGTCTATACTACCTCAGCTAAAATTCACTCTTTATCTCGCTCACACGATACTGCTCGCGGACTGTGTGAGAACGAGACAGAGTGCGGTGCTGGGCGGAAGGCAGCGCCGATAGTGTAGGTATTTGCTTTTTACGGTGAAAATAAAGGCAATTCAAAAAAAGTAAATAAGACCTGCTTTATAGTTAGTACAGTTAGTACGCAAAGTTTCATGATCTAATTTGAAGTATTTTTTTAATACCAGCGGCTTATTGTTCCGTTTGGAGGTAACTTTGGAATTTTTTTCTATCGAGAAAATTTTATGGAATCGTGTTTTTGTCTAACATAATACTTAACATTAATCCTCAACTTTAGCATATATTTATTTCAAAATTAATGCTGCGGTATTTTCGACATAACGAAGGATCATGCTAAGCCATTTGAGGTAGTATAGGCTCTTAAGAGCAAACTAGTCGCGAGCTCGAACTCACTGGTGGTCATGGCCAAAAATCACGTTGTCTTATCTGGCTTCGTGCCCGACTGAGCTAGTATCAGTGATGAGCAGTTAGACGCTAGTCTACATGAAAAAAGTCTAGTTCTCACCCACAGAAATACCATTCCGAACTGATAGGCGCGGAAAAAAAAATTAAAAGTGCTTCGGAAAAAAGTGTTTTATGAAAAAAATAATGCGTAAATCAATTAAAAATAAAGTTTATTGAACTCTTCGATAACTGAGCTTTGTCGGTACGGACTTGGTTTTGAAGATTTTACAATTCTTATATTACTTATTTACACCCAAAGTTACGTTAAAAATAGCAAGAAAAACGAATCTTTGTTGGCTCATAACTTTTTAATGGCTTTTTATTTTACTATTCTGTTTCCGTACAGACAACATTAATAATAAGACAAAACGATATCATGCTTAACTTTGGATGCACAATGTCAAACAGTGGAGTAATACACTCCCGAAATTTGTATGGAAAAAGTATCGACTAGAGTCACCTTAAGTAGTTCGACGACATGCCGCCCGATTTAGACGTTAACATTTATTTTGAATTATAACGTCGAGTTAATATTAAAACATAATGTAACGTTAAGTTACTATACAATCAAAAAAATAAACGAATCACATCAACGAATTTTCCTTACATTCTTATCTAGAAAAAATTTACTTGTTTTAGGACTCAAAAGTAATGTCATGGTGGGACTACGGATATCAGATAACAGCGATGGCGAATCGAACGGTGATAGTGGACAATAACACTTGGAACAACACACATATTTCTCGCGTGGGACAGGCCATGGCGTCCACTGAAGATAAAGCGTATGAGATCATGAGGGAACTCGATGTGGACTATGTGTTGGTTATCTTTGGAGGACTCGTCGGGTATTCTTCTGATGGTAAGTCATTTTACATAAACACTAGCATCTTACGCTGTAGCAACTATAATACAGGGTGAAATTGAAAACATGCGACAAATCGAAATGGGAGATTGTACTCATCATTATGAACTACTTTTACTATGGGACCAAACCTGATATCGCGAAAACAAAATCAGCTGTTCCCTACATTTATGTTTGCATATGGGACTACTCACACTTATTCAGCTCTGTTCAGCTTTTGTCCATAGAAAACAACGATTTTGTATGGGGTCCGTTCAACTTTCCGCGGCTGGACGGTTGCATATTTGGTCCCTTAGTAAAAGTTGTTCATAATGATGAGTACAATCTCCCATTTCGGTTTGTCGCATGTTTTCAATTTCAACCTGTATAAGTAATATTTGTGCCCTTCGGGAAATTCGATAAAACTTTTCCTATGTAAAACATTTTAATCCCTTGTAAAATCCAACACAATTTCTTTCTGTACAATTTATGACTAACATCTTCCCCCAGACATAAACAAGTTTCTCTGGATGGTCCGTATCGGAGGCAGCACCGAGCGCGGCGCGCACATCCGCGAGGCAGACTACTACACGCCGTCCGGAGAGTTCCGCGTCGACGCCGACGGCTCGCAGACTCTCCTCAACTGTCTCATGTACAAGATGAGCTACTACAAGTTCGGCCTTGTCTACACTGAGGGCGGTAAGTGATTGTAATTTTTACTTTATGTTTTCCGATGTCAAATAAGTCTGCAACCCATCTGATAGAAATTGGTTATGGCCGCTTATGGATATCTTCAATATCGGAGGTATAGCAGGGCCTCAAGTCTGCTATTACAGTAGTGTCAGAATGGTCTATCATTGATTTCGTAATTGTTGATTTTGACAAGTTTGGTAATCTACTAATATAATGGCAAAAAAAAAAACTACAATGTCAATGTCACGATCTGTCACATAAAAAATCCGTTTTTACAATTTTATATTTTTATATTACTCTAAAAATTCATCGAGTCTCAAAAAATCGCAAAGAATGTGCGCAATATAGATGGAGCTATGGGGAAGTATCTTGACGATGCGTAAGCATGCGTGATCTATCGCCGCCCGTTTGATGTCCACCGCGCACCGGATGGGCGGAAAGCAGCTCATCACCGCATTATATTGTAGTCTTTGCAGCTCATGAAGTGATTTTTTATTCCGTTGGTGTAACTGCTGTATGGCGTTCCAATGGGAGAATAAATAAATAAATGGCGTCATTGTGACTTTCCAATGGTCAACCACTGACACTCCATTGAAAGAAATGGCATAGAATGGTAATCTCGTACATAATGAAAAATGAATTACTGACTTACGCGGTAATCTGCAAAAATTTTGACAGTTCCTTTGATCAGTGACCTACCATTAGAACGTCATTGTGCAGTCATTGCTTTTAATTCGTTACGAGTATCGTATAATTTCTGTGCCACTGACCGACCAATGATCAACCATTATGAATTTAGCAGATTACGAACTTTTAGCAAAATGACAATGGGATGGCAGACTAGGGCCCCTGGTCCGTTACAATACAAGCCAAACACATATCGTACCACGAGTGAAGAGTGACATTTAATACTCGATCTGATATCTGAAAATGAGAAAAGATAAAGGGAGATCCCGAGTTGTCATAGTTTGACTTGGGACATAAGTACGCTGGAAGTGAAAGTGTTTTAGTTTTTTACCTGAAGGTGTTCATATGGGTAACACTATAGAAGTATGAGGAACAGGGAGGATCCTCCGACCAGACGGGTGTTGTGTCTGGCGGGCAACTGCCCGATGATTCATGTCGGGCCGTTGTATCTACGCTCGTTGCGCGGTAAACTCTTTTTGCGAGATGCAGGATTTTGCCTGACGTTAGTATGACGCGTTGTTTGCAAATGGCGTTGTAGATACCGCTACAACACCTTCAGGCCCTTTGTACACACACGTTTTTATTGCCGTGAAAAACTATGGTTTATTCGCCGTGAGTAGGCACGGTTGACAGTGTTGTATGGATCGCTATGATACCTTGTTGACGAACACGTTTTTTTTTGTTTATGAATGGACTCGCTTTAACCTCGATCACGCCTGATGGAAAGCGATGGATGAGGTCTATGATGGAACGAGCGTGCCCAGAAGATGCCTAAGGCACTGGAACTCCCACGCATCGACGAAACACAGCAGGCTGCTTGACCGGGACAACTGTCGCAAACCAGGAGGGCATTAAGCCCTACCGCGCAAGGGAAGAATTGGCCAGTCAAATAAGGTGTTGGGTGTGACTGTCCAAGATGCGCCGAGCGCGAGCGTTCAGTTGAGTAACTGGCGGAACAAACTGCGCTACACGAGGAGGCTTCTTCATGCATCCCAAACACGTTGAAGTCGTGGATGCTGGCTGGCTGGGTGACTCGCCGCTCTAAAGCTTGCGGGAGTGATGATGATGACGTCACGCTGGAGTAGGTGCAAGAAGGCTGCGCTGACGTTCATTTTCGGGGTCACCAGTATAGAGATATGAGAACATGGTGTAAAGATCACTCATCCTGCATGGAAAAGGGAGGATCCTCCGACCAGACGGGTGTTGTGTCTGGCGGGCTACTGCCCGATGATTCATGTCGGGCCGTTGTATCTATGCTAGTTGCGCGGTAAACTCTGCTTGCGAGATGCAAGATTTTGCGTGACGTCAGTATGACGCGTTGTTCTCATGTGGCGTTGTAGA
This sequence comes from Mesoligia furuncula, assembly GCA_916614155.1. Classification (NCBI taxonomy): domain Eukaryota; kingdom Metazoa; phylum Arthropoda; class Insecta; order Lepidoptera; family Noctuidae; genus Mesoligia; species Mesoligia furuncula. The sequence goes on from OU744793.1 coordinate 26,662,298, forward strand.
TACCGATACACGTTTACTCTACGGAGCGATTTATACATCGTACCGCAAAGAAACCGTGCCGTGTACGAAGGGCCTTGGGGGACGATGGGCACTTGTGTGCCGATATGGTACTTCTTATTCCATGATATTTTTGCCGCCGACTTATATTCCATATAATCTCGTCTTTCCAGGTCGACCACCCGGCTTCGACCGCGTCCGTGGCGCCGAGATCGGCAACAAAGACTTCAACCTAGATGTGCTAGAAGAGGCCTACACAACCGAACATTGGCTGGTGCGCATCTACAAAGTAAAGCCGCTCCCCAACCGGGGCGTGTGAAGTCCGGACGACGCCGGGCTAGCCGGTAGATATCTCTCAAGTTTATATTGGTATAAGAAGTTGCATTACAAGAAGGTCGTGGACCAGTGATTTAATAACGATTTGTCTAGGTATACTTGCGGAATAAAAAGGCTAGGCTATTTTCATTAAATTATGTAAGTAACCAACTGTATTGTAAGGTACCCACGATGTGGGAAGTCATGCAATTAGTGGTCAATCTTTTCGTTCCGCGAATGTACAATACATGTTCAAAACGAAATGACAGCGAAATATTACTACAACAGGGATGCTCAAACAAGCTTAGAATTAATTTATTACAAGGTTATTTAGTTACGAAAACCGCTTAGCGGCAACAAACATATAAAATTGTTATTGCAGACTTGTTTATGCAAGTTGGCGATGTTATAGCAAGTCCTATGAGTTCCCCTGGACTAGAAGATTTGAGCAATTTCGTAAAACATTGTAAATTAGCACCTGTACAAATGATAAAACTTAGTTTATTTTCGTAAATGGCTGAGAAATCCATAAATGGGTTTTTGTTAAATCCACAATATAAACTTTTGTAATATTTACCGGTCAAACCACTCAAAAACGAATGTAAAATAAGAAAAAAGTGATAATTATTGGAAATATTTATACTAAAAGACATGCCGTTCTTTTTAAACGACTTTCTAAGAGCGCCTTATACGTTGGAAATACAATTGTTGCAGAAAATTTAAATAAAATTATACTAGATGTTGAACCACCTAACTAATATTATAAACTAGAGTCCCGCCTCTGTTCGCACGCGTGCAATCTACTGATGTGACCACATGTTGTCAGAACATCCAAATTTCTGTGCTATATCGAAATTAAATATTTTATTGTATTCCGCACATACCGTCCGGAATAAATTCTCTAAATGATGTTAAAAATCGCAGCAAAAACCATTGCGTAGTTTAGGAGAATTTAAAAAACACATTGCTATATATTATTTTCGAAAAATTTGCCTGCTAACAACGTAAATAACGCAATAAATGTTGTTGAACTTTCAAAATGAAAGCCATTTTAAGTATGTTACGCAATTACCCCGCTATGTTAGAACATAGGAATCTTCTTTTCCATTGGGAGAAAAGTATGCTATGTCCTAAACCTGAGGGACAATTTTCGTAATTTTAAGAACGTTCACATTCTGATCAGTCTGTCAAAAATAGCTCTAATTTCCCAACATTTTGACATTTGTTTGTCCCTGAAATGAGACTGCGACTAGATTTTGAACGTGAATTGGCCTTCAGGTCTTCAGTACCTAGTATGTGGAAAATTAGGAAATTTTTTCAGTGTTGTCGTTTTCCGAGATCCACGCGGGCGAAAGCTAGCGAGAGCATAGTTATCCTGCATACTATATTGTGTCGTCAGCGTATCTTCATCAGGTGGATCTCATACTACCACGCGCCACGCTCCGGTGCGCGGGACACGCGCCCCGTCGCGTGGCGCGTTGTAGTGTGAGATCCACCTAATGAAGATACGTGGAAGACAATATAGTATGCACATAGGATTCTTCTTATCCCTTGGGACAAAAAGTATCCTCTGGCCTAAACCAGGTCTTCGTTATGTTTCCGTAGGATAATTTTTCCAAAGTGATGTCGTTTTCCGAGATCCACAAAGCTAGGAGAGAATAATTATTCTGCTTACAATTGTATCTCTAGCATATCTTCATTAGACTTACAGTGCCGCCGACGATAGAATGGGTTCTTGACACTTGTCAGTTTCATACAAACGAATAAGTTTAGCGAATTTGATGTTTATTAGCGTCTAGAATGTTCGCACTGAAAGGTATCAGGAACGCATTCTCTCGACGGCCGACCTGTAGCAACGTTTTTATATTTTATAATAAGCGTGATGGGAATGCAAGTGAAAGATGAAAGTTGAGTGTGCTAGCCAGCTGGCCACACTGTCGCCCTGTCAGAGTGCAATCTTGTATGGATGTAATGTCTTACTAATAAGTTTCTTTTGATTAATGAACGTAAAAAATATGGGTATACAACCCCTTCATAAAAAAAAACGCCCTTGGTTTTAATGAAGAAATACGTTCAATAAATAAAAGGGGGAAATCACACCATACTGGATTTGTACAGTCGATTCTATTGAGAATTAATAAAATTGCTATTACAAATTAAAACTGATGCTTTTTATTCCCAATAGCATAATTAAAAACTTAATCCAGTTTGAATTTTAACGATATTGCATTAGTTTTAATTAGTAATAGCAGAAGCCACTGCATGTAAGGCTGAAAGTTATTTGTATATAGCTTATTGTTATATATTTTATGCGTGTCCATGTCAAATACTACCATTTTCAAACTCAATACTAATACCAACTCAATATAATACTAATACCAACTCAAAATAATACTAATACCAACTCAAAATAATACTAATACCAACTCAAAATAATACTAATACCAACTCAAAATAATACTAATACTCTGGTTCAATAGTTTTGACTACCATAATTTGTAACCATTCTTTCGGGAAATTTATTACGAAGTATGAAACGTTCTTATCTTAGATATCATTTTTCAGTGACCATTTTATACGTTTCACATATTCGCAATAGATATCCCAGATCCCTAGTTTGTAAAACTATGATAATTATTACCTTTTGTCTCTAAGACTTAGGGTCTGTTTGCACTTTGATTAGAGCAGATTATTAGGGCATGCACTTGCTTCGTTTTTACATGCAATGCACTTCCAAATAATCAAAATGCAAACAGACTTATGCAGACTGAATCCTATTCATCGCGTAGTTTCTTAAAATGTATAATTATGTAACAATAGTTACAAACTGTTCGCGTTAAGTTAGTCGGTCCGTGGCATGAAGGAAATTCAGCGGTGCGGTAGGCCCATTTGGGAGGGGTTCCCCAACCGGGCCTACCACACCGCTAAATCGCCTTCTCAGTACAGTCATAGCAAGCGCGTGTGATTTTATTGGGCACCTTAAATTTTCTCGATATTTGGAGTGACGTCACATTGTCAGCGGCAAGCTTAGCGCGAACGTGTTGTACAGAAGTAGATGTATGATTAAATAGTGGTTAATTCACTTTGTATGTCTACCTCTATCTTATAATAGCTAGAATATGGAGATACGCACAAATAGTTAATCGCCACAATATTTGTAGAGACAGTTAACAACACATGCCTGATCTAGACTTGATTTGGTTACTAAATGAAATGATGTAAAGGAAATGTTGTAAAAATTCATTTTTTATTTTTATTTTAATTAAAGTTTATTGATAAATCGGTTTGTTTTTGTTAGTAGCTACCTCAGATATCCCTACTGAGCAAGCATTTTATGTTGACAGAGACATGCAAAATGAGCTCAATTTGGACCACCACTGCCCTTGACCACTTCCTAGTCAGACTTCTCATTGGCTGCAGTAAAATGACACTTCTTACTGAAATTTCGTTAAAAAATGTTGCCACACTATCTCTGGTAGTGAAGTGATCAAAACGCAGTGAAACATCGTTTTAATTTAGATATTCGAAATTTACCCATTTTAATTTAACCGTAAATAATCAAAAATCTTTGTATTGATTGGATAAAAATATTTATGTTGTAGTTTCAAATGAGCGTAAATACATAGACAACTAAAGATAATTTTAGTTTCAATGTTTACTCTAAAACTCCTACTATATCGATGATATACATCATCGTCGATTGGCAAACGAAAATGAAGGATGATTCCAAAAATATGACATACTTGTCATATTTTTGGAATCATCTCAAGCCCTTCTTTTTGATACCCCAAATGGTAATTTTTTTGAATCCGCCACTTTGATTTTATAAAAGCAACCTAGCCTATAACCCTGGCGCGACCCAGATGAGTCGATCACTTCATGTAAGTAATAAAAAAAAAATTGATCCAGACGTTAGGATGATTCGGGAGTATAAAGAATCCATTCAATTCATACATACATATACATGAAAAACATTACCCTCTTTTCAGTCGCGCAGTCGTGAAAAAAATATTTACACACAAGATCACTGACTGTTCACTTCACAATACTGTTATCAACACGATCACTCGACATCTTCGTCGCTGTGTTCCGAACAGTCTTCAGGTAGGAAAGTGTCGTCGTTGTTATAATCTCGTCTGGGTGGCCGGAACTGCCTGTTACGACGGCGGGGCGGCTCTGCTGGACGGGTACCCACCTGAATGGATAAATAAATGATGTTAGAGATAGTTAAATTCGCAAAAAAAATAAAACCTTATAGAAAAAATCGGTTATTCCGTTTATCCAGCCTAAGGCTGCCCGCCCACGTCCGATAATCGGCGACCGATTTTTTGTAGGAGAAAAATAGAACACACTGATAGCAATAGTGCAACGCACACGTCCTACAAAAAGTAGGTCAGAAATAAAATCGGCGCATCCCGACCGATCCGATTATTATCGGTGAAAAATGGAACGTTCGGAAATGTACGCGTTAACGCACACTACTCACCGACAGTCGGCCGAATGCACTTGCTAGGGAAGGACGTTGTGTTGAAGACAAAGTGACGGACGTGTACGTTGAGTCGGTCACAAAATCGGTCATAAGAATCGGAGGTAAAATCGGCCCGATTATCGGTGCTACAAAAAGTCTGACGTGGGCGGGCAGCCTAATGTGGAAACGCCGAAACGCATGTCCGAAAATCCACTCTAAGCCTACAAATTCGGTTTATCCAACCAACTAGGCCCATGGGTTCTCGTACATGCGTTTCCACCACAGATATAGATATACCTAGATAACGCAAGTATCAAGAACTGTATGAAAACCAAGCGTGCCATTTTTTGACCACCTACTATGACGTCACAAGCTCGCGCTCTCGCTCACACTTACCCAGCCAGCAGTACAAAGGACTGAGCGCGAAAGGGGCGGCTTACGATTTGTAATCATAAGTTGGTGCAATTTTTGGCATGCGAAGTAGTTACTCTTGCGTTATCTAGGTATATCTATATCTGTGGTTTCCACGTATCCACCTTAGGGTGGATAAACGGAATAACCCAGAAAGAGTAACTATTTTTTACTATATTTTTTTTTGTCTCGGCATTGACCTCCCTCATCCCTTTCACATATCTCAATGTTGTGCTTCCGCCCAATTCATGAGGCCTATTCATTCGCCATATAATTTACTTGGCATTATAATTTATTTCCAAACGCAAGAAGAAAGTATATTGATCAAGCCATGACCGCTAATCAAAAGTTTACCTCTCAAGCATCACCGAAGACGACGTTCCAACAGACCACTATTGCTTGTGTAAAACGTTTTATCTATTTTAGAATGGCGATCAAAATGATTTAGGTCATCATCTGCCTAGCCTTTTCCCAACAATGTTGGGGTCGGCTTCCAGCCTAACCGGATGCAGCTGAATACCAGTATTTTACATGGAGAGACCGCCTATCTGACCTCCACAACCCATTTACTAGGTAATAGGATACCCGTTGGTAAAACCAGTTATCAGACTTTGGGCTTCTGACTACCCGTAACGACTGTCAAAGATCCACGAATGACAGCCAACGGCTACGTGCTTTCCGAGGCACGGAGAAGTCTCGGTAGATAAGTATACAAAATTACCTGTTCAACAAGTTTGTAAGGTCCAGCGCCATCAATGAAAGTGTCTCTGAAGGCTTTGTGCAAAGGTTTCCTTTTGAACAACACGCACTGTTCTCTAAGTACATCCGCCGCGCCCTCGGGAAGATCTAAAATCACATCAAAGTAAAAATTAAATAATACAAAATCTAAAGAAAAAAACATAAGATTAACTTTAAGAAAAAAAAGTAATTTAAAAAATAAAAAAACCCGACTGCGAAACTGAAAAGCTACAAACAAGCCCATTTTAAATTAAATAAAAGTTGGAAGCAGGCGGGACCCATTTCAATTAGAAAATATAATAAAAATGGTATGGGTCCCGCCTGCTTCCAACTTTTATTTAATTTAAAATGGGCTTGTTTGTAGCTTTTCAGTTTCGCAGTCGGGTTTTTTTATTTTTTAAATTACTTTTTTTATTTCCAGCCTTTAGTTTACAAATGTGAAAGATTTCGCAAACGATTTAGTTCTTGGTACGTGTTTTTTACGATTTGTCACTTCGAATTACTTTTAGCCATATAAGTTATATATATTTTTGTAATCACCTTTTAAACCCTTTATTTTGATACCCCACTCGACAGGTTTAGAGAAAAAAAAAATTTTTTTGAAGACATATTGCGCCAAAAATCGGCCATTTTTTTTTTTTTCAATTTTGATATACCCAGTGTCACTCTCACAATTAAGACGAATCTAACGACACCTCTCAAGCTGAAATCGATCAAGCCGTTTAGACTACAGAGCGTGCCAAAGAAATATACATACATACATACACTCGAAAAACATAACCCTCCTTCTGACGCAGTCGGGTAAAAAGAGAAACTATAAAGACATCTATCAGAAATCCATGCAGACTTTGATCTAGCTCTCTATGAACTGTGTTTTCTGGCTAATCTATCATGAACTCCTTTATGTCATCATGCCAAGAAACCATTACCATACCATAAACAGAGACAATTAGGAGATACCTTTGTCCAACCGCCAACATAGTTGTTGTAAAAAGAATCTACCAGATATTGCACAACTCAACTTTTCTTACCAATTTCTTTGAAAGAGAACTGTTTAGGCCTTATATCGTAGAGCCGATAGTCCAACATGAGCACCATATCAAATGGCTCTCCATCTTCGTCCATGTCGTTCTGAGCCACAAATGACACCTCCATGTGAGAACCATCCAGGATCTTGAAAAGCTGAGCTTCTAAGTTCAACATTTTCTTTGAACAAAAATTATCTTATTAGTCTATGATAGAAGCAAGCTATAGCAGGTGCCCATGTAAAATAAAAATGTTATGCTTCGCCATGTTTAAAATTTCAAGTTATATTTTATTTTATTAAATAGGAACAACAAACAGCTACATTATGCAATATTACAACGCGGTCACATTAACTCGACGCATCCCTGGAATGCGAGGCCCGCATTCCTTAGCTCGTCCAACAAGTGCTAGGCCTTTGTCTTTGTCTTTGTTACCGACACGCGCGTCGATGATTTGGCTAGTTGGTATATTACCAAAAAACCAAAATGACGTCATCAAGGCGAAGCGTCGAGTTAATGTGACCGCGTTGTATAAACAGAAAAACAAGTAACATAAGTAATAACGTAGCCCACAGCGCTGTTCACAGATTACCACCTTTACATAGTATGAAACAAAGTCGCTCCCGCTGTCTGTAAGCTTAGATCTTTTAAACTATGCAACAGATTTTAATGCTTTTTTAAGCAATAGGTTCGGATAATAGTGTTATGTAGGATAGGGTACACTTCGTTGTGATAGAAATAGGTCAGTACTGTCAACAGTACGCTTAGTTCCACTCTTGTGTACACAGAAGAGGCGTGATATTAGCCTGCGTCCTTACTGTTGGCATAACACCTTCTGTGATGCATTTATTTTAGATTATGGCTAGGGGTTTTTAGGCGATTTTTAAGAAAAAACGCAGGCAGCCCATTAGGACCTGGTCCCTCAGATAGATCAAGGGATTTCAGTTCAGCCAAGACCAATTCTTCCATAAAGTGTAGATTAGAAACAATAATGTCGTTAAGCACTGTTTCAGAAGGTCACTCCCATCGAGAGAGTGCAGGTGAAGCAGGTTCATACACGGAAGAAAAGAAATCGGAGAATATGTTGCAAATCGATTGGGGGTTGTTAGATAGGTACATTGTGTTATATTGAACTTTTGCCGGTGTACTGGGTTTGCCTTGCAGTTGGAAATGTAGGTAGATCCAGAAATCTTTAATGATCTTATGTATACTATCCTCAATCGAATGAATGTATTTAGAGAAATATTTATATAAAAAAATCCTTAAAAAAAGGCTCTATGCTGCGAACATTTTTCGTGTTTTACTTAACCCTTGCCTTTTGTTTTTCATTGAGTGTGCTAATTAATGTTTTAGAAAACCCAGTGCTGGATGAAGACTACTTAATGCCCTAAGCAATCCACGCCTGTGGGCTCCTATCCACTAGTCGCCTCGTATTTTTCCAAAACATTGACGAGCGATTCGTAAAGATTGGCGCACATCTCTAGAGTGACATTGGGGTCTTGTAATTATCTTTCTGATAAACAGCCTTGCCATTCATATGCTAGCAAATACAGTTTCGGTGCTGTTTCTGCCTTATGGTGCCCCCCGAGACGTGATGCCCTAAGCAATTGCTTAATTTGCTTATGGGCTAATCCGGCACTGAGAAAACCATACCATAGCAGTCCTAGATACTGCTAATGGTGTGTGCTGTTTCATTAAGTATATCATCAATCTTTTTGTAAAATGTGGTTAGTGCCTCTTCGGATCCCAAAGGGGCAAGAAGGTCTGTCCAGTCAGTATCCTGTATTGCGGTTAATAAGCTCATAATCAGATTTGTAAAAGTTATTTTTGTAGCGATTGCTTTTTTATAGGTTAAACATCTACAATTAGACTAATGTCCCAAATACAAGGGTGGGTGATACGTGACGAAGCAGAGAAGTCAACGCAGCTGATACCTTACAGGGTGGTTGGATTAAATTAGGTCAAGAATGTTTCCATTAGTATTTGCCACTACATTATATTGTAAAGCATCAAGTAATGACATTAGGGGGGCAAAGCTGCTCGCGTCCATAGGATTTACCACCTTCTCCTAGGCCCACCCTATACGTGTCCCCCGGGTGGTGCTAAATGAGCAGCAACGCCGAACAACAGGCGGCGGTAAATAACCTGTCCACAGGCATTCGCAGGCCTCGGAAAGATTAAATCCCTTCCAAAAGTTATAAACCACAAAACCAATTTTCAAAAAAATTACAGTTCGTCGCAGCGTTATTTTAAAAAATTGAAGGTATATAAATATAGTTTTATAGATTTTGGTATTTGTTTTGCAGAAATTATGCACTTTAGGAGCACTCACGAAGCCTCACTACACTGTATGTTTTGTATTATGTTGTTATACAATTAATTAAAATTTGTCAGACACTGTATCGTCGTTGTTTTATTTTATTTACGTAAAAAAACCAGACAGCGATCTCACCAGTACAAACGTCAAAACGTCACCCCCAAGTGCTGTATGTATGCCCCAACTCGTAATATGAATGTATGAATGATAACGATGTCGATTTGTCATGCGATTCGGCTAACGCCCGGCGCTCGCAGGTATCCGGGCCTGCGAGTGTGAAATTGGTTACCGAAGTCTGCGCAGGGGTAGGCAACCAGGCCCCTGTGACGGAGAATGCTACTGGCAGCACAAAAAAAAATCTTATACAACAGGCATTCCATCCGAGCCTCTTTATTTCAAGACCTAGATCTTCCTCACTTGGAAATAAACCAAGCACAAACAGCATCACAAAGGAGAAAGACTTACCTCCCACACCACCAGTGACAATCACCATAGAGGATGACGACAATAGGTGTCCTCCCACATGGCAAAGAATACCCACCCAACGCAACCCAAAAAGAAAAAGCTATCGAATAGCCCACTTTCTACAGAAGGAGATAAGAATCCAGCACAGAACTCGCGGAGCCCTATTAATACTTCCAACAGATACAGTGGACTTCCAGTAGACATACCTGACGACTCCGCAGAGGAAATGGAAATTCAAGACCATACCAAGGAAGCTAGCAAACCACCAATAATCCTATATGGTATTTCGGACATATCAAAACTAACAGAACTCCTGAACAGTACTGTACCAAACGACACTTACACATAAGATAGTGAACAGGAACCAGATGAGAGTAATGGCGCAGACAAATGAATCGTACAAATGTATCATACTTAGACCTAATTCGAAAGAATGGGCTTATAGGCCTTACGTTCACACAGAAAGACAAGAGGAGTTGCAGAATTGTGATTAAGAATCTGCACCACACGACTCCAAAAGAAGCCATTGCTGAGGAAATAGAGAAAAGTGGGAATAAAGTCAGAGGGGAAATCATATGTGCACTCTCGAGAAGAAACAAGAAGCCACTGAATATGTTTTTCGTGAATGTAGAACCTATTCCAAACAACCCTGAACATAAACGTATAGATTCTATATACCATACAAAAGTGACTGCTAACTACAAGGGGTGCCAAGTATACAAACAAGGAGATTCGCGCAAGGAAAATTTCACAGCTACCCCACAAAAAAGTTCCATTACCAAATATGAAGAATCCAAGAAATGATACTGTCCCTTTTTTAATAGATGGCTTTCCACAACTACAGCCAAGTAGCTACGCTAGACAACAACCGCCTAATTTCCGCAATCAACACGCTGAAAACACGGCACACTGGAACAAAAAACAAGAGAACGTACAATCTTAGCCAACAAGTTCACTAGAACAAATCATCATTAAACAATCAGAGAAGATAGATATTCTCATACAACAAATAGGCACCCTAATGGGACTCCTTACGATTCTAGTTGCCCAATATAAGAAATGAAATTCTTACGCATCGCAGCATGGAACGTAAATGGACTGCCTCCTAATAAACAGGAAGTAGAACATTTCATGAAACACAATCAAATTGATATTCTTTTAATCTCAGAGTCACACATGACTGACCAAAGAACCATCCTTATCAAAGGATATAATATATATTACACAAACCATCCTGATGTCCTGATGGAACATCTAACGCTGGGACTGCAATCATAATTAAAGAAAGTATAAAACAACACCCTCTCCCAAACTTTAAGCAAGCATACCTTCAGGCTACTGTAGTGTCGATAGAAGACTGGGAGGGCACACTCAACATCGCTGCAGTGTACTCCCCACCTCGGCATCGAGTTGACGAACAAATGTTTAGCGATTTTCTTAACACAGTCGGTGGTAGGTATGTCGCTGGAGGGGATTGGAACGCCAAAAATATCTTGTAGGGCTCAAGGCTGACCTCAACCAGAGGCAGAGAGTTGAAGAAGGCAATTGATTCAGATTCACTCAACATACTGACTACAGGAGAGCCAACTCACTGGCCATCTGACCCAAACAAAACACCTGACCTCATCGACTTCTTTGTTACTAAAGGAATGTCAGGACTATACACAAAAGTCGAATCATGTCTGGATGGCAACTCCGATCATACACCAGTAATATGCACACGGAGTACCACAATTATTTGCCCCGCGTGACGCTATACAATCATAGAACTGACTGGGCCTCATTCCAGAACTTTATAGAGGATAATATCAACTCGCACATACCTCTTAAAACAGAGGAAGATATAGAAAATGCAGTCTGGTATACAACTAACCTGATCCAAAAAGCCGCTTGGATGTCCACTCCATGTATAAAACACAGTCCTCAGAAACAGGATTACACACTAAAAATAAGGGAGACGATAGCTGCAAAACGGAAACTGAGATGTCAATGGCACACAAGCAGGAACGCACATGACAAAAGAGCCCTCAATAAAGCACAAAATTAAACGAAATGCTTAAAGAATACGATGACGTCACTCTTCAAGACAAACTAAAGACTTTATCACCTTGCAAAGCTGACGACTATTCTCTATGGAAAATGACTAAGTCACTAAAACGGCCACAAGAACACATGCCACCGTTAAGACAGCCAAATGGAGAATGGGCAAGAAAACCTGCGGATAAAGCCGGGCTATTTGCTGAATTCCTCAAAGATATATTCGAACCAAATGAACCCGACATCATACATCCAGAAAAAGATATTGACGAAATCCTTGACAGAGATCAGCAAATGTCTCTACCGTTGCGACTTTGAACCCCAACAGAAGTTTCGAAAGCAATTAACAACTTGAAGAAGAAAAAGGCACCGGGGTTGGATCTGATCAGAAGTCCTTAATCAATTGCCGAGAAAAGGGAATGTCTTGCTAACCATACTATTAAAAGCAGTGTTGAGACTACACTATTTTCCTTTCATCTGGAAAGTCTCAATCATAAATATGGTAGCTAAACCTGGAAAGCCTCCCACTGAAGTCTCCTTGTACAGACCAATAAGTCTTCTTCCCTTATTGTCTAAACTGTTCGAGAAGTTATTGCTACAGCGACTGTTACCTATACTTGAGGAACAAAGGACAATCCCAGAGCATCAATTTGGTTTCCGAGCACAACATGGAACAACAGAACAAATACACAGGGTAGTCCACACAATCCGACAATCCTTGGAAAGAAAGGAGTACTGCTCAGCTGCTTTTCTTGACATACAACAGGCATTCGATCGAGTATGGCACAAGGGCCTCCTGTGTAAACTTAAGACCTGCTTACCACACACCGCATACATGCTGCTCAAGTCCCACTTGGAGGACCGAGTGTTCCAAGTTAAATCTGGAGACTGCCTATCTTCACTCTATCCCATAGAAACGGGAGTACCCCAGGGTTCTGTTGTGGGCCCTGTTCTGTACACAGTCTTCTCTGCTGACCTACCCACCTCAAAACAAATTGTTACTGCAACCTATGCTGATGACACTGCAGTCCTATCCTGCGACAAAGACCAGATTAGAGCATCCACGAAACTTCAAGAACACCTGAACAAAATTGGATCATGGCTAAAAAATTGGAGAATCAAGGCTAGTGCTGCCAAGTCTGTCCATATTACCTTCGCCCTAAGAAGAGGAGACTGTCCACAAGTAAAACTCGGTGAAGATGTTCTGCCACAGAAAAGTACTGTCAAATACCTAGGTATGCACATCGACAGAAGACTTACATGGCGTGAACATATAAAAGCCAAAAGGGAGCAAGCAAATATAAAACTAAGAAACATTAACTGGCTCATAGGCAGACAGTCATCACTAAGCTTGGAAAATAAACTTCTTATCTATAAATGCATCCTTAAACCTATATGGACTTACGGTATAGAGCTCTGGGGATCAGCAAGCGACTCAAATATAGAGATACTACAGCGCTACCAAAATAAGGCACTTAAAACCTTATGTGGTGCACCTTGGTTTATAAAAAACACTGAAGTACATGAGTACCTACAAATCCCAACTATCAAGGAGGTTGTAGAAAGGTCCTACAAGGATTATAAGGAAAGACTCCAACGTCATAAAAATGACACTTCTAAAGTCCTCAGGCTCTACCTACAGACTTAAAAGAGATTGAATAGCGTCAATCTAACCATCACTAAAAAATCTAATAACGAGATGACGCATCGCTGGATGTGAACAATCTCGAACTGCCTAGTGAAGAAACAACCAATCTGATTGCAGATAGAAAGACGATAAAAAAAAAAAAAAGTAATGACATTAAATTAAGTATTGTTATCACAACAGTGTCTAACTCCCAGTGTGTGTGTTATTGTCACTTATAAATGTTAACTTACTTTCAAAGCTTCATACTGTTCAAGTCTATTGTAATATGCCACAAGAGCTTTCCGGATAGCCCCTAGACATTCTGGCAGCATAATGTTGTCAAAGTCCTCCATCACTGCATCCAGGTTGAATCCCAATGGGAGTGATGATTTGGACACTTCGTTTACACCTGCAATGGTAATGAGAATGATGATTTAATAGTCTGCTTCAACAGTATGCCCACTGTTGGCTTCACAGACGGACACATATTGAGATTATCTGGATTATCTATTACCAACGCTTAGCTTTTAGAATTATCTTATTGGCTGGCAAAGAAACAATAAGATAGGTACTGAAATAGCACCCGCCAATATTGAAGAAACATAACCCAAAAGTTACAAAGTTATTATGTTCATTAAAAAAAACTTAAAAGAAGAAAGGTTGCCGTTTTTCTTTCTTTCCTTGATATTGGTCCTTTATGAGCATGGTGCTCCTGACACAGTTAAAACCTATAATAATTATAAATTAAACACACCATTTTTGAGCTCAATCCTGAGCCCATGTTTGATCTCTAGCTCAGTGGGATGCTGCATGTGGTAGATGATGCAGCAGTGATCGCCCAACACATACGACTGCACCTCAATGCCTGACAGCACTGACATCAGCTCTAGATCCTTCTTCATGCTGCCCACAGCATTCGTTAATACTATTTTCTGGAATTGTAACATTTTTATATGAACGCCTTCTTTACTTAAACCCAAACTGAAAGCATTTCTTTCATTTATAGGATTTTGAATTGTTAAAGATTCACATGGTGGAATATAGCCCACTCCATCTCACAGAGAGGAGGACAGCAATAATTTAGAAAGTTGCCAGTTCAAAAGTATAGGTTCCTTTGAGAAGAATGGGCAAAAAACTCCATGGGAACTATTTTAAATATTAAAAAATAATTATAAAATCTTGGCAACATCATTCAATTATGTTTTAACATCAATCTGTCCCAGTTAGTTTAAACCAAAACATTGTTGTTTTGGTTTAAACCATCCTAAAAATTGTTGAGACAGATTGATTGATGACTAATAGATTTTTAAGAATAACTAATAATCTACCAGACCGTATTTCGGCCATGGCGGCCAATTTCAACGGAAACTAGCCTTCGGCGCGGAAGATATTACTACAGTGCATAGACACAACAACATTCAACATTCTCAATCTCCGATCATAGTCTGATGCGACGGCACGCAATCGGACACGAACGGAGAAAGATCAGGCGCCGGACCAACGAATTAACGTGCTTTCCAAGGCACAGGGGTATCACACCGCCAACTTACAAACTTCGGTCTGTTACTAAGAAATTCCTAATGGAAAAATCCAATACCACTTTGCCTAACCTGGCAATCAAACCCAGGACCCCATGCTCAGCAGTCGCCCCCCAACCAAACTGCCCTGTTGGTCTCTTGCAAGGCACTATGAAATGTAACAAAAAAAATCAAAATCATTTGCAAATATGGGTATTAATATTTAAGTAGATGATAGACATTCATGTAACTATAGTATATCACAATCTTGGTATCACCATATTTTACAACCATACCTACTCATATTATCATATTTTTACCTTTTTGTTTTTTTTAGTTTAGCCTATACTGTCTCACTGCTGGGCAAAGGCCTCCCACAATTCCTTCCTTTTTACCTAATAGATATTTTTATTACAAATTTTTTGGATGCAAAATATAGTTAAACATACCTTTTTTTTTAAGTCAGCAAAACACATACAGATCAAATTCAAACACAAAGAAACTTCATCATCATCATCATTTCAGTCGAAAGGTGTCCACTGCTGGACATAGGCCTCCCCCAAGCACCTCCACTTCAACCGGTTCTGTGCTTCTCGCATCCAATGGGTTCCTGCGGTCTTCACAAGGTCGTCGATCCACCTTGTGGGAGGCCTTCCAACGCTATGTCAAAACAAAGAAACTTAATGAAAGAAAATAAGGGTTACCTCTGGTCTAACAAACGATTCTGCCTTTTTCTTTAATGGCGAAGCCTTGTGCCGGTAACTGTTCCTTTGCAACTGAAACAACTCAACTTGCTTCTCTTTGAGCTGCAGCTCCAGCCGCTGTATCTCTTCTTGTAGCTCATCACAGTCCTCTGGTAGCTTTGTCGCTAGAATTTATGATTTAAATTTAGCAATTTAGTACCAAAAGTATTAATTTTAAAGTTATGTTTTTACTTTCCATATTTTTAGGTGTAACTTCTTTAGTAAGATTTTATTTCATTCTGGAGAGGAGGCCAATTACTGTACCTTTAATATTATTTATAATTAAAAGTAATTAATTAATGAGAAAAATCAAATATTTGTATAACATGCATTCAATACATTTAAAATAATGAAAACATGAACCAACATTACCTCCCCTCCTAAAGAGCTTTGTGATTTTTAACTGCTTGGTATTCGACATTATTTTATTCGTTAATTGGTGAAAATATCGTTGATTCTTCTGGTTGTAAAACAACAACTATTGAATAAAACTAACAACAAATAAACACAAGTGCACAGCAACGGAAGAAATTTCAAACTTTTGACAGTTTGTTTCTGTAAGTTGGTACTGTGATTGAATGCCTCTATAGTTACTTTACTCTTTGGATTGAATGAATGAACAAGAACAACAAAAAACCCATGTTTGGATTCTTAGCGAATATTTTAGGGAGACTTTAGACGATCAACATTGCATCATGATCGATGATCATTAAGATTGTAAACATCAATCTTGATTAAGGTTATCAAGAGCGTTTACGCCGTACGGCATTTCATACAAACTTTCAAGCCCTTGTTTTTCGACATTAATGAACCGATTTTAATGAAACTTCCTACGCATAAGCAGGATACAAAGGTCTAAAAAGTTAGTAGAAAACATTTTCGAAATGTCTTATTTAAATAAAGATAAATGGAAATCTCTGTTTCTATAGAAAGTTTAAAATCGGTCTAATTTGGCTGTCACACTATTTTTCGAAAATGTTCTCTACTAACTTTTTAGACCTTTGTATCCTGCTTATGCGTACAAAGTTTCATTAAAATCGGTTCATTCATTTCGGAAAATAAGGGCTTGAAAGTTTGTATGAAATGCCGTACGGCGTTAACGCTCTCGCTAAATATCATTTTGAGTCGTATCAATCTCAGGTCAGTGTATCAATCATTGACTGGTTAAATGGTGTATTGTACCTCAGAGTACATTTTATTAGTCTGTGCATCACACCACACTGTCTACGATCGAGGCCTGCAATCACCTGCAATGTTGTCTCATTTCTTGTTGAGCCTAATGAGATTGAAATAAATAAAGGTGCAACAGAAGTAAATGAATCCAAACCATTATTTCACACGATTTCTATTTCAATAAATCAAATACACAATTTTTTTAAATAATTTATACATAAATCAGGGGACTTTCGACCTCATAATTACTTTACCACCCTACGGTCCAACTTAAACACAGTTTATTTGTAATAAATAAAATAAAAAAAAACTGTGCCTGGAATGTCACTTGCAACAAGTTCTATTTTTGCAACGAGACAATGTGACTACAACATAGTTCCTACTTTAGTGAAGTTTCAATACTACTGGGAGTTTCTGCCAAAACTGGTAAAGTAATTACGAGGTGGGAACTGGGAACCTCGGAATACATAGCCAGGCAGTATGATAAAAATGTCAAAAAACTCCACCAGTAAGCTAAATAGTATTTTTCTTGTTAATACTCACAAGGCACATTAATTGTTACAAAATATACACTCAATTATTGGACAATTATACAAGATTATGTTAAGCTTAATTCATAAAACTGAATTATTTACAATCTAGTTAATCCAATAGATTTCAAGTGTTCTTGGGTTACACGCCCATCGTTCCATTTCACTAGCAGCCTGAAACAACAAAAAAAGCTTATTTTAAAATATATAAATACTTACAGTTTATACTTATTTTTAACAGTGAATTAACTTTTACATTTAATAAAAATATTAATATTAAGGTTCTTACTTCTCCTCATTATGTTTGACGGACCACAAAGCAGGCATGTAGCGAGGATCCATGGAGTTCAGAAAATGTTCGCGCCACAACTCCTCAAGGCGAAGCAGACCGCCGTGCTTGAAAAAATACTCCACAACTTTCACACCGTGAGATTCGAATTCTGAATTCTCGAACCTGAAAAAAAAAGATTTCTCGTAAGGCGAAAGAGATGATAAATACCTCTTTAGGCTAGAAATGTGATGCATACTTCAAAAGGCTAGGATAATAGTGAATTTTTATTAACTTAAAAAGCTACAAAGACGATATTTTAATACTTACACAAATTTAGTAGAAGTAACTTTTTTCAGCAGTTCCTCGGTAACCTTATCTTGATCTGGGAAGCTCTGCAGTAACATGTCGTTCAGCTCCTTTCGTCTCGCTTCAGGAAGTTTGTTAGATTGGTAGAGAAGAGCCCGAGCGGCCGTCTTAATTTTTCTGTTTAGGGAAATTATTTATTGAGTCATAAAGGCATTGAAAAAGGGCATTAGAGCTGTAAAATTAATGTAAGTAAGAAAGTAATTATGATTAAAAGGAAACTTGGAATTATTTTTACTGGGCAATTATTGATTTTAAATAGAAGGGATTACTTTTTGAAATGCTAGTATACTTATACTTCGATAGTAAATTTGTAGCTATATAATTCATGCTTTGAAATTCATAGTAAGTATAAATTGCAAATAAAGGCACAAATAAAACGATGTTGTATGACACTAAAGACAAAGTACTCACTTGCCAGCGAATACATTAGACTTCTTGCCGCGCTGGTTGGTCGCGAGCGGCGCGTCGCACATGTCAGCTAGTCGCTCACGCATGGCGTGGTCGCGCATGTTGCTCAGTTGGTGACACTCAGCGCACAGCAGCACCACGTCGTGTGAAGCGTGCTCCTTCATGATCTCTGTAATTATACCGTCGTGATGTCAGAAGACACAATGACGAAGAATTATTTTTGTTCACATCTAAGTATTTGTTGGTAAATAAGCCACTGAAATTTTTAAACTGAAAAGCCAGTACAACACATGTACACTTCTAATCACAATCCGAAGGATTTTCAATCGAATTTGCTAATCCATTGATTCATATGTTTGAAAAATTCGTCTGCTCAACAACGTGAATGACGCAATGAATGTTGTCGAACTGCCAAAATAAAAGGCATTGCCCCTGTAAGTGTGTTACGAAATTACCCCGCTGTACACTAATCTTACCTGGAAACATTTTCCTATACTCTCTAGGCACGACATTCTTTCGGATGTAAGAGTTAGTGCTACCGCACACGACGCACTTATTCTCCTTCTCCAGTTGGTAGTAGCGCCCCACGTCGCCGACCGCGCGACCGGCGGGCTCGAAACGAAGTCGCACGGTGAAAGGATCTTCGTTCACAACGTCTGCTAGTTCTTTATTCACAAACCTATGGAATTACGACCCCTAATTAATATGACTTTTACACAGACGTGACAGGCGCCCATCTATTGTCAAGATATTTAGGGCCAGATTCACAGATGGGACTTTGACATAGGCGGATCTCACACTACCACGCGCCACGCTCCGGTGCGCCGGACTCGCCCCGCGTGACTTCTACATACAAATTCAATAAAAACGCGTTTCCACACGGGGCATTTGGCTCCGTTTCTCGCGCCCCGTCGCGTGGCGCGTTGTAGTGTGTCACCCGCCTTACGAATTTAAACTTTATTTTTAGAAATGATTACTTTACTTAGCGCAGCAGACAAGGAGCGGTTTATGAATTTTGCCTATAATGTGTTTGAAGAAAGGACACGGTTTTCTACAGCCAAAAATTCTTATTTTGAAGTGGAAAATAACGGCCTACAATAAGTGTTAAGTATATCTTAACACAAAGCCTTCTTATTGTCGCATCTACACAGTAGTTCACCATCAGGCGCTTCTAAGTAGCCGTTGTTGTACAAAGGTTTGGCACGCATCGCGAGCTTATAACCCTTTGTTGGTACCAACGGCGGTTCCTTGGTCCTCCCATCTTTTTATTTGGCACTGTTGAAATATGTACTTATATTATTTCTGTGGAATAGATTTCTATATGACTGCTGTAAGTCCTGCAATGCTTCTTTTTGAAATAAGAACACGTAATTATTTTTCTATTACTCGTACTAGACTAAGACTACGTAACAGATTTTCATCAGATTAGAACATAACATCATGCCTGTTTTCCCTGAAGGGATGGGAAGAGGTGTGTTATTGTATGTTTCTAAAGCAGTACGGCAGGACTGAGATTCCCTTTCCCCCGGACCGCCACAAGGTGTAGACGTGCATTAGATCCGTAACAATTTTATTTAAAAGTAAAATCACAAATTTAAAGTAAATTTAAATTCAGTGAAATAATAAGACAGCATAGAAACGCAGGAGGTGTTTGGTGCAGTTCGCCGCGCGTGAGTACCGTTCACGATACTACTCAACCGACCTGTCGCCTTGGTACGCAAGACTGTGACAACTAATCAGCGTACGCGCAGGAGGCAGTACCAAATTGGGGTCACGCCCACCAATTAGCGCCTGCTCAAGGACGCCACCCACTCAAGGCTAAGCGCCGCCCACCTCAAGGACAAGCACCGCCCTACTAACTGTGATTGATCGATTGACCTGCGCTTGCGCCAATTACCAGTCATCTGCATAGTCCATTCAACTGACCTAATTAACATACCTAATTAACTCCTCATACTCATCACAGCCTAGTAAGTTAAACGGGTGATATGGACAAATCCCTCTCTGATCCAAATATTAGCGTAGTGATGGACGTGACTCCCCCTAATTTTATTTCTACGCGTAATAAGAGAGTAAGGGAAGAAGATCTACCAGGGGAATTTACTGAATTTAAGAGGGAAATCAAAGAGATGTTAACTTCCTTCATTTCAACTCAAGAAAGTGAACTAAAAGTGATCGTTTCGAATCTCAAAGACATTCAGACAACGAACAATAATATAGAAGCTGCCATTACTACTTAACTTATCTTGGCAAAATGAAGAATTCCGTAAGAAAATCGAAATGCTTGAGGTACAAGGTACTAAGGACCGTGAATACATTGTCTTGTTAGAGGATAAGATCGAAGAATTACAAAGAAGTAATAAGAAAACTTGCATTGAGATAAAGAACGTCCCTAAAATGCCTCAGGAAAATAACTCTGAATTAATAAACATGGTCATGAACTTATCCAAACATCTAAGCTTTGAGATGGAATCACGTGACATAAAGGACATTTACCGACTGCCCAGCAGGAAAGAAGGTATTACGAATACTCCTATAATTCTGGAACTAAACTCCACTATGTTAAAAACTAACTTGCTAAAGAAGGCAAAGTCATATAATATTAAAAACACAAGTAAACTTCAAGCAAGACATCTTGGGATAACAAACAACGCCGAGGTACCTGTGTTTATATCTGAGCAACTAACTCCTAAGAGCGCCCGACTATTTTTCTTAGCCCGAGATTTGGCTAAAACTAAACAATTATAGTCGGGGTACTTTACACAAAAGAAACTCCAACTATTGTGCATGTAAAACTGTATATTATTGTAAAAACGTATGTATGGACACAGTGGGACACTTAAACTTTATAACAGAAAGAACTATCGGTAATGGACGGCTCGCGAGGCGCACGAGTCTGTGGACGCCGAGCGCGTGCGCAGTTACCGGGCGCTTGTGACTAACTGGCCGTGGCGCGCGGCGGCGCGCGACATTATAGGGTTGTGCCGTACCGTAACTAGTTACGTAACCTGGCCGGCACACGCCGAATCCTAGAAGTGCGGGGAGTTGATAGGGGTCGCGCTATATCCTCCCCCTCCAAGTCAGCTGAAGGCTCTGGAGCTGGCTTGGCAACCGATAGCTTACGGGGTCTGCCCTTCTTTCTACCATGGACGACAACGTCCGAATCGCCTACATACGGTGTTAAGAGACTGGCATGATACTTCCCTCGAGGTTCGCTCTCTTTATCTACAACCTCGTAAGTGGATGCGGAAACAACTTTACTAATGCGATACGGGCCCTCTCGTCTCGGGGCAAACTTACTGGTGAAGCCCTTTGCGGATTGACTAAGTCGATGGCTATCCACGAGTACGAGGTCACCCTCCTGAAATTTAGTTCCAGGACGGCGGTTTTTGTCCGCTGCATCCTTGCGGATGTCCTGCTGGCGCTCAACTCGCCACTTCACCTCTTGCAGGCGGTGTACAAAGTCCCGTAAATATGGCGTAATTTGGGGTACGTAGTTTTCTTGGTCTACGACTGCTCGCAGGTCGTGAGCTACGTCCACCGGGGACCGGAACTCGCGCGCAAACGTTAAAAAGGCGGCAGAGTGTCCCGTGCCTTGGTTAGGAGCCGTATTCACAGCGAATCGCACAGCAGGCAACACTTCCGGCCAACGACGATGCTCTGGATCTATCAGGATCGCCAAAATCTGCTTCATTTCGCGATTTTTCCGTTCAGCGGGGTTGGCCTCGGGGTGATAGACTGGAGTTAAATTTTGATGAACACCGAGAACGTGCATTGCTTTTTGCATCACCGCTGAGACGAATTGTGTTCCATTATCTGTGATAACTCTACGGGGAAACCCATATCTCATAAAAACTTCTTCTATTAATACTTTAGCGCAACTATCTGCGTTGGCTTCGGTCAAAGGGAACAGCTCTACCCATCTGCTCGCCGTATCTTCAACTAGGAAGATCCACTTCTCACCCTTACTACCCTCAGGCAGAGGACCAAACAAGTCCATGGCGAGAACTTCAAAGCGTTGCTGGGCGACAGGGGTTTGCAGCAGCCCAGCAGGCTTAAGATTAATAGGCTTAAACTTCTGGCAAAGATCGCAAGCCTTGAGATACTTCGCCACGTATTGACGCATATTTGGAAAATAGAATCTTTCCTTGATCTTTGTTAGAGTACGCTCCAGGCCCAAATGACCAGCTGTGGGTGCATCGTGGAGCGCTTTTAGGATCTCAATGCGCATAGAGTCTGGTACTACCAACTGAGGCTCTTCAGATTCGGAATCTGGATCAAAACGGAAAAGGACTCCGTTTGAAAGGTAATAGCCTCGATCTGTCCAACGAGTAGTAGCATCACCGTCTTCAAAGTCCGTAAGGATCTTCCTAAGTTCAGGATCTTCGAGCTGAGCTGCTCGCAACTCTTCGGAGCTACGGTGAGGTAGGTCTACTGAGACTGGACACAGATCACAGGTAGAATCGGGATTTTCATCCTACGACGGTGGGCATACGGGACGACTGAGCGTGTCTGCCACCACATTAGCTTTCCCGGGCGTGTACTCCACATCCAGATTATAAGCTTGGATTTTCAGGGCCCACCGAGCAAGGCGGCCACTGGGTGTCTTTAGAGACAATAGCCATTTCAAAGGTTGATGGTCGGTTGCAACACGGACTTGGGCGCCTTCGAGATAACCACGAAACTTATCTAGGGCCCACACTACAGCTAATGCTTCCCGTTCCGTCGTGGAGTAATTACGTTCGGCTGCCGTTAACTGGCATACTCAATAGGTTTCTCAGACTTCGGATCCGGACCTTGCACGAGCACTGCACCTAGGGCATAACCACTGGCGTCTGTGCGAAGAATGAACGGTTGCTCGAAGTCTGGCTGGCGCAAAATTGGACTCGTTGTGAGTCTCCGCTTCAGCTCGTTAAACGCGGTGACCTCCTTCTCACCCCACTTCCAGGCTTTACTCTTCCTGGTAAGGTCGGTCAACGGCTGGGCAACTTCTGAGAACTGTGAAATAAATTTTCTAAACCAGGAACAGGTTTGTAAAAAACTTTTTAGTTCCTTTACATTGTTAGGAGGTATCATTTCCACGACTGCTTTGACCTTCGTCGGATCAGGTTCGATACCTTGGATCGTAATAATGTGCCCTAAATAAGCAACTCTTTCCCTGGCAAATACACACTTTTCACGGTTTGCTTTGAGGTTGAATTGACGAAGGCGATCGAACACCTGTTGCAGATCCTGTAGGTGCGCATCCAGGTTATCAGAAATTACGAGGATGTCATCTAAATATGCCACAACAGTTACGTCTTTTAGTCCAGATCGAAAACGATCCATCAATCGTTGGAACGTCGACGGCGAATTCTTTAAGCCAAATGGCATGCGCCTAAATTGAAACGTTCCGAACGGTGAGACGAATGCAGTTTTGTGTCTGTCTTCTGGAGCTACTTCTACTTGCCAGTACCCAGATTTTAGATCGATGGTGGACATCACACAATTACTCTTTGTGGAAGATAGGATCTCGTCGATTAATGGCAGCGGATATTTGTCCGTACGGGTTACAGCGTTCAATTTTCTATAATCGACGCAAAATCTTGTCTCACCATTCTTTTTCGGCACTAGCACAACTGGGAAAGCCCATTCTGACTCAGCTTCTTCTATTACCTCCAGTTCCAACATTTTGTCAATTTCAGCTCTTATCTTCTCCTTCTTAGCAGGAGTCAGTCGATAAGGGGGCGTTGCGATAGGCGCGGCGTTACCTGTGTCTATCCTATGCAAGGCGAAGGGCGTAGGCCCTCCCCCTGCACTGAAGATATCAGCGTTAACTTCCAATAGTGCAGCCAACTTGTCCCTATCAGTTGGTGACAGGAATATGCCCTCGCACTCGTGGAGACCAATCGTCGAACTGACCGCAACTTGGTCCTCGCGTTCATACTGTAGCTCATGAAAGCCTGTAGCACGTAAAGAGAAGCGATTCCTCTCGAAATCGAGTATCATGCCAGCGTCCTTTATAAAATTCATACCTAGTAAGGAATCGGTTGCGCCTGGCAAGACCATAAAGAGAGTGCTTATTTCAACTCCCTGCACTTTTACATTTACCACAGCTGTCTCTACAGTTTGGAGACGTTGAGTTCCGTCCGCGAATCTTAACTCTGTTTCGCAACTATTAAATATTTGGCCATTAGCCCTCAAATGTCTTGTTAAACTATCGCTAGCAACGCATTGCTTTGCGCCCGTGTCTAGTAACGCGGTACCTACTGCACCGAATACTTGCACTTTAAAAATAGGACGCACACGCGGGCTTAACACTTTTACATCTACGAACACTGATAGGAAAGCGGTCGTCGTGGTCGGCGATGCAGTGCGTTTTCCTTTACACACCGTGCAGTTTGACCGTATCACACCGGGCGCACCACATCCGAAGCACGCTACGGACGGGCGCAGTTCCGATCGGGTCGCAACTGGTTCGCTCTTGACCGGTTCCACAGTCGCTTTATTCCGATTTTCAAGTTTACGACAGTCATCTTTGACATGTCCAAACATCTTGCAGAATGTGAACCTAGGTCTAGCCTTAATTGGCGGTGCTTTTTCTTTATTCACCTCAGCACCAGCTGGTAAAGACGTCGCAGCATGTCCAGTGACATGTGGTGGCGGCAGCGGCGGCGGGGCGATAGGTACAGGAGAGTGCCTTTGAGTCGGCGCAGCGGTGCAGCCTTCTTCTAGCACATCCTCCACTACTCGAGCCTGCTGTAGCAGCTCGGCAAACGAAGTGAAGGCACTCCTTGTTATCCTCTCCCGGATTCTCCTATGGAGTAGGCCGTACACCATATCCAGCTGCACTGGATTTTCTGGTAGCGTGTGCAGCGGTAGTTGGGCGATTAGGGCTCTTACCCTACACACGAAGATATCTGTCCTTTCATCACCTTGCTCTCGACTAAACATCTCTCTATATAATCTATGAGGCGGGAGGCGCGGCCCGAATGTTTGGCGAATTAAATGGGTGGCTTCCTGCCAACTTGTGACGGAATGTTTAACACCTTGCCACCAGGTAGCCGCAAAGTCAGTGAGCAGCATTGGCAGGCCTCTTAAAGCCATATCATCGTGAACACCAACACAGTCTTTATAAATCTGCACAGCATCCACGAATGCCATAACGTCGCTAGAACCATTGAATCTCGCCGTACAATTAGCCAGGTTTGTACTCACAGTCGTCGTCGGCGGTGGCTGCGCGCCCTGCATAGGCGGCTGCGACCGTAAAGCTTGCAAGAGGAATACCAGTTGTTGGTCCGTCATAACAATAGGTGCAGGCATCGGTGACTGCGGTGTGGCGACGGGCGGAGCATGCCCGTGCTGTGGCATCTGCGAGTAACCAGGCAGCTCACGCCCATACAGCGGCGGTGGTGATGGAGCCGAGGCGCCGGCGGACGGAGGTCCAGCCAGCGGTGGCGTCGACGATCGTACGTCAACGAACAATGCGTGGCCATCTGCAGTAGACGGCATCGTACCGTCTGACTGCTCACCTGCCGTAGCGTACGTGTCTACAGGCTGCTGCGTAGCACGTGAAGCACTATTATTACGCGACCGTGTTAGCACCATGTCTTTAATGCACTATAACAACGTTCCGGCACCACAAATAGGTAGCAGTGTACCTAGGCGATTGCCTAGTAATTCGTCACTCAAGTTCGACGACTATTCGTACACAACGCGTAGGTACGTACGAAATTAACGTTCATACACTTATGCGAATGTTCTAACCCTAATATACCTACAATACAACTAAAACTAGGTCTCTAACACACAAGACACTATTAAAACATCAAAGTTATTATTTACACTAATGTTCGACGCGAGTCAGTGTTCTAGGTATCCTAACTAACCTAGGTACTCACACTATAAAGTCTTAACTCGCACGAAGCGTCACTATAAACAATACTCTGTAGGTACGCGAATGTTCACATGATTACGACTTATAACAATACGACTATCATAAGTAACCTAAAATAAAGCACTATAACCTAGGATGACTAAACGTAACACTAAAATTAAGGTCGTAAAATCTAGGCACTGTAAATAAAACAAGTGTTCGAGACTGTTCCACAAAATGGCCGTTGGATTTCGAACTAGGTACACGACTGTTCTAGGAAGTAAATAGGCACTAGAACGACTAAAAACGTGAAAAAGCTAGTTCGTAACACTGAATCCACTGTATAGTCACTATATTACACCAAAATAAGCTAAAAGTTCTATAAAAATGTTGAAATGTGCACAAAACGTAACGAATCTGCGGGCGGCGCGGGCGAAGTATATAACGAATATATAACGCTGCACGAAGAAAACCCGAGAAAGTCACTGTTTTCGACACTCAAACACTGTTTTTCGAGTCTTTACATAGACATTGTTATACACAATAACAGTTTTACACGAAAATAATGTTTGTTTAACCGTTTTTCACAAAAACACGGCCGCACGTTGGGACGCCAGTTATAGTCGGGGTACTTTACACAAAAGAAACTCCAACTATTGTGCATGTAAAACTGTATATTATTGTAAAAACGTATGTATGGACACAGTGGGACACTTAAACTTTATAACAGAAAGAACTATCGGTAATGGACGGCTCGCGAGGCGCACGAGTCTGTGGACGCCGAGCGCGTGCGCAGTTACCGGGCGCTTGTGACTAACTGGCCGTGGCGCGCGGCGGCGCGCGACATTATAGGGTTGTGCCGTACCGTAACTAGTTACGTAACCTGGCCGGCACACGCCGAATCCTAGAAGTGCGGGGAGTTGATAGGGGTCGCGCTATACAATATAAATTTTGTTGGACAGCATTTGGTCGTATTTTGGTAAAAAAAGATGAAAATTCTCGAGCAATTGCCATCAAAAGTGAGGCCCAGGTACATCAGCTGATGCAACAAGCATGACTAGTTTGTACTGTCACTATCAAGAAGTTGTTCCTAGCCCTAAGAACTTTGTCGTTTTCTATTACTATAACGAATGTTTTGTTTAACTTAACTAAATTCGTACCCATTTTTTACTATTATAATTATTATTGTAAGCATGCCCAGCTCGTAGTTACACACCCAAACTCAATGTTTCGTACATTCCTTATCACAAAACAAAAACAATTAACTCACTCAATACACTCACACTCACTCAGCACAGTGCCGAATATAATAAGTCTTGATGTCCCACCTTATTTGCATACTATAATTAGTAGGTACAGAAATAGTCTTCAGATTACTACTAAATTATGGTTCAAACTGCAATAAACACCATTTGTTTACTCTAAACAATAATGGATAGTAGCTTATGTAGTTTACAGGAATTGGATACCGCTGAGATAGCTAAGTCAACTATTCTTGATGTTGCACACCTACATACATACCTACAACAAGATTCTAATAACTTGACTGTCTTGACACAAAATATAAGAAGCATATACAGTAACTTCGATGACTTTCAAATAACTCTGTCTCAAATTGGAATTGAGGTAGATGTGCTAATCCTAACAGAATGCAGATTAAACGTTAATAAACCACTACCAATGTTAAATAACTATACCTCGTTTAATACGTTTAGACAACTGAACCAAAACGATGGCGTAGTAGTCTATATAAAAAACTCTCACTTACCCCAGGCAACTGAAATTAACTTAACACATGCTTCAGCCTTGCAAATAAGTATTTCAAATTTCACTATTATTGGTATCTATCGGTCTCCGTCGAATGTATCTACAGATAGTTTTATTAATTCACTTGATCAACACCTCCAAAGTATTCAAACACATAGAAACACTATAATTACTGGAGACATAAATATTAACTTAATAAGAAAGCCGTCAGAATCAGCACAAATAAGAACTGCCAGATTAGCCTATTTGAATATGACGGCTATTCATGGTTTTCTCCCAGGACACTGCTTGCCTACTAGGGAGGAGAACTGCCTCGATCACATGCTCCTTAAGTTAGACAAATTAAAAAACTCGGCGTTTGTAGCAGTCCTAAACACGTCTGTTACGGATCATGCAATGGTGTTATTAAATATATCCCACACATACCAAAGCAAGACTTGTGTCAAATATAAAACAATAACAAACTGGGAGAATGCCCATAAGCATTTTGTGGACACAGATATATCTTTTCTTGGCGCACTTAGAGACCCAAACATTTTAGCTAACGCGATGATAGACGTGATTAGGACATCTCTCCTCCAAAATACTAAAGTTGTCTCAGTGTCCAGCTCCAAGCGAACCTTAAAGCCCTGGATATCTATGGGGGCCCTAAGATGTATCAGGTTTAGAAATAAATTACAGCTGCAAAAGAGGAAAGACCCTTTTAACGTTATATTGATCATAACTTACAGGCGTTTTCGCACATATTGTTCTAATCTTATAAATAAACTTAAACGACAATATCATAAAAACCAGATATCAAATTCTCTAAAAAACCCTAAACTACTCTGGCGAGAAATTAATGACATCACCCATTATAAAAAACCCAAGGCGTCTAGTACACACCTACTGCACATCACACCATGTCCTCTCAACTCATTAAACCGTGTAAACCAATTCTTCGTAACTATTGGAAAAACACTTGCCGAAGAAATAATAACCCTAACTGGACAAGCACCGAGACCTGTCACTAACTTAAGTTTCCTATCTCAAATTAATTCACTCGTGTTGCTGGAGACAGATCCGGCCGAAGTGGATAGTATACTTGGTACACTTGACTCAGGAAGTGCTTCGGGGTGGGACTGCATACCTGTTGCCTTCCTCAAATTATCTCGAGAACTTGTTGTTCCTCTTATCAGCAAGTTAACTAATATGTGTTTCGAAACGGGCATTTTTCCTGACGCGCTAAAACGTTCTATAATTACTCCTGTGCACAAGGAGGGGGACAAGAGCGATGTCAACAACTATCGGCCGATATCTGTCTTGACGTCCCTTTCGAAAATAATAGAAAAAATAATAAACAAAAGATTAGTAAGTTATGTAAATAAATACAACATTCTTTCCGATTCTCAATACGGGTTTAGGCAGGGACGGTCAACGCAGGATGCGGTCATTGCGTTGACATCTGAAATCAATGACAAGGTGGACAAGGGTTACAAATGCGTTACGGTGTTCCTAGACCTGAAGAAGGCGTTTGACACCGTATCTGTCCCCATCCTTGTGCAGAGACTTGAGGATATAGGGATAAGAGGTAAGGCTCTCTCCCTCTTTGATAGCTACCTCCGAGGTAGGAGACAGCAGGTTAAAATAGGTAACTCGCATAGTGAGGAGGAAAACATTGTGTTTGGTGTTCCCCAGGGATCTGTTCTTGGCCCACCGCTGTTCCTGGTGTATATTAATGAACTCTGCAATCTGCGAAGCGGTGGGGGTCAAATATTCTCCTACGCGGACGACACGGCGATTGTTTACTTTGGGGACACGTGGGAAGCTGCGTGCAAGAATGCCGAGCAAGGATTAGTTGACATAGACAGGTGGCTCAAAGCCAATCTACTAACCCTTAGTGTTCCTAAAACAAACTACATTTGTTTTTCTCCTAGTATAAGATCTAAACCAGGCCCTAATTTTAAAATTCAAATCCACACGTGCGCGGACCCTTTGAACCGAAATTGTAATTGTCAAGCCATTAAACATGTTGCGTCCACAAGATACCTGGGAGTAATAGTTGACGAGTGCTTAACTTGGCATTCGCATATTGAAATTGTCACGTCACGGGTGCGGAAATTTATATGGATTTTTAAAAATCTAAGGTATGTGATGCCTCCGAAGACACTAAACAGCATCTACACTGCGCTCGCGCAATCAGTTATAATTACCGGCACGTAACTTGGCAAGAGATTTTCGTAGTGGGGGAAGTTCGCGCATATAAAAATGTATGAAATTGTGCGTGCGCAAACTTCCCCCACTACAAAAACTCTTGCCAAGTTACGTGCCGGCAACTATATTACATACTGTTTACCAGTCTGGGGGGGAGCCACTAAAACTAAATTTCTTGAGTTAGAAAGAGCCCAAAGGTCACTTATAAAAGTTATGTACTATAAACCATACAGATACCCCACAGTCGATCTTTATAGAATCAGTGGCTTACTCTCGGTAAGAAAACTATATTTTTTAAGAACGACCCTATACTTACAAAAATCTATTCCATTTAACCAAGACAGTCAGGAGAAAAGACGTAAGGACATAGTGGCTTACTCCCCGAGGGTTCGAACCGCTTTTGCACGGCGTCAGTATGCAACCCAATCAGCCTACATATATAATAAAATAAATGCAAAATTAAGGTTCCACCAGGAAATCTCACACGTAGCCAAAAAGGTAATAACCGAGTGGCTAAAAACCTTAACATACGAGGAAACTGAACAAGTTTTAGCTAGACTTGCTTAGACAATTTCATTTTATTGCTTTCTTATCAATAATGTACCTAAGTAGGTAACCACCGAGTTTAACCTATAAATCGCGCGATGAACACATCGGCACTTCAAAGACTTCAAAGAATACTTAAATACATACACACACACACACACCCCCCCACACACACTCACACACACACACCCCCCACACCCTCACACACACAAACCCCCACACACACACACCCTCACACACATACACCCTCATACACACACACCCTTACACACCCACACTCACCCACAACATCACAAACGCTGTTTCAAAATAAGACGCACATATACATAGTTTCACATCTGGCATACAAGTACAGTTACACAAAGAGCTGTTAACTAGTTTATAAGTCATTTGCATTTATTCCTAAATTTTTTTATTTTTATTTTTAGTCTCCTTTTGTAAAAACGTCTCAATTTTGTAATAATTAAGGGAAAGAGCGGGATAGCCCCAACACAAGTATTATCAATTACTTACTGGGGATGTCTCATTTATAATCCATGTAGTACAGTTACCGGCACGTAACTTGGCAAGAGATTTTCGTAGTGGGGGAAGTTCGCTCATATAAAAATGTATGAAATTGTGCGTGCGCAAACTTCCCCCACTACAAAAACTCTTGCCAAGTTACGTGCCGGCAACTATAACTGTTTTGAGACAAATAAACATTTTCATTTTCATTTCATTTTCATTTTCGTTGTCGGTTAAATAGACATAATCAAAACTCACCCATCCTTCAATTTGACGTGTTTCATTTTATATTGCACATCAGCAAACTTGGAGCAATACTCGTCTAAATGCGACCACACGCTAGGACCGTTACCACCAAAAAGCCAAGAGGACACTGTTTGTTTTTTACCAAGCTGTTCCAATAATACAGCGTAGATTTTTATAGCGACGTGTGCATCTATCGCGGCGTATTGCACTTGTTTCTCTGATAACTCCTCAGCTTCCCAATCACTGCATCGAATCTGGTGAAGAAATGCATCTTTGTTTGTGTTTCTTGCTACAACGTGGGTGTCCTTAAGTCGAGAGTGAATAGGTTACTTCTAGCTGCGTTCAAATCACAGGCGATCGTCGCGCTCTTTTGTATGAGTATGACGCGAACAATCAAGTAGCGTTTGTACGTCATAACTCATACAAACGATCGCGTAGTTGCGCGACCATCGCTTTTGGTTAGGATGCAGGGTCATTGCTGATCACAAAATGATATAATGGTCAAAGGCGAGCCTACCAATTATAATAGAAAATAATAATACTAAAATGTTGACTTAGCTGGAGCCGGAATTATTAAATACTCCTGAATTATTTATAGATTTCGCAAGTAGTTTATTTATTGTTTGTCAGCTATCTTATCTTAAATTCTTCATAACATGAGTTATCAACAAAGCTGTTTTAATCTTTATTGTTGTTGGTGCTTGAATCGGGCTTATCTTGGCCTTGTCTAGTAAGTGATTGCTACACATAATTATATATTGCATTTTCTTATACCTTACCCTCCAACTTTTGTCCAGAACAATATCAAGTAGTGTAGAAGACAGTGTGGCTAAGCCACCGGCCTCAAAGCCATTTAGCTCGGCCAAGTATCTAATGTCTAGAGTAGACTTTAACACCGCAGAGTAATCATGGCTCAAATAGTTCCCGTCATCTGCTGCTGCTACGCCCACTTTGTAGATTGTTTCGTCTTCTAACAGGTCCTGAAATACCGCATTGCTTAAAGCCTTTTTTTTCAATTTTACAGTCTAGGATTTTTCATGTAAGTATAGTTGCAGCATTACAAAAAATGTGATATCTTCCATCCTACTATTCTTACTTTCAAAGATGCAGGCATTGCTTTTATGGTACTTAGCCTGAATAGACCACAGTACCCATCAAAAGAAGATAGCTGGACTAGGGCTACTGGCTGCCTCTTCCCATTCTCGGTTACCCATTCGCAGTCAAATCCTAAAGCTCTGTGATTCTGACATCGCCTGAAAAAGAATATAATTTTTGATTGGTAATATATGATTAACACAAAATTGTATTCTACAGAACTCTCTCAATTAATTAATATTTCTATTGTATAATAATGTAAATAAACTCTAATTTTATTTGTGAAGGTAAATAAAAAGCTAAGAAACTTAAGCTAAATAACTTCTTCTATAAACTTTAAACTTAAGCTAAATAACTTCTTATAAAATAACAATTATTTACAAAAAATTGTTAAAACTTCTAAGACACTTATGATAATAAATAAAGACTTACCTCCTCAACTCTCCAACAATTTGGTCACAAGACTCTTCATTGGTGACAATGTTAATAGTCAAGTAATCAAATATAACATCAGCATTTCGACGTCTTTGGGTCAGTTTATAAATTATGTATGAAACTGTACATCCCACAGCCAAAGCAACTGAAGCTGCGCACAAATTATACGTTGCTAGAGCTTGCATTGAACCTTCTTTTTTAAAATTCACTATACACATACAAGTTAACTACATACACCTTTCACAATGTTTATTTATGACTGAATCGTAAACGAATTTTGTGTTTATTAAATAAGATACGTCTGTGACGTTACACAAAATTTGTTATGATTTGTATTACAATGATTGGAATATTACTTCAAATCACAGAACACTTATTACTCCTTTATACTCCTAGTTCAAATTCATAATGTTTTTCCTATCTCAATGATAATATTGCACCATTTCAGCGATATTGCACCAGGTTAGTCTGTCAGTGTCACTGTCAACGTCAACTAGACACCGACTAGGCCGCTTCCCGAATTAGCTATAATCGCTCACAGCACTCACATCATCTCACATGCGTTCCGATTTAGATAATAATATGATTATGACAGCTGAGAGCTACCAACAATTCGGAACACTCGTGAACGCGATCACAGTGCTTACTCAATGTAAAAATGATATTATTACAGTATTTTTTTGTATAAACACCAATTTTCTTCTTCTTTGGTTAGGTGGCGACTGTCAGCCAGAAGCACAATTTCGAAAATGCCACGTTAGTTTGATTCAAAGATGAATCAACTCAAAACAAAACACATACTGACACAACCTCACACACACACTGTCATTTTTGACAGCATTTACGGTGATATTATTCTAAGGCATGGTCGGCATTTACGGGACATTGTTATCGCGCTCACGCTAATGAGGGATTTTCTATTTCTTTTTTTTTTAACGCTTCCCTAGCCGCTGGATAGATGGCGCTGAACTTGGTAAGTTACTGCAAGGAACGGAACGTCACATAATTTTTCTATTAATTCACTTGGATGTAATTTTGAGATCGTAAAACGAAAGCAAACGAAACTGTCACTCAACGAGCGTATTTGACGTGACGCAATGTTTTTTTTTCCAAGCGTTTTGACTTTGGCACCTAGTAACGTAGTCAGTTCAACGCCATCTTCAGGGTTCTTGGAAACTATGTTTTTTTTTAATACTCAAAAGAAAAACCTCTCATTCGGTACGGGTTTAAGCACGCTCAAATCGACTATTTCCCAATTTGGAACGTAGGGTAAGTAAGCAAGTTTTTGACAGTTTGTATCACTATGTTGGCAACGTTGATTGATTTCATTGATTGAATGAATGACAAAAATACATTCGGATATTTTAGCAATGGAATAGTAGTGGCTCCAAAGACTACAATATAATGCGGTGAGTGGCTCTTTGAGTAGTGGTAGGAATGTTTTACAGAAAGCAGCATAGACCACCGCTTTATATTGTAGTCTTTGGCATAGACTACTATTATAAACTAGGAAAGCAGTCACCTACTCAGCTATCAAAATTTCGTGTTGAATACTATGCTTGCTGAAAAACCTTCTCAATACCTATAGCTGATTAAATAGTCCACATTGACTAATGATGGCCCTTGTTGGCACACTTTCAGATGATGTCATGTAGATTTCAACTGATTTCAACCATAAGAGGTAGAAATAAAAAAAAGGGGCATAACTGCATACGAAATAAAACAATCATAAAATGTCTAATTAAAAAAATATATATATTTATTTAGTTATTAAGTTTTCCTTCATAAACCATTTTTATTTAAAACCACAAATGTCTTTCATATAATTCACATAATTTATAAACTCGGAACATTGTCCCTTTGAACGGTGGGAAGGATTACAAATTCTATAAGAATAAAATGTACGTAATTAATAGTTAGCAAAAATATTTCGGCTGTACAATGCCTCATATTTTCAATAAATACATAAATTTATAAGAAATACATTGTTGAATTTTACATACTTACAAAATAAATTGATTATGAACGTACGAATAATGATGATATGTTAATTCATCATCATCTGCCTAGCCTTTTCCCAACTATGTTGGGGTCGGCTTCCTGTCTAACCGGATGCAGCTGAATACTGTATTTTACATGGAGCGACTGCCTATCTGACCTCCACAACCCAATTTACCCGTTGGTAAGACTGGTTGTTAGACTTTCGGGGTACAGACGACCCGTAACGACTGTCAAAGATCCACGAATGACAGCCGGGACCAACGGCTTAACGTGCTGTCCGAAGCACGGAGGGGTCTTGGTATGTGAAGATGGTCACCCATCCGCGGACCAACCGCGGCAAGCGTAGCTTAATCTGATCGATTGACCAGTGTGGCTGTAATTACTTAGCCGCAAGCTCCTCATATATTTATCAATATAAAAATATTTTTCAACAACCGAGTACCTACTTAAGTCAAGCGAAATACTACTACTTTATTATTACTACAATAAGATCGAAATAATTTCTAATCATTGCACCGTACAAAAATATACACCCAATTTGGGATAAAATAGAAAATGGCCTTACATAAAATCAAGCCTTTAATTTAAGTCTTGTCCCAATCAAATTGAGTCTTTATAAGTTTCCTATAATTATATTAATTTTTGGCTCACTCTTCATTTATATAAAATATTTCATTAACACACACACTCACATACATTTTATAATGACGTCAATCCAACGGATTTCAAGTCTTCTTGTGTGATACGCCCTTCCTTCATTTTCACTTGTAACCTAAAACAAAAAAATCACATAATGAAGATTTCTTTTTACTGTGACATAGTAAGATATTAATTTAGTAGCTTATTGTAATTGAATCTGAGAAATAGAACACCAAACCACAAAATACAGATAGTACAGAAGTCAATCACGTGTATGTACTTCAGTTTTCATACCTACGCTCGGCGGTCGCGCTATGGTTGTCAACTTTGGCTTATGCACAAAAAGCTATCGTGGTAATGGCACTCGTATCTAGTTGTTTTATTTATTGTTGAGCTTATTCTAAAATATTAAAACAAAACACTAAACATAGTATTATACAAAACAAAAAGTTTACAGAACAAAAACATATAAAATTTTACATTTGTCAATTTTTAACTCTCGAAAATCCCTAATAACTTCAAAACGGATTACCCTATTTACACAATTTATTTTGCCCTATCCGTTTTAGACCTATACCTATCAAATGACACTAAAAACAACACAATATCTACACAAACAAAAAATCATGTTTTCAACTTAGTACGTAATAGTTGGTGGCATGAATTTACCTTACAAAGAAGTTACTTTGTTTATGCTGATTCAAAATAGGAAACTATTATATAAATCGAGCTTAGATAGGCATTTTTATCCATTTTTGCACTTCACAGACGTCTCAAGCGGCTGGCACTGGCGTTCGTACTGCTCCCAACCCGTCTGAGATAACGTGTCCGTGAGCGGTGTCTATGTGTGCGTTGCTCGAGCGCATTTTGTATGTAGGTTGACTTCTGTACTGTCTGTATTTTGTGACCAAACAGTCGGTTTCTTCTTTAGCTTGCTTGTCTTATGTTACTGGGGTTCCTCCTCAGTCAGCCGTAACGTTCTCATCTCCTTTTTATTAATATCATCCCTCTCACAATCTATCCTTCTTTTTCTCCATCAGTCAACATTTCCTCCCTCCTAATTCCAGCACATACAAAAAAAAGTCATAGACAAAAGTTCCCTTACCTCTGCTCATTATGGTTGGTAGACCATAGAGCAGGCATGTATCGAGGCTTCATAGAGCTCAGGAAATGTTTGCGCCACATCTCTTCAAGGAGAAGTAGACCGCCGTTCTTTAAGTAATAGTCCACTACTTTCTCACCGTGCGATGCGTAATCTGCATTCTCAAATCTGGAAAATATAAAAGGATTGATTTTATTACTACTGACTTACATTTTGCATAGGAATTCGGATTATTTAGGATGCCATAATAATATCATATACCTAAAAATAAAAACTAGGAAAAAACATTAAAAATACAGATAACTGTTTGGGTGGTAAAAATACCAAGGCTCAGAAGATGGGATGTACTATCAAAAAAAGCAAGGAAACTGGATGAATTATGATTAACTCAAAAGGCTAGACATATAGAGCATATCTTAAAATGCCAAAGTGTTTTGTTTTTTGGAAGACCGGTCTTAGAAAGATATTTACAATCTTTCTAGATGGTAAATATCTCATCATTTATGGCCAGAAATATGTTGAATATCTCAAAAGGCTACAAAAATAATAGGTAAATATTTCAAAAAGCTGGAAATATAAGTAAAAACTAATACATTGGTATGTTATCCTACTTCCTACTAACATTATAAATGCGAAAGTTTGTGAGGATGGATGGATGTTTGTTACTCTTTCACGCAAAAACTACTAAACGGATTTGGATGAAATTTGGCACACAGATAGTTTATAACCAGGATTAACTTATAGGATACTTTTTATTTCGATCTTCCCACCGGTTCAAAACGTATGCGGTTGAAACCGCGGGGCGCTGTTAGTAAAATATAATGTTTCCAGCTTTAACAATGCAGCTAATATGACGCTTAAAAAACTTACACCACTAAAAAAACACAAAAAAAAAAAAATACGTAAAATACTTACACCACTTGAATCTCGCAAGCTTCCTTCAACAAGTCCTCGGTGATCTCATCCTGGTCGGGATAGTGCTGCAACAAGATGTCTTCTAACTCCTTCCGTCTCGAATCGGGCAGTTTGTGAGACAAATGCAAGAGGGCCCGCCCGCAAGACCGGATTTTTCTGTTGAAAGAAAATGCTTGATGTAAAGGAATTTTGTAGGGAAGTAATGAGTAGCTCGATTAAAGTTTTTTTAGAAATAAATCTGCTGCAGTCATTTTATCTCACTAAGCGACGCGCGCTTTCCTTGTGGTAACCAAGTGTACAACCATGCTAAGTTCTATGTTATGGGTTTGGTTTCCGCACTTAGTCCTTCAGTGGACCATTGTGCGTGGGCCATGGCGGCCGTCGGTGGTTATTCCAACCAGCCCACCTCCCTCCAGAAGCTGATCATATCTCCTGGTCTGTTAAGAACATCTGCCAGCATATCCCTGTGGCAATGCAAGCAAATTGCATTGCCACAGGGATATGCTGGCTTTCGTGGTAATATAGCTCGTGTGTTTTGCCCAGTTCAGCTGTTTGTCCAAAAAGATGCCCAGGTATTTGGTTCCAGCTGATAGGCTTATCGCTACAACCATGCTATAAATTCGTGCGTAAACACACCCACACACAGTTTTGACTTCGCCATTGTCTCTGACGGCACCGAGCTCCTTCGCTAATATATCCGTCCATCTCTTTCTCATACTTGACAGTGGTCCCTTTGGCACCTTTATAATGCCTCTGATGGCAATACACTAGAACAATGATGACTGTGATACACACATACAATTATTCCGTACATCGGAAGGCGCCCTCTGTCGGCGCAACAACGCGTTCCGGTTCACCAAAAAGTGATGTTTTAACGCGACGATCGACGACGTATTCGCGTGACTATCGCATTCTATTAGGACGCGGCCATATACCGTACCATATTATATGCATCTAAATCGCCACATGCTAACTACGCATCATGCTGACGTCACGCAAAATCCTGCATCGCGCAAGCAGAGTTTACCGCGCGACTACTAGCATATATACAACGTCAGACAACAATCGTCGGGCAGTAGCCCACCAGACACATCACCCGTCTGGGGGCCTAAAAAGGCCACTTTGGCAGAATCATAAAAGGATAACATGATGAATATGACGAAGACAGTCCGTGTTATTCTTTTTTTCGCTGCACTACGTAGGTATAATCAAAGAGATTGGGATTAGATTTGGATTGGATTGATGAGTATTTTCAAAAAAAAATTACTGAAAATTCCTTCACCAATGGGATTTGATAAGATTAACTTAACAGGTCCAATACGATTCATAATGTTATCCTTTTATGATTCTGCCAAAGTGGCCTTTTTAGGCCCCCTGGTCGGAGGATCCTCCCTTTTTAGGGTTCCGTACCTAAAGGGTAAAAACGGAACCCTATTACTAAGACTTCGCTGTCTGTCCGTCTGTCTGTCTGTCTGTCACCAGGCTGTATCTCAAGAACCGCGATAGCTAGACAGTTGAAATTTTCAAAAGTTATGTATTTCTGTTGCCGCTATAACAACAAATACTAAA
This sequence comes from Mesoligia furuncula, assembly GCA_916614155.1. Classification (NCBI taxonomy): domain Eukaryota; kingdom Metazoa; phylum Arthropoda; class Insecta; order Lepidoptera; family Noctuidae; genus Mesoligia; species Mesoligia furuncula. The sequence goes on from OU744793.1 coordinate 26,701,573, forward strand.
AACAAAATAAAATTAATATTTAAGGGGGGCTCCCATACAACAAACGCGATTTATTTGCCTTTTTTTGCTCGATATCAAAAATGGCAACAGGTAGGCACTTGAAATATTCACAAAATACTCAGTTGTATTTTAACTTTAATAATAAATAATAAAATTAAAATAAAATAATTATTTAAGGGGGGCTCCCATACAACAAACATGTTTTTTTCGGCGTTTTTGCCTTGTGGTACGGAACCCTTCGTGTGCGAGTCCGACTCGCACTTGGCCAGTTTTTTATAGATGATAAGTAAAGTTTCCACCCTGTCCCTCATACCTCTATAGTTTTAAAGCGTTCTAAATGTACTACAAAATACATGTTAAGTTCCTCACCTGCGAGCTGGGTCCTCATACGTCTTCTTGCCTCGCTTCTCAGAAGGTAGTGGTGCGTCACACAACTTAACTAGTCGCTCGCGCACCGCCAAGTCGTTGATATTGCTCTGTTGGTGACACGTCGCGCACAGCAGGACCACGTCGTGCGAAGAGTGGTCCTTCATGAGCTCTGTAATAGAGAGCAAATGTTATAAACACAAAACATCACGCCTGTATTCCCTGAAGGGTTATGCAGAAGTGTTAAAAACACTGTGCGTTTGTGTGTGTGTAAATGTATTTTCTTTCTTTTCTTTCTTTCTTTGTGTACCTATAGTACACCCAGATATGTTTAGGTGCAAGCCTATTGCCATCAACCGGGCACAACTCCAAACTCCGGGCTGTTACTGTGAAATTCCAGGTGGAAAAACCCAAGAACACTTTGCCTGAGAATCGAGCTCTGGAGATCGAAACGTTATAATATTGTTAAAATCACTTTGAGACAGTTTCAGGGGCGGACGGCGAGCAATGGGCAGCTCGCCGTCCGGTAAGGACCAGGCCCGGGTCGACGGCGCGTTGTGTTCCACGCGCGCCTCAAAGAGATCAGTCAGCACTAACTGACGGGGTCCGCGAGGGCCGATGCCTGCCAGGGTTGCGGGTTGTTCGAAAGAGATACCGTGGCCCCTGGCACAGGCAACTGAAGGAACTCGAGTGGCTTTTAGTCAGCAAGAGTCTGACACTCCCTTCCGCTCCACCCAGAGCGGGAGTTTATTTAACGAAACGAAGCCTAAGGATTAAGGATCGTAGCGGGTGGGGTTCCGATTTAACCACATGAGAAAAGACGTGACTAAATGTATATGTATGTTAAATTCAGAACCTTAGTTCATTTGAGTGTATAAAAGATTAAAGGCTTAATGCAATAATAAATACTTAAAACTAATACACTCTTCCACGACAAAAGCTCAAATTCTCTTATAGCTCATACACAAGAGAAGAACTCAAGAATCAAACTTACCTGGAAAGTTCTTCCTATACTCTCTGGGCACGATATTCTTGCGGATGTAGGAGTTAGTGTCGCCGCACACGACGCATCTATTCTCCTTCTCCAGTTGGTAGTACCGTCCAACGTCACCGACCGCCCGACCGGCGGGTTCGAATCGAAGGCGGACGGTAATAGGCTCTTCTTTTAGTAGGTCTGCTAGTCCTTTGTTAACGAACCTGTAAAGAAGTTTCCATGTTATAAAAACAAACATACATCATAGAGAAAAGATTTGTTTTTTTTTTTGTATGTTTGTTTGTTTCGCTTTCACGCTAACACGGCTGAACGGTTTTGAATGAAATTTGGCACATGTGTAGACCATGACTTGGAGATGGACATAGACTACTTTTCATCCTGGACAAAAGACGGTGTTCCTGTATAGATTAGTATAGATTGCATAATATGCCTATAGTTACCACCAACACCATAGTTACGAGGTAGTGATCTGTTTCATCTGCATCTGCCTAGCCTTTTCTCAACTAGTCGGCTTTCAGTCTAACCGGATGCAGCTGAATACCAGCAGTATTTTATTTACATGGAGTGACTGCCTATCCTCCACAACCCAATTATTGGGTACCCCTTGGTAAGACTGGTTTTCAGACTTTCGGGCTTCTGACGACCCGTAACGGCTGTCAAAGATCCATGAATGACAGCCGGGACCAACGGCTTAACGCGCTTCCCAAGGCACGGAGGGGTCTTGGTATGTAAAGATGTTCACCTATCCACGGACCAACCGCGGCAAGGGTAGCTTAACCTGCTCGATCGAAACGTGGGGCTGTTTTGTCTTAGCCACAATCCCCTCAAGGTTGCAAAAAACAAAAAGGTTGTTAAAGTAAGTGTAACTCACCACATAGCCTTCTTTTTGTCGCAGGTACACAGTAGTTCACCATCCGGGGCTAGTAGGAAGCCGTTGTTGTACAGAGGTTTGAGGCGCATTGAGGTCGGGTACCTCTTAGCCGCTGGTCCCAAGGGTTCCTTGACACGACCATTTTTTTGTTTTGCACTGTTGAAAAATATTCTTATTCTCAAGTACGCACGACGACATATCTGGTGGACTGTTCAAACTCTTTTATTAATAGATTTGTATCGGTGTTATGGGAGTGTAAGAGCTGTTTTTATTCAAATAAAATCAAAAGGAATGATGCCCTGATAGAGATTGCTACATGCTTATTACATAAATAATAAATGCTTCTGAAGCTAAAAGCACCTCCTTTTCTTCGTGCGTCTCGAAAGCAACTGCGCAACGCAGGCTGCGAGGCTCTTATAATATAATGAGGACGCGTTGCAAAAAAAACACAAAGTCTCGCGAGGCCGGGCCTCGAGGCCCCAAAAAGCCACGCGGCCCTAGTGGGGACGCGCCTTTATTTACGTTGTTGAGCATAGATTATCGTAAATGGAGTAACTTAATAATAAATAAACTCACCCATCCTTCAGCTTGGCAGGTTTCATTTTAAAATTCTTATCAACATACTTCGAACAGTGTTCGTCTAAATGCGCCCATACGCTGGGACCGCTGGTGCCAAACACCCAAGATGAGACAGTTTCTTTCATTCCAAGCATTTTTTCTAATAAAATTGCGAAGATTCTAATGGCGACGTGTGCATCGATTGCTGCGTATTTCACTTGTCTCTGTGACAACTCTTCGGCTTCCCAATCACTGCATCGAATCTGGTAAAGAAATGAGGAGTTAAATGGATCCGACACACTATATTAAGCGCTTGGGTATAAATGTATTGTACAAAGGCCTTTGTCCTGCAGGCGCCTTTGGCCTACAACGCCACACTGCAATATTACTGTAAAGTGTCGCGAGGGAAAATAGTCCCGCGGACCCGCGCGACACTTTCAGTCACTTCGAGGTGACCTATATTTTTTGCAGGAGACTAATTCCCATTTGTGAATTGCAGAAGATTTTGCGCTCATTGCGTTAGTTTGGACTCGGCAGAAGTCGAAAAAGCTCTTTATGGTTTATAAGCATTGCCGGATTATTTTTCGAATAAATGTCTCAGTTCATTGTGTAAATATTGTAATCTCGTACAACATAATATGAGTCATCAATGGAACAATACTCTTTATTGTCGTTGAAAGCTTATCAGCAGTGCGATTCTGTAACCCTCACCGTGAAAACTTAGGTGAAGTGAGCGTGGAGCGAGCTGTCAATAGTATCAATTCCCAGCAAATACAAATTCACATCACCTAAGTTTCACCTATGTTCATGTCACACATAATTTTAAATTGCGAATATTGGAACTCGTTTACAAAGACAATTTTTTTGTGTGATCATTCTTACTTAATATTACAAATTCGAAAGGAATTCTGTCTGTATGTTACCTTTTCATGCCTAAACCACTGAAGGGATTTTGATAAGATTTGGCTAGGAGATAGATGGCATCCTGAAGAAGGACATAAGCTACTTTTTGGCCCGCTAGCACGCTCCTGTGGGATAACTTCCGACATCCACGCGGGTAGAAGCTAGTATTGAATATTTTTTAAGTCTTACCCTCCAACTTTTGTCCAAGACAGCTCCTAGGAGTGCAGAAGACAGTGTTGCCAAGCCTCCTGCCTCAAACCCATTTTGTTTGGCCAGATGTCTAATGTCCAGGGTAGATTTTAACACCACGCCGTAATCATGACTCAGGTACTTTCCATCGCCTGTGGGCGCTACGCCCACTTTGTAAATCTTGTCATCTTCTAAGAGATCCTGAAATAGATTTTTTTATAGACAATGGTTTTCAGAACTTTTCATAAGGGTTGCATAAGTATCAAACCGGCAAGGGATCGGCACCGTATCAACTGGAACCGTTCAGTATTCTTTGTATGAAACTCCCTACTGCAACGCACTCTAATCGGAATCGTAACGTAATCGCCTCGCCTCGGGACAAGCTCACAAACCGCGGTGCGGTGCGTTACGGCTCGTCGTCCCCGCGCTTACGTCTCTCCGTACACCCTTGCCCCTCTCACCCCTCCGGCCTGCATTCTGCACCATCAACCAGTGGTCGGCGAGCCGTAAGCGCGGCGTCGGCGTCGCCTAGCCGTAGCTGCGTAGCCGAGTTGACGTATCGGAGCTTCTGATCCGCTTTGGCGATTGGCGATACGGTGCCGATCCCTTTCCGATTTGTTACGTGTGCTATGACCTTAGTACCCCCAAAAAAATTTTGGTATTTACTTTTATTGGTCTTTCCAACTTTTTGGTTTTATGCGAGAATCGAACACATAACCCATTAAGAGGAAATGCGGGTGGTCGTTTTTCCATAGAAACGCTCTTGCCTGTTGTTTTCTGGTTAATGACCATAAAGCAATGATTTTTAAGACGACCCACTGACCGCACAAGTGTGTGCGTAAACACAGATGCACTCTCAGTTCCTTTACTCTCATAGTCCGATGAGACGACAATCCGACACGACCAGGGAGAGATCAGGCGCAGGACCAACGGCTTAACTTGCTTTCCGCGTCACGGGGGTACCACACGGCCAACTTCCAAACTCCGGGCTGTTACTAAGAAATTGTTAATGGAAAAACCCAACACTTTGCCCGACCCGGGAATCGAACCCAGGATGCCACGCACAGCAGTCCCGCTTGCGACCACGCCTCCAACGGGGCAGTCGAATTTCATATCATCGCTGTTGTACACTTGTTCCGCATGCCGAGGCAAAAGCGCTGTCATGTCAATCCCCAATAGTTACCAAGGACGTGCAGTTGTCTGTACAGTCACGAGCAAAGTATGTATACACTTCGGTTTATTCAAAGGTGATTTTCTCCTTTATTTTTGAATGAAATTTTATATTAGTAGAAACATAGTATCTTCGAACCCATAGGTGTATGTAAATTGTCGTATTTCAACGTTGCATTCGTTATTTCGTGAAAAAATCGCAATTTAAAGTTGCCAAGTGATGACATATTGGTGCTCGTGACTGTACTTATAGCTTTTAAGTATATTATTGCCTATCTTATAAAAAATAAAATAAAATAAAAATCATTTATTTCAAACAAAAAAGTCCATAGGTAAGGCAAGGTTGTTAGTAACAAGAATTTAGCTTTTAACTAATGTTAGTAATTAAAAAAAAGTAAAAAAAGAAGAAACTAGACACACCGCCTACCCCTGCACAGTATGCTCATCGGTCTCGCAAGTTCAGTGAACCTACTGAGCAGAACAGTATCGGTTCTCTCGCCAATCATCTTCAGGCATTGATGTATAAAACCCTAGATGCACAGTCTCGAAGAAAAATAACGCTCGAAACTGTCGCCGAACACTCACCAATTATACCTACGTACTTATAGTTATGCTATAAGAATAAGTTTTTGCAAATTCAACCTTACGCGAATTAGTTAAAGTTGATTTTACAAAGCATTGTGCGAAAAGCAATAAAATTTTACGACCGACGTTGGTCAGTAGGACAAGGCATTGAGTGGAGGAGACGAATATTGTTATACTTTTTTTTTATAAGACATTTTGTTAGTATTTTATTTGTTTTGTTCAATTATGTTATTGTTTTTAGGGTTCCGTACCCAATGGGTACAAAACGGAACCCTATTACTAAGACTTCGCTGTCTGTCCGTCTGTCCGTCTGTCTGTCACCAGGCTGTATCTCAAGAACCGCGATAGCTAGACATTTGAAATTTTCACAGATGATGTATTTCTGTTGCCGCTATAACAACAAATACTAAAAACAAAATAAAATAAATATTTAAGGGGGGCTCCCATACAACAAACGCGATTTTTTTGCCCTTTTTTGCTCGATATCAAAAATGGCAACAGGTAGGCACTTGAAATATTCACAAAATACTCAGTTGTATTTTAACTTTAATAATAAATAATAAAATTAAAATAAAATAAATATTTAAGGGGGGCTCCCATACAACAAACATGTTTTTTTTCGGCGTTTTTGCCTTGTGGTACGGAACCCTTCGTGTGCGAGTCCGACTCGCACTTGGCCAGTTTTTTACAAATATGTGTAGGTACGTTATATAATATAATATAGGAGAAGAGGTAGTCAATTTTACGATTTTGTTTAATGTTCGTAAATATTATATGTTTATCGATTCATTATGGGATAACATATGGGTTCGCGACATGCGGCATGCATGTCATGTCTGTGAATAAACGATTTTAACAGTTAATATTTGTGTCATTGAAAAACACACATGTTCTACTCAAAAACATATTTACGCTCAGATAAAAGTATAATTATGTGTTTAAAACATAATATTACTAACTTTAAAATAAAATAAAAAAAATAAAAACAATAGCGTCTCCACCAAATAGAACAGGATCAACACATGTTACCCGAATAAATCAAGTAGCTGTGCGACAATATGAATTGTACGTTTAGTAAAAGTCTTTTCAATTTAGGTGCTTTATAAACCCTGCTGATAATTTCGTCAATTTTAAAATAAATGTTTTGCGGAGATTTCTTGACGAAATATCAGTATTTATAGTACAGTGATAGTTATTATATATTGGTAATATTAATGCTTACTGAAAAAATTAAATTCCATCTTTTTTTCCGGTCCTGGAAGTGATTTTTTCACTTTTTAAACGATCACGGAGGCATGTTTACGTTCCGAGCGTTAGAACAGTACTAAACAAAACGGATGACCGATTTCTGATTTGGTCATTCTTATGGTGAGGACGTTTTTTGTCGCTGACTGTGTATCTACTAGTTGATTTTAATGATCGAAGTCTTCAGGACGCTATTCGGGCTCCCCCGTACTCGTCGTACCACCGACGCAACTTTTTTACGCATAATTGCGTAGAAGAATCTTATCAGCGGGGTATTTGCGTAACACACCATCATCAGTAGCAATGGTTTTCATTTTGACAGTTCAATAACATTCATTGCGTTATTTACGTTGTTGAGCGGACAAATTTTTCGAACATATGAAGTAATGGATTAGCAATATACTTCAAAATGTTTCAGATTATGATTGATACTGTGTTACGCAATATGGTGCTGATTTGTTTCATATTACCTACTGTGCAGATATAAATAGCTTTCTAGTACACTAGGTATATTTAGATTTACACTTCATTGATTTCAAATCCATACAACTCACGCTTCCAGTACATATGTGATATGTGACGTCGCATTTCATGATGCTATGCTGATGCAACAAAAACAAAATGTTGTAGTAGCACTCTAATGCATTATTCTGTTAGGCGTCATCTACCTACACGTGGTTTTACGCTAAGTTTGTATGACGTATTTCATTGGCGCGGTCGCTGGGTAGGTACTTGAGTAGTTGGGTAGTATAGTATGAGCTGTCATGGTATGAGTCGCACTCGCACGCTCAGGTTTGTTTCCCGCGTTTTTCATCGATCTCGTAATTTTTTTTCTTTTTTATCAACTGAGCCAATAATGTCGACTATTCTGCCAGCGTCGTGTAGGACCTCGTTATTGCTTTACCACCCCAATGTTTCTTGAACGTCAAAAAACGGCAAGTTCTATCTGCTTTGAGACCAAATGTGGGGGTTACATTGTTTCAATGGTGCTGAAGTAGGTAGGTACTGGAAGTTTTTGTAAAAACTGATGGACTTTATAAAATATGACATGGTTAGAAAGGAGGTGACTACTGAAGGTTAACTATACATGCGGTATAAAGGTATATACAGTATAGGTATACGTGGGTAGGTAGCACGGGCGTAGCCAGGTTTTAGTATCGGGGAGGGTTCAAGAAAATAAAACGACTAAAAGTACATAAAATAACCCTTATATAAGAAAAATATTAAAGATGTGAAAAATAGATACAAAAAAAATCTCCTCGAAAGAATTGGGGGAGTCCTTTTTCGAGCAGTGGGACAATATAAACTATGAGCTAAATAAAAAAAACAACGTTCTGTTATATATCACAGAAACACAGAATATTACAAAATTAATCTTCTGTTTTTCTTTTTAAATATATCCACTACTTCATTCGCATCAATTTCTATCCCATAGTGAATGTTCAGGAGAGCTAAGCCGTTCAGTCTGTTTTTACTTGTTGTGTTCTTATTTTGATTCTATGAATGTTAGTATCTGAACTTTTCGGGGGGGGTTTGAACCCCCAAAACCCTCCCCCTGGCTACGCCAGTGGTAGGTAGACTATACGTGCGGTGAAGGGCGGGCGTTTTGGGTGACTTTCTTATGTAATTTTAACGTACGTAAAGTGTGGTAAAGTGCTGATTCTGAGCATAATTTGACTAAATGACTTTTGATTTGATTTTGGTATTTGTTTTAGAAGTTAGGACAAGACATTTAATATTGGTTCTTATCGCAAGTGTTTCAAGACACGAATTCATTCATAAGAAAAATGGTTATGCTATTTATAACAGTTTTTAGGGTTCCGTAGCCAAATGGCAAAAACGGAACCCTTATAGATTCGTCATGTCTGTCTGTCTGTCTGTCTGTCCGTCTGTCTGTCTGTCTGTCCGTCCGTATGTCACAGCCACTTTTCTCCGAAACTATAAGAACTACACTGTTGAAACTTGGTAAATAGATGTATTCTGTGAACCGCATTAAGATTTTCACACAAAAATATAAAAAAAAACAATAAATTTTAGGGTTCCCCATACATAGAACCGAAACTAAAAATTTTTTTTTTTCATTAAACCCATACGTGTGGGGTATCTATGGGTAGGTCTTCAAAAATGATATTGAGGTTTCTAATATCATTTTTTTCTAAACTGAATAGTTTGCGCGAGAGACACTTCCAAAGTGATAAAATGTGTGTCCCCCCCCCCTGTAACTTCTAAAATAAGAGAATGATAAAACTAAAAAAAATATATGATGTACATTACCATGTAAACTACCAGCGAAAATTGGTTTGAACGAGATCTAGTAAGTAGTTTTTTTTTAATACGTCATAAATCGTAAACCACAATTTACCATTCATTCAATCAACTCAAAAATAAAAAAAAATTAATTTCATAAACATAAACCTTATGAATAGACCCGGATGTTACGGAACCCTCGGTGCGCGAGTCCGACTCGCTCTTGCCCGGTTTTTTTTTTTATCTCGTACATGTTGGATATCTGGTACACGACACTGATAAGGTTATTGACAAGGACTGTCCCTTAGTCACTTAGGCCGGATTAGCCCATAAGCAAATTAAGCAATGGCTTAGGGCACGTCTCGGGGGGCACCATAAGGCAGAAACAGCACCGAAACAGTATTTGCTAGCACATGAAAGGCAAGGCTGTTTATCAGTAAGATATTACAAGACTCAAAAGTCACTCTATCTAGAGATGTGCGCCAATCTTTACAAATCGCTCGTCCATGTTTTGGAAAAATACGAGGCGACTAGTGGATAGGAGGGCTTACAGGCGTAGATTGCTTAGGGCATCAAGTACTCTTATTCCGGCACTGCCCTTACTCGCTTGTGAATAACCTTATCAGACCAGAATCTAAGCAGCATGTCTAAACTAATATTCATAAGAGAAAAGATTATATTTTTTGTATGTTTGTTTGTTTGTCCAAAATCCGTTAAGCCGTTTTAGCGTGAAAGCGTACTTTCACGCTAAAACGGCTTAACGGATTTTGATGGCAAATGGGTAGACCATGACCTGGACTGGGACATAGGATACTTTTTATGCCGATATTCCCACGGGATCGTGAAAAAGAGGGACGCTCTTAGATAGCCCGCGAAATATTTGTTTGTATGAACGATGTAGAAATATGTTGTACTTGCTGCGCCCCGCGGTTTCACTCGCATAAGTTTCGATCCCGAGGGAATATCGGGATAAAAGTATCCTATGTCCTTTCCCGGGACTCAAACTATCCTTATACCAAATTTCATCTTAATCGGTCCAGCGGTTTAAGCGTGAATAGGTAACAGATAGACAGACACACCTTTGTATTTATAATATTAGTATGGATTGGCATCATTGCTATAAGCAAGAACTGTTGAACAGCAGAATAAAATGAGATTTAAAATTCAAAGCCATTTTAAATAATTATTCTTATGTTAAGTTGGTATTAAAAAAAGTAAAGTAATATTTGTGGTAGATTTAGAGCCTATTTGAGTTGTCTTATTAAATTACTTGGCCCTTAAATGTTTGATTTGTTAATTTCTTTTTTTTTTATTAAAAGGTGTATTGTATGTGTATGGAAGAAAAAGACATGTTAGGCCAACCCCAAATAAATTGGCATAGGGGCTTGTATTTGTAACCCTAGTGATTATTTTCACAGATAAGTTATAACACATAATTATATCTGTGTGTACAGCTTTGTGGCCTGTAATATTGTCCATAAAAAAGACAAAAAAAAAAATAGAACAGAATAATATTTAAAATTTTGTCTAGTTTTATTATGTGATTTAACCTAATTTTATGATTGTATGACATGTTTAATTAATAATGTTGACTAATAACTTGTATCTGTGGTGCAAACTGTTAATATAGGTTGGTTATTATTGTTATTAATAAACAAATATCTAATATCTATAAGTTTTGTGTACTTCTTATTTCTATGTTATGTTATCTTAGCTGTTTGCTGTTCCTTTAAAATTAAAGGGCTGGAGAATAAATATAATTTTGGACTAACCCCTTAATTTCTCAAACAATTGGCTAAACACAACCGCAATTAATTTTTGGGGGATCCATTCCTCTTCTTAGCATGTCAATGGCAGTGTAATTGGACTCGGCCCAGAATTCAGCTATGTGTTTGGGATTAGGGAGCCATTTCCATTACTACAAATGTACTTACTTTTAATGATGCAGGCATTGCTTTCATGGCACTAAGTCTGAACAGACCGCAGTATCCATCAAAAGAAGATAGCTGCACTAGGGCTACTGGGTGCCTCTTCCCGTCTTCAGTCACCCATTCACAGTCAAATCCTAATGCTCTGTGCTTCTGACATCGCCTGAATGAAAATATAAATTTTATATCAAACTCTTTTTATTACAAGATTAGACAAATGACCAAGGCGAATACATAAAATTATATTATATTGCTTCCTCAAATGGGGCTTTATTGTATTCAATTCAATATTTATTGCATCCATAAAGTACATGTACAGGTGGTAAGTATAAATCAATTATGGACCCTGTCGGGCACAGCAAATTTTTATTAGTTTTATTAAAATAAAATAAATACAATAGACAGAGTTTTAAAAATAAAACAACATTATTTTGGGCATTTGGTCAGAGGGTTGTCAGTAGTATTCTGGTTTTCTTAAATTCAATGCAGAACACAGCAAAAGTAATTTACATTATTATGTTAATTTTTGTTTTTCGTTTTTAATTTTTTTTTATTCATGTGTACCATAATCATTTATTTAAGTTAGTACTTACAAAGCAATGAATAGAAAAAATACTTATAGATCATTCTCGCTAAGTACGTTTATTGTAAACAAAGAATTATTTGTTAACAATAAATAACTAAACAACAACTAGGGTAACTATGAAAGTTTAAATTACCTTCTCAACTCGCCAACAACTTGATTGCAAGATTCTTCTGTGGTGACAGTATTGATATACAAGTAGTTAAACAAATCTGCAGCATCTCGACGTCCTTTTCTCAGTTTATAAAAAATATATGAAACCGAACATCCTACAGCTAAAGCAGCTGTGGCTACACACAGTTTATTCCTCGTTGAAGCATGCATTGTAACTTTGTCAAAAATTCACTTGATAGAACACGATAAACTAATTAAAATAAACACCCTTTTATATCATAAATGATCACTGAAACTACGTTGCTACACATTTATTCATGACCACCAATGCACAATGTCTGAATATCTCTCCATCAACAAGGAATATACTACTCTCTAACGAGAGGTAGTGAAAACTACCGTAAACGTATTTCGCTTTTGTTAAATAAGTACATATTCGTTATGTGTTGACATTGAGATGCTAATCTACTTTGTTACTTTTATTCCCGGACCTCGATTCTTATTAAAATAATCATTCAACAAGCAAAGCAAAACGCTCAGTCCATATCCCCGTATTATGTGCTGTCCACAGAGTACTTTTTGATAGACTGGTGCTGTCACTGTCAGTCACAGAACATAGATACCCTGTCAGTGTCAGTGCTAGTGCTGTGCTGCCAGATCCAATTTTCAAAAATCCGTAGGGCTACGCTCAAAAATCCGTAGAAGTTCGTAGATTTAGATTGCCTCTACAAAATCCGTAGATCAACGAACATTTTTTAAAGCTAAATAAACCTGACTATTTAGAGATGGACTGACCTTAAACTTAATTCATTGCCGGTAAAGAAATTGATACCTTAAAAAATTAGCAGGAAAATCTCCAAGTCAAAGGAAAAGCAATAAAAAAGTATTAAATATATATATATATATTGATAATTAATCACTGTCGGTGTCACTCTCACGATTCTCAGTAATATGTGTAACCTTTGTTGTATCATATTTTTTAATTAAATCATTCAAAATGAGGGAGGAATCTCTTTGCTTCAGGTAGTTTTTATTGCACATTTTGCATAAAGCAGTCCTTTTATAGATTCTGTATATAATACCGCATCTCAGCAACAAATAAGGTTGAAAACAGCGATGCGTTTGATGATGTTAGTTGAATCGAATGACCACCAAAATAAAAGCAATTAAATTAAAAAATATGTGCACGGCTCAGTGGAATAGATGGAATCGAACAAAAATGCGTAGATTTGCGACAAAATTCGTATGTCCGTAGACAAGACCTATATTCCATAGATCTACGGACAAATCCGTAGGTCTGGCAACGCTGGTGCTGTGGCTTGTTGGACTCACAGATTAGGTACCTACGTTGGACTTTATGTTGGACTTTGGTATTGGTTTTTACTTTTTGACATTTTTTTTGACGTGTAAGACGAGTCTGTCAATAACACCACAGACTAGACTACACACACAACACAAGGGCTTCGTCTTAGTTTGCTTTTGCCGGTTTCCGTGAGTCCGTTCGTGGCATAAATGATGGAAGACGTCTAATGCTAGGAAAAATACAGCGAACACGCAGCGACTTTATTTCACGTTCACGCACAGATTTTGAAATCGCTAGCGATAAATCTGAATGCGGAAGTGGAATTATTAAGTCACTAGGGATAGGGAGCTAGGGAGGCAGCCTGCGACTAAAGCCGCTGTGTGTGTACCTAGCATAACACGTAAAGACAAAATTAAAACATAAGTTTTAAAATATTTTATAGCTATTTTTCCACAATTTTCATTAATCTAATCTACAGCAGTGCGATGTTTTTTTTCAGAAGCGATTTCAAAAACCATTTTCTCAATTGGTAAGTTACATTGCTATTTCAGGTGGCAACTTTTCTCCATAAGCTGTCAAGTGGACTTTTTGGCGGGAAGTCAAACGAGGCGGTAATTTTGATTTCACCAAAAGTTTTATAAATAAATAATTGTACAGAAATACCACATCAACAACATCTGATAAGACCTATAACAACCATGAGTGTCACCAGTGGCGGTGAGGAGTCGCCAGAGCCTGGGGAAAAGAAGAAACGGAAGTACAATAGCAACCGTAATTCTGACGCAAATACTAAATATAACATTTTCACAAAACAAAATCATAAAAGACTGTTCATAGAAAACACCAACTCTGAATACGTAGTATACGTTGAGTCGACAGAGCAGGAGAAGGTAGGGAATAAAAATCCTATCACGCTCACAAACTTATTAACGGATAATGTTAAAGGAGTCTTAGGAGTACATAGAATAAATGCGCATAAAATAGGAATAACATTCAGGAAGGCAGCTGCGGCGAACAATTTTCTGAAGATGGAAGATTTTTTATGGAAAAATAAGCTTAAAGCCTTTATACCATCGTATTTGACAGAAAGGATTGGTGTATTGAGGTTTGTGCCCAAAGAACTCTCCAATGAGGAAATATATAAAAATATAGTGTGCGACTCAGAAGTAATTTCAATTAAAAGATTCATGCGTAAAGTAGAGGGTAAATTAGTGCCTCTCAATACAGTTGCTGTCACCTTTGCATCAACATCTTTACCGCAATACGCTTATATAAAGCTATTTAGATATGAGGTGAAAACATACATACCACCATTGTTACAATGCTATAAATGTCTTAAATTTAATCATTCTGCTAAGACTTGCAGAGGCGAGCAACACTGCTCTTCTTGTGCTGGTCGCCACTCCTACAAAGAATGCGATGTCGAAGAGATCACATGCATCAACTGCGCAGGTAATCATCTTGCCATTTCACGAGACTGTCCCATTAAAAAACAAAAAATTGAAGAGAAAAAGGCCAAATTTCTGCAGCAATCGTATGCCACTGTTGTGAAACCACCCCCCACATTTAATGAGAAATCTTTCCCTGTTTTACCCAAGGTTACTGATAAGGCTAAATCCAATGACATTTTAGATATTAAACAAGTAGCAAATAATGACATTATAATTAACGCAATAGTTAAATCGTTGGTTGCATTAGGAAACAAGAGTGACTCTGATGGGCCACTCACACATAAGAAAATAAAAGAAATATTTTTATCAAATTTAATTTAAACATGGATAGTTACCTAAATATTTTACAGTATAATATACAGAGTTTACAGAGTAAAAAGAGCCTATTACAAAACTTATTAATTGAAAAAAAAAATAGATATCTGTCTTCTTAATGAGACTTGGTTCAAACCTAATTCTCTAATCCCACACTTTCCCACATATAATTTAATCCACAAAAACTCCATAAATTCCCATAATGGAGTAGCCATTTTGGTGAACCATCGTTTAAAGTACAAAGTAGTTAATACACACTTCTCAGAATCCATTCAAAACTTATGTATCACCATAGAAACACAATTTGGAGCCATGTCAATACTTTGTATTTACAGCCCTCCAAGTATCAGGTTTGACTCAGCAAAGTTAAAGGATTTAATCAATAACATACCCAAACCTTGTATAGTCATGGGTGATTTTAACGCTCATAACATAGCCTTTGGATGCCATAGTGATAACAATAGAGGTAGATGTTTATATAATATCATTGATGAATTTGACTTATGTATTTTGAATGATGGATCACCAACAACTGTTCCTTATCCTAATAGACAAGCTTCAGCAATAGATCTTGCCCTTGTTAGTTCTTCAATAGCTCATTTATGTAACTGGTATGTTCATGACGATCCCATGGGTAGCTATCATCTTCCAACTTTACTTGAAATCAACATTCAACCATCTATGTATGACACGTCACCTCCTGTGGATCAAGAGAAATATATTTATAGTAAGGCAGATTGGGACGAATATTATAGCCTATCAGAATCTTGTTTTTCCCAGTTGGACTCAATAAATGATTCCCCTATCAATGCATATAACCATTTTATAGACACGTTAAATGATTTAAGGAATAAAACAATTCCAAAACGAAAATTAGTTGCAAGCACACCTATTAAAAAACCAGTACCATGGTGGAACACAAAATGTAGTGACGCTGTCGCAAAATCAAAAGATGCATTAAAGTATTATTTTTCTCAACCCAACATTGAAAATTGGATAACGTATAAAAAACTAGATGCAAAAAAGAAAATAATTCTGAAGGAAGAGAGTTCTTCTTCTTGGAAAAATTTATGTAGTAGCTTCAATAGGTTAACTCCAGTTTCTAGGATATGGGGATACATTAAAAAGTTTAAAAAAATTGGAACAAATCGAAACAAAAACATCAATGATGAGTGGGTTCCAAGTTTTTTAGATAACTTAGCAGATTCTACTGAAATAGATGACAATAGACTTGAGTATTTGTTCGAAAATGCTACAGAAAATGATGTAAATGTATTTCTCAAGAACAATTTCACTATAGAAGAATTGAAAACATCTTTAAAGAGTAGGAAAGATACTACACCGGGATTGGATGACATACCTTACATGTTAATCAAAAAATTACATTTAAATGCACAAACAACATTACTTAATATTTATAATAAACTATGGGAGCAATTAGAAATACCTGAGTCTTGGAAAACACAGTGTGTCATTCCAATTTTAAAACCTAATAAACCTGTAAATAGTGCTTCTTCATATAGACCTATTTCCTTATCATCTTGTTTGGGTAAACTCTTTGAAAATATGTTGAAGTTAAGATTAGATTATTTTGCTGAATCGCAAAGCTTAATTCCTTCTACACAGTTTGGCTTCAGAAAAGGTAAAAGTTGCTCTGAAAGCCTTGTATCTTTATTATCAGATGTAAGACAGGTTAAATTAAGTCACTCTAATGCAATCTGTGTGTTTTTAGATGTAAAAGGTGCTTTTGACAATGTAAATATAGAAGAACTCATTCAAGTATCTCACGATATTGGTATACCTGGTCATGTTCTAAAATGGCTTTATTCTTTTTTAAACAATAGAACTGTATTTGTTAAATATAATAATAAATTGCATGGACCTAGGACTGTCAATAAAGGCACAATGCAAGGGGCAACTTTGTCTCCTTTACTTTACAACTTGTATACTTCTGAAATAATAAAATATGTAGATGTACCAGGTGTAAAAATTCTGCAATTTGCAGATGACTTGCTTATGTACAGCATAAATCAAAACATAGATATAGCAGTGGCTAATATTAATAAGGCTTTGTCTCAATTATACAGCTATTATCATAATAAACTTAAATTAGAAATAAGTCCAGAAAAGAGTTCAATTTTAATTATCAGTAAAAATGTAAATACTCATAGCAATGTTAAAATTTCATATAATAATGTAGAAATTTCTGCTACTAAGCAACATAAATTCCTAGGGGTCATTATTGATGATAAATTAAAGTTTGATGAGCACATTAAACATTTATGTAACAAAGCACTGAATGGTATTAATTTATTGAGACATTTAGCGGGAACTTTTTGGGGGTCTGACCCCAAAGTTATGAGTATGCTGTATAAAAGTATAGTGAGGAGCCATTTTGATTACAGCAGTTTAGCTTACATGAATGCCAATAGCACCTTGTTACGAAAATTAGATGTAATTCAAAATATGGGACTGAGACTTATTTGTGGTGCTATGCGCTCCACACCTATTAATTCGTTAGAAGTGGAGACATGTATACCTCCCTTGACATTACGAAGGTTGTTGTTGGCTGAGAGATTTTTACTAAAAGTCATGGCATTAAATGATAATCCTTTACTTCAGAAACTTACACTACATCCTAAAATCTCACAGTCAATTGCTTCCAATGCCATCTCTGCTTCTTCTTTGGTTGGTGGAACTCTACCTGAAATGCCAACAATATTTGAACATGTAAATAAGAATTCAAAAGATATTGTTAAAAATGATATTTGGCCTATATACAAAATTCCTTTTAATTGTATTATTAACAGCTTTGCAATCCATTTAGACACGGTGCACAATAAATTTGATTTTTTACAATTTAAAGACAATAGACCAGAACATTATGTTTTATACACAGATGGATCTAAAACAGACCATAATGTAAATGCAGCTTTCTATGATCCACAGCTAGACTTCACTAAATGTATTAAATTAAACAAGGTGTGTAGCATTTTCACTGCAGAATGTTA
Organism: Mesoligia furuncula; assembly: GCA_916614155.1. NCBI lineage: Eukaryota > Metazoa > Arthropoda > Insecta > Lepidoptera > Noctuidae > Mesoligia > Mesoligia furuncula. The sequence continues at coordinate 26,719,406 of OU744793.1, forward strand.
TTCAATTTATTGTGCACTGCAGCATGTAAACAGTCTTGTAAATAATGTACATAACATTTTAATAGTTACAGACTCTAAAAGTGTTTTGTCTGCTCTACACAATGTAAATATTTCTTTTAAGTTAAATTATATTATTTATAATATTAGATTTATAATCCAAAAACTACTTGATAAGTATATTAAAATAGAATTAGTTTGGGTACCTTCACACAGTGGCATTCGAGGAAATGAAGTAGCTGACACTGCGGCCCGTTCAGAACATGACGAAGATCGATCCGAGTTGCTCAAAGTTCCATTTACTGATTACTACAGTATTTTTAAAGAACTTAATAGACAGTTATGGAAAGAATATTGGGACATAACCCTGGAAACGAAAGGCAGATGGTATGCTGGAATACAAAATGAATTACCTATTAAACCTTGGTATCATAACTTCAAATACATCACAAGAAGATTTATAACTATTATATCACGCATGAGATTGGGACATTGCCTAACACCAGCTCACCTGAATAGGATTCGCGTAATTAATAATAGCCGATGTCAACATTGTGGAGAAGAGGATGCTGATTTGGATCATGTTATCTTACAGTGTTCAAGTTTTAACATTCAACGTTTGATTTTGGTCAGTGAATTGAGAGAAATAAATGAGAATGACAGTGAAAGCGAAAGTCAAAGTGTTCCCCGCCGCGTTCAGGATTTACTAGAAAATAAGATTTATTTTAGTGTGTTGTTTAAGTATATTTGTAATACGGTAGAAAAAATTTAATTCATTCTATAATTTGTATATAAGTTAATTAATTGTAATTTAAATTAGTATAAAAACTATGATATCACTGAGATGTATCCACCCAACCCGAAAGGGAGGCAAGTGGATAATATTATGTATGGAAACGTGCAGCAGTTTAGTATTTCTAAATATTGTAATATATTATGATTAGTATTAATACACCTAAGTTAAAACCCATCTATGTATTCGACTGAAAGACTTGTATCTATGGTCATGAAATAAATTATTAAAAAAAAAAAAAGCTGTCAAGTGAATGTCATAAAAAATATAACTACGATGTTGCAGCGATTTGTGTAATTTTGTTGTGCATCCATCATATCACAGAATTAAACATTAACATCTTATTACAACAATAATGGCACGGGACAGAAGTCCTGAGCGAAGACGTTCCCGCTCACGAGAACGCCGTGACAAAGAACGTCACGAAGATCGTGAGCGTGAGTCTCATCGCGACAAAACAAAACGGCGAGAACGGTCTCGTAGCCCTTCAAGAAAAGAAAAAGATCGGTCTCGCAGCCCGGGCCCGGCGCGAAAAGATAAAGATAGATCCGGGAGCCCCGCAAGGAAAGAGCGCGAATGTGGTCGCTCTCGCAGCCCTAAGAAACGTGATGGTAAAGAAAAGGAATCTGATAGCAGAAGGAAAAATGATGAAAGAGACAAGTCGAAGAGCAAGAAAGAGGATGAAAGTAAAACCGAAGAGGAAGAGCCTCAAGACGGAAAACATGATGATTCAAAGCCTGCTAAGAAAGAGCCATTGTCTCTAGAGGAACTACTTGCTAAGAAGAAAGCAGAAGAAGAAGCCCGCAGTAAACCTGTCTTCTTGACTAAAGAACAAAGAGCTGCTCTGGCTTTGGAAAGACGACAAAAACAAGTAGAAGCCATTAGAGCCAATGTTGACAGGCCATCTATAACCACAATAGATCTTACAGGACCCTCCAAAAGAGAAGAAGAAATGAAGAAATACAGAGATGAAAGAGAACTGATGAGAGAAAAGGAAAGGGAGAGAAGAGATGAGAGGGAGAGGGAAAGAGAAAGAAAATATGAAGAAAGAAAGGCTATGAATGACCGGCGAGGAGGAGGAGGAGGAGGAGGAGAGGACAAAAAAGAGAAAAATGAAGAAGGCTCCAAAACTAAAGACAAGGAGCGTGAAGAGGAAGCCATCAAGGCTCGCTATCTGGGTATAGTAAAGAAAAAACGCAGAGTAAGAAGATTAAATGACCGTAAATTTGTGTTTGATTGGGATGCATCAGAGGATACTTCTAATGATTACAACGCCTTGTATAAGGAAAGGCACCAAGTTCAGTTCTTTGGCCGAGGTCACATAGCTGGAATAGACATAAAGTCTCAGAAGAAAGATTACTGCAAGTTCTATGGCAATTTGTTAGAGAAACGTAGAACAGAATTAGAAAAGGAACAAGAGAAGTTGCGTCTTAAGAAAGTTAAGAAGAAGGAAGATAAGCAAAAATGGGATGACCGTCACTGGTCTGAAAAGGAACATGATGAGATGACTGAGAGGGATTGGCGAATCTTCAGGGAGGACTATAATATCACCATTAAAGGTGGTAGGATCCCAAATCCAGTCAGAAACTGGAAGGAAGCTGGCTTCCATCCAGACATTATGGAAATTATTAATAAAGTTGGCTACAAGAGTCCTACACCTATTCAGAGACAGGCAATCCCTATTGGTTTACAAAACAGGGACATCATAGGTGTTGCTGAAACTGGTTCTGGTAAAACATTAGCTTTCCTTATTCCTCTGTTGACTTGGATCCAATCTCTCCCGAAAAGCGAACGTTTGGAAGATGCTGATCAAGGACCATATGCCATTATTTTGGCGCCAACTCGTGAGTTGGCGCAACAGATTGAAGAAGAGACAAATAAATTTGGAATTCCTTTGGACATTACATCTGTTGTTGTAGTGGGAGGTCTTTCAAGGGAGGAACAGGGCTTCAAACTGAGGTTAGGATGTGAAATTGTCATTGCGACTCCTGGTCGTCTGATCGACGTTTTGGAAAACAGATATTTGGTATTAAATCGTTGTACTTACGTGGTCCTCGACGAAGCTGATCGTATGATTGACATGGGTTTCGAACCCGATGTGCAGAAGATTTTAGAATACATGCCAGTTTCAAATATCAAACCAGATTCGGACGCGGCTGAAGATGCTTCTGTGTTGTTAGCTAACTACAACTCCAAAAAGAAGTTCAGACAAACTGTGATGTTTACGGCGACTATGCCTCCAGCTGTGGAGCGTCTAGCTAGAAGCTATTTACGTAGACCAGCTATAGTATACATCGGATCTGTCGGCAAGCCTGTAGACAGGACAGAACAAATGGTCTACATGATTGGCGAGAACGAGAAACGTAGGAAGCTGACGGAGGTATTGCAGAGAGGAGTCGAACCTCCGATTATCATCTTCGTCAACCAGAAGAAAGGTGCGGACGTTCTCGCTAAAGGTCTGGAGAAGCTTGGCTTCAATGCGTGTACGTTGCACGGTGGTAAAGGACAAGAGCAGCGAGACTTCGCGCTGGCCAGTCTTAAGAATGGATCGAAAGATATTCTGGTAGCGACAGACGTCGCTGGTCGTGGTATCGATATCAAGGACGTTAGTATGGTCATCAATTACGACATGGCGAAAACTATTGAAGATTACACGCATCGTATTGGTCGTACCGGTCGTGCTGGTAAGACTGGTAAAGCTATGTCGTTTGTTACTAAAGAAGATTCGGCATTGTTCTACGATCTGAAGCAAGTGTTACTGCAGAGTTCCGTGTCTACTTGTCCGCCAGAGCTGATGAACCACCCAGAGGCCCAGCACAAGCCTGGCACTGTAGTCACCAAGAAAAGACGAGAAGAAATGATATTTGCATAAGTGTAATTTCGAATGTAACATTTTCTCTGTATGTAAGGTGTTATTATTGAATAAAAATCGTAGTAAAAATATAATTTGTTTATTTAATTACACGTCGATTGTATTACACTTTCACTAGCAAACAATAAATAAATAAATTTAATATTTCACTAAATCTGTTTTGGTTGTTGACATGGCACCGGGACTGAAATGAAAAGTAAGTAGGTTGGTAATCATAGGTACTCACATAAAATAATTTTACAATGAATTTGATTTACACTTACGGTTGTAATGTGATTTATAATATAAATTCCATCTTCCTAGCGTGTCGATAGCAATCTAAATGTCTAACTTAATTATAAGCGGTTCATTTTAACTACCTATCATATAAAAATAAATTTACTGTATTTAAATGCTTTGTTTCATTTTATTATAGCACTATCTAATACGTTGTTTTATATTTTTCCACACAAAATAAGCGCCTTGTTGAAGACTAATCTTCAACAAAAACTTCGAACATTTTTAATGTCCCCAGAACGCCAAGGACTTTATAAAAAGTAGGCCAGTGATGAGACGCGAAAGTTACAACTGTTTGATTTCGCCAGTAGAAATATTTATTAATAGGTACTACTATCGAAAACAATTTAAGGTCAGTAAAATATGAGCTTTTTATCAAAGGGAAAATAGGCGAATTTCGTCCTTCCGATGGGTGCCGATCCGGAATTAAATCTTAGTTGTTAGCAATATATCCTCGTCGATAATTATATTCCCATCTCTACCAAACATATTTATAGAATTACCTATAATCATTACAATCAGTAAGTAATACAACTTGTTATGTTAGTATAATCCCCAAATGTTAAGAGTTCATGAAATAGTAATTCTTGGGGATTACTTGGTCTTAGAGAGTTGTGTTGATGACTTTAATGATTATAATTCTGTAAATACATATTTGTTACGGCCGCGAATCATATTTTAATCAACGTAAGTACAACTTAATGCTGACCAGCAAATTGCAAAAAACGTAAAAAAAAATTGAATTTCGCGGGCTACCCTGGAGCTTTCGCGTTAGGTAATTCAAGAAGTGTATATGCACGCATTGCACTCTGACCCCCGTAAGTTTGATTTTAATTAGGTACATAATATTTGCAGATAGCTAACATGATGCAATGTCCATGTGACGTAATATTACATCATGCATCACATACGAATATGCTCAGTATTGCTCAACAGTTTCTTTAGTAAAGTAGGGACTTTTATGTGTGACGAATGAATTCGTAACTAATGGTAGTTTTGAGAAACGCTTGGGTACAAATCAAATTTTGTGAAATTTTGAAATTACTTCATATATAAAATGCTATGGTGTATTACGAAAATATGCATTTTCCCGTGAGAAAATTATGGTTAGGTACCAACTGCGGTTGTGATGGACTACAGACTAAAACCCCATAGTGTCCTGAGTCGGGAATGATCGCATCTGCCACTAGGGCCTAAGTCCTTGGTACCTATATGCCTGCCATGAAGACTAAAGTGTCTAGCGAAAATGATCTCAATCCTCGGTGACTTCATGAAACTAATGGACTTGTCGGGTACACACGGCTACACATTTATACGAAAAACCTATTGTAAGTATAGGCTTAAAACCGAGGCGAGGCCAGCTAAAACTGGAAATGTAGGGTACCTATAGCTTGATGTTTCGCCGTGTGTACTGCACGCTGAGCGACAGTGGAGGGGGTGTGTCTGCGCACGGGTACAGTCGTTTCCTAAAGTACTAGGCTATTGTTTTATAAACAGGGTGTCCGGCAATTAATGGATAACCTCATAAGAGCGTTTGCGCCGTACGGCATTTCATACAAACTTTCAATCCCTTGTTTTTCGAAATGAATGAACCGATTTTAATGAAACTTCATACGCATAAGCAGGATACAAAAGTCTAAAAAGTTACTTAAGAACAATTTCGAAATGTCTTATTTGAAAAAAGATAACTGGAAATCTCTGTTTCTATGGAAAAATTAAAATCGGTCTAATTTGGCTGTAACACTATTTTTCGAAAATATTCTTATGTAACTTTTTAGACCTTTTTATCCTGCTTTCATTAAAATCGCTTCATTCATTTCGAAAAACAAGGGCTTGAAAGTTTGTATGAAATGCCGTACGGCGTAAGCGCTCTTAAGGGGTCATTGTACTCATAATTATGAACAACTATTACTATGGACCAAACATGAAATTGCGGAAAAAGAATCAGCTGTTTCATAAAATTTAACGAGTTTTGCGAACGTAAATAAAGATGTCTGCGATAACACTAACCTGGACCGGGCTTCTCATCTACTTCTTCATGTGGGAAATAATATTCTGAAAACCAATGTTACAATAAATTAGTAAATTCATCAATTCATTAATGGGCAAAGATCCGGAATTAGGCGATAAAAAAACAAAAAAAAAAAAGAATTCGAATGCAAATTGCGACACCTTGCCGCGCCCATGTTTTTATAAAGATATAAATCGGAGTAAGCATTAGAATTAAATTGAAAGCATTAATTGTTTTAAAGTTTATAAAATCTTTAACATGCTTTAACAAAATCAAGGAATGCCAGAAATAAAAACCAACCAAATTGCCTTTCAAACCATGTGTGCAGACTTACAGATAACGTGCAGGATATAAATTAGAATCAAGCTAGGATGAAGGTGATCGCTATAAGAGCCACCCAACACACGAGGCTATTAGTTGAAAACAAAGCAGATACACAAACAAAAAATAGGCAGCAGAAGCAAGCATGTTAGTTAGAACTAGTGTTACCATGTGTTATTAATTTATTATTTAGTAATAAAAACTTTTCGCTGTTCTTCACCATAGATATTTTTTTGAAGATCACCTATTTTGCTGCACTTTACTAGTATCGTCGTTCGTATTAACTTAAAAGTCTGTGCTAGGAGTGGGTTCATATACACAGTGCATCGGTAGGGGATTGAAATTGTGACTTCTCGCTCACGGCGAATAGCGGCTATTGATGCTTGTTTGCTTGTCACTATCTGACAATTTATATTTGTTTTGCCGCTTAAAATGTACATTCTTAGAGCGTTTTCAGATAATCCGATTCGATGTTGGTGTAGGACCCCAATAGCCGATATCCGAATAGCCTGTGCTGTTTTCACATATTTCCGACAAAATCGTTCCGATACGGCCATTTGCTCGATAGCTTTAGTGCGGGCAGGTCTCTTCAATGTATTCACATACTTCTCGCCAATTATTGTCTCGGAGTATTTTATTTTTATACTCCTCGTGAGTTTTATCCCACAAGCATGGTTTAGATTCTACCAGTTCAATTAATGTAATTTTATTATGTCGTATTTAAATGATGAAGGCGACACCACGATGACAAACATTATATTTTTTCGTAATTTTTGACGTTCAAAAGTGCCTTTTAAGTGCCTACTTGAAATAAATGTTTTGACTTTGACTTTGAACCAAACTAGTAAACAAACAAAATGACCGCTGCGCATCGGGCTCTTTGCACACAGAGACAATTTAGATACACGTATAGCACACATTCAAACTTTATCGTCCGACAGCTCACGGGCGTCCGATAGTGCCGTTAACGTATCAGTGTCAGATCCGATATCCGATATCGGAGCGGATAATGTGAAAGACAGGTACATGTTTCATACATTTTACTTGCCCCGATATCGGATCGGATAATGTGAAAACGCCCTTAGCCCACTGTTTCCGCTGAGAAAATGCAGACGAGTTATTACTGGCATACAATGCAATCGAGACACTCAAGATTATGCTTCTCCTGATTTTAAAATTGGAACACAATTCCTGGCAACACTAGTTTCAATAAAAAACAAAAGCACAGCCACCATTCCAAAACGACTTCTGTTTGAATACCTATTCCTTCTTTTCTTCTGGTTTTGTTTCCTCTTTAGCAGGTGGAGGCATTATAGCCTGCCTGACTGAAGATGCCAAAGAGATGGTCATATCGACGAACTCGGAAAAGTCTTTGGGGAAAGACAGCTCAGGAAACTTCACCTCCAGTTGAGGGTCACCAGGTTTCACTGATAATAGTTTTAGAATTTTGATTATTTTGTTGTTATGCATTGAAGTAGTCATCTAAAATACGGTACCATCGAGCAAGTATCTGCTCATTTTATTTATATATTTTTATCAGTTGATTTTTTTTTTAGTACCTACTTATATTTTTAAAAAGTTATACATTACCTCCATAAAGGAAATTGTATGCGATGTTGACGTATTGCTTAGCCCGTGCTGAATTGCTCTTTAAAATGTCCTTTGTCTCTTCAGGGAAACATACATAACCCATGGCCGTGGTGCCAGCACCCGCATAAATTACTCGCTGAAAATGAAAAAAAAAAAAAAAAATCACTATATTACTGAACTAGTATGCCACAGTATGATCACTAGCTAGATTTGTGAACAATATTTTGGTTTTGATTATTATGGAGAATGATGAATTGGGTCTCTAAGGGTGCTTTCAATTTAGACGTTTGGTGTTGCGACTGATTAGAGTTGAAACCTTCCTGGTTTCAACTTTTTACTTCTGGCAGTGAACCAATACAAAAATAGGTACCTACGATTAGTAATTTTGTTAGGAAAATAAAATAAGAACCTGCAACTAAAATTTCCATGTTCTGCCTGTAACCTTGTGTTAGATAGGATGTTTCGATTTTTTATAAGTCCTTTTAACTAGGTACTTGATCAGCTGCAGTAACATAAATTATAATAGCCAGTAATATGCATGGAACACTTAAGGTCGACTACTGAATGTATTAGTAAGCAGTGGTGGCCCAGTGGTAACGGCCCCGACTTACAAATTGTAGGTCGTAGGTTCGTACCCAAGCAGGCGCTACTTTGTTAAAATCATTTCAACACCACTGCTCTCAAAACGGCGAAACAAAACATCGTGAGAAAACCGGCATGTCCTAGAACCAAACCCGCCCCTAAGACGACCTACTGAAAACAAAGACAAACATTCGAAGACATGTGATTGTGACATACTTATAAACCCGTGTCCCAGCAGTGGGAATTATAGGCTGATTATGCTGAATGTTTTAATTCAAAATAAGTTATTTGACTGCTTGAAAAATAAGTTATTTGACCGCTTGAAAAATAAGTTATTTGACCGCTTGAAAAATCAAACTATGTCTATACGAATTTTCTTTCGGAGATTTCATACACTTTTTATTATTTCGTCTAAAGTTGAGTTTTTGTGTTGAAATACGGATCTTTCGAGGCCTAAAACTTCCAACTAGGTACTTTTATTTTTTCTATTCTGCTTACTTACTAGTATCGCTATTCGCTAACGACACAAATCAATATCATGCCTAACTTTGGACGTATGATATCAAACAGTGGAGTTTGATCACCCCACAGCGTTTGTATAGAAAAAATACTGACTAGCGCAGCCTTAATCGATGTTAATTTGTTCACCTTGATCTTCTCACTATTATACTATTAATTTAGTGAAAAGAAGAATTTGACTCAAACTGAAAGCGCCTGTTAAAATGATTGGAGCAAATACAGGAAGAATCAAAACTCATTGCTAACCAAAGATGTGACAATATTACAATTTTGTTTTCTACCAAAATAGATTTAGTCAAGGTTTTCTTGGTCTAGAGTTAGCGCGTTTTGATGAAACATTTGGGTGAACTATACTACCTTGTCATACTGTAAAGTGTAATTCTGATATGACTCCTGTAACACGGGTGTTGTTACCTAGCGCAGGAATCAGGGCTTCACTTTGTTTGTAGGTACACATTTTTTATGCCAATAAATTATTTATTTATTAATAATTAAAATTTTAATTACCTAAACGTAGACAGAGACATGACATGACAGACAATAGAGATGTCCCGAAATAGTAATAATAATATTGTTACCATTGCACAAGACGAGAACCTCATGTAAGCTAATAAAGAGAAACAAAGCACACGAGATTGTTGACATGTGGAATGTGAGCTTGGCTGTCATTGTGCCGATTGTCATATCGGACAGAACCCTGATGGCCGAAACTCCGAAAGCCTCGATCAACATCTCTCTAGGCTCTCATTAGGCGGTTGGATCAAGGGCCTGATTCAGCAGGGCTCCTTGATACTGCCCGCATCGTGAGGAGGTTCCTGTCTCTGGAGCCCTAACCACCGGTAGCTTGGAACCTGCTTTCGATATCGGCGGACAACAATTTTTTATATATTTTATATCAACATATTTAAAAATGTATTTAATAAGTATGAAAATAAATAAACGAGATAATAATGAGACAAGGACACGCTTCTTAGATCAGTAAAAAAAAGTTTTTTTTTTTGCTGAATTGGCCTGCTCAGGCGCTCATCTCGAAATAGTAATGAGACAACAAAATGGCTGTCATGGTACAATTCCTTTGCAAAATATTACACAACTAGACCACCAGTTTACAAGTCACTGTCAAAGACTATCACTATCTAATCTAATAAGGGATAAACTGACAGCTAATCTATACAATTATCTATATTCGGAGTGAAAAGAAGTGTTACATACCCTGATAATGCCTCCTCTCAGGCCGAAGATAAAGCCAGTGAGACCACCCATTGCTACAGCACCATATCGGACCTGCTTGTTTTCTTCTTCTCGAAGATATTTAAAGATCCCTGCAAATTAAATTTATCTAGGATGAGTCTTTATGTGTAATCCAACTCTTTTTTTTAGCCACTTTTCTTTCAAATAGTATTAACAATATGTTAAGAATGCTTTCATTTCTGATTCACTTAATCTCCAAAATGTTATCATGGTTCATAATAGTTTAAAAAATCCTTTGTTGGACCTTGTAGTTAAATTCCATTTTGACTTATTTTTTAGAGCAGACCCAAAGACATTGACAGTTAACAAATAATCTAAAATATCAACTTACAACCGGTTTTATCTTGAAATTCATGATACTGGTCTTGAACGGAGTGTTTAGCACGTTCTCCATGATCCACCACAACCTGCACCTGCTCACGTACAGCACGTACGGGAGTCAGGAGCATTGACTTCACATATCCAACCTCGGTGTTGGGTTTAGCAGTCACATTTCTGTGTTTAAAAAAAGGTTATAATACAGTTGGAAAGTATTATCTGGTCTTAACAGTAGGGTAACCACTGACATAGAGATATTGTTTTTGGAGATATGAATTGACACCATATTTATACTCTTGTATGAATGTGGTGGTACATGACCAACATAATTATCCTTTTGCCCTTCACCAACGTTCATAACGAATTAAAAACCAGAAGAAGAAGACATTATTATATTGAACCAACTTCATAATGCAGCTTTCTGTTAATGTAGCATTAAAAACGCCATTCTGAATTTGAATTACTGCATATTTTTATACAGAAATCAGCCTTCTTCTTTAACAACAACACACCTTCACATTCATCATTTCATCTATCAATCAATACACAACAGCTAATGTATAAACACATACTCAGCATATTCCGCATGTGGAGCTTCGTATATCGGTAGTTCCGAGGGCTTCATGGGCTGGGGCCTGTCAGGGTCTGGAGGATCCTGCCGGAGAGGAGTCGCAGCACCCACCGCCGGTATTAAGGTAGCCAACCCGACCGAACCTAACACTACTTTTCGAAGCATCTATTCAACAATCAAAACATAAACTTTAATACAATTTCGATGAACAAAGTAAAAAGGTTTGGAAATATAATATTTTACGCAGTTTACCTCTAAAGAGATGTTTCCCAGCAAAAATTACATAAATGCTGTATGTAACAAAATTGCGATTATCAGCTGGGTTGGTGACAGCTGAAAGTGGTGTTGCTATCGATTATTTTAGATTACGGATTGCCAATTATTTAAAAAAGTAAATGAAAAGCACGGAATTAAGCTTTTCTTGTTGATTGAATCAAATTACTCTACATCATGCACCTTAGTAATTTGAGACTGTAAAATAAGTGATACCTTCGTAAAATGCACACAGGAAATTTTGGATTTGGATGATTTTATGTAAACAAAGAAATGTCACTGCCAAAGTGGCATCCACAGACTAAGAAAAGAAGTTCATCTTTGCAGCGGCCCTGGCTGTGCACAAAACATTTTGTCACCAAATTCAAAAGAGATTTTATTGACTGAGGTAAAGCAAATACAAAACAGTGCCTTTTATAATTTTAACCTAAGCGTGTAAAATGCGACTTTCTAATGTTGACAGAAAGCTCAATCGCAAGATCAGAAATTAATTTGATTTCCATTTTTGAAAATATAATTAAAATTGTGACAATGACATTTTGTCACACGAAGTTAAAAAATGTTTGGAAGCCCTGCATTGTAACCAGTACGGTAACCAGTATTTTATAAAATACTAGCACATCATTCGCGACTTCGTCCGCTTGATTTCGTGCATTCCCCTTCCAACTTCGACAGCCCCTTCACCCGCTATAAAAGATACTTAGTTTTAGAAATATTACTCACTACAATCTTTATTATTTGTCTTTATGTTATATTTTTGTGTTTTACTTTACGAAGATTTTATACGCGCTGTTTTTAGGGTTTCGTACCAAAATGGTAAAAAAGGAACCCTTACTGGTAACTGTCACTAGTGCCTATTTCAGGAACTACTACCGACTTGGAGTTTGGAATAGCTATAAATATTGCTTGTATTATGACAAACTAATGTCAAGTGAAATAATTGAAAAAGTATAGTTTCTTTACAACTGGAGCTGAAATGAGGGATTGAAAGGAGATCAGACACGTTTCTTACAAAGTTGCGCCCAAAACCCAAAGTTCCCAGTGAAAAAAAAAGTGTTACAGGGTAACACATTTTTTTTGGGGAAATCCCCCTTACAATTGTTTCTATTACGCTGAATCTCTACGAATGGTCGTAGAGATTCAGCATACCTCAGCGCGTGCGTTCCTTTAGCTGTTTATAATAGATCAAAAACTTATTTTTATATATTTTAATAAAACATAAAACTACCGAAACGGCGAAAATAAATGATGACCATGAACAAATATTATCAACTATGGCAACAAACCTCTGCGAGGAAATTTTGCTTATTTTGTTCTAAAAACTTGTTTTTTTTCAAATATAAATAATTAAAGTAAATAGGTACGCAATAAAAAGAAACAACAGGGTATTGGTGAAAGTCAACTTAAAATAACATTTATATAATCAAAGCTTAAAATATGACTTGCTTGCCACACTTCTAAGTAGTTATGTGTAGGTTAAGCAAGTTAATATAAATAAATTAAAAATTAAGTTATGTATAAATTGTAACGTGTTCTTGATTCTGATTGTGTAAAGACGTTCCGTTTTAATTACTTTAGACCCCTTCTGTGATCTGTCACCCTATCACAGTGATATTATATTTTATGTAGGTAGGTACTCATAACTCACTGATCAACAAGTAGGTATGCTGGTCTTCATACTATAGATGACAAAATGAAGACATTTGATTTTTGCCATTTTGGCGCTGATAGCAACGTGAGGCACCGTGAAACTAATATTAGAGATGGGATATATCCTTCGATAAAAAAAATTCTTTTATTCACTTTATCGATCGGTATAACCCCTTTTTTTTTTTTTTTTTTTTTTTGGGTGGGAAATCATCAAATGAGCCCTCCCGCTCTGGGCGGAGCGGAAGGGAGTGTCAGACTCTTACTGACTAAAACCCACCCGTGTTCCTTCAGTTGCCTGTGCCAGGGGCCACGGTATCTCTTTCGAACAACCCGCGACCCTGGCGGGCATCAGCCCTAGCGGACCCCGTCAGTTGGTGCTGACATCTCCTTGAGGCGCGCGTGGAACACAACGCGCCGTCGGTCGACCCGGGCCTGGTCCTTACCGGACGGCGAGCTGCCCATTGCTCGCCGTCCGCAAGCCCGCGCCTACGGTGGCCGGGAATCGGCTATCGATTCCCGACGCCCAGGGCGTCTCCTGCGGCGGCTAGGGGCGTGAGGGCGCAAGGACTGACTCTCCCTCACGCGCTCCGCCTCCTCCTTCGCGAGCATCACTGCTTCGCAGAAGGAGGCGACAGCCTCCCATGCACTCTCGCTCCGTACCATGGCCCGGACTAGGGCCGGACGCGAGAGATCGCCGCCGCCGATCGCCTCCGTGAGGACACGGCGGTGCTCTGCCCAAGCTGGGCAGATCTCCACCGTATGCTCCACCGTGTCCTCCGGGCGATCCACACAATGGTGACACCCGGGCGTTTCCTCCCGCCCTATTCTGAACAGGAACCTCCCGAAGCAGCCGTGCCCGGTGAGGACCTGCGTTAGGCGGAAGGTGAGGACGCCGTGGCGCCTCTCTAGCCACTCCTCAAAGAGGGGACTTATCGCCCCAATTGTGGCGTGCCCAGCACTGGGTTGCGACAGTCGCACTCTCCATGTCGCCATGAGATCCCGCCGGAGCTCTGTCCGCTGCGCCGCGATTTCTCGCGGCAGCGGAGTTACGCCCCGGCGTTTTACCTCCTCTCGCCACTCCCATATGTGAGCGAGGACTTTGGCCTCCAGATCCCATGGCGGCAATCCGGCAAGGAGGAGGAGGAGACCGTGCGGTAACCCCGGACTAGCCGGACGGCCATGACCCTCTGGGACGCGTTCAACGGCTGGTCGCCGCCTCAGTGATCGCGCCCACACCGGTGCCCCGTAAAGGGCCATGGACCGCACGACCCCCGCGTAGAGCCTCCGGCAGGAGGCGTTTCGACCCCCTAGATTGGGCAGGAGCCGCTTCAACGCAGCCCCGGCCCGCTCCAGTCTGGGAGCCAAACGTCTAAAGTGCTCCACGAAATTCCACCGGCTGTCGAGGACGAGGCCCAGGTACTTCATCGTCGACTCGACGCCGATGTGAACCCCTCCTACCGTTATTTGGGAACCCGACGGTGGCGCGTTCCGAGGGCCATGAAAACACATGGCCTCGGACTTGTGCAGGGCCACCTCGAGTCCCAGTTGCCGGATCCTTTCAACGACTGTCGCAACCCCGCGTATCGCTAGTTCCGCCGCCGCCTGGTGCGACCTCCCCTGCGCCAGGACGAGCGTGTCGTCAGCGTAGCAAACTACGCTGACGCCGCTAGGGAGGTCGGCGCGCAGCACCCAGTCGTACCCGATGTTCCACAGAGGCGGCCCCAGGACCGATCCCTGTGGGACACCGCACGACATCTCTCGCCGGTTCCACTCTCCCTGATGACCGGGGTAGATGACGGCCCTGTCCGACAGATAGGCCTCGACCACGCGACAGAGGTAGGTCGGCATCCGGTGATGCCGGAGTGCCTCCCTGATGCAACTCCAGGGCAGGGTGTTGAAGGCATTGGCAATATCTAGAGACACCGCCAAGACGACCCCAACCCGGGCAACAGCAGCCCCCGTCGTGAGGGCTCGTACGCGCATGACAGCGTCAACCGTAGAGCGCCCCCTGCGGAAACCGAACTGGCCCTCCGCCAGGTCCGGCCCCACCCGCATCAGCTCCCTGACGAGGCGGTCTGCAATGACTCTTTCAAAGAGCTTGCCCACCTCGTCGAGCAGCACAATGGGCCGGTAAGCGGACGGAGAGTCCGCAGGGCGCCCCGGCTTCTTAATGAGGACCAGCTTCCCCGTTTTCCAACGTAGTGGAAACTGGCCCCTCTCCAGACATGCGCTTAGGAGCCCCCTCAGTCGAGGCCCGAGAGCCTCCATGGCCAGAACACAGGCTTTCCCATGTAAGCCGTCGGGTCCTGGGGCGGTATTTTTGGCATTCAGTCTACGTACCGCCACTCTCAACTCTACCTCGGTCACCTCCGGAGCATCGTCGTCGTCGTCGTCGGCAGTGTGGTCCGCATCGGGCACCGCAGGAGGCGGAGCCATGGGCGGGGGTGTATATTCCCCTCGTGAAGGGAACAGAGCGCCCACCACGTCCTCCACTAGCTGGGGCCGGAGACTCTGCGTCAGCGGGGGCGCCCATGGGCGGAGTTTATCCCGCACCATTTTGTAGGGGCGTCCCCCCACGGGTCCCGGTTCAGAGGCTCCAGCGACTCCTCGCTGGCCAGTCCCCTGGCCCGCAGGATCTCCGCTCGGAGGGCGGTTATCGCCGCTCTGTACCCCTCGTACAGCTCCGCCTGAATGGCTTCCGTATCCGGAGGGCGGATACGGAGCCTGCGGTGCCTGGCGTACCGGCGCCGCGCAGCGACGCACGCTTCGCGCAGGGTCGTCAGCTCCGGCGACCACCAGTACACCTGGCGCCAGGCGCGTCCTGGCTGGACCCGGGGCATTGCCACGTCACATATTTCGGACATGGCCTCCCGGAACCACTCCGCCTCGTCGTTGATGTCAGCAGGCCTGTCCGGTGGTGACACCCAGGCCTGCACGATCGAGGCTTCCAGGAGAAGCTCCCGGTCCAGCTGCTTCAGCGCCCACCGCGGACCACTCGGGGCCTGTCGGACCGGCGCGCTTGAGGTCTGGGCGGAGACGTCGAACCGGATGTACCGGCGGTCGGAGTAGGTCTCCACCCCCTCCATGACGCGCCAGTCGACGACGTGCGGCAACAGAGCGGGGCTGGCGAACGAAATGTCCACCACTGATTCACCCCGCATCCGCACACACGTTTGGACAGAACCCCGGTTTAGGACGACCAGGCCTGTCTCCAGAGCCCAGTCCTCCACCATCCTGCCCCGTGTGTCCGTATACCGGGAACCCCAAGCCACATTCTTGGCTTTGAAGTCCCCGAGGACGAGCACAGGGAGGGAACGGAACCCGACGACGACTCTCAACTCCGCAAGGGAGTTGTGGAACTCGGCGAGAGTTCGGTTCGGGGAGAAGTATACCCCCACCACAACAATCTCCCCGAAGCGTGCTGCCACGCAACCCCGTCCCCTCTTGACAGCCTCGAGGGACGGTGTACCGGCGGCGGCCGACGAAATTAGGGTCACTGAGCCGCTCAGGTCCTCCACCCCGTAATCCCTGGGCGGGACAAAGTACGGCTCAGCGACCACGGCGATGTTGATCGACCACTGCGCCATGCTCTGGAGCAACAGATCCTGAGCTGAGGCGCAGTGGTTGATGTTCGCCTGGAGGAGGCGTAGAGGAGCCATTACTCCTCCATTTCAGCCCCCTCCCGGGCCCCTTGTGAGGGCCCCTCGACGATGGCGGCAGCGGCAGCGGCGGCGGCGGTGGTGGCGGCGGCGGCGGCGGCGGTGGTGGCGGCGGCAGCAGCGGCGTTGGTGGTGGCGGCAGCGGCGGCGGCGACGGTGGTGGTGGTGACGGCGGCGGAGGGCCTGCCTTTCCTCCTGGTCCCGGCGGGTGGAGCGCAGGACTTGCTCCCCGCCCGGTGATCGGCCGGCTTGCCAGCGGCCGCACATGCGATGCAGTGCGGCGCGGCGTTGCAGGAGCCGGCCTTGTGTCCGGGCTGACCGCAGCGGAAGCATAGTGAGCTGCGGTCTACCTCCGAGGTGCATTGGACGCCAACATGGTGTCCCACAAGGCATCGGAAGCACCTCAGAGGCTTGGGTTCCAGCAGTTTGACCTGCGCTGAAACCCAGCCCACCAGGAGCCTTCGGCCCTCCACGATCGTTCTGGCCGCCGTCACGGGGCAGCTTATCGTTACGGTACGCATACCCGTGAAGTCAGGACGTATGGTGCCCGCCTTCACCTGGTCGGCCAGACACCCGCCCGTCCTGACAACGGCGGCAACCACCTCTCCCTCCGTTACGGAGTCATCCGTGACGGGCCTGGAGAGTCGAGCCTCATCCGCATTGAGGGACGCCCTTAGCTTCTCAGCTAGGGCGTCAGCGGTGGGGCCACTCGTCGCACCGGGGATCTCTAACATGCGGGCGCCAGTGGCGGTCACCCTATGCCGGAGGCCCCCGGTGATCCCCAGCTCCTGGAGGTCCACCGTCTCTCTAGCTTTGGCGAGCACATCGCGGTACGTCACGCCCCTCTTGACCGCGTCCGGCTGTAGCGTTATAACTACAGCCGCGGTCTTCGGGGCGCGAAGCCTAGCCGCGACGGCTCGCTCCTTGCGGCGCCGCCTTTGCGCCTTCTTTCTGGCCGCCTTGGCCGCCTTCTTCTTCTCCCCGACCACCTGCCATTCGGCGTCGGTCGTGGGAGAAGTGGGAGGGTTTTGGGGGCGGGGCGTTGGCTCTGGGGCCTTCGCCTCCCTTGCCGGTCTGCCTCTCTTCCGGACCTGCGCCGGGGTGTTGCCAGTAGGCGCCGGGGCCCCGCCAGCCGGCGCCGGGGCTCCTCCAGCCGACACCGGTTTGGCCGACGCCGGTTTGGCCGACGCCGGTTTGGCCGACGCCGGCTTAGCCGGCGCCTGGGCCCGGCTGGACGGCCCGGGTTTAGGGGCGGCAGCTGCCGTAGCGGCCGCGTATGAGGCCGCCTTCGGCCCCGGGGCCGTCCCGCCCGCCAGAGGGGGGCGCAGGACTATGCCCTCCAGGACGGAGAACCGCGCCTGGAAGGCCGCCAGCTCCTGTTGAACCAGGCTGAGGACCTGGTTCTCTACCGGTACGGGCTGGCTCGGCGTCTTCGCCTGCGCGCCCCCGGTGACCCGCAGGCCGGCCAGGTCTGCCCGGAGCCTCCCATTCTCCTTTTGGAGATGCTCCATGGCAGCCGTCAGGCGGGCAACCTCCACCCGCAGTTCAGCCACCTCGCCGGCCGAGGGGCCGGTGTAGTTGGCCGCCTCCGCTGCCGCCATGATGGAGGCCGTCGCTTGTTCTTCGAAGCTTGGAGCTTCTTCAATGCCACGTCTCGGATCGCGGCCTCCACGACCGCCGCAAACCTGCGCTTGCAGTCCGCCTCGGGTTCAAGGCCGCTAGCCTCCCCCGCCTCGTCGCTAGAGGGCCCCGAAGCGACCGCGCGACCGGTCCCCTCCTCCTTTGCGGACTCCTCCGCTCTCTCCGCCGCCTCACGGGCAGTGAGGCCCCTGCCCTTGCCTCGCTCTCGGACCCCACCCCGTCTACTGGTGGGGATCTTCCGAGCCGAGGCCAGCTCTCCGTCGGAGGACGACCCCTGGCTGTCCTCTGACCTTGGCCGCTTGCTGTACTTCTTCGCAGCGGCCACCTCCTTGGCACGACAGGGGCTCCCTGAGCCTCCCGTGCTCGCGCCTCCAGACGCGGCGTCGGACTCCGACCCCGCATCGCTCCTCATCTCTTCTGTTTTGTTTTGTGTTGTTTTAAATTCTTCCATTTTTGTTCCCACGAGTATATATATTGTTGTACTGGCTCAAATAATAAATGGTTCGCACTAGCGACTAAATCAAGCTACCCATTAGCCAAGCTTACAACCTCCCTCACGGTGCGCCGCCGCTTGGAGGTTTGGGGAATTTTTTATAGAGGTTAATCTTCCTCGCGGTCTGGGCGATTAAGCCAAGACCCTCGACCCCCTTCAACAGCCAGAGACATGACCTTAACTGTCTCCAGGGCTACGAGATTAGCGGTGGCAGGAGGGTTGCCCCTCTTGCCTGCCCGGCGGCAGGGTAAGTGCACACCGGGCCCACTATGACCCCCCACAATTGTCGCTCTGCTACTCAGAGCGATCCTGTGTGGGGCGATCCTCTTGGCAGAACATTAGCATGCGGACAGCGAAAGCCCACTGGGAAATAATCCCAATGGGAAATCGCTGCCCGCACCCCAGGATGCACCGGCCCGAACACTGGTCTTCCCCCCGGACGTATCCAGAAAGGAACCCCAGTCCCCAGGCACACGTGGAGGTTTTCTGCCCTGGCATCGGTATAACCCCTGAGAGTAATATATTACTTAAGAGAAAAATATCAAATCACTCCCAGTTAATTTTATGCTTCGTTTTTAAGTAATAGAATAATTGTTCTGCAAAGGTTAACCAAAGAGTAAAGTAACTATAGAGGAAGTTAACTGAAAATTCATTATGGCGCAAGCTATAAACTAGACGTGGATATTGTCTTAGTAAAGTTATAGCGCATGACGGTCAGATCAGTGAGCTTTAAATATGAGGATAGCCTTAAAACTTAGCCTAAAAACTAACTATGGTTGAGTCAATATCTTTACAAGCTGAGCTGGGGTCACATTAGTTCGCAATGTAAACTTAAAAACTATTGAGCTATAATTATGTTGCCATTTCGCTCTAACCTAATAAATTAAATGGCAGTTGTATTCTTCGTGAGCTAGGCATATTGCATTTATGTAATAGCCATTACTTAAATAATAGTCACTTTTGGTGTTCAATTTGGAAGAATTGAACCATGCAAACAAAAAAGTTAACCATTAAACAAACAGCGCCCATACAAATTCAATCGAATTTACTCAAATTGAATGCCAAAAGTGAACCGTGTAACATTACCTTACCATGTAGGTAGTCATTACTAGCGGAAAGGAGAGGGATTCTATTTTTTGAGTATTTGGATAGCATGCATACAAAAGGAAAAAAAAAACAAAATATAACAAAGTCAAATCATTTATTTCAATTAGGCAATTTTGAGCGTCAAAAATTACAATAAAATAGAATTGAGGTCGGCCGTTCCAAAAGGTTGTGTTCGTATGGAGAAGAGCGTACGTGTAGCATGTTTAACGAAGCAGTCGTCAGTAAAATGTTTACTACAAAGATGATAATTAGATTTAGGACTCCAATTTTCCATTTTCATGTTTTTTAGCCATATCGGCTTAGTGAAGTTGGTGGGAAATCTGGAATGAAGTATTTAATTAAAGTAAAAATGACTAAAGTATACAGTACATTGTAGATGGCAAGTTTTATTTCGATGTTAGGTCTTTACTTCGGAAACAAGTATATATTACATAATATAATATTTATCTTTTGTAATTAGAAACTAGTTTTTAAGCTAATTTGTTTTAGCTTATCAAATTGCAGAAATTTCTGGTGACAGTTTTCTATTTGAAAGACGTAAATTTAAAATTATTCACTGTCTGAATAAAAATATCTACAGATTATCGACATCAAAGACTACAATATAATGCGGTGTATCGACATGGAACATTTACAACCCTATTCAAATGATTATGTGAAAATTTAGCCCACTGAGCCCTAATGACACATAAATAAATTATGAAGAGATATTAATGAAAACATTTATTCTAAATATGAAAAAAAAACCAAAAAAAAAATAAAAAAAATCTCTCACCAGCAGTTGAAGCATTAAGACCGCTTTCACATTTAGGCGACTTTAGCAGCGCGACAGTCGCGCGACCGTCACCCATTCAGAATTTCATAATAAAAACAGAAGCGCACCAGCCGCGCGTCCGCTGCGCTTCTGTTTTTATTATGAAATTCTGAATGGGTGACGGTCGCGCGACTGTCGCGCTGCTAAAGTCGCCTATATGTGAAAGCGGCCTTATAGTCGTGAAATTCACTTACTTGTGCAAGGTTATTCTGCTGCCTTTTTGATAGCGACTTTTACAAATTTTTGTAATGAAAGCATATTACAAAAATGTTCCAAAATATCACGTAGTTAACACAAAATACACAAAAAAAAGTCGTATTCCACGATTTTCACATAAATCATCAGAGACGAACCAAACAACCCAACGTCCATTTGAAAGAACGAGCCAATTTTAATTCCCGAGTCTGAGTACCTCGCTTTGAATCGGCACAAAAAACAACTGTAATTAGGGTTCCGTACCAAAATGGTAAAACGGAACCCTTATGGTGAGACTGTCTGTCTGTCTGTCGGTCTGTCTGTCTGTCTGTCTGTCACAGCTGGATACCTCAAGAACTACTTATGCTATCATCTTGAAATAGTTTTACATGACGTTTGCCCAACTATTTTGCAAATAAGAAAAAAATAAAAATATATGTATATTTTTTGCAACAGGGACTGAAAGGGGGTCTGAATTTTTTTTTCGTAGAGTATAGTTTCCTCTATGTTACTTTACTCTTTGAGTATAGTTAGTCCAGTGTACTTGTATGATAGAGGTAAGTGCACTGACCTCTATAATACAGTCAGTGGGTAAGTGTCATAACTACTTAATTTCTAGAAATAAAACAGAGTTGAAAATAAAATAAAGATTTACATAGAGAAAACAGCTGTAGGAACGGTCTTCGTAGTAAAAACTGCTAGGGTGGACCTGCTACATATTAGTAATCTGTGGGGTGGACTGCCCCGACATAGGTGACACATTTTTTTTTTAGAAGGTCCAATATGGCCGATCTCCTTTTAAAGCACAGACCATGCTCTGTGGCATAATACCGTTTAAAGTAAAGTCTGTGGTATATCTTAAAGGGCTTTATTTTCATACTAGCGGTCGACCGCGGCTCCGCCCGCGTGGATGTCGGTTTTCGCTACAAAAACTAGCCTATGTGTTATTCTGATTTATATAACATATAGCGGTGCCCCGCGGCTCCGCCTGCGTGGATGTCGATTACCGCTACAAAAATCCTAAGTTTAATCCCATGTGTTCAACTACCCAAAAGTAAATTCAGCATTTTAGCCGACAAACAGGAGAAATATATTGATTTCGCCATAACTTTGAAACCAAACGTCCAATTTTGATGAATTACAGACTAAATATTATCTACATAAACAGTACTTTGTGACAAATAGTTTATTTTGATAAGGAGTAATGACATGTGTAAAATAAATGCGTTTAAATGAAGTCCTAAAAAAATTCAAGATTTTTAAATAAAAAAATGGTTGTTGTGCTTAACTCGAAATAGATAGGACGTCGCGAACTTTTTTGTAGATATTTTTAAGGTCTTTAATTAATTAGAACATTTTATGGTTCTATCTTTTATAGTTTAGGCGGCGTACGCTAAATAAGGAATTTTTTTGGATGATTTTTTACCCCTTGGGTTCGAAAAACCCAAATATCTTACGGACCCCTATTTTTTCTACAATAAAATATAGCCTATGTTACTCGCAGATAATGTAACTTTCTAATGGTGAAAGAATTTTAAAAATCGGTCCAGTAGTTTTTGAGTTTATCCATAACAAACAAACAAACAAAAATACAAATTTTTCCTCTTTATAATATTAGTGTAAGTACATAGTGTAGATTTTACAGGGTGGCAGGGACCTCAATGCGTAAACTAAAACCATGAATTCAGTACATAATTGTAAACCCCCAGGGCAGTTATAAAAAAAAAACAGTTGTTTCACAGAAAAGTGAAACAACTGCACCAACGCGGTCAAAATGATTTTTTTTCTCTGCTCCTTTATCTCCGAAGTTTGCTAAAAATCTGAAATAAATCTAGTTAATTGAAGTTAAGTAAATATTACAGAAAAATAAAACGATGTTTTTATCTAACAAAGTATTTTTTAATTATGCCATTTCCAAAGTTTTGGACCAAACAAACAATAAAGTTTGGGATCAAACAATAAAAACTTTGGAAATGGAAACATGGAAAGGTACGGAGCCTTCTTTGTGTGAGTTCAATACGCTCTTTACCGGTTCTATTAGTCGGTTATAAAACTAGTTTGCCTTTTCTTATCAAAAGAGGGCGCTACCAAAAATGTTATTCACAGTGGCAACTTTAGTTCCATTGTTTTGCGATTTCTTTTCTCATTTCTGTCAAAGTAAAGTTGTCATGTTTTGTCATGTCAAATCTGTCATGGCTTCGACATGTCATAATTTTCTTTAGTCTTTCTTTTGTGTATAACTGTGATTTTAGTGCACGCTCTAATATTGTAAAGAAAATTAGAATTAGAAGCTATATGAAAATTGGACACATTGAATATTTATATCTTGATTCTACGTTAAATGTATGAGTTGGAATAGTCGTGTTGTAGAAATTCAGTGTCTGTCGGACTAATAAATTGAGGTGATTGTGAGTACGGTTTTCGAGTATCTGAATCAATAAATTTTTGTGTAACGTTTCAATAAACTTTGTGGTTATTGTTGTTGAGTTAAAAATGTCGGAGGTCTTATCAGGTCGTGTGTCTAAGCATAGGAGGGACCGTCGCGTTAAGAATAGTACAGGTACGAAGAGGGCCGCATGCTGGGGCCGCGCTTGAACGACCACTTTGATTACCGCTTGGAGATTTTCATTTTGAGTAGTGTTACGCTTGTTTGAGACATTACGACTGGCTAGTTCTTCATGCGCCTATTCATGCCATCACTCTATTCGTTCAGGGCCACTTCATAGTGTTTCCTAGCCATGAAAATTAATAATAGCAGTTCTCAACTTCCATAGAAACAATTTGCAGATTAATTATATTTTTACTATGTTTTCATAATCTCTTGCTTTGTTAGCATGATCCAGACGAGGATTTGAAATCTAGAATAGTGGGAAATTTTTAAATCATGTTATCTTCTAACATAAATAATATTTCGCTATACACTGTTCAAACAAAATAGCATAGTAAAAATACTGCTATTTGTTAAAAGATAGATCCTTACAATAATTCTCCTACTCATAGGATAGATGTAAACAAGTGTCCTTGCAAAATATAAAAGAAGCAACATGAATGTAGGTCAGAGTAATTTGTCATGACCCATTGATATTTTCTTGTAAAATGATGTTGCTTCAACAAACAGACAAAGGCAACTTAACATACTGCCTAAAAAAAAATTGTTTTTATAATAGAAGACTAACATTTGCTATAAAATAGAAATTGGTTTGCCTTAACAGTAGTTACCTGAATATGCATACTAACAAAGAACTTGTATCAATCCAGGACTGTGAGGTGCATGATGTGTGTAGAGTGACAATCTCTTAGATCAACTTGGGACGCGTCTACTTAGCAGCCACCGAAGATTATTGGGATGAAATGGTACATAACTGTTGCATTTTATTTATGTATTTGTTTCTTTTTTCAAAAATCAATTCTGGAATGAATTTTTGGGTTCCTGTACTGTACATACTTTATCAAAATGGTCAATGCATGTTTTTGGGAGTCTTCCATTTCACAAGTTTGGTTGCATGTTTGGTAGTTTTAGGTTGTAGTTTATAATATAAACAGTTGCCGCATTATCTGATGTTTTCACCAAAAAATAATATTTTAATTAGTTTTCATTATTTGATTCTAGCATATTCTAATATAATTTTAATATAGAGCCGAACAATCAGGCAATGCTGCTCCTATCTACAAACAAGTACCTGCTTTTATCCTTTATATACCATGTTATATGAAATGAAATACTGATGAATTTATCTGCCAACATAATTCCGAAAGAATTATAATATACATAATACATATCCCAATTATTGTAACAATCTATAATCTCTGTTAGCCATCATATTTTCAATATCAAGCAAGTTTTTGTTAAAGTGACGTCATAATAGAACTTTGATCGTCATTCTTCAAACTATTAAAGTTTTACTTTCTTATAAAAACAAATGACTTCTTAACAAACTGGTTTAAAGAGTTTTTATGTGCCAAGGAGTCTACCATAGACTGGCTATCTAAATATAAATGATAGATGTAGATAAAAAGTTCCGTCACTAGTCCATTTAGTTGTTGAAAGGACAAGAATACTGCTTTGAAATCAGGTCTCATGATTAGCATAACAATGATTCTTCTCTGAACAATTATGAGAGATATAATCATAGATAGTTGTAGTAAAAACCACATTTTATACAAGTAATTTTGTTGCTTTTTATTTTTATCACAAAACATAGCATGATTGTAGTCCTGCCACTAATGAAATTAATTTAATCCTCATTAAATTATGAATTGATATTTTTTAAAATTACCATGAAAATTCCAGTGACACTGAGATGTAATTGCAAAAAGTAAAACTATCATACAGGAAATTATAGTTTGTTTAGATTAGTTCTTATTGGAATCCAGTAAGATTATGTGGTTTTAAAAATAGCAATGACCAATGTTAAACACTGCACTATGTCTCGTCCCTTAGATGTTTGCCTTCTGTCAATAATTTGTTAAACACATCTGTTAGCATCTACACATCAAACCGAATATTAAACATCCATTATTTGTATTTATTTTGATGTGTCAATCATGAAGGAATTCCCCACAAACAGTATTATGTTACCAAAATGTAGACGCGTGATGATTGATGATTGTTCCACAAATTCGACAAGTACGAGTACTAATAGACGCGACTTGGTAAAGAAAAAACATTCGTATGCCACTATACGTCTGCATTTGAGATTAACAGCCTATTTACGTCATTTGTCGGTAGTCCTAAAGTATTTTTCTCGTGCATTATCTTATCTAATTAGATAGTAGGAATAGTATTACTCCACATGATAGCGTCTATTCACTAGTTTACGCTCTGTAACTTTCTGTTACGCGTTTTATCCCTTTATTGGCACTGGCACCTAATACGTTAATGCTCGCCGTAATCGGCCCTGACACCGAACGATAATTTAATTTTAATTACGTTCGACGATATTAAAAATCGATCTGACACGAATAGCCTGACTATCGAGAGGCTCCGTATAGTACCTACCTCCTCTATACATTTTTTACTACGCCACTGATTAGAATCTTGGTACCTAACTATTTCTAGTCGAAAGACTCGATTGTCAAAGCGCCATTTCACTCATACCGATTGCCGTTCAACGGGGCGGTATTGTTATTTTATGTAAATATGATCTACATACAAAGTCGTGTTGATTAAAGTGAGGATCCGTCGTGCCGCGGGAAACCTTTCTTATCAGTCATGTGCACTGTGACTTTGTAAAGTCTTTGAAATGAACATTAGAAATGCCTTAAAACAAATGAAAAGAAATGCCAGAAAACCATTTAAATGTTGAACAACGTAGGTCTGTACCCCTAAAACGTAAACATAATTAAATTGCCAGCAATAAAATTTAGCAATTTAAACATTTTCAGTACTGAGAATGATGGCAATAATGCAGGAAGGGAATAGTGAGGTACCGAAGGAATTTTTGGAGACGGGGCGAACGGGGCGCCGGAACGCAATGCCTGACATACTGCACCCTCAGAGCGCCGAGGCCAGCACAGCGGACCTGCCCTCCAGGCTGCAGCAACTCTCTGCCACTGGTAAGTTTAGCATGTCTATCGAATCTCATAGTAATCACGGTAAATGCCTGTTTCTTTATTTAGCTGGCGGTCTGATGAAAGTCGAAATGAAGTTTTCTCAGGTTCGAAACACCTAATCCAAGCTGTGGCCATTCATAATATAAAACCCTATCACTTCTTTTGTTCCACTCTTGGGTCGATAAATAAAGAGACGAAATAGAAAATATTATTAGATGACCCAATTGGCGCGGTGGGTACTAATCTCGAATCGAAATAAACATTTATATTCGACTAGGCTTGAGTCTGGGTCTTTCTTTATACGGGGTTACTGACTTTTCTCCTGGTACTCCCATCCGCCAGAGGATGCTAGTTTATTGTAAATTCATGTGTTGTGTTATGTCTTTACTTTCCGAGCTCAAATATCTAAAGGCTTTTCTTGGAGACTTTAAAACTACAATAAATGGTGTGAAACTAAGGGGCTAATTAGGTTCTCAGTTTGCAACTGCTGTAATGAGATTATCATGGGCAGTATCACCGTTTATTGCCACCTAGCCTAAAATTACTATCACCGTTACGTAATCACGTACTATTTATCAAACGATAAAATTTATAGCCCTCACGTACCTTCCTAATTGGATTTTCAAATTTTTGCGCCAGTAAACCTTTAAATAGATCTTTTAGCGAAACTTCTAAAAACGTGAACTTTTAGTACCAGGTTTAGAAACCGACCGGATCTGCCAGTTGTAAAAATAAAGGTAAACGGAAATGTTAAAGCTTTGTTTTAGTATAACCAAAGAGTAAAGTAACTATAGTGAGTATAACATCCGTTTTGCCGCTTTTCAATTCTCGCTCGTGAGTCGTGACGTGCTGTCGACGTCAAACATTTTTGTTTAGCGCAGATATTTTTTCCTGAAAATGATTTGTAATCACAAATAAACACTTGAGTTACGTATGAAAGGCGTCAGCGGCCGCATGACTTCTAAATATCTCAGTTAAACTAATACGATTTTTGGCAACTGGCCAAAAATTACAAACCACGTAATGTAATCGGGAAACATGCTTGTAAACTAAAAGCTGCCTAAGATCTTTCGAAGAAAATCCTATTTCATTTGTGAAAATCGGTTGAGTAGTTTCGGGAGAAACTGACGCAATTTGTTTACGTGCGTCAATAACTCATTAAGAAAAGCCGCTAAGTAAATGAAACCATTCATCGTCGACTTTTTAATAGTTCTATAGCTAAGTTTTTTCTGTCTAAATCAGTGTTGTCTTAAAATGAAATCCTCTGTGTTCATATTTTTACCGTCGTACCTCGAAAAACGGAACCCTTATAAGATCATTTCGTTGTCCGTCTGTCAAGCAAGACCCCTTTTCTCATATTGACTTATCAAGTTGAAATTAATATGAAATACTCAGAGCTGCATTCGCTTGAAGCAGTGAAAAAATTAAACTTCTAAGCAGGGACCGGACAACCCCGCTTAAGAGTTAAGCCTTTGGACAGGGTACCCCTACATGGGGTAACTCATATCGCAGTGTTACCTTTTGTTCGAGTTACATCCTCTAAACCCAGTGAAACGGTTAACACCTTTATTAAGGTAACCACGTGAAGGGGTTAACCCCTTCAATGACTTAAGCCTACCTATGAGGTTACCTTCTCGAAAAGCTTTTTTTCGTGTTACCCTGGATTACCTAATAAACTTGAGCTGCATGTAGGTGGGGGGATACTTGCACCCGTGCGGCGCCATATTGCCTTACTATGTTTATTTAGTTATTACGATTTACGAATTTAACAACAAGTGACGCGTGACATTTAAGCGAACTAACATTAAGATGAGTAAGACAGGTAAGTGATAAATGATTTATTTTCTGTAAGTAGGTTTTTACAAACACTTTTACACGTCATCATATTTTTTAAACTAGATGTGGTCAGCGTTTCCTATCTGACTACTCTGAGAAGAAAGGCCGAAACAAACTCAGAGGTCACAGTCTCTTTTAAAGTCCAGACAAAATCTTGGTCAGATCATGTGAAGACCATGTAGATTGATGTCTGAAATGGTCTTTTGAGGAAAGAACCACACAGATTGAGCGGACCTGTCCAATCAGTGCACGCATTTGTCAAAAATCGTGCAGCTCAACTCAGAAATTGAGGAGCTCAACGATTCGACGAACAATACCAAAGAAAGGACATTTGGGTAGGCCGCGTAAATTACTCAAACTGCCAGATCATGATTAAAACTAAGAAGGAAAACAGAAAAAAAATGACACACATAGTCCTCACATTCACAATAATTCAATGAAAAAAAAAAACTTAACAAAGTAAATATTCATGTCATTGTCTAAATAAAATTCATCAATGTCAATGTGTATATAAAAAATCCGAACATAATCTTTGAGGATCATGTAGAGTAGTGTCTGAAATGATCTTTTCAGGAAAGAACCACACGGAATGAGTGGACCTGTCCAGTCAGTGCACGCATTTGTCAGTAACCGTGCAGCTCAACTCAGAACTTAAGGAGCTCAACGATTCGACGAACAATACCAAAGATAGGACATTTGGGTAGGCCGCATAAACTACTCAAACTGCCGACCATGATTGACCCACATAGTCCTATTAAAATAATATAATACTTTATACAGTAGATGTACATGTCATTGTTTAAGTATATAGATACTTAAAAAAAAAAAGAAAATATTAAAGTGTAAAATTGCAAAATAACATTCATTGTCTAACCCCAATAGGAGCTGCTCCAATAGGAGCAGCTCAATCCCAAGCCTTTTTGTCCTCAATATAGTCTTTTACAGTATAATAGGCTTTCTGGCATAGTTTTCGCTTTATAAAAGCTTTGAATTTATTAAGGCTTAGTTCTTGAATGTGGCTAGGAAGTTTATTATAAAAACGTATACATTGGCATCTAAACGAGCCACCTATTTTCTTGAGCCTTGTTGTAGGAACAACAAATTTGTGTTTGTTCCTAGTATTTATGTTATGGATATCACTGTATTTTTTAAACAGATTAATATTTTTATGTGCATACAAAAGATTATCATAAATGTACTGAGAAGGCACAGTCATTATATTAATCTCTTTAAATTTGTCTCTGAGGGAGTGTCTGGGACTTAATTTATAAATAGAACGAATTGCCCTTTTTTGTAAAATAAAAATTGTCTGAATATCGGCGGCATTTCCCCACAACAGAATACCGTACGACATCACACTATGAAAATAACTAAAGTAAACTAAACGGGCTGTCTCTAAATCAGTCAAATCACGAATTTTCCTAACGGCGTATGCTGCAGAGCTAAGCTTTTTTGTCAATTTATCTATATGGGGGCCCCATTGAAGCTTGGCATCCAACGTTATGCCTAAGAATACTGTGGTATCTTCGGGTTTTAACTCTTCATCCTTAATGAGAACACTAGTTTCTACTTGTCTAACGTGGGGTATCGTAAACTTAATACATTTCGTTTTTTTTCCGTTATTGACATTAAACCAGTTAACTACTTTTGCAAGGGCGTTATTTACATTGTCAGTAACCAGCTGCTGACGTTTGATTTTAAACAAAAGAGAAGTGTCATCTGCAAACAACACTATATCACGATTATCCTTTATACGGCAAGTCATTGATATAAATAAGGAACAAGAAAGGACCAAGAATTGAGCCCTGGGGGACCCCCATTCTTACTACAGATCCGGGTGACCTTTTTCGGTTAACATCAACTCTCTGAATCCTATCACTCAAGTAAGAAGTAAGAATATCCAGAGAGGCGTTCCGGATTCCGTAGTGGTGCAGTTTCCTGATTAATTTATTTTTATTAAAAAATCTTTGCAATTGATTCATAATAAGTTTTTCAAAAATTTTACTAATGGTAGGTAGTACTGAAATAGGTCTATAATTAGTAGGGTCTGATGTACTACCCGATTTAAACAACGGTATTATTTTACTGTTTTTCATAAGATCAGGAAACTCACCACGGTCAATACAATTATTAAAAATAACAGCTAAAGTAGGTGCTACAATGTTTATAATCGACTTAGCAACATCCACAGAATTACCCCAGAGATCTGCGGTCTTTATAACATTTAACGTGTGAAAGGTTTTAAGTATATCGTTACAGGTTACATATTCAAAGTGAAATTCAGAATCACAAACTGAAACGTTTTCTTTAAGTAAAGACTCTGCGGCAGCGGGTGATGAGTTAAGAGATTTAGTAGTTGATACTGGAATCTCTGCAAAGAAATTTTCAAAGGCCGCGGCGACTTGAGAATCTGATTTAATTATATTGTCATCAATAGCAAGGCTGTAGTCACTACTTCTGGTGCATGACCTTCCCGTTTCGCTATTAATGACATTCCAAGTCGTTTTAAGAATGTTACTACAATTTTTAATTTTTGAACTCAAATAACGTGACTTGGCAATACTACAAACTTTTTTAAATATTTTAGAATAATTCTTAACATATAAATTAAATTCAGCAGTGTTTATATAAATCAGTTCTTCATATAATTCATAAAGTCGCTTTCTACTTTTATGTATACCAATGGTGGCCCAGTCACTGAAGGAAGCGTTACTATTAATCGATAATGTTTTGGGAATAAAAGTGTTATCAAATTGTGTGCAATACATATTAAAAAAATCATTATATTGTTGATTATCATTAGTGAACAAAAGTGGTAATTTACCCAAGAGTTTAGTTTTAAATGTTTCCAAGCGATTAGTTGTTTTTGGGTTAACAGTGATATCTTTTTTAGTAACTTTTTTGTTGTGATTTGGAATTCTGATCAATTGTCCGCAATGATCCGAGTCTATTAGGTTAATAATTTCTTTGTGGGTCGGTATAACATCTGTATAAAAAGTGATTATTATTTAAAGTACTGAGTTAAATTAATGTCAATATTATGACAATGACATGTAATTATATTTGTTAATATAAGCTAATGTCTATATGATCTTATAGTTCAATTTGGTCGTCACACATGCTAAACATTGTAATAGTATTTATTTTTTCGTGTCTATATTTGTTTATTTTCATCATTTGTCATTTGATTCGGAACTCGGACGGAATTACGGAAGTAAAAGCAATTTAGCAGTGTTTATGTTTAGGTGTGTGTTGTAGCTTCCTTATTTTACCTATTACAACAAGAATTGTCTTTCTGTGAAAATGCCACAGCCGAGGCGAGATGCTGTGCATCGTTATTATGTGTTTGATGCATCAAATAACACAAGCAATTAATGTAATTTATGTGGAAATGCCATTAAGGTAAGATTTTATATTTGTTTCTACGCCTGATCTTATATAAAAAATAGCATTACCTTAGTGTTAATCTAATAATTATCGTAGATATTAATACCTACTGTCTTACTAAAGTAGGTAGCAAATTAGGTATATACATGGGTATAAATGAACGTAGCCCGACCACTTAACGTAGGTCTTGATTTATTCAATATTTTTATTAAACTAGTAAGTAAAAATGTTTATAATTAATTACTCGTTTTGTAAGCCCTAGAACAACAACAAAACATTTATTAAATTGGTCGATTGATTTTTTAAATTGGTCGTATGCTTAAAAAATCATATTTCATCGAAATATGTGCAAGAATACCTACTTATAACTAATATAAATAAGGAAAATCAACAGCACCAACCAAGTACCTACATCTCGACATTCTATAACATCAGACCAAGTTATAAACAATTGTGTGAAATTAGTTACAGTACATGGGCGACCTCTTGCATTGATACAAGATAAAGCATTTCAATATACAATTAACATAGCTGTTCCTTCTAATATTCAAACTGAACACATACATATAAAAGTAATAAAGGGAATGATACTGGAAAAAGCATACCAAATAAAATCAAAAATCAAGTCAGAAATTAGAAATAATTTAATAAGCCTTAAACTTGATTCAGCTTCATATTTGGAAAAAAAAATTCTTAGGCATTAATTTACAATATATAAAAGAAGGCCAGATAAAAGTTAGAAATTTAGCTGTTTTGGAAATTTTAGAACGACA
This sequence comes from Mesoligia furuncula, assembly GCA_916614155.1. Classification (NCBI taxonomy): domain Eukaryota; kingdom Metazoa; phylum Arthropoda; class Insecta; order Lepidoptera; family Noctuidae; genus Mesoligia; species Mesoligia furuncula. The sequence continues at coordinate 26,751,888 of OU744793.1, forward strand.
AACTGGCGAATTCCTAAAAGAAAAGGTTTGATATATTCAATTACTACTGATAGTACTGATAGGCTTAAGGCACGCGAGAACTTTTGTAATATGTGTCCAGAAGTCGTCTGAGAAAATGTCCGATAGCTCAGACTAGCTGTCGCATATATCTTTTAGTGAAACCAATGGCACTAACATTTGGTAAGTGGAGGACCATCTAGTAGGACTCAACGATAGGTTTGTTTAAATATTTAGATTTTATAAAGTTTTTCATAGTTGGGCGTCGTAAAACTTTTACCGCCTTTCTTGCAAGTTCAATACAAAGTTTTAAGTCCAATGTTATCATTGTCATCATCACCATCATTTTCATCGTCAATCTCACAATCGCTATTCATGTCGGTATTAATATCTCCTGTTATTGTAGAGCAATGAGCTGTTAACAATCTTGACATTCTTTTAAAATTACTGCCGTTGTCAGTAGTAATTGAATATATTTGAGCCGTCGGTATCATAAAATAATTTATGACCTCTAACTTGCACATGTTTTCTTTTAGGAATTCGCCAGTTTGTCGTTCTAAAATTTCCAAAACAGCTAAATTTCTAACTTTATCTGGCCTTCTTTTATATATTGTAAATTAATGCCTAAGAATTTTTTTTCCAAATATGAAGCTGAATCAAGTTTAAGGCTTATTAAATTATTTCTAATTTCTGACTTGATTTTTGATTTTATTTGGTATGCTTTTTCCGGTATCATTCCCTTTATTACTTTTATATTTATGTGTTTAGGTTGAGTATTAGAAGGAACAGCTATGTTAATTATATCTTGAAATGCATCTTGTATCAATGCAAGAGGTCGCCCATGTATTGTAACTAATTTCACACAATTGTTTATAACTTGGTCTGACGTTGTAAAATGTCGAGATGTACTTGGTTGGTGCTGTTGATTTTCCTTATTTATATTAGTTATAAGTAGATATTCTTGCACATGTTTCGATGAAATATGATTTTTTAAATTGGTCGTATGCTTGCCCTAGAACAAAACGAGTAATTAATTATAAACATGTTCACTTACTAGTTTAATAAAAATATTGAATAAATCAAGACCTACGTGAAGTGGTCGGGCCACGTTCATTTAATGCCCATGTTTATACCTAATTTGCTAACTATTTTAGTAAGTCAGTAGGGATTAATATCTATGATAATTATTAGATTAACACTAAGGTAATGCTATTTTCCAAAGACATTAAAGTATATCTTAAATCTCTTTGCTATTTTCTATATAAGATCAGGCGTAGTAACAAATATAAAATCTTACCTTAATGGCATTTCCACATAAATTACATTTGCTTGTGTTAAAACACAAACACTTACGAGTAGTAACGATGCATAGCATCTCGCCTCGGCTGTGGCATTTTCACAGAAAGACAATTCTTGTTGTAATAGGTATAATAGGGAAGCTACAACGCACACTTAAACATAAACACTGCTAAATTGCTTTTACTTCCGTAGTTCCGTCCGAGTTCCGAATCAAATAACGAATGATGAAAATAAACAAGTATAGACACGAAAAAATAAATATTATTACAATGTTTAGCATGTGTGACGAGCAAAATTGAACTATAAGATCATAATAGACAATAGTTATTTTTCCATGTTTACAAGTCGCTCGGCAAGTCGGCACACGCAAGATTGGCGGACCGCCGGGCGCGGTACGATGTCACGTGCGGTCGTGGTTATGCAATTTTCAAACTAATATCGATTGTAAACAGTGCATATTACAATGTCTTGAGTTGGAATGGCTTACCCTGTTACAGTGTTACAGAGTGTTGAAAGGGTAACCCGTTCGTAACGGGTTAACTTCACCCGTTCGAAGGTGTAACATGAATCATAGGGTTTTTTTTTGAAGCGCTTAAATAAACCCCTTCAAAAACCCTTTCAACGACTATCCGGCCGGTCCCTGCTTCTAAGTCAACGCAATCAAAAGATACGGGCATTTATGTTCCGTTTATGCCGCATATTTTGACACTCGCAACCGCAAGGGAATCAAAACCTATAGGGAACTAACCGTTGACCTAGAATCATGAAATTTGTCAAGAAGCAATGTCATGTAGCACAAGTAAAGGAAAAAATCCGAAACCGTTGGTGCGCGAGTCCGACTCGCACTTGACCGGCTTTTTGATGAAAAATGACCCCTTGTTCAAAAATCGAATCGAATCGATTACAAAACATTGAAGCTGTAAAATGCATCCACAAAAACATTTCGTGTTAAATGTTGCCAAGACGAGACCATGTAGCTGGCACTGTCAAAAAGTAATCAGATCCCATGTAGAGCCAAGCTTCTAACTCTACAAGGCCTAACTTCGCAAACTCTACACCTTAGTCAAAATATATGGCTTGGCCATTTCGCTACATTCACATGATCGTAAGGTGAAAAACTCTCATACTGTTATGGACTTATACTCCTGAAATTTAAACAACTCTACACCTTAGTCAAAATATATGGCTTGGCCGTTTCGTTACTACAAGAACCATTGTATAACAGTATGAGAGTTTTTCACCCTACGCTCATGTGAATGAAGCGAAATGGCCAAGCCATATATTTTGACTAAGGTGTGGAGTTTGCGAAGTTAGGCCTTGTAGAGTTAGGGCGTGTAGAGTTAGAAGCTTGGCTCTACATGAGATCTGATTACTTTTTGACAGTGCCAGCTACATGGTCTCGTCTTGGCAACATTTAACATGAAATGTTTTTGTGGGATTTAATTTCTTTTTGTAAGTTTCTTATGATATTTATAGGAGTATTTTTCTTTTGTTTTTTGTTCATTTTTTCATTCTTTTTTTGGGGTGTACAAGTGTATTAATATTATTCGTTAGTACTTATAGGTAATACAAGTATATATAGTATTTAAGAAAATTACCTACGCAAAACCAAAGATTCTTTCATTTTTAGACAATTTTTCCAAATCTCCACTCATCTTAAAAAGTGCTCCTTTTGCGAAGTGCACCAATTGAGAAGTGCACCAGTTGCGATGTGTACCATATGAGAAGTGCACCAGTTGCTAAGTTCACCTTTTGAGCATGGTGTACATGTTGAGATGTGCACCAAATGCGACAAAACCCATAGAGACTTTCACCCCCTAGTTTAAGGGGTTGGGGGGTAAAAGTTTCAAGTTTTAAGATTTTTTTGAAGTGAAACTTCTTTACGCACGCTTGACTTGGGGAGTAAGCTGGCGAACGCGTGACGTAAGCGTTACGAAAAGTGTGATCGGGCAAGGCGAACGGAAGTTAAGTGGGGGATATAAGCAACAGACAGCAGTGCGCGCGCACATTTTCTTTCTCTCTTTAAGTTTCACTTCAGTCGTGTGGTCATAAGCACACTCGTTTTTTTTTTGTTTGTGTACTATTACTAGCTTACATACCAAATTTCAGCTTTCTAGGACTTCAGGAAGAACCTTAAGAATATGAATGATCATCAGTGAGTCAGTGAATCAGTGACGAAATCGGGGTATTTTAGATATCAATAAAATCTAAAGTATAAGAGCTATGCAATTGAAACTTTATAGGTTTAATAAGTCAACCACTGACATCATATCCCGAAAATTTTGTTTATCTGGTATAATCCAAACCCAACAAGTTAAGAAGGTTCAAAAATACGACGAAGTGCTTCGAGAAAAGGTAGGTAGCGCCCTTGCGCTTCGCTTGGCTCGTCTTGGCGGGGGCACTCCCGTGCCCCCAGATTTGTATTTTACCATGGAAATAATTTGTAATTACTTACCAATTTATATTTGTATCTATACATATTAATCTATATTTCTATTCTAATTAAAAACAAAATAAATCGTACGGTGTTTGAACATCACATAACTAATCCCAAGGATCAATATCGATTGGAAGGAAAATTCAAATATCGTATTCTATCTAAACAATAATTTAGAATCTGAAAGTACAAAAATACTTACCAAAAATCGCCATCATCCACCTGTTTATAGGTATTTCTGTTTATTTGGGGTTAACGCAACAAGTTTTCATCTTCCATACATCTCCTATGTTCGTCATTTTGGTACCCACCCCCTTTCTTGCCAAGCCATATTATCTTTCACACAATTTATCCAATCACCAAAAACATGGAATTAAAAATCCAAAATGGTCAGTTTTCAACAAAACTGTAACGCAATTTAACATGCTACAGTTTCAGATATTGTTTGTGATGGAATCGCTTATCACAATCCTCCTGTCACTGCAGTAATTGAGGGCTGGTGTGACGTAGATCGGTCATAAATTCATAATGCGCCGATAAGAGCGGGTTATCGCACTCTGACGTATGTACTAGCTGTATTATATCTCGAATTATGATGCATTGATGACACACAACATCGAATTATCGACACTATCATTAAATTATAATCAATCATTGTTTCTATGGGAATTTGTTCATCACGAGAAGTATTAATAGGTGTAATAGATTGTGGGAAAAGTTGTCAGTGTTATCTGATTGTGAACATAAATTATTTACATGTTTAATGAGAACTGCTCGCTGGCTACAGGAGTTATTTCGAAGAGTTTGTTCGATTGGTTGGTCAAAATAATATAGTATGTAGTTCTCGTAGGACTTCTAATAGGGGCACTTAATCTTAATCAGGTGAATAGAGGACAGTATATCCACGTGGCTAACGTCACGCTGTGATAAGTACACAGTCTGGCGACCTAGACTAAATGATTATGACTTATCTCTCCGGGCTTATTCAAGCAACCAAAATGTAAAAGAAACTTACTTTATAATTAAAGACTTGTGATTCTCTGAAGGATGTAATGAACACTTTACTTCTCGCAATTTAATATCTTTTTGTCATGAAATAGTCACTAGGGGACACGTTACTGATAAAAAAGACATTAAGAATCGACCTTTGAAATGATGATAAATTACACCTTCACAATACACCATGCTACTTTATCCGAGTTCGATTGTACAACGTAAAGTGGACGCCCATTGCAAGGTCGATATACATACGTAAATAGAAAATGTGAGTGTGCATTTCTGTAAAAGCTATACATGTAAGGTTAAGCTATAGTTATTTTATTGGTATCATTCGTTGTTACCAAATAGTATTCAACAGAATTGCCTACAATCAGCAGTTCAGCTTTAGGAATCGTAGAATTGTCAATATAGGGACAGGTTCATCGCTTTAGCATAGTTCTCTTTCAGGCTGTAACAAATACATCCTGAAAGTGAACTATGCTGATTATAAGACGAGTTATCTGTACTTATTTACTATTACACATAATAAAGCTGAAGAGTTTGATTGTTTTTTAGGGTTCCGTACCCAAAAGGTAAAAACCGGCCAAGTGCGTGTCGGGCCACGCACAGTGTAGGATTCCGTAGTAGCCCGTTATCACAATGTAGTACGATTCTGTTGTTCTTTATTCTGATTACAAAAAAAAAGAAAAAAATATCATATTTTCTTTTTCAATGCAAGTCTTTACCCGTTATAAACAAGCAACTACTTCATCTTAGTCACTTTAAAAGAATAATGCTAAGGATTTTGTATTTGGTACAAAATTATCCAACACCCAAGTTCAACGACTATTACTGCTAAACTAATAAAGTTATCTTAACCGCCATACTTTTCCTTTAAAGTTCATGAAATGCACTATCATCGTGAATTTTTCACCACTTTGTCGGCGTAATTAATATACGCACTCTTACAAAATTACAGCTTTCTAGTACTAAAGGTCTCTTAGCAAAACCTCGGACAGACAGACGGACTTGACGAAACTATAAGAGTTCCTTGTAGGAACTGCGGAACCCTAAAAACGGGACCCTATTACTATGACTTCGCTATGTCTGTCCGTCCGTCTGTCTGTCACCAGGCTGTGTCTTAAGAACCGCGATCGCTAGACAGTTGAAATTTTCACAGATGATGTATTTCTGTTGCCGCTATAACAACAAATACTAAAAACAGAATAAAGTAAACATTTAAGGGCCCTCCCATACAACAAACGTGTTTTTTTTGGCGTTTTTGCCTTGTGGTACGGAATCCTTCGTGTGCGAGTCCGACTCGCATTTGGCCAGTTTTTTTGTTTGAACGCGATCTCTGGAACTACCAGTCGGATTTGAAAAAATCTTTTTGCATTTGACAGCCCATTCTTCAGGAAGGTTATAGGCTATTAAACATAACGCTAGCTCGAACGAACTAATAGCGTGCGGCCAGGCGATGCGTTGCGACAGGGTGGGTCCAGGGAACAAGAAATTTCACGCGGACGAAGTCGCGGACAGAAACTAGTTCGATAATAAAGCTAAAATTTTGTTTGTTTTTGTTTGAACGAGCTAATCTCTGGAACTACCGGTCGAACTTAAAAAATCTTTTTGCATTTGATAGCCCAAATCTTGGGTTAAATACGCCAATCAGGGTTATAGGCTATTTAACATCACTCTACAAAACTTAGAAGCAAAAGAAAAACAGTCAGCGCGTGACGCGTTGTAGTGTGTGATCCGCCTTAGCAGCATAGTATCGTGAGATCAGAATTATTATTTACAACGCGTGCAAAAGGCTGATGTCGAAACATGAAAATGCAGCTCTGCGATTCCGATAAACATATTTTATTGCAAGTCGATGATAATAAACTGCATTTGTTTGCTATAAATTGCTATGCATTGATCGTCCGTTCGTATAATCTGTACCTACTGGCCAAAATATTGAAATAATTCAACAATACATTAAACTAGCTGACCAGGCGAACTCCGTACCGCCTCAGAATCAATAAATACAAAAAGTTATGAGAAAATTAGTTATTATTTTTTTCGTGAAATTTTCCCATGTTTTAATAGTTATTCTGCTATTCATGTATTCAGGGAGGAGACAAAACCAACAAATTATTCAGAGTTATAAATGGTGTAACTAACACGCTTTATAAAGATTGTTCATCCTCGATCCCAATTCCATAGTTACGTTGAAGATAAAATCGCTTGTTGGATAAAATCATAGTACATACAAAATCGTCTTGTCGTTAACTTTCCCTCTGAAAGATAGGTAATGGACACATTCTCATTTTCCTTTATCAATTATGGAACTTAATTCTCTTGAAAATAAACTTTTTAGCTGGGTAGTAGGTATAGCAGACATTCTTTTTATTAATATAATAACATTTTAAGTTTAATCATACTAGTTAGAGGAGATGTCTCGCTTTGTTGAATCTTGGGAAAATTGTTGGAAATAGTATTTTGATAACATTCTCAATGTCTGCTGTATCCATCGAATATGTACACATTTTACAGACATACCTAGATCTGTAAAAAGTCTACACAAAGGATGACTTCTTCAATCCGAATTCAAATTTAAAAAATCAGCCTTTGATTTTCTTTTTCGTTAACGATAAAAACTTCTTACATATTCTGGTGTCTTTGGGTTCCTGTATTACGAACAAATGCGCGGTTCGTCCCAAAAATGAAAACTTCATAACGCACATTCTCGTAATCGACTTTTCAGCCGGGAAAATTCTTAAACGGTCTTTGCTCAGCTTTTACGCAGAATTTTCCCTGATGATTCAATAAGGGAATTTGCCACCCCTCAGAATCTAATTTGCTGCCCCTCTAAAATATACAGCCCGTAAATCCCGGGCTTATATTCTTGGAATTCTTGGCAAATCTGTAACCGGGATACACAAACAGGATTCGATTATTGTCATAGCAATAAAGCGTTGCGAAAGCAACAAGCGAATCGTATTGACATTTGATTAAGACTTACAGCCCTAACAGACAAATATGACTCTCTATACCTACGTAGAAACAATACTGGCTTTGGCATACTTTAGTTCCATTTTGTAGTAAAACTTGCATTACAATCACGTCCATAATATTATTCGGGTTGAGGTCGAAGTTGTAACGCTCTCGTATTACATGATTGCATACCTACTTCAATGACGGTAATCGGGTTTTACTTGACTTTGGTTTAAATGAAAGGTACCTTAGGTAAATTGCGTAACCAAAGGATCGATGTCACCCTATCACTTTCAGATTCGTACCTGGGAAAGTGAATAGCTACGTTTTCCATCTGTTATTGATAACATTACATAAAAATATCTTTCCTAGTAGTAACTTGGCGTTTGATTAGAATTAATACGTTCATACGTTGTCACTGTTTCCGAGAAACGTATTAATTACTTACGTGCTAATCGGATGGGTTGGAACTGTTTTTATTGGAAGCCGTTTGACATCATGAATTATTTATCTATGCTCCCAATTACGAAAAACTATTTTCTCTCTTACACCCATTTCGTATAATTACCCACAGGGCACGGGAGTAACCAGTAGTTTATATTTCACAAGAGTAACTTACTGGAGAAAACCTGTAACCGATGCAAGGTATAATAAACCCTTAAAATGTTCGCGTCTAGCCTGAATTCGGAGCACCATTATACACGCTACGTAAATCTTGCGTAATTTGGTCCACTCATTTGTGGTTATTTTAGATGTAACTACTTTGAAACATGCAACGTGCATATAAATTCGGCTGGCAACAGAATGTAGCATTGATTTGTGAAAAAAAACTAATGCATACAACATACATAAGCCGTGTGCTTCAAAGAGGTTTGGCATACTTCTCCAATGACAGATTCAACACCTCTCAAAGAGCCGCAATGTCCAAATTATCTTTGATTATGTTCGGATAATCTTAAAGTCTTAATCAAAAGAGTCACTGCCATCAGATATGCTAGCAAAATCCACTCCCAATTTATAAACCAAGGGCTTTATTTTATTTTTTAACAGATAGCTCCATTCCGCTTAAAGTGTGTCCCATGAACTCAAAATGCGCGCCTCTGTGTGGTGCCAATAAACCAAAGAAGCGGTCGGTTTGGTCTAATGGTATGTAATGGCTTCAGTCGTTGATTTCTTAGTTAGAGGTAGCTGAAGGACAGTCCTTGCAAACTAGTGTTGTTTCGTAATAGATGCTACGTCAATACCAGACGCGCTGGTTTGGTAACTAAATAATTCAGCCTTAGTGCTTGTTACATAACGCCACGGCAGGCGGTCTGCTTCATTTATTGTGAACAATGGTAACGGCGATGAATAGGGATATTTTTTTTACAGGCTTTAGTTTTTGGGCACTTTCTGCGAGACAGTAATTCGTTTAAATAGAAAGAACGCGTTCCGAACCAACCATCTACTCACTCAAGACCATGACATTTGATTTAGGCTAAAAATAAACGAAGTTATTTTTTACAAGCATCGTTCATTTATTTTACAGATGCAGAGGCGCCACAGGCAGGGTCGTCAAACAGTGATCAATCGGTTGAGGTAGATACCAAAACAAATGCTAAGAAAGATGACACGCCCAGTTGAACTGCCTACCATACTCGCAGTCCCAAAGGACTACACTGGACTTGCCCAAAGCTAAAGTAATCTCAATCAGGTAAATAGTATTACTAAGCACTGAGTAATGTAGCCCCATCTCATAGGGATGGTATGGTGTACAAATGTAGTAATGTCTAGTTGGACAAGATAGAATTTGCATAATTGTAAGTACTTAAGATTTGTGTACACGGGCGCTTTGTCGAATTTAAATTGTGTGAAATTATTAGGATTTTCATTAGGTTTCTGAATGGGCGTTAAACGTCGAGTATAAATATTGTTTGTTCGTTATCATTATGTTAAAACAAATGCAGCTGATGGCGAATGTTAATTTTGTTTGTATAATATTATGTATTGAATGTTTTATGTAAACAGAGCCCGTATGTGTTTTAGATTAATGGGAACGTTTTGTATAAAAGTGATTGATATTTAAGTGTCGATGTAAAGATTGGAATTAGACAATACTGATATATGAATAGAAACTGAATTAGGTGAATGTTGTTAGACAGTAATTCGTGGGATTGAGGAAGGGCAGCTTTTGCACGCCTGCCAAAAAATCACAAAAAAATTGTTTTACAGTAATCGCTTAGTTTCAGAAGCGAAGTTTTGCAATGCGTACATGCTGTAAGAGGACGCACAATCACAGGGGTACTGTTGAACGATATGTTTTTATGTTCAGTGTCCTAAAGTGGCCCGGTAGTAGTAGGTGAACCTTAGTTGTGAATGCATGACATTCTGAACAGATAGCTTTAACAGTACTTAGCATTTACTTGACACAGTCAACGTAAAGGATTTGGTATCTAGGAAAAAATATTCATATCATAAATGCTTCTTGCAAAAAATGCTACGATAAGGTAGATTATACCCTCGAATTATGTCAATCGACAACTTCGATCTATACATTAGCTTAAAATATCGATGATATATGTACTTTACAATCAATCACTATATTTTATAGACGGATTGATGTGTAGTGTCATTCATCGTTTCATTGATTGACCGAATGATTCTGTCAACAGTCGAGCACATTAAAATACTTCAATCAGGTTCATCGATCTTTTTGATTTCTACATTGACTTTGATCTACGTATTTCGGGACAAGTGTTAAAATCTTCAGAGGCTTTGGTTACGACTTACCCATATCATGGCAGCTTATTAAACTGGCCATGGACTTGATGCCTTTAATTTGTGTAGTTTTATTCTAGTGTGCAGACAATGTGACTATTAAAATGATTGATTTGTGCCTTGATAAGACTGTTGACTACTAGGAACTGTCTGTCTTCTCGATCGCACAAATCAATTTATTTTAATTGCATATTGTAACCTAAGCTAAATTGTCTGTCTGCAGCACATATTGTAGTCTTTACAAACCGTATTTATGTTTATATATACATGTTTTATTGTTCTGAATGTATTATTATAAATCGTGCAGCTGTTTCGTAGATATAGGTTCCTAAGTACGCTTAAATTCAGCTAATTTATTTTTAATTAAGACACGTAATTATTTGAAGAGTACAATATTCGTTTTATCGATTCTAGAAATTATGGGTACTGTATAAGGTGCTGTATCGCTTACATTTATTTATTGTGTTTATTATGATAAACGTAAAAATATTTTTAGTTAATATAGCTTATTTTATTGTCAATTCTATTTTTGCATTTTTGTTTGTATCGAACAAAAGTTTGTTTTATCTCAGTTATGACGTAATATCAGTGAAGTATATTTATTTTCTAAGATGGGGGACATGAAGTCTGCTGACTTGGTTCAAAACATGCGTAACACTACTCATTGATAAGAAAATTGACTCCAATTAACCAATACACTTATCAAGTAGTTCAGATGAAAAAAGACCGTCCTGAAATTAAAATCGCATTCACTACACTGGAACATGGACATTATTCTTAATTAATTTTAATTCAAATTACGTAAGTACCTATGTTTCGAACTGAACCAGAGCAAACAAAAAGATCAGTGAGTTCAAACTAGCGGAATGTGTGGTTGGTGATGGATGCTTGATGTTCATAATGAACTGTACTTGAATTCGGAATCTTAGATCATTTACATTTATTGCCACTTACTCAAATATTTACTTTAGCGGTATGTAAGTTTATGTATGTGGTTTTTCACGTATAACATTGAGTTTGTGGTTCCAATACGTGATAATTATTTATGATTCTGATTTCAAGTTTTTTAAAAGTACACTACACTCGCTATGCCAAAGACATCGAGTCAATTACTGGCTACACTATTTCGAGGCTATACAACTTAATGGTAGCTATCTCTAATATTCTATGTAAATCAGTAGTCTAGTTTATAGCTAGATACTAGTTGGTGTTATATTTGCTATTTTCAACGATTTCATGTTTATCGTAATAGTCTTTCTAATTATTTTAACAACTTATTTCCCTGGCTCGGAATGGACGGTGCCCCATTTACATATTCAATGAAATAAGCTCTTACAAATAATTTTATTACATGAATAAATTATTGTATCATAATCATAATATTATGTATTCACGCACAATTAATTTTGTATTAAATACGTAATATTTTAAAGTAATTATAGAATTTTACTTGCCGAATTAATGTATTTATTCAAATAATTTCGACTTTTACTTAGAGGTAAAAGTGAATCTCACAGAAGTATTCCAAAAAACGTTGTTTTGGTATTTAGTATAAGAGGAATATAATGTTACCTGAATTTCATCGTTCGCTCTTACTAACATATCCGTGAGCATTTTACGAAAGCTTAATTAAGCACTTTATTGCGAACTCTATGCCTTTATAAATAAAGCTCATAAGTGTAAAAAATTTGCTAGATGGGTCAGTGGTACTCAACCTTTGTTTAGAGATGAGCCTTCTTCTATAAGTCTCAAAATAAATTAATACCAGCAAAACTTATAGCGGAATCCAATATCAAAACGCTTGAGCCGCTTATTGTAAAGTTTTGAAGGGATAACATGATTCTTGAATTGCTTTCATAAATTAGTTTTAACAATGGTTGAGCACCGCTGTGTTAGACGGTAGTATTATATTAATCATACTGTCTTATTTAAACAAGGTGTGTGAAGCCTCCGCTAATTCTGTAATAGAAATAAATATTTCTGCTATTATTCATTATGACAACTAATCTTTTGCAGAAATTACTGAACTATTATTAATTTTCTTTGGTGTCGTAGGAAATTGTTTCCGTCATATTATTATAACAGACGTTTAAAAAATCTGTCATTTTCACCAGTCATTGATATTAAGGTACCTATGAAAAAACGCTCTCGGCCTTATTACAAAACAAGATTTATCTTTAGATCCAGGTTTAAACCATCCAGCCATTTTTAAATTTCGAACTATAATCCGACGAAGCTTAAGTTAAGAACTTAAGCTTCGTCGGATTATAGTTCGAAATTTAAAAATGGCTGGCTACAAAAACTGACGTTAGACCCGAGTCTAAGTTGTCAATTTTGCGTTAAGAACTTTACGTTTGCCGAAATAAAGTTCAAAATAGAATAACTGGCTGGAAGGTTTAGGCTAGGTTTAAAATTAGATCTCGTTTTGTAATAAGACGGTCTGTGTTTGGACCGCCCGTGATTGTGTGACAGTTCACGGATTTCTTTAAACCAAAGCTTATTATTAAACGATTTTTACTCCGTCATGTGAAGTTACTCGTGGGATTTTTCCTTGCAACAAATAAGTCGTGACTATCGGTCAATGACCGGCTACTTCACCTTAAGAGCGGTCTCAATATTTACACTACAACATTATCACGTTAATCTTATAACGGTGTAAATATTGCTCACAATCACACAACATTAACTCACTTGAGATTTAATAAGTTAGAACAAAGAAAGAAAAGTAATTAATGATTTCGAACGATTGTTTAAAAACACAACCCTCCTTTTGAGCTACTGTCGTCGGGTAAAAAATCATATACTTACCTAGTTTCAGCGGCAGTCTCACCACCTTGTTTAGTATGTCTAAAGCGCAATCAACGCATCTCTTTGCCTTATGATAATCTTCCTCGTCTTAAACACATCGAAATGCAACGTTTTGGAGGCCTATTCGGTGTTTCGGTGTTAAAATTTCTAAAAATATATATCTGGTAAGTACGATGTGTGTAAGTTGTAGGTATCTGACAATTTTATATCCCAAAATTATACTGTTTTCTAGTCATTTTTGTTTCGTTTCCACTTCGTCACTTCAATCACAAAACCACTACTTGGAAAATGTCTTGAAATGTTAGTTTTTGTCAATTACATGTCCTAACTGTACAGTAAGTACTTATTTAGATTAACAAAAAAAGATCTATAGTCTATTGCTATAGAAACACCAGTGTTGACTTGACAGGAATTTTTACTTTTCGCCTAGAAAATATGTTTGTAATTAATTTATACGTCTTACCCAATAAAGCACAACTTTTATTTACTAAATACTTACGTAACTTATGAATTATGATTCATATTTCGCCAAAATATTTTCCAAACATGTTGTGGGTACATACAGTCAACAAAAGAGATAAGTATGTAGGATCGTCGGATATAGTTGAAGTTTAGTAAGAAACCGATGGATGTTGTCGACTGAAATTTAATTTGATAAATGAGCTGTTTGTTTTCTATTAATAAAATTATTTTATATTCGAGAACATCCATGAGTTTCTTACTAAACTTCAACTATATCCGACGATCCTGCATACTTATCTCTTTTGTTGACTGTATGTAAAAATAACAACAACTGAATACGAAAAGCAAACACTTAAATTTTAAAAACTACCCTCATATTGTCTGTAAGGTTTTATATGTCAATTATTCCAGTGAGGTATGTATTTTTATCTATACGAGTCCTATTCAAAGTAATAATATCTTACATAATTTATTTATACATAGGTATGTATAAATGGTTATGCTAATAGGACGTTAACTAACGAACTTTAATAATATCCCAATACGTATATATTTTTAATAGAAGCCGATTTATCAGCACTATTATTTTATAAATAAATTAAATTCCATAAAATGTGTTCTAAACAACAAGCATTGATAGCTGCAAGTCGTTATCAATATAAAACGAAATTATTTTATTGTAGAAACATCATATCGGTTATACATATGAACCGTTAAAGCAAAGCAAATATTGTTTGTGAATAAAAAAAAGGTCTTGTAAAGCATGTCCGCGACCTAATCTAAGACTATGTATTTAATAACTTAATCCCTATGACCTATGTAAAAGTGATAAGGTCTCAAGTATTTCTTAATTTATTTCTTTTAGATCTCTGATTGATATCATAACATTGTGATCGTCAACGTAGGTTTAGCTTTGTTTATATATTATGAGCTGTAAATATACATGTTTACTGTAGTATTGATTTACGTATTTATAATACAACAATTAATTTAATATTCAAACGATACGTAGAATTCACGCGCCATCGAATACCTTCTATTGCCATTGAAATTCTTATATCAACATGTGCTATTATATGACGAATTCGTGTCAGATTTACTAATAGTTTTATGTATCCAAACTTTTCTAAAGCACTTGTTATGCAGTTTTATCTATAACTCTTAAAACTATTTATAGCTATTCTTTTCACTGCTATATGAATTATGTTAAATCTAGTGTTGTGCTAATTAGATTACTTGATATTATGCCAAGACATAAATAATAAGCACAACGCTAGTTTAAGCTGGAGACGCAAAATATTGTGTATGTTTAAAACTGTAATAATATGTAAAAGACAGTAAGGGACATGGTTGTAATGGAATTGGGCCAACATACTAACACGAACGGAACCTCCTCATCTCAAAGGTATTGGTTTCTGTATTCTTCTGTGCTATGGCAGCAAACGATTTACACCATCAAAGATTTCCCAAAAATGCTTTTTAGATATTTGAAAAAAAAGTACAGCGTAAACTTCAACTACTTCGACCCTTTCTTATGAAGAAGGCTTTTATGAGGAAGGTTTAGTTGGCCCAAACACAATGATCATAGTACTTATATATCAAACATATAGTTACACATAAACATACCTACATTATTGTATAGTAAATATAACTGGATGTTTAGTTCACTGTAATATTGTAATGGTGCAATTCGAATCCGTAAGATCAACATAGTAAGTTATTGGGAAAATAGAATTAATGAATTTGTATCGTTTTGTATCTAGTTTGCTGTTTAGCAAACGAAGATAAAAATAAAAAATGTAAAAAACTGATGTCAATTTTATTTACCTCCTCTGTATCCTATTGGTAACGCGCGTTATTTGCCACAACTCTGCGACTAAGTGTCTAAACACACTATGCCGAAGTTACGCGACCGAAGTTCGGCAAGATTACGCCCGCAATGCTATTTAACGCAACGTAATTTCGGCATAATGTGTCGTCAGTAATTCAAATAGCATTGCAGGCGTAATCATGCCGAACTTCGGTCGCGTAACTTCGGCATAGACTGTCATACTGAACTTCGAAGTTCAAAATACCGATGTACTGTATTCATAAAGTTTAAAATTACGAATTACGTGAGTTGGAAGGTACGCTATAACGAATTACTTGATTTAGAATGTTCATGATCGCGATGTACGGAACTTCGAAAGTTTGTTATGACGAATTACTTCACTGGGAATGTTCATCATCGCGATGTACGGAACTTCGAAAGTTTGCTATGACGA
This sequence comes from Mesoligia furuncula, assembly GCA_916614155.1. NCBI lineage: Eukaryota > Metazoa > Arthropoda > Insecta > Lepidoptera > Noctuidae > Mesoligia > Mesoligia furuncula. Next base: position 26,767,869 of record OU744793.1, read on the forward strand.
ATTACTCAATTTCGAATGATCATTATCGAGAACCAAAATGTAGGCACTGCATTTATGCACAATAGCAATTTATAATTTCGCAATTATTTATTTTTCGAATCCATTATTCAATTTTGTTATGCATATTAGTAATACACATCAATTACTAACAAGAAAAATAGTGTCTAATTACGAAATTGAAAAATGATCATTCGAAATTGAGTAATTCGTCATGGCAAGCTTCCGAAGTTCCGTACATCGCGATGATGAACATTCTCAATGAAGTCATTCGTCATAACAAACTTTCGAAGTTCCGTACATCGCGATCATGAACATTCTAAATCGAGTAATTCGTTATAGCGTACCTTCTAACTCACGTAATTCGTAATTTTAAACTTTATGAATACAGTACATCGGTATTTTGAACTTCGAAGTTCAGTATGACAGTCTTCGGCATAGTGTGTTTAGACACTAAGAGTGCATCTTGTTAGCGGGTGTCGTAGGAATACATTCGATCCTCCGCACCTCCTCAAGAAAAATCAGCAAGCATTTAATGCTGTTGATTCTCTAATAGGGCAAGATTTGCATATCGCATTTTGACTTCGCTAAGTAAGCGATAAATGATTCATACTATTATGAACCTTATGCTTATGCTTATGTGCATAAGCGAATGGGATGGGAGCAAGCGTTTCATACGAATATGTACATTAATGGTGGCAATAGGCTCGCCCCTACTTGGGACTTAAACATAACTAGCGAAATGTGGGTGTACTATAGGTACACTTCTGCCTAACCCTTCGGGGTATACAGGCGTAATGTTATGTTATGTACAAACGCCAGCGCATCAAGTACAACAATCTGTCAAATTTCTTTAATAGATTTTCAACTTTGTAGCTAAAGCATAAGGTTCAAAGTTGATTGGGAAAATTTTACAGTTTCGGGTAGCTTCATGTGCTGGCGTCTGTACATTAATGTCGAGTTATGGAAGTATATTCATTCTATACCAAGAAGATTTATTTTCCAAGTATCAGTAGATAGTGGTCTAGTGTGTATGGGAAATTGGACCAGGAAACCGCGTAAACGGACTTGGTCGAAATACCTAATAGTTACTTATAAATGGATCACGAGTCATAAAACCGGCGCCACAACTCCTTATTAGCACGTGAAGCTACAGCGCTCGTCAGCGGGATTGTCCGAAAGGGTTACTGCTGGCCCGGAACATAAAGGGCTAAGGAAGGAACACGGGTGGGTTTTAGTCAGTAAGAGTCTGACACTCCCTTCCGCTCCACCCAGAGCGGGAGGAGTCATTTGATGAGTTCCCATCCGCAAAAAAAAAAAAAAACTACAGCGCTCCAAAGTTATATTGGGTGTGGCCAAAATCGGCACTAACGCCGCGATTTTGTTTTGTCATTAGACAATGTAATTGACACAATTTTTTTTACCAACAACGCCCTGCCAATGACATTCAGTTATTCAGGCACCAAACTGCCCTCGTAGAACTCTTCCTTTAAAACTTTATAGGTACTGCAAAAACTCCTTCTTTCTGTTCATGTGATTGTAGATTTATTACGAAAAAACAATAAAGGCTAACGCCCTGCCCATCCGACACGTTGGTAAGCCATAATCAGCTTTAGCTTATGAAAAGAAGAAGTAACACAAGTAGTCTGCTAGAGTTCGTCTAAATAAGCCTGCCCTTCCCTCAGTTAGCAAACCATTTGCAATGAATGGAGGGGTGCGAAAAAATATTTTAGGCATTTAAATCATTTTTTTGGCGGTCAACAATATTTAGATGTTCTTATTCCTTTTTTGCTAGTTAGATCATCATAGCCTACCTATTATAAAATAACAGAATGGAGCAACTTACCTCATGTCGAATCACAGGAAGACATATAATTTGATACTGCTTCACGCGGTGACCTGCATGCTAAACAAAATCATTGATAATGATTTGTATTTTCTCCATCTCCGTATGCGTAGTTTTGTTGGGAGTTGAATATTCGCGCGCGTATTTTCGTGAGAGCGTCATCGCTTCGCTTGTCGCTTGAGTCATGCAGGTTATTCTGCTATTCAGATTCATTCTTGGTGTTCGTGAAGATAAGAATGTAAACATTTAATTTTGTTGATTTATTTTAATATCGTAGAAGTTGTATTCAATAAAAGAGCGTTTTACATAGGTATTAATGCTACTACCGAATAGTCTGTTTAAAATTTAGTGATTTCATAAAATAAAATGAGAATAAGCCTTCTCTAATTGACAGTTTGCATTGACAATCAAAAGAGAGGTTGCCAATGGTTAGAAAATTACAACGAGAAAAGCATTAATTTTGGATTGTGGTCATTGAATGTATGTAAAAATATATATATATATAAACAATTCACTCACAAGATAATGTAGGAGCACATTATCTTCAGTCAAATTAATGAAATCTGGATTTATCAAAGGCGCGACGGATTAAAAGGTTATAGATAATGTTTTTTGTTGTGGTTATTTGACAGGCCTAAATCTATTTATTGGGAGTTGCCAAAAGATTGCTGGCAACTTTAGAAAAGTCAGATTTTATTCACATACGGATGTCGCCAGAGAAAGTGATTTAAGGTTTTTTCGAGTTTATTATTGTTTAAACAGTGAAATGAATATTTCTTTATTGTGAGAAATGCTCTTATTTTCGTCAACGGATTATTGTGTGTGCCAAATAACTGGTTGTTATTTGGCTTTAAAATGTTGGAAAGTCGGGGCTATTGACACATCGCTCCTCGCATGTTTAAAGTAATTTTAAGGTGTGTTTTGTTGAATTAGTGTACAGGATGCCTAGGGGAGAGAACAGAGCGAGCATCCTGTTATCTCGGGAAGAGAATGACCAGGTGTTCAGTTTGATTGGACCAAAATGCCAGGTGAGCAAGCTATGAATTCTCATTAGCAATCCGCGTGATTCAGAATGTCCTTAGATTACGTATCTCTATCCATATCGGCGGATTATCACTCGATATCGCCGCGATATTTTTTAAGAGCTACGAATGTTCTCCTTCAATGACAACAATTTATCTGCAATCAAGAAGAAAACTGGTCCACTATGCTACCTGTTGGAATTATTTTCAGATTTGTTTGTGTTATTCACGCAATATTCATGTTTAAACTTCTGTGATATAATCAAACTCATTATACATATTATTCAATACCTAATGAATAATACAGGAGGCAACAAAATATAAAATATAGTCATTATTCTTCTCATGTAAACAACCATAAACAAATTGCTTGTAAAACCTTGTATCAGATAAAAATAATAATTAATTTGGTGTCTCTGCGATAGTATGTAAGTCTGAGGCTTGCAAGGTTATTCCAAAACAATAGTCTGTTTTTTACAACTTGTGAAGTACTCATTATTGTTATCTTCAGATTACGGCATAAAGCACTCGTAAATTCATTGTTTTAACCTGTACTCTTGTAACTATTAAATTATTTGATTACCTCAAAAATAAGTTTTGAAAGTATTGTAGTATAGTTCCTTTTTTACTGAGCAGTCTTGAAGGCAGATCTTTTTAATTGTAACATTTCTGAATCCCACACACATCATTTGTAATTATAACTGTTGAACAACATTCAAATAATGATTTTTGATACTTTTGAAAACCTTGATCACTCATCTAATGAATATTGTAGAAGAACGATGGTAAGTTATTGTTAAATTCTTATTTTCATTTCAATGTCACTTAATAAAAAGCCATTTATCAAGGCTTCAATAATCTATACAAATAAATAAAATTGGAGTGTCTGTTTGTAATATTAAAATAACTGTTTTTTACTAAATGCATATGGATGTATACACTGTACATATACCAAAATAACAGTTTTTATCTGTTTGTTCCGGCTAATCTCTGAAACGGCTGGACCGATTTTGACGGAACTTTCACTGGCAGATAGCTGATGTAATAAGGAGTAACTTAGGCTACTATTATTTTAGAAAAAAAGGGCCCCACGAAAAAAATTTAAACCAATGAAATATTGAATAATATCCAATTCAAATAGGGAAGTTGTATTATTATACTCCGTTTATTTAGGTACCTAACCAAAAGTAAACAAATCATTTTATAAAAATCTTAAAAAAATCGTACCTACACCAAATATTGTATATAAAGAAATTTTTCAATAACGCTAATACGAAAAACTAAAAATAAATAATAATTAAACTAAAAATACAAAAACGAAAAAAAGAACAACTAAATGGAGAAGTATGTACAAAAACAAAATATCGATTCATAAAATAGAAGAATTTCATTAAAATTAGCATAGGAATTTCTATACGCGGAATACAAAATTAATAAGTTATCGTAAACTCTGCGAACTGAACAATAACTTTTTTGTTAAATTCCACGCGGACGAAGTCGCAGGTAAAGGCTAGTTTCATCATATAATAAGTCAATATCCGCACAAAAAATTTGCAAAGGTTTACAACCAATTGCAAGAAAAACAAGGGAAAACTTTTTTTTATCAACTTTTCGTTAATGTCTGCATAATATAATTAATCTACTGTAACAAATATTGATGTAAATAGTGAATAACACCTGAGGAAGCTAAATTTTTTATAGTGTATAATTATGCTGTATGTTTATTTGAAAAAGTTTTTATACCAAATAGGTATTCCACCTAGAAATGCGTACAAACAGAGTACAAAGTAAGACTAAACAACCACAGCAACTTGCTAGCTAATGATCAACTTCAAGACAAACACCACATAAAACGCATTAAACGAAACGCAAAATGAAAACCCATGAAATCCACACCTAAACCACTTAACGGATTTCGAAAAAATTTGACAAGGAGTTAGATCCTGGGGAAGCCCATATACTTTTGTGCCTGGGAAAGCACGTTGGTCCTAGCCGTCATTCGTGGATCTTTGACAGTCGTTACGGGTCATCAGAAGCCCGAACATCTGACAACCAGTCTTACCAAGGGGTATCGTATTACCCAGTAACTGCTTTGAGGAGATCAGATAGGCAGTCGTTCCATGTAAAAGTATTCCGCTGCATCCGGTTACACTGGAAGCCGACCGCAACATAGTTGGGATAAGGCTAGGCAGACGGATTAAGAAACATAATGTTGCGGTGCCCCAGCAGGGTTCATGTACGAATCTTATATTTAATTCTTAACAGCCTTGTAAACGACATGAATGCAATAAAAATTAAATAAATAAATAGATGATGAGCTCATTCCCGTCGGATTATTTACGACATCCACACGGGCGAAGCTACGGGCCGATGATAGTATAGTTATAAAAAGCCAAAGTACGGCCTAACTAGGGTTTTCCAGTTAGGGTCGACCATGTAAGCGCAATAGCGATGTTCGATGATTTTGGCTCGTAAATCACTTCCATCGCACACATTTGTGTTCTGAGTCCGCAAATCGGCAAACGTAAGTTAGGATGCTCTCAGGCTAGGCGAAGCGCTGTGATCTTCATAGGGTGGCTGTTAGTAGCTGGATGAGAGTTGCCGATAATCGAGCTGGATTGCGTGCAATTGGAGAGGCCTATGTCTAGCAGTGGACTGCTGTAAGCTGATGATAAGCACATTTCGATTGACGTATTTGACGTTGAACTGTCAATTCCATCGATCGATCTCTATACTATGAGTAAAGACTCCCTTAAAAAAAAGTAGTTTGTTGCCGTTAGAAAGTTATGCAATAATCTGGAAAGTGCCTGTAACTAGCCGTATAATTTCACTCTATAAAGCGTTTATAGGGCGAAAGCTAATCTAGGCGTTCTGCCGGCCTGTAATAGAATAGAAAGCATGTCGGTTTAGTATTTGTTTTATTTTACATCTAAGTAAGTATTTATCGATACTTAGCGAAAGTAGAGGTTTTGGTCACGTAGAAATAAAAACCGCTAATAATCGGATCGTATCTGGCTAACCCTTATACTAATAAACGTACTATTAGGTATATCAGATGAATAGTTACACACCCATTTCTCTTTTTCAGTCGTCATTAATTTGACTTTCGAAAGAAAGAAAGAAAGAAAAGTATTTATTGCGACTCGTACAGGAAGATCACAAACTAAACTAAACTAAACACAGCAAAATATAAAAAAAATCCACGTTATTTAAAAAAAAAAGTAACAAAAGGAAAATGAAACATAGTCCTATACGAGGCCAAAAACTCCTATCTCAGCATGATGCTACGACATTTTAGAAAAGGAAGAAGAACTAAGAAAAAGACAAAGCGAAGAAGAAGACAAAGCGTTGTGTTTCTATACAGACGCTATACAGCGTTTATTAGTAAGGATGCTAGATTTTAAAAAGGGTAGAAGTTTAAAGGGAGATAATAAGTTCCCTACAACCACTCCTATGAGTTATTTATCTTCCTGGGATTATCAAGAAATTGGCCATGTTTGAGTATCTGTGCTTAAAACGCACTGCCATGTGCGGCATGTGCCATTTATTATGAGTTAGTGTGCATACACACAAGGGACACGCGTCGACGACAGAGGCAACTGCATCGTGGACGCGTGTAGGCGGCTGCCGGCGACAACATGCCGTTCGGGTATTTGAGCACTGGGGGCCTAAAAAGGCCACTTTGGAGAATAATAAAAGGATAACATTATGAATCGTAATATGGCGAAGACAGTCCGTGTTTTTCTTTTTTTCGCTGCACTACGTAGGTAGAATCAAAGAGATTGGGATTGGATTTGGAACGGATTGATTGGTATTTTAGCACAACAAAAAAAATATCTGAAAAATGTTTCACCAATGGGATTTGATACGATTAACTTAACGGTTAACTGTCCCTTATATTATCCTTTCATGATTCTGCCAAAGTGGCCTTTTTAGGCCCCCTGTACTTAAGTACACGAGCGACACGTCGCCGACGGCAGCCGCCGACACGCGTTGACGGTTGCAGTTGCCTCTGTCGTCGACAAGTGTAGCTCGTGTGTATGCCCACTTAGTTACAGCCAACATCGTAGTTATTAATTTCTTTTCCTTCCTATTATATAGACTTATCGCAAAACTTCCAGGGTAAACCACCTAAAGACTTACGATATTTGTTATTATTTTTCTCCTTTAATTCTGATCACGTCAATTAATTTTATTTTTGTTTCGTCTTTTCATTATTTACCAGTTTTCTTACCTTATGTGCAATTATTATAATTATTATGATTTTGTATGGTTGTATGGTGTTTCAGTGCAATGTGACTATGTATGTATTACTTTTTACTTTGTTTTTGTAATCTAATCGTAATTATTATGTATAAATTGTATATTTGCTTATATTCTAATAGATTAATAATTATTGTTTACCTTTTAATGTGAATGTTGTGCATGCCTATAAGTGATGTATTTACACAGAATGGAAGACTCGTGATTATCTATTGTTACTACCCTTGTAAATATATTGTTGGTGTGCCTTGCTTAATACATAAATAAATAAATAAATACGATTGAGAGTGACCCCGAAACTCACGAATGTTAACGTCATATCTCGAACGCGGTTCTTATATGTCTTCTCAGTGACGCAAATGGACGAACACTGTCAGCCGCCAATAATTAGGAAATAATTATGTAGATAGATAGTTCAACATATTAAATATAATTATGATGAACATGTTAAGTCCACGCGGGTATCACACATAAATCAGCGACGGAGAAAGCAACTTATATCTAATTAATTAACTTTTGTCTGCCTATGAAATACGCATTTGGTCTCAACGCCGGAAGAATATCGTCCATACGGCTACAGGTTGTGCAACTGAACGACACCACGTCTAGTGCTCCTTTCCTGTCTTTTGTGATCCACCCAATCCCACTACAATCTAACCGCCCCTGGCCACGACTTTTGGCTTTGCGGCAAGGGGCGCGGTGTCTTACTGCTAGCGTTGACGCTGCGAGCAGTGCGTCGTGGCATGGTTCATACATTTTTGTATATTATTTGTTTTTCCCCCTCGCGGCAACGTGGTAAGGTCGTGCCCAGGCAGTAAGCGTCTTCTGCGCTGCCACTGAAAACGCCGGAGAATTGGCAAGTTCCTGGGCCCATAAAGTTTTTTAAAACTTCGTACTTATCATCGAAACGGAGAGGAAGATAAGTAAAAAATGTGGCAGGAGCATTCCAAACGCTTTCCACATTGCTCGACGATAGTGCAGGTCCCTGATAGACGCTTTCTAAAATTATAAACGGATGAAGCTAGCTGGCCTATGCATATCAAGTGTTTTGCCGAGACATAATAATATGTGCTGTCAACACTTCCGTACTAAACTGTCCATACTAAATAAACAGCGTCTAGATAGTTACGTGCTAGTGTACGTGCCTCTTGAGTGGCATTCATTAAATTGGTTCCGTAATTAATTTGTCAGCTTGCATTCGTTATCATTATTTAAAATTCATTGAGAAGTGATTTATTGGTTTTTGCCGATACATATGTTATTGTCTTCAGATAGAAAATAATAAGAAAAGAAAATACGGGCCTAAAGTAAAGTCTACAGGAATAAAATTCATCAAGGAATCTAATATTTCAACTCAAAATCGGATTGCACCCTCCGATGAGGTTTCACCTACGACAATAAAATTCGTTGTGAAATCTCATCATCTGCCTAGCCTTTTCCCAACTATGTTTTCCAAACTGCCAGTACTGCAGGCGGAAGTAATCTTTTATCATCAATGAATAAAATCATGAGCAGATCTGGCCGCCTGATAAAATTCGGCTTCCAGTCTAACAGGCGCAGCTTAATACCAGTATTTCCAGTTATTCGTTGTGAAATCTATTGGGTCATAATCATCCCGGGGGATGAACTGCATAACCAAAATACATACAAAAATCTTATTATCCAGATATTCTTCGATTACTTCAGAGTTTCAGAGTGTATTCATAAGTTAATCTCTTCCACGTTTTTCATAGACACCCCAGACAAGACATGTGCTAAAATAATAGCAAGCCATAGCTATATATAGCTAGGTCATTGCCACATCTAACCCAATTCGCTCAGTTGACCCCAACAACTCGCGGGGCTCACGGCATAACTCAATAATAAGCACCTTCCAACTATTGTTTAGTTTTCTCATGGTAGGTGCACAAAGGAAATAATGTCAAGTCTTGATTAATTATATAAAAACGTAGGAGACAAATTCACTGAAAACAATGATGAACATTTTATTTGAACTTGGCAGTTGAAGTGGCAGCAAGATATAGGCCAACCGCTCTCCTCGTCATTGAAGCTCGTGGCAGTCGTGGCTAAATAATAACTGCCGCACGAGTCGATCGGAGGCTAAGCTACCCTTCTGACAAACAGTCTTACACGGTACCCAATGGGTATCGTGTACTCTGTACCCAGTAACTGGGTTGTGGAGGTCTGATAGAAAGTCGCTCCACATAAAATACTGGTATTCAGCTGCATCCGGTTCGACTGAAAGCCGACCCCAACGTAGTTGGGAAATAGCTGAGCAGATTGATTGTCCTACTCGTCTTTGTTTTAACAATCTATTGGCTCAAGAGCATAAGAAGCAGTACCTAGTGTCCTGTAGAGCTGTAGGCCTTTATGTGTATCAAAACATTGCGATTATCAAAGAATAATGCCGGACGATTAAAGCAATGTTTGAATGTTTCCCTCTACGTTCAATGTAGCGTTCTATGAGGAGGCCCATTGTTCAGTTGTGTATGACTACCATCTACCTGTTATTATAACTAAAGGCCACATACTTTGAGCCTATTACGTAATAGATCCCATTGAAAGGGGGAGCGATACTTTCAATTACCCGGACACAAATCTGGACTCCGGTCTACGAATCAGAATCGCCGTAGAATCCCAACAACATACCAGGTTCCCACGTTCAGTAGTCGAGTTTGTTACCACTAGAATAGACCCAAACAGAACGAAGTTGTTCCAAAGTAGGATATCTGGTAAAGTGGTATGATATATCTCTCTAACGGCCTCCAGTTTCTGGTCGAGAACCTCGAGCACACTCGAGAAACGTGAATGAGAATAGTTTCTCGCCGTCTCCTTGTCGCCGCGAAATTTGTCTCTGTGAAACTGGAAGCTGCATAATAAATTCTTGAAATTGTCAAGTGGTAATAACAGATGGCCTACGTTTCTTTTTGCACGTTTCTGTAGGGTTACGTCAAATTACGTGCTTCGAAATCGCAGTGAGAATGAGAACATTAAGATCAGTATGATGGACGAGGAGAGAATATTAAGTTGGTGGCTTATGTAATGAGTTGAGAGCCTTCTTTTAGAAAATGTCACATGTTCTTGAGATGCATCGTGTGTCGGTTGACAACACTAGTCAGGAAGTTTGTTTTAACTTTTCGATGAGCTTTCCCATTTATCGTTATATTATGTAAAGTAGAAAAATATCCATACATAATTATTATAAAACACATCATCGCTCTGTCCACTACTGCGGTTATAAATTGTGGACCACTTTTCTGATGGTCGCTGAGGCGATGTTTAGCGGAAGCCTGTCCAGCACTGGATGTCTTTTACCTGATATGATGATGATGAGTTCTTGGGCTAGGTTTTAGTGCGTGCGGAGCCTTGGCCTCATATATTATTAATATCAGATTAATTTGCCATAAAATCAAAGCGATTTTCTAGGAGAGTGATCACTGGCTTATCACAGCTGACTACGCTACATGTGTCATCCTCTCTTAAAGGTCAGCTATAAGCAGATTGCACCCGAGCGTCCTGTAATTGCGCTTACGCATAATTACACGCGTGTATGCGTCATGAAGGGTGCGGAAAAGTGATAAATTTATCGAAGTTAGTTATTGAATCATTTTATATATAATAAACAGTGACAGAAACTATCTTAAGAATTTGTTTATCAATCAATACTGGCAAGTTTCTTTGTTCAACTTATCTCAGTTTGGGTGTGACGAAACTGCCAATACTGCAGGCGGAAGTAATCTTTTATCATCAATGAATAAAATCATGAGCAGATCTGGCCGCCTGATAAAATTCCCTTGTCAGATAATTCAACATTCGAGATGACCTTACCTTGACTTGAGAACATACTACTGAAAACCAAAACTGAGCGGCCCTTTTTCTCTTGTAACAATGAGAACTATGTAGAGTTGCTCAATGGAAGTAAAATATCAGTCAGCCATAAGGGATAGGAGCGTTGTCAAGGTCAAAGCATTTATTTCAAATAGTCACATAATTAAAAGTTACAATAAAATAGAATTGATTCTAATCGCCCCTTCCAAAAGATAGTTTTTAGTATGGAGAAGAATGGGCAAGAGATTCTACCGAAATGTTTTACAATTTTTTGTGTACATTAATTTATAATTAATATGTGAAGACGTTGCACCTAGAATTTGTGTACTGCCTTGCAACGTTACGTACATTTAAGTGTCGTGTACAGGCTATTTTAATAGATAGACAAATCTGCAACACCGTTACCTTTTTCCACTTTTCTTACAAAATCAATATTCCTACAGAGTCTGGCAACGGCCGTGGTCCAGCTTTTCACGACAGAAGATCCTTCGCACTCAAAATGGAAGAAGAAAGATACAGGCGTACTGTGCCTGATCAAAGACAATGGAAAGAGGTCGTACTTCTTCAGGATATACTGCCTCTACCGCAAGGCAATGATATGGGAGCAAGAGGTCTACCTCCAGATCGAGTACAAGAATCCAAGGCCGTTCTTGCACACTTTCGAGGCAGAGGTGAGTGCCGTTTTGTTTATTATGTCTTTGTGAATAATGTGAAGCTTCCGGCAAAGTCGCGATATATGTTTCGCACCTTTTGCCACATCTGACTGATGTTAGTTTTGTCACTGCTGAGACCGTTTTATAAAGTGTTAATGACATAGTTTTGTAGCGAAAAAGGGACGGGCGAATTTATGCTATGTTCCAGGACAGGTCCATTACTCCCTCTTACTGGAAAATGATTGTGGCTCTAACAGGCCATCGGCACCTGATATTTGTAGTTGTCTAAAGAAATGTGGTCATGGGAATTCGTGGCATGAGGAATCAATAACATTATTTATTCAGCCTGTCCCAGTTATACACAATTAATTTCTTCGTTCTTAAATTGCGCTTCAAAACTTTGTTTCCATTTTTGGCAGACAAGCCATACTGTCTGTGTATCGAAGGCTTCTTTAATCTTGTTAATATTTGGACAGTTGCCTTTGTAACATTTAGCGAAACAATATTTCTGCTCTAAAGCCTTTACAACATCCACCACGTCTAATCCCACATTACCCTTTCCAAGGTTGATTGAAAGACTTAGGCCGCTATCCCACTGGCTTTTAACGAGCGTTGGCGCTTCTCCAACTGCGCAGCGCCAACGCTGCGCAGACGCGACGTTGACGTCGCGAGTTTCTAGTGGCAAGCGTTACATCTGCTGAACGCAACGTTAACGTCGCTCACGTGCTGCGATATGCAAGAAATTCGCGGCGTTAACGTCGCGTCTGCGCAACGTTGGCGCTGCGCAGACGTTGGAGAAGCGCCAACGCTCGTAAAACGCCAGTGGGATAGCGGCCTTTCTAAGCTACTTAGCTATCTTGAAAAAATATAGAAATGAATCGTAATACATGTGTTTTTGACATTATGGTATGTAAATATTAGGGATAATTTTGTATCAAGTTATGAAACAAAAACATATCCAATATGTAATGTTATTAATTTATCATGTACCCAATATGTATATTTGGTGTATGTAGATTGTATTCATAAATAGCAGGAAAATGTAACCTGTTACTAGATGTCGATACAATCTATATTTATGATGTTTATCCGTCCAGAAATAGAATTTAACGTATCGGAACAAAAAGTGAAACTATTTATTTAGTTGAAATGAAACAGAACACTGGTATTCGTTTAAACCAGATGGTAAAATTGGGACCCGAGGCTAACATAGTTGGGTAATACTAAGCTGATGAGTCTATGTTACAAAATAACACGATCAATTACATACAGTTTATGTTTTTCCTTGTCCTTCGTGCATTTTAGGAGATGCAAACTACCCATTCATAGTTCTTCCTGTATAACAGTACAAAATACACGTAATAATATTTTCCTCGAACGTAAATCTGAAGTGTTTCCCAAGAGACAGTGTCGTTGGACAATTCTCTGATAATATTGTATTTGTCAACGTCATTGATCGTATGAGTCAACAAAACGAAAGAGTGGTAAAACAATAACAATAATTCACCCACACATAACTAATTTCCTTAGATTGGACACTAAACGATGTTACCGCAATTTTTAATTTAATCGAGATAAGTTTGTAGCGGTAGGTAATTACATAAGCCTATACTTGGGTTTATTCCAGATTTATTATAATTTTTCCTATTTAATTTATTGAGGATAACTGAACATATTGGGGATAATACACAGAATATGATACAAGTCACGTTTATAACGGGTAAACACATTAAAACAATATGAACGATGGCATAATCTATATTATTTGTAGTGACGTAATTTCAGATAAATAAACTGCGGGTAGGGACAAAGTTCGTAGAAAATATTTTCATTTAAAAACATCCATAACGTTAAAAGGAAATGTGAACTCATCAACCTGCGCATGGGAAACCCGTTTTTGGTGTTGTTGACTGCATTAAATACACACTAACCACAGCTGGTCCCTAGTAGCCTGACGTTATGAAATATGACACCTCTCTGTTTTTGTCCGGGGGTTAAAAATGTCATTTTTTATTCAGTAAATAGTATATCGGAATCACTTTTACACGTCATTTAAACCTGTATTCATATTGTCCGAACCTAAAAACCCAGATATTCATTAAGTGCCTCAAAAAGGTTATATATAGTGCACTGAAATACAGATTAAGTATACGAAAGTAGAAATGGCAGACAGGCCTATTAAAAAACTCAATAGTATCATCATTCTCTTGCCCTTAAACCAATTTATTTGGTGTCGGCCCGGGTTAGGGGCCGTTCGTCCCACTATGGAACTGCGACCGCGGACCAGTTGCCCCTTTTAAAAATTGATAATGGTTAACTGGGCCCACATCTGTTTTGCTTTCAATTAAGCGAAGGGTGGCTTAAAACGGTGTGGAACCTAAGATAGAAACACGCTTGTACGATACGACTACATACAGAAAGCAAAACTAATAGAAATCTCTATTCCTAGACAGCAAGTTTCGCCGAAAAATTTTGTGGATAGAAAACATTGTTTGAAGATATCTCGGTTCATAAGGAAGCACTGTTGACAGAGATCTCTGTTCATAGATAGCACTTCTTGCCGCAAACTTCGTTCATCCACTGTTTCCAGATACCTTAGTTAAAAAAAGCGCAACGTAGGATGCCAGAGAGAGCTAAGGGCATCCCGAGGTTAGATTTGGTTAGGTTAAATTACTTATACCCTTTACACGGAAATAGGAGCCCAGGTACGCGGGGCTCCGTCGACATAGGATGCAAGAGCGAGCGAATGGGAATACAGCTTACTTAAAAATAATGATCTAATTGGTTTCCGTGAACCAAAGGCGCTTTCTGTGAACCAAGGTGAAACAGTGATTTCTATGAACAAAGTTTCCGGCAAGAAGTGCTATCTAAGAACAGAGATCTCTGTCCACAGTGCTTCCTATGAACCGAGATATCTACGCTTCGCGCACCCTTCGCTTCATTGAAAGCAAAACAGATGTGGGCCCAGTTAACCATTATCAATTTTTCAAAGGGGCAACTGGTCCGCGGTCCCAGTTTCATAGTGGGCCGAACGACCCCTAACCCGTCGGCGCAACATGTCGAGTTCTTTCTTACTTCTCTATTAGTAATCATCTTAGTATGTAGGTTCCACTTTTCAGTCATAATATCATCTTTCATACGGTTCATCAATTGTTTCTTTGGTCTTCCCCTACTCTTATAGCCATCCACATTCATCTTCTTCTATATAAATAAAAAAACAAAGTCGACTTAGTTACACCATTTATAACTAAACAATAGCTGGACAAATTTATAGGATCTTTGATTTGTTAGATTTGTCTCTTGTCTTCGCCCCGAATAGCAGAATAACTATTAACTAAAACATTTGAAACGTTCACGAAAAAATTTATAATGAAGATAATTCGTTTTCTCATACGTTTTTGCTTTTTGATTCTGAAGCGGTACGAAGTTTGCTGAGTCAGCTAGTCGTCGTCGTTTCAGCCGATAGACGTCCACTGCTGGACATAGGTCTCCCCAATTTTGGGGGGGGTTTGCCATAATCGCCACGCTTGGCAGGCGGGTTGGCAATCGCAGTATGGTTTGATGGTGGAATAAATAGAGAACGCTGCTGCCCATTCTCCGGTAAGACCCTTAGTCGCCTTTTACGACACCCACGGGAAGTAAGGGGTGGTGCAATTCTTTAAGTCCGGCACCACACAGACAACTAGTACTCAAATAAAAAACACAATAAAAGAATCCAATAACTTACACACGCATCACAAATTTTAATTTTCTTTCTTACAAAGTATATTTTTGCACTTTAAATTGGCACTGTTACAAACTGACTTCGCTCTTTTGTTCCTCAGATAAATTTGGGCAGCAAAAGGAAGTGTTTACTTAGTTTTGGTGCCAAAACTAAACGATAACTTTACATGCATATACATTGTAAAAATGGCCGAAAACTATTCTAAGATTTAAATTCGTTGGCACGTCATACAGCAATAAAGACTATTTTCATGCAATGCTTATGTA
Organism: Mesoligia furuncula; assembly: GCA_916614155.1. NCBI lineage: Eukaryota > Metazoa > Arthropoda > Insecta > Lepidoptera > Noctuidae > Mesoligia > Mesoligia furuncula. Next base: position 26,783,468 of record OU744793.1, read on the forward strand.
AATTGTAAGCCTTAGCGATATTTTTTTTGCTAAGAAACAATGTTAGATTTGATAGATCATCTCAATTATGCAGGTGAATGCAAATTTGGGGCACTCCAGCAAATTGGTCATAGTTTGATAAGGAGACTCCCATCGTTTTTCGGTCCCACCTTAATGGAACCACACGTGATGAAAGGACGGACCCCTTACGTGGGTACTCAAACATTTTTGTCGAATTTATTTAATAATTATAGTGTACAAGAACAGATTGGACGATGACCCCCAAAATAGGCATTTGCCTGTATCTTGGGGGTCGAATCGAATCGATTCAGCACTTTCATCTCTGCGAATGTAAATATACCTACTGCAATCACCGATTGCCAAACCTTCTTCTTCTTAGCGTGTCGATACAAATCTAAATGGACTCGGTCCAGAATTCGGCTACTTGTTTGGCGCCATTACCAACGTCCATATGTCCTTTCCTGTAATGTCCAGCTGACAGGACACGCAAGATATGATATAAAGTGTCTCATCGTTTGTGGAACAGCACCGCATTTACACTCCAAGGCGGAGTCGTCTATGAATCTTCACCTGAACAGATTTTCCTTGCTTCGGCCAACCTGACCTGGGTCCGGAGTCTGTTTTAAGACTTCCAGGTTACCCAAGGTAACTCATGTCCAGGTGGGAGGTCTTCAGCGGGTGGAACGAATCGTTTGGGTAAGGAAGCACTACCTCGCCACTGCTTCAGTCTTTCTTGCGATCGTTTGCCAATGAGTGGGACGACACACTTTAAAAAACTGTTTCGGCTTTTCAGCCTTTGTGGCACAGGGATGTTGTCGTGCCCTTTGCCCTTTTCCTTTGTCGTGTGTCGGAGACCATTTTGGCTCTTTCGTTGGAGCTTGCCTGGACTTACGCCTATCGCCAAGATCTGTCAACCTGGAAATGCCCTGATATGTTCATCACATCAGTCTGTAGTCTTTGAGGGGCTGGATTATGATGATTAATTAAAAAATTATGCTAAAATGAATATTTATTTGATTACAGGAATACATGGCCGCTTTCAACTTCGCTAATGAAAAGGAAGCTAACATCCTTAGAAATATACTCCTTGAGAAAATCGAACTCAGGAAAATTAGACGAGAAGGTTGGTATGCTGTTCTATAAATATTTATAAATTAAGGTTGACGTAGCGAACGGTTTTGGCAGAGAAACTGCAATTAATTATTTTATTTTTAAGAATTTATTTGACGCTCAATATTGAAGTCAGATATTATGTTCAACTTAGCCCTATTCTGCTCTCAAAACGGCGCGGAAAAACTTTGTAAGGAAATCAAAATGTACTAGAAGCAAAAATTCGAAGACTTGAAACGTCTTCCAATCAGCATTTGTGGCTGGTTCATTACAGTCAACTTTCTCTCACAGAGAAGAGGCTAGACTCCCCAGTAGTAAAACAATTATAGTTATGTGGGCCGATCAAATGGACAACCATATTTAAGTAATGCTAGAAAGGCACGTTTACTCGTGGAAAGTTGTTTACCGCCATCAACAATGAAATTTCTTCACAATACCTTAGCCCTATTATATTTCTCATAAGCCATTCTCATGAGGATCCGAAGAAGTATTAATGCGTCGAATGACCTCACACTCCACAGCATGTTTATGCTGGTTACCTCGCTGTTTACAAACGCGCAGTTGACAAACATTCATTGTGATCTCGACTGTAGATAATTCGTAGGCTATGTCATCGTTAATGTTGCTTTTTCGATTCTTGGTTTTAGTATGGTGATACTGTAATATGATAAGAATGAGAATTTCAATAGGCTTGCTGCCTCTGATTACATGGGTCTTAATCATAACTGTGGCAAAATGGGTTAGGGGTCATTCGGCCCACTATGGAACTGGGACCGCGGACCAGTTGCCCCTGGTTGCCCAGTTGCCCCCCAGCAGGGCTCCGTCGACATAGGATGCAAGAGCGAGCGAATCGGAATACAGCTTACTTAAAAAAAATGATCTAATTGGTTTCCGTGAACCAAAGGCGCTTTCTGTGAACCAAGGTGAAACAGTGGTTTCTATGAACAAAGTTTCCGGCAAGAAGTGCTATCTATGAACAGAAATCTCTGTCAACAGTACTTCCTATGAACCGAGATATCTACGCTTCGCACCCTGATTGAAAGCACAGATGTGGGCCCAGTTAACCATTATCAATTTTTAAAAGGGGCAACTCGTCCGCGGTCCCAGTTCCATAGTGGGCCGAACGACCCCTAACCCGACGGTGTATGGCTTGTGTGAACTATACACCTCTTCTTGTTTGTCTGCATTGGTTGTTATTACGTCAAATCAAATCGTTTATTTGTGATACATGGGTTACATACAGGTGTTCATTATATACTTAATAATATTCGTTCCCTGATCAGCCCCTTAGGCATACAAATGATTAAATAATATAATGAAAATATGATAAGTCACGTTTTGGTAACACGATAATGAGTCTATAATGTTCCCACTGCTGGGACGCAAGCTTCCGCTTTTCGAGAGGGAGTGGGCTATAATCCACCACGCGGGCCCAGTGCGGGTTGGCAGATGTCGCATGTGTTCGAATTATTCGTTCTAAACGCGTTTAGAAAGCAGTGGTGATTAAATAATTTACACAAAATAAAGTGCCTGACTGGGTTCGAACACACGACCTACAACTCCTGTCGGGGCTGTTACCACTGGGCCACCATTGCCCACGTTTTGGTCAGAGTTTGGAAATGTAAAAGATTACCTCACTAGGCTTACCAGAACCTATCCTAACCTAAACAATTTATAGTAAATTGTCTTGTCGTTTAAGACGACATAATAATATGATGGACTTATGCAATGCCAGGGGGATGGCAAATGCGTAGCCATCCCAGAGACAACGCTGAAATGTCTCTTGGCTTGTACTTACACCGTCACCCATAATCTTCAAAACTGGGAAAAAATAACGCTGCTTGGCGTCAGAAATGGACGTTTCTTCACAAGAATTCTACTTTACAGCTGCTTCCGTAGTCCTCATCGCTATCCATCAGGCGAGATCGAGGTCAACAGCTGAATTATCACAACCTCAAGAACTTGTAGTCTAGGGCCGACTTCCACCACAAATCACTAAAATGCATTTAACGCCAAACGCATTTTAAACATCATTCTATCTCTGTCATCTTCAAATGATTGACAGAAATAGAACGATGTTTTACATTCGTTTAGTGCTAAAAGTATTTAGTGATTTGTGGTGCAAGCGGACCTGGATGTAATAATGTTGGCCCCTCTGCTACCAAGCTATTGTAATATTTATGGTGTACCTACTACATAAAACCCGGCCAAGTGCGATGGTGTACCTACTACATAAAACCCGACCAAGTGCGAGTCGGTCTCGCACACGAAGAGTTCCGTACCTCAAGGCATAAAACGCCGAAAAAACGTTTCTTTTATACCCCTTTAAATTTATAATGATCTTTATTTTAACCCACAGAGCGTCGCACCCGCTCGATGGTATCAGGTCGCAGCAGCGGATCCAGCTCCGTGCCGTCGCGACAGAACGGCACGCTGCCGCCACCGCCGCCGCAGCCGGAGCCGGCGCCCGCGCCGCCCGTGACGCCGGTGCCCATGCCGGCCACGATTCCACTGCAACCTGTGCAGCCCGTGCAACACCTGCAGCCGATACCGGCCAAGACCAACCATAGCTTAGGAAGTTAGTATCTTGCTTCACAGTAAACGAAAGTTTTAAGCTGTTTGTCACATAGTGTACTTTAATAAAGTCTTTTCAACACACTTGCTCGTAAAGTGGCTCTTATTGAACCGCTTTTAGGTCCATAATGCAGTGTATTAAAAACGCGTGCTTTTTCTTTACTTTAATCCACATGTGCTTTATTTCCACAGATAACTATTTACTAGTCGGAGATGCGCGCTTTTTTAATCTCATCAATTCACTTTTTTTTTCAAATAGTCTGTATTGTCCTTGGTCCCAAAATTAACTAATATTTATTTACCTTAAGGTGAATGCGCAGGAACCACAGACAATTTAAGGTGAATGCGCAGTGGTAGTTCACGAAATTCAAATTTTCTTAGGTTTTTTGCAGGTCAGTGTCAGGTTGTGTCATGATCAAAATATGATTTGCGACTATAACAGGTACGTCTTTACAGAATGATAATCATTCGAATTATTAATACATCTTTCTTATGGAAAAGTTCTTAGGCAAAAAAATCTAACCTGAAAGATTCTATTCTAATGACTATAATTATGTAAATACATATATATTATAGTCGCGAATCATATTTGATCAAGATACAACCTGATACTGACCTGCAAATTACAAAAAAACGTAAGAAAGTTTTAATTATCCACCTAAAATTGTCCGTGGTCCCTTCCGAAACCAAACGGAAAAGACCCTGACTGGCGTTCTATTATTGCGGATTATCACTGAACTAATGTACACACATCAAAAGTGTCTAGGGATCAAGCATTTTTATACGGATTTCTTGAGATTGAGATGTGGCTTTGTAATAAATTTATGATTTTATAAATTTATATGGATCCTTTTTGGTGCATTTCATAATTTGAATCAGGAACTGTGAATCAAATTCGAGTAAAAGATGAAAATCAGCTGTCAATATTTTCCCTATAAAAACATACAACGCATTGAAGACATTATTAGTGCTACTGTTTCCCTACTACTGATTAAAACCAACGTTATTATGGAGCGGCGACGTCATTTAAGCAGGGAAGAAATGCTCAGAGCCGTGGGAATGATAGAAGCTGGTTCCCGGCAACGTACTGTGGCTTTAGCTCTGAATACAAGTCAGAGTGTTATCAGTCGACTTTGGACACGTTACCGAAGCACTGGTACCGTGGCTGAGCGCCATGGAGGACGGTATCGCTGCACCACACGGAGACAAGGCCGATACATTCAAATCTTAACTCGAAGAGCTCCAACAATAACCGCCATGATGTTAGCCGTGAGGCTTCATCACTCTTCAGGGAACTTAATTAGCGACCAAACAGTCAGAAACCGCTTGCATGAAGTGAACCTTCATTCCCGAAGACCGCTACGGGTACCACCTATAGCAATGCACAATCGTAGGATTCGATATCAATGGGCTCTTGAACACAGAAATTGGGCAGAAGAACAATGGCGTTTCGTGTGCTTTTCTGATGAGTCTCGTTTTGGTATGAGACCGGATACAAGACGTATACGACACTGGAGAACCCCTGGACGCCAACAGCGATTAAAATCCTGCCAGGAAGTCCATCCTTATAGTGGTGGAACCATCATGGTATGGGCGGGTATTTGGATCGGCGGAAGAACTAAGTTGATTTGGATCAGAGGCAAACGCTCAAATTTATGCTGAGACGATTGTATCAGACGTCATCGTTCCTCTACAAGTGCAAATCGGTCCCTTATTTCAGTTAATGCATGATAATGCACGACCGCACACCGCAAGAGTTGTAAGACAGACTCTCGCCGCAGCTAACATCAATGTCCTGCCCTGGCCTGCTCAGTCGCCAGACTTGAACCCGATTGAGCATGCATGGGATATGCTACAGAGAAGAGCTCTGCCGAATATGGAGGGTATCCAGTCGCAAGAAGACCTTTTTTTGTTGTTGCAACGAACATGGGCGGCCATTCCACAGCGTGATTTGGATGAACTCATTTTGAGTATGCCAAACCGATGTTCTTGTGTTGTTAGTGTTCGCGGTAGAAACACGGATTATTAATTGTTTAAGTTACCCAATAAAATTTTAAAGAAAACTGTTATTTCAGTCTTTTTTTCGAACTTTTGTGTTAGTGGTTCAAATGTCAAAAATCCCTTTATTAGGAAAATGGCAAATTTCTTTATTAATGCAAAGGTGACTTGGTTTATCGTTACTGTGACAAACGAAAACACTTTATTTGATGAATCCTTAAAGAAAATTTTAATTAATATCAATCAGGAGAAAAGTTATTGCAAAAATATATGTTGATCCCTAGACACTTCTGATGTGTGTATATTTCTCTATGCCAATAGTACTTTCTAATTCCATACTACCTAAACTACAATTTGACATACGACACCACTACGATCAGTGTACACATTATTTTGTGTTTATTATATTTTTTCTATAGGCTGTTTAGAGGTTTTGTCAGTGCCACAGACTAATATATTTAAAATGAGATTCAGTGCTTTTTACGTAGTATGTCTAAGAAGTCTTTGGTGCTTTTATTTACACCTGCGCGCGCATCGCTAGTGCTGGCTAGCACGGCGCGCGGAAAAACAAAACTAGCGCGCCATTTTCCAAACAAGTTAATATTTAACAATACAAGTCTGTTTTTTTCCTCGCAAGTGTGTTGAAAAACGTCGCGTGTGCATTGATCATTAGACTCTCGGCTTTCTTATCGCACTCGCCTGCAGCTCACGCGAATAATACCGCCTCGAGCATAATGATCAACACAACATAGCACACATGTATCATAATGTACTTATAGAGAAATGTTATTATGGTGACTGTGTGTAGTAAATATGCGCAATATTTGGCCTAAACAAAATATTCATTTTGTGTTAGCGATTAACTTTTAATACGCACGTTTTTGGATGACCGTAATTTCACAAACGATGAAATCATCGTTTATAGTAGTATATATCTGTAGTATAAATATACTTTCTTTCAAAATGAGATGTACACCTTGCTGCGACAGTTTTCTTCCTAACGAACTAGATTTTTATTTGATTAAATCATCTGCCTAGCCTTTTCCCAACTATGTTGGGATTGGATTCCAGTCTAACCGGATGCAGTTGAGTACCAGTATTTTACATGGAGCTGCACCCTATCTGACCACCAACCTAGTTACTAGGTAATACGATACCCCTTGGTAAGATGACTGGTTGTCAGATTTTCGGGCTTCCGACGACCCGTAGGAACGACTGTCAAAGATCCACGAATGACAGCCGGGACCGACGGCTGATATGATTGATTAAATATGAAAGTAAGAATCTTAAGTTTTAATTAAATCCGATTTCCAGGCTACACACTGAAGAGTAATAAGAAACAACAAAAGGGGCGAAAAATAACGAAAGCGGACATCGGAATGCCGGAAAACTTCCAACACATATCACACGTCGGTTGGGATGCTAACAAAGGTATTATTAACTAACATTATAAAAGGTCAAATTAAATTAACTAGCGAAACTTCATGGAGGTGATTGGTATCGCTATTTACCCAAGTCGGCCGGAGCATAGACAATCTCCACAGATTGGGGTTTATGGATGGTTCAGATCTCAATTGCGTATGCGGCGTCTCCCAAAAGCAATGGTCCATCCTCGATTTATGACTGCGTCAGTGAGCAGAGTTCGCATAACTGATTTAAGGGCCAAATCTTCTTGAACTTTAGGTCATTGATATGTTAAGCAGTTGATAAAAAAAAGATTATTTCAAGTAACTGCACTATTATTTCTTACAATTTTATTTTACATTGTACAGACGCTAGCACATCATCCTACTCGAAACTGTAAAATTTTCCCAATCAACTTTGAACCTTATGCTTCAGCGATAAAGTTGAAAATCTATTAAAGAAATTTGACAGATTGTAGTAAGTTGATGTGCTGTGCTGTGTCTGTACATTTACACATGTATACAGTGTAAATTTTTGTAAAAAAAAAACTTACCAACTTAATATCTTGAAAACTGCTAAAGTAGTACAGTCGGTGGCCAACATTATCTAACCCACTACTAGTGGGTCAAGCAATGTTGGGTGGGTCAGACAATGTTGGTCACCGACTGTACTAACTTTACTCTTACCATCTTCAGGTTTTGACCTCGACAATGCGCCAGAAGCCGACGAACTCCGATCGTTCTTCACGAAGGCAGGAGTTTCGGAAACGCAACTTCAGGATCAAGAGACCAGAGACTTCATATACGACTTCATAGAGATGCACGGAGGACTACCCGCCGTCAAACAGGATCTGGATAAGGGTGAGTTGCGTTATACTGCCGTACAAGGATCGAAAGTTACCAAACAAAAACCTGAAGCATACGAGTATAAATCAAATTAAAAATACTTAAATAAATGAATTAAACAATAACCATCTTTAAATTAATTTTAATAATGAGCCATGATCCTGCCCCCCAGCCCTGAGTCGCGGTGCCGTGCCGCCCGCGCCCAGCGCGAGTGCGCCCGCGCCCCCCGCGCCGCCCGTGCCCACGCGCAGCCCCGCGCCGCCGCACCCGCCTGCGCCGCGTGAGTCTACTGCTTATGTTACATATAGTGCCGCCCGCGCCCAGCGCGAGTGCGCCCGCGCCGCCCGCGCCCCCCGCGCCGCCCGTGCCCACGCGCAGCCCCGCGCCGCCGCACCCGCCTGCGCCGCGTGAGTCTACTGCTTATGTTACATATAGTGCCGCCCGCGCCCAGCGCGAGTGCGCCCGCGCCGCCCGCGCCCCCCGCGCCGCCCGTGCCCACGCGCAGCCCCGCGCCGCCGCACCCGCCTGCGCCGCGTGAGTCTACTGCTTATGTTACATATAGTGCCGCCCGCGCCCAGCGCGAGTGCGCCCGCGCCGCCCGCGCCCCCCGCGCCGCCCGTGCCCACGCGCAGCCCCGCGCCGCCGCACCCGCCTGCGCCGCGTGAGTCTACTGCTTATGTTACATATAGTGCCGCCCGCGCCCAGCGCGAGTGCGCCCGCGCCGCCCGCGCCCCCCGCGCCGCCCGTGCCCACGCGCAGCCCCGCGCCGCCGCACCCGCCTGCGCCGCGTGAGTCTACTGCTTATGTTACATATAGTGCCGCCCGCGCCCAGCGCGAGTGCGCCCGCGCCGCCCGCGCCCCCCGCGCCGCCCGTGCCCACGCGCAGCCCCGCGCCGCCGCACCCGCCTGCGCCGCGTGAGTCTACTGCTTATGTTACATATAGTGCCGCCCGCGCCCAGCGCGAGTGCGCCCGCGCCGCCCGCGCCCCCCGCGCCGCCCGTGCCCACGCGCAGCCCCGCGCCGCCGCACCCGCCTGCGCCGCGTGAGTCTACTGCTTATGTTACATATAGTGCCGCCCGCGCCCCCCGCGCCGCCGCACCCGCGTACATATAGTGTCAAAATGTTTTGCTATAACTTGTGTTTTTCTAAAAAAAAATTTATAACACTATTTCAGCATATAAATGTCAATAAACAATGTAAATAACATTTCTGCGTGCATTCCATTAAAACACTGAATCACCCCTCAGCGTCCCGCGCGCCGCCCCCGCCCCCCGCGCGCGCGGTCCCCCCGCCGCCCGCGCACCGCGCCGCGCCGCCCCGCCCGGCTCAACGTGAGTATATTACTATTGTTATAACATGCTAATACTACACTCAACAAAGTAAATATGAATAAGACAGTATATAACACAGTAAAACAATTAAATATTAACTATCCTACTTGCACGTTCTATGAATACTTACACTAGGTCCATTATAAACGTAAAGTTACAATCATAAATTATTATGTCAATGGCGCGTTGTTTGTCGATAATTAACTAATGCGCACACGCAGGTAGTATAATGTCGATGAGCCTCTTACCACAGATAAAAAAATAAGAAGAGTTAACACAGACTAAATGGCACGCACAGCAGCTAATAACAAGCAACTAGGTCTATTATAAGGATAATAGCATGAGCATAGTAGGGGCAGTGCGAGCGAGAGGTCCGATAAAAAATATTTATGACTGCGATTGTAATAGTCTATTATTATGTGATGATTTAAGCTTCTACCAACAATGATGTTATAACCCGGTTCATTAAAGAAAGGAATCTAAAATGGCGGTGCTTATCATGTTTTCTCGCTTGCACACTAGTGCCGTCTATACTCACTCTCGCGCGTACCGTAGGCAGAAAAAAAATCAGTCTTGATTTGCTTTCACGCTGTCTTGACGCTCTCAGTAATCCTTTTTACAAAGTCCTTGTTATAGGTTTCTGTTATTTTTCCGTTGTTACCTGTTTGTTATTTTTGACCTTTCATCGAAAAAAAGTACCTACTGAAACTACTGAAAACAACAATAACGATCTTATAATAATATAAAGCGCCACGTGTCTTTCAAATTTTCAACTTAAACGCGCGCGAAGCCGCTGGCAGAAGCTAGTTTGAAATAAATACGGCTCGGTCATGGTTTTATTATTTTTAATTTGAAAAAAAATTCGAGTTGAAATTTTATATGCTAACTGTACTATCTGTCATCGCAAGTACAAGCCGCCATTTAAGATTCCTTTCTTTAATGCATCGGCTTATACTAATTGAACCCTTCTCATACAACTTACAGCCGTATCGTCCGGCCCCCCTTCCGTCCCGCCCCCGCCCCCGCCAGGCGCGGCCCCGCCGCCCCCGGGCGCGGCCCCCCCGCCCCCGCCGGCCGCGCCGCCACTGGCCCCGCCCCCTCCCCCGCCGCCCGCGCCGCCGGCCCCGCCCCCCGCGCCCCCCATGGCCCCGGCCTCGCCCCCGATGCCGTCCGATGCGCCTTCGGCTGCGGCAGACCCGAGGGCTGCACTTATGGAGAGTATTCGAAGTGGATCCAAGGGCCTCAAGGTAAATAATTTTAACGTTTTTATATTTTTAGTTATCGAGTCTCGAAGTAGTACTTTTATTTAAAAAATAACCAAAAGTTTTAAATAATGGTGCCCAATATACAGGTTGTGCGTAGTTTGGTACAGACGAGGATATCTCCATAATTATTGTAATTTAAATGTTGAAATAAATTATTTTAACTTATACATTTTACAGTCATAAATTCTTGCTGTCCCGCAGCTAGCTGCTTGAAGGTTGACTGTAAAAGATCCGCCAAAGGCCCAATATACAGGTTGTGCCTAGTTTGGTACAGACGATATCTCCATATTGTAATTTAACCTTTTGAATGTCTTCAGTTACACAGTTCGACATAAGCAATTGTCTTTCTATCGTGTCTCTAATTACGGCATTCGATGAGTTAAATCTTGAAATAAATTATTTTAATTTATACGTTTTCAATCATACATTTTTTCTGTGTACTAAACTAAGTACTAGAACTTCCAGTCCCGCAGCTAGTACTAGGCTTAATAACTAAGCCCAACGCAGACGAAATGGCGGAGAAAAATGATGTAAAATTGCCTGCGTATAGTACCTGAGAAATTACCTGCGTACCTTTGGATGAAATTGATAGAGGTATCCTTCTCTATCAATTTCATCCAAAGGTTGTCTATAAAAGATCCGCCCATTGTCACAGACCTCTTCTAGGTCTGCACAGACCTCTTCTAGGTCTGCACAGACCATGGCTCAAAAAACTGTGTAAAGCGATTTTATGAGAAAACAAAAAACCTAACTTTACATTGGACCTACTGTAGTATAAAACGAAACACAATAGAGAAGAGGAATAGAGTTTATATAATTATAAATAATGACGGTATATTCATACTATACTATATTAATTATGTATGTTGTGTATTTTAAGTTTATAACCTATTTATATACTTGTGGACCTGTATTTTATTTATAATTCATTATCTTATGTTTTAATATTGAAGTGAAAACTTCTTTAGACGCGTTGGGAATTTTTTGAGATGAGAAAAAACTATTGAACTCGCGACACTGTTACCGTAACCGACACCGCGCTACTTTCGGATATGTTCGGCTGTCCTCGGGATCGGTTTTAGTGTATATCAAATATGTCTGAGTGATGGCAAAGTATTCTGCATGTGTTTTGTTTTGTAGTAGTTGTAGTTTATAATAAAGAATAAAAAACACTTAATTTAAAAGTATTTCCTGCACAATAAAATATTTCCTAACTATTTAAAAAATACACAAGTAATTGTTTTCACAAGTTTTCACTTCTGTCGGCACTCCCCGAGGTGCCTATGTTTTTTCTTAAATATTATTATCTCCTCTCAAACAGAGCCCCTGCCATCTATCTCTTCACCACCCTTGCTTGACTGGTAAATAATGCAGGCGTCAGCCTTTGTACCTTAACCTTTTGACCGCCACACGTCAAAAGTCAAAAACGTGCCCTCGGCGTCAAAGTCTGTCATGTAGTCGAACCGTGGCGTGCTGGGCACATTTTGGTTTGTCATCTATACATGACTGGCGGTCAAAAGGCCAATGTGTGCGAGAGTTTAAATAAATAAAGAGTTAATCAATTTATTATGTTGTAGCGCGTCGAGCCTGTGGCTAAACCGGCCGTGGTTGAAGACAGCAGAAGTAACCTACTGAGCGAGATCAGACAAGGCGTCGAGCTCAAAGCCGTAAGTACTATATTCTCATCTTACCCTCCCACCCTTATTCCAACATATTTGTGGTGGGCGCACCAGTAAGTAATAACATCGGGTCGATCGATCTATGCTTCCCGCGGTCGGTCCGCGGATGGGTAATCTTTATATACCGAAACCCCTCCGTGCCTTGGAAAGCACGTTAAGCCGTTGGTCTCGGCTGTCATTCATGGATCTTTGACAGTCGTTATGGGTCGTCAGAAGCCCGAAAGTCTGACCACCAGTCTTATATTCAAATTCAAATTTATATTACCTAGTAACTGGATGGTAGAGGTCAGATAGCTGCATCCGGTAAGACTGGAAGCCGACCCCAACATAGTTGAGAATAGACCAGATGATGAGATGCAAAATGATCTTTTGGCGCATGGCCAAAATCGGCAAAAGTATTGAAAAAACAAAATGGCTGACAGCCATCTTGTTATGGCTGTCAGCCATTTTGTTTTTTCAATAAATTTCACAAATGTTTACCAACTGATTGGTGAATGCTACAGTGACAAGCAAGCTATTTCATACAAGAGTATTTCGACGCCTTAGAGTGAAAACCTCGTAAGTGTAAAAGAAGTAATTTTTCAGGAGGAAGAAAGAACTGCGTGCTGTAAAATGATTGTACATTGTCTTTTATTTTTTTTTAACCGACTTCAAAAAAGGAGGTTCTGTATTCTTATTAATTAATATGGAAATTTAAACCTCTTTTATATTCAGAACTATAAGATTGTCCGAAATGCACAAAATGCTACTTATGAGGTTTTCACTCTAAGGCGAGGATTTGCTACTTTACATGCTCCAATCTACGCTTGTTCCCAGGTATCCCGCTCAGGCAGCAACAGCGGCAGTGAGCGTAAAGCGGGCACCGCTTGCGGGCTCGCAGAAGCCCTACAGAGGGCTCTAGAGGAACGTTCTCGCGCCATACACTCAGACTCAGACTCCGATATGTCTGACGCTACCACTAGCGACGGAGAATGGGATGACTGAGATCTCCCTATAACCTGAACAAGATAGAACAAGTACTGTGGTCTGAATAATAACAAGCAAAGAAATATTATGGTCGAAAGTATTTCACAGCTCTATGATGATTGAGCTATCTCCCGAACTTTGAGAAAGGAAGAATTCAGTTAATTTACAGTGGTCTTCATAAAATTACATAAAAATGGTTATAAATAAATCTCGTGATTTCACCAATCCTTCGGACTCTGAAATGCTCGATGCTGCCATCACTAAAAGCAAGATACACAACAGACCCGAACAACATAAAAACACAGGCCCTGCCTTAGAAAAGACGGTTTATTTTCAATTACTTCTTCAGTGTCAAAAATGTATACAAAACTGCTATTTTTAGAAAAGGAAAACCGAATGAGATCAGTTTTAATGGATACTACTGGCTTTTACGCCTACACGGACAATTTATTTGCACGCATATTTTCATTACTTACATACACGTCCTGATATCCACCAACTTACGTCGAAGCTTATAGACAAGTCAGGTTTCACCTCTGACGACGGAGAATGGCTCATACTGCTCACGCCATGGAAAATTACTATTTTTGACCTTTATTATGCCACTTTTCGTCCTTTCTTAGTAGTCCTTTCATCTTGCTTTGATCATCTATATTCTTAGATTATAATAATATCTTTAAAATCCCTCCAAGAAAACGTGTGCCTAGTAAACCATGTCTTTACTTTTTGTCCGAGTTTTCATGTGACACGCTGGAAAATCAGTAACTATATGGATGCGTACAGTCAGCTCCACGTCCCTGTTTAGAATTGGACTTTGGCAGCGCCTTTATTTCGTAGCAGTAAGGGTGATAAAAAATAGTTCACCTCAGTTCGGCTTTGTTAACTTTAGACCAACTATGGCAGGCTGCAAGTGACGAACGTTTATGTTGTGTTCACAAGAGTGTGCGCACCCTTAGCCCATGTTCGCCCATGGGCGCGTTTTTCCCGCGGCGATTTATTTCGCGCACTGAATTTTCAACGCACTGTTTATCGGGGAGTTGAAAATCCAGTGCGCTATAAAATCCCGCGATATTTTTAAGTCCGTGCGTTCGTGGGCTTAGTATAGACTACTCAACTGGTAGTCTATAAAGCGCCAGTTAATTTTACATGGTTATAAGAGCGTTATAGTTTAATCATAGTCAAGGAACGTGTTGACACAATGTTATACTAATTCTTAAACTTCTATACATAGCAGACGTCTTATCCTGCGAATAAATGTGAGTGGTTGACCAAAAAGGGACCTGGAGGGATTGGAAACCGTTATTTTTTTTTTTAATCTTTGAATCTGTGGTCTTTTAGCTTTGTTTTAGTCTAACCAGAATATTTTTAGGTGCCGTAGTTTTTTTTTATGATTTATTTGTGAGCCGAGGCAGCAGTCGAAACTTCAAACGCGATTGACTCGAAATCAATTTATTTTCCCTTGAGGTCCCTTTTTGGTCAACCACTCACAAATATTGAACTTTTGATAGTTTTGCCATACAAAAACTTACGTATTGTCAGACGTCAATTTTATTCCATGTTTATGATATCTGACTATGGTAAAATCAGTCCTAAAGCTTCGGTTTCCTACAACAGCGGTGACCGTCACATGACGACCGTCATGAAAATGATAGCAGCGGGGTTTGACTTTAAGGTGGCACTACTCGATATTTTTTCTATACAAATTTCGGGAGGGTGTATCGATATCTACAACGCCACATGAGAACAACGCGTCATACTGATGTCACGCAAAATCCTGCATCTCGCAAGCAGAGTTTACCGTGCAACTAGCATAGATACAACGGCCCGACATGAATCATCGGGCAGTTGCCCGCCAGACATAACACCGTCGAAGGATCCTCCCTTTTCATAGAGTATGAGTGAACTTTACACCGTGTTCCTCATACCTCTATAAGGGTATTACTCCACTGTTTGACTTTGTGCATCCAAAGTTAAACATGATATCGTTTTGTCTTATTAATAATTATATCTGTACGGAAACAGAGCAGTAAAATAAAAAGCCATTAAAAAGTTATGACATAAGAGCCGACAAAGATTTGTTTTTCTTGGTATTTTTTTAACGTAACTTTGGGTGTAGTATATATGTAAAGAACAAAAGAACTGTAAAATCTTCAAAATTACTTCGGTACCGACAAAGCTCAGTCATCGAAGAGTTCTATAAACTTTATTTGTAATTGATATATGCTGTGGTTTTTTCGCGCGTCACCGTTCGGAACAGTGTTTGTGTGCGTGACTAGAAGTCGTTGTGCGTGTAGACTCGGGTCTGACTGCTCATCACTGATACTATCTATGTCGGACACGATGCCA
Organism: Mesoligia furuncula; assembly: GCA_916614155.1. NCBI lineage: Eukaryota > Metazoa > Arthropoda > Insecta > Lepidoptera > Noctuidae > Mesoligia > Mesoligia furuncula. The sequence continues at coordinate 26,798,986 of OU744793.1, forward strand.
GAAGAGACAGCGTGTTTTTGGCCATGCCCACCAGTTAGTTCGAGCTCGCGACTGGTTCCACCTTAAGGTGTCCAAATCGCACTCTAGGGAAAAACCAACGTACGTTCATAGATAACGTTTCAGTGACGTCATTCGACGGTAAATTGCGGACGCCATGTGGCGCCCACCGCAGTCATAGGAAACCCTGGCTTTATACTTGGACATTTCAACCGTCGACTATTCGACGACTTTCGCATTATAGTTTAAAACTTTTAACACAATAATACATACCTTTATTCCTTAGCTAACAATAAACAAGTATCAGTATAAATAAGGTTTGTTTTAAAACTATTTAATGTTCACTTAAACTTGGTGTATTTAATTTCTTTTTATAAAAAGGTACAGTGTCACTGACTCTGGCAGAGTTCACGAAAAACTCTTCGATCTAGCTCTTGGACTATACCTTACTAATTGAACTCATTATATCTCCTAAACTAAGACCCGATTAAATCTGTGACTTTGCGACTGATTCCGACTAATTGGCGACAAAATATGGAAGAAAACAGATCTTCGCTACGTGCCATAGTTTTTGAGATATAAATGTGGCCTTTCTGGGGAGACTCTCTCCAGATCGGCCACCTATAAACTCTTATATCGTTTGAACCAGTGAACGACAAATTCTGATATTTGGCGACAAATTTCGACTAATTTTTTGTTATCGAAATTAAAATCACTGATGGTGGCCCTGCCAGAGTCAGTGACACAAAGGTACATTCTAATTCTATGGAAACAATAAAGATAATGTTGTTTACTAACTTTATATTAAAATATCATTTTGAATACCTACTTAAATCAGTCATAAGAATATTTTTATTCTTATAAAAGAATTATTTTTATATAGTTTCACAGAAAGAAAGATGTTTACGTTGCATATACAAAGTGTCTTAATATGTGCGTCATAATATTATGCATAAAAATTAAATTAAGCTCTTGTTAACTTCTTATTTAAAAATAATTTAATATTAATTAGGCATTCGAAATAACTTTTTCTTAAAAAAAATGTGTGCCAGAGTAGTTAGTGGCAAAGTGGTTACTGATAAAGTATTTACAGCGTCAGAAAAAAGAAAAATGTGGTACAGGTTCTCAAACTGAACAACTTTCTCAATGGGGCCAGCATTGTTATCGAGAAAAAATAGTCAGCAGTCCCATACATTTTAATCAAGTAGGTATTGACATTTTGTAGTTATACATTTCTTTTCGCGATTACGATGTTGGTCCCATGGAGAAAGTTGTTCAGTTTGATGGTCTGAACACCTGCCTGATGCATGGGATGTCCTTTGTCAGTTTCACTTTGTCCTATGCGTATGAATTTACTTCAGTTCAAATGTGATATTGGAATAACTGTGCTCAGCAATATTTTCTCTTGTATTAAGTCAAGCATTTAATTCTAGGTGTTCGTAATAGTGCTTTGAAGTTTTTAAACTTATTTCTTAATTCGAGGCAGTATGATTTTACTGAGAACACTTCACGTTCCAATTTATTTGAAACTTTGCAAGTGAAAGGAATCAGTTTCAAAGCAAAGTAGATGAGGGTAGTTGGATCTAAAGTTCAAGCTAGTTCAACTTACGCCTTATAGAGTGACATGTTCAAAGTAGTCCTTGGGTACACTACAATGCCCAACCGCTGCCTCGAATTAAACAAGTCTTTAAAATGTCTATTTTTATTAGTGTCATGTGAATATATTTTATAATTTAACTAACTAATTACTTTTGATAATAATTGCTACAAGTTATTAATATTTTTATTGAGACAGTAATGTTTAAAATGTTACGTTTGTGAAGCCGTAGAAAGAATACGTTTGATGTATATTGCTTTACAACTATTAAAACAAACACTAATTAATTTTATTAATTATGTATCTACCAACAAATATTAAAGCATATTATATCGCCTTAATACATTAACAATTTATAATCAAAGGCTGACGTACTCTTTCGACGAGATCACTTATATATATTTTATATAATTGATGTAAAATGTGTATATAATTGTAGTAGGTAAATTCTAATAGACTAAAGTGCTGTATATGACTGAAAGAAAATCGACGGTGATTCTAAAATTACAAGTGTGTACTGAGAAACGTTGAACTTATCGTATTCTTGAAAGAAAGGAAGAAAGCAGTTTTATGGTAAATGTGTTTCCATTGACAAACATTACTCTCCTTCTGGTACAGTCGGGTAAATAGCTGGAAAAGGAAATAGAATATATACTTATAAATAAGAATTGCTTAGCGGGGCGCCGGCACGTCGATATTCAAAAGATGTGATATGTAACGTTTCGAAGCACATACTTCAATGTAGCTAGTTAATAGAAATAATAGGTATACATAGTTCGACACTAAATCGATGAGTTCGAAGTTAGTATCGATAGTTTTACTCAATGCTTTAATGACTGCTCACGTTGATCTATCGATATTAGAGATGTGCTCTTTTTGAATCGATTTCATTCAAAGATAATTTTTATGTTTTGATACAAGCAATAACTTTCATAAAAGTGCGTATTTCTTTTTTCAATTTTTATTAAGTAAAATAATTATTTTTTTATTAAAAAAAGAGTAGTTTATTTCATTCGAGTCGTACTTGTTTCTTTAAATTTTTTATGACTAATAGGTAATTAAGTTAGATAGAAAATCGAACAGATTAACTTATGAAAGAATTCGCATGATTTCAGCAGCAATACGATAGATGGCCAGTTGCACATTCAAGTTCTGATGTTGAAACATGCCTGGAGCATTACCTTCTACAGTCCGTGAGGCATTATCAGCCAGAGGACTTAAAATATTTTTGTCACCATTTGTATATTTGATGTTGTACACATGTTAATCAGCATAATCAGGTTCATAACTATAAACTTACTACCCATGTTACACCCAATCCGACACTCGGAATATTATTCGATCCCATGCAGATCCAAGTTAAATTGTACTAGCATTGTATAAAATGAAGTTAAAACTAGTGTAAGAAGGGTTATGACTATATGTATCTTAATAAAATAACGATAGATATTTTTATAACTATCAACGTTTACGATGTATGTAATGTACCTGTAACACTTGAAAGCTTGTGGGTGGCTGGTTAGCTGAAGTAATTAAAATTGCTGCAATAGGCGGATCTCACACTCTCAACGCGCCACGCGACGGGGCGCGAGAAAAGGAAGCCACATTCATCGCGCGGAAACGCGTTTTTATTGGATTTGTATGTAAAAAAATCACACGCGGAGGCGCATTGTAGTGTGTGATCCACCAAACTATTATTATGAAATGTTCTGTAGTCTTGTGAAAGCTGCCTTTAGTTTAGTGTAATACTGTTATTTGACTACCAGGCTACAACAGTGACTCTGTGACTGTTATGTAAGGGGTGGCTTGATTTTATGCAGGATATCAACTATGCAGTTGAAATGTATCACAGAACTTACGAATGTTATACCAAATCAAAAGGATCAGTACCTTGGTTAATCAGCTATTCATAAATGAGTATGTTGACTAAATAAACATTAATAAAAATTTTACGACCATTTTATTTTGCCCATCATCAACAATCTACGTTTTACAAAGAAAATAACGGAGTGTAATTACCAGACACTTAAAAAAAAGAATAAAAAAATTAACCACAAATAAAAGCAACTTCTTTATAACATAATTTGGAATAAACACTATCTTATAATTAGACGACCAAAGACGCTGACTGGACTTAATATTATCCTTAACCTATCCTTGGTACATACGACGTACACATCAAGCTATTATTAAACTTTCTAGTGTAAGGTGACCACCTCGCATTTGTAAAGGATTTCCGTACATGAGAGATCAGAAGGCCAATTCTCGTAATTTTAAACATTCAAAATCTAGTCGCAGTCTCATCTCGGCGACAAATAAATGTCAAAAACTTCTCAAAATGCAGGGAAATTAGACGTATTTTGACAGATTGACACAGATCAGACTGTGAACGTTCTTAAAATTACGAGAAGTGCCCCTCAGGTTAAACTAGAAATGTACAGCCTGATGTGTGGTCGAGCGTACCAGAGTCGTTACTTAAAATTAATCAATCATTAATTTGTATTGACAAGCATAAATTGGAACGCCGCCATTAGTCAAAAATATGACAGATTGAGACCATCAATATAGTTGACAGGGCTAAGATATGCTGGTCAAATAAAGTTACAGTCCGGTCGTCGAGAGAATAGGTTCCTGACACCTGTCATTGCGACAATTCTAGTAGCTAATAAAGAGAAATTGGTAAACACGTATCCGTTTGTATGAAACTGACAGCTGTCAAGAACGCATTCTCACTGTAATGCTCGATTATTTTTAAGTGCCGTCTCTGAGTGCGGCAGTAAGAGTTGTAACCTAGCATACTATACAGGCTAATACAAAGACTTGTAAAATTACGCTATTTTGACCTACGATGGTTGAATTTTAATGGGAAACTGGAGGGTTAATGTATAAACGTTACATACAGTTTAATAATTTAACATCTGCATAATCATACATTTTTTGTCGTATAAATGTATTTTAACTTTAACACATTGAAGGACACTGAACGAGACACAATAGAAGTTTTATTGTTATTACGTCGAGGGGCGTCAAGTGTCCCACAAAGTGTTAAGCAACGTTTATACATACACCCATAAAATAATAACAGTTATTGCTTCTAAATAATTAAATTTTTGCTAAAACTGCCACTTTGATGCTCATAGTATTATGGAATTTTAAAAAAGGTGAGCTAACTCTTAGCTACTTACATCTCCAGGCAAGTTATAAAATCACTGTTACAGTTCTAAATCGAGCTACCTACCTAACATACGCTACAGCACTAACCAACTCAAATGTTTGTCGAACCGAACAAATCAAGGTATTTCTCGTTACGTTGCGTTTCCACTGAAGCTGAAAAGAGCAGGAATCGGCCAGTCATAGACAAGACGAGAAACCCGATGTGGATTTAAACCAATGTGATTGGTCGTGTCTTGCACACCTCCGTTCCGCTAGCCTTCGCTCCAGTGGAAACTTACTCTTAGTGAAAACTGCAAATACTCTCACTCATTAATAAAAAATAATACATACTTATAACATTTTGTACAGAAAACGTAACTCTAACTAAATTACATCGAGTTCTAGAACTAGAGACGCGATTATTAGATAGTGAGACTCATTTAAACCTTATTGTGTATATAAAGCTGCGTCTACGCTAGGCGCATTCAAGCACGAGCGGAGCACAAATTCGCGTAGCATAGACGGACTTAGGAGCTTCGGACGAGCACGCCTCACAGTTTACAGTTCCCATTTATTTACAACGCGGAAAATATCACAAAAGAACATGAGACATAATTTTTAACATAATACAATCATCGATGGCACAATGTTAAAATAGTATCAAACCATCTACATACAATTTATCAATTTCTACTGCCTTTTGTAATCTTCGTAAATATTTTTTATGCCTATTTATAATTTTATTACAGGTAATCCCTTTTCCCATGATACCTATAAACTATAAAAATAACCCGATTCTATATCATGAAAAGCACAGATATTCCTGTATAGGCGACATGATACCTATTTTAACACAAAAAAAATAGATCTAGTTTCGTTATAATTGTGCGAAAGTTAAAAAAATGAACTTATGTTCATTTTTTTACCATCTCCAGGTAATAAAATAACTCCTATAGTTTAATTTTTTATAATAAAACTTTAGTCACAAAGTTGACAACGTGGAAGTTTCAATAGTCTCCCATTACCCTCAGAATGGGCAATTACAGAAAATAAACCGATGCGCGGCGAAAATACACGCAATCCTGTTCGATGTATTCGGTTGCTATGTTGTAAGCTATGACATACCATACAGACAATTACGCGTTGTAATTCTTTATTAGGTGACACCATGGATCTCAGAAAGATAGAATTGCTGACTTGGCGGGGGCACTGCCGTGCTCCAGAATATAATCGTAGCAAAGCCAAAGCTGTACATTGACTATTTTGGAAAGAAAAAGTAATTGCTATTTCATTTTTAGGGCACCATGGATCTCAGAAGGATATAATGGCTCGACTTGGCGCAGAATATAATATAATGCGTGGCAAATCCAAAACTGTACATTGATTATTTTGAAAAAAAAAAAAAAAGTAATTGCTATATCGTTTTTAGAATTTTTGTCGTTTTATCTGAATGTATGTTCCAGCATCACGCAAATACTACAGAATAGATTATGTTCAAATATTGTATAGATATTCCTTATAAGTCTGGTCAGTCTGTAGGCTATAAATCAGGCTATACCGTTATGGAGCTAAGCAGTCAAACATGACCAAAATAAGTCCGCTTTCAACGAAGGAAATAGCTTAGCGGTTCGATTACTGCTTTGCTTGCTTTTGGCCGAAAGGTGTAGGTATCGACGTTTCCGATGACGGTTACGCGACACCACGCAGCGAAACACGACGCCGACAACGTTACGTGTAGTCATAGTTTTTAATATGTATTAGTTTATTAATTTATAAGATTATTTTGCATATTTTATCCATGGGCCTTAGTTGCCTGATAATAAAATGATTATTATTGTTATTATTATTTGCAAACCTGTGGTTATAAATTCGATTCCCAACTTTTAACATTTTTAGTTTTTTTTTTATGTTTCGTAGACCGTACATAGAAAAACATGAAGTTTAGGCCTCTTCTGCCATCCATGGTTGTAATAAAAATAAAGATGTATGATTAGGTGGTTTGTGTTCACAATCTACGGTATTATTACTTTAGTGATAGCCGTTCGTTAGGAATAATCTGTACGACTGCACCAGTCGACGTACCAGTGTTGTGCCAGTAGGCAGTATATGCAGGAATGCAGACGTTCATAAATTCAATTAAATTGCTTGCGGAAATTGTCCTCAGGACTGTACGTCGCTTGCTGTAGCGTCACAAATCCTGACTCTGTATATTTTGTCTGCTGAAACCAAAACTACAAACGTAGTTTACAGGGAAGTTTTATAAAATGTGTCTGTTATTTTGTAGTCTCTTACGACTTCGACGCGAACGAATTCGCGGGCATAAGGTAGTAAAGTTACATCCACAAATTCGCTACACTTAGAAAAGACATTTTGCTTTGACATTAAACAAAATATCGTATTCTAGTGTTTGTAGTTACATATTTAATCAAATTTATTTATTCTTTTTGTGAATCTATAGGCGTAATTATTATTAAACTATGCATTCATCCGACATTCATTTCAGTCTAAAGATAAATGAAAATAATCCAACATTTAAGTATTTTAAAAATGCCTAACTGATCATAATACAAGTATGGTAATAATGGATTAAATATATAGTGGTTGTTTATGATATTGGCTTAAATTATATTCTACAGATTAGTCTTAGCGATAGTACCAAAATAATTACAACCTAATCACGTTATAAGTATCTTTCACTTCACTTCTGTCCTAATATCTATCTAATAACTTATTAAAATCAAGTATTTCATTCTACTATCATCTATGATGTCGAATGGAAATGCGATTTTACTACAATACATTTAAGAGACAAAATTGAATGGTTTTTATTATTATAATAGAATCTTTACACATAGTCGGTTCGCTACTATCGAGGGACTCAGGTCAAAGGTGGGTTTAGAATTTAGCCTTACCTTTTGTCGTTACCCAGATAGCTTATGCTGATGCGATACTGACCATAAGTTATCGAGGATCGATTCTTATATGGTTTTCGGGTGGTACAACAAAGCAAGCAGTAAAGCTTCGCATATGCGTTGGGCGTAAAACCATTGGTTTAGAAAATTGCCGAATCTCTTAGTCATGGCCCTGTCTAATCGTCATCTATAACGACAACTATTGGCATAACGGAATCGTCGACATCCACCGAGTCATCATCAGTTATATTGACCACTTCATCCATGTTATCCACCACGCCATCCACTTCACCCATCCCATTTATCTCCGTCTTGAACAGCGACAGAACATCTGATATGATCGGTGACTGGAGCATCGGTATGTCTTTACTCTCCTGACTTTCTTCTTCTTCGCCAAGTAATTGTGGCTCAATTTGGTCGTCCTCATCGTCTGTATGGCCGTAGTACTTCTCATCGTCCTTCTCGTCCTTTGGAACATAAGTGTTTATCAGCTCGTTCAAGTTAGCGTCACACGTGAACACCTTCGACGGGTCCTTGTCCTCTTTGTCGCACTCGTGCGCAGATATCGCTTTATACGAAGTAAAGTATTTAAGACAATTCTGGCACTGGTTCAGCAGATGAGCGCGGTAATGGTTGTGAAGATTTGGGAAGTCGTCGCCACAAACGACACATTTCTCAGGCTTCACTACCGCTCTGTAGTGAATCTTCTTCATAGATTTGTGAACTAACTTCATATGCTTCATAAATGGTCCGTATTTAACGAACTTCTCGCCACATTTCCGACATTTTATCGGCTTCTTGTTGTATTTTCTACTTCGATGAGAGAATGCGTGAATGTTAAAAGCGTCCATAGTTTTAAATTTAAGTGAGCAGAACCTACAGGATATAGAGCCAGAGCCCTTGTGTATCTGGTCGTGTAGCCGCTTGGTGCTCTTTTTAGTGATAGGTTTGAAGCAGAACCTGCATTCCTCGTATTGGAACGCGTTCTCGTTGCCAACGTATGCCGTGCCTTCGTCATCGCTTTCAATAGCGCAGAGGTGACTATCAAAGTCTGCCCGGGAGTAGAAATGTTCGTTGCATTTCTTGCACTTGTTTTGTTCGTGGTAAGTCAGATGCTTGTGAAGGTTGTAGAATCGTTTGTTGCAGATGGGGCAGGTTTCCTCAATGGACTCCTTGGGCTCTGTGAACCATTCCTTGTCATCTCCGTGTACGTCCCTCATGTGGTATATCATTTCCCTGAAAGCGACGAACGTCTCATCACAATGTTCGCATTTCGTCGGGTTATCTACATTGAGCTGCGCCATATGGTGATTCTTGTGTTTTCGATACACAGTTAACGTGTTAAACTTCTTTTTGCAGTAAATACATCCGTAGTAGCCAATCGTGCGATGGTAAATCTTGTGAGTACTCAGAGCATCCTCGTTTTCGAAAACCCTAAAGCAATAATCGCAGACAATTTCTTGCTTGCCTGCTCTCCGTTCCCTGTCTACTATGACGCCGTGCTGCGTGCGCAAGTGGCAGTCTAGTTTCACTTGAACATGGAATGCTTTGTAACAAATGTTGCACTTCACTTTCTTAGGGTAAACTTCGGTATCGCCTAAAAGCTTTTTCTTCTCGCACGAGAACGCTAGATGCCCTTCTAAGAACCTGAGAGAGCTGAAGTAATCGAAGCAGTAGTTACATCTTAAGGAGTTGTGGTAGTCAATGTGTCGCTCGTAGTTCCCTTTGCTGGCAAGGACCTTCATACAAATGGAACACTGCAGGTCTTTCAGTGGGCCATTGAGCGGCTGCTCCGTGCGCTCCGCGATCCAGTTCTCGTGCACGTTGTGTGCATCGCGCAGGTGGTGGTGCAGGCCGTAGCCCTTCACGAACTTCTCGTCACAGTGCGGACACTTTAGCGGATTGTCGTAGTGTTTCTGCGCCAAGTGACCCTTCACGTGGATCGTGTGGTTCTTTAGCGAAATGTATTTCTTTCCACAAAACTTACATTTAAAGAACTCTGGCTTCCTTAAATGAGCTTCCTCGTGAGACTGCAGTCTCCGCTCGTCTAGGAATACTTTGGCGCACAACTTACAGGAGTAGTAGAGTGGTGGCGGAGCGTCGGGGTCGGACTTGATCATCTTACTCTCGGGGTGCGTGCGCCGCAAGTGACGGATCAGCTTCACCAAGTCAGGGTAGTACCGCGTACATATTGGACATTTAACTTTATCCTTTCTGATTTTTTCGATCCTCTTTTTGTGGGATTGATGGTCGAAGTTGTGTCCCTTCACATGTCTTTGGTAGTAGCCCTCGTCGGTGTATCCTTTGCCGCAAATGGTGCACTTGTAGGGACCGTTATCGTCTTCGTAGTGAGCTCGGGTGTGAAGTTCTAGTCTTCGTTTGTTAGTGAACTTCACTTTGCAGATGGTGCACTCGTGGCGGGCGCCATACAGGAAAGTTTTGGAGGTGTGCCATGAGAGATGACATTTGAGGGAGTTTTCTGAATCACAGATCTTGCCGCAGAGGTGGCACGTGTGTGTGCCGTCGAAGACGGTTCTGTCGGCGTTGCTGGGCATGGCGTCGCCTACGATGGTGTTGATGACGCTGTCGCCCTTCTTGTAGTGTATAGCCATGTGCGAGAGGTAGACCTTGCGGTATTGGAAGACCCTCTCGCAGATGGAGCACTGGTAGTCTTTGTTCTGGAAGCGCGTCTGCTTGTGGTAGGTCATGTGCGCCTGCGCGGCGCGGAGGTGCTTGCTGCGGCGACCGCAAATGGTGCACGTGAGGTGTTTGGGGTCGAGGTTGGTGTCGCGGTAGTGCTCGCGCATGTGGATCTTGTAGTGGCACTGGAACTTGAAGGACTGAAACAACAACATTTCATTTGAAAAAGTGTTCATGAAGATTTTAATAGTAGATTATTCACTAAATGGATAAAGCAGTGTCTTTTGTCATGATCACTCCTGCAGGCTTAGTTTACAACAATTTGAATGTTTGACACATTCTACTCACATTCTACCTACAGTATTGCTTTGTACTATTTGGAAAGTGAGATTATCTAATTATTTACTCTCAAATCGGCTTTTTATAATATTGTATACAGAGAACGAGGAATGCTGGCTCACCGTAATACAGTTTATACTAGTACGGGAGTCAGGGTGAATCGGTTTCGCAACAACCTAAATTTATTATTGTGAACTGAGTTGCTAATTGGGTGTCTGACTTATGGATCCATGGATTATATGTAAGTGCTTGTAAAATCTGTTGTAAGGTTGTTGTTCTTTTTTGGCAAAATAAAGATTTATTATTATTATTATCTTGTAGTGGCACTGGAACTTGAAGGACTGAAACAACAACATTTCATTTGAAAAAGTGTTCATGAAGACTATAATAGTAGATTATTCACTAAATGGATAAAGCAGTGTCTTTTGTCATGATCACTCCTGCAGGCTTAGCATGACGCTTTCTATTTCTACGAAGAATAGACACAGCTAGAAAGAGCTGTGTCTATCTTCGGACATAGTGACATTTCGTTTCTCCATTTTTGACATCGCACGGTAGAAATCCTTCTACAATCTGTCATTTTGTCTTTCGTTTCTAACGATCTTTGTCTATAGTCTGTTTTTTTTAACAAACGAGTACTGAGTATATCTCTCGCACATTTCCGATATTGACAGAATAGAAAGGAGATGGGTCATTGGTTGGGTGAACGCCTTTGCTCTTGTTTTGAAATTGTTAAGGCCCGTTCATATCGAATACTTCTAAAATGTACTGTAGAGAAAATTAAATTATTATTTTATGATTTAAATTTGCATACTTAGTATATTCGTAACAAAATTTTAAATAATAATAATATAATTTTTTTTTTAATGATTTAAACAAATTGTTTATCGTTTGTTTTTCTGTAGATTGTAAAGGGCGCTTAGTACGCTTGACTTACGCACAAACAATATTGTCTGGTTCACTCACTAAAACACGTGCGACGCGCAGGTAGTCATTTAACTACATAACAGCGTTTGTGTGGAACGGACTTTACGTGGACCAATAGAAACGCGGTCAAAATTTTCGGTACTCGTTTGTTAAAAAAAAACAGACTATAGGTCCTTTTTTATGTAGACTATTTCAGAAGAAAGTTTTCTATCCCAAACTGTCAAAATCACACTGACAACTGACAGTTGTCTAAGATAGTGAAGAGATTTTGTAATCGCTAAAAACAGTAGAAAACTTTTTACTCGACGGCCACAATGTATATACGGTTATCCACAAAAGCCCGTAACGACTGTCAAAGATTCACGAATGACAGCGTGGACCAATGGCTTAACGTGCTTTCCAAGGCCCGCCCCGCGCCGGTGCGGCCCAACGAACTCAAACATATGAACTTCCTTTGAAGTGTCCATAGTGGGAACGCGGGCGCGGTGAGCGGCGCGGGCTGCCTGGCGCGGGCAGCGCGCGCTCTGCACCACCAGTGACCAGTGTGACCAGGTTCAGTATTTTAATACTTTTTTTTTCGGTATAGTTTTATCGACTTTTCCGAGCATCACTAGTATATTGGCAAAAGTAAGTATTTTTGGGTATATTTTGGATAAAAAGCTATGGTAACACCGTAGCGATCGTCCCCGCGAACATCGATGTTCAGGGAATTACCCGGATTTAGTCTATATTTCATTCAGATAAGATATTCAGTATTTTTTTGAGGTGCTTCGGTTTTTTCGCAAAATTTAATCTGCCGCGCTCCAGTGCGGACAGACGCACGCGCGCGTTCCCGCTCCCGCCCCGCTCCTCCCCAGTCTGGACGGACACTTATTCATTTTGACAACACAGGTAACAGTGAAATTGGTCTGTAAGGTGTTGTTTCATGAGGTGGCTTCCCAGGCTTGGCTATCATGATGACTTCAGCTACGTTCCACACATGTCAGGAACGTGTTTTAATCGAAATGTAGCATTTAACATATATGTTTTAATATTCGTTGAGATTAGTTGCGTCGATCGCGTGCTCTACTTGTGCAAAGTGCAAACAACTGCGCCAGTCGGACCGCGATGACACACACAATTACGTAAGAATTGACCTACACTCCAATTATAATTATTAAGTGTTATTTATTAACTCGCCAATAACATAGCTGAGAACACCAAAATTAATGTAAAATCGAAAATTAACAACTGCTGTTAAAGACCACAGCGCAGAAAGAGCAGATAATGAACACCTGCGTAATTTTATTTGTGATATAGAAAAACAAATGGAAAGCCTCCAACAAGAAGTGAGGTATTTGCAGCATAAAGCAGTACAAAGCACAGCTGCAACCAGTAAACCAGCTGGGCGAATAAAAAGTCCAAAACAGTGTTCAGAACACTACGGACAAGGAGGAGTTAGCCAGGAAAACTCAGTGGACCAGCCAATTGCCCTTTGACACTGCCAACAATGAACACCTAGAGACTGTTCAACCGGAGAAAGAGACTACCAAAAAAAATTTCGCCACCCCCGCCTGTAGATGGCGTCGAAAACTACCAGGCCTTGTTTAACTTATTGTCGAAGTCTGAGTCTGGTAATAAATTCGCTACTAAAATGTTGAATGGGAAGTTTGTTAAAATAACTGCAGTGAACGAAGACACATTTTGAAGCTGAAAATCTAATCCCCGATTACCAGTTTGGATTTAGAGAACAACACTACGCTCGACCAAGTAAACAGAATTACTAATATTTTTGAAAGACTAATTTTCTTTGTTGCATCGGCGTTTGATAGTTTGGTATGATGGCTTTATTTATAAACTAAGAAATACTGCCTCAACAATTTATTTTCAGACATAATATAGTCGTATATATCAAACAGATTTTTTAGAATAAGACAGAGATATGCAAACTCAGACCTAAGGCAGATAAAAGCTGGAGTACCACAAGGTAGTGTACTAGGTCCGGTCCTGTATCTTCTATACACATGTGATATTCCTGAGCTACAAAATAACGTCATTGAAATCTTTGCTGACGACACATATCGTGGCTATGGGAAATAGTGACGAGGAAGTCGTAGAAAAGGTTCGAGAGTCCATAAATCGTGTCTATGAGTGGACTGCAACAAGGCGTATCAAACTCAAAGAAAGCAAGTTTATCCACATCGACTTTACCAATAGAAAGCCACAATACTTCCCGGTTTTCATGTTTCAACAAATACCATACGCGAATACTGCTAAGTATCGCGGCATGATCCTGGATGCAAAAATGCGCTGGAGAGCGCATGTCAAAAAGAAAAGAGCCGAATTAGATATTCTATACAAAAAAACATATTGGCTACTTGGTAGTTGGTAGACAGCCGCCAATGTCAATGTCTAATAAATTGTTGTTATACAGAGTTATTGGTAAAACATTAAAAACCTCGTAAGAGGTCATTTGACGAGTTATACATAAAAGTAGGGAACAGCTGAAATTTCGTGATTTTTGGTTTGGTCCCATAGTAAAAGTTGTTCAAAATGATGATTACAATGACCTCTTAAGAGGTTGTTAATGTTTTACCAATAACCCTGTATAAACAAGTTTTAAAGCCTGTAAGGACCTACGGTATTCAGCTGCACCAGCTAAAAGTAATCGTCAAATCATACGTTTTCAAAACAAAGTACCCGCTCCCTCGCCGCAACTTGGGTGCTGTCTCCTGGACACAGCGTGTTCACTTTTACACGTTTAGAACGTGTTTCGTGTTTCTACCATTGTTCCGTAGATAGGACCAAATATTAAATGACTAAGAGATATACTCAACGCGCCCTGGTACATTAGAAACAGCGATCTTCACCGGGACCTCAAGATGGATGCCGTAAACATAGTTATACAAACATATGCCGAAGCTCATTAACAGACTTTATGATCACGTAAATGTCGAGGCGATCCAACTCCTTGACAACACTGAATTAGTGCGAAGACTAAAAAGGGTAAAGCCTTTTGAGTTAAATATTCCCGATCAGTAACACCTTGACGACACTGTTGACAAAGTTTAATTCCTTCAGTGTTGACGAACTGGACTTTTTTTGTTTTTTTTTTCGATTATTCCCGATCTGTAATACTCCTGTCGATCATCTGTGTACAGACGCCCAATCGTAAGTACAGACGCCAGCAGATCAAGCTACTACAAACCTACTTTGGATTTTCCTGAGTCGGGTAAAAGAGTGCTACATATTATATTAGGAAAGTTCTTACCTCTTTACAGACGGAACACTCGTGCTTCTTCTCAATATTATTGCCTACATTGGAGTGCCAGTTGACGTGCCTCTTCAAAGATATAAGGGTCGGCATTTTCTTGTTACAGATGGGACAGGAGAAACCGCTAAGATCTACTAACGGCTTGCTCTCGCCCGGAACCTCACCAAAGTCGTTGTGACTCTGGATCCAGTCCAGGGGTTCCGCTTTTGCCACAACGACTTCACAAAAATCCGACGGGTTCACGGTATCTTCGATCCGTTTCTGTTTTAGTCTGTGAATCAGCTTTATATGGTTTGCGAGAGCAGAACAGCTCTTGAAGGTATCCTCGCACTCAGCACAGGTATACAGGTTCTTAGGCTTCATGTTCTTTGAAATATGCGTCTGGTTGTGTTCGTTGATCGCGCCGACCTTCATGTCGAGGTCGCAGATGAGGCAGCGCACGGAACAGTCTTTGAGGTAGATTCTGGCGCGCTTGTGTCCCGAGCCCATGTTGTGCTTGGTCCGCTTATGGTGGAGGAGGAGCCGGCGGTACGAGAACTGCTTTTCACAGATATCACACGTGTTGTCGTCCTCTTCTTGACTAGATTCCGATTCAGTCTGCCTATAGACCTTCTCGCTCAAGAGACTCGTCGATGCCTTATCAGGAGGCTCTATCTTCACTTGCACAGGTACTTCTGAATGACACTTAGCTTCGTGAGTTTGAAGAGCTTTCTTGTATTTGAACTCTTTGTCACATGTTGGACACTTAAATTGACCGGTGGGAGTGCGAGATTGGCTATGTACTGATTGGATAGACGCAGTGTCGTCTATGGTGCTTGCTCTGAAAAGATAAGAAGCATCAAACTAAAGCCTGTACATTTAAAAAATCTACTTTTATTTAAACAAAAAGAGTTTAATCTAGGAAAGGATAATATGTAGGTACCTAGATTCGTTGTCAGCTCCACCATCATTGTCATCGATATGCGACATGTGCGCCGCCAGATGCGTGATTAGCAACTCTTGCGAGGGGAGCTTCTTGTGGCACATCCTACACTCGTGGTACTCCTGTGACTCAGGTTCCACCGAACTCTTCGGCGACATCCGTGGCTCAAAGTGCATGTTCTTAAGATGTAAGAAATAAGAGTTCTTTCTTGACACCACCTTCTTACAAATTGGACATTCATACGACACAGAGTCGTCCCTTTTCGGACATTTGTTGAAATGTGCACTGTGAACATAGTAATCGTCGAACTGCTTCTTACAGTACATGCACGGAACTGACACCTTTCCATTTTCCTGTTTATCTTCTCTTTTCAAGACTGCAGCATGAACCACCTTCATATGCTTTGCCAAATTGTCAATGCTCTTGAACTTGGCCGAGCACATTTCGCACACAATGTTCCGGTTCTTCATGCCATCAATCGGTTCTAAAGAGATGAGCAACTCTTTCTGTAGAGTCTTGACGGGACTAGACGGGGTAGTCTTCCCGCATATTTCGTGGTGACGTTTTAGCATGATCTTTAACTTGAATGACTTGCCACATTTGTCGCAGTTCAATTTGTCTTCTACGTCGGTCGCATCCTCTATCTTCTGCGGTATATCAACGACGGCGTTTTCGCCCAGGCTTTCTTTTTTGTCGTGTACCCTCTTGTGGACAATGAGGCTTCTTTGGGATTGGAAATGTTTAGGGCATTGATCACAATTGAAGCTATTTTTAAGTAAGGGCTCGTCGGAATCGGTGTCGGGTAAGTACGAGAAGCTGTTGTCTTCGTAATCCGAATCTAACTGCGAGATGTGTCCTGACAGTCTTCTGGGTCGCTTGTGGGTGCGTCTGAGTTCCTCCACGCGTTTGGAGCCGCTGGGCCTGTAATCGCTGGACGCGCCACCAGTGGAAGCATTGTCGACGCTGTCCGCGCTACGTTTCCGGGTTCTGGTGGCGGGGGTTACTTTTTCTTCGATGGAAGACGACGGTTTCGTCAAGTTGGTAGTGTCCGTATGATTTGAAAAGGCGGAATCGCTGCTCTGTCTGTTGGGTGGTGGTGGACTGATGCTGAATCCTGGAAATTCATTTACTGTCATTGTTTGGACATAATATGCACTTTGAGTTTAACATGAACTACGAAATAACGTGCGACTTACCGGGTGGAGGCACATAGTTGCGGCGTAGCTCCTGGTCAGCTCGCTCACACTGCTGTTTGAAGATGTGCGCACTGCTGAGCTTCTGTATGCACTCCGAGCACACCTTGTCAGGCAGCCCATCACCGTCATATATCTATAACAATGCACATCTTGTGATCGACAGACTATGTTGAGTGGAGAATGATAACATAGATATTGGAGCTTACTCGTTCCCTTGTTCACCAACTCAACTAAAATTTGAGTTTAACAAAAAGCGCAAGAAAAGGAAGAAGCTGTAGAAATAATTTTTAGTCTTGAACTGCAATCCGGGTAATCTCTATGAGATCGCCAGTAACACCGAAGCATTGCTGGCCATTCTTGAGGAGTTGGGGTCGATCAAATCATAATTATTCCACATGTGCGCAAAATACGCGCATAAAGGACTACATAACCTAGACCAAGAAGAAGAACCTAGACAAATACAGAACTTGTTTTTAGTCAGCAAATTCTGGCGTGAGTTCTTATTTACCCCATTCTTTAATCTCTCTAAGGTTAATCTTATCAGAGAGCCGAGAGAGAAAAGACCTCTAGTTAAGTTGGTGCACATCAGAATCAACACAAACTAAACAAACTTGGTAGCTTGTATTAGGTACAAAAAACCTAATAAACGCCAATAATAAATACTCAATTAACCAATAAGTAATTAACATTTATTACCCGCAGTACTGTTTATAACTTTTGTGCATGTTTTAGGGTTCCGTACCTAAAGGGTAAAAACGGAACCCTATTACTAAGACTTTGCTGTCTGTCTGTCCGTCTGTCTGTCTGTCTGTCACCAGGCTGTATCTGAAGAACCGCGATAGCTAGACAGTTGAAATTTTCACAAATTATGTATTTCTGTTGCCGCTATAACAACAAATACTAAAAACAAAATAAATTAAATATTTAAGGGGGGCTCCCATACAACAAACGCGATTTTTTTGCCCTTTATTGCTCGATATAAAAAATGGCAACAGGTAGGCACTTGAAGTATTCACAAAATACTCAGTTGTATTTTAACTTTAATAATAAATAATAAAATTAAATAAATATTTAAGGGGGGCTCCCATACAACAAACGTAATTTTTTCGGCGTTTTTGCCTTGTGGTACGGAACCCTTCGTGTGCGAGTCCGACCCGCACTTGGCCAGTTTTTTTTTAAATGTGTTTTGGGTTTGGGTACCTGCTTCGTAGGTTTTAAAGGTCTTGGTATTGTCAGGTTTTAAAGCTGTCATCTAGAAATCTTGTTTTTGTGCCCAGTGCCTTAATAATAAAATATTGTGTAAGAGAAAAAATTTGAAAGGAAACCTTATAATAGCGTGAATTTATGAAATGTAAAACCAAACCATTAAGAGTTTATGCCTTTCCTGTAAAATAAATGCCTCCTGGTGTCCTGCAGTGGGACATAAAAGGTATTCCAATTATAATAACAATACAAGTGGGATGCAATGCAACAGGTTTCACATGAAATGACTACCAGAGGTTATTAAAGACAAATATGATTTTTAATAGCAGCAGCAAACTAATGAAGGAGAATAGAGTAAGTTACATTATTCATAAACAGAATGAAACACACATGATACTGGAAATATTTTTTAATGAATGATAACCAGACCAACATTCCTGTTTCAAATAAAAGTAAAAACTTTTTCAGGATTCTGACAACCAATTCTCAAAGCCAATCGTTATTACAATAAATAAATGTTTTGATTAAATAGGCACTATTTTCATTCACTTTCTACAGGGACAGGAATGTATCTTGGTATTGGAGGAAAGATAACATTTATAAAAGTTTACCTACTCCATAACTTTGTTATTCTTTGATACATCTTAATAGACTTTTCTAGCAATGTAAAGAAGCTTTGTAATGAGAGAAGGAAATAATTTTTAGAGTTCAGAACTATTTCTGGTACTTAATAAAAATGAAAATAGCACTAATTGAGAGAAATCTTCATAACTTCAAGCTCAAACGGATTTAAGTTTCAGTAAACAAATGGTAACCTAATACTTGGTCTTCAAACTACAAGTTTGAAATCAGATACTTGATTCTGCCGAGTTTCTTATCGAATCGAGCCGAATTAATCAATCAAGTTTTTGGACTTACTTTCACCCTGGCGCATTCCATTGCCATCTCCGCCAGCTGCAAAGCATTGTCGACGGTGAAGATGGAGTAAAAGTCGCCAAGCTTGAGGCAAAGCCTGCATTTTCCAAGCTTGAGGGCCATATTGATTTGCTCTCAAGAAACTTCATGTCATTAGAACATCACATCTGTGGAATGAGCTGTGGAACAATCGATTTCTCTATGAAAGTATGATACAATCTTGATATCAAAGAGTACGCCAAAACTAAACAATACAACACACCAAATAAATCGGTAAAAATAATAAAATGTACCTTTTCACTTTTCCAACCGGCAACTTCCACACGTAAAAATTAAAACTATACACCACAGAGTACTTTTTGATAGACTGCTATACACACACAAAGACATGAAAGACAAGCCAGCAACACTGTTTTTTTGCAAGTTGCAATACCTACTCCTCAACCACAACTACCAACTGCTAGAATATAACTGCCAAAAACACGAGCATATCAGTCATGGATGTAGTATGTACTTCTGTGGTCAAGTCTAAGTCCCAGACAGAGTCCACCCGGGGTAGGTAGGAACACAACGACCCCCGGGGCCACCAACAACACCATAATAGACGCCGCGTTATGTGTCTTGTAAGATATTCTTCTTGCTCTCAGCAGGGGACAGGACCCGATGTATGCTGTCCTCAACAGCCGGCATGACAGAGATAGCCAGGTTGGGTAGAAATGGCTAAGCCGGTAAGGATTCTGCACTGAGACACCTGCGTCCCAAAGCAGGATCTGCTGAGAGCAAGAAGAATATCCTGCAAGACCCGTCACGCGGCGTCTATTATGGTGTTATTGGTGGCCCCGGGGGTCGCACATACGGGTATTTGACCCAAAAAGCTGGCCAAAAGTAAAAACAGACATAATACAGAATTCCTAGAAAAACATGTGAATCTCGTTAGCTAATGACCTGACGCACACTACCCATATAGTTTTTTTACGGTAGGC
This sequence comes from Mesoligia furuncula, assembly GCA_916614155.1. Taxonomy (NCBI): domain Eukaryota; kingdom Metazoa; phylum Arthropoda; class Insecta; order Lepidoptera; family Noctuidae; genus Mesoligia; species Mesoligia furuncula. Next base: position 26,819,023 of record OU744793.1, read on the forward strand.
TTATCAGGTAATATTAAACCAGTTAGTCGTCATTTGTGCACTTTGTTGAATGTAACGTGCATTACGAAAGAGTGATAGGTATAATTATTTTCGTAAGCTTCGTTAAAATGCTAAGGCAAGTTTTATTCTGTGATGGCTGCAAAGGATGATAGTCAACCAGGTATTTACAATTATTTTCTTTCATTCAACTCGATTTCTAATGCCAGGTACTCTAAAACTCTCTGTTTAGGTTTGTCAACTGCCTTAAAAATGCAGATTTTTTTATATTTTTATTACAAATACTTGTAAAAAGGTTATACATACTTCCGGACCTTTCCCAGTTGTTTCTTATACTTTATCTGATAGAACGGTTTGTGATGTTTTAAATAATATCAAAATTAGGTGCCGAAAACTGCCAAAAGTATTTTTTATTGATTTTTCAATTAATTATGAATTGTACCAAACAAACTTTGTATTGCAGCCATGGTACTAAACTTTGCATTTTGAAGCCAACAGGTACTTCTAGCGTGAAAATTTTAAGTCGAGAAGCCATAGTTCTCATGACTGAGGACATCAAAAGGTTCGCCACAGCTTTGGAGGTCATATCAAGCGGGCAAAAAATTTAATTGAATAAGTTGGTCAGTGGATACGAAACGGGGCACTATGAAAAAAAGACTAATATTTTGCCAAAATCCATCGCCTAATCAAGCTTTCGGGACCCGGTGGAATGTGGGAGTAGTAGGGAGAACACCATGGTACACCTCAAGGGCATTGACCTTGACCTCAAGGTCATGGATTTAGAGGTCAAGGTCAAAATTCCAATAGTTAAACTCCTCAATTCTTACTAACCTTGACCTCATGGTCATTGACCTTGAGGTCAAGGTCAAGATTCCTAAAGTAAAAATCCGCGATTCTTCTAAGGTCACTGACCTTGTCCTCATGGTCCTTGACCTTGAGATCAAGGTTGAAATTCCGAAAACCAAGATCCGTGATTCTCAGGAGCAGTAATATGTCAATATTCATGGTGTCCTTGAGGTCAAGGTCAAATGACATAAGGGTCACGTTCAAGTTACTTTGAGGTCAAGGTCAAGTCAATACGAAGCCCCGCTTCGCGGGGCTCCTACTTCTGGGTGGTTCAAAAAAAAAAATAACCACGAAGGGGATGGCGGGCCATCCCCTTCTAACCTAACCTATCCGAGTCGGGATGCCCCATGTTCCGAGCTCGCTTCGCTCGCTCTTGTATCCTAAATTTGGGTCGCCTCAAGGGCATTGGCCTTGATTTGGTGCCGATCCTGCCGCTAGCAAGTTCCCAAGTCCCGAACTCACTTCGCTCGCTCTTGCATCCTAAATTCTCCTGGTACAGGAATATTGCATTCATTTTGTAACCGATCCTTTCGCCTTCGACAACGTTTTTACGACAAACGGTTGGTCGGAGGTCGGAGACAAAGAATTTCAGTCATGAAGCTAAAGAACTAATGGTTCCACCTGAAGTAGCCATTCACTCTGATGACGACAACGACAACGAAGAAACTTCTGATAAAAAAGATTATTCTTCAGAGGAAGAAGGGTAGGAGTTGTTATCAGAGTGATTTTGGTAAGTACATATTTTTTGTAAATATTATTTTTTATAAGTACTTAATTATTGTATTTTTTTTTTCTTAAAATAAAATGCCATGAAATGGCCCAAATTGTATTGGAGCGGTATCTCCGACGCCACATGCGAACAACGCGTCATATTGGTGTCACGCAAAATCCTGCATCGCGCAAGCAGAATTTACAGAGCAACTAGCATAGATTCAATGGCCCGACATGAATCATCGGGCAGTTGCCCGCCAGACACAACACCCAGTCTGGTCTTTTCTATAGAGTATGAGTGAACTTTACACACTGTTCCCCATACCTCTATAGTATCTAAAATAGCCCAAAATAACGTATTTTGTGCAAATCGATACATCCCAGTGACAATAATACCAAAAACATGAAAAAAAAATTGTTTTGGCCAGCTTTTTGGGTCAAATACCCAGAGAACCACACGCAAATACCCGGCAGGTAAGGCCGCTGTGGACATAGTAGTCCACAGCGGCTTTACCTGCCAGATCACGCAGGAAGTGCTAGACGACGAGCTGCGGTCTGACCGCAGCTCGTCGCTCTGATAGACGAACGAGCACGGGCTCGTTCCTCTATCAGAGCACACCACTCGAGTTGCTCATCCAGCGCCCAGTCCATGTATCGACGTGGCGCTGGATGAGCAACTCGAGTGGTGTTAAAAGAAAGTTTAAAGAAAGGATGGAGACCACCACACCCACTCGGCCTATCACAAATGTCACAGAAATGAACGAGTTGGCTGCGGGACTCATCGCTTACATTCAGAGCACCTTGGACGCGGCGACATGCACATCATCCGCGCCACAGGGTCGTTACCATAAGCTTCGGCCACACATCACTAACATGATCGCCGACAAAAGGCGCAAGCGGTGGCAACAGACGAGATGTCCCACGCTCAAGGACCAGCTCAACCGGATCTCGAACAAGGTGAAGGCCGAAGTACAGGCGCACTCCTCTGAGGGCTGGGAGAGCCTCATCTAGTCCACATACAACGACTGGACGTCGGTATATAGGATCTACCGACGTCTTAAGAACACCCTGGCCCTGGTGCACTCGCTGCTTAAAAGTAACCGGGCGCTTTTTTACACAGCGACCGACCGAGCCGAAATATTCGCCGCCCATTTGCAGCGTCAATTCACGCCGAACCCGACGGATGCCCACGGACACGTCGTAACAGTCGAGTAACACCTTGGAATGTAATTCGAGACGCCGGGGTAGCTCCTGATGAAGACCCAATCTACAAGACCTACGTGTGACCGCAGCTCACTTACGCATCCCGGCAAGAAGCTCCGGACGCAGCAGAACTACGTGCTGCGTCAAATCGTCAAGGCTCCTCGGTATGTGAGGAACTCTGTGATTCACAGGGACCTGCGTGTCGAGAGCATCGACGATTTTAGCAATCGCCTGGCAAAGAAGAAGTTCGCGCGTGCCGACGTCTCTGAGCACCACCACATCAGGGACATCGCACCTTGGCATGCGCGACCGCCCGACTACAAGCGCTTGCGGCTCGACTTCATCGTAGACGTCGCGCAACTACCGGACTAGACGCCCGAGTAGGTCGCTTTCACTCTACACGCGACCTACTCAAACAAAAGAACTCCACACTCGCCACACGACGCCTGCCGCGCGCAAAGCGTTCTAAGTTAATATAGGCGCCATGCGAGCAGCTCACACACACACTACTCCACACTCGAGAAACACAGAAAACCAAACGAGACAACCTCAATTCAACCGCCCCGCAATGCTACCGGTTAGATCGTTAACATCAAGTCAACCGCCCCGCAATGCTACCGGTTAGATCGTTAACCTCAAGTCAACCGCCCCGCAATGCTACCGGTTAGATCGATACGTTGTTGGGGGGCGGGGACACACAAACCGACGACGCTTCATTGCTGGATCGGCTCTTGCCGGGCCTTCCCTAGAGAACGAGGGATCTCAGTCTCCAATTCCAGGCACCGAGAGCAAAAAGCCTCGGGCAAGGGGCTATAAAGCCCACTACCACTACCGGTCGCAGAGAGGACCGCGTGGGCCCAGAGTCCACATAAAAAAGTACTCTGTGGTGATGTGGTCCACAGAAAAGACTGGATCCTGCCGAGTGATGTGATGTTTTCCAGTTTTCAGCATACCTACTGCTGACAACACTGATTATTTGACACAATTTGTCACTGTCAGTGTCATGTCAATCACAGTGTCAAGTTGACACTGTGATTGACAGTGTCAACTTTTGTAGTTTTTCCTACCTCAATGACCAAATATCAACAAAGACCAACCAAATATCAACAAAATCAAATTATATCTATAGTAAGCTTTATGAACTAGAATGGTGTATTACGTAACAGGGTCTAATGTATTTGGACAGTGGCTTTGTGACAATGCAATTTTAAGTGAATTTCGTAACTTTACAGCTACTAATCATGATTTAGGAATAGGTTTAGGACAGGCAAACCTTGTGCAGATAAACTGGTCGTATAACATATTTGAGGCAGACAGCATTTTCTACATAACAGGCGCTTGGAATGGAAAGGAACAAGAACTTGTTAAAATACCACTACCAGAAGAGTGCACCGATTCTAATGTTGAACTAAGCGTTATTGGTAACGATTATAAACTATTACTGGTTGGCAAGAATGTAAATACAATGTGGGTGATAGATTTAAAGACAAATGATAATAAAAAAATACAGTTTCATGTTGAAGAGCCTCTCAAGTATATTGTGAAGAAACCGAAGATAGATAATAGTATAACAAAAGCTGGGATAACTAATGATTCCTGTATATTTTTGACATCATATGGTGATGTATATACTGGAATTTTACCAAGCTATGTAGATACAAGGCACTGTAAAGGAAAAGTAATTGATATAAAGTGTGGCTATGAACATTTTGTATTATTGACTGAAGAGGGCAGGGTTTACACTTGGGGTAATGGAAGGTTTGTAGGAAATTAAGAACTTACCAAATTTAAAGCAATGTTCAGAAATCAGATAATTTATATTCCATCGCCACTTAATCAGTTATCTACTTTAGTGAAATGTATTCTAAGTTGATTTTTGAGTGACCATTTGTAACAAATAGGTCCTATAAGTCTGGTAATAAGTTTTTGGTTGCAATGGAATTTGAACTTTGATAAGTATGAAATTCAGTTTGTTGTTCCTTATCTTGAAAATGATCTCAAATTATGAATTCAAATATAACCAATATGAACCCTGCTACATACCTACTACATTTTAAAATTGTTTTATTTTTCAGAAGGTTACAGCTGGGTCATGGTGATATAGGCAGTCAAGAACTACCCACAGAAATAGATGCACTTGCTGGTATAAAAATAATTAAAATTAGTGCTGGTGGTTGGCACTCTCTGGCACTCGGTGAGTTTGGTGATGTGTACGCTTGGGGCTGGAATGACACTGGCCAGCTTGGAATAAAAAATATAAGTACAGAAGGCAAAGAAAGTTACTCCATCCCAACTCTAATTGATCTCTTTGATGAGCAGGAAACAGTAGTGGAAAAAGATATTAAAGATATTGCCTGTGGATCCAGGCATTCAGCTATACTCCTAAGTGATAATACAGTTTGGACTACAGGCTGTAATAAATATGGACAGTTGGGGCTTTCGGAAAAACAATCGGCTTCTCTGAATTATTTTACTAAAGTTTATAGTTGTGATAAAGACTGTTCACTTATCTGTGGACCATGGAATACTGTGATATACTCGAAATAGATACTTAGCAAGAAGTTAATTAGTACAAAATAGTTGTAGATAATTAATGTTGATACAAAATAACACCTTTTTTTTTCATAATGCTATCATCAATAATTTATTTTCTTACTGTGATAATGAGAGCAATATAATTTTGAATCGATAATTTCAGCAGTCGTCAGATGCGTAAATTGTACGACTTCTCAGTTTTCTAAAATCATATGCAAAACTGGCCAAGTGCGAGTCGGCCTCGCACACGAAGGGTTCCATACCACAAGGCATACACGCCGAAAAAAAAAAAACACTTGGGAGCCCCCCTTAAATATTCATTTTATTTTGTTTTATCGCGGTTCTTGAGATACAGCCTGGTGACAGACAGACGGACGGACGGATAGACAGACAGCGAAGTCTTAGTAATAGCGTCCCGTTTACCCTTTGAGTACGGAACCCTAAAAATTACATAACACAGGGTTAAATTAATAAAAATTAAATTAAAAATTTAAAAATCCCCAACACAAAAAAATTTAATTAAAATGTAAATAATTGGAAAAGGATCAAATAATTTAAAAACCCCCAACTTAAAGAATCTAGGTAATGAGACTAAAAAAGAAAAATTCATATGGCAGTCGGTGGACCTCTTAGCATAGAAGGTGTTCCACAGAACGGTCCACTTTAAGTTGGGGGTTTTTAAATTATTTGATCCTTTTCCAATTATTTACATTTAATTTAATTTTTTTGTGTCAAATGTTTTTAAAATTTTTAATTTAATTTTTTATTTCATGCTTTTTGTAGGGACTCCTTAATTTTTGTATTTCATTTCTTTTATTCTTTTTAACCCCCGACGCAAAAACGACGGGGTGTTATAAGTTTGACGTGTCTGTGTGTGTGTGTGTGTGTGTGTCTGTCTGTGGCATCGTAGCTCCCGAATGGATGAACCGATTTTGATTTTGTTTTTTTTGTTTGAAAGGTGAATTAGTCGGGAGTGTTCTTAGCTATGTTTGATGAAAATCGGTCCAAAATGGCCGCCGCCACAAAATGGTGGAATACATATTTTTTCACAAATCCCTTAATATGGGTATCCAATGAAAGGGCTTGAATAGTAGAATACTATACGCTATTACAAATTTCAAATCCAAGATGGCCGCCACCACAAAATGGCGAATTATATTCTTTTTTCACAACTCCTTCAATATAGGTATCAAATGCAAGGGCTTGACAAGTACAATAATGTGAACTATATTGAAAGGGAATGAGGAATATTAACTAACGAAATGAAAACTAAAAACTTGAAAATATTTTTTTGTCTGATCAATGCTCTAGAATGATGAGGAAAGTGGAGTGATGACTGGTACCTACGACCACTGAGTTTGACTATTTTTATTACGAATGGAACAATCCCACTTAAAAAGCGTAGGTATTTCTACATCAGATAGTGTCGCAGTCCCATTTTATAAACTAGATCTGAAATACCTAAGATATACTTGTACGAAAGTTGAATAACTAAAGGAAGAACTAGGAAAAGGATATAATAAAACAAAAAAAATCTGTTTATTCTTAAAAATTATCCTTCAACTATAAATAAATAATTATTTTTTGACGGACAAAAACCTGATTAAACACCAAATTACCTGAATCTTAAAACGCAAGAAAATAAAAGAAATTAAATACAAATATTAAGGACTCCCTACAAAAAGCATGAAATAAAAAATTAAATTTAAAATTTAAAAAACCCCCGACAAAAAAATAATAAAATTAAATGTAAGTAATTGGAAAAGGATTAAATAATTTAAAAACCCCCAACTTAAAGAATCTAGGTAACGAGACTAAAACAGATAAATTCATATGGAAGTCGGGGGACCGTTCTGTGGAACACCTTCTATGCTAAGAGGTCCCCCGACTGCCATATGAATTTATCTGATTTAGTCTCCTGACCTAGATTCTTTAAGTTGGGGGTTTTTAAATTATTTGATCCTTTTCCAATTACTTACATTTAATTTTATTATTTTTTTGTGTCGGGGGTTTTTTAAATTTTAAATTTAATTTTTTTGTAAACATAATATTTTATTAATTAGCAGATGTAATGGTTGATTTGGTCAGTGGGTCGTCTTAGGGGCGGATTTTTCCTTTTAACTGCATTACGCATAAGGAAGAGTTAAAGAAGTATTTCATGAATACGACATTGTGTTATTTTATACAGTATAAATAATATTATGAAAAACATAAACATTATAAAAATAAAAGGTGACTATTACATAATATTTAAAAATTTGTTTTCTTTTTCCTTCCTTTTATTGTAATTATTATTACTCTGTAATTCGGTCCTACCTACTTTTCTTGGCACTAAAGTACACTGCTTAAATTAGTTTGTTAATTTGTAAGTAAATTATGTTGTAGCAGCTATAATGCTACAATATAATATACTTACAAATTAACAAACTAATCTAAGTAGTGTACTGTAGGGTCGTATTATAGGCAAGGAATAATTTCCGGGGCCAATGTTCAGATGTCGCTGGCGGTCAAACAGATTTGCTCGAAATTGTCTAGAGAGGGCTCTCTTTACCCATTGTATTACTTTACTCTTTGGACTGCCGCGACTAAGTCACGGCGCTGTACTGCCCAAGCTGGGCAGTGGACTTCTAACCTAACCTAACCTAACACTGTTTAGCTTTCGTGCGACTGTTTAGTAGCGGTGTGTGCACCAGTTTTGGTTTACACCGCATTATATTGTAGTCTTTGGTGGACTTTGTGTCGGTTGTAAGCAGCAGCTTGTGCTAAAAGAAGATCGCTGTACGGATACAAAATATTTGACACACAAAACTTGATACTTCACGCATTCTGTATGTACCTATTACCCAAGGAAAGATTTGATTCACAGTCTTATAATTTTTCTAGAAGTAAGTAGGGTTTATAAATTCATATTTCGTTCCGGACTTGCTGGAGTGACCTGCACAGCAGGTGTACTTCGAAGACTGCTACTGGAACTAACAGCCGAGCTGAGGAGTTATTCCGGTCTGATCCCCTGAAGACTTACAATATTTCATGATGGGTGTCAATTTCGTGGTTTTCGAGGGTGCCGAAACCGATGGTGAGGTCCAAATGAGAATCCAAGATGGCGGATGTGAAAAATGTTACAATTTTTCATGATGGGTGTCAATTTCGTGGTTTTCGAGGGTGCTGAAACCGACGGTGGGGTCAAAATAAAAATCCAAGATGGCGGATGTGACAAATGTTACAATTTTTCATGATGGGTGTCAATTGCGTGGTTTTCGAGGGTGCTGAAACCGATGGTTGGGTCAAAATAAAAATCCAAGATGGCGGATGTGAAAAATGTTACAATTTTTCATGATGGGTGTCAATTTCGTGGTTTTCGAGGGTGCTGAAACCGATCGTGGGGTCAAAATAAAAATCCAAGATGGCGGATGTGACAAATGTTACAATTTTTCATGATGGGTGTCAATTTCGTGGTTTTCGAGGGTGCTGAAACCGATGGTGGGGTCAAAATAAAAATCCAAGATGGCGGATGTGAAAAATGTTACAATTTTTCATGATGGGTGTCAATTTCGTGGTTTTCGAGGGTGCTGAAACCGATGGTGGGGTCAAAATAAAAATCCAAGATGGCGGATGTGAAAAATGTTACAATTTTTCATGATGGGTGTCAATTTCGTGGTTTTCGAGGGTGCTGAAACTGATGGTGGGGTCAAAATAAAAATCCAAGATGGCTGATGTGAAAAATGTTATAATTTTTCATGATGGGTGTCACCCTCGAAAACCATGAAAACGACACCCATGATGAAAAATATAAAAAAAAATACAGCCGCCATCTTGGATTTTCATTTTGACCTCACCATCGGTTTCAGCACCCTCGAAAACCACGAAATTGACACACATCATGAAAAATTGTAACTTTTTCACATCTGTTATCTGTAAAATTATTAAAAAGGGTTCAAACCGGGTGCGGTGACTTGACAAAGACGAAAATGTCGTTGTTCCTCAATACTAACATACACGTATCCGTTATAATAAGAAATTACGAACTTATGTATTTCAATAAACCCTGTACTTATTTTTGTTGCTGACGATCCTTCACGATCAAAAACAAAAGAAAAAGCGGTTCAAACCGGTATGAGAAAGTTTTTAGTGGATAAGACAGAGATTAAAACAGAAGACGATCTAGGAGGGGATCGAGGCGGGGGGGGTGGAGGGGGGGTTCAGGGGATCAGAACGGAATAATTCGAGCTGAGTCAGGTGTGCCGAGTATGGGCTCGTTTTCTTAGTTATGTTGAGACCTTACCTCCGGACTGGATGGAGTGACCTGCAGGTGTACTTCGAAGACTCCTACTGGAACTAACAGCCGAGCTGATCTAGGTGTGCCGAGTATGGGCTCGTTTTCTTAGTTATGTTGAGACCTTACCTCCGGACTTGATGGAGTGACCTGCACCGGTGTACTCCGAAGACTGCTACTGGAACTAATAGCCGAGCTGAGCTAGGTGTGCCGAGTATGTGCTCGTTTTCTTAGTTATGTTGAGACCTTACCTCCAGACTTGATGGAGTGACCTGCAGGTGTACTTCGAAGACTCCTACTGGAACTAACAGCCGAGCTGAGCTAGGTGTGCCGAGTATGGGCTCGTTTTCTTAGTTATGTTGAGACCTTACCTCCGGACTTGATGGAGTGACCTGCAGGTGTACTCCGAAGACTGCTACTGGAACTAATACCCGAGCTGAGCTAGGTGTGCCGAGTATGTGCTCGTTTTATTTTATTTATTTTATTTTATTTTATTTATTTTAGGAAAACTTACAGCTAAACAAATACAGTAAGTAATAATTTATACAAAATAAGGCCAATTACAAGTTTCCACATGTAATATTTAAATCATTATGAAACAGAAAAAAAAAACATAATAAACTCTATGACAAAACAGAAAAAAAAACTACTATTTACGCTCAAAGAAGCAATTAGATAAAATTTTCTTCAATTTAGCAACACTAGTATTGAAAATGTCGATATCAGCTTCCTGGCAGGTTGCGTTGTACATACGACTCGCTCTCACCATGTACGAGTTCCGTCTGTATGTGGTGGCTACCACCGGGGTGTGCAATAAGTTAGGTCTACGTAAGAACACAGACGGCACTCGCAACCCGATTTTGTGTAACAACTCGGTAACACCAGTTGTTCCATTGGCAATTTTGGATTTTCTTAGTTATGTTGAGACCTTACCTCAGGACTTGATGGAGTGACCTGCAGGTGTACTTCGAAGACTCCTACTAGAACTAACAGCCAAGCTGAGCTAGGTTTGCCGAGTATGGGCTCGTTTTCTTAGTTATGTTGAGACCTTACCTCCGGGCTTGATGGAGTGACCTGCAGGTGTACTCGAAGACTGCTACTGGAACTAACAGCCGAGCTGATCTAGGTGTGCCGAGTATGGGCTCGTTTTCTTAGTTATGTTGAGACCTTACCTCCGGACTTGATGGAGTGACCTGCAGGTGTACTTCGAAGACTGCTACTGGAACTAATAGCCGAGCTGATCTAGGTGTGCCGAGTATGGGCTCGTTTTCTTAGTTATGTTGAGACCTTACCTCCGGACTTGATGGAGTGACCTGCAGGTGTACTTCGAAGACTGCTACTGGAACTAATAGCCGAGCTGAGCTAGGTGTGCCAAGTTTGGGCTTCTTTTGTTAGTTTTGTTGAGACTTTAGCGACTCGTTGGTTGGTATAAATAAAACAATGCTTGTTGTAGGAAGGAATGAAATCAGTGAATATATTATTTTATTGATGCCCTAACTATGTACAAAATTACCTAGGCGCAAGTAGTACATTACTTAAAAGGTAGTAAATATTAACAGCCAATCAGAACACAGTTAAATATTACTTCAATAATGTGCGCGCGATGCGCGCCCTCTGCCAACAGTCCAACTAACCACTAAACACTCCGAGGTTATAAATATATGTGCCGGCGCTCGATCCCTCAGCTCAGTGTAGCGGCGAGCGCGCTGTCATTAGCACGCGCGCTGCTACAGTGCTCCCCTTCAAGTGAAACGTACCGGTCGCCTTATGACACGGCCCGAGCGCGATGTACGCTCTGTTGTGATGTTTACAGGAACAGTGTTCTTCGTAGCAGGACTGGGGCGTTGGTGAGTTGTGTCACAAGCGGCGTTAGTGCATGGAATGGAGAATGCAGGCTTGAGGCGGTCTACTGATATTACTGCTTGCCTTCCTGGTAGTTGAACAGTGTACGTTTTATCGCTTCGGCTGAGCACTGGATAGGGTCCGTTGTATGGTGGTTGTAGTGGTTTCTTGACTGCGTCAGTTCGCACGAATACTTCCTTGCAGGTTTGTAAGCTTTGAGGTACGAATATGCCACTTCTGCTACTGTCGCGTGACTGTGCTACCGCTTGGCGAAAAGTGCTAATTGCTGATCGTAGCTTTTCCACATAATTGTAGTCCATAGAATCTGGCTTCGACGGGATGAAAAAATCTCCGGGCAGTGTGAGAGCGTGACCGTAGGTAAGCTGTGCTGCGCTGACTCCACTGTCGCTTCGCGTTGCGGCTCGCAGTCCTAGCAACACTGTAGGTAGCTCCTCAATCCAACTGCTCGTGCTCAGACGTGCTACTAAGGCGGTTTTCATGCAGCGGTGCCACCTTTCAATCATGCCGTTGCTTTGTGGATGGTACGGTGTAGTGTGAATGCGCTTGATCCCAAGTAGTCTTGTTAATGCGCTGAACAAGCTGCTTTCAAACTGTCGACCTTGGTCAGTCGTCATTCGAGCTGGACATCCGAACCGTGCGATCCATCCTTCATACACAATCTTAGCGACAGTCAGTCTCTCAGCTGTTATGTCTTGCGCGGCGTGCGCCTCGGGCCAGCGCGTCGCTCGGTCAATCATAGTGATGACGTAACGGTGTCCTTGAGGCGACGTACGTAGCGGGCCAACGATGTCTACATGCAAATGTTCGAAACGGTGCGATGGTTCGAAGTTTGCTACCGGGGTTGAAGTGTGCCGGTGTATCTTCGCACGCTGACATTGGATGCATGTTGTCACCCATTTCTTCACGTCAGTGTTCATAGATGGCCAGAAGTATCTTGATTGTATTAGCTTCCTCGACGTTCGCATACCGGGATGACTGAGGTTGTGTATCGCATTAAATGCCTTTATGCGGAATTCTTCTGGTAAATACGGGCGTATGTTTTGTGTTGATGTCTCACAATAGATAGCGTGAGTCATCCCTGGCAATGTTATCTTGCGCATCTGGATATTTGATTGACGAAGTAAATCTTGTATAGCTGCATCCTTTTCTTGTGCGCTTGCGAGTAACGCGTAGTCGATAGGAGTGGGGCAGTTGATAACTTCGATGCGTGATAAGGCGTCGGCGACAATATTATCACGCCCGCTGATGTGACGTATGTCATTAGTAAATTCACTAATGAATAATAGCTGTCTGCTGCGGCGGGGAGTTTCTGAGTCAGATGATATTTTCTGGAGCGCGTATGTGATTGGCTTGTGATCTGTATACACAATCAGTTCGCGGCCTTCAAATAATTTTCTAAAGTGCTTCATTGCTAAATATATGGCTTGTAGTTCTCGGTCGAACGTTGAATACTTTTGTTGCGCTGGTGTGAATTTCTTAGAGAAATATCCAAGTGGCTGCCATTTGCCGTCGACTTGTTGTTGTAGTACTGCACCTGCACACTTGTCCGATGCGTCACACATTAAACCAAGAGGGGCTGTGTGTTGTGGATGCGCCAAGTAGGTTGCTTTTTGAATGCATTCCTTGCATTCTTCAAAAGCTTTTGATGTTTCTTCGTTCCACATGATTTCGGTTTTGTCACGTTTCTTTGAGTGTGTATTATGTAAATACATGTGCAGAGGTGCTTGAATTGCTGCGGCGTTCGGTATGTTTTCTCGGTAATAATTTATCATACCGAGAAAACGTCGTAACTCTTCGACATTCTTTGGTTTAGGGTAGTCGCTGATTATCTTAACCTTTTCTTGTGGTGGTTTTATGCCTTCGGGGGAGACGAAGTATCCCAAGAAAGTGAGTTCCCTCTTGGCGAATACACATTTGGCGGGATTGATTGTGATCCCGTATTCTTCCAGGCGCTGTAGTACGATTCTGAGGTTATCTCGAGCTGTTGTTTCGTCTTCTGCAGTCACAAGCAAGTCATCGACAAATGGGTAGACGAAATCAAGGCCTCGGAGTACTTCGTGTATAAATCTCTGGAATGTTTGTCCAGCGTTCTTTAGTCCAGGGCACATACGTGGAAACTCGTATAAACCAAAAGGGGTTATTATTGCTGTCTTCTCTATGTCTTCTTCACGGACTGGTAGTTGTGAGTATGCTCTGTTTAGGTCCAGAGTAGAGAAAACTTGCTTGCCAGCGAGCTGATATGTGAAGTCCTTTATTCGTGGGATGGGATAACGGTCAGGCTTGGTAATGGCGTTGAGTCGCCTGTAATCACCACATACTCGTATATCTCCATTTTTCTTCGGTACAACGTGGAGTGGACTGGACCAGGAACTCTTGCTAGGTCGGCAGAGTCCTTGGCCCATCATATTCTCGAACTCCTTCTTCACTTTTTCGTAGCGATGCGGGGGTATAGGTCGAGCTCGAGCGTGGGTAGGTGGTCCGGTTGTTTCAATGTAGTGCTCGACTTTGTGCTTCGGGTTGAGTTTCATTGATGACAAACGAGTGACGTTGGGGAATTCAGCAAGTATGTCATGGAACGCTTGTTGAAGATCGATGCTGCGTATTGTAGGTGTGCTTGTATATCGCCCTGGTGCCTTTGTAGAAAGCTTGGTAGTGCTGTCGATGAGACGCTCATTCCTTAGGTCGACCAGTAGATTATGGTAGCCTAGGAAATCTGCTCCAAGTATGGGCTTGCTTACGGCAGCGACAATAAACTTCCACTTGTAGGGACGTCGTAGGCCCAAGTTGATGTCTATGGTTTTTTCTCCATATGTGGGTATCTCTGAATTATTGGCGGCGTATAACTTGTACGGCAGAGGGGTAGATCGAGTTCCTTTACGCTTCGGTATCACTGATATGTTTGCGCCAGTGTCGACCAAGAAAGTTGTGTTGGTTTCCTTATCAGTGATGAAAAGGCGATATGATTTGCTGTCGACATTAGGTTCCGCCACTGCTAATGCCTGTTTTAGTTTTCCGTATTGTTATCCTTGTTAAAAGTGCATGGTGTTGTGCAATGCCTTGCTTTTGCGCCGAATTTTCTGTGATAATAACAATAGGGCGATGGTGTAGATGAGCGAGATCTGAAGTTTCTTGAGTGCGAGCGAGACGGCGTTCTTGAACGGTCGCGGCGATGATGATTGCGTCTATATTGATAATGCGACGGCGGCGATGTGTGCGTGCACCGACAGTTATCTTTCTTGAGCTCGGCGATTTCTAGGTGTAACTTGCGTATTTCTTCTACTATGCATTGCATGTTACCCTGAGCTTGTGAGTTGTCAACTGATGCTACGGCGGGCACTTCGGGCGTCTGCTCCATCATCTTGTCTGCCATCTTAGCTAACTCGTCCAACGCAGTGTCTTTGCTGATGGTGTCACTGACAACAAGTACTGATCTCACTTGTTGGGGTAGCAGGTTCATCCACATTAATCTTAGTGTATTGTCTGGGACTTTATTATGCGCTAGGTTACGCATGCGACGTAATAACTGGCTTGGTTTTTGGTCGCCCAGCTCCATATCCGACAATAGCTTTTGCAGTTGTTTTCCATCTGATTCTTCATACACGGAGATAAGCCGTTCCTTGATCGCGTTGTAGGGTCGGTCCGATGGCGGGTTTTCAAGCAGGTCACAGATTTGCTCAATGTCTTCCTTCGTTAATTGCGCTATAACCATCTGTGCTTTTTGAGCGTCGCTTTTCTTGAGATCGCCGACGGCGGCTTCAAATGTGATAAACCATAGCCGCGGTTTGTCGCGCCAAAACGGTGGAACACGCAGGGAAAGTGAAATTCCGGCGATTTCTTGTTGGTATTTCGCTGCTTCTTCCATTGCTGAGCTTCGATGATGTTGAGCTTACTTGAAATACCGACAGGTTTTATTCGGACGTCGGGGTCACCACTTTAGCGACTCGTTGGTTGGTATAAATAAAACAATGCTTGTTGTAGGAAGGAATGAAATCAGTGAATATATTATTTTATTGATGCCCTAACTATGTACAAAATTACCTAGGCGCAAGTAGTACATTACTTAAAAGGTAGTAAATATTAACAGCCAATCAGAACACAGTTAAATATTACTTCAATAATGTGCGCGCGATGCGCGCCCTCTGCCAACAGTCCAACTAACCACTAAACACTCCGAGGTTATAAATATATGTGCCGGCGCTCGATCCCTCAGCTCAGTGTAGCGGCGAGCGCGCTGTCATTAGCACGCGCGCTGCTACAAGACCTTAAGAATAGGTAGGCAGGCACTAAGCCGGGTCTAGTCTAGGCAGATGCGGTCACTAATCGGAAACATAAAACGAAAGTATCTAAAAAAAAAGATTACAGCCGCCATCTTGGATTTTCATTTTGACTTTGTTTTCGGCTCCAGCACCCTCGAAAACTATGAAAACGACACGACACCCATGATAAAAAATATAAAAAAAATTACAGCCGCCATCTTGGATTTTCATTTTGACCTCACTATCTGCTTTAGCGCCCTTGAAAACCATAAAAACGACACCCATGATAAAAATAAAAAACAAATTACAGCCGCCATTGTAGATTTTCATTTTGACCTAATTATTGGCTCCAACACCCTCGAAAACCATGAAAACGACACCCATGATGAAAAATATAAAAAAAATACAGCCGCCATCTTGGATTTTCATTTTGACCTCACTATCGGATTTAGCGCCCTTGAAAACCATAAAAACGACCACCCATGATAAAAAATTAAAGCCGCCATCTTGGATTTTCATTTGGACATCACTATCGGTTTTAGCACCCTTGAAAACCATAAAAACGACACCCATGATGAAAAATTAAAAAAACTACAACCGCCATCTTGGATTTTCATTTTTATCTCACTATCGGCGATCTCAATATCCGTCACTTTGCACGGCCAAAAATGTAATTGACAGGCTTATGGTGATTTATCGAGGTAGCCACTGCTAATATGCCTTTATGCAATGCACGACACTGCTTAGTACGTTATCCTAATTGCGTAACACACTTGGAATGGCAATCCATTCCGATTTGACAGTTCAACAATATCCATTGCGTTGTTTTTGTTTTACGAATTTTTTAAATATTTATGAAGCAACTAGCTGTGCCCCGCGGTTTCACCCGCATAAGTTTCGATCCCGTGGGAATATCGGATAAAAAGTAGCCTATATGTGTCAGCTACCTCTATACAAAATTTTATCAAAATTGGTGAAGCCGTTTGAGCGTGAAGAACAAACATATAAACATACACACACACTCACAAACTTTCGCCTTTATAATATTAGCGTGATGAATATTGTAGCATTTGTACTGTTTGCCTTGTAGGGTGTGTGCCAAATATACGTATTTTCTTTCCAGTTTTCGAGAACCTACTTGCATTTGATACCATAGCAAATTTATTATATAAAATACGAAATAAACCGAATAAAACAAGCTTGTTTTATATTTGTTTTCAATAATCTCGTCCGCAAATTGTTAATACATAGGTACTTTGGCAACTTGTACTTGATTAATCACTGTCCAGTGAAATTAAGTAAATAGCATTCTACTTATATGAACACTTCACATTACCTACAAACTGTTTGAAAACAAATCACCGTAAACTTAAAAAAAATACATGGCAAAAATAAAATAAAATTAGGCTCAAGTATCAAGTCGTGTCAGTTTACTCATAATTTCACCGCTTCGCGCATGTCGCTGTGTGTGTGAGCCGTGCACGTGTAGTAGTAAGACTTAATACCTAAAATTGAAGCGCGTCATTTCGTAAACGCGTCCTTAAGAGGGTTCAAAAATACGACGAAGTGCTTCGAGAAAAGGTAGGTAGTGCCCTTGCGCTTCGCTTGGCTCGTCTCGGCGATAAGATAACAAAACACATTCGTGAAATTGATGCATATTATACAATGCGTTTCAAATAAGAATAGGATCGACTTAGCGCCATGTTGTGACGTCATAGCTGTCAAATCGAATAAATTGGGTAGGGTGAGCAAAACAAAATATTTTTATAAAAACATTTTTTTTTTCAATTCCGCTCATGTCTGCATCACTGTTTGAGTGGTCATCGTCAACAAATAAAAACAATAACAAATTTAACAGGAAACAACCACGTAACATACAGAATTAACGAAAGAAACAGAACACTCCACCACAAGCACTCAGTCTCACGAAGAAGCACACCAACAAACACAGAAAACCCAACAACGACAAGATGGCGGCTGGCATCTTCTTTACTTTCTGGTGAATTGTTGTCAAAAATGAAAACAAGAAAGAAAGTAGCATAATTTAAAAAAATACTAATTATAACTAATTTTTTTGATGTTTTTTTCACTTTGATTTATCTAAGGCTCGGTTAAACAAAAAAAAACAGTTATTGATACGCAAATAAGTTTTCTTTGCACACCGTACTTTTCAATCAAGATTTGACAGATAGAGGTCATTGACGTTCCTATTCTTATTTGAATCGCATCAATGCGTTTCAAATAAGAATATTTTTTTAATAACATTAATTATTATTTACGAAAACTTTTTTTTTTCAATTCCGCTCATGTCTGCATCACTGTTTGAGTGGTCATCGTCAACAAATAACAACAATAACAAATTTAACAGGAAACAACCACGTAACATACAGAATTAACGAAAGAAACAGTAACACTCCACAAGCACTCAGTCTCACGAAGAAGAACACCAACAACCACAGAGCATGTTACACCATTGAGATAGGAAAAACATGGAGAGGCCGCGTTATTCTATACATACATTTGCTTATACAAATATGAGTGAAATATGATTCAGAATACGAAATATCGTTTTGTCTCGTTCTTTCTAATAAGATAATCGTATTTGATAAAAGAGACAACAATATTTTAAGTTGTTGCTCATTTTGGCAACATTTTGACGTGACGTAGTACAATTGTAGGTAAGGTGCCGTATCAGCCATCTTTTGCGACAAGTTTCGTGGTAGTTTTGCTGTCAAATGGTTGTTTACTTTTTGTATTATTGAGATTTGCGAGAAATATAGAAGGATTTTACCTTTTAAAACTGCATGCAAATGTTGGAAAACAACAATTCAACATGTCTGTGTGTTGTATTGTGAAGTGTGGTGCAAGAAAGAATGAAAATCAACCTCTAATGTCTTTGCAGAGGTTAATAGCCGGTTTTCATGCAAAAATACATTTAATAATACACATTCGATGATACAGTTGTGACGCGATCATGAATTTATGGCTAAAGTATTGATATTTGGGTTCATTTCCGTATAATAGACCTTTTTAGTATATTTTGTTAATTCATTTGTTTGTTTACAATAATATGTCAAATGGAATAGGGTTGTACCGTTGCCGTAATAGTTTTCTCCGCTGAAACGTCATCGACATATTCTGCGATGTGAACATAAATAATTCTGTGTCTTATTCGGTCCGAGTGACCTTGCCAGGTCCGTCCTCTGGTTCACAGCACCGAAATTAAAATATTTTATTTCACATAAACCTACATGGCCACTTAGGAAACGTCAGTAGCTAGGTCATCATCATCATTTCAACCGAAAGACATCCACTGCTGGACATAGGCCTCTCCAAAAGGGAGGGGGGGGGGGCTGGGTTGCCTTGATCGCCACGCTTGGCAGGCGGTTTGGTGATTGCAGTATAGTTTGGTGGTGAAATGCATAGAGAACGCTGCTGCCCATTCTCCGGTACGACCCTTAGTCGCCTTTTACGACACTCACGGGAAGTATGGGGTAGTGCTATTCTTCAAGTCCGGCACCACACAGACTGTGGAGTATCTTGCCAGTGCAGTAGCTAGGTGGACGGTTCCAATTGGTTGCTCCCTATGGGGAAGAACTGGCAAGAAACTCCACAATTTTTACAATGTTTTCTAATTTGTTAAGTACCTGGTACTGATTTTAATAAATAAATAACTCGTTTTTTATTAAATTTATGGACTATCTGTTTCTCTCTTCTCGCCACTGCAGATTTATTACCGAAAAAACTCAGTGAAAGCTGAAGTGACGGTAACAGAGAGTTTTTACATTTGGTACTTACGCTATCAGATGCATTTATAAGTAGGTATCTTATTATATTGCCATTTGTCTTAACAACTGGTTTGTACATAATACACATTGTTTGTAGATAATACAGGTTTGTACATAACTATAATATTTTCTCAGAAAATTCTAACTCTAATAAAAGATTTTCTTTTTTGACATGTATACCTACCGATAAATAGTTCAGTAATTAACCATGAGTCTTTAGTTTCACGCATCACAAAAGATTATAAATAAAGTATTTTTGCACACTTTATTTTTATGCAAAACTATAAAGTTACCGAAAATAAAGTAACAAACGTTATTATAAAGTATGGTTGGCAACCGTAATTACAACCGACTTTAATTTAGTAAGTTATTATGATCCAAACGTAATAACTAGTAAGACTCATATTTAGTATCGATACTCGATAATAGTAACACCTATGTTCCTTGATTGACACAACCCTAGCAGTGGCAGCCATTTTATGCGACAAAACGAGTTGTAGGTATGCACCCTTTTTTTGTAGGTATTTCCAGTCCATACTTTTTTATGTCAATGTGTTACACCCAACAACGACAAGATGGCGGCTGGCATCTTCTTTACATTCTGGTGAATTGTTGTCAACAATGAAAATAAGAAAGAATGTAGCATAATTTAAAAAAAAACTAATTATGACTGTAGCAAACCATATTGTCAATATATCTATGAAAATATCATGTACGTAAGGAAAAATCTACATCTTTTTAGTAAAAGAGGTGAAAGACACAATTATATCACTAGAAATAGGGACCAATTAGTTCAACCAGGTTTCAGGCTGGCTAAAGTAGACTCGTCTTTCATGGGCTACTGTTTAAAATGTTACAATAAAATACCTACCCACATACTTGAACTGAATGAAACGAAATTTAAATATTGTATAAAACGCACACTATGCAGCCAGGCATATTATAAATTGGGGGATTACATCACTGACAAAAATGCTTGGCTAAACGCTGGTCCTGCTCCATAAGGACGCACAAATAAATTGATTAGCATTGAAAAACACTGTTGGAGCTGCTGAAGATTTTAAAATACTATTTTTGCATTATATAAATTCAATCACCTAGTATTGTATAATTGCATAGCACATGTGTGAGTACTATGTACATACTATAAAGCTTCCATTTACTGGGTAAGCCTTTTATTGACTTGAATGTGCCCTGGCAGCTGAGAGTATTTCACGCTCACTCAAATGTCTCGCTGATGGTGGCGCGTGTGTTGGATCATTTAGCTCCCTTCAAAATGGTTGAGCTGAATGGTGCTAATACATGCGTCATGTTCGTGAACGGGCGCCGTCAGTAGGGACTGGTCATCTCTTTGCTGCCATGGCTTATTTTAATTTAATACCTATTTGAATTGATTTATTTTTTTTTATTTCGTGTTTTCATTACGGACGCTTTTAAAGTTCTGCATCGTTCTCACATGTATAATTTTTAACATGAATGATGTAAACAAGACTTTGTAACCATATTATTTTGATTTAAAAGAGTGTCCATGGAGTTTCTTGCCCGTTCTTCTCCATAGGTACCTACGCTTTGGAATGGGCAACTAGCTTCATCTTTCTGACTGACCGACCCCTTGACAATTCAAAAGTAACTGTAATTGGTTTAATTGAAATAAATGCTTTGAGTTTGAGTTTGAGTTTATTTAAACCACCAACGACACCTATCATATAAGGAAGACACTACAACATGCCACTACTCGACGCTAGATGGCGCTGTCGCATTACGTCACGTTTCTGAATCGCGGTGTCAAGAGTCTCCGAGGGTTAATGACCTCCGCTAGTATATTTTATTTTTTCGAGAAAACTGAACTAGTGGTGCATCTGTGAGTTACGTCCTATTTGGAATAATTACACGGGACTCCGCTATTAAGTTAGCCTAACCCTTGACTTATATTGTCATCTTTTTGGTTTAGAGGACACCTTATCCCCCTCCTTCGTCCCTTCTGGGAAAAGGTTGCGTGGATTCGTCCTATATATCCTGTACGTTGTGTAATAATAAATCCTTCGCCTTAACACCTGGACTTCTTTGCGCCGTGACAACATCCTCTACAAACTGGCGCCCAACGTGGGGCCCGACAAGGATCAACAGAAGTACGTCACTCGTTCAGGCAGAATAACGACGTTAACTGTGAAGACCTCACCTTAAGCGATGTCAGTCAACCGGTCCGACAAGAAGTATTAGTAGTAGAAGAATGGAATACGGAACAAGAAGATGCATACGAGTATAACACACTGAAGCAACGGCTTACAATTGCGCCTGTCCTAAGACAAGCAGATGGAACCAAGCCCTACATCTTTAAGACAGATGCCAGTGGTTTTGCATTTGGAGCAGTTCTCGTGCAGGGGGCGAAGAAAGAAGAGCACCCTGTGTTGTGAAAATTTCACCGAAGTTCCTGAGGCTGTACAAGTGTACACCCGCTCAGAAGAAGGGGACGACCTGCGAAGAAGTTGGTAACGCAGACCACACTTCCCGCCAGTAAAAGAGGCCGCGGACGTCCTAGAAAGCAATAACTCTCCAGTTCTTCTCGCCGAGACGTCTCCGAGAACTGAGAGGGAGGTTGTAGCAAACCATATTTAAACCACCAACACCACCTATCATATAAGGAAGACACTACAACATGCCGCTACTCGACGCTTGATGGCGCTGTCGCATTACGTCACGTTTCTGAATCGCGGTGTCAAGAGTCTCCGAGGGTTAATGACCTCCGCTAGTATATTTTATTTTATCGAGAAAACTGAACTAGTGGTGCATCGGTGAGTTACGTCCTATTTGGAATAATTACACGGGACTCCGCTATTAAGTTAGCCTAAACCTTGACTTATATTGTCATCTTTTTGGTTTAGAGGACACCTTATCCCCCTCCTTCGTCCCTTCTGGGAAAAGGTTGCGTGGATTCGTCCTATATATCCTGTACGTTGTGTAATAATAAATCCTTCGCCTTAACACCGGACTTCTTTGTGTCGGAAACGGTGACAACATCCTCTACATGACTCATTTTTTTATGTTTTTTTCACTTTGATTTATCTAAGACTCGGTTAAACAAAAAAAAAAGTTATTGATACGCAAATAAGTTTTCTTTGCAAACCGTACCTACTTTTCAATCAACATTTGACAGATAGAGGTCATTGACGTTCCTATTCTTATTTGAATCGCATTGTATATATGTCTTACAGCCGCGAATAATATTTTAATTAACATACAACCTAGCACTGGCCTGCAAATTGCAAAAAACGTAAGAAAATTTGA
Organism: Mesoligia furuncula; assembly: GCA_916614155.1. Classification (NCBI taxonomy): domain Eukaryota; kingdom Metazoa; phylum Arthropoda; class Insecta; order Lepidoptera; family Noctuidae; genus Mesoligia; species Mesoligia furuncula. The sequence goes on from OU744793.1 coordinate 26,841,780, forward strand.
ATTTCGCGGGGAGTTGTGAAAAAATATGTAATCCGCCATTTTGTGGCGGCGGCCATCTTGGACCGATTTTCATCAAACATAGCTAAGAACACTCCCGACTAATTCACCTTACAAACAAAAAAAAACAAAATCAAAATCGGTTCATCCGTTCGGGAGCTACGTTACCACAGACAGACACACACACACACACAGATACGTCAAACTTATAACATAACACCCCGTCGTTTTTGCGTCGGGGGTTAAAAAGATATGTATCGCCGACCCCAATAAAACGGATAATTAATGGCCACTATTTTCCATTTTAGTGATTATAATAAAACTAAACAATGTAAAACTATCATTTATAATAATATTAAATTCTAGTGGAGCACAACATTTTCATTCTAAAACAAAAGAAATAACCAAACACACGTTGACGGCTGAGGGGCTACGCCGACCGCGCAGTGAGTGCAGTGACGCGCGGGCGCCAGGGTAGCCCGCGAAAATCATTTTTGAAGTGAAACTTCTTTACGCACGCTTGACTTGGGGAGTAAGCTGGCGAACGCGTGACGTAAGCGTTACGAAAAGTGTGATCGGGCAAGGCGAACGGAAGTTAAGTGGGGGATATAAGCAAGAGACAGCAGTGCGCGCGCACATTTTCTTTCTCTCTTCCTCTCTTCTTATTAAAGAAGTTTCACTTCAGTCGTGTGGTCATAAGCACACTCGTTTTTTTTTGAAGTGAAACTTCTTTACGCACGCTTGACTTGGGGAGTAAGCTGGCGAACGCGTGACGTAAGCGTTACGAAAAGTGTTATCGGGCAAGGACAACGGAAGTTAAGTGGGGGATATAAGCAAGAGACAGCAGTGCGCGCGCACATTTTCTTTCTCTCTTCCTCTCTTCTTATTTAAGAAGTTTCACTTCAGTCGTGTGGTCATAAGCACACTCGTTTTTTACGTTTTTTGCAACTTGCTAATATGATTCGTGACTGTAACAAATATGTATTTACAGAATTATAATCATTAAAGTCATCAACACAACTCTCTAAGACCAGGTAATCCCACTGAATGACTATTTCATGAAATCTTGTTTTTTGGGATTATACTAACGTAACAAGTTGTATTACTGATTCTAATATTTCTGTAGTATTATTGATTGTAGCCCGGGGGAAGCGCTAAGGTAGCCCGCGAAATTCAATAATAAATACTACCTTAGCGCTTTCGCCTTAAAAGATTTCAAGAACCAGTTAACATATGTCGTCCCACTGCTGGGCAAAAGTCTCCTCATCATTCACACATCCAATATTTCTTTATAGAATAATTATAATCATCATCCTCAAATGTCATATTTGAGGCCATTCTAGAGTTGATTTTATCAAGATACACTGATCACACTGTAAAATAAAATCATAGACAATCATTAAATAAAGTAGGAAGACCATACCTACTTATTTTCCGGTGTTTTTATTTCCCAAATCAAATGCCCATGTCTTTTTCTAGCAAAAGGAAAATGGTGAGGTGTGCAAGAGCTAGCGATAAAAACTATTTCCGCCCACAAATTTGACACATGTGTTATGTTATCTGCCAGTTCTGTCACTGTCTAATAATAAAATATTGTAAAATGCTTTTTGTGTTTATTTATTTGGATAGGTCAATGTAAAACCAGTAAAAATAGGATCATAAACCGGGTGAGCAAGAAATTGTATCACTTTGATTTTTACTACAATAAAAGGCGGAAACGTAATACACATGGCAACGTACCTACCGTAAGTTGAAATTAAGTTTTACCCAGTACAATTCATAATTTGAAGGATATAATTTAAAAGAATGGATGAACTAGCCCGTGAATATATTACTGTTGCTAGACAGCTGTCGGCAAATGGGTGCTACAGTAAAGCCTTCGATTTTTATATCATGGCTTTTGAAAAAAGTATTGAAATGAAACACATGCATGAACCAGAATTTCGTGTGGTTATGAGTCGATTGAATCATGTTCTAACTTCGGCTAATAAAATGGGAGATATGTATATAAACTACTCACGTGCTCTCATGACGTTCCCCAACAATATTTACATGCTAAATGACATGGGGAAGTTTCTCTTTAAGTGCGGATTTTATGAAAAAGCATGGGACCACTTTGAGGATGCAATGAAATTAGATTGCACTTTTGTTAATGCTGAGAAAAATTTAAATTCCCTCAAAAACTTGCTTGTTGAACGCTGGCACTTCAGAATGTTAAATGATAAAATCCGCAATGAGGCATATCGCAAGGCAATACGTGACACTCTCATCCCTCATAGAGATACTGTGTTGGACCTTGGAACAGGCACTGGATTGTTATCAATGTATGCTAATGAATGTGCACCTAAGATTATAACCGCTTGTGATGGCTCCAAAGTGATGAGTGAAATGGCCAATGTGATAACACAGGAAAATAGGATTGAACGCTTTGTTCTTATTAATAAATTATCAACAGAAATTCAGCTCAAGGAAATTGGTGGCAAGCGTTCTCTGCTCCTCACAGAGATGTTTGATGCAGGACTATTTGGGGAACATGTCCTCCAATCCTTAATTCATGCTTGGGAGAACATGATAAGTGATGTTGGTAGAGTGATTCCCAACAAGGCGGAGTTCTTTATCATTGGTGCCAAATGTGATTTCCTGAGTGGAAGGTATCAGCTGTGTTCATCTATTAAATCATTTTTAAAGATTCCAACTCTTAATGTACATGTTTTGACCTTTGATGAGACATATGATTGTGAAGATGTTCACCTCTATGGTGATGATATAAAATACATGACAGAGCCACAATCTCTCATACAAGTTGATTTCAACAGTTACCTAGAGTTAAAGGACCTAATTGAGAAGGACCATTATACAGTTGAAGCAGTAGCTCTAGAAAGTGGTGAGATTAACACTATTATTGGCTTTTTCAATCTGTATTTGACAGACAATGTTACTATAACTACTGACCCAAGATCTGATCAGAGAGCCAATGCATGGCAACAGGCTATCTTCTTTGATAAGGTTCCTATAAAGGTGGAAGAGAATGATGTCATTCCCATGTATTTCTCACTGAATGGTGGCAAATTGACAATGTACAGAGATGATGCCATCATCAGAATTTCCCCAGAAACTCTCAGATTCTTAAATGATACTGAGTATTTGAATGCAATATATGGATGTATTGGCACGGCTTGCGTGTACCTGGGGCAAATAGTCGAAATGTCTCAAATAAATATAATTGATTTATGCCCATTCCCCATGTTTGGCCTGCACCTTTTAAAAAGGGGTGCAAAATCACTTACATGCTGTGCTAAAACTGACAGTGACAAACGTTTCTTCAAAAAAGTTTTCAAAGCAAATGATATAGATTTATCAAGTGTCACTATTATGGTTGGAGATGATTGGTCACAGGAAGGCTTTGGAGATGAAAAGTATCATGCTGTTCTCTGTAACATTTTTGAACTTTGCGGCGAAATCGACTTGCGCTTAAAAGACATAGCTCAGCACCTAAAACAATACCATCTCATTCAAGGAGGACTCTTTTTGCCTGCCAACATCAAGATTATGGGCCAGCTTGTCCAGAGCAACTGGCTGGACATAAATAACAGATTATTTGATGAGAATGTCAGCAATTATAAGATATCAAAACACTTGAATCCATACCAGGTGTCTCAGAACTTCTGCATAGACTTCAGCCATTTGGAATATACTCCATTAACAGAACCCTTAGAATTGGGTACAAGTGAAAATGTTATAGGATCAGAAGTAGTGGATGTGCCAATAATAAAAGAGGGACACTCCACGGCTATATTGTGTTGGTACGCAATAGAATTGATGAAGGATGTGAGCGAAATATCAACGAACAGGAAAAACTGTTTTATGGATGGCATAGTATTTATGACTGACCCGAGAATACGCCTAATTCGTGGTCTAACAGCTCAATTACGGCGTTGTGTTGATCCTGATGGAGCATTTAAGTTCACGATGCATGTAGAAGCAACTTAGAATGGAGTTGTTAATTGCGAAATAATTTCTATGATCTCAATAATATTATAATACTTTTAAAAGAGTTTTATCTTTGTTAGATAGAAGAATGGTGAGTTCTCGTCTATATTGACGAACGCTGTCTATTTTACGAGTAATTTATAATATTGCATTTTAAAGTGATAAGTAAGTAGAGAAATGTTTGGAGCTTATCTTTTTGATAGCTACTATGTAAGGATATTGACTAAGATATAATTTTCTAGGGACAGCTGTAGTCCATTATTTCACTTAGTTATTAAACTAATAGAAAGCTGCTATCTATCCTCTGAAATTTGTAGATTTAAGTCACCTAAGAGGGTAAGGGCGCGGGCGGCCTAATCTTTCCTGGCGGCCTCAGATATCATCGCGTCGTCAAAACTAAAAAAAAGAAAATATGGTATTGTAGATCCTATTTCTTTGCGTCCGAGGTTCATGATATCGGTTCTCAGAGGGCTACCAAGCTGGTGATATGTTATACCTGCAGCTGTGAATAAAATACAGAAAGGCAGACCTGGCGAAGCGCAGCGTAATTTTTAAACAAATAACGACATTGAGCTAGTTGAAAATACATTGAATTCGTGACAGCTTTCAAAGCGAACAGATGTATGCAAATAAGTTTATTAATTTTCGACTCTATTTTAAGGGTCGTAATGTTAATATTTGTTTGGCTCTGAAAACCGAGTTTGCTAGCGCCGACCCTTAGTTTTAGGATTGTTTTAAAACTCGCCTATCACTGTCATATTTTGCATTTGCTGTGAGATTTTTTATGGAAGTTATTTAGATTTGTTTACTAAGTCCGAGAATCGTAGCGAATATCAATAAACTACTAACTACAAATATACAGGGTGTCCTGTATATTGTATTATGTATGTTGTATTCTATAACTATGTAGTAGTTACCAGGAAAAGTTTGGAACAAATCGAGTAGGGGCGTGGGCAAGATCATTTCCAAACTTTTTAACCCTGAGAATGTTGGTGAATTTTTTTACGGTTCAAAAGTTAGGAACAATTTTTGTTTTTTTCAAATTCTACAGTGCTCAAAGAAAAAAAATCGTAAAAAAAACTTTCATGTAAGTATATCTAAAAAAATTAATGTGACAGCCCTGATACTTTTTCTTAAATTATTTTTTTCTTTGAGCACTGCGAAGTAATTGAAAAAAACAACATTTTTTCATAACTTTTGAACCATAAAAAAAATCTCCGACTTTAAAAAGTACAGTATATTATGGGACCTGTTAGGAATCAATCGGTGTTAGATCTGCTTATAAAAAGCTGTTTACCAGGGGGCCTAAAAAGGCCACTTTGGAGAATCATAAAAGGATAACTTTATGAATTATTATAATATGGCGAACACAGTCCGTGTTTTTCTTTTTTTCGCTTCATTTCTTTACAATCAAAGAGATTGGGATTGGATTTGGATTGATTGGTATTTTAGCAGAGACAAAAAAAAAATAACTGAAAAATGCTTCACCAATGGGATTTGATATGAATAACTTAACAGTTAACTGTCCATTATATTATCATTTTATGATTCTGCCCTTTTAGGCCCCCATGTCATAATCATATTAAAATAAAATTCAATGTTATGTGTACCTATACACTTATTTATAATAGACTGTAAGCCGATATTAATAATTAGCAAAGTAGGTATGTAATTAACACTTGTGCCACATGTTTTAGTGCAACTAATTTCTGTGCCTAAAATGTTTTGCGAAGTGAGCAACTGTATATTATCGTTGATACTCGTGAATTATCTCAAAATATTGTTAGGGTAGTCGCATCTGGCATTGGTTGACGTCACGTAGACGTGATTGTACCAAGCTAACGTTGCGTGACGCGGCGTTAGCGCAGCATACCTACGCTGGGAAGGGTGCCTTATGGTCTTTGCGTTTGTGTCACTGACTCAGGCAGGGCCACCATCTCAAGATTTTAATTTTGACAACAAAAAAAATTTGTCGCCAAATATCAGAATTTGTCGGTCACTGGTTCAAAATATAATAATATAACGACGGCGAAGTGCCAATACCTCCTAACTGACAAAGTCAAAAATTTACACAAACTGAAAAAAACTTTCAAAAATAGACACTGCATTGGTTTAGTCTGGAGGTACGTATTTCAACATTTTAATTGAATGCTGTTGCAACTAAAAATGCACTTAGGCGATTTCAATAAAACGCGAATAACGCTTTTAAATTTAAAACAATAAAAAAAGTGAATTTCTCAAGGAATGTCAGTTGAGGTATTGGCACTTCGCCGTCGATAAGGGTTTATAGGTCGCCGATCTGGACCAGTGGCCGACAAATTCTGATATTTGGCGACTGATTCCGACTAATTGGCGACAAAATATGGGAGAAAACGAATCTTCGCTAGGTGCCCTAGTTTTTGAGATATAAATGTGGCTCTACTGGGGAGACTCTCCAGATCGGCCACCTATAAACCCGTATATCTTTTGAACCAGTGACCGAGAAATTCAGATATTTGGCGACTAATTAGCGACAATTTTTTTGTGTTATCAAAATTTAAAATCCTGATGGTGGCACTGCCAGAGTCAGTGACTCTTTGGGTTTGGCTCCTACGCGGGTTATTAGTTTCTTTTACCTGATATCATACATACATACTGGGACTTGTCTATGATACACGATACAACTCTGACGACCCTTTCGGGGCATACAGCCGTGATGTTATTTGCGATAGTTTACAAAAAATATAATGTCGAGCTCAAAATTACGTGGTTAGGTAATATTGTAAAAGGATCGAATTTGAAAATTGTGCTGTGAGGTGAAGATTGGACGTCTACTGTTGCTCAAGGCAAGGCTGTCGACGGTTCAGGATTTATCACAATTAGTCGAATGTTTGTAGATGTGTTACATGTAACCAGTGTATAAATACTTAAAACTATTTATTTTTTATTACTTTATATAAATGGTTATTTATTGAATGTAATAGTAGGTATTCTAATAAAGTACTTGATGTGCATTTGTTTTGCTTTCAATTTAACTATTATATCGGACCAACATGTCAGGGAAGCAGAATGATACTCAAAAATATTTCAGGTGGCATTTATTACAAGCACAAAATGTAAGACATGTCGGCCGCCATATGGGTGTCCAAACCCGGCGGCGTTGACCGTCCCCATACGTGGATGCAGCCACGGGCTCGACGCCAACGGAGAGGCTTCGACATCCCGAACAGTTCCTACACGCCTATCGGTCTCGTGCGGGTAGTCTCGGCCTCACGTGAGGGCTTAGTCGAAGAGACCGAAGCCCATGTCGTCGTCGCTCTCCGAATCTTCCTTCTCCTCCTTCTTTTCCACAGCGGCAGCAGCAGCCGGGGCGGCGGCAGCGGCAACTGGGGCGGCAACAGCGGCGAACTTGCTGGGGTCCTAAAATTCAAAGAAACTTTGTTTAAAAGATTTTGGAGATAATCATTTTTACCCGACTGCGGCGAAGCCCAAAAGAAGGGTTATTAATTATTCTATGAGCATGTTGGAAAAGGCGTTGTTTCTTCAAAATGCCAGTGCAATATTCTCTTATTGAACCATCACACTAGGATAAATTTGAAGACTTTAATGTTGTCTGAAAGCGAAGCCAGAGAACTAACATTACGTTCAATGGTATTAGGACAGACATAACAATAAGAGAATGTACCACTACCACTCTTTGTCTCTGCATCACCCAAAGGTTGACTGGTAGAAAATGCCTATGGCATTAAGTCCGCCTCTGTACATTTATGTGCTTGAAGTATTAAATAAATAATGTACTTGAAGCAGCCAGAATTTTTATATTTCTGGAGACACAAAAACGTCTTTGGCGTGGGAGCGAATTACTGACGCGAAGTTGAACTGATTCAAAAAGCTCATTGCATTGACTACTGTTCCCTATGTCAGCACTAGCAGTATCCGAGACTGTTGGCAATTTCATAGACAATTTCTATTTACCTTGATGAACTCCTTGATGGTGGTGGCCTCCTTGAACTCAACCTCGGTGACGGCGGCGATGGCGAGCAGGTTCTTGAAACCGTTGGCGATGGAGTGGGGCGCAGAGGCCACAGTGGGGTAGCCAATGGCCAAAGACAGCGCGGCAACGTTGGCAACACCAGCCAGGAACTTCTCTCGGAGGTCCTCGGGTTTGATGTCCAGGATGGCTGGCGCGAAGATGGTGCCGGAATCGTAGACCTAAACGAAATAAATTGATATAATTTCTCACATAAATCCTGTATGTTAAAAGTATTGAGTTCGTTGTTGAAGTGTCTGCTGTAAACTTTGGACTAAACGAACAGATCAAATACTCCTAAGATCAACAGCAAATACTTTGCCAAAGGTTAATTATCAGACTGCACTGGGATATGCAGACTGTACTCAACACTTTGGATAATTTATACATTATAGAAGGTGGGAAAAACTGTTTTTACTATGGAAAACATCGACTTCTCACTTGTATTTGGCGAGGGGCAAAATTAGCCTTTCGGCGACATGTTCTTTCAAAGCTTCAATCTCCCTTGAAAAAGGCCCTGCAAAAAAAAATTGGATATAAAGAATGTAGATACTAACCTGCTTGACAACAAGACCGTACGAGAAGGGAGAGATGTTCAACATGTTGAGGAGGGTAGCCTCGGAAGCACCGACCTTGTCGCCAGGCTTCAAGATGTGCACATCGTTGATGATTTCAATAGTACCTGTAAGGATAGATAGTTGAATTTAGCACTTGCATAGGTAAAGATAAAGTTGTTGGTATTGTATGTGAAATTGATAAACTAAGTTGCATCAATTCCATCAAACCATAACATGTCTACAAAATAACTTTTCTGAGATCTTTAGATATGATTAGAACTGATATGAAAAAAGTTGAATACATTTAGTTTTTAACTTTCCTTGGTACAGCGTAATTGATAAATGGATTATAATGTTTCTTCAAAATGCCAGTGCAATATTCTCTTATTGAACCATCACACTAGGATAAATTTGAAGACTTTTAATTTTGTCTGAAAGCGAAGCCAGAGAACTAACATTACGTTCCATGGTATTAGGACAGACAGTGCAAAGGTCACAGTAATTTGCAGTGATGAATGAAAGTATTTCTGCATGACTTAGTTGATCTGGAATAATATAATATGTAATAGTGTTTACCCTTGGAAATCTTGGTAGGGATGGAGAGAGCCTGGAAGAAAGAAGTCTTCTCAGGACCCAGACCGGTGTTGTGGGCAGGGATGACGACGGACAGAGGGGCAATAGCACCAGGACGGGCCGGGGCACGGACTTTGTTCTCCAGCAGCTTGTCACGGACATCAACGAGGTCTCCGCGGGTGAATACGAAGCCAACGTTTCCTTTGATGTGCGGCAACAGTTTCTCAAGAGCAGGGTTGGTGTCCATATGGTCCTTGATGGCCTTGCGCATCATGGTGTTCTTTCCCATAAGGATGATGCTGTGACCACGCAGCGCGATACGGATCTGCTGCATTTGGGTCGAGCCCACATTGTCTGCACCCACGATGAAACATTTTGGGTACTCATCTAAGAGTTGCTGTAAAAAGAAAATAGTTTGTGAATACAATTGAGAGACTCACTTGGGATTTGAACCTATTTGTAGAAGATCTCTAGGAAATGAAATGGTTTATTCTGTAAGTAAATAGGACATCGGAATCACTTTTACAAATCATATTAAAAAAAAAAATAAGCTAGATGTCGTCGGCGTTTCTTGTCTACTTTGAGAAGGAAGGCCGAAAGGCTACACTCCAACCGAAAGTGCCATACAGATTTGAGTGAACCAGTCCAGTCAGTGCAAGCATTTGTCTTGTCGGGAGCAACCGTTGCAGAGATTTTCGTTATTTTAAAATGCCCTTGATCTGAACTTGAATAATAATTAAAGGTAACCGTATAATGAACTAGTTCCAATGGAAAGGTTACATCTAGCCTACGCCTATAGGTATTCAATAAGGTGCATTGAGGATTTTGAGGTTATACACGTTACAGCGATTTAGTTTACTTACAATGATCTTGGTGAAGTAATTGGTCTTCCAAGTAGCCTTGTCCTCCCTACCCATCGTGGCGTGTGGTGTAGGGACTTCGTAGAAATTTAAGGACTGCAAACGATAATCACACAAGTGTTAGATAGAATGATTCACTTATATCGCAATTTTCCGTAAAATAACCACAGCATTAAAACTAATATATTATCACTCAATAAAGTACACGATATCGTGAAGCTAGAACACATGATTAATTAAATAAATGAAGATTTAATTATAATAAAAACTCACCAAAACCAAAACGCACTTTACTCAGTGCGGGACAAAATATGATAGAGATTATTAGAGATAGAGATGGGACGTTCTGGATATTAAGTTCGCCAGTGACATTAGTTAACTCGCCTAATAGTAAAAGTCTAATAGTGAATTGTCAAAACTGACAAAATACTTACTAAAATATTATTTATGACTTTGAGTTTATTTAAGTTAATAATACTTAACTCAAATAAACTCAAAGATGAGTTAATGAGTTTTCATCTTCATACAACATAATCACCGAACAGACCCATTATTTTATTTCAGTCCAATTAATTATTTGTCTTAAAAATTATCTGATTAATACCATATTAATCAGATAATTATTGTTAAGTATTATTAACTGTAATAAACTCAAAGTCATTCATTCACAAACTACTCATTCTCACAGACTCATTGTCAAATTTTGCCAATGTTTAAACATTGTCAAAATTTTAGGTCGTTCATACAATGTCATTCAGTAATATTTAAAATCACAATCATTATACACAAATCTAAACAAAAATAAAAGTTGAAATCTCAAATAAAAAAATCAATACACTCAAGCCAACCATTATTTCAGGTCTTATTATGAGCTAAGCACTGTAACCTGTAACTGGCTAATTATGTATTTTTTATCTACTACCAGTACTGTAAATATATATCCCCACCGCGTTTGTTGTAGTGTTTTTGAGGTGTTGCGTGATGTAAACCGCCTCGCCACCTGTAGACTGTTCACCAACAACAAACAACAGGAGTACACTACGATGTAGGTGTACACGTATATGCCGAAAAAGCACATTTATATAAGTTTTTATAATTCATCATCATCTCGTCACTTGAATCAATTTTGAAAGTCGACTAAAACACATGACAATGTTGCTGTATTGTTTTCAGGTCAGCCAACACTAAAATCAGCAAAAAAAAAAAACAAAATGACGTTTTCTGCTGCTACAAAATGCTAATGATTTTTTAACCAAAAATTCAATAGAATTACAATTATATTTTTATAATTAACTATATCAGAATTTGTGTAAGTGTCGTGCGAACAAGATGTCGTTGTTTCGAAAGCCGAAAAAGATTCAGCGTCGGGTGTTCTGCGCCGATGATGACGAGGACGGGGGGGAGCCCGAGGCTCCGCCGCCGCCAGTCATTAGCCAAGAAAAGGAGAAAAAGGAACCCAAGTCTTCCAAGAAAACTGCTCTGTTGAGTTTCGCTGACGAAGGTAACGAGGCGTAGAGATTTTCAAGGCTGATCGTGATTGCCTCAACTTTTCTCGTTAAATATGAAATCGTTTACTGGTTTTGTTTACTTCTACAGAATTTTATCTTTTGAGTTGGTAGACCAGTCTTGAAGTATTGATTCTTGGATATTGGGTGTGTAATCCAATAAAGAAGCTAGGCTTTTTAAATAAGGATATATTATCCATACTAATATTATAAATTCGAAAGTAACTCTGTCTGTATGTTACCTTTTCACGCCTAAACCACAGAACGGATTTCGATCTAATTTGGCAGAGAGATAGATTGCATCCCGGGGAAGGACATAGGATAGTTTTTATCAACATACCTCGCAGGCGGAAGCTAGTTAGATATAAAAAGCTGAATAAAATATGCTATGGGCATCAGTTCAAACAATCCTAAATGGTTTTGAATTTATTCTGCAAGAGGCAGATGTGAATATACAGTTCTTTGCTATATTTTAACACATTACCTACTCTGCCCCTCAGACCCAATTGCATAGTTATTCAGGCAATGGACTGGTTGCTTAGAATTCAGCAGCCATTATTTTTATAGCACTACAGTGGGAACAAAAGCAAGAAATGCTTCATCAAAAACACCTTATAACTCAGAATATATACTAATATTATAAAGCTGAAGAGTTTGATTGTTTGGTTGAACGCACTAATCTCAGGAACTACTGGTTCGAAACGAAAAATTTTTTTTGTGTTGGATAGTCCATTTGTCGCGGAAGGCTAGGCTATATAACATCACACTACAACCATTAGGAGTGGAGCATCAATGAAAAATGTTGCAAAAACGTGAAAAATGTTTTCATTTTGAGAGTGTACACTACGTAAATGGTTAAAGTTACATAAAAATAAAAATCATGTATGACGGAATTGTTACCCTTTAAAAGTTCTAAAAAAAGTCTGCAACAGCATAATTGTGTCTATCTTTTAAGGTTGACTCACTATAACCTTTTTTATGATCATCAAATCTGTTCTAAAATAATGCATTATTTGCGAAGGTGTTTTTATAAACATGATATTATTCCATAACCAAATAAGTACATTCTTCATCACAAGTATTTAATTTTGAACAAAATCGCCCTTGCCATCATTTGATTTCAATGAATATCTTAGGAGATATGTTTTACAATATTCTGCAAGGCTGAGGTAGGTATATAGGTCATGAGGCTATAAGTAATAATCTTAAGTAATATTCTTATAGTAATGGAATATATTTTCGTAGGTTTTTTCCCCAAATTAACGCGGGGCACAGCTAGTCTAAGATACATACAAAAAATTTTGACTTTCAGAAGAAGAAGTGGAAGTGTTCAAAGTCAAGAAGTCTTCTCAAAGTAAGAGATTAGCCAAGAAGCGTGAGAAAGAGAAGCAGAAACGTGATGTGAGAACTGATGGTGATAATAACAAATATGACCCTATCATTATTGAGGTAAGGTGAACATTAGTGGACAAGCCTCACTAAAACTCTTTTGGAGATGGTTTTTTAGTGTACAATGCACTTATATATTTTTGTGCTGATATAGGTGGCAAAGATTAAAAGCTTGTACTTATGCTTAGATGGTTTGGTCATGTTGAGAGGATGAAAGGCGACTAACAACAGGTTAGTGTACAAGTTAGATGTGAATGGAAACAGTGGATTTGAACACTCTAGGAGTACATATAATGGACCTTATTCACCAATAAGGTCCACTTTATGTACTCCTAGAGTGTTCACTTTCGGTTGCGAGTACTACATGTACCGTGTTCTCCAGAAAGGTCGGGTGTGTATTACTTGCAACCGGCGTACATGAAGCTTATACTAGATAAAAGTGGAGGCATTAGGCAACACTAAAAACCTAAGTGAAGACTACTGTGGTCAGACCTCTCTTTCTGAATATACAATACTTATGACACAGAAAACACATATCACTGTCTCGTTTTTTATGTGTTTTAGAAAGAGAGTGTCCAACCACAGTCATCTTCACTGAAGTATTTAGAGTGTTGCCTCCATTTTTACCCGACTGCGTCAGAAGGAGGGTTATGTTTTTCGAGTGTATGTATGTATACTTCTTTGGCACGCTCTGTAGCCTAAACGGCTTGACCGATTTCAGCTTGAAAGGTGCCGTTAGATTCGTCTTAATTGTGAGAGTGACACTGGGTATATCAAAATTGAAAAAAAAATAAAATGGCCGATATTTGGCGCAATGTCTTCAAAAAAAAAATTTTTTTTCTCGAAACCTATCGAGTGGGGTATCAAAATAAAGGGTTTTAAAAGGTGATTACAAAAATATATATAACTTATATGGTTAAAAGTAATTCGAAGTGACAAATCGTAAAAACAAGTACCAGAAACTAAATCGTTTGCGAAATCTTTCACGTTTGTAAACTAAAAAGCTGGAAATAAAAAAAGTAATTTAAAAAAAAATAAAAAAACCCGACTGCGAAACTGAAAAGCTACAAACAAGCCCATTTCAAATTAAATAAAAGTTGGAAGCAGGCGGGACCCATACCTTTTTATCATATTTTCAAATTCAAATGGGTCCCGCCTGCTTCCAACTTTTATTTAATTTGAAATGGGCTTGTTTGTAGCTTGGTTTTTTTTATTTTTTAAATTACTTTTTTTATTATCTATAAGCTTCTTGTATGACCAGATGTATGAACATAAATGAGGTGAAAGGAGTATGTAAGAATCGTATCAGGTGGCATTCTGTAGTTCCTGCTTACCCCCTCGGGAAGAAGGCGTGAGTATATGTATAGGTGCAGGCCCTTTTTATGAAAATTTTATTTTAAATCTTTGAAAAAATCCTTAGTTTTTTTCCATTCAGTTTGATTATTTTACAATTCACTAGTTTGAATATTTTTTATTAGGTTTAAAAAGTTATTTATTTTGTAAAAAAATATTTACTTATTACTTTACTACTTAGTGAGGGGCCCGTGGCTAAATAATGACAGCCGCACAGGTCGATCGATCAGGTTAAGCTACGCTTGCCGCGGTTGGTCTGTGGATGGGTGACCATCTTTATATACCGTGACCCCTCCGTGCCTCGGAAAGCGCGTTAAGCCGTTGGTCCCGGCTGTCATTCGTGGATCTTTGAAAGTCGTTACGGGTAGTCAGAAGCCCGAAAGTCTGACAACCAGTCTTACCAAGGGGTATCGTATTACCCAGTAACTGGGTTGTGGAGGTCAGATAGGCAGTCGCTCCATGTAAAATACTGGTATTCAGCTGCATCCGGTTAGACTGGAAGCCAACCCCAACATAGTTGGGAAAAGGCTAGGCAGATGATGACTTTACTACTTAGTGCATACCATACTTAAAAATAGCTTTTTATTCTATTGAAAATTCTATTATGTTTTTGTGATATGAACAGACTATAGATAGATGATGACTAAAATAATGCCAAAGGAATTCACACCTAACTAATATACGGAAAGGTCTGCCCTAGTTATAGAACAACAAGACCTGCAGCCTGTATCTTCTTTATTACAGAGTTTAGCACAACTGTATTGCTCTTAGATCTATTTTCCACTCAGCTAGACGTGGGCGACCATAACTACTAGCGACTAATTTTTGAAGTGAAAACTTCTTTACCCGCGTTAGTCCATTTTTTGAGATGGGAAAAAACCATTAAACTCGCGCCACTGTCACCGTAAGCAACACCGCGCGTGTTTTGTTTATAAGACGATTAAAAAAATACCCGCTTCGGATGTGTTCGGCTGTACTCGGTTTTAATGTATATTATCCGATATGTTAGTGAGTGATGGCAAAGTATTCTGTTTGTGTTTTGTTTTCACTTCTGTCGGCACTCCCGGAGTGCCACTTTTTTTTTTTCAAATCGTTGACTTTGGACACAACAATGGATACGCTGCAGCAGTTCTTTTAATCACCACGAAACGCGGCAGGCCCACCACTAGCTGCATAGTGGAAAATAGGTTTTAGTCTTAATACAACAAAAATACTATAAACCAACTTTAAATCCAGGACGACCATACTGAGCTCAACAACGACAAACCCAAGCCAAAGAAGAAGGTGACATTAGAGGGGCTGATTCTGTCCGGTCGGGAGGCGCTGGCGGCTGACGGGGCGGGAGATGTCTCCGACGAGAGTGCGCCCGAGGAGGATGACGCTGATGAGGACGACAGGGGGTTCCACCGGTACCGCGCCGACTCCGTGAGAGCCGCGCTGTTGGGCGCGCCGGGCCGCATTCCCGACGCCGCGCTCATTCACGCCGCACGCAAGACGAGACAGCAGGTATGAGAGGTGAGGGACTAGCGCTGGCTGCAGACTGCTGTTCCACATTGAGGATGGGTTGGTTTCCGGTCTTTTAGATTGCAGCTGTATTCGTACATGTTTTTGAATGTGCTGGTTGAAAATGGAAGAAGGGGAGATGTCAAAAACCTATCCAATCAACGTTAGGTCTCTATTTCGCCACATTATGATCTGAGTCGCACTTATTACCCGACTAAGCGGGTAAAGGCGAAGCAAGAAAGAAGGGTTATGATTTTTTGTTTTTGCGCTAGCGAAGTCAGCGGAGTTGGTACCGGAGCAACCAATAACTTGTTATTCGTAAATAATTTACTCCAGACAAAAGAAATTTCAAGCATTTTTTTCAATATTCGAGCACGACGATGCTTAGAGTATATGCGATGCGTGGTTCAAAATAATACTTGTTGCATTGTACATGGGTGAAGTTGTGTCTTTACAATTCGACAAACTTCTATGAATTTCCCCTGGGGAAATTACATTTCCAGTCTTCTGCCTGATCCATAAGGCTTTACTACGATATGGTTTGTACTACTTCCTTTTCCTATAAGCTCAGCTCTGCACACCACAAATCATAAAAGGCTTGTTTATTTGTAGTGTTGATGTAACATTATAAGTTTATCTCATCATATTTTTTTGACAGGAAATATAGAGCTGTTACATGTTATTTTACTTTTTTCAATTTGCAGTGCTGCGCGACAAGACATGTAACATTTACGCTGTTTTGCTATACCATAATCCATCCTAAATTCTTTTGTTTTGGTATCACAACATATTTGTTCCCCCTTTTGTTAAACCTGCTTGTTACCACTAGGTTTTAATTTTAACAGAAGAAAAATATTGTTTTACAACCCTTTGCTCAACCTACATTTTTACTTGTTAGTTTTAATAAAAAACAACCCAATTTTTTAAATCCCATTCCCAATTCAGTCTTGTCCTCAGCACTGCTCTTACCCCATAATCCAGCAGTTCCACTCATTGTAGGCTCGCGAGTTGGGCGGAGCCACCGTCGGCGCAGATTACATTCCCGTGAAGTCCGAGTCCGCACCGGGATCCCGGTTGGTGCGGGATGACGGATCCGGCGACGATGAAGAGGAAGGCCGGATTCATGTCAGGGGACTGGACTTGCCCAGTGATAAGCCTAAACGTGAGAACATTTCAGTACCATTCTAGTTTTTAGGGTTGCGTACCCAAAGGGTAAAAACGGGACCCTATTACTAAGACTCCACTGTCCGTCTGTCTGTCTGTCTGTCACCAGGCTGTATCTCATGAACCGTGATAGCTAGAAATTTTCACAGATGATGTATTTCTGTTGCCGCTATAACAACAAATACTAAAAACAGAATAAAAGGAATATTGGGGGGGGGGCTCCCATACAACAAACGTGTTTTTTTCGTCGTTTTTGCCTTGTGGTACGGAACCCTTTGTGTGCGAGTCCGACTCGCACTTGGCCAGCTTTTTTTTTTTTGTTTTTTTTTTTTATATTTGTTACGCAATATCTCCGGCAATTATTGTAAATCCATTTCAAAAATTCTTTTTTAATGGATAGGGTATGCCTCAGTGGTGGTCCCTGCGGCATCATACCTTATCCATCAAAAAAAAAAAAAACCATATAATATGTGAATGTTATTAACTTTGCTTATGTAGTTTTTGAGTTAGCTTCAATAATACGTATTTTTGCTAGTAATATATAAGTAAGTCAATGATTTTTGCCACTTAGTTTATATTGATGATGTTATAATGACTTTCTGTCAGTGATATTTACACAGCAAGTAGTGTTATACGAATTTATGTGGGGTAAGTACGGTCACCTGCAAAAGTGCATGGATACCCTAATGGCTATTTTCCTGTGAACGTTTGAGTTCAAGTTTTCTAAAATAAACTAGATGGCGATGGTTTCTTCACAACTGTGACTAATTTACGAAACGTAAGTAAGCAGTTGGGAAGAAACGAATTGAGAAAGGAGTTACATAGCTAATATATTTATCTAACTATTACATTACATTTGCTAGCTTATGAAAAAATAATAAAAGAAACCGGTAGGAATAATTAAGTATGCGCAGTGGCGCCATCATCGTTTGTTTGGTTATTTCTTACTTACTACTAATAAATTGATATTCAATTTTAACATAGTAGGTTAAAAGTTAGGAACATTTTTTTTAAAGTAAATATTAATTATAAATTGTTTGAATGTTTGAAGAGACAAAAAGAAACTACAAAAATATTTTGTCATAAAAAGCAAAGCAACGCCATCTAGTAAGAGTATAATGAAAATTTGTTAGTCGTTAACTGGTTTTACGCTAGATGGCGTCATTTCTCGCTTCACACGATTATATTTCTGAACTATCCATGCACTTTGCAGCCCTACTGTACAACTTAAAAATAAAAACTTTTTACCACTAAAAAACAACGACTGCCAAAAAAGACGCTACAAAGTAAAAAATAACTTTGATTCCGGAAGTCGGAGGCAAAAAACGAAAATGTGAACCCAACGACCGACGAACCGAATGACACCGACTTCCGAAATAAAAGTTATTTTTAACGGAAGTCGGTTCTTTTTCTTTTCTTCAATCACAATTTCACAACATTCATAATTATTCAAATAAAATAAATTTATCGGGATAAAAAGTATCCCATGTCCTAATCCAGGTCATGGTCTACCCATGGGCTAAATTTCATCCAAATCCATTCAGCCGTTTTCGCATGAAAGCGTAACAAACAAACATACAGAAAAAAAAAAGAAAATTAAATCTTTTCTCTTCTTGGAAATATTGGGGTAAAAAGTCCTGATTATAAACTATCTGTGTGCCAAATTTTATCCAAATCTGTTCAGTAGTTTTTGCGTGAAAGAGTAACAAAAATCCATCCATCCTTACAAACTTTTGAGTTTAAAATATTAGTAGGATATTAGTTTAGATGTATGTTAAAATAGTGTACCAAGCACACTGACTTATCAACTTGTAATATTCTTAGGTGGCACAGCAGCAGTTTCGGAAGAGGAGCTGGACAGCGAGTCGGAGGAGTGGGTGGAACAACAGCTGCAGAAGGCACGGCCCGTCCTCGTGGATCTGACTGGTCTGATGACATTGTATTCTATTCAAGACCCCACCCGACAAATGTACTGTCTCACACTAAACTACCTTCTTAAATGGGAGTCAGGTCAGCGAGTTGCGTGTGCTGATTGACTACTTCACAAAATGTGCACCCTGTACATTTTGACTGCCGTTACGCTCCTGTGGCCTATTCTACAGAAAATATGCATTTTCTGGGAGGAAAAATTCCATATATCATTCTCCGAGTAATAAACTATAAACATGCGAAAAATACGTCGATCGTTAAAGAATGACAAACCAAAATACAACCCATTCGCGCTAAGTTTGCCGCTGACCGTCAGCAAAACTAAACGAGAAAGAATATTAAGGTGCCGAATAATTAATGAGACACGCGCTTGTGATGACGTTCTTAAGGTACTCAGAGGGCGACTCAGCCGTGCGGTAAGCGATTGGGGGAGGGGACTTTCGTATTTATAATCTTAGTTTAGTAGCCAATCACTACGCGCCGTTCGTTCGACAGACGCCCGAGTGAAGTATGTTTTTGACTCCCATTTAAGATTCTACTTTAGCCCGGATTTTGAAAAATATGACAAATGAACTTATGATTTTCTGTTCCTCTTAAGAACTGACTTTGCACTTAATTTGAATTAAGTAACTCATTTTTGGTTTGAACCTTGAAGCCAGTTTTAATAAATCTGTTGTTATATATATATTATCAGCTTAAAGGATTATTTTAGCCAACTACAAACGTTAACTTGATTAATCAATCTCGCAGAAAACCATAGTCCATTACGAAATGAAGAAAGAATCCATCTTATATCGGCAATAAATAAACACATTGTAAATATTTCCCACAGGTGAAGCAGCAATAGAAATGAATCCATTCTCGGTAGCCTTGCCGCCGCCTCAGATGTCTGCACCAGAACACTTGCGACCTCTCACGACGGGCTCACAGCCACCCGCGACTGCCAACGAACTAGTGGAGGCGCTTAGGAAACGGTCGGTAACTGTATATGGTCTATTCCAAAAGTGCAAACAAAGCCTGTTCAGGTTATATTCTTACATAATCACACACTAAATAAAATTAGTAACACATTCTTCTGTATTTAGGTTTCAAATAGATATCTCGATACTTTTCCAAAAATTAATTTATTTTATTTATTGAGGTTATAAAATTAACCTCAATTGTGACATAGAAAACATCTTTAAAATGATTTTAAATTAGAATTTCTGGTGTAAGTATTCGAATAATTAAATCAAAGCACTGAATTTTTAACTGACACTACAAACTGGCATCCACCATACGTTTTCTGATCCATTTGTTAACATTTTCATCAAATACCAGGTACTTTTGGAACAGACTATACATGTAGTTAGTCAATAATGAAGATTTATAAGAAAAATTGTGAGAAAACCAGACTGTGACGAAACAATGTAGAGTGGAAGTGGAAAGTATCAACTTGCAGATACGGTAGCAAAGTTTTTTGTTGCTAGATATTCATAACGAGGTTGTGTAAAATTATACTAAATCAAATACAACAATATAATAATAAAACATTTATTACAGACATAGTCCTTAATAATACTGTTAGTAACACAAAAACCTTATAAAACTATTGTTAGTACATACAAAAACAAAGCCACAGATAGAAATAAAAATATAATAATCACAAAGTGAGAGTGCCAGTTTATGCCAGGCCCTGGACGCGACCACCCGTAGTAATCAAATATAATCAATATTATAAATAAATAATAAAAATAAATAATAATAATACATTATTAATATTATTATTAATTATTCAATATTTGATTATGTATTATAATCAAATATCTTTATTATAAACACATTTAACATTTACTATACAACTATGATACATAATTATATCTAAAGTTATCCTTACTGTTACCTAAACTACAATTATAATTAATAAGGTTCCATATCTAGCACCAACTTCAACATTCCCTCAGGGTCTACACACTTCAGCACATTGGCCTGATCACCACAAAACATTTTCACATTAGGACTGAACATGTACGCCATACTCTCCACAAAACTGTTGCTCCTATTCGTATAGATCTCGTACCATTCGTCCAGCAGCTGTACCTTATACCAGCATAGGAGAGCGTTGCATTCCCCATCTTCGGTCACAGTGACATTAATGACTTCAGATTCCAAGTTACTACAACAGCTGACTTCAAATTCTTCAGATAATGTTTCGTATTCCATGCGAGCCATGTCTATGTGCACAGCTTGGGATACTTGGTACCTGTTTACATGTTTCGCCATCCTATAGTGAACATTCTCATCCAAAACGCGGGTGTTATTCTCCAACCATTTACTATTAATCAGCTGTCCCATAATGGTCACAGATACTGGTAGACATAGGCCCCCAGGAATTAGATGGGTGAGCTTCAAATGTTCGATCATTCTTTTTCTTCTTACGTCTAATTCACCATTCAACTCTATTATATTAACGAAAATAACGTGGAAGTTCTTTGCTTTGAGCATTTCGAACTTCCAAGAGTCTGATACCAGAATTGTGACTTTTTCAGTCGGTATTTCGTTTGCTTGTAGAACTGCTAGTAGGAACAATTTATCGTACCTAGTTTTCACGTGACATATTAGTGAGTTAGCTCCACGTTTCATCAATAATACACCGAACATAGGAAATGGACTTAAATCGATCATGTCGACAAGAGAAATGTCCAGAGTTTGCCCTAAATGGACACACACAGTTGCTATACTTTTTCTTATCATATCCATATATTCTACGTCATTCAGGAAGGCTAATGCTTCTGGTGAAATCCTTGTTATAGTTGTATTGAGCTCTGGTAGTGTAGTCAATCTGCCGCCGTATGTTAGAAACGAGATGTTAGCAGTTTCATCTTTGCGAAGATTCTTTGGTAGTACGTCAAAGAAGACAGCTTGTTGCCATGCGTTCGCTTTATTTTCGCTTCTGGGATCACTGGTGATCATTATATCTTCTGTCAAGTATAAATTGAACCAACCAATCACCATGTTAATTTCACCGTTGTCTGTCGCAGTTAGTTTTCCAACGTAAGGCTCTTGTCTATACAACTTTTCACAAACATCGTGGTAGTTATTAAAGTCTATATTCAACAATAATTGAGGTTCCGACATGTATTTTAAGCTATCGTAAGTATCTACGTCTTCACTGTAGTAAGTTTCATCGTAGCAAGTTGTTGTATGCACGTTCATATGTGCCACATTTAAAATGTCTTTCGTATCGTGACAAAGTCTATACTTCTTGTTGAGTTCATCGCATTCGATACCGGCGACGAAGAACTCAGCTCTACCGGGTATTATTCTGCTCCTCTCTTTAAGTAAAGTCTCCCAAGCATGGCAAATAGACTGTAGGATATATTCTCCCAATAAACCAGCATCAATGGCATCAGTTAGTAATACAGATTGGGTCCCATAAATGTCGTTGTGGCTGAGAACGACAGAGGGTTTGTTGATGATGACCACTTCTTGCGCGTTGTTGTCATGCATCACGCACTCGGCTAGTCTAGCCATTGTGTCGGAAGCTTCACAGGCTGTAATAGCTACAGGATTGCACTCATTAGCATATAATGCTAAAAGTCCTGTTCCTGAATCAATATCTAAGACACTATCCACCGCAGGAGTCACACAACTCCTAATAGCTTTTCTGTAAGCCTCATTTCGGATCCTATCATTCAAATACCTGAACTGGTATCTCGGGAATAGGTAACATTTAGCATTGTTCAAATTCTTCTCAATGGTAACGAAGCTATTATCAATATTCAGCGCTTTTTCAAAATGGCACAGCGCTTCAGCAAAATATCCGTATCTGTATAAATACCTGCCAAAATCGTTCAGTAGTTCCACGTTTCCTGGGAACATTTTGATAACTTTTTGGAAGTTTGCGAATATGGCAGCTTTATTGTCCACAGCGGCTAATTCTTCGTTCATTCGTGATAGTACTGCTCGGAATTCTATCTCGTATCTCTGCTTGAAGTGCGGTTGTTTGTCGAAGGCGCACAAGTACATGTTAACGGCTTTTTTGTAGCTGTTGTGAGAGGCGAGCTGCCGCGCCAGGGTTATGAAGTTGCAGGCTATGTCCGTCATTTTGGTCTTAGGAATTTTGTTTGTACACTGGTTTCACTGTAGGAATACGGTTTAGATATGGGCTGGGTTACGTATTAGGTGATCAATTGTATTTAGTTCACTCTTTCTTTAAACACTCACACACACTTAACTGACATTTAATTGAAAATCGCGACAAAGACGAAGGTGAAGACGTCTTACTCACTCGAAGTTCAAACTTAAACTGACCATAAGTGTTAGTAGTCCAAACTCGTAAACTATGTTGAAAGGTGTAAAATACGACACAGGTAATAGTGGTATTGAGGTGGGGATAGCAAATGACTACATTAAAACTTGCTAATCCTAATCCCATTACAATTAGTAAGGGTTGTTAAAATTCCAGTAATTAGTTAAGTAAACTTTGTTGTGATGAGCTTCTATTGTATTCCCGAAACAATAGAATTGAATCCCTGTTGGCATTAGAAAGGTGTCACTTAGTAAAACCCTAACGATTTTTAATGTACTTTCTTAGAATTATCTTGTATGAATTCCTTTGAAGTTTTTAAGGAATATTTTTAACAATAATTATTTCTTGGAAGCGACTGGTTTGTCATGTGAAAGGCCCGTACTGGTTACCTGCAAGTCTCTTATGAAAGCACATGTTTTTTTTCTTTTAAATAAACGAAAGAGAGATAACAAGATACTTGGATAACCAATCAAAATTAAAATATTTTATTTCACATAAACCTACATGGGCACTTATGAAACGTCAGAAGCCACGTGCACGGTTCCAATTGGTCGTTTCCTATGGAGAAGAACCGGCAAGAAACTCCACTGTTACTCCTTTTAAAAATAATTGGCTTTTACAATGTTTCCAAATTACAGTAGGTATGGGAGGACAGCGCAGGCCTGTCAACAAGTACCAGGTACTTGATAAAATAAAAAATGGTCTACAGATCTAAAGTCTACAAGGCCTACAAAGTCCTCACATTTACAAAATAAGAATCTATCAAAAGGATAAATAAAAAATAAAAACCTACTAAAACCAAGTGATATGATATCATTACAACCACTAATAAAGAGGTGAAACATTTGAATTGTCTGTAAATAATGTCAAATAATAAAGAGATTATGTCAAAAAAGTATATAAAAATAATAAAAAATAAATAAACATCGTAATTTGAGAGCAGTTAATAGACATTTACATAGTTACGTCTTCAACGTAGTCTTTAATCTTATAATATGCTTTTTATAAGGACACATTTGATGAGGGTTTTGAACTTTCCATCGCTAAGTTCTGTAACCGGCTTTGGCAACTTGTTATAAAAGCGGATGCTGTTTGCATGAAATGACTTGCTAGTTTTAGTTAATCTAAATTTAGGTAACACACAATTTCATTTTTACTATGTGTATTTATATTATGGAAATCGCTTCTTATTTTGAAGAGTTCTAAGTTTTTGCGAACATACAAAATACTTTCTAAAATATAAAGAGAAGGCAGAGTTAGTATATCCATTTCTTTGAATTTCGTTTCTACGAGACTCGCGAGTACCCATTTTATAGATTGCGCGGATTGCCCTCTTTTGTAAAATGAAAATTGAATCTACGTCAGCTGCCGATCCCCACAGCAGAATACCATAAGACATAATACTGTGGAAATAAGCAAAGTATACTAACCTAGCTGTAACTATATCTGTCAACTGCCTTATTTTTCTTACTGCATATGCAGCTGAACTTAATCTACCTGAGAGAGCTCTAATGTGTGCGCCCCATTGTAATTTTAAATCTAAAGTAATTCCTAGAAATACAGTTTCCGTAACAGCATCTAGTTTTTTGCCACCAAGTTCTAAATTCAGACCCACTTGAGGTACATTTGGTAATGAGAACTTAAGACATTTAGTTTTGTTCGCATTAAGTAAAAGATTATTAGCTGCCAACTATTTCGAAAGAACAGCCAGACTATCGTTAACTACATGTAAGATATCCGTATCTTTCCAATTCCAATTCCAATTTTTGTAATAATGGCTCCCTGATCTGTATCTTTTCTATATTAAAAAAAAAAAATAAGGGAAGTGTCATCAGCGAATAAAATCTGTCATCAAACATGATGTCTATGAGGAAGCCCATTCAAAAGAATCCATTGATTTTCTTGAATAATGCAGAAATATTAATACAATCGATTCTTAGAAGTAACCATACTTTCACTTTCCACCGTATTTTTAGAAAACGACAATTTCACATGATAATTTAATATCTTTGTCATCCACAGGTTAGGAGAGCTCCAAGTAGAACGCGAATCGACATCAGAAACACAGAAGGAACTTCGCGAGAGGTTGCTTACTTCGGCCAGAATACGCGAGAGCCGGGCGTCGCGCTGTGGGGAGTTAGACGCCGCGTATAGAAGGGCACAAGCCATACGCGGATACCTTACAGACCTTATCGAGTGCCTTGATGAGAAAGTAAGTTTGTTTTTCTACTCATTTTGTTGAACTAATGTTAATACGTCACCAATTTGCTAGGAAATACCAAGAAATCTGGGGGCACGGGAGTGCCCCCACCAAGTCGAGCAAAAAGGGGCACGGCCGTACCATCCTTTTCTCGAAGCAGTTCAGGCCATTTTCGACACCCTATAACTTGGTTGTGGATAAAACTAGAGACCTGAATTTTCAGTAATCAAGCAGGCATTATATAAACACGCTATATTTCAAATTTCATTCAATTTGAACCAGTAGTTTAAGAATTATAACTAGTCAAAGTTTCTTAATTTTGTCACTCACTGACTGACTGACTGACCGATCATCAAAACTCTAAGGCACTTCTAGCAGACATAGAAGCTTCAAATTTAGAACACAATTAGTGTTTAGTGTATAAATCAAGGAAAAACTAAAATCTGTGCCTCCTGTGATAAGTGATATAACTCGAGTTGTACCCTTTTTGTGATTTTCACATGATTATTATCAAAAAAAAAATACGTCTTTTTTGGTCTAACTCACGTTCTTCTATTTGCTATAGTTTCGGAGATAATTGAACTTGTATTTATTTACACATGTCACTATCTTTTTTTTTTGAGGGGTACATCTTGACTTACATCATTTAACATATCTTCTGAAAGACTAGGATTTTAGTAAATTGATACAGTTCAACTAAAATATGTAAAGAGGTGACTGATAAGTAAAAAAAATAAATCTTAAGGGTTATATCTTCATCTTTTGTTTTAGCACATTTTGCTAGAATCATTATTCTAATGAGTTATTAGACGTTTTAACTTGATGTATATCAGTTTACACTAAGACAATATATTTTACAATTTCGTTCCACTTTTCTAGATACACCAACTGCATAAATAACTTTGTAATCCTATATAAATATATAGTAATACAAAGTTATATTTGCAGTTAATAAATCAGTGTATCTGTTTATCACTGCATAGTATAAAACAAAGTAGCTTCCCGCTGTCTGTCTGTCCGCATGTATGCTTAGATCTTTAAAACTGCGCAACGGATTTTGATGCGATTTTATATGTATAATACATGCATAATATGGTAGAGAAACACTGATAATTTTAGAGGTTTCAAATGTGATGTCGTAAATAAACACATTTTTTGCGCTTATATTGCAAAAGCTAGCTGAACCCTACGAGATAGGTCAAAATAATGTACTACAGTATTGTACACCTTAAAAAGGTCTACAAAAAAGTCCGCGATGGTAGGTATATGTCTATCTCTTAGGGATAACCATTTTTTACCCTTTACTTTTTACGGGAAATAAAATGGCTTATTTACGAAGCGATTTTAAGCAATACAGCATTAATTCTTATCCAATTCAAACTCAAACTCAAACTCAAAGCATTTATTTCAATTAAACCTTTAACAGGCACTTTTGAATTGTCAAGAAGTCGGTCAGTCATAAAAATATGAAGCTAGTTGCCCATTCCAAAGCGTAGGTACCTATGGAGAAGAACGGGCAAGAAACTCCATGGACACTCTTTTTAAATTACATTTTACAAAAACATTTGTTACATCATTTCTTTTGAATTTATGATTATATAATGTGAGAACGATGTAAAAAAAAATAAAAAGATGTCCGCGTTAAGAGCGTCCAGAATACAACAAATAGTAACAAAACAACAATCCAAAATTAAAACAATTAAAATAAGCCCAGGCGGCTAAGTGATGACCAGTCCCAACTGACGGCGCCCGTTCACGAACATGACGTATATATCAGCACCATTCAGCTCAACCACTTTGAAGGGAGCTAAATGATCCAACATACACGCCACCGCCAGCGAGACATTTGAGTGAGCATGACACACTATCAGCCGCCAGGGAATATTCAAGTCAATGAAAGATATATTATTACCCAGTAAATGGTAGCTATAGATTACATAGAACTCACATCTGTGCTATGCAATTATACAATACAAAGGAAATTGAGTTTATACAATGCAAGGATAGTCTTACAATCTTCAGCAGCTCCAACAGTATTTTTTTATTAAGTACCTGAAATACATTGTGCGTTTAATATAGATCAATTTGGCCCTTACAGCATGTAATTTAAATGAATATTTTCGAAGATATTACAGATTTCAAATGTAGGGACATAGCGGTAGCGCTGGTGAGTTTACTTAAGGCAACCACAGGTTAGTCCGGTTAAGTAGTCACGACCTCTCATCGTTTGGGGTGGGGTGTCCATCGAGCACAGCAACTCCCCTAAATATCTTGGTGTTACCCTGGACATGTCTTTAACATAATTATAGCAAAAACTGCAAGAATATCAAGCGGACTACTGGACTGGCGCTATCTTTTTCTGCGGGAGAATTCGCGTGCCCCATGTGGAGCCGTTCTGCTCATGCAAAGCTGGTGGATACAGCTTTGAATGATCATCACTGGCTGGCTAAAACCAACCCCGGTACAAATACTGTATCTACTAGCAGGTATTCCTGCTAGTGGATACAGCATTTGTACCGGGCCACCAGTGCCTCGCAGAGCGGTGGCAAGCTCCAGCGAAAGAGCCAAAATGGTCTCCGACACACAAAACCCTTTGCACGACGAAAAGTCGAAACAGTTTTTTAAAGTGTGTCGTTCCACTCACTGGCGAACCATCACAAGAGAGACTGAAGTTGTGGCGAGACAGTGCTTCCTTACCCAAACCGTTCGTCCGACCCGCTGAACTCCCACCTGCACATGAGTTTCCTTTGGGTAACCTGGAAGTCTTTAAACAGACTCCGCACCCAGGTTGGCCGAAGCAAGGAAAACCTGTTCAGCACGCGTAGCATGAGCACCGGTTTGTCGACGGAAGAGTAGACAAAGATGACGTTTCGTGTAGACAGTACGCCGTCAGCAAAGTAGAGAGAGTCAACTGCACTTTTTACGAAATTCACTCTTACTTAATTCGACTCAGAATTCTTTGTTTTGTTATACGATTTTTTTTTCTTTTTGAATCTTATTTTTTACTGATATTAAGTCACATTATAAGGATGGCGTCTGTGTGGTGCCGGACTTAAAGAATACCACCACCCCTTACTTCCCGTGGGTGTCGTAAAAGGCGACTAAGGATCGTACCGGAGAATGGGCAGCAGCGTTCTCTATGTATTCCACCATCATACCATACTGCGATCGCCAACCCGCCTGCCAAGCGTGGCGATTATGGCAAACCGTCCCAAAATTGGGGGAGGCCTATGTCCAGCAGTGAACGTCTATCGGCTGAAACGACGATAAGGATGGCCATGGCTAAATAATAACAATAATAACGCTTGCCGCGGTTGTTACGTGGATAGGTGACCATCTTTACATACCGAGACCGCTCCGTGCCTCGGAAAGCACGTTAAGCCATTGTTCCCGGCTGTCATTCGTGGATCTTTGACAGTGGAATATTGAGAATTTAGTTTTTTTTTCGTGGGATTTTGTAGATAACCGTATATACTTTGTGGCCGTCGAGTAGAAAGTTTTCTACTGTCTTTAGCGATTACAAAATCTCTTCACTACCTTAAACAACTGTCAGTTGTCAATGTGATTTTGACATTTAGGATAGAAAACTTTCTTCTGAAATAGTCTACTTATAAAAGGACCTAGACAAAGATCTTTAGAAACGAAAGACAAAATGACAGATTGTAGAAAGATTTCTAGGCGGTATGTCAAAAATGAAGAAAAGAAACGTCACTTTGTATAGAAAGCAATGTGTCTATTCTTCGTAGAGATAGAAGTGTTCATGCTACGCGTGCTGGTGGAGATTCATAGACGACTCCGCCTTGGAGTGTAAATGTCTACAGCACTTTATGATTAGCAGCGATCGCACGCGTTTATCGGAGCTCTCTAGCGAGGAAAATAACTAATATTATAAATTCGAAAGTAACTTTGTCTGTCACCTTCTGTATGTTACCTTTTCACGCCTAAACCATTGAACGGATTTCGATAAAATTTGGCAGAGAGATAGATTGCATCCCGGGAAAGGACTTGGGATAGTTTTTATCGACATACCTCGCGGGCGAAGCCGCGAGCGCAAGCTATAGTGTATAATTGAATGTACCTAGATGTTCAAAGGTAACTTGTAAAATGGTCAACGGATTAGGTTAAAAAAAAAATTAAAAGGGTACCGGAAAGGAAAAAAAGTAGGAGAATCTACAAAAAGAAGTGAGATGCCATCAAAAACAAAACTTGTAAAAAAACCAAGTCTCGCAACTCAGTTCTTCTACCATAAAAAGTTGTGAGATCCATGTAATATCAAGTCGGTTAATTTATTCAGTCCCTACTTAAGGGACCTTCTGTCTTAAGTTATTACGTAATTAGCTAACCTAACGACATCTTGTAGTGACTATATCAATATTAAAAATCTTTTATGTTTAAAATACATAGATTGACTTGGCCATCGCATGAAAACACAATGTATCTCACAGTGCGATTGCCAAGTCAATCTATGTATTTTAAACATAAAAGATTTTATAAACATAAAAGATTTTATAATTTGGAAGCCATCTAGTGCATTTTGATTGAACAAATTTTGCATGTGACAAGCGGAATGAATTAAGGACAAAAAGGTCCGGCTAAGCGCTGTGATTATGCGCATTCATTAATATAGATGGCGCTTATGACAATTACTTTTGCTTGAAATATGTAGTACCTGCTCTTCGTATTTTAAAGGTTTTGTTATCAAAATTATAATAATGATGTTAGTACTACTAACAACCATTAACAACAAGAAAATCAGCCAATCCCTCAGTTGGCCGTTTTTTATACGTTGTAAATCTCTAGGCTTGCCCTAATTTTGACCCCTAGGCACGCCACTGAGCCACCCATTGAATATTTTACGATCTGACGTCAATGCATCAGGAATCGCGACATTACCAATTGTTTATACAACGTGCCGCTACAATGGCGGCATTAATTTAACACACGGGTAGGGCTAGTGCCCATTAATCATATATACATATGTATAGGTTAAAATAATTTGTAAATTGAACAAAAAATGTTTTCTAACCAACTAAATATTATATTATAATAGTAACTAAAATTGGGATCAGCCTTGCAAAAATTCATTCATGAATTTACTTACCTACGCTTCGCGTGATCGTACTCGTGATCGGTCCGTTCGTTTGTCGGCATTTGTCAAAGAAATCGAGCGGCGCGCGGCGCATGTAGTACCTACAGAGGGGGTGCTTAGTCTAACGTCACCCTCTCGTTACTATTAGTTATAACTATCATCACATCACTCATCAAGTTATTACTAATCACTGCTTTTATTTGTCTGCTAGCGCTCTAGCGGAGGCTAGTTTTGGGTTAGTCTTCGAAATATTGTAGCACATTTTGTCGTGTAGGCGGTCGATCTGGGCGTTGAGACCACTGGCCGGCTTTCGTGGATGCGCTGAAGAGGTCCTACAATAATGCGAGGTTAGTAGGGCATTGTTTTGAATCGCTATTATCTCTCGCGATATGTCCTTATCGCAAGGGTGGCATTTTGATGACATTCTCCATAAATTAGGATCACGTCCGCATATTCAGCTGCTGTGTAGTTCGGATGTGTATTTGCCACCACGATCACAAGTTTACACAAGCACATAACACAAATAGTAGCACATAACAATAACAGTACCTACTAGATTAGAAAACAAAGCAAAGCGTCTTTAACGCAGTACCATAATCAAATTACTATCCTGATTACACAACAATAAATAAATAAAACAACAGGTAAGCGTCTTTTTCGCGGAAACATTCACAACAATATTCACGACGTAATTATGCGCACTAGTTTGACGAAGTGTGTCAAGGACACGGGTTCGGCTAGCACTAGATTATTAGAAAAGCAAAAAAAGAATTCGAGTGCAGTGCGGGGGCGCGGCGGGCGGGAGGAGGCGCGAGCCACCTGCGCGGCTATCCTTTTGGCGGCGAGCGACAAAGGCGTAGCGGCGGTGAAAGGAAAGAAATATCCCTTTGCGGCTTGCACGCGCCGCTCGCCGCCAAAGGGACATATGCCTTTCCTTCAATTCGCCTACTCTTTGCATTTGTTTCATCCTAATAGTATTGCTTATTCGTTTTATTTCATTGATGCGATGTTATGATCCGTGACCCCGGCAAATGACCGCTGCGCGACAGTTCTTTAAGTATAGGTTGCTCTAAAATACCATTTACTAAAATTTTAAATAAATCCGTAAATAATAACGTTTAATAGAAATATAATTGCTTCATGAAATGAAAATATGAAAACGTATATGTGTGTTAAATTAATGTCACCACTCAAGCGCCACGTTGTATATGAAACTTTTTGTAAGATAAAAATATATAGTCGACCTCGTAATTGTTTCAACACTTTTGACAACTTCCAGTAAATTGAAACTTGACTAAGGTTGAAAATATCTAACTGTCAGATAGACAAATATACCTCGTCAATTTATAACGTGTAAGTGACAAAGCAATTACGAGGACGACTAGACAAAGCCAGACTTAAAATCTAATTCTTAATTATTTATTTCTGTAATTCTGTGATGTTGGTTGTAGAATATTGATATATGTGATTTAGGGCTGATTTTTCTATTGCCAGATAACTTTTATTGGAGGAATAAAATTGACGTTTGACAGTTTTTGTATGAAAAAAATGTCAAAATTTCAAAATTATTCCTCGAACAAAGTTATCAGTTGATTGAAAAATTAGCCCTTAGTTGCAGTGTACCCAACATTATAACGTTATTTTTTTTACCAATTCCAAAGCATTCAATTAAAAATAAGCAAACGCAAGCGTGCGTTCCATGGACCAACTTATAAAATATGTAACTGTATTGTTCAGATGCCGCAACTGGAGGCGTTAGAAGCTCGCGCGCTGGCGTTACATAAGCGGCGCTGTGAGTTCTTAGTTGAAAGGCGACGGGCCGACCTGCGGGACCAGGCGCAAGATGTACTCGCCCCACCCGGTAAGAACTTACATTCCATGCTAATTTCGATTATGACAAACAGGCTTCCTTGTCTATAAATCTAAGAATACAGATGTTTTATTCATTATTTTTGCTATTCTTACCGTTGTTTTATAGACGAATTAGTTGTATTTCTGCTGCAACTGCTGAGTAAAGGCCTCCCCATTTTTCTTCCAAAGTTCTCTATTTTGTGCGATCTCTGGCCATAGTGAATTTGACTGTTTTTAGTTGAGGTTTCATCTTTCGAGACTCTAAGTGTACCGTTTGTCCAGGTCGAGCCTCGAAGCCGGCTGACAACGAAGAGAAGACGCGTCGCGCCGCCGAGCGCGAGGGGCGGCGGCGCGCGCGCAGGCTGCGGCGCGAGGCGGGCGGCGCCGCGCACGCGCACCGCGACGGGGACTCGTCCGACGACGAGCTGCCTCCGCACGAGCTGCACCATTACACTCAGGAGAGAGGTCAGTCGAGCTGCGAGCTGTCATACGTACCTCAGGCTATATCTTTATATCTATACTTCTTATGTTCACAGCGTGTTTGTAAACTTGGGAACCACAAGTAAAGCGCGCGTTGTTTCGTGATATAAACATACTATAATTAGGTAGTGGACGTCAGATAGGCAGTCACTCCATGTTAAATACTGGTATTCAGCTACATACGATTAGACTGGAAGCAGACTGCAACATAGTTGGGATAGAACTAGGCAAATGATATGAGGTCAGTAAAGCCGTTTTTGACAGACACGCACGTCTATTTTGCAACCGACTTACCACCGTTTTGCTAACCAATACAGTATAAAATCACTTGTGAATTCTGATTGGTCTGCCCTTCTATGGCTATCCCAGACCAAAGTTTCTCGCACCTACTACTGTTATGCGTATAATATAACAGAGATACAGTGACCGTTGACTACATAGGTGAGTATGAGTATCTTCACTCACGATCGATTGCGAGCGCGTTAGAATTTTTTAAGGGATAAAGTTATAGCGCCTCCTGGTGGTCACTAGGAGAAACCTAATTTCCCATACAAAATTCTGACGCGCTCGCAATCGAACGTAAGTCGAAAAACTCACACTAAGGCCACAGATGTTCATGGTGGAGTAAACAGTGAGGCGCGGGCGTCGCTCCGCTCGCGCTGTGTCTAGCGCGTCGTCCCGCGTGTGTCCTGCACCCCGCGTTCGTCTCTCGCGGCACCGTGTGCGCGCGTGGACATTTGTATATTGTAAAATATTCATCCGCTCCTTCAATACGGTACAACTTATCTAACTTAAATCCAATTTCCTTTCCTCTAGATACAATCCGTCAACAATCAGCAACGTTGTTCAGTGACGCTTTGCCGGCGTGGCGAAGTGTATCAGGCGTGTGCAGGCGCTTAGCGCGCTGGCGAGCTCGCGCTACCTCGCTGTACACGGATGCTTATGTCGCTGACTGTCTGCCCAAGCTACTGGCGCCATATGTCAGGCATGAGGTAAACATTAAACTTTTTAAACTTCCAATTCAGAATCTTAAATAATCACACTAATATTATAAAGGTGAAAGTTTGTGAGTGTGTGAGTGCTTGTGTGTGTGTGAGTGTTTGTGTGTGTGTGTGAGTGTGTGTGTGAGTGTTGGGGTGTGTGTGAGTGTTTGTGTGTGTGTTTGAGTGTGTGTTTGTGTGTGTGTGTGTATTTGTGTGTGTGAGTGTTTGTGTGTGTGTGTGAGTGTTTGTGTGTGTGGGAGTTTGAGTGTTTATGTGTGTGTGTGAGTGTGTGTGAGAGTGTTTGTGTGTGTGTGTGAGAGTGTTTGTGAGTGTTTGTGTGTGTGTGTGAGTGTTTGTGTGTGTGTGTTTCGTGTAACGTCTAGACCAATTTTTATAAAATTTTGTATGAAGGTAGCTGACACCCTGGATTAACATATAGGCTACTTTTTATCCCGATATTCCCACGGGATCGACATTTACGCGGCTGAAACCGCGGGGCGCAGCTATTCTATCATACGGATTCCTTTTTTTCTTTTTTTGTTTAGCCTATGCTGTCCCACTGCTGGACAAAAGTCTCCCCCAAGTCCTTGTAGTAACTCTTTTCTCGCGCTACCTCGAACCAGCCCTCGCGGTA
Organism: Mesoligia furuncula; assembly: GCA_916614155.1. Lineage (NCBI taxonomy): Eukaryota > Metazoa > Arthropoda > Insecta > Lepidoptera > Noctuidae > Mesoligia > Mesoligia furuncula. Next base: position 26,876,137 of record OU744793.1, read on the forward strand.
CGCGTCTAGGTCATATCGCCACCGTTTTCTGGGCCGACCTCGGCAGTGCCTTTTTCAATTAACATTTCAAAAACTCACATGATAGGTCTCACAGCACTAATCCTTAATAACATGTAATTGACAAATTAACATGCTTTTTAATAGGTAGTGACATGTTGTTTCAAGTCATAATATTCTTCTGTTGTCCTCAGCTAATTCTATGGAACCCGCTGGCAGATGAAGACAATGAAGACTACGAGAGAATGGATTGGTACAAGTGAGCATATAGCTTTTATATTATTTAGAATACCCAATTTATTTTTATTTGCATACAATCATTATCTCCGTGGTATTTTAGGGGATCGATATTCTTTTACTCAAAATGTGGATTTAGGGCAAACAAACATAGAACAAGAACATTCATTTCGTGACATCCAGATTTCAATAAGATATATATATGACGGAGATGGTATAGTGTGTCTCGTTATCATCAGGCATATTTTAATTACTGCGGGCGTACTTAGGTAGTGTTGGTTAGTGCGCAACAGAAAAACAGTTTGCCGTTCAAATCAGATTATAATTAGACGAACAGTTTAATTACACTAGTGGATCACACACTGTAGGTACACACTCAACGATACGGAACGCGCGACAGTTTATGAGCACATGTTGTCCGTACGATGTCCAATGGTCAAGTCCGCCGCTCCACCTCGAAGCTCGCTCTACTCGACCCCTCCACGGACTCAGGTTAGACTCTGTCCAGCGCCACCAGATGGCGCTGACGTTCCGAATAGTCAAACGGATGTCGTATTTCGGACATATAAATAAATTTTAGTACGGATAGACAAGCGAAAGATTGCTCTATCGCTGTTCACACATATAGAATTTGGTGGAGTGGAGATAGAATGTACATTCTTTACATTTGTGACAGTACAATACTTAGTGCATCTTCTTGTTTTCGTGTCGATGGTACTCTTCTTCGACGTTTTATATTGTTTGAGCCCAGTAGCTGGCCACGTTGATTGCGACTGACCCATCCAATACTCAGTGCGAGTGCCGTGCCTTTTATCGGAGCGTGCCCCACTTGCTGGAGTGCCCTAAGTGCCTGTTCACCTGTACCTTGGATTACCTAAAGAATGCCACTGACGCCGAAATCATTTCAACTTAGTGCATTGTCTGTGTGGTGCCGGACTTAAAGAATAGCACCACCCCATACTTCCCGTGGGTGTCGTAAAAGGCGACTAAGGGAGACCGGAGAATGGGCAGCAGCGTTCTCTATGCATTACACCATCATACCATACTGCGACCGCTAACACGCCTGCCAAGCGTGGCGATTATGGCAAACCCCCCCAAAATTGGGGGAGGCCTATGTCCAGCAGTGAATGTCTTTCGGCTGAAATGATGATGATGATAGTGCATAAAAAACCATATTTCCTAAAGCTTCTATTTTCAGTTCTAATTCCGCACCACCATTTCCACCAGATGCCTGATGATGTACGGCGTCCGTACTGAACGTGGTGCTGACGACTCCTCCGAATCTGCATCAGAAGGCGAAGTGGAGCCTCTCCCTGTGACGGACAGCACGGTGCGAGAGGACCCCGACCTGCTGCTGGTGCCCAGCGTCGTCGGCAGGGTGGTGCTACCTTGTCTTACAGGTAACTCATACAACATCATTATTACGTCTCGAAGTAAGAGCTGTGGTGGCCCAGTAGTAGGTAGGTAGTAGTACTCGACCTACGAATTGTAGGTCTTAGTTTCGAACCTAAGCAGGCGCTTTACGTTGTGTAATTTATTTCATCACTCCTGCTCTCGAAACGGTGAAGGAAATCATCGTGAGGTAACCGGCATGTCCTAGAACCAAAAATTCGAAGACATGCGACATGCACTAACTCGCACTGGACCCGCGTGGTGGAATTGGTGGATTATTTCCCACTCCCTCTCACAGAGTAGCGGCCTGTATCCCAGCAGTGGGAATATTATAGGCTAATTATGCTATTACGTCTTGAAGCAAAACGAGTATTTAAGTATCGTATCAGGTGGCGTGCTGGTATTTCTGCTTACCCCAATGGTGAAAAAGGCGTAAGTTTATGTATGTATGAAATCTCGGAATCACTCACTGTATGAAGGCTGTTGTCGTTTCTGCTGTGGTTTTGTGTGTATCTGGTTCACATATTCCCAGTAAAACAATGACCTAAAACAAAAAACCGACTTCCAAAAAAGACACTACAAAGTGAAAAATAACTTTAATTTCGGAAGTCGGTGTCGTTTGGTTCGCATTTTCGTTGTTTGCCACTATATTTCAACTATTTTACACAATATTTGAGTTCGGAATCTCAAATAATTATAAAGTTTTGTGAACACAAACTGCAGACGAAGTTCAAATTCCATTCCATTCCTTTTTATTACTAACAGTCAATCGAAAATCAACTTCGACTACTTAACTCTAAAATAGAAAGTTGATTACGTGGCACTACATGTAACTATGTTTAGTAAACTTGTAACTATGTTTATATTTTAGTAAACAGATATGTTATGAGCGCGCAAATCGTGAAGATTAGAAAACGTCCTAATTGGGACGTATTGCCTTTAGTCTGTGTCACGCACGTCTACGAGTGAGACGGTGCGCGCAGCTACGTAATTACCATCCAAAATGCCATTTTGTGTATTTAGAAAGTGTACCAATTATGATACCAAAGTTAATAAAACACTAGGAATCTCATACCACACGAAAGTACACATTATACTTCGATTTATTAATATATTTCAATTATTTTCCTAATATTCTGATATTTGGAGGTTAGGAAAAAGAAAGAGGTGGAAATACATTTTTTGTCGTAAGAACGACAAGGATGCGAGCACTCCGGACATAGAATAAAAGTACAGATGCGAATATTAGACAGTAAAGTCATCTTTACAGCAGAGTTCTAGTTTCCCTTTTAATAACTTTTCTTTATAATTTTGTTTTCTTTATAAATTAATTATAAATTAAACATGTCATAATATGTAGGAAAAGAAAATATTAATAGCTTATCGTTACCATAGTATGTCACAGATAGTGTTAAAATAAACCTACCATTGAGATTAAAATTAAATCATTTCGAAGGTGTATGATTATTTTTACAATTGTATTTCTTTCTTTTTAAAACGTGTTTTATTTTTCACCTACCTACCTTTTAATAGTGTTTATTCGTTGCATAGGCACAAATCCCGACTACAAATTCTGTACACGCGGTTTGTACTTTCTGCCTAGTTAATTTGTTAGTCTATGATGCCAACGTGCGGTGATTGGTAGCCCGAATAATGTTTGTTTACATTCACGCGCAATTGACAACATCTAGCTGTCACTTTTTTTCTTATTGGTTTTATCAAGCTATCCTTTTTCTATCCTTTTTACTTGTAGTGAAATGTAAAATGAATGAAAAGTGTGTATGTGTGCTGCCTCTCGGCGCGGAACACTTTTTTCTGTTGTTTTGTAAGTGTATAACATATCTGTTTATTAGAATATCATTGTAACTATGACTAGCTTCCGCCCGCGAGTTCGTCTGTGTGAAATTTCTTGTTCCCCCGACGCAGCCCGTCGCATCGCATCGCCTGCCCACGGAATTACTTCGTTTTCACTTAGCGTAGTTTTTGAATTTTTGAAAAAACGAACAATCTCTTAACTTTATTAATACCCCCTTACTAATAAACGTTGAATACACAACGCTTTGTCTTCTTCTTTCGAAAGTCAAATTACTGACGACTGAAAGAGAGAAATCCGTGTGTAACTATTCATCTGATATAATACGTTTATTAGGAAGGGGGTTAGTATACAGGGTTACTGGTAAAACATTAACAACCTCTTAAGAGGTCATTGTACTCATCATTACGAACAACTTTTATTATGGGACCAAACCTGAAATCGCGAAAAAAAAAATCTGCTGTTCCCTACATGTATGTTCCTATAACTCCTCAAAATGTAGGGAACAGCAGATTTTTTTTTCGCGATTTCATGTTTGGTCCCATAGTAAAAGTTGTTCATAATCATGGGTACAATGACCTCTTAAGAGGTTGTTAATGTTTTACCAATAACCTTGTATAGATATACATCTATACAAGGTTATTGGTAAAACATTGTTCAAGTGTGGTATTGGAATTTGTCCACTTTAATGAATCCATTATAGCCTGCGCCTTGCGCCTTTGTTCCAGAGCTAGTATCAGTAGCGTGGGACCCAATGAGCGTGCGTTCGTGCATACGTCTGCGTTCGCTACTAGTGCGGGCCGCGGGTCTGCCCACATGTTCCAACGCGTTGCGCCGCCTGTCGGCTGCGTTACGAGCAAGGTTGGCTGTCGCGCTTGGAGCTGATGTGTTCCTGCCTGCGTTGCCTCCGCAGTATGTATCTATCTTTTATACAGGGTGGCATAACATTGACGCGCAAACTGTAACCATGTATTCAACACATGATTCTACACGGTAGCGTAGAAATTTATCGTGGGTTATCAAAACAAAAATCAGCTGTTTGATAAAAAATTGGAATACTACGCGGTCAAAATGTATGGAACAGCATTTTTTTCATAATAACCGACGTAATATTTCAACGGAGGGGGTTTAGCATCATGTACTGAATCCATGACAATGTTGAGGTCCCTGCCACCATGTGTAAGATATTTAGCTTTATTTACAAACGGTCTTATTCATAAAAAAAGCTTATAGAAGGTTTAAAACGTTCATTAGTTAAAATGCTCGATAAGCTTTTAAAACGTTCGATAAAATTTTGTATTCATAAACGCTTCATAAACCTTCTATAGTTAGAGTGTCCTATAACTTCAATATAAATATAAATGTTGCCATTTTATTGAAGTCATCCAACAAATTGGCCAACACATTGAGTTGTGAAACGAGAATATCTGCCTACGCACCGAATAATTGTGACCATAGACATTATGACGTACTGAAAACTAATTTATTGTCTACAGTTTCGACAGTTTAGCCGCGTTACCATGGTAACCATGGTTTTATAAGTCAATGAATTTGATATTGTTATTTTATTGTCAGGCGAGCGAAAACCTTTGAATATATTTTTGTATTTAAAAGAAATGGAATTAAGACCGTAGACTAGTTCCAAGAAAGGGCAAATAAGTGAATACTCGTTTTGGTTGGAGGACGATAAGGTGTGTACTGTTACCTACAACTAAAATGTGCTCAAAGCAGTTATGTTCAAAGTAAGTTTTGTTTTGTAAACATTGTTAATTGCTTGGGTTGGGTCTTATATCGAGTCGCCTGAATCTGAGTTAAGTGTAGATATGGGAGGGTTTAGGGGGTTCGTACTAAGCGATAAAATGTATTTTTTGCTGCCGGAGACGCGCCAAAATATTTTAATTATTATTTAAAAAATCTTGGGAAATCTTCCAAATGCATAAGAAGGAACGTAATTTTGATACATTTCGTAGCGATTTGGATACTGCGTTTATCGAAATGGGTGAAAAGAAACGTAAGCCGCCATTTTGTTTACATTGACAAATACTTTTGGCGTTTGATTTGTCATTCCGTTCAAAGACTACAATATAATGTGGTGTAAATTCCGTTGCTCTCGAGTTTACGTGAATTTTATATTTTGCTATGATTATTAGCTCCCCGCACCCTAATGAGTGACAGATCGTACCCAAAGCACATAGACTTGTGTTGGTTAGGTTAAGTTAGATAGCGCGAACCGAGCGAGCGAAGCGAGTTGTGTAGGTTAGGTTAGGTTAGAACGGTGACCTCTTAGCGCGAGCCGAGCGAGCGCAGCGAGCGTGCCGCGGCAGCGGCCGGCGAAGCGCCAGAAAGTAACTACCTCCCCGTACCCTAATGAGTGACAGATCCTACCCAGAGCACACAGGCTTGTGTTGGTTACGTTAGAAGGTTCTGTTCAAAGTGGAATAATAAAAAAACTACGCATCTCCGGCAGGGCAGGAGTGGGGGGGGTGAAACAGGGCTCCCTCCCCAACCCCCCTCCACCCCTCCCATCTTCGTACGGAGGCGACTTGATATAAGACTTTAACCAATTGCTTGCTTCTGCTTTTCCTTAGATCTTTTAGATGAATTGGTCAGGGAGAGGGTTTCTATAATAGAAAATGAATTGGTCAGGGAGAGGGTTTCTATAATAGAAAATGAATTGGTCAGGGAGAGGGTTTCTATAATAGAAAATGAATTGGTCAGGGAGAGGGTTTCTATAATAGAAAATGAATTGGTCAGGGAGAGGGTTTCTATAATAGAAAATGAATTGGTCAGGGAGAGGGTTTCTATAATAGAAAATGAAGGTGGACGCTGGTGATGACGCCAAACAAGTAGCCGAATTCTGGGCACACTAAGAAGAAGACAGAAAATAAAAACACATACTGACTGACACCAACGCGAAAAAGGCGGCATGGCATGATTTACGAATTAGGTGCCTATCCAATTTACTTATAAGTTACAAAGTTCCTGAGTAAGAATGTCAAGAACTTCGTTTGACGAAGAGAAAGAATTATAACATTCATTTTGTATTTCAGGACAGTAGGAAGGAGGGTGCTTCACTACAAATAGCAGAAACTGAAACGGCCTACAGAAGAGGTGGCATAGATGGCAAATGAAAAGAAATATTTTAAAAATGTTGTTCTGCTAGCACAAGTTCTAGAAGCCGAATTAAAGTTTAGAGTATTATAAAAATAAATCAATTAAACTGATATCTGTATATAAGCTTTTTATTAATTTACTACTCGCTAATATGTCTCCTCTTTATCTTCTTTGTGTCGCGGGGACGACAGTATATCAGATCTTGTTGACCCAAAACTTTGCCACTTCCACAACGTCGTCAGTGGCAGCGCAGAGGTCACTTTGACTGCATGTTTAGGGACGCATAGGGTAGGATAGGAGGAGGAGCATGGTTTGCTACATAGCTTCACAACCACTCCCTACTGCCGCATCCTACTGGAGCATCTCCCTGCAGGGTGTAAACTTCCGTGATCCACACAGAAGTCCCTGAACCGTGTCCGGACACAAGTGGGAAGATGTACCTCTAACCTGGTAAAGTGAGGCTATCTCGGCGGAATGTTTCCTGAAAAGTTTGTAAAATAGCATTTGCATTTCCCCTTGCAACTTCTTGGGCTGACTTTGTATGATATTCATTGATATTGCTACCCTCTAACTGCATGTCTCCATGGTCAACTGCAATATTGTAAAGTACTGCTCTAGCCACTATGGTTGTTTTCACATTTCCTAGTTTGCATGTATGCCATGTAAAAGACTTTGAAAAGCGTTGTTTCCACAGCCCAAAGCAGCAGCGTCCCACAGTAATTCTTGTTGCAAACATTTATATGCTTCGTTATATTTTTCCTCGCTTCTATTTTGCATTGTAGGTATATAATAATAAACTCAATTGGTTAAACAGAAGTGCAACATAAATTAAATACAACTGCACATGTTCCATTTGTAGGTCAAACGTCATTTTCTATCAGCTGGTGCAGAATCGGCCATTTTTTTTCCTTATAGTACTGTTAAAGTAGGGTTCTGGGTTTCATAACTTTATAGGTTTAGAGAACGTTTTAGGGCTAAAATGCGTTTGAATAACAATTTTTGACAACGAGACATTAGCAAGCCTTTAAATGTTCTATAACTTATTATGAATAAGACCGAAAGTGTTTAACTGCCTCGTAAACGTGTTACTTGGGGATGACGCAAAATGTTTTCTCTTTCGTTTTCGTCAACTCCTTTTTCTTTCAAACCATTCTCCACACGATGGAGCACCTTACTTTTGTTTTCATTCTGCTGCACCCTAATTGCGTAACATACTATCAATCGGAATCTGAATAATTTTGTAGCAAATTTCTAATCCATTGCTTCATAAGTTCGAAAAATTTGTCTGCTCAACACGTACCTAAATAACGCAATGAATGTTGTTGAACTGTCAAAATGAAACCGATCCGATTGATAATGTGTTACGCGATTGCCCCGCTGGTCTATCAACTGGTTGGAAATAAAAGTTATCTATGTGAAAGAGTACCACTCTTGAATATTGTACCAAATCGAGCAGCACATTGTAACACAAGTTCCGCACCGCCAGGGTCATGGAGGGCGCGGGCGGCGCGTTCTGGCGCCGCTGCCTGGGGGCCGGCGTGCGCCTGCTGCGCGCCACGCTCGCGCTCACGGGTCCGCCCGCGCTGCTGTACGCCGACCCGCTCGTACTGTCGCTTATTGGTAAGTTGTTCTGGCGCCGCTGCCTGGGGGCCGGCGTGCGCCTGCTGCGCGCCACGCTCGCGCTCACGGGTCCGCCCGCGCTGCTGTACGCCGACCCGCTCGTACTGTCGCTTATTGGTAAGTTGTTCTGGCGCCGCTGCCTGGGGGCCGGCGTGCGCCTGCTGCGCGCCACGCTCGCGCTCACGGGTCCGCCCGCGCTGCTGTACGCCGACCCGCTCGTACTGTCGCTTATTGGTAAGTTGTTCTGGCGCCGCTGCCTGGGGGCCGGCGTGCGCCTGCTGCGCGCCACGCTCGCGCTCACGGGTCCGCCCGCGCTGCTGTACGCCGACCCGCTCGTACTGTCGCTTATTGGTAAGTTGTTCTGGCGCCGCTGCCTGGGGGCCGGCGTGCGCCTGCTGCGCGCCACGCTCGCGCTCACGGGTCCGCCCGCGCTGCTGTACGCCGACCCGCTCGTACTGTCGCTTATTGGTAAGTTGTTCTGGCGCCGCTGCCTGGGGGCCGGCGTGCGCCTGCTGCGCGCCACGCTCGCGCTCACGGGTCCGCCCGCGCTGCTGTACGCCGACCCGCTCGTACTGTCGCTTATTGGTAAGTTGTTCTGGCGCCGCTGCCTGGGGGCCGGCGTGCGCCTGCTGCGCGCCACGCTCGCGCTCACGGGTCCGCCCGCGCTGCTGTACGCCGACCCGCTCGTACTGTCGCTTATTGGTAAGTTGTTCTGGCGCCGCTGCCTGGGGGCCGGCGTGCGCCTGCTGCGCGCCACGCTCGCGCTCACGGGTCCGCCCGCGCTGCTGTACGCCGACCCGCTCGTACTGTCGCTTATTGGTAAGTTGTTCTGGCGCCGCTGCCTGGGGGCCGGCGTGCGCCTGCTGCGCGCCACGCTCGCGCTCACGGGTCCGCCCGCGCTGCTGTACGCCGACCCGCTCGTACTGTCGCTTATTGGTAAGTTGTTCTGGCGCCGCTGCCTGGGGGCCGGCGTGCGCCTGCTGCGCGCCACGCTCGCGCTCACGGGTCCGCCCGCGCTGCTGTACGCCGACCCGCTCGTACTGTCGCTTATTGGTAAGTTGTTCTGGCGCCGCTGCCTGGGGGCCGGCGTGCGCCTGCTGCGCGCCACGCTCGCGCTCACGGGTCCGCCCGCGCTGCTGTACGCCGACCCGCTCGTACTGTCGCTTATTGGTAAGTTGTTCTGGCGCCGCTGCCTGGGGGCCGGCGTGCGCCTGCTGCGCGCCACGCTCGCGCTCACGGGTCCGCCCGCGCTGCTGTACGCCGACCCGCTCGTACTGTCGCTTATTGGTAAGTTGTTCTGGCGCCGCTGCCTGGGGGCCGGCGTGCGCCTGCTGCGCGCCACGCTCGCGCTCACGGGTCCGCCCGCGCTGCTGTACGCCGACCCGCTCGTACTGTCGCTTATTGGTAAGTTGTTCTGGCGCCGCTGCCTGGGGGCCGGCGTGCGCCTGCTGCGCGCCACGCTCGCGCTCACGGGTCCGCCCGCGCTGCTGTACGCCGACCCGCTCGTACTGTCGCTTATTGGTAAGTTGTTCTGGCGCCGCTGCCTGGGGGCCGGCGTGCGCCTGCTGCGCGCCACGCTCGCGCTCACGGGTCCGCCCGCGCTGCTGTACGCCGACCCGCTCGTACTGTCGCTTATTGGTAAGTTGTTCTGGCGCCGCTGCCTGGGGGCCGGCGTGCGCCTGCTGCGCGCCACGCTCGCGCTCACGGGTCCGCCCGCGCTGCTGTACGCCGACCCGCTCGTACTGTCGCTTATTGGTAAGTTGTTCTGGCGCCGCTGCCTGGGGGCCGGCGTGCGCCTGCTGCGCGCCACGCTCGCGCTCACGGGTCCGCCCGCGCTGCTGTACGCCGACCCGCTCGTACTGTCGCTTATTGGTAAGTTGTTCTGGCGCCGCTGCCTGGGGGCCGGCGTGCGCCTGCTGCGCGCCACGCTCGCGCTCACGGGTCCGCCCGCGCTGCTGTACGCCGACCCGCTCGTACTGTCGCTTATTGGTAAGTTGTTCTGGCGCCGCTGCCTGGGGGCCGGCGTGCGCCTGCTGCGCGCCACGCTCGCGCTCACGGGTCCGCCCGCGCTGCTGTACGCCGACCCGCTCGTACTGTCGCTTATTGGTAAGTTGTTCTGGCGCCGCTGCCTGGGGGCCGGCTGCGCCTGCTGCGCGCCACGCTCGCGCTCACGGGTCCGCCCGCGCTGCTGTACGCCGACCCGCTCGTACTGTCGCTTATTGGTAAGTTGTTCTGGCGCCGCTGCCTGGGGGCCGGCGTGGGCCTGCTGCGCGCCACGCTCGCGCTCACGGGTCCGCCCGCGCTGCTGTACGCCGACCCGCTCGTACTGTCGCTTATTGGTAAGTTGTTCTGGCGCCGCTGCCTGGGGGCCGGCTGCGCCTGCTGCGCGCCACGCTCGCGCTCACGGGTCCGCCCGCGCTGCTGTACGCCGACCCGCTCGTACTGTCGCTTATTGGTAAGTTGTTCTGGCGCCGCTGCCTGGGGGCCGGCGTGCGCCTGCTGCGCGCCACGCTCGCGCTCACGGGTCCGCCCGCGCTGCTGTACGCCGACCCGCTCGTACTGTCGCTTATTGGTAAGTTGTTCTGGCGCCGCTGCCTGGGGGCCGGCGTGCGCCTGCTGCGCGCCACGCTCGCGCTCACGGGTCCGCCCGCGCTGCTGTACGCCGACCCGCTCGTACTGTCGCTTATTGGTAAGTTGTTCTGGCGCCGCTGCCTGGGGTCCGCCCGCGCTGCTGTACGCCGACCCGCTCGTACTGTCGCTTATTGGTAAGTTGTTCTGGCGCCGCTGCCTGGGGGCCGGCGTGCGCCTGCTGCGCGCCACGCTCGCGCTCACGGGTCCGCCCGCGCTGCTGTACGCCGACCCGCTCGTACTGTCGCTTATTGGTAAGTTGTTCTGGCGCCGCTGCCTGGGGGCCGGCGTGCGCCTGCTGCGCGCCACGCTCGCGCTCACGGGTCCGCCCGCGCTGCTGTACGCCGACCCGCTCGTACTGTCGCTTATTGGTAAGTTGTTCTGGCGCCGCTGCCTGGGGGCCGGCGTGCGCCTGCTGCGCGCCACGCTCGCGCTCACGGGTCCGCCCGCGCTGCTGTACGCCGACCCGCTCGTACTGTCGCTTATTGGTAAGTTGTTCTGGCGCCGCTGCCTGGGGGCCGGCGTGCGCCTGCTGCGCGCCACGCTCGCGCTCACGGGTCCGCCCGCGCTGCTGTACGCCGACCCGCTCGTACTGTCGCTTATTGGTAAGTTGATCTGGCGCCGCTGCCTGGGGGCCGGCGTGCGCCTGCTGCGCGCCACGCTCGCGCTCACGGGTCCGCCCGCGCTGCTGTACGCCGACCCGCTCGTACTGTCGCTTATTGGTAAGTTGTTCTGGCGCCGCTGCCTGGGGGCCGGCGTGCGCCTGCTGCGCGCCACGCTCGCGCTCACGGGTCCGCCCGCGCTGCTGTACGCCGACCCGCTCGTACTGTCGCTTATTGGTAAGTTGTTCTGGCGCCGCTGCCTGGGGGCCGGCGTGCGCCTGCTGCGCGCCACGCTCGCGCTCACGGGTCCGCCCGCGCTGCTGTACGCCGACCCGCTCGTACTGTCGCTTATTGGTAAGTTGTTCTAGCGCCGCTGCCTGGGGGCCGGCGTGCGCCTGCTGCGCGCCACGCTCGCGCTCACGGGTCCGCCCGCGCTGCTGTACGCCGACCCGCTCGTACTGTCGCTTATTGGTAAGTTGTTCTGGCGCCGCTGCCTGGGGGCCGGCGTGCGCCTGCTGCGCGCCACGCTCGCGCTCACGGGTCCGCCCGCGCTGCTGTACGCCGACCCGCTCGTACTGTCGCTTATTGGTAAGTTGTTCTGGCGCCGCTGCCTGGGGGCCGGCGTGCGCCTGCTGCGCGCCACGCTCGCGCTCACGGGTCCGCCCGCGCTGCTGTACGCCGACCCGCTCGTACTGTCGCTTATTGGTAAGTTGTTCTGGCGCCGCTGCCTGGGGGCCGGCTGCGCCTGCTGCGCGCCACGCTCGCGCTCACGGGTCCGCCCGCGCTGCTGTACGCCGACCCGCTCGTACTGTCGCTTATTGGTAAGTTGTTCTGGCGCCGCTGCCTGGGGGCCGGCGTGCGCCTGCTGCGCGCCACGCTCGCGCTCACGGGTCCGCCCGCGCTGCTGTACGCCGACCCGCTCGTACTGTCGCTTATTGGTAAGTTGTTCTGGCGCCGCTGCCTGGGGGCCGGCGTGCGCCTGCTGCGCGCCACGCTCGCGCTCACGGGTCCGCCCGCGCTGCTGTACGCCGACCCGCTCGTACTGTCGCTTATTGGTAAGTTGTTCTGGCGCCGCTGCCTGGGGGCCGGCTGCGCCTGCTGCGCGCCACGCTCGCGCTCACGGGTCCGCCCGCGCTGCTGTACGCCGACCCGCTCGTACTGTCGCTTATTGGTAAGTTGTTCTGGCGCCGCTGCCTGGGGGCCGGCGTGCGCCTGCTGCGCGCCACGCTCGCGCTCACGGGTCCGCCCGCGCTGCTGTATGCCGACCCGCTCGTACTGTCGCTTATTGGTAAGTTGTTATGCACTTTGAAATATATATAGTAATTATAATCCAATTTATCCTAATTCTATCTGATTTTGTCTAACTTTTATCTACTACTATCTAATTTTTATCTAATTTTGACCAATTTTGTTTCATTTTATTTAAATTCATCAATTTTTGTCCAGTTTTATTATGTGATTTAACCTAAATTTTTGATTGTATGACAGAATTATAATCATTAGAATCATGGGATAACATAAGCAATAAGATCCTTAAACTCTTTAAGCAAATTTTGGTACCTCCCTTAACGCATATATTTCGAATCTGCCTTTCGGAAGGAATTTTCCCTAGATGTCTAAAAAAGGCAGTTGTAATCCCTATCTTTAAATCTGGAAGTAAGGACGTAGTCAATAATTATAGGCCAATATCATTACTCCCCTCAATTTCAAAAATTCTAGAGAAAATTATAAACAGTAGACTAGTTAATTACCTAGAAAAAAACAACATCCTATCCCCTGCGCAATTTGGTTTTAGAGCCAAACTGTCGACAGCAGATGCGGTGCATAGCCTGACTGATTATATTTCAGAAGAACTCGGCAAAGGATACCAGACCTTGGGAGTCTTTCTCGATTTAGCCAAGGCCTTCGACACGGTGTCTATTTCTGTTCTTCTGAACAAATTAGAGATCATAGGAATAAGGGGAACGCCGCTGAAACTTTTTACTGACTATCTAGACCACCGGTACCAATGTGTTAGAATAGATAATATTACGAGCGATGAGCAGAAAAATACTGGTTTTGGTGTTCCTCAGGGGAGTATTCTGGGCCCCACCCTCTTTCTTATTTATATTAACGACTTGTGTAATCTAAATATTAAAGACGGCAAAATAATATCATATGCCGACGACACGGCGTTAATATTTAGCGCCAAAACCAGTAACGAACTGTTCGAAGTCGCTCAACTAGGTTTTAATACTGTGACTAATTGGCTTCATAGTAATTTACTAACATTAAATGCTGACAAAACAAAATATATTCACTTTTCCATGCGCAAGCCTCAACTTAATATAACCAACCCTTATCTATACGCACATCAATGTGGAAACCGTACAATCACCATGTGTAATTGTCCTTTTATCCACAAAACGAGCAACATAAAATACCTGGGGGTAATAATGGACGGCACACTTTCTTTTAAAAAACATATTGAAAGCCTAGTTAAAAGAGTCCGCAAACTAATATATGTTTTTAAAAAATTGCGAACATTAGCAGATTCAAAATTAATCACACAAGTTTATTTGGCCCTATGTCAATCTATAATTCAATACTGTATCACTTCTTGGGGTGGCGCACCAAAAACTAACTTGCTTCCTCTTGAAAGAGCTCAGAGAGCAATTTTAAAGGTAGCAAACTTCCATCCCTTCTTTTTTCCCACAGATCTGCTATATAAATCCTGCAATGTACTAACTGTTCGCCAGCTTTTCATTATGCACTTAGTATTAAAACAGCACACCATGCTTGCCTACAATGCCGAAAATACTAACAAGAGACGGAATGATTTAGTATGCATATCTAATGCTACCTCAAAACATGTCTTTGTAGAAAGGTTTATAACTTTCTTAGGCCCATTCCTGTACAATAGATTAAATAGAAAACTAAGTATTTATAAACTAAATTACTATAGCTGTAAACAAATTATACTTAAATATTTATTAACCATCGACTATGCACAGACAGAGGACCTACTTATTGTCTGCAAATAGAACTGCTAACATGCTATTTTACTTTTATTTACCTATGTTGTAATTTAGTTTTTACGTTATACATGACTGTTAATTTATTACATTAAATACTTGTATGCACATTCTAGCCTGAAGCACAGGTTCAACCTAGTTCAGGCAAATTAGCAACTGTGCGCTATTTTATTTGTTAAGCTGTTCATTGTAAATGTATCCCCATTTTATAAATAAACGATTATTATTATTATTATTATTATTATTATTAATACATCTGTTACGAGCTTCGGGTTCGTGACAATAAAAACTGCCGATTTAATAACCAAAAATTGACACTTTAATTATCAACACTAATTACAACTCAAACACACTAATTACAAAACACAATTGCACTACTGATCGCTCTTAGTCGCACTTGAATATCGCTTCGATGTTGTCGCTTCGATCGCTTTATCCAAACTGTGTCGGTCGTGGCGCGTCTCGGCCTTATTAGCGCCAAAGAGAGTTCTAGAACCTTCCATTGTAGAAACATCTAGAATGTTCGAGTACATACAGGCCCCGATCGACCAGATGTCGAAAGTTCGGGAATGTTCTAGAAAATTCTCGCATCGAAATTTCTAGAAGGGTCTTGACTACTAGTTCCGCTACTCGATACTAGATGGCGCTAGTGGTAACTACTGTCGCCATGTACTAGGCATTAATTGTGGCGCGCAACACTGCCCCCTCCTAAGACATGCTCGTCCCGAGCATTATCGGCCCCATAATAACGCGCCAGTCGATCCACGTGGACGATCTTAGGAGTACCTCTTGCACCTTTCTGAATCCGGTAGGTTACGTCATTGATCTTTGTCACAATCCGGTACGGTCCGTCCCATTTAGCTTGAAGCTTAGGAGATTTCCCTTTGCTGCGGACTGGGTTGTGCAACCACACTAGTGAACCTTCGTCGAACCCTTTATTGTTAATTTTACGGTCATAACGGGTTTTCATCTTTTCAGACATTTGCTGGCCCGATTGTCTGACGTGCTCATAAATGTCATTCATTTTGTTCCGCAAGTCATTCGCATACTCGGTTATACTGCGTGGGGCATCAGGTGGTATTCCGGTGATCAGGTCTGCAGGCAGCCGTAATTCTCTTCCAAAGTTTGCGAAAGCTGGTGTCACCGATGTACTTTCGTGAACAGCGCTTCGATATGACAACAAAAACGGTTGTATGTGCTTGTCCCAATCTCGTTGCCGATTTTCCACAACTTTGGCTAGGTACCTCTCCAGTGTCTGATTAAATCGTTCCACCATTCCATCCGATTGTGGATGGTAAGAAGTTGTTCTTGTTTTATGAGTACCCATAACTCGACAAGTTTCCTGGAATATTTGGGACTCAAAATTCCTTCCCTGATCGCTGTGAATCTCCAAGGGTACTCCAAAACGGCAGAAGACTTCATGAACCAGTTTATCTGCAACTGTTGAAGCTTCTTGGTTTGGAATGGCGAAGACTTCCGGCCACTTAGCGAAGTAATCCATCACAACCATGAAATACTTGTTACCACTTTCACTTACCGGAAACGGCCCCGCAACGTCAAGAGCTATCCTCTCCCATGGTGCACCAACATTGTACAATTTCAATGCACCTCTACTACGAGTCTGAGGTCTCTTTACAGCTGCATAACTTGTACATTTGCGACACCAGTCCTCGACGTCGGCCCGACAGTGGACCCAGTAAAACCGTTCTTGTATCTTCAGTAGAGTCCGTTTTACTCCCAGATGACCTCCTGAACAACCGTTATGGTACAGCTGTAGAACATTCGGTACTTGAGCTTTAGGGACAACCATTTGCAAATGACAGCTGTCTCCCCGAGCGTTTTCCCATTTACGGCACAGGACTCCATCCTGAATCACCAAGCTGTCCCATTGGGCCCAATAGCTTTTTGTGATCGAACTCATTGCCGAGACGTCGCTCCACCTGGGCTTAGGAGCTCTGGCCTTCATCCACTCCAGAATCGGCTTGATGTCCGAATCTTCCTGCTGTGCACGTTGTAGGCTTTCCTTCCACTCGTTACTGAGGTCTGTCTTGAGCATCCTCACAGGTACGACTTCTTTACTTTCTTGCCTAGTACAATGCTTGCAGTTTTCAGGACAAGGTCTTCTTGACAATGCATCTGCGTTGCCATGAGATTTCCCGCTGCGATGTTCGACCTCGAAGTCGTATTCCTGCAGTAGTTCAATCCATCTCGCAACTTGTCCTTCTGGATTTTTGAACTGCAATAGCCATTTAAGTGCAGCATGGTCAGTTCGTAGGTGGAATTTCCGCCCCAGAAGATATTTGCTTAAGTGCTGCAATGACTTTACCACAGCAAGCAGTTCTCGTCTCGTAACACAATAGTTCCTTTCAGGTTTCGACAATGACTTGCTGAAGTATGCTACCACAACCTCTTGATCGCCGTTCCGCTGAGACAACACACCGCCAAGTCCTATATCACTTGCGTCTGTGTCAACTATAAATTCCTTGCCCGCATCAGGGTACCCTAAAATAGGTGTTTTGCACAGACGGTCCTTTAGCTCCTGGAAAGCGATGTCGCAACTTTCGTCCCAGCAGAAATGTCGCTTCTCCTCGGTTAGCTTATGCAGGGGTTTGGCTATATCTGCAAAGTTCTTGACAAATCGCCTATAATAGGAGCACAAACCCAGAAATGCTCTGACCTGCGTCTTGTCTTTTGGAATTGGCCAATCCTTGACAGCGGCGATTTTCTCTGGATCCGTGCGGATACCTTCTTCAGACACTACATATCCCAAAAAGCTAACTTGTCGTTTGAATAGTGAACACTTCTTCGGACTTAACTTGAGGTTGGCACTCTGGATCTTCATGAGCACGCGTTCCAGGTTTTGAAGGTGTTCTTCAAACGTGCGGCCTACGATGATGATGTCATCCAAGTAGACCAGGCAGGCATCGCCAATTAGTCCGGTAAGTACAAGTTCCATCAACCTCTCAAATGTTGCCGGAGCATTGCACAATCCAAACGGCATAACTTTAAATTGCCACAGACCCTTTCCTGTCGAGAATGCAGTTTTCTCCTTGTCGTTAGGATCAATTTCAACTTGCCAGTAGCCACTTTTCAGGTCCAGCGTGCTAAACCACTTTACTCCAGTAAGCATGTCCAGCGTGTCATCAATTCTTGGCAAAGGATAGCTGTCCTTCTTTGTAACGTCGTTCAGACGACGATAGTCAACACAAAACCGCATGCTGCCGTCCTTGTTTCTTACCAGCACTACAGGTGAACACCATGGACTAGATGAAGGTTCAATAACACCATCCTTCACCATTCCCTCAATCATGGTTTCCACTTCTTTTTCACGTGCTACCGGCAATCTCCTTGGCCGCTGACGGATAGGCAATTCTTCTCCTGTATTTATTTTGTGTTGAACTATGCCAGTCTTCCCGATGTCAGCCTCGTTTGACGAGAAAACATCGGCGAACTTGAATAACATCTTTTTCGCCTTGACCATTTCATTTTGGGACAAAGCGCTGCGGCAGTCTTCTAAAAGTGTGGTCACTTTTGTTTGTGCATCCTTGCTGAGTGTCCCAGTCGATAGATGTTGGCATCGACGCAACCAATCCACTTCCTCGCAAGTACCAACAAGTGTGCCTTTTTCTATTATCTGTTCCTGATCACAAAGGTTCAGCACGCGTACCCCTGAGATGTCAGTGGCTCTGACCAAAGTCCGTGCCACTTTCCATGGAAGGTCATTGTCTACCCTTTCCACGAGTACACAACGATGAGTTTGCCCAGGATTCCGAGGAAGACTAACCGGCACAATCGTTTCCGATCTCGGCGGAAGAACAATCTTCTTAAGGCTGTACACATTCCCAGGTAACGCCCCTTCCATGAAAAGTTCCTCTTCTCCACATTTCAAAACACCTTGCTTGACGTCAATCTCGCAACAATTCTTCCTCATAAAGTCAAGGCCCAGGATGCAATCGTCCATTATATCAGCCACGATGACATTATGCAGGTAGATTCTGTTGCCTAGCGTCAATTCCATTTTCTTCTCTCCATGGACGGGTATGCGCTGACCGGTGGCTGTTACCAAATTAATGCGTTCCCGGTTGTATGCGGAGTCCCCAAGGGACCGACTTGTAAGTTGGAAACTGACAACCGTGCGAGAAGCTCCAGTGTCTATGGTCAGCTTACACGGCGTTCCGTTGACCTCGCCCTTGATGATTAGGCTGTTCCCGTCATGGGTTTGTGTGATCGAAACCCTTGGGGCTCTTTGAACATCAGCCAGCACCCGCCCCGAGGTCCTGGCTATTACTCGTTTCCCTGCTGCTGGTGCTGGACGGTGCTGTTAGCCGCACTGCCCTCTGGAGATCGGCCGTCTTCTCTTTCTGCAGTTCGCTTAGGGCAACTGGACCGAAGGTGGACCCTTTCCCCACAGCCGTAGCACCTAGGCTGTATCCTTTATTGCGGTCGCGAACTGTAGCCGCTGCAACCTCCCTGACGCGATGGGAACGATGATCCTGCCGCACAGCTTCTACCTCCAGTGCATGGGCCAAAGCGTCCTTAAGCGTCCCATGGTGACCGAGCCGCACAGCAGCTCTAACTTCAAGGTCGCGGATGCCATCGATGAATGCCTGCACCAGGTTCCTATCAATAAGCGCAGGTACGGACTGGTAAGCTTTGCGAACCAGCTTCTCCACTTCAAGGGCCCACTGCTGCAGGTTTTCGCTACTGCGTTGCACGTAATCCTTGAGCTGCGCACGAAACACGTGTTCCAGGTGAGCGTCGCCATACCGAGCCTCCAATGCCTCGAGGAGCTGCTCGTAAGTCACTTCCTTACCGAGAGCTTCCAGGACAGTTAAGGCCTGGTCGCGCAGGCCTAGGGTGAGAGCAGTCATGGCCTGACTTTTATTCCACCCGTTCGCCTTCATGACAGCCTCAAACTGGATTTTGTAAGCTGACCAGGAAGAAGTTCCGTCGAATGGTGGCACTTTGAATCCACGTAGCGAAGGTGTTGTAGCTACGGGAGCTGCGATTCCATCCCCAAGTTTAAGATTACCCAACTCTTGCTTCACATCAGCAATGACGTTATTAAACTTGCTGATCTGAGTTTCAGCTTCTGACAGGCGGTTGTCATGCTGGGCAACCTTCTCCTTCACCTCCTTCATGTCTTTCCCAAGGTTTGCGTGAAGGTCCTTCATGAGGAGCATCTGCTCTTCCTGGCGACGCACCTGCTCCTCCTGGCGACGCACCTGCTCCTCTTTATCCCGTTTGAGCTGTTCTTCCAATCGGCGGGACTGCTCCTCCTGTCGGCGAGCCTGTTCCTCCTGTCGGCGGGCCTGCTCCTGCAGCATCATTATCAGAGCAGCCAAATCTGGTGCTGCTGATGCTGGAGCTGCTGCGGACGGGCCGGCCTCCATAGTCGGTAGCTGGCCCTCCGACCT
Source organism: Mesoligia furuncula (assembly GCA_916614155.1). Classification (NCBI taxonomy): domain Eukaryota; kingdom Metazoa; phylum Arthropoda; class Insecta; order Lepidoptera; family Noctuidae; genus Mesoligia; species Mesoligia furuncula. The sequence continues at coordinate 26,895,971 of OU744793.1, forward strand.
CTGTGGCGTTGCTCCACCGAATCGCCTCTGGTCTGTCTCTTGCTGGCGTTGACTCCGGGTACGGATACCCTCCGTGTCGTCTTTGGGTAAAACCGGCATGATTTTTAATCCCCTCTTCTGACACCAATTGTTACGAGCTTCGGGTTCGTGACAATAAAAACTGCCGATTTAATAACCAAAAATTGACACTTTAATTATCAACACTAATTACAACTCAAACACACTAATTACAAAACACAATTGCACTACTGATCGCTCTTAGTCGCACTTGAATATCGCTTCGATGTTGTCGCTTCGATCGCTTTATCCAAACTGTGTCGGTCGTGGCGCGTCTTGGCCTTATATAGCGCCAAAGAGAGTTCTAGAACCTTCCATTGTAGAAACATCTAGAATGTTCGAGTACATACAGGCCCCGATCGACCAGATGTCGAAAGTTCGGGAATGTTCTAGAAAGTTCTCGCATCGAAATTTCTAGAAGGGTCTTGACTACTAGTTCCGCTACTCGATACTAGATGGCGCTAGTGGTAACTACTGTCGCCATGTACTAGGCATTAATTGTGGCGCGCAACACATCTTTAGAATTCTACCATAACACTTTTCCATAAGAGATTGGTGGTTGGTGGTGAAAATCTAACTTTGAGAGATGTATTAATGATTCTAATGATTATAATTCTCTAAATATGTACCTGTTATTGTCGCGAATCATATTTTGACCAAGATACAATCTGACACTAATCTGCAAATTGCAAAAAACGTAAGAAAATTTGAATTTCGCGGTCTACCACTACCCATTCACCTTAAGGCCGCCAATAACAGTCATAATACCCCCTCTAATAGTTGATACTGTATTACAGTAGAGTGTAATAGACATGTTAATACAATTACATACACAGCATACCTGGATGAATTCTTACATTTTAACACTTAGCAGTAAAAGTATTACATTAGGACGTTCCTTTACGTCGCAGGGAAATGCGAAATTATGGACGGAAACTTCGCATCAATAAACTCCGTATTATAACGATAGCATTTCTTGACACGACTTTTTTTTCTCAAAGTTGCCAAATCGTAAAGAAAAGACTTGTTTATTTCGTTTTTAGCAGGAAAAAATATATTGTAACGCAGATTTTTTTAGCTACACGACTTTCCAGAATTCGTGTCTGAGAGTCTACTCTATTAATTCCGTCAACTTAGATACGGGCCCGCCCGAAAGTATTTGATACACGACTTTCCAGAATTCGTGTCTGAGAGTCTACTCTATTAATTCCGTCAACTTAGATACGGGCCCGCCCGAAAGTATTTGATACGTCAAAACAATGTCAAATTATTTTTTCACATGAGTTAATGATTCATCGGGAGTAGAGACAACGGTCAAATCGTGTCGTCATTCAATCTCAGTTCGGGCCCTGAACTAATGTTATGTCCGTAAGTGGTACGGAGTAGCAAAAGGCTCGTAACTCCCTCCGAAACTATAGATTGCTTAGGGAGTAGACCCCCTGGGCCTACAGTGTGTTTCTAAATCACCTTTTTTTTATTTTTTTTTATAGAGATGTGACTCATATTTTCGAAACAGTACTTATTTTTTTTGGTTTGTATACTTTTATGTTACTTTCAGACGTAAACAAACGTTCATTTTATTTCCTTCTTCAGAGACGTTATGCTGCGGCGCGGGCGCAGCAGGCGGGCCGTACGTAGCTAGCGCGGCCTCAGCACTCACCGAGACGCTCCCGCGAACTGGAGCGTTACGTAAGCGCGCGCTCACACGACTGGCTGCGCTTGCTACTTTAGCACTGTCGAGGCTTGATAGTGACAACCCGCTGCATCTGTGAGTACCTTATTTATTCACCAATACACATTATAATAGCCGGCAAACGACACAATAGCTTGCAGAGCAAGCAAACTGAAATGGCATTGGTGTGGCCAAGTTTGCCGAAAGACCGGCCGGTGGAGCAGACAAGTCCTGGAGTGAAGACCGTGTATCGGCAAGCATAGTGTGGGACGCCTCCCAGCCAGATAGACGGATGACCTAGTGAAAGCGGCTGGAACGGTCTGGATGCGGAAGGCTACGGACAGGGTGTTGTGGAGCCTGGGAGAGGCCAATGTCCAGCAGTGGACTGCAATAGGCTGAGTTGATTGAAACGACACATTTTATAAAAAAAACCGGCAAGAGCGAGTCTATTATACATCCATACCATCATATGTTTTTAAATTATCTTTGGCGAACCCTATATTCGTCAGAGAATTTTAACACTATGCACTGCGGTGTAGAATATTGCAGTTTTATGTCAGCGCCATCTCTTGGCCGATAGTGGAACTAATGTAACTTTTGTTGACAAATTCTGAAAAAGTGTGCTATTTAGAGACTTCGTTTTATTTTTCCTGTAATCTTTACATAAACTTTTTCAAATAGGATCATTTTAGATTTTTCTCTTTGCACACTTCGGAAATAAAGGGAGGGGCACCGGTATTTTTTTTTACATCAAAAGTCGAAAACTAAACGACCTAAAAAAAAATGTTTAACAGTGTGCAAACTGATTGAGAATGTGCAAACTGCGCTCTTTCATATGATATCCACATGCCCTAGTAGCCCCACTTCGAATTTTTCAGACCCCCTTTCAGTCCCTGTTGCAAAAAATATACATATATTTTTATTTCTTTCTTATTTGCAAAATAGTTGGGCAAACGTCATCTAAAACTATTCCAAATTTCAAGTTGATAACATTAGTAGTTCTTGAGATATCCAGCTGTGACAGACAGACAGACTGAGTCTCACCATAAGGGTTCCGTTTTACCATTTTGGTACGGAACCCTAGTAATCATGAAGTGGATATCTTGGACAAAAAAGGCGACGAATGCGCGTCATGTATAAAGGCGCGGACCCACGCCCCATTCGTTCCTCAAATGCCACCGAATTATCGTTTTTCGCGCATACTCAAGTTATTTGCCGTTTATTTTACCTACCTTTTATTCTGTCTTTGCTCGGCATGTAAAGCATCGTGTCTGACACTTCTACCAATGTGACAGTCTCTTTTACAAACGCCGTTATATTAAACGCCAGGCACTGTACTTAAAAAAACGTTTTTTTTTTCAGAAAAGCCCTGGAGCAAGCACGGGCAGTGATCGCAGAAGCTCGAGCGGTTGAATGACACACAACACCTGAAGATGCACTGTACCAGCCAGCTATCACCAGCGAGGGACACGCGGCACATACCACGAAGCAATTTCTCATATAAGTAGATAAACCAATTGCCTTTAAGAAATTAGGATTCTATTCTATGATTATAGCTTTAAGACAATCTTGTAAATCGAGAGAACTATAGTATTTCATAATGTATGTTCAACCACACATGAATTTTTGGTGTGGGTAGCATATAATAGACATACGAACGCACATACCGTACGAATTTGTTAATATCGACTTCATGGTGCCGTAACACTGTGTTACAGTGTTGTGTCCTTGATACTTTATATATCAGTTATAGTCAATTTCTAATTGGACGTTGTTATTAATAAAATTACCGAGAGAAAAGATCGAGTATTCTGTCGCGTATCGTACAGGGAACCGAAGTTCGTGATGCGAGTTATGTAGTGCCCGATAATATGTAACTAATATTATAAATGCGAAAGTAACTCTGTCTCACGCCTGAACCGATATGAAATTTGACAAATAGATGCGACTTGCGGTGCCTTTGTGTCGCGCGCGATTTTATCGCGTGTCCCGCCTGTTTGTAGGAGCCTTAACTCTGTCTGTCTGTATGTTACCTTTTCACGCCTAAACCACTGAACGGATTTCGATGAAATTTGGCCCAGTCACAGAAAAGTTGCCTATGTCGTTCTGGCATCCTAATTGCGTTATACACTTTCAATCACAAACTGGACCATTTTGAAGGATATTGCTAATCCATTACTTCATATATTCGTAAATTCGTCTAATCAACAACGCAATATTACGCAATGAATGTTGTTGAACTGTCAAAAATGAAAGCTATTGCTACTTTTATTGCGTTACGCAATCTACAAAAAAATCAAAGAGTTTTTTTTCATAAAACGGTTCACAAATTATTGTGAAACGGTTTGTTGTTTTATGAAACGGTGCTATTCACTTTTTTTAGCACCAGAATAGCACCGCAGCACTTTTTATATAAAAAAAAACTTTTTTTGATCTTTTTGTAGATACGTTCGTCTGGTTCTTATACCGTGAATTACCCTGGCTATTTGTATTAAAATATGATGAAATACACGCAGACGAAGTCGTAGGCAAAAGCTAGTACATTATATTTACTTAACACTAAGTATTATTACAAATAATGGCGTCTTGAATTTGTTCGATAAGCTTTTGTTCTCTTATATTTGTTGAGTAGCCAGCTAGATGGATGGACGACCTAATGAAAGTGGCTGGAACGGGCTGGATGCGGAAGGCGTAGGAAAGGGTGTTGTGGCGCAGCCTGGGGGAGGCCTATGTCCAGCAGTGGACTGCAATAGGCTAAGTTGATTAATTTGTTGAGTATAACGTCCTCGCAATATGAATTTTCTAAACACAATGCTTTAAATGGCCCACTATTGTATACGAATGGAGTTGTTGCGTTTACATTCTGAGCCAATGTGGAGCCATACTAGCTGACCAGGTTAATAAGACAACTGTCAGACGTGACATTATCTACAAATATTTCATGTACAGTGCTACAGTCCGTTCACAGTTATTTTACCTCTGACAGTAGCAACCCAACAGCAACCATATTGTAGCGGGAATAAAGATCACAATGATTTTGACAAACTTGGCAGTGGCAGCAACCCAACACATATATATTTTGAATTGTTTCTTCTTTGTCTTTTTTTTTTTTTTTTTTTACATTGTTCTCACATATGGAAGCAACAAGAATAATGTACCCAGGATTTTGTAATATCTTGATTTAAAAGAGTGTCCATAGAGTTTCTTGCCCGTTCTTCTCCATAGAGATCTACGTTTTGGAATGGGCAACTAGCTTCAACTTTCGGACTAACTGACAGACTATTTAATTTTGACAATTCAAAAGTGCCTGTACAAGGTCTAATTGAAATAAATGCTTTGAATTTGAATTTGAACAGCAGCCTTATTACAATGAGAATAAAGATCATTGTGATTTGGACAGTGATGTAAAATTAGAGGTAAAATAACTGAAAGGACTGTACAAGGATCTTTTGGCGCGTGAAGGACATTGACAGGGGAGCCGTTGTTGGTAAACATTTGTGAAATTCTATTGAAAAAACAAAATGGCGACGTTAGTTCCGATTTTTGCCACGTAACAAAAGATCCATGTAAAATTGTAAATGCAGAGCCTAAGTTGGTAAGCTGCATCGCGGTCGCACTTCATCCAGTTGTCTAATACCCGTGGTCGTTATTGTTGTATAATGTTGAAGGTTGTAGCACGTTAAACTGTGCTTTACTTTACAGTGTTAAATGTTTAAGCGATTTTTAACGTGACAAAAGTTAATCTTAGGAGGTAATTGAGACTTTATGAGTGAGATTGAGAGTACAGGCCTACCGTTATTTTAAGGGATGCGCTAAGGTAGCCCACGATTATTTCATAAAATATTCATTCAATAGGATTATATGAACCTAGAGAGATGTATTGATGATTATAATTCTGTAAATACATACTTGTTACGGTCGCGAATCGTAATTTGTTCAACATACAACGTGACACTGATCCGCAAATTGCAAAAAACGTAAGAAAATTTGAATTTCGCGGACTATTCAGGCGCTTCCTCCTTAATCAATAGCTGTAGGGTGCGGCATGAGTGTGGTGACGTGTCGCAAGAGCTCGGGCATGAGCCCGCTGACGGGCGTCAACACCCCTCCCGCACCGCGCAACTTTCCCAGGCACCGTTTCAGTCGACCGGTAGTCCTGTAATAATACCGAGATTACTAAGATTTCGAAAATAGTTACATTATTCTTTCTTTGAAATAATAGGCTTGATATTGACGCCTCAATCTTGGACTAGTTCCTAAAGATTTTGATTGGATTTTAATTATAGAGAGCTTAGCAAAACGAAGATAAAGAAAAAAACGACCTTATATCCGACACAAAACGAGTGAGAGTATAGTGTAAAAGATAAGTTGGTCGAGTTAATGCTGGTACCTCGTAAAGTCTCAATTATTTTAATTTAATACTGATTTAGATATAATTAAACGTAGGTTTGGTCTTATTGTGATGGCTGTCTCAGATCATTGTGAATGATATAGCGTAGTTATTTATGTACACTTTGTATATAAGTAACATGATTTAATTGTGTGAGGTTCTGAACGAGGATGACAAATAAACGATATGGGTTTACTTACTCAATTTTTATTTTTTTGTATTTTATATTGCCCTAAGAGCCATATCTCACTGGGACGCCATGGCGTCGCCAACAAAATGTATGGTTGACTGCTCAACCGAATGGACGCCTGGTCCTGGTGACGTTGCCATGGCGTCCCGGAGAGGTATGGCTCTAAGCCTGCACCCGTATTCGGATAATTCTCATTTTGAGTGCCCTTTAAAATATAAGTGTTAATAAAAACAATGATATTTTTGATGACCTGGCCGCGTACCGCGAGGGCTGGTTCGAGCTGGCGCGGAAAAGGAGTTTCTGGAAGGACTTCGGGGAGTCCTTTGCCCCAGTGGGACAGAAAAGGCTAAAAAAACTGGCATTCCAGAAGTGCCGACAGAAGTGAAAACTTGAAAAAGCATAGTAATTTTATAAATATGTTTGACGGTCATTCTTCCCAAAGAAAATGTACCGCGTGTTGATGTCTTTATAATGGCCAAAACTTAAAAACAGAGGTGTCGGTTACGGTAACAGTGTCGCGAGTTCAATGGTTCTTTTCCCATCTCAAAAATGCCCAACGCTTCTAAAAAAGTTTTCACTTAAAAAAAAAGATCATTTAATTCTTTGATCAAAGATCTTATGTTGTATAGGGCCCAACGTAGCACCACTCCTTTTGTGTCACCAGTTTTCAGTCATTTGGCAGAAATAAATTGAGTCTAAATAAATAATTATCTCTAGGTAGTCCATTCCATTCTAGTTGCATTCAAGAACTTGGCAATCTTCTTTAATTCCCTTTGTATCCCTTTTCATTATTCCTGTGCAATTTGTAATACAGTTCCCAGAAAGCCATTCTTCTGTAGAACGGTCGATATTTAAGTGTGATTGGCTTGCCCAAGTTCAAATATGGCCGCCGCGACGCTTCTATTGGTTGCCATTGTACGGCGATGAAATCTGACAAAGATGGAGTTGGGTCTCTGTAATGAAAAAACGAACTAAGTGTTATGAATTAATGAACATACGGTCCTGGGTTCGGTTCCCGGGTGCGGCAGTGTTATGGCTTTTTCCATCTGGAATTTCTCAGTAATAGCCCGAAGTCTGGAATTATGCCCGGTTAATAGCAGTAAGCTCGCCATCTGTTACAATAACTGGTCAAATGCGGGTGTAGGTACTATAGGTACATCTCTGCCTGTCCCATCGGGTAATACTGATAATACTGGTAATGTTATGTTATGTAATTAATTAAATTATTACATTGGATGGAATTTAATGGATTGGATGGTAATGTTTCCATCTAATGTCTACTCACCCATATTTAGCGAAATTAGTCCACATAGTTGTCAAAGTATCAATCATCTTCTGGTCCTCCTCATTTGTTAATTTATTCTTGAACATTGTCATGTCAAACAAATAGCCCAGGTCATCCCCGTGGCAGGCCCCGGGCGATGTGAAATTCCCCGAAACCTTGGCCCTATTTCTACCACCTTCATACGAAAACACGTATCTGTAAACTCTGTTTGCTTTTGCGTTCAGATATCTATCTACAGTTCTCTCAGCAGGATAGCTAAATACAAAATCAGTTCCGAAATCGAAAATATCACTTTGTAAATCTGCACTTAGAACCTGATCGCCGATGTAAAAATGTCTCACCGTATCTTCATCATAAATTTCGTCAAAATCTTTGACTAATTCGTCTCTAAAACTATAATTCTCATAATATGCTTTGTGGAATTGTTTTGGGTAGAGAAACATGACTTCTTTATTTGTATGTCCGATCATGAGATCCATGCCTTTAACTTGAGGTTGCAGATTGATTGGAAAGTCAGTTAAATGTGCATCGTCTCCGACGGTCTCAACACAAGGCCTCGTCAGCGGATGTCCTCGTGTACTTACGATACGTGCGGTGTGTGTCGCTTGCATTACTTCTAGTGGGTCCTTAATGCTCAGGTATTCCAGTGCTCCTTTTAAATCGTCGCCAGTATATCCAAGATTTCTAGCTATATTAAGTGGAATACTATCATTTTGTGTAGCTATAACCCATGTAGACAATGCAGAACCACTTTGCATGATCGCTCGTTGGACTAAATCTTCATTAGTCAGCAGTTGGAGGTCTAGAGTCATAGCTCCGGCTGATTGTCCAAATGCTGTAACTTTTTTACTGTCTCCTCCAAATGCTTCGATGTTGTCTTTAATCCATTTCAGCGCAAATACTTGATCTTTCAAACCTTGGTTGCTGAATCCAGGTTCGCTTACACATAGGAAGCCGTATGGTCCTAATCTGTAGTTTATTGAGACGATTATAACGTCATGTCTGATTAAGAATTTTGGTGATAAATCTGCCATGGCTTTGCGTCCTAGAACGAAGGATCCTCCGTGGATGTAGACCATTACCGGTAATTTGTTGGTAGAATTAGCAGTGTTTGGAACGTATACGTTGAGTTGCAAGCATTGTATCGTGCCCACGGGCGCGCCACTTCTGCTGTACTGAGGACACGCGACACTGTCGTCGTTGGCTTCGTAGGTGCTGTTGAAGCCGGGATGAGGTGTAGCTGCCTGAAAGATGATGATTCAGATTAATTCAAGTGACATTCTCGGTGTGATCCACAAAGTTTCGTGGTAGGAAGCCTCTCAGTGTAGGTACACGCCGCTCTGGCCGCGTCGCTAACAAATAAAGAATAAGTAAGCATCGCCTTGCTTCATCATGATGATGATGACGATGAAGCATCGCCTTCTACCGGCCCTTGAAGGCAACTAATAGGTATAACAGCAGGCATCAGGATCTACTGATGCAGTCTATAAATTTTAAATAGGGCCATTTATCAATTGATATATATTATATACAATGTGTTGATTTGCATCCTAGTCAAATTCAAGGACGTAATTATAGTTCTCGACCCAAATCAACAATAAAATGAGTAGGTATTTTTTTTCTTATTTAAGGAAATCCGTAAGTGTGAACCAGCCGTATTTAAACGCGGCCCGTCTGTTACTAGCCCTATAACCGTGCTTCACACACACACAAATGCAAACCTTTCATGCAACTCTCATTCGATAAATTCGTAGGTAATCAATCCCATCCCCCAATCACACTCTCGCGCGCCGCTCCTAGCCACGCCCCTTTTCCCCGCCAGCGCCGCGCGCCGCGGCGCTGGCGCCGACAGTGTGATTGAACTCGCCGAAGTGTTCGCGAGTGCGCTTTGCGAATTTCCGTACATCGAGACGTAGTTACAAAGTGTGATGACGGACAATTACTCAAATGCCGAGTTGGTGGAGATGGTCGCCATCAGCGGAGACAGCCTACGTGGAGCCATCCGGATGTTCGTGGAAATGTATCCCGATCGGGAACCCCCGTCACAGAGCGTCATGCTGGCTGCTACGCAGAGACTGCGGGATCATCGGCAGTTTGACGTTCCCCGGCATGCTCAAGCTCGCGGCAGCGTAGGCCTGCCTGTCGCCTTGCAGGACGACATCCTGGAATACTTCCAGCGAGACCCACGGGCAAGCACGCGGGAGGCTGGTCAACACTTTGGAGTGCACCACACTACAGTGTGGCGCCTACTGAAGCGTGAGCTGCAACACCCATTCCACTACCGCAAGGCACAAGACATTCACCCAGGTGATAATGCCGTGCGGGTTACATTTTGGTCGCTGGTTCCTGGAACACCAAGACGCCAACATCCTGTGGATGGACGAGTGTTTACCTAAGAGTTGAAAGTAAGTATACCACGTACTTACACTTAACTAGCACGTCTTTCCATTTCATCAAACGTAGAAAACATCATTTTTAGACTTAGTTGATCGGTACACTAACTAAGGTAGGTATTATTGCCGGCCCTAAGCCCGTTAAGTAGGAAGGAAAGTTTCAAATCAACCAATTTAATCCACAAATAAAAACAAAATCACTACGAAAACTTTAGGTTGAAGGATATTATTAATCATCTGATAACAGGCCAGTGAACTTTTCTTTGGCGCACTAGTATTAATACTGTCATTAGTAAGATTTCCGTATTCCAATGATGCTCAAAAATGAGTTAATTATCAAGCGAAATTTATGACAGTAATGTAGGTGATTTTCGAAATAAAATTAGGTAAAATTATTGCTACCGGTCGGGTCATTGCTACGCGGCGCGACGGCGCTACCATTTCGGGGAAAAACAGCTGCATGCATTGTCGCTGTGTGCGTAGTCGGGTGATTCTGTTTTATTTGTATTGAATTAAGGGTGTAATTCTGAAATACTGTTAAATTTCAACAACAAAAAAAAAGCAGCGCTTACTAGTTATTGCCCCATAACGTACTTCAATTGATTATTTATGTATTTTATGACAACCTCCTGAACTTTGACGAGGATGCAAATCAACATATTGTATATATATATATATTTTTTATTGTTTATTAATCAAAAACAAAACAGTTACATATCATTGTTGAACAATTAAACATACCACACAAACCATCGCGGGTTTAACAGCGGTATGGCCAGACACGGCAACTCGGTGCAATTAGGTACATAGGTACCTACAGTCTACAAAAGAGACAAGCAAGCGGAATCGCCGGACATGGCCGAAATCTAGCAAGAAACCGATGTATGCACTCGAATAAAATTTGATTCTGTTAATTTCGCATTTATTACATTGCAGATTTCTATAGGTAAATCAATTATATACGACGGTAGCATGCATTCCCACGTCCGCGTTCCTTAAACATTATTTGATTTAGGTTCGATAAATGTGAGTAAGTAGGTCAAACAACGCAACGACTTTAATCTTTCGTATTTACGGATGTTACTTAAATTATGGTAATTGATTGATTATATAAATGATGTGATATTTTTGTTGTCTATACGTGCCCTCAATTCTCTAAATAACTATTCATATATTATCTTGGAAACATTACGGTTAATTATTTTCAATTATAATAGAGTAAGTAGTTTATAAACCTGTAGCTTTTATCCTTCATCCCGCGAAATTCCAAATTTCTTAAATGTTTTGCAATTGTCCAGCAGTGGACTGCGATAGGCTGAATATGTTAGTTGTATTAGGTAGTAAGCTAACTAGCTGGGGCCACCGCCCTGACAAGGTGACCCGGTGGAAGATCGCGGGAATGCACTGGAAGTGGGAGGTGCAGGACAGCACAGATCATTTAACGTAGACAGAGTAATCTACAGACTGATGGTATCCGTGTCACCGAAAGGGACAAAAAATCCGGCAATCTTCATCATACTATCATTTTTACAGCTTACACTGCACCTTACCATTTTCACAGTTGCCCAAATGTTAAAATAAATTTAATGCATTATGTTTAATCGCGGTTTATTATTTATTATTCCTTCATAAACGTCAAACTTGTTGTGCACATTAATGTGCTTAGCCGACACGCACTAAGGGACAGAAATATTCTTATTCTGTCTCTTTTCTTTGCTAGTGACGTTAACATATTTCTCTTTTTCTTGTGCGAATGAAAAAGAAGATATGCAGCAGTCAATAGTTTACTCGGTCTACGGCATGTAACCATGCAGGACCGCTCTGGGCCACTTTCTCCACTGAAAAGGGAGAATTTCCGACTTGATACAAGGGGTGTTGTGTTATTGTGTCTGGTGGGATATTGCCTGACGGTTTATGTGTGCTAATTACACCCGTTGTAGTTAGTATTGATTAAGTTTGAGACCTTCGATTAGGTTCCCGTTAAATTACCTATTTAGCATATAATTTGAAACTATTTTTTTAATTTTAATTTATTCGTTGATAGTGGTTTTCGGACATAATATACCGTCAAGTTAAATAGTGTGACGGATTGACATGGCGGGGCGTAACGATGTTTACATTCAGAACAAAGTCAATATTAACATTCTACGAATCTTGTTTTTATAACACATCCAAAATCAGTGTACTTAAGCAAAAAACTTAAAACAGCATTATTAATGTATTTTTCCTTGCTCAGTCAGAAGCACATCCGTGGTAACAATTTGACAGTGACAGTGCGTTTATGTCGCAGTAGTAAGGGCGATTTTCGTAATGCAAGTGCACTCTGATGTACGGATTGTTGATTGTAGACTATTTATGCACATTACTATAGGTGATAATTGTGTGGGTAGTTTCTATACCTACCCAATAGTCACCGCACTCTATACGAGTTTCATATTTACAAATGTTTTTTACGATGAACACTTTTTTGTGCTTCAAATTAATCATCTGGCTAATCTTTTCCGAACCATGTTGAGGTCGGCTTCCACTTTAGACATTAGGGCTTCTGACTAGTCGTACCTAAGTACTGTCAAACATCTACAAATGACAGCCGGGGCACCATCCACAGACCGACCTCGGTAAGCGTAGCGTACCTGCGATCAACCTGTGCGGCCGTTATGGTTTAGCCACCAACCCTTCCTCTAGAAATCCATACTAATATTATAAATGCGAAAGTGTGTCTGTCTGTCTGTTACCTCTTCACGCTTAAACCGCTGAACCGATTTAGATGAAATTTGGTATTGAGATAGTTTGAGTCGCGGGAAAAGACATAGGATTTTTATCCCGATATTCGCACGGGATCGACACTTACGCGGGTGAAACCGCGGGGCACAGCTAGTTATAATATATTACATTAATAATTACTTACCCTAGTGCGATAAAATCACAATATTATAAAAACTATCCGTCCTCTCAATGTTATGTATGTTACAAAAAAAAATGGACTTACCCTGAATGGATTTCTTTCATCCACCACAGCGTATGGCACCCCCAGAAACACTGCATAATCTCCTTCTCCTTTTAAACCTTTAATGGTCCCCTTCGCCGTAGACACTACAGGTCCCTCCGATACATCTCCATTGATACATTTAATCATAAACAAAATTACTATAAACTTTTTCATTTTTATTATTTTTGGTATAATGCTTGGCAGTTGGATAAAAAATATAGGCCAGTATGAAGCAACCGTGTTTCCACTTGCAGATTAAACAAACGACTGATGAGTGATGATTTTACTTACTGTAAACATGTTTTTTTTTTACGTTTACATGTAATTAGACTATTCAATAACGATTCATTCCGAAATACATTATTTCAGTATATCCAGACGGGACATGTAAAGATAATATTATTTCATCTGTTAATTAATTAATTAATACATTGTATACTGGGTAAATATTTTTTTGTTTGTATATTGTTTTTCAGGTCAATATAAAATATCTGATAGTAGGATCAAGGGGTCAGTTAGCGACATAGTCAGTATTGTGACAAAGCTCCTTAATAAAGAAAAAAAAAGAAAAAGGGGTCAGTTGAGTGTATTATTAGACCTGATGCGTCTAAAAAGTTCAAATCTTATCATAACTTTTTTAGGCATACTATACCGGCGTGTAATTGTCGCGCTGCAGGGCAATGACTTCTTATACAGAGAAGATAACCTTCGGAACAGGGGTCTACCAGTCTACTCCCTAAGCGTGAAATCCGTAGTGTCAGCGGAAGTTACGGGTATTTCCTACTCCGTATCACTTACGGACATAAAATTAGTTCAGGGCCCGAACTAAGAGTGAATGACGAGACGATTTGACAGTTGTCTCTACTCCCGATGTGTCTCAGCTCGTCCGAAAAACTGAATTTGACATTTGTGTTGACGTATCAACTACTTTCCGATGGGCCTGTATTCTTCGTTGACGGACTAAAGGCCGAACCCAATCCCTGGTAACTAAGAACCCGAAAACTAAGGTACTAATAAATAAAATGCAAATCGGTTCAATATTTCCTTTGGCTTTATTTCTAAACTTGCGAATCAGTTTCGCGGTCACTGACCACAAATTCAGCGTACATACACAGCTTAAATCAAAGTTCACTTGGCGACCGACTGTAATCATACAAATATATCACAAGTAAATAAAGCGTTTATATAACAGTTGTAGAATAAAACCACAACAAGCTACCCTTTAGATACATTATTTGAAAAAAAAAACAATTACAGATGAATTTAGGCAAAATTTTAAATATTTACAAACATAATATTTTTTTTAGGTACAGCATTATTAGTTGTCTAAACATATTAAAACTACAAAAATATAGTTAAGTAACTAACAGATTGGACAAATCTATACATTTCAACAAATTCGGTTTTAGGAAATTCTGTCTATGGGGATAGCTTGTTTTTTAACTTAAAATTTCATAGCGCTACGTTGACGCATTTTCCCTTGTTTGATCATTCATTAAAATGAATAAGACAGTTAAACAATTTACCAGAATATTTACCTACATATTTAAACTGCTCGTCGATAGAACTTTCAGACATCATACACGATCAAAATAACGCATAAATAGGCGTGGAGGCGAGCGGATCTTACCGTAATTTTCGGGGCTCAAAAGGTGTTGAAAAATTGATAGCTTTATAAAATTTGTCCTGAGTAATTTTTTCTTTGAGTCCTTCTCAAATCCTAAGGTGCTGGTGTAGGAACATTAGTTGAACTGTCAGCTTTTTACCGACTTCAAAAAAAAGGAGATTATTAAAGACTTTCGTTAACGGCTGTCAGTTGCAGTGACGTCTACTTTAGTTTCTTGAAATTATATGGAAAACGTCATGAACTGATAAGACAGTTCTGGGTTGCCAGATGCCGAAACTTGACGATCAAAATTGCTGTCTGTGCAGCGTCTAATATGATTGAATTATGATTTCTGGGACTCAGTTTAAGCGGCGTGATAAGGTAAGGCTATCATTAACTGGATCCTGCTGTTTTCTACGTCGTCTCAAAGTTATATCCACGAGTAGTTACGTCAACATAGCATCGTTAAGTAGTATCATATAAAAGTAAATCAAGTGTTAGTCGGTGTTTAGTCACAGTATTATGGCGTTCCCTACAGTCCAACTGATCCTATATACAAGGTGATTTATTTATATTTTATACAGATATATGTAAGTGAGTTACTCCTCGGCACTGAACTAAAATATGTACAGACCACATCAAGCTACCCGAAACTGTCAAATTTCCTCAATCAACTTTGAACCTTTTGCTTTAGCGATAAAGTAGAAAATCTATTAAAGAAATTTGACAGATTGTAGAAGCTTGATATGTTGGCTTCTGTACAACTATATTATGCTGATAGTCAATATTTGCAATAGTTTGCAAACTAATCCAAAGTGGGTGAAAATAAGTACAGTGATAGCGTGCAGGAAGTGGAAATAAATGGGTCATATTTTATCGTAGAACGGACAGATAGGGGCCCAAAGTGGACACCTTGTATAATACGACGATTAGGCCAAATTGGCAGGAAAATATAGAATACAGAAAGCTCAAGATCGTAGAAAATAAATTATGAAACAATCAGATTGCAAACTTTTCAATGTTCCATCTTCCAGCTGATATTGTAAGCGCGGCGAAAGTAATGGACGTTGTAATTTTAGTTCAGAGCAGAGGAGCATGTGTGTTATTAATAAAAACATTTTAAATATAATCATACTCACTAAAAATTTAACGTTAACTTACAAAAATGTCTACCGTAATTATCTTATATAATACATAATAATTTGATGACAATGTGGGATTGAGATGACGTGCAAGCGGCTTGACTCACAACCCATCTTGGAATTTAAATTATTACTTATTGGGAAACTGCGAAATGTTACTAGAAAATGCTGTAATAGTAAATAAATTAAAAAAACGTTTAACATAAGTGTTTTAATTATTTCCTTTTTTTCCATTTTAAAATGACAAATGGTCATAATCATCATCGGCCTAGCCTTTTCCCAATTATGTTGGGGTCGGCTTCCAGTCTAACCGGATGCAGCTGAGTACCAGTTTTCACATGGCGTGACTGACTATCTGACCTCCACAACCCAGTAACCAGATACCTCTTGATAATACTGGTTGTCAGATTTTCTGGTTTCTGACGACCCGTAACGAATGCCAAAGATCCACGAAAGATAGCCCGGACCAACGGCTTAACGTGCTTTCTGCTTGGTATGTAAAGATGGTCACCCATCCACGGAGCAACCGCGGCCAGCGTAGCTTAACCTGATCAATCGATCCGTGCGGCTGTTATAACTTAGGCGCCATCTGCACGGGCGAGAAAATCGCGGCGACAGTCATACGGTGCCATCAAATTATCGTCGCGGTAATATCACCGTGTGGAGATTGATTCACAGAATTTCTATTGACTTTGATAGCACGACGATAATATCGCCGTGATTCTTTCGCTCGTGGAGACGGCGTCTTAGCCACAAGCCCCTCAGAAAATGGTCATAACACAATATTAAATCACGCCTGTATTCCCCAAAGGCTCAGACAGAGGGTCCACCTATAGTACGGCCAGCAACAAAGGTCTAATAAGACAGCTTCTTCTACACATCATGTAAATTGATACAAAGTGATTTGATAAGCTCCTTTTTAGCATTTCTTATAATACCTAAGAGTTAACATTGTTTAAACTTTCCTTCTAATGGTTTGAGCAATAATTAAGATTTAGAAAACTGAAGTGTTAATCTACCTTTGTTGCTGACTGTACAAATTTTGCCAAGTATGTTTAAGTCCCATGTAAAATCTGTCATCATCTTT
The DNA here is from genome assembly GCA_916614155.1 of Mesoligia furuncula. NCBI lineage: Eukaryota > Metazoa > Arthropoda > Insecta > Lepidoptera > Noctuidae > Mesoligia > Mesoligia furuncula. The sequence goes on from OU744793.1 coordinate 26,912,782, forward strand.
ATTACCATTATTGTACGAAAGCTTTTCACAATTCTAGTAACATCTCCCAATATTAATTTTTTTTTCAAGTTTGGTAATTCATAAATAATTTCAACTCATCACTGAATTCAAAACAAGCATTATAGCTACCATCTTGTTTTTTAAATCACGACCTATAATTGTTAATAACTGACTTCAAATCTATCTACAATGATTTCCGTATAGTTTCATTATTTAGCATATAAATAGTAACATAAAGTTTATTATTAGGACTAAATCCACATTAATAAGTCACCAGAAAGTCAGATTTTTCTTCTATTAATAAAAATGTTTTATTAATATGGATTTTAGAAAAGAAATACTCAATCGATCTATATTGCTCCTGTATAATTATTTATCCCCCATTCCCTTATTCGAAGTGTTTCTATAAAATATAATAATTTGCTCGACTCTTTCAATGCATCAGGCACTTTTATATTAGCCAAATTTACTTTTACAGTTTTCTTAAGTCATTTTTGAGCTTTTGTTAGACACAGCAATTAAATCGAGAAGCTAGAAACGTACTTTTCGCTTAAGCTCCAGTTTCGACGACCTTATGGTATAACGGAGGTCATGAAAATCTGTAATTTTCACCAGTATTTGACATTAAGGTGTCAAAAAACTCTCTGTATTTGGACAGCAGTTATTGAGTGACCGTTTACCGCTTCCTAACTTTAAGGAAACCAACGTTTTAGGAACGATGCAACAACGAAGGAAACGCTTTTGATCCGTTACTGTGTTACAAAACCTCAGAAGGAAGTGTCGTAAGATCTTTTATAATTGTGACTGAGAAAATATGGTGCTTCCCCAAAATTTTTAAAAAATATTATTTAGCTATACTATAATCAACACCTAGCTTTTAGAAGTGCATAGTTTGTGATGTGAACTCCTTTGTCAGTCCGTGGTTAGTTAAAGATAGAACAGGATTAGTCCAAGTCTTCAATAAGTTAGTATTGATGTTCATTTTCGTATAGTTTAAACAGATAAAACCAATCCAATCCAAAACCAATCCAATCCCCAACCAATCCAATCTAGTACTTAGTCCTTTAGAAAACTTGACTTAATTGCATGCAACCTGGACTGGATTTTAAAAGCCTGGATACCTGGATTTTAAAAGCCTGTTCAGTAAATCTTATGAAAGCTGTTCCTCGGCGAAATAACAACAAACAATCAAATCACTAAGTGCTGAGCGACATGCATATATGACAGAGGCAACTGCAACCGTCGACGTGTTAGCGGCGGGTGTCAGCGTGTGTCGACGGGTGTCGACGGCTGCCCTCGACGGTTACAGTTGCCTTTGTCGTTGACGCGTGTCACTTGTGTGTATGAGCACTTACATCAACAGATTTAGTTACTTGGCTGTCAGAAGTCCAAGATTAGTCTGTTATTTACCTAAAAACATTCTATATTTCTTAGTTTTTACATTACTTCTGTAAGATTTTAAATCTATCATTAATGGATTCTTCAACAGTAAATTGACAATATAACCTGAAGTATTATATTATATTTGTTTATTCCCATAACAATTTTCTAACATAGTCACATTCGAGTGGATAGCACGAAAGTTGTGGACACAAGTTCAAAGTGTTTTAAGCATTTTTTACAGTACGATATATAAAAAATAATCGAAATTCAAACATCTAATGGCTTTGAGCGCTCGCCCAGTCTTTACCTGATCTTTAATCGATAGAAATATCGTTACTTTTATCAAAATGATCATTCATGAAAGTATCGAAATTATTATAGATTTTCCAACGTCAATTTTACGCAATCAGAGCTACGAACACTCCATTTATAACTGACAGTCAACAATGCATCGTATCACACAGGCACTAAAGCTCAATTTAACACAACATAAAGGTACGTACACACTGGGCAGGCGCCAGAGCCTCTGTAAGGGAGCGTGCTCACTCGGTGCAGAGTCAGATAGTTAGACATTCAGAACAGTCAGTCATTCAGACGTTCATAAGTCCATGTGCTGTGGCGTTGATGATGATTGCTGCGCTGGTAATGCTGCTACGCCTGTGAAGGGAAAAAGAAGTTTGTGAGGTATAACAAATATTATAGTGCAACACAGAGCGATAATTCATAATTTTATTTTGGAATATTGATTGATTATCAAAATAGCAAAATAGTTGCCAACTGCAGAATGCACAGCCTTAAGAGCGTTTACGCCGAACGGCATTTCATACAAACTTTCAAGCCCTTTTTTTTCGAAGTGAATGAACCGAATTTTAATGAAACTTCGTACGTATAAGCAAAATACAAAGGTCTAAAATGTTAGTAGAGAACATTTTCGAAAAATAGTGTTACAGCCAAATTAGACCGATTTTAAACTTTCCATAGAAACAGATATTTCCAGTTATCTTTTTTTATATAAGACATTTCGAAAATGTTCTCTACTAACTTTTTAGACCTTTGTATCCTGCTTATGCTTAGGAAGTTATATTAAAATCCGTTCATTAATTTCGAAAAACAAGGGCACTTTCAAAAGTTTGTATGAAATGCCGTACGGCGTAAACGCTCTTAAACATAAACTGGCGAATTGTGGATTTTCACTCTAAGGTTCAATGTTACCTGCATGTTATAAAATGTCATGGTCTACTTTTGCTTTAAGACCAATGTGACATAGTTTAAACCTGATTGAAGTTTTAATTTGATGCGAGTTTTTTTTTCGAATCTTAAGTCAATTACGAGGTCGAGTATACTAGGCTACAGTTTTGTCTACCCTTCGAAGAATATAGGCGTGAATTTTATTTAAACATAATCTCACCGATCTCCCCTCGTGTCTCGGTGTTGATGGAGTGCGAGTCGGAGACCCCCAGCGGCGCCACGTGCTCGCTGGGCGCGGCGCCGGGAGTATCCTTATATAACGAGATAGCTTACCGATCTCCCCTCGTGTCTCGGTGTTGATGGAGTGCGAGTCGGAGACCCCCAGCGGCGCCACGTGCTCGCTGGGCGCGGCGCCGGGAGTATCCTTATATAACGAGATAGTTTACCGATCTCCCCTCGTGTCTCGGTGTTGATGGAGTGCGAGTCGGAGACCCCCAGCGGCGCCACGTGCTCGCTGGGCGCGGCGCCGGGAGTATCCTTATATAACGAGATAGCTTACCGATCTCCCCTCGTGTCTCGGTGTTGATGGAGTGCGAGTCGGAGACCCCCAGCGGCGCCACGTGCTCGCTGGGCGCGGCGCCGGGAGTATCCTTATATAACGAGATAGCTTACCGATCTCCCCTCGTGTCTCGGTGTTGATGGAGTGCGAGTCGGAGACCCCCAGCGGCGCCACGTGCTCGCTGGGCGCGGCGCCGGGAGTATCCTTATATAACGAGATAGCTTACCGATCTCCCCTCGTGTCTCGGTGTTGATGGAGTGCGAGTCGGAGACCCCCAGCGGCGCCACGTGCTCGCTGGGCGCGGCGCCGGGAGTATCCTTATATAACGAGATAGCTTACCGATCTCCCCTCGTGTCTCGGTGTTGATGGAGTGCGAGTCGGAGACCCCCAGCGGCGCCACGTGCTCGCTGGGCGCGGCGTGCGCGCTGGCGGAGCGCGCGCGGCGGGAGCGACGCGCGCGCCGCTCTGTGGTGACGCCTACTGTGGCCACTGTGGGGACGGAAGGGAGCAGGGCTTCTCTGTCACCTGTCTCCACGCTGGGATACAAAAAAAAAACCTAAATATAGCTTCTAAAAGTAAGAAATCATAAAGCTAAGCTCACATTGCAGCTGCGTCGGGCGGCAAGCACACCGCATTTCAATATAAAAAATTGCGATGCGGTTTGCCCGAAGTGTGCGAAGATTCATACAAAATATACGAAAGTAATGTAGGAGGATTTTGCAATGCATTGTGATGCAGCGCAGCTTGCCCCTGTCTGCACTAGCCTTAATACGACAACACACGTCTGTTAAGTACTATCAAGAAATGACAGTACTACCAAGGATAAAATGATAAATTGGTTACCAAGGATAAATTGGTCGGGAGTAAGTTTCGCTCGTATACGTCGTCGGTTATAATTATTACTCTTTGCCTATAGCTAACAAGTAATATCCTAAAAAATCAACACAAAATCCTAAAAAATAACAATTTTGCTGCTATACGACTAATTTTTTTACATGTAATCAAAAAAGAAACTGACTGCCATATGGTCGCACAGCCGAAACTACCGGGATTAGGAACGTGAAATTTTAAGAGGAAATGCGGGTGGTCGTTTCTCCATGGAAACGCCCCCGCCTGTTTTCTTTCTGTTTAATGACCATAAATAAAGCTATGATTTTTTTACAGAATAATAAATATTAACCACTTGTATGTCCCTATGTTTCCTTTTTGATGATAAATTATTTTTATAAGCACTAGAAATCTCAAAAAATGCCGATTTAAACCGCTGTCAACAGAGGCTTAGCTTAGTGTATAAATTTACAACTATTAATAAAAAAAGATAAACATACGAACACAGTATTATTCAGTTTATGAAATATCTTTTAAATTGGTCCAATATTGGGGGAGGAAACAGGCGAGAGCCAAACTTCGAATTATGACTTTTTACTTAGGTTTTTTGACCGCATTTCCTCATATGGCGATAAAACGGGTGCTTTTGTTTAAAGGCAGCATATTATTTTTAAGTTTATTAATCATTTTAATCAGCTAATACATTGTGTTCACTATTTTAGTGCATGCAGTGTTGTTTTTAAGTTTGTTATATACACGGTTTATTTTCAAAGACCAGCCAAATTTAAGGGTGTGGTACAGCGGTGTGGAACCTAAGGTAGAAACACGCTTGTACGATACAACTACATACAGAAAGCAAAGCTCATAGAAATCTCTATTCCTAAACAGCACGTTTCGCCGAAAACTTTGTTGAAGGAAAACATTGTTCGTAGATATCTCGGTCCATAGGAAGCACTGTTGACAGAGATCTCTGTTCATAGATAGCACTTCTTGCCGTAAACTTTATTCAAAGAAACCACTGTTTCCAGATACCTTGAATCACAGAAAGCGCAACGTAGGATGCAAGAGCGAGCGAAGGGCACCCCGAGGTTAGGTTTGGCTAGGTTACTTTAAACCCCTTACACAGAAATAGGAGCCCCGCGCAGCGGGGGCGTGTTTCTATCTTAGGTTCCACAGTCTGCCATAGAAAACTTCAATACCTAGGTACTCGACCTAAACGTATGGGACGGCAGAATTTTTATTTTTATTCTCACACACAAACACACAGGACAGGTTAAGAGTGGGGAGCGAGGGACAAGAGGCGCGGTTAGGGGGGTGGCGCCAAGAGGTCTCATGGTAAAACGTGATTACGTAACAATGAACAGTCGCCAACCGATTGTCACACTTGTCACGCGGGCGCGTATAGTCATTACATGGGCGCACGCGCCACCTTTTAAAAATAAGTTTTTTCAAAATGTTCAGTAACGCCGAATACTATGAAGTGGTGAGAGTGTAGTGTACGTACATCGAAAGCGGTGAAAGTCTGTAATTTATTTTTTCGGAGCGTAATTAAACGCCTTGTGTATCACGATGAGGGCAAAGTTTAGAGTATAGGTTCTCAACGTGGGCGATAACGCCCCCTCGTGGGCATTTGTGACTTTCAGTGGAGCAGTGTTTAGAGCCTCATCAGATGCAATGTAAATGTCTATTAACTGCTCTCAAATTAGGATATTTATTTCTTATTTATTTTTTACATACTTCTCTGACATAATCTTTTTATTATTTCACATTATATACAGACAATTCTAGTTTTTTCACCTCTTTATTAGCGGTTGTAATGGCAATCATATCACATGGTTTTAGTAGGTTTTTATTTTTTATTTATCCTTTTGATTGATTCTTATTTTGTAAATGTGGGGACTTTGTAGGCCTTGTAGACTTTAGATCTGTAGACCATTTTTTATTTTATCAAATACCTGGTACTTGTTGACCGGCCTACGCTGTCCTTCCATACCTACTGTAGTTTGAAAACATTGTAAAAGCCAATTATTTTTAGAAAGAGTAACCGTGGAGTTTCTTGCCGGTTCTTCTCCATAGGAAACGACCAATTGGAACCGTGCACCTAGCTTCTGACGTTTCATAAGTGCCCATGTAGGTTTATGTGAAATAATATTTTGATTTTGATTTTTTGATTTTAGAGTATAGGTTCTCAAAGTGAGCGATAACGCCCCCTCATGGGCGTTTGTAACTTTCAGGTAGGCAGTAGAAGACTTAGGGAAAAATATATTTTGTATTTTGACGGCCCTACAAAAAATAATATCTTCATACAAACACGCGCGGCAGTAGGCAGTCGGCAGAGGGCCTACTCGGCTCCGGTACTATTAGCACATTGTTATTGGTCTTTACTCGTTCAAGTTAATACGACGAAATTAAAAATACGTACGTCTCACGCGTGACGCTTACCACCATCGCGTCACCACGACGTTCGACCTTCGCAATTATCACCCTAAAGTAGGCATGCCTACTCAAATAACCAACCGAGTATGAATGTTCAAAACCGTAATTCGTTCGTAATTTGGCCGTGCGAAGAAAGAAAGAGTTGGATATTGACGTCGCCGATAGTGAGGTAAAAATGAAAATCCAAGATGGCGGTTGCAATTTTTTTTTAATTTTTCATAATAGGTGTCGTTTTCATGGTTTTTGAGGTTGTTGGAGCCGAAAATAAAGTCAAAATGAAAATCCAAGATGGCTGCTGTAAAACGGCCCCTCGGCAAAGTTAGGCTGATGCCGTCTCGTCAAAGGGGTTGATGAAGAATTCCTGAAATCGTGGCGAACGATCTGCACAAGTTTGTTTGTGATCAAGGTGGAGAAGAAGAAGAAGAAGCCTCCTTGTCGGAACCAGTGCGGCACCGCGCAGGCAGGACCCCCACATGCTGTTGTATCCAGCAATTCCGACGACGCAGTTGTACAGTCGGCTTCACGATGTGGGTACCCCCTTAAAAGCATCTACATTCGAACCCGCGATGGCCGCATTGCAAGTTTTGTATTTTTAATAGACTTCAAAAAAGAAGGAGGTTCTCAATTTATATATTTTTATATACTTATAGGTTTATATATTTTTCTTTATTTTTTTATTGTAATACTTTTTCAAACAGTTTATAGATAAACAACAATGCACAAGAATATTAATTTAGAACTGTTAGTAGCAGTTAAGTTGGTCTAGAGGTTTAGGATATAACATGTGAAACCGCTGACCCAGGTTCGATACTGGCAGTCTGATAATTAGGTTTTTGTTTTCATCAAATTTTATTTTTCTCTGAGTTATGCTATTAATGCAACTTTTTCTTTTTATTGTAGTTATAACTATTAGGTTTATATTAAAATGAAAGAAATATAATTTAATTATCTATCATTTTAAATTATTGTTTTAACACAAACACGTTTAATATGCGATAGTGCGAAAGGTGAAACAAAACTAGACTCATCAGACGGTAACTTCAATATATTAGTAAATTCAATAGATTAGTAAAATGTATGCGTAACTATCCTCAATTAACAACTATGCATTCTCTGCGAGTTCAATAATAATCGGTTAGACAGAGACAGAATTATAACGCCAAGTAGATTAATAATTCATCGAGTAATTAACTACCTAACTGGCTCAGTTGGTAAGAGCTCGCGGTAATCAAAGGATAACCGATGATTCGATGGTTCGAGTCTCGTACGTAATAAACACTTTTTGTATTATTCTTAAGGATGTATATTGATTATGTTTGAATTGCAAAGTTGTAGCAAAGTTAATTTTAATACAACTGGGGTACCCAATTGATTCAGCACACTGTACGTGTCCAGACTGCACCACTCCACGAAGGTTGAGATCATGGAGTAGGTACAGTACGCCTCAAAAGTGCTTAGGCGCGCTATGGTTGAAATTTCTGTGAACATGCTTCGCGCCGTCCCCGCGCCCGCGCCGCAGGCCCGTATTTACATCTGTGTGTGTACACTTGCTAACGTCAAACGAAACAAAACATATCGTCATTGCTTTTTCACACGCGCGGCGTAATTACGTATGACCTTGGTTGGTTCATACCACTGCTAAAATTCACAACTTCATAACAAGTGCTGCTAGCGGATAACGTAGCGTATAGGATTAGTAAACACGTAGGCCTGGGTTCGAATCTCGAGATGGAACTTTGAATTATCTTTTCAACAATAATCTTATCTTTTTTTATTATTCGATAAATTAATACACGAGAATAATAATGTAATATTTGTATTATTATATTGTTATTGAAATATGCGGGGTAAAAAAAAAAAAAAAAATATTGACTTAAAATATTGTAACTATCTTAGTAATAAAATAATATTGTGCTTTAATTGCGGATATAGCTTAAGTATTCATTTTCAAAATTCATTTTGAAAAGAAGATTGAAACTATAAACCTCAAAATAATCGTTATTACGGATATGACACAATAATATTTTATTTAATATTACTAAAATCAATTTGTAATTTATAACTTAATACGTTGTATAACCCCCATTATTATCCATGCTATCAAGTAAACGCTGGCGTATGGATCCTGTAATGTTTAAACATATATCTTCATATTTCCTTGCAATGCAACTTCATCTGGTAGGTCACTGGTTGGTTAAAACCACTTGTTTCTTATTCACTGACTGTACTCTTCCTTATATCTTTTGACCCTCCGACTCACAGTAGGTAATTTCTCTAAAACAAAAAAGGAATATTGTAAGGCTACTAGCAAAATTATAAAATATTAAGTAGATACCTACTTATTACTTTTTTAAACAAAATTATTTTGAAAATAGTTCAAATGTTACAAAATAATTATATTATAATTTATACATAATGCTATATTCATCATTCCAAAAGTAAATAAATAAACTCTTGGAAATATTATTTTTTTCTTCTATTTAGACCCTATGGTAAATACAAAACGTTTAATAAAATAACTACAAGGATCAGCAGTTAAACTTTAATTAGCTAAATGTTAGATAAAATAATTAAATCTAATACTCACAGTCAGTCCGGTTTCATCAATTATTTGTGATATAATAATATATTATATTAAAACCACTTTTACGCTGCGCGATAATATCCGCTTTCATCTCAAAGCTTACATTTCAAAATGAACTATTACACAGCTATTATAATAGATTACACACACGACACTAACCCACAATATCAAAAACCAATCAAGAACGAACAACATTCTATTAGGCGCGGTGAATGAGCCGTAAGTTACCTGCATCTGTCTACCATACCTAATTTATTTATTTAGATTTCTGTGGGTATACTCAAAAGTTTTACGAATTATGTGAACAAGACGAACATGATACGGAACTATATTCAAAAGCGTGATTATTCGAGTAATATGCGGGTGTGTGTGTCAAATTACTCATTAAAAGAAGGTCGTAAGTCAAACTAAACGTTAAGCAATTAGTTTTGAAGTTGCGTATGGACTTTTGGCGTGGATAGTACATGCGTGTGAAGACCAACTGGACTATGAGGGTCGAGAAGTTGTGGAGAGGATCCGGCAGTTGGGTCTCGAGGTGGCATTGCACAAGTCCGAGGCCATGTCGTTTCATGGGCCCCGGAACGCGCCGCCATCGGGATCCCAACTAACGGTAGGAGGGGTTCACATCGGCGTCGGGATGACGATGAAATACCTGGGTCTCGTCCTCGACAGCCGGTGGAACTTCGTGGATCATTTCCGACGTTTGGCCCCCAAACTGGAACGGGCCGGGGCCGCCCTCAAGCGGTTCTTGCCCAACCTGAGGGGGCCAAACGCCTCCTGCCGGAGGCTTTACGCGGGGGTCGTGCGGTCCATGGCCCTATACGGGGCCCCGGTGTGGGCGCGTTCACTGCGGCGGCGAGCCGCCCACTACCTGAACGCGCCCCAGAAGGTGGTAGCCATAAGGGTTATCCGGGGCTACCGCACGATCTCTGGCGAGGCGGCAAGCCTCCTTGCCGGACTGCCGCCATGGGATCTGGAGGCGATAGTCCTCGCGCGCCTGTATGAGTGGCGCGCGGAGGCACTACGCCGGGGGGAGGATCCGCTTCCGCGGCAAATCGCTGCGGAGCGGACGGATCTCCGGCGCGATCTCATGGCGGCATGGAAAGAGCGACTGTCGCAACCCAGCGCAGGGCACGCCGCGATAGCGGCGATAAGACCCCTCTTGGAGGAGTGGCTAGAGAGGCGCCACGGCGCCCTCACCTACCGCCTGACGCAGGTCCTCACCGGACATGGAAGTTTCGGGAGGTTCCTGCACATTATCAGGCGGGAGGAAACGCCCGGGTGTCACCATTGCCAGGATCGCCCAGAGGTCTGCCCTGCTTGGGCGGAGCACCGCCGTGTCCTCGTAGAGGCGATCGGCAGCGACGGCGACCTCTCGCGTCCGGCCCTGGTGCAAGCCATGGTCCGGGGCGAGAGGGAGTGGGGGGCAGTCACCTCCTTCTGCGAAGCAGTCATGCTAGCGAAGGAGGTGGCGGGACGGCTCATGGAGAGAGCCTCCCGTCCCAGCCGCCGCGGGAGACGCTCCGGGCGTCGGGAGCCGCGTGACGACTCCCGGCCACCGTAGGCGCGGGCCTGCGGGCGGAGAGTAATGGGTAGCTCACCGTCCGATCAGGACCAGGCCCGTGCCGGACGGCGCGTACGTGTTCCACGCGCGCCTCAAAGAGATGTCAGCATCGAGGAGGGGCCCCTTAGGGCCGAAGCCTGCCGGGTCAGCGGGATTGTCCGAAAGGGTTACCGCTGGCCCGGAACATAAAGGGCTAAGGAAGGAACACGGGTGGGTTTTAGTCAGTAAGAGTCTGACACTCCCTTCCGCTCCACGCAGAGCGGGAGGAGTCATTTGATGATTTCCCATCCACAAAAAAAAAAAAAAAAATAAAGTTTCGAGAAGTTGGAGTCGCGTCGCAACACGAATTTCAAGTCGTTCGTGGTGCGTGTTCCGACACATCATCTCGAGAAATTCCTCAAGAAAGAGTTCTGGCCGAAGGGTGTTGTGTACCGCCGGTTTCGTGCCTGACTACATGACACCAGTCAGCGAAACACGACGCAGACACTTCGTGTGCGTTAGTTTTTAGTGTAATTATAATGTTGTATGAATTTATAGTATTTTTAAGTTATATTAATATAGTATTGTTGTGCCTAGTGCCTGCCTACCTATTCTGAAAACCAATGCACGCCACTGCGTAATAAATAATTAAGATCGTATCATTAATTTTCCACAACTTCCTATAAAGGGGTGTTGGGAGGTAACACAAAATTCACGCGAACTAGGTCACGGGCGAAGTGCTAGTAAGGCATAAGTAACAATTAAGTTAGAAATATTATGAATATAACTTACGTATCGTCATTAACGTTACTCGTCTCGTCATTGTCTTCTGTAGGTGATGCTACCTGTAACAATGAAAAAAAAAATATAAGCACAACGCAGATTTCCCAAATGATATAATATATTACTTTACACTCAAAAAAATCGATACTCATCTTAAAACAAGAAAGTAAAAGTGAGTGATGAGGACCCCTCAAGAATCGAGTCGAACTTTTCAAGAATATTGCTTTTATAGAGCATTTAAAAAAAAATATATCTTACCGAACTTCACACAATGTAGAAAATACTTGAAATATTCATTAATTTTTTTGAGATATCGTCCTCAAACAGACTCGACTCTTAAATAGGCCAATCTTATTGCACGGAAGTGTAGACCACCAATAAATAATATGAACATTGTATAATGTATTACCTCAGCGTTGTCTCCCTCCCTGTTAGACCGCAGTCGCGACATGAACCGCGCCGCGCGCACGAACGGGTTCTCTCGCTGCTCCTCGAACGTGCCGCCCTGGAACAATACACATTACAATGGTTATGGTGTCACAAACGTCACAATAGTATCACAATTAGTAAATGTATACACTTTCTGATTAGAGAATGCGTTTCTGATACCTGTCAGATCACAGTTATTCTACATCTGACAGCAAACTTAGAGCAACGACAATAAATATCACAAAGGACTTCAAACACTGAGTACGTAATTACGTATTTAGGTGTCCGAGCCTTCGCTTGACCCACTAACATTATTGTGAGATAACCTCTTGGATTTTACGTGTGGCAACACTGGTTTACCATTGGGCACCCTACTATTACCGAGTGCGTGACGTCACTTCCTAGCCACTCGGTCGATCGCAGCGGCGGGGCAGGCGCTTGCGCTTCTTCAGTACTTCTTGGATTTTTGACGTGTTACTAGAACCTGTGACTAGAAGTGAACAACAAAATAGCAAACTTATTAAGGTAAGCTCCCATTATGAACATATTTCTGTTCTTAACAGGAAAGCCCTGTTTCTTAATGTTTGATTGCGCTTTATGCATGGGAAAGCCCCATGCTTGCTTCTGATTGCGTGGGAAAGCTCCATGCTCGCTTTTTGCTTTCTAAAAACAGAAGCGCATACAACCTTATCGCGATTTACTAGGAAAGCCCTAGTTTTCATCGCAATATACATACATTGTCGTCTGGTTGTTAATTTAACAAGGGCAGCCGACATGTCGCCTGTACCAACAGACGACGTCGGCTGTCCAGACGACATGGGCAGCCGACATGTCGCCTGTCCAGACGACATGGGCAGACGACATGTCGCCTGTGCCAACAGACGACATGGGCAGTCGACATGTCGCCTGTGCCAACAGACGACGTCGGCTGTCCAGACGACATGGGCAGCCGACATGTCGCCTGTCCAGACGACATAATAATAATAATAATCTTTATTACACAAGAAAGTGGTTACAAAATAGTGTGAAGTCCCTGACTCCTGTGCTAGGTGATAGACCTGTGTTACAAGAGCCAGTGCCCTCTCCCAGTAGGAGATAGTACAGAATCTTATGCAAAAAGATTAACAAAAATAAAAAGAATATGGTAAACAACAAAAAAGTAAGATAAACTAAATGCGGTTAAAAGAAGCCTGTGTGTGTGTGTGTGTTTGTGTATGTGTGGGTAAGTGTATATGTGTGTTTGTCAGTGGTTGTTTAGGAGTGGTTTTAATGTTACGAAATAGATATGATAAGTTTCTCTGCTTCGTCATAGTTCAGCGACAGTAGCCATGGCTTAAGAGTCTTCTTAACTTTATGTACGGTTAGTTTATAAATTGAAAGTTTTTTGTTTATTTTATTATACATTAGTGCGCTTTGGGCACGATAGTGTCGTCGCGCAAGTGCTGTACGACATTGGACAGAATCACAGATAGGAAAGCCAGTCCGCCGATTACATAGTTTGCCGTCTAGTGGCATCGCGGAATGTCGGCGCAAGATAGAGCGGAGGACGTATAATTTTCTCACCGTTAGTACTTGGGCTTCTGAGTACAACTGAGCTGTAGGGTAGTCCCTTTTACGGAAATACATAATTTGAGAACAGCCCGCTGACCTCGTTCCACCCTAAGCATCACTGTTTTGAAGGTACCGCCCCATACCGGGATGCAGTAAGTAATTAACGACTCGCATAGTGAACGGTATACTAGTAATGCTGTTTCAATGTCGGCAGCATGTCTGAGCTCTTTAAACAAATAAATTAGTTTACGAAGCCGGGAGCATAGAGAATCCGTATGGGTGCGCCAATCCAGCCTCTCGTCGATATAAACACCTAGATATTTGATACTTGGGACCATGTCGAGGCAATTGCAGTTGCAAGGAGAGGAGACGTGACAAATATGTGCTATTATTTTATCCGAGTTTATTGACGGTTTAGGTGAATTTGGTGGCTTAAACTGAATTACCTTGGTCTTTGAGACAGCAGTTTGCGTCAGTAGATTAGTGGAAAGCCAGTCCATAATTCTTCGCAAGGTAAGTTCAGTGGTTTGTTTAGCCCTGTCCCAGGTCACGTCGGATATTAATAGTGCTGTGTCGTCGGCGTAGGTAAAAATGTCACAATGGGAAAGGGAGAGTTGACAGAGGTCATTTATGTATATTTGAAAGAGCGTGGGACCCAAGATACTGCCCTGAGGTATACCGTAGCTGATAAATTCTTCGTCACTGAGAACAGAATCAATTTTAACACATTGGCTACGCCCACTGAGATAATCTTTGTAAATATCCAGAGCCACACCACGCACTCCCATATGCTCCATTTTGGCCAGCAGCCTGGGAATAGGCACCGTATCAAAGGCCTTAGTCAGATCTAAGAAGTTACCATAGCATTTAAGGCGACTATCCAATCTATCAATCAGGGTATTAAGTCAGGGAGAGGGTTTCTATAATAGAAAATGAATTGGTCAGGGAGAGGGTTTCTATAATAGAAAATGAATTGGTCAGGGAGAGGGTTTCTATAATAGAAAATGAATTGGTCAGGGAGAGGGTTTCTATAATAGAAAATGAAGGTGGACGCTGGTGATGACGCCAAACAAGTAGCCGAATTCTGGGCACACTAAGAAGAAGACAGAAAATAAAAACACATACTGACTGACACCAACGCGAAAAAGGCGGCATGGCATGATTTACGAATTAGGTGCCTATCCAATTTACTTATAAGTTACAAAGTTCCTGAGTAAGAATGTCAAGAACTTCGTTTGACGAAGAGAAAGAATTATAACATTCATTTTGTATTTCAGGACAGTAGGAAGGAGGGTGCTTCACTACAAATAGCAGAAACTGAAACGGCCTACAGAAGAGGTGGCATAGATGGCAAATGAAAAGAAATATTTTAAAAATGTTGTTCTGCTAGCACAAGTTCTAGAAGCCGAATTAAAGTTTAGAGTATTATAAAAATAAATCAATTAAACTGATATCTGTATATAAGCTTTTTATTAATTTACTACTCGCTAATATGTCTCCTCTTTATCTTCTTTGTGTCGCGGGGACGACAGTATATCAGATCTTGTTGACCCAAAACTTTGCCACTTCCACAACGTCGTCAGTGGCAGCGCAGAGGTCACTTTGACTGCATGTTTAGGGACGCATAGGGTAGGATAGGAGGAGGAGCATGGTTTGCTACATAGCTTCACAACCACTCCCTACTGCCGCATCCTACTGGAGCATCTCCCTGCAGGGTGTAAACTTCCGTGATCCACACAGAAGTCCCTGAACCGTGTCCGGACACAAGTGGGAAGATGTACCTCTAACCTGGTAAAGTGAGGCTATCTCGGCGGAATGTTTCCTGAAAAGTTTGTAAAATAGCATTTGCATTTCCCCTTGCAACTTCTTGGGCTGACTTTGTATGATATTCATTGATATTGCTACCCTCTAACTGCATGTCTCCATGGTCAACTGCAATATTGTAAAGTACTGCTCTAGCCACTATGGTTGTTTTCACATTTCCTAGTTTGCATGTATGCCATGTAAAAGACTTTGAAAAGCGTTGTTTCCACAGCCCAAAGCAGCAGCGTCCCACAGTAATTCTTGTTGCAAACATTTATATGCTTCGTTATATTTTTCCTCGCTTCTATTTTGCATTGTAGGTATATAATAATAAACTCAATTGGTTAAACAGAAGTGCAACATAAATTAAATACAACTGCACATGTTCCATTTGTAGGTCAAACGTCATTTTCTATCAGCTGGTGCAGAATCGGCCATTTTTTTTCCTTATAGTACTGTTAAAGTAGGGTTCTGGGTTTCATAACTTTATAGGTTTAGAGAACGTTTTAGGGCTAAAATGCGTTTGAATAACAATTTTTGACAACGAGACATTAGCAAGCCTTTAAATGTTCTATAACTTATTATGAATAAGACCGAAAGTGTTTAACTGCCTCGTAAACGTGTTACTTGGGGATGACGCAAAATGTTTTCTCTTTCGTTTTCGTCAACTCCTTTTTCTTTCAAACCATTCTCCACACGATGGAGCACCTTACTTTTGTTTTCATTCTGCTGCACCCTAATTGCGTAACATACTATCAATCGGAATCTGAATAATTTTGTAGCAAATTTCTAATCCATTGCTTCATAAGTTCGAAAAATTTGTCTGCTCAACACGTACCTAAATAACGCAATGAATGTTGTTGAACTGTCAAAATGAAACCGATCCGATTGATAATGTGTTACGCGATTGCCCCGCTGGTCTATCAACTGGTTGGAAATAAAAGTTATCTATGTGAAAGAGTACCACTCTTGAATATTGTACCAAATCGAGCAGCACATTGTAACACAAGTTCCGCACCGCCAGGGTCATGGAGGGCGCGGGCGGCGCGTTCTGGCGCCGCTGCCTGGGGGCCGGCGTGCGCCTGCTGCGCGCCACGCTCGCGCTCACGGGTCCGCCCGCGCTGCTGTACGCCGACCCGCTCGTACTGTCGCTTATTGGTAAGTTGTTCTGGCGCCGCTGCCTGGGGGCCGGCGTGCGCCTGCTGCGCGCCACGCTCGCGCTCACGGGTCCGCCCGCGCTGCTGTACGCCGACCCGCTCGTACTGTCGCTTATTGGTAAGTTGTTCTGGCGCCGCTGCCTGGGGGCCGGCGTGCGCCTGCTGCGCGCCACGCTCGCGCTCACGGGTCCGCCCGCGCTGCTGTACGCCGACCCGCTCGTACTGTCGCTTATTGGTAAGTTGTTCTGGCGCCGCTGCCTGGGGGCCGGCGTGCGCCTGCTGCGCGCCACGCTCGCGCTCACGGGTCCGCCCGCGCTGCTGTACGCCGACCCGCTCGTACTGTCGCTTATTGGTAAGTTGTTCTGGCGCCGCTGCCTGGGGGCCGGCGTGCGCCTGCTGCGCGCCACGCTCGCGCTCACGGGTCCGCCCGCGCTGCTGTACGCCGACCCGCTCGTACTGTCGCTTATTGGTAAGTTGTTCTGGCGCCGCTGCCTGGGGGCCGGCGTGCGCCTGCTGCGCGCCACGCTCGCGCTCACGGGTCCGCCCGCGCTGCTGTACGCCGACCCGCTCGTACTGTCGCTTATTGGTAAGTTGTTCTGGCGCCGCTGCCTGGGGGCCGGCGTGCGCCTGCTGCGCGCCACGCTCGCGCTCACGGGTCCGCCCGCGCTGCTGTACGCCGACCCGCTCGTACTGTCGCTTATTGGTAAGTTGTTCTGGCGCCGCTGCCTGGGGGCCGGCGTGCGCCTGCTGCGCGCCACGCTCGCGCTCACGGGTCCGCCCGCGCTGCTGTACGCCGACCCGCTCGTACTGTCGCTTATTGGTAAGTTGTTCTGGCGCCGCTGCCTGGGGGCCGGCGTGCGCCTGCTGCGCGCCACGCTCGCGCTCACGGGTCCGCCCGCGCTGCTGTACGCCGACCCGCTCGTACTGTCGCTTATTGGTAAGTTGTTCTGGCGCCGCTGCCTGGGGGCCGGCGTGCGCCTGCTGCGCGCCACGCTCGCGCTCACGGGTCCGCCCGCGCTGCTGTACGCCGACCCGCTCGTACTGTCGCTTATTGGTAAGTTGTTCTGGCGCCGCTGCCTGGGGGCCGGCGTGCGCCTGCTGCGCGCCACGCTCGCGCTCACGGGTCCGCCCGCGCTGCTGTACGCCGACCCGCTCGTACTGTCGCTTATTGGTAAGTTGTTCTGGCGCCGCTGCCTGGGGGCCGGCGTGCGCCTGCTGCGCGCCACGCTCGCGCTCACGGGTCCGCCCGCGCTGCTGTACGCCGACCCGCTCGTACTGTCGCTTATTGGTAAGTTGTTCTGGCGCCGCTGCCTGGGGGCCGGCGTGCGCCTGCTGCGCGCCACGCTCGCGCTCACGGGTCCGCCCGCGCTGCTGTACGCCGACCCGCTCGTACTGTCGCTTATTGGTAAGTTGTTCTGGCGCCGCTGCCTGGGGGCCGGCGTGCGCCTGCTGCGCGCCACGCTCGCGCTCACGGGTCCGCCCGCGCTGCTGTACGCCGACCCGCTCGTACTGTCGCTTATTGGTAAGTTGTTCTGGCGCCGCTGCCTGGGGGCCGGCGTGCGCCTGCTGCGCGCCACGCTCGCGCTCACGGGTCCGCCCGCGCTGCTGTACGCCGACCCGCTCGTACTGTCGCTTATTGGTAAGTTGTTCTGGCGCCGCTGCCTGGGGGCCGGCGTGCGCCTGCTGCGCGCCACGCTCGCGCTCACGGGTCCGCCCGCGCTGCTGTACGCCGACCCGCTCGTACTGTCGCTTATTGGTAAGTTGTTCTGGCGCCGCTGCCTGGGGGCCGGCGTGCGCCTGCTGCGCGCCACGCTCGCGCTCACGGGTCCGCCCGCGCTGCTGTACGCCGACCCGCTCGTACTGTCGCTTATGGGTAAGTTGTTCTGGCGCCGCTGCCTGGGGGCCGGCTGCGCCTGCTGCGCGCCACGCTCGCGCTCACGGGTCCGCCCGCGCTGCTGTACGCCGACCCGCTCGTACTGTCGCTTATTGGTAAGTTGTTCTGGCGCCGCTGCCTGGGGGCCGGCGTGGGCCTGCTGCGCGCCACGCTCGCGCTCACGGGTCCGCCCGCGCTGCTGTACGCCGACCCGCTCGTACTGTCGCTTATTGGTAAGTTGTTCTGGCGCCGCTGCCTGGGGGCCGGCTGCGCCTGCTGCGCGCCACGCTCGCGCTCACGGGTCCGCCCGCGCTGCTGTACGCCGACCCGCTCGTACTGTCGCTTATTGGTAAGTTGTTCTGGCGCCGCTGCCTGGGGGCCGGCGTGCGCCTGCTGCGCGCCACGCTCGCGCTCACGGGTCCGCCCGCGCTGCTGTACGCCGACCCGCTCGTACTGTCGCTTATTGGTAAGTTGTTCTGGCGCCGCTGCCTGGGGGCCGGCGTGCGCCTGCTGCGCGCCACGCTCGCGCTCACGGGTCCGCCCGCGCTGCTGTACGCCGACCCGCTCGTACTGTCGCTTATTGGTAAGTTGTTCTGGCGCCGCTGCCTGGGGTCCGCCCGCGCTGCTGTACGCCGACCCGCTCGTACTGTCGCTTATTGGTAAGTTGTTCTGGCGCCGCTGCCTGGGGGCCGGCGTGCGCCTGCTGCGCGCCACGCTCGCGCTCACGGGTCCGCCCGCGCTGCTGTACGCCGACCCGCTCGTACTGTCGCTTATTGGTAAGTTGTTCTGGCGCCGCTGCCTGGGGGCCGGCGTGCGCCTGCTGCGCGCCACGCTCGCGCTCACGGGTCCGCCCGCGCTGCTGTACGCCGACCCGCTCGTACTGTCGCTTATTGGTAAGTTGTTCTGGCGCCGCTGCCTGGGGGCCGGCGTGCGCCTGCTGCGCGCCACGCTCGCGCTCACGGGTCCGCCCGCGCTGCTGTACGCCGACCCGCTCGTACTGTCGCTTATTGGTAAGTTGTTCTGGCGCCGCTGCCTGGGGGCCGGCGTGCGCCTGCTGCGCGCCACGCTCGCGCTCACGGGTCCGCCCGCGCTGCTGTACGCCGACCCGCTCGTACTGTCGCTTATTGGTAAGTTGATCTGGCGCCGCTGCCTGGGGGCCGGCGTGCGCCTGCTGCGCGCCACGCTCGCGCTCACGGGTCCGCCCGCGCTGCTGTACGCCGACCCGCTCGTACTGTCGCTTATTGGTAAGTTGTTCTGGCGCCGCTGCCTGGGGGCCGGCGTGCGCCTGCTGCGCGCCACGCTCGCGCTCACGGGTCCGCCCGCGCTGCTGTACGCCGACCCGCTCGTACTGTCGCTTATTGGTAAGTTGTTCTGGCGCCGCTGCCTGGGGGCCGGCGTGCGCCTGCTGCGCGCCACGCTCGCGCTCACGGGTCCGCCCGCGCTGCTGTACGCCGACCCGCTCGTACTGTCGCTTATTGGTAAGTTGTTCTAGCGCCGCTGCCTGGGGGCCGGCGTGCGCCTGCTGCGCGCCACGCTCGCGCTCACGGGTCCGCCCGCGCTGCTGTACGCCGACCCGCTCGTACTGTCGCTTATTGGTAAGTTGTTCTGGCGCCGCTGCCTGGGGGCCGGCGTGCGCCTGCTGCGCGCCACGCTCGCGCTCACGGGTCCGCCCG
Source organism: Mesoligia furuncula (assembly GCA_916614155.1). Classification (NCBI taxonomy): domain Eukaryota; kingdom Metazoa; phylum Arthropoda; class Insecta; order Lepidoptera; family Noctuidae; genus Mesoligia; species Mesoligia furuncula. The sequence continues at coordinate 26,932,572 of OU744793.1, forward strand.
CGCTGCTGTACGCCGACCCGCTCGTACTGTCGCTTATTGGTAAGTTGTTCTGGCGCCGCTGCCTGGGGGCCGGCGTGCGCCTGCTGCGCGCCACGCTCGCGCTCACGGGTCCGCCCGCGCTGCTGTACGCCGACCCGCTCGTACTGTCGCTTATTGGTAAGTTGTTCTGGCGCCGCTGCCTGGGGGCCGGCTGCGCCTGCTGCGCGCCACGCTCGCGCTCACGGGTCCGCCCGCGCTGCTGTACGCCGACCCGCTCGTACTGTCGCTTATTGGTAAGTTGTTCTGGCGCCGCTGCCTGGGGGCCGGCGTGCGCCTGCTGCGCGCCACGCTCGCGCTCACGGGTCCGCCCGCGCTGCTGTACGCCGACCCGCTCGTACTGTCGCTTATTGGTAAGTTGTTCTGGCGCCGCTGCCTGGGGGCCGGCGTGCGCCTGCTGCGCGCCACGCTCGCGCTCACGGGTCCGCCCGCGCTGCTGTACGCCGACCCGCTCGTACTGTCGCTTATTGGTAAGTTGTTCTGGCGCCGCTGCCTGGGGGCCGGCTGCGCCTGCTGCGCGCCACGCTCGCGCTCACGGGTCCGCCCGCGCTGCTGTACGCCGACCCGCTCGTACTGTCGCTTATTGGTAAGTTGTTCTGGCGCCGCTGCCTGGGGGCCGGCGTGCGCCTGCTGCGCGCCACGCTCGCGCTCACGGGTCCGCCCGCGCTGCTGTATGCCGACCCGCTCGTACTGTCGCTTATTGGTAAGTTGTTATGCACTTTGAAATATATATAGTAATTATAATCCAATTTATCCTAATTCTATCTGATTTTGTCTAACTTTTATCTACTACTATCTAATTTTTATCTAATTTTGACCAATTTTGTTTCATTTTATTTAAATTCATCAATTTTTGTCCAGTTTTATTATGTGATTTAACCTAAATTTTTGATTGTATGACAGAATTATAATCATTAGAATCATGGGATAACATAAGCAATAAGATCCTTAAACTCTTTAAGCAAATTTTGGTACCTCCCTTAACGCATATATTTCGAATCTGCCTTTCGGAAGGAATTTTCCCTAGATGTCTAAAAAAGGCAGTTGTAATCCCTATCTTTAAATCTGGAAGTAAGGACGTAGTCAATAATTATAGGCCAATATCATTACTCCCCTCAATTTCAAAAATTCTAGAGAAAATTATAAACAGTAGACTAGTTAATTACCTAGAAAAAAACAACATCCTATCCCCTGCGCAATTTGGTTTTAGAGCCAAACTGTCGACAGCAGATGCGGTGCATAGCCTGACTGATTATATTTCAGAAGAACTCGGCAAAGGATACCAGACCTTGGGAGTCTTTCTCGATTTAGCCAAGGCCTTCGACACGGTGTCTATTTCTGTTCTTCTGAACAAATTAGAGATCATAGGAATAAGGGGAACGCCGCTGAAACTTTTTACTGACTATCTAGACCACCGGTACCAATGTGTTAGAATAGATAATATTACGAGCGATGAGCAGAAAAATACTGGTTTTGGTGTTCCTCAGGGGAGTATTCTGGGCCCCACCCTCTTTCTTATTTATATTAACGACTTGTGTAATCTAAATATTAAAGACGGCAAAATAATATCATATGCCGACGACACGGCGTTAATATTTAGCGCCAAAACCAGTAACGAACTGTTCGAAGTCGCTCAACTAGGTTTTAATACTGTGACTAATTGGCTTCATAGTAATTTACTAACATTAAATGCTGACAAAACAAAATATATTCACTTTTCCATGCGCAAGCCTCAACTTAATATAACCAACCCTTATCTATACGCACATCAATGTGGAAACCGTACAATCACCATGTGTAATTGTCCTTTTATCCACAAAACGAGCAACATAAAATACCTGGGGGTAATAATGGACGGCACACTTTCTTTTAAAAAACATATTGAAAGCCTAGTTAAAAGAGTCCGCAAACTAATATATGTTTTTAAAAAATTGCGAACATTAGCAGATTCAAAATTAATCACACAAGTTTATTTGGCCCTATGTCAATCTATAATTCAATACTGTATCACTTCTTGGGGTGGCGCACCAAAAACTAACTTGCTTCCTCTTGAAAGAGCTCAGAGAGCAATTTTAAAGGTAGCAAACTTCCATCCCTTCTTTTTTCCCACAGATCTGCTATATAAATCCTGCAATGTACTAACTGTTCGCCAGCTTTTCATTATGCACTTAGTATTAAAACAGCACACCATGCTTGCCTACAATGCCGAAAATACTAACAAGAGACGGAATGATTTAGTATGCATATCTAATGCTACCTCAAAACATGTCTTTGTAGAAAGGTTTATAACTTTCTTAGGCCCATTCCTGTACAATAGATTAAATAGAAAACTAAGTATTTATAAACTAAATTACTATAGCTGTAAACAAATTATACTTAAATATTTATTAACCATCGACTATGCACAGACAGAGGACCTACTTATTGTCTGCAAATAGAACTGCTAACATGCTATTTTACTTTTATTTACCTATGTTGTAATTTAGTTTTTACGTTATACATGACTGTTAATTTATTACATTAAATACTTGTATGCACATTCTAGCCTGAAGCACAGGTTCAACCTAGTTCAGGCAAATTAGCAACTGTGCGCTATTTTATTTGTTAAGCTGTTCATTGTAAATGTATCCCCATTTTATAAATAAACGATTATTATTATTATTATTATTATTATTATTAATACATCTGTTACGAGCTTCGGGTTCGTGACAATAAAAACTGCCGATTTAATAACCAAAAATTGACACTTTAATTATCAACACTAATTACAACTCAAACACACTAATTACAAAACACAATTGCACTACTGATCGCTCTTAGTCGCACTTGAATATCGCTTCGATGTTGTCGCTTCGATCGCTTTATCCAAACTGTGTCGGTCGTGGCGCGTCTCGGCCTTATTAGCGCCAAAGAGAGTTCTAGAACCTTCCATTGTAGAAACATCTAGAATGTTCGAGTACATACAGGCCCCGATCGACCAGATGTCGAAAGTTCGGGAATGTTCTAGAAAATTCTCGCATCGAAATTTCTAGAAGGGTCTTGACTACTAGTTCCGCTACTCGATACTAGATGGCGCTAGTGGTAACTACTGTCGCCATGTACTAGGCATTAATTGTGGCGCGCAACACTGCCCCCTCCTAAGACATGCTCGTCCCGAGCATTATCGGCCCCATAATAACGCGCCAGTCGATCCACGTGGACGATCTTAGGAGTACCTCTTGCACCTTTCTGAATCCGGTAGGTTACGTCATTGATCTTTGTCACAATCCGGTACGGTCCGTCCCATTTAGCTTGAAGCTTAGGAGATTTCCCTTTGCTGCGGACTGGGTTGTGCAACCACACTAGTGAACCTTCGTCGAACCCTTTATTGTTAATTTTACGGTCATAACGGGTTTTCATCTTTTCAGACATTTGCTGGCCCGATTGTCTGACGTGCTCATAAATGTCATTCATTTTGTTCCGCAAGTCATTCGCATACTCGGTTATACTGCGTGGGGCATCAGGTGGTATTCCGGTGATCAGGTCTGCAGGCAGCCGTAATTCTCTTCCAAAGTTTGCGAAAGCTGGTGTCACCGATGTACTTTCGTGAACAGCGCTTCGATATGACAACAAAAACGGTTGTATGTGCTTGTCCCAATCTCGTTGCCGATTTTCCACAACTTTGGCTAGGTACCTCTCCAGTGTCTGATTAAATCGTTCCACCATTCCATCCGATTGTGGATGGTAAGAAGTTGTTCTTGTTTTATGAGTACCCATAACTCGACAAGTTTCCTGGAATATTTGGGACTCAAAATTCCTTCCCTGATCGCTGTGAATCTCCAAGGGTACTCCAAAACGGCAGAAGACTTCATGAACCAGTTTATCTGCAACTGTTGAAGCTTCTTGGTTTGGAATGGCGAAGACTTCCGGCCACTTAGCGAAGTAATCCATCACAACCATGAAATACTTGTTACCACTTTCACTTACCGGAAACGGCCCCGCAACGTCAAGAGCTATCCTCTCCCATGGTGCACCAACATTGTACAATTTCAATGCACCTCTACTACGAGTCTGAGGTCTCTTTACAGCTGCATAACTTGTACATTTGCGACACCAGTCCTCGACGTCGGCCCGACAGTGGACCCAGTAAAACCGTTCTTGTATCTTCAGTAGAGTCCGTTTTACTCCCAGATGACCTCCTGAACAACCGTTATGGTACAGCTGTAGAACATTCGGTACTTGAGCTTTAGGGACAACCATTTGCAAATGACAGCTGTCTCCCCGAGCGTTTTCCCATTTACGGCACAGGACTCCATCCTGAATCACCAAGCTGTCCCATTGGGCCCAATAGCTTTTTGTGATCGAACTCATTGCCGAGACGTCGCTCCACCTGGGCTTAGGAGCTCTGGCCTTCATCCACTCCAGAATCGGCTTGATGTCCGAATCTTCCTGCTGTGCACGTTGTAGGCTTTCCTTCCACTCGTTACTGAGGTCTGTCTTGAGCATCCTCACAGGTACGACTTCTTTACTTTCTTGCCTAGTACAATGCTTGCAGTTTTCAGGACAAGGTCTTCTTGACAATGCATCTGCGTTGCCATGAGATTTCCCGCTGCGATGTTCGACCTCGAAGTCGTATTCCTGCAGTAGTTCAATCCATCTCGCAACTTGTCCTTCTGGATTTTTGAACTGCAATAGCCATTTAAGTGCAGCATGGTCAGTTCGTAGGTGGAATTTCCGCCCCAGAAGATATTTGCTTAAGTGCTGCAATGACTTTACCACAGCAAGCAGTTCTCGTCTCGTAACACAATAGTTCCTTTCAGGTTTCGACAATGACTTGCTGAAGTATGCTACCACAACCTCTTGATCGCCGTTCCGCTGAGACAACACACCGCCAAGTCCTATATCACTTGCGTCTGTGTCAACTATAAATTCCTTGCCCGCATCAGGGTACCCTAAAATAGGTGTTTTGCACAGACGGTCCTTTAGCTCCTGGAAAGCGATGTCGCAACTTTCGTCCCAGCAGAAATGTCGCTTCTCCTCGGTTAGCTTATGCAGGGGTTTGGCTATATCTGCAAAGTTCTTGACAAATCGCCTATAATAGGAGCACAAACCCAGAAATGCTCTGACCTGCGTCTTGTCTTTTGGAATTGGCCAATCCTTGACAGCGGCGATTTTCTCTGGATCCGTGCGGATACCTTCTTCAGACACTACATATCCCAAAAAGCTAACTTGTCGTTTGAATAGTGAACACTTCTTCGGACTTAACTTGAGGTTGGCACTCTGGATCTTCATGAGCACGCGTTCCAGGTTTTGAAGGTGTTCTTCAAACGTGCGGCCTACGATGATGATGTCATCCAAGTAGACCAGGCAGGCATCGCCAATTAGTCCGGTAAGTACAAGTTCCATCAACCTCTCAAATGTTGCCGGAGCATTGCACAATCCAAACGGCATAACTTTAAATTGCCACAGACCCTTTCCTGTCGAGAATGCAGTTTTCTCCTTGTCGTTAGGATCAATTTCAACTTGCCAGTAGCCACTTTTCAGGTCCAGCGTGCTAAACCACTTTACTCCAGTAAGCATGTCCAGCGTGTCATCAATTCTTGGCAAAGGATAGCTGTCCTTCTTTGTAACGTCGTTCAGACGACGATAGTCAACACAAAACCGCATGCTGCCGTCCTTGTTTCTTACCAGCACTACAGGTGAACACCATGGACTAGATGAAGGTTCAATAACACCATCCTTCACCATTCCCTCAATCATGGTTTCCACTTCTTTTTCACGTGCTACCGGCAATCTCCTTGGCCGCTGACGGATAGGCAATTCTTCTCCTGTATTTATTTTGTGTTGAACTATGCCAGTCTTCCCGATGTCAGCCTCGTTTGACGAGAAAACATCGGCGAACTTGAATAACATCTTTTTCGCCTTGACCATTTCATTTTGGGACAAAGCGCTGCGGCAGTCTTCTAAAAGTGTGGTCACTTTTGTTTGTGCATCCTTGCTGAGTGTCCCAGTCGATAGATGTTGGCATCGACGCAACCAATCCACTTCCTCGCAAGTACCAACAAGTGTGCCTTTTTCTATTATCTGTTCCTGATCACAAAGGTTCAGCACGCGTACCCCTGAGATGTCAGTGGCTCTGACCAAAGTCCGTGCCACTTTCCATGGAAGGTCATTGTCTACCCTTTCCACGAGTACACAACGATGAGTTTGCCCAGGATTCCGAGGAAGACTAACCGGCACAATCGTTTCCGATCTCGGCGGAAGAACAATCTTCTTAAGGCTGTACACATTCCCAGGTAACGCCCCTTCCATGAAAAGTTCCTCTTCTCCACATTTCAAAACACCTTGCTTGACGTCAATCTCGCAACAATTCTTCCTCATAAAGTCAAGGCCCAGGATGCAATCGTCCATTATATCAGCCACGATGACATTATGCAGGTAGATTCTGTTGCCTAGCGTCAATTCCATTTTCTTCTCTCCATGGACGGGTATGCGCTGACCGGTGGCTGTTACCAAATTAATGCGTTCCCGGTTGTATGCGGAGTCCCCAAGGGACCGACTTGTAAGTTGGAAACTGACAACCGTGCGAGAAGCTCCAGTGTCTATGGTCAGCTTACACGGCGTTCCGTTGACCTCGCCCTTGATGATTAGGCTGTTCCCGTCATGGGTTTGTGTGATCGAAACCCTTGGGGCTCTTTGAACATCAGCCAGCACCCGCCCCGAGGTCCTGGCTATTACTCGTTTCCCTGCTGCTGGTGCTGGACGGTGCTGTTAGCCGCACTGCCCTCTGGAGATCGGCCGTCTTCTCTTTCTGCAGTTCGCTTAGGGCAACTGGACCGAAGGTGGACCCTTTCCCCACAGCCGTAGCACCTAGGCTGTATCCTTTATTGCGGTCGCGAACTGTAGCCGCTGCAACCTCCCTGACGCGATGGGAACGATGATCCTGCCGCACAGCTTCTACCTCCAGTGCATGGGCCAAAGCGTCCTTAAGCGTCCCATGGTGACCGAGCCGCACAGCAGCTCTAACTTCAAGGTCGCGGATGCCATCGATGAATGCCTGCACCAGGTTCCTATCAATAAGCGCAGGTACGGACTGGTAAGCTTTGCGAACCAGCTTCTCCACTTCAAGGGCCCACTGCTGCAGGTTTTCGCTACTGCGTTGCACGTAATCCTTGAGCTGCGCACGAAACACGTGTTCCAGGTGAGCGTCGCCATACCGAGCCTCCAATGCCTCGAGGAGCTGCTCGTAAGTCACTTCCTTACCGAGAGCTTCCAGGACAGTTAAGGCCTGGTCGCGCAGGCCTAGGGTGAGAGCAGTCATGGCCTGACTTTTATTCCACCCGTTCGCCTTCATGACAGCCTCAAACTGGATTTTGTAAGCTGACCAGGAAGAAGTTCCGTCGAATGGTGGCACTTTGAATCCACGTAGCGAAGGTGTTGTAGCTACGGGAGCTGCGATTCCATCCCCAAGTTTAAGATTACCCAACTCTTGCTTCACATCAGCAATGACGTTATTAAACTTGCTGATCTGAGTTTCAGCTTCTGACAGGCGGTTGTCATGCTGGGCAACCTTCTCCTTCACCTCCTTCATGTCTTTCCCAAGGTTTGCGTGAAGGTCCTTCATGAGGAGCATCTGCTCTTCCTGGCGACGCACCTGCTCCTCCTGGCGACGCACCTGCTCCTCTTTATCCCGTTTGAGCTGTTCTTCCAATCGGCGGGACTGCTCCTCCTGTCGGCGAGCCTGTTCCTCCTGTCGGCGGGCCTGCTCCTGCAGCATCATTATCAGAGCAGCCAAATCTGGTGCTGCTGATGCTGGAGCTGCTGCGGACGGGCCGGCCTCCATAGTCGGTAGCTGGCCCTCCGACCTCTGTGGCGTTGCTCCACCGAATCGCCTCTGGTCTGTCTCTTGCTGGCGTTGACTCCGGGTACGGATACCCTCCGTGTCGTCTTTGGGTAAAACCGGCATGATTTTTAATCCCCTCTTCTGACACCAATTGTTACGAGCTTCGGGTTCGTGACAATAAAAACTGCCGATTTAATAACCAAAAATTGACACTTTAATTATCAACACTAATTACAACTCAAACACACTAATTACAAAACACAATTGCACTACTGATCGCTCTTAGTCGCACTTGAATATCGCTTCGATGTTGTCGCTTCGATCGCTTTATCCAAACTGTGTCGGTCGTGGCGCGTCTTGGCCTTATATAGCGCCAAAGAGAGTTCTAGAACCTTCCATTGTAGAAACATCTAGAATGTTCGAGTACATACAGGCCCCGATCGACCAGATGTCGAAAGTTCGGGAATGTTCTAGAAAGTTCTCGCATCGAAATTTCTAGAAGGGTCTTGACTACTAGTTCCGCTACTCGATACTAGATGGCGCTAGTGGTAACTACTGTCGCCATGTACTAGGCATTAATTGTGGCGCGCAACACATCTTTAGAATTCTACCATAACACTTTTCCATAAGAGATTGGTGGTTGGTGGTGAAAATCTAACTTTGAGAGATGTATTAATGATTCTAATGATTATAATTCTCTAAATATGTACCTGTTATTGTCGCGAATCATATTTTGACCAAGATACAATCTGACACTAATCTGCAAATTGCAAAAAACGTAAGAAAATTTGAATTTCGCGGTCTACCACTACCCATTCACCTTAAGGCCGCCAATAACAGTCATAATACCCCCTCTAATAGTTGATACTGTATTACAGTAGAGTGTAATAGACATGTTAATACAATTACATACACAGCATACCTGGATGAATTCTTACATTTTAACACTTAGCAGTAAAAGTATTACATTAGGACGTTCCTTTACGTCGCAGGGAAATGCGAAATTATGGACGGAAACTTCGCATCAATAAACTCCGTATTATAACGATAGCATTTCTTGACACGACTTTTTTTTCTCAAAGTTGCCAAATCGTAAAGAAAAGACTTGTTTATTTCGTTTTTAGCAGGAAAAAATATATTGTAACGCAGATTTTTTTAGCTACACGACTTTCCAGAATTCGTGTCTGAGAGTCTACTCTATTAATTCCGTCAACTTAGATACGGGCCCGCCCGAAAGTATTTGATACACGACTTTCCAGAATTCGTGTCTGAGAGTCTACTCTATTAATTCCGTCAACTTAGATACGGGCCCGCCCGAAAGTATTTGATACGTCAAAACAATGTCAAATTATTTTTTCACATGAGTTAATGATTCATCGGGAGTAGAGACAACGGTCAAATCGTGTCGTCATTCAATCTCAGTTCGGGCCCTGAACTAATGTTATGTCCGTAAGTGGTACGGAGTAGCAAAAGGCTCGTAACTCCCTCCGAAACTATAGATTGCTTAGGGAGTAGACCCCCTGGGCCTACAGTGTGTTTCTAAATCACCTTTTTTTTATTTTTTTTTATAGAGATGTGACTCATATTTTCGAAACAGTACTTATTTTTTTTGGTTTGTATACTTTTATGTTACTTTCAGACGTAAACAAACGTTCATTTTATTTCCTTCTTCAGAGACGTTATGCTGCGGCGCGGGCGCAGCAGGCGGGCCGTACGTAGCTAGCGCGGCCTCAGCACTCACCGAGACGCTCCCGCGAACTGGAGCGTTACGTAAGCGCGCGCTCACACGACTGGCTGCGCTTGCTACTTTAGCACTGTCGAGGCTTGATAGTGACAACCCGCTGCATCTGTGAGTACCTTATTTATTCACCAATACACATTATAATAGCCGGCAAACGACACAATAGCTTGCAGAGCAAGCAAACTGAAATGGCATTGGTGTGGCCAAGTTTGCCGAAAGACCGGCCGGTGGAGCAGACAAGTCCTGGAGTGAAGACCGTGTATCGGCAAGCATAGTGTGGGACGCCTCCCAGCCAGATAGACGGATGACCTAGTGAAAGCGGCTGGAACGGTCTGGATGCGGAAGGCTACGGACAGGGTGTTGTGGAGCCTGGGAGAGGCCAATGTCCAGCAGTGGACTGCAATAGGCTGAGTTGATTGAAACGACACATTTTATAAAAAAAACCGGCAAGAGCGAGTCTATTATACATCCATACCATCATATGTTTTTAAATTATCTTTGGCGAACCCTATATTCGTCAGAGAATTTTAACACTATGCACTGCGGTGTAGAATATTGCAGTTTTATGTCAGCGCCATCTCTTGGCCGATAGTGGAACTAATGTAACTTTTGTTGACAAATTCTGAAAAAGTGTGCTATTTAGAGACTTCGTTTTATTTTTCCTGTAATCTTTACATAAACTTTTTCAAATAGGATCATTTTAGATTTTTCTCTTTGCACACTTCGGAAATAAAGGGAGGGGCACCGGTATTTTTTTTTACATCAAAAGTCGAAAACTAAACGACCTAAAAAAAAATGTTTAACAGTGTGCAAACTGATTGAGAATGTGCAAACTGCGCTCTTTCATATGATATCCACATGCCCTAGTAGCCCCACTTCGAATTTTTCAGACCCCCTTTCAGTCCCTGTTGCAAAAAATATACATATATTTTTATTTCTTTCTTATTTGCAAAATAGTTGGGCAAACGTCATCTAAAACTATTCCAAATTTCAAGTTGATAACATTAGTAGTTCTTGAGATATCCAGCTGTGACAGACAGACAGACTGAGTCTCACCATAAGGGTTCCGTTTTACCATTTTGGTACGGAACCCTAGTAATCATGAAGTGGATATCTTGGACAAAAAAGGCGACGAATGCGCGTCATGTATAAAGGCGCGGACCCACGCCCCATTCGTTCCTCAAATGCCACCGAATTATCGTTTTTCGCGCATACTCAAGTTATTTGCCGTTTATTTTACCTACCTTTTATTCTGTCTTTGCTCGGCATGTAAAGCATCGTGTCTGACACTTCTACCAATGTGACAGTCTCTTTTACAAACGCCGTTATATTAAACGCCAGGCACTGTACTTAAAAAAACGTTTTTTTTTTCAGAAAAGCCCTGGAGCAAGCACGGGCAGTGATCGCAGAAGCTCGAGCGGTTGAATGACACACAACACCTGAAGATGCACTGTACCAGCCAGCTATCACCAGCGAGGGACACGCGGCACATACCACGAAGCAATTTCTCATATAAGTAGATAAACCAATTGCCTTTAAGAAATTAGGATTCTATTCTATGATTATAGCTTTAAGACAATCTTGTAAATCGAGAGAACTATAGTATTTCATAATGTATGTTCAACCACACATGAATTTTTGGTGTGGGTAGCATATAATAGACATACGAACGCACATACCGTACGAATTTGTTAATATCGACTTCATGGTGCCGTAACACTGTGTTACAGTGTTGTGTCCTTGATACTTTATATATCAGTTATAGTCAATTTCTAATTGGACGTTGTTATTAATAAAATTACCGAGAGAAAAGATCGAGTATTCTGTCGCGTATCGTACAGGGAACCGAAGTTCGTGATGCGAGTTATGTAGTGCCCGATAATATGTAACTAATATTATAAATGCGAAAGTAACTCTGTCTCACGCCTGAACCGATATGAAATTTGACAAATAGATGCGACTTGCGGTGCCTTTGTGTCGCGCGCGATTTTATCGCGTGTCCCGCCTGTTTGTAGGAGCCTTAACTCTGTCTGTCTGTATGTTACCTTTTCACGCCTAAACCACTGAACGGATTTCGATGAAATTTGGCCCAGTCACAGAAAAGTTGCCTATGTCGTTCTGGCATCCTAATTGCGTTATACACTTTCAATCACAAACTGGACCATTTTGAAGGATATTGCTAATCCATTACTTCATATATTCGTAAATTCGTCTAATCAACAACGCAATATTACGCAATGAATGTTGTTGAACTGTCAAAAATGAAAGCTATTGCTACTTTTATTGCGTTACGCAATCTACAAAAAAATCAAAGAGTTTTTTTTCATAAAACGGTTCACAAATTATTGTGAAACGGTTTGTTGTTTTATGAAACGGTGCTATTCACTTTTTTTAGCACCAGAATAGCACCGCAGCACTTTTTATATAAAAAAAAACTTTTTTTGATCTTTTTGTAGATACGTTCGTCTGGTTCTTATACCGTGAATTACCCTGGCTATTTGTATTAAAATATGATGAAATACACGCAGACGAAGTCGTAGGCAAAAGCTAGTACATTATATTTACTTAACACTAAGTATTATTACAAATAATGGCGTCTTGAATTTGTTCGATAAGCTTTTGTTCTCTTATATTTGTTGAGTAGCCAGCTAGATGGATGGACGACCTAATGAAAGTGGCTGGAACGGGCTGGATGCGGAAGGCGTAGGAAAGGGTGTTGTGGCGCAGCCTGGGGGAGGCCTATGTCCAGCAGTGGACTGCAATAGGCTAAGTTGATTAATTTGTTGAGTATAACGTCCTCGCAATATGAATTTTCTAAACACAATGCTTTAAATGGCCCACTATTGTATACGAATGGAGTTGTTGCGTTTACATTCTGAGCCAATGTGGAGCCATACTAGCTGACCAGGTTAATAAGACAACTGTCAGACGTGACATTATCTACAAATATTTCATGTACAGTGCTACAGTCCGTTCACAGTTATTTTACCTCTGACAGTAGCAACCCAACAGCAACCATATTGTAGCGGGAATAAAGATCACAATGATTTTGACAAACTTGGCAGTGGCAGCAACCCAACACATATATATTTTGAATTGTTTCTTCTTTGTCTTTTTTTTTTTTTTTTTTTACATTGTTCTCACATATGGAAGCAACAAGAATAATGTACCCAGGATTTTGTAATATCTTGATTTAAAAGAGTGTCCATAGAGTTTCTTGCCCGTTCTTCTCCATAGAGATCTACGTTTTGGAATGGGCAACTAGCTTCAACTTTCGGACTAACTGACAGACTATTTAATTTTGACAATTCAAAAGTGCCTGTACAAGGTCTAATTGAAATAAATGCTTTGAATTTGAATTTGAACAGCAGCCTTATTACAATGAGAATAAAGATCATTGTGATTTGGACAGTGATGTAAAATTAGAGGTAAAATAACTGAAAGGACTGTACAAGGATCTTTTGGCGCGTGAAGGACATTGACAGGGGAGCCGTTGTTGGTAAACATTTGTGAAATTCTATTGAAAAAACAAAATGGCGACGTTAGTTCCGATTTTTGCCACGTAACAAAAGATCCATGTAAAATTGTAAATGCAGAGCCTAAGTTGGTAAGCTGCATCGCGGTCGCACTTCATCCAGTTGTCTAATACCCGTGGTCGTTATTGTTGTATAATGTTGAAGGTTGTAGCACGTTAAACTGTGCTTTACTTTACAGTGTTAAATGTTTAAGCGATTTTTAACGTGACAAAAGTTAATCTTAGGAGGTAATTGAGACTTTATGAGTGAGATTGAGAGTACAGGCCTACCGTTATTTTAAGGGATGCGCTAAGGTAGCCCACGATTATTTCATAAAATATTCATTCAATAGGATTATATGAACCTAGAGAGATGTATTGATGATTATAATTCTGTAAATACATACTTGTTACGGTCGCGAATCGTAATTTGTTCAACATACAACGTGACACTGATCCGCAAATTGCAAAAAACGTAAGAAAATTTGAATTTCGCGGACTATTCAGGCGCTTCCTCCTTAATCAATAGCTGTAGGGTGCGGCATGAGTGTGGTGACGTGTCGCAAGAGCTCGGGCATGAGCCCGCTGACGGGCGTCAACACCCCTCCCGCACCGCGCAACTTTCCCAGGCACCGTTTCAGTCGACCGGTAGTCCTGTAATAATACCGAGATTACTAAGATTTCGAAAATAGTTACATTATTCTTTCTTTGAAATAATAGGCTTGATATTGACGCCTCAATCTTGGACTAGTTCCTAAAGATTTTGATTGGATTTTAATTATAGAGAGCTTAGCAAAACGAAGATAAAGAAAAAAACGACCTTATATCCGACACAAAACGAGTGAGAGTATAGTGTAAAAGATAAGTTGGTCGAGTTAATGCTGGTACCTCGTAAAGTCTCAATTATTTTAATTTAATACTGATTTAGATATAATTAAACGTAGGTTTGGTCTTATTGTGATGGCTGTCTCAGATCATTGTGAATGATATAGCGTAGTTATTTATGTACACTTTGTATATAAGTAACATGATTTAATTGTGTGAGGTTCTGAACGAGGATGACAAATAAACGATATGGGTTTACTTACTCAATTTTTATTTTTTTGTATTTTATATTGCCCTAAGAGCCATATCTCACTGGGACGCCATGGCGTCGCCAACAAAATGTATGGTTGACTGCTCAACCGAATGGACGCCTGGTCCTGGTGACGTTGCCATGGCGTCCCGGAGAGGTATGGCTCTAAGCCTGCACCCGTATTCGGATAATTCTCATTTTGAGTGCCCTTTAAAATATAAGTGTTAATAAAAACAATGATATTTTTGATGACCTGGCCGCGTACCGCGAGGGCTGGTTCGAGCTGGCGCGGAAAAGGAGTTTCTGGAAGGACTTCGGGGAGTCCTTTGCCCCAGTGGGACAGAAAAGGCTAAAAAAACTGGCATTCCAGAAGTGCCGACAGAAGTGAAAACTTGAAAAAGCATAGTAATTTTATAAATATGTTTGACGGTCATTCTTCCCAAAGAAAATGTACCGCGTGTTGATGTCTTTATAATGGCCAAAACTTAAAAACAGAGGTGTCGGTTACGGTAACAGTGTCGCGAGTTCAATGGTTCTTTTCCCATCTCAAAAATGCCCAACGCTTCTAAAAAAGTTTTCACTTAAAAAAAAAGATCATTTAATTCTTTGATCAAAGATCTTATGTTGTATAGGGCCCAACGTAGCACCACTCCTTTTGTGTCACCAGTTTTCAGTCATTTGGCAGAAATAAATTGAGTCTAAATAAATAATTATCTCTAGGTAGTCCATTCCATTCTAGTTGCATTCAAGAACTTGGCAATCTTCTTTAATTCCCTTTGTATCCCTTTTCATTATTCCTGTGCAATTTGTAATACAGTTCCCAGAAAGCCATTCTTCTGTAGAACGGTCGATATTTAAGTGTGATTGGCTTGCCCAAGTTCAAATATGGCCGCCGCGACGCTTCTATTGGTTGCCATTGTACGGCGATGAAATCTGACAAAGATGGAGTTGGGTCTCTGTAATGAAAAAACGAACTAAGTGTTATGAATTAATGAACATACGGTCCTGGGTTCGGTTCCCGGGTGCGGCAGTGTTATGGCTTTTTCCATCTGGAATTTCTCAGTAATAGCCCGAAGTCTGGAATTATGCCCGGTTAATAGCAGTAAGCTCGCCATCTGTTACAATAACTGGTCAAATGCGGGTGTAGGTACTATAGGTACATCTCTGCCTGTCCCATCGGGTAATACTGATAATACTGGTAATGTTATGTTATGTAATTAATTAAATTATTACATTGGATGGAATTTAATGGATTGGATGGTAATGTTTCCATCTAATGTCTACTCACCCATATTTAGCGAAATTAGTCCACATAGTTGTCAAAGTATCAATCATCTTCTGGTCCTCCTCATTTGTTAATTTATTCTTGAACATTGTCATGTCAAACAAATAGCCCAGGTCATCCCCGTGGCAGGCCCCGGGCGATGTGAAATTCCCCGAAACCTTGGCCCTATTTCTACCACCTTCATACGAAAACACGTATCTGTAAACTCTGTTTGCTTTTGCGTTCAGATATCTATCTACAGTTCTCTCAGCAGGATAGCTAAATACAAAATCAGTTCCGAAATCGAAAATATCACTTTGTAAATCTGCACTTAGAACCTGATCGCCGATGTAAAAATGTCTCACCGTATCTTCATCATAAATTTCGTCAAAATCTTTGACTAATTCGTCTCTAAAACTATAATTCTCATAATATGCTTTGTGGAATTGTTTTGGGTAGAGAAACATGACTTCTTTATTTGTATGTCCGATCATGAGATCCATGCCTTTAACTTGAGGTTGCAGATTGATTGGAAAGTCAGTTAAATGTGCATCGTCTCCGACGGTCTCAACACAAGGCCTCGTCAGCGGATGTCCTCGTGTACTTACGATACGTGCGGTGTGTGTCGCTTGCATTACTTCTAGTGGGTCCTTAATGCTCAGGTATTCCAGTGCTCCTTTTAAATCGTCGCCAGTATATCCAAGATTTCTAGCTATATTAAGTGGAATACTATCATTTTGTGTAGCTATAACCCATGTAGACAATGCAGAACCACTTTGCATGATCGCTCGTTGGACTAAATCTTCATTAGTCAGCAGTTGGAGGTCTAGAGTCATAGCTCCGGCTGATTGTCCAAATGCTGTAACTTTTTTACTGTCTCCTCCAAATGCTTCGATGTTGTCTTTAATCCATTTCAGCGCAAATACTTGATCTTTCAAACCTTGGTTGCTGAATCCAGGTTCGCTTACACATAGGAAGCCGTATGGTCCTAATCTGTAGTTTATTGAGACGATTATAACGTCATGTCTGATTAAGAATTTTGGTGATAAATCTGCCATGGCTTTGCGTCCTAGAACGAAGGATCCTCCGTGGATGTAGACCATTACCGGTAATTTGTTGGTAGAATTAGCAGTGTTTGGAACGTATACGTTGAGTTGCAAGCATTGTATCGTGCCCACGGGCGCGCCACTTCTGCTGTACTGAGGACACGCGACACTGTCGTCGTTGGCTTCGTAGGTGCTGTTGAAGCCGGGATGAGGTGTAGCTGCCTGAAAGATGATGATTCAGATTAATTCAAGTGACATTCTCGGTGTGATCCACAAAGTTTCGTGGTAGGAAGCCTCTCAGTGTAGGTACACGCCGCTCTGGCCGCGTCGCTAACAAATAAAGAATAAGTAAGCATCGCCTTGCTTCATCATGATGATGATGACGATGAAGCATCGCCTTCTACCGGCCCTTGAAGGCAACTAATAGGTATAACAGCAGGCATCAGGATCTACTGATGCAGTCTATAAATTTTAAATAGGGCCATTTATCAATTGATATATATTATATACAATGTGTTGATTTGCATCCTAGTCAAATTCAAGGACGTAATTATAGTTCTCGACCCAAATCAACAATAAAATGAGTAGGTATTTTTTTTCTTATTTAAGGAAATCCGTAAGTGTGAACCAGCCGTATTTAAACGCGGCCCGTCTGTTACTAGCCCTATAACCGTGCTTCACACACACACAAATGCAAACCTTTCATGCAACTCTCATTCGATAAATTCGTAGGTAATCAATCCCATCCCCCAATCACACTCTCGCGCGCCGCTCCTAGCCACGCCCCTTTTCCCCGCCAGCGCCGCGCGCCGCGGCGCTGGCGCCGACAGTGTGATTGAACTCGCCGAAGTGTTCGCGAGTGCGCTTTGCGAATTTCCGTACATCGAGACGTAGTTACAAAGTGTGATGACGGACAATTACTCAAATGCCGAGTTGGTGGAGATGGTCGCCATCAGCGGAGACAGCCTACGTGGAGCCATCCGGATGTTCGTGGAAATGTATCCCGATCGGGAACCCCCGTCACAGAGCGTCATGCTGGCTGCTACGCAGAGACTGCGGGATCATCGGCAGTTTGACGTTCCCCGGCATGCTCAAGCTCGCGGCAGCGTAGGCCTGCCTGTCGCCTTGCAGGACGACATCCTGGAATACTTCCAGCGAGACCCACGGGCAAGCACGCGGGAGGCTGGTCAACACTTTGGAGTGCACCACACTACAGTGTGGCGCCTACTGAAGCGTGAGCTGCAACACCCATTCCACTACCGCAAGGCACAAGACATTCACCCAGGTGATAATGCCGTGCGGGTTACATTTTGGTCGCTGGTTCCTGGAACACCAAGACGCCAACATCCTGTGGATGGACGAGTGTTTACCTAAGAGTTGAAAGTAAGTATACCACGTACTTACACTTAACTAGCACGTCTTTCCATTTCATCAAACGTAGAAAACATCATTTTTAGACTTAGTTGATCGGTACACTAACTAAGGTAGGTATTATTGCCGGCCCTAAGCCCGTTAAGTAGGAAGGAAAGTTTCAAATCAACCAATTTAATCCACAAATAAAAACAAAATCACTACGAAAACTTTAGGTTGAAGGATATTATTAATCA
The DNA here is from genome assembly GCA_916614155.1 of Mesoligia furuncula. Classification (NCBI taxonomy): domain Eukaryota; kingdom Metazoa; phylum Arthropoda; class Insecta; order Lepidoptera; family Noctuidae; genus Mesoligia; species Mesoligia furuncula. The sequence continues at coordinate 26,950,677 of OU744793.1, forward strand.
TCTGATAACAGGCCAGTGAACTTTTCTTTGGCGCACTAGTATTAATACTGTCATTAGTAAGATTTCCGTATTCCAATGATGCTCAAAAATGAGTTAATTATCAAGCGAAATTTATGACAGTAATGTAGGTGATTTTCGAAATAAAATTAGGTAAAATTATTGCTACCGGTCGGGTCATTGCTACGCGGCGCGACGGCGCTACCATTTCGGGGAAAAACAGCTGCATGCATTGTCGCTGTGTGCGTAGTCGGGTGATTCTGTTTTATTTGTATTGAATTAAGGGTGTAATTCTGAAATACTGTTAAATTTCAACAACAAAAAAAAAGCAGCGCTTACTAGTTATTGCCCCATAACGTACTTCAATTGATTATTTATGTATTTTATGACAACCTCCTGAACTTTGACGAGGATGCAAATCAACATATTGTATATATATATATATTTTTTATTGTTTATTAATCAAAAACAAAACAGTTACATATCATTGTTGAACAATTAAACATACCACACAAACCATCGCGGGTTTAACAGCGGTATGGCCAGACACGGCAACTCGGTGCAATTAGGTACATAGGTACCTACAGTCTACAAAAGAGACAAGCAAGCGGAATCGCCGGACATGGCCGAAATCTAGCAAGAAACCGATGTATGCACTCGAATAAAATTTGATTCTGTTAATTTCGCATTTATTACATTGCAGATTTCTATAGGTAAATCAATTATATACGACGGTAGCATGCATTCCCACGTCCGCGTTCCTTAAACATTATTTGATTTAGGTTCGATAAATGTGAGTAAGTAGGTCAAACAACGCAACGACTTTAATCTTTCGTATTTACGGATGTTACTTAAATTATGGTAATTGATTGATTATATAAATGATGTGATATTTTTGTTGTCTATACGTGCCCTCAATTCTCTAAATAACTATTCATATATTATCTTGGAAACATTACGGTTAATTATTTTCAATTATAATAGAGTAAGTAGTTTATAAACCTGTAGCTTTTATCCTTCATCCCGCGAAATTCCAAATTTCTTAAATGTTTTGCAATTGTCCAGCAGTGGACTGCGATAGGCTGAATATGTTAGTTGTATTAGGTAGTAAGCTAACTAGCTGGGGCCACCGCCCTGACAAGGTGACCCGGTGGAAGATCGCGGGAATGCACTGGAAGTGGGAGGTGCAGGACAGCACAGATCATTTAACGTAGACAGAGTAATCTACAGACTGATGGTATCCGTGTCACCGAAAGGGACAAAAAATCCGGCAATCTTCATCATACTATCATTTTTACAGCTTACACTGCACCTTACCATTTTCACAGTTGCCCAAATGTTAAAATAAATTTAATGCATTATGTTTAATCGCGGTTTATTATTTATTATTCCTTCATAAACGTCAAACTTGTTGTGCACATTAATGTGCTTAGCCGACACGCACTAAGGGACAGAAATATTCTTATTCTGTCTCTTTTCTTTGCTAGTGACGTTAACATATTTCTCTTTTTCTTGTGCGAATGAAAAAGAAGATATGCAGCAGTCAATAGTTTACTCGGTCTACGGCATGTAACCATGCAGGACCGCTCTGGGCCACTTTCTCCACTGAAAAGGGAGAATTTCCGACTTGATACAAGGGGTGTTGTGTTATTGTGTCTGGTGGGATATTGCCTGACGGTTTATGTGTGCTAATTACACCCGTTGTAGTTAGTATTGATTAAGTTTGAGACCTTCGATTAGGTTCCCGTTAAATTACCTATTTAGCATATAATTTGAAACTATTTTTTTAATTTTAATTTATTCGTTGATAGTGGTTTTCGGACATAATATACCGTCAAGTTAAATAGTGTGACGGATTGACATGGCGGGGCGTAACGATGTTTACATTCAGAACAAAGTCAATATTAACATTCTACGAATCTTGTTTTTATAACACATCCAAAATCAGTGTACTTAAGCAAAAAACTTAAAACAGCATTATTAATGTATTTTTCCTTGCTCAGTCAGAAGCACATCCGTGGTAACAATTTGACAGTGACAGTGCGTTTATGTCGCAGTAGTAAGGGCGATTTTCGTAATGCAAGTGCACTCTGATGTACGGATTGTTGATTGTAGACTATTTATGCACATTACTATAGGTGATAATTGTGTGGGTAGTTTCTATACCTACCCAATAGTCACCGCACTCTATACGAGTTTCATATTTACAAATGTTTTTTACGATGAACACTTTTTTGTGCTTCAAATTAATCATCTGGCTAATCTTTTCCGAACCATGTTGAGGTCGGCTTCCACTTTAGACATTAGGGCTTCTGACTAGTCGTACCTAAGTACTGTCAAACATCTACAAATGACAGCCGGGGCACCATCCACAGACCGACCTCGGTAAGCGTAGCGTACCTGCGATCAACCTGTGCGGCCGTTATGGTTTAGCCACCAACCCTTCCTCTAGAAATCCATACTAATATTATAAATGCGAAAGTGTGTCTGTCTGTCTGTTACCTCTTCACGCTTAAACCGCTGAACCGATTTAGATGAAATTTGGTATTGAGATAGTTTGAGTCGCGGGAAAAGACATAGGATTTTTATCCCGATATTCGCACGGGATCGACACTTACGCGGGTGAAACCGCGGGGCACAGCTAGTTATAATATATTACATTAATAATTACTTACCCTAGTGCGATAAAATCACAATATTATAAAAACTATCCGTCCTCTCAATGTTATGTATGTTACAAAAAAAAATGGACTTACCCTGAATGGATTTCTTTCATCCACCACAGCGTATGGCACCCCCAGAAACACTGCATAATCTCCTTCTCCTTTTAAACCTTTAATGGTCCCCTTCGCCGTAGACACTACAGGTCCCTCCGATACATCTCCATTGATACATTTAATCATAAACAAAATTACTATAAACTTTTTCATTTTTATTATTTTTGGTATAATGCTTGGCAGTTGGATAAAAAATATAGGCCAGTATGAAGCAACCGTGTTTCCACTTGCAGATTAAACAAACGACTGATGAGTGATGATTTTACTTACTGTAAACATGTTTTTTTTTTACGTTTACATGTAATTAGACTATTCAATAACGATTCATTCCGAAATACATTATTTCAGTATATCCAGACGGGACATGTAAAGATAATATTATTTCATCTGTTAATTAATTAATTAATACATTGTATACTGGGTAAATATTTTTTTGTTTGTATATTGTTTTTCAGGTCAATATAAAATATCTGATAGTAGGATCAAGGGGTCAGTTAGCGACATAGTCAGTATTGTGACAAAGCTCCTTAATAAAGAAAAAAAAAGAAAAAGGGGTCAGTTGAGTGTATTATTAGACCTGATGCGTCTAAAAAGTTCAAATCTTATCATAACTTTTTTAGGCATACTATACCGGCGTGTAATTGTCGCGCTGCAGGGCAATGACTTCTTATACAGAGAAGATAACCTTCGGAACAGGGGTCTACCAGTCTACTCCCTAAGCGTGAAATCCGTAGTGTCAGCGGAAGTTACGGGTATTTCCTACTCCGTATCACTTACGGACATAAAATTAGTTCAGGGCCCGAACTAAGAGTGAATGACGAGACGATTTGACAGTTGTCTCTACTCCCGATGTGTCTCAGCTCGTCCGAAAAACTGAATTTGACATTTGTGTTGACGTATCAACTACTTTCCGATGGGCCTGTATTCTTCGTTGACGGACTAAAGGCCGAACCCAATCCCTGGTAACTAAGAACCCGAAAACTAAGGTACTAATAAATAAAATGCAAATCGGTTCAATATTTCCTTTGGCTTTATTTCTAAACTTGCGAATCAGTTTCGCGGTCACTGACCACAAATTCAGCGTACATACACAGCTTAAATCAAAGTTCACTTGGCGACCGACTGTAATCATACAAATATATCACAAGTAAATAAAGCGTTTATATAACAGTTGTAGAATAAAACCACAACAAGCTACCCTTTAGATACATTATTTGAAAAAAAAAACAATTACAGATGAATTTAGGCAAAATTTTAAATATTTACAAACATAATATTTTTTTTAGGTACAGCATTATTAGTTGTCTAAACATATTAAAACTACAAAAATATAGTTAAGTAACTAACAGATTGGACAAATCTATACATTTCAACAAATTCGGTTTTAGGAAATTCTGTCTATGGGGATAGCTTGTTTTTTAACTTAAAATTTCATAGCGCTACGTTGACGCATTTTCCCTTGTTTGATCATTCATTAAAATGAATAAGACAGTTAAACAATTTACCAGAATATTTACCTACATATTTAAACTGCTCGTCGATAGAACTTTCAGACATCATACACGATCAAAATAACGCATAAATAGGCGTGGAGGCGAGCGGATCTTACCGTAATTTTCGGGGCTCAAAAGGTGTTGAAAAATTGATAGCTTTATAAAATTTGTCCTGAGTAATTTTTTCTTTGAGTCCTTCTCAAATCCTAAGGTGCTGGTGTAGGAACATTAGTTGAACTGTCAGCTTTTTACCGACTTCAAAAAAAAGGAGATTATTAAAGACTTTCGTTAACGGCTGTCAGTTGCAGTGACGTCTACTTTAGTTTCTTGAAATTATATGGAAAACGTCATGAACTGATAAGACAGTTCTGGGTTGCCAGATGCCGAAACTTGACGATCAAAATTGCTGTCTGTGCAGCGTCTAATATGATTGAATTATGATTTCTGGGACTCAGTTTAAGCGGCGTGATAAGGTAAGGCTATCATTAACTGGATCCTGCTGTTTTCTACGTCGTCTCAAAGTTATATCCACGAGTAGTTACGTCAACATAGCATCGTTAAGTAGTATCATATAAAAGTAAATCAAGTGTTAGTCGGTGTTTAGTCACAGTATTATGGCGTTCCCTACAGTCCAACTGATCCTATATACAAGGTGATTTATTTATATTTTATACAGATATATGTAAGTGAGTTACTCCTCGGCACTGAACTAAAATATGTACAGACCACATCAAGCTACCCGAAACTGTCAAATTTCCTCAATCAACTTTGAACCTTTTGCTTTAGCGATAAAGTAGAAAATCTATTAAAGAAATTTGACAGATTGTAGAAGCTTGATATGTTGGCTTCTGTACAACTATATTATGCTGATAGTCAATATTTGCAATAGTTTGCAAACTAATCCAAAGTGGGTGAAAATAAGTACAGTGATAGCGTGCAGGAAGTGGAAATAAATGGGTCATATTTTATCGTAGAACGGACAGATAGGGGCCCAAAGTGGACACCTTGTATAATACGACGATTAGGCCAAATTGGCAGGAAAATATAGAATACAGAAAGCTCAAGATCGTAGAAAATAAATTATGAAACAATCAGATTGCAAACTTTTCAATGTTCCATCTTCCAGCTGATATTGTAAGCGCGGCGAAAGTAATGGACGTTGTAATTTTAGTTCAGAGCAGAGGAGCATGTGTGTTATTAATAAAAACATTTTAAATATAATCATACTCACTAAAAATTTAACGTTAACTTACAAAAATGTCTACCGTAATTATCTTATATAATACATAATAATTTGATGACAATGTGGGATTGAGATGACGTGCAAGCGGCTTGACTCACAACCCATCTTGGAATTTAAATTATTACTTATTGGGAAACTGCGAAATGTTACTAGAAAATGCTGTAATAGTAAATAAATTAAAAAAACGTTTAACATAAGTGTTTTAATTATTTCCTTTTTTTCCATTTTAAAATGACAAATGGTCATAATCATCATCGGCCTAGCCTTTTCCCAATTATGTTGGGGTCGGCTTCCAGTCTAACCGGATGCAGCTGAGTACCAGTTTTCACATGGCGTGACTGACTATCTGACCTCCACAACCCAGTAACCAGATACCTCTTGATAATACTGGTTGTCAGATTTTCTGGTTTCTGACGACCCGTAACGAATGCCAAAGATCCACGAAAGATAGCCCGGACCAACGGCTTAACGTGCTTTCTGCTTGGTATGTAAAGATGGTCACCCATCCACGGAGCAACCGCGGCCAGCGTAGCTTAACCTGATCAATCGATCCGTGCGGCTGTTATAACTTAGGCGCCATCTGCACGGGCGAGAAAATCGCGGCGACAGTCATACGGTGCCATCAAATTATCGTCGCGGTAATATCACCGTGTGGAGATTGATTCACAGAATTTCTATTGACTTTGATAGCACGACGATAATATCGCCGTGATTCTTTCGCTCGTGGAGACGGCGTCTTAGCCACAAGCCCCTCAGAAAATGGTCATAACACAATATTAAATCACGCCTGTATTCCCCAAAGGCTCAGACAGAGGGTCCACCTATAGTACGGCCAGCAACAAAGGTCTAATAAGACAGCTTCTTCTACACATCATGTAAATTGATACAAAGTGATTTGATAAGCTCCTTTTTAGCATTTCTTATAATACCTAAGAGTTAACATTGTTTAAACTTTCCTTCTAATGGTTTGAGCAATAATTAAGATTTAGAAAACTGAAGTGTTAATCTACCTTTGTTGCTGACTGTACAAATTTTGCCAAGTATGTTTAAGTCCCATGTAAAATCTGTCATCATCTTTATTACCATTATTGTACGAAAGCTTTTCACAATTCTAGTAACATCTCCCAATATTAATTTTTTTTTCAAGTTTGGTAATTCATAAATAATTTCAACTCATCACTGAATTCAAAACAAGCATTATAGCTACCATCTTGTTTTTTAAATCACGACCTATAATTGTTAATAACTGACTTCAAATCTATCTACAATGATTTCCGTATAGTTTCATTATTTAGCATATAAATAGTAACATAAAGTTTATTATTAGGACTAAATCCACATTAATAAGTCACCAGAAAGTCAGATTTTTCTTCTATTAATAAAAATGTTTTATTAATATGGATTTTAGAAAAGAAATACTCAATCGATCTATATTGCTCCTGTATAATTATTTATCCCCCATTCCCTTATTCGAAGTGTTTCTATAAAATATAATAATTTGCTCGACTCTTTCAATGCATCAGGCACTTTTATATTAGCCAAATTTACTTTTACAGTTTTCTTAAGTCATTTTTGAGCTTTTGTTAGACACAGCAATTAAATCGAGAAGCTAGAAACGTACTTTTCGCTTAAGCTCCAGTTTCGACGACCTTATGGTATAACGGAGGTCATGAAAATCTGTAATTTTCACCAGTATTTGACATTAAGGTGTCAAAAAACTCTCTGTATTTGGACAGCAGTTATTGAGTGACCGTTTACCGCTTCCTAACTTTAAGGAAACCAACGTTTTAGGAACGATGCAACAACGAAGGAAACGCTTTTGATCCGTTACTGTGTTACAAAACCTCAGAAGGAAGTGTCGTAAGATCTTTTATAATTGTGACTGAGAAAATATGGTGCTTCCCCAAAATTTTTAAAAAATATTATTTAGCTATACTATAATCAACACCTAGCTTTTAGAAGTGCATAGTTTGTGATGTGAACTCCTTTGTCAGTCCGTGGTTAGTTAAAGATAGAACAGGATTAGTCCAAGTCTTCAATAAGTTAGTATTGATGTTCATTTTCGTATAGTTTAAACAGATAAAACCAATCCAATCCAAAACCAATCCAATCCCCAACCAATCCAATCTAGTACTTAGTCCTTTAGAAAACTTGACTTAATTGCATGCAACCTGGACTGGATTTTAAAAGCCTGGATACCTGGATTTTAAAAGCCTGTTCAGTAAATCTTATGAAAGCTGTTCCTCGGCGAAATAACAACAAACAATCAAATCACTAAGTGCTGAGCGACATGCATATATGACAGAGGCAACTGCAACCGTCGACGTGTTAGCGGCGGGTGTCAGCGTGTGTCGACGGGTGTCGACGGCTGCCCTCGACGGTTACAGTTGCCTTTGTCGTTGACGCGTGTCACTTGTGTGTATGAGCACTTACATCAACAGATTTAGTTACTTGGCTGTCAGAAGTCCAAGATTAGTCTGTTATTTACCTAAAAACATTCTATATTTCTTAGTTTTTACATTACTTCTGTAAGATTTTAAATCTATCATTAATGGATTCTTCAACAGTAAATTGACAATATAACCTGAAGTATTATATTATATTTGTTTATTCCCATAACAATTTTCTAACATAGTCACATTCGAGTGGATAGCACGAAAGTTGTGGACACAAGTTCAAAGTGTTTTAAGCATTTTTTACAGTACGATATATAAAAAATAATCGAAATTCAAACATCTAATGGCTTTGAGCGCTCGCCCAGTCTTTACCTGATCTTTAATCGATAGAAATATCGTTACTTTTATCAAAATGATCATTCATGAAAGTATCGAAATTATTATAGATTTTCCAACGTCAATTTTACGCAATCAGAGCTACGAACACTCCATTTATAACTGACAGTCAACAATGCATCGTATCACACAGGCACTAAAGCTCAATTTAACACAACATAAAGGTACGTACACACTGGGCAGGCGCCAGAGCCTCTGTAAGGGAGCGTGCTCACTCGGTGCAGAGTCAGATAGTTAGACATTCAGAACAGTCAGTCATTCAGACGTTCATAAGTCCATGTGCTGTGGCGTTGATGATGATTGCTGCGCTGGTAATGCTGCTACGCCTGTGAAGGGAAAAAGAAGTTTGTGAGGTATAACAAATATTATAGTGCAACACAGAGCGATAATTCATAATTTTATTTTGGAATATTGATTGATTATCAAAATAGCAAAATAGTTGCCAACTGCAGAATGCACAGCCTTAAGAGCGTTTACGCCGAACGGCATTTCATACAAACTTTCAAGCCCTTTTTTTTCGAAGTGAATGAACCGAATTTTAATGAAACTTCGTACGTATAAGCAAAATACAAAGGTCTAAAATGTTAGTAGAGAACATTTTCGAAAAATAGTGTTACAGCCAAATTAGACCGATTTTAAACTTTCCATAGAAACAGATATTTCCAGTTATCTTTTTTTATATAAGACATTTCGAAAATGTTCTCTACTAACTTTTTAGACCTTTGTATCCTGCTTATGCTTAGGAAGTTATATTAAAATCCGTTCATTAATTTCGAAAAACAAGGGCACTTTCAAAAGTTTGTATGAAATGCCGTACGGCGTAAACGCTCTTAAACATAAACTGGCGAATTGTGGATTTTCACTCTAAGGTTCAATGTTACCTGCATGTTATAAAATGTCATGGTCTACTTTTGCTTTAAGACCAATGTGACATAGTTTAAACCTGATTGAAGTTTTAATTTGATGCGAGTTTTTTTTTCGAATCTTAAGTCAATTACGAGGTCGAGTATACTAGGCTACAGTTTTGTCTACCCTTCGAAGAATATAGGCGTGAATTTTATTTAAACATAATCTCACCGATCTCCCCTCGTGTCTCGGTGTTGATGGAGTGCGAGTCGGAGACCCCCAGCGGCGCCACGTGCTCGCTGGGCGCGGCGCCGGGAGTATCCTTATATAACGAGATAGCTTACCGATCTCCCCTCGTGTCTCGGTGTTGATGGAGTGCGAGTCGGAGACCCCCAGCGGCGCCACGTGCTCGCTGGGCGCGGCGCCGGGAGTATCCTTATATAACGAGATAGTTTACCGATCTCCCCTCGTGTCTCGGTGTTGATGGAGTGCGAGTCGGAGACCCCCAGCGGCGCCACGTGCTCGCTGGGCGCGGCGCCGGGAGTATCCTTATATAACGAGATAGCTTACCGATCTCCCCTCGTGTCTCGGTGTTGATGGAGTGCGAGTCGGAGACCCCCAGCGGCGCCACGTGCTCGCTGGGCGCGGCGCCGGGAGTATCCTTATATAACGAGATAGCTTACCGATCTCCCCTCGTGTCTCGGTGTTGATGGAGTGCGAGTCGGAGACCCCCAGCGGCGCCACGTGCTCGCTGGGCGCGGCGCCGGGAGTATCCTTATGTAACGAGATAGCTTACCGATCTCCCCTCGTGTCTCGGTGTTGATGGAGTGCGAGTCGGAGACCCCCAGCGGCGCCACGTGCTCGCTGGGCGCGGCGTGCGCGCTGGCGGAGCGCGCGCGGCGGGAGCGACGCGCGCGCCGCTCTGTGGTGACGCCTACTGTGGCCACTGTGGGGACGGAAGGGAGCAGGGCTTCTCTGTCACCTGTCTCCACGCTGGGATACAAAAAAAAAACCTAAATATAGCTTCTAAAAGTAAGAAATCATAAAGCTAAGCTCACATTGCAGCTGCGTCGGGCGGCAAGCACACCGCATTTCAATATAAAAAATTGCGATGCGGTTTGCCCGAAGTGTGCGAAGATTCATACAAAATATACGAAAGTAATGTAGGAGGATTTTGCAATGCATTGTGATGCAGCGCAGCTTGCCCCTGTCTGCACTAGCCTTAATACGACAACACACGTCTGTTAAGTACTATCAAGAAATGACAGTACTACCAAGGATAAAATGATAAATTGGTTACCAAGGATAAATTGGTCGGGAGTAAGTTTCGCTCGTATACGTCGTCGGTTATAATTATTACTCTTTGCCTATAGCTAACAAGTAATATCCTAAAAAATCAACACAAAATCCTAAAAAATAACAATTTTGCTGCTATACGACTAATTTTTTTACATGTAATCAAAAAAGAAACTGACTGCCATATGGTCGCACAGCCGAAACTACCGGGATTAGGAACGTGAAATTTTAAGAGGAAATGCGGGTGGTCGTTTCTCCATGGAAACGCCCCCGCCTGTTTTCTTTCTGTTTAATGACCATAAATAAAGCTATGATTTTTTTACAGAATAATAAATATTAACCACTTGTATGTCCCTATGTTTCCTTTTTGATGATAAATTATTTTTATAAGCACTAGAAATCTCAAAAAATGCCGATTTAAACCGCTGTCAACAGAGGCTTAGCTTAGTGTATAAATTTACAACTATTAATAAAAAAAGATAAACATACGAACACAGTATTATTCAGTTTATGAAATATCTTTTAAATTGGTCCAATATTGGGGGAGGAAACAGGCGAGAGCCAAACTTCGAATTATGACTTTTTACTTAGGTTTTTTGACCGCATTTCCTCATATGGCGATAAAACGGGTGCTTTTGTTTAAAGGCAGCATATTATTTTTAAGTTTATTAATCATTTTAATCAGCTAATACATTGTGTTCACTATTTTAGTGCATGCAGTGTTGTTTTTAAGTTTGTTATATACACGGTTTATTTTCAAAGACCAGCCAAATTTAAGGGTGTGGTACAGCGGTGTGGAACCTAAGGTAGAAACACGCTTGTACGATACAACTACATACAGAAAGCAAAGCTCATAGAAATCTCTATTCCTAAACAGCACGTTTCGCCGAAAACTTTGTTGAAGGAAAACATTGTTCGTAGATATCTCGGTCCATAGGAAGCACTGTTGACAGAGATCTCTGTTCATAGATAGCACTTCTTGCCGTAAACTTTATTCAAAGAAACCACTGTTTCCAGATACCTTGAATCACAGAAAGCGCAACGTAGGATGCAAGAGCGAGCGAAGGGCACCCCGAGGTTAGGTTTGGCTAGGTTACTTTAAACCCCTTACACAGAAATAGGAGCCCCGCGCAGCGGGGGCGTGTTTCTATCTTAGGTTCCACAGTCTGCCATAGAAAACTTCAATACCTAGGTACTCGACCTAAACGTATGGGACGGCAGAATTTTTATTTTTATTCTCACACACAAACACACAGGACAGGTTAAGAGTGGGGAGCGAGGGACAAGAGGCGCGGTTAGGGGGGTGGCGCCAAGAGGTCTCATGGTAAAACGTGATTACGTAACAATGAACAGTCGCCAACCGATTGTCACACTTGTCACGCGGGCGCGTATAGTCATTACATGGGCGCACGCGCCACCTTTTAAAAATAAGTTTTTTCAAAATGTTCAGTAACGCCGAATACTATGAAGTGGTGAGAGTGTAGTGTACGTACATCGAAAGCGGTGAAAGTCTGTAATTTATTTTTTCGGAGCGTAATTAAACGCCTTGTGTATCACGATGAGGGCAAAGTTTAGAGTATAGGTTCTCAACGTGGGCGATAACGCCCCCTCGTGGGCATTTGTGACTTTCAGTGGAGCAGTGTTTAGAGCCTCATCAGATGCAATGTAAATGTCTATTAACTGCTCTCAAATTAGGATATTTATTTCTTATTTATTTTTTACATACTTCTCTGACATAATCTTTTTATTATTTCACATTATATACAGACAATTCTAGTTTTTTCACCTCTTTATTAGCGGTTGTAATGGCAATCATATCACATGGTTTTAGTAGGTTTTTATTTTTTATTTATCCTTTTGATTGATTCTTATTTTGTAAATGTGGGGACTTTGTAGGCCTTGTAGACTTTAGATCTGTAGACCATTTTTTATTTTATCAAATACCTGGTACTTGTTGACCGGCCTACGCTGTCCTTCCATACCTACTGTAGTTTGAAAACATTGTAAAAGCCAATTATTTTTAGAAAGAGTAACCGTGGAGTTTCTTGCCGGTTCTTCTCCATAGGAAACGACCAATTGGAACCGTGCACCTAGCTTCTGACGTTTCATAAGTGCCCATGTAGGTTTATGTGAAATAATATTTTGATTTTGATTTTTTGATTTTAGAGTATAGGTTCTCAAAGTGAGCGATAACGCCCCCTCATGGGCGTTTGTAACTTTCAGGTAGGCAGTAGAAGACTTAGGGAAAAATATATTTTGTATTTTGACGGCCCTACAAAAAATAATATCTTCATACAAACACGCGCGGCAGTAGGCAGTCGGCAGAGGGCCTACTCGGCTCCGGTACTATTAGCACATTGTTATTGGTCTTTACTCGTTCAAGTTAATACGACGAAATTAAAAATACGTACGTCTCACGCGTGACGCTTACCACCATCGCGTCACCACGACGTTCGACCTTCGCAATTATCACCCTAAAGTAGGCATGCCTACTCAAATAACCAACCGAGTATGAATGTTCAAAACCGTAATTCGTTCGTAATTTGGCCGTGCGAAGAAAGAAAGAGTTGGATATTGACGTCGCCGATAGTGAGGTAAAAATGAAAATCCAAGATGGCGGTTGCAATTTTTTTTTAATTTTTCATAATAGGTGTCGTTTTCATGGTTTTTGAGGTTGTTGGAGCCGAAAATAAAGTCAAAATGAAAATCCAAGATGGCTGCTGTAAAACGGCCCCTCGGCAAAGTTAGGCTGATGCCGTCTCGTCAAAGGGGTTGATGAAGAATTCCTGAAATCGTGGCGAACGATCTGCACAAGTTTGTTTGTGATCAAGGTGGAGAAGAAGAAGAAGAAGCCTCCTTGTCGGAACCAGTGCGGCACCGCGCAGGCAGGACCCCCACATGCTGTTGTATCCAGCAATTCCGACGACGCAGTTGTACAGTCGGCTTCACGATGTGGGTACCCCCTTAAAAGCATCTACATTCGAACCCGCGATGGCCGCATTGCAAGTTTTGTATTTTTAATAGACTTCAAAAAAGAAGGAGGTTCTCAATTTATATATTTTTATATACTTATAGGTTTATATATTTTTCTTTATTTTTTTATTGTAATACTTTTTCAAACAGTTTATAGATAAACAACAATGCACAAGAATATTAATTTAGAACTGTTAGTAGCAGTTAAGTTGGTCTAGAGGTTTAGGATATAACATGTGAAACCGCTGACCCAGGTTCGATACTGGCAGTCTGATAATTAGGTTTTTGTTTTCATCAAATTTTATTTTTCTCTGAGTTATGCTATTAATGCAACTTTTTCTTTTTATTGTAGTTATAACTATTAGGTTTATATTAAAATGAAAGAAATATAATTTAATTATCTATCATTTTAAATTATTGTTTTAACACAAACACGTTTAATATGCGATAGTGCGAAAGGTGAAACAAAACTAGACTCATCAGACGGTAACTTCAATATATTAGTAAATTCAATAGATTAGTAAAATGTATGCGTAACTATCCTCAATTAACAACTATGCATTCTCTGCGAGTTCAATAATAATCGGTTAGACAGAGACAGAATTATAACGCCAAGTAGATTAATAATTCATCGAGTAATTAACTACCTAACTGGCTCAGTTGGTAAGAGCTCGCGGTAATCAAAGGATAACCGATGATTCGATGGTTCGAGTCTCGTACGTAATAAACACTTTTTGTATTATTCTTAAGGATGTATATTGATTATGTTTGAATTGCAAAGTTGTAGCAAAGTTAATTTTAATACAACTGGGGTACCCAATTGATTCAGCACACTGTACGTGTCCAGACTGCACCACTCCACGAAGGTTGAGATCATGGAGTAGGTACAGTACGCCTCAAAAGTGCTTAGGCGCGCTATGGTTGAAATTTCTGTGAACATGCTTCGCGCCGTCCCCGCGCCCGCGCCGCAGGCCCGTATTTACATCTGTGTGTGTACACTTGCTAACGTCAAACGAAACAAAACATATCGTCATTGCTTTTTCACACGCGCGGCGTAATTACGTATGACCTTGGTTGGTTCATACCACTGCTAAAATTCACAACTTCATAACAAGTGCTGCTAGCGGATAACGTAGCGTATAGGATTAGTAAACACGTAGGCCTGGGTTCGAATCTCGAGATGGAACTTTGAATTATCTTTTCAACAATAATCTTATCTTTTTTTATTATTCGATAAATTAATACACGAGAATAATAATGTAATATTTGTATTATTATATTGTTATTGAAATATGCGGGGTAAAAAAAAAAAAAAAAATATTGACTTAAAATATTGTAACTATCTTAGTAATAAAATAATATTGTGCTTTAATTGCGGATATAGCTTAAGTATTCATTTTCAAAATTCATTTTGAAAAGAAGATTGAAACTATAAACCTCAAAATAATCGTTATTACGGATATGACACAATAATATTTTATTTAATATTACTAAAATCAATTTGTAATTTATAACTTAATACGTTGTATAACCCCCATTATTATCCATGCTATCAAGTAAACGCTGGCGTATGGATCCTGTAATGTTTAAACATATATCTTCATATTTCCTTGCAATGCAACTTCATCTGGTAGGTCACTGGTTGGTTAAAACCACTTGTTTCTTATTCACTGACTGTACTCTTCCTTATATCTTTTGACCCTCCGACTCACAGTAGGTAATTTCTCTAAAACAAAAAAGGAATATTGTAAGGCTACTAGCAAAATTATAAAATATTAAGTAGATACCTACTTATTACTTTTTTAAACAAAATTATTTTGAAAATAGTTCAAATGTTACAAAATAATTATATTATAATTTATACATAATGCTATATTCATCATTCCAAAAGTAAATAAATAAACTCTTGGAAATATTATTTTTTTCTTCTATTTAGACCCTATGGTAAATACAAAACGTTTAATAAAATAACTACAAGGATCAGCAGTTAAACTTTAATTAGCTAAATGTTAGATAAAATAATTAAATCTAATACTCACAGTCAGTCCGGTTTCATCAATTATTTGTGATATAATAATATATTATATTAAAACCACTTTTACGCTGCGCGATAATATCCGCTTTCATCTCAAAGCTTACATTTCAAAATGAACTATTACACAGCTATTATAATAGATTACACACACGACACTAACCCACAATATCAAAAACCAATCAAGAACGAACAACATTCTATTAGGCGCGGTGAATGAGCCGTAAGTTACCTGCATCTGTCTACCATACCTAATTTATTTATTTAGATTTCTGTGGGTATACTCAAAAGTTTTACGAATTATGTGAACAAGACGAACATGATACGGAACTATATTCAAAAGCGTGATTATTCGAGTAATATGCGGGTGTGTGTGTCAAATTACTCATTAAAAGAAGGTCGTAAGTCAAACTAAACGTTAAGCAATTAGTTTTGAAGTTGCGTATGGACTTTTGGCGTGGATAGTACATGCGTGTGAAGACCAACTGGACTATGAGGGTCGAGAAGTTGTGGAGAGGATCCGGCAGTTGGGTCTCGAGGTGGCATTGCACAAGTCCGAGGCCATGTCGTTTCATGGGCCCCGGAACGCGCCGCCATCGGGATCCCAACTAACGGTAGGAGGGGTTCACATCGGCGTCGGGATGACGATGAAATACCTGGGTCTCGTCCTCGACAGCCGGTGGAACTTCGTGGATCATTTCCGACGTTTGGCCCCCAAACTGGAACGGGCCGGGGCCGCCCTCAAGCGGTTCTTGCCCAACCTGAGGGGGCCAAACGCCTCCTGCCGGAGGCTTTACGCGGGGGTCGTGCGGTCCATGGCCCTATACGGGGCCCCGGTGTGGGCGCGTTCACTGCGGCGGCGAGCCGCCCACTACCTGAACGCGCCCCAGAAGGTGGTAGCCATAAGGGTTATCCGGGGCTACCGCACGATCTCTGGCGAGGCGGCAAGCCTCCTTGCCGGACTGCCGCCATGGGATCTGGAGGCGATAGTCCTCGCGCGCCTGTATGAGTGGCGCGCGGAGGCACTACGCCGGGGGGAGGATCCGCTTCCGCGGCAAATCGCTGCGGAGCGGACGGATCTCCGGCGCGATCTCATGGCGGCATGGAAAGAGCGACTGTCGCAACCCAGCGCAGGGCACGCCGCGATAGCGGCGATAAGACCCCTCTTGGAGGAGTGGCTAGAGAGGCGCCACGGCGCCCTCACCTACCGCCTGACGCAGGTCCTCACCGGACATGGAAGTTTCGGGAGGTTCCTGCACATTATCAGGCGGGAGGAAACGCCCGGGTGTCACCATTGCCAGGATCGCCCAGAGGTCTGCCCTGCTTGGGCGGAGCACCGCCGTGTCCTCGTAGAGGCGATCGGCAGCGACGGCGACCTCTCGCGTCCGGCCCTGGTGCAAGCCATGGTCCGGGGCGAGAGGGAGTGGGGGGCAGTCACCTCCTTCTGCGAAGCAGTCATGCTAGCGAAGGAGGTGGCGGGACGGCTCATGGAGAGAGCCTCCCGTCCCAGCCGCCGCGGGAGACGCTCCGGGCGTCGGGAGCCGCGTGACGACTCCCGGCCACCGTAGGCGCGGGCCTGCGGGCGGAGAGTAATGGGTAGCTCACCGTCCGATCAGGACCAGGCCCGTGCCGGACGGCGCGTACGTGTTCCACGCGCGCCTCAAAGAGATGTCAGCATCGAGGAGGGGCCCCTTAGGGCCGAAGCCTGCCGGGTCAGCGGGATTGTCCGAAAGGGTTACCGCTGGCCCGGAACATAAAGGGCTAAGGAAGGAACACGGGTGGGTTTTAGTCAGTAAGAGTCTGACACTCCCTTCCGCTCCACGCAGAGCGGGAGGAGTCATTTGATGATTTCCCATCCACAAAAAAAAAAAAAAAAATAAAGTTTCGAGAAGTTGGAGTCGCGTCGCAACACGAATTTCAAGTCGTTCGTGGTGCGTGTTCCGACACATCATCTCGAGAAATTCCTCAAGAAAGAGTTCTGGCCGAAGGGTGTTGTGTACCGCCGGTTTCGTGCCTGACTACATGACACCAGTCAGCGAAACACGACGCAGACACTTCGTGTGCGTTAGTTTTTAGTGTAATTATAATGTTGTATGAATTTATAGTATTTTTAAGTTATATTAATATAGTATTGTTGTGCCTAGTGCCTGCCTACCTATTCTGAAAACCAATGCACGCCACTGCGTAATAAATAATTAAGATCGTATCATTAATTTTCCACAACTTCCTATAAAGGGGTGTTGGGAGGTAACACAAAATTCACGCGAACTAGGTCACGGGCGAAGTGCTAGTAAGGCATAAGTAACAATTAAGTTAGAAATATTATGAATATAACTTACGTATCGTCATTAACGTTACTCGTCTCGTCATTGTCTTCTGTAGGTGATGCTACCTGTAACAATGAAAAAAAAAATATAAGCACAACGCAGATTTCCCAAATGATATAATATATTACTTTACACTCAAAAAAATCGATACTCATCTTAAAACAAGAAAGTAAAAGTGAGTGATGAGGACCCCTCAAGAATCGAGTCGAACTTTTCAAGAATATTGCTTTTATAGAGCATTTAAAAAAAAATATATCTTACCGAACTTCACACAATGTAGAAAATACTTGAAATATTCATTAATTTTTTTGAGATATCGTCCTCAAACAGACTCGACTCTTAAATAGGCCAATCTTATTGCACGGAAGTGTAGACCACCAATAAATAATATGAACATTGTATAATGTATTACCTCAGCGTTGTCTCCCTCCCTGTTAGACCGCAGTCGCGACATGAACCGCGCCGCGCGCACGAACGGGTTCTCTCGCTGCTCCTCGAACGTGCCGCCCTGGAACAATACACATTACAATGGTTATGGTGTCACAAACGTCACAATAGTATCACAATTAGTAAATGTATACACTTTCTGATTAGAGAATGCGTTTCTGATACCTGTCAGATCACAGTTATTCTACATCTGACAGCAAACTTAGAGCAACGACAATAAATATCACAAAGGACTTCAAACACTGAGTACGTAATTACGTATTTAGGTGTCCGAGCCTTCGCTTGACCCACTAACATTATTGTGAGATAACCTCTTGGATTTTACGTGTGGCAACACTGGTTTACCATTGGGCACCCTAC
The DNA here is from genome assembly GCA_916614155.1 of Mesoligia furuncula. Classification (NCBI taxonomy): domain Eukaryota; kingdom Metazoa; phylum Arthropoda; class Insecta; order Lepidoptera; family Noctuidae; genus Mesoligia; species Mesoligia furuncula. The sequence continues at coordinate 26,969,260 of OU744793.1, forward strand.
TATTACCGAGTGCGTGACGTCACTTCCTAGCCACTCGGTCGATCGCAGCGGCGGGGCAGGCGCTTGCGCTTCTTCAGTACTTCTTGGATTTTTGACGTGTTACTAGAACCTGTGACTAGAAGTGAACAACAAAATAGCAAACTTATTAAGGTAAGCTCCCATTATGAACATATTTCTGTTCTTAACAGGAAAGCCCTGTTTCTTAATGTTTGATTGCGCTTTATGCATGGGAAAGCCCCATGCTTGCTTCTGATTGCGTGGGAAAGCTCCATGCTCGCTTTTTGCTTTCTAAAAACAGAAGCGCATACAACCTTATCGCGATTTACTAGGAAAGCCCTAGTTTTCATCGCAATATACATACATTGTCGTCTGGTTGTTAATTTAACAAGGGCAGCCGACATGTCGCCTGTACCAACAGACGACGTCGGCTGTCCAGACGACATGGGCAGCCGACATGTCGCCTGTCCAGACGACATGGGCAGACGACATGTCGCCTGTGCCAACAGACGACATGGGCAGTCGACATGTCGCCTGTGCCAACAGACGACGTCGGCTGTCCAGACGACATGGGCAGCCGACATGTCGCCTGTCCAGACGACATAATAATAATAATAATCTTTATTACACAAGAAAGTGGTTACAAAATAGTGTGAAGTCCCTGACTCCTGTGCTAGGTGATAGACCTGTGTTACAAGAGCCAGTGCCCTCTCCCAGTAGGAGATAGTACAGAATCTTATGCAAAAAGATTAACAAAAATAAAAAGAATATGGTAAACAACAAAAAAGTAAGATAAACTAAATGCGGTTAAAAGAAGCCTGTGTGTGTGTGTGTGTTTGTGTATGTGTGGGTAAGTGTATATGTGTGTTTGTCAGTGGTTGTTTAGGAGTGGTTTTAATGTTACGAAATAGATATGATAAGTTTCTCTGCTTCGTCATAGTTCAGCGACAGTAGCCATGGCTTAAGAGTCTTCTTAACTTTATGTACGGTTAGTTTATAAATTGAAAGTTTTTTGTTTATTTTATTATACATTAGTGCGCTTTGGGCACGATAGTGTCGTCGCGCAAGTGCTGTACGACATTGGACAGAATCACAGATAGGAAAGCCAGTCCGCCGATTACATAGTTTGCCGTCTAGTGGCATCGCGGAATGTCGGCGCAAGATAGAGCGGAGGACGTATAATTTTCTCACCGTTAGTACTTGGGCTTCTGAGTACAACTGAGCTGTAGGGTAGTCCCTTTTACGGAAATACATAATTTGAGAACAGCCCGCTGACCTCGTTCCACCCTAAGCATCACTGTTTTGAAGGTACCGCCCCATACCGGGATGCAGTAAGTAATTAACGACTCGCATAGTGAACGGTATACTAGTAATGCTGTTTCAATGTCGGCAGCATGTCTGAGCTCTTTAAACAAATAAATTAGTTTACGAAGCCGGGAGCATAGAGAATCCGTATGGGTGCGCCAATCCAGCCTCTCGTCGATATAAACACCTAGATATTTGATACTTGGGACCATGTCGAGGCAATTGCAGTTGCAAGGAGAGGAGACGTGACAAATATGTGCTATTATTTTATCCGAGTTTATTGACGGTTTAGGTGAATTTGGTGGCTTAAACTGAATTACCTTGGTCTTTGAGACAGCAGTTTGCGTCAGTAGATTAGTGGAAAGCCAGTCCATAATTCTTCGCAAGGTAAGTTCAGTGGTTTGTTTAGCCCTGTCCCAGGTCACGTCGGATATTAATAGTGCTGTGTCGTCGGCGTAGGTAAAAATGTCACAATGGGAAAGGGAGAGTTGACAGAGGTCATTTATGTATATTTGAAAGAGCGTGGGACCCAAGATACTGCCCTGAGGTATACCGTAGCTGATAAATTCTTCGTCACTGAGAACAGAATCAATTTTAACACATTGGCTACGCCCACTGAGATAATCTTTGTAAATATCCAGAGCCACACCACGCACTCCCATATGCTCCATTTTGGCCAGCAGCCTGGGAATAGGCACCGTATCAAAGGCCTTAGTCAGATCTAAGAAGTTACCATAGCATTTAAGGCGACTATCCAATCTATCAATCAGGGTATTGGTGCAATCAGAGACAGCATCTTCTGTGGAAATTCCTGACTGAAATCCGTTTTGATTTTGAGCAATTAATTTATTTTTACAAAGAAATTTTGTCAGATTGGTGTTCAGGATTCGTTCAAGTATTTTAGATAAGGAGCTAAGGACTGAAATTGGCCTATAATTAGAAACGTCATCCTTAGCCTTGCCTTTGTACACTGGATGAACAATAGCACGCTTGAAAGCTTTTGGGATAACACCCGAGTTGATGGCACAGTTACAAATATGAGCAATGGGAGCAGCCAGAATGCAACTAGACTGTTTTATTATAATAGCTGGGATGTTGTCCCACCCAACTGCACAATCACTACGTAGTCTATGAATAGTGCTTATTACATGTGCTTCGTCAACCGGTGGAATAACTAAAGAGTTAACTGGAGATGAGGAAGAAGATGAATAAACGGACGGTGTGGCGGTAGAAAATTTTGATGCAAGGTTTTTTCCAACGTTCGACATGGGCAGTCGACATGTCGCCTGAGCCAACAGACGACGTCGGCTGTTCAGCCGACATGGGCAGCCGACATGTCGCCTGTCCAGACGACATGGGCAGTCGACATGTCGCCTGTGCCAACAGACGACGTCGGCTGTCCAGACGACATGGACAGCCGACATGTCGCCTGTCCAGACGACATGGCCAGCCGACATGTCGCCTGTGACAACAAACGACATGGCCAGCCGACATGTCGCCTGTGCCAACAGACGACGTCGGCTGTTCAGACGACATGGCCAGCCGACAAGTCGCCTGTGCCAACAGACGACGTCGGCTGTTCAGACGAAATGCCAGCCGACTTGTCGCCTGTGCCAACAGACGACGTCGGCTGTTCAGACGACATGGCCAGCCGACATGTCGCCTGTGTCAACAGACGACGTCGGCTGTCCAGACGGCTGACAACGTCGCTTGTGCACGTTTGTTGTCTACATTCCACTTACGTTTTCGTTTGTCTGCAGATGACAACGACTATGAGAGAGCTGATAGATTGGCAGCCCCCGCCAGCGGATGAAACTCATTTTCACGCGCTCATACATACGTTAGAAGCTTTTTATCCTGATGGTTGGAAGGATTGGGTGGTCAAGAGCGTTACACCAAAATACCTCTTCGGCGAAACTCTTACTCCCGATACTGAGGCGCATCTACGTTTTGCCGTGCCAAAACGCTCCGCCTTGCCAGAGTCTTCCGTTGTGAAAAATCATTCAGTGAACGCCGATTCAAAACTGTAAAAAGAAAACTTTTAGAGTGGCCAATTGGCTTAGTTCTTATTTACCACCTCTATCTATAATGGTGACAGTCCACCCTGATGGGCCACAAAATAAGTTTGAAGCTATGCTCCCAGGGTTGAAGAAACACTTGATATCACGCAAAGAGGCGTCTAATATTCTGAAATCGGAAGCGAACGAGGAAAACACAACATCCGTCGCCTCGAGCACTTTTGCTGCCTCCAAACGACAGCAAACAGCCCCTGTGCAGCACCGAAAGAGACAAAGACTCGCAGATGATAGTCATTCTGCTGAGTCCCTGTCAGAGTATATGCGGCACCAAAACGAGATGTTGGGTAGGCTATGTGAAATCACTTATGGCCTAACCCCTCAGATGCCAGAACATTCCTCAGCACCTAAAGAGTCTACAAGCCGTAGTCTGGTAAGCTCTGAAGACGACTCTGAAGCTCGTGAAAGGGGTTCAAACATTGAAGACTCCTGGACTGCACCACCCCTGGCGGAGGACGAAGAGTCAAAAGATGATGACGAACCCCTGGTTGATTTCGCACCTGAAACTAAGGAAAGTGAAGCGAAGCTTAGAAATAGATCGAGATAAAAATAGTCGAAACAGGTACGAAATGCCAAAAATTAGAAACCGACGGTTGGCACAACATCCGTTACGCAGAGGTGCAAAAGATGTTTCAGGCATCGCCTGTGTTTACATCACTTCAAGCTAATGGGCACTTAGCAACAGTAACTCCTCCATGGCAATTAGTGTCTACCCTGGAAAAAACTGACCTGTGCCTGGGAGCAATAACCCACGGCTTATTACAGCAGCGAATAGCATTTGAGGAAACGTATGCTAGTGCCCCACCTGAGGTGAAAACTTATCTGAGTAAGAATTTTCTAAACAAAGAAAAATCGCCGTTTAGAAGAATATCAGACTCTCTACTGCAATATGCGTGTGGGAAAAGAGCCGAAACCATCGAACAAAGACGAGCTTTATACAGACCTCAAAATAAAACAATCAGTGAACTGCTTCACGCTATTCCACCATCGAGTACTCACCTTTTCGCTGAATCCTAGCTGTCCGATTTAATAAAAGAACAAGGAGGAGTATCGAAGGTGTTCCCCGGAAAATTCAAAAGACCAAATGCGCCTGCGAACTCTAAGCCTAAAGGTAGACAAGGAGTCAAGCAAAGATCGACATTTCGGAAACAAAACCGCCGAATTCCAGAAAAGTCAACACGTAGCTTTAACCAGCAGCAGCGGCAACCTGCAAAAAATAAAGGAGGATATGAGGGGAAAAAGCAATAATTTTCAGGCAGGACAGATTAGTCATAAACTCACGGCATGGGAGGCACTCGGTGCTCCACGTTGTATCACATCAATTATATCTGGATATAGAATGCCATTTGTACGACGTCCCCCGAATTTTAGGTTGGACAAAGACACTTGCGCCCGATATAAAACCAAATCTTCGACAGACATGTCTGAAGAAATCTGTAAATTAAAACAAATTGGTGCATTACGCACATGTCAAAGTAAAACAGGTTTCTTATCATTTATGTTCTTACGAAGGAAAGCAGACGGATCTAATAGACCCATCTTTGACCTCAGAAATCTAAACCTTTATTTACGTCCACCTAAATTTAGACTCATAAGCCAACATAAAATTCCGGGATGTCTTAGTATTGGCGATTATATGACTAAAATCCCAGGCATATTTCCATATTCCAATTGCGAAATTTCAACAAAGATATTTAGCATTAGTATACGCTGGTGTTACATATGAGATGACCTGTCTGCCTTTTGGTTTATCAACAGCTCCTTGTACATACGCTAATGTTACTAACTGGCTTGCTAATTATTTCAGAAAGAAATCAATTCGGATGATAGTTTACTTGGACGACTTTCTCCTAATGCATACGGATCCAGATGTTCTACAGACTCAAACCTACTTCGTTGTAAATCAGCTCACAAAATTGGGTTGGTGCATAAATCCAGTGTATTACGACCAACCAACAGTGTGGAATATCTAGAACTAACCTGGGACACATATCAAAACACCAAAAGTCTTACAGACGACAAGATCATGAAAAACCTAAGCATAATAGAAGATACACTTCAAAAAGGACATTGGACTTGCAAATCTGCAAAAATCTTATTAGGCAGTATCAACTTCGCTTCTTGCGTCGTGCCGTATGGGCATCTTCACAGCCGAAGAACTCACTCAGATAGAAGCGAACAAGCTGACAAAGAAAGACCGCTACAAACGCCATTGCTTACCGGAAGCTGTGAAAGAGGCACTGGAGTGGTAGAGAAGAAATATCACGCGACCGTCGCCGATACATCATGAAGACCCGACTACTTTTGTAAGCACGGACGCAGCAGCTCTTGGCTGGGGAGCTTCAGTAAACGGACAAAATTTGAGTGGGCTCTGGAATCAAAAGCAACTCAAATGGCACAGCAATCAAAAAGAGCTGTGGACCATCCTGGCAGTATTAAGGAGGAACCAAATCTGTGGAACTCCTACAAACGACATTCCAAATTTTCCAGCTTGCGGAGAGATGGCGAATACACCTCATAGCTCGTTACCTGCCAGGTCGATACAACCTCATCGCCGACAGTCTTTCAAGGTACAATCGCAGCGCCAGCAGAAAATAAACACTTCTCACAATAATGTTAGTGGGTCAAGCGAAGGCTCGGACACCTAAATAGCAACGTTTTCCCCCGTAGGGTAGAAGTTGACCCACTAAGAATTAACATTCTTGCTGGCTTGTGAGTACTGAAGAAGCGCAAGCGCCTGCCCCGCCGCTGCGATCGACCGAGTGGCTAGGAAGTGACGTCACGCACTCGGTAATAGTAGGGTGCCCAATGGTAAACCAGTGCTGCCACACGTAAAATCCAAGAGGTTATCTCACAATAATGTTAGTGGGTCAAGCTTCGGCTGGAACCTAAATATACGTTTTCTACCCTACGGGGGGAAAAACGTTGCTATTTTTACTCATGTTAATTTTACTGGTTCCTAATCGTGTCCAACTGAGAGGTGTGAAGAACTTCTCTCGGTGGCTGGAATATAGTAACACAAATGTTACTCAGGTATACTAAACGTCATTACGGTGTCACAAAGTCATTCTGGGTGTCACAAACGTTACTCTGCACGCGTAGCATGACCGCCGTAGAAACGGGTTTTGTCGACGGAAGAATAGACAAAGTGACAGATTGTAGAAATATTTGTACGCATTCTACGCGTCTAAGAATGGCAATGTGTCATTTTGTCTATTCTGCCGTCGACAAAACGTCGTCATGCTACGCGTGCTAGTATCACAATTTTCAGTATGGTGACACAAATGTCACAATTTACTATATAATTTTCTGTGAAAAAAAAAACATTGTTTTATCTGTATCATACCTGCGTAGCATTATTATCGTTGAGTAGCGGCTCGGTGTCGGTGGAGTCGGAGTCGGTGTGCAGGCGCCTGCGCTCGCCGGCCGCGAACACGCGACGCTTGCACACGGGACACACGCGCTTGTTCTGGGTCAGCCACGGGTCGATGCACACCGCGTGGTAGGCTGCCCACAGATATTTATAGATAACTTAGTTAATGCAGAATACATGGTGGAATGCCGACATCGTCAAAATTTTACCATGGATGCAGTAGGTAGAGACGCCAGCCAGCACATCAAGCTATCCGAAACTTCAAACTTTCCCAATGAACTTTGAACTTTATGCTTTAGCGATAAAGTTGAAAATCTTTTAAAGATATTTGACAGATTGTAGTAGCTTGACTTGCTGGTGTCTTTACATAATGTACAGTCGGCTTCACGATGTGGATACCCCCCTTAAAAGCATCTACATTCGAACCCGGGATGGCCGCATTGCAAGTTTTGTATTTTTAATAGACTTCAACATAGAAAGAGGTTCTCAATTTGTATATTTTTTTATATAGGTTTATATATTTTTCTTTATTTTTTTTATTGTAATACTTTTTCAAACAGCTTATAGATAAACAAAAATGCACAAGAACATTAATTTAGAACTGTTAGTAACAGTTAAATTAGTCTTGAGGTTTAGGATATAACATGTGAAACCGCTGACCCAGGTTCGATACTGGCAGTTTGATAATTAGGTTTTTGTTTTCATCAAATTTTATTTTTCTCTGAGTTATACTATTAATGCAACTTTTTCTTTTTATTGTTATTATAACTATTAGGTTTATATTAAAATGAAAGAAATATCATTTAACTATCTATCATTTTAAATTATTGTTTTAACACAAACACGTTTAATATGCGATAGTGCGAAAGGTGAAACAAAACTAGACTCATCAGACAGTAACTTCAATATAGATTAGTAAAATGTATGCGTAACTACCCTCAATTAACAACTATGCATTCTCTGCGAGTTCAATAACATATCGGTTAGACAGAGACAGAATTATAACGCCAAGTAGATTGATTAACTACCTAACTGGCTTAGTTGGTAAGAGCTCGCGGTAATCAAAGGATAACCGATGATTCGATGGTTCGAATCTCGTCCGTAATAAACACTTTTTGTATTATTCTTAAGGATGTATATTGTATTTATTATGTTTGAATTTCAAAGTTGTAGCAAAGTTAATTTTAATACAACTGGGGTACCCAATTGATGCAGCCCACTGTACCGTACATAAGAAATTTCTGTAACAAAATCTCTAAAAAGTTAAATCGAACATCCACCCCGTCATAGAAGTTAACGCCCAGTCCCGCTCGCAGGGAGGAGGTCAGAATCCCAGCAGTGGAAACATTATAAGCCTGATTTTAAAAAAATATAAGGATAAATTCTCCTAATATTTGGCTTTTTTAAGTCGATAACCAGGTGCGGCTAAAGTAAAGAATCTGTTATCTTTTAGAGGGTTATTGGTAAAACATTAACAACCTCTTAAGAGGTCATTGTACCCATCTTTATTAACAACTTTTACTATGGGACCAAACCTGAAATCGCGAAAAAAAATTACCTGTTCCCTACAATTTGACGAGTTATACGAACATAAACGTAGGGAACAGCTGATTTTTTTACCGCGTTGTTAATGTTTTACCAATAACCCTGTATAAGTGTATGTACAACTCACCATGTGCACAGGGCAGTACCCTCAGCCGCTCTCCCTCCTGGTAGTCATCGAGACAGATGGCGCAGGTGTCGTACGGGTCGCCCTTGCTGAACTTGCAGGTGGGTATCTTCTTGAGAGCTCGGCTGGGGAGCCGGTGTCGACGGGCGCGACGACGGTCTTTTATGCATTTCACTATCTGGAATTATAATGATGAAGTTATTTAATCCTAATGCAATATCTTTAATGACAATGGGTCGTTAATGGCGCCAATTCTGTTGTTCACAAACTAAACAAAATTTAAGTTCATGCCTCTTTTTCTTTCTATTTCATTAAGAAAAGGACAGAAGATAAATATTAGTTTAGTCCTGTCAAATTAAGATACTCCATAGACAACTTTAGACGGGATTAAAAAAATGCCTATTAAAAATACGTCAATTTACGCCAGGCGCTGACTAATTTGACAGGGCTAAACTAATATTTATCTTCTGTCCTTGTCTTAGAATCGGCGCCAGTGTCAACTTTATAAAACAACATTCAGAACTTGCTAAAAATACACGGTGAAACGACGAAGGACTTAGTGCAGAACAACATAAGTTATTTATTTATTTTCTTTTATTGTGTTTGGGTGGTTTACAGCTATCAAATACAGAAGTACAGTTCGCGTCAAATAACTTTGCCGCTCTGAAGCTAGGCTTTTCGCTAGCCGCGCATGCGCGCTGCTGTTTTATTCATACGAATATCTATAGAGAGGTAATTGACGACAAGCTGTTTACAAGCCACCACAGTCCGTCAGTCAGTTATCCTTTGAACTTTGTATGTTTACCATTTTATTTTTGGGTTCTGCAATTTTAGGTAGATCAAAAGTAGCACTATACAAAGCTAGATTTAAGACCAAATTAAAGAAGAACGTAAGTACTGACGCCAGCACATCAAGCTACTACAATCTGTCAAATTTCTTTAATAGACTTTCAACTTTATCGCTAAAGCATAAGGTTCAAAGTTGATTGGGAAAATTTGACAGTTTCGGGTAGCTTGATGTGTCTGTACAAATTAACTATTTTATCGCAAAGTATCAAAAAGGTAGATCTCCAAGACGTCTCTATCTTTTCAACCACTCCTTTCATTCAATAGTGAACCTTATGACTCAGATCATACGTACCATAAATACAAGTATAACGAGCAGACACAGCACCACGACAATCGCGAACGGCAGGAGTAGGTGCGTGTTGATGTTGAATGGTATGTCGCCGTTCACCATTATATAGAAACTGAAACATAGAATAAAAATATGTAAATACATGGAAAACGGTAAGTTTTCTAAATTTCAAGCCTCGTTTTAGGCCAGACTTTCAAAACTATGATTATTAATTTGAAAGACATTACATTTCAAAACTTAAGCTACTATTTATAAAGTAATGAAATCCCAGTACTTTTATAAATGACAAACTTTTATATCGTTACTTTTAATGTAATATAATAAGATTAATTCAATCGTGTTTATTGAATTAATCTTATTTTATTAACTTTTTATTTTTATAGTAATGTCTATCGATAAAAACATCCTTATCTTTTAAAATTACATTCCAGCGGTCGAGAGAATGCGTTCCTGACCTATCAGTGCGACAATTCTAAGGCTAATAAATATCAAATTTGCAAAACACGTATTCGTTTGTATGAAAGTGACAGGTGTCAAAAACGCATTCTCTCGTCGGCCGCATTGTAGTTATTGCACGAGATTTTGCTAACCAATACAACATATTAGTATAAACAATTAAACAACTCCACGTTCGCACGCTTAACAGACACACATTATACCAAATCGCTATTATCTACAATCGATATAATTATTTCATAACAAATGATTACGTCACTATAACTGTCTTTATTTTCTAACTAGCGACCCGCGCATGCTTCACGGTTTTTACGACTTGACAAAACATTGTGTTAGTTAATGTGTTATACATAATACATAAACCTTTCAGGATAAATCCTCTAAATAATGTTGAAAACCGCAGCAAAACACGTTGTATAATTTACAAGAATAACGTGGTCACACACAGACATGAAAAGCGAGACATTATATATATAATACATAGATGATCATTAACTCACCCGCTTGTGTACAAGTACTCGTCGGCTAGTATGAGCCCCGCGAGGTCACTCACAAAAACTGACGGAATGTCTATCCCCACTGCGTTTTTTGCCGACATAGTCTCTGCGAAAAAGGTGATAAACATACATAAAACAATTCTGCAGGATTACCACATAAATGTGCTGGTGGTGAAATAAGGAACAAAATTTTTATGTATTGTTTTTGACAGCTCGGTGTGAAACGGCCTTGGCGAGCAGCGCCACTATCAAACGTATAATTAAATTGGTATCCGGTAACGTTACTTGCGTTTTTATCGTGTGTCATAGACATAGCGTATTCGGGACTTTTTGTATCAATTTTCACAATCATTGAACTTTGACGGACGGTACACCAGATGATTTTTTAATAGCTCCGTCCCAGCGCGGACTCCGGCCTTTCGGCAGCCCATTACAATAGAAAATCAATTGTGTCTCACTAGCGGGGATTAAGCGATTAAATCGATGTAAATCTTAACTTTATCATTATCAAAATAAGGTTTAAATTCCAATGCACGCAGAGCGACAAGAGAATTGAAGCGTCGCGGGGGATTACCCTCGAAATATACAATGTGTATCTGAATTAATGCAAACTATGAAAGTAGTTGGTTCAGAATCGTTTACTGAATCCATTTCTGTCATTTTGAATATACTTATATCATTTTTTATATTCCAAAAATAATTAAAACTAAGTAAATTACTGTCACACTTCCGCTGTACGGTCAAAACAAACCAAAATTATTGAAGTGCCTACACTAAGCTAGACCCTTTAATACGTGTGCGACTGTGTGCGTGCGTTGATTTGTAATGTGACCAAAATTTTCTCCCACAATCAGTATATAACTCATTTAATAAAAAAACAATGTTTTATACATAATAATAAAAATTCTGGGTATGTATTAAGATTACAAATTTTACAACTCAATTTTCTAATTGATGTGTTGGTGGTTGGTGGTGTGCGTTAATTCCGCGACATGTTTTATACTTTATTTTGATTAGATAAATATCAATATGACAAAAGGCATAAAAAAATGACAAAAGGCATAAAAAAATGACAAAAGGCATAAAAAAATGTTGTATAAACAAACGTCGTCTATTTCTAAAATATCGTATCTCAACGGCAAATAAAAACCGTCATAAAAACACCTACAGAAATTTTTAACAATTTTTTTATTGACATAACGAATGACGCTATTGATCCATCTATTGACTACACACCACCGATGACTTATCATCCAAATACTATGTATTTAACCCCAACTAATGACTCCGATGTATGTAAAATAATAAACTCTTTAAAATCAACCAACTCTACAGGCTACGATGACATTAACACAAAAATTCTTAAATTATGCTCTACATTTTTATCAACTCATATTGCCCATATTATTAATTTGTCATTTATGCAAGGTTTATTCCCTTCACGGTTAAAATTTTCAATTGTTAAACCAATCCACAAGAAAGGTGACAGAAGTGATATGAATAATTACTGTCCCATAACACTCATACCAATATTATCAAAGATCTTTGAAAAGGTCATGCATGAAAAAGTCTCCGAGTTCTTATCCAAATACAAAATTCTGAATGAAGATCAATTTGGTTTCAGAAAAAAAAAATCAACCACAACAGCTTGTTTTGCTCTATTAAAATTAATAACTAAAAGCCTTAATAATAAACTACCAATTGTCTCCATTTTTTTAGATATGTCCAAGGCTTTTGATTTCGTGAACCATACACTGTTAATTTATAAATTAGAAAGATATGGCATAAGGGGAAACACGTTGAAATGGCTCGAAAGCTACCTCACACATCGACAGCAATGTGTTGAGATTTCGAGACAAACAGGAAATCAAAAGCTCGCATATAGATCTCATTTTCGTGAAAATAACTGCGCTGTTCCCCAAGGGACCATACTAGGGCCGCCTTTATTCTTGATATATGTTAATGACTTGCCTACTGTAACTTCCCACAATTGCATACTATACGCTGACGATACGATCCTCAGTATTATAAATGAAAATGACGACATTGTTGAGTACCAAAATGAAATAAACATGACATTGAATAAAATTATTACATGGCTTGAACACAATAATCTTCATATTAATATTAACAAAACAAAAATAATACAATTCCAGACATATAACAGTACGCGTCCACGGCTTAAAATACAATATGGAAATGAGACAATAGAAGAGGTCGAATACGCAAAATTCTTGGGGATAATAATTGACAAAAACTGTAACTGGAAATCTCATATTGATAATCTATGTAAGAAGATAGATAGATTTGTATTCGTTTTGTATAGACTAACACGTGTGGCTAGTGTTGATGCGGCACTATGTGCATACCACGGCTATGTCTCATCAATTTTGCGCTATGGCATTATAATGTGGGGTAATTCGGTTGAACTTAAAAGAGTGTTTCAAGCTCAGAAAAAATGCGTGCGCTCAATTTGTGGAGCGCACCCACTGGACAGTTGTGTTTCATTATTTAAAAAACTTAAAATACTGCCACTTCCAGTATTATACATTTGAAATTTGTGCCTTTGTACACCAAAACAGACATGAATTTGACTTGTTTAATGATGTTGTATCCAGACCCAGCCGCAAAGTGCATATGCTTAATGTTCCTAGGCGTAGAATTAAATTGTTTTCTAATAATGTATACTGCATGTCCATTACTGTTTATAACAAATTACCTGATGGCTTCAAAACTCTCAGCCTCAGGACATTTAAATGTAAATTATTTAACTTTCTCTTAAGCAAATGCTATTACTCGACTGAAGATTTTATGAATGAAAAATTAACCTAAATATTTGACATTATTGCCTAGAAATCATATTTTATCTCCTTGACGTTATTTAATTTTGACTTATACATATAATTAATCTCTTTTACAACTATTGTTCAATATATTTATTTTATTTGTAATCCTAATTCTAATGATTGTAATTTAATTTTAATGTAATGATGACCCATAATTTCACAAACCATATTTGTACGCCGGAAACGGCAGAATATTATGATCGTAATACATAATGCAGGCTAAATGCACATAACAACTTTGTACAATATTCTGACAAATAAATGCATTCTATATTCTATTCTATTCTATAATACTTTGATAATCCAATACTGTGTTGTCTATCGGTATGCGTTGGCCCTAAAGTTGCAGCTCAACTTTACGGCCAACGCACACCGATAGACAACACAGGGGGATAGTGAGGGCCATTTTGCACGTATGTTAGGCATATTTTCCTCGACGGTTTTTTGTTTGGTTAACTTTTATTTTTACTTTTTTTATGAGTCACATCTTGGCGTTTTGCGTCCAGTGGAATGTATGAGCGACAGACAGCCGTGGAAGTTGGGATATATGTTTCATTTTATTGCGAAAACGGTTCACAATAAAAGTCCCCGCCACAACAATGGTCAATGCCTCTAAAGCTCTACTCCTCTACAGTGTTGAAACGCTAACATTGTATGAAATACATTTCTTCAGTGTGTCATCGTATTAATTAAGATACGTTGACACAGATAGACGACAAAGCTCTTTTGTAAACTTTTAGTGTATAATTAAGTGCTACAAAATAATTCAAAGATACTGTGGATAGTTATCGCCTTTTGTATGATATAGCGGAAAGTACTTATTAGCTCAACTGTGACTAAATACTCTAATGAGATAATTATATTATGACTTTTTAATTTAATGTAATTATTTTATTTAACCTTATTCATTTGATTGTATTATTATTAATTTATTTGATTTTATATTTACTAATTTATTTGATTTTACTATTATTAATTTATTTGATTACACCTATTGTTATTTTTATCACTTTAATCAGGTACCTACCTAGTAAATCAATCAGGCAAATTATGTAAGTGCTGTGCACACCTTTAAGTGATAAGTTCACTGTAGTACTGTATATAATAAGGCTAAGTTTCTGTTAATGTTTATGTGAACTAATCGTTGGAGTGCCATAATAAATAAATTACTTTTTCTATTGTTACCGATCTCTAGAAAATTTATTGACAGTTGAAGGGATATCAACCGTTTCTTTAACCAAGATTAAATGTGGGGTAACCAAATATTGTGATTAATTATTAAAAAAAGTATTTGAAACCCCGACCCTGTAGATCTTAAGTTAGCTGTTGCGATTAGATGACCAAACAAATTAACAAAAGTCAAACAAATAACTCGACATGAGATTAAACAGCTTCAATTGAAATATCAACTCGAATAGTCATTCATAAACTCGTCAATCAGAAATAAATACTTAATTCTTTTTTCTGAACGATATATTTATGAAAACATACTGTATTTACCTTTATAAAGAAAAGGCTATGCCCTTAACTTGACACTTCTTTATTAATAAGTACCATAAACAGGGCGATAATGTTATATTTTTCCGCTTTATTTATAAAATGACTTATTTTTATCTTTACTGAGTTCAAGTGAACTTAATGTAAATATGTGCTGGGAGTATTTGAACTCTGTATTTACTGTTCATCCTAGGTGTCCCTGTGACCTCGTTTGGTCTACCCAGATACAGGTAGCCTGCATAGTAACAAAACCAAAGAGATATAGAAAAGTTGTAGTTTCACCTGTTATAAGTCTACATGCCTTTTAACTTAATTATGGTAAAACAAGAAGTGAGCATTGCGGTTATCGAGCTCTTTCTGCAGGAAAAGAGAGCTTTGCAATTACAGTATGATTTTATTTTAGGAAATAACTGAAAAAAGCCAGGGTTCCCTTGAAACAAAGTTTTTTAGCCTTTTAAGTGCACATACTTCACCCAAATGGATTGCTGATGCATTGGCTCATGGATGCACTTTAAAGACCAAATTAATAAGAATCATATCCTTGGATTTTTCCAGCACAACACAAAACACCCACATTGTTTGTGCAACAAAACACTAAGTACAATATTTTCCCACAAACACATAACAAGAACAGATTAATTAATAAACTTACTAGGAACAAAACAAAAACAAACAGTTCGGAGATTACTTCCATTGTAAATTAATAAAAATAAATTGTGAGGAGAAAACGCCTCCTACGGCCGTTCAAAAACAAGCTTGTCACAGTAATGCAATGTGCCGCAGATAATTCAGTTATTGTCTGAGGAATCTTGTAGGGAGCAATGAAAGGAGGATGAGTTTAACCGCTCTATAAAGATGGCGGGATTATTTTTGTCTTTGGTAGGAGTGAAAAGTAGAATTAAGTAAATGAAAAGTAGAACTAGAAGTAGTGAAGTGAACAGTCGCTAGTGTCAATCTATAATTATTTTTAAACAAAATATCTAATCGATTTTATTATTATTAGCTACACATTCTTCATCATCACACAGATACATATCTATGTTTTATTTAAATATTATCATATGTATACATTTACACACACTTTAAAACTGATTTACAACCGTAAGTCATAAAGTCCAGTTGAAAACCAGCGTCAGACACTAGTTGTCTGGAATTTATGCTGAACTGGATTTTTATTTTGAGTTTTTTGTTTTTGTGTGAATATTGTTTACCTGGGTCAAATAATTTTTTTTTTCTTTCTTTTAATGCATTAGATAAGGTGCACAGTTAATTTCAAGCTCAATTAACCTACGTTTTCACGGTGCGATTTTTACAGAATGGACCAGCACCTCAATTGAGTATCGCACATTATTTCACGGTTTTTAAAAGAAATTCCTTATGCATTGTCCATATGTTTGAAAAATTCGTCTGCTCGACAGCGTTAATAACGCAATGAATGTTGTTGAGTTGTCAAAATGAGAAACATTGCAATTGTGAGTTACGCAATTACCCCACAGCTGCACTCACTCTTTTTCACTGAAGAACTAAAACAGAACTTTTGTGATAATATCAACTCACCTAGATCGCTGGAGTTGACATTGTGCACGATGGCACAGTCGTAGCCGGCCGCCTGAGCATTGCGCACCTTCACCTCGAAGCTGCAGTTATATCTGACGATGATGAACAACAAATAATTAATGAAAGTTTAAATTAATTTAGTACATTAAGGTCGGCGAGAATTCATCGTTTGTGAATATCGAAATAATATTACCTCGCAATATAAAGTTCCTCTAGATCAGCGACCCCAAGTGAGTCTTTTCCTTAAAAGCTGTCCATACTTTGCACGAGCTTGTGCACTAACGCAGATCAGTTTCCCTCACATCACACGTGGGACAACTCGCCGATCTTACTGAGCAAAGGCCTCCTCCAAGTCCTTCCAGGGCCTGGTCAGCGGGATTGTCCGAAAGGGTTACCGCTGGCCCGGAAGATAAAGGGCTAAGGAAGGAACACGGGTGGGTTTTAGTCAGTAAGATTCTGACACTCCCTTCCGCTCTACCCAGAGCGGGAGGAGTCATTTGATGATTTCCCATCCGCAAAAAAAAAAAGTCCTTCCAGGGACTCTTTTCCCGCGCTACCTTGAACCAGGCCTCGCACTCAATTGGGGTCGCTGATCCAGAGGAACTTTGTTTTCCGAGATATTATTGCGATATTCACAAACAATACATTCTTAACTTTATGGGAAACGGGGCAAGTCCATAATATCAGTACTCTTACATTACCACCACCAACAACAACATGCAACATGGTAAGCTTAAATGATTAAATTAGACCAATGGAGCCCGATGTTGATAACATATAAATAGCACTTAAGATACCTTATAAAAGTAAAGATATATCCTAGTTCAGGTTAGATCCTATAATTATATAAGGCGTTAACGTATTAACTTTAAGAAATTTAAGGAGTTGTTGAAAATGACATTGAAAAAATAATCACGAAAAAATAATTTAAATATAACAATCGGTTTCAAAGATACACAATATTTTCACTACGCTCTTGACAAATGATTGAATAGGTACCATATTAGTTTAAAGCCTTCAATTGTAAATATATGCATGTAGCATAAGCATTATCAGCCAATGTTCCCACTGCTGGGATACAGGCCTCTTCTCTTCGAGAGGGAGTGGACAGTAATCCACCACGCGGGCCCAGTGCGGGTTGGTAGATGTCACATGTCTTCGAATTTTTGATTCTAGGACATGCCGGTTTCCTCACGATGTTTTCTTGCACCGTTTTTATATGCACCGTTTCACAGTTCACCTGTTTTTTCGATATGCACGTAAATTATTTGAATTATAATTATTTAAAATCAATGTTGCCGCACTTTAACAAATAACTGTCATCAAGTCAATAGTCCTTCTAGTCTTTTATCGAGAAAGTGTTCCACTGGACGAGCACGATCCTCGATGCATACTAAAGTACTTACTTGATTGTTTTCTTTAAACTTAGTAACACAAAAGGGTGTTATCGTTTAACAGGCGTGCGAGTTGTCAGGGTGCGGTTCCACTGAAGCGGAGCTGGGCGGAGCGGAGCGGAGACGTGCAGGAATCAATCAAACAATGGTTGAAATTTTCATTGCGTCACTCGTCTCGTCTGTAATTTGACGATTCCTGTACGTCTCCGCTCCGATCCGCCCAGCTCCGCTTCAGTGGAACCGCACCCTAACTCTAGTGCGAAGTGCATTATCTATGACATCCGATTGGTGCAGCAGATATTATAGTCACTGTTTATCTAGATATAGGAGTATTTTCAGCAGGGCTTGTTAACGTTACCAAATAACAAAATAATAACCGTTAAGTAACGTTAATTTCAATTTGATACCTTAATAACGTTTACAAAAATGTAACGTTACTTGATCACATTACCAGTAAAGTAACGTTAATTAACATTAACGCAAAATACATCCGTAACTTTATTTTACCGTTAATTTAGTTACGTTACCGTTCCGTCTGTTTACATTTTTGTGCGCTCGCGCGGGCGCCTCGCTTAGCATTGGATAAGATGCACTGTTTCCGCTCCGCTACGCGCTAATCGCGCCGCCTGAGGATTAACATATAGGACACTTTTTATCTCGATATTCCCACGGGATCGAAAATTATGCGGGTGAAACCGCGGGGCGAAGCTAGTTATAAATATGTCTTAAATTGTGACATTTCTTATTTTTGATAGCGATTTTAGCTCGTTATTGAGTTCACAAATTTTCAAAAATAAATACTTTAATGTTTAAAAAAAAAAAAAAAAATTGACGTGTAAAAGTGTTTGTACAAACCTACTTACAAAATAAAATCATTTATCATTTATCACGTCCAAATATTGAAATCAAAACCGATTTTACGTAGTTTTAGTAGCACTACTAAAACTATTGTACACTACTAAAACTGTTGTACTAAACTATTGTTTGTAAATATGTACTACTAGCTGCGCTCCGCGGTTTCACCCGCATAAGTTTTGATCCCGTGGGAATATCGGGTTAAAAAATATTCTATATGTAAATCCTGGTTATAAACCATCTGTGTGCTAACTTTCGTCCAAATCCGTTCAGTACCTAGTTTTTGCGTGAGTAACAAACATCCATCTATGCATCCATACAAACTTTCACGTTTATAATGTTAGTAGGATTGTTAATTTAATTGTAATTAAGAATTTTATGTTTTTCAAATATCAGGGTACGGTGTAATCAACTTAGCTTAACAAAAATGACCTGCTGAATCGAACGAAAAATATCATGTACCTTTCGTAAATGAAAAACATGTTAGAATTGTTTTGTTTTTTTTTGCTCGTTGAGAGCAACTATTGAAAATATTATTAAATAATAAATGTTTATTTGAATCAAGATGCTATTTGTGATTTTTCATTCACATAGACATAATTCATTCCCAAAATCAGACTCATTACACCTGTTATAACTCTCATTCCCCCAAAAAAGTTAAAATGTAAATAACTTTTTTCTAAATGAGTAGATTTAAATGGCTGTAACACAATAATATATAATTTACTCCATTTTATCTGAATTTATAGTTACGATTGATTGAATTTAATTTAATCAGTCATAAGTCATAACCGTAGTAGTCTGTGTGGTGTCGGACTTAAAGAATTGCACCACCCCATACTTCCCGTGGGTGTCGTAAAAGGCGACTAAGGGTCGTACAGTCAACAGCAAAAGTAGATGATCAAAATCAGAAATTCAATACTAATGAACGGAGTTCGCGTCAGAACTGTGTGGCGTCGAAGTGATTTCTGTGTGGCGTTGACGTGGCGTTGAGTGGTTTGAATCACTTTGACTTTGACTTTGACTTTGACGCTTTGATATTTCCAGAGCCATGCATGGCTCTAAAACTCACTTTACCGTTGTCATGGTGGACTTTAACGCGAAACTGGGTAAACGTAACGATGATGAGCTGCGAGTGGGGCAATTTGGAGTTGGATGCCGGAACCACCGGGGCCACCTACTGGCCAGTTTTATGGAGAAGGAAGGCCTCTTTATGATGAATTCCTTCTTCAGAAAACGTGAGCATAGAAAGTGGACCTGGCAGAGCCCAGATGGTGCAACTAAAAATGAGATTGACTTCAATTATGTCGACGAAGAAGCAAGTATTCAATGATTTCTCTGTGATCAACGCGGTGAAAACGGGAAGTGATCATCGTATGGTAAGAGGCACATTGAACTTAAATATCAAGCTGGAAAGATCTCGACTGATGAAGTCTACGCTCCGTCCAGCACCGATCCAGATCCAAAACCCCGAGAGCTTTCAGCTCGAACTCCAGAATCGTTTCGAATGCCTAGGGAGCTCCGTGGACGATTATAACGATGGGTTCGTGGAAACTGTCCATACGGTCGGGTCTAAGATCTTCAAGACCCGCCGTACGTTTTCGAGAGTCATCACGAACCGTCTCGCGCGCAGGTTTGACGACTTCCAGCCTCCCGAACAAGCCGGATTCCGTAAAGGCTTTAGCACCGTAGACCACATACATACGCTGCGACAGGTTATATAGAAGACCGAAGAGTATAACCTGCCTCTCTGCTTAGCGTTTGTGGACTACGAGAAAGCCTTTGATTCGATCGAGACATGGGCTGTGCTGCAGTCTCTTCAAGGGTGCCAGACCGACTATCGGTACATCGAAGTGCTGAAGTGTCTGTACGAAAACGCCACTATGTCAGTCAGACTCCAGGATCAGGCCTCGAAACCTATCCTTCTGCAGCGAGGTGTGAAACAGGGAGACGTTATCTCTCCGAAATTGTTCACCGCTGCACTGGAGGATGTCTTCAAGGTTCTGGACTGGAAAGGGGCTGGCATCAACATCAATGGCGAGTACTTAACTCACCTTCGGTTTGCCGACGACATCGTAGTCATGGCTGAGACTATGGAGGACCTCAGTACTATGCTCGATGACCTCAGTAGAGCCTCCGAAAGAGTGGGTCTTAAAATGAACATGGACAAAACGAAGGTCATGTCAAATGCCCATGTAACACCCACTCTCATAAAAATCGGAGACGCTACACTCGAAGTCGTAGACGAGTACGTTTACCTAGGACAAACTGTCCAGTTAGGTAGGTCTAACTTCGAGAAAGAGGTCAATCGACGAATCCGACTCGGCTGGGCAGCGTTCGGGAAGCTACGCAATATCTTCTCGTCCCACATACCGCAGTGTCTCAAGACGAAAGTCTTTGACCAGTGTGTGTTGCCAGTGATGACTTATGGAACTGAAACGTGGTCGCTCACAATGGGCCTTATAAGAAGGCTAAAAGTCACCCAAAGGGCAATGGAGAGGGCTATGCTTGGAGTTTCCCTGCGTGATCGAATCAGGAATGAGGAGATCCGTAGGAGAACCAAGGTAACCGACATAGCCCGAAGAATTGTCAAACTTAAGTGGCAGTGGGCAGGGCACATTGCTCGCAGAACAGAAGGCCGATGGGGCCGAAAGGTTCTGGAGTGGCGACCGCGTACCGGAAGACGTAGCGTTGGCCTCCCACAAGGTGGACCGATGACCTTGTGAAGGCCGCAGGAACGCGTTGGATGCGGGAAGCACAGGACCGGTCGAAGTGGAGGTGCTTGGGGGAGGCCTATGTCCAGCAGTGGACGTCTTTCGGCTGAAATGATGATGATGAAGTCATGACCAGTGATCAGAATAGGCAGACTATATTTACCTAAGCTTCGAAGAACAGAGACAGAAAGTGGAGAGTTCCTTACGACGACATTTTTTTTTCCCCAGGAATTCGGGTAAAATCTTAAAATGTGTAAAGGCTATTTTTAACTAAACTTGCAATGAGAGGTTTTTCTTTTGAGTATTAAAAAAAACATAGTTTCCAAGAACCCTGAAGATGGTGTTGAACTGACTACGTTACTAGGTGCCAAAACCAAAACGCTTGGAAAAAAACATTGCGTCACGTCACATACGCTCGTTGACTGACACTTTCGTTTGCTTTCGTTTTACGATCTCAAAATTACATTCAAGTGTAATAATCAAAAAATGATGTGACGTCCTGTTCCTTGCAGTAACTTACCAAGTTCAGCGCCATCTATCCAGCGACTAGGGACGAGTTAAAAAATTTCAGGACACCGGCATAGTAGTTAACTAGGGAAAGAGTAAATACGTAATTTGTGTATTTCACAAAAAGATAATGCAATAGTTTTAAGATCCCGGAAGAATTTTCGTAAATCTACAGTACTTACGTTTGAAATACATATCGAAGCCCCTTTTAAGCAAATAAATTAGTTTTACTTAGGTATTACACATTGACAAATGATAGGTATTGAAAGATTTGATGCAACAACGGTTAGTTTAAGGATAATTCTAATACATGATTTAAGTTAGATTAGTTTAGTGAAAATTCCTAAGATTTGTTAATTGCAAGTTTAGTTAAAAATAGCCTTTACACATTTTAAATAAAGCTTATTTTCAACTTATTTAAGATTTTACCCGAATTCCGGGAAAAAAGAATGTCGTCGTAAGGAAATCTCCACTTTCTGTCTCTGTTCTTCGAAGTTTAGGTAAATATAGTCTGCCTATTCCGATCTCTGGTTATCACTCAGTATCACACTTATTACTTCTCACGCGTAAGAATCGGGCAATGTTTTGATCGGCACGGCATCACGGCGCGGGGCGATGGTGGGTGGCCCGCCCCCGCGCGCGTCTTCCCCCTCTACTTCAAACTAACTAGATTAACCGTTCTAAAAGTAACGATAAAATTAACGTTAATAAACAACTAACGTTATTAATGATTACCGATAAAATGGAGCTAAAATAACGTTAAATCCATTAACGTTATTTTAATATTAACGTTAACGCTGTCAAATGACGGTAACGTTATGAAAATTTTACCGGTATTTAAAGCCCTGATTTTCAGAGATACGCTTTGTGCAGTGCCTTGGTAGCTAGAGAATGAGGTGGACATCTTAGAAATTCACGGCAAGAACTAAACCTAATAGTTTTCACACCAATGTTCAATTTTAAGCATTTCGATATCAACTTGTTGTTGTTTCTTCGAAATATTTTTTTTTCCTTATATCTATTTTTGAGCAGGGCCATCCAATTTACCTGGCAAGAAGCACGATCCATTTCCCAGTGAAGTTGTCAACCGTTTTAGGCGCCAACGGCAGGGGGGAGCACCCATCGGACGGCTCGCCTGCCACGAGGAAGCCGCGCATACCCTCGGGAGGCAGGTCGTCGCCGAAGCTGGCCGGCATGTCACGGAACTCCTCTATTATCTAAGGAAAAGAAAGGAAAATGGTTTAATTTTCGGCATGTATTTTATCGAACGGAGAAGGCACAGCACAAGGAAATGTGGCAGAATATGGGGGAGGCCTTTGCCCCGCAGTGGGATAGTACAGATTAACGAAAAAAAAAATAGCGAACCCCAAATAATTTACATTTGGGTTTCTTAAAAAAATGTAAGTACACTCTAATATAATAAATGTGCCTCTTTTTGTAAGCCTCAAATAATTCCCATTTGTGACCAACTTGGATGTTATGTAGCGTTAGCACCACTCGCTTCGCACGCTCGGCTCGCGTGAGATTGGTCACTGTTCTAACCACAGATATAGATATACCTAGATAACGCAAGTATCACGAACTGTATGAAAACCAAGCGTGCCATTTTTTTGACTACCTACTATGACGTCACAAGCTCGCACTCTCGCTCACACTTACCCAGCCAGCAGTACAAAGGACTGAGCGCGAAAGGGGCGGCTTATGATTTGTAATCATAAGTTGGTGCAATTTTTGGCACGCGAAGTAGTTACTCTTGCGTTATCTAGGTATATCTATATCTGTGGTTCTAACCTAACTTAACTCATTTGGTCGCTGTGCTACCAACTTTGCCAAAGGGCCAGAAGGTTTAGAAGCTCATTTATTAAAACAAGTGTACATCATTAGAACCCAGAAAAGTTTTTAGACGATTAATCGCTAAATAATTAGCGGTTTTAAATACATAGATCAAGGTAAAGATTTCAAATTTTTTATTTGAAAATAATATAAATTCCCATATTCAAGCCTTTTTCTTTTTACTTTTAAAGACAAAACAAGTTCTTTTGTTTAAAATAACGAACAGATAACACCTAGTCACTTAAAACTCTTGATAATTAATTAATAACCACGATATCAGGTAAACTAATATTACAATCTTGTTTGTTGGTAAACAGCACAGCGTTGTTTTAGTCACGTTGTTCGATCCTAACTTAATATTATAAATGCGAAAGTAAGTTTGTTTGTTACCTTTTTACGCCTAAACCACTGAACCGATCATCCCGAAATTTTGCATATACGTTGTCAGGTGTACAGAAACGGATAAGGTCGGGCGGGGCTATTTCGACTATAAAATCACAAACGTCAACTTCAAAAGTCTGCACAGCCGTCTTTGAATACGTTATGATAGATTTAATGAATTTATGTTATAAAAGCCTTAATTGAGATCTTTCTTACGTAGGTCTTATAAAGAATACTCATCTTATATGGTCACAGGAACGATATTTTTTAAATTGGGAAGAAATAGTTACAATTACCCCACAGTGGGGCTATTTCAACTATGCCACATATTTATCGTACTAAATCCGTTATCGTTTTGAAATTGAGAGCCTGAGTATATTGCGACATAATTCATACCAATCTATGGCTTATTGTCTCCTAACATGGTTCAGTAACGTAATAAAATACTTTAAACACCTTGGAGGGGCTATTTCGACTTTTTACATAGGTAGTAGTGCAGGGACGTATGCCAACCAACATCATCGATAAATCAGATCAACAACAACCATGAATAAACATTTATATAAAATAAAAAAACATGTTACATGTATTCTTGAGACTATTGTGGACCGTGGCATGTCATGAAAATCAGCAGCTTGATAACTAGTATTTTTTTATTGCGAACATCTTCTACAGCCGTAAGTAGTTCGTCTAGCTAGGGAGTACTGTTTAACATTTTTGCCTGATAATTTTACACCATCTAAAACGATACAACAACCAAAGCGCAAAAGTAGTGAATTAGTAGAAAAGCGGACGAGAGACAAAAAACTTTTATGACAAGATAGAAAATTCTTCAAACCGCATGACATTTACATTTCACAACTATAGTAAACGGTTTGATCACCATTTAGAGATTTAATTTACTAACAGTGGTTCCCTGTACATTTTATCGCAGCATGTGCCAATGTTTTTGTTATGCATAGAGTATCGATATCATCACATCACTAGTGTTTCACAATACCATACAAAAATTAAGCGGGGTAATTATGACTTTGGGTTAGTCGAAATAACCCCACTTCTTCTTTTAGTGGGGCTATTTAAACTATCGAAAAATCACATCAAAAACGTATCATTCCAAAGAACAAATAAGCGAAAAACCATTTACGGTTTATATTTTCCCTAGTCACTGTTTAATATTGTAAAAACAAGCGTTTTAAACACAACTTTTGACGGCAAATGTGACGAGCGTCTTTTGTTAACACATGCACAAAATGTCGTCTGACAAAAAAAAGCGTATGGGTCAAACAGTTGGCGTTTTAGCAGCTCCATCTATGAAATTTTGTATAAATAATCTGTTCACCTACCTGGATATAGATGGCGTTTTGGTACAAATACAGTAGAATAACAGTTATTGTCATTAGTTGAAATAGCCCCATAGTCGAAATAGCCCCGCCCGACCTTATAGGATACTTTTCATCCCAAAAAAAAGTGATTTTTCCGAGGAAAACAACAATAACGTTATTATGATAATAGATGGCGCCACGTGTCTTTCGAACGGGATCGACACTTAGGCGGGTGAAACCGCGGGGCGCTGCCTCTGCTAGTTTAATATAAAACACGTTACCCAGCATCCCATTAAGGGGGCATACTAGGCGATAAAATCTAGTCGAGATAGTCAATAGAAAGCTGTTTTATATTAATGGCCTGGCAATCTCGTCACTCTACATACATTATATACTATAATACTAATAATAAAGCTGAAGAGTTTGTTCGTTGTTTGAACGCGCTAATCGCGGGAACTTCCAGTCGGATTTTAAAAATGATTTTTGCATTCGATAGTCCATTTCTTGAGGAAAGCTATTATTGTCTACCTTAACTTAACATCACGCACGGACCCTTAAGAGCCGAGCAAAAATAAAAAAGGTCAGAAAGAAAGCTAAGTGAAAATAAAACAATAGCGCGGGCAGGCGAACAGGGAATGCGATGCTACGGGGTGGGTCGGGGGAACAAGAAGAACGAAGACAATAACGACGAAGTCGCGGGTAGAAGCTAGTTAGTGCTTGTGCTAAACTCAATCAAATAAGCAAAACGCAACTAAAAAAAAATGTACCTTAAAAAAACATAGGGCGCACCTATGTTGTTTTAGGGTACAGACGCCAGCACATCAAGCTACTACAATCTGTCAAATTTCTTTCATAGATTTTTAACTTTATCGCTAAAGCATAAGGCTCAAAGTTTAGGTGGAAAATTTGACAGTTTCGGGTAGCTTGATGTGCTGGCGTCTGTACATTTTTTTTTTTTCATCAAATGATCACTCCCCCTCTGGGCGGAGCGGAAGAGAGAAAGCGAGAATCTAATAGGGAAACTGCAATAACGATATTATTTACATAATACCTATATAGTTTTTAGCAGATTATGGTCTACAATGTACCTGAACAACATAGTAACATCTAAGGATCGACTGACCACAACAATGTAGCAATATTGATAACCATTGACAGATTACTTCTAAACGATAGCATTGAATTGAATGCACGCCATATCAGTAGTCATCAGTAGATCAGTAGCTATGACCCAGAGAAGTTGATGCAAGGATAATGAAAAATACTAACGAAATGCTGCATTCCAACCAGATACAGCACTTGCACTGCATTTATATTCAGATGCGGAGCAACCTCCATTTTAAATACACAGCCAAATAAATATGAACACTTTTTAAAATTTTCTTTACATACTGCGGTGAAAAAAAAAATCTATCCAACACTTCACTTGATTTTGGCGCGAAACACTTTTTATTTTTTTCTTTATTTACATTATGCGGCAAAGGAAATTGGTTTTTCAGCCAATACCACTTTTAGTTCTACGCGAAGCACATGCGTTGTCCATGTACGTTGGTTGTTCAGTCACTGATAAAAACTGGTATTAACTTCATGATTTGTTCCGTTTAGTTTAATTAGATATACTGCGGGAGGGATAAAATGGCGGTCGTGATAAAAATCTAATTAATGAATCAGAACTTGGTTTAGGAAAGCTCTATAAAAAGAAGTGTTACATTATTACGCAATTTATCTGTTTTTTTTTTATACAATCCGCTTTATCTGAACGCCAATTCTACTAATTTAAAACGTTCTAAATCTAGTCTCAGTCTCATCTCGGCGACAAACAAATGTCAAAAAATTGTCAAAATGTAGAGAAATTAAAGGTAATTTTGACAGATTGAGACTGAGATCAGACTGTGAACGCTCTTAAAATTAGTAGAATTGCCCCTCTGTTATTATTATGCCTCCCGCATGATATAATTTCCACCAACCGGACAAAGTTATGAAACAATACTGGCACAAAACACTATGCTACATCGGCACACTTGACCACCCTTTTTCAAAAATAGACTAAAATATGCAACATGCAAGGAGGTTGGGAAGAAAATAGAACCATGTTCTAATGACGACTGATCAAAATGAATACTAGTGGTCGGTAAACTCAGTTATCGAATGGAAATATTCCCCACGTGAGATAAGATTAATAGTTGTTGACAATGTCTTATTTACAAGCATCTACCGTGGCTTCTAACGTATTAATTTATTGAGAACTTTAAATTCATTAATTTAAGTGTTTTGTACTTTGTTCTGGATCTCTTCGGGGATGACCTCGTGTAAAATCAGTGTACTTTATATTTTCCATTCTTAGATCTCTCCCTCTTCATCATTGCTTTTCTCAACCTCAACAACTACCAGATTTCTTTACAAGGGGTTCTTCGAAATCTATGACATGATTACGGAAATAGAACTCATGCAAGGCTACATACAACTGAAATGGTGAATGCATTGCTGATGTTGGCGTTGCTGCAACTTGGATTTTTCTATAACCATTCATACACCGAATTTTAATTTTTAACTTTTGTCGGTAGTTAAATATTAATGCAGGTTTGATGCTACAGACAGATTGCATCAAAGATTGAATGAAGACAATGTTATCTATAGGTACCTACTTACATATTTATGGAATATACCTTGATACCTTGACTACAACAGAAGTGCTAATATTTAATGTACTTACAAACAATCTTTACAGACAATAACAGCAGCCATTTATTTATATTGTAGACTTGTACAACATTCTCGTGTCGAGATCGCGTAAGTTGGCAAGAAGCGACTGTTCCATTACAGGTGTGTATTTATTTATAACGTGACGATATCTGCATAATTATTTGTATATGTAAGTACTCGTTTACGTCACATAAGAGTGTAGATAGTGTGTCCTTCTCACCGAATGCGTTCCCTCTGAATATCAAGATGGCAACCAGTCGGTTATCTTTCAAAGTGAAGGCAATATCCGTAAGAAGTTCATAGGATCATCCCAACGCTGATTTGCTGGATCGTTTTCTCCTCTAGGTACCTATCGTTATTTCTCCTGACAAGGTATATTCTGTTTATATGTATGTATACATATGTATTACTTAGTATTTATTCTTTTTCGAGATGATTATACCTTATTGCACATGACATGTTTTGTCTTTGCGTCACCCTAAGGTTGACTAGCAGAAACTGCTTCAGGCATTAAGTCCGCCTTTGTACAGTATTAAAAAAAACATAGAAGCTTTATAGTGTCCCCCAAGGTACTATCTTGGGACCTCCAACAAAAGTTATCTAAAATATGTAATATGAGCTGTCAAAAAAATCCCTATCGCCATATCTATAACATAATCTCTAATAATGTAGGAGACAAAGAATAATTCTAACCATTATACTTAGATCAGCCAGATATACTTAGAGAAATCAATCATAAATTCATAAGCATAACCTAGCAAACTTATCTCATGTTCTCAATATATATTTTGCTAAGTATTTATTGTTAGCTTCTCTTTTTTCTACAGAAGTATTGAGCATTAACATACAATAATGGGTTGTATTGCAATATAAATACCGCCATACTATACCTAACGCACAAGCATTACAAGTAATTAGTTTCCTGTGGCGAAATGATACATTTTGCTAGAAGTGATAACAATGTGATACACTTTGACTTCACGAAAAAGAAATTATCAGTACAATAACAACTGTACAAGCTTACCAAAATGGAATATTCAAGGAAAATGTTACGCTAATTATTTTTGGTATTGAAACTCAAGGCAACCATATTCTTGCACAGATCAGAGAACTATGGAAGAAAAGGACATGATGCGCCCCCCGGCCCCCGAATAAATTGGGATAAGGGCAGGAGGACGATGATGATGATGATGACTCGACCAAATTATACATACATGGGCATTTGTTAGGGTTAATGGTGGAACACCAAAGGAAAGGCCGTTCTAATACGTTTATTATCCTTTTCTTTCTATATTGGAAGGTGTGTTTACTAATACCATTACGTGAGACTTGTGATCTCACACAAGGCTAATTATAGAGGAGTACAGTTACTATGCGAAACTAAGGATTTCGGTGAAGTGATAAGGGTGGGTTCGGATACATAAATAATATTTATGAGTTAGAATGAGAAAGACGATAGTGTTGAAGTAGGATCGATTTGTTTTTGCTATACTCCAACATTTTTGTCTAGGAGTTGGTCAGTCTGAAAGTTTCCGCAAGGTTTTCCCGTTCCATAGAGATAGATTTCTACGTAGAAGAAAGGACCAGAAACTTAAGAGCGTTTACGCCGTCCATGCGCTGTTTTACTCAAAAACTGTACTTTTCAAACCTGTTAATACCATCAACCACTTATCTTACAAATACGATAATTACCAATAACTTTAGGGAATATCGTCGTCTCAATAGTTAGTAGAAAAAAAAAATCGATTAATACAGTTTTTGTACATTCTATGAAGATAACTTAACAGAGGTTTTCTTAATTTCCCTATAAGCGTCAGTTTCGAAGCTTAAAATATATGAAACCACTAACAGAACTAATTAGCAAAAAAATGTAACCAATTGCAAAGATCCTTAGGAAAATAGTTGCTTAAAAAGATTTTATGATTTCGGTATCTTAATATAAGAAATAAAAATTCAAACAATGTGAAATATTACGAAAGTAAAATGATTTTTTCACCGATATATCTTACTTAATTTAATATAAAAATAGCTTAATATAATAGAAGAACATTTTATTTAAAATATACACTTTAAAAATTCAACAAATTTTTAGTTATTATTTTTCTATAAATATTTGAAAACTACTAGAAAATCGCTGCGCGCGATCATTTCAAACTAGTCCGCCGCGAGGCTTTCCAGAGTGAGGACGTGTCGCGCGGCGCTCTGCCTGACCTGTGTTGACCTTTGCCGTGCGTACAAGGTTAGCGGACGTTTATAGTGTGATCGAAAAATCTTAGTACTTTGGTAAGTAACATATTTTATTATTATTTTTGATGACAAACAATATTTTTAGAGTGACAACAAATCACATTTCAGACATAATGGGAAACAAAACCAGGTTATTTTTAACGAAGAAAAAAAGAGGCAAAAGTTTTGAAAATTTGGAAAAGGCAAGAGCTAAAAGGTTGGTAATCCGGATCTTAACCCCGCTAAGGGCAAATGTCTTTGTGATGCATGAAAACACACATACTAATAAGGGAGTGAGTTTGCCTGTAGTTATGTTTGTTGCACTTTTTACTATTAGACCACTTGAGCAATGTTATATTTCAGGAAGGCCCGTCTATCATGGCAATTTGAAATTTATTCCAATGTCAATAACATGACGAGACTTCGTGACATAAACGTACTATATGATTTTATTTTAAAACAAGTTTATGTTATTTAATTAAGCTTGTTTTTTTTACATTATTTTCTTTTATTACATTACTGCATAATACGCTTGCTTTCTTTCAAATAACAAGGTTTGTGAGCTTACTGGTTTATGGTTTAACTTCAGGCAATGTAAAAAAAACTCAAGTGATGAAGTAATAACGGAAAGAGTTGAGAATGAAAACCAAAATGAAGAAAAGGTACTTTGAACGTTATTTTAAAAGCGGTTTTTTTTCTTTAGTTTTTTTGAGTATGAGGTCTTGGGTTCGATTCTCAGGTTGGAAAAAATGTTATTGGATTTTTCCATCAAGAATTTCTCAGTAGCAGCCACATACTCTGGATTTGTGTACTATTAGGTCCACCTCTGCCTTACCCTTCGGGGATTACAGGCGTGGTGATGTTACGTTGTTATGTTTTTTTCCTTTCACGTCTTGATATGCCATCACAAACTCAAATGAATTGTTTTTTTTTTTCAGAATCCTACATTGGTCTCATCATCTGAAACCATGGAAACATCGAGTTTGGTAATTTACGTTGTTATGTTTTTTTCCTTTCACGTCTTGATATGCCATCACAAACTCAAATGAATTGTATTTTTTTCAGAATCCTACATTGGACTCATCATCTGAAACCATGGAAACATCGAGTTTGGTAATTTACCTAACTAGTTAATTAAATCAGACCACTAGATACTATTTTCTATCATACTCTTGTAACTATTTTTTGCATAAATAATGTACGCGTAAACTTAGAAATCAATAATTATGTAGTTTAAATTCTTATATTTCAATTTGCAGATTATCGAGGCCGAAATTCCACTAGAAATAAATATGGTTTTTGAAGGCCGTAGAATAATTGATTTTCAATATTTTTTCGACCAAATCAAAATAATAAATAACCATAATAGAGCAATGGGATGTACTATTGATAATTTACAACTGTTAAAGGAGCATAAGGTGGGCTTGCAATCAACATTTACAATGAAATGCAATATGTGCAATTTAGAGCTACAACTGTTCAGCTCTAATAGTTCAAATTCTAGTATGGACGTAAATCGTGGCGCTGTGACTGGAGCTATGATGACTGGGTTTGGAAGATCAAATTTAAACGAATTATTGGCTTCTACAGATTTACCCATACTTACACAAAATATATATGCGAAATGTCACGACGAAGTAGCAAAATGGTGGAAAGTAGCTGCTGAAGAAAGTATGCAAGAGGCAGCTAAGGAAGAAGCTGCTGAAGCTATTGCGTGTGGTGAAGTAAAAGACGGTATTCCCATTCTCACTGTCATAGCTGACTGCTGTTGGTCGAAAAGATCCTACAAAACCAACTATTCTGCTTTGTCGGGTGTCGCAGCTATTATTGGTTACAAAACTGGAAAAGTACTTTACATGGACGTGAAAAATAAATATTGTGTAGTTTGTGCCCGAGCAGCAGTCAAAGGTGAGCCTCCTGCTAACCACGAGTGTCATAAAAACCATACTGGATCTTCGACCAGTATGGAACAAAGTGTTATAGTCGAAGGGTTTAAGACTTCTGTTGCGAGGCAAAACGTGATATACGGTACGTTGATAGCAGACGGTGACGCGAGCACGTTTAAAAAAATACTAGAAAGCAGGCCATATCCAAGTTATCAAGTTCATAAGATCGAATGTACCAACCATCTACTCCGAAATTACTGTGGAAAGATCCTCAATGTGAGCAAAGACACATCCATTCCTCTAAACGAAAGAAAGTTGCTTACCATTGATCGGCAAAAAAGGCTTCGCACAGCCGTCAGATGTGCAATTCGATTTCGAAAAGCGCAGAATTTGACTGTTGCTCAGCAGATTATAAATTTGAAAAAAGATATTTTAAACAGTCCGATGCATATCTTTGGCGAGCACGACGCCTGTGAGAGCTATTACTGTACAGAAAACCGGAAAGATGAAGATAATTTTGTTCCCAAAGTACCGTGTCTGTTAAATAAAATAATGGGTCATACGACACAGATCGCATATCACTCGAAAAGTTTACTTCATAATGTAACTAACAACCGAGCTGAGCAATTTAATAGCATTGTGGCAAAGTTAGTCGGTGGCAAGCGCGTCAATTTTTCGCTGAAAAACTCCTATACAGCACGATGTCATGCCGCAGTTGTTTCCTTTAATTCCGCAAGACCTCAGTACGCCATTTACAAATCCAAATTTCAAAAGAGCCCAGGTACACTTTTGATTACTTTTATTTAGTTTTAATAAGTACATTAAATTTTTATTTATACGGACTATTATACGAGTATTTTTTCCAAGGGATGTCACTGAAACGCATTGAAATGGCCCGTCTCAAAAGAAAACAAAAAGGAAATATATTTCGTCGTCCTAGGAGAAGACTGAATTTCCAAAATGAGAAAACGCATTACGGCGAAGAGTGCCAAAGACCAGACATGCCTGCAGATGATTATGATATTGCCAAAAATATTTTTCTCGAAAATCTTCAGGAACAGGTGAATGATTGAATTTTGCTGAACACACAGCTATAGATAGTGCCATCCACGAAGACGCGCCTCACTCTTCTTACTAGTCGCTAGTGATTATCGCTAGTTAATTTCACTAGTATTTTAGTTTTTCGATACACACTAATTACTTACTAATAAGTAATTATAATGTATCGACAAAACTAAAACACTAGCGGAATGTTGCACACTTGTACTGTAAGCGATTAGGAAGAAGAGTGGGCGCGTCTTTGTGGATGGCACTATCTATACCTGTGAAAATCAGAATAGAGTGACTAAAGTGTAATGTTTCGTATTTAAGGTTAACAATAGAGAGGAGGTGGAGAGAGACACTGTACTTCAGGCAGAAAGCGCACTTTGGCTTGAATTGCGAAGATGTCTTGTTACAGCATCATCGTTCGGCAAAGTGTGTAAAAGAAGACAAAACATAAGCTCCGCCCCACTAGTAAAAACTCATTTATACTCTTATTCACTTGATAATATTAGAAGTATAAAGCACGGGAAAGTCAGTGAGGCAATTGCAATCCGGCAACTTGAAGAACAAGTTAATATAACTATACATAAATGTGGCCTGTTCATTGATAAAGACTTCTTTTTTCTGGGAGCTTCACCCGATGGCATTTTTGAGGAAGGAATTATCGAAATAAAATGTCCTATTTCCGCGTTCGGAATGAATGCTGAAGATGCCATTAAACAAAACAAAATCAAATTTTGGAACTCTGACGGGGCTGTCAACCGTCGAAACGAATGGTTTTACCAAGTTCAAGGACAATTACATATAACGAGGAAGAATTTATGTTTGTTTGCAGTCTGGACGGGTAAAGAATTTCCCTTGAAAATCGAAAAAATTACTCGAGACGACGAGTTTTGGGAAAACGAAATGAAAACCAGATTAATTAATTATTATAATCAGTGTCTGCTACCAGAAATTGTAGACCCACGAAAGTCCAGATCGATGCCACTGAGAAGCACGACCTACTAATTTTTTATACTATTCCCAAAGCACTGCATTGCGTTTAAGGTTAAGAGCGTTTACGCCGTACGGCATTTCATACTAACTTTCAAGCTCTTATTTTTCAAAATGAATAAACTGATTTTAATGAAACTTCATATGCATAAAGCAGGATAGAAAGGTCTAAAAAGTTAGTAGAGAACATTTTCGAAAAATAGTGTTACAGCCAAATTAGACCGATTTTAAAATTTCCATAGAAACAGAGATTTCCAGTTGTCTTCTTTTAAATAAGACATTTCGAAAATGTTCTCTACTAACTTTTTAGATCTTTGTATCCTGCTTACGCATGTGAAGTTTAATTTAAATCGGTCCATTAATTTCGAAAAATAAGGGCTTGAAAGTTTGTATGAAATGCCGTACGGCGTGAACGCTCTTAAAGCCAACTTGCTGTATTTCCCTCATAACAGGTGTCACTTAGAAGATTGTGACGTCAGGTTAAAATATTATATAAAATAAACGTGAGTAAATCCGTAAAAAGTGTTTTATTTGAATAGAATAAAAAAAAAATATTGATCAAAAATCGATAAATCATTACTACTTCTACATTTTAGATTAATAGATTCACATAACACACAACATTATCAGCCTAAATAGGTACTGTTCCCAGTGCTGGGACATAGGCTTTCTCTCTGACCTGGGAATGGGCAGATATCCCATGTCTTCGAATTTTTGGTTCCAGGGCATGCCGGATGGCCGGTTAGTGAAGATTCATGTTTTAATAAATAAATAAAAAACTGGCCAAGTGCGAGTCGGACTCGCACACGAAGGGTTCCGTACCACAAGGCGTTCCGTACCAAAAAACGCAAAAAAAAACATGTTTGATGTATGGGAGCCCCCCTTAAATATTTATTTTATTTTAATTTTATTATTTATTATTAAAGTTAAAATACAACTGAGTATTTTGTCAGTATTTCAAGTGCCTACCTGTTGCCATTTTTGATATCGAGCAAAAAAGGGCAAAAAAATCGCGTTTGTTGTATGGGAGCCCCCCTTAAATATTTAACTTATTTTGTTTTTAGTATTTGTTGTTATAGCGGCAACAGAAATACATAATTTGTGAAAATTTCAACTGTCTAGCTATCGCGGTTCTTGAGATGCAGCCAGGTGACAGACAGACGGACAGACGGACAGACAGCGAAGTCTTAGTAAGTAATAGGGTTCCGTTTTTACCCTTTGGGTACGGAACCCTAAAAAGACTTTCGTGATTGATCCGCGGTGTACCACATGTGGTGCGATTCAAAGAAAATCATTGTGTCTCATTAGCCGGGCTTGACCGATTATTAATCATATTTATACCTATAATGCAATATATCATTAAGTACTTATTTTATGTATTCGTAGTTTACTCATCCGTGTACGCTCAAATTCAAGTTAAATATTTGCTATAACAATTACACTCAAACGGATCAAAGTGGATTAGTTTGACTACATCGGAAGAGAACACACCAGCGCTACGCACACAGTCACGTTCGCTTCTGTGTGCGTAAAAGTTGCATTGAATTACCTAAACTTGACGTTCCGCGCTAGACGTAAACGCTCTTAATCGTTGAAGGACACTGAACGAGACGCAATACTAGTTTTATTGTTATTACGTCATAGTGTTATGTAGGGCTGACAGGCGCTACGCGACGGTGAGACGCGATTCTGAAATAAAATTTCCATTAAGTTTTCGTAGCAATTGTTCTGCTAGAGTCGCGTTGCACCTGTCTGCGGGAATTTAACTCTTTATTTTGTCCTTCGTTATTCAAATAGAAGAAACGAGCTCCGTTCAATTAAAATACGTGGTATTGTGTGTATTGTATATTTTTGTATTCGGTGTATATAATTGTTATGGTTTGAAAACAGAATAGTCAGCATTGTTTAGATTATAGATAAGATACGCCCAGTATAGCACCGATGTGGATAAGATACTATATACCTACTAGGTATGTAGTGTGGATTACTTTTATCATTACAAAATACTATTTTTACTCTAGATTAGTTTACTAATTGTTTTATTTTTTACGTTTGACGTTTGAATATATTAAGCAAAATCGTGTGATCCGGCTACAATCATCATTTGCTCAGCCTTTTCCAAACTATGTTGGGCTCAGCTTCCAATCTAACCGGATGCAGCTGAATACCAGTATTTTACTTGGTAAGACCGGTTGTCCGACTTTCGGGCTTCTGACGACCCGTAACGACTGTCAAATATCCACGAATGAGAGCCGGGACCAACAGGTGTTTTTCGAGGCACAGAGGAGTCTTGGTATATAAAGATGGTCACCAATCCACGGACCTACCGCGGCAAGCGTAGTATAACCTGACCGATCAAC
The DNA here is from genome assembly GCA_916614155.1 of Mesoligia furuncula. Lineage (NCBI taxonomy): Eukaryota > Metazoa > Arthropoda > Insecta > Lepidoptera > Noctuidae > Mesoligia > Mesoligia furuncula. The sequence continues at coordinate 27,005,888 of OU744793.1, forward strand.
TCGTGCTGCTGTCATACTTAGCTACAAGCTGTCTGCAATATGTTTAACAAATTGTAATGCGTTGACCTTGCATATTATCTTAGCGCAGATTGTGTTTTAAGGACACTGGGCCACAATCGGCCGCTAAATTCATGTTTAAGATTATAATTATTGCATATTAATAGGTGAAATGTTTCCCGCTATTAAAACCAAAAACGCACGATCTGAGCGGGCAGGATACGTTACATATGTATGTAAGGACCATTTGGTCCTTGGGGGTCTACACTCTAAATCCGTCAACGAAGATACGGGCCTGTCCGAAAGTAACTTAACCGTCAAAACAAATGTCAAATTCAAATTTTCGGGCCGGCAAATATGAATAGAGAGTAGGGACAAGTGTCATATTATATTCAGATTTTTGGACCCGAACTAATCATGAGTAGAAAACACCCGCCGTAACTTATTTCGAAACAACGGAATTCGTGCTTAGGGAGTACACCTATTGCTACGATGCTTGCAAACTATAGAAATCTCAACATCCAAATTTTCTTATAACGTTACAGTTTTTCGTGAAAGCGATTTACAAAATTTTCATTATTACTTTCAAACTGTCGTATTGCTGTAAAACAGTACCTGGGTTTTACCTACATGAAAGCCTTCACTAGTAAAATAGGTCATGAACACAAAATACATATAAAAAGCTATTTATGTGCTCTATTTACTTCAGACATGTCAAGCCTGAAATAAAATTTGCAGTAGGTAAGTTTAGAAGTTTGGCACAATAGAGGGGAGGCGTATAATAATACTCTGCAGTGATGATGATGATGATGATGATGAAGAAGATGATGAAGTTTAAGTTTGGTTAAACAAAGGTTGGAAGAAAATGGGGAGGCTTTTACTCTGTAATGGGACATAATAAAAAAAAATTGTATACAGGGTTATTGGTAAAACATTAACAACCTCTTAAGAGGTCATTGTACTCATCATTATGAACAACTTTTGCTATGAGACCAAACCTGAAATCGAAAAAAAAAATTGTTGTTCCCTACATTTATTATCATATAACTCGTCAAAATGTAGGGAACAGCTGATTTATTTATTTATTTACTGATTATTTTTCGCGATTTCAGGGTTAGACTCATGGTGCATGCCGTTTTGTATGTCAACGGCTGGAAAACGTACGTTAGGTTTCTTACCTATCGAAATCTATAGTGCTCATGGTAGGTACGAATTTTAATTATTTCTGTGACCGCTATTAGGGGCGCTATACAATATTTCATACATATTATTTACGTAGACGATAGTGAGTTTTGGCTGTGCAAACTCATGGTAGGAACGATAGTCTGTTTGCATAATCTGTTAAATAAAATAAATATTACTCATTTCTAAAAGTAAGTAAGTATACGACTCATACATACAAATACCTAATCGAAGAGCATCACGTAAGCTCTTACGAAGGCATACGTAGCAGCCAATGAACTGATTATAATTATGCACAACTAATTACTGTTGCATACTAAACGAAGCATACACTAGTATGAGTAATTGTATAGTTTGTACAATATTATCAAGTTACTAAAACGCTACTGCACTATTGCCAAACGAATGCATATTTTACAGTCTTCATTTTAGGGTATAATGTTGAGTAGAATCAAATGATTTCTGGCAAATATTTAGCGGTTCGGAGTACCCGATATCGAGTAATGTACGTTCTTGACTTATATTTCGATTGTCAATACAGTTGATTCTACTGTTATATTATCTGGTATTAACATCATAAATGCAAGATAATATTAATAATATTCTGTATTATATTGAATGCGTCATTAAATGGTCTAAGATCATCTATACTGGTGCCTAAGGGCGGAAGTCTTCGCCAAGGCAGCCCCAACAAATGGGTGACGTAGTGAGTTATAAAATTTCTATACAAAATAGGTACTAAACGAAGTCGGCAACAAAGGAATGGAAGTTATTTGGCATAGTATTATGATTATGAAGTAAAGAAAAATAATTTATATTGAAAGAAACCATAGTAAATCAGAAGATTTCAAGGCTATATTGAGATTGAAAATTTGGTCTTTCGATGTTGTTTTAAATGCGCGCATCAAAAGACCAAAAGTAGGTATTTCTACGTTTTTGTTTAGCCGTACTTGCTAATGTGTTCTGTAGTCGTCCCTTGCAAGCGGTAGGTATATGGGTATGCGTCAACTACAGTCACCATCAAATGGGTTGGCAATCTGTTATTGCCGACGCAGATTGACCTTTAAACCTGCCACGTCACTGCGCGCTGGCGGTATGTGGTCGCGGCTCACAATATTATCCCTTCAACTGTCAAGAAATCTTCTAGAGATCGGTAACAATAGAAAAAGTAATTGTGTCTCAGTCATTGAGACACAGTCGAGCTATTATTAAGATATTGTTAAAGAAAAATAATTGACAAAACAAAAGTAATTCAGTAATTTTTACATCATTATCAAATAACAAAGAAGGACTGTTTGTTATTAGCACCAATTCTTGGTGACTCAGTTGAGCTGTTTACCTAACTTTTAACTAATTTCCTTCAAAGACATTGTGCGCTTTTAAAATTTCTTACGTGACGATTATTATCGTGATGTTACGTCACGGCATCACGCTGCCACAGGGAAGTAAAATGTATATGAAGACGCTTTTAAAGGAGAGGTCAAAAGTGGTATAATATTCCAAAGATTTTTAAACGCTAATGATTGTGATGTACCTTATTAGAAAGGTTGTTTATTAAGCTACTCAATTATAGTTTAATACTATTTTTTCAGGCGCCTGTTTTTGTAAAACAGTGAAAAATGTTTCAGTACAAACAAAACACACATAGCCTTTATTTATTCATTTCTATGCAATATAATTATTTTAAATGTGGCTAAAGTTTCCGTTTCTATTATGTACTTTGAGATTTTATTATAATTTTAGCTGCTGCTCCATGAAATTGAGACAAAAAATATTGACATGACAATGCAATAATATCTAAACACGTCGAAAAAAGGTCAAATCTGAAAATGTCAGAATGACGTTGATATATAAAAAAAAACACACACAAGTCCGTGAGGCGGAGTCAATTGTCATATTTGTCATTGTCACGTCATTTGCCAAGGCCTGCAAACCCTAAAATATAAATAATATTTGTAGTTAGTGATGCAACCATTTTATTTTTCAACACTTGTTTAAAAAAACGGGCGGCTGTAAAACTAAATTAAATGCCCAAAGACATCAAAATAATTACCCTCTTTTAGCCTATACAGCATGTATACCTAGCTCAGAAGGCTGTTTAAATTTCCAATTATTTTAGTACCAAGCCCCATACATTTATTGAACGTCTCCTTTCCTTCCACGATAACGTAATAACGTACACGTATTTTTATACATTTGAGCAGTTAGTTCTATCATTTAGAACTTGTGGCCAATGTTTGGCTTTGATGTTAGGCCATTATCATTTACTGAACATAACGTATTGTCTGTGTGGTGCCGGACTTAAAGAATAGCACCACACCATACTTCCCGTGGGTGTCGTAAAAGGCGACTAAGGGGCGTACCGGAGAATGGGCAGCAGTGTTCTCTATGCATTCCACCACCATACCATACTGCGATCGCCAACCCGCCTGCCAAGCGTGGCGATTATGGCAAAGCTCCCCCTTTTGGGGGAGGCCTATGTCCAGCAGTGGACTTCTTTCGGCTGAAATGATGAACATAACGTACCTACATTTTACGGTTATTTTTGTATGCGAATCGATCGATGATGCAGTATAGAAACATTTGGTAAAGATAAACAGATGAGTGACGTCTGTTGTTTAGCAAACCAATTGGTTGATGTGAATGAACTTATTTGGGGGCGATACGTTTTTGCGCGACAAATATACAATAATACAAGTTGATCAAACTAAATATACATTCGTATATGGGAGTATGAGGAGCTCGTGGCTAAATAATAACAGCCGCACAGGTCGATCGATCAGGTTAAGCTACGCTTGCCGCGGTTGGTCTGTGGATGGGTGACCATCTTTACATAGCGTGACCCCTCCGGGCCTCGGAAAGCACGTTAACCCGTTGGTCCCGGCTGTCATTCGTGGATCTTTGACAGTCGTTACGGGCAGTCAGAAGCCCGAAAGTCTGACAACCAGTCTTACAAAGAGGTATCGTATTACTCAGTAACTGGGTTGTGGAGGTCAGATAGGCAGTCGCTCCATGTAAAATACTGGTATTCAGCTGCATCCGGTTAGACTGGAAGCCGACCCCAACATAGTTGGGAAAAGGCAGGCAGATGATGACAAGGGAGTTTGAGGAGGTCGTGGCTAAAGGTACTGACAGACGTGCTCATTACTAGCATGCTCAAACCAATCGGAGCACGCGAAACTCACGTGACTTTGATTTTCGCGTGCTCCGATAATAATACCAGTACCTTAAATAATAGCAGCCGCACGGGTCGATTTAAGTTTATGTTACGCGGTCGGTTCTGTGTCGGACACAACTGTATCCCTCCATAACATAATAATATGTAATTAGCTTCTGGCTGAGACTTCGTCCGCGTGAAACACCCTCTTAGGGGTTGAATTTCGAAAAACCCTTTCTTAGTGGATACCCACTCTTCACAAAGAACACACCCTCCAAATTTCATGTCTCAAGGACCAGCGGTTTAGGCTGTGCGTTGATATATATCAGTCAGTCAGGGCTTTGAATTTTATATTAATATCGACACGCCTACGTGTCTTGGAAAGCACCGTAAGCCGTTGGTACCGGCTATTATTTATACATCTTTGATAAGCGTTACAGGTAGTCAGAAGTCCAAAAAGTCTGGCAATTAGTCTTACCAAGGGGTGGTGCCCAGTAACTGGGTTGTGTAGGCAGTCGCTCCATATAAATACTGGTATTCAGCTGCATCCAGTTAGACTGGAAGCCGGCCCAAACATAGTTGGGTTGGGAAAAGGCTAGGCTGATTGATTGACATATACAATACAACCATGCTCTGTAAGTGGTTGCGTGCTAGTCTAGTCTTTTGAAGGTAAAGGCGAGATTGAGGCGGGCTCTAGTGAAGCGGTTTAACCCTACTATCCTACTAATATTATAAATGTGAAAGTTTGTGAAGATGTTTGGATGTTTGTTACTCAATTACGCGTAAACCGATGAACAGATTTGGATGAAAATTGGTACATAGATAGATCATTTTCTGGATTAACACATAGGATACTTTTTATTCCCACGGGATCGAAACTTACGCGGGTGAAACCGCGGGGCGCTGCTAGTAAGCAATAAGACTCATAGCTCAGCTGGGACCCAGGAGCAGTGGTGGCCCACTGGTAATGGCCCCGATTTACGAGTTGTACAAGTCACGCAACGAGTTATGAGCGCTGACCTTGAAAAAATCAAGCGAAACAAACCCTTATTACTAAGACATAAGGGTTTGTGACGTTGGTTTTCTTCAAGGTCAGCGCTCATAACTCGTTGCTTACACTGTAGCTCGAACGTGATAAGAATGTCATGAGCATTCGCTCGTTTGGTCTAAACCAACCTAGCGCATAAAATGCATCCATCATTGATGCAATGGGTGTTACAGCCTTAAAGCTTGCATAGCAGATTATCAGAGATCACACTAATATTATAAAGGCGAAAGTGTGTGAGGGGGGGGGGGGGGGCGGGTGTGTTTCTATGTTTGTTAAAGTTTGTGAGTGTGTGTGTGTGTCTTTATATGTTTGTTACTTCTTCACGATCAAACGGCTGGACCAATTTTAATAAAATTTTGTATGGAGGTAGCTGACACCCTGGATAACACATAGGCTACTTTTTATCCCGATGTTCCCACGGGATCGACATTTAAGCGGGGGAAACCGCGGGGCGCAGCTAGTAAGTAGTATAATGAGATAATAGTTCCCATCATGATACGGAGCAGTGGTAGTCCTGAGGCAACAAACAGCACAGACTTACGACATGTACCTGAGTCGTGGGTTCGAGTCTAAGCAGGCGCTTCACTTTGTGTAATTTATTTCATCACCACTGCTCTCAAAACGGCTAAGGAAAACATCGTAAGTCTTAGAACCAAAAATAAATTCCAAGACTGTGTGTGTGACATCCACCATCCCGCCCAGGACCCGCGTGTTTGGACGTTCCGCTACCTTTAAAGGCCTGCGCAGACCGGGACGGCATGGAAAGGGATTTAAACTTTTACTAATGGACATTCAAACGTATCGATATAGAAATACGACATAAATTGCTATGCTTTAAAATGATGCCGTGGCATCGAATGGCATTTCATTGCACGGCATTGAAAGACGCGCCACGGGCTCCCGCGGCGGGATGCCGTGGCGTCCTGCGGTAGGCAACGGCATGCCAAGGAGTCCGGCGCTCGTTGTGATATATCGCGGGGTCAGGCGGCGGAGGTAGAGAATGGAGAAGCGGGGAAGCCGCCAGAATGCCGCGGTATCTAAGCGGCTAGTGTGCGCTGACTGACGGCAAAATCCCTTGCTATGCCGTCCCGGTCTGCGTAGGCCTTAAGAGAGACAGGGAGAAGACCTCAGCCCCAACAGTGGGCACAATAAAGGTCCTATAGAGGCTATTATGTTTACGACCATACCTACATAATATTTACATATAGGTAACTGAAATATGATTACACTAGTAGCGCCCCGCGGTTTCACCCGCAGTGTCGATTCCGTGGGAGTATCGGGATAAAAACTAACCTATATCCTTTCCCGGGACTCAAACTATCTCTAAGTATACCAAATTTCATCTAAATCGGTTCAGCGGTTTAACCTTTTGACCGCCACACGACAAAAAATCAAAGACTGTCATGTAGTCGAACCGTGGCGTGCTGGGCACATTTTGGTTTGTCATCTAGCGTGAAGAGGTAACAGACCGACAGACAGACAGACAGACGGACAGACAGACACACTTTCGCATTTATAATATTAGTATGGATTAAATTTTAATAACTATTGGCGTGACTCATGCGCTAAGTGATAGCACGCACTAACCCAGCCTCGGTCATAAAAGATAAACACATAATTATGTAGGCTAATGTTGTCTAGCACTGATTTAACTTAGGTGTGGTATGACGACGTCTCTTATTAATGTAAACATCATCTACCTGTCTTTTCCCAACTATGTTGGGGTCGGCTTCCAATCTAACCGGATGCAGCTGAATAAAACTATTTTACATGGAGCTACTGCCTATCTGACCTCCTCAATCCAGTTACTGAGTAATAACTAACACGATAACCCTTGGAAAGAAGAGCGTTTATGACGTACGGCGTTTCATACAAACTTTCAAGCCCTTGTTTTTCCGAATGAATGAACCGATTTTAATGAAACTTCATACGCAAACGCAGGATACAAAGGTCTAAAAAGTTAGTTAAGAACATTTTCGAAAAACAGTGTTAGGTACAGCCAAATTAGATCGATTTTAAATTTTCTATAGAAACATGGATTTTCAGTTATCTTTTTTAAATATGACATTTAGAAAATGTTCTTTACTAACTTTTTAGACCTTTGTATCCTGCTTATGCGTATGAAGTTTCATTAAAATCGGTTCATTCATTTCGAAAAACCAGGGCGCGAAAATTTGTATGAAATGCCGTACGTCGTAAACGCTCTAAACAAATAAGGAAAAAATCCAATGATCGTAGACTTTGGAATCACAGAGCTCTTCAATGGCGAGGCTAATATACTTATAATATGACAGGTACGAGTATCTACTGTAGTTTTGACGTCATAATAACACATTGCGATACTTTACTATCCTAAGTAGGTAACCTTGGGCAAAACTTATGAATGAGTGCCGGTTGAATGCACACCCGGTCTCCACCCTAATTGCGAAACCCACTATTAAGGCGCTTAAACACGTCCCGGCAACCGGGTAGCCGGTGCCGGGTACCCAGCGGCGAAGTGTATAGCCATGTACAGTCACGAGCACTAATATGTCAACACTTGGCAACATTCAATTACGATTTTTCCGTGAAATAATGAATGCAACGTTGAAATACGACAGTTTACACAAACCTAAGGGTTCAAAAATACTTTGTTCCTAGTATCATAATATTTCATTCAAAACTAAAGGAGAAAATCGTCTTTGAATAAAGCCAGGTGTATACATACTTATGCTCGTGACTGTACGTTAGCTTTCGCATTACCGGCGTAGTTTGCCTGGCAATGTTACCGGATAGTCGGCACCGGCTACCCGGTTGCCGGGACGTGTGGAAAGGCACTTACTCTCAATTTGAATCATTTTCAAGCTTATTTCTAATCCATTGCTCCATATATTCGAAAAATGTGTCTGCCTATCAACGCAAATAACGCAATGAATGTTGTTGAAACGTCAAAATGAAATCCATCGCTACTGATAGTACTGTGTACGCAATTACCATGCTGGCAATCGACGAGTGGTGATTTAAGTGTTTGAAACATAATCCAAGACTATTGTGGGCATTTCAATCTTAGCATGAACCTATGGCTGCTGAATAAATGTTCTAGTATAGTAAAATTGGCCAGGTTATACCTCATCATCATCTGTCTAGCCTTTTCCCAACTATGTCAGGGTCGGCTTCCAGTCTAACCGGATGCAGCTGAATACCAGTATTTTACATGGAGCGACTGCCTATCTGACCTCCACAACCCAATTACTGAGTAATACGATACCCCTTGATAAGACTGGCTGTCAGACTTTCGGGCTTCTGCCTACCCGTAACGACTATCAAAGATCCACGAATGACAGCCGGGACCAACGGCTTAACGTGCTTTCCGAAGGACGGAGGGATTACGGTATGTTAAGATGGTCACCCATCGACAGACCAACCGCGGCAAGCGTAGCTTAACCTGATCTATCGACCAGTGCGGCTGTTGTTACTTAGCCACGGGCCTCTCCAGTCCAGGTTATACCTACAGGGTCAAAATGCTAGCAAAACTTCACAGACGTGATAGAAATCGATATCTAAACACGATAAAACATAAAATTGCTCAACTCATACATCAAGTAACAGCACTACAAGCGGTCGTTGACCCCCAAAAAAGAATATAAATATTTTTTGTTTTATATTATCGTGTTCGTGTATCGTCTGTGTGGTGCCGGACTTAAAGAATAGCACCACCCCATACTTCCCGTGGGTGTCGTAAAAGGCGACTAAGGGTCTAATCTAACCGGAGAATGGGCAGCAGCGTTCTCTATGCGTTCCACCACCATACCATACTGCGACCGCCAACCCGCCTGCCAAGCGTGGCGATTATGGCAAACCCTCCCCCTTTTGGGAGAGGCCTATGTCCAGCAGTGGACGTCTTTCGGCTGAAATGATGATGATGATGATTATCGTGTTTACATAAGGAGTTACCTATCACGTCTGCAGAGTTTCGCTAGGTAATTTAATTTGAACCTGTGTTTTGAGACAAAATTGGACAGAAGGAAAACGTTTCGGCATGGAAACATTCGAAAGTAGACTGGGAAAGTAGAAGGGTATGGTTCCATTAAATCGGGACAAAGAAAAAATTTGGAGGACGACTCAGTCAACCTTATCTAATCGAAATTTTAAGAAGACCAAGTCATAAATCAATCAATCAAAATTTATGTCCTTGCTCACGTAGAACGCGCGGGCGCGGTGACGGGTGCGGGCGCTGTGGTCTTGGTCCGCCGCACCTGCGTTTTGTATGAACACTTGCATAGACTATGCTGTGTTTGATATTTCGTGACCGCGCCCGCGAGTTAACGTGTTCAAGCACTATGGCGGCAAGCACTCTGCGCAGTAACAAATTCACCTGTCACCGGGGGTGAGGAGTGAGGTACTACGCAGTGAGTATATAGCGCACTTCAGAGCCGCCATAAAGTTTAAATCGGGCTATACTCATAATAATACTTTTGAAAATATTGACATCTTTAATTGTTCAATGAGTAGATTCAAAAGCCTCACCCGCTCCACTTTATTAAATAAAACCCATGAGTGTACCCTCTCTGAAAATCTTCAAAATCTTCAAACTCACTAATGTCTTACTTTTTTAACACTAGCTGTGCCCGCGAGTTCGTTCGCGTGGAATAGTGACTTTTCGGGCAGCATATTTTGAATTACATATACCGTCTACAGACCGGGCATTTGCTGTCCGAACCCTCTGAGAACTCAGGCGAATTTCCCTATCAGTGAAAGTCTCAGACTCACCCGATAGTGCTTGAGCTTCAACATCGGCAGTGAGACGTATTTCTCATTCTTCCTGTGTTTCCTTAGACCGAGCATTTGCTGTCCGAACCCTCTGAGAACTCAGACGAATTTCCCTATCAGTGAAAGTCTCAGACTCACGCGATAGTGCATGAGCTTCACGATCGGCAGTGAGACGTATTTCCCGTTCGTCCATTGTCTCCTGGGATCGAGCATTTGTTGTCCGTACTCTCTGGGAGCTCAGGCGGGTTTCCCTGTCAGCAAAAGTCTCAGACTCACGCGATAGCGCGTGAGCTTCGCGATCGACAGATAAACGTGCCTTTCGTTGTTCCCCGTTTTCCCTATTTCGAGTTGTCATCATTCGAGAACGATTTGAACTCAGTCGAGATTCTTGCTGTCGAAGTTTCTGCAGCACGAAACCTAGCCTGATGTTCCTCAGATTCCTGTGATCGAACTAATCTCATCCTTTTAGCATTTCTGCTACATTGGGAGAGGTTGGATCTTCTTCGAGGCATTCTAACAATAAAACTGTACTTACTACTTAACACACAGTTATTTAGTAAACACGTACTATCGGAAACAATTAAATTATAAATACTTACAGATTATTATACAGTCTAAAATTATCACAGTTTAAGTAATAAGTGTTAAGACGTGTAAACCAAACGTGCTAACTTTATAAAACAAAAGAATTGCTAGAAAAATTAATTACTAACCTGAGCTAATGAACTTATACTTAATAAAGAAAATTACTTAATAATATTTATATACAAACCCTAAATACAAATTAAGATAAGTATACCGAAAATCAGGGAAAGAAATGCCTAACCTATCATAAATGCTTACAATATTTATTTCGTCGTTTCAGCCGATAGACGTCCACTGCTGGACATAGGCCTCCCCCAATTTTGGGAGGGTTTGCCATAATCGCCACGCTTGGCAGGCGGGTTGGCGATCGCAGTATGGTATGATGGTGGAATACATAGAGAACGCTGCTGCCCATTCTCCGGTACGATCCTTAGTCGCCTTTTACGACACCCACGGGAAGTAAGGGGTGGTGGTATTCTTTAAGTCCGGCACCACACAGACAAATATTTATTTACAAACCCTAAATAAAAATTAAGATAAGTACACACATCAAAAGTGTCTAGGGATCAACATATATTTTTGCAATAACTTTTCTCCTGATTGATATTAATTAAAATTTTCTTTAAGGATTCATCAAATAAAGTGTTTTCGTTTGTCACAGTAACGATAAACCAAGTCACCTTTGCATTAATAAAGAAATTTGCCATTTTCCTAATAAAGGGATTTTTGACATTTGAACCACTAACACAAAAGTTCGAAAAAAAGACTGAAATAACAGTTTTCTTTAAAATTTTATTGGGTAACTTAAACAATTAATAATCCATGTTTCTACCGCGAACACTAACAACACAAGAACATCGGTTTGGCATACTCAAAATGAGTTCATCCAAATCACGCTGTGGAATGGCCGCCCATGTTCGTTGCAACAACAAAAAAAGGTCTTCTTGCGACTGGATACCCTCCATATTCGGCAGAGCTCTTCTCTGTAGCATATCCCATGCATGCTCAATCGGGTTCAAGTCTGGCGACTGAGCAGGCCAGGGCAGGACATTGATGTTAGCTGCGGCGAGAGTCTGTCTTACAACTCTTGCGGTGTGCGGTCGTGCATTATCATGCATTAACTGAAATAAGGGACCGATTTGCACTTGTAGAGGAACGATGACGTCTGATACAATCGTCTCAGCATAAATTTGAGCGTTGAGGTTGCCTCTGATCCAAATCAACTCAGTTCTTCCGCCGATCCAAATACCCGCCCATACCATGATGGTTCCACCACTATAAGGATGGACTTCCTGGCAGGATTTTAATCGCTGTTGGCGTCCAGGGGTTCTCCAGTGTCGTATACGTCTTGTATCCGGTCTCATACCAAAACGAGACTCATCAGAAAAGCACACGAAACGCCATTGTTCTTCTGCCCAATTTCTGTGTTCAAGAGCCCATTGATATCGAATCCTACGATTGTGCATTGCTATAGGTGGTACCCGTAGCGGTCTTCGGGAATGAAGGTTCACTTCATGCAAGCGGTTTCTGACTGTTTGGTCGCTAATTAAGTTCCCTGAAGAGTGATGAAGCCTCACGGCTAACATCATGGCGGTTATTGTTGGAGCTCTTCGAGTTAAGATTTGAATGTATCGGTCTTGTCTCCGTGTGGTGCAGCGATACCGTCCTCCATGGCGCTCAGCCACGGTACCAGTGCTTCGGTAACGTGTCCAAAGTCGACTGATAACACTCTGACTTGTATTCAGAGCTAAAGCCACAGTACGTTGCCGGGAACCAGCTTCTATCATTCCCACGGCTCTGAGCATTTCTTCCCTGCTTAAATGACGTCGCCGCTCCATAATAACGTTGGTTTTAATCAGTAGTAGGGAAACAGTAGCACTAATAATGTCTTCAATGCGTTGTATGTTTTTATAGGGAAAATATTGACAGCTGATTTTCATCTTTTACTCGAATTTGATTCACAGTTCCTGATTCAAATTATGAAATGCACCAAAAAGGATCCATATAAATTTATAAAATCATAAATTTATTACAAAGCCACATCTCAATCTCAAGAAATCCGCATAAAAATGCTTGATCCCTAGACACTTTTGATGTGTGTAAATACCCAAAAATCAAGAAAAGAACCGCCTAACCTATACCAAATACTTACAATATTTATTTACAAAATTTTAAAGAAAATGAAGAAAAAGAACCTAACCTACAAACCCTAAAATAATAAATAAATGAAATATGCAAACAGTCAGTCATCATCATCTGCCTAGCCTTTTCCCAACTATGTTGGGGTCGGCTTCCAGTCTAACCGGATGCAGCTGAATACCAGTATTTTACATGGATCGACTGCCTATCTGACCTCCACAACCCAGCGACTGGGTAATATGATACCCCTTGGTAAGACTGGTTGTCAGACTTTCGGGCTTCTGATTACCCGTAACGACTGTCAAAGATCCACGAATGACAGCCGGGACCACCGGCTTAACGTGCTTTCCGAGGCACGGAGGGGTCTCGGTATGTAAAGATGGTCGGTCACCCATCCACAGACCAACCGCGGCAAGCGTAGCTTAACCTGATCGATCGACCTGTGCGGCTGTTATTATTTAGCCACGGGCCCCTCTAAAATATGCAAACAGTCAGTATTCAAGTGAATCGCAATAATCGAATGCAACTATTCGCCTATACTCTCCAGGATAAGCGCGTTCACTGAATACCTTAACAAATGTTCGCCGTGATTCTTTAAATTGACATAACTTTTTCATTTATGAACCGATTGACATGAAATAAACACTAAATGTTAAGTGAAGCTTACTACAATATTAGTGAACCCGCATCTAAATCCAATAAGCCGTTTCTGATATTAGCGTGCACAAACATACAGACAAACAGACAAAAAAAAATTTAATTACAATTTCGGGTTTGGCATCGATATAATAACAACCCCTGCTACTTTTTTTTTATATGTATATTTCCATTGTACAGACACCACTTTTCTACAATTGTATGTATAGATGTCATTTTTGTCTAAATTGAAACTTCATTACTACTCATTATACTATTAATTAATGCACGTACTGCTACTAAATCTAGCGATTACTCTTTTTTTTTCTTTTACACTAATTTGTCTACCTGTGGACAGCGTTGTGGGTTATATTATCACTAAAATTGTTTTTGTTAAATTAGTTGTAAGTTCTTATAATGTAACTGTTTGCTGTTCCTTGAAATAAAAAAAATTAATTAAAAAAAATACTCAAGTCTCTCTCGACATTGTGTCTCATACAAACAGTATCGATTGTGCAAACGTACTCGCTCGTGTCCGAAGATAAACAGATAACACCTGTAGCGACCTTCGACACATGAGATTCACCTCGATGATAACCCTGCGATTGAAGATAATATTGGCCTTTTTGTGGGGGCTTCGCTGATAGTATGGCTTTGACTTTTTAAACATGACGATGAGCTTATAAGAAAGGTTTGGTGCTCGACAGCACTTGGCCTGATGCCTGTTGGAGCGATTGGCCGCAAGTGTTGCAGCGTTGCGACTGATCGACTGTTTGTTTCTCGCATAGAACATATATTTGTATGATGGCTTACATATAGTTTTTACGGGTTTGGCTGTTGTTGTTACTTATGAGACTTATGTTTTTAAACGTATCTACCATACAAGATCGAATCGATTGAGCGGATCAGAAGCTCCGATACGTCGACTCGGCAACGGCTAGGCGACACCGCGCTTACGGTTTGCCGACCGCTGGTTGATAGTGCTGCAGGCAGGCCGCGGGAGGGGTTAGAAGGGCAAGGGTAGACGAAGAGACGTAAGCTCGGGTACGGAGAGACGTAAGCGCGGGGACGCGGACGGCGAGCCGTAGGTAAGCGCGGGAACTGCAAGTTGACCACGCACCGCACCGCGGTTCGTGAGCTTGACCCGAGGCGAAGTGATTACGTTACGATTCCGATTAGTGTGCGTTGCAGTAGGGAGTTTCATACAAATAATACTGAATGGCTCGAGTTGATACGGTGACGATCCTTTTCCGAGTTGATACGTGTGCTAACCTTAAGACTCTTGTATCTTTACCAATAATGAAGCAAAGACCTTATAGATTTGCGTAATAGACTCTCCCATATGGAAGAAGCTATCACCGGTAAAATTAGCTTAGGAATCTATTTATATGCCCAGTTTGGCAATAAAAAAAGCTACCATTGGTAAGCAAAACGATTCGATTTTGTTTAGAGGAACCGAGCATTAATCATCGATACAGCAAGACTGCCAGAACATGCACATATTAAATTGTCCTTGTTCATGAACTATCGACGCTAAATCAAGCACTTCCTGGGTGATGACATCATAATTCTTAACAGGTTGATATATTTCGGTGCATAATTGTTCCTATTCAACTATTTGTGTAACTCATTGCCCCCAGTTGACTTCTGTGTGCAAGATGTCACAGATGCTGCTGCTTCACTCATTTACTTTATAACCTGGGTCCCGTACCCAAAGGGTAAAAATGAGACCCTATTACTAAGACTCCACTGTCCGTCTTTCTGTCTGTCACCAGGCTGTATCTCGTGAACCGTGATAGCTAGACAGTTGAAATTTTCACAGATGATGTATTTCTGTTGCCGCTATAATATCAAATACTGAAAACAGAATAAAATAAATATTCAAGGGGGGCTCCCATATAACAAACGTGTTTTTTCGGCGTTTTTGCCGTTTGGTACGGAACCCTTCGTGCCGGCTCGCACTTGGCCAGTTTTTCGAAGTATGTGAACAGCGACAAAAGGAAGGGGATTACTACCATATAATGGCTGATAGAGGGTAAATGATGATCAAAGGATCAGTTTTCTTTCTTAGGCAATAAACGTTTAGTCATTTGTGTTAAAACTATATAACGATATTTAAGGAAATATCTATATTTTTTCACTTTTCCCAGCCCATGAAATACGTCATCATCTGCCTAGCCTTTTCCCAACTATGTTGGGGTCGGCTTCCAGTCTGACCGGATGCAGCTGAATAGCAGTATTTTACATGGAGCGACTGTCTATCTGACCTCCATTGTTGGTCATTTGTGGATCTTTGACAGTCGTTACGGGTGTAACGACTGTCAAAGATCCACAAATTATATGACCTACAAGTAGTTGTTCCGGGTCTGGCTGTTGTGTATGTGAGTTTAAATGTTTGTAAACGCACCCACGATACAGGAGAAATTCCTAGTGTGGGGCAACGTTTAAAAAAAACACACACACACACACACACACACACAACACACAAACACAAATGACAGCCGGGACCAACGGCTTAACGTGCTTTCCGAGCCCATGAAATATATAATGTAATATAAATTAACTGCTTCGTTGGTCTAGCGGTCGCCGTTTATGTTGAGGAAGAGGTCCTGGGTTCGATTCCCGTGTCGGACAAGGTTTTATTGGGTATTTCTACCAGGAATTTCTAAATAGCAACACTAGCAACCCGGAGTCTGGATTTTTTCCAGTTGATGGCAATAACTGGTGAAATATGGGTGTACTTATACACCTCTGACTAACCCTTCAGGCATTACAGACGTGATGTGATGTTTATACAATTTAGGAGGTGGATTAATGCATTATCAAAACTAAAACAAACTGCAACGTTTAGACGAGGAAGGATGACTAAACAACCATTTACAATTTTATTGAACAGTCACACAGAGATAGAAAAGTAATTGAAAGCACTTTAAACTTGCAATATACGTAGTTGCAGTTCATTCAACTAGGAACAGATAAATCTTTCCAAACGAAATGTGTGCTATTTGTTACCATGATAACCAACAATGTAACACTTCCTATGACTGACAACATCAATTTGTTGTCACGATTTCACGAAACAACAAATTCATTGTTTTCTTAGTAAATGCTTCTGTTAAAAAACTTATTTATTTTTAAGATTCTGTACCCAAACAAAGGGTGCCAGCGGCACCTGGATATTACTAAGGCTCCGTTATCCGTCAGTCTGTAACAGGGCTGTATCTCTTGAACCGTAATAGGTAGACAATTGAAATTTTCACAGAGAGTACTACCATGGCCGCTATTAACAACAAATAACAAAAATAAAATTAAGTAAAAAATAATAAAGGGGATCCGTCACCCTTTAATTTTTCAACTTATTTTATTTCATATGCATACAGGAAACTTGTTTTTTTACTAAAGTATTTTTTAATATGTAGTGTTGAATATGGTATGGTGGTACGGAACTCTCCGTGTGCGAGTCCGACTCGCACAGGGCCGCTTTTTAGGGTTCCGTACCCAAAGGGTAAAAACGGGACCCTATTACTAAGACTTCGCTGTCTGTCCGTCTGTCTGTCACCAGGCTGTATCTCAAGAACCGCGATAGCTAGACAGTTGAAATTTTCACAAATTATGTATTTCTGTTGCCGCTATAACAACAAATACTAAAAACAAAATAAAATAAATATTTAAGGGGGGCTCCCATACAACAAACGCGATTTTTTTGCCCTTTTTTGCTCGATATCAAAAATGTCAACAGGTAGGCACTTGAAATATTCACAAAATACTCAGTTGTATTTTAACTTTATTAATAAATAAGACAAACATGTTTTTTTTCGGCGTTTTTGCCTTGTGGTACGGAACCCTTCGTGTGCGAGTCCGACTCGCACAAGGCCAGTTTTTTATTTCGTTTACTCTTTAAATTAATGTGTGTTGTTAACGTTTAGTCTGTCGTCGCACTACGAGAACCAAAATGTAGGCACTGCATTTATGCACAATAGCAATTTATAATTTCGTAATTAGCAGTGATCGGAATAGGTAGAGCTATTTAGGTTCATTGACCGCAAACATTGATGTTAATATGGATATTCCACGGGATTCCGACTGATACTACGCGATTTTTACGGGATTTTATTGTCGCTAGAGTGACGCACCTGTTTTTGTCTCTTTCTGCGCCACTAGAATTTAATTCTTTACCAACAGTAACTTCGAAACTAAACTTAACTTCGTAACTAAAAGGGAATATCCATATTATTATAACCTATGGCAAGTACATAAAACAGCTCTACCTATTCCGATCTGTGGTAATTAGACACTATTTTTCTTGTTAGTAATTGATATTTAAGGAAATAATGTGTATTAATAATATGCAGGGTTCGAAATTATCAAGATAATTAAGCTTTTTGATAATTATCCGATAATTATGTGATAATTATCCGATAATTATCGGATAATTATCACCTGTGTTAGAAATTCATTTGTTGTATTGTTTCATAACAAATACATTATTATAATTTGGGCAATTCTCACAGAAAAAAATTATAATATTCATTTAATATCCAACACAAAGTACCATTAATTATAGGCAGATTGAGTAAAAATCAGTGTCCGTCAGATTCGACATTATAATTAAATTAAATTGAATGAAGTACAGCCAAAGGAATATCTTCTTCGTCCGATGATGATTCTATTTCCATTGGCGTTCCGATACATGCAAGTGCAGAAATGTTCATTCGAATTTCGAATACAGTTCACTTTCACGAGTGCATTTTTTGTTATTATCAATCGATAATTATCCATATGTTATTATCACGATAATTATCATGATAATTATCATTGATAATTATCCTTTCGAACCCTGAATATGCATAACAAAATTGAATAATGGATTCGAAAAATAAATAATTACGAAATTATAAATTGCTATTGTGCATAAATGCAGTGCCTACATTTTGGTTCTCGATAATGATCATTAGAAATTGAGTAATTCGTCATAGGAAACTTTCGAAGTTCCGTACATCGCGATGATGAACATTCTCAATGAAGTAATTCGTCACAACAAACTTTCGAAGTTCCGTACATCGCGATCATGAACATTCTAAATCAAGTAATTCGTTATAGCGTACCTTCTAACTCACGTAATTTTAAACTTTATGAATACAGTAGGTACATCGGTATTTTGAACTTCGAAGTTCAGTCGTTTCAGCCGATAGACGTCCACTGCTGGACATAGGCCTCCCCCAATTATGGGAGGGTTTGCCATAATCGCCACACTTGGCAGGCGGGTTGGCGATCGCAGTATGGTATGGTGGTGGAATACATAGAGAACGCTGCTGCCCATTCTCCGGTACGATCCTTAGTCGCCTTTTACGACACCCACGGGAAGTAAGGGGTGGTGGTATTCTTTAAGTCCGGCACCACACAGACCCGACGAAGTTCAGTATGACAGTCTAAATTTTAGTGTGACGACAGTCGATGAACGTGATAACGATCATGTTTGCAGGGGAGCCAAGGCCAAAAATCTATATCTATATCTATACGAATAATAAAACTGAAGAGTTTATTTGTTTGAATGCGCTAATCTCTGGAACTACAGGTCGGACATGAAAAATGTGAGGAAGGCTATAGAAGTATAGACTATTTAATATCACACTAGGACCCTAACTAAGGAGCCAAGTAAAAGGAAGAAAAAAAAGGTCAGAAAGAACGCTAAGCGAAAGCGAAGTACCTAATACCGCTGGCAGACGATACGATGCCAACGGTGGGTCGGTGGAACAAGAAATTTCACGCGGATGAAATCGCTGGCAAAATTTCACGCGGATGAAATCGCTGGCAAAATTTCACGCGGATGAAATCGCTGGCAAAAGCTAGTACTTAGTATAATAGATCACGATTGAGTTTTGTGTGTTTTGGGCTTTGTTTTGAATTACTTTTATTTAGGTAATTGGGAAGGAGAAATGGAAGGCCTATTGTCCTCATTAGTAAGACACCAAATAGCCTACGAAAGAATCTCCCCTGACACAAAGATACCTAGTACCAAAATAAAAAAATAAATAAGGTGTCTCTTTTATTTGCATTGCCAACGAAAGTGTTCCCCCAACCCCGCTTACAGGTGAATTTGTTACTGCTCAGCGACTCGCCTCGTGTGCCGGCATAAAGTTTTAAGACTCCTTCGAACAGAAGCGACACGCGATAAAATCGCGCGAAGGGCACCGCAAGTCGCGCTACGAGCGGTGCCTTTGTGTCGCGCGCGATTATATCGCGTGTCGCGCCTGTTTGTAGGAGCCTTTAAGAGTAAACTAGTCGCAAACTCGAAATCACTGGTGGTCATGGCCAAAAAGCACGCTGTCTCACCTGGCTTCGTGTCCGACAGAGCTAGTATCAATGATGAGCAGTTAGACGCTAGTTTACATGAACTACTTCTAGTTCTTACGCACAGAAACACCATTCCGAACTGATAGGCGCGTAAAAAAATTCGAAAAGTGCTTCGGAAAATCGAGTTTTATGAAAAAACCACTACATAAATTAATTACAAATAAAGTTAATTGAACTCTTCGATAACTGAGCTTTGTCGGTACAGACTTGGTTTTGAAGATTTTACAGGTCTTTTATTATTTATTCATACCCAGTTACGTTAACAATAACAAGAAAAACGACTCTTTGTTGGCTCATAACTTTTTAATGGCTTTTTATTTTACTGTTCTGATTGACAACATTAATAATAAGACAAAACGATATCATGTAATGTCAGATAGTGGAGTATACTCTCCCGAAATTTGTATGGAAAAAATATCGACTAGTGGCACCTTAATTGGGTTGTATTAACACATTGAAGTACACTGAACGAGACGCAATAGAAGTTTTATTGTTATTA
Source organism: Mesoligia furuncula (assembly GCA_916614155.1). Classification (NCBI taxonomy): domain Eukaryota; kingdom Metazoa; phylum Arthropoda; class Insecta; order Lepidoptera; family Noctuidae; genus Mesoligia; species Mesoligia furuncula. The sequence goes on from OU744793.1 coordinate 27,026,234, forward strand.
CGTCTGGGGGCGTTTAATGTCCTTAATGTCCCGCAAAGTGTTAAGTTATCCCAAGTTTGGGAGTAAAAAACCCTGGACACTTGCTTACTGACCTTTTATTTAACATGTTTTTTTTATACATTTATGTTCGCAAAACTCGTCAAAATGTAGGGAACAGCTGATTTTTTTTTTCGCGATTTCGGCTTTGGTCCGATAGTAAAAGTTGTTCATAATGATGAGTACAATGACCCCCTAGATTTATGGGATATAAAAAAAAACACGTTGTAAAGTTATTGATGGCGAGGTTAAAAGCGTTAACACGCGTGTTAACCCCGCTAACAAATAAATTAACACTTCCTGTACGACTACAATTAAGGCGCGAGTCATCAACATCATGATTTCGCTCATAAATAGGTATGTACAATTGTACATACGTAACATACTTATACTTACATCAATAAAAACCATGCGGAGATAATGCTTTAATATTAATATGGCTAATAAAAAAAATTACATCAACCAGGAGTCCTGGTTGATGCAGGACAGCAGGGAATATTGCAAAACTTTTGTTATTCTAAGCCATGAGAAAAATAAAATTTAAAAAACACAGTTTTACCTACCAATTTGAAAACAGTTAACAAGTCTTTTGTTAGTTGCCTACAATGATAAATCAACACGTACCTTCACAATATTCTAAATATTGATTGCTTGCTGATCCAACAGACTTTATCCTGCCCAAAGAATACCTCATTCAAAAATCTCATAGAAAAAAACCGGGCAAGATCGAGTCGGACTCGCGCACCGAGGGTTCCGTAACATCCGGGTTTATGCATAAGGTTTATGTTTATGAAATTAAATGTTTTTTTTTATTTTTAAGTTGATTGAATGAATTTTAAATTGCCGTTTACGATTTATGACGTATTAAAAAAAAACTACTTACTAGATCTCGTCCAAACCAATTTTCGGTGGTAGTTTACATGGTAATGTACATCATATATTTTTTTTAGTTTTATCATTCTCTTATTTTAGAAGTTACAGGGGGGGGGGACACACATTTTACCACTTTGGAAGTGTACATCTACTTACCAAGTTTCAACAGTATAGTTCTTATAGTTTCGGAGAAAAGTGGCTGTGACATACGGACGGACAGACAGACAGACGGACAGACAGACAGACAGACAGACAGACAGACAGACAGACATGACGAATCTATAAGGGTTCCGTTTTTGCCATTTGGCTACGGAACCCTAAAAAGGAATTCTTATTTTGCCATTTTAATAATTCCCCGGGAAACTTTTCTATCCCTAAAAACTTTATTCGGACTATTAAGAACATTTTAAAGCCGGTCTTAAGTAATGCGCTTAGCAGTCAACAGCATTTAATTTTTTTAAAGAAGGATACAAGGTACGGTCTAACGAGGTTTGCAGGGCCAACATGGCCAGAGATCGCTCAAGACAAGACGAGGCAAGATGTTTGGAAGGAAAAAGGGGAGGCCTTTGCCCAGCAGTGGGACACAATAGGTATAGGCTAAAGAAAAAAAAACCGGGCAAGAGCGAGTCGGACTCGCGCACCGAGGGTTCCGTAACATCCGGGTTTATGCATAAGGTTTATGTTTCTGAAATTAAATGTTTTTTTTTATTTTTGAGTTGATTGAATGAATGGTAAATTGCGGTTTACGATTTATGACGTATTAAAAAAAAACTACTTACTAGATCTCGTTCAAACCAATTTTCGGTGGTAGTTTACATGGTAATGTACATCATATATTTTTTTTAGTTTTATCATTCTCTTATTTTAGAAGTTACAGGGGGGGGGGGGGGGGGGCACATTTTACCACTTTGGAAGTGTCTCTCGCGCAAACTATTCAGTTTAGAAAAAAATTATATTAGAAACCTCAATATCATTTTTGAAGACCTATCCATAGATACCCCACACGTATGGGTTTGATGAAAAAAAAAATTTTGAGTTTCGGTTCTAAGTATGGGGAACCCTAAAATTTATTGTTTTTTTTCTATTTTTGTGTGAAAATCTTAATGCGGTTCACAGAATACATCTACTTCCCAAGTTTCAACAGTATAGTTCTTATAGTTTCAGAGAAAAGTGGCTGTGACATACGGACGGACGGACAGACAAGACAGACAGACAGACGGACAGACAGACAGACAGACAGACATGACGAATCTATAAGGGTTCCGTTTTTGCCATTTGGCTACGGAACCCTAAAAAGATTGCAAGGAAAAGAAGGCCAAACATACATGTGTGTAGGTAATGTTTTATTTCAAATATCAGTATTAAATTAAAACACCTGTGTCAATAATGATTTGCATTTTACTCCAGTCAATATTTGAGTATAGAATAAGAATTGTATACGGTCCTGTTACATGGTTTGGGCTGAAAACTTATCACTTTGTAGCCATTAAATAGTTAAATACTCAAACAAGAACTTTAAAATGTTTTGTTACAACATTAGTACCTTCACAATTAATATCATTCATCGCCTGTCCCATGATACTTGGGGTAGGCGCAATAAATTTTCATCTTTCATTCTCCATGTCAACTGTCACCCTATCATACACTCCCTTCTCTTTCATATCATTCCTCAGACAATCCATCCATCTTTTCTTAGGCCTTTCTCTCCCTCTTCATCCATCAACATTTATATTCATCACTCTTTGAGTTACATGCGTTTTATAGGGTTCCGTAGCCAAATGGCAAAAACGGAACCCTTATAGATTCGTCATGTCTGTCTGTCTGTCTGTCCGTCCGTATGTCACAGCCACTTTTCTCCGAAACTATAAGAACTATACTGTTGAAACTTTGTAAGTAGATGTATTATGTGAACCGCATTAAGATTTTCAAACAAAAATAGAAAAAAAAACAATAAATTTTAGGGTTCCCCATACTTAGAACCGAAACTCAAAATTTTTTTTTTCATCAAACCCATACGTGTGGGGTATCTATGGATAGGTCTTCAAAAATGATATTGAGGTTTCTAATATCATTTTTTTCTAAACTGAATAGTTTGCGCGAGAGACACTTCCAAAGTGGTAAAATGTGTGTCCCCCCCCCTGTAACTTCTAAAATAAGAGGATGATAAAACTAAAAAAAATATATGATGTACAGTGGGCTGCATCAATTGGGTACCCCAGTTGTATGAAAATTTTAATGCAACTGGGGTACCCAATTGATGCAGCCCACCGTACATTACCATGTAAACTACCACCGAAAATTGGTTTGGACGAGATCTAGTAAGTGGTTTTTTTTAATACGTCATAAATCGTAAACCGCAATTTAAAATTCATTCAATCAACTTAAAAATAAAAAAAAACATTTAATTTCATAAACATAAACCTTTTGCATAAACCCGGATGTTACGGAACCCTCGGTGCGCGAGTCCGACTCGCTCTTGCCCGGTTTTTTTTTCCTCCTCATTACATACCAAGCTAAACAATTTGCTTTCAACTCTTCTGTCACTAGCATCACTTTCAAACTTCCTCTAATATGTAAATATGCTCATTTCTTGCTTTATCCATTTTCGTCACTCCACACATCCATCTCAACAGTCTCATCTCTGCTGCATGTACTATTTTTTCATTCGTCTTCTTCACATACAAATAGTACAATGGCAGGAAACGACTGCGCGGCAGGCCCAAAAAGAGATGGCGGGATGAGCTGGACATCTTCTTAAAGGATTGGCCCACAATCGCAGTAGACCGGGAAAAGTGGAAGGAGGGGAGGGAGGCCTTTGCCCTGCAGTGGGACAACACTGGCTCATAATAATAAATATAAATAGACATTTTACTAATAGTTACTGAAGTGCACTTAATATGTATGTCAGTAGTAGACATAACCTTCCTTTTTGCTATGCCATTCTCCATTAAAAATTAATACGAAACCCAAAAACTACCAAGTAATAAACACAATAAAATTGAATATCTTTGTTCTTATCTAGCAGGGTAATTGTGTAACACACTAACAGTAACAATGGCTTTCATTTTGACAGTTCAACAACATTCATTGTGTTATTTACGTTGTTGACCCGACAATTTTTTTCAAACCTATGATGCAATGTATTAGCAATATCCTTCAAAATGATTCAAATTAGTGTGTTACACAAAGAGGGGGAATTGAAATCTTTGGTAGAAAGAAGGTTAAAAGTACAAATCAAATATAAGCCTAACCTACCATATGTGGTGTATCCTGCGTATAAACAATGACATTGCCGAAGGTTTCCGCCAGCAGCGCCAGATGTAGTGTAAGGACTATGCACAACATGTTGGATGCACGTTACATGTGCTGTATGCTCACTGTGCTCAAGTCTCATACGCTCCTACGCAGGTGGGTGTAGGCCGATGAGGTGGTTGCATGGTTTTGTACCTACGACAAAGACAATATTAAAAATAAAAGAGCTATTAATCCGATTCAGCCTTTCCCTTGCTGCCCTCTTCTAGCGATGCTCTAACCTGAGGTCTGTACCCCACAGGGGATGCCCTAAGCGTGTAGTCGCTTAGTTTTTAAGTTCTCTAAGCCCTGGCTGGAGGCCTCAATTTATTAAGGCAGGCTACCCTAGTTAAGCAGCCGACAACCGTCTAGGTTGACATGCGAGATAACAAAAATAAAAAATCTCCAGAGCAGTTTGATTTGAATATCAGACTGTGATGTGAAAGACTAATACTGTATGAAGTTGATACAAAAAAAATGCAACTAATCCATTTCAATAATTGTACAATATTGGATAGGCCACTTAATTTGTTAATGAAATATGCTATATTTGTATCAACTGCGTATGAATCCATATACTTAGATAATGACTCAATTGTAGAATGAAATATTGGAGTGGATAATCATAAAGTTATAGTGATTGAATTCTAAAATTAATGTATAATCCGTGAGTAAGGGCAGCTGTTAACCCTGAAATGATTCCGTTATGTGGCCAAAACCAGTGTAAAAATAGTATTTATAAATGTTTTGAAAATAATATTGTTACAAAAGCCAATAAATAACAAAACAATTGATCTGACATACCCATTTTCTGATAGAGATGCTTGGTTCATAACAAACAACAAGAAAGCATAGGGATTTGTCATACCGTAGAATATTATATTATCTGTGGTCATACATAATACTAAAAGTTTTTTTTACAACTTTACAACTACATAATATTATAGTTTATTTATGACCACAATGTCACACAAGGTGAAAAATTACTATTATCTGACCCGGTATTGCTAGGAACACATTAAATTATACTGTGAAAACCCTAAAAATATGGACTTGGAGTCCATCACACCCACTATCTGAGCTTTATGTGTACTTCTTAATTTGGTCACTATGTCAGGGATATCTGTGAATCTAAGACGACCCACTGACCAAAATATTTTTATAATGTATGAGGAACTGTTTTGGCAAGTTCCTAGTAATGATGCACAAAGGAAATGTTTTGCGGATGATAACGCCTAGGTTTCGTAATCCAAACATTCTACACTATAATAATTTTACATAAAAATAGCCAAATGTCATGGAGCAGAGAAAAGACAAATAAGGTAATTCAATTATTAGTTGCGACAAGTGTCGGCCTTGGATCACGTGTTTATCGACAACAATAACTTCCTGAGATGTCCACACACAACATAGAACACTGCAAATAACATGGAATACACGCAAGAAGATTTTAATTCTTTGTTTGACACAATGCTACTTACGATCTATTAAACGATACTATCTCCCCCGATTTAGTCAAATTCCACTACGTTTTACGACAATACACTTTAATAAGAAAATTTAGACAAAACTACAAGAAAAAATTGTAAATTACGACTAATTCATTCCTCCTTTGGAGCAAGAAAATTAGCGAGACGTCAAACTGAAATGCGTTCTAAAATCTTCATAACTGTCATTGCTTGTCATAGTTTTCAATAAGAAATAAATACTTTCAAATCCTTTCCGAAATCTTGTTTTTGTGGGTATTTGAAAGAAAATTATATCTAAAAGGATGTAAAACACGAACTCGGAATATAAAATAACGAATAATATTGAAAGAAAGCGATGACATTAGGAACTTTGGTCCAAGTTTCGAACGCACGGTGAGGTTATCAGTATTGATGTCAAAATTGTCAAACTGTATTTTGTTCAATGTTTGTATTATCAACAGAAAAATTAACTTATTTTCTATTATTTTTATAGCTCCGAGAGTTTACTGTGTAATTTTGATTCTTATTTGTTTATTGAGTAATAAACAAACATTCTTAATAAAGTAATGTACTTAACATTTTTTAAATGTATTTTTATTGTGACCAGTAATAAAAACACAATCACTAGTCCTCTCCTCTGTGCACAAGTCTGCAAATTCGGCTTATCACAAAAATGCTAGCTAGTTCTACGTATAAGTAATATGCTAGTTTTTATTAAATAATTATGATTTTAATGTTCCTTCTTGATGTACCCACTACACACGACGGCATATTTCCAGGTTTTTGTTGAAACATTGTATCGAACGAAAGCGCCTGATTGTTTTCGAATTGCTTTTTATAGCTGTGCGTAAAGTCAAGGCGTTTTTACGAACAAGAACGCACCAACAAACAAGCATTTTTTTCTTGCTTTTATTTTATTCTATTCGGGAAACTTAAAGCTAGTTTATAGTGTTCCTAAGCAATATGAAATAGAAGGCCATTTACAAGTTTCTACTGATAGAAAAGAAAAGGTCTGTACAAAATACCTAAGACATAAAAAGGACATAAATTAGGAAAACACGATCAACTAACACAAACTAAAAATCATTTAGACGCAAATAATTTGCGTCTAAATGATTTTTCCGTAAAGAAGCTTTTCACCAACAAATGCATAAGCCGAGAAACATTGGTATTGATTAAATCCAAATCATGTTCATACAGTATAATAAAACTTCTGCTCGCACGGACTTACGAATTCTGCATTGTACGCTGACTTTGAATGAGAGACATGCAACAAGTTAGGTTTGCGAAACATTTTGCAGTGTGTGCTAATCCTAAGTGTTACATGCTCTGTAACTAATCCCAAACTGCCTATTATGTTGATACGATTTTATTTGAAGTAAACCAATCAATGTCACTCGCGTGAATTTAAGTAGGTAAGTATTTATTTTTATCCTACTTACCTAAATTCCCTACATTTGCAGACAATAGCTCACGGCTCCGAGTGCTTATTTAGTTCGCCAATCAGTACCTACGTACCTACGTACCTATACCTACACATTTCTTCACTGAACTACGACTACCACACGTATTGTTTCAAAAATAGACGTTACAAATATAGAAATATCAGTCACCTCCCGTATAAACTTTTTTTTGGAGTGAAAACTTCTTTAGCGGCGTTGTACACTTTTTTTGTAATGGGTTAAAAATGTTAAACTCGCGTCAGGACACGTAACCCTGATCGAAAATTCGTAAGATGAAAACTTCTTTAGCGGCGTTGTACCCTTTTTTTGTAATGGGTAAAAAAATGTTAAACTCGCGTCAGGACACGTGACCCTGATCGAAAATTCGTAAGATAACAAAATATCAAAAATTTAAAACAAGTATACGGGATCAAATTAAATGATCTAGCGAAACTTAGCCACAAGTATACAGGATCAAATTAAATTAGCTAGCGAAACTTAGCCACAAGTATACAGGATCAAATTAAATTAGCTAGCGAAACTTAGCCACAAGTATACAGGATCAAATTAAATTAGCTAGCGAAACTTAGCCACAAGTATACAGGATCAAATTAAATTAGCCTGCAAAACTTAGCCACAAGTATACAGGATACAATGGCAAAGTATTAATAAGTATATGTTTTGTTTTCACTTCTGTCGGCACTCCCGGAGTGCCACTGTTTTTTTTTCTCCTTTTGGCTTCGCACGGTTATTTATTGTTAAAAAAAAACGGTTAAGAGCGAGTCGGACTCGCGCACCGAGGGTTCCGTACCATCATGTTTTTAATTTTTCATCGGCAAGGCCTATATTCGTCAAAGAATTTTAACATTGTGCACTGCGGTGTTAGAATATTGCAGTTTTATGTCAGCGCCATCTCTTGCCAGATAGTGGACTAATGTAACTTTTGTTGATGGTTTCTAAAAAGTGTGCTATTTAGAGACTTCGTTTTATTTTTTTCTGTAATCTTTACATAAACTTCTATCACATAGAATAATTTCAGATTTTTCTCTTTGCAAACTTCGGAGATAAGGGGGGAGGGGGGGGACGGTATTTTTTTGTTGTGCAAACTGCGCTATTTCATATGATACCCCACATGCCCTAAGAATCCCACTTCGAATTTTTCAGACCCCCTTTCAAAAAATATACATATGTATATTTTTATTTATTTCTTATTGCAAAATAGTTGGGCAAACGGCATCTAAAACTGTTCCAAATTTCAAATTGATAGCATTAGAAGTTCTTGAGATATTCAGCTGTGACAGACAGACAGATAGACAGACTGAGTCTCACCATAAGGGTTCCGTTTTACCATTTTGGTACGGAACCCTAATAAAACAAATCAGTGCAAATAGCCGTAACTGTTTACTGTGAATAGCACCTTCTTGTTGTTGTTAAGTCATGACAACCGTGAGATGGTATCAATAATTGTTCTCCTAACTAATTAGACACTTAATTAAGTGATCTGTTCAGAAAAACAAAGCGTTGAAAATTAAGTTGGTTTTCCGCGACTTGTTAATTGTAAGGTAAGCGGATCTGCGTAAAAATAGAATCATTGTCATGGTAAAAATAGGAAGCATGAAATGGGAATTAATTGGGCATCTAGTACTGTCTAGGAGAAACATTTTATATTATCACCCTTTCAAGATCGTTGTCATGGGGAGATTGAGATAGCTGAGGAGATAGATAGCTGATTGAGGCCTTTGCCCAGCACGGCTGTCCCATTTCAAAACCTAGTAACGGAGACTTTTTACAAAAATCGTCTTATTGCCATAACCTACAAAAACACCAGCGTTTTAAACTTACATAAAAGCAGATATATTTAAGAATCCATACCTAGTAAGTGCACCATTCACTCCCTCGTGACCACTTTAAAATCTAGTAGGTACCTACTTAAGTCACTTTATTTAACCATTTCAAAACCTGGTTTTGAAATAGGGCACCCGTAGATACTTATATAGTCCCTACCAAATACAAAAACACCAGCGTTTTAAACTCTCACATAAAAGCAGAAAATACCTAGTACAACGATTCAATCCCTCCTGACCACTTTAAAAAACCAATTCAAAACCTAGTAAGTGTTGCTAGGGTTTTAAACGGTTAATGCACCTTACTAGGTTTCTGAAATCAAGACCAAATACGAACCAAATACGACCAATACCATATAAAAGTTAGTAAGGGGTTTAATAGTAGATTATGCACCGAGGGGCTAAAGTTGTGTCTTATGTCACGGGCGTCATATTGAATCTCGAGCGTAATGAGGGATACGGGATGTAACCCGAGCGCAGCGAGGGAGTTATGAGTTTAACTCACGAGCGAAGCGAGGGAGTTAATACAAGAATCCTGAATGCAGCGAGGGATTCAAGCTAGCCCAAGGCAAAGACACCTTTAGCCCAGAGGAGGATACTCTACTTTTTACACCTACTGTGAGAAAATAATAGCCATAGTACGAAAATTCGCGCATTTATTGCGTCTACCAATAAGTAGCCAAGATACGATCAATTCGAATTTCAAAAAAAAATGTCTCTTCTACGGTTTTGTCGTGTGTGTCTAATTGATATCACTCTCATGGAAGTGGCGTTTGTGTAAACTAAGCTTTGTACAGGGCTGGTAGAATGGTTTTGCATGATTGGCTGTATGCATTTTGAATTTAGAACGTCATTGGAGACGCTCGTGAAAATAGAGTATTTTTGATAAAATGTGATAAATCGACTGTAGTATAAATAGGTTTTATTATTTATTTATTTATTCACAAAATCCACAGCAATCTTAGCGCAGTTTACTTAAAATAAATTAACTAATGTTACAGCCAATTACTATTACGGTATTACGGCGCGGTACGGTATTTGTTATTATTAATGCCAGTTTTAATGTTATTCCATTCCTTTTAAAAAATGGTTCGTAGTTATCTAATTATTCTTACAATATTATGTCTTCGAAAACATGGCAACGATATGAAGAAGCTGTCGTTATGATTTTCTAGGGAGTTATTGGGTTCATCATCCACGCGTAATAAAGGTTTCGAGAATAGCTTTCCTCTTTCTGGCACCAAAGGGTGTTTGTTAGTAATATACTGCCAATTTAGTTGAGCATGTGAGATTCCAAATTCAAATCACATTATTGACCAGCGGGTCATAATGAAATCCAGTACAACATTATTGACCGGCTGTGCCCCCGGCCACTAATGACTCACTTTAGGTTAAGGTTGCTTGACATATAATTTGACATTTTCGAGCAGGTGGTGTGAAAAATAATATGTACCTAATATACACATGTAATAAAATGTTTCTAGTACTATGTGTTCATTATTTAGTATCTTTTACAACCAATAGAACTTTTTTTAACCTTGCATAAACATAAATACTTTTCAGCTGACCTATATTACGTTCATGCGCACTCTTATAAAATTTCATTTTAAATCCTTACTAGGTTTTGAAATGGGGCAGCCGACTGCAGTTGGATGATGCAGCTAACAGTAACAGTATCGCCAGGGTCATCATCTGCCTAGCCTTTTCCCAACTATGTTGGGGTCGGCTTCCAGTCTAACCGGATGCAGCTGAAAACCAGTATTTTACATGGAGCGACTGCCTATCTGACCTCCACAACCCAGTTGCTGGGTACCCCTGGTTGTCAGAGTTTTGGGCTTCTGATTACCCGTAAGGGCAATCATATTACTCCGCTAACTCACTCAAGCCCAATCCGAGCAAAACCTAGTCTTGCGTATTTCATCTCCGCAATAGAGAGGCGCGCCGCAAACTTAACATCATTTGGGGTGGGGTGCCCATCGAACACAGCAACTCCCCTAAATATCTTGGTGTTACCCTGGACAGGTCTTTTTAGGTCGTCAGCAAAAACTGCAAGAATATAAAGCAGAAGGTCTCATGCACACTCGCAACAGTCTTCTTCGTCGACTGGTCTCATCGAAATGGGGTGCTTCACCTGACGTTGTGCGGACTACTGGACTGGCGCTATCTTTTTCTGCGGGAGAATTCGCGTGCCCCGTATGGAGCCGTTCTGCTCATGCAAAGCTGATCGATACAGCTTTGAATGAAACGTGCTGCTCTTCACTGGCTGCCTAAAACCAACCCCGGTACAAATGCTGTATCCGCTGGCAAGAATAGCGCCACCAGTGGTTCGCAGAGCGGTGGCAGGCTCCAGCGAAAGACCCAAAATGGTCTCCGACACACGACACCCTTTGCACGACAACATCCTTGTGCCACAAAGGCTGAAAAGCCGAAACAGTTTTTTAAAGTGTGTCGTTCCACTCTCTGGCGGACCATCACAATAGAGACTGAAGCTGTGACGAGACAGTGCTACCTTACCCAAACCGTTCGTCCCACCCGTTGAAGATCTCCCAACTGGACATGAGTTACCTTGGGTAATCTGGAAGTCTTTAAACAGACTCCGGACCCAGGTAGGCCGAAGCAAGGAAAACCTGTTCAGGTGGAGATTCATAGACGACTCCGCCTTGGAGTGTAAATGTGGTGCTGTCCCACAAACGATGGGACACTTAATATCGTGTCCTGCGTGTCCTGTCAGCTGCACGTTACAGGAACTGATGGACGGTGATGAAGGCGCCAAACAAGTAGCCGAATTCTGGGCCGAGTACATTTAAATTGCTATATCGACACGCTAAGAAGAAGAAGATTACCCGTAACGACTGTCAAAGTTCCACGAATGACAGCCGGGACCAACGGCTTGGCTTAACGTGCTTTCCGAGGCACGGAGGGGTCACGGTATGTAAAGATGGTCACCCATTCACAGACCAACCGCGGCAAGCGTAGCTAAACCTGATCGATCGACCTGTGCGGCTGTTATTATTTAGCCACGGGCCCCTCGTTTAAGGCAGATCAATCGCCAGGGTAGCCCGCGACATTAATTTTTTTTTACGTTTTTTGCAATTTGCTGGTCAGTGTCAGGTTGTATGTTGAACAAAATATGGCTCGCGACAATAACATGTATTCCAAAAATCATCAATACAACCCTCATAAATTGACTGATAAGTCAAGTTATTGATATTTCATGAAATATTAATTCAAAAGGCAGGGATTAGCTATTTCTGATAGCCTGTATGAGTACTTTTTTCATGTTTAAAGTGATATTTCTGTATAAAATTACAACCACAAACACTTTTTTAAAACTGATTATTTTTTTAAATTGTGCAACCTCATAAATTCAGGTAGGTACCTACCTATTTCATACATAAGTTCAATGACTTCATAGGACACTTCTAGCTTCTAGTAGGTAATATGTAGTGACTACCTAAATTCTCATTAATGACTTACCTATCACTGCTGCGTAGCGTCCGTCACCCACAGAAAAATTTAAGGCCTCTATGTTATTGAAGTTGTTTCGACTTGACTGGCTTGAGTAAGCCAGTCAAGTCGAAACAATTTCTAAAACTCGTTCAAGAAGTTCTGATTAAAGAAATACTTACCTACTTTCACCATACATATTATTAGATATACTACATTATATAGACCTATTTGTCTGATACCAACATTCTGTAGCGTAGTTACACAGGCTAGGCGTAGCGTAGATTACTACACAGGCGTACCTAGTGTAGCATCTACAGTCGCCGTCGGTCGTAGCGTAACGTCTACTGTCGTAGCCATAGATATATTACATTTCTATGGTCGTAGCGTAACGTCTACTGTCTACAGGCGTAGGTTATTTACTATACACTGGGCGTCTACGAACGTAGCCCTAATCTAGACACGTAGCATTGTCTACACTGGCGTAGCGTAGCGACTACAAACGTAGCGTCTCCAATGCTACTGCTACATGATCGCAATAGCGCGAATTACACTTTGCGCGGTCTCTCTCGCACACCGCTCGACGTCTCGCTGAACTTGTACAACAGGGCTTCAAGTCTGCTATTACAATAGTGTCACAATGGTCTATCATTGATTTCATAATTGTTGATTTTGACAAGTTTGGTCTACTAATATAATGGCGTCATTATGACTTTCCAATGGTCAACCACTGACACTCCATTGAAAGAAATGGCATAGAATGATAATCTCGTACATAATGAAAAATGAATTATACTGACTTACGCGGTAATCTGCAAAAATTTTGACAGTTCCTTTGATCAGTAACCTACCATTAGAACGTCATTGTGCAGTCATTGCTTTTAATTCGTTACGAGTATCGTATAATTTCTGTGCCATTGACCGACCAATGATCAACCATTATGAATTTAGCAGATTACGAACTTTTAGCAAAATGACAATGGGATGGTGGTGGGATCGTGTTGGAATGACGAATTTATAAAAATAGCAGACTAGGGCCCCTGAGCGTGTGCGAAGCGTAGTTCACGATATATCGCGATAATGTGGCCGGAGCATAAACGGTATAGAGGTAATCTCCTGAGTCGTAGTGTCGAAGTCTCCTCAGATAGTAACGTAGGTTTAGTAGACCATCCGATCTGGAGTAGGTTGTTGGTTTTCTAATGCCCTATTATTTTAAAAAGGGTTATTTATATTTATTTCTCCGGGGACTTAATCAGCTTATCTTATTTATTGTCTAATCACCGAACAAAGACAAACAATATTTATTTATTTACAAGATAAAGCCGCGGTTAGAGTGAATGTTTGGTAAACTTGCTCCACTACACACATTCAAGCTTAATTTTAAGTCAAAACATGCAGTGAAAGTAAGCAAAGGAGCACAGACTTTGATCGTACGCCTTTAATCGGTGCATAATGGATGCCTATACGCCAACATGTAGGTAAGTGCGACCGCCACTACAATGAATATTTTTAATTCTCAATCAATATCTAGCTTTCCCAACAAAGCCGGCCCGGAAATGCGAAAATGTACAAAAAAGGTGAACTGTAGTATAATTTTCACGCGCCCTTGACTCTTGATTCGTCGATAAAACTTGCTAGCTTTAACCTTATTGGCTACCGCGTGCCGACAATGCGGCATTGCGCTGAACGTGAAACAGAACTTTCTTCTGAAACAAAAAGACGTGTTTACCTGCACAGCTGTGTGAGGCAGGTAGTCCGTCTCGCTTATAAAGTTATAGAATTTCAGCTTTAAAATTACGCGGTAGAGTAGACATTTCTTTGGCCAGCGATGTAAATACTGCAGTCATTCATGTGTTGTGCCATCTCACATCTGGCAGTACACATTCGTATTACCATGGAGCGGTCGCGCCAAACGGTTTAAAAAAATATTACGAACACGTTTGTTTATTTTTTTTACTCAAGTGACAGTTGTAGTGGCAAAGGATTTTTGTTTATGATAATATTACTAATGCTGTAAATAGAACTCAAAATATCTGTGCTATTCTAAAATTAAAACAGTGTTATCATCAAAATGGTAAGTTGGCACATGTTCCAATTTTGTTTGTGTTTTCTTCAACTCTATCAATGGGGCAAAGCAGGAATGATTTTTTTCAGCCTTGTGAACGCAGGAAATATTCCCAGGTTTTAATTCAAGATAAGTGTAACGGTATAATTAAGTACCTACTTATTTTTAGTTAAAATGATCATGAACACGCATTGAACATTAGTAACTGTTAATTATTTAATTACCTACCTATGTATGTAGCTTATGTGCTACATAAGTGTATTAATATGATTGATTGGCAAAACAGTTTTGCATGCTTATCATTAAATTTGATTAGCTACCTATTTATGCAAAACTAGCAAATCTACAAATCATTTTTTCTAACAATATCCACAATTAGTTTCTAATTTTATGATGACTATAAAGATAAAGATTAAGTACCTATCTATTGGTTGTATAAAACACGCGCTCACAGAAGATTATTCACACGACAACATAATTATAATTAAGCCAGAAGTATTTTTTTTCTTTATAATGAATACCTACGTGGATAGGTATTTTATTAATTAATTAATTAATTTATTTCCTTTAGAAGACTTACAGCTAATCAAAACAGACTAAGAAATTGAAAATGTGACATCCTATAACAAGTCTTCACATATAATTAACAGAATAATAATAAAATAATGCAAGACATGCACACTTTTCCGGTTTTTCAATGTAAATAAAAATAATCGAACTCTAAAGCGCCGGTTTTTCGAACGTTAGGTAGCACCTACAAGTCCTACAACGGGCTTTCTAATAATATCTACCAAAAAAAAACCGAGCAAGAGCGAGTCGGACTCGCGCATCGAGGGTTCCGTATCATCCTATGTTTTTAAATTTGCATCGGCGAGGCCTATACCTATTCGTCATAGAATTTTAACACTGTGCACTGCGGTGTAAAATATTGCAGTTTTATGTCAGCGCCATCTCTTGACCAATAGTGGAATTAAAGTAGTAACTTTTGTTGTTGATTTCTGAAAAAGTGTGCTATTTAGAAACTTCGTTTTATTTTTCCTGTAATCTTTGCATAAACTTCTATCATATAGAATAATTTCAGATTTTTCTCTTTGCAAACTTCGGAGATAAGAGGGGAACGGTATTCTTTTTTACATTTTTCATCAAAAGTCGAAAACTATGCGGCCTAAAAGAAAAGAAAAAATGTTTGAGAATGTGCAAACTGCGCTCTTTCATATGATACCCCACATGCCCTAGTAGCCCCACTTCGAATTTTTCAGACCCCCTTTTAGTCCCTGTTGCAAGAAATATACATATATTTTTATATCTTTCTTATTTGCAAAATTGTTGGGCAAACGTCATCTAAAACTGTTCCAAATTTCAAGTTGATAGCATTAGTAGTTCTTGAGATATCCACCTGTGACAGACAGACAGACTGAGTCTCACCATAAGGGTTCCGTTTTACCATTTTGGTACGGCTTTCTAAAAAAGAAACCAACAAAGTATATAGGTATAAATAAAATAAATAAACACTGAGGTACCATTTAATTAGTTAATTAGAACACTAACCTTAAATTAGTTATTTAAAAAAGTATATACCTACTAGCAGCGCCCCGCGGTTTCACCCGCGCATCGATCCCGCGGGAATATCGGTATAAAAATTATCCTATGTGTTATTCTGATGTATAAGCTATATTACTGTACAGTTTCATCAAAATCCGTTCCGTAGTTTTTGCGTGAAAGAGGAACAAACATCCATCTAATCTCATAAACTTTCGCATTTATAAAATTAGTAGGATATTAGTAGGGTTACCTACATAAAAACTATTTAGGTACACCGATTTCATTCATTTTGTCGCGTATGATCAAATTCTTTGTCTGATTCATCAAGTCGTTGACACGCCAAACATAACACAATGCATGTTGTTTTAAATCATATCAACAATACACTAACCGTTCCTTAAACAATGTGATGCGGTGCATGCTAATCTCACATTAAATTACATTGCTCTATCCACATTAAATACGTTTATCATATTATCTACATAGTAATCTGTCATCATTGTATATTGGAATGAGAGGTTTTTCTTTTGAGTAGGTATTAAAAAAAAAACTTAGTTTTCAAGAACCCTGAAGATGGCGTTGAACTGACTACGTTGCTAGGTGCCAAAGACAAAACGCTTGAAAAAAAAACATTGCGTCACGTCATATACGCTCGTTGAGTGACAGTTTCGTTTGCTTTCGTTTTACGATCTCAAAATTACATCCAAGTGAATTAATAAAAAATACTAGGGACTAGGACTAGGGAAGCGTTAAAAAAAAAAGAAAAAGAAAATCCCTCATTACATTGCTCTATCCACATTAAATACGTTTATCATATTATCTACATAGTCAGTAATCTGTCAATGTATATTGGAATTAGGACTTTGTACATACTACCTACTTCCATGGAAATAGGTACGTCAGAGAACTGGTAGAAAAAAGTATTTATTCAAAACACTTGCTGGCCATTCACAGTTAGACTCGACCACTGACCTGTAGGTATTATACACACTGATCTTGTATTCTACAGGTCAGTGATTGATTTATACATGTTTAATAGAGGTCCGTAGACTCGACACAGATTCCAGTCGCGAAAAAAGAACAATTAATATTCTTGCATATTATATGCATGCCAAGGAAATAAAGTCATGGTTACGAGTTTTACATACAAAAGAAAAGAAAAACTCAAAATATAGGTTACTGGTTTCACCCGCATAAGTTTCGATCCTGTGGGAATATCGGGATAAAAACTATCCTATGTCCTTTCCCGGTACTTAAGCTATCTCTATATCAAATTTCATCTAAATCTGTTCCGCTGTTTAAGCGTGAAGAGGTAACAGACAGACAGACACACTTTTGCATTTATAATATTAGTATGGATAATATAAATTACATTGCAAAAATTAAACGAGATTTTTTGCGTCAATGCTAAAATTCAAGTGAACTTAAAATCTACACGAACAAAGTTCAATATTACCAACTTACTCAGAATTGCTTTTTTGTGCTCGCCACAGGCCATTGCAAAAATAATAATTGCTGGTTTGGTGTAGTAGGTATCACATTAATTTTGTCGGTCATATATACTAATACTATAAAGAATCTACTATTAATCTCTACTCTACGAGAGTACGAGATCTGTATCACGGATATAGGTATTATAAAGAGGTAAAGTTTGTAAGTTTGTATGTAGGGGGTAATCTCTGGAACTACCAGTCGGATTTGAAAAAATCATTTTGTATTTCATAGCCCAATTCTTGAGGAAGGCTATAGGCTATTTAACATCACGCTATGACCCTTAGGAGCCGAGCAACAAGAAAAAAGTCAGAGAGAACGCTAAGCAAAAATGAAGTAATAGCACGGGCATGCGACGAGACGCGACGGGGTGGGTCAGAGGAACAAGTTATTTCACGCGGATGAAGTCGCGGGCAGAAGCTAGTGTTAAAATACAATAACTCTTTAAGGCGAAAGCGCCAGGGTAGCCCGCGAATTTTTTTTTTTACGTTTTTGCAAGTTGTACGAATATGATTCGCGACTGTAACAAATATGTATTAACAGAATTATAATAATTAAAGTCATCAACACAACTCTCTAAGACCAAGTAATCCCCAAGAATGACTATTTCATGAAATCTTGACATTTGGGGAACAACTTACCAAGATTGTAATGATTATAATTCTGTAAATACGTGTTACGACCGCGAATCATATTTTAATCAACGGCAAATTGCAAAAAACGTAAGAAATTTTGAATTTCGCGGGCTACCTTTACTGCAGGTATAGTAGATTGTTATACAAGGGTCGGAAGGAATCAATTCCCATACGAGGCATTTAGACGCCCGAGCGCAGCGAGGGCGGCTATAGTCCGAGTGGGAATTGATGACTTCACCCGCGTTAAACACTCTACTTTTCATTTCGAATTTAAGGAAAGTAAAAAATAGAAGTTTTTCTAAAATATTTACTGATTTAATTACATGAATAATAGGTACCTATTCATTAGTCTTTTTTAAATTTGAAGTATGGAACACACCACGTCACCGCCACATGAGTAGATTCTGTGTCACCACCGCAGGCCGTTCCGCTTACTAGGGCCCGTATTATTATCATTCTGTCTGCATTCTTACTTTTACCATTTTTCATAAATTACTTAGAAAACACGATAATCTTGATAAAAATGACTAAAAATTGTGTTGCGACGTGACACTTTTTAGTGCTGACCCAACTTTCTTATTTCGATTCAAAACTTGCATACAGCCTAATCGATACTTGCAATAAAAAAAATGAAAAAAAAATGTAGAAACTGAATAAAAACTCTTTAAACTAACAAAATGTATTGAAATGTAAAGTGTTTGCAGAATAACCAATCTATAGAATTAATTAATTATCATCATTCTCAAAAAAACTTCTGGTAAGCCTACCTAAAAAATGTTTACTGGGAATTCTGTAGTAAACTATTAGAAAGTATCAAAAATAAAATCCACAATAAATAATTGTCCAATAAATTAAAATAATTTTAAACAGCGATCGCATTCCGAGTATAAATTCAATTATAGAAGCATTTCGGCGCGAAATTCAGTAAATGAGGTACCTATTGGCCTGTCTGTTATTGACATGATATAGAAGAGATTGAAATGATATTAGAAAAGCATAAATCATTATTATAAACAATGCTTATTGTATTTATTGCTTAAAATAATTTTATTTTCAAATATCGATTACAATCGTCATATTAATTACTCGAGTCAATCGAAATTAAAAAAAAAAATTGTTTGGAATAATCGCTTTCACACATCACTGCAATAAAAAAAAAACAATAATGGTCGGCGATTTTGAACACAAATTGAGTAGTGGTAATGATTAATACGTATTATTGAACCTGTGTTTGAATATTACGTTAAAACCATTTCGTGTTGTTTATAATATTATCAATAACATTTGTCACATTTTAAATCTTATCTACATCTGTGTGTGTGAAATTTGTGAAAAGTAAAAATGTAAACACATACGATTGGCGCGAAACTTCGACATAAGATATCAAAAAATGTTCATTACCACTACCTACTTATTTACCTTAAACTATGGATACATTCGTCAAATAATTAAATTATGTATATTCACAGCCCCATTATGGTAAAGTCAGGATGTTCGAAATCCCCAATTTTTATGTTTTTTAGCCTCGACCACAACTGACATCAAAATGGTGATTATCGTACCTATGTATGTTGAATTTATTCAAGGTAAATTATTAACTTGTGCGCTAAATCTGTAAGATTTAATGGCGTTAACATATGAGCTTTTTATCCAACTCTCCTAATTAACGCACATTCATAAGATTTGATGGGTAGCATAATAAATATTTACATAATCAATTAAGGGTATGTCTGACTAAGCTGACTACCAACTAAATTTAGTTCTATTTTTAAATTTCATTCCCGCCCTAGGGAGGGAAGCAATTACTATGAGACTTTCCCGCCCAAGGGTGGGAAGCAGCGTTTTCCACCCGCTACTCGGATCAAACAAACACTACTTTCCGAGTATGAGAGATGAAAAATAAATATTGTACCTATCAGTGCCGAAGGGTGAAATTATGGCAGAGGTAAGTCGGAGCAAAAAAAAAAAATGCATGTAGGCGTTCAATGTTTTTATTTAATTTTATGGTGTATTAAATACCTACTACAGTATGATATGATTATATTTCAATGATGAATTGACTATATAATCATAATATGGCGAAGACAGTCCTTGTTTTTCTTTTTTTCGCTGCTCTACGTAGGTAGGTATACTTAATCAAAGCGATTGGGATTGGATTGATTGGTATCTAAAATACCAATCAATCCAAATCCCAATCTCTTTGACACAGACATAAAAAAAAATACTGAAAAATCCTTCACCAATGTGATTTGATACGATTAACTTAACAGTTAACTGTCCATTATGATTCATAATGTTATCCTTTTAGGATTCTGCCAAAGTGGCCCCCTGACCTATTGTAGTAAATCTCTACCGACAATCTATATTAATATTAATACGATACTAACAGGTATTGAACGGATTTCGATAAAATTAGCCAAGATAATCTTTGCTAGCTAGTTTTTGTCCCGGTAGCACGTTTCCGCGAGATAATCGCCGACATCCACGCGGGCCAAGCTGCGGTCAGAAGCTAGTATATAATATACCCACTGATTGTTTGTGATTAGTAATATTTCTAGTTTTATCCACGAGTTTATTCCCGACTTTCTTCTTCGAATAAATCTCATTGTCATGGGTCGTCGAATCGCGAGTTGATTGATCACACTGGTAAACAAAATTTAACTTTTTTTTTGTTTTCTGAAGTTTTTAAACTGTTTCTTAGTAATTTGAGTTCGCTGATTTCATATCTACCCTCAGTTTTTTTCTAGCAGCTCTAGTTTTTGTGGTACAGGTACATACTTCTTAAAATTTCGTTACGTCGCTTACTAATATTTTTTTTTTGTGCAAACAATGATTAAATTCCATAAATAAATCGATATGTCTACATTAAGAAGAACTTGCTTAAATGATCCAAATAGTTTTTGTGCTGTTTGTAGTGAATATATGTTTTGAGAATGTCGTTTAGCGTCTGACTTTATAAAAAAACCGGCCAAGTGCGTGTCGGGCCACGCACAGTGTAGGGTTCCGTAGTAGCCCGTTATCACAATGTAGTACGATTCTGTTGTTCTTTATTCTGAATAGGTAAAAAAAAAAACATATTTTGGTTTTCAATGCAAGTCTTTACACATTATAAACAAGCAACTACTTCATCTTAGTCAGTTTAAAGGATTAATGCTAATGATTTTGTATTTGGTACAAAATGATCCAACACCCAAGTTCAACGACTATTACTGCTAAACTAATAAAGTTATCTTAACCGCTATACTTTTCCTTTAAAGTTCATAAAATGCACTTTCATCGAGAATTTTTCCAGATTTTTCAAGCTAGTAGTTTAGCTTTTCGAGGGGGGGGGGACGCCCTACTGGAACAAAAATTTGCACTAAATCGAAAAATAATTTTAGCAACCCCTAAGCCATTTTAGAAGACCTATTCAACGATACCCCACACGATGGGGTAGATGATGAAAAAAATATTCAACCCCACTTCACATGTAGGGGAGCTACCCTAAAAAAAATATTTTCTAAAATTTTATTTTACCACTTTGTTGGCGTAACTGATATACGTACTCCTACAAAATTTCAGCTTTCTAGTGCTAACGGTCACAGAGATTAAGCGAGGACGGACAGACAGACGGACGGACAGACAGACATGGCGAAACTATAAGGGTTCCTAGTTGACTACGGAACCCTAAAAAGGCCTACTTGGACTTCTTTGGGACGCCATCACAAGTGCCATGACATGGATCCCAAATTTTGTATGTGGTAGTTGCGTAACATTATTGCGTTTATGGGGTGGTAAAAAAAGACAACTTTGTAGTTCAAAAGTCCTATGATTTGGCGTGAACCGACTAATCATCACGATAACTGTTATTTTTGTGTTTTGAATATTACCGGAATCAACCTCAAAAATCGTTTCAAATGGAATTACCCGAATTTAAAATCAGCTATATTAGACCAATTCTAAATACCAGCGAAGAACCTCTCCTATAAAATTAGGTCTGCTAAAACAATTTTTAAGGGCTCTCAACAAGGATAGGGAATGTTTTAAGTAGGTATATCAGTAAAATATTCCCGAAATTGAGCATAGAAAAAACAAAAGCTGGTATGACGGTCCTCAAATCAGGGAACTAATAAAGGATCAAAATTTTACTGACTGTATGACATATAAAGAGAAATCTGCATGGATTGAATTTGTTTGGGTTGTGCAAAATTTCTTAGGAAATAAAAATTCTCCAGACCACATTCAACACATTGAGCAGCTCATGTTGCACTTTCAAAAACTAGGATGTAACATGAGCATCAACCATTTAAACCGCTTCCCAGAAAATTTAGGCGATTTAAGCGAAGAACAAGGAGAACTCTTTCATTAGGACATTCGCACGATAGGTACTAGGGTCGTCGAAATGCAAATATGATGGCTGATTACTGCTGGAGCATTCAAAACAAGGCTGAAGATTCGATTAATGTAAGAAAATCTTACAGAAGAAAGTTTTTTTCATGTTAGGTTAGAGAAACAATTTTTTTCATTTGATAATTCGAGTATTTTTCGCTAAAAATGTAATATGTTGATATTTCAAAAACTAGAGCTGCTAGAGAAAAACTGATAACAGATTTGGAATCAGCGTGGCAGAAGCATAGTAAATCAGGTATGAAACTTCATAAAACAAAACTACTGTTTACCAGATCATCAAACCTAAAAGTATGACTGAATTTCAATAACGAAAAACAGAGTAAGATTTGTAATTTTTTAGAGTACTTATGCGTTATATTATCATATGTTCAGTAACAGTCCGGAGTTAGTACAAACATTGATCCGTCTACCAGGTCAGTAATTATGAAAATAATTGCTCTCCACACACCCTTATTCAGCGGTAGAGTTCAGGGCAGGGACTTTATGACGATAACTAAATAATATCATGTACGTATATGTACTCCTAATGCTAATCTATACATAAGTATAATAAAATTGTAGAAAAGCGGTGTCTGTACAATGGAAATATATAAAAAAAAAGTAGCAGGGGTTGTTATTATATCGATGCCGAACCCGAAATTGTAATTAAATTTTTTTTTGTCTGTTCGTCTGTATGTTTGTGCACGCTAATATCAGAAACGGCTTATTCGATTTAGATGCGGTTTTCACTAATATATTGTAGTAAGCTTCACTTAACATTTAGTGTTTATTTCATGTCAATCGGTTCATAAATAAAATAGTTATGTAAATTTAAAGAATCACGGCGAATATTTGTTAAGGTATTCTATCAGAGTACGTACACGCCTCGCGCCTGCGCGTCCGTGGCTATATAAAGCGCGCCTGAGTTTGTTTCGGCCAGATAGGAAAAGCCGATCTCATCAAGCTTAAATAATAATAATAATCTGATCCAGCCTGTCCCATCTGGCTGCCCTCTCCCAGCGACGCCCTAAGCCGAGGTTCGTAGGTTCGGGGTGCCCTTAGCGTGTAGTCGCTTAGTATAAGTAGATAATTGCACCTGGCTGGAGGCTTTTTTTTTTCGGGTGGGGAAATCATCAAATGACTCCTCCCGCTCTGGGTGGAGCGGAAGGGAGTGTCAGTTTCTTACTGACTAAAACACACCCATGTTCCTTCCTTAGCCCTTTTTGTTCCGGGGTAGCGGTAACCCTTTCAGACAATCCCGCTGCCCCGGCAGGCTTCGGCCCTGTCGGGCCCCTTCTCTGTTGCTGACATCTCTTTGAGGCGCGTGTGGAACACGTACGCGCCGTCCGGCACGGGCCTGGTCCTGATCGGACGGTGAGCTACCCATTACTCTCCGCCCGCAGGCCCGCGCCTACGGTGGCCGGGAGTCGTCACGCGGCTCCCGACGCCCGGAGCGTCTCCCGCGGCGGCTGGGACGGGAGGCTCTCTCCCTAAGCCGTCCCGCCACCTCCTTCGCTAGCATGACTGCTTCGCAGAAGGAGGTGACTGCCTCCCACTCCCTCTCGCCTCGGACCATGGCTTGCACCAGGGCCGGACGCGAGAGGTCGCCGCCGCTGCCGATCGCCTCTACGAGGACACGGCGGTGCTCCACCCATCGGGGCAGAACTCCACCGTGTGCTCCACCGTGTCCTCTGGGCGATCCTGGCAATGGTGACACCCGGGCGTTTCCTCCCGCCTGATGATGTGCAGGAACCTCCCAAAACTTCCGTGTCCGGTGAGGACCTGCGTCAGGCGGTACGAAATGCCATAGTCAAAAAAAAAAAAACGCGCCGCTGCCATAAGGATTCAGTTATTCGTAGCGAACGCACGTATCCTGGAGAGCATAGGCGAATAGTTGCTTTCGGTTATTGCGATTCACTTGAATACTGACTGTTTGCATATTTCATTTATTTATATTTTAGGGTTTGTAGGTTAGGTTCTTTTTCTTAATTTTCTTTAAAATTTTGTAAATAAATATTGTAAGTATTTGGTTAGGCGGTTCTTTACTGGATTTTTGGGTATTTACTTATCTTAATTTTTATTTAGGGTTTGTATATAAATATTATAAGTATTTGGTATAGGTTAGGCATTTATTTTCTTGATTTTCTTTATTAAGTATAAGTTCATTAGCTCAGGTTAGTAATTAATTTTTCTAGCATTTATTTTGTTTTATAAAGTTAGTACGTTTGGTTTACCCGTCTTAACACTTATTACTTAAACTATGATCATTTTAGACTGTATAATAATCTGTAAGTATTTATAATTTGATTGTTTACGATAGTACGTGTTTACTAAATAACTGTGTGTTAAGTAGTAAGTAAGTACTATTTTATTGTAAGAATGTCTCGAAGAAGATCCAACCTCTCCCAATGTAGCAGAAATGCTAAAAGGATGAGATTAGTTCGATCACAGGAATCTGAGGAAGGTCGTGAGGCAAGGCTCTCTGCAACTCGGGAACATCATGCTAGGTTTCGTGCTGCAGAAACTTCGACTCAGCGTGAATCTCGACTGAGTTCAAATCGTTCACGAATGATGACAAATCGAAATAGGGAAAACGGGGAATAACGAAAGGCGTTAATCGTTTATCTGTCGATCGCGAAGCTCACGCGCTATCGCGTGAGTCTAAGACTTTTGTTGACAGGGAAACCCGCCTGAGCTCCCAGAGAGTACGGACAACAAATGCTCGATCCTAGGAGACACAGGACGAACGGGAAATACGTCTCACTGCCGATCGTGAAGCTCATGCACTATCGCGTGAGTCTGAGACTTTCACTGA
Source organism: Mesoligia furuncula (assembly GCA_916614155.1). Taxonomy (NCBI): domain Eukaryota; kingdom Metazoa; phylum Arthropoda; class Insecta; order Lepidoptera; family Noctuidae; genus Mesoligia; species Mesoligia furuncula. The sequence goes on from OU744793.1 coordinate 27,051,552, forward strand.
TAGGGAAATTAGTCTGAGTTCTCAGAGGGTTCGGACAGCAAATGCTTGGTCTCAGGAAACACAGGAAGAACGAGAAATATGTCTCACTGCCGATCGTGAAGCTCAAGCACTATCGCGTGAGTCTGAGACTTTCACTGATAGGGAAATTCGCCTGAGTTCTCAGAGGGTTCGGATAGCAAATGCCCGGTCTGTAGACGGTATATGTAATTCAAAATATGCTGCCCGAAAAGTCACTATTCCATGCGGACGAAGTCGCGGGCACAGCTAGTATAACAATACAATAGGTACTGTAAGGAGCTTGAAGAGCTCCTCAAAGTAATTAAACACCGGTAGGACTTCTTTAAATTTCTATTGATAGAAAAACGTTACATATTCCCATTTAAACTAGCACTGACTTATCTAAACAAAAACCTAATAAAATGTTTGACAGTTTGACACCCCGTTCTAAGCTTGCTTGAATGTTCGAATGGAACCCGCGCTAAATTGTAGCCAGCCAGCACTACCCGTTACATAGACAGCCTCTACAGTACTAACCTCACTCAAACCGTAGATTAGGACTACGCGGCAGGCCCAGAAAGAGATGGCGGGATGAGCTTGACTCCTTCCTAATGGATTTTCGCACAATCGCAGTAGACCGGGAACACTGGAAAGACGGGAAGGGGTCTTTGCCCTGCAGTGGGACAACACAGGCTTATAATAATAATAACACAAACACCTCTAAATTATTTTTTGTAGTCGTACTTTCTTTACTCTAGGTACACTATTTCGTCGGCAATTCGGCATGTTAGTAAAAGGTGCGTGCTGAGCTTGCACTAATCAGTTCTATTATTTTGTTATCAGATCGTTTGTCGGACTACTTACAAGGTCATTTCCATGGGGTGAAGCATGGACTACACTTTCTTTGAGTTGATATTTGAATTGATTTTCCCTAACATTTCCGCAATGTATTCGTTACTTACTAGAATTTTACGTGATTTTTGGATGAAAAATGTTAACTAAAATTATCCGAAGGTCTCAATTAATGAAACAAAAAACGAATAGACTTGTAGAAACTTTAGTTTTTAGGGTTCCGTACCCAAAGGGTAAAGGACCCTATTACTAAGACTTCGCTATCTGTCCGTCTGCCCGTCTGTCTGTCACCAGGCTGTATCTCAAGAACCGCGATAGCTAGACAGTTGAAATTTTCACAAATTATGTATTTCTGTTGCCGCTATAACAACAAATACTAAAAACAAAATAAAATGAATATTTAAGGGGGACTCCCATACAACAAACGTGTTTTTGTCGGCGTTTTCGCCTTGTGGTACGGAACCCTTCGTGTGAGAGTCCGACTCGCACTTGTTTTTCATTTGTTTCTACAGATTCTGCAGAATAGGCCGTACCATAGATTTGCATTTCTATGGACCGTACCTACAGCAAAATAACTCTTTTTGTAGATACAAGGCTCTTTCTAAAGATGTCGTTTAGCTGATTCAAAGATTACCCAGCTCGCTTGAGAAGACATTAGCTTGAAGGCTGAGGACACACTGAATTATTGTAAATATTGTAAGGCAATATCTAGAATGTTTTTAACTACAGCCGGTTCAGAACCTCGTTACAGACAAAGCAAGGCGAATCCAAATAATTTCACGGAAATATTGAGTTTTCACGCTTTTCATCTCTCAGAAAAGTGTATAATAAGTATCTAAGTATAATTGTATAAGTATTATTGTATATGTAAAGGTAAATGGCATGAATTATGGTTACCGTAGTAACGTGAAGTTAATAAATGTCTTATCTCTCTCAATCAAAGACCAGCATATTATATCTGTATGGCCATCGTTTGCTAATCGAATATCGAAGTAAAACAGGGTCAAGATTTGAAATACTCATAATAAGCACTTATATTATGTATACTCTAGGTACTTATGATATTCGAATAACGAAGTAAAACAGGTCAAGGTCGCAAGAAATTCTCATACTAAGTACTAGTTTACCTTTAAGTATACTTACCAAAACCACGATACAAAAAAAAAGACTGTTGTTTAACTGTAACTATGTATTTATTTGATTACCTGAACATAAAATACTTATTTATAAACGTTGTTTAATTATATGATTAGCGTCTGATTGACCAAACATTTTTGACGTCTAATTATTTTGTAAGTATGTACAGACGCCAGCACATCAAGGTGCTACAATCTGTCAAATTTCTTTAATTGATTTTCAACTCTATCGCTAAAGCATAAGGTTCAAAGTTGATTGGGAAAATTTGACAGTTTCGGGTAGCTTGTTGTGCTGGTGTCTGTACCTACTAAGAACAGACATGGCCCAGTACTTTGTAACGGCCGCGATTTACGGTCGTAGGGTCGAAACCAGGCGCTCTACTTTATGTAAATTATTTCATCACCACTGCTCTCAAAACGGTGAAAACTCAAACGGACTGTCCTAGAACCAAAAATTCGAAGACATGTGACATCCACCAACCCGCACTGGGCCCGCGTGGTGGATTACGGCCCACTCCCTCTCACTGACAGGAGGCCCGTGTCCCAGCACTGGGAACACTAAAGGTTGATTATGTATGTACTAATTCAGCTCTTGTAAAAACTATAAGTATGTTATAAAAGGTGAAGACGACAATACGACAATAAATTAAATTGCGCATATCTACAGCGGTGCTATTCTGTAAAAATCTCACCGTGAAAACTTAGGTGAAGTGAGCGTGGAGTGAGCTGTCAATAGTGTCAATTCCTAGCAAAAACAAACTCACTTCACCTAAGTTTTCACGGTGAGATTTTTACAGAATCGACCGGCTGATGTTCCCAGTGTGCATGCAAAAATTCAATCAAATACAATAGTTTAGACACTATAGCTAGGTACTCAAGGATTGGCAAAACAAATAGTCGGCCTATGACTATTTAGTTTGTTTAAAAAAATCACTTTTTAATTTCGGTGCTACGATTTATTTGATAGTTCCAAAATACTTTATGGATTAGTATTGCCAATGTTTTCATTTATTGTCATATTGTTGTCTTCACATAACAAAAAAAGAAAAAAAATTGTACCTGTATAGTTGCTAAGTTATTTAAAAGTTTCAACAATGTTATCTAAACACCCATATGGAGGTACACATTTAACATTGCAGACCATCCTACCTGTCTAATATTATAAATGCGAAAGTAAGTTTGTTTGTTACCTTTTCACGCCTAAACCACTGAATCGATCATCCCGAAATTTTGCATAAGCGTTGTCAGGTGTACAGAAACGAACATAGGGTTGGTACCTTTCATCCCGAAAAAAAGTGCTGTTCCCGAGGAAAATAACGATAACGTTATTATGATAATAGATGAATTAAGCTTACTTTGGAATCATGATTGAATTATTATTAAATTAATTTAATTATTTTTCACGCGGACGAATTCGAGGGCAGCTGCTAGTATTATTTGAATTATGACCTTGACATACTTACAATGAATGCCTAACTAAACAAATATTTCAGACCCCTTTATCCTGTAACGCTAAGATAAGCTCTGGCCACAATACCTAAGTGGCTATTCAAGTAGATGACCGTCACTATTTTCCTTATAATTTAACAATGTTGGTTATTTTATTTGACGGATTAAAAACTTGACACATGACGCCCTCGTTGGTCATTTCATTTCATTTCATTTATTCATAAAACAATTTACATTGTGTTGAATATAATAAACATATGCAATTTAAATACATAAACAAAAAACTATGAATGATTAATAACAATCTAAGTGAAATTCAAAAGTGCCAAACTGTTTTAAATAATTATAATGTCAAACAATTTTCAATGTAATGTCAAACAGTTTTAAATGAAATGTCTAAAGATTGTAGAATATGTTATGTATAGATTATTCATTTATTATTGTGTGATAGTTTCGATACATTATACAGACATTTTTCTAATAAAAAGGCTTTTAATTTTGTTTTAAACAAGTGGGCATTATAAATCAGGATCTTTAGCTCAGGAGGCAACCCATTAAATATCTCTACAGCTTGGTAGGTACTTCGAGCAATGTTCTACTATTATTAAATTTTGGTACATACTATTTGTTGCTTAAAAATTTTTCTTCGCGTGCTCTGTCTAATCTCACGTTCTTCTTGTGATTTAAATAAATGTACCTAGATACCTAGCAAAACGACTTAAGAGTACCAATATATGTTATAAGCTAGGTACTGTTAATATTCCCAACTTTTTAAAGTATCATCTCTGCATGAGACACGTTGCGAAATTCCGACTATTGTCCTTATACCTCGTTTCTGTAAGATGAACGGTTTAGTGGTCGTAAGGGCTGCTGAGCATGAGGTCCTGGATTCAATTCCCAGGTCGAGCAAAGATTTATCCATCCGATTCCGAAATTGCTCAGTAGCAGCCCGGAATCTGGATCTTTGCCCGGTTGATGGCAATAGGCTGGTCCCCTATCACATGGGGACATAAACATAACTGGCGAAATATGGATGTATAAGCCCCGCACGTTGATATTGCGATGGAATCTTGTCACAATAACAGCTGCGTGACGTCATTTTGACGTCATACACCGCACATACACGTAAGCGCTAACCGGTACTGACAGTTCGACTACGTCACTAAGATGGCCGCCAGTCGCAATATCAACGTGCGGGGCTTATACGCCTCTGCCTAAGGGGTCGTCTCCACGAGCGAGAGAATCGTGGCGATAGTCTCGCCGTGCCATCTTTTCACCGCGATGTATCGCCGTGTGTAGACACGTTCTAATGCTGGGGCTATAACAGTGTATAGAAATACGTGTCACGACGACGATAATATCGCCGCGATTCTCTCGCTCGCGGAATCGGCCCCTAACCCTTCGGAAAATAAAGGCGTGTTAATTTATGTGAGCTATTTTTTTTACGGAATAAACTTGAAGAAAATTGTTATACTTACAACGATTTTTAAAATTCAACGGTTTTGCCACTTTTGACTGCACTAAAAGACTTATTTGTAGTATAGGGACGTTACATTGTAAATTCCTTACAGTGTAATACTAAAATTATGTACTGACTGTAGCAAACGAGTCCTAGAGTGAAGACCGCGTGTCGGCAAGCTTACAATACGACCGACGTAACTTGGCGGGCCCGAACTTTGCGCAGAATGCTGCGCAGTAAGATTTTTTAAGAACCAAATGGTGACATGAGGCGAGTGCGAGTGAGAGAACATGCGTGAAAGTTCTTAGTGCCTATGTTCAGAGCCGCCAAGTTACGTCGGTCGTATTGTAGTGTAGGACGCCCCCCAGCTAGATTGACCGATAACCTTAATAAAAAAGTAATAAAAAAAAAATAAACCGACTTCAAAAAGAAATTAACTCAAAATTATGAAATAACTTTAATATCGGAAGTCGGTGTCTTTGGGATCTGTATTTTATAGTTTTAGTTTTTTGCCACCGTTTTGTAATTTTTAGTTTTTGCACTAGAATTTGTCCAAGGTTTTGAGATGTTTTTTTTCCCTCTGACACTACACCCGTAGCTCGTATCAATAAGCCAGGCCGTCACACTTACACGTATTAGTCCATATCTTGAAAATTACTGAATCGATTTTGATGAAAATTGCACTGTTCCCTAAGTTAAAGTAAACGTGAGCCAATAAAAAAAAAGGATCACGATCCGATTAATAGTTGCGGAGAAATGCGTGGACAAACATACATACGTCTATAAAATTTGGTATATTTGCTTGGAAGCCCTAATAGATTGTCATTATGTGAATATAATGCAATTCCAATAATATTACATACATACGTGTCGAATTGATAACCTCCTTTTTTTTGAAGTCGGTAAAAAGGTGTCTGGGACAGACTCGACGTGGAACCCGGAAGAAAGGGTGTTGTGTCGCGGCTTGGGAGAAGCTTTTATCCAGCAGTTGGCTGGTTGGCTGATGAGCTGATTAATTCATTGATATGTACTGATACAGTGCACAGTTTAATACCCTTCGTTACCCTCGTCTTAATTGTCCTGAGAATGGGATCGGCTTACAGTCCTAATGAATAAGTTTTCCCAGCCGTTTATCACTATTTGCGGTCCAATTAAACTTAATCAACACAAAGGGCCTGAGGATAAATTAGAACAATTTCTGTTAAGTCAATAAGTCATTGACCTCACTGTTGTTGTACAAAACTAGAATATTGTAGAGTTACTGGTTTGATCGATACCTCTGCAGTATTGAAGGTCAGAATAACAAGACAGGTAATCGGTTGCTTAACCGCTTGTGTGGCGTAATTACAGACAATTAAAAAGCCATTGTGTCTCGCGTAGATCTACGTTCCGGCAGACTAAGGGTTAAGAGAGCAACAAAGAGTATGCATGCTATTTGGTACTTTGTGGTTGAATGGTCCCTTTAGCAATGAAAAGCAATCCAGTGCTTTCCAGGAGTCAAAAACCTTTGGTGAAAGCAAAGGTGGCTTCGGGTGCTTTAAGTACAGTCACCAAAAGAGATAAGTATGCAGGATCGTCGGATATAGTCGAAGTTTAGTAAGAATAAGAAACCGATGGATGTTGTCGACTGAAAATGTTGCCAAATTTGTTTTTTTTTCTGTTTGTTTTCTATTAATAAAATTACATTTTATTTAAAAACATCCATCGGTTTCTTACTAAACTTCAACTATATCCGACGGTCATGCATGTACATATTTTGTTGACTGTAGACTAGTTTCAAATACTAGTAATAGTGTACTGGTACTGTCATGTTGTTGTGTAAATAGTTCCGACGGCGTCTTTTGTTGAATCTAAATAGCCTAATATTCGGTTCTCACTCAGCTTTCCCGCGCTATCTTATTCGGCTAGGATACTCAAACAATAACTGTGCCATTGCAGAAGACTGAAGTTCTTTATTTAGGTAACATGATGGGATTTTTTTCCGAAATCAAAGTTGATTGTGATAAATCTATCCAGACTGGACAGCTGTTTTCGCGAAAGATTTATCTGCACTACAGATCTGCGGCCCTAAAAAGGCCACTTTGGCAGAATCATAAAAGGATAACATAATGGACAGTTAACCGTTAAGTTAATCGTATCAAATCCCATTGGTGAATCATTTTTCACTTATTTTATTTTGTCAGTGCTAAAATACCAATCAACCCGATCCAAATCCAATCCCAATCTCTTTGATTATACCTACATAGTGCAGCAAAAAAAAGAAAAACACGGACTGTCTTGGCCATATTACGATTCATAATGTTATCCTTTTATGATTCTCCAAAGTGGCCTTTTTAGGCCCTCAGATAAACTTGTATCCTGTTCTGTGATCTGGAGGCCTACCACGAGCTCTTATTTTATGTAAATACTAACATTATGGACTGTAAAGTCTGAAATAAAAGTTTATTATTATTATTAACGCGATCCATTTTAGGACCTAAACCGAACGTTAGATTTCTTACGGCTACCCGCCTCGGCTGTCGAACGAATTATGGCGAACTAATGTTTGATCCATCACGGGCATCACGATATATTGAAGTCAGAGATATACTAGGTACCTACGAGTACCTACAGGTTTGACTAGAAGCTCAGAATTATGAGGAAAATGTATAATTATACAGGAAGATTAAGATGACCATAGACATAGGTTTTTAGTATTTAATAGTAGTTTTTGATCAGTTTTCATTCAGTGTTTCCATGCAGAAATAACGTGAAAAAACAAACACCGAATACTTCCATTCCCTAAAATGATACATCTAGTACAACAAAAAAGAATGTGTGCTTATGACCACACTACATATATGTACTCGTAGAAGTGAAAAATTACGACTTGAGTCGAGTATACACGATTCAGCGTTACCGTCCCGAGCGTGACGGTTCAGTTTCGTTCACATCAATCAAAGAAATCAGTTTAGTAGGTCAGTTCTCAAGTTAGAGACGATGTTTAGTAAACCTAATTAATAATCATTATCTCCGACAAACCCTGAGAAAAAGAAACAACATACCAGTCGTCCAGGAGGACGTATTCAAATAAATCACAAGATTTCCCGTAGATAGACCAAGTCATAACACGATTGTAATGTAAATATTTATTCATAAATCATAACAATGACGAATTATTGCTTTTTAACCGACTTCTTTATGATAGGTTGACAAACAGAATGACTATTGACTATGACTGTAAGCTGTAAGAGTGCGATTCTGCACTACATCCGATCCAAATTCGAGAAATGCCGGTCCGAACTGACCATAGTCATATTTATAGAAGGGGTTACGCACTAGATCCGAATTCTATCCGTCCGAATTTAGAACGTTCCCAATTCGGATTGTAGTCGGATCTTTAATTCGGATTCGGATCGGATGTAGTGCAGAACTGCTCTAAGGCTCTTACACCCATTACATCGATGATGCGTTGTTGTTGGAAATGCACATTCTTTCTAGTAGGATTTATAGATGCATCACAGCAGGCCCTATCAGAATACCAGCGCTGCGTATTTATTTTTTAAATATCGCAGCTTTATGCTGAGCTAGGAGCCTTTACAACCAAAAAAAGATATATAAAAACTTAAAAAAATAAAAAAAAAACAACCTACTTACTTCCAAAACAAAAATTCGGAATTCGGTGTCAAAAAACGAAAATGCGGAACCAACGACACCGACTTCCAAATTAAAGTTATTTTTCACTTTGTAGTGTTGTTTTTTGGAAGTCGGTTGATTTTTTTTTGCAAAATAAAACTAAAACGGGTACAGCTACTATTGGCATCAACATTTAAACATCTGTGAATGACGATGAGTTAACGGCATTCAGTAGCTGACAAACGTGTTTATTTATTCAGAATATAACATTGAGTAGACTTGTTCATGACTGCTTGTGCTACATAAATCGTAGAGAGGTTTATTTTTAGGTACCTATCAGAATATAATTAGCTCGGATATTTTTGTAGTTTTTCCGCTCGGTTCAAGGATGGTGGACAAACTAGACAAAACTGTTACCTATTTAAATATTTTGGGATCATTGTGATTTGTGGGCCAAAAATCGGCTTTAGTATTTTTGTTCTGAATTTGTATTCTCTTTTATTTATATTCTGAACTAGGTATATAATTGTATGCTATCAAATACCTACATCAGCAGGCAACAGCAGCTAGTGTTTGATAAAAGTCGTTTTTTCGAAAATTTTCACTATTCCGGAACGTGTAGTTCGAATATGGATAGGAATTCGAAAAAAGAGTTTAATAAACTTGTAGAAAAGATATTTTTTCTCTACGACGCACCGTTTTAAATATATTAGCGAAAAACTGAAAAGTGGGAACTTTTATCCCCCCTCCCCCCACTCCGGCTCACCTCCTAGACGCGGGGCCTTTTAGTATACTCCCTAAGCACCTTGGATAACTTTCTCAAGAAATCGCTTAGGGCCCAGCTCACGCACTCTACAACTCCTTTGAACAGTAGGCATAAAGTAGAGTCCTACAGTGGTGACCCCGAACACATTTTACGGGTCGTTGTACAAGTACGTGGTAATTACTGTAATTTCCTCGAACCTCTTCTTCACCGCTCATTGCAGAAGTTTATGAGAAACAGGAGACTAAAGCCCATATCTTTCAGCAAACACAAACAGATCACGTTGACATGACGCCCGCGCCGATGCGTTTTTTTCTGTTATCCTATATAGTCCCACTGCTGGGCAAACGTCTCTCCCACATTCTTCCACCTCTTCTTGTGCTGTTCCTTCTCCGTCCAATCGGTTAGGAGCGATTCCAAATCGTCACGCCAGCGTTTCATAGGCCTTCCCCGGTGAAGAACGACGTGAAATATCGATTGTTTTTTTTAACGCGCTAATCTATCGATCTATTCAGCCGAAAGACGACCACTGCTGGACATAGGCCTCCCCCAAGCACCCCCACTTCGACCGGTTCTGCGCTTCTCGCATACAACGGGTTCCTGCGCCCTTAAGGTGACTCTAGTCGATATTTTTTCCATACAAATTTCGGGAGTGTATTACTCCACTGTTTGACATTGTGCATCCAAAGTTAAGCATGATATCGTTTTGTCTTATTATTAATGTTGTCTGTACGGAAACAGAATAGTAAAATAAAAAGCCATTAAAAAGTTATGAGCCAACAAAGATTCGTTTTTCTTGCTATTTTTAACGTAACTTTGGGTGTAAATAAGTAATATAAGAACTGTAAAATCTTCAAAACCAAGTCCGTACCGACAAAGCTCAGTTATCGAAGAGTTCAATAAACTTTATTTTTAATTGATTTACGCATTATTTTTTTCATAAAACACTTTTTTCCGAAGCACTTTTGATTTTTTTTTCCGCGCCTATCAGTTCGGAATGGTATTTCTGTGGGTGAGAACTAGACTTTTTCATGTAGACTAGCGTCTAACTGCTCATCACTGATACTAGCTCAGTCGGGCACGAAGCCAGATAAGACAACGTGATTTTTGGCCATGACCACCAGTGAGTTCGAGCTCACGACTAGTTTGCTCTTAACAAGGTCGTCGGACCACCTTGTGGGAGGCCGCTACGTCTTCCGATACGCGGTCGCCACTCCAGAACTTTACGGCCCCTTCGGCCATCTGTTCTGCGAGCAATGTGCCCACTGCCACTTAAGTTTGGCAATTTTTCGGGCTATGTTTGTTACCTTGGTTCTCCAGCGAATCTCCTCATTCCTGATTCCTGATCTATCTATATCTTCTTTTATCTACTAGCTTCTGCCCGCGTCTTCGCCCGTGAGGTATGTCGATAAAAATTATCCTATGTCCTCGGTATTACAACTGGTAGTAAGATTGGTAGTAACTAGGGTAACAAAGGTTCCCCGGGATGCAATCTATCTCTCTGCCAAGTTTTAACGAAATCCGTTGTGGTTTAGACGTGAAAAGGTAACATACAGACAGACAGACAGAGTTACTATAGGTAATATTAGTATGGATAAATACTAATAATAAATCTGAAGAGTTTGTTTGTATGTTTGAATGCGCTAATCTCTGGAACTACTTGGCATATTGGAGACTTACGCTCGTTTTCATTAACTAAAATTACTCTACTGTTGGATGTTCAACTTCCAGCGCTGGGCCAAGCGTTAAAAAACCAACAGCGCGCTTGGCAACACCTAAGAAATGAATAAAAATTCTAGATATTCATTTAGGTGTTGCCAAGTGTTAGGGCAAGAGGGCACCATACATACTGTTATTGTTAGCCTGTCATCCCACTGCTGGGCAATGGCTTCTCCCCATGACTTCTTCTTCTTCTTCTCTTTCGATCCAGGGTAAAGTGCACAACTGAACGTCTGTTTTCTTCAGCTCGTCCCGCATTCTTTTACGGGGTCTGCCGCGACGCCTTTTGGCTGCGTCAGCGCTCCAGTTGTTGGTTTTTTTGGCTCACAGCTCATTGGGCATACGGGAGACGTGGCCAGCTTTTTAAGCAACGTTAGTAATCTGTGGTGTTGCGATATTGCGTAGGTATATGGTTTGTCAATTTGAAGCCTAGAATACTACCTTGAATGTTACTAAATGTGAATGTTAATACTTTTGAATGTTTGTCAAAGACCAAGTCTGGGATCATAGGTTAAAATGAGAAAGATGCACATGTCCATAATTTTTCGTTTGAGTTACAAAGGAAGGTTTCCTTTCATAAGCTCTTTCATGGATCAGTAGCTCTTCCAGGCATTTTTGTAAGGTACTAAGATATCTTGAACAATCATTGAAAGTTCCGTGCAGTCTGGTGCAGTGCAGTTTCCGCACTTAAACCGGAGTGAATTAGGAGAGCATTTAATTTGCAGCGTCAAACACATTGGCAACAAGAGTTCAAGGCTTGCCTTAAGTGGCGGCATGCTAGTCTAGTCAATAGAAGGTTAAAGCGAGATTGAAGCGGGCTCTAGTAAAGCGATTGTAATTGATTAATAAGCTATAAGACCCACACTGCATTAGATAAACTGATTCTAGTGAAGCTGAACAGACGAACAGTTATAGGTTAGTTTAGCTGCGTGTGGGATAAACTTCGTGCGTCATGATTGTCTATGATTCCGTTTGAAACTGATGAATCCGAAATCGTTAGAGAGTAGGGTTCACTCCGACGTATCGGACTACTGTCGGACGGGCTCGTTACTTCGTTGACGGACTTAGGGAGTAGACCCACTGATCCAAATCAAATCAAAATCGTTTGTTTGCATAAAATGTGGTAGGTACAAAAGATGATATAATATAAAATTGTAGTGCAAAGACATTCAGCCATGTAATGATGGCATACAAATATTTAATACATGAAGTAAGTAGAGTATGTAGTAACAACATACAGTAATCTATACATATAATAAAACAGTAACGAAAGAAAAACTGTACATTGTGAATTTTCGAGAAAAAATAAGTAGCTTTTGTTAGAAAAACGTAACTGATGACAAAAAGTGACTTTTTAGAATTTTTGTCTGTTTGTCTGTTTATCTGTTTGTCTGTGTGTATGGTACGGCTTCACGCCAAAACTACTGGATAGATTGAATTGAAATTCAGCAAAAATGTTCTTAGTAAACCAAGGAAGGCTTTAGGCTACATATTATCACGCCGTATGTTATGGGAGGTAAGCAATGTTGATTTTAAAATGTGTTTGTTCGTAATTGAATGCACAAAATAATTGAATGCACAAAATGACATGTTTATTTATTTATTTAGTTAAAAATAAAACTTTAACTCTGGGAACATAATAATCACGCTATTTTTATAAAGGAGCGGGGCAGTAATATTATAAATTGGAAGGGAACAGCTATTTCAACAATATGTCAACGGGGAATTTAGCGGTAAGGTCAGGCGACCGTTTACCGCACTAAATGTTGCGAGTTCAAATCCCATAATTATTGTTTTAAAAAATCGTAAAATTCTTTTTTTTTAGTTTTTGCATTTTTTATGTGCATTAGGAACGATACTGTTATGAAATCTGAGAACTTTACATGTCCTATCTAATTGTATGGAGATTTTCACACCAATATTACTAAACAGATTGATTGGCGGTACAACAAGCTACACTATCATGAAGTCAAGTCAAACTTTTGGTTCTAACTTATATCTTACCAAGCACATTTGTTGTAAGTAATTCATTTAAGTATGTAATTCTTAGTTTTGATCCTTGCTGCTGTTACCATATTTTTTTATTTAATGCAAAACTAATGTAGTTGTCTGTTAAATTAACGACAATTTAGTTTTATTCATAATTTAATTAATTTGGGTAAATAATATGTAGTTTCCGTTTTCTAACTAGATGGCGTTGGCGTCAAGTTAGATTGCGCTATGGTTTTGTTCCCAAAATGTGATGTTATAGGTGCCGATGTGCCCCTCTCATCCTATAGAAACGGGGGTTACCTTTGTTGTCTGTGTTGGTTGATGTGTTTAATTTTCCGGTTGGCCTTCACAGAGTACTTTTTGATAGACTGAAATTGGCCTTTTTCAGACTCTGTGAAGGGGACAACTTTGCTAGATCACTCACTTATGATGAGGTGCCGTCGTACTACACGTACGACAAGCAAAGAGGTGTATTTAATCGACGTCGATGCGGACACGCCGTGGACGGGTTTCCGGGAATTTTTAAGGACACCGCATTGGGACGGGTTTACACTGTGCACCCAAATAATGGCGAGTGCTATTATTTGCGAATGTTACTGCACACAGTGCACGGCCCAACATCATTTGCGTTTCTAAGGACAGTCGATGACATTGAGTATCCCACATACCGCGCTGCTTGCGTAGCACGCCACCTTCTCGACGGTGATCAGCACTGGGACAACGCACTTGAGGGCCAGCATTAGTGACAGTCTCAGTCGTTTGCGACATCTGTTTGTCGTCATGTTGGTGTTCTGCGGTATTGCAAATCCGCTTCTGTTGTGGGAGAAATATCGGCTTTTTCTGTTCGAAGACTTCCTAAGAGGTCTGAGACGCACTACTGAAGATAATACTGAGGCAACTGATGAGCGCGTTCTAAACAGTTGCCTTAGTTCACTTCAAGATATGGTCATTTCGATTTGCGGCAGTTCTCTGGTGAATTATGGGCTACCGACTCCACTACATCTGGATGTACAAGAGCTTGGAAACAGAGAGTACAACTCTGAAATAAATTATGATCCAAGAGCTATGAGTACCGTCGTCAATGACCATGAGACATGGTCATACATGGTCATAAGTTTACCTCAGAGCAAAAGCAAATTTTTGACACCATCCTTGACTCGGCTCGGCCAAGGTAAAATGTTTTTCTTGGATGCTCCTGGTGGAACAGGGAGAATATTTGTCACTGCCAGCGGTTCTCGCCGAGGTCAGGAGGCAAGACAAGATTGCCATTGCAGTAGCATCGTCAGGAATCGCCGCAACACTGCTTCCTGGTGGCAAAGCAGCGCACTCAACGTTTAAGATTCCCATAGATTTAGAGAGTAATGAAACATCTGTTTGTGGAGTGTCACGCAACAGTGACAAAGGGCGCGTGCTTAAAGATTGCTCTTTAATCGTGTGGGATGAATGCATTATGGCGAACAGAAAAGCAGTAGAGGCGGTAAACAGGACTTTGCAGGACATCCACAGGAACCAGCAAATGATGGGTGGCGTTACAGTTCTGCTTAGCGCCGATTTCCGACAAACGCTGCCTGTGGTGACGCGAGAAACTAGGGCTGATGAGGTGAATGATTTGTTGCTTTTTGGCGCAGCCGTGAGGCACATACTATTTATTGTTTTTTTGTAATTTTTTGTTAATTTTGTATTTTGTGTTTCACGAACTGTGTCCAAATAAACTTTTTTTCTTTCTTTTTTCTTTCTTTAAATACCCTTTCTTATGGCCACATATTCATAGGTTGCGCTTAACGATGAATATGAGAGCACATCTTGGCGGGAATGTACACGCCCAAGAATTTTTTGATGTTCTCTTAAAATGGGTGAGGGAACGCTACCAGTAGACGGTGGCCAGGTGGTTCTACCTGAGGTACTTAGGAGAGTGGTGTCCACCTTAGAAGATTTGATTCGCCTGGTGTATGGGGACATCAATAGGATACCGCACCAACATAATTCTTGGGTGTGTGAACGAGCCATTTTAACACCCAGAAACGACCAAGCTTCAGCGATCAATGAATGCATTCTCGCGGAAATTGAGGGAAATGAAGTGATCTACACTTCAATAAACACTGTTGTCGACCAGTATGACGCCACAAATTACCCCGTAGAATTTCTCAATTCCCTCGGTGCAAGTGGACTACCAGCGCACACCATTAAGTTAAAGGTCGGTGTCCCAATTATGCTTCTTCGGAAACTCACTCCGCCGAAACTGTGCAATGGGACCCGGCTCAAAGTCGTCTCACTGCAGAGAAATATCATTGAGGCGGAAATTCTAACGGACGGGACGGGTTGTGGTGTCTCGCCGACACCACAACCCGTCCCGTCCCCAGGCTCTTAGAATTCTATATCAGACGTTTCAGATCTTCGATTTTGACGACCCCGCCGCGTTGTCGCTGGCATAAGCAACAGGATCCGCGCACGAAGTCGCGGGCAGAAGCTAGTATATAACTAATAACGTAGTTAACTACAAACAAAGGAACATAAATAATATAAAAATTATTGCAATGCATTCTGAAGTGGTAGGACTGACAAGATTTTTTGTTCAGAAATTCGCCGACAGAATAAAAACGAAAATTAAAATCTAAAGGACTAAGAAATAACGTAGATCGTATTATCGTATTCCTGGCGGCACATAAGTATAACACAAAAGTCGAGAGGTGTTGTGGGAGACTCGGGTGGAACCAAGTTCCTTTTGCTGTATACTATATACTATAGACGTAAAGTCAACAAAAGAGATAAGTATGCAGGATCGTCGGATATAGTTGAAGTTTAGTAAGAAACCGATGGATGTTCTCGAATAAAATTTTATTTTATTAATAGAAAACAAACAGCTCGTTTACCAAATTAAAATTTCAGTCGACAGCATCCATCGGTTTCTTACTAAACTTCAACTATATTCGACGTTCCTGGATACTTATCTCTTTTGTTGTCTTTACATGATTCAGAACGACACAGGCCCACAGATAAAACACCTTAATCTAAACAGCCAGTCGATTCTGTAAAAATCTCACCGTGAAAACTTAGGTGAAGTGAGTTTGTTTTTGCTAGGAATTGACACTATTGACAGCTCACTCCACGCTCACTTCACCTAAGTTTTCACGGTGAGATGGTTACAGAATCGCACTGCTGGTACATATTTTTATTACTAATTAGTACTTCACTCGCTTTTCCTTACAATGGTGTTCCCAGAAGTGAATGATGACGGAATGTGGATGGTGATGATGATGCATGTTGAACCTTGAACTTGGTATGACCTTTTTACCTCGCCTGCACCAAAGTTGTCAATACAGCCACAGCGAGTGCAGAGCACTCTCAATAGAGCACTCTCCGTAGTCGTAAAGCAATGAGAGTGACGCTCGCGTGATCATAGTAAACATGCAGCATTCAGTGAGGTCCAACCTTCAATCTAAGGCCGCGTTTACACCAGAGCGTCCAGTACCTACATACAAAATATATAATTATGTTCACGGTTTCCGAAAAGAGCGGTGGCCGCTAGTCTGCAATTTACTGGCGGATGACGGCACTGAATTAATGAAACTACGTTTGGTGTGTTTTGCTAGAGAGCGTTTTATTTAGCAAATTAGCATTGAAAATGCTTTTTCACTGACTCCAAATATAAATATAGGCCCTCATTTTACGAAATGGCTAGGGCTTCGTGAGTTTTAGGGCTACGTGAATGGTTAAAGTCTCAAAAAATGCGTATTGACAAGAGCTAGTAAAAAAATAGCAAGATAGTAAAAAAATAGCAAAATTTTTTTTGCAAAAGTCCCAATATTTTTTGAAATATGCAAAAATGTTTATCGCATTTTGTTCATGTGTTTTTGTGATAAAATCGTTTATATCTCGAAAACTAAATGCGATATCAAAAAAAAAATAAAAAAAGTCCTCGGGGTATTACGGGGGTACATTTTGAAAAAAACAGGACCACTCTATCTTTTACGGTCTAGGTGCTAAGGTGCCCTTTGTATAGCCGTATTTTGGGCAACGCGCGGAAGGCGCAAGACGCGTAGGGGCGAGGCGGCCCGCGGACTGAGGAGCAGGAGGCTGCGAGCGAGCCGCCGCAGTTGAGGCTGGCTGGCTATTTGGCTAAGCCGGCCAGCAAGCCGAAGCTGCGGTGGTGAGTGAGGAAATTTTTTAATCTTGAACACAACCATCCCTCGACGGTTACATTGGGGTAGATTTCGGATGATGGTCGTGGTATTGTGGGTGTTGTCATTTCGCTAATTTTCGAGAATTAGTTTACAAAAATAATTTTAAATTTATTAAATTCATTTTCAATGTATCCGAAGGTCGTGGACGGCACGAGATCTGTGCATTTTTTGACACCGTAAAGTCAAACCTCGCTGCCATCATTTTCATGGCAGCCGTCACTGCGGCCTTTATGTGGCGACCGCCACAGGAAACCGTAGCTTTACATTTTGAATGTATGTACTGGACAACTAAAACAAAGGCCAATCAGTCTCTTTCTGACTGTCCTTTGTTTTTCAAAGTTTTCACATAGTACGCTTGGTGCAGAAGCACTCGTGGCCCAGTGGTAACGGCCCGGATTTACGAATTGTAGGCCGTGGGTTCGAACCCAGACAGGCGCTTTACTTTGTGTAAATAATTTCATCACCACTGCTCTCAAAACGGTGAAGGAAAACATCGTCAGGAAACCGGCATGTCTTAAAATCAAAACATCGAAGACATTTAAGTGACTTCTACAACCCGCACTGGGCCCGCGTGGAAGATTACTGCCCAATCCCTCTCGAAGAGTCCACTCTTGCCTTTTTTTTTTTGTCGCTGTGAAATTACATTAAGCATCTCCGCTCGCCGGGGGACGAGACGGAGTGGCAGTATACCCACTAAAACTCAGCGGTGTTCCTTCATCGCCTTGATGGGGGGGTCATGGGAATCCGGCTCAGCAATTGCGTCCACAACCCCCCGGCGCATGCCCGCCTAGCTGGCGGGCCCCGCATGTTTCCCCGACTGGGGGGCTACGGGAATGGCCGGGAACACCTGCCCCAGCAGTGGGAACTTTATTGGCTGAATTTCCATAAGCTACGCTTGGTGTGAATGCGACCTACGACGTGCAGAAACAACTCGATAATTTTTCACTCTCGCCCTATTAGAAATACGAGAACTGTCAGTCATGTAGAGGTCACATAACAACGCCTACGTTGTACAATGCGTTGGGTTAAAAGATGTCAATGGTGCATTATTGTTTACAAGTCTCTTCGCTGCCAATTGCCAAGATGCGGGTCATGTAACTATTGAAGATCCTCGCACTCTTATGTTGTCAACAATTCGTTTAATATATCTGTAAGTACCTATGTGTCTGTATGTGTAATTTGTTTAGTGCCATTTGTACCATGGAAACATCCAATCCCTAAGCACAAATTGCGCAGTTTTGGCGTTTCCAACTCAGTATCATCTACAAACATCAGTTTAATTTGGGGCCCGAACATTGTCTTTACTCTCTATGTATTTTTGGCTGTCCAAAAAATCTGATTGTTGCATGAGGGCTCACTTCGAAGTATCGAACTACTTATTGACGGGTCTGTATCTCTGTTGACGTAGGTACTGTAGAGGTCTGCACTGGACCTCTACAGTTCCTTGTATAATTAAAAGACCGTAGACTTGGAACTATTGTATTGTTGAAAAGAACCTCACAGCTTTACAGAAAATATATGAATGACTCTATAAAAAAAACACAATGTTATCTTATTTGTCAACGCAGTTTGAATCTTCGAATGGAATATTACATCCAGCCAGACCTTTCTGCTAAAGGCCGGAACACACAAGACACTACATGAGCTACGCCCACCCTTGAATAAAAGTATCCGCATAACTCAACACCAAACAAGACTTTTATTCACACCATTCGAACATTCAAACTCTTCCTGCCTATCCCTATACAGCAAAATTACCTAACGTTGGAAATAGACAAGGTGAGACCATCTCCTGCAAGAGAAAGGTTAAAGTCAGGGCGAACGAACCGCATATCTGACTCTTCGACAAGTGTCAGATATGCGGTTCGTTCGTCCTGACTTTAACCTTTAGTCCTGACTGTATATCTTCGGACACAGCCTGTAACTCCCGGTCATCCTTCATCGTCTGTGTCCTTGGTCGTTTGGGCGTCTGGGTTGCTGTGGGTTGTTTGAGCTGGGGGCAATGGGTGAACGATAAAATCTATTCGTAAAGGGATATCTTGGACGCAAATTGTATCTAGGGGTATGGTAGGATTCTTCTTCTCTATGCTCCCCGGCTGAGCGTGAAGGGGTTGCCGCAGAAGGTGACGGTGCGGGGCTTGTTTGTCTAGAAGCCCTCGGGGAGCTTTGGCTATCTATAGATAGCGGATGATCCACTCTTACTTTAGTTAAAATACCTTTTGGAAGTGTTATCGGTAGGTTAAATTCATCAGAACGAGATTCTTCAAAAATCTCTTTAATTTGTACCAGGGTGGCACGTAATTCTATTTTGGGTGCGAACAATTTTGTCCTCAATTTCAATTTGTAATCTGAAGTTACCCCTTTTAAAAATTTTTTTATGAAAATTTTCTCGTCCGAGATTTTTGCTTTTGTAGCGAGATCTGATAAAGAATAGTAGAATGTTATGATGTCTTCGTTAGCCCCTTGTCTCGCGTTGTAAAATTTTTCGACATAATCTACACTTGAAGGAAATTCCGCTCTCAAAAGATCACAAATCGCTTTGAATTCTAGATCCTCTTTGAAAATGATTTTAAAATATGCGAGCGCTGGACCTTGTAGGTATGCTCCTAATATGAGCGCTAAATTATTTTCAGGCCATTGATTTATGGCTGCAATGCATCTGAATTGGGCGAGAAAATCGTCGAAGCAATTTGCACCAGTACCTACCAGAAAAATGTACGGCATTTGCCATGGTGCAATATTTGCTTAGCACCACTTAGCTTTAAATTCCGGCGTAGATTTCACTCTGCTTGGCTTTTATTTATCGATTGGCGTGCGAGGGGTCTTGCTAATGTTATACTGAAACCAAACACGTTAAACGATTAGTCGTTCGGGTTCTTAGGCGCTCCACCACTATGTAGAGGTCTGCACTGGACCTCTACAGTTCCTTGTATAATTAAAAGACCGTAGACTTGGAACTATTGTATTGTTGAAAAGAACCTCACAGCTTTACAGAAAATATATGAATGACTCTATAAAAAAAACACAATGTTATCTTATTTGTCAACGCAGTTTGAATCTTCGAATGGAATATTCATTTTTTTTTTTTTTTTTTACAAAAAAGGGCAATTCGTTCCATTTATAAATTAAGTCCCAGACACTCCCTCAGAGACAAATTTAAAGAGATTAATATAATGACTGTGCCTTCTCAGTACATTTATGATAATCTTTTGTATGCACATAAAAATATTAATCTGTTTAAAAAATACAGTGATATCCATAATATAAATACTAGGAACAAACACAAATTTGTTGTTCCTACAACAAGGCTCAAGAAAATAGGTAGCTCGTTTAGATGCCAATGTATACGTTTTTATAATAAACTTCCTAGCCACATTCAAGAACTAAGCCTTAATAAATTCAAATCTTTTATAAAGCGAAAACTATGCCAGAAAGCCTATTATACTGTAAAAGACTATATTGAGGACAAAAAGGCTTGGGATTGAGCTGCTCCAATAGGTTTAGACAGTGAATGTTATTTTGCTATTTTACACTTTAATATTTTTTTTTTAAGTATCTATTTACTTAAACAATGACATGTACATTTACTGTATAAAGTATTATATTATTTTAATTATTGTGAATGTGAGGACTATGTGGGTCATTGTTTTCATTTTAATCATGGTCTGGCAGTTTGAGTAGTTTATGCGGCCTACCCAAATGTCCTGTCTTTGGTATTGTTCGTCGAATCGTTGAGCTCCTTAAGTTCTGAGTTGAGCTGCACGGTTACTGACAAATGCGTGCACTGACTGGACAGGTCCACTCAATCTGTGTGGTTCTTTCCTCAAAAGATCATTTCAGACACTAATCTACATGGTCCTCAAAGATTATGTCCGGATTTTTTTATATACACATTGACATTGATGAATTTTATTTAGACAATGACATGAATATTTACTTTGTAAAGTATTTTTATTTAATTTTTTATTTTTCATTTAATTATTGTGAATGTGAGGACTATGTGGGTCATTTTTTATCTGTTTTCCTTCTTAGTTTTAATCATGATCTGGCAGTTTGAGTAATTTACGCGGCCTACACAAAAGTCCTTTCTTTGGTATTGTTCGTCGAATCGTTGAGCTCCTCAATTTCTGAGTTGAGCTGCACGATTTTTGACAAATGCGTGCACTGATTGGACAGGTCCGCTCAATCTGTGTGGTTCTTTCCTCAAAAGACCATTTCAGACATCAATCTACATGGTCTTCACACGATCTGACCAAGATTTTGTCTGGACTTTAAAAGAGACTGTGACCTCTGAGTTTGTTTCGGCCTTTCTTCTCAGAGTAGTCAGATAGGAAACGCCGACCACATCTAGTTTAAAAAATATGATGACGTGTAAAAGTGTTTGTAAAAACCTACTTACAGAAAATAAATCATTTATCATTTATCATCCAGCCAGACCTTTCTGCTAAAGGCCGGAACACACAAGACCGGTGTAACAAACCATGTTATCCCCGAATTATTTAATATCCTGACACAATTTGAACAAGGTAAAATACATGTAATTAAAATTTTAATATAACATAAGTACAATCACTACTTTTTGCCCAGAAAGGTTAGGCAGAGGTAGGTACAATAAGTTACATTAAAACACTATTTAGCTGTTGCCACCTTGTTGAAATATGTTAATAATAACGATTGGCGATTCTAGAGAATGTGTGACTCGATATTATAAATGAGAATCGATAAATTCCGAGAATTTACAGGTCAGTTAACTCCTTTCATCGATTTAACTCGGTCACCTATGAAGTTTGAAAGTATGAATAGAAAATAAATCACTAAGTAACTCTTCAATGTTTGAACCGAAATCAGGGGCCTAAATGCGCCACTTTGGCAGAATCATAAAAGGATAACATTATGAATCATAATGGACAATTAACTGTTAAATAATCGTATCAAATCACATTGGTAAAGGATTATTCAGTTATTTTTTTTGTCTGTGCTAAAATACCAATCAATCCAATCCAAATCTAATCCCAATCTCTTTGATTATACCTACCTACGTAGTGCAGCGAAAAAAAGAAAAACACGGACTGTCTTCGCCATATTATGATTTATAATGTTATCCTTTTATGATTCTGCCAAAGTGGCCTTTTTAGGCCCCCAGGCCATTGAAAGATTTTGATCCGATATTGACCGAAAGTATCTTCTATCTTCAGTATCCGAAAGTGGTGTCAGTCACAGAAAAGTTGAAAATAAATTGTTTGGCATTTTTATTATATTGGCACAGTCTAGCAGTGCCCCGCGGTTTCACCCGTATAAATCTTGATCCCGTGGGAATATCGGGATAAAACGTATCCTAGGTACTTACCTATGTGTTAATCCTGGTTATAAACTATCTGTATGCCAAATTTCATCCAAATCCGTTCTGTAGTTTTTGCGTGAAAGAGTAACAAACATCCATCCATCCATCCATCTATCCAACCTCACAAAATTTCACGTTTATGAGGATGAGGAAGGAGATAACGCATGTGACTAAAAGAATGATGATGAGAGAGAGGAATGGCAAAGAAAAGATGGATGGATTGTGTGAGGATTGATATGAAAGAGAAGGGAGTGTATGATAGCGTGACGGCTGACAGGGAAGAATGGAAGAAGAAAACGTGTTGCGCCGACACCAAGTAACATGGGACGAGCCGACGGACGAGGGCAGGAAGATATTATATTATTGACGGAAACTATGTCTTACGTAATAATGCAATGGAATTTTCAGGTTTATTACATTTTACCGACTTCAAAAAAAAAGAGGTTATCAATTCTACACGTAAGTATAATAATATGTAATATTATTGGAATTGCATTATGTTCACATATGATAATCTAGTAGGGCTTCCAAACATATATACAAAATTTCACAGACGTATGTATGTTTGACTACGAATTTCTCCGCAACTATTAATCGGATCGTGACCATTTTTTTATTGGATTACATTTACTTCAACAACTTAGGGAATAGTGCAAGTTTCATCAAAATCGATTCTGTAATTTTCAAGATATGGACCAATACGTGTAAGTGTGATGACCTGGCTTATTAAATACGAGCTACGGATGTAGTGTCAAAGGGAAAACATTTCAAAACCTTTGTCAAATTCTATTGCAATATTTGCAACAAAACTATTACCTAGGTACTTATTACAAACAAATATTCCAGTTTTTACTTAAAACTAAAAATTACGAAATAAAAAAGTAATTTAAAAAAATTAAACCGACTCACTCAAAATTATGAAATAACTTTAATTATGAAATAACTTTATTTCATAATTTTGAATTCATTTTTGAAGTCGGTTTAATTTTTTTTTATTTTCTGCATAAACAGAGTAGTGGACGTCTTTCGGATGAAATGTTTTTTTTTTAAAGTGATAACTTCTTTAGGTGCGTTGGACATTTTTGAGATGGGGAAAGAACCATTGAACTCGCGCCACTGTTACCGTAACCGACACCGCTTCGGACGTGTTCGGCTGTCCTCGCGCCTCGGGATGTCCGATATGTCAGTGAGTGATTGATGACAAAGTATTCTGTTTGTGTTTTGTTTTAACTTCTGTCGCCACTCCTGGAGAGCCACTTTTTATTTTTTGCTTTTCAACACACACACACACACACACAGTACACAGTTACTTTATAATTTGCACATGGCAAACTACAGCACAGCAGCACTGCATTATGCGCAGATAATACACAATTAGTACACACAATAACAATACAATACATAAATATACAATACAATTAATACATAGTTTGGATTTTATTTTTATTAAAAATTACAATGATTTAATTTAAAAAACATAGATTCGATTAGATTTTATTTTTGATGAGGATTACGTTTCTGTAAGTTTATTTTTAAACACACATCTAAGTCTCGATGTCTCAAATAGTCTCAATGACCTTAGCCCGTGACCTAGCATACCAAATCTTTACAAAAATGAAGAACCTTTGTATTTAACGCAATCCTCTTATGTTATGAATATATTAATACTTATTACCGGTGCTCAAAATATTCTATTTATGATTTATTGTCCATAGAAGGTCACAATACATAATTAAGCATGACAACTTGCTGTAAATATACAGGAATCTTGGAATACACAGATGTTATGATGCCTCCTGATCATCTCTGCCACAAAAAATATCCCATGATATTTTGTAGAGATCTAGACAAAGCAGGCTGCCGTAACATGTGTGTAACGCCAAATGTGAGAAGGGAAGGAACACCGGGGTGGTTTTTAGTAAAGGAGGACTTCCATGATGAATTCCCAACAAAGACAAAACAAAATGGGTGCCTATGCGAAGACGCATAGGTGCTATTAACAAGACATAACGTTTATAGATTTATAATCAAATACTAGTAGACCTATACACCAGGAGGGAACAGATTTTTTTTCAGACAAAAATTCACAACAAAATTTTACCAATAAAGATGCCTTTGTTTTAGGTACATGTACTATAGAACTGTTAACTGTATAATCTACATTACCACATAAATTTTCTTCAGTACCTACCTCCGAGATAGGAATCCTGTAATGAGTGTACATTATCTTGGCAACCTCAGCTGTTATACCTGAGTTGTTTACGGTTCAACGACCGGGGCATAGGGCAAGGCTCCACTCTTACGTCACATGCGTTAAGTTAGATTGATGTGTGATGACATTTTGACAGCTGGAATGTTTATGTTGGTGTAGATGGCATAAAATGTGTGTCTTTAATTAGTTATAAAATATTTCGTAAAGGTTGCCTAACAAGTTTTGCAATATGTGATAAAAGCAGGCAGAAGAACGTTGAATTTTCAACACTCTTAATTGAACCCTTCAGACTTCCTGTAGAACACCCATTACCAAGCGAGTTGAAGTTCTCAATTCAGGACATAAGCCTCTACCAGGCTGCACGATAACACCCTGTCTTCCGTCTTTCGCATTCTGTCCTAGCCACCTTTTTAAAGTGTCGGCCCATCTAGCTGAGGGGCGTCCCACACGTCCTTATGTCACTGCAGGGATCCAGCAGAATATCAGCGTCAGGTATATTTGCCTGACACATGCTGAGCTGGACCGTTTGGGGCAAACTTGAGACGCACACCTTTAAGTATGTTTTACTTTTATTTTTCTTTTTAGGGTTCCGTAGCCAAATGGCAAAAAACGGAACCCTTATGGATTCGTCATGTCTGTCTGTCTGTCCGTCCGTATGTCACAGCCACTTATTTCCGAAACTATAAGAACTATACTGTTGAAACTTGGTAAGTAGATGTATTCTGTGAACCGCATTAAGATTTTCACACAAAAATAGAAGAAAAACAATTAATTTTGGGGGTTCCCCATACTTAGAACTGAAACTCAAAATTTTTTTTCATCAAACCCATACGTGTGGGGTATCTATGGATAGGTCTTCAAAAATGATATTGAGGTTTCAAATTTCATTTTTTTTCTAAACTGAATAGTTTGCGCGAGATACCCTTCCAAAGTGGTAAAATGTGTGCCCCCCCCTGTAACTTCTAAAATAAGAGAATGATAAAACTAAAAAAAATATATGATGTATATTACCATGTAAACTTCCACCGAAAATTGGTTTGAACGAGATCTAGTAAGTAGCTCGCCGCCGGTGAAAATTTAAAAACATTATGATGTATGTAAAGAGATAGTTTACGGAACCCTCGGTGCGCGAGTCCGACTCGCTCTTGCCCGGTTTTTTTATATGTTGGCAGTTTGTTTTTAATTTGTCATCTTCCTAAAAATATATTGTTTTCTTTTTATTTTTTTTTATTTGTTTGGCCCAAAATTCTGCAACGCGGATAGCATTCGCTGACGCAGCCATTAGGTCCTCACGGTGTGCATGTGACAGGCATGCGTGCAAGATGGGAGGTGAGTCATTGTCTGTATGTAATTTGTTATCCTTTAATAGTTCTTTTGTATGTTGTGCTGTCTTTATGTGCACTGAATCAACATGGCCAGCCCATTGCCACTTCAGCTTGTTTACTACTCTGCAAACTATGTTGGTAACTCGGGTTCTTTTCCATTCTCACCTAATCTAAGTAATTATCCATACTTAACATTATAAATGCAAAAGTGTGTCTGTCTGTCTGTTACCTCTTCACGCTTAAACTACTCAACTGATTTTGATGAAATTTGGTATAGAGATAGTTTGAGTCCCGAAAAAGGACATAGGATAGATTTTATCCCGATATTCCCACGGGATCGACATTTACACGGGTTAAACCGCGGGGCGCAGCTAGTGGTTTCATAAACCAAGGGCAGTTTGAAGATGAATAATTTATTTAGTGACTTTTCATACCTCTCGAACGTGCATCCACACGAGACACAATTGCTTTTTAATTGTTTGTGTAATACAAACAATTAAAAAGCAATTGTGTCTCGTGTATGCGTGCATTCAACCGGTTGTTAAAATGTGGAAACTGTGTGCATAAGATAAGGCGACTGTGGGCTTTTAATAAGAGTTTTCATTTCACACTGCCATTATTTTAGATTTCTGCAGTTCCACACGTAAGGTGCTCTTTGTCAGCGGCGGCGACCTCTCGCGCCCGGCCCTGGTGCAAGCCATGGTCCGGGGCGAGAGGGAGTGGAAGGCAGTCGCCTCCCTCTGCGAAGCAGTCATGCTAGCGAAGGGGTTGGCGGGACGGCTCAGGGAGAGAGCCTCCCGTCCCAGCCGCCGCGGGAGACGCTCCGGGCGTCGGGAGCCGCGTGACGACTCCCGGCCACCGTAGGCGCGGGCCTGCGGGCGGAGAGTAATGGGTAGCTCACCGTCCGAACAGAACCAGGCCCGTGCCGAACGGCGCGTACGTGTTCCACGCGCGCCTCAAAGAGATGTCAGCATCGAGGAGAGGCCCCTTAGGGCCGAAGCCTGCTGGGTCAGCGGGATTGTCCGAAAGGGTTACCGCTGAACCGGAACATAAAGGGCTAAGGAAGGAACACGGGTGGGTTTTAGTCAGTAAGAGTCTGACACTCCCTTCCGCTCCACCCAGAGCGGGAGGAGTCATTTGATAATTTCCCAGCCGCAAAACAGAAAAAAGGCGCTCTTTGTGAAGTAATTGGTTCTTTAATAATTTCTATAGAATTATCATTTGAAAGAATCTCTGTTGCTTATACCGTTATATTTATAACCAGACGACGCGCGATGTTCCATTCAAACGCGACTGTTTACAGTTAAAATAAATTTCTCATTTTGCGGGGTTATTAATAGCCCAAGGTCTTTAAATTTTAGCTCTTCATAAGATTTACATACGTTAAATTAATGAGCAAAACATGACGAATTAGGAAAGTTTGCCCAGAGCTGATGTGAAAAGGATCTTTTCGAGTACCAGGTACTTACAAATTAAAAATGTGAGTGATCATTATCAATGTGGAAATTAATTACGGCTTCAGTACTAAACAGACATTTAAAAATAACTATATGTACAGTCAACAAAAGAGATAAGTATGCAGGATCGTCGGATATAGTTGACGTTTAGTAAGAAACCGATGGATGTTGTCGACTGAAATTTAATTTGATAAATGAGCTGTTTGTTTTCTATTAAACAAAGTAAAATTTTATTCGAGAACATCCATCGGTTTCTTACTAAACTTCAACTATATCTGACGATCCTGCTACTTATCTCTTTTGTTGACTGCACCTACTTAATATCGATACACACAAAATCATAACTTATATTAAAAATTAATATTATAAATGCGAAAGTAAGTTTGTTTGTTACCTTTTCACGCCTAAACACGGCCAAAGGCTACCTTTCATCCCGAAAAAAAAGTGTTGTTCCCGAGAAAAACAACAATAACGTTTTTATGATAATACATGGCGCCACGTGTCTTTCGAACGGGATCGACACTTATGCGGGTGAAACCGCCGGGCGCTGCTTGTTACACATACATATACATATAGTTCAATAATTATAGTGTTGGCGTAATACTACACTACGTAATTTTTGTATGCTATGACTTCCGAAAAGTAAAGCCTGATTCCTTAATTTATCAACAAGTCGTCGCAACTAATTTAGCTTCTCAACATTTACACAATCCATAAACACATCTCTCATTACATATTAGGAATGTAGTGTACACATTACTTAACACCAAATTTGACAGATTCTCCTCAAAATAGCGACCAATATATTTTGACATGCGTACAAAATTGGAATTATATATTTCATTGTTCCAAAGTTCCAATTTTCGTCGCTTGTCTTTGAAAGTGGCGCTGTCATGAAATGTCAAGATACAATGGGCGATTATGATGCCTTGGTCGCCAGTTCGCCACTTGATGTAGTACAAACAGACAGACATTATGGTTCAAAAGGTGTTTGCTTGCAACCTACGCAGGTTGCTCAAAGTGTGTCGTGAGGCTAGGCTTTGCTAAAAAGTGGTTTTACCGCTAGGTAAAGGCGAGTCGGACTCGCGCACCGAGTGTTCCGTACCGTTATATATTTTTAAATTTTCATCGGCGTGGCCTATATTCCTCAGAGAATTTTAACACTGTGCACTGCGGTGTAGAATATTGCAGTTTTATGTCAGCGCCGTCTCTTAGCCGATAGTGGAACTAATGGAACTTTTGTTGATGATTTATGAAAAAGTGTGCTATTTAGAGACTTCGTTTTATTTTCCCTGTAATCTTTACATAAACTTCTATCACATAGAATTATTTCAGATTTTTCTATTTGCAAACTTCGGAGATAAGGGAGGGTAACGGCATTTTTTTACATTTTTCATCAAAAGTAGAAAACTATGCGGCCTAAAAAAAAGAAACAATGTTTGAGAATGTGCAAACTGCGCTCTTTCATATGCCCAGCCCCACTTCGAAATTTTTCAGACCCCCTTTCAGTCCCTGTTGCAAAAAATATAGTACATATATTTTTATTTGTTTCTAATTTGCAAAATAGTTGGGCAAACGTCATCTAAAACTGTTCTAAATTTCAAGTTGTTAGCAATAAGAGTTCTTGAGATATCCAGCTGTGACAGACAGACAGACAGACTGAGTCTCACCATACGGGTTCCTTTTTAACCGACTTCAAAAAAGGAGGAGGTTTCTCAATTCGACCGTATATACACTTCTGGACACATCTATTGGCCCACCTTAGAGTTTAGGTTTCGATGGCCCCTACCGAAATATGATTGCTAGATTGAACAAAAACTGTTGATGCAGTTTTAAACCTGATACATTTTACCATCTTTTTCGATCGTATTGTTTTAAATTTGAATTCAGAATACCATACGACATGGAGCTACGCCTAACAAGTCGGATATGCGCCTTGTTAAAGGCAATTGATTTTTGAATAAAAAACATGTTTTATCAAATAAAGGTTTAATTTAATAACGCGTGTTGCCTCCATGGGCACCGCTCTCATACGATTAGGCATAGAGTTTATCAACCGCTCTATGAAATTTTGAGGGATCATCTCCCGTTCCTCTTCTATGGCAGTTTTCAACTTCTGCATCGTCTGGGCAACTGGCTGACGAGCCCTAACACGTCTTTTTAGCTCGTCCCACATGTGTTCAATGGGGTTCATGTCTGGGCTTCTGGCTGGCCAGTCCATAACTGTGATGTTCACATCCCGAAGACATTCCCTGACGATGCCGGCCGCATGGGCTCTTGCATTATCATGCATAAAAAGGAAATTTGGGTCCACATAGTCCGCGTATGGTATCACGTGAGGTTCTAAGCACTCACGAATGTACCTTTCAGGATTTAATGTTGGCAGCCGTGGTCCTGTAACAACCTCAAGATGAGTTTTGCCGCTCGCGGATATACCGCCCCAGACAGTCCATGAGCCACCGCCATAAGCAACCCTCTCTTCAAAGCAGCATTGTGCGAAACGCTCTCCCTTACGTCGGTAGACCTTCTTCCTTCCATCATTGCCATGTAACACAATTTTAGAGTCATCAGAAAAGAGTACACGGCTCCAATCTTGCTGTGTCCAATTTAAATGACTGCGTGCGAAATGAAGGCGCGCTGTTCGGTGGGCTCGCGTTAGTTTGGGCCCATTAGCTGGCTTGTGTGGTACCATACCGCGTTCTTTTAACCTTTTCCGAACAGTTCGAGCGCTCACAGATACTCCGTGGAAGTCGCGAAGTTGGTTTTGTATCTCAATGGAGGTAAGGTGACGATTTCTCAAGCTGGTCGTCACGATGAATCGATCCTGCCTTTCAGTTGTGACCCGAGATCGTGGCCTTCCTTGGCGACGAACAAAGCCGCCAGTCTCTAGGTACTTACCTCCAATAAACATTTCGGACCGCAGATCGACTTAAATTAAGTTGAACACTCACGTTTCTTTGGCTGTGTCCGGCCTGAATAAGTGCCACAGCTTGGGCGGCGACTTCAGGTGAAGTATCCATAGATTATTGATAGAACCTCACCTTAATGTTAAGAATAAGTAATGTTTGTTGCAAAACCAAAGATATCAATCACTTTTTCTAGAATTAAATCCAAGTAAACCAATAAAACCAAGTTTTTTTAGTATTCGATTGTTTGATATCAACAAACAGGCTCCAAATTGTCTTTTGTTTCTTTAAATTCTGTGTTCGAAATTCAAAAAAAGACTATTGAATGAAATTGTGAATGTGCCAGGTTCAAAACTGCATAAAAACTTTTTGCTCGACCTAATATAAAATTTTAGCTAGGACCAAACGAAATTGAAAATACAAGGTGGGCCCAATAGATGTGTCCAGAAGTGTATATTTTTTTTTTTATGTGTGTTCGCGGATAACTTCGTCGTTTATGAACTGATTTTGATTATTCTTTTTTTGTTGTAAAGGATATATGCCAAGGGTGGTCCCATGATAAGGAAACCAGGATTTGATGATGGCATCCCAGTGAAATCGAGGGGAACTTTCGAAAATCGTAGGAGCGACTAGTGCGTTTGTTAATTTTTTCATTAAGTATTTTAAAGCACTACAATTTGATGAAGGCCTGGAGTCGATCTGATGATGGAGCCGAAAGACAGTCGAGGGGACTCCTCAACGATTTACAGCAGTTACCTTGTGTTTGGGCTTGATTAATTTGTATTGATGTGAACTTTACACCTAGATGGGTTGCGACTGTCATTAGGGGTCTGATGATGAAGACGAAGGACAGTTAAGGGAATTCCTCAACAGTTTACAGTAGCTACCTTGTGTATGTTCACCGATCACTCGAAGACGGCTGGACCGATTCCAAAAGTTCTTTTTTTATTTGATAGGGTATACTCTCGAGGTGGTCCCATTATCATCAAGTTGGAATCTGATGATAGGATTCCATGGAAATCGAGGGAAACCCTCAAATTTTATAAGCAAAGCTACAGCGATTTGGATATTTTTTAAAGTAACTTAAGCATTTACTCTCGGAAATCATCACTTGGTAAAGTGGAGCTGATGATGAAGATCACAGATGGCCATCGGAACTACTCACTGACAAATATTTCACGGGTTGCGATTCGATTACTTTAATATGGTTGCTAAGCAATTTATGCTCGTCACAATGCGTATTGCGAGTGATTGTTGAGGATCTCCTGGTTCTTACCGGGAGAACTCCTCAACAATTAACGTCCCAGCATCGGGAAAAGCAAAATTTTGTAAAAGGTGATGAACAGTTGGCATTAGGCTATTGTAACTTAGATAAATTACAAACTGACCCACTAAAAAGTGAAAAATAAAAACATTTGTACAAAAAAAAAACAACCGACTTCCAAAAAAAACACTACAAATTGAAAAATAACTTTAATTTCGGAAGTCGGTGTCAATAAACGAAAACCCGGAACCAAAGACACCGACTTCCGAAATTAAAGTTATTTTTCAATTTGTAGTGTTTTTTTTGGAAGTCGGTTGTTTTTAGGGTTCCGTACCCAAAGGGTAAAAACGGGACCCTATTACTAAGACTTCGCTGTCTGTCCGTCTGTCCGTCTGTCCGTCTGGCCGTCTGTCCGTCTGTCCGTCTGTCCGTCTGTCCGTCTGTCCGTCTGTCCGTCTGTCTGTCACCAGGCTGTATCTCAAGAACCGCGATAGCTAGACAGTTGAAATTTTCACAAATTATGTATTTCTGTTGCCGCTATAACAACAAATACTAAAAACAAAATAAAATAAATATTTAAGGGGGGCTCCCATACAACAAATGCGATTTTTTTGCCTTTTTTTGCTCGATATCAAAAATGGCAACAGGTAGGCACTTGAAATATTCACAAAATACTCAGTTGTATTTTAACTTTAATAATAAATAATAAAATTAAAATAAAATAAATATTTAAGGGGGCTCCCATACAACAAACATGTTTTTTTCGGCGTTTTTGCCTTGTGGTACGGAACCCTTCGTGTGCGAGTCCGACCCGCACTTGGCCAGTTTTTTTTTACCATTTTGGTACGGAACCCTAAAAACGTTGAAGCCTTTTGTGGTGACCTCCAATAGCCAAATGTAATGGCAGGAGATAATAACGCTGTACTATCGAGCTTCTCGAGCTTTTGTTTTTATCCGACTGCGCCAGACGGAATGTTATTTTTCGGATCTGTTTTTTTGCGATGGTCTGAAGCGAGGCCAAATGATGTAGAACCGGTCAGGTGTGGTCGCCAAACTTGGATAAGATTATGCCCAAAAGAAGACTGCGACGGGTTGAGTCAATAGCATATTTATTTAGACAGGTAAAAATAACAAAATTAAACTTAACTAAAACTATACAGAAACTAGAAAATAGATGAATGTGAGTAAGTGAGTCAATTGATTGGCAGATTATTGTTATATTTAGTTTTCGCAACACATATACCTCGGTTGTCATTCTACATTAGTTCTCAGAATTTGGAAGCTGTAGATGGCCTCAACTACATACCAATTTGCCTCATATAACTCAGTATGTGTACAGGAACATTAGGAAGGTATCATATTGATATTCACGTGTTGGCGCCACAAAGCACGCAGAATCGCGTCACGTGGATATAATTCATCCATTAGAGATAAAAAACACGTCGTACATAGTATAAATAAATCCTGATTATGTCACCTAATCACGCGCAAGATGGCCGATTATATCAATTTACTACATAGTGAGAATACCTTTTATAAAATATCTATTTATATAATTATACCTCTAAGGTATTTAATTAGCCCATCAATCTATTTTAATTGATTTATTTAAGTACTATGCTCTAGCTAAGGCCTTTTTTTTTTTTTTGTCTCGGGGGGAAAATCCTCATGGACATCTTCCGCCCTGGGGAAGGCGGAGGGGCATGCCGGACTCTTACCGGCTAAAAACCACCCCGGTGTTCCCTTCCTGTACCTATTGCCGGGGGTACGGGTATCGCTTGCGCATCCTCTGCGGCCATCACCCGGTGGCCGCAGGAACTCCAACTAAGAGGCGCGCGCGGAACACTGCGCCGCCGCCTCGAGGCCTGTTTCTGATCGGGCGACAGACGCCCCTAGTCTGCCGCCCGCAGGCCGCGCCCTATGGTGGCCGGAGATCGTCCGCCACCCTGCGACGCCCGGTGCGTCTGCTGCGGGCCGGGAGAGAGGTAACAGCTTTTCTCTCCCTTTCCGCCGCCTCCTTTGCTGACATTACGTCCTCACAGAAGGAGGCGACGGCCGTCCAGCCGCTCTCGCTCCCGACCATGCATGAAATGACGGCCGGAAGCGAGAGGTCGCCCGCAGCATCGACTGCCGCGACTAAGTCACGGCGCTGCACTGCCCAAGCTGGGCACTCCTCCAACGTGTGCAGCGCCGTGTCCCCACGGCAGCTGTCACAGTGGTGATATTCGGGCGTCGGCTCCCGGCCTATCCGACACAAGTACTTCCCGAAACACCCATGTCCGGTAAGCACCTGCGTCAGCCGGAAGCTGAGGGCGCCGTGGCGTCTCTCCAGCCACTCCTTCATCACGGGTCTTACAGCCGCTATCGCGGCGTGCCCTATGCTCTAGCTAAGGCCTTGGCTACGGTGTTCTTTTGGGCCGTATGATGATTCCGATGACAGTATAGCTGACAAAAGGCATCCTAAGTTAGAAACGTGGTTGCCAGATCCTCTGCCACTGTGGCGGCATCTACATCGCCACATGCGAACTACACAGCACACTGACGACGCGGAAAATTCTGCATCGCGCAAGCAAAGTTTACCGCGCAATTAGCAAATATGCAACTTCACGTCATCAATCATCGGGCAAAGCACACCAGACACAACATCTCAGTCTGGTCGAAGGATCCTCCCTTTTCTATGGAGGATGAGTGACTTTACACCCTGTTCCTCAAACCTCTAATACATGTATATGCTGCAAACACATTATTTAAAATCATTGCAGGTATGTTTTAGGTCACTTGTGTGAAACTGGCAATATGCATCTCTAAGGCCCGCAAGAGATGTCAGACTCAGCATCAACTGAAGGGGCCTCTTAGGACCGAAGCCTGCCGGCAACTGCCGGGTTTGTCCGAAAGGGTTACCGCTGGCCCAGACCATAAAGGGCTGAGGCTCTTACTGATTAAAACCCACCCGTGTTCCTTACACGGGTGGGTTTTAGTCAGTAAGAGTCTGACACTCCCTTCCGCTCCGCCCAGAGCGGGAGGAGTGATTTGATGATTTAAAAAAAAGGCCCGCTGGCACCCCGAAGATAACGCTAAATACATTCAAAGTATTTAAAACATTGCCCTGTTTCTGTCAATCGTTTGAAGATGACGGAGACAGAATGATGTTTTAATATTATGTTTAGCGCTAAACGCATTTAGTGATTTGTAGTTGGTTTTGGTAACATTAAAATGGAACATCTCATTGGAACTAAACGTGATCCTATTCATTTGCTTTTTGGACATATCGAAGACACCAGAAACTTATACTTTCTTTTGAGGTTTTAGATGTACAGCGGGGTAGTTGCGTAACACACCATCAGTAGGAATGGCTTTTTGACAGTTTAACAATATTCATTGCATTTTTTACGTCGATGAGCACACAATTTTTTCGAACATAGAAGCAATGGATTAGGAATATCCATCAAAATGATACAGATTATGGGTGATATTGTGTTACGCAATAAGGATGCAGATTGCGTAGATGACGCCTTCGTGATTGGTCTTTTTACACCCTGTACAGTCACGAGCACTATTAATATAAAATCGCAATTGCGCGTAAAAAAAATCGCAATTGAAAGTTGCCAAGTGTTGACACACTTGGCAACTTTCAATTGCGATTTTTTCGTGAAATAACGAATGCAACGTTGAAATACGACACTTTACACAAACCTATGGGTTCGAAAATACTTTGTTCCTAATAACATAAAATTTCATTCAAAACTAAAGGAGAAAATCGTCGTTGAATAAAGGC
This sequence comes from Mesoligia furuncula, assembly GCA_916614155.1. Lineage (NCBI taxonomy): Eukaryota > Metazoa > Arthropoda > Insecta > Lepidoptera > Noctuidae > Mesoligia > Mesoligia furuncula. The sequence goes on from OU744793.1 coordinate 27,086,995, forward strand.
ATGTGTATACATACTTATGCTCGTGACTGTACATTATAGTTTTACCTTTGTACCTAAGTTGATTTCCTGTCCGCGATGAGACGGTTACAAATAATCGATAAACAATTAAACAAACAGAAAACGATTACTGAATACCTAGTAAATTAGTATAGATTTTATAGCAAATTGCATGTAATCGTCCAACCTATGCGTGCAGGGTGGCTCTAAGGTCAGCCGAGCAACAACGGCTAAGGGTGAGCCGCGATTGATTATCATGTTACAGTAATAATAACGGCCTATTGACGGCTTCAAACTATAATTTTAAATAATTGTATAAGGAAACACGTAGTTTCAGGTTCTGTGTGTGTTTCAAAGTTATTATGTAATGGCTACGTGCTAAACACCGTAAAATGTTGGAAGTTTTCAGTGCGTGTAGCGAATTTGTTTCAATATGTTGAAAATCGGGCGTGAAACTGAAAAGAATGTGTAACAAAGAAGTCAAAATGTTGATTAGTTGTTATTTTAAACCATACCTAACGCTTGGTACATAGGCCATGGCTTTCGCAGATTCTTCTTTGTTTGTACAATGACATCATTATTAGAATCATAAACATTATTTAAGCGTACTATAAAGTAAATCTTAATTATAAACTGTAATTTGAAAACATTGTAAAAGCCAATTATTTTTACATCTCTCTTTTCGGTAAGTCCTTATTACCCCCAAATGGGGCTTGTAGGTGACCAATTAGCGCTCTAGGGTAATAATGTAGCTAGAAAAGCCCTAGGGCGGTAAGTAATTTAAAAAAAACTTCACTCTTTCAAACAGTTCGCGTACGTCTAACCATCATACTGGCAATAGAAATCATGAATTCAGCCCAATGACAAAAGAGGTCGCTTCGCTATTCAGCCTTGTCTTCGTATGAGTAGGTATAATAGTCATCAATTTTAAATATCGAACGGCGAAGCTCAATTTCATTCTTGAAAAAAATAATTTAAAAAAAGATGAAAAAAGGCGGGAATAGAAAACTTTTACTTTGGCTACTAATCTACTATTAAAAGAGTAACCGTGTAGTTTCTTGCCGGCTCTTCTACATAGGAAACGACCAATTGGAACGGTGCACCTAGCTTCTGACGTGTCATAAGTGCCCATGTAGGTTTATGTGAAATAAAATATTTTTATTTTGACGCTAAGTACATTATTTTTGTCAAAATCATTCGGTCTGTTCCATAGATGAAAGAAGTGAGCTGTCATTCCACCAGATGATGGATTGACACTATTGACAGGTCACTTCACCTAAGGTTTTACGCTTAGATTTTTACAGAATAGGTCGGCAGTTAATACAGTGCATATTTAAACAGCTGTCGACTTCTGGCTCATTGGTGAACATAAGACAACGATACGATTGTTGATTGGTATTTGTCATAATACTCACACAATGGAGAATCCTGCTGCCGTTACTCTTGACTCCGATACCTTTCCTGAGTATACCCAAAATACCTTAACCACATGACATGACCTTAACATTGAAAACTTGTACCGAAGGCATTGACTTATATGTATATTACTAAGGCCTCATTTACGGAGACGCGGGGCGTCTCGCGGCGCGTCGGACGTTTTTACCCGACTGCGTCAGAAGGAGGTTTATGTTTTTCGAGTGTATGTATGTATGTATGTAAGTATGTATGTATGTATGTATGTATATTTCTTTGGCACGCTCTGTAGCCTAAACGGCTTGATCGATTTCAGCTTGAGAGGTGCCGTTAGATTCGTCTTAATCGTGAGAGTGACACTGGGTATATAAAATTAAAAAAAAATTAAAATGGCCGATTTTTGGCGCAATATGTCTTCAAAAAAATTTTTTTTTTCTCGAAACCTATCGAGTGGGGTATCAAAATAAAGGGTTTTAACCTTTTCACCGCCAAGCACTTCTATAGAAGTTCGGGATTTTCGTGCCACCAGCGCCACAACTTCTATAGAAGTTGTTCATTTTAACTATCTTATTAAAATAAATTTACTGTGATTAAAAGCTTTGTTTCATTTTATTATGTAAGATAGCACTGTCTACTACCCTGTTTTTTATTTTTCTACACAAAATAAGCCCTAGTTTGTCCTAAAATCGGCAAAAACAGAAACTCCGAATTTTGTTACTTTCCTCAGAACGCCAATCACTTCATATCAAGTTGGCCAGTGATGTGCCGTGAAAGGTTGATTTCACCATTGAAATATTTATAAATACAGAAAGTTACGAATATCGAAAACAATTTGAGGTCAATAAAATATGAACTTAGTTATCTACTTCATTACAAAGGATAGAAGATGAATTTCGACCTTCATCGTAGATGCCGATACGTAATTATAAAGTTGTTACCAATTCTTGTCGATAGTTATTTTCCCATCTCTACAAAACAATTGGTCGTCTATGCCCCTGTGCGCCACCGAGTGCCACGAACTACTATAGAAGTTGGTCAGTGACGTCATAGGCGTGCGGCTGTCAAGGTCACTTTGGCATAGTGCAGCACAAAATCGGATTCGCGCGCACGCATCTTTCTTTCTTTCACTTGAATGAATGAATGAATTGCACCGATCCCAGCGTGGTTAAACCAGACTCGATTAATCGAATGAACCCCAAGATTCGCACTAGCTCCTGTAGCCTCATGTTCATGGTGCTACAGCGACCATTGCATATCAAGGAATAGACCGGGGGGCGCGGTAATGGTAGGGAAGACGTGCCCGTAGGATAGGTAAGGATTTAAGAGCCTACCGGATATGCATCCTAGAGTAAGCATTGGACTAGTGGAGAGATGGGTAATTATTATCTATGGATGGGCATCTTTTATCGACCTTGCCGCCAGGTTGGTTCAGGTCGAGCTTCATCGGTGTGTCTTTTGGCGGGCTTCTACTGCTTTCTCGGTTCTTTTGCTTGTTTTGTTGTGTCAGATGTTGCTGTTTTCAATGTCTTCGACGGAAGTTTCGCTACTATCCGTTTCCGGTTTTTGTAAGTTTCACTAGCAGCGATCTTGATCTTACTTCTATCTTCAGCTGTCGTCATCATCATCTGCCTAGCCTTTTTCCAGCTGTATCCGTCCAAAAATTGATTCCCTTGTGTGTACCTCATGTCCTGTTTTAGATTGTCGTTCCATGTGTAAATAGTAAATAGTAAATAGGTCGGCCTTCTTGGATTTGGCCTTGTACTGCATTGCTGCATGCATTAGGTGTGGTTGCGGCGCCTGTAGACATGTGCGAGGTAGCACATCCTGTGGTTCTTGATGCGTTTGGATACTGTTTTTCCGTCTAAGATTTCATGCATTTTCTTTTGTCTTGGTTTTTTCGTAGAGTGGTTAATCAAGTTTCTAATGAAAACTCGCTCATATCTTCTGGGTCTTGATCTGTTAGCTTTAGTAAGGGCCGATACTTTCAGGCCATGTATCGTGCTTGATGGTCCTGTTGGTTAGCGATTTGTTGGTTCGTTGTGATAGGATATATCCCTTAGTGCCTTTAGGTCGACATTGTCAAAGGCATAAATTCTTTTACCTGCACGCCGTTCTTCGTCTAAGACCCTTTTAAGCGTAAATATATGGTCGTCTGTGGATCTATTGTTTAAAAAGGTTGGTTGGTATTTGTCCAAGTCCGTTATTACCTCGTCTATTTTTTAAGTGCGTAGGATGCGTAAATTCTGACCCGTGTTGCAAACCGACATGTGGCGATATTCATTCGCATCTTTAGGGTTATTGTTTTTTTTTTTTTTGGAATTAGTACTTGTACGGTCTCCAGCCACGTGTTGGGTGCTTCGTTCTGTGTCCAAGCTTTGTTCATGTGTTTGGTGACGGCTTCTTAAGTATTTCTGGAATTGTTTTGTTAAGCTCGATTACCACTTGGTCAGTTCCGGGAGCTGACCCGTTTCTCATTTTATTAATGATTTCCATTACGTCATCCGCGATGGGTCCGTCACACTGTACTTTGGTTATCGGATTGTTTGTATTAATTGTTGGTATAAGATGGCCCTCGGATTTTTTTATTGTTTGCTCCCACTTGGTCATCGGTATCTAAGTAGATCTTTTCCGACGTTTTGTTTGAAGTTTGTTTCTACTGTAAAAAGGTACAGCATCTGCATGCATTTTGCAGGGTGGTTTTTTCCCCATTCATTGAGGCAGGCCCTACATGCTTTTTGCTCTTCCTGATATTTAACCTTTTGAAGTGTTGCCTGACATTGTTTTACTAGGTTGTACCTATTTGGATTATCTAGTTGCCTATTCTGTAGGAGTTTAGCTTTTTGTAGTTCAGCAAGAGCTAATCGATGATCTCTGGAGAGAACTGGCTGCAGAATCAGAGTTTCCTGGGCAGCCGCTTTTAATACCTCCGTTATGGTATTCCAGAATATTTCGATGTTTTGTCCGTTGAGTAGATTCTTACATATCTTTTAGTTTTTTGATATGTAGTCTTGGTATTTTGTATTCGTGAATTTACTATTGAGGGTGACATAATGGCTCTGTTTGTAATTGAAATCCTTGTTTCGGTTTGTTCTTAGCAGATCCCAGATTATTTTATGGTCGGATGTGCCCCTAGCTGCCCATTCACCTGTAATAAGTTCGATGAGTTTTTCTGTTGCATGTGGCGATAATGTGATCCAATTGGAGTGCCCTTTGACCATGTTGTCCTACATGATGATCTCTCTTTTGTCTGTTCTATTTGCAGTTTTTCTCTGTTGGTTGTAGAGCTCCTGAGTTTTTACCTGTTTCTTGTATGCAGGCTGCATGAATGCCTCTAATTGAGAGTTCCGCGTCTTAGTTAATTGGTTAATTAAAGGCTTATTATGTTGTGTTGTTTTGACGTTGTTTGATTTTTCATTAGATCTATCGGGTTGCTGTTGTAATGGTCGTCGTCGGTCATGGCCCAGCTATCATAGTGCTGGTCCTTGTAGAGGATGTGCATGTTGCTGGGTACTGGTTCGTCGGTAGGTGAATACACTAGTGTGTGTTTTGTATCCGTGTGCACGTGCAAATTTACAAGATAGAACTCGGACGCGGCGATTAATGTATCCTCTCGTCCTCAGAACGTCTTGTTATACCTACTGCGTGATTGTGTATTTGTTATCCTTTGTTCCTGGGAGAGATTGCTGTTAGGGAGAAATTCTTGTATATTATTTAAGAGCGATATTATGAAGAAGCGAGGTCGGACAGACACGTGGTCAAACCCATTACATTATTTATTTGATGGGCTATAGCTATAGCTCGAACTAGACAATTGCCGCCTTTTGTCATACGCAAAATTATGCCCATTTTTAAAGAGAAAGCCTTTTGTTTTTATGGTATTGCAAGACCTTCTCAGCAAACATGTGCGTGGGTTTGTTTTTGAGAAACAATAAAGCTGACAGGGGACGCCTCAAATTTATGAGCTTTGCTATTTTTGTTTTTAACTTAACCTTTTTTAACTTCGAGTCCAATTTTTTCGCACATGTTCGAATTCAGGTACACGGATTGTGATCAGACATATTGACATACATAGTGTCAGATATAGTCGTGGGCGCAGAATTGGGATACGGGTAAACGAGAGAAACAGCTCCTTTATGTACAAGACTTGACTTACAGGCTATGAAATAAGTTGCTTGTTCAAGGCAGTTTTGGTAATTTAGTACAATGTTAAATGAAGAAAATCGTGGAGTACGAATTCTAGAGCGATACCGTATTTTAGGCTAGAGTAATAGAGTATCTTAGTTTTATCCCTCGCTCCTAGATATAATATGAAAACATTTCCCTAAAGCCTATTTATAGCTTACAATGATGTTAAATTCACGCGTGGCTTTAAAAATCCAAATTAAGAAAACAAAGCGCAGCCGGAAACAGCTTCTAATGGAGATCCCTGAAATATACGGAAAGATCTCACCAAATCCTCGGTTGGGAGGCCTGAGGCCTAGGTAGGCCTCAGGCTTTTATATCAGGAACACACGTATGCCACTCGTTTTAGTATGCACCCACAATAACAACACACGATACACCGTTTCGAATTTCAAATTTGCGTTTCAAGCTGAGAGATACGCCAGTTTGGTTAGAGCCACGTGGTACGCACGTTGCATCAAGTATAAACAAAGGCTGGACCCGACACGTCCGTCCCCTTCGGCGGTCACTCAAGAAGTCCGCATCTTTCTTTCTTTCACTTGATAACAAATAGAAAAATGAGTGAAGAACTTGATTCGGACGAACTTCTTAAAATTTTGCAAGGTGTGGAATCCGACTCGGAGTATTTTGTGGAGAACATTGAACCAGAATATAATTCTGAGGTACATATGTCTAACTGGATGATAATAATAATGTTTATTCATCAAAGAGTAGGAATTCAATAAGTGTGTAAAATGTTCGGTGAGCCCTGTATCTCCAGATGCACTGTAATTACAGTAGATTTAGGTACTGTTTTTGTACTCTATACACTATTATGGTAAATACAGTGTATGAAAGCACTGTAATTTTAACTTTTTTAGAAATTCTTTTCAAAGAAAAAAAAAGGAAACCTAATTGCAATTCGTATAAAAATCATCTAAAAACAATTAAAAATTCTGCCACTTAGATACCTACGGTAAAAAACGTTGACTGAAGTTATTAAAAAAACACAGGAATAAACAAAAATAGAAGAAAAAAGACCATAGACCCCATCCCTGATCAGAATCGAATTCAACGTGCCCTCAGTGCCAATAACTTGATATGAAGTTAAAGAATGAGATCATGAAACAAATAGAGATGTACCCCATTCCTTATAGTTCTAATTGAGTTATGTATTAGTTTCTTTGATACTCATAATTTACAGTTTTTTCTTATTAAGGATACTGTGAAATAAAACAAATCTGGAAATATTTCATCAGTTTTTATTTATATTCGTAAAATCAACTTTAAATCTTAACTTTACGCGTACAAATCTTATTCATCGATATGACGATATCCCCATCACTACTGTTTACTGTATATTTAGTTATACATTTATAGCTTGGCGCTCGGCGAGGCATTGCGTTTTGTGTACGTTGGCGGCGAAAAGGTTAAAAGGTGATTACAAAAATATACGTAACTTATATGGTTAAAAGTAATTCGAAGTGACAAATCGTAAAAAAACACGTACCAAGAACTACTTAAATCGTTTGCAAAATCTTTCATTCATTTGTAAACTAAAAAGCTGAAAATAAAAAAAGTAATTTAAAAAATAAAAAAACCCGACTGCGAAACTGAAAAGCTACAAACAAGCCCATTTTAAATTAAATAAAAGTTGGAAGCAGACGGGACCCATTTGAATTTGAAAATATAATAAAAATGGTATGGGTCCCGCCTGCTTCCAACTTTTATTTAATTTAAAATGGGCTTGTTTGTAGCTTTTCAGTTTCGCAGTCGGGTTTTTTTATTTTTTAAATTACTTTTTTTTTCTGTTTACGGTGGGGCGGCGCGTGAAGCGGCACGCATCATCGCACGCGTAAACACAAACTTATAGCAATATACGACCATGTTCATAGAGAAGCGAGACGGGAAGCGTGGCGGTGCCCGCCGCGGCGCCCGCGGCGAATCCTCTAGCGTGTAGCGAAGCACGCGGCGGGCATCGCGGCGGCACATAGCATAGGACATAGCTTCATCGAGAATTGCCGCTGCGTGCGCCGCCGCCGCGATAAACGCCGCGTGGGACGCGTCGGTAGATCAATCTCCAAAACGGGCGTATTCGTGTGATCGCTCTGGTGCTTTTTAGATATTGATATTTAATGGTAATTATGTATCTCATTAAAAAGAATGATATTCAAATAGTACATTTTTACAATTGGCCTTCAATTTACATAAACAGTTATGTAAATATTTAAGTTCAAAAATTTCGCGACCAGAGCAATCATAATTGGTGCCAGAGCGATCATAAATGGTGAAATCAGTGAAACAAAAAATTAAATTTTTATAAAATATTATCTATTTAGCCGTTTTCAGTCTTATTCAGTGTACATGTAACAAGATTATATGTAAGAGAAATGTATTATTTTAGAAAAAGGTCAAGGCATATTATCAGTCACACATATAAAAAACACGGAATATTTTTTTCAACACACTTGCTCGTAAAGTGGCTCTTATTGAACCGCTTTTAGGTCCATAATGCAGTGTATTAAAAACGCGTGCTTTTTCTTTACTTTAATCCACATGTGCTTTATTTCCACAGATAACTATTTACTAGTCGGAGATGCGCGCTTTTTTAATCTCATCAATTCACTTTTTTTTTAATAGTCTGTATTGTCCTTGGTCCCAAAATTAACTAATATTTATTTACCTTAAGGTGAAGGCGCAGGGACCTCGGACAATTTAAGGTGAATGCAGTGGTCTACCACTGCGCATTCACCTTAAATTGTCCGAAAAAACCTAAGAAAATTTGAATTTCGCGGTCCACCGCGAAATTCAAATTTTCAATTTTTTAGTTTTTGTTGTTATGTTTAGTTTTTATGTTTAGTTTAATGCAATTTTCAGGTCAGTGTCAGGTTTGTATCTTGATCAAAATATGATTTGCGACTCTAACAGGTACCTACATCTTTACAGAATTATAATCATTCGAATCATTAATACATCTTTCTTATTGAAAAGTTCTTAGGGAAAAAATCTAGATTCTATTCTAATGACTATAATTCCGTAAATACATATACAGAGCGTTAGGTTAAACGAGGGACATACTTTGAGGGGAGTTAGTACTCATGAAAATGAGCAACTTTTACTATGGGGCCGAACCTGAAATCGCAAAAAAAAAATCAGCTGTTCAGTACATTTTGACGAGCTATGCGAACATAAATGTAGGAAACGGCTGATTTTTTTTCGCGATTTCAGGGTTAATCCCATATTAAAAGTTGTTCATTTTCATGAGTACTAACTCCCCTCAAAGTATGTCCCTCGTTTAACCTAACGCTCTGTATATTATAGTCGCGAATCATATTTGATCAAGATGCAACCTGATACTGACCTGCAAATTACAAAAAACGTAAGAAAATTTGAAAAAACCTAAAATTGTCCGTGGTCCCTACCCGAAACCAAACGGAAAAGACTCTGACTGGCGTTCTATCATTGCGGATTCTCACTGAACTAATGTAGGTATATTTCTCTATGCCAATAGTACTTTCTAATTCCATACTAACTAAACTACAATTTTTTTTTTTTACAATTTTTTTTACATGCTCTGTGGTCAGTGCTTTTATTTACACTTGCGCGCGCATTGCTAGTGCTGGCTATGCGGAAAGACAAAACCAGCGCGCCATTTTCCATACAAGTTAATATTTAACAATACAAGTCTGTTTTTTTCCTCGCAAGTGTGTTGAAAAACGTCGTATGAAACGCGTGTGCATCGATCATTAGACTCTCGGCTTTCTTATCGCACTCGCCTGCGGCTCGCGCGAATAATATCGCCTCGAGCATAATGATCAACATAGCACACATGTATCATAATGTACTAATATAAAACAATTGCTAAAATAACATAATTATAAAAATCAACCTTTGGCCTAGTTTCATATATTTGGACTTAATTAAATCACTTCTAGGTAAATGAGACAAAATTAAAAACCTTTTAAAATCAACCATTAATACCTGCAGTCTTTTATAGTTATAAAATGACTTAGACTCATTAAATATTAGTTTTAAAAAAGTAATTAAAGAAAACTAACGTTTGTAAAGAACAAGATAAAATTCTTAAAAATAAACATGTTATAAACGTAAATATTTGTAATCTTATAATTAATGGGACTTAGAATCATGACTAAAATAACAGTATTTTCAAGATTATCTAAGAGATTTCTAATAATCACATTTTCCTTAACTATATCTTTAGTGGAAAGTAAAGAATTAAAAAGAACGACACAAAGTAAAATGCAATTCAGATGATCAGATCAGTCAAATTATAATAATACAATTTCTATAAGACTTAGTTGATCAACAAACTAAGATAATAAGGTTTATTGGAAGCTCAGAAAATTGAATAGTCATCGGAGTCGGAGTCGGGTAAATCTTCTGCTGCAGCAACCTTTGTCAAGGTGTTATCGTTTTGCAAGGAAGATAAAAGTACCTCGGAAATACTTGGAGTAATTAAATTTTCATAGTCAATAGATGGGACTTCATCCCAAAAACTGTCCGGCAGGTCCGAGTTGTGTAATGATTGTTGACTTTGATTTGCAGTTATAGTCTGTCTATTTAGCATTTGTGGGAGCTGAATTTGCTTCTCCTGATTGCATTTTTTTGAACGCTTAACCAGCGAAGGTCGGCTTGTCTTCCTTGATGCCCGTGACATGTTTGTCTTTGAGGTGTTTTGGTTCGAGTCGCTATTAATTTGGTAAAAGCCTAAGTGTTTGCCGTGCGGACATTGTACAGCCTCTTGTGAGCAGTTGTCTAAATCGCAGCTTAGTCGCCTCATAGCCAAAACGTTTTTAGTATTTGCTGACCAAATTACCTGGTGTACCTTCATAGTACCCTGAAATTCTTTTATTTCTTGCGATATTAACATTTCTTTTTCTAATATGGCAGATTCTGCAACTTCTTCCAGGATAATTCCGGACACATTTGTTTTGAGATAGGATATAAACGTTTTCGTATCAGGTATATCTAATCCATGAGCCACCATTTTATCGGCAGTCCTCTTAAGCGTTCCTCCAACACCATCAGGAGCACCTTTACCGTGACCCTTTTCCGAATAGTTCCATATAACTTTACGTAGACTTGGGTATTGCCAGTGTAGTTTTGATATAACATTATTTTTTTTTTTTTTTTTTTTTGTTGTTAATAAGAACTAAAGTTCTTAGTAATTGATTACAATCTAGCCTAAATAGACTAATAAGCAATTTAACTCTAACTTAATATTTTACGAGACTTATGTTATAACTAAGAATAGTGTCAATTTGCACTTTTACACAGTTTCGTGGCACTTTCTTAGGGTCTGATAAATATATGAAACACTTTGTTCATGTGTTACGTGTATAGCACCATTAGCACCGCACTATTATTCATTCACTATATAAATACTACACTAACTCAAATGATTTAGTTCTTTTTAGCCTACGCACTATGTCCGTGTTGTCTAGCAGCTGAATTGCCTCTACATTCACATGTCGGTGAAGTCTGTGTTCGTGGGCTTCAGCAAATTTTTGAATGATGGTTGTGACGAGTTCCATTTTAAGGTCACGGTGGAGGTCGTCATTTCTAATGTACCATGGAGCATTTACAGCATCCCTGAGTACTTTATTTTGGAATTGTTGGATTATCTTAACGTTACTTCGTTTAGTACAGCCCCAAAGTTGGATGCCATACGTCCAAATTGGCATAAGAATATGCTTGTATAATATAATTTTATTATGTATTGATAGGCAGGATTTCCTTCCGAGTAACCAATTCATACTTTTATAACGTATGTCGAGTTCCTGTCTTTTCTTTTTGACGTGAGATTTCCAACGCAGTTTGGCGTCAAGAGTTATGCCAAGGTATTTGGCTGTGTTAGCATAAGGCACTTGCATGCCGTTTATGTAGAGTGGGTGGTAATCGCAGTGTTTGTTACTGAAGTCAATATGAATTGATTTTGACTCATTCAGTTTGATCTTCCACTTTTGTGTCCAGTCATAAACTTTATTCACAGCTAGTTGAACTTTTTCTACTGCTTCTTTGTGGCTTGACCCGGTAGCCATAATAGCAGTGTCATCTGCAAAGGTCGCTATGGTGTTATTTTCCAGCTCTGGAATGTCACATGTGTATAGCAAGTAGAGCAATGGGCCTATCACACTTCCTTGTGGCACCCCAGCTTTTATAGTTTTTAGCTCAGAATATGAATCCTCTTGCCTTATTCTAAACATTCTGTTACTGATATATGATTCTAGAATGTCTGCAAATTCTGGAGGTAGCATGCGTCTGAGTTTAGATACCAGACCCTCACGCCAAACTTTATCAAAAGCTTGCGCGACATCTAGGAATACGGTGGCGCAGACCTGCTTGTTTTCGAGTGTTCTTTCAATGATGTTAGTTATTCTGTGTACCTGGTCTATCGTAGAGTGTTTTTCTCTGAAGCCAAATTGATGGTTTGGTATTAGCTCTTTTTCTTCTATTATTGGTTTTAACCGTTTTAATAGCAGTTTCTCGAAAAGTTTTGATAATACTGGCAACAGGGAAATGGGTCTATATGATGATGCTTCATAGGGCGGTTTCCCAGGCTTCGCAATCATAATGACTTCAGCAACCTTCCATGACTCAGGCACATATTTTAGCATAAATGCAGCATTAATAAGTTTGGTCAGCTTTACAATAGCTTTGCGCGGGAGGTGTTTTAATATTTCTCCTGTTATGAGATCGTAACCCGGAGATTTCTTCGAACTTATTTTATGTTGAATTTCTCTCATAACTTCTTTAGGAGTAACAAGTCGAATTCTTTGACTTTGTGATAACTTTTCACTCTCAAGCATTTCTATGGAGCTCTCATTGGGTTGAAAAGTGTTTTCTAAGTATTGGGCAAACCTAAACGCTTTTTGTTCATTGCTTATGGCCCATTTTCCGTCGCTGTTTCTGATGGGCGGAATTTGCATAATCGGCCTTTTAAGTTTCCTTGTAGCTTTCCAAAGAGAGAAATCTGTTGATTGGTCATTGGTGAGCTGTACAAGGTGAGTGTTTAGACAGTCATCCTCAAATTGTAGAATTTTTCTCTTTAGTCGTTTAGTTAGGTTATTTAATAATGTTTTATCCCGTGGGCATCTAGTTTGCTGCCACCGCTTTCTTTGCTTTCTTTTATCAGATAGTAAACCTACAATTTCCTTGGGATAGATATGTCCTTTATATTTGCGTCCTAGCTGTGGTGTGTTGTTCCACGCACATTGCTGGATATTAACAACGTATTTGTTTACTTCTGAGTCCAGCTGATCCTGATTTTTTAACGGAGTTTTTAGGTCGATAATATTATCTAGATCAAGGGCAAAACCGTCCCAATCTGTAGATTTATTAACCAGGGTTAAATGGCTTTCTCTTAATAGGATTTTTTGACTGAGTCTTAGGATAATCGGGGTGTGGTCCGAATTCATGTGAAAAGCTTCCTCCAGATTAACGTAATTGGTGGATATATTTTTTATTATAAAAAAGTCTATAAGATCCGGTATTTTCTGGTGGTCAGTGGGCCAGTATGTCGGTTTGCCTGTGCTCATAACTTCACAATCTGTGTCTTTAACTGCATTTAAAAGCTTTGATATAATATGAAACAATTTCTTGTTCCGGTATTGACCCGAAGGTGAGTCAGACAAGAAGTGCAAAGACGTTACTCTGGGCAACATGTTTTCTATATAAAGGAGGACTGGCACCAAATGTTCCCAAACAGCTACAGCGTCATGTCTTAAGCTCTCACTAATCGTACAGAAGCACTGTGACTGGAGTAAGTCATCTTTTTTGTAATAAATTACTACGGTATGCAAGGTCACTTGTTGGCGCGACCCGCCAAAGTGAAATGATTGAATTTCAGTCGCGTATTTTGTGTTATAATTTTCACTGAAGTCACAATGGATTAAACACTCATCGTAATTTAAATTAGCTTTAAGTTTTTTAATGTAGCTATTCTGGGCTATAATATTAGCACAGTGATGCATGTATGAGGTGCATATATTTTCAAAATAATCAATAACATCCTTGGGATTAGCTTCGACTTTTTGCTTTAAGGTTTGTGTAGTTTTCATTTCTTTTCCATTTTTCATGTAAGTCTTTTTGATTTTGGCCCACTTTAAATATTCAATTTGCTTACTGTTATCAAACTCTTTATATTCCAAGTGTTTATTTTTACACATAATGCAACATCTTGTAAGGCAGTCTATACTTCTCGAATTACACGTTAAGGAGGTTAAGATTTCCGTTGATGATTTTTCTATAATAATGCAGTTTTTTTTCAATGATAGGGCCACCAAATCCATGTTTTCATGATCTACACACAGACATGTATCACGGCATTTTGCATCTGGGACAACGGCCCAAAAGGCAAACTTAGATCGCAGCTTACAAAAGAAACTGTAACTTATATTATGCTGCGGAAATCTTAATATAAATTTTTGGTGCAAATTGTGTAAGTTAACAAATAAATAGCGCTTTTGCTTTTTTATTTTATTTCTAGTTATAAACTCCTTTTTACCAGACGTCATGCGGCTAACATCGTCATCTTCAAAAAACAGTTTTATATTTCTTATTAACTGTTGTTTTACTGTATATTTTATTTTTTGTACGTTATCTTTGTTTGGAGTTAAAACCAACATTTTTCTTTCTAAACGTTTACCTTCTTTACTTTGATTTTTTAACCTGTTCAACTGTCTTCTAATACGTTCATTTCTTATTTTCAACTCTTGAATTTTTTGATCTTTTAGTTTTAATTCCTTATTAGCTCTATATTTCATCTTTCTTAATAAGGCTTTCCATGGAGAGGTTTTTTTTTTAACTGACGATATTTTATGCTTAGGGAATATATCTAGACTTTTTTGAGACGTATGTGTTATGTTGCTAATTGAGCTTTGTGGACTACCGGGACAGATGCTGGAGGAAGCACTGCTAATGCATGTTAGTTCATTCGTTCGTTCAGTATCTTGCGATAGCCGCTGAGATCTTGTTATTCTTCTTAGTCTACTAACCGGTGACGCGGGTGAATCAAAATAAGACAATTTTTCGTATTCTTTAGAGGTCTCTGGAAGACAGGAACTTGTCTGAGAATGAACTTTTACACGATTAATAATGTTAAACTCATTTTCAACATCTCGTGTTACAGTTTGCAGTATCTCTCTATGTTTTGTTACATTGTTGGTGCTTAAGGTTGAAGATGATTGAGGAACATTTGAAAGAGGATCACGATTCTCAGATATATAGATAGGTTCTTCATTTATTGGAAGCTCATTAGTTGCTGATATCTTATCCACTTTTTTCTTTAAATAATATCGTCGAGAACTCTGCCTACTTTTCTGCCTACGAACCTTTTGCTGGCTTGGAGTCAAATCACTCATTGGTAGTACTGTGCCCCGAGCTTTTTTCCTTTGGTAACTCTCTCTTGACTTTACAAGCCATTGTGCGTATAAATCTGGATCATTTTTTATCTTGGCCATTCTACGACGCTCAGCCAATTTCTTCCTAAGACGTTTTTCTTCAATAGATAATTTATTTCGAGGCATGATTTCAATATGCAACAATAGTTGCCATTAAATTTTAGAGAAGAAAGGGTTACAGTTGTGTTTAGCTAAATAATATCATAATATCATCAAGGTAAAATACGTCAAAATCTGTTTATGGGTTTAGGTTACCCAAAGAAACCCAGGAAAGGTTATAAATTAAAGGTTATAAGCATAGTTCATCGTTTGTCATTGTTACAGTCCGGTACTACTACTTAAAATAGATTAATAACTTACAATTAATGCAAAATATCATCGCTCTGGTCTTTTTGGACAGAGCAATCACAGCCATAGCGATCAGAAAAAGTCACAAAATCATAAATATAGCCGAATTTAAAAGCAGTAGAAAGTTGTGATTACGTTTCATAAAAAACATCATAACGATCAGTTAATTCACATAACAAACACATTCACAAGTTTACTATTTAATTTAAATAACGTGCCGTAGTAATCATAAAATTCGAGAACCAAATCCAGAGCAATCATAAACTTACCTTCGTAATGTTGGAGCGCGGGAACGTGGCACACAGGTATCTTCCTTGGCGGTTGGACCACTACGCGTAACTAGGGATGAGCGCGGTGTTTTACGTCAGTGCAGAGCGATTAGATAAAATGCCCGGTCTCTATTTTAAATTCAAATTGTGGCAAAAATATTGTTAATATAACTAAAAATATTTTTCAACACACTTGCTCGTAAAGTGGCTCTTATTGAACCGCTTTTAGGTCCATAATGCAGTGTATTAAAAACGCGTGCTTTTTCTTTACTTTAATCCACATGTGCTTTATTTCCACAGATAACTATTTACTAGTCGGAGATGCGCGCTTTTTTAATCTCATCAATTCACTTTTTTTTTAATAGTCTGTATTGTCCTTGGTCCCAAAGTTAACTAATTGAATGCGCAGTGGTCTACCACTGCGCATTCACCTTAAATTGTTCGAAAAAACCTAAGAATATTTGAATTTCGCGGTCTACCGCGAAATTCAAATTTTCTTAGGTTTTTTGCAATTTTCAGCTCAGTGTCAGGTTTGTATCTTGATCAAAATATGATTTGCGACTCTAACAGGTACCTACATCTTTACAGAATTATAATCATTCGAATCATTAATACATCTTTCTTATGGAAAAGTTCTTAGGGAAAAAATCTAACTAGAAAGATTCTATTCTAATGACTATAATTCTGTAAATACATAAATACAGAGCGTTAGGTTAAATGTAAGAAACGGCTGATTTTTTTTCGCGATTTCAGGGTTAATCCCATATTAAAAGTTGTTCATTTTCATGATTACTAACTCCCCTCAAAGTATGTCCCTCGTTTAATCTAACGCTCTGTATATTATAGTCGCGAATCATATTTGATCAAGATGCAACCTGATACTGACCTGCAAATTACAAAAAACGTAAGAAATTTTTAATTATCCACCTTAAATTGTTCATGTTCCCTACCCGAAACCAAACAGAAAAGACCTTGACTGGCGTTCTATCATTGCGGATTCTCACTGAACTAATGTAGGTATATTTCTCTATGCCAATAGTACTTTCTAATTCCATACTAACTAAACTACAAATTTTTTTATACAATAATAATTGTTTTTACATGCTCTGTGGTCAGTACTTTTATTTACACTTGCGCGCGCATTGCTAGTGCTGGCTATACGATACGGAAAGACAAAACCAGCGCGACATTTTCCATACAAGTTAATATTTAACAATACAAGTCTGTTTT
The DNA here is from genome assembly GCA_916614155.1 of Mesoligia furuncula. Lineage (NCBI taxonomy): Eukaryota > Metazoa > Arthropoda > Insecta > Lepidoptera > Noctuidae > Mesoligia > Mesoligia furuncula. The sequence continues at coordinate 27,103,835 of OU744793.1, forward strand.
TTTTCCTCGCAAGTGTATTGAAAAACGTCGTATGAAACGCGTGTGCATTGATCATTAGACTCTCGGCTTTCTTATCGCACTCGCCTGCGGCTCGCGCGAATAATACCGCCTCGAGCATAATGATCAACATAGCACACATGTATCATAATGTACTATTATTACTATGAAGATTAACTATTTGTTATGTAATCTAAAAAGTTGTTTCAATATGAACTTTCTCATTATAAAGTTAAAGACTATTTTTTTCATTCAATCGGGAGTTGGGTCAACCCAGAGCGATCAGGATTTTAGGGTTTAAGATTTTTTTTAAATTCTTAAAATAAACTTATTCATAATACTAGCCTTGTTTCACGTAGATTAAACACCAAACTGTATATAAAAAAAATATTTTGAAAACGTTTTTCTATTTTAAAATGGGTTTATCCAGCCCGACACGAAAAAAACTGCCTCTGGAGATCGACCCCGGTGCCATCCGCGGGCTCGGCCGCAAAAAACACCCTAATTCAAACAAACGCGTCTAAAATCGCTTCTCCGTAAACGCACTCATACAATGCCATATATTTGAATTCAGTGCGGGCCGCGCCGCTCAACGCAACGCGCGACGCCCCGCGACTCCGTAAATAAGCCCTAGGTTTACAAGCTCTGATTTTTTTCCAGTAAATTCCATTACCGTCACCTTTATTTCGTTTACTTTTATTTTTAGCATCCAGCTGACCAAGTAGGTTTTACCACCAAGTATGGTGTCAACCTTCTTCTTGGTCAACATTTGCGAGCGGCCGCATGCTTGAATAGAGTCTTTTAATCTTACTATAGTTACATGTGCGTTGTAGAATTACTCGTCTTGAACTGGGCCAAGGAAATGATAAACATTTATAAAGTATAGCTGTGTTTAAGCACGGTCATGTTTAAGTGTTTGTTGTATGTTATCATTGTTACGTTCAAAACTTCCACGTTATCTTAGATATCGGTGTTAGAAACGTCAAGTTGGTTTGTTTTGGTTTGTAATCTACTCGTTGTTTATGGTAAACAGTGGAACTCTGAACTCTTTTCTGATAGTTGTAACCTGGGAGTGTTGAAGTTCATAAACTGTTCATCGTTAACTAGCATTTCCAGTATCATTTCAATAGCTACTGTTTTGGAGACACCATAATATAGTAAAGTTGACAATAGTTCAAAATTTGTAAAGGATCCTTAATAATTTAATATGTACCGTCACTTGTGAGATGAATGAGTGAGAGAGGGTCTTCTTCATCTGTGGCAAGCTTGTTACATCGTCAACTAGGACTTAAAATCTCCAGTATCAATTTAATAATTACCTACTATTTTGAAGACACCATAATATTAGTAAAGTTGACCATAGTAGTTTATTAGTTATGTTCAAAGTAGTTTATTAGCTATGTTCACTTACGATGTGTTGTTTATATATTGTCGTAAAGATTTATCGATGCCTATTGTTTATTATAAGTTATTCATTTCATAAAGACTCTACGTGAGTATGACTGATGTTCATGTATCGAGAAGTAACTAAGTGTTATGGATTTATTCTGTGGTTATGGTCTTACGCTCGGTTCCTAGGATTAAAACCGAATTGTCATGGTAGCATTTTTTAATGCAAAACTGGGCATATTAATCGATTCGTAAGCTAATTTTGCGGCCAGCAAAAGAGGCATTGAGGGACGAACGTGTAAATGTGAGCCGAAGCGAAGCCGAGGCACACATACGTAAGTCCATCAACGCTAAGTTGTGGCCAAGCTTTGTATCTTGTCTATAGTTTTAATTTCCGCGCATTATTTGAGAAAAGTACTACTTATTACTTTTCTCAAATAATGCGCGGAAATTAAAACTAAGCAGTACCTAGGCAGAACTTTTCATTTGAAAATATTTCTCTTTCCATTTTGGATTAAGTACAGCTCTTGCCGCCTCTTGAATTTCAGGTGGCGCTAAAGTAGTAAGTAAGTAAGTTCATCACACTCATTGTCTTCACTAGAACTCATTTTGTCAAATATAATTAATTACTTTTCAAAATCAATGACGAACAACGAACAACAATATTTTTTCCCGCGTTAAAGCATAGAAAAAACAAATGTTAAAGTGTTCATTTGTTTTTTTTTTTCAATCAATTTGCAAGCCAATTCGATATACCTCATAAGTTACCTCATAAGTTACCTCATTGGTTGCCATGTTTCGGAGTAAAAGATCTTACCATTTTTAGGGTTCCGTTGCCAAATGGCAAAAAACGGAACCCTTATACATTCGTCATGTCTATCTGTCTGTCTGTCCGTCCGTATGTCACAGCCACTTTTTTCCGAAACTATAAGAACTATACTGTTGAAACTTGGTAAGTAGATGTATTCTGTGAACCGCATTAAGATTTTCACACAAAAATAGAAAAAAACAATAAATTTTGGGGGTTCCCCATACTTAGAACTGAAACTCAACAATTTTTTTTTCATCAAAATCATACGTGTGGGGTATCTATGGATAGGTCTTCAATATTGAGGTTTCTAATATCTTTTTTATCTAAACTGCATAGTTTGCGCGAGAGACACTTCCAAAGTGGTAAAACGTGTCCCCCCCTGTAACTTCTAAAATAAGAGAATAATAAAACGAAAAAAATATATGATGTACATTAACCTTGTAAACTTCCACCGAAAATTGGTTTGAACGAGATCTAGTAAGAAGTTTTTTTTTAATACGTCATACATCGTAAACCGCAATTTACCTTTCATTCAATCAACTCAAATAAAAAAAAAATAAACATTTAATTTCATAAACATAAACCTTATGCATAAACCCGAATGTTACGGAAACCTCGGTGCACGAGTCCGACTTGCTCTTGTCCGGTTTTTTAACATTACACAACATAATATAGAGTTTACTATTTACTATCTATGTAATTTATTTGGCCGTTAAACCACGACATATATGGATTTATCTTTGATTATAATTTATATAATCAAAGGGATTTATACAACTTTAGCCGGCCGCTGCTCGCATGTATTTGGCCAGTACAACAATTTCGATTTATTTCGAAGAAGGTTGTCAAAATAATGCTCAAATTTCCAAGCATGTTTGAGAAATAATTAATAATATAACCAATATTGGTCCGTAAATCGTAGCAATCGGCCATTAGTTAGGTGGCTATTTGAAAGCAAATTGAGAAAGACGTTAAAGCCTCATATCGTGTTATTGCCGGCCTACATTTGTAAAGTAAGAAAAAAGAAAAATGCGTTTATAGGCATTGCAGCAAAATAAAAACTATAAAACAGAAAACAACGATTATAATGCCAAAAGGCCTCAGGTCAGCTTAATGTCAGCTGATGACAACACTGGACAACACAAGGTGTACCACCTGAAGCTATCCATAGTAATTGGCTGTGCTTGTAAAACTTGTTACAAAAGCATTTCTGAAGATTAACGTTTATACGACGACGTTCGGCGACTAGAATTAATAATATTTTTTTGTAATTTTTGACTTTCAGACGTGCCTTTTATGTGCTAATATTTAAAATAAATGCTTTACCAAAGTAAAAGCATTTATTTCAGATATAAGCTTTGACTTTGACTTAAGTCAAAGTCAAAGCTCGTCATTATTTTATTTCTGCTCTAATATCCGCAACTGGTGTAAGGATTTGATTAAAGATTTTTTCCACTGACCTCTATTATAGAGGTCAGTGATTTTTTCCATATTGTTTCTTTTAAAATCTGGTTCTGATAGCTCCAAGACCAGTCTTTTAAACTGTAGGTAACTTGTACAATAACTTTTTAATGTAAAGACATAAAACCTTCACGGCCAGAGTGATTTAAAAGGTTAATATTGTAACTTGTAATTCAGCTTGTTTAATAATGAGGAGGTGTTTCCTCTCGTATTTCTGCCGGCAAAGTAAATGCAATCTGCGAAACTCATTACGTATCAAATAATAAGATGAAATTCACCATAGCACGGGCCCACTCTCGTGTGTTGACGTGACAAATCACAGACCAAGCCAAAGCGAAACCAGGGCTAAGGAAGGAACACGGGTGGGTTTTAGTCAGTAAGAGTCTGACACTCCCTTCCCCTCCACCCAGAGCGGGAGGAGTCATTTGATGATTTCCTATCCGCAAAAAAAAAAGCCAAAGCGTTTAACTCCTCCTAGGGATACAAGAATCTCATATATATATACAGTACTAGCTGCGCACCGCGGTTTCACCCGCGTAAATGTCGATCCCGTGCGAATATCGGTATAAAAAGTAGCTTATATATTAATCCAGGGTGTCAGCTACCTCCATACAAAATTTTATCAAAATTGGTCCAGCGGTTGGAGCGTGAAGAAGTAACAAACATATAAAACACACATACACTCACAAACTTTCGCCTTTATAATATTATTATAGTGTGATATCCACTCCCGTTGGCAGGTGTTTAGGCATAAAATAGTTCCAGAGTAGACGAAGAAGTCTGAAAGTGACCCCGGTGACCAACAAGTTGTGTGGAAATCGGTTGTCATGGGATGCGGAGGAATGATGAAATGTCGTGCGAAACATTTTGAGTATGACTGTGAATGGCTATGGATATAAGAGTACCTATATGGGAAGACCAAGTAAACTATGGTTGGAATCTGTGAAAGATGAGATGGCTATAGAGAGGGGGTAACTACTGAGATGATAATTAAGTAATAGACCCCAAATACATTAGTATAAGGGCAAGAGTTCCCGATTAACTCTGTCGCACGTGATAACCGAAGCGTACACGAACTGCGTATTTTATCGGAGGTTGCATCATTCAAGACCCGTCCGTATGTTTATAAAACAACGCCATCGGTTCTGTTGTCAACTTGTAGCGCCGTTTTACCGAGCTGTTTACTACGATTTCACGGCGTAATGAAAGGTGTGCCAGTGTACATGCACGAGGTGTCGAACGAATTGCTGGATATAATACAAAAAAATCTTTAGAATCAGTTTTGCACTTGTGTCAAGGCAAGAAGGCCTTTCGGGTTTGGTATTTTGGCAGTGGGCAGAGCACATTGCACGCAGAACAGATGGTTGGTGGGGCCGAAAGATTCTGGAGTGGCGACTGAGTACCGGAAGCCGAAGTGTTAAGGCCTACTAGAAGGTGGACCGATGACCTGGTGAAGGCGATGCGAGAAGCACAGAACCGGTCGAAGTGGCAGTTCCTGGGGGAGGCCTATGTTCAGCAGTGAAAGTATTTTGGCTGAAACGATGATGATGGGTTGAAAATTTGATAATAACTTATGCTCGAAGCACGCTTTGGATAATCCTACCCGTATTAGTAATCTTGGCAAAAGGCTAGGTTTCCACTTAGCTATAGTGCGGTTGGTTTCCGGTAGCTGTCATTTGACAAATGACAAATGTATATGTATTTCAGTCTATAAAAAATTACTCTTTGGTATAAAATTAAATTACCCACGGACACCGCCGTGAGAAATTGTGCCATTGCTCTATAGATTCTTGAGGGAGTCCATGAGTGACGGAGTGACGAATCAATCTAACTGGTACTCTATAAATAACTATAAGTACTTAGATATTTAAGTATTTTCGCCCCGTCAGCATTCGTAGCCAAACTTGCCGACTGCTTATTATTACTTTGACTCATCGTGAGCGAGACATTACATTTATTATACTTATACAAAGAGTTATTGATCTTTCTTCTCATTTTCATAGTAATAAATATACAGGATCACATTAAAATAGATGGACAAATTTTAACACAGCGCTCAGTACGTCTAACCAAAGATATCAGGCATAAAAAAAAACTATTTTCACCTAAAATAATAAATTGGCGGCGCATTAGTGTATGTATTTTCGTTAGCTGATTATTTTTCTTGTAAATATCTATGCGTTTTTCTTATATACATATTTTTTTTACCATCGTCCTTATTTTGGTGGTCTGAATGGTTTCTAAAAGTTTGTCCATCTATTTTAATGGGACCTTATGTGTATAGGTTCGGAAAAAAATCGGCGACATGGTTCCCTTAGAATGATTTTATTAATTTATTTATCTTTGTCTAATAATTAGTTTCAGGATTCCTCTTTAATTAATGAATTACTGACCCATCTCAACGGATCACCCTGTACCTGTGCCGACACGCACGCGATAAAAATTACTCACTGACTCACTATTAATTTTTATGAATCAATAAGTTTACCCTAGCAACGCACAAGGAAATCGATGTCGATGTGAAGGTTTAAAGAAAATACTCAGTAGGTACTCAATAAGTAGTCAATTCTTTAGTGCATTCCATAAGTAGGTATTACATAAATGGTATTACAAAGTAAACCTACCAAATTGCAACGTATCCGATAAAGGTACACACGTTGTACACATCAAGCTATACTAATAATACAATTCCAGTTTTAGCTGACCTCGCTTTGTATAGGTTTTTCGTACAATCAGAAGTCAGCATAATATATACTGGTTTTTTATGCTTGATGTGTAGCGTACAATATCTGTTAAGGGCAAAGACATTAAAATACCTATCTTAAATCATTAAAAAGATTTGAGGGGGGAGGGAGTCCGAACAAGTCTTATTTTTTCTTACGTGGGAGTTTTTAATTTTTTTGATACTTTTAGAGGGGGGAGGGGGTTCAATCAAGTCTTATTTTTACCGACTTCACAAAAAGGAGGAGGTACTATGTTCGGATGATTGTATGTTTGTTAATCAAATATTTTTTTTTTCGAAAGTAGATAGTTCTGAGGTGGTTCCACTGTCACCAAGTTAGGATCTAATGATGGGATCTTAGAGAAATCGAGGGCAACCCACAAATTTTATAGGCTCACTTATTGTTTTTCGCATATTTTATAAAGTATCTTGTGTATTTGCGTATGGTTGTCACCATGTCAGGTGGCTGGGCTGATGATGGAAGATACAACTCCTTAACAGTAAGAAGTTACTCGAACAGGCAAGGACTGTTTTAGTAAATTGTTTTGATGTTTGATAGGGCATTTGCCTCATTTGGTCTAATGATCTTCAAGTCATGACCTGATGCTGCAGTCAGGATAGTCTGCAGAGTACCTAACTCCTCGACAACTAACAGCAGATATATCGTGTTTAGGCTCATTGAAAAGGGCTCGATGTGTGGATAAACGTACTGTTAATGAGGAACATCGAAGTACATAGAGACCTGATGCTGAAGCCAGGAGTATCGTAATAAATGAACAGCCCCTAAGGTGATACATGCTACCGCTGGTGCACAGACCACTTTTATAATTGCGCTGGTGTCAGGTAATAGAAAAAAAACTCATCAAAATTTTAACATGTTAATTTTATGTGTACTTAATAAAACTAACATGTTAAAATTTGGATGAGTTTTGATTGACTTCGATTTTCAAGATAATAATGAAGAAACTATGACATACATATTATAATGAACTAGCTTTTGGCCCCGGCAAGCGTGTATGTCGAAAAGCAACCATTTATGAAAACACTCCATGAATAATAAATATATTAATACATTTGTGTGACAAGTGACATGGTGATCGGTCAAACAGTGTTGGAGTTTATCGATCTATTAAAACATACAAACATCCATTTTTATGTAAATAAGTAGGTACTAACTTTTAAAGTCTGACAACCAGTCTTACCAAGGGGTATCGTATTACCCAGTAACTGGGTTGTGGAGGTCAGATAGGCAGTCGCTCCATGTAAAATACTGGTAGGTATTCAGCTGCATCCGGTTAGACTGGAAGCCGACCCCAACATAGTTGGGAAAAGGCCAGGCAGATGATGATGAAGTAGGTACTAACTTTTGTCCGCGTCTTCGTCCGCGTGGATATCGCGTGGTATTAGGTAAGTACTATCTTTAATAGAACTTTTAAAGAGGAATAATTCCGTAATACATTGGTTTCATATTATATTGATTTACGCATCGCACGCCAGTAAAGCTCCCAGTCGCCATGATGAGTTTTTTCAACATCTTTAACAATCCCCATCATATTTCACTTAATTATACACAAAACAAAACCTTAATAAATTATACACCTACACCTCTCACGATTCGCGCCGTCCACTGGTAAAACCGTATCAAAATCCATTCTGCAGTTTTTAGTTTATCGCGTTGAAACAGACTTGCGCGGCGAAGGAACTTTATTTATAACTAGCTTTTGCCCGCGGCTTCGCTCGCGTTAAGTATTATTTAAAAAAAAACTAATATATTTACATCCTCCATCATCCCTTATTTTATCCCCATGGGGGTTGAATTTATCAAAATACTTTCTTAAGGGATGCCTACGTCATAGTAGCTATATGCATGCGAAGTCTCAGCCCAATCGGTTTAAAATTGACAAAGTTTCATACAAACTTTCATCCCCCATTTTATCCCCTTGGGGGTAGAGTTTATCAAAATCCTTTCTTAGCGGATGCCTACGTCATAACATCTACCTGCATGCCAAATTTCAGGCCGTTCCCTCCAGTGGTTTGGGCTGTGCGTTGATAGATCACTATGTCAGTCAGTCACCTTTGAGTTTTATATATTTAGATGTAGTGATACAAGGTGAAATGAAATGATCATAAAACACATAATAAGAGATAATGCGGCAGACTATGGTGGACGCTTGCCCAGGAGCTACTTGTCAAACTCATCATTCACAGCGTCATTCGTCGTACAACACAGGGTACCTGGTTAGTGGTTATAGTCACCCTCGTAAAGGCTTTGCAACTTTTGACTACAATTCCCATGCAATTGAAATTTCACTAAAGGCGACATCTCCACGAGCGAGAGAATCGTAGCGAATCTCGCCGTGTCATCAAATTGAATAGAAACTCTATGTATACTCGTATTAATCTCAATCTCCACTCAGCGATATCATCACGATGATAATTTCATGATACCGCATGACTATCGCCGCGATTTTTTCGCCCGTGTAGATGGCGCCTATCTAATCAAGTTTAGGGTGATGGATGAACCAATTACAAGGTCGACTATACAAGTACATAGTATATGCATGCTCTTAAGGATATTCTTCCTTATTGTGTGCCAATCAAGTCTAGGTCTTTCCTAAAGCCAAGCTAATACCTACTGCAACAGTTTTTCACATAAGCCTTAATTTACACAAACATCTTTAGGCAGTGTCTCTCGGTCCGGAAAGAGATTAACGATCGTGATAAGCTGAAGGTCAAAGTTTTGCAGATTACGACGGTTTTAGCATATTTTGCCATGTGAAGCAGTCTAAAGTAGGGTAGATGCGAGCTGAATTCACAAGCAGTTCCGATAGCCAAGGTTTTGTGCAAGTTAATGTAGTTTTTGGGGAAATGTGCTAAACAGACTTTGCAATGTTTAGGTTAGGTTAGGTGACTATAATGGTCTAAGGTCTAGGTAGACTCTTCTTCTACATAAAATAGCATCACGCCTTAAATCCTCGAATGGTTGGGTAGAAATGTACCTATAGTTTTCCCAGTTATGTTGAAGTCCCATGTAATAGGTACGACCCTACTACCATCAAGCGGGCACAAATCCAGACTCCAGAAATTCCTGATGGAAAAGCCCAATGACACTTTGCCCGATCTGGGAATTGAACCCACGACCTCATACTGAAAGTGACCGCTAGACCTACGCTACGCTAGTTATGAATTATCTATACTAATTTGTGAGTTTGTAATGTTGTATGTAGGGCTATGGTATTTGTGAGTTTGTAATATTGTATGTAGGGTATTTGTGAGTTTGTAATGTTGTATGTCCAGTTGAAAACCAGCGTGCAGTCTGGCACTAGCTGTCTGGCATTTTTGCTGAACTGGGCTTTTTTGACGCAGCCGTGAAACAGCACACTTTCCTGCTAATTTCTTACACCGGACTTTACACTTTTTATCTTTATTTTTTGTTTTTATCTTATGTACGAGTATGTCTCTGGTGTATTGTGTGTCTTTTAGTCTGTGTTCCATAAATGTATTTTCATTCTTTCTTTATGAAGCGTAATTGTGAGTTTGTATGATCTGCCGTAGCGCTTTCGAACACTAGACCAACGAGCCACTTCACACACTTCTTCCATTTTGATAAAAATGACTTGATTTTTATTCTGATTGGAAAATATTCAATAACCCTTCTTTAGTCTCTCGGTAGGTACGCTAAAATATTTAACCCGATTATTGTATGGAGTTCGTTTTCACTCGACCATTTAGAATTAGAAATATTTGGGTTTTACCTACATTTAATTAACAGGTTAATAACCGCCAGTTCAAGAAAATATTTGCCCATGTCGTACTTTTTAACTTACAACTTGTGTAATAATCTTAAAGTGTTTACACAAAATATTAGGGATCTTCAAACGAAAACCATTTATATGGATATGATCACCATCCTCCCATAGAAATATAAATCGTTAGTTGATTTTTGAGTGACCTTTGTAACAAGAAGGTCCTAACAAGTTTTTGGTTACAATCATAGTTACAATGGAATTTGAACTCTGTTAACTTGTATGACATTCAGTTTGTTGTTCCGTATCTTGAAAATTATCTCAAATTAGGTCCCGATCATAGAATTATATCTATGGTACAGGGTACTGACTCTAATATTATATAGGTAATGTTTTTATTTGGCCGAGAGTAAAAAAAAAAAACAAGCCTATTTGAAAAACAATTTTTGCATCGTTACCAATTAAATTCGACGAGAAAATTAATAAAAAAAAGTTGAATACTTATAACAAAAAGAAGTGATCAAAAATCTGCACGATAAGCATGTTAATTAAAAATGAACCGGTTCACGGTAGTTCATAATTATACGTATCCCAGTTATCTACTTACAGTTACTTCATAGTATTACTAATTAATATAACCACTCACCAATTATTAAAATGTCATATTGATATTGTAATACTTACTTAATAGGTTTTTAATCACCTAAGTAAACCTTTATATTAAATCGACACATGCGTTATTCATTGATTAGCTACGTAATGAGTGGGGCCCTAGTCTGCTATTTTTATAAATTCGTCATTCTAACACGATCCCACTACCATCCCATTGTCATTTTGCTAAAAGTTCGTAATCTGCTAATTTCATAATGGTTGATCATTGGTCGGTCAATGGCACAGAAATTATACGATACTCGTAACGAATTAAAAGCAATGACTGTACAATGACGTTCTAATGGTAGCTCACTGATCAAAGGAACTGTCAAAATGTTTGCAGATTACCGCGTAAGTCAGTAATTCATTTTTCATTATGTACGAGATTACCATTATATGCCATTTCTTTCAATGGAGTGTCAGTGGTTGACCATTGGAAAGTCATAAAGACGCCATTATATTAGAAGATTACCAAACTTGTCAAAATCAACAATTATGAAATCAATGATAGACCATTCTGACACTATTGTAGTTAATAGCAGACTTGAGGCCCAGAATGTTTGTGACATAGTGATAATGGGTTGTTCCATCAGGGATTTCTCAGTAGCAGCTCGGAATCTGGATTCGTGTCCATCAACCTGTAGCAGTCCACTGCTGGATCGGTCTCTCCTATTGCACGCCATTCAACTCGATTTTCGGCAAACTCTCATCCAGCTGCTAGCACATCCTGCGAAGATGCTCGTGCCCGGTTGATGGTAATAGGGTCGCCCCTATTACTTCATCATCATCATCATCATTTCAGCCCAAAAGACGCCCACTGCTGGACATAGGCCTCCCCCAAAAGGGAGGGGTTTGCCATAATCGCCACGCTTGGCAGGCGGGTTGGCGATCGCAGTATGGTATGGTGGTGGAATGCATAGAGAACGCTGCTGCCCATTCTCCGGTCGCCTTTTACGACACCCACGGGAAGTATGGGGTGGTGCTCTTCTTTAAGTCCGGCACCACACATATACCCTACCCTATTACTTACCTACATGGGATTGGGATTTAAAAATAACTGGTAAGTGTAACTTTGCCCGCTCAAGACTCGTAGTGAAAATGCGGCTATACAAAAGTGCCACATACATCGAGTTTCATAGTTTGAAGTAGTTAAAAACAAATACTTCAAACCACTAGTTTTTCTGCATGTTTTGCTGTTCAACTATAAAATTGGATTCTGCTCGCAGTTTGGTATAACTGACCGTTACTATCTCTATTGGCGTGAGTTTGGTTTTAAGCACAAATAAAAAAAAAGAGAAAATTGAAAAAAAATTGTTGAATTGATGACTGAAGAAAAAGTTTTTAATAAAAAAATAACAACGGACTTCCAAAAAAGACACTACAAAGTAAAAAATAACTTTTATTTCGGTAGGTAGTCAGAAGTTGGTGTCGTTGGGTTCGGATTTTTGCTGTTTGCCACCGACTTCCGAAATTAAAGTTATTTTTACCCGACTGCGTCAGAAGCAGGGTTATTAGGGTTCCGTAGCCAAATGGCAAAAACGGAACCCTTATAGATTCGTCATGTCTGTCTGTCTGTCTGTCTGTCTGTCCGTCTGTCTGTCTGTCTGTCTGTCTGTCTGTCCGTCCGTATGTCACAGTCACTTTTCTCCGAAACTATAAGGACTATACTGTTGAAACTTGGTAAGTAGATGTATTCTGTGAACCGCATTAAGATTTTCACACAAAAATAGAAAAAAAAACAATAAATTTTAGGGTTCCCCATACTTAGAACCGAAACGCAAAATATTTTTTTTCATCAAACCCATACGTGTGGGGTATCTATGGGTAGGTCTTCAAAAATGATATTGAGGTTTCTAATATCATTTTTTTCTAAACTGAATAGTTTGCGCGAGAGACACTTCCAAAGTGGTAAAATGTGTGTCCCCCTGTAACTTCTAAAATAAGAGAATGATAAAACTAAAAAAAAATATATGATGTACATTACCATGTAAACTACCACCGAAAATTGGTTTGAACGAGATCTAGTAAGTAGTTTTTTTTTAATACGTCACAAATCGTAAACCGCAATTTACCATTCATTCAATCAACTCAAAAATAAAAAAAACATTTAATTTCATAAACATAAACCTTATGCATAAACCCGGATGTTACGGAACCCTCGGTGCGCGAGTCCGACTCGCTCTTGCCCGGTTTTTTTTTTTTTTTTTTTACCCGTCTGCGTTAGGAGGGTTATTTTTTTCGATTGTATATTTCTTTGGCACGCTCGAGCGCGCTCTGTAGCCTAAACGGCTTGATTGATTTCAGCTTGAGAGGTGCCGTTAGATTCGTCTTAATTGTGAGAGTGACACTAGGTATATCGAAATTGAAAAAAAAATTAAAATGGCCGATTTTTGGCGCAACATTGTCTTCAAAAAAAATTTTTTTCACCATACCTATCGAGTTGGGTATCAAAATATAGGGTTATTAAAGGTGATTACAAAAATCTACATATATAACTTATATAGTTATTATGTAATTCGAAGTGACAAATCGTAAAAAACACGTATCAAGAACTAAATCGTTTGCGATATCTTTCACATTTGAGATAAGATAAGATAAGATAAGATTTATTTATTTGTATAAACATGGTATACATACAAGAGCATGCAAGATGATAAAAAATTCCATTATAGGTACTTAATCCAATCATGTTTAGCCTTATAATATATTATGTATTGGCGTACAAATATTTTGAGTCACATTGCGTCATTAAGTCACATTTGCAAACTAAAAAGCTGGAAATAAAAAAAATTATTTAAAAAATAAAAAACCCGACTGCGGTAAAAAACTTAAGTTAAAAAACTGAAAAGCTAAAAACCAGCCCATTTTAAATTAAATAAAAGTTGGAAGCAGGCGGGACCCATATCATTTTTATTATATACGGGACCTATTTGAATTTGAAAATATAATAAAAATGATATGGGTCCCGCCTGCTTCCAACTTTTATTTAATTTAAAATGGGCTGGTTTTTAGCTTTTCAGTTTTTTAACTTAAGTTTTTTACCGCAGTCGGGTTTTTTATTTTTTAAATTACTTTTTTATTTACTTTGTACGTAGTGTCTTTTTTGGAAGTCGGATGTTATTTTTTTTACTTATTCTTAAAAAACTTTTATTTTTCACTTTTAAGTTGTACTTACACCACACAAATTCGTAAAACAATACTTGCTAAGAACATTTTCGAAATGTCTTATTTAAAAAAAGATAATTGAAAATCTCTGTTTCTATGGAATATTTAAAATCGGTCTAATTTGGCTGTAACACTATTTTTCGAAAATGTTTTCTACTAACTTTTTAGACCTTTGTATCCTGCTTATGCGTCTGAAGTTTCATTAAAATCGGCTCATTCATTTCGAAGAATAAGGGCTTGTAAGTTTGTATGAAATGCCGTGCGGCGTAAAGAACAATGCCCACTTTCCATACATTTAAAAACCTGATAATGAAAGTTAATGTATAGTTATAAGGTATAGTAGAAAGAGTGCCTGTAAGATTAGAAAATAATGTCATGTAGTCATTTTTACGATTTAAAGTCTACAAAGGCCAAAAAATATTAATGTTACTTTTTAGGTTAGGATTTGCCTTTACGATAGTTTGTTTACTTAGAAAAAGTCTAACTTTGCTATTGTATTGTAAAAAGTGATCACTTGCCTACCCATGTCGTTGACCGCAGTACATAACCTACCTACTATGTCATCCAGAAATTCTGCTGGAGCAGAGATATTGTCTTGAAACCTAGCCCATCTCAGTAGTTACACACACAAAATGGCACAATACACAACAAGACGGAAGCGCAACAACGAAGTCGCAGAACTGTCAAAATATCTAAAAAAATCCGTTTCACTCGTGCGAACTCAATTATAATCTGCATAACTAATTTATTTAATTATCATGTTATTTTGAATTGATCTGTATTATGCACAGACTAATAAAAAATAGTTATTGATTAAATAAAACTTAAAATAATATATAAAACTCAGAAAAAGAGTTGAATAAAGTCAAGAAGCAGTGTGCAAAACGGAACGTTGTAAAAAATGAGTAGTTGGATGCGTTCAGGGTAATTGAGATGCGTTCAAAATAAGGTAATAAGACGTAGAGTTAGCATAAAGAAAAATTAATAAATATTTTTTTCCTGGCCTTCTTTTAAAATTGTGATTAGCGTAATGAATGTACAATTAAATAAGCTAAATTTTAATATTTATTTCATTTCTATACATTGTCAGGTGAAAAATGGGCATCCTTCTTTGACAGATTGTAGTAGGTAGCTTGATGTGCTGGCGTCTGTACCTACTTACTCTCTTATGTTGGTAAGTACTTAGTCTTTTCCTGGTGTAGATATCAAATGCTAATTTTACACGAAAACAGCATTAAGAATCGACATTTTATATAATTTAGAACTAGACATTTTAAAATTATCAATCTATGAATAGGAAACAGGTTAAGATTTATTAGGTTATCACCTACTTATTAGGTGTTTAATTTTACATACCTACCTACATATTATTAAGGGGATTACAGGACCTAAACGCAAAGAACGCAAGTTTTAGAAACAATAAAAGTATATGATCCGTTACGACGCATATTGACTAATACGAATTAAGACCAATGATGGTTACCGTCATAAATACGCGAAATGACCAATCGCTAAATATTTAATAAGATATGAGGTAAAGGTATTTGTGTTCTCATTCGCTCGCTCTTGCATGCAATGTCGACGGAGCCCCACTTCGCGGGGCACCTATCGACTACAGTAAACAAAATCAGAAAAATATGTGATATTCTGCAGGATATATGCTAGGTAGATAGTGTGTTGAAAACATAATACAACTAATTTGATACGATAGAAAAAATCATGAAGATACCTCTAAAAACTTTCTTTTTACAATAAAAACCATACTAATAAACATACAATCATTCACATTTTTTTTCAGATTATCCTGCAAGCAACATACTGAAACACTAGTGTTTTAATTTTTTTGTCCAAACAATAGATTTTTTGTAATTAAATAATTGCTTCATATTTTGCAATAAATTACCAGCGTTGTGTCATCGCGTTTCTCTTTCTTTTCTATGCAGTCCGACAGTAACCGCGCTTTAGGTCATGTAAGCCCCTTAAAAGAAAATCGTCTAGACTTCATTTCATAGTTCATTTATCATCAATTAAATTAAATTATTTAGTTCATTTGTTATGTGCCAGCATATTATATACCCAAGGACTTCTTAGTAAAAACTTGGCTGAAACTAATTGTTTATTTAATAAAAATAAGAATTTTTAAGCAAATTCTATTGTAATATTATATTTCCATACAGGTCGGTACAGACGCTAGCACATCAATCTACTACAAACTGTCAAATTTTCCCTATCGACTTTGTACTTTATGCTTTAGCGATAAAGTTCAAAATCTATTAAAGAAATATGACAGATTGTAGTAGCTTGATGTGCTGGCGTCCATACATATTTAAATTTCTAAATAATAAAACATAATATTTATTCATTTATGCATTCATGATAAGTATTTGTATATCTATTTGTATTGATGAATCAATTGGTACTTAATTTATGAATTAAAATATTCAATTTTTACCCAATACGTAGGCTTTAGGTTTTGTCTAGATTTTGTTTTGTGCCTATGGCACTAAACATTAATTAAAAAAAAACACATAAATTGTCGACTCGATCTTTATAGTTCAGTTAAATTTGTTTGAATTACCTACCCAAATCTAATCCACGTTTTCGCAGAACGGAATTGGGCAACATAGATGAGAATGTCTGACGCCTCTTGCAATTTTCCAAGTAAGCGCGTCATATATTTAGTAATATTCCTAAAACGAACGAATTTCTTATGAAATTATAATACCTATGTGGATAAATACATATAATTTCGTAAGAAATTCGTTCGTTAGATGTCCTATTTTTTATATCCCGACCCTAGTGTAGTAGTGATATTAGAGATTATGTTCAAAATTCCAGCTTGGCTAGCCCAAGCAGACAGAAGACATTTAATACCAAAGGATTGAGCATTGCAAATTTACCAATTACCAAGAAGTCATAAATCATCATCATCTGCCTAGCCTTTTCCCAACTATGTTGGGGTCGGCTTCCAGTCTAACCGGATGCAGCTGAATACCAGTATTTTACATGGAGCGACTGCCTATCTGACCTCCACAACCCCAGTTACTGGGTAATACGATACCCCTTGGTAAGACTGGTTGTCAGACTTTCGGGCTTCTGACTACCCGTAACGACTGTCAAAGATCCACAAATGACAGCCGGGACCAACGGCTTAACGTGCTTTCCGAGGCACGGAGGGGTCTCGGTATGTAAAGATGGTCACCCATCCACAGACCAACCGCGGCAAGCGTAGCTTAACCTGATCGATCGACCTATGCGGCTGTTATTATTTAGCCACGGGCCCCTCATAAAGAAGTCATAAATACATAAAATAAAGTCCTCCAGACCGTATTTCGGCCACGGCGGCGGCGGCTAATCTCAACGGAGAGTAGCCTTCTGCGCGGGAGATAAGAATAAGATAAGATAGAGATCTTTCTTGTGCACTATCTTATATATATATAAGATATCTTATCGTGCACTATCTTATATATATATATATAATATAGTGCGCAAGAAGTGTGCGCGCAGACACAGGTGCACAGTAGGGTTACCAGATGGCAGGAATTTACCTGACATGTCCGGAATTTCAGCTGTCTATCAGGGAAACAGGGAAAATTGGAAATTGGCAGGAATTTAAAAAGGTGAGGGGTGAGGGGCCCGTGGCTAAATAATAACAGCCGCACAGGTCGATCGATCAGGTTAAGCTACGCTTGCCGCGGTTGGTCTGTGGATGGGTGACCATCTTTACATACCGTGACCCCTCCGTGCCTCGGAAACCACGTTAAGCCGTTGGTCCCGGCTGTCATTCGTGGATCTTTGACAGTCGTTACGGGTAGTCAGAAGCCCGAGTCTGACAACCAGTCTTACCAAGGGGTATCGTATTACCCAGTAACTGGGTTGTGGAGGTCAGATAGGCAGTCGCTCCATGTAAAATACTGGTATTCAGCTGCATCCGGTTAGACTGGAAGCCGACCCCAACACAGTTGGGAAAAGGCTAGGCAGATGGTGATGGTGTCAGGAATTTAAAAAAAAGGAAAAATTTAGGAAATAAAGTCATAATCAAAAAATAAAATCTAATAATTAAGCTATGGACAGTCTATTTCTCTCCTTAGTCCACTGCGCACCCATTAATGAAAAATGTCAGGAAAATTGCTAAGGCAGGGATTTTACCAGGAAAATTTATTTTCGGATCTGGTAACCCTAGGTGCACTTCCTCTTCCCTTACTCCCATAGTCCGATGGGACGGCAATCCGACACGACCAAGAAGAACCCAAACCCGCGACTCCGTCATAAGGAGTGAATGAAATTATTAAAGGTGTTTCTAAAGATAATTAGAATTAAAGATGGTAAAATTGTATCTGAAAAGTATTACACATTCTCTATCTATCTTACTAATAATGACTGCTCCGTTGGTCTCGTGGTCACAAGCGCGACTGCTGTGCGTGGGGTCCTGGTTTCGATTCCCAAGTCGGGCGAAGTGTTATGTATTGGGTTTTTCCATTAGGAATTTCTCAGTAGCAGCCCGGAATTTGGAAGTTGGTGGTGTGGTACCCCCATGCCTCGGAAAGCACGTAAAGCCGTTGGTGCTCTCTGATCTCTCCCCTGCCGTGTCGGATTGCCGTCCCATCGGACTATGAGAGTAAAGGAACAGAGAGTGCACCTGTGTTTGCGCGCACACTTGTGCACTATAATATCTACTGCGTACCTGGCTAACCTTCGTGGATATTGGCCACTGTGACCGCAATCGGTCAGGGGATTATTACTAATAATAAAGCTAAAGAGTTTGTTTGTTTTTATGTTTGTTTTTTTAATTTGAACATTAATCTTTGGAACTACCAGTCGGATTTGAAAAATGCTTTCTGCATTTGATAGCCCGATTCATGAGAAATGATGATATGGGCTTTGTAACACCACACTAGGACCTTTAGAAGTTGAGCGAAAAGAAATAGATTTTATTTTATTTTATTTGGGAAACAAACAGATGCAATAACAAATAATTATGTATACAAATAGTTCAACACAATCCAGAAACAGTTTCCACAGATTACTATACAAGTAAATTATATGTACCTAAGTGTTACAACAACCAGAAGTTCACACCGTTAAAGTTTACAGAATTTAGAATTTAATATTATACAATAAAAAAAAATCAGCTGTTCCCTACATTTTGACGAGTTATACGAACATAAAATTTAGGGAACAGCTGATTTTTTTTCGCGATTTCAGTATTGGTCCCATAGTAAAAGTTGTTCATAATGATGAGTACAATGACCTCTTAAGAGGTTGAATGTTATATCTACCAATAACCCTGTTTATCATATAACAATAATATTATTTAAATTTCGATGCCAAAATATTTCTTACATAAAATTTGAATTTGGGTAGAGAAAGGTGAAAAATATCAAAGTCAAAGTCAAAGTCAAAACATTTATTTCAAGTAGGCACTTAAAAGGCACTTTTGAACGTCAAAAATTACGAATTGATTCTAGTCGCCCATTCCAAAAGGTAGTTTTCGTATGGAGAAGAATGGGCAAGAAACTCCACCGTTACTCTTTTAAAATGTTTTACAATATTTTGTATACATTAATTATATAATAATATGTGAAGACGATGCACCTAAAATAAAATAAAATTACTATAGGTACCAAAATAGGTAAAAGAATTAAAAATGAAAACATGACATAAATTAATTATCTAATAGATACATGGTGCTCACATATTTACAAACATGGTAAAAATAAACGATTTTCATTTAAATAAAAAATTACAAGTAATAAGTCAGGGTGTGAGTTTCAGCAATTACAGAATATAAATCAACGTCAAAAAAAAGAAGAAAGAATCAATTTTACAATTAAATTAGCAACCAGTTTGATTTTGTCTAGACTCTAGATTGTCCGATGGAGCAGGACCAGCATGTTTCCAAGCATTCTTATCTTAGATATAATCTTCTAATTTATAGTATGCTTGTTTACAAAGTGTACGTTTAATGTGAGTTTTATATCTAAGTTTTGTATCTAAATGCGAAGTAATAGCGCGCGCTGGCGATGCGATGCGACTGGTTGGGTCAGAAAAATTGCACACGGACGAAGTCGCGGGTCGAAATTAGTATTTATCATAAACTGTACGTTTTGTTGTTGTTCTAGAAGCTCATGTTAATTCCCTCGTGAATTATCCAGCGGAAAATGCGATTGGTCACAAACGTTTAATTTTGTCAAACGCCGATTAATTTGTTAATTACATTCATTTCCTTTTTATTGTCTTTGGCTGGCGATGGGTGACGCCATTTTGCATTATCATCGTGTAAAGAATATTTCTAGAAATCTTAGGAAATAGGAAGTACTTTTTAGATTTATTAGGATCCTTGCAACACAGCCGGCATCATTGATCATCATTTGCATACTTACATGCACAAAGAACTTACAGAAGTTTGTGTAAGTAATTTATTTTTCTTATATGACATTGAATTATGTATTAGGAAATCGAAATCCGGAATCAAATTGTTAATGAAATGAATAGTAAAGATCTTCGTTATATCTACTAACTTATAATTGTACAGAAGTCCTGGCAGACTGACTCATCATCGCTGAGCCGAAACTATTGCAGTTAACAATACTTACTAAACTTATCTGATTGAAAAAAAAAACAGTGGCACTCTAGAAGTGCCGGCAGATGTGAAAACTTGAAACAGCATTGTATTTTTATAAATATGTTTGAAGGTCATTCTTCCCAAAGAAAATGTACCGCGCGTTGATGTCTTTATAATGGCCAAAACGTAAAACGGAGGTGTCGGTTACGGTAACAGTGTCGCGAGTTCAATGGTTTTTTCTGGTCTCAAAAAATGCCCAACGCTTCTAAAGAAATTTTCACTTCAAAAATAAACTAATTTAAAGCGCGCACGTTCGCACGCGTCTAATTGGGTAGGCATTTTATAATTTCGCCAGTTGGGTTAAGCCCCCATGTAATTCAAACCACTCAACGCCACATCAACGCCACACAGAAATCACTTCGACGCCACACAGTTCTGACGCGAACTCCGTTCATTAAGTAGTATTGAATTTCTGATTTTGATCAACTACTTTTGCTGTTCACTGTACAAGGCAATAGGGCCTATTTATGCTAATTGACTACTTCTGAATTAAAAACCCAATGAACAGCGTTAGATAACAGTTACCTAGATACATAATTATGTAATACCTACAATACTACATTATAATAATACTAGCGATCCGCCCTTACTTCACGCGGTTTTAATGACTATCAAAGACTACAATATAATGTGATGACTATCCACTCAAACGTCAAAGTTTGACAGCTACCCCACCCTTGACCGTTCACCATAGCGATCGGAATTCGAGATTTCTTATCTATGTGTAGTTTAATATTAATGTATTATACCATAAACCTTGCGGAATAAATTATCTAAATAATGGTGAAAACCGCTTCAAGATCCGTTGCGTGCTTAGTTTAGAAGAACAACGCTATCGAACAACAAATTGAAGACGCTTTTCGCATCTGGCTGTGTGACCACACGGCTTAGTCCCATCTCTTTCCCTATGCGTTTATATTATATTATAAACGCATAGGAAAAGAGATGGGAAGGGGAAGAGGTGGGACTAAACCGACCACAC
Source organism: Mesoligia furuncula (assembly GCA_916614155.1). Classification (NCBI taxonomy): domain Eukaryota; kingdom Metazoa; phylum Arthropoda; class Insecta; order Lepidoptera; family Noctuidae; genus Mesoligia; species Mesoligia furuncula. The sequence continues at coordinate 27,125,384 of OU744793.1, forward strand.
AGACCTATAAGTAGAGTATAGTAGATCTAACATAATTAGGCAGTCACTAGATTAATCTCTACAGCCGTACAGGCTGACTCATCATGACAGGTATCTTTTGAGATTGACGATATTGTTTTGTATTTTATGCATTGATAAATGAAACAGATAGCTATTATAGCTTATTATAGTTTATAGTATATCAATTAATTATCCTAGTAGCAGACGCTTTATCTGGTTCGCTGTGGAAAGCAGTTATTTATGGTAGGTAGGTATTGAGTGACAAAGCAGCATGCGGCCTACCGGGTGGTGGTCACAACCACCTATGGACATCTACAATAGCGGGCCTCGCAAGTGCGTTGATACACAACAGTCGTCGTCGTCGTTGGCAGAGTTGAAATGTCTCATTTGGATGTAATTATACAGGGTGGCAGGGAAATTAACGCACAACTTGATATCAAAGATTCAGTACATGATTGCGTTTAAATTATTGCTTGGTTATAAAAATTTGCTGTTCCATATTTGTCTAGAATCTTTTGCTGAACTCATGGTTATCAAAGAGATTTAAGATAGGTAGAAATTTAATGTCTGTAGCGGTATCTACAACGCCACATGCGAACAACGCGTCATACTGACGTCACGCAAATCCTGCATCGCGCAAGCAGAGTTTACCGCTAGCATAGATACGACGGCCCGACATGAATCATCGGGCAGTTGCCCGCCAGACACAACACCCGTCTGGTCGGAGGATCCTCCCTTTTCTTTGGAGGTTGAGTGAACTTTACATCCTGTTCCTCATACCTCTATATGTCTTTGGTTACAATTTACGCGTCGATGTCCCTACCAGTATATTGTATAATGTAATTAAGATTAAATATTGAGTTAAAAACTTATTCATGGAAAGTTATTGCCTGATAAGTACACCTAAATACATAACTCTCCGTGTGAAGAAATGTTACGAATGCTTTCATAACATAACAATTTTCACGAAAGTTTGTTTGAGTTTTTATTCCGTTGCATGAGAACACATTACACAGATGGAAGACGAGATGATGGAAGATCTTTCTCAGGGGTAGAGTGTTACTTGACTTTAATGCAGACATATTATTATTGTAAAACATATTTTAACGACTGAAAACTACGTTGTAGCCTAGGTCAGGTAGGCCTCTATTTTTACCCGACTGCGGCGAAGCCCAAAAGGAAGGTTGTGTTTATAAATTTATGTATGTCCGTGTCTTTGTTCCCTCGTAATTTCTGAACGAATGAACGGATTTGAATAAATTATATGTCTTTAGATTTGTCTTGATAGCGCGAGTGTCACTGGCTACATTAAAATTAAAGTTTAAAACATACTCACACAAGATGCAAACTGTATGAAAATGGTTCGCCGCGCTCGGCTGCGTACAGCGTATTGTGCGATGACATTACAGTGCACGGATTAATAATAAATTGTTGGAGATTGGAAGTTAGGCAGCGTTTAAATTAAAACAGGTTTTTATTCTGACTCGTTTCGTAAAATTTCTTTAATTTGTTTAATAACGTTTATGTGACACAAAGTTATTTTTATTTATTTATTTAATTATGCATACACACGTCACGTTACAGTATAAAATTGATTTACATCCGTCACCTCACACATCAGGTCCAGTTGAAAACCAGCGTCAGACACTAGTTGTCTGGCATTTTTGCTGAACTGGGCCTTTTTGGCGCAGCCGTGAGGCACGCATTCCTGCTCATTTCTTACATCGGACTTTGCATTTTTGATTTTTATCTTTTTTATTTTTGTTTTTATCTGATGTACGACTATTATCTATCTGGTGTATTGTGTGTCTTTTAGTCTGTACTAAATAAATGTATTTTCTTTCTTTCTTTCAAAATCAAACGCAAAGTAAAATGGCGGATTTTTTTTTCTAATAGCATCGAGTGGGATATCAAAATGAAGGGTTTTGAAAGGCGATTACAAAAAAAACTTTTTTACAAAAAAAACAACCGACTTCCAAAAACACTATAAAGTGAAAAATAACTTTAATTTCGGAAGTCGGTGGCAAAAAACTAAAATACAAATCCAAAGACACCGACTTCCGAAATTAAAGTTATTTTTCACTTTATAGTGTTTTTGGAAGTCGGTTGTTTTTTTTGTAAAAAAGTTTTTATTTTTCACTTTTTAGCGGGTCAGTTTGTAATTTATCTAAGTTATAATAGCCTAATGTCAACTGCTTATCACCTTTTACAAAATATTGCTTTTCCCGATGCAGGGACGTTAGTTGTTGAGGAGTTCTCCTAGTAAGAACCAGGAAAACTGGAGCTGATTGAGAAGTCACCATCAGCTCCACTTCTCCATACGCATTGTAATGAGCATACATTTCTTAGCAGTTATATTAAAGTAATCGAATCGCAACCCGTGAAATATTTGTCATTGAGTAGTTCCGATGGCCATTTGTGATCTTCATCATCAGCTCCACTTTACCAAATCATAATTTCCGAGAGAAAATGCTCAAGTTACTTTAATAATAGACTTAGGCAAGAAAAATTTTGCTAAGGGCCAAGTTTATGTTACGCTTAGTCGTGTAAAGACGCTGGATGGCATTGTATTATGCGACTTGGAACCTACCAAATTGCTAAATAGACCAAATGACGAAAAGGCATTGCGTGAAATGCAACGATGTGGCTTTTATAAATCATCATCAGCCTATTGCAATTCACTGCTGGACGTAGACCTCCCCAAGTTTGCGCCAACTTTCACGGTCCTCCGCTTCTCTCATCCAGCCACTACCGGCAACCTTTGTTAGGATAATTATACAGAAGAAAAACTCGCAAAAGTATTTCACTTTAAGAAGTAGGTAGGTATTTATTAGTTTTTAGACTAGATGCTGAGAATCCTGGCTGCAGCATCAGGCCAGACTTATGTCAACATTGCATTGAACTTAAAATTTAGTCCTGTTTAAAATGAGCCCAAACGAAACGAAAAAGTACAAACCTTGAAATTACAGCACCGTAGTCGTGTATGTATTTTTATTATCCCAACCCCCCCCCCCCCCCGCAGTCCGGTTTTTTAGTTTTATTAATTACTTTTTTTCTTCTCTTTTCGCTTTTCTTAGACAACTTCAGTGAGGTTGATATTATTTCATAATTGGTTTCAAATCTGACTAGTCTAGGTAATTCACCATCAAAAAGTTGTATACATTTATTAAAATTATTATTAGTATTATACATCAACAACAATTCATATAATTGTGTACAATCTGTGTTCCATATTACTATATCAATGAGTGTAATAGTTACTATGCCTACCATTAAGAATCCAACGTGTAATAATTATGTTTTTTATTGCACGTACAAAAAGATATCGTATGATTCATTCATTTGATTAATTACATCTTTTTGACACTTCTTGCTAGAGAGGATTTGGTGATCAAATTTCTGATAAAGATACTTAGTAATTACCTAATTACCTAAATCCGCAAAATTTTAGGTAGGTAACTGGGTACTTTGATTGGCTCCAAAATAATAACAGCTAATATCAGCTAATAATCAGTACGATGATTATATTATGTAAGCTTTCAAAAACGGAATAGTTGTCTAACGGGCAGGTCCTCACAATCTGTGTGGTTCTTTCCTCAAAATACCATCTCAAAGATCGATCTTCATGGTCTTCACATAACCAGATAACCTGACCAAGATTATCTCTGAACTTTAAAAGAGACTGTGACCTCTGAGTTTGTTTCGGCCTTTCTTCTCAGAGTAGTCAGATAGGAAATGCCGACCTCATCTAGTTTTAAAAAAATATGATTGTCGTGTAAAAGTGTTTGTGCAAGCTTATTTACAAAAATAAAATCATTTAAGAGCGTTTACGTCGTACGGCTTTTCATACAAACTTTCAGGCCCTTATTTTTCGAAATGAATGAACCGATTTTAATGAAACTTCATACGCATAAGCAGGATACCAGGGTCTAAAAAGTTAGTAGAAAACATTTTTGAAATGTCTTATTTAAAAAAAGATAACTGGAAATCTCTGTTTCTATGCAAAATTTAAAATCGGTCTAATTTGGCTGTAACACTATTTTTCGAAAATGTTTTCTACTAACTTTTTAGACCTTCGTATCCTGCTTATTCGCATGAAGTTTCATTAAAATCGGTTTATTCATTGCGAAAAATAAGAGCTTGAAAGTTTGTATGAAATGCCGTACGGCGTAAACGCTCTTAACATAATCGCCATTTCCAAACTTCGGGTTTTACCTTGGAAACGGGTGCCTATCAGAAAGTTATCAACCATTTAAAGCACAATAGATTACAATGGCCATAGACAATGATTCGACCGTTTTTGATCATTTCTCGTAATTACATGATCAGGCGCCGAATCTTATCACTCAGTGTCCGGACTCCGAAAGGGAGAGACGCGTGTTCCATATTTGAAAGTGGTGGTGGTAATATGATAAGTTCGCGCAATGGCTGTGGTGCATGAAATGAAAATGATTTCCGGGGAGGAGATGGTTAGTGTTGACTTTTTTTTATTGATTTTCTTTTAAAAACACTTGAAGTTTATCTGTGGGCAAGAGAAACACAACAATTAAAGTTTTTATCGTGTTCGTTCCCGAAGATTTCCTGAAACCATCAATGGGAGAATTTTAGATACATGGGCAGTGGACTGGCAGAGTGCCAAGTACTACATAAGTGCAATGTAGACTAGAGTGCAGTTTTATGAACTTACCTGCGCGGAACTTTCGATATTTATTGTTGTTTGTTTGACTTTGGAAAAGAGGGTTCATAAATGATACTTTAAGTTTAAATTAGTGTAAATTATACGCTACTCTTTATGCTATATTTACAACTTTTTAGCCACTGATGCTAAGTTATATGATATAGTAAATATGTGTACTATAATTTTATAAACTACTGGCTGTGCGGTTTCACCCGCATAAGTGACGATACCGTGAGAATATCGGGATAAAAAGTAGCCTAGCCTATACATAATTATGTTAATCCATGTCAGATACTTCCATACGAAAATTTTATCAAAATTGGTCCAGCCGTTTGAGTGTGATGAAGTAACAAACATATAAACACACACACACACACACTCACAAACTTTCGCCTTTATAATATTAGTGTGATTTATTTTGTTGTGTAACTTTTATTTATAATTCATTATGATATAGGTTAGTTTTTTTTCTATCTCATTGTTCCTCTCAACCACATCACCTGCCATGTAATCTCTTCACCACCTTTGGTTGACTGGCAGAGAATGCCTAAGGCATTAAGTCAGCCTTTATACCTTTTATGTGTGCCAAAAGTTTAAATAAATTATTTATAAGTAGGTACTTTTAAATATTAAAAAAAAAACTTACTTTTTTAACTTTTGTATTATTTATTTGAGCAAAGTAAATAAAATATAAAAGAATTATAAAATTCTATCGAATCGTATTCTAAAAAATCTCAATCATTTATGTAAAGGTGGGTCCGCTAATTGCTAATAACTGACTGTAGGTACAGACGCCAGCACGGCATATCAAGCTACCCGAAGTTTGAACCTTATGATTTAGCGATAAAGTTAAAAATCTATTAAAGAAATTTGACAGATTGTAGTGGCTTGATGTGCTGGCGTCTGTACATTATGTTTGTATGACCGCAAATTTTACTATAAAGGGTATTATTGCCTTTTAGCTGTAGTAATATTTAGCTAAATTACGCATCACAAAAGGGATGTGTTGTGGAGGTCAGATAGGCAGTCGCTCCATGTAAAATACTGGTATTCAGCTGCATCCGGTTAGACTGGAAGCCGACCCCAACATAGTTGGGAAAAGGCTAGGCAGATGATGATGACGCATCACAAAAGGGAGAAAGGCCGTGGGTGGAACGTGGCCGCCGATGATGATGACGATAATGCACAAATGCCTGATAAGATATGACGCAACATAATAATATTTTTCTAATAAATATTACGTTATCAGGGATTACGTTACGCAATACGATTTGATATCGGTCGAATACGTTTTATAGGTGTGGGCTACTTATAGTACTTATATAAGTTAACGGAAAAGTGTGCGATCAGTCATTCTATACAATTCCTAGGAAATGTGTACAATTCCTAAAATAGATAGGAAATCTATGATATATTTTGCACACTTTAACACTGCACTTTTTAACACTGACTTCTAAGTCACAGGATCACCTAGTTTAGGAGTCAGGGTTTACTTTATCTGTATGACCTTTAGCTAACCAACATTTTTTAGATTTTTATTTATTTATTTTTTAATATGCACTTTTCCTAGGAAATCTATACATTTCCTAAATAGCAATCGGAAATCTTAAAAATTCAATATGTTGTGCTACTACACGACGTGGATGCAAGAGCGAGCGAAGGGCACCCAGAGGTTCGGTTTGGTTAGGTTCCTTTAAACCCTGCAGACAGAAATAGGTAATAATAAATAATAAAACATGCAGCATGCTAAATTTATGCTTTAGAATGTTATGCTTAATCATTATTATGATTAGAGAAATTTACAAACGTGTTTTATTTCTTTTAGTCACAGAAAACATTACTTTTTATATATTTCCTAGTATCATCTTGGTATTGCATACAATTCCTAGAAAATACATACATTTCACAGGAAATGTGTGTATTAAAGAATCTTTGAAAGATTATTTTACACGTTTCCTAAGTAGGCTCGGAATTGCATATATTTCCTAGGAATGTGTAAAATTCCTTGGTTTCATACATTTCCAGTAACATTATACATAATCATGATATTTCGTACTATGGTACCTACTCTTAGTAAAAGTGCTTTTAATTTTTAATTTAGTTTTTTAACTAAGAATATGTTAGTATGTGGGGGCTCGGGGCAGAATAATAACAGCGGCACGGGAGCTGGTCCGTAGATGGGTGAACATCTTTACTTACCGAGACCACTCCATGCCTCGGAAAGCCGCTTTGGCTATTCGACTCGTGTTAGATGCCCCGCTGTGTTAGCAGTGCCGGATTAAGACCAGTTGATGCCCTAAGCAATCCACGATCCACGCCTGTAGGCCCTCCTATCCACTAGTCACCTCGTATTTTTCCAAAATATCGCGAGCGATTTGTAAAGATTGGCGTTTATTTATTTTTTTACCAACTTAAAAAAAAAGGAAGTTATCAATTCGACACGTATGTATGTAATATTATTGGAATTGCATTATATTTGTTACTGTAAAAGCCCGAACTGCGGTAAATATTAGGATTTACCGGTAAATCCTAAGACTTACCAAGTCTCACCGGTAAAAGTCCGAATTGTTCTATAATAATCTTTAATTTCGAATTTTTACCGGCGTTCAGTTGGTAAATCCTAGGTTTTACCGCAGACACCGGTAAATGTCCGAAATCAAAGAATTAAATACACTCAAGAGCAATGAAATAGGGTCACATAAAGAAACCTGAAAGTCTCGGCAACTGAGAATGCTAGCTAAATGAAGTAAGTTGAAGTTGACAAAGAAAAGAAGAAGAAGAGAAGAGAAGAAGAAGAGAAATCCAAGAAGTTCTCCGAAAATTCTCTTTAACCGGAGGGCAAGGATTCAAAAAATGCAACTACCTTAAAAAATTCTCGACGAAGAAGTGCGCTTGCAAGTCTGATGACTTACTAGCCTAGTAATCCTGATGGATTGATTACTTTGTAATTCTAAATGCCATAATAGTTCACCATGTTGCAACAAGTGAAATCCTTTTCTTAACTGATTAGATTAAGAACGTTTAGCTTACTCGTACCTAGCGAAAAGTAGGTGTTATTAGTGAAAAGTATTTTTTTGCGTTTTATTTTTCTAAATCATGTTTTAAGACTTGACTAATAATAATAATAATGATTGTACCGAATAACGAAATGATTATCAAAAGACTGTTTTGTTTCTGATTTGTGTTATCTGCATTTTATTTTTCTAAAGAATGTTAAAAATGTTTTAAGACTTGACTAATAACTATACTACTAATAATAATACTAATAATAGTATTGTTGAATAAATAGTTTCTGATTATTAACTGCATAGTTATACTTTGAAAACTAACGTTTACCGGTATCTATGGTAAAACTTAAGATTTACCGATTGAATGCCGGTAAAAGTCAGAAATTGATGATTATTATAGAACAATTCGGACTTTTACCGGCGACACTTGCTAAATCTTAGGATTTACTACTGGTAAATCCTAAGATTTACCGCAGTTCGGGCTTTTACAGTAACATATATAACACATAATTATGACAATCTATTAGGGTTTCCAAACAAATATACAAAATTTTATAGACGTATGTATGTATGTTTGTCCACGCATTTCTCCGCAACTATTAATCGGATCGTGACCATTTTTCCTTTATTGGTTTACAATTCCTTCAACTTAGGGAACAGTGCAAGTTTCATCAAAATCGATTTAGTAATTTTCAAGATATGGACTAATACGTGTAATTGTGACGGCCTGGCTTATTGGTGTACGAGCTACGGGTGTAGTGTCAAAGGGAAAAAATCTCAAAACCCTAGTCAAATTATAGTGCAATATTTACAACACAACAAAATTAGTAGATAGGTATCTACTAATTTTAAAGTTATTTCATAATTTTGAGTTCATTTCTTTTTGAGTCTACTTATTACACAATAAGTACCTACTTATTACAAACAAATATTACAGTTTTTACTTAATTAAAACTAAAAATTACAAAATAAAAAAGTAATTTAAAAAAATTAAACCGACTTTTTTTTTTTTTTTATTGCTGAATGGGCCCGCTCTTGACCTCGATCACGCCTGATGGAAAGCGATGGATGAGGTCTATGATGGAGCGAGCGTGCCCAGAAGAATTGGCGAACATAGCTAGAGTGACTTTTGGGTCTTGGGATAAACAGCCTTGCCTTTCATGTGCTAGCAAATACTGTTTCGGTGCTGTTTCTTGCCTTATGGTGCCCCCGAGACGTGATGCCCTAAGCAATTGCTTAATTCAAACTTAAACTCAAAGCATTTATTTCAATTAAACCTTGTACAGGCACTTTTGAATTTTCAAAATTAAATAGTCTGTCAGAAAGTTGAAGCTAGTTGCCCATTCCAAAACGTAGATCTCTATGGAGAAGAACGGGCAAGAAACTCCATGGACACTCTTTTAAATCAAGTTATTACAAAATCCTGGGTACATTATTCTTGTTGCTTCTATATGTAAGAACAATGTAAAAAAAAAGTCAAATGAAGAAACAATTCAAAATATAAGATTAAAAATAAGCCTTGGCAGCTAAGAGATGACCGGTCTCAACCGACGGCACCCGTTCACGAACATGACGCGTGGATCAGCACCATCCAGCTCAACCATTTTGTAGGGAACCGAATAATCCAATACATTTTTTTTCATTCCACAATTTGCTTATGGGCTAATCTGGCACTGTGTACTGTTAGGTAAAGAGAAATGATGAGTTCTATTTTCATAGATTTATAGAGTTTATTCGCCAGTGTTGTGTGTTGTGATGCGTTGGGCCCGGCTGTCATTCGTAGGGCTTGGTCAGTCGTTTACGGGTAGCCAGCAGAAGTCCAAAAAGTTTGTTAGCCAGTCTTGCTAAAGCGTACCGTGTCGTGTTACCCAGTAACTGGGTTGTGGAGGTCAGATAGGCAGTCGCGCCAAGTAAAATACTGGTATTCTGCTGCATCCGTTTTGACTGGGAGTCGACCCCAACATAGTTGGGAAAAGGCAGGCAGATTGATTGTTTTAAGTATATCTATGTTCATAAGATAAATTGTTGTGTTGTGTTTATCTATGACTTTAAAATTTCTTAATCTAGGGTCATTGACCCATTAATATAGACGATAAACATAATTTAAAAGCAGTTGTTTACAAATATTTTTCGGTTTCGTCGGTATAAAAGTAGAACAAAAGAAGATAAACAAACGGAACACCCGCTTTAAATTGGGGTATATTCCACTCCTGCATGCAGCCTAATTTAAATTAAAAAAATCAAAAAACCCGACTGCGGTAAAAAACTTAAGTTAAAAGAAACTGAAAAGCTAAAAACAAGCCCATTTTAAATTAAATAAAAGTTGGAAGCAGGCGGGACCCACATCATTTTTATTTTATTTTCAAATTCAAATGGGTCCCGCCTGCTTCCAACTTTTATTTAATTTAAAATGGGCTTGTTTTTAGCTTTTCAGTTTCTTTTAACTTAAGTTTTTTACCGCAGTCGGGTTTTTTGATTTTTTTAAATAACTTTTTTTATTTCCAGCTTTTTAGTTTACAAAGTTGAAAGATTTCGAAGACGATTTAGTTCTTGGTAGGTGTTTTTTTGCGATTTGTCACTTCGAATTGCTTTTAAGTATATAATATGTTGTACATATTTTTGTAATCACCTTTTAAAACCCTTTATTTTGATACCCCACTCTATAGGTTTTGAAAAAAAAAAATTAAAATAAAATATTTAATATTGCGTCCAGTAGTCGCCATATTGAATTTTCACTAACGTCATGTCTTTAGTGACACTCGCCGGACTAAGAGGAATCGATTAACGTGTGAATCATAAAAATCGGCCCAGGCGTTTGGTCTGTATAGTGCTTCAAAGGAACATATAAACATACATACATACATACATACATACATACATAGGCTGATGAAGACATTACCACTCCTTTGCGTCGCGCAGTCAGGTAAAAAGGCTTCCGCAGTCAGGCGCGACGCGACGTTAGAGTGGAACAATTTCTATGAACATTTTTCGTGGAATTTGTTCTACTAGAATCGCGTCGCATCGTTGCATCGCATCGTCGCGTCACGCTTGTCTGCGGGAGCCTTAACACACTTCCAAACACAATTTGTACCATTTTGAAGGATATTGCTAATCCATTATTTCTTATGTTGCTGCTCAACAGCGTACCTAAATAACGCAATGAATGTTGTTCAACTGTCAACATGAAAGTCATTCCTACTGTTTTTTTTTTTATATTCGCCCTACGGGCAGGCTGTCTTACGACCATACCGCCTCGTCTTCCGTGTAGAATTTCTTACGTGGTATTCCTACTGTTATAGTTACCGGCACGGATCTTGAGCGCTCGGCGGTAGAGTGGGGATCGCTTTGCGCATCGTAAAAACAAAATAAAACATAATATTATATAATAATAATATTATTATTATCATAGTCACTGTACTACAATATATATACCCCGCTCCCGCACCTCACTTCATCCCACCAAAGAGACCCAATAACTCACTTTTGCGCAGGTGAAGGTCAGCGCTCAAGATCCGTGCCGATAATTGTAGTATGTTACTACTAAAGGCTCCCACAGACAGGCGTGACGCGACTCCGGTAAAACAATATCCATGAAGTTTTCATAGAAATTGTTCCACCAGAGTCGCGTCGCGCTATAAAAAAGCCTTAAAAAAAATATGCTAAATAGTAGGAAAGACAGATCGCTAATAATAGAAAATGGCGTCCATGACCCGGCGGAGTATTTGTCGTGTTATATCGACCGGTTTTGTATAAACAAGTCGTTTTATCGGCAGTTTAATTTTAATTTATTTATGCCAATTTTATGTGGTTCTGATTTACGGTCACCGGACTCACCGGCTTGTGGTTAAATTATGTGGGACTAGCAGCGCCCCGGGGTTTGCACTTTTTGCCTTTACCATGGTTAACTATTAATCATCATCTAAATGGTTGTCAATTCCGGTTTTAAGAGCTTTAACTTGGCACACATTTTGCTTGTCATTTAAAACCTTCCAAACCTGACAACTTGCCAAGAGTAGGCAGACTTCATAGTAGGCATGAGCCTACTATTATGTCTGTCCCGCCAAAATGGCTGAAAGGCAATTGGCTGATTGGCTGAGGCGAACCAACGATGGTTCACTTGCAACTTACAGCCAATTTGGCGGGAATTTTCTGGATGCCACTGTAGCATATATTACATTCATTGTAAGTACTTTGGTGAGGTACTCCGATGAGTCACAGTGCGACTGGGGAGTCACATCACAGACGATGTCTCTCCTTTTGCCGTGCTCTCTGTGCAATAACATCTGCACTGTGGAAGATCTTTGGACGCTAACGGTGTCAAGTGTCAAAGTGACCGAACTCTGGTCAAAGCTTATATAAAAATACAGGGTTATTTTTCAAAGACCATCCAAATTTTTACATGGTGTTCTACCCATGAATATCAACAACTTTCACTATGGGACCGACTCTGAATCACGAAAAAAAAATCAGCGGTTTCATACAAAACTTCAATACCTACTTGGCCAAAATGTATGAAACAGCTGATTTTTTTTTTATTTTTTTATTCATGGGTGGTCACCATGTAAAAATTTGGATGGTCTTTGAAAAGTAACCCTGAATATTCATATTTATGAATTATCGGTACGACAAAGAGTACCTATCGGTAGTACTCGTACCTAAGTACCTCTGTACTAGTGGTTCTGCAGGTTCCATACAAACAACTCGATTCCTACCGGCTCCCCTTTGAAAAATGGCACAGTCAGTAATCTATAGACATTAATATAATCATGTTAAAGATATCTACTCCGGCTTACCTCTTACAAAAATTTACCCTTCGCTATTGCTCTGTAATTCTAATTAAAAGTCTCAATTATCGCCATAACGGCCACTGATAGGGCCGTTATGGCGATAATTGAGACTTTTAATTATAACACCCGTTCTCAAGTTGTGCACTAGTTGCATTTAGTTAGAGTAAAGTGCAAACTATAAGTACTTCAATCGTACGTCGTTCTGGAGGCCCCGATTTGATCATGCTTATTATTCGAAGTAAGACAGTCATGTTTTCTATGGCATTGTTTAATTAACCATTAAGTAATACCCAATTAACGAATACCTAATTAACTAATATCCAATCATTCATATTAGAGAGCTTTTTACCTATCCATAAAGTTAATAAGTAATCAGTTTATGACGTTTCCCTAAACTTAATTGTATAGTTGTTAAATTGAAATTTTGTGTAGCTGCTCATAGTTATGCGCTTTTCCAAATAGGTACCTTGTACTTGTACCGAGGTTATTATCGTCTGAACTCAGTTTAAAATAAAAACCAAAACTTTAGTCTTTGGAACCGCACCCGAGATATTTTTAAATTTTTTAATTAAGTAAGCCATACTCCCATAACATGATTAATACTATGTAAGTGCTTAAATTGAAGACTTGTGCTAGTTTTTTATCTATCAAGATCAAACGTCGAACCCATTTAGTTTTTTACCATTATTTTTAATGATCGTCAAAGTTTTTTTTTTTTTTCGTTTGTTCACATGCGTATAATTATTTAAAATACAACCTACTTTTTGCCAACTACTTAGTAGGTAGGTATCATACTATCATGTATTGAGAAGTCAACGGATAGGACCTTTCGTTGTAGGAAAGTAAGCCGGATATTGACTTTACCTTACAAAATCTATAGATAGGTTATCATATTTATACCTACTTAGAAAACCTACGAGCAACTAAAAAAAATTACTTTTAAATGTTTGACTAAAGGATTTACCAAAATTTTAAAACTATGTACCTAGGTAGGTACTTATGCAAAAAAACATCAAAATTGGTTCATTCGTTTTTGAGAAAGTCGCGGACATACAAGCACAATAATAGCCTCCCCGGCCGTTTTCGGTCACGGTGGCCAATCTCAATGGAGATTAGCTAGGTACGCAGGAGATATTATAGTGCACAAGTGTGTGCGCAAACACAGGTGCACTCTCTCTTCCTCTACTCTCATAGTCTGATGGGACGGCAATCCGACACGACCGGGGCACAACATACGTATTTTGTGTCCGGGGAGAGTTCAGGTGCAGGACCAACGGCTTTACGTGCTTTCCGAGGCACGGGGGTATTAAACCGCCAACTTCCAAACTCCGGACTGTTACTAAGAAATTCCTAATGGAAAACCCCATAACACTTTGTCCGACCCGGGAATCAAACCCAGGACCCCACGCTCAGCAGTCGCGCTTGCAACCACGAGACCAACGGGGCAGTCACATCGGACATACAAGCATACATACATAGGGGTCGAAAAAAAAAGAAGTCGATAAAAAACATTACCCAACTTTTGTGCTCCGTTGCAGACAAAAAGGATTCAAACCGGGTGCGGTGACTTGACAAAGACGAAAATGTGGAGTCGTTGTTCCTCAATACTAACATACACGTATCCGTTATAATAAGAAATTACGAACTTGTATTTCAATAAACCCTGTACTTATTTTTGTTGCTGACGATCCTTCAGGATCAAAAACAAAAGAAAAAGCGGATCAAACCGGTATGAGAAAGTTTATAGTGGATAAGACAAAGATTAAAACAGAAGATGATCCAGGAGGGGATCGAGGTGGGGGGGTGGAGGGGGGTTCAGGGGATCAGAACGGAATAACTCAAAATAAATAATAGAGTCCATCTGCTTCCTAAAAGCTGAAAGCATTACCAGCATTACCAACAACGCAACGTTTCTTTATCCGCCTATCACTACATAGTATAAAACAAAGTCGCTTCCCGCTGTTGTCTGTCCCTATGTATGCTAAGATCTTTAAAACTACGCAACGGATTTTAATGCGTTTTTTTAAATAGATAGATTGATTCAAGAGGAAGATTTATAAGTATAATACATGCATATTGTAGTAGAGGAAAGCCGAGAAATTTAAAGATTTGTAATGTGATGTCGTAACAAACATTTATTTGTGCGTTTGCATTGCAAACGCTGGCTAAACCTTACGAGATAGATCAAATTAATGTAGTATATCTTAAAAATATCAATAAAAAACTCCGCGATGGTATATATTTATCTCCAAAGAATAACCCACAGTAACAATTTTTATCTTTTACATATTACAAAAAAATTATGGGTTATTTACCAAGCTATTTCCGGACATTGTCCAGACTAAAAGTAGCCAGTTACAATTATAATATACTGAACAATCCTAACGAATGTATATCTTCCCACGACAAATATTTCAACAATGGTTCAAAGTCCAAGCTTGGTTTCAAGAATAGAATAGGTAGTAGGTACTATTGTTAGAAATGCTAATGGGTTCATTACACACTATTAAAACAAGTAACAAACAAAGTAAAAAAAAACCAGTCAATAGCGAGTCGAACTCGCGCCCCGAGGGTTCCGTACCATCATAATAGTAGGTACATATATATGTTGTATATGTTTTTAAATTTTCATCGGCGAGGCCTATATTCGTCAGAGAATTTTAACACTGCGCGCTGCGGTGTAGAATATTGCAGTTTTAGGTCAGCGCCATCTCTTGACCGATAGTGGAACTATTGTAACTTTTGTTGATGATTTCTGAAAAAGTGTACTATTTAGAGACCGTCGTATCGTTTTATTTTTCCTGAAACCTTTACATAGACTTCTATCACATAGAATTATTTCAGATTTTTCTCTTGGCAAACTTCGAAGATAGGGGGGAATGGTATTTTTGAAGTGAAAACTTCTTTAGGCGCGTTAAGTATTTTTTGAGATGAGAAAAAACTATTGAACTCGCGCCACTGTTACTGTAGCCGACACCGCTTCGGATGTGTTCGGCTGTCCTCGGGATGTACTCGGTTTTACTGTATATCCCACATGTCAGTGAGTCATGGCAAAGTATTCTGTTTGTGTTTTGTTTTCACTTCTGTTGACAGGCGGTCTGTAGGCAGATCCTGGAGTACCACTATTTTCTTTTTACATTTTTCATCAATAATCGAAAAATATGCGGCCCAAAAAAAGAAAAAATGTTTGTGAATGTATGTACAAACTGCGCCCTTCTTATATTATGATACCTAATAATAATACCACTTTAAATTTTTCGGACCCCCTTTTAGTCCCTGTTGCAAATAATATATTGCAAAATAGTTGGGCAAACGTCATCTAAAACTATTCCAAATTTCAAGTTGATAGCATTAGTAGTTCTTGATATCCAGCTGTGACAGACGGACAGACAGACTGAGTCTCATCATAAGGGTTCCGTTTTACCATTTTGGTACGGAACCCTGAAAACAACGATCAAACCATTCTTCAATAGAGACCGTAAATCAAGAATGTCACCACTGTGTAGTATTTCTAACAAACAATTAAAATTACAAAGAAATGCGTAACCTGCGCAGTGAGAACCTAGCTGAATTCAAAGAGGTCATCAACTCGTCGACCTCTGAGACACATGTAATATCTAGTTGGGCGGATCTCCTCAAAACAATATTCTTGATACAAATAATTAAGATTTTCTAAACCTCGCGGCAGAGCTTCTATTTAAGTCCAGATGTATAGATATATCAAATATATAGTATGTTGTAATGAAGGCACCCCAAACTGTCCATTAATTTTGGATATTTTTCAAAATCATTAAAAAACGTTGTTGCTGATAATGTCACATTGTGAGAATAATAACGTTATTGCAAAAAATAATGACGCATAGTTGCCGACAATGAGTTGAATAAGTATTATAAATATGGAGATGAATTTACATGTGACTTAAATACTATTTTGGGTATTATTTTGTTCTGATATTATGATATGGACAAGGAAAATAAAATGCAATATTATAATAAAAAAATTAATATAAAAATAAATTTAAATCCTCCTAATTAATGTATTGATTCTTTGGTCTCCTGGTTGGATATTTTGACGATAACAGAGGTTAATGAAATAAAAAACGCTCGACTTACGCTATACATAAACATTAAAAAAAATAACAGACTTAGAGAGACCATAAATTATACTTAAATACGTTTTTAAGCTACTAAACTAAACCCTGATTGTATCTTAAAAATGCTATTTACTCTCCTAACAGTTATAAAAGCCTTCAACGGTCTCTAAACTAATCAGACTTTTATCCTCTGATAAACCCTTATTAGAATCTTAACAATAATATTTTTTGACAAAACATTTAAATCTTCTAAAGCAAAAGGTAACTAAAATTATTTTATTATAATAAGCTCCATAATTAACAACGATGACCACAAAACAATTGAATCTTAAAAACGATATTCTAATAACAGTTTTATAAGAAGACGATGATTAACAAAAGCCTTTAATTTAACATATACCTCGTTTTGAGGTATATGTTAAAACGTTACGCATTTGTTGAAATTTTTGCCAATTTCTATTGCTCAGCAATGTAGATACAGTCAGACAGTCGAAGAGCTCAAATCGATCTACACACGATTCTATTGTCAAGATAATTAGAACATCATCATCATCATCATCATTTCAGCCGAAAGACGTCCACTGCTGGACATAGGCCTCCCCCAAGCACCTCCACTTCGACCGCATCCAACGGGTTCCTGCGGCCTTCACAAGGTCATCGGTCCACCTTGTGGGAGGCCTTCCAACGCTACGTCTTCCGGTACGCGGTCGCCACTCCAGAACCTTTCGGCCCCATCGGCCATCTGTTCTGCGAGCAATGTGCCCTGCCCACTGCCACTTAAGTTTGGCAATTCTTCGGGCTATGTCGGTTACCTTGGTTCTCCTGCGGATCTCCTCATTCCTGATTCGATCACGCAGGGAAACTCCAAGCATAGCCCTCTCCATTGCCCTTTGGGTGACTTTCAGCCTTCTTATAAGGCCCATTGTGAGCGACCACGTTTCAGTTCCATAAGTCATCACTGGCAACACACACTGGTCAAAGACTTTCGTCTTGAGACACTGCGGTATGTGGGACGAGAAGATATTGCGTAGCTTCCCGAACGCTGCCCAGCCGAGTCGGATTCGTCGATTGACCTCTTTCTCAAAGTTAGACCTACCTAACTGGACAGTTTGTCCTAGGTAAACGTACTCGTCCACGACTTCGAGTGTAGCGTCTCCGATTTTTATGAAAGTGGGTGTTACATGGGCATTTGACATGACCTTCGTTTCGTCCATGTTCATTTTAAGACCCACTCTTTCGGAGGCTCTACTGAGGTCATCGAGCATTGTACTTAGGTCCTCCATAGTCTCAGCCATGACTACGATGTCGTCGGCAAACCGAAGGTGAGTTATGTACTCGCCATTGATGTTGATGCCAGCCCCTTTCCAGTCCAGAACCTTGAAGACATCCTCCAGTGCAGCGGTGAACAGTTTCGGAGAGATAACGTCTCCCTGTCTCACACCTCGCTGCAGAAGGATAGGTTTCGAGGCCTGATCCTGGAGTCTGATTGACATAGTGGCGTTTTCGTACAGACACGGTGCCAGATCGACTATCGGTACATCGAAGTGCTGAACTTCGATGTACCGATAGATATCGACCTGGCACCGTTGAAGAGACTGCAGCACAGCCCATGTCTCGATCGAATCAAAGCCTTTCTCGTAGTCCACAAACGCTAAGCAGAGAGGCAGGTTATATTCTTCGGTCTTCTGTATAACCTGTCGCAGCGTATGTATGTGGTCTACGGTGCTAAAGCCTTTACGGAATCCGGCTTGTTCGGGAGGCTGGAAGTCGTCAAACCTGCGCGCGAGACGGTTCGTGATGACTCTCGAAAACTGCTTGTAGACATGGCTCAGGAGTGGGATGGGCCTATAATTCTTAAGGAGGGCATTATCGCCCTTCTTAAAGAAAAGTATCACCACACCTCTGTTCCATGCCTGTGGTGTTTTGCTCTCGAGTATGACGGAACCAAACAGCTTCTGAAGGGCCTTAAGAACGGGTTTTCCGCCGACCTTCAGCAACTCGGCCGTAATTCCGTCATCACCTGGTGCCTTGTTGTTTTTGAGCTGCTTCAGAGCCATCTTAATCTCGTACAGGCTGACGTCCGGGATGTCTTCGGTATAGTGCCGGGTCAATCTAGCTCTTGGGTCGTTTGCCAGATTCATAGCGGGGTTATTTGTTGACGTGTATAACTGTCCATAGAACCTCTCGATCTCTCTCAACAGCTCAGGTTTGTCGGATACGATCCTGCCATCATCGGTCTTCAGTCTCGTAAGCTGGCTCTGCCCAATAGACAGATCTCTAGCAAAGACCCTGGAGCCTTTATTTCGCTCTATCGCGTCCTTAATACGATCTGTATTAAAGCGGCGAAGATCGCTTTTCAAGGCCTTAGAGATCCGTCTATTGAGTTGCCGGTAATTTAGCGCATCATCCGGAGACTGCAGGATCATATCGCACCTCTCCTTCATGAGCCGCAAAGTAGGATCAGAAAGCTTCTTTTTTGAATTCGTACGGCGGGTCTTGAAGATCTTAGACCCGACCGTATGGACAGTTTCCACGAACCCATCGTTATAATCGTCCACGGAGCTCCCTAGGCATTCGAAACGATTCTGGAGTTCGAGCTGAAAGCTCTTGGGGTTTTGGATCTGGGTCGGTGCTGGACGGAGCGTAGACTTCATCAGTCGAGATCTTTCCAGCTTGATATTTAAGTTCAATGTGCCTCTTACCATACGATGATCACTTCAGTTTTCACCGCGTTGATCACAGAGACAGCATTGAATACTTGCTTCTTCGTCGACATAATGAAGTCAATCTCATTTTTAGTTGCACCATCCGGGCTCTGCCAGGTCCACTTTCTATGCTCACGTTTTCTGAAGAAGGAATTCATCATAAAGAGGCCTTCCTTCTCCATAAAACTGGCCAATAGGTAGCCCCTATGGTTCCGGCGTCCCAACTCCAAATTGCCCCACTCGCAGCTCATCATCATTACGTTTACCCAGTTTTGCGTTAACGTCCCCCATGACAACGGTAAAGTGAGTTTTAGAGCCATGCATGGCTCTGGAAATATCCTCATACATGGTCTCTACCTCATCGTCGGGGCGTGACGAGGTCGGGGCGTAAACCTGTACGACCTTCAGCGAATACCTTTCGGATATTCTGAGTATAAGGTACGCCACCCTGGTCGACACACTCTCGATCTTCACCACGTTGCTAACAAGAGACTTATGGACGATAAACCCGACACCACCTTGGGACTGCTGGTTGCCCTCCCGGAAATAGAGCAAGTTTCCTCCTCCTCTCTTCGGACATCAGATAACCCCACTATACTCCATCGTATCTTGCTCAATTCTTCCTCGAGTTCGGTGATCTTCTCGTCGGTCCGGAGTGTACGCGTGTTGTATGTTGCCACGTCCAGTTTTCGGTGATAGCCGGATCTCTTCCGGGGATTCTTAGTACCCCTTGCCTCAACGTGGCCTTGGCCGCTACCGTAACCAAGGGTAGGCGGGCCGCCGGGTACTGGGGGCCTAGTGTTTTTTGTGCTTGTCATTCTTGGGGGGGGGGGGGGTTGCCATAATCGCCACGCTTGGCAGGCGGGTTGAAGATCGCAGTATAGTATGCTGGTGGAATGCATAGAGAACGCTGCTGCCCATTCTCCGGTACGACCCTTAGTCGCCTTTTACGACACCCACGGGAAGTATGGGGTGGTGCTATTC
Organism: Mesoligia furuncula; assembly: GCA_916614155.1. Classification (NCBI taxonomy): domain Eukaryota; kingdom Metazoa; phylum Arthropoda; class Insecta; order Lepidoptera; family Noctuidae; genus Mesoligia; species Mesoligia furuncula. Next base: position 27,145,640 of record OU744793.1, read on the forward strand.
TTTAAGTCCGACACCACACAGACTAGTCCGACACCACACACACTATATACAGATAATTAGAACGGGTGTAGATAATTTGACCTCTTCGACGAAAAAAATTTAACAAAAACCTCGAAACGAACAATAGCACCATGCAGACAGATAAAATAAATAAAATAACGCAATTAACCATATATTCAATATAAATTTGTTAAAAAATAAAAGAAAAAGTGTATTTTTCCGAATTTGCCAAAAAATATGTTATTTTACCAAGCTTTATACCGCAATTAACGGAAACCAACAAAAACACGATATATCTAACTATTAGGTCGAATACTAAAATCATTATCGGTAACAACCGTCATTGCTCACTCAAGACAATATCATTGTTAGCAACACGTGTCTTTGTCGTCTCATGCGACGTTGCTGAAAATGATGTTGCCAATTATGACGAATTCTAGAAAGTTCACCATTTTACAAAATAATTAGTTATATTCGTCGGAGAGAGTGCCACATGCAGTATTAGTTTCACGCATACTTCAACTTTGTTACATAAAAACACTTCATTGTGAAGAAATAATTGAGATACAGTCAAAATTAAGAATGACGATTGTAATGACAAATTTTGGAGAATCAAAATGAAATACTTACTGCTCAAATCGCGCGACGTCCTTACACTAAAAAGCGTATCGGCCGGCTAGGGCGCGGGGTGAAGCGTCGCTTAAACATCATTCGACTCTTCGGTCGCGTAGCGTTATAAGTCAAACAACATTGTTGCCGATAATGACGCTTATTTTGTGAACATTGTTTGATTACATTTTAGAGTAACTTTTAATAAAGTTTTCTAACATTATTGTAATCAAAAACGTTCTTTATTTATCTAAGTTTAATATTTATTCACACAATGTATCAAATTCAATACACTGAATTTTTTATGTCACGAAATGTTGGAAACTATACCCAGGCGACACGCCAAATATTGCCGATTTTTAAAGTAATATTTGAATATCTTTATTTTGTGTGATTTAAAGCTCAAAATGGCTCCGATAGCATCTTTATCATTTATTTAAGTAATGGAATAAAAATGTTTGACTTTGAAATTTTTTAGTATTGATGAGTATTGTAGCGAGACATAAATTTTGGCTCTCTGAAATATTCACCCAGTTATTATTTTTTTCTTATTCTTTAGTTTTTTCTTAGATGTAATGTTAAGTTTGCAAGATGCTGACAATTCAACAGTATTCATTGCATTTTTAGGTACGTCGTCCAGCAGACGAATTTATCTATAGTTATGAAGCGATGGATAAGGAATTTGGTTCAAAATCCTTCGGCCTGTGATATAAAGTGTGGTAGGTACATCAATTGGGGTGGAGATCTTTGTAGGTTTACCTGCAAGCTTCTTCAACAGACTTCATAGGCCAGCAAATAACTTTTGCCAAAGAACTGAATCATCATCATCTGCCTAGCCATTTCCTTCCAGTCTAACCGGATGCAACTGAATACCAGTATTTTACATGGAGCGACTGCCTATCTGACCTCCACAATGAACTAAATAAAATACATAAAGCCCGAGTTTTACACAGTCATAAGTCATAAGTTATTTATTTCATAACAAAATCCATTGTGTTGAAAATATTACAGTGATGATAAATAAAATAGGTAATAATAACAAAAAAAAAAACATTAACTACGTTCATATTTAAAATTCAGCAGCGACTACGCATTCAAAATGGAACAATATAATAATAAATAGTTGTATGTCAATAATTCAGTAACATAAAATTAAATAATCACCAAAATTACATAAGAGTTTGAAATTAATTATCCATTATAAAAACGAGAAAATCAATAAATAGTTGTATGTCAGTAGATTCAGTAACATAAAATTAAATAATCACCAAAATTACTTATGAGTTTGAAATTCATTATCCATTATAAAAAAAAAAAACAAAAATCATATGAACACAAATAATAATTCACAAATCATTTAATTGTGGCTGTCGTTTGTCATCTATGAACTCGTCGATACTTTAATAGCCCTTCTTCAATAAATATGTTTTTAATTTGTTTTTAAACAAGTTAATGCTGTATATACTTTTAAATTCTATTGGCAACTTGTTGTATAAAAATACCGATTGAAATCTGGGACTGTGATGAACGACCGACGTTCAATTTCGGTTGAATTGTGGAAGGCAAGTCTTTCCTACGAGTACTATCTCTAGCTTGTCTTTCCTCATTAGTCTCGTGCAAATTCTTAACCAAGTTGGTTAACAACACTAGAATATACAGACATGGCACTGTTAAAATGTTAAGTCTGATGAAGTGGTCTCTGCACGACTCTGTCTGTTTCATGCGAAGCATTGTCCTTAGGGCTCTTTTTTGAATTATAAAAGCCGAGTGGACGTTGTATTTGTAGCTGTTGCCAAAAACTCAATACTATATCTGAGCCTAGACTCAACCAACGCAAAGTACACCATCCTTAGTTGGTCCAAAGTGAGTTCATCCCTCAGACTTCTGATTGCATAACACGCAGAGCTAATAGACTTCGATATAGACAATGACTCAACCTTCCAGTTTAATAACGCGTCTATGTGCACACCTAAGAATTTAACATTATCTACAACTTCGACATTGTTACCACAAGACACAACTTTAAGACTAGCGTTATTTCGTGCCGTTGACTTAAATAATAAACATTTTGTTTTGTTTACATTGAGTTTTAAATTATTTGTAACAAACCAGTTCTCAAAAGCTTTTAAAGCAGTATTAATCTTGGATTCAAGATTACTTATATTATCTGCAGAAACTATTGCATTAGTGTCGTCAGCAAAAATAATCAGTGTTATATCCGCTATTCGTTTTCTAATAAACTCAACCAAGTCATTCAGGAATAGGATGAAGAAAATTGGACCCAGAACGGAGCCCTGAGGGACACCTCGAGATACAGTCACTAGGTTAGATTTATATTTTTTTTCTTCTCCATCCACAACCGTCTTTATTTCTATAAACTGACGTCTATTATGCAAATAAGAGCTGAATAGCTTCAATACATCTTCCCGTATACCATAATGTTCCAACTTGGCCAGAAGAATTTCATGGTCCACAGTATCAAAGGCAGAACTAAGGTCCAGAAAAATACCTGCCACTTTATGCTTCTCGTTTAAATTATAAACAACCTCGTTAATTAATGCCCCAATAGCGTCAGTAGTTCCTAGTGATTTTTGGTATCCGAATTGCTGACTATTTAAAATATTGTGAGTTTTTAAGTGCCTCATGAGCCTATTCTTCATAATTTTTTCAAAGATCTTCGACAATACAGGCAATAGGGAAATCGGTCTGTAGTTAGCAGGATCTGTTTTTAAACCTTTCTTAAAAATTGGAAGCACACGAGCGATTTTAAACTGATCAGGGAATAGCCCTGCCGCGATGCACTCATTATAAAACGAAGCTAATGGAGTTGCCAATAAGTCAATATTATCTTTAATAATAGTCAAAGGGATTTCGTCATAACCAGTAGAGGATTTATTGGGCATATTTTTAACCATATTATATATTTCTAAGGGTGTGACTGCGTCAAAGTTCATGTTAGAGTTTACTCTGCTAACGCTCTCATTTAGATATGTAATTGCTAATTTTTTGTCACAACCTGATAAGTAGACGGTGTTGTCGAACCTTTTTGAAAAAATATTAGCCACATCTAAAGCATTATTAGTAACTGTGTTGTCAATCTTCAGTATAATTTGTTCATTGCCAGGGTTTTTAGTAACATTGCGCTGCTGATTTACTATTTTCCATATCGTCTTAGTAGAATCTGATGCCATTTCTATTTGTTTTCTGACATCATTCCTTTTTGCACACGTTACTACTTTTCTGTACATTCTGTTAAACTTGTTTCGATATTCTAGAACTGAAATGTCACATTGCGTTTTGTCTATGGTGTTAAGGAAACGTTTTACTTTGCTGGATGTCCTTATTCCATTAGTTACCCATTTAGACCTCCTATTTCTCCTTAGTCTTGACACTCTTAGGATTTTTTTAGAATCTCGAACTTTTTTTGGCACATACTCACATACGTATTGTTTTGTAGTATTTACATGCACTGTAAAGACACAAAATACAAATAGTACAGAAGTCAATCACATGTATGTACTTCACTTTTCATACCTACGCTCGGCGGTAGCGCTAGGGTTGTCAACTTTGGCTTATGCACAAAAAACTATCGTGGTAGTGGCACTCGTATCTAGTTGTTTGATTTATTGTTGAGCTTATTCTACAATAATAAAACAAAACAATAAACATAGTATTACAATACAAAAAGTTTACAGAACAAAAACATATAAAATTTTACATTTGTCAATTTTCACTACCTATCGAAAATACCTATACCTAATAATATAAATAAATTGTGTAAATAGGGTAATCCGTTTTCCAAGTTATTACTTAGAAAACGGATTACCCTATTTATTTTGCCCTATCTGTTTTAGACCTAAACAAATGACACTAAAAACAACACAATATCTACACAAACAAAAAATCATGTTTTCAACTTACGTAATAGTTGGTGGCCTTTTACCTTACAAAAAAGTTACTTCGTATAAACTGATTCAAAATAGGAAACTATTACCTATATAAATCGAGCTTAGATAGCCATTTTTTGGTTGCAACCCGTCTGAGATAACGTGTCCGTGAGCGGTGTCTATGTGTGCGTTGCTCGAGCGCACTTTGTATGTAGATTGAAAATACAGATAGTACAGAAGTAGATACTATCTGTATTTTGTGATAAAGACATTCGGTCGTTACCTACTTATCCAAACGTGACTGCGGCACACCTAAGTAACGGGTAAAGGTACTATTTGCAAGCGAAATTCTGAACTAGGTAGGTAGGTATGGTCCTTGTACTTACAAGTTGCTTTAAAAGGATCAACTTTCTTTCCTCGATAAGACATTACACTTTAGGCTCGAATACTATCCATCCATACTAATAATATTATAAATGCGAAAGTGTGTCTGTCTATATGTTACCTCTTCACGCTTAAACCGCTGAACCGATTTAGATGAAATTTGGTATAGAGATAGTTTGAGTCCCGGGAAAGAACATAGGATAATTTTTATCCCGATATTCCCACGGGATGGACACTTATGCGGGTGAAACCGCGGGGCGTTGCTAGTACTCTATCAAACTGAAACTTAAGCATTTTTACAGGCACTTTTGAATTGTCAAAGAGTTAATGCAACTGGGTATAAGTACTCTTAGCCTGGGTTGCATCATCTTACTTTAACTTTAACAAATGTCAAAAGTCTGTCAAACTGCATACAAAAATCACCGGTTATGGTTAAAGTTACGGTTAAAGCCAGATGACGCAACTCAGCCTTAATATGCTAGCTATACTCTATGGAATAAGATCTTTCATGAAAGACGTCAGTTGTTTACACATTTCGGGGTTCTAAACAACAGCCGGTCGATTCTGTAAAAATCTCACCGTGAAAACTTAGGTGAAGTGAGTTTGTTTTTGCTAGGAATTGACACTAGTGACAGCTCACTCCACGCTCACTTCACCTAAGTTTTCACGGTGAGATTTTTACAGAATAGCACCGCACTTAACTAAGTTCAATATGAATTTCTGTTGAGTACCCAAACGCGGCGGATTTTGCAAAATGAGGAAGATTCGAAAACGAAATAATTTAGGCACGTTCGAGAGAACTGAGTTACTACACATCTTGGCACACTATCCTCGTTGTGTTTCCATATGAATACCTAAACAATAAGATATTTCCCCCGAGCACCGTCAACTGTTCCTAACATGCTTATTTTGAAACAAACAACATTTATTTACTTAAGGGCTGATTTTTCATCGCCAGTTAACTTTTGTCTGATTTTTTCATAGCCAGATAACTTTTGTTTGAGGAATAAAATTGACGTATGACAATTCTTGTATGAAATATCTGTCAAAATTTCAAAATTATTCCTCGAAAAATTTATCAGATGATTGAAAAATCAGCCCTAAGTCTATAATATTTACTGACTTCTGCCCGCGACGTCGCCCGCGTGGTAGTCATATTATTCAACATGGCAAACCCAATAGTTATCAAGCTTTCAGCCAGTGAAAGAATTTTCGAAATCGGATCAGTAACAGTACGTCCAGAGATTCCTCCTACATCTAAACTGTGCCTCTTTATTTTAGCATTGAAGTATTTTCCTAAGTACACTACATCATCATCATCTGCCTAGCCTTTTCCCAACTATGTTGGGGTCGGCTTCCAGTCTAACCGGATGCAGCTGAATACCAGTATTTTACATGGAGCGACTGCCTGTCTGACCTCCACAAGTCACAACCCAGTTACTAGGTAATACGATACCCCTTGGTAAGACTGGTTGTCAGACTTTCGGGCTTCTGACTACCGTAACAACTGTCACAGCCGACAGCCGGGACCAATGGTTTAACGTGCTTTCCGAGGTACGGAGGGTTCTTGGTATGTAAAGATGGTCACCCATCCACAGACCAACCGCGGCAAACGTAGCTTAACCTGATCGACCGAACTGTGCGGCTGTTATTATTTAGCCACGGGGCCCACGGGTCCCTCCTAAATACACCTAAGTACACTACATCCATACTAATATTATAAATTCGAAAGTAACTCTGTCTGTCTGTATGTTACCTTTTCACGCCTAAACAACTGAACGGATTTCGATAAAATTTGGCAGAGAGATAGATGGCTTCCCGGGGAAGCACATAGGATAGTTTTTATCCCGATATTCCCACGGGATCAACAGTTACGCGGGTAAAACCGCGGGGCACAGCCAGTAAGTTCTATTATTTTAAGAGTAATAGTGTAGATACGCAATAGATTTATAATTTTATTTTTAGCCTCAGAGAGCCTGTGTCCCAGCAGTGGGAAAATTTATACATATAGGCTGATTATGTATGTAATATGTAAAATTATGTATGTATGTATGTATGATTATGTTAAGTATTTTTAGCCTATGTTATCCCACTACAGGACCTCCCAATCTCCTTTTTCACTTCTCTCTGTCTTTAGCTAGTGTGAAATATTTACTTTTTTTACCTTAAAATAAATGATAGTTGCTCATTTATTTTAAGGTAAAAAAAAGTAAATATTTCACACTAGCTAAAGACAGAGAGAAGTGATCTGACCTGATCCACTCCTTGACTATAATTCAAAAGGTTTAATTAAAATGAATGCTTTGACTTTCAGAAGAAATCACTTCACTAATGTTAAATAAATGTTTTTTTTATCACATCTATTCAAAAAGAGCTGGTGTATTGTTCGTAAACAGGAACTAAAATAGCTCTTTAATCCCTAGGGAGTAAAAGTGATTTGAATTTGGAATGTGGATATTGTTGGTAAAAGTTCGAATCACCAAAGAGATCATTCTCGAACATTGTATGAACAAGTAACAGGCTGTATGATAAAGTAAAACGCGCGAACAAAATTTAAAAAAAAGTTTGTGAAAATATAAAAAACGCGCGAAAAGCATTCTGCCTTCGTTTGTAATTGTTTACTCAAATTAGGATTTTATATAGAGGGTGATAAAAAGTAGAGTGTCTACCTCGGGAGCATCGAGTGACGTAGGTACTTTGAATCCAAAGGGGAGCGAAGGATTCTAGAGTAGAATCCTGAGCGCAGCGAGACACTCTCGCCTTCAAAATAGTTGTTTGCTACCTTGGGAAACAATCTAAATACTAATAAAATATAGATTTTCTATAAGCGACGACGATTGTCAATTGTTTCGTGTTAATAGCGAAACATTCCTCGGATCTGCGGTTTAGTTGAACATTTTGAACTCTGAACTGAACACCGATTTTATAGCCAAGATAAGAATACAGTTTTCTTTGTCACATCATGCCCATCGTTAACTCAATAAATGAAACAATGACAAAAGTTCAGGTACCTACCCAATTGATATTTTGTCTAGAGTAAAGTTAACGGTTGACCGTAAGTTATTCTTGAAAAGATTTATAATAATTTTGATCAGTCGCACTACACTTACAATAACGTAGGCAACGTAGGTTGACAACCCAATTGGAACAAAAAACTACAGCCATTGTGTATAAAGGTGAAAAAACGACAACAACATTCACATTCATAATTTTTCTCAATATAAATATTGTTATCAAGGTGAACGAACTCGCGAGTGATGCAGCTTGCCTTGGTATTATTCGATTTTGGTATCGAACTAATAACATTGATGTACTGTTATCGGAAAAGTATATTGTTTTTTACATTTCTATGGTAAAACATGTTTTTACAATACTTCTAGAATTGCTCGTTTCGCCATAGTCTCACTGTTTAGGTTTGGTACTTTTTGTAAAGGGTTTATCCATTTACTAGCACTTTGTCCGCGACTTCGTCCGCTTGTCAACCTATGTCCCAACTTCGCGTTTATTTCGCGCCTATTTCCTTTATTACTCCCTAGTTACTATTTAGTTCTCCCTCGTTGTTATTTGTGCGTTCCTCCCTTAACGCCCCTTTATTTCCCAAAAACTCTCTCTCGACGCTACCAAAAGCCTCCATTCACTTTACCAAAACATTTCTTCAACAGGACGTCAAAGAAGAACTCAACAAAAAGCCGAAGAATGACGCGGACGCGCTGGAGGCTGTCCTCAGTCACGTGGGCGACATGGGTCGGTACCAGAAGTTCCTGTTCGCCTTCATGATGCCCTTTGGTATATTCTTCGCGTTCATCTACTTCGTGCAGATGTTCATAGCCGCGACGCCACAGAGGCATTGGTGTAGTGTGCCGGAGTTGGCGCATCTCGATATGGAACTAAGGTTTGTGGAAATACTTAACATTTGGGGGCAATGATATTATATTAAAGAGGTAGATAGGCACTAGCGCGCGCAAAATGTTGCAGGTAAATTCAGACAATTGTTGTAGTTTCATTTAGTCCGCTAATAGCAGCGAGCAACACACTACAGATAGCTATCTCTTTCTGTGTCATATGTTCCGTATTATCCTTTGAGTATTAAACCAACCGGAGACGCCACGAGTACTAATATCTACGCAAATAAGTCTGTCACTTTCATCGCGGGGGACGAGGGAGTAAGTACTTTGTAATAACAACGCAACAATACAGAACGTCGCTCAGTACGAACGTAGCGTATCTTTCCTTTATAATATCATTGTTTTTGAGGGTGTAACTGTGTATGATAATAAATTGTTGCTATGTTGTACTAGAGTTAACTAGAGTATACTTTTAAAGTCGCGCTTGTACCGATTACGGATAACGTTTACCTTTCTAACGTGTAATCTAAAGCGTTACCAAAAACATAATTTGGTAGAGCCAGCGGGGTAATTCCGTATCGTGCTAACAGTAGCAATGGGTTTCATTTTGACAGTTCAACAAAATTCATAATGCGTTATTTACGTTGTTGAGCAGACACATTTTTCGAACATGTTTTTTTTAAAATTTAAATGGGTTTGCTCTTGACTGTAGTCCAGGTCAGACAGAGACGAAAGTCGATAATGCAGTGAGCTTACCCAGAAGAAGCCTGTTCACTCTTACTTTGAAGAGATTCGGGTTGTATGCGTTCGGAAACACAGACGTAGGTAGAGAGTTCCACTCTTTTGCTGTGCGCATTATAAAGGACATTTGAAAACGCTTAGTACGAATACATACATATGAAGCAATGGATTAATTAGCAATATCCTTCAAAATGATTCAGATTGAGATCGATAGTGTGTTACGCAATTAGGGTGCCGCCCTAACCTTATACTAGTATAAGGTTAGGGCGGCACGTTGGTGGGTTGGTTGGTGGTACGTTATATAAATTATGTGCAGACGCCAGCACATCAACCTACCCGAAACTGTCAAATTTTCCCAATCAACTTTGAACCTTACACTTTAGCGATAAAGTTGGAAATCTACCTTCTAAAAACCCTGAGAATGTCTGTTACCTTTCCCAGTCAGTTTCAGGGATTTCCAAAGATGCTAAATAAATAAGGCTTATTTATATGTACCTATAGGGACTAGTCACTTCGCGCACGGCGACTTTTTGCAGCGATTCAGTAGCGCGTTTCGTCAACGCGCGTCTGCATCGCTACGTTTGGCTCGTTTGTCGACTGAAGCGATTCCTAGTGATACAGCATCGCTTCTGCATCGATGCAAACGCGGGACTGTATCGATTCATCATCGCTAATTATAACACACAACCGTTTCGGGCGACATCGGATAAAATGAGCGAAATGTTGAATAAGACATTCTATTATTATTATACTTTATATTTTCTAAATTTTTCCGTACTATTATGTGAAACGTTGTTACATAATGCCACCACGTAACCTTTCTTTATTTTATGGGTGCACCCAATATTTACGTTGCCCACGCCGACGCTGTGGCTGCTTCCGTAAACGCAGCAACAAAGACAACACGGCTATCGTTGTGTTGACCGAGTTCATCTTTCAACTGCAAGCATTCATATGTAGTCACTAAAACGCATGACTGTATCGATGCTGAAAATCGTGATCACGTGGGCGAATGTATACGACCAGCGACAACATCTCGACTGTATCGCGGTCTTTTTGCGACTGTAACGCTCATAGAGATATATAAAAAAACATACATATGCGGTAACGCTACTGAATCGCTGCAAAAAGTCGCCGAGGGCGACCTCCCTTAGGTCACAACGCAGCAGTATTCACCGGCCAGAAGATTATAAAATGTCCTTCTAATCTAAGAGTTCTGTGGACTCAGGGGGAGGGGGCTAGTCCGCATCCATAATAAAACACGTAGTCCTACCCTTTCAGGCTCAACGCAAGTTCCTTTGTTTGTGTCAAGCTCATTTTCTCTTGTGAGGTGAATCTTAGCGAGTCTGATAAAATATGAAATACCTAGGGTTTGTTTTGTTGATTCGTCGTTTCAGCCGATAGACGTCCACTGCTGGACATAGGCCTCCCCCAATTTTGGAGGGGGTTTGCCATAATCGCCACGCTTGGCAGGCGGGTTGGCGATCGCAGTATGGTATGATGGTGGAATAAATAGAGATCGCTGCTGCCCATTCTCCGGTAAGACCCTTAGTCGCCTTTTACGACACCCACGGGAAGTAATGGGTAGTGCAATTCTTTAAGTCCGGCACCACACAGACAACACAGTTTTGTTGATTATTAATATAAAATTCAAGATGTTGAAATATTTTTTTAGTATGTGCAAGGAGAATCACGTACCTATTATTAATTATTGTGGTTCCATATACAAGGTGGCAGATATCGACGCACAACCTGTTACGAACTATTCAATTCAGTAGGTATATGATTCTGAACTCCCAGCGTTTAAATTTTTCGTGGGTAATTTATAAATTACCCACGTACGAGTACGAGTTCGTACGATGCTCTGCGAGTCCAGTACAACAACGCCTTCAGAGTTATGTTGGGGCTGCCGCGCTTTTGCAGTGCATCGGGGATGTTCGCGGAGAATGGCGTGCCAGATTTTTACGCACTGATGCGGACACGGATAGCATCCCTGATGCGGCGAGTGCGCGACAGCTTCAACAGCTTGGTGGCTATAGTGGCCGTCAGGACAAACAGTCCAATGATGTGGAAATGGATGACCATGCACTCATCGTGCGTCATTCCAATATTTAAAATAAGTTGTTTCTTAGTGTATTCTTTGTGTAGCTATGTGTTTTTATGTACATATGTATGTTTTTTGTGTATAAAATTGTAATGTGTGTTGTTTTATGGACTTATGGTCTGAAATAAAAGTATTATTATTATAAAAAAATATGCTGTTCTATATATTTTGACCGCGTAGATGTTGCAATTTTCTTGGGGTGAATTTTAGAATCATGTGCTGAATTCATTGTTACATTTACGCGTAGACGTTCCTGCATGGTTACAGTTTGCGCGTAGATGTTCCTGCATGGTTACAGTTTGCGCGTAGCCGTAGATGTTCCTGCATGGTTACAGTTTGCGCGTAGCCGTAGATGTTCCTACATGGTTACAGTTTGCGCGTAGCCGTAGATGTTCCTGCATGGTTACAGTTTGCGCGTAGCCGTAGATGTTCCTGCATGTTTACAGTTTGCGTGTAGCCGTAGATGTTCCTGCATGGTTACAGTTTGCGCGTAGCCGTAGATGTTCCTGCATGGTTACAGTTTGCGCGTAGCCGTAGATGTTCCTGCATGGTTACAGTTTGCGCGTAGCCGTAGATGTTCCTACATGGTTACAGTTTGCGCGTAGCCGTAGATGTTCCTGCATGGTTACAGTTTGCGCGTAGCCGTAGATGTTCCTGCATGTTTACAGTTTGCGTGTAGCCGTAGATGTTCCTGCATGGTTACAGTTTGAGCGTAGCCGTAGATGTTCCTGCATGGTTACAGTTTGCGCGTAGCCGTAGATGTTCCTGCATGTTTACAGTTTGCGTGTAGCCGTAGATGTTCCTGCATGGTTACAGTTTGCGCGTAGCCGTAGATGTTCCTGCATGGTTACAGTTTGCGCGTAGCCGTAGATGTTCCTGCATGGTTACAGTTTGCGAGTAGATGTTCCTGCATGGTTACAGTTTGAGCGTAGCCGTAGATGTTCCTGCATGGTTACAGTTTGCGCGTAGCCGTAGATGTTCCTGCATGGTTACAGTTTGCGAGTAGATGTTCCTGCATGGTTACAGTTTGCGCGTAGCCGTAGATGTTCCTGCATGGTTACAGTTTGTGTGTAGCCGTAGATGTTCCTGCATGGTTACAGTTTGCGAGTAGAGTAGATGGTCCTGCATGGTTACAGTTTGTGTGTAGCCGTAGATGTTTCTGCATGGTTACAGTTTGCGAGTAGAGTAGATGGTCCTGCATGGTTACAGTTTGAGCGTAGCCGTAGATGTTCCTGCATGGTTACAGTTTGTGTGTAGCCGTAGATGTTCCTGCATGGTTACAGTTTGCGAGTAGAGTAGATGGTCCTGCATGGTTACAGTTTGAGCGTAGCCGTAGATGTTCCTGCATGGTTACAGTTTGAGCGTAGCCGTAGATGTTCCTGCATGGTTACAGTTTGTGTGTAGCCGTAGATGTTCCTGCATGGTTACAGTTTGTGTGTAGCCGTAGATGTTCCTGCATGGTTACAGTTTGCGAGTAGAGTAGATGGTCCTGCATGGTTACAGTTTGAGCGTAGCCGTAGATGTTCCTGCATGGTTACAGTTTGAGCGTAGCCGTAGATGTTCCTGCATGGTTACAGTTTGTGTGTAGCCGTAGATGTTCCTGCATGGTTACAGTTTGTGTGTAGCCGTAGATGTTCCTGCATGGTTACAGTTTGTGTGTAGCCGTAGATGTTCCTGCATGGTTACAGTTTGCGAGTAGAGTAGATGGTCCTGCATGGTTACAGTTTGCGAGTAGATGTTCCTGCCACCTGTATTACGTCACAGTAAATGTATTTTTAGGAAAAACGTTACGCCAATGTTGCACGGTTCAAACAAATTGATTAACTTTGGTTGAAAGGAAACGATGCCAAGCAAAATACAAAAGCATGAAAGTGCCGAATCACAAACCTATCACTTCTTATCCGTAGTAGGTAGATGGTATCGAATTCATTCTGAATAAAAATGGGCTGACGTCTGACGAGCTACGAAAGCAAAAGCGATAAATTATATGATAATAAAAAATCGACACGTGTAGGTACATTATTTTTAGCCAAAACGTTTCGTGCCTGATACTAATTCAAAATAATATATCTATCAACACTTGAGATAGATCAGCCGGTCGAGTCTGTAAAAATCTCACCGTGAAAACCTAGGTGAAGTGAGTTTGTTTTTGCTAGGATTTGACACTATTGACAGCTCACTCCACGCTCACTTCACGGTGACATTCTTACAGAATAGCACCGCAGCGGGATAATTCACAGTTTTGACATTCATTGCGTTATTTACGTTGTTGAGCAGACACATTTTTCGAACATATGAAGCAATGGATTAGTAATTAATCCTTTAAAATGATTCAGATTATTACGAAATTAGGGTGCAGATACTCGTAGATGATGATAGATTTATGTTAGTTCTGAATTTGTGATAGGTATGTTGCAAATATTATGAAACAAAGTGCTTAATGACGTGTGAATCATAAAAATCGGCCCAGGCGTTTGGTCTGTATAGTGCTTCGAAGGAACATACAAACATACATACATAGGTACCTACACAGGCTGATAAACACATACCACTCCTTTGCGTCGCGCAGTCGGGTAAAAATAAGTTAACTTTTTTAACGTGAACTTTTTTGTCTACTTTAGTAGGATGGTAACAAACTATTGCACCGTTTGCGTAATAACGTAACATTTCATTTGAATGAATCACCATGCTATCTTAGATAAGAAATAGATTACTAGAGAAATCTATTTATATTATTAATAGATTCTTTTTATAGGTGTAAATCATGATCATCATCATCTGCCTAGCCTTTTCCCAACTATGTTTGGGTCGGTTTCTAGTGTAACCGGTTTTTTTATAGGTGTAAATGAATCATTAAATACTCTAAGAGCATTTGCGTCATTGCCACGATGCCCACGCGTTTTAAATTGCAAGCATTGTCCTTAACGTTCCTACTTCTCAGAATAGTCAGATAGGAACCTCATCTAGTTTAAAAAAATATGATTGACGTGTAAAAGTGTTTGTACAAACCTACTTACAGAAAATAAATTATTCGTAGCCACTTCTTTATCCTTGTTCATTAAGTGTCTCATTACGTTGCTAATTTAGGTATTAATAAAATTGATTCGCGACAACTTCTACTTACCTGTTGGTAGTCAGGCAAATGAAAAACTTCGAAATAGGTAGTAGGTGTGAGTTGTGTAGGTAATACTGATAACGTGATAACGTTATCGACCGGCGTATTGTGCCTTGTGCCTCAATCGTTACGAAAATATAAAGAGTTTAGATGTAATCTTCATCGGGAAAACCCAAATATTCCGAAATATTTTATTCCTAATTTCGATGTTCCGATTTTCAAAAGTCCGAATTTCATTATACCTAAGAATGAAGAAAGTATTATTAAAAATCACGAAATTTATGTTACCGAAAGTCATAAATGCGATTTGTTTGTTTTCCGATTTTCATATGTTCGAAGAATCAAATACTCGATGGGTTCTCGGTCCGAAAAACGTCATTCCGATTTTCAATTTTCCAAATAACCTGTTAAAATTGGTACCCCCTTTCTTCTCCTGAAATTGTTTGTCCGAAAGTCATTATCCATAACACGTTTGCTATAAACTTCAGTAACCATAATGTTAAAAAATTCGAAATTTTGTTTTACATAATTATCTTTACTTCTAAATCTATTCTGTCATAATATCGAGTACTATATTAAAGTACATACTATAATTGAATCTCCTAATTTTGCATGAAATAAAGTCATATGTCCTACGTATTGTATTATACATATAATGTGTATTATTCCGAATGTTCATTTATAATAACAGTGTTAGCTCTAAAACATTTGCTAAAAATTAGGTTTTAGTGACAGAAACGAATCGCTGTAAATCCGACTCCACGCAGTTTTGTCTGCCCTACCCCTAGAGTATAATTTAAAATCGCGTAGGCGCGTAGGGGCGAGGCGGCCCGCGGGCTGAGGAGCAGGAGGCTGTGAGCGAGCCACCACGGCTTCGGCTTGCTTGCCGGCTTCGCCGGCCAACCTCAGCCGCGGCGGTGAGCGAAAGCTGTCTGCGACGATTAGCACGCGTGGGGCCGCCGGAGAACCGCAGCGCCGGAGCCGTGACAGAAACCATGCCTGCTGCATGTTGCATGTTGCATTCTCGCTTGCATGCTGCATGCTTGCTTGCATGCTGCATGCTGCGTGTTTGCTTCCATGCTGCGTGCTGCATGCTTGCTGCATGCTGCGTGTTTGCTTCCATGCTGCATGCTGCATGCTTACTGCATGCTTGCTTGCATGCTGCATGTTGCGTGTTTGCTTCCATGCTGCATGCTTGCTGCATGCTTGCTGATGCTGCATGCTGCGTGTTTGCTTCCATGCTGCATGCATGTTACTTTAAACCCTTTACACAGAAATGCTCCGTCGACACTAGGATACAAGAGCGAGCGTATGACAATATAAATACGTTTACCGTGTATCGAAGTCTAGTAACTAGTATCGCAGTGAAGATCTATCGCGGTAACGTGCATCGCAATTTTGTAGCATCGTATTAGCATGTATCGATATTTTGTGCTTCGATATTCCGTATTCTACTCGTATATTTATCTTGCTATTCGTTTTACAAGGCGTTTTTATTTCGGAATTCTAATTAATCGGAATAAGTACGTATTTTTGATGTTTCGAATTTTCATTAAGTAATTCGGACTTTTTATTATTCGATCTATTAAACTCGGTATTTTGAGATTAGTAATTATAAACGTTAGGAATATTGAAATTTCGGAATTATAAAAATAGGATGAATGATAAATCGGAGTTGTTATAAGTATTAGGAATTTTGAACCATTCGGAATTATGAAAAACGGTATTTTGGAATTCGTATTTGTGGCTGTCGGAATAAAGTTTTTCGTATTTATGTAGTGTACCCGTAATCATCATGTTTACAACTATAATCTGTTAAATCTCAGATAAATTAATCGGAAAATCGGTCATTGATACCTGTAGCAGTGCCCGATACCCACTTTGATTTTAGGTACCAATGCTACCTATTTAACTGCCTTTTGTACTTACTATTATATATTGGTACCGTACTAATAGCACGGCTAGCGGATGTCCCATTTCAAAACATATTATGGGACACTTTTTATAAAAATCGCAGGTACAGTCAACGACATGAAGTCGATGTATATTTCAGTTTTTAGGGTTGCGTATCCAAAGGGTGCCAAGGGCCCTATTACTAAGGCTCCACTGTCCGTCCGTCCATCTGTCACAGGGCTATATCTTTGACACCATAGATAATATATGAAAGTTCTGTGGGTTAAACCGTAATAGGTAGACACTTGAAATTTTTACATAGTGTACTACCTCTACTTATAGCTACAAAATAATGAAAATACTTTAAAGTAAAAAATTCAAGAAATGTGTTTATTTCTTTTAATCTACTTAAGAAGTACTTAAAAAAAAAATGTGGTTTTAAATATAGTACGGTGGTACTTCGTGTGCGAGTCGGACTCGCGCTTGGTCGCTTTTTTAAATCTGTTTAATTGAGTCAAATATATAATTAAAATCGGTACAGATGAAAAATAATATTAACTCTTTCTTAGATATTATATGAAATCAATGATATTATATTAAAGAGGTAGATATGGCACTAGCGCACGTAAATTGTTGCTGACAAATTCAGACAATTGTTGTAGTTTCATTTAGTCCGCTAATAGCATCGAGCAGCACACTACAGATAGCTATCTCTTTCTGTGTCATACGTTCCGTATTATCTATCGCAGTAAGTACTTTGTAATAACTGCTCAACAATACAGAACGTCGCGTCGCTCAATACGAACGTAGCGTATCTTTCCTTTATAATATCATTGTATGAAATGCTATTCGATGCATCGATTAATTTTGTGTCAATTTAGTTGATGAGTAAAAATATCAGTGTTAATAGACTTTTGTCGCTAACCGCACCATACTTGTATTTCTCCGACCGGTATATTATTATCATTAATTATTAATATATGTATAATATAATTATCAAAACAAAAACACCTACGCGATCTTGTCGTGATATCGTCTGCGGATCGAGAGAAGCACGAAGGCCTTTTAATTATAATAAAACTGGCCAAGTGCGAAGCGGACTCGCACACGAAGGGTTCCGTACCACAAGGCAAAAAGCCGAAAAAAACATGTATGTTGTATGGGAGCCCCCTTAAATATTTATTTAATTTTATTATTTATTATTAAAGTAAATATACAATTAAGTATTTTGTGAATATTTCAAGTGCCTACCTGTTACCTATAATATTGATATCGAGCAAAAAAAGGCAAAAAATTACGTTTTTGTATGGGAGCCCCCCTTAAATATTTATTTTATTTTAATTTTATTATTAAAGTAAAAATACGACTGAGTATTTTGTGAATATTTCAAGTGCCTACTGTTGCCATTTTTGATATCGAGCAAAAAAGGGCAAAAAAATCGCGTTTCTTGTATGGGAGCCCCCTTAAGTATTTTTTTTTTTTTTTTAGTATTTGTTGTTATAGCGGCAACAGAAATACATAAATTGTGAAAATTTCGACTGTCTAGCTGTCGCAGTTCTTGAGATACATCCTGGTGACGGACAGACAGCGAAGTCTTAGTAATAGGGTCCTGTTTTTACCCTTTGGGTACGGAACCCTAAAAAAAGTATCTTTTAATCAAGATACAATCCAAACAGATCGAATGCCACAATAGAGTTTATTTTTAAAATATTATAAAATCTTATCATCGCAAGTATTTGGAAATGCGTTTTCGTGTCGAATATCTGTTGCTCCATTACATAGAAAGTAAAGATAACTCTCGTTTATATCTTGCGCTATATCATTAATCTCACCAGGGGGCCTAAAAAGGCCAATTTGGAGAATCATAAAAGGATAACATTATGAATTATATTATGGCGAAGACAGTCCGTGTTTTTCTTTTTTTCGCTGCACTACGTAGGTACAGTTAAAGAGATTGGGATTGGACTTGGATTGGATTGATTGGTATTTTAGCACAAACAAAAAAAAAAAAAACTGAAAAATGCTTCACCAACGGGATTTGATACGATTAACTTAACAGGTAACTGTCCATTAGGCTATCCTTTTATGATTCTGCCAAAGTGGCCTTTTGAGGCCCCGTAGGTAATTGCGTAATACACTATCAGTAGCGATGCGATTCATTTTGACAGTTCCACGACATTCATTGCGTTATTTTACGTTTGTTGAGCACTGAGCAGTTCCACTTTCAAACATAAGAAGCAATGGATTAACAATATCCTTCAAATTCATTCAGATTGAGATTGATGGCATAGACTATACACTTATAAACTTATGTATGTTACTACGTTGCGCAATTAGGGTGTTGGTAATGTTTTGAGTGTGAATGTGAATGGGGTCTAGGAGTAGAGTAAAAGAAGACCAAAGAAACGATGGATGGGTTGTGTGAAAGATGAGATGGGTAGAAGGGGGTTGGATGTTGAGATAACGGTTGACATGCTACGCCGACCTCAAACTAATTGGGTTACGGAAAGGAAGATAATAATTATTATTATCCATTTATTTCAGGCGTCAAGGCCCATATAAAACACATACAATACAATATTAATAACTTAAAAATACTATAAATACACACATCGAAAGTGTCTAGGGATCAAGCATTTTTATGCGGATTTCTTGAGATTGAGATGTGGCTTTGTAATAAATTTATGATTTTATAAATTTATATGGATCCTTTTTGGTGCATTTCATAATTTGAATCAGGAACTGTGAATCAAATTCGAGTAAAAGATGAAAATCAGCTGTCAATATTTTCCCTATAAAAACATACAACGCATTGAAGACATTATTAGTGCTACTGTTTCCCTACTACTGATTAAAACCAACGTTATTATGGAGCGGCGACGTCATTTAAGCAGGGAAGAAATGCTCAGAGCCGTGGGAATGATAGAAGCTGGTTCCCGGCAACGTACTGTGGCTTTAGCTCTGAATACAAGTCAGAGTGTTATCAGTCGACTTTGGACACGTTACCGAAGCACTGGTACCGTGGCTGAGCGCCATGGAGGACGGTATCGCTGCACCACACGGAGACAAGACCGATACATTCAAATCTTAACTCGAAGAGCTCCAACAATAACCGCCATGATGTTAGCCGTGAGGCTTCATCACTCTTCAGGGAACTTAATTAGCGACCAAACAGTCAGAAACCGCTTGCATGAAGTGAACCTTCATTCTCGAAGACCGCTACGGGTACCACCTATAGCAATGCACAATCGTAGGATTCGATATCAATGGGCTCTTGAACACAGAAATTGGGCAGAAGAACAATGGCGTTTCGTGTGTTTTTCTGATGAGTCTCGTTTTGGTATGAGACCGGATACAAGACGTATACGACACTGGAGAACCCCTGGACGCCAACAGCGATTAAAATCCTGCCAGGAAGTCCATCCTTATAGTGGTGGAACCATCATGGTATGGGCCGGTATTTGGATCGGCGAAAGAACTGAGTTGATTTGGATCAGAGGCAACCTCAACGCTCAAATTTATGCTGAGACGATTGTATCAGACGTCATCGTTCCTCTACAAGTGCAAATCGGTCCCTTATTTCAGTTAATGCATGATAATGCACGACCGCACACCGCAAGAGTTGTAAGACAGACTCTCGCCGCAGCTAACATCAATGTCCTGCCCTGGCCTGCTCAGTCGCCAGACTTGAACCCGATTGAGCATGCATGGGATATGCTACAGAGAAGAGCTCTGCCGAATATGGAGGGTATCCAGTCGCAAGAAGACCTTTTTTTGTTGTTGCAACGAACATGGGCGGCCATTCCACAGCGTGATTTGGATGAACTCATTTTGAGTATGCCAAACCGATGTTCTTGTGTTGTTAGTGTTCGCGGTAGAAACACGGATTATTAATTGTTTAAGTTACCCAATAAAATTTTAAAGAAAACTGTTATTTCAGTCTTTTTTTCGAACTTTTGTGTTAGTGGTTCAAATGTCAAAAATCCCTTTATTAGGAAAATGGCAAATTTCTTTATTAATGCAAAGGTGACTTGGTTTATCGTTACTGTGACAAACGAAAACACTTTATTTGATGAATCCTTAAAGAAAATTTTAATTAATATCAATCAGGAGAAAAGTTATTGCAAAAATATATGTTGATCCCTAGACACTTTTGATGTGTGTACATAAACACATTATAATTACACTAACAAACTAAAGCACACGAAGTGTCTGCGTCGTATTTCGCTGACTGTGTCATGTAGCCGGCCACGAAACCGGAGGTACACTAACCACCCTTCGGTAGAACTCTTCCTTGAGGAACTTCTCGAGATGATGTGTCGGAACACGTACCACGAACGACTTGAAGTTCGTGTTGTGACGCGACTCCAACTTCTCGATCCTCAAAGTCCAGCTGGTCTTCACACGCACGTACTCCACGATCTCCTCAACCTTCGGCTTTAGTGGCTCGGGTACCGGGGACCACTAAGGCCGGCCATACACGGACAGATTGAAGCAGCCAGTATCGACTGCTTCAAGCTGCGACTCCATAACAAACTACAGTCTTCTACGTACACACCGGAACGGCAGCACGGTGAAATTTCATCGTGCGGTCAAGCAGTCGCCAGGCATACACTGACTGCTCGAGCTGTCGACCGCTCTCGCGCAGCTACCTCCGCCCGCGCTCCTCATTCCACGACGCGTGTGTAGGCCGGCAATAAAACCCGCAAAGCAGTTGATACCGACTACTGCAGCAGCAAGCGGTTGAATTTGACTGCACGAGCAGTCAGTGTATGTTGATCACTGGCTTACTGCTGGAGCAGTCCGTGTATGTTGATCACTGGCTTACTGCTGGAGCAGTCCATGTATGTTGATCACTGGCTTCCTGCTGGAGCAGTCCGTGTATGTTGATCACTGGCTTACTGCTGGAGCAGTCCATGTATGTTGATCACTGGCTTCCTGCTGGAGCAGTCCGTGTATGTTGATCACTGGCTTCCTGCTGGAGCAGTCCGTGTATGTTGATCACTGGCTTACTGCTGGAGCAGTCCGTGTATGTTGATCACTGGCTTACTGCTGGAGCAGTCCGTGTATGTTGATCACTGGCTTACTGCTGGAGCAGTCCATGTATGTTGATCACGGGCTTACTGCTGGAGCAGTCCGTGTATGTTGATCACTGGCTTACTGCTGGAGCAGTCCGTGTATGTTGATCACTGGCTTACTGCTGGAGCAGTCCGTGTATGTTGATCACTGGCTTACTGCGGAGCAGTCCGTGTATGGCCAGCCTAACAGATCCGCACCCAAATCGCGTAACACTTTCAACCACAATCTAAATCATTTTGAAGGATTTTGGTAATCCGTTGCTTCATATGTTCGAAAAATCAGTCTGCTCAACAACGTTAATAAGGCAGTAAATATTGTTGAACTGACAATGCCGCACGCTTCCCTAGAAGGAAACTATCGCTCTCTCAGCTTGATAGCTACCTATATGTTATCAATAAATTAATAGTTTAAAAAACACGAAAAACACGCTTTTATAAATGCACGTAAAAACAAAATTACAAGACTTTTCTAAGAAATCCAAAATAGCTATGATACGATTTTCCATCATGAAATTCCAGTTCATATCTTTCGGCTCCATCATCAGATCAGTTCGACAGTACCATATTATTGTGTTGTCATCAGAACTGCATACAGCTGCCAATTTTCATTACGCTACGACCCTTGGTAGATGGTTAAATTAGTCACCTTAGATTCCATTACATAGTTAGTTACTTACGACCTAATAAAAGCGTGTAAAAACGGTAATAATCCTCTTCATTCCAGACGCAACCTATCAGCACCAGGTGCCGCCACTGGCGAGTGGGACAAATGCGCCACATTCGACGTAAACTGGACGCAGGTCCTCGAGACCATGACCCCACCACTACCAGGCACGCCCACCATACCCTGCCGGAATGGGTGGGACTTCGAGCTGATAGATATTCCCTATGCCACTGTTGTTAGCGAGGTAAGAAATGGATTTCTTCTTTTAATTTTCCTGCCTTCATGTTTTATTCTGATTTTAACATCGCCTGGCCAATATCTATGTTATAAAAAACTATTGGAACCACAATTCTCTAAATAGATCTTCACTGGAAGTCGATAACCTGGCGTTACGTTACGTAGCGGTCAGCAAAAGTTTTTTAAAACTATCACGCTTACAAAAAACTAAGAGATAATAATTCTTTCCCCCCTTAAGAGCGTTTACGCCGTTCGGCATTTCATACAAACTTTCAAGCCCTTATTTTTTCAAATGAATGAACCGATTTTAATGAAACTTCATACGCATAAGCAGGATATAAAGGTCTAAAAAGTTAGTAGAGAACAATTTCGAAATGTCTTATTTAAAAAAAGATAACTGGAAATCTCTGTTTCTATGGAAAATTTAAAATCGGTCTAATTTGGCTGTAACGCTATTATTCGAAAATGTTCTCTACTAACTTTTTAGACCTGTGTATCCTGCTTATGCTTATGAAGTTTCATTAAAATCGGTTCATTCATTTCGAAAAATAAGGGCTTGAAAGTTTGTATGAAATGCCGTACGGCGTAAACGCTCTTAAACGTTGTATAGCGTCTTTACTATAGTTACACAAAGCTCTGTCTTCTTCTTTCGAAAGTCAAATACTGACGACTGAAAGAAAAAAATCGGTGTGTAACTATTTATCTGATATAATACGTTTTTTAGTAAGGGGAGTAAGGAGGCCCATGTCCAGCAGTGGACGGCTTTCGGCTGAAATGATGATTAGTAAGGGGGTTTAAATTTTACTACTGTTCTTCAAAAACTGAAGTGTTCATCGACTTTTGTTGCTGACCGTACCTGCATTACTGAGGCCTATTAGGATTTGATAGAAGATTCATCATCATCGTTCAGCCGAAAAATGTTTACTCCGCATCCAGCGAATTTTCACGTTCTTCGGTTCACCTTGGGCCTACCCCAGTAGAAGGAAGAACCCATTGAAGGATAACCCTCAATAATGTTCTCTACTATTCCAGAGAGGCTGGGTTTGTGAGCACGCTGGTAACGTGCCGATGGCTCAGGCTGTGTTCTTCGCGGGAGCCTTCATGGGCGGATTGATCTTGGGCTGGCTGGCTGACCACTTCGGCAGAGTACCTGCTGTCATAGGTAAGATACAAAAACACCTATTTTTGCTCTAGAATACAATTAAATATTGGTTATTAGTGTACCAATAAAGTTTGTAAAAATCTTTAGGTACGTTTATACGTTATGTGAACGAAATTAACAACGGCTCAACAAAATAAATCCATAAGTAAACACAGATCGACCGCGCTTCTTTTGCTTTGATTTCTAGACCTTTCCTTCTTATTATAACCTTTGTCCACACGCCACCGTCAACGACACGTCAAAGAGAAACGAGATTATTCGAACCGAGCGTGACGTCCCGGTGACGGCGTGCGGCGGACACGCGACCATAGTAAGGCTATTAGCACACTTTACCGCATTACGCAGCGGGGTGCGTGAAACGGAGCCAAATTTCCCGCACGGAGGCGCGTTTTTATTAAATTTGTATGTTAAAATTACGCGCGGGCCCACTTTATCTGCGTCCCGCTGCGTAATGCGGTGCAGTGTGCAAATCGTCTAAATGACAAGTATCGCTACTTTGGCGCCGCGGCGGCCGACGTTATCGTTGACGTCCCGGTGACGTGGCTGTGGTCAAACGGCCTAGGGTCTGCTTTTCTCGTATCGGCACGAACTACTTAGGTACAACTTAGGTATATTGTAAAAAAATATTAGCCAGTATGCAAATGGGCTAATTAAAATAGCCTCCACGGGTGACAATACAGACGTACGATTTTATACACACCCTGGGCAGCAATTCCCGCTACCAAACTCGTCAAAATGTAGGGAACAGCTGATTTTTTTTCGCAATTTCAAGTTTGGTCCCATAGTAAAAGTTGTATGTAATATAGGACATGAAGAAAATAGGTACTCACAGAAGATTTATTATGCGATTCCAGGTGCTGACAAGTAGTTATTCAATAATTGTTGAAAATAAAAATAACTATTTATATTTTTTTTTAATGGGATTCGGCGCACAATGACAAAAACAAAAAAATCGCAAAATGACATATTGGAATTTCGCAAAGTGTCATAAATATTCTCAAATTGTCATATTCTGAAAACGCCACATCGCAAAACGTCACATTAGGAAAATGCCTGGCCAATACTTTTATCATTTTTTATTTTAGCCGGTGGAATACCAAATCACGTGACTGCTCTACTTAAAAATCTTCATATTATAATTATTATGCTTGAAAGACGCAAAATTAAAGATAATTTTCGTATCCACAACGCAATTTATTATCAAAACACGATCATAATTATTATTGTCTGTCTCATCCGCAACAGATGTTTGATATTAACCATCGCAGTGTCCACATTGTGGGGATCAAGGCGACACTTGTGTTTGTCGCATTTTAAAACATTTGTGTGTTTTTCAGACATTAGAACGAGTCGTTAATGATTTTGTTGATGACATTTTTGGAGTCTGACATAATTTATCTGAGGCATCTGCTGACCTAATGGTTGATTATTTATTTTGGTTCA
Source organism: Mesoligia furuncula (assembly GCA_916614155.1). NCBI lineage: Eukaryota > Metazoa > Arthropoda > Insecta > Lepidoptera > Noctuidae > Mesoligia > Mesoligia furuncula. The sequence goes on from OU744793.1 coordinate 27,170,802, forward strand.
AAATCTTATTGTTTTACAAGCTTTTGCCTTCGGCTTCGCTCGCGTGTATTACTTTTCAAGGGCTGATAATTTTATTCGAAGAATACCTAATTTTTAAATTTTGACAGTTATTTCATACAGAAATTTCAAACATCAATTTTATTCTTCGAATAAAAGTTATCTGGCGATGGAAAAATCAGCCCGAAGAGGAATAATTCCATAATAGGTACATTGTTTTCATAATTCTATTGGTTTCGTGGTGAACGCCAGGTGAAGGTACAGGATATAGCAAATATAATTATAAAAAAACTACCTACAGTTTTAACATTTTTTTAAAATTACAATTACAGTTAGGTTAACAAATACTTTAGCAATTAAATAGACTGCCTGTGCCTACCCATCCATAAGCAAGCTATAAAGAGTTAAGCGTGTCCGCGAAACTATGAGAAATAGCAAAAAACGTTCATAGGAGCTACAGTTTTAGATTTTGTTAGAAACTAAAACAGCAGCATTATTTTTATGAATAATCACTTTCTTCCCGGGGGTCGAACCAGGGTATACTAAGAATTTCAAGTTACACGTAAAATCAAGCTATTTTTGTCATTTCCAGGTGCCAATATGATCGGTGGTATTGGCGGCATAGCGACCATCTTCACTACGGGAGTGTGGGATTTCGCTCTCTGCCGGTTCCTCGTCGGCATGTCCTTTGACAATGCGTTCATGATGACTTACATTTTGGGTAAGACTGCCATGAACTAACATTTTAGACATTGCAAAAAGACTGATTCTTACTATAGAGGGTGGTGCCCAGGTATATTGACCAATTTGAGCACATGCAATAACACTGATCCTACAAATAGATGGTTCATGTTCATGTGCATAATTATACAATATATGCCAAACACCCGGGCTTATAATCCAGACATCTTTACAAATAAAACAAAACACAGTTGCGGCATCTACATCGCTATAACTTCAGATCACCATGACGTCACGCCAAATTACGGTTACCTCTTCTCCGCAGTTTTGGAGTACGTGGGTCCCCGCCACCGCACATGGGTGGCCAACATGTCCATCGCTTTGTACTTCGGCATGGGTTGTCTGTGCCTGCCGTGGTTGGCGTTGTGGATAAGCGACTGGAGGAAACTGCTGTGGTACACCTCGACGCCGATGTTGCTGGTTGTGTTCGCGCCTTTAGTTCTGCCGGAGAGTGCAAGGTGAGTGACTGAGGGTGATTTGGGAAGATGGCTGCGCGTTTTAGTTCAAGTTCTAGGGTGTTTAGCATAATCAGCACTGTTGGGACACAGGCCTCCTCTCGATGAGGGAGTGGGCCGTAAACCACATGTCACATAAGTCTTCGAATTTTTGGTTTTAGTACCTATATGGCCGTTTCCTGAAGATTTTTTCCTTCACCGGGTGTTTAATAAGGGTAAATAGGGCCCTAAATGAGCCGGTAAACTATTGTTGACGTAATTTTGAAGTCTTGCGACATAATTTATCTGAAGCATCTGCTGACTTAAATGGCTGATAATTTTGAGAATTATATTTACTTTGGTTCTTAACTTTATTGTTCCATTAGCTTTAGCCCGCGTGGATTGCTTTTTATGAGGAATAATTCCGTAATACAATGTTTTCATACAGCTCCCAGTCGGTTTGTTTGTTCCGACATCTTCAACAATCGTCGTCGTATTTCAGTTAATTTACACAAAACCTCTTTACACAAAACTTGGTAGCTTGGTAGCAAATGAGTTGGTTGTTGCAATACCGTGCTATATGGTAACCAGTCTGAAATATCTACCAAATTTAAGAGTCATCTTCAGGTCAGTTGGTAGTCAGCTCAAGTTTTATTGATTGGACCCACAAGATTTAGTGGGTGGTTAGTGGGTACTTTGGTAACCTCCTCTTTCCAAACTGCTCCGTCTCTACTGCTTAATTTTGCAGCTATCATCGTCTATTTGGTGATGTACCGTACCTAATGATCCTGTATATTCCAGATGGTACGTGAGTCGACGCCGCGTCAACCAGGCTGTGCAAGTGCTCAGGAAATTCGAGAGAGTTAACGGCAGCAAAATACCGGACGATGTTATGGATGAATTTATTGTAAGTTTTATACATGGTGGCAGGCACATCAACCAATCGCAACCTGCAACCATGGATTCAGTAGGTACATGGATCTGGACACCCCTGCGTTGAAATTTAAAGTAGGTACCTACCTACTTTAATTTTTTTTTTTAATTTACCAAAATTTAAAAAAAAAAGTGCTGTGCCATACATTTCGACATCTTTTTTTTTTATTTAACCTAAATTAAAAAAAAAACGCTGTGCCATACATTTTGACCGCATAAGTATTGCACTTTTCTATGAAACAGCAGATTTTTTTTTTTTGGTAAGTAACCGACTAAATATTTCTACGCTAGGGAGTTTATAATTATGAGCTGAATTCATAGTTACAGCGGTGCTATTCTGTAAAAATCTCACCGTGAAAACTTCCGTGAAGTGAGCGTGGAGTGAGCTGTCAATAGTGTCAATTCCTAGCAAAAACAAACTCACTTCACCTACAGTTCGCGTGGCGATTACCTTAGACACGACAACACCTTTCTTTTTTAAGAACCTGTTTTAATAAACTGGAAAACTTTATTCATTCTTTTCTTTTAGGTAACATCAAACCAGACCAAACAAGGCGACGAGTCCCTCCTAGTCCTCATGAAGAGTGCTCCCCTCCGCCTGACCATGATCCTCATGCTGATCGTATACATGGCCTGCTCCGTGATCTTCGACGGGCTCGTCCGAATGTCCGACGCGTTCGGGCTCGACTTCTTCATCAGTTTTACTTTGACGTCAGCGACGGAGATACCCTCGGTTACTCTGTTGGCTTGTGTGCTTGACCGGTGAGAAGAGCCTTTTGTTTTTGGAAGCCGTTGGGCCGTAGGGTGAACAGACTAAAAATTATTTATTTATTCAGCCTGGTGCCGTATTATGACGGTTTAATGCTATAATGATTCCAGTGTAAGAGAGGTACGGAGCTATACATGACCGATAGTACCTCGCACTGGAATCATGATGGCATTAATACTTCGTGATACGGCCCCTGTTCGGTTAAACTACCGATGAGTCAACTAGAAGTTACCTTGAACTTGAAATAGTTACTTTAGGACTTAATTTCATTTCAATTCGTCGTATTTCAGATGGGGTCGCAGGAATCTCACCGCTTTCCCTTTGTGTATAGCGGGTATTCTCATCGGCATCGCATTGTTTGTGCCTAGAGGTTAGTTTTCATTCAACTTTACGATACGTCCGAAATAACTAATGTTTTAAACTACTCTGAGAAGAAAGACCGAAACAAACTCAGAGGTGAGCCTCTTTTATTTTAAAGTCATCATCAGCAGATGATGACTTTAAAATAAGCCTTTTCCCAACTATGTTGAGGTTGGCTTTCAGTCTAACCGGATGCAACTGAATACCAGTATTTTACATGGACCGACTGCCTATCTGACCTCCACAACCTAGTTACTTGGTAATGTGATACCCCTTGGTAAGACTGGTGTCAGACTTTAAAGCTACTGACGACCCGTATCGACTGTCAAAGATCCACGAATGACAGCCGGGACCAACGGCTTGACGTGCTTTCCGATACACGGAGGGGTCTTGGTATGTGAAGATGGTCACCCATCCACAGACCAACCGCGGCAAGCGTAGCTTAATCTGATCGATCGACCCGTGCGGCTGTTATTACTTAGCCATAAGCCCCCGACTGTCGCAACCCAGCGCGACTGTCGCAACCCAGCGCGACTGTCGCAACCCAGCGCAGGGCACGCCGAGATAGCGGCGATAAGACCCCTCTTTGAGGAGTGGCTAGAGAGGCGCCACGGCGCCCTCACCTACCGCCTGACGCAGGTCCTCACCGGACACGGAAGTTTCGAGAGGTTCCTGCACATCATCAGGCGGGAGGAAACGCCCGGGTGTCACCATTGCCAGAATCGGCCAGAGGACACGGTGGAGCACACGGTGGAGGTCTGCCCCGCTTGGGCGGAGCACCGCCGTGTCCTCGTAGAGGCGATTGACAGCGACGGCGACCTCTCGCGTCCGGCCCCGGTGCAAGCCATGGTCCGGGGCGAGAGGGAGTGGGAGGCAGTCACCTCCTTCTGCGAAGCAATCATGCTAGCAAAGGAGGTGGCGGGACGGCTCAGGGAGAGAGCCTCCCGTCCCAGCCGCCGCGGGAGACGCCCCAGGCGTCGGGAGCCGCGTGACGACTCCCGGCCACCGTAGGCGCGGGCCTGCGGGCGGAGAGTAATGGGTAGCTCACCGTCCGATCAGGACCAGGCCCGTGCCGGACGGCGCGTACAGGTTCCACGCGCGCCTCAAAGAGATGTCAGTAACAGAGAAGGAGCTCGATGGGGCCGAAGCCTGCCGGAGCAGCGGGATTGTCCAAAAGGGTTAGCCGCTACCCCGGAACAAAAAGGGCTAAGGAAGGAACATGGGAGGGTTTTAGTCAGTAAGAGTATGACACTCCCTTCCGCTCCACCCAGAGCGGGAGGAGTCATTTGATGATTTCCCACCGAAAAAAAAAAGCCATAAGCCCCTCTCTTTTATTTTAAAGCCCCAGACATAATCTTGGCCAAGCCATTGGACCAGATGCAGATTAGTCTGAGATGGTCTTTTAAGGAAATAACCATAGAGGTTTGAATGGACGTTTCCAGTCATTGCATTGATTTACCTAAAAAGTGTTCCTAACTCAAAATCTTATCCACAGGCATCCCTCAAGCATCGATGGCGATAATGGCGCGGTTCTGCATAAACATGTCATACAACGCAGTCATCCAGTGGTCGACGGAGCTGCTGCCGACGGCGGTGCGGGCGTCGGGCTCGGCCACACTACACATGAGCGGCTACGTCGCGTCTGTGCTGTCACCCTACATAGTGTACTCTGTAAGTTGTTCGACAATTATTTGTCAAGAAAAAAGCGAAGAACTAAATACTGGGTCCTATTTGAAAGATTGAATTTCGGTAAGGACATGAAAGTAGTCAATGTCATTAAAGATAATGCATAAATTTGAGTCCAATTGATATGATAATTTCTTCACAAAATACCAATTCTGATGCCTCCCAAAAATGGCCTCGTCCAGTCCGGACTAAATCTTAATTTATACTTCAACGGGTTGAATGCCGTCATTACAGAAACAATTAAAAAACCATTGGGTCTCGCTTGGATCCACGTTCCGATACGAAGGGTTGGTCGAAAAAAACCGCCGAATAGATGAGGTGCCTAGAAGTTTAGTGCCCATAGGAGTAGGTATGCTGATCCTAATCATTTCTGCCATTCACAGGAACGAATGTGGAGTTCCCTACCGCTGCTGATATTGGGAGTAGTGTCATTACTAGGTTCTGGTATTAGCATGGTGCTGCCGGAGACTAAGGGCCGGCCCATGCCGCAGACCATGGCGGACGGCGAGAGGATCGTAAAAGAACAAACTTTATGCGGGTAAGTGTTCAATAGGACAGTTGATTAAAGTGTAACTAGGGGAAAAGGAGTCAAAAGAGAAAAATGGGTTTGATGGGTAATCGCTACGGGAAAGAAATGGGGTAAATAAGGGCGTGGTGGGACGGGTGGGCAAACGTAAGAGTAGCGGAAAGAGTGACATAAATGCATAATCCTAAACAACGATGAAAACGGGAATGATGGGCAATAGCTGTGACCCAAGCATGGGTAAAAATGGGCGTGATGACGATGAAAGAACGCAAGTGCAAGTAGGAAAACAAGAGTATTGGGCATTTTGGGTAATTACTATAGGGAAGGTGAGGGTAAAATGGGCATGTTGGACAGATGTGGACGCAGAAATTCTACGGTAAGCAACCTTTGGTTGACACATTGTTCGAGATTCTGTTTTTTTTAATGTTTGAGAGGAAGAAAGTAAGGTGTTAGGAACGGTGTATTCGTGTTTTTTTGCATTTTGTGAATCGTGTCGTATCTGCCGTAAAATGGACAAGGTCAGTTGTTTTAAACTTCTTATTCCTTGTATTTTTGTCCGTTCTGCTTTCTTTTGTTTAGTAACTTAAATAATCCGTACTGCTAACACAAGACTGTATCAACTCAAAATGAAGCTTTTTCAGAAATTATGGAAAACTGATTACTCGTTTCCTGTTAACGCTTGTAAAAAATGAACACTGTTTTAAAATTAGGGATAAAATTAAGGGGTTTCTATAATTATGAGTAATTTCTGAGATTTATTGACGCGTAGAGAATTAAATTTAACATAAGAAGAATGAGTTATCTCGAATTTGTCTTTTTTGAGATGATACAGTCTTGTGTTAGCAGTGCGATATGTCAATTTTCTCAGCTTAAGCAGTTGGTAATTAAATATTTCACCGGTTCAACTATGTTTATGTGCTTTTTTTTAAGTCTCGAGTGTTCTTTATTAGCGCTGTAAAAATACTTGCAGTTCGTGCAAGAGTTTATTAGTAGCTAAGGAACATATTTTTTATTTCCGATTTTTAATTTAATCTTTTGCAATTTTACATTACTGGTATTAGGCTACTTTAAATCTAATGATCTCACGCGCATGGTGTAGGTAGGTAGGTAGACCGTGTTAAAAATACCATAATAATTTTTGTTTTAGATGCCTCGAAAGTATGAAAAAAATAAAAAGAAAACTGCAAACAGTAAAGCACAGAAACAGAAAAATGTCAATGGGGAAAGTATCCATCGTTACTTCTGAGCCTAAACCTACAATAGTAGAAGTGTTACATCTGTAAAAGTTGGTGCCAAGCGGGCACAGATCAGAGGGACAATTCTACCTCTAATTTCCAGACATTTTGACAAGTTTTTGACATTTGTGTGTCGCCGAAATGAGACTGCGACTAGTTTTGAACGTTTTAAATCTGTCAAAAATGTAGGGAAATGAGAGGTGTTTTAAACAGATTGAGACTATAGGATCAGAATGTGAAAGTTCTTAAAATTACGAGAATTGCTGTTCGGGTGTGCAACATCATCAATGGGTAATGAGTGGGCTCTTGATTTGATGGCGGTACGTCGCGGCATGCCTAAGGATACCGCGGCATCCTTGCCGTCAGTATGCGCTTGCATGTAGTGATGCCGAAGGATGCCCTGCCGATGCCGTGCCTCCAGTGGGTGCAGGCCCAAACTCATGTCCTAATAATTTATTTTCCACGTTAGTGCAGAATGGTGACACCGAAAACTTTAAATTATGGCAATACTTATCTAATTGTTCCTAATAATCTATGCAATAAACTTTTTAATTTTTCTACAATTTCGTTTTATTTGGATTTTTGAGAGTTGTGTTCGTAATATAATCCCTTTTCATCATGGGATTATAGACAGCTTTATTAAAATTATTTTTTTTTTCTACAGGAAAGCAGAACAGGACATTGAAGAAGCGGAATGGAAGAATGAGAAACAAAAGGCCTTAATTACATAACGTTATAGATTTTATTTTCGCGGTTCACATGTAATCTACCGATGGTAGACATTGCTCCAAGTATTCTCAAGGGTTACCTAGCTACAGATGTACTTAAAGGTGCTTTCTTTTAGCATACGTAATTAAATTAATGTAGGACGATTTCAGAATATTTTTGTAATTTTGAAGTCGTTTAAGAATGTCGGATCGTTTTTTGCCTTGGACTGTCGATTATAGTTGTATTACCTACATAATTGTTAGTGTTAAAATCTTTCTGTGTAAGGCGGATCACACACTGCGACGCGTCACGCGCGTGATTTTTTACATACTTAATAATCTGTAGGTACATACAGCCAAAAAGTTAAGTTTGCAGGCATTTAGACTGTGTGCGAGACATTACACGAGTAATCTTTGCTACTCTGACGCACAGTTCAGGCGTTGTTGCCTGCACACATAACTAATTTGCTGTCTGTACATGGTCTAAGCAGAATACATATTAAGTATCTAATTATGCTAATTTAAAACTTTTGGTTGTATAATGTAAATAATAATTTGAAAACGCTTGTAATATGGAGTGCCTCATTGTTCCAAGGTGCCTGCATAATTTATCACGGGTTCTAATTTTTACGAAATATTCGTTCAAATAAAACAGTGCTAATGCGGCGCACGCAAATTGCGCTGATAGCGTTTATACACGTAGCAGATTTGCCTAGTGAGTGACAAAATAGAATTGCCCAATTTGGCATTTCTCATTGCCCGGTTATTCCCATTATCATATTCAAGAGTCCTACCTGCTGTCAAAATGCCGTTGTAATTGGGTGATCAAAATAACAGCAATCGATCATAGAAGCTGATTTGAGATTACTTCAGATCTAGCGCTTTCAGTCGACTTACCTGCGTAGGGTAAGCTTTAATGTAAGTATTCTAATATAGCGGCATTTAGGCAATTTGGACTTACATTTTGACACTAGGACTATATTGCCCATTGATTTTTTGTCTTTGTACATTTAGTATCCAGCGTCACCCTCTACGTAGCTAAGTTGCGATTTACTCCATGTGGGTGAGTTCAAACTTAACCCAAGTTGCTAAGTTCCGACTTACCCTACGTAGGTAAGCACAGACTTACCCTATGTAACCAAGTTTAGAGTTACCCTGCGTGGGTAAGTCGCAGTTTGAGAAGCATAAACAAACGAGTGATAAAATTGTAATCGCTTTGTGATATTGACAAAATAATGTTAAAATAGGTGACCAGCCTTAGCTGTTAAGATTGTCTTGGTCTTAATTCTAGATTCTGGTTGAAGCTTCCAATATTTTTAAAGTTGTTACTATGATATGAATTCTTGTTCAATGCTAGACTACGCAATCTTAAGCTAGGTAGAAACAGTTGTATGCAAAGATTTATATCGTTAGATACCGCGTCGAAAGATAATCGCGTTTCTGTTTCGTTTTGATACCTACCTCTGACACACAATGACGCAGTGACTTGCCTTGATTGTCATTGAAACGCTATTTAATAATGTGTGAGCTCTCTTCTCAGTATGCACATTTTTTCAAGTGTTAGTCACTCTGTGAGAGCAAATCTAAAGATTTAAATCTATGGTTGTATGTTCGAATCTCTCAATAATTTAGAAATTGGGTAGTCACAATATTTTCCTCAGAACTCTTTGGTCAATTCATAGCTCTACATAGTTCTATTAGGTAATAGGTATAAATATATAATCTTATCAGCTTTTGTTCAGCTGTACCTACATACAAACGTGTATAGAGCAACCAACCAATGATAGCCCACCGGGGTAATTGCGTAACATACTAACAGGGGCCCAAGTCTGCTATTTTTTTTTATAAATTCGTCATTCTAACACGATCCCATTGTCATTTTGCTAAAAGAAATTCATAATGGTCGATCATTGGTCGGTCAATGGCACAGAACATAAACGATACTCGTAACGAATTAAAAACAATGACTGCACAATGACGTTCTAATGGTAGGTCACTCATCAAAGGAACTGTCAAAATTTTAGCAGATTACCGCCTAAGTCAGTCATTCATTTGTCATTATGTACGAGATTAACATTCTATGCTATACTAATCAAAAAATGTTTTGTCCTTTTTTAGCATGGGGATCCATGGTTGCCACCGCTACAAACACTGATCAATAGTTGTGTAACAGTTTACGTTCATTAAGTATCTTCTCATACCTTGACATTGGCAAAATCATCGAACGTTACCGATGGAGCCAGAACCTTAAAAAAATAGTATAGAATAGAACATTCTATGCCATTTCTATCAATGGAGTGTCAGTGGTTGACCATTGGAAAGTCATAATGACGCCATTATATTAGTAGATTACCAAACTTGTCAAAATCAACAATTATGAAATCAATGATTGACCATTCTGACACTATTGTAATAGCAGACTTGAGGTCCAGTAGGAATTTTTGACAGTTCACCAACATTCATCGCGTTACGTTGCTGAGCTGACGAATTTTTCGAACATAATACAAGCAATGGATTAGCAATTTCTTTCAAATTGCGGTTAGGGTGGCATTGTGTAGAGCCAGCAGAACAAAAAGTAACAATTATAAATTTTCGAATGTTTCATGCCTGAAGCTTTTTATATTAAGTAGATAGAAGTCGATGTAGATAGTACGTTTTACGACAATAACAAGTCTGATAAGTAATTTGTGACATAAATTCGACATTTCTTGGCATTCTAAGGGTGAAATTCACAAATGGCACTTTGATTTTGCTAAGTAAAATAAGCGTTCCATACGAATATGAACCTTCTTGTTACGCTATTAATGTTCATATTCGTATAAGCGAATGTGAGCAGGCGTCACATTCGAATCATAATGTAGTGCTATTCTTTAAAAAATCTTACCGTGAAAACTAAGGTGAATTGAGCTGCCATTCCACCAGCAGTGCTATTTTGTAACCAACTCACCGTGAAAACTTAGTTGAAGTGAGCGTGGAGTGTGCTGTCAGTGTCATCCCACCATGCTAGATGTATGGTATAATAATATACTCCGCCAGGTATAGCATTCCGAGACACATTGGTCACGTGGGAGACACTAGTCTACGTCATCACCGCTATTGTTACCAGTAGTGTGTGATAATAACTCCCTAACCACCTTTAATACCTGTGCAAATGCGATAAAACATTGAGGTTATAAGTAACAATTACGTTGATATACGTTTAAATTGAATTGTTTCGTTTGATTAGACAAATGCAATGACAATTTAAATGCTTTATAAATTTTTTTTAACAGAATGGTGACTGAAAATGTTTCCATAATTCGTATTTTGTTGCAATAAAGTGGCAACTGGATAGTGACGTAAGCATGTGTCTCTCCCGGAATGCCAGACCTTGTTTTTTTAGACTATGGCTAGATGCTTGGGATTGACAGTATTGACAACTCACTTCACTTTTGTTTTCACGGTGAGATTTTAACAGAATAGTTCAGCTGATGCTAGGGATTGACACTTGACAGCTCACTTTATGCTCGCTTCGCCTATGTTTTCACTGTGAGATTTTTTACAGAATAACACTACTGCCTAGCCTTTTCCCAACTATGCTGGGGTCGGCTTCCAGTCTAACCAGATGCGGCTGAATACCAGTAAGTATTTTACATGGAGCGACTGCCTAGTGCGACTATCTGGCGACACATACGGATATGAGCGTTAATTTAATAAGAATAATGTTCTTATTTGTATGCGATGCTTACTTAGCAAAGTCAAAGTGCGATCTGTGAATCTTGCCCTTTCTTTTCGCAAGTAGGCAGTGGTAGGCAGACTGTTTCAAAAATGAAATCACGTCTTTAAAAGCGTGCTGTGTCACCACTTCTATTTTATTTGGTATTCACATTATGTGCCTACAATGAGCTTTCGCTCGTTAATAACTTAGGCTGTAATCCAGATCCGATAATAATTTTATTATTAGGTAGATAGGTAGGTACCTACGAGTATGTCGTGTTGGCAACAACGAAGTAGAACAAACAGTACTGTGATATAATTGAATTCAATTAAATGATAAATTGAATTAAAAATAATACGGTACCGACGAGAGAGATATCATTATTTTTTGGTCCAGTGACTGGACATAATGTAAAAATACATATCGAAAAGAATTAGCTTGTAATTTCCTTTAAAAACGTTTCTAAAAGGCCTAATAAATAAACAAAAAAAACCGGACTATGAAACTCATGTTACTTACAACGCATCGACGCGCTCTGAATAAGTGCGTGAAGACGATTAGCGTCACCACATAACACACACTTCCGACTTCGCGAAATGTACACACACACTCACAGCGTACACTTGTTTACCATAAGTAAAGCCTGCGTTGCTTCGTGGGAAAAATACTGCTGTGATTAGTTGAGTTGATAAAAGCTGAACAGCTAATGACATTCCTTTCACAGTTACTTTACCTGTACCAGCAGCAAGAGCAACAGTGTTGTAACGAACATGAGTTTTTGACAGTTATAATTAATCAGTGTACAGAAATGTACAGTCCGTTCACAATTATTTTACCTCTGACAGCAACAACCTAAGAGCAACCATATTGTGGCTTTAATAAAGATCACAATCATTTTGACAGAGTCGTCAATGACAGCAAAACGAACCTCAACCGTAAATGAGAATAAAGATCATTGTGGTTTGGAAATGATGCAAAATCAGAAGTAAAATAACTGTGAAAGGACTGAGTTTGACAGTTTCCTTTCAGAAATCAAGTGGACTCTTGTTTCACGAATATGAATATACTTTCTTGAGGAAAGAAAACGAAATTTAAATTATGTTTATAATCTAAGTGAAATAAATATAATTTAGCATAAGTCTGAGTAATTGTATAAAAATAATAAGTTAATTAAACATGTTGTACAACACTAAATAAAAGTTTAAGTTATGATTTTTTATTTTGTTTCATTTCATCAGCTGAATGTGTTGAAAGCCGCCATCTTGTTTTTGATTAGGGGCTCGCCGAGTTTTCGAATCCACTTTCAAATCCGATTATCGTTTGAACATCTCACTAGATTAAGATGGAGGATTGCAGCAGAATATCCACACTGAAACTCTAGTATCGTGAGTTGCAACTTGAAAAATACCAATATAGAGTTCGCGTCAAGTAAGTTTACCGCCTCAGACCAGAGTTTACCGCTCCGCTGCGCATGACATGGCGCGCTGACAGCATAGATATTAGCTTACTTCAAAGCGGCAAACTTACATGACGCGAACTGTAGTTACAATCTTCTTACACTGATACTAAGATCTATTTCACGATAGCAAAATTAGCTTCTATTTCTCGACAGTTACAAAAATCACGAAGGTCTGCTAACTGATGTACGCTAGAGATGGCGCCAAACACGTAGCCGAATTCTGGGCCGAGTCGATTTAGATTGCCATTTAAATTCGAAAAAGGTTTTGAATGTTGAATTAATGAATGGAAACGGGAGGAGGCCTATATCCAGTGGACGTCTCGGCTGAAATGATGATGATGAATGAAAACATCATCAATATTTTTTTTATTTGTATGAAATATTCCATGCTACATACTATCAAACTTATGTTAGGTGAAGTTGAAGGGTCACGCAAAAAAAACCAACACAGTACAAAATAAACAATTTATTTAACTAAATCAAGTATTCTTTATACTAAGATACATTTTCCCGTTGATGTTCTGTTTGACGGGGTTGATTCGCTTAAGTATTTGCGTCATGGTCTCGACCAGGCGGTCGCTGCTGACGCCTGTCCGCTTGGACTTGAACTTCGTCAGCAGTTCTGTGGTCGTCATCGGCTTGCGCGCGAGGTAGCGACGCACCGCTTCCTCTGTTACGCCGCATTCGCTGGAAATACGGTAAGGAGGTTTAGTGTTGTGTTCCGAGGAACACCAAAGGAAAGATCCGAGGAGGAGGAGAGAAAGAAGGAGGAGAGGGGGGAGGTTTATTAATCCTTTTATTTATATATTGGAAGATGTGTTCACAAAAAAAAAACGAGTGGTTTTAATTACCATAATCAGCCTATAATGTTCCCACTGCTGGGACACAGGCCTCCTCTCGGTGAGAGGGAGTGGGCCGTAATCCACCACGCGGGCCCAGTGCGGATTGGCAGATGTCACATGTCTTCGAATTTTTGGTTCTAGGACATGCCGGTTTCCTTACGATGTTTTCCTTCACCGTTTTGAGAGCAGGGTGATGAAATAATTTACACAAAGTAAAGCTCCTGTCTGGGGTCGAACCTATGACCTACAACTCGTAAGTCGCGGCCGTTACCACTTGGCCACCACTGCTCCTCGGTTTTAATTACCAAAAATAATATTTTTTACTGTCACACCAAGGAACTATAGCGGTATATATACCGGCTATAGTGACGTCACGTGTGACTGTATTAGCTATTATTGTAAAGATCAAACTCGAAGTTACATAGGCGCCATAGGCGGCTGTGGTTTGAAAACCCTCATCATGCTTTTCTGATATTTATAATGTTGGCAATACAGTATAAATTCGCTTGTTAAATGGAAGTGCCCATCTGTGAAATAGTGCATCGTTGAATCCGTCATGCATGCACGATACAAGTGCAACCGAACTAAAGTAAAAGTGCGCAGTGATGCACACCCCTACCCTATTTCAAGTTAAACAAATATCAACTTTATTCCAATGATTATTAAGTTGATTTCAGAGTGACTAGTACTATTGACAAAGTTATAAAAATGTTTGAAGTTGTAGCGTAAACTGAACTTTATTGTGTAGGAATTAAAGTTATTTTTCCATTAATTCATATTTGTTTACAATTTTGGTCAATAAATCGCGAATGCACGGTAAGTTGATTTTTTAATTTAAGTTGTAATAGAAACTCAACCTTACTTGACAATGGACTTACGGTACCAAATCCCTCAAAAAGTAAATTCTTTATAGCTGTATACTTACATGTAAGAAGCGTCCAGTTTGGGTCTCTTAGCCTGCGGCAGGTTGCTGTTGGCGGCGTTGGCGGCCGCCACCGCCACCTGCGCCGGCGACGGGGTCGGCGTGCTCGCGCGGGAGGGGGGGGCGCTGCCTGCCGCTGGGGGGGGACAGTATAGTTTGACAACATTTTCTGTATTTTATGATTGGGGTGGCGGATAGTGAGGATCCAAATAACGGGTATAAAAAGACGACTTCGCACACCAAAAAAAAAGTCGGTTCTCAACAATAATTCTCAATTTTTAAGTTAGAGAAATTTTAAGATACTTAAAACACTATTTGTTGCTTCCTTCAATACAGATATTCATTGCACCGTTTCGTTAATGTCACCATTTTGCGAATTTGGACCTTATGCCAGCGCAATACAACACTTTGTCTACATACCGGATGAGCTAGTAGCGGGTCCATTCTTGTCCCCTCCCTTACTCTTCTTTGATTTCTTCGCCGGGGTCGGGGCACTAGTTTCTGGGTCTGTGTCTGAGTCTGAACTTAACTCGCTGCTTGAGTCTGGAAACAAAATAATAAAATCTTTATTACTAGAAGAATGGGTACAGTAAATCTCCTTTGGTCTTAACTAATGTGCACTTATATGTGCTTTGGCACTCGTACTAAGATTACCCTGTATCATGAATGCCATCACATCATTATTATTGTATAACTAGCTGCGCCCGGCGGTTTCACCGGTTTCGCGGTTTCACGGGATAAAAAGACCTATGTGTTAATTCTGGTCATAAACTGTCTGTGTGCCAAATTTCATCCAAAACCGTTCAGCCGTTTGTGCGTGAAGAAGTAACAAACATACAAACACACACACAAATTTCGCCTTTATAATATTAGTGTGATAGAATAATTTCCACCGTAGTTTTATTACATACTTCTTCCCAAATCAGTCGGTGACAGATATGGAGTTGTTGTTGTGTGGAGTTCAGTTCGCATCTATAAATTAAAGTCACTTTTCGTCTGTCTGTGTGACCACGTTTTCTTCCAAACTTCGCATTGGTTCTGATGCGAGTCCGAACGATTTTCACAATGATTTAGTTAGAGCATTGATTCCGGAAGGTTTATGTGTATTATAATAAACAATACGTTTATATTAAACGTATTCAAATAAAATACAAATCTCGATGTTTTGTACAAGAGGAGGTTCAATTCGTTAGTTTTCATACAGTTTTTATCAACAAGCTTTGAGCCAACTTCGGTCCAGTTCAGACCAATATCTAACGACTCACCTTTCTTAGTATCCGTTTCCGGTTTGCTCTTCTTCTTCTTAGTAAGTTTGCTGGCGCGTTCTTCTCCTTCTTTTGTTGGCTCATCTTCTTGTTCATCTTCTTCTTTCTCCTTGTTCTCTTGTTCTTCTTCTGAGTCCTCGTCTGAGGCTAGCAGCTTTCTGTAAAAAAATAGGTAATTGATCATCTAAGATGGATTGATTCAAAGTACGTTACTGTGAGACTATTAAATAAAAAGTTATTAATTAGTATCACTTTATCCATGCATTTAGTAAGTATTAAACTTAAGAGTAAACTAGTCGCGAGCTCGAACTCTCTGGTGGTCATGGCCAAAAAGCACGCTGTCTCACCTGGCTACGTGTCTGACTCAGCTAGTATCAGTAATGAGCAGTTAGACGCTAGTCTACACGAACAACGTCTAGTTCTCACGCACAGAAGGCCCGTTCCGAACTGATAGGCCCGTAAAAAAGTTCGAAAAGAGCTTCGGAAAATCGAGTTTTATGAAAAAAACTACTGCATAACTCAATTACAAATAAAGTTTATTAAACTCTTCGATAACTGAGCTTTCTCAGTACGGACTTGGTTTTGAAGATTTTATAGTTCTTTTATTACTTATTTACACCCAAAGTTATGTTAAAAATAGCAAGAAAAACGATTCTATGATGGCTCGTAACTTGTTAATGACTTTCTTTCCTATATCATGTTTAACTTTGGATGCACAATGTCTAACAGTGGAGTAATACTCTCCCGTAATTTGTATGGAAAAAATATCGACTAGTGGCACCTTAAAGTTTTATATTGTTATGTTAGTTACCTGAGCGCGTCTTCCTCTGAAACGCCCTTGAGCTCCTTATTAGTCTTGCCCTCGTGGTCGGATTCACTGTAACAACATTAAATTTTATAACAATGGCTCATAATTATACAATAGCTTATCAAATTTTTCAAATATCTACAGAATTCGGAGTAATGAACAATCAATAATGTAATTGTAAATTAAGTGTAGAATGCTCTTCTTTAAACAACTTCAGCCGCAAGACCTAAACTGGTTGGACAACAACCCAACATGGATTCCATAGAAACACCACATTCAGGGGCCCGATTCCTCTAATATATAATTGTTTAAATACACTGAAAGAAATAAGCAGTAAATACAAACGAAAAAACGCAGTTCAAATCAATGTTTTCAAAAACATAACATTCAAAACAGTATTTTTTACTGATCCGAAAACAGTTAAAGCTTGAGGCAAAATGTTACCTTCATGACAGTAAACTTTAACGTTTTAAGTAGCTAAAAGGTCACAAAATTAACTGTTTTATACATTTGGTGATATTGTTCAAACCATTGAAATTTACTTACATTAAGTACAGTAATGGTGGTTTTCCTTTCTTTTGTTGTTTTTTTCAGTAAATAGTATGTTCAATCATTAAAAGTTACTGTTTTGTCTTTTATTGTTTTACAAACATTTCTTCTTACTGTGTAAAGTCAGTAAGTCATCGCTTTAATGTGCTGTAGTAAGAAATTATTTTTTTCAGTGTACTGTCGATAGTGTCTACAGAATGGTTTTAGACCATTTAGTGTTTTGATTATGTGGGATACGGGCTAACAAGAGATATTATCAAAAAATAACTATTTACCAACTGTTCATACACAAGAGCGGCAAGCGTCAACGGCAGACGCAACTGCAGCCGCCGACGAGTCGACGGCTGTCGTCGACTCGCCGTTCAAGCGCGCCACACGTGTGTATGAACACTTATCGATGTTTTATTTCGGTAAAAGATTGTGTTACCTCTCCGAGGAGTCAGATATATAGTCCTTCTCCCTTCCCTCCTCGTCACCGTCGTCACTCTCCTCAAACGCTTCATCTTCCACTTTCTTCTTCTTTTTATTTGCGGCGGCAGCTGTAATATGATAATAAGTTCTGTTATGAAGTACTAGCTTCCGACCGCGGCTTCGCTCGCGAGGAATCTCCTACCCAGGGATGCAATCTATCTCTCTGCCAAAAATCGAAATCCGTTCAGTGGTTTAGGCGTGAAAAGGTAACATACAGACAGACAGAGTTACTTTCGAATTTATAATATAAGTATGGATGTTTATTTGCTGATGACTGTTGGAATGGTTTAAATTTGATAGAAGATCAGCATCAAAACATGCTTTCAAGAATACTGGCAGGGGGCAATTCAAGTTTTACGTAAGCAGGATTTTAGTAATTTTTATCTTCCCTTTGACAGCAAGAGTAAGTAAAGCTCTTACCTCCCCCTTCTTATCCTTACGTAAATATTCGTAAGTTTTTTAAAATCTGTTCAGATTTCTTTATTGTTATTCACGAATGCCCAGTTAATAATATCGTATTTCGCCCCGCAGTTTCACCCACATAAGTGTCGATCCCGTGGGATCGGGATAAAAACTATCCTATGTCCTTTCCCGGGACTCAAACACTATCTCTATACCAAATTTCATCTAAATCGGTTCAGCGGTGTAAGCGTGAAGAGGTAACAGACAGACATATACACTTTCGCATTTATAATATTAGTATGGAAGTATGGATGTTATGAAGCTCCACACATAAAACGAGCATGTTCCCTGTGCACCACAATAAAACAGGGGTATAATAGTACATAATGATCAATGCACACGCGTTTCATACGACGTTTTTCACACACTTGCGAGGAAAAAAAGACTTGTATTGTTAAATATTAACTTGTTTGGAAAATGGCGCGCCAGTTTTGTTTTTCCGCGCGCCGTGCTAGCCAGCACTAGCGATGCGCGCGCAGGTGTAAATAAAATCACTGACTCTCATTTTAAATATATTAGTCTATGGCACTGACAAAACCTCTAAACTATAATTTAAAAAAAAGTGAAATATGGCTCGCGGATCTTTTGGCATGAAGTCTCTTTGATGACATTAAAAAAGCGCGCATCTCCGACTAGTAAATAGTTAGGTATCTGTGGCGTTAATGCACTAGTGGAATAACACAAAGAAAAAGCACGCGTTTTTAATACACTGCATTATGGACCTAAAAGCGATTCAATAAGAGCCACTTTACCAGCAAGTGTGTTGAAATAGTACATTATGATACATGTGTGCTATGTTGATCATTATACTCGAGGCGGTATTGTTCGCGCGAGCCGCAGGCGAGAGCGATAAAAAAGCCGAGAGTCTAATGATCAATGCACACGCGTTTCATACGACGTTTTTCAATACACTTGCGAGGAAAAAAACAGACTTGTATTGTTAAATATTAACTTGTTTGGAAAATGGCGCGCTAGTTTTGTTTTTCCGCGCGCCGTGCTATCCAGCACTAGCGATGCGTGCGCAGGTGTAAATAAAACTCTCTTTTTAAATATATTAGTCTATGGCTCTGACAAAACCTCTAAACAGCACTTAGAAAAAATATAATAAACACAAAATAATGTTTAGACTGATCGTAGTGTTGTCGTATGTCAAATTGTAGTTTAGTTAGTATGGAATTAGAAAGTGCTATTGGCATAGAGAAATATACATTAGTTCAGTTTTCTTACGTTTTTTTGTAATTTGCAGGTCAGTATCAGGTTGGATCTTGATCAAATATGATTCGCAACTATAACATAATATATGTATTTACATAATTATAGTCATCAGAATAGAATCTTTCAAGTTAGATTTTTCCCTAAGAACTTTTCCATAAGAAATATGTATTAATGATTCGAATGATTATCATTCTGTAAAGACGTTCCTGTTATAGCCGCAAATCAAATTTTGATCAAGATACAAGATACAACCTGACATTGACCTGAAAATTACAAAAAACCTAAGAAAATTTTAATTTCGCAGTCTACCACTTCGCATTCACCTTAAATTGTCTGTGGTCCCTACGCATTCACCTTAAGGTAAATAAATATTAGTTAATTTTGGGACCAAGGACAATACAGACTATTTAAAAAAAAACGTGAATTGATGAGTTTAAAAAAGCGCGCATCTCCGACTAGTAAATAGTTATCTGTGGAAATAAAGCACTTGTGGATTAAAATAAAGAAAAAGCACGCGTTTTTAATACACTGCATTATGGACCTGCATTACGCGTGCCCCGTGTGGAGCCGTTCTGCCCATGCAAAGCTGGTGGATACAGCTTTGAATGAAACGTGCCGGATCATCACTGGCTGCCTAAAACCAACCCCGGTACAAATGCTGTATCCGCTAGCAGGAATAGCGCCACCAGTGGTTCGCAGAGCGGTGGCAAGCTCCAGCGAAAGAGCCAAAATGGCCTCCGACACACGACACCCTTTGCACGACAACATCCTTGTGCCACAAAGGCTGAAAAGCCGAAACAGTTTTTTAAAGAGTGTCGTTCCACTCTCTGGCGGACCATCACAAGAGAGACTGAAGCTGTGGCGAGACAGTGCTACCTTACCCAAACTGTTCGTCCCACCCGCTGAAGATCTCCCAACTGGACATGAGTTACCTTGGGTAATCTGGAAGTCTTTAAACAGACTCCGGACCCAGGTAGGCCGAAGCAAGGATAACCTGTTCAGGTGGAGATTCATAGACGACTCCGCCTTGGAGTGTAAATGTGGTGCTGTCCCACAAACGATGGGACACTTAATATCGTGTCCTGCGTGTCCTGTCAGCTGCACGTTACAGGAACTGATGGACGGTGATGAAGGCGCCAAACAAGTAGCCGAATTCTGGGCCGAGTACATTTAGATTGCTATCGACACGCTAAGAAGAAGAAGATGGACCTAAATGCGGTTCAATAAGAGCCACTTTACGAGCAAGTGTGTTGAAAATAATATTATATTACGCCTGTGATCTACGAGAGGTTAAGCAGAGGCCTACCTATAAAGGGTGGCAGGGACATCGACGCGCAACCGCTTACCATGGATTCAGTACATGGTTCTTGACCCCCCTGCGTTGAAATTTTTCGTCGGCTTTTTCTTAATTTTTACGTTTTTTTCTGCAATTTGTTTTACTGTAAACTGTATAAAATCATTATTTCTATCTAACCCAATTAGATTTTTAATAAAAAAATAGTAAATTCACTTGTTTCAGTTAAAACAGCAATGTAAATAAAACTCGAAAAGGCTACCTGATCAGCTGTTTTGCCTAAGTTCATTTGCGAGAACTCAGTTCGTCCGGCAGCGGCGGCGCCGGCGCGGCGGGGCCGGCGGCCGCGCCACAGACTTGTGTGTGTGTAGGTCAGGTAGGGCGCGCGCGCGCGCGCCAACCGCGGAGCGTTTTGATCGCGTTGTTTGCTATACATTGCGGGCTCAAAAATGTCAATTTTTTTAACCGGTCATTTCCGAGATGAATGACTTTCATAATTTTATTTATGGCATCAGGTGTAACCTTTTCACGACGTTTGCGCGTCGATGTCCCTGCCACCCTGTATAATGGGTGTTGTGTACCGCCGGTTTCGTGGCCGGTTACATGACACCAGCCAGCGAAACACGACGCAGACACTTCGTGTGCGTTAGTTTTTAGTTGTTAGTTTTTAGTATAATTACAATGTATGTATTTATAGTATTTTTAAGTCATATTAATATTCTATTGTATGTGTTTATATGGGCCTTGATGCCTGAATTAAATGAATAAATAAATAATAATAACACCCACATTTCGCCAGTTATGTTCAAATTCCATGTAATCGGGGGGCGAGCCTAACAACGGCTTAATAGCAGCTCCCTAATTGCGTAAAACACTATCAATCGGAATCTGAATGATTTTGAAGCAAATTTCTAATCCATTGCTTCATAAGTTCGAAAAATTTGTCTCCTCAACACGTAAATAACGCAATGAATGTTGTTGAACTGTCAAAATGAAACCGATTGCATTTTAACATTTGAATCGGTTTCATTTTGACAGTTCAACAACATACCTTTCTTTTTATTCTTCTTCTTCTTATCGCCGGCGTCGCTGTCGTTGTCCTTCTCCTTCTCATTCTCAGAGTTGGACGAGTCGTCGTCAGAGTCTATCCACTCGTCCATCTCTGACAGCTTTAGATCTGAAACACAAGTAGGAAGTGGATTGTATGTATTCGGCTTAACCTTATGACCGCCACCGACATGTATTAGATGACAAGACTATAATATGACATACTGACGCCGAGGGCACGTTTTTGATTTTTTGACGTTTGGCGGTCAAAAGGTTAAAACCAAAGCCAAAATATTTAAAAAGTAGGCATAGTTTATGGCATAATAACAAACTGATCAGTGGAATCGAGGTTAAGCTACGCTGGTACTTGGCAGAAATCACTCCGTAAATGGGTGACAATTTATCTTTTTATTATAAGGGCCTTATCACACTGGCGATTTGCAAGCGAGTCCAAAGTGAGGCGAGTGCACAGCGAGCTCACCTCGAGTTCGCTACGCGCCCGCGGCGTCTTCGCGGCGACATTGCCGCGCGCTCACTGCAAACTCGCGGTGAGCTCACTCGCCTCGCTGAAAACACGCTCGTCAGTGTGATAAGGTCCTAAGGATTAATTGTGCGATGAACGATGGCTATAAGGGTCGGGTCTTTCCCTAGTCTCATAACCATTGACATGACGTGATAAGTAGGAATGAGGAAAATTTCGTGAGGGAAGTTTTGGGTGTGAATGTCGATAGCTATAAGGGTAGGGGAAGACCAAAGAAACGATGATGGACTGTGTACCGAGATGACAACTGACAGTGGCGTAACTATACCGTTTGGGGCCCGTGGCAAATTTAAGGGATGGGGCCCTCCCTCGATGTAAAGAAGCTCACCCAACGTTATAGTTTTTTTTTACTAGCACTTTTCCGCGACTTCTTCCGCGTAGATTTCATATTTTCCCCTACAACAGGTGTTAAAACACCTGACTGCTTCGTTGGTCTAGTCACAAACGCTACTGCTGAGCATGAGGTCCTGTCCAAAAAATTAGACAAACAATGGGAAAAAGTTACAAAATGTTCGAAACCTTAATGGATGTCCTTTGTTGCATATTTTCAGAAAAAAAAAATTGCTTATGTAAACTTATGTTAGGATTCTCCTGTGCTCATGGCCCTCTCGGGCCGGGGGCCCCCTCTGGCTGGGGTCCCGTGGCATTTTGCCCCGATGCCACCCTATAGTTACGCCACTGACAACAGCACGCGTAGCATGAGCACCGGTTTGTCGACGGAAGAGTAGACAAAGATGACGTTCCGTGTAGACAGTACGACGGCAGCAAAGTAGAAAGAGTCAACTGCACTTTTTACGAAATTCACTTTTATACTTAATTCGACTTAAAATTATTTATTTCGTCACACGATTTTTTTTTCTTTTTGATTCTTAATTTTTACTGATATTAAGTCACATTACAAGGAGGGGTCCGTGGCCATACGTACATACCGAGACCCCTCCGTGCCTCGGAAAGCACGTTAACTCATTGGAGTTTTGGGATTTTTTTTTTTTTAGTGGGATTTTGTAGATAACCGTATATATACTTTGTAGCCGTCGCGTAGAAAGTTTTCTATCGTCTTTAGCGCTCACAAAATCTCTTTACTACCTTAGACAACTGACAGTCATCAGTGTGATTTTGACATTTGGGATAGAAAACTTTCTTCTGAAATAGTCTACATAAAAAAGGACCTAGACAATGATCGTTGGAAACGAAAGACAAAATGACAGATTGTAGAAAGATTCTAGGCGGTATGTCAAAAATGAAGAAAAGAAATGTTACCTTGTATAGAAAGCAATGTGTCTACTCTTCGTAGAGATAGAAGTGTTCATGCTACGCGTGCTGATAGAGAAGTATGGAAGACAAAGACACGTTGCGCCGACCCCAAATAAATTGTGACAAGAGAATGAAAAACGAAGAATATTTTGGAAACCTAATTGATAACTTGCTTATATGACAGTGGCGAAGGTTCCCTACAACTCGATTCCTACCAGCTTCCCTTTGAAAAATAGCACAGTCAGTATTCTATAGACAAATAATCATCATCCTAGCCTTTTCCCAACTATGTTGGGGTCGGCTTCCAGTCTAACCGGATGCAGCTGAATATCAGTATTTTACATGGAGCGACTGCCTATCTGACCTCCACAACCCAGTTACTGGGTAAAACGATACCCCTTGGTAAGACTGGTTGTCAGACTTTCGAGCTTCTGACTACCCTTAACGACTGTCAAAGATCCACGAATGACAGCCGGGACCAACGGCTTAACGTACTTTCCGAGGCACGGAGGGGTCTCGGAATGTAAAGATGGTCACCCATCCACAGACAAACCGCGGCAAGCGTAGCTTAACCTGATCGATCGACCGTTATTATACGGCTGTTATTCTTTAGCAACGGGCCCTCATTCTATAGACAAATAATATACTAAAGATAACTACTCCGGCTTACCTCTTCTAAAAATTGACCTTTCGTTACTGTTACATGATAATTATTTACTCGTCGGATCTGAATTTAGGATTTTACGTTTCAGTAACTTGTTTTACAACAAAAATCGGCAACTAGTGTGGTAATAGTATTGGTCTTACCTTTCTTGGCTTTGGAGCCTTTGATTTTCTTGTCGTCGGGGTCGTCGGCGTCATCAGCGGCGTCGTCGCCGCGCATGCGCTTACGGAACATGAGCGAAAAGTAGTTCAGTACCTTGTTGCGCCTGGAGAAATTACATTAGCAATCTTTAGAACAAGTTTCATATAGTGAAATTACCAAATGGTGTTCATTAGTAGGCCAACCTTTGTTTAAAGAGTGCAAAAGGACTTAGAATTTCGTGAAACTATGTATGGAAGAAATAAATGGGAGTATCTGAGGGAGAGAAGGACTAAACATAATGACAGGGACACAGACGCGCAAGCTGTTACCATGGGTTTCAGTAAACAATTGTGGGCCCCCTTTGCGTTGAAATTCGTCGGTTATTACGTAATGCAGGGGCTGTCCAGAATCATGTACGGTCGAACAAGCTATTTGGTATACAGGCAAAAATATTCATTTTTCAACTACACTGCCAATATTTAGTTTTATTTTGTGCGTTATAACTTTTTCAGCTTATGGCATCCTTAATAGAGTGGTGAAAAAGAATTAACTACTCAGCACACCCACATCATAGTTTAAAAGTAGTTGCATGTTAGCTGCCTGTATACCAAATAACTTGTTCGACCATACTGTATCCATGGTAACGGGTTGTGCGCCACCCTGTAATAGTTAAAGTTTATTAAAACCGATGTGAGTGGGTGCTAACATGGTGCAACTGGTGGCTTGTTGGCTGCCACTGCAGGCTACATGCTATTATAAATTATGCTATGATATGCTTGACCCTATCAGGCAGGTATAGACTCACCCAGAGTTCATGGAAGCCTAAAAAAGTAGATTAAAAAAATAAAGTCCGTTTACGGTAGTGTAAATCTCAGAAGTTGTTGGGGCGATCGCAAGTGTACCTGTTTATATACACGCACAATCGTCCATTTGAAGGACTAGGTGCGGAAAACAAACCCATAACATAACAACAACCTGTTTAGATAAGAGATAAGATAGATAAGGTAGATAAGAGAATAAAGCAACAAACCCATAACATAACAACAACCTGTTTAGATAAGAGATAAGATAGATAAGGTAGATAAGAGAATAAAGCAACAAACCCATAACATAACAACAACCTGTTTAGATAAGAGATAAGATAGATAAGGTAGATAAGAGAATAAAGCAACAAACCCATAACATAACAACAACCTGTTTAGATAAGAGATAAGATAGATAAGGTAGATAAGAGAATAAAGCAACAAACCCATAACATAACAACAACCTGTTTAGATAAGAGATAAGATAGATAAGGTAGATAAGAGAATAAAGCAACAAACCCATAACATAACAACAACCTGTTTAGATAATAGAAAAGATAGATAAGAGAATAAAGCAACAAACCCATAACATAACAACAACCTGTTTAGATAATAGAAAAGATAGATAAGGTAGATAAGAGAATAAAGCAACAAACCCATAACATAACAACAACCTGTTTAGATAAGAGATAAGATAGATAAGGTAGATAAGAGAATAAAGCTTACCTTCCGAATTCTTCGTCAGCCTCCTCAGCAGACAACGCTTTGTACCGTTGTATAGGTTGGAAATTATACCTGGAACAAACATGTCTTTATGTTTACTTGCGTAATTTCATACTAAAAAGCAATTGTGTCCTCTTTGGGCTTTTGCTAGCTTGCCCTCATGTTTTCATAAATTACTTTGTGTGTGGTACTATGATGTCTTGCTTCTTGCGTCTTTCAGGCAGGTTTATTTCCAGCAATGCTCAGCGTTTGCGCTGTGCAAATCGATGTTACGTAGTTTTAATAAAAAGAAAAAAAAATTAGAATCGATGTATTAATAAAAAGGTATATAAATAGTCACCACTCTTGTAGCGGGTACGCATCGATAGCTCCGTCAGCCGCGTGCGTGAATACATAATACGCTGCATGCTCCGACACGCCACCCTCACGAATACCCTTGAATCTATTAAGATAAAAAAACACAAAATTTGAAACACAGCCATCAATTATTATACATTATTATGTAAAACCTTGCACATTTTAACAAACCAGCTGACAAATTGAAACTTATTTCAAACAATGCAAAATTCACTAAAATCAACACATATAATGTTATTGCAAGTTGTGCAATACTTTTGAGGTCATTAGGCAGGATGGGCTGACTTCAAAATATTCAACACAAATACTTAAGAGTAAACTAGTCGCGAGCTCGAACTCACTGGTGGTCATGGCCAAAAAGCACGCTGTCTCACCTGACTTCATGTCCGACAGAACTAGTATCGGTGATGAGCAATTAGACGCTAGTCTACACGAACAACGTCTAATTCTCACGCACAAAAACACCGTTCCGGACTGATAGGCGCGTAAAAAAGTTCGGAAAGTGCTTCGGAAAATCGAGTTTTATGAAAAAACCACTGCATAAATTAATTATAAATAAAGTTTATTGAACTCTTCGATTACTGAACTTTGTTGGTACGGACTTGGTTTTGAAGATTTTACAGTTCTTTTATTACTTATTTACACCCAAAGTTACGTTAAAATAAAAATAGCAAGAAAAAGTAACCTTCGTTGGCTCATAACTTTTTAATGGCTTTTTATTTTACTATTCTGTTTCCATACAGACAAAATTAATAATAAGTCAAAACGATATCATGTTTAACTTTGGATGCACAATGTCAAACAGTGGAGTAAATACTCTCCCGAAATTTGTATGGAAAAAATATCGACTAGTGGCACTTTAAGGCAGCACTTTGCCGTCTATACGCGAGACTGGCAGAATAATCGACATCGGGTCAATTGCCAAAAAAAAAGGCAGCACTTATGTGGCAGAGCTGTTCTGACCTGATATTATGTTTGTACACAATGCCAGTAAGCATTGACTTGCTTAAAAATTATAGTTAGTACCTTGCTCAATGTAAATCTATAGCATAATCAGCCTGTATTGTTCCCACTGCTTGAACACAGGCCTCCTCTCGGTGAGAGGCCGCAATCCACCACGCGAGCCCAGTGAGGGATGGTAGATGTCACATGTCTTAAAATTTTTGGTTCTCGAACATATCAGTTTCCTCACAGTGTTTACCTTCACCGTTTTGAGACCAGTGGTGATGAAATAATTAATACAAAATGAAGCCCCTGTCAGGGTTCGAACCTACGACCTACAACCCGTAAGTCGCGGCCGTTATCACTGGGCCATCACTGCTCTTCTAAATCCGCCTCTATAATATTAGTGACAAATAACTTACTTCTTGCCAGTCTTGCCGCCAACTTTCAGTATCCAGGGCTGGTCGTCTGGCTTGTACTTGCGCGAGATGATACCGAACTTCTTGCGACGAGCCTCCTCGCGCACGTCGCGCCCGTATTCTGAACCAGCGCCGAATCTTATTGGGATTTGATAAATGTCTCAATGGCTAACATAACAATTATTACAACATAAGGATTTATTTAAGTTTGATATGGCTATGAAAAAGTAAGCACTGAAATGACTGTTGACGAAGATAAATATTAGTTTAGCTCTGTCAAATTAAGACACTCCATAGACAAGTTTAGAAGAGATTAAAAAATTTGCTACTAAAAATACGTCAATCTACGTCAGGCGCTGACTAATTTGACAGGACTAAACTAATATTTATCATCTGTCCTCTTCGTAATGAAATAGAAAGAAAAAGATGCACTGAACTTAAATTTAGTTTAGTTTGTGAACAAAGGAATCAGCGCCAATGTTTGATACAACTGATTGTAGAACAATCTCATCACATCATAATATCTGTTTAGATCATGTCTAAGACTGTATTGTTTAGTTTGATATAAACACAAAATCTCACAAATTTTATGTCCAGACAAGGCAAAAAGTTCTAACTTTTCATTACTCTTGTAACTCAACTAAGATGACACAACCAGGGTAAAGAAATCTACGATCCACTTTAACTTACTTGGGCATATCTTCATCAATTCCCTTGAACTCCTTGATGTTGTTCTCTCGTTCCATCTTGACGTGTGTCCATTTTGCAAAATCCACATTCAGCGTAGCATTGAACCGCATAACATGGTGTTTCTTTTTTACACCCTTTGGAACTCTGATCTTAAACTCCTGTACAGATGCAGCCGATGACTGTTGGAATGAATTCTGAAATAGATTGTTTTATTTTTGTTATTTGTGCGAAAGTAATAAGGTTAGTGCTTTGTGCTATTTATCAAATTTTCACATGTTGCATAGCTGTAGCTTAAGGTGCTTGTTTCTAAATTCCATAAACTAAGAGCATTTAAAAAAACAAAAGAAATGAGTACACAACAGACCACATTTAAAAAAAATTAGTTCTAGATGTTTCATACATTTCTCGTTTAGACCTGTTCAAGAAGATAAGTTTTAAAGCTGTTGTTGTTGCAAAACTTGCATTTTAACTTATCATCATACAGGTTCCATGACATAATATTACAGATGAGTTAGAAGGTAGGTATGATAAAGGTAGGTAGCTAAACCGCTGCAAATAGTGGTTTTATTGTAAAAATAAACAGATACGCACCGACGGCCCAGGAGACGTCATTTTTCGAAATGATTTTCACTTTTTAGCTTCACTGCAGACTGGAAATAGGACAAAATACTAAATGATGCACTGGTGTTCTTATTTTCTACATATTAGCACTTACACTTATGTATTGATTATGATTTTAAGCTGGAAGACAGAAATCGAGAAACAGGAAAATAAAGAAAACGACCTACAGTGACGTTCCTGATCTGCTGACTGAAACACACTGACAGTGACAAATTGACAATAGTGAATAGTGACAATTTGACAAAAATGACAATTGACATTTTGCAAATGACAAAATACGTTTTGTCTTTTTCTCGTTTATGTTGTTTTGTGTAAAATAAATCAAATCAAAGTTGAAACGTTACCAAAAGAGCAGTTATTTTACGAATCATCATCTGCAGGATATAGTTAATTAATTAAATGCTATATTTATTTTCTTTAACGGTATTTAACACTGGAATAGGACTAGGAAATTAAATGAAAACGAGCAAACAAAACGTAAAAGTGTGTGACAAGAGTGCGTTTAGAACACTCACTCTATCAAAATTTTGTGGCCTGAAAAAAAATACAAATTTAATGCCATTCATAAACAAAAAGACCACAACGATTTAAATATTTTGTTATTTAAACTAAAAAGCATGGTTGACTTTTATCTAAAATTATGAAATATAATCGGAAAATGTTAAAAGTTCAAGCCCATGTGTCATTCTTTTCTCTCAAGATTTTCGAACGACCTAACCTATTCGCAAATCGCTGTTTTGCACATCTCTTTTTATTGTTTTGAAACATAATTATCTTGTTTTACTGTTTATTAAAAGCCAAGTGCAAGTGCATTTAATCAATAAATATGGGCAAAAAGAAGAATAAAAATAAGGTTAGCGGCGCTGTAAAGACCGCTGCTAAAACTGAAAAGAAACTTGCAAATAAATTGAAGAAGGAACTCGCAAATCTGGGAGAGGTTAGTTAGCTATTATGTACTTTTAAGAGAGTGTCTTGGATGGTCTTAGAAGTACAGACAAGTACAGTAGAGAGTTAACCATCTTATAATATATATATAAACAGCATGGACCTAAAATATTTGTTTATGAAATAGGCCCCTTTTTGTTGTCTGTCTTGAAACACTAAAGTAACTAGAGTAAAATGTCTCATCAACCCGCATGCTAAGGACGACAACGACCTGTTAATGAAGGCGAATTATTCAAAAATTGTAGATTTTGCATCCATGCCAGTTACAGACAACACCTACAACTACAGCTATACTGTGTTACCCCAAGAGAGAAGCTGAGACATTCTAAAACTCCATTAATTTGGATTATTATTTAAAATGGTTAAAAACACATTATAATACTAATATTAAGAACACAGCTTACACATATTATACCTATATAAAAGAGAAAATAGAAACCATAAAGTAAATCATGTTTATTTTCAGGAAGACATAGCCAAAGTGCTAGCAGAGATTGAAAAAGAGGAAGCTAAACGTTCTGCAGCTTCAGAGAAGACCCTGCCAGGTCCGCCGTCCCCCAGAGCATATGCCACACTCACCCCACACCCTACCAACAATGAGCTCATTGTGTTTGGAGGAGAATATCATGATGGACAAAAGGTATGGTTACTGCAATTACTTTGCTTTCTAAGAATCAAATTAAATTATAGTCTGACTTTTAATTAGCTGCAGTAAAATGACACTTCTTAGTAACTCATTTAGGACTGAGTTTAGAGATATGCACCTCAAATAAGTTTCGTTTGTCACACTATTCTGTACTAGAAAACAAGATTTAGATGATGGCCGCGAAAAAAAAAAAAACGCCCATTTCAGTAATTTATGTAACACATAAGCTGTCATTTTACTGCAGCTAATTAAAAGTAAACTATCTTATCGACTAGATGTAAACTATCTTTTATTTAATTTGATTAAAAATAATTGGTATATTGTAAAGAACAATGCCCACTTTCCATACATTTAAAAACCTGATAATGAAAGTTAATGTATAGTTATAAGGTATAGTAGAAAGAGTACCTGTAAGATTAGAAAATAATGACATATAGTTATTTTTACGATTTAAAGTCTACAAAGGCCAAAATATATAAATGTTACTTTTTAGGTTAGGATTTGCCTTTACGATAGTTGTTTACATATAAAAAGTCTTACTTTGCTATTGTATTGTCAAAAGTGATCACTTGCCTACCCATTTCGTTGACCGCAGTACATATATACCTACCTACTACGTCATCCAGAAATTCTGCTGGAGCAGAGATATTGTCTTGAAACCTAGCCCATCTCAGTTGTTACACTGTACACAAAATGGCACAATACACAACTTGACGCAAGCGCAACAACGAAGTCGCAGAACTGTCAAAATATCTAAAAAATCCGTTTCACTTGTGCGAACTCAATTATAATCTGCATAATTAATTTATTTAATTATCATGTTATTTTGAATTGATCTGTATTATGCACAGACTAATAAAAAATAGTTATTGATTAAATAAAACTTAAAATAATATATAAAACTCAGAAAAAGGGTTGAATAAAGTCAAGAAGCAGTTTCCAAACGGAACGTTGTAAAAAATGAGTAGTTGGATGCGTTCAGGGTAATTGAGATGCGTTCAAAATAAGGTAATAAGACATAGAGTTAGCATAAAGAAAAATTAATAAATATTTTTATCCTGGCCTTCTTTTAAAATTGTGATTAGCGTAATGAATGTACAATTAAATTAGCTGAATTTTAATATTTATTTCATTTCTATACATTGTCAGGTGAAAAATGGGCATCCTTCTTTGTTGAATATAATGTATTAATGAAGGTATGAAATATTTGACATGACAAAGTATTTTATAGAAATACCACAACATTTGAAACGGATGGCCAATTCCTGTAATAAAAAAATTTCAAAATCTAGTTGTAATCTCACCTCAGTGACAATGTCAAAAATGTAGGGAAATTAGAGGTATTTTTGACAGATTGAGACAGACTGTGAACATTCTTTAAATTATGAGAATTGCTCCTCTGATGTCTCTTTGCTAAGGTCTTTATTGTATGGCAACACCATTGCAAGTAGCTTTGGTAGATAATGTTTTGTAATTCCTACCAATTTTAATGAAAATTGATGTATCATCATTATTTTAGGGTTCCATACCTCAAAAGGAAAAACGGAACCTTTATCTTTGTTGTCTGTCTGTAAAGACCTTTTTTCTCAGGAATGCGTGGATATCATGTTGAAATTCATATCAAATACTCAGGGCTGCAATCCCTTGAAGAAGTGAAAAAATCAAACTTCTAAGTCTTCTAAGTCAATGCAATGAAAAGATACGGGGCGTTTTTTGTTATAGACAGTGGTGTACAATGAACTGCTCTTCTTCAACCCAGTGAACAACTCCTGGAAAGTGTTGAAGGCTCCTGGCGCGCCTCCTCCACGAAGCGCACATCAAGCTGTTGCTACACCAGCTAACAAGTACAATATTACATCTCACTAAACTTATTAATGAGAGTTGTGGTGGCCCAGCGGTAACAAAACTGACTTACGAGTCGGGGTCGTGGGTTCGGACCCAGACAGGCGCTTTACTTTGTGTTAATTTATTTCATCACCATTGCCCTCAAAAACGGTGAAGGAAAACATCGTGAGGAAACCGGCATGTCCTAGAACCAGAAATTCGAAAACATGTGACATCTACCAACCCGCTCTGGGCCCGCGTGGTGAATTATGGTCCATTCCCTCTCACAGAGAGGAGGCCTGTGTCTCAGCAGTGGGAACAGTATAGTAGGCTGATTATGTAAGCTTATTAATTCCATTAGCTTAGTTGGTTCGGTTGGAATACAGTTGTGTAAACTTGACCTCGCTGACAAAAATTCTTTCACAAAACTTGTGTTTTGTTTTAGTATTCAAATATATTTTTATTTACAGAGGTGAGCTGTGGGTGTTTGGTGGAGAATTCACAAGTCCGTCAGAAACACAGTTCCATCATTATAAGGACCTATGGTGCTTCTCATTGGCTGAGAAGAAATGGGAAAAGGTAAAGTGTTGGAATCTATTTTATTTTTGTAAGTAGGCTTGCACAAACACTTTTACACATCAATCTTTTTTTTTTTTAAACTAGATGAGGTCGGCGTTTCCTATCTGACTACTCTGAGAAGAAAGGCCGAATCAAACTCAGAGGTCACAGTCTCTTTTAAAGTCCAGACATAATCTTGGTCAGGTTATATGAATACCATGTAGATCGAAGTCTGAGATGGTCTTTTGAGGAAAGAACCACACAGATTTAGAGGACCTGTCCAGTCAGTGCACGCATTTGTCAGAAATTGTGCAGATCATGGGTCTTACTCTTAAGAGCGTTTACGCCGTACGGTATTTCATACAAAATTTCAAGCCCTTGTTTTTCGAAATGAATGAACCGATTTTAATGGAACTTCGTACGCATAAGCAGGATACAAAGGTCTAAAAAGTTAGTAGAGAACATTTTCGAAAAATAGTGTTACAGCCAAATTGGACCGATTTTAAACTTTCCATAGAGACAGAGATTTCCAGTTATCTTTATTTAAATAAGACATTTCGAAAATGTTTTCTACTAACTATTTAGACCTTTGTATCCTGCTTATGCGTATGAAGTTTCATTAAAATCGGTTCATTAATTTCGAAAAACAAGGACTTGAAAGTTTGTATGAAATGCCATACGGCGTAAACGCTCTTAACTGGCGAAATGTGGGTGTAGATCATTGAAGGTGTACCTACTATTTCTTCCGCCTGCTCCTTCCGGGATTACGGCTAGATATTATGTGGCTTGAAACAGCTTAAATAACATGTATAAAAAAGTAATGTAATAAAAAAAGAATAAAATAAATAGTGTAATAATGTTGTAAATATATCTGTGGTCTCAAACATGGTCTTTGAAAATTCAGCAGAGGTCCACGCTCGAGGTTTGCCAGAGAGCTATGGAACGGGGTATTCTGGTTATTGAACTTGGGGACTTGGTTAAGAGGGCTATCACAATTTTTTCTTGTTTAGACCGTTTGACTCGAGTTTTGATGTGTGATTATGATTTAACTAAAGCCACAATAGTAAAAAAAATACATGCCCGAGAAAGTTTGATTCCTTCATTTGGGAGCGCATTCAATAAATATTCCAGTTTGTTCACATAAATCAGTAAAAAACTTGTTTCTGCAAAGGCTGTTTCATAAAATTTTACTTTCGGGCATCTCGCGATGCCCTGTTACATCGAAGAATTATAATAGTTTAATCATTTATAAAAATATGTACGATACAACTGTATCTTCTACTATTGTATGCATACATCAATTTATTATGTTTCATACAGTAATACACCAAAAATAATTCCGTAAAACAGAGAGTTGATAATTTTTTGCCCGAAATTATATTTTTTATCTATGAATATATAAAAGAAATTCAAACAAAAAGTACTTAATAACTAAGGTTACTTTGTAACCTTGCTTGAAAAAAAAAATAACTCTAATTTAAAGTAAATTAATATTTTTAAATAATTGTTGTATGCAATGCTATTTATCAATATAAATCTCGGGACGCGCGGTCTTAGCTTTAGTCCGCGCCGAGCGCTTCCAAAGAGAGGACGTATCGCTCGCTCGCTGTTGCCGTCACGTGGTCTCGCTCACCAATTCGCCAAGAATAAAGCGCGACCAACACATCTTAATACAAGTGTTTTTTTTTTTATTAGAGAAGGTCGGATTGTAATGCATAAGTATTTTCCTATGATATTCTAACGCGAATATGTAATAAAGAAAATATAATATAATAATAAAATAATAATAAAAAAAAATATAGAAAATATAGAAAAAAAAACATACGTAAATATAAGGTCCCATTAAAATAGATGGAGAAACTTTCAGAACACATTCAGACCACCAAAATAAGGAAAATGGTAAAAAATATACAAGAAAAACGCATAGATACTTATAAGAAAAATAATCAGCTAACGTAAATACACTAATGTGCTTGCAATTGATTATTTTAGGTCAAAATAAAATCACTTTAAACAGTGTTTTTTTTTTTGCTTGGATATCTTTAGTTAGACGTACTGAGCGCTGTGTTAAAATGTCCATCTATTTTAATTAATACTTGCTGTTGTCTTCGTTTTCTGACTTTTTTTTTTTTTAATTCAGATAATTATTTTCAGACATAAGTAGTTGCAGTGTGGACTGGTACTCAATATCAACTAAAAGTAATAAAAGTTTTCAAAGTTAATGATTTCTGGGGGGCTAAAAAGGCCACTTTGGCAGAATCATAAAAGGATAACATTATTAATCATAATATAGCGAAGGCAGTCCGTGTTTTTCTTTTGTCGCTGCACTACGTTAGGTAATAATCAAAGAGATTGGGATTGGATTTTGATTGGATTGATTGGTCTTTAACACTGACAAATAAAAATAACTGAATAATCCTTCACCAATGGGATTTGATACGATTAACTTAACGGCTAGCTGTCCACTATGATTCTTAATTTTATCCTTTTATGCTTCTGCCAAAGTGGCCTTTTTAGGCTTCCTGGAACCTCAAAATACCAGAACCAGAAAAAACTAGTTTTATTAGGAGTACGTGCTTCTTGAAATCATAGATTAGAGAAAAGCACGGTCTATGCCACTTCAGAGATTTTTTTTTTTCCGTACCTAAAGGGTGCCAACGGGACCCTATTACTAAGTGTCCGCTGACCGTCCGTCCGTCTGTCTGTCAGTGGCTCATGAGCCGTTATAGGCAGATAGTTGAAATTTTTCGAAATGTGTATTTTATATTGCGATGTGATTTTTTCAGCGCATATTATTGCGGTGGTACGAAACTCTTCGTGTGCGAGTCCGACTCGCACTCGGCCGGTATTATTTTTTTAACAACAGACACTTGTACTGCTGGGGAGTTTGTTGCGCCACTTCTTCTTCTCAGTGAAAGCGCTAGGAAATGGTGAAGAGCGGGCGTTTTTGGGGACTGTCTTATGTAATTTTGACGTTCGAAAAGTGCAGATTCTCAGCCTAATTTGAATAAAATTACTTTTGATTTGCCTTTTTACTTTCTTTTGACTTTTTTATCCAAACTGTAGATACAACTTCACATTGCACTTATTTCTATAAATAAGAACTTAAATGTCTACCTACCTGCTGAATAAATTACATATAAAGAAACTTCGTAAAAAAGTAGATACCTACCAACACAAAGTATCATTGCGATTCCTTTCTTAGAAACTGGCAACGCGCAAGTAATGCTTCTGGCATCGCAAGCGTCTATAGGTTGCGGTAACTACACACCATCAAGCGGGCTGCGTGCTAGTTTGCGAAAAAAAAATCAAGTATAATAATATGTTTATGACCCTTAGTAATTCTATAGATAAACTGCTGTTCTAGGAAACATTCATTGGTACAAATAATATTTCATGAACTATGTATAACAGTAATTTAATTTATTTCGAAAACAAAGTAGCAAAGGCTCTTGTTGGTTTGTTCCTGGCATCGGACGCATAGCCGTTTGCATGTGTGCGTAGCATACCTCTATAGATGCACACGTGCGCATCCGCTGCCGCGCGCCGTCGAATTTACCTAAAACTGAGCACTTCGATTTTGTAATAGCGCCCTTAAGAATACAACAATCCTTTCCATCACTAAAGTAACTGATGAATGGAATTGGGCTGGACACATCTGCCACATGTCAGACGATCAGTGGGCCAAACTTACGACCCAGTGGGTCAGTGGGTCCCGCTTAGTGGCAAACGGCATCGCGGCAGGCCCAGACGGGAGATGGCGGGATGAGCTAGACTCCTTTGATAAAGATTGGTCCTTGGCAGCTCTGGACAGAGAGGTGGAAAAAGGGTAGGGAGGCCTTTGCCCAGCAGTGGGACAATAAAGGCTAAAAAAATAACTGTGGCGCTCCGGCAGTGCCGACAGAAGTGAAAACAAAACACAAACAAAATACTTTGCCATCACTCACTGACATATCGGATATACATTAATACCGAGTACCTACATCCCGAGGACAGCCGAACACATCCGAAGCGGGTATTTTTTGAATCGTCTTTTAAACAAAACACGCGCGGTGTCGCTTACGGTAACAGTGACGCGAGTTCAATGGTTTTTTCCCATCTCAAAAAATTCCCAGCGCGCCTATAAAAGTTTTCACTTCAAAAAATTGTGTCTCACTTATTCAGGGTTACAACTTAAAACTCCCTTCTCAGGTGGTAGCCCCAAACGGCCCCTCCCCGCGCTCTGGACACCGCATGGCCCTACTCGGTCACAACATCGTCGTGTTCGGCGGGTACGCAGACGACGGCCGCGAGTGTCGGTACTTCGATGACGTGTACACCTTCTGTCTGGACACTCGGACGTGGACTAAGCTGACCCCGAGTGGCAGGGGGCCGAGTGCGAGGTCCGCTTGTGTTATGTTACCTGCAGGGAGTGACTCGGTGAGTACCTACCTTAGTTTATATTATACTAGCTGCGCCCCGCGGTTGCACCCGCGTAAATGTCGATCCCGTGGGAATATCGGGATAAAAAGTAGCCTATATGTTAATCCACGGTGTCAGCTACCTCCATACCAAATTTTATCAAAATTGGTCCAACCGTTTGAGCGTGAAGAAGTAACAAACATATAAACACACACACACACTCACACACACACTCACAAACTTTCGCCTTTATAATATTAGTGTGATTAGCCTTATCCCGCGCCTTACGTGCGTGGAGGTCGGAAATCGTCTCACGGCCCACGGGAATGTACAACCGGGATAAAACCCTATCTCCTGACTCGGGTCATGTCTATCCGCGTGCCAAATTTCATTGAAATCCTTTCAGCTGTTTAAGCGTGAAAAAGTTACAGACAACCACGGAGTTGTTTCGTTTGTTTATAGTATTAATATTATATTATGGATATTTTAGGTTGTATAAACACATTCTTTGTTTTAATTAAGCAGGGTTATTGGTAAAACATTAACAACCTCCTAAGAAGTCATCTATGTCCGTATAACTCGTCAAAATGTAGGGAACGACTGGTTTTTTTTTCTCGCGATTTCAGGTTTGGTCCCATAATAACAGTTGTTCATAATGATGAGTACAATGACCTCGTTAAGAGGTTGTTAATGTTTTACCAATAACCCTGTATATTTTCCTCTGCATTTCTATAATTTAGAGCTCAACCCCAAAATATTTGGATTAAGTCACAGTTTCAAGTTTCGTATAAAATGCCCTAAAGTTCTCCACAAACTCACAATATTTTTAATGAACCACTCTAATTACCTCTTTATTCCTCAGCTCCTAATCTACGGCGGTTTCTCCCGCGTTCGTGAGGGCCGTACGGAACGCACCCACACACACACGGACCTGTTCCGACTAGCGGCTAAGACTGGCGGTGGATGGACGTGGCGCTCTTTAACCGGTGGAGCGTCAGCACCACCAGCCCGGGCAGGTCAGGCTGCTGCTGTGAATGTGCATAGTAACAGGGGATATGTTTTTGGAGGAGTTAGTGTGAGTATTAGTTTGTTGAAAGAGATCTTCTTATTTACCCCACATTACACATACACCACGTTATTTATAATAATATATATAATAATAATTATTATTTTTATTTCTGACCAAAGAATCCATAGAGTGTTAGTAAGTAGTAACATAATATTAAAACAACTTATTATCTAGTGTTAGTACCAATAACCCTCCACACAAACTGCTTTAGAATTGGAGAGCTGAAACTCTCCGCTACAGTTCTCAGGATGCTGTTGTGACTGTCTCTCACTCTCCTCAGTAGTGACGCTGTTTTTTTTCGTATAATCGCGTGAAACCCGTCGGTACGAGCTTGCGCAAACATTTCCGAAGCGCTGCAGTTTATAGACCAGGGGTGCCCAACTTGGTTAGACCCAAGATCTACTGTTCACTGACGACAGCCTATGCGATCACCAATTACATACTTCTTGAAATCTTATATGAAACAGCATAGTTCAGTACACAATTATGTAGTATTTTTTATTTTATTAAAAGGGGAAATATAAAACTGAAAATTATTCTTAGTAACTACTTATTTATATTAATGTGAGCATTGCGTTTGAGCATCACTCGCTAGATTAGCAAAGTCAGGTTTGTAGTTGAAAATATTTTTTGCCTTGCCACTGCACTAATAGTCGCGATCGACCGGTTGGCCACCTCTGTTATAGACATACAGGGTGTCCCGTAATTAATGGATAACCTCTTAAGGGGTCATTGTACTTATCATTATGAACAATTATTACTACGGGACCAAACATAAAATCGTGAAAGAATCAGCTGTTCACTACATTTATTTATAACTCTTCAAAATGTAGGAAACAGCTGAATCTTTTTTTTTTTCTGTATCCATATAAAATCACATTACAGGATGTAGAAGAAACCGACGAAGAGTTACGTGGTGAGATGAGCGATGATCTTAAAATGTTAGACTTGGAAGCTGGCAGGTGGCATAACATGACGTTGAAGTCGGAACAGCAGCATTTGCCAGCGGTGGCGGAGGAACCCATGGATATGAAGGAGGAGGAAGCTGTCACAGGTATTGAATAGGAATACGTATTGACTGTTATCTAGGCCAAAATAGAAAAAATAAGCGTGCAGCACTGACCATGATACACGTAATAGAAGTGAATCTTAAAAAAACTCACCAAGTGCGAGACGGACTCGCACACGAAGGGTTCCGTACCACAAGGCAAAAACGCCAAAAAAACATGTTTGTTGTATGGGAGCCCCCTTAAATAATTATTTTAATTTAATTTTATTATTTATTATTAAACTTAAAATACAACTGAGTATTTTGTGAATATTTCAAGTGCCTACCTGTTGCCATTTTTGATATCGAGCAAAAAAGGGCAAAAAAATCGCGTTGGTTGTATGGGAGCCCCCCTTAAATATTTAATTTATTTTGTTTTTAGTATTTGTTGCTATAGCGGCAAAATTAATACATAATTTGTGAAAATTTCAACTGTCTAGCTATCGCAGTTCTTGAGATACAGCCTGGTGACAGACAGACGGACAGACAGCGAAGTATTAGTAATAGGGTTCCGTTTTTACCCTTTGGGTATGGAACCCTGAAAATGGAATTCATGACATATTTAGTGTTAGAGACAGAGAGAGAGTGTTATATCTTTCTTTCTCTCTCATGTAACGAAATGTGCTAAACGTTCTTGAAATTTCACTCTCAATTCGTGTCCAATCTCCGCATAAGAAGTTTCACTTTAAAAAAATGGCTCAGATTAACTCAATACTAACGTTAAAACAAAATTCCACTGTTTAAAGAAATGTTTAGAAGTTTCTATGCAACAAATCTTAAGTTAATTACTTAAGTTCAAACTTGATGTACAGATAACAAAAGAGATACCTTAGTACCTCACCAGCCAAGAAATTTACATTTTGACAGGATTATGTATACGAAATTTATTCATTATATTGCGTGCATATTTTTAAACAAGATACACACTATCAAAATCTGAGTAGAAACACAAAGTGGTTGTAAAATTTGTTGTAGCCCTTTGCTGACCGTACTGACTACGAAAAAACTAATTAATTCCCTTAAAAGTCCCACTATAAATAAAATAAGGCACTGATTTAAAGAGGCAGTTGTAAATAGCGGTTTTGGTAAGTTAAAAATTATAAATGGCACGTTTAATAACTTGTTCAGCAGTTAAAACTAAGCAGTAAAGTAAACAAAAATGAGTAATAAAAAATAATGAAATGGATCAGTGAATATATAATTGAGTGGGAAAATAATTAAATGGGCGGTAAAAATGAATGAATGGGCAGTTACGTGTGGGCAGTAATAAATCGGAATTTGTCGGTAATAAATCTCATTCTAAGCAATTCTATAAACAATGAGGTGGTAAAGTAGTTTTGGGTGTGTAGTCGACGGAGCCCCGCTTCGCGGGGCCCCTATTTCTGTCTACAGGGTTTAAAGGAACCTAACACGAAGGGGATGACGGGGGCACGTTCGCTCGCTTTGCTCGCTCACTCGAGCCCCCGTCATCCCCTTCGAACCTAACCTGTCCGAGTCGGGGTGCCCCAAGTCCCGAGCTCGCTTCGCTCGCTCTTGCATCCGCTATGATCTGCCGAACTATTTAGCGAACCGCCCATTCCATCATTTTTACCGCTCATTTAGTTATTGGACTGCTCAATTATTTTTAGAATTGACATTGTATGATAAAATAACAGTCTAATTGATCTTTTATTACTGTCCATGTTTTACTGTCGCAATAATTAATCAACCGCCATTAAATTAAATAACTGCTCAATATGTTTTTCAACTGATCATAATAACATCTCGAATATTTAAATAACAGCTCAAAAAATTAGTTCCCATAAAATAATCTCTTCACAGTGGTAACCGACGAAGTATTCACAATGAAGCTAGGTGGCGCTTCGGCCCCGGTTCCGGGCGCCCCGGCCCCCGCCCCCGCGGCCCCTCGCTCCGGCCCGGGGGCCCGCATGTCGGCCATGATGGCGGTACAGCGTTCTGTACTGTATGTGTACGGCGGAGTGCTTGAGAAAGAGGATAAGCAGTTCTATTTGTCGGATATGTATAGTTTAGGTAAGTGAAATTATTATTTTTTTATTGTTGAATGGGCCCTCTCTTGACCTCGATAACGTCTGAAGGAAGGCGGTGGATGAGGTTGTTGGAACGAGCGTGCCCATAAGATGCCTAAGGCACTGGAACTCCCACGCATCGAGCAGGCTGCTTGACGCCGGAGTGCGGTGGGAGGGGGGCGCAACCTGGCGGGCGTTAGCCCTACCGCGGAAGGGGAGAATTGGCCAGTCAAACAAGGTGTTGGGTGTGACTGTCCAGGATGCGAGCGTTCTGTTGAGTAACCGGCGGAACAAACTCCGCTACACGAGGAGGCTTCTTCGTGCATCCCAAAAGTAGTCTCCCGATTATTTTATTGTTTCGTGTTTCCGGACTAGTTAAGCTGATCTCATGAATTGAGTCTGCAACTGGTTGACCAGTTCTGAAACGAAGTTAGTCTTTAACAGAGCTTGCGGCAGGAGTAAACTGGGAGAAATCCTCACGTAACGAAAAAGCGTCATGCATAAATTCGAAAGTAACTCGACAGTATGTTACCTTTTCACGCCTAAACCAGTGAACGGATTTTGATTAAATTTGGCAGAGACAGATTGCATCCCGGGAAGGACATAGGATAGTTTTTATTCCGATATTCCCACGAGATCGACACATATGCGGGTGAAACCGCGGGGCGCTGCTAGTGTATAATAATTGAATAAATCACTTTGTTGCAGAGCTACACAAACTAAACGAATGGAAGACGGTGATAGAACAGCCCTCCCTCCCGGACTGGCTCGGTTCCGACTCCGAAGACTGGACGGGTTCAGACAGCGGGTCCGATGACAGTGACTCCGAAAGTGACGATTAACCTGAAGTGGACCTTGTGCTGTGTGCAGGAAGGTTGACATTTGAATTTACTGTGATGTTCGGTAGTGTAAGGATACTAATCTGCATTCGCGATTTATTTGCCAAAAATGTAAACAAATACGAGTTTATGGATAAGAACTTTAAATCCTACAAAATAAAGTTCAGTTTACACTACAACTTCAAACATTTTTATAACTTTTTCAAACAGTCACTCTGAAATCAACTTAATTACCATTAAAATAAAGTTGATATTTGTTTAACTTGAAATAGTATTAACTTGAAACATAAGTTTGAATAGACATTAGGGTGTTTTTACATATTCTGTGTCACTGTTTGTATGTCTAGGAGAGAAATGAAAGTGGTAAATCTCAACTCGAATGTTCCGAACTAATTTACTAATTATAAATAAATAGGGCCACGCAAGGAGGCCCGTAGCTAAATAATAACAGTCGCACAGGTCGATCGATCAGGTTAGGCAACGCTTGCCGCGGTTGGTATGTAGATGGGTGACCATCATTACATAAAGAGACCCCTCCGTGGCTTGGAAATCACGTTAAGCGGTTGGTCCCGGCTGTCAATCCTGGATCTTTGACAGTCGTTACGGGTAGTTAGAAGCTCGAAAGTCTGACAACCAGTCTTACCAAGGGGTATCCTATTACCCAGTAACTGGGTTGTGGAGGTCAGATAG
Organism: Mesoligia furuncula; assembly: GCA_916614155.1. Taxonomy (NCBI): domain Eukaryota; kingdom Metazoa; phylum Arthropoda; class Insecta; order Lepidoptera; family Noctuidae; genus Mesoligia; species Mesoligia furuncula. Next base: position 27,213,423 of record OU744793.1, read on the forward strand.
GCAGTCGCTCCATGTAAAATACTGGTATTCAGTTGCATCTGGTTAGACTGGAAGCCAACCCCCACATAGTTGGGAAAAGGCTAGGCAGATGAAATAGGGCCACGCAAAAATATTTTAATAAGTATACTTAACATTCAGGCCATTTACCATTGGCAATGTCGGGTGACATTATCCTTATCAGAGTGAGGCCTTTGCCCTGGGTATTACGAAGTATTAATGCCATCATGATTGCAGTGCGAAAAAGGGATGGTGCTATCGGTCATGTATAGCTCCGGCTCTCTCTTACACTAGAATCATGGTCAAAATACGGCTATCTGCACTTAAACATTGAACTATAAAGGCTAGATATAATAATAATAAAAAACTTGAAATAGTGATCGATACTGATTTTTAATCGTCATTTCACTGTACAATATGAATTGTGTTGTCTTAAGATTATAACTTGTATATTTTTAAATATCTTAAGTTTATAAGAATACAAAATAAATTTTAATACAAATACCAGTTTTTTATTTTGACCTTCTAGTCGGGGATGTCCACCCATCGAATCACTCATCAAAACGCATTTTGGAATAGAACCCCGCGACTCCTAACCGTTTCTAACACTGCTAATTGGATCAACACATCATTATACCGGAGGCGCTTGTGGCTAAAGTAATAACAGCCGCATGGTTTGATCGATCAGGTCAAGCTTCGCTTGCCGCGGTTGGTCCGTGGATGGGTGACCTATTTTTCATACCAAGACCCTCCTTGCCTCGGAAATCACGTTAAGCCGTAGGTCCCGGCTGTCGTTCGTGGATCTTTGATAGTCGTTATGGGTCGTCAGAAGACCGAAACTCTGACAACCAGTCTTACTAAGGGGTATCGTATTACCCATTTATTGGGTTGTGGAGGTCAGATAGGCAGTTGTTCCGTCTAAAATACTGGTATTCAGCTGCATCCAGTTAGACTGGAAGCCGACCCCAACTTGTTGGGAAAAGGCTAGGCAGATGTCATACATAATTAAACCGGATTTTTCCGGATATCAAATGGGAAAACAAAAACGAAATAAAACAGTATCCTTACACATGTTATCATTTTTATTGTATGTACACGTTATAAATCTACGTAATAATATATCTTTATAAAAATCATTAGTCTACACACTCTTCCTAGTTCACATTTCACTATTATCCACTCACTGAGCGCGACACTTGGGAATTATTTAAATTCATAGACAACATCTAAACATTCGGTCAAATTCTCCAATCAGCCAGTTCATTATTGTGTCAATTCCGACGCTCAAAAATTTAATCTATGTAGTATTGAATGGAGTTCAGAATACAATGAACGGTTCAAAAGAATGGATGCCGAAATTTAAAGTACTATTAGAGATGCGAAAGTTGCGATGTAGTCACGCGTAAACGGTTTTACGATTTGGGATGCTTGACACAAATATTAAATTATATGCTTTGATACATTGTGGATAAAAGATTTCACAGATATCCTAAAGCTAACACAAAGTCACTGGCAAATCTAGGAATATGGCCATAAAGGAAACTGTTAAAGTCATCATTGTTCCAATGCAAGAAAGATGGCCACCACTGCTCTCTGCCGCGAGAGAGCAGTGGTGGCCAAGTGGTAACTGCCGCGACTTACGAGTTGTAGGTCGTAGGTTCGAACCCAGACAGGCACTTTACTTTGTGTAAATGATTTCATCACCACTGCTCTTAAAACGGTGAAGGGAAACATCGTGAGGAAACCGGCATGTCCTAGAACCAAAAATTCGAAGACATGTGACATCTGCCAATCCGCACTGGGCCCGCGTGGTGGATTACGGCCCACTCCCTCTCACCGAGAGGAGGCCCGTGTCCCAGCAGTGGGAACATTATGGGCTGATTATGAAGAAAGATGGAGCTATACAGGCTGAATAGCGCCATCCCTTTTTCGCAACGATACAATAATGGCTTTGATGCTCCCCCAAATTGCCCTTATAATATATTGATGGTACTTAAAATGTAAATAATACCCAACATGGCACGCTCATAAATTACGTATATAAGTATGTAAAGTCACTTATCCAATGGGAAAAAGCCGCAGTAGGTATATTTAGCTATTTTGCGAACATAGCACCGTTTCAAATAAAGAACATCTGACTAGATTTTTTCCAAATGGACGTGTGACTTGTTAACGGTTTGCAAACCAATGAGAAAGATTTGCGAACTGATATTCTTGATTATGTTATATTATAATTGGAAATTAGAAAAAAACGAATGAAAAAATTCTTCAAACAGCTAGTATAAGAAAATGTATATTTGTAAAGTCAGGGAAATTAAATATTTATCAGTTGACTACTATGTATATTCAAATCACAAATTACCTACTCTTATTCTTTGACAGTTGTATGAAATCGCTATAACGCGGTAAATTGACGTAGTGTGTCAATTTGGTAAATAATTAATTTCCCTGACTACCAAATCAATTATAGCATATTAAATATGTCGCAATATAAATAATATTTAATTCCCAATTTTCATTTCTATTTATTCATGAAACGATTGTAGCTACTAAATGCAAATAATTACCATTGATTTGAAAACACAGATGTAACTTTCATTATAAAAAGCTTTATTTTTATCAATAAACCAAAAAAAAAAATCAAACAAAATACATATGCACTCTTCATTCATATAAATGAAATGAAATAAAGAAAATGCTAGTCCGTTTTAGAACGAAAGATTTATTGACACTTTCCGCAGTTTATTAATTCAAATCAATTCATTATTATGTTAATTAAAACGATAATGCCCACAGACATGCATGACAGTATGTCGCAGTCAAAACAGACAAATAGTCTCGTCGTAAATTGTCTAGTTTAGAGCGACAATTAAAAACGAAAATGAGTTACGGATGCAAGTAAATGATATAGGCAATATAGCTATAATTTAATAAACACATTCCTCGTTCCAGCAATTAAGTTCGATACCAAACAATATGCTCCACAAACAGTTACTTTTACTTTTACAGTAACATAATGGTACCGTTTAATTTTCATGACGTTTTTGTTACAAAGTGTATCCGTGGAGTGCGTAAATTAAATTCTGTCGTTTTTATTCAAGTTTTTCTTGACATTCGTTTTCGCGCATGGTCAATCATGTCCGCGGAAATCATCGTTCATATGTTGCGATTAATAAATCGTACTTCTTAATGAGTTCGTTATACATACAATAGATACATGTAATTATTCATATCGGTACCCTGTTACACAATAATTCATGTCACTGTATAAAAAACTACAACTTTCTAGCAACATTTAGTACGGTCGGCTTCACTGGTGGTACTTACAAGCGAAAGTGTACTTTTTCACGGTGGCATAAAGCCCTTTTTTGATACAACAGTTTTAGTTATGCTTCATGCATGTAAATTACTACTTATGCAAATATTAACACTTGTGAGCATTGGTCATAGAATCTGTTTGTAATCAACCACCCGTGATGCAGACGCAACAATTAATTAAGATCTTTATATCTCCACTAACTAATGTTAAACATTATTATTTACATAGAATGGCAGGTCAATATTTTACATAGTTTTTTAGAACAGACGCGAGCCAATTCGTATTTAGATCATACCAGAAGAACATTTACTGATCAAGCTATTACCTATGTGTTGTGAATGTTCTGCATATCTTCTCTAAAGTACTAACACAATGGAATTCAAAACATAGAATAATATTATTGAAATAATACTACTCCGTCTCTTGGAGTTATTATTAAACTTCATGTCATTAAATATGCAAAAGATTAAACATTTTCTCTCTTTGAAGTTTTGGCTTGCATAGTCTTAGAACTTAAGTGAAGATAGGTTCCAATTTGACTATTTTAACACAGCCGCCGAGTGTTGAAAATACAACAGGGCGCTTTTATGTGAAACAGGCATTTGTCAGACATCTTTTTTTAACTTTTCTTACTCTATGTAAGATATTCAACCTGCCAGTACTAGTCACTTGACACACGTACGTACAAATCGAAATAAAACACGGACCGTTAAGCGTGGCAGTACATTTGTGCGCTAAATTATTCTTAAATAGATGGCACATAGCGATACCTTTCAGTTTGGTCCCCGTACTTTCTTGTTTTTATCTCGGTTTATTGATGTCGTTTTTATATTATGTATTTTATTTTTGGAAGGCTATATATAAACTTTGTATTGCATTATTTAAAAAAAAGGTTGCAATTACTGTGAATTTACTATCTTTTAAGACTTGTCAAAGTCCAGTGATGAAATGATAACCTACCTTTTATTTATCATTAGCAATACAATTTTTATAAACCCGTAAATGCAAATTCCTTCAATGACTATTGCTTTTAAATCAAGTGATCTAATGCGTCACCACCTACGGGTTGAAGTTATACTTCTTAAAAAGCACAAAGGAAGGTATAGGTCAAGATAACAAAATTAAAAACAAGACTACTTTTATAAATATCTTTTATTATTTCAAATTAGTTGAAAACGTGTAAAATTGTACACTATCTATTTATTACACAAGACCTTCCTCTGCTTGTTCAAATATTAAAAAAATAATTGTGCGTTATTGTCGCAGCCATCTCACTTACTAAAATGTATACCGAACTGATTTTATATAAAATGACTTAGATTTTTGCCAAAAGTCGACATTGAAAACATTTTTCATTCTTCTATGAACACAAGCTACAACAAAAATAACCCATTAGAATGGGAATTTTACTCAAAAAATGTATTTCTTTTTTCAGCTGCGACTTGTATGACATATCTACATATAATATACGACGCCACATTACGTATAAAAAGAAATAACACTTAGAATATTATACACTGGTGTGACTTATCTAACGCGTAAAAATTATTCAATTTGCAATCTAGCGGTCGTTTAACAATTTGCCTAATTTATAACATTGCTTTCGACATTAAATTGCAAACTAAACTCTATACTTAGCAAAGTAAAGCTGAAGCCAAAATCGAAGATAAATATTTAAACAAAAAATATTATTATTAAGTATATTTAAAAAAAATGTAAAATTCAAATTATCATTACATCAGTCGGTTAAATGATTAGTCGTTATCTTAGTCCGAATGAAATAATAATATTATAATTTGCATGTAAAAATATAAATCGAAAGCAAATCAGTCTATAAACTTACTTTTAGAATATTATGACTAAGGTTTATGTACATTTTTAGACATGTTTTTTTTTTTAAGTTCATGTTAGGCTTTGGTTTGGCGCCAAAATCTAGAATCTCCAATCTCTTGAAACGTTTTCGCAGATGTGAACCTCTTTTTCTTTCAACACTTTGATAAGTAGTAAGATATAGGTATATAGCTTTCGATTTTAATAATCAACCAAAGAGGAAATAAGGCATTTAGTTCCAAGAAATAAGTTCAAAGATCACGCAACTAAAAACCGCCATTGAGACACTTGGCGCCAACCCACAGACTACAGCATCGAACAAACGTTACTTCAACTTACTCGTAAAGTAAAACATACATTCACTATCTACTTCATTATAATTTACAAATTATTTACACGAAAAAAGATCATTTAATAAATACATAATTTGGCTGATTTAGATTTTACTAAATTAAAAAATATAATGCCATATTTAATTGCCAGAATAAAAAAATACTCCCCATTTATTGTCGTTCACTTCGAATAAGGGTGTAATCGAAACATTTTATTTGAAAAATAATAAATTAATTCACTACACAATGCACTGTGTATAAATTTGTTAAGAGTCATTGTCTGTTCTTTCCGTACTTTCCGTAACATCCCAAGTATAACCAGTCCACATTATATCACAGTAGCGCGTTTGCGCTGTAACACATTCTTCGTCGCTCACTGACTAGGCTATATACAAACCAAACGATTTCTATACACTTTAACAACGTCCGTTGGACCTTCACGTTTAGAAAAAAATCTCGTAATATTTTTAAAATAGATCGGTGACTATTGTGCCGAACCATGCGCAGACGACGGGAAGGGCGTAGGTGATCAGTGCTTTTTGTAGCGAGGGTCTGTCGGCTGAAGCAGCAGCGGGTTGTTCCCTGGTAGGTATGTCTTGCGGTCTGGGGGTGTCCTGTTCGGTGTCGTCGGAGTTGACAATGACGTCACCACTGGCGCTGTTGTCGCCGGTGCGGCCGCGCACGTTGACGTTGTTGGTGCCCGGCGTGTCCACGATGCTGGGCACGAAGGGCGCCTCGGTCACCTCGGCCGGGCGCGGCGGGACCACGTCGGGCTCGCGCTCCGTTGGTTCCTCGTCTACGTCTGGAGGACTGCCTGAGCCTGGAAATTGAGATGAAAATTATGAAGTTGTTGATAAAGTAGTGAGGTTCTCTCTTCTACTCTGAAATTAATATCTGTCATCACTAATTTACAATTGTATTTTCAAGCTTTAAAATACGGAATCCACACCGGAAGTCCAAACCTAAGCCTAAAAGAACCTAGATTACTTTAAAATTAAAGTCTGTTGAAAATTTTCTAAGGCTTGCACCATAAATAACCGCTAGACGAATTTAAAATATTGTTTTTTTTCTGCCAATTAGAAGAAAATGACCGGGACAGAATTATGGTTTGTGCAGAATATATTTTATGCCCTAAACGCATTTAGTGATTTTGCGCAAGTGATTTCGAAAAAGGTTATAAACACGATATTTACCTGTATCATAACCATTCAGCCTGTCCTCATCATCATCAGGCAGTCCGTCGGTGCCCCAGTCTCCAGACCCTGAACCTGACTCCACGTCCTCTATGGTCTCGCGCGCGAATGAACTGGACACTTGTAAGTCTGTAAAAGTATAATAGATTTATAAGTATTTTTCTTTCTCGTGTCAAAAATAACATTTGGCCTCGTTGGGAAGATTACAGCACAGATGTCGCAGTTTACTTGGAAATAGTTGGCGAGCATTATGTCCTCAAAGTCATAAAAAACCGGTAAGCCATGTAACCTCATTTCATTCGGATGTTAAATTAATTATTATTTACTACTTTCTGATCAGAAAGAACGGTTTAACTAGACGTTATGTTATTTGGCCTCAAGGATGGCCTGGTCATGGCTCTGAAGAGAGCCGTCTGGCTAGCTCTGTGTTCAACTCATTTAACACATTATGTATATTTACCATCGACTAGAAAAGAAGAAGATTAGAACGTTTCTAATAGAATTTTATAGAAATAAACCTATCAGGTAACTCACCCTTCCCATCAGTATCAAGCCACTGCACTTCCACCCCATTGTAAGCATCTTTCAACCTCGCCGTGAGTGTCCGCAGCGACTCGGCCTGAGCGGCCACGCTGGCGGCCGCACTAGGACTGACCGCGCCGCGCACCTCCGGGTTGCTGGCGAGTCCAGCCGTACCTTCACTGGCCGCATTTAGTGTGTAGCTAGGGATTTATACACAAGAATTAGTTTGGTCTTACAATATTTTAGTCCCACGTTGGGCGCCAAATTAAAAAAAAAACAAAAGTACATAACGGACTTTAGAAAGAATCTGTCTCACGGTTAGTTGACAAAGACGATACAATGCAGAACTTTGTCTAAAATTCGATGCAAGCCGTGTTGAACATTATTTTTGTCCCACGTTGGGCGCCAAATTGGTGAGTTTACTCAGAATATAATCAAAGAAAAAATATAAACGTTTCACACGTTACAGGGACACACATAATAGGTATACAAGTAATATAATTCGTGTAATAATGTAAGTTTAGTTTGATCTTACAATATTTTTGGTCCCATGTTGGGCGCCAAATTGAAAAGGTTAACTGTAATGTTTACCTGGCAACATCAGTTCCATTGAAACAGGGCGAGCTGGTGACGCTAGTAGAAGTACACAGTAGCGCGGGCAAGTGATTCCAGTAGCGCCTTGTATTGCGCATGCGTACTCGTGTCTCGCGGACTAGCTTCTCTAGCGCGGGCCCGCCCCAATCTGATCCTGTGAGACAAAACAATTAAGTATATGCTTATTAGGATCGGTCCATTAATAGTGTCTGTGAGTGCGTTAGATCATAATAATGGGTCATAAAGAACCCAAAAGTTAGACGATTTTTGGTATCAGTATTACAGAGGTCGGTAAAGGTTGATCGGTAAAGTTCTGTGAGTGTCTGTGGGTTCTAGTTATTTCTACTCCACATATGCAAACTTATTTTTATGTAAGTTTGTATGTGTGAATTACCTAACTTGAATTATATATTCTTAAACCTTGTAAACAAACTTACCGCGACTCTCTTCGCTTTTCACTGAAGGCTTCTTCTTCTTCGGTCCCTTCTTCTCATCAAAGTCGTACGATTTGAAGTCGATATCCATAGCGCCGGCAGCCGCGGGCTCCGGGTCCGCATCTCGGCGCTTCCTCTCGTGCTCCTCATACTCTTGAAGGTCTATGTTTCCTCGCATGTACTGCAAGAACCTGTCCCTCAACTTCGCCTGTTCGGCCATATCTTCTGTAGCCTTACGGATGCCTTCAGGGGTCCGTAAACTTACTAAAGAAGGATCCTCGTTTACCAGGCTTTCGAATGAAGCTTCGATCTCGAAGTCGTCAACGTCATCGACTTTCTGGGGCCAGTCGAAATCTGGGATGGCGCGGACAGAGCGGCGCGTCTTGCCGGGCGCGAAGAACGGCCCCGCCCCGCCCCCGCCCCCCAGCACTGGCTTGCCGCACCCCGTGAATATCTTCTGCGAGATCTCTCGGTTGTGCTCTTGGAAGCTCATTATGGCTTCAGAAATTTTGATGTCTATAGGTTCGACCACCATAGCTATGTTGAATGGACCGAGCAATCTGTCGGCCACTTTATCTACGGCGTCTGAAAATTAAACGAAATTATTTTAGAATACTATTTTATAATCAATAAATCCCGCAAATATATGTAACAAGAACCATGAAATCTTCGCTGTAACGTCCTCAGTTTACTTACCGACATAGGCATCCCACTGGTCGCCGAGGTCGGCGTGCGCGGGCAGGCAGCCGCGGATGACGTTGTGGCAGTAGCGCGTACACGCAGGCGGCTGGTAGCCCGCGCAGCTGCCACAGTATCGCAGGCGAGCCCAAGCTGTAACGCATTCTGAAGTCACTGCCACCTGGGAGACAAGGAATTTGTTAGTATAATTCATGTTTTAATAACATTAATGACAGAAAAAATACGTAATTCGGGATCTTTTTATGATCACATCGTGGGATGATGAAACATCAAATCCCTTTGATGTTTCTTAGTGAGTCTATTCAAAGATGTCTAAACATAGCGAAGTAGAATAGCTACTAGCTACGTCAGATAATGTGGGTGTTGAGAATACCTAAGTAATTCTCGCTTCAAATGATTCAGCGTTATCTATGAAGTTCGTTGATCTAATAAACGCGAAACAAACACACATGAATAAAACCCAATCATTGGTACATTGCACCAATTAAATAACATTGCTAGGGTAACAAGTGGAACAAATAAAAATAAATCAAACGAAGTCCGAGATAACAATTACAATTAATAAAGCCAAGGTCTTGAGCTGTGTCACCGAGGCGCCAGGATCAACGTACAACAAATGATTCGCGGATAATGAGTCATTTTCTAAAATGATACCCTGTACTGCCTCAGACGACTCGCAAGTTGAAGGTCAGGCTGCCAACTGAATATTATATTCGCATTGATTAGTGTACATTTGCATTCTAATAGCACGCTTAACATTGGACAAATTAAAACATGCGCGCGATTTGGCAATGTTGGTCAGTAAAGCCAAGAATGTCACGAAAAATTATCGCCGATGATTTAATATGAGTGTCCAATTATAATTACTGAAGGCTGTGGACCTTTTTGGACCTAAGAGAATAGACTGAGGGCCAAATGTGTTGAATAGATGTTAGATAAGAGTTGATTTATGTCTGGTTCTGTCACTGTTTCCGGGTGTCGGTCGGATGAATCACAAATTCAGAAACACATTAACATGAGAGCTCGTAACTGTCTAATCGTATACTAAAAGCTCTTAAGGGAGTTTCACTAATTTCGCTACCATTATTCATGCTTGGTAGGCGGAATTGTTATTAGTTTGCATTCATATTTATTCATAGGCGGGAACTCTAGAACTCTTGCGGTTTATTTACACATGCTCAAGGATGCAGTTTTGCAGTACCTTTGTAACCAGGGTTTTGTTACAAAACTAGATTGAGCCAGTTTTTGTATTTGAAACTTGTATTACGACCGGGCAAAAGTTTTTAATAAGTACAAATACGTAAGTACTTTGGAACCGTCACTGAGTTGACTGACTTTAGGCGGAACTTTGCATACTAGTATGGTCCTAACCGTCTTAGCTCCTTTCAAACCTAAGGAAGGTTTCCTTTCTATAATCTTAATCAGGATTCCAAACCAGTTCTAATCAAGCTAGTTACCATGATGGTGTTTCTTACCTGCATCATACTCCTCACAACGTCAGCACCGGCTCTTAATGCCTTGTGGAAGGTGCGGGTAGCCACCACAGCTCGGCGCAGCTGCACCGACAGCTTGTTGGGCACGTCCTCAAACGGCTGAATGTCGCGCATGTGTTCGTTCACGCATTTTAAGTACCTGGGACAGAAAATTAGGTTACACATATTGTTAATCGGGAACAAATCCAAACTATGGGCGGCTTCTTAAAAAAAATGAGGCGAAATTGATGGATCACTAGATTTATGTGATCGCTCAGATCAGACCTTGGATTCGAAAGTATTCTTTTGAAACTTCGGGCGAAATCCCTAAATCCCTCAAACGTTCCGTGGAGAGCTGTCATTAACAAGATTCGAGTGAGATCATAAATATTGTGGCTGTCAGACACAATAAACGTGATGACAAACACGAACGTTAAATACTCGAAAATAATTTGTCACAACAATCAATCGAGGGGCCTGAATACCAGTTGACATTTATAACCTTAGTTAAATGATATGTGTAGGTAGCTAACCTATAATAAAATATTGTGACCACATCTCGGTATCCATTCGGTTAGGTTAGGCTGCCCGCCCACGTCCGATAATCGGTGACCGATTTTTTGTAGGAGAAAAATAGAACACACTGATAGCAATAGTGCAACGCACACGTCCTACAAAAAGTAGGTCAGAAATAAAATCGGCGCATCCCGACCGATCCGATTATCGGTGAAAAATGGAACGTTCGAAAATGTATGCGTTAACGCACACTACTCACCGACAATCGGCCGCATGCACTTGCTAGGGAAGAACGTTGTGTTGAAGACAAAGTGACGGACGTGTGCGTTGAGTCGGTCACAAAATCGGTCATAAGAATCGGAGGTAAAATCGGCCCGATTATCGGTGCTACAAAAAGTCTGACGTGGGCGGGCAGCCTTAGGCGTAGAACATAAAGATGATTGTCGCCTTACGTCATCCTTCGCAACAGGCGGGTTTAAAGGACAAACGGTTTTTTTTTTTACAATGATTTGTCACAGACCACAGTGATATAATCGTTTATAATTGGACCTATATATTTTTCTAATGTTTAATATGTTGTTTGTCAGCTTATGATAATGAATAAATATGATATTTTTGTGAGCCGGCAGACGACAATAAAGATAACTTTTATGTAATTGTACCGTTTGGTAAAATATTTTGAAATCTTAGTATTCTGCTAGTACAGTCAACTACTACAGTCAATTGACATCCTACCTCAATGAAATTTGCCGTACCTATTATAGCCATTTCATACAATTATCAAAGTATGACACTTGTGATTTGAATGTACGGACTATTTAAGATGGTAGTCTTACTTAATATTAAACTAGCAGCGCAGCGCGGTTTCATCCACATTAGTTTCGATCCCGTGGGAATTTCGGATAAAAAACCAGATATCCTGTGTCAATCCTGGTTATAAACTATCTGTGTGCCAAATTTTATCCAAATTCGTTCAATAATATAGTCTTTGCGTGAAAGAGTAACAAACATTGATCCATAAATCCTCACAAACTTTCGCGATTATAATACTATTAGGTACGCCCCGCGGGTTAACCCGCATAAGTGTCGATCCCGTGGGAATAGCGGGATAAAAATATCCTATGTGTTAATCCTGGTTGTAAACTATCTGTGTGCCAATTTTTATAGCCGGTTGTGCGTGAAGAAGTAACAAACATACAACACACATTCACAAACTTTCGTCTATAAAATATTAGTGTGATTAGTAGGATTTCCCTCACTTTACCTACGCAAATCACACAATCTTACACCCGTATTCACAAACAATACTTGTCTAAGTAAAGTAGGTAGCAATTCTATGCGAAGTACCTACCTATGGCATTTCTCAATGCGTTGCATATGACAAACCTTTCAATTCATAAATACTAAAAGGGACGCATGGTGCCGATCGCCATTCAAGTATTGTCTAAGAATAGGTTTTTGGGACCCTGTGCGACTGCGCGCACTGTGAGACCTCATAGTAATGTTTGTGAATACGGGTGTTAGTTTATTTAACCGTATATCTCTGGAATTGACTATAATCCTGTTTCACCACATTTTACACCGTGGTTTCTTGTACAGTAACTTTTTATTCCTCTTTCACACGTCATAAAGCGTAAACTCCGTACATTGTAACGTTTATTAACGCCAGCATTTTAGCTCTTATTCCAGGACATAAAGTAGGTAAGTACTGGGTCAGGTTAACTTTAGCACAGTCTACTATAAAACATTTCCGACAGGATGTGTATTCGGGCTAATCTGGGGAATGGTGTGAGATTTCAGCACCGATTTTTTTAAGGAAATGAGTAATTGCCTTTTATGAACGGGGCGGTTTGCTAAATGAGTTTAAATGGACGGCAGAAAGAGAAATGGAAAAAAAGAGAAAAAAAAAGAAAAATGGATGACAGAAAAAAACAAAAAAAAATGAATTGAAAGAAATGGATGGAGAAATGCATGGATTGATTAGTGATGCTGGTAGGTAACAGTCTGAAAATATTGTTTATGCTATTACCTACCTACCAAAGAATTGCGTAAGCACTTATTAAGAGCTAAACGCTATTTCAACAAGACCATTATTTTCCAGTAATTTTATAATTAGACATTTGTGAAAACCTTTACTTTGAGGGGCCCGTGGGTAAATAATAACAGCCGCACAGGTCGATCGCTACGCTTGCCGCGGTTGGTCTGTGGATGTTTGACCATCTTTACATGCCGTGATCCCTCCGTGCAGCCCCGGATCTACGATTTTTTCGAACCGGGGCAAAACCTTGATAGTGGCGCCCCGTCCCTTCAGTGTTTGAGAAAAACTGTTAAAACTGCCAATGAGTAACATTTTTGTGACCATTTGTTAAATTAATAATCCTTTAATAAATTTAAACATTTTATTATCTAATAACTTTCATTTGTGACATAAAACAGAAACACAGAAAAACAGGAAAGACTACAACTTTACACGGCGTGCTTTCTTTTCTGTGAAAGAATCTATTAGCTCCTCAAAGTCCGTCGCGAAGGCAGTTTTGTTTTCAATGGCTAGGATCGCGAGGCCAGATAGACGATCCTGACTCATTGTAGAACGTAGATAAGTTTTAATTATTTTCACTTTGCTGAAGCTTCGCTCACAGCTTGCAGATGTTGTTGGTAATGTGCAATAAATTCTTAAAGCTATACTAACATTGGGAAACGCTTCTTGCAAGTCATGCTTGTACACATGTTGTAACAGGTCGAAGGCACTTGATTTTTCATTAATTTCATGTATGTAAGTACAGTCAACAGCAAAAGTAGATGATCAAAATCAGAAATTCAATACCAATGAACGGAGTTCGCGTCAGAACTGTGTGGCGTCGAAGTGATTCAAAAGTATGTGCTTGTAAATTATACCAAACATTTACTACTAGTACCGCTGCCATATATTCGTGATCAGTTTTGACTCCAAAAGTTATAAACTCAATTTGCATCAGAACTAAGAAGTGAAAAAAAAAATTCAAAACTAGTGAACGGTTAAAATCAAAAATTAAAGGATGAAACTGAGGCCACGTAATCATGAGGTAAATAATTCTTCCATACTTATTTTTTAATTATCCCAGTAATTTAATTTGTTATGTTTTATGGAAAAAAACTGGCCAAGTGCGAGTCGGACTCGCACACGGAGGGTTCCGGCAAAAACGCCGAATAAAACAAGTTTGTTGTATGGGAGCCCCCTTAAATATTTATTTTATTTTAATTTTATTATTTATTATTAAAATAAAAATAAAACTAATCCGTTTTGAAGTTATTAGGGATTTTCGATAGTGAAAATTGACAAATGTAAAATTTCATATGTTTTGTTCTGTAAACTTCAACTAAATCAAACAACAGTTGTTTGATTTATTGTTGAGCTTATTCTACAATAATAAAAAAAACAATAAACATAGTATTACAATATAAAAAGTTTACAGAACAAAACATATAAAAGGAGATGGCCTTTGATTATAAAAATGTCTAGATGGAGCGTCAAGTGCGCGCAAACGTGTCAAAAAGTGTCTGCCAACTGTTGGCACACAAGTGCTTACCCGCCGAATGGTGCAGATCGTGTCGCTTTACTGTCAATACGATTACGCGCGCCAAGTAAAAAACAAATATCAGCGACAAAATGACGGTATGTGCTATTAAATTGTGCCGGAATTATAAAGGAAGGATAAAAAATACCAAACACATCACCTACCATCGGTAAATACCAGGAAACTACATATTTATTTTTTGTTTTTATGATTATCAAATCAAGCCATATTTTATAAGTGTTGCCAGTTTCTTTTTTTTACTCTCCCAACTTAACTTCATTTTTGTGGGTACATATTAGTTGGTTTATGGTTACGTTTATACAATTTCGTTCGTGTACTTTTTCAAAAAACTGGCCAAGTGCGAATCGAACTCGCGTGCAAAGGGTTCCGAACTAAAACATTTTTTTACAATGTTAATTTTTAAATCGTAGATAATAGCTTTTCCTGGTCAAGACATTTTTTTTAATGTCTTGACTTTAATTATATATATTAACTTAGTTGATTTAACTACTTAGTTGATTTAACTAAGTATTAATTAACTTAGTTGATTTAACTACAACATTCAACCACCATCCTCTAATTAAATTAGTGGTTTTGATTTATTTAAAAAAGTAACAACTGTCAAACTCAACTCAAACTCAAACTCAAAGCATTTATTTCAATTAAACCTTGTACAGGCACTTTTGAATTGTCAAAATTAAATAGTCTGTCAGTTAGTCAGAAAGTTGAAGCTAGTTGCCCATTCCAAAACGTAGATCTCTATGGAGAAGAACGGGCAAGAAACTCCATGGACACTCTTTTAAATCAAGTTATTACAAAATCCTGGGTACATTATTCTTGTTGCTTCTATATCGATACCTTAATTCGCAAACCAGCCAACTCCACATTTCGTCAAAAATATTTTTTACCTTAATTCGCAAACCAGCCAACCTATTGCCTATTAACTAAACAAAAAAAATATTTTTGCCGAAATGTGGAGTTGGCTGGTTTGCGAATTAAGGTATCGATATGTGAGAACAATGTAAAAAGAAAAAGACAAATGAAGAAACAATTCAAAATATAAGATTAAAAATAAGCCTTGGCAGTTAAGAGATGACCAGTCTCAACCGACGGCACCCGTTCACGAACATGACGCGTGGATCAGCACCATCCAGCTCAACCATTTTGTAGGGAACCGAATAATCCAACACACGCGCCACCATCGGTGAGACATTTAAGTGAGCATGACACGTTCTCAACTGCCATGCTCTTTCAAGTCAACAACAGAAAAATAAAAATCATAATAAACGGAAACATGGTTCTTACATTTACAAAATTAAAAAAAAAAAAAATGCTTCTAAATTATACAAAACTATAGTTTGCAATTTATTTAAGATGTTAATATAATTTACTACCAAACAGGAAGAGGTATCTAATATTGCAGTATTCAACAATTAAAACTGGATTGAATAAATTAAAAAAGTTATGTTCGTAATGTCAGAAATATTGAAAAAGAAAAAGGGAAGCACCTCTTCCAAATGTTGAAATTTTAACTAGTGAGCCCAAGTGCCTGTGGAGCAGGACCAGCATTAAGCCTAAATAGCCCAAATATTGAAATTTATAAAAAGACACTAAAACACACTAAAACTGAATAACACTACATACATACACCTAAAACTTATTAATTATGTCTATTTTTTTAATGTGATTTTTGGGAGAATGGGAGCTGCTGGTATCATTATTTACTCACACAGAGACGTAGACGCACAGTGTAAAACGACGCCTGCACGCACACATACTTGAAAATGTTGACTCGTTTTCTTTGATACGATTGTAGGGCGACGCTACATCTAGACATTTATATAATCAAATACATTTTGTCAATTTTTACTATTGAAAATTCCTAATACCTTCATAATGGATTACCATATTTACACAATTTATTTTGCCCTATCCGTTTTAGACCTAAACCTATCAAATGACACTAAAAGCAACACAATATCTACACAAACAAAAAATCATGTTTTCAACTTACTTACGTAATAGTTGGTGGCGTGAATTTACCTTACAAAAAAGTTACTTCGTTTATACTGATTTTAAATAGGAAACTAATTATATAAATCGAGCTTAGATAGCCATTTTTTTGTTGCTCCATTTTTGCACTTCACAGGCGCGTGTCTCAAGCGGATGGCACCCGCGCTCGCACTACTCCCAACCCGTCCGAGATAAGGTGTCCGTGAGCGGTGTCTATGTGTGCGTTGCTCGAGCGCACTTTGTATGTAGATTGTCTTCTGTATTATCTGTATGTTGTGCTAACAGTGTGACAAAAGCGCAACAAGTCAATATAAATAATGCCCTAGAAATAAAAATATCAATCTACCTTCCGGTTTTAATATATTGTAGCCGACTGGGCAAAAGCCTTCATTAAGATATGATTTTGTATCGCATCAGCTACTTTTGAACATTTGACAGAAGTTACAAAAAAATAAAACAATAAAAATAGTAAAGTTTTTCAATTAGGTAGGTATATTATTTTTAATGAAAATATGCTTTTGCCGAGGTTCAATTGGATGAAATTCGACATAAGTACATTAAATATGCACATTTTTATCCAATTCAGCTGTTTTTCCGTAAACATAACAAATTAAATTACTGGGATAATTAAAAAATAAGTATGGATGAATTATTTGCCTCATGGTTACGTGGCCTCAGTTCATCATTTAATTTTTGATTTTAACTGTTCACTAGTAGTCTGAGGTTCAGTAGTAGTTGAAAAATTATTTCACTACTTAGTTCTGATGCTAATTGAGTTCATAACTTTTGGAGTCAAAACTGATTACGAATATATGGAAGCTGTACTAGTAGTAAATGTTTGGTATAATGTACAATCACATACTTTTGAATCACTTCGACGCCACACAGTTCTGACGCGAACTCCGTTCATCAGTATTGAATTTCTGATTTTGATCATCTACTTTTGCTGTTGACTGTACTAGCTCTTTAAATACGGCAAGTTCCTGGCAAAAACCAACTCCATTCAAGTCTTTTGAATATTTTAAAGCTAGATCGGCTCCATTTTTTTTCAGATCTTCTGTCGACATATTTAATAAAAAGGCGTGCCACTGAGGAAGCCGAATTTTTCATGTAGACTCTTTGCACTGTCTAATCTAATCTCAATTTCTGTTAAAATTTTGTCAAACACTATTTTCATATCTTTGGAAAATAGCCTAGTCGGATCTAGCATTCTTGTTTCGTCTTCACAGAAATCGTCGTGTTGCTTTTTCTTTTCGGAATTCTTGTCTCAAGGATTTGGCGCCCCCATGAAACTGTCTCTCTGTCACTGGCAAGTGCCCCGGTTTGCCCCTCCTTAGATCCGGGGCTGCCTCCGTGCCTCGGAAAGCAGGCCCGGCTGTCATTCGTGGATCTTTGACAGTCGTTACGGGTAGTCAGAAGCCCGAAAGTCTGACAACCAGTCATACCAACCGGATATCGTATTACCCAGTAACGGGGGTGTAGATCTCACATAGGCAGTCGCTCCATGTAAAATACTGGTAGGTATAACAGCGTACATGCATGCGACATGTAAATCGGAACCAATTTAAACCTTATTAACATACAGAGAAGTAGCTCACCCCCATATTTAACTAACCCGTCGCCACGCTGAGTGGCGACGGGTTAGTTAAATATGAAAAACACACTTCATACGCAATAGCATTATTAATTGATTGTGTACAACTCATAAACTGTTTGGTAGCCCTTCATAACGTTATCATGATTCGTTTCACGCCACTTTGTGCCCTATTATCAGGACTTTATGCCCTATTATCGGGCCTAATCGTTTGTTTACGTGTCCATAACACTAAAGCTGTCCGCTGAAGTGTTTTATTAACGCGTCTTTATAAACAAAGAGGGCGTTTTCCAACTGAGCGACACTGTGTGAACCGTGTCTCATTTATCAGAGCTTTCTTTAGTGCGAAGTGCAGTGTGTGGGGAGTCGTGTAAACATTTTATATGTATTAGTGTATCTTCAATAAATGGTGTGCAACATTGTTTGGCTCCTGGAATAAAATGGACAGGCCTATAATACCGTCTCTGATTGGTCCAGAAGAAGTTTTTGAAGTGAAAACTTCTGTAGGCGCTTTGGACATTTTTTGAGATAGGATAAAACTATTGAACTCGCGCCACTGTTACCGTAACCGACACCGCTTCGGATGCGTTCGGCTGTCCTCGGGATGTACTCGGTTTTGATGTATATCCGATATGTCAGTGACTGATGACAAAGTATTCTGTTTGTGTTTTGTTCTCACTTCTGCCGGCACTACCGGAGTAGGTATCACTTTTTTGAGACCAGACAACTAGGATTTTGGAAACTTCAGAATTACGTCAGAAAGCAGTGTTAAAGGATCCACGCGCGCCTCAAAGAGATGTCAGCATCGAGGAGGGGTCCCTTAGGGCCGAAGCCTGCCGGGCCAGCGGGATTGTCCGAAAGTTTTACCGCTGGCCCGGAACATAAAGGGCTAAGGAAGGAACACGGGTGGGTTTTAGTCAGTAAGAGTCCGACACTCCCTTCCGCTCCACCCAGAGCGGGAGGAGTCATTTGATGATTTCCCAACCGCAAAAAAATAAAAAATGTACGAGGTTTTATTCACATCGACATGTACCCACGATGCGGGTGTGATCTATTCTGTATAACTCACCGTGAAAACTTGGGTGAAATGAGCTGTCAATAGTATCATCATTCTCCCTAGCCTTCTCCCAACTATGTTAGGATTGGCGGGTTGGCTTTAGTATCGTTTGGCAGGCGGACGGGGTTAAAAGTGGTTAAATCTGGTAGAGGGTGGGTCCCCGATTATAACGCTACCGCTCTTAT
Organism: Mesoligia furuncula; assembly: GCA_916614155.1. Taxonomy (NCBI): domain Eukaryota; kingdom Metazoa; phylum Arthropoda; class Insecta; order Lepidoptera; family Noctuidae; genus Mesoligia; species Mesoligia furuncula. The sequence goes on from OU744793.1 coordinate 27,232,734, forward strand.
TACAAGGTAATGGATATTTTTCGAGAAATTAATAAAAATTGTTTCTAACCTCAAATCAGATAAAAAGTGTAACGAAACGTTAAAATAGGCGATTGACAACCAAATCTGTACCAGTATATTGTCTGTGGTGTAAAATGTCTGTAAAATCGGTGAAACGGAACGTAAAAAAGAACTGTACTGTCAGCAGTGTTATTAAGTACTCTGTGGTTCATTCCGTTTCTTCACGAGTGAATGTTTTGTTGTGTGTGAATGTTTTGTTGTTTTATTTGTCTTGTTATGTACCCCACTTTATGGTTGAAATAGGTCGAATCTGTCCCAAAACCGACTCGGGGCACCCCGACTCCACGTAGTCTTTTGGCTGCTACCCCGAGGGTGTATTTAAAAATCCTGAGGCGCGGAGGGAGTGGGGGCTGCACTTCCCGCAGCGCCGGAGACGTGCAGAAGCAACTTTGTATTGAAAACCAGTGTTTTGAGGTTAGGTTACAATAATTTGTTTTTCTCAAGAATGGTGCGTCCTCGTTTCATGGGAGTGGTACCAGGGGGAACGGGGGACCCCCCTCCCCCCTCCACCCCCCACCACCTCGTTTTCGTGCCCCCGGATACTAATTTTTTACCGATTATAGTGTTTTGAGGTTAGGTTACAAATATCTGTTTTTCTCAAAAGTGGTGCGTTACCTTTTCACGGGAATGGTACCAGAGGAGAGGGGGGACACCCCTCCCTCCCCCCTCCCCCTCCTACCCCCATCCGCCTGCCAAACGATACTAAAGATTACCCCCAACGGCTTAACGTGCTTTCCGAGGCACGGAGGGATGTCGGTATATAAAAATGGTCACTCATCCACAGACCAGCCGCGGCAAGCTTAGCTTAACCTGATCAATCAACCTGTGCGGCTCTTATTATTTAGCCACGGGCCCCTCCCTGCCAATAGTAATAATCTTTGATTATACACACATAGCTGTCAATAGTATAAATCCCTAAAATTAGGTGACAGTTAAGCATTCGTTTTGGTCTAGCAAATTACAAATGATTGTTTACATTTTTACAGAATAGACCAGCCGTTCGATTCTGTTAGAATCTCACCGTGAGAAGTTAGGTGGAGTGAGCTGTCATTCCACCTGATGCTAGGGATTGACACTAATGACAGCTCACTTCACCCGAATTATCACGGTGAGATTTTTACAGAATAACACTACTGCCGGTCGATTCTGTAAAAATCTCACCGTGAAAACTGAGGTGACATGAGTTTGTTTTTGCTAGGAAATGACACTATTGACGGCACACTTCACGCTCACTTCACCTAAATTTTCACGGTGAGATTTTTACTATCAGCAGTCACAATCTGAATCATTTTGAAGGATATTGTTAAACCATTGATTCATAAATGTTCAAAAAAAAAAAATTGTCAACGACGTAAATAACGCAAATTGAATGTTGTTGAACTATCAAAATGAACGCCATTCCTACTGTTAGTGTGTTACGCAATTAACCCGCGGAGAGAAAGCATTGGAACACATTTACACTTGAAACATTTAAACGACAAACTACGTATCTCCAATCTTTCCTCACACCTACCCATTCACATAACACAATCATCATCAAACACAAACCAATAATCCAGCTGTTACAATAGCATCCGCATAAAGTGTAAATACCAAACGGTATTTGGAACAGACACTTCCATTTTACGATCAGCATTGTGAATAGACGATTCATATCGTGTCTAGACTAAACAGTGCTGACTACTGTGTGCCCCTGTGTTATGTTTTGGCAAACCAAAAACGACTCGGCGCCTATCATTGTAATGAATGATATGATACTGAATGAATGAGGATATTTATTGTAATTGCGGTCTTCAATATTAATTGCATTTTGCGTCACTAACCGCAAGGACAGTTCGTGTGAGGTGGATATGGAGTCACTGGTTTCAGGCAGAGATAAATAATAAGGAAGTTTTTATTTGCGCACATTATGATTGTCCAATAAAGATTTCTTAGATTTTTTATGCACATTTTGCGTTTAATTGTGAACCAGCACCCTTAGTTGCGTAACACACTGGCTCCGATTCTGTTGTTCACAAACTACACTAAATTTAAGTTCGTGCATCTTTTTCTTTCTATTTCATTAAGAAAAGACAGACAGAAGATAAATATTAGTTTAGTCCTGTCAAATTAAGATACTCCATAGACAACTTTAGACGAGATTAAAACATTGGCTACTAAAAATACGTCAATTTACGCTAGGCGCTGACTAATTTGACAGGACTAAACTAATACTTATCTTCTGTCCTTTTCTTAATGAAATAGAAAGAAAAAGATGCCTGAACTTAAATTTACTTTAGTTTGTGAACAACAGAATCGGCGCCTAAATCAATCACAATCTGAATCATTTTAATGGATATTGCTAATCCATTGCTTCATATGTTCGAAAAATTTGTCTGCTCAACAACGTAAATAACGCAATGAATGTTGTTGGACTGTCAAAATGAAAGCCATTGCTACTGATAGTCTGTTACGCAATGAGGGATTTTCTTTTTCTTTTTTTTTTAACGCTTCCCTAGTCGCTGGATAGATGGCGCTGAACTTGGTAAGTTACTGCAAGGAACGGAACGTCACATAATTTTTTTATTAATTCACTTGGATGTAATTTTGAGATCTTAAAACGAAAGCAAACGAAACTGTCACTCAACGAGCGTATGTGACGTGACGCAATGTTTTTTTTTCCAAGCGTTTTGACTTTGGCACCTGGTAACGTAGTCAGTTCAACGCCATCTTCAGGGTTCTTGGAAACTATGTTTTTTTTTTAATACTCAAAAGAAAAACCTCTCATTATCCCGCTGATGACTCTATTATACAAACAGTTAAACTACGACATCGCACCATATGAGATGCAGCTGAAAACTGGTACTCAGCTGCACCCGGTTAGACTGGAAGCCGACCCTAATATACAGGGTTATTGGTAAAACATTAACAACCTCTTAAGAGGTCATTGTACTCATCATTACGAACAACTTTTACTATGGGACCAAACCTGAAATCTTAAGACGTTGTTAATGTTTTACCAGTAACCCTGTACTTGGAAAAAGGCTAGGCAGATGATAACGATGATGACTTAAAATATGACTTGAGTCGATTGTTATTCCTCGCCGCGATGCATATGGCGAAGTTATTATCATTCATAATAAAGTGCAGTGCACCAGCCCACACGAAGACCGTTCAATGCACCTAAGATGACCTCACGCAAAACGTCCTCTACGAAACTGGGACTTCTAATGACCGCTTAATAATAAACGGCCACAGCAAATATTGCTTTAATTACCACACATTACACCATCACTGAATTAGTGCGAAGACTAAAAGGGACCTTTTTGAGTTAGTTTAGTGCAGTGACTGCCGCGCGAGACAAAATTTAATAATAAAACGTGAAAAAAATGCAGACTTGGTGGAAGAAATTAACTTACTTCTCGTCAAACTCGTACTGCGAGTTGAGTACGGTGAACATCTTGTTGTACAGTATGCTAAAGAACCCGTCCATCATCACGTCGAAGTTGGTGTCGCCGCGCGTGTAGTACCTGCGAAGAAAGATAGGTTTAATATGAGTCTAGAACTTAAGGAATAAGCTGGGATGGGAGATGGTAGAGGAACTGCTAGTGTAAAAGGAGAAGCTATTGAATATACACGTGATTTGGATTGTCATAGATGAATATGTCTTGGCATACGATAGATGAATAAAGAAAATGAAGCAGACACAACGTCAATACCTACAAAATTCGACGAAATCCATAAAAAGGGACTATTGACAGGCATAAATTAGGTAGTGTGAAGATATAGATAATGATACCAACAAGGACGTTTTCTTTTACCAAAATATACAGGACTGATAAACAACCCAGTTTCATCTTATAACCAAAAAGTTACCCGTAATAAGCCGCATTTTCTTTTAATAATAAAACGGCAAAGATCACGCTCAGATCTGCCAGGCGTTCCGTCGGGGATTTGCATAAATTTCTTTTGACTTCAACGTCGTAATCCTGAGACTTAGACTTATAATACTTTGTGCGATCCATCCACTTTTTCTTCTATCTTGTTTGGGACATAACTTTCATACAATATTACGAAGAAGGGATTTACCTTTATCGTAAACCTAGTGAGAATCATTTTCTGTACCGTTATTTGCTGTCGCTCAAGCAATCTTTGGTTTTTAGTACCTTGACCAATCAGAATAATATGTTACCAAGAAGCGTTATTTCAGTATAACTGCAGTGCTGTGCTCCCGTGGAATTCATTTGCTTAATGTTTACAATATGCGGAGCAAAATATGAGACTGCCCGGTTTCAGTTGAATTTATTATGAAAGAAGTAGCACAAACAATCTATCTTGCTATAATTCTCTTGTTATGTTTTCCAGGCATAACACGTAATGGCGTGACAAGACAGATATTGTGAATTATGTTTCATTAAATTTCATTCAAGATTCAATAGTGCGGGTTGACTATGGTCGCATCTGTTGATGTCAGAATCTCGTTTAAGCTTTAATGCTCATGATTGGTGATGTCATAATCATAAAGGGTGCGGTGTTCACTATTTATAAATATACAAGAGACCAGGACCGCCTTCGAGCCATTAAAATTTATGTAAAATCTTCCACGATATACGGCCTGAATAATAATGAAAACCGTATCGATATCCATTAAACCGATTCCAGATACATAGATAAAGGCGGCCGGTGTCTTCATTTTATAGATGCTATTTAGATTTATTGCTATCATCTAGGCAGCAGGCTTCTTTATAAGAGACAAACCCAAAATGTGTCTCATCTAGATCTACGATATATGTATATGTATATATTAATAATCAAGAAACTCTATAGTTACCTTTCTAGTTGTTCAAAGAGTTGTTCGAAGACATAGGAGTTCTGTTCGTAGATCATGCCGTATGTTCTCTTGAACATCATGTGAAACTCCTCCCGAGATTGCTTTAGAAGCCTCCTGAAGAACTCTGCAATAGAAAACAAAAGAATTAAGTATGAATTTGGAGAACACTTCGAAAGTTGTTTGGGAATTGTGATCGAATCACTATTTCTTTTCATCAAAGGGTGAATGACATCATCAAAAAGCGTCTTCAAAGAGAGATCTTGCCAGTTGAGTCTAAAATATTAGAGGCATATTAATACAGTGCCTTTTATACGCGCATTAAATATTAATAGCAGATATTTCGATGTTCTTAATGCCGGTCGTAACACTATTATTATAAAGATACGTTTACACGTCTCTATTGAGTCACGGATCCCAATACCCGTCATCTCATCATCTGCCTAGCCTTTTCCCAACTATGTTGGGGTCGGCTTCCAGTCTAACCGGATGCAGCTGAATACCAGTATTTTACATGGAGCGACTGCCTATCTGACCTCCACAACCCAGTTACTGGGTAATACGATACCCTTGGTAAGACTGGTTGTCAGACTTTCGGGCTTCTGACTACCCGTAACGACTGTCAAAGATCCACGAATGACAGCCGGGACCAACGGCTTAACGTGCTTTCCGAGGCACGGAGGGGTCTCGGTATGTAAAGATGGTCACCCATCCACAGACCAACCGCAGCAAGCGTAGCTTAACCTGATCGATCGAACTGTGCGGCTGTTATTATTTAGCCACTGTTATTAATACCCGTCATCTGATACCTTGGAATTGAATTTGAAAATTCCATTATGGCGGATGTTGAATAACTATAAAAACTTATATTTGTAATCCAAACAAGCGACGCGCCCCTGCTTCGCACGAGTGCAGTATCGACATGTCAAAATATCGAGTTTTCTGTGCTATATACTTTAAGTTAAATATGAATGTTAATGTGTATAACATTAACCTTTCCGGAATAAATGTCCTAAATGGTGGTGAAAACTGCGTAATTGTGTAGTTAAAAAGATCTAAGTGGTCACAAAAAAACTACAAAAAGCGACTCTATTTTATTCTTTGTGTCCTTGGGATTGCTGAGAAGAAATAGTGCCGCGCTGAAGTCATTGAGACTTGTCCTAGACTAATCAAGGCGAAAATGTATCGTATAATGTAAGATAATTCTGACAAATATTTTAACTCCTTACGACTTACTATCATAGTAAAAACCACCTACTAACTACTACTCCTTGAAAAGAACATAATTAAAAAACCGGGCAAGAGCGAGTCGGACTCGCTCACCGAGGGTTCCGTGCATATGGGTTTATGCATAAGGTTTATGTTTATGAAATTAAATGTTTTTTTTTATTTTTGAGTTGGTTGAATAAAAGGTAAATTGAGGTTTACGATTTATGACGTATTAAAAAAAAACTACTTACTAGATCTCGTTCAAACCAATTTTCGGTGGAAGTTTACATGGTAATGTACATCATATATTTTTTTTACATTTATCATTCTCTTATTTTAGAAGTTACAGGGGGGGGGACACACATTTTACCACTTTGGAAGTGTCTCTTGCGCAAACTATTCAGATTAGAAAAAAATGATATAAGAAACCTCAATATCATTTTTGAAGACCTATCCATAGATACCTCACACGTATGGGTTCGACGAAAAAAAAAAATTTTTAGTTTCAGTTCTAAGTATGGGGAACCCCAAAATTTATTGTTTTTTTTCTATTTTTGTGTGAAAATCTTAATGCGGTTCACAGAATACATCTACATACCAAGTTTCAACAGTATAGTTCTTATAGTTTCGGAGAAAAGTGGCTGTGACATACGGACGGACAGACAGACAGACGGACAGACAGACAGACAGACAGACAGACAGACATGACGAATCTATAAGGGTTCCGTTTTTTGCCATTTGGCAACGGAACCCTAAAAACAAAACATCTGCAGTGATCCACGACAAAGTGTTGAATAGTAAACTATTTCTGGCAATGACACTGGTACCAAGCTTTGTTTACAGGCTGCCTTCTGAGAAACCAAATCATTCGCCCAGACTTCAAGGAATTTATTAAAGTTACCGTTCTCATGAAAAATCCAGCTTTATTTCTCAGAGCTTGGCTGTAAAGGAGACTGATTGGTCGCAGGAACTGACCAATGGGTTCCCGTGATAAAGTTACCTTTCAACAATTTTCTAGTTCTTGAGATGGTACGGTTTCTAGGATCGCTTATGCTTAGTAAACAATTGAGTTTTGAGAAAAACCTTTTGGGATATTTAAATTTGAATTGAAAGATTATTAGATTTTATTTTCTTGCTGGTTAGGTATAAAACATTAGCAGAACTGTGTGAAAATACATTCAAAGTTAATATAGCAGTGCTAAATACATATACAAAACTAATCGATACCTGTAAGTTAGCATATTTTTTATCGATTTTGCAGACATCGAGAAAAACGTGTCATTACAACAACCTTTTCAATCACCAATCATTACCTAAATGATTCGATGAATAAACACGAAGTTTGTTGTACCTAATAATTAATAACAGATTACTATGTGTTAAAATTGCACAAACAATGCATTTTAATTGCTATGTACAGATAGTATTTAACTAGTAATATGTGCTATAGATTATACACGACATCAAGTTCATTGACTCTTCACTTTTTTTTTCATGGCCGCGGTATTTTCGTCGCGTGCAAAAAGTATTGCGGACAAAATATAAATACCTATACACCACACAGCTCGCTGAAAATGTAAATAGGTAAATTGTAGATAAACGTGCTCCATGAATAAATTTTACTTAATTGTAAATTACGTGTTAGGTGATTCAGTTCACGTAGGTAACCAATGTATCCATCCGTTTCAACTTTGACCTATTTTGTACTCGTAAGTATAATTTGAATTCAGAATACTAGATTTTTTTTTTGCCATTTGTTTTTAGATTTTTACAAAGAAGGTTTTATGTAGGTATAGAATATGTTAAGAGAATGAATATTGACGATTATCATTAGTGTTACTGTTTAAGTATGTCAATCAACCTAAAATAACTGCTACGATGGTGACAAGTGACCGTTATCGGGGATAATGTATGACCACTTGTATAACACGCAAATCGACTCAATGAATCGAAAGGAAATCGATTTATATGTTTGTGACCATCGGTGCTGGTAACCGATGAGCTAGTTACCTGCCAGTGCTTCCGTAATAATTATGATAATTTATTGAATAAATCGACACGTGGTTATCATATTTTAATATTGTAGTAGTTTTGCGCAGGCGCAGGCGGCGCTATCTACCCAAGAGAAAACATTCGGCTACTAGGTTGCTTTATGAAAGTTAGAGTGATCGTTTATTTATTTACCTAGAGTATCTAGATAAGATCGGTATTTTTTTGAAGCAACAATTCGGGCGCCTCTGTACTCAATAGGTTAAAAAGCACTGTTTCATCCATCACCAACTAACTCTTTGGTATGCTGAAATAGTTGTAGTGATTCAACGTTGATCGTGCCTAACGCTATAGTTGCATGGCCCAAGTACCACAGAATGCAGCAGGGAAAGCGTTTCTAAAAGTCAAAAAAACTCCTAACATTGTAAAAACGGTAGTAATCGTAACGAAATCGAGGAAAAAGGAAACATTCACCATTCGTTTGACGAATAACAAAAATACAATTGATCGAATACCGAATCGATTACCGAGTTACAAGTATGTTAACGACTTTACATTTTCCCGCTTCATAGCTTGGCGTATATTTTCCGCGCCTTTTTTTCGGAACGCTTTAATTTTATTAATCGAATCGAGTTTCTCGTCGCGTTTTTGAAGTTAATGAAAATGTGATTTAATATTAATGTTCCTAGTCCCTTTTAATATTAATTGCGAGGACCTAAAAATGGCGGCCCGTTAATTTTTCACTTTGAACATGAACATTTATACGGACAAATTTATTGTTCTGTTGAATTAAACGTGCATTATAGTGACCGCAGAAAAATAGGAAATTCCGCGCTCATCAATAGTTCGGCAACGTTTTGCTAATAAAATAAATGAACAAAAAACACAAACATCCGATATAAGAAACATCTAATATAGATAGCTATTAACGGAGCTAAAGATCCGTGCAGACACAAAAACCGCACAGTTTTTGCATCCTCTCCTCGATGTAAACATATCCAGATCATAAGGCGTCGTAAAACTCATAAACCAGACGCTAGTGCAGTGCAAGTCGTGGGCACACCGCATCTGTGCACGCAGTTAATCAACAAACAAAAAGAAACAGAAGGCAAAGTGAATAAATCATGAATTTGTAGCCGTACAGGGTGAAACTGAGAGCTGGCATTCTGCCAGGCGAAAGTAGTTCCGAGCGAAAAGCATGAATGTGATGTTACGGATCCCATTTAGCTGACCAAGTCCACCGTCTGTAGCCAATTAGCCGAAAGACGTCCACTGCTGGACATAGGCCTCCCCCAAGCACCTACACTTCTTCCGGGGATTCTTAGCACCCCTTGCCTCACCGTGGCCTTGGCCGCTACTGTAGCCAAGGGTAGGGGGTACTAGGGGCAAGTGTTTTTTGTGCTTGTCGGGCTAATTGCATAACACAATATCAGTAGCAATGGCTTTCATTTTGACAGTTCAACAACATTCATTGCGTTATTTACTTTGTTGAGCAGACACATTTTTCAAACTTATGAAGCAATGGATTAACAATATCCTTCAGAATGATTCAGATTGCGATTAATAGTGTGTTACGCAATTAAGGTGCAGAATGCTGCTTTTTAGGGTTCCGTACCCGAAGGGTAAAAACGGGACCCTATTACTAAGACTTCGCTGTCTGTCCGTCCGTCTGACTGTCACCAGGCTGTATCTCAAGAACCGCGATAGCAAGATAGTTGAAATTTTCACAAATTATGTATTTCTGTTGCCGCTATAACAACAAATACTAAAAACAAAATAAAATGAATAATTAAGGGGGGCTCCCATACAATAAACGTGTTTTTTTTTTCGGCGTTTTCGCCTTGTGGTACGGAACCCTTCGTGTGCGAGTCCGACTCGCACTTGGCCAGTTTTTAAATTATTTTCTTGTTCACCAAAACCAGAAACGAAATCGTTTATATACACGTCACAATTATTTGCAGCGGTGCATCACAGTAAGTCTTCTGACCCTTCTTACAAAGTGTCTCAGTTAAATCAGTTCTGTGCGGTCTTCCGCGCACGTGCGCGGCGCGCATCCAGCTGCCTGACACCGTGCGTTTGACGTCTCGTAACGTGAAATACGACACATTGCATACGAAGGTTAGAGCAGGGTTCGGTGTTTATTTAGACAAAAGTGAGAGGTGACGATAAAAGTCACCATTAAACCGACAAATGTCATATTAACCAGGCGATTGTTCACAAGAACAACACTCGAAACGACAAGAAATACAGTATGACAGACACATCGACACGCAAACTGGAACCAAGAGTCCAGCACGTGATTCTAGACCCCCTACCCCAGAGTAGAGAGAGAGAGAAGAAATATTACAACCAAGCGCATACAACCCGAATCTCTTCAAAGTAAGAGTGAACAGGCTTCTTCTGGGTAAGCTCACTCCATCGTCGACTTTGTCTCTGTCACCTCTGACCTAGACTAGAGTCAAGAGCAAACCCATTTCAAATAAAAAAAAAAAAATATTCCGTCGGATATCAAAAGAAAAATGCTGAATTCACGTTTTTAGTTTGCGCCTCAATGTCCTTGCCACTTTGTATGTCGGGAATACTCGAGTTCTTAAAAGCCTTATTGCTATACAAAAGTAAAAAAGCAGTAATGGAAAGGAAAATTAATGTGAGTAACATAATTTCTGGGGATCGATTTTCAAGAGAGAAATGAACATAAGTTATAGTAGAGCGATGGAAGAGAGCTTTTATTGAATTTTTCACAACGTCTTACGAGACTCGTGGCTAAATAATAACAGCCGCACAGGACGATCGATCAGGTTAAGCTACGCTTGCCGCGGTTGGTCTGTGGATGCGTGACCATCTTTACATAACAAGACTCCTCCGTGCCTCGACAAACACGTAATCAGGTGGAATGACAGCTCACTCCACCTAACTTCTCACGGTGTGATTCTAACAGAATCGACCGGCTGGTCTATTCTGTAAAAAACATAAACACTGATTTCTAATTTGCTAGACCAAAATGACTGCATGCTTAACTGTCACCTATTTTATGGGATTTATACTATTGACAGCTATGTGTGTATAATCAAAGATTATTACTATTGGCAGGGAGGGGCCCGTGGCTAAATAATAACAGCCGCACAGGTCGATTGATCAGGTTAAGCTAAGCTAGCCGCGGCTGGTCTGTGACCATTTTTATATACCGAGATCCCTCCGTGTCTCGGAAAGCACGTTAAGCCGTTGGTCCCGGCTGTCATTCGTAGATCTTTGACTGTCGTTACGGTAGTCAGAAGCCCGAAAGTCTGACAACCAGTCTTACCATGGAGTATCGTATTAACCAGTAACTGGGTTATGGAGTTCAGATAGGCAGTCGCTACACGTATATATTCAGCTGCATCCGGTTAGACTTGAAACTAATCCCAACATAGTTGGGGAAAAAGGCTAGGCAAATGATGTCTTACTATACGATATTATTACATTCGAGTAGTAGGAGGGTTTAAGGATTGTAACAAATAGTTAAAAATATCCTAATTTTTCAACTAACATAACATCACGCCTTGTGTCCCTGAAGGCTTGGGCAAAGCTGTACTTAAGTACTTATAGTAGGTACTGTAGAGGTTAAGAACACGTTAGACTTGGAACTATTATATTGTTAAAGTACTTCGCTGGTTTACAGAAATTATATGAATGAAATCTTATAACAAAAACACAATCTTAAAATATTTGACACGTTCGTTTGAACCTTCGAATGGAATATTATATCTAGCCAGACCTTTCTGCTAAAGGCCGGAACACACAAGACACTACAGTACACACAGACACAATCACATGCCTATCGTAATTTTGTCCCATATTAACGCTCGAAATAGGTACGAGCTTTTCCAGCCGCTTTAAGCAAATACCATACGGTTTTTATGCAGAAGTACTTTAGTTACATAAAGGTTCCATTGAATTTGGAAGGCGTCTTGGTGCAAACAAGCCATTACTCACCCTTTGAAATCCAAGTCCCATAACAAAATACATATTTTTATATTTTACCCCTTATCTACCACCCTTTGCATCGGATTACAAGGAGGCATATTTATTTGGAGAGGAAACCATAAGTATATCAGTTGAATTTGGATTTTACAATAAGATAAATCAGATATCTATTCTAGCTAGGACAAGATGCCAACAGTCAAACACTCGCACTCTGCACTTTGCTTGCCAGAAGCATCTTCTAGCTTCATAGCATCACTGCAACTTTTCCACTTCAAGATAAACTTGATGAACGAGTGATATTTTGGTCAAGCTTTTTCTTTATTTGTTTCTCTGGCCGCTGAAAGCTAAAGTGATTCTATATGAAAACATAAACAGCAGTATTCTCATGTTTTCCACTTTAAATGCACATATCTCCATACCCTCCTTCCGAACTAACGTAGCAATTACCAATTCCAATATACAACCGCCACCCTAACTGCAACACGCCCCACTATATCGTCAGTAAGAGTCACTGTGATCTACGATTAGTAATTATCGAGCAGTTAGTTCACACCTACGAACCGTTTGTAGGCTCCAGCAGACATACGCAACGCGTCGATGCAACGCGATTCTGGTAGAGCTAGAAATCGTTCTACCAGAGTTGCGTTTCATCTGTCTGCGGGAGCCTTTAATCTCCACTCATGCCATGACAAGGTTACGGCCGTCCGTCTGACGACTAACGACAGTTTACGACACTCATCGTCGCCTTTGATGTTTGTAGTTCATTATGCAGGTATAAAAGTGGAGGAATGGGGTCAGTAGGTTAGCTTGTTAGGGAATGTCCGAGGTATGTGCTGTTGCGAGGAAATTAGCATGGAGCACGTCATGCTGAGTGTTTACCGTAATATTTTGGGGACCTCGCGAAAAATTTGCCGCTTGAATTCCTCACGTTACGTCTCCGGTTTAAAACGGATCACTTGGACTACCTAGTAATCCGTTTTTGAACGGAGACGTGTTAAAATGGTCGTCAAATGGGTCCTTTGATAGTTCATGATATAGACATAGCCTACCTAAATGATATTTTGAAACAATTCAGTAAGACAATTTTAAAATGGGAAGCTCTTCTAAAGCCTGTAGGATTTCCATGTCCTTTGCATTCTAAGATGTATAGGATTATTAGTTATAACCGGTCTATAAGACGAAATTCAGATTTCTCTTAAACATTCAAAACTGATCTTTAAAGGCTCCTACACACTATGCCGGCGGCCCAGCCGGCGGGCATGCCGCCAACAAGCCCGGCGGCATACCCGGCGGGTATTTGAGCAGCCGGGCTTGCCGCACAAACGAGCTGCACAACTGAAATGATGCTGGCGGCACACCCGCGCGGCAAAACCCGCCGGCTGTGCCGCCGGCATGTGTGTAGGAGCCTTAAGATCCAAAACTTCTTTTCTTTTTCGAATTCAACAACATATCTTTAAGATTCAATTTTCCGATCAATAACGAAAGCTTCATCATTCTTCCCTTTATTAAAATGCAATTGCATACACTCTGTATTAATTTAGATAAAACTGTGTACTTTACCAAAGGATATTTATGCACGGACACGTATTTGAAACAACTGGTGCGCCCGCCATTGTCGTAAAGTCGATAAATGTGAATGAACCTTCATTACTCTTGGAATATTCTAGTTTCTAGTACCGACTTGCCCTGTCTAGTTTGAATACGATGTTATATTAAATGTAGGGACTGTCAGACATTGTGTCTAGTCTTTTTATTGACGTACCTATTCCTAAAGCGTATAAATTTCGTTCCTAATATTTTCTTTCTTAGTCTCTGCCTCCATGATTCTCGCAAACACATACAACAGAAGGTCAATTCTTGTATTATAAATAACGTTTGCAGTCTAATCTCAGTCTTCAATATCGATACTGGAAATATGAAATAACGTAAGGGACATTTTGTCGAAAATGAGTTATATATATCGTTGGATTCGGAATTTTTTGCTCTATCGATTGGTATATTTAAAATCTCGATATCTTAAAAAAAATGTCCTTTACATCACATATTTTCCGTAGGCCTAGACCATTTTTTTTCTAGAAACTGGCTGTATATGACATTTAAATTAATATTTTTATAAAAACTAATGTAAGTCTCTTTACTCACAGTATTTGGTATTTACATTAAATCAAAATCGAGTACATTTTACAACAGGTCACATAAGTTATTCCATAATTTGAGATGTTTTATTATTGTCTTATACATTAGTGTTCCCAGAGAAGGTTTGAACGCACATGTCTTTTATCGATGTGTTATAACTGCTATTTTAACACATCGATACTGGAAATATGAAATAACGTAAGGGACAAAACTAAGGTTTTCAGGAGAGCAAAAATAAGATATTTTTCTTACAAAACTGGCTATAATTTTTTAACTATAGGTTTTATGTAAAAAGTGTCTAGGACAAAGTTTCTTAGATTTCTTCATTCTTTGCAGCTAAACTACTTAAAAATCAATAAAGCCTACAGTTTCAAAGATAGCATGTCCCTTACGTTAAATAATAATGAATACGAGTGATATACGTTTACAAAATTTTAGATGTAAATAAACGGCATTGATGTATGGGACACTTAAGGAAATAAACATTTAGAGTTTTTCAAAGTAAAGGTCTCTTAATGGTACACTCTATATTGTTAATGCTGTTAACAAATATAAAAAATAGAATTTTATACATTCGTGACCTACTATGGCTATGTAATACAGTTTAAAACTACTTGCTGACTCATAGGGATACAAAATAAACGAATAAAATAGATCAAAACTTTTATTTGTGCTCACTAATCCTCTTTTATAAACGCAATTTAGGTACTCTCAAAAATTATGTTAAGTATAACATTATTAAATTCTGTTTTAAATCACAATAAAAAAAATAGCTATTTTGGCAGCTTACTAAAATTAGACTCATTGTCCCAAAAGAAAAATACATTTTACTTAAAAATTAAACAAAATCAACAAATCAGTCTTCTTATGTAAATAGTAATCATTAAACATAAAAAAAAAACAAAGTAACTTCTTCCTTAATAGAAAGCCTACAGTTAAATTGAAAAGTCTCAAAAATTAGTCATTATCTTTATCAGTCTCATCATCGTCGGTGTCATTGAGCCTATCTTTAATTATACTCTTATTAGGAAGATTCAAATATTCATTGTGAAACCTATTTGGAATTATATCATTGTCACATATTTTTTTGAAATCTTTAAACTTTGGAACTGAAATTGGCAGTCTTTCCTTATACAGAAATGGTAAGCTGTCTATGCTACTGGGCACAGCTAGATTTCTGGTACTTTCTAATTCAGATTGATCATTCTTTGCAAGGCCCTTGCCCTTTCCTTTACCCTTCACTGTCCTTCTTCCAGTTTGCATTTCTTTGCAGAGTTCTATTTTGTGAGTAGTGCCATCCTCTAACATTGTATATTTTACTTCCACTATCTTTAAGAAGTTGGTTTTTTGAAATGTACATATTCGAATTTTCTTGAAATGCAGGTCTTTGTTTTTGAGAGTAGCAGGAGTAAAAACTGATGCAGCAAAATCATTGAAATCAAAGAAATCCTGATGTCCTAACACATTCACTCGATAAGCATGAGGTCTTTTTCTGGCTGATTCCATCAATGATGGCCACTGGGAAGGACCTCAAACAATCAGTTTTTTAACCTCCCTTTCAATGATAGCATGCATGCTATCTACTGGCCTGTATGTATGTCCAGCTAATAAGTAATTTATTTGAATCGTTTGTATATTCGCAAAACGTTCCAAAAAATATGTTAACATTGAGAAAATCACTTTGTTTTTATTCTGCCCCGTACAGTATCACAATAGAATAACACAGTTGTAACCCCCCTGGAATCAAGTTCCTTTTAAATTTTCTCAATGTTAACATATTTTTTGGAACGGTCTGCGAATATACAAACGATTCGATTTCGAAGGACAGTGAAGGGTAAAGGAAAGGGCAAGGGCCTTGCAAAGAATGATCAATCTGAATTAGAAAGTACCAGAAATCTCAGTACCAGAGATCTGTGCCCAGTAGTATAGACAGCTTACCATTTCTGTATAAGGAAAGACTGCCAATTTCAGTTCCAAAGTTTAAAGATTTCAAAAAAAATATGTGACAATGGTATAATTCCAAATAGGTTTCACAATGAATATTTGAATCTTCCTAATAAGAGTATAATTAAAGATAGGCTCAATGACACCGACGATGATGAGACTGATAAAGATAATGACTAATTTTTGAGACTTTTTAAATTTAACTGTAGGTTTTCTATTGAGGATGAAGTTATTTTTTTTTATGTTTAATGATTACTATTTAAGACATAAGAAGACTGATTGGTTGATTTTGTTTAATTTTTAAGTAAAATTTATTTTTCTTTTGGGACAATGAGTCTAATTTTAGTAAGCTGCCATAATAGCTATTTTTTTATTGTGATTTAAAACAGAATTTAATAATGTTATACTTAACATAATTTTTGAGAGTACCTAAATTGCGTTTATAAAAGAGGATTAGTGAGCACAAATAAAAGTTTTGATCTATTTTATTCGTTTATTTTGTATCCCTATGAGTCAGCAAGTAGTTTTAAACTGTATTACATAGCCATAGTAGGTCACGAATGTATAAAATTCTATTTTTTATATTTGTTAACAGCATTAACAAGAGTGTCCCATTAAGAGACCTTTACTTTGAAAAACTCTAAATGTTTATTTCCTTAAGTGTCCCATACATCAATGCCGTTTATTTACATCTAAAATTTTGTAAACGTATATCACTCGTATTCATTATTATTTAACGTAAGGGACATGCTATCTTTGAAACTGTAGGCTTTATTGATTTTTAACTAGTTTAGCTGCAAAGAATGAAGAAATCTAAGAAACTTTGTCATAGACACTTTTTACATAAATCATATAGTTAAAAAATTATAGCCAGTTTTGTAAGAAAAATATCTTATTTTTGCTCTCCTGAAAACCTTAGTTTTGTCCCTTACGTTATTTCATATTTCCAGTATCGATATGTCAAAAATACCACTAATTTCCCTTGAGACTATATTTTGAACGGTTTTAATTACGAGAATTGGCCTTCAGATCATTGCAAAATAAGATAAGTTACGTATAATTTCGAATGTATCAGTTTTATTAAAAGGTTATCTAAAACTTATAACAATAAACAATAATATATTCTTAGTATTATACAAAGGCAACAAGTCCAAATGAAAACGAAAATGTGAATTTTGTGTCAGTCTCAGTCTCAGGTGTCAATGCTATCCCCACAGAGTTATACATACTTGATTGCCTATAATGATACTATTATAGCAATAGAAATCGTATTGTACTTGTAGGTACTAGCTAGACTAATGTTCCTAATAAAATCAATAGCATATACCTCGTATGAAAGGAGATAGGTAGCGCCATCGTTCATGTTGATAAATTCACCTCTGTTGGCGGTTGGCATCACGAATTATCTACAATTATGGCTGCGATTATCGTCCTATTTATACTAGAAGATCGATATTATATCCACCCCTGTACGGATGATGTACTAAGGCAAGTAGGGCATGACGTGGACGATGTGTGACATAATTGACGAATTAAAGAACACAAATTAATTGTGTTCGAAGTTGTAGGGCCGTATTATCTCACAAATATTTCCAATACTGAAGTTTAGACTTTTGAAACTGTAGTAGTACTATGCCATAATTATGTATGTATCCACAAACATAGTTCGGATGAAAACCAGTGTCAGGCACTAGTTGTCTGAAATTTTTGCTGAACTGGGCCTTCTTGGCGCAGCCGTGAACTCCTGTGAATTTCCTGAATTCCTGCTAATTTGTAACATCGGACTTTTCACTTTTTTATTTGTTTTTATCTGATGTATATTATATTATGTGCCTTTTAGTCAGTGCTAAATAATTAAATGCATTTTCTTTCGTCTTTCTTTGTTCAACAACTTTTCGGTCTACATAAAAATGTCAGAACTTGCCTAAGTTTTTATACGGAAGCCCTGCAGTTCTAAGATATGGGACTCTCGTTCAGTAGGTAATGCATGATTCAATAGAAAATTAATAATAGATTATTACATAAATGGATAAACGAACACAATGAACAACAAGTAAGCCGAAGCTTCCATATTTCTTAGAAGGCAGAATTTCCCAACGAAAACATCCTCAATCGACCACGCAATTTTTTCCGACTTCCCCAAATTCCTCGCAAAAAACATGAGTCAGTTTCTTTTCTCCCACGTGTATATATCATATATACATGCAATTATTCAGTGTATGTTTCGTAAGAACACTTTGTTCTATCATCGTTCGGCTAAGAGCTTCGACAGACGCCGAGTGTGGTATAAAATATAGAACCGAACAGTGCGGGTTATCGCGAGAAAATACTTACTCACACTTTTGAACCCATACTATGGGTTTATTGAGGAGGTGGTGGAGCTTTTTCGGGTTCAGAAAGAACCCAATGACTTCTTGAGAGACCTCGAGGACCCGAAGTATTATGAAGTGGTTTTGGAATTGGACTTCAGCTGGGAAATTTACAAGAGCTGAGGCCGAAATCATTGGAACCTGAACTGGTTTATCCTTGTTACTTCATAAGGGAATTGCTCTATCTCTTTTCTTCTCTCTTTAGAAACTGTTTTATTGGAAACGATCATTGTATAGGATTCCAGGATAGTAGATGGAGCTCAAACTAAAACCATTTATTTCAAATAAACCAATTACAGGCCCTTTTGAAACGTCAAGGGGTCGGTCAGTCAGAAAGATGAAGCTAGTAACTAGTTGCCTATTCCAAAGCGCAGGAACCTATTCGGCCTTATTACAAAACAAGATTTATCTTTAGACCCAGGTTTAAACCATCCAGCTATTTTTAAATTTCGAACTATAATCCGACGAATCTAAAGTTCTTATTACAAAAACTGACGTTAAACCCGAGTCTAAGTTGTCAATTTTGCATTAAGAACTTTACAGTTGTCGGATAAAGTTCAAAATTTTAAAATGGCTTGATGGTTTAAACCTGGGTCTAAAGATAAACCTTGTTTTATAATAAGGCCGAAAGTATCTATGGAGAAGAACGGGCAAGAAACACCGAGCGAGCATAAAACGAGCTACCTAAGAAAACATATTGATCAATGAACTGCCCACTAACAACTTAGGTAGGTACTAGGGAATCCAATCCCGCAAACGCGGGATCCCGCTAACGCGGGATCCCGCACCTTTTTTGCGGGATCAAAAATGCGGGATTACACATGCGGGATCCCGCACGTTCGCGGGATTGAAAAAAAGTAAGAAAAATTGGCTCAGACGATGATCGGAACTATTATCGGAACGGAACGTAATAGGCTCAGACGATGATCGGAACTATTATCGGAACGGAACGTAATCAATGTCAGTTCCAGTACTCTATGACTGGGGATTCCCCTACGGCGCACGGGGATTTACCTTTGCGCGCGGTCAAGTGTCAAAGAAAAGAATGTTATTGCGTCTTACTTGTGATGTGAAAAGGTTACGTAACGTACGACAAGACTATTATTTTTTATTATCAAGTTATCAAAGTGCTAAGAGCACGTTACGAGTGAAAAAATACAATTTATTATTAAAAATGAGTGTCAATTTAGTTTATAAAGAGTATAAAAGCTCGAGTGAAGTATGGAAACATTTTTTAAGAGCAGAAAATGGATCAACCGCTAAATGTAAGTTATAAACAAAAATAAAAATTAAAATTAAACAAAAATAATAATACTTAATTAAAATCAATCCCGCAAATCCCGCGGGATCCGCGGGATTGATGATCTTAATCCCTCAGGCTTGCGGGACCGCGATTTTGATGCGGGATTGGATTCTCTAGTAGGTACTATAGCATAAAGCATTACATCATTCAGCAATGTCTCTCGCCGTTCTATTCGAATGTTTAGTCACGAGTACCGTCTCATAACTACGTGAGACCTTAGACCATTCCATCACGAATTGCTCCTGGCATAAGACCTAACAATAACATCATTGAAAATGTTTAAAAAATAAAACGGAAGTTTGAACATCGACTTCTCTAACATTCGTGTTCCTGTAGTAACAACTCCAGGCGCGGAGTGATTCATCTGCGTCCCAACTCTTCGATTGTCGACTTATTACTCATTGTAGGGGCAATGTTTAGTCTTGCCATTTGCTATTACGATAACACTGAAGTATTGCGGCCTGACCGAAGCTTATAACATCTTTTGTTCTCGCAAACCCATTTAATTATTACGTTATTATAAACTTTTTATAGCTTTCTTTCATGTAATTTTGGCGGGCCTCACTTTTGTTTATTCAATAGCAAACGTATTACGACATTCAGCCTAGTTTATCGTGCACACTTTTCGGATTGACAAGGCTGAATATTCTGTATTCTCTATTTATATTGCAACCGCGCGTAAACGTAAGCTCTACATAAAGTCCACCGGTTTTCCACACTGACCGGAAAATAAAAGGAAAACAGATTGTGTAAGCCGCTTATCGGCCCCCACAGGGCTTTAGAAATAACCTCAGGGAATAAGGTCAGTTTGGTGAAAGCATTTTCACACTGTATGTAAGCAGAGACACAAACAGACCTTTCGCACCTGAACAGGAAAAAGTATTTTTCTGAACACAGACCGCGTGGATTTTTTGCTCTAATAACTCCATTACCACAAGAGTAGGCATTTTTTTAATACCCAGCGGCATACTCTTAAGATGTTTTAACATAAAACCTCCGAAATCAAATAAACATCTCAATTAACACGTTTGAACATTCAATTATACATAACACAGTGTAAAGTCGTGACTCGATCTTCAACGTCCGCGTCAACGACATTCTTTTATTTATGACTAGTTTAAAAGCGCTGTTGTTATGTACAAATTATTTATCAATAATCAACAGTTTCTCGTGTGATTGAAACACAAGTCGCCTGAATGAATGTTGGAAAGTGGCTGTGTCAATATTGATCTGGCCGGTTGCTGGTCGCCGACCGGACACCGTAATTACGAATGTACTTTGTTCGACTCACTGTGTGATGGACAAATGTACCTATAGACAACGTTTTCATATTGCCGAGCAAGTAAACAGAAGAACTTGGTCATGTTAGATTCGTTTTATTGTCTTTGAACATTGCAGCTCTTTAAACTTAGAAGTCTTTTGCGTTTGCAACTTTTAAAGATATATGCTTAGATAGCATATGTGTGATGGCAACATTTGGTAAGTATGAATAATCATGCAATCAACTCTGCTTACAGTTCCAGCATAAATTATCCTGTAATAAACAGGCAGGTCGGTGTGTCCGCCTGTTGGCTATTGAAACCTTATTTGTTTTTGCACGTTCTGTCTGTGTACTTTCAATTTGTGAAATATTCCAACACGTTGGGAAATGGAAAGGTCAGCAGTTTGCCATAAAACGTTAATGGCAATCCGATTGTGATTGGTTTACAGATAGACATGCAAATTAAATGATATGATATGTTCTCATGTCATCATACTTTTATTGGATTTTCTGTCGAAATTATACACGATTGGTAACTTTGACATTTTGAACATGAAACTATAAAAGAGCCGAGTGTTCAAAGTCGTCTTTTCTGTAGAGTTTAATTTTGTTCTATTCAAGAACGTCTGAATTCTAAAACATGATGGAATTGAAACCACAACAAAACTTTCTTCAAACTGCGTGGGTCGCTTCGCAATCTACTTTGTTAAAAGCCCTTTTGTTTGCTTCTACAACTTGTACTACATTGTGGTCGTACTTTAAATTACAAGTTTGTTAACAACTGGAGTTTTTGTAAATATATAAGTATATTCTCCATCCGTTTTTTGTTTGCTCTTCTTAAGAACTCCTTAAACGTAAGTCATTCTCATTATTTTAGATTAGATTTAGGAGGGCGACGATCTTTATTAATTAAATTCTTCCAATTCCAACATGTTGCTCGATTAATTCGCGACCATTTATCCGACACTGTGTGCCCTTTGTTCGACAGTGAACCCATTTATACAAATGTCAACGCACCGTTGCGACCATGTTTTATTTTTACTTTTTTGCTGTTTTAGCTTCATCGCAACCTTTTATAAAAACCTTCATGTCGTTCTACAAATCTACATCTTTCGTTTCAAAAATTATTTTCGATTTTTGAAGTAACAACTTCTTTGGGTGGACTTTGCGCATTTTCTGAACAGTGAACGAAACTGAACGGCACGTTTGGATTGGTGATGCTCAACCGGGTATAATTGGTTCCAGCCAGTCGGTGACTCTGAAGATCGCGTATACTCAGGTCCAGTTGTACCTAAATTTTCATTTCTTTCGTGAAGTTATAAATAAGCACACACTGACACCAACTTTTTTAAAAACGAACGGCTGTCCTTCTCCAACAAACTTCAATTTAATGAAACCTCTTTCACTTCAAATTTCAAAATTGAATAAAAGTCGAGTCTTTCTCCTCTGAACAACTACCTCATACGTAAGGTTGTATCTGCGATCATTTGTCCGGCACTCCGTCGTGCACTTTGTTCGTGGCGAGTCCACTTTCAAGTGTCACCGCCATGTTTGGACAAGCGGGCTGCAGTCCCGTTCTGATGCAACTGCGCCGGCGCCGGACGCGACGTTAAAGGTCGGGGCACACGAGCGGAGCGCAGTGGCTAGTGAGGCAGTCATTGTCATGTGCAAGTGAATATGAAGGGTTATGTATGAAATTACCTTCATGTATACACGTGACGTGCTGACATATGAAGCATTGAAAACTTGAAATGAATGTCTTGCATATGTAATATTTGAAACAACAATCATTCTTAGTTCGGTGATTCGGTCAGCAACCAACAACAAAATACATTATTATGGAATGGACCTTGCACTTGTGTTTGCGGTTTCGCTGTAGCTGATACATTGCCGTTTTCGCGTTCATTCTAACCCAGCCTTTATACTTCGTCTGCGATGTGAGGTGTTTGTGGAATTTTAATTAAAATTTGTACTTTATTTTACTTCGTTATTTCGTTATTTGTTGCCCTTTTAAGTTCGGAGTAATGTGTGGAACCAATTGCTTAGAAAGGTACTTACCTTATAAACTTTGTTCTATGATTTACGGTCCCAATGATTTCCCCTAATAGGCATAGTATCCCGTTATCTTTACCATCAAACGATGTTTTAACTATTTTAAGTATAATAATTATGATCATTTCTAAACAAAATTTGTAATTATTGTGTCCATTACGGCCATCGAATCGTTTATAATACAGCATTGTATTGATTGCTATGATGACAGTAATCGGCTTTTATATATTATAATTATTAAAAAAACAGAGCTTTAGTTAATTAAAATGACATCATGCTGAGTACGCAGGTGGGTGACAGAGGTACGGCTTTCAATTGATTTTACACAGTAACCCTGCTATGACTTGCGACACGAATAAATTCGCCACCAACAACGTTTTGAAGTCTGGTAACAAAACTTTTGTCTAAAGACAAGTATATTTATTTAAACTTTTCGCACAAAAAGGTACAAAGGCGGACTTAATGCCTTAGGCATTCTCTACCAGTCAACCAAGGGTGGTGAAGAGATTGGATGGCAGGTGCTTTGGTTGAGAGGAACAATGATAAAATTTAAAAAACTATTAAAACTAGGTACACAAATACATAAATAAATTATATACACATACATACTATTTACTATAATATATACTTATAATATATATATATACATACACATTCAAGAGAGAGAGGTGTTGAGATGACTCTACTCTATTTGTTTAGAAAATAACTCTGCAATTTCCGCTTAAATGCATACCGACTGGTGGCCGTCCTGAAGTATAGATGGAGTTTTTGTTAAACTTCGGTTTGGTACTCTTGACTCAACTCTTAAGAGAGTCTTTCTCTCTCTAAAGATCGATATTCTCGGTACTGCAGTTATTAGATTAGAAATTTTGTAAATTAAAATATGTTCTTCATTAGCTTCGTCAGCTTCCTCAGCACCTATGATTAATAACATAACAGCGCAAATTTTAGCTGGACGTTTGGAAAGGTGCACTGATTTTGTGACGGATCACTAAGGTAAAGTTTAAAGGCGAGTGTAAGAAACACCTTTTACGATCAAAACTTACCGTCAAATTTGATGGCTCTGTTGGTGAGCGTGTCCGCAAGCTTGCTGAGCTCGCTCCACAGTGCTGACTCCAGCTGCGTGCGCGCGGCCTGCGTGAGCCGCGTCCGCGCGCCCGCGCCGCAACAGCCGCGGTTTGTGCATAGTTGATCTGCGTCTGAGGGCAAAAGAGAACATGATAAGTACAAGTTTTTTGATGTTTTATGGTTGCCTGAAAATACTTTTTAATTCTATGGCGAAAAGCTTTCCCTATCTGGCTATTTTCATCTGACTGAACAAAATCATCAAAATCATTGTCGGCCCTTCTTGATTAGTGTAGGGCAGATGGAGTCTGTAGTTTGTGGAAGTCATATAGAACAGAATCTTCACTATACCCTTTAGCGTCTTCTACGGCTTCGTTTATATATCAAAGTCAAACAAATTTTCACAATAATCAAAGAACTTTAAGAGCGTTTACGCCGTACGGCATTTCTTACAAACTTTCAAACCCTTATTTTTCGAAATGAATGAACAGATTTTAATGAAACTTCATACGCATAAGCAGGATACAAAGGTCTAAAAAGTTAGTAGAGAACATTTTCTAAAAATTAGACCGCCGTGTTACAGCCAAATTAGACCGATTTTAAATTTTCCATAGAAACATAGATTTCCAGTATATTTAAAAAAAAACTGATTTCGAAAATGTTCTCTTCCAACTTTTTAGACCTTTGTATCCTGCTTATGCGTATGAAGTTGCATTAAAATCGGTTCGTTAATTTCGAAAAATAAGGGCTTGAAAGTTTGTATGAAATGCCGTACGGCGTAAACGCTCTTAAGCCTTACGATATTCACTCCACGCATTACAGTGAGTATTACGATTAGATACTGACAGTGCTAGTGTCGTGCTTTCACGGGCAACATTCTCATTTAATCTTACCAACAGCTTTCCCTTAGCTATTAAATCGTCTTAACACTATTTACCATTAATACCTTGGCCATTAACATTACAGTTTCGAATACATTAAAACCGATACCAATAAGAAGTCAAGACCAGAAAGTTCAGGTTGTGACAACCTGCACCCTAATTGCGTAACACACTATCAATTATCAATCATAATCTGAATCATTTTAAAGCATATTGCTAATCCATTGCTTCATATGTTCGAAAACTTTGTCGGCTCAACAAGGTAAATAACGCAATGAATGTTGTTGAACTGTCAAAATTAAAACCATTCCTATTGTTGTTTCTCTCCCGTTCACATTACCAAGTGTTTGTCTGTGTGGTGCCGGACTTAAAGAATAGCACCACCCCATACTTCCCGTGGGTGTCGTAAAAGGCGACTAAGGGGCGTACCGGAGAATGGGCAGCAGCGTTCTCTATGCATTCCACCACCATACCATACTGCGATCGCCAACCCGCCTGCCAAGCGTGGCGATTATGGCAAACCCCCCCCTTTTGGGGGAGGCCTATGTCCAGCAGTGGACGTCTTTCGGCTGAAATGATGATGATGATTGTTGTTTGTTGTTAGTTTGTTCCGCAATTTCCCCTCTGAACTAATCATGCTGTAGCTTAGCTGCGCTACAACATGATTAGGCAAACTGTAACCATGAGACCCCCTAGAGTAAACATTTTAACGTAGTCTTGAATCCATGGTAACAGGGGGCCTAAAAAGGCCACTTTGGCAGAATGATAAAAGGATACCATAATGGACAGTTAACTGTTAAGTTAATCGTATCAAATCCCATTGGTGAAGGATTTTTCAGTTTTTTTTTGTCTGTGCTAAAATACCAATCAATCCAATCCAAATCCAATCCCAATCTCTTTGTATATACCTACGTAAAGCAGCGAAAAAAAGAAAAAAGTTATTTAAAAAATAAAAAAACCCGACTGCGAAACTGAAAAGCTACAAACAAGTTGCAAGCAGGCGGGACCCATTTGAATTTGAAAATATAATAAAAATGGTGTGGGTCCCGCCTGCTTCCAACTTTTATTTAATTTGAAATGGGCTTGTTTGTAGCTTTTCAGTTTCGCAGTCGGGTTTTTTTATTTTTTAAATAACTTTTTTTATTTCCAGCTTTTTAGTTTACAAATGTGAAAAATTTCGCAAACTATTTAGTTCTTGGTACGTGTTTTTTACGATTTGTCACTTCGAATTACTTTTAACCATATAAGTTATATATTTTTTTGTAATCACCTTTTAAAACCCTTTATTTTGATACCACACTCGACAGGTTTCGAGAAAAAAAAATTTTTTTTTTAAGACATATTGCGCCAAATATCGGCCATTTTAATTTTTTTTCAATTTTGATATACCCAGTGTCACTCTCACAATTAAGACAAATCTAACGGCACCTCTCAAGCTGAAATCGATCAAGCCGTTTAGGCTACAGAGCGTGCCAAAGAAATATACATACATACATACATACATACACTCGAAAAACATAACCCTCCTTCTGACGCAGTCGGGTAAAAACACAGACTGTCTTCGCCATATTATGATTCATAATGTTATCCATTTATGATTCTCCAAAGTGGCCTTTTTAAGCGCCCTGGTTGCACGTCGATGTCCCACTGTATTTTTCAGTCGCCTACCCATTTCATCATCCACATTCGAGTGCCTAAACCTTCGATCATTAAAATCAAAACGGAGCATTTAAGTTGGAGCCGGGGGAGGACAGAACACGAGACCCGTTGCTTGAAGAATACTATCCCGTCACCTACTTCATTGAGAATACGGAACAGCCACAAAGGATTAGAAGAACATCAGCCACCAGGTGAACAGAGAAGAGTTTTTAAAGTTTTCCGTATTCTTTAAAGAAAAACTTCGTTAATAAGCTGAAATTATTGTTAACATGGTCTGTGTAGTGTCGGACTTAAAGAATAGCACCACCCCATACTTCCCGTGGGTGTCGTAAAAGGCGACTAAGGGACGTACCGGAGAATGGGCAGCAGCGTTTTCTATGCATTCCACCACTATACCATACTGCGATCGCCAACCCGCCTGCCAAACGTGGCGATTATGGCAAACCCCCCCCCTTTTGGGGGAGGCCTATGTCCAGCAGTGGACGTTTTTCGGCTGAAATGAATGAATGAATGAATTGTTAACATCTCAGCGTATCCCAGTCCATAGCTGGACTTAAAAGGATCACCAATTGCGCCACAACAGCTGCTGGGTAATACAATAACACACTTACAACGGCTATGCCTTAGGTACATTTTAACAACATTGATTGCGTTAATTACGTTGTTGAGCTGACAAATTTTTCGAACCTATGAAGCAATGGATTCAGAATTCCCCTAAAAATCGTTCCAATTGTGAATGAAAAAGTGTTACTTACGCAATTGATTTCATCATCATCATCATCATTTCAGCCGAAAGACGTCCACTGCGGGACATAGGCCTCCCCCAAGGTTTGCCATAATCGCCACGCTTGGCAGGCGTGTTGGCGATCGCAGTATAGTATAGTGGTGGAATGCATAGAGAACGCTGCTGCCCATTCTCCGGTACGACCCTTAGTCGCCTTTTACGACTCCCACGGGAAGTATGGGGTGGTGCTATTCTTTAAGTCCGGCACCACACAGACACTTGACGCAATTGATTTACTGCATGGTTATTTATGTACATTCCGCATCCAGCCTAAACTATCTCTCTCAGGTCGTCCTAGACACACTTGGATAGCGCTAAACATCTGCATCGTTCCAAGGTCTACCTAGCTCATCACCTACTTGTTAATTCGGCATTCAATTAAGTTCTAATTACTTTTGCCGGTGCCTTGGACGGTATCATCGCCGAGTTAAGAGTGAGTAGTGAGGTGACCCATTACCATTAGCTAGATGATGGTCGCGTGGGACGTGAGGCGGCTGAGCGTTTACGCCGTATAGCATTTCATACAAACTTTCAAGCTCTTATTTTTCGAAACGAACGAACCGATTTTAATGAAACTTCATTCGCATAAGCAGGATACAAAGGTCTAAAAAGTTAGTAGAGAACATTTTTGAAAAGTCTTTTTTTTTTTAAAAAGATAACTGGTAATCTCTGTTTCTATGGAAAATTTAAAATCGGTCTAATTTAACACTATTTTTCGAAAATGTTCTCTACTAACTTTTAAGACCTTTGTATCCTGCTTATGCGTATGAAGTTTCATTAAAATCGGTTCATTCATTTCGAAAAATAAGGGTTTGAACGTTTGTATGAAATGCCGTACGGCGTAAACGCTCTTAAATGGACATTTTAAATCGTACTTGTTGACACTGTAATTCTTTATTCATTTATTAATTTATGTATACCTACTTTATTGCATACCACAGAAATACATAACAAAAAATAAACCTAAGTGTCTTTTGTTTTTGTATTTATTTGTACAGTAAGTTAGTTAGTCATTTAATTTAGTATCTAGTGTAAATAGTTTGTATTTGTTTAAAAATAAACCGAACACTATAAAATATACAATGGGTGGGTCAATTTCGGAACATAGACAGTTATAATGAGCTGTCTAGAAAGGAAACTCAACGATTTCCTTCATTCTAATAAAGCTTGAATTGGCGCTTTTTGCGATCTCTTCCAGGCAATCTTAGATTCATATTTTGGGACTTGCGAGATTCATTATGTAACACAAATTACTTATTTCCATGTCACAAGACAGTCACCTCTTAGCCCCACCGTCTGAAGCTTTTCTGGCTGACGGAGTCTTCAAATACTAAAATAAACTCTTAGAGCTGCAATGGACCAAGAACTATCGATCAAAAAAAAATTAGATTACCGAATTTGAATGAATTTCGTCTCGTCTGCCAGAGAGCCAATGACATCCCGTAGTTTCGTTCAGGAAAAGTTAATAATTGTCAACTAGACGGGGCGAATAGGGTGCTCCGTGCTTCCAGAGGGGCGAAGTGAGGGGTGCAAATAAATTTAAACATCCGTCGAGTACCGACGTTATTGCATTACTGAGGCAACGAGGGTGCGAGCCTGTTTTCTTTGATTCTTACAAAAATCGATAAATTTTGGGAAACACTCACGCCAGGATTAACGAACTGAAATGGCTTCTTTGGTTTTGTTATGTTTGCTTAACTTTGAGGAAGTTGGAGGGAGAAACAAGCATCCAGAATCCATATTTTTACTGGCTTATAAAAAAGGCGCTTTACTTTGTGTGAATAATTTCATCACCACTGCTCTCAAAACGGTGAAGGAAAACATCGTGAGGAAACGGCATGTTCTGGATCAAAAATACGAAGACATGTGACATCTACCAACCCGCACTGGAATCCCTCTCACCGAGAGGAGGCCTGTGTCCCAGCAGTGGGTACAAGGCTGATTTCAACATCCTGGTTCAATCCATAAAAATTGAAGCAAAAATATGATTTTTATCACACCTTTCATTGCCTTTCTCAGTGACAGTGGCATCAAACTCGATTGGTTCTCGACTCAAGCCAAAGAAATACCAATTAACGGCCATATCTCGACTCGATTTTCTACTCAGAAACCACTTATTATTCCACTCAGACAGTTCGTTGGTTCAACGCCAACGAATTACATTCATCGCTCCATTAGTTTCTACTTTGTTAGACCGTCTTTAAATCAGTGAGGCGATGGATGGAGTTCCAAGACGTTTACTCGAATCGGGAGTACGTGATAGTCAAGGAAAATGGCTTCCTTTACCAGCCAGACGGCAACCTGTTACTTTAGCAATACTCTTAGACGTATCTCGTGTGAAATTTTATCACCTCGTAAAGGGAACTGGCGTGAAAATTGAAGTATTTTCGCAGCTCACCTTTGGCCCCGATTTGGTTAACATTTATGTCTGCAGCTTTACTGACTTTGTTGATGCATGTTGTAATTCGTGGCGTTTGATGTTTCGAAAATTTAGTTAGATGTCTATTGCAAGTTTCGCTATAAGTAGATATTTCGAATGCAGATTGGCCTTTATCAAATAACTAAACTAAACGCATCTTAAGATAAACATATTCAGCCTATAATGTTCCGACTGCTGGACACAGGCCTTCCCTCATAGAGAGAGCGTAATCGAGAGGTTGTAACCTACTTCGCGGGCCCAGTGCGGGTTGATACTAAACGCATCATTGCAGCTTTTTCTGGAAACCCCAAATAGAAATTCAGATGGTTGTCGGATAGACAACTTAGCATCTTCCATTGCTTGGACAAGATTTCCTAATGTCGCATGTCGTCCGGAACTGCACTGAAAATTTGGAGCCAAGTACCAAAAACAAAAGACTGTCTCCAAAATCCAAGATGGCGCAGGTTTGACATCTTAGTTGTCATTTGAAACTCACGTGTGAAGACAAGTAATTGCATAAGCAATCACATCTCAGTGTGAACAACAGCTCAATAAACATAATGCCCATTGAATAACTAAATCAATGTTAATACCTCATTCCGATCGTGCTTTCTACGGCTGACACGGGATAAGCCGAAATTACTGATTTACATAGTCTGAAGACAATGGAATCTAAACCTTGTAGTGAGGTGTTAAGTTCCGATATTGAATATTTGATGGCAGATTGATTGCTTTGAAGGGTGCGGTGCAATTCATCAACCAACGCGGAAAACTGAATGTTACATCTTATTTAGATGTAGCCACAGTTACAATATGGAAATTGTTCCTGTAAATTAGCATGAAATTGTATAGAATGAATGCAAGTTTACATCAAAGATAAAGTCGGTTCTAAAGGAGGTCAATGGATTGTGGCCAACCTTATATAATTTAAATTTACCTATTACCTAGTACACTTTAGCTTGCAATGACTCAGAGTTACGAACAACTTCCTCGCAAATCAAATTCTCAAAGTGAAGATGTGGGCAGAAACTGTCATTAATTCTATTATTACGCATTACGAGTATTACGAATTTACGACCGATCATAAACGTTTCGAAATCCACAATAAACTAGATCTAAGCTCCATTGCAAGGCCAGATTGAACTAGATCATATTTATTCAGACATCCGATTCTAAATTAACACATTAATTAACTGTTCAATGTAAAACTAGAAGGGAGATCAATAGAAACTCGATTAGGTTTTCAATGCTTTTGGGTTGCATTCAAAATCAACAGATTGTTACTATGAAACTTTTAGATCTTCTTGGCCAACTAAATAAATCCTTTTAGCAGACAAGCAGGACCACAGAAAACAACTTTTGGATCCCCATATTTTTACCTACGTCGTTTTCTGAAACTAAGAAAAATATTATGAGTCTACTTAGTTTCAGAAAACAAATATATGATTAAAATTGACTGCTTGTTAAAGTTTATTGATTCAAGACAAATCGATCGATGGTAATTATCACTGAACTACAAAAGTTGAGAAGCATGAACTATCATTACATTCATTTGGGCATTCTGAGCAATCAAAATAATAAAATCTTTCATCCCGCTCACCTCTCTCATCTTGGGCCACACATCAAGATGAACAGCCCTAAACTAGGGGGCGACATGTCTATCGACAATAATGTGACTCAACCGCAGCTTTGATACTAATGTTTACTGTGATCACTACGGAAATGTTATGAGTTTTTTCGTTTTTGGGGACGCCATAGTGGTTGTATGAATTAGATACAGCGGCTTTGAGAATGTTAGGAGATCATTCATTTGTTTCATCGGATTCTTCGTTTATTCATTTGTTTTTGGTAACACGAGCTGTTTTTACTTCTTCTAAAAGATGTTTGAGTTCTGAATCCTTAGTAGGTACCGACGAGGTATTTGGACTGTTTTGATGTTGTCCTGTCAAGCTACGGTTAGGAAGAGCGTTTCCGTCATATTTATAATGGACGTCATGAAAATCTGTCATTTTCACCAGTGTTTGACATTCAGGTGTCAAAATCGCTGTTTTTAGACGTCACCGGTCTTCGGACACAGCTCGTTTAGGAAACCGTGGTATTATTCCGTCAGCTGTCATATATGTCATATATGCAATAGTTTGACGCTTGATTATCTATTCCATATAAGAATGTATACGTTATTTCCAAAGCCATCTTCCATTCACATTCTTTCAATTTATTCTTCTGTCTGGCTTTATACCATATACTATCATCATAATGCAGTATTCATCTCTTACGACATAAGCAGATGCATGTGTTTATACAACATTCCAATTTCAAGAACTAGCATAATGTCATGGTTAGATACATAAGCAGCCTATAATGTTCCCACTGCTGGGACACTCTGTGGGAGGGAGTGGGCCAGCCACCACGCGGGCCCAGTGCGGGTTGGTCCGCACTGGGCCCGATTGGAAGTCACTTGTCTTCTAATTTTTGGTTCTAGGACATACCGGTTTCCTCAGAAATTGACAATATTGTTACAGATATTGTAGGTATGTACAACATACAGAAGTAATGTCTTAAGGCTAATTTTCAATGAAGAATGCCTATTGCATAATAATATTAACCAATAGGGTAATATATAATATTTTTTTTCATAATTGCAAAAAACGTAAGAAAATTTTAATTTCGCGGGCTACCCTGGCGGGTCCCCACTCCCCAGGCTGACAAACTAGCTTTTATACTAGCGACTTGGGAGTCAATGTTACTCCACCATAAAAGTCAATAGGTAGGTACTCGATAGGTAGTGTATCAAATTCAATATTCAAGATGTTGGTCTAATCGATACCTTTCTTCGAACTAATACACCATCAGCTACATCAATCATTGTCTGGACATTCTTCAACGTCAATAGCTCCATTATCATACACGAAGTCCATTAAATTAGGATGTTTGGGTGTGCTCATGTGCCAACATCTAATATCCATTAAGTCTTAGAAGAAAAAATAGAGCTTAGGTATTTTTTTTTTTCTGATGCACGATTTGGTTCGAAATTCGAAACAAAAAGTGACTTTTGTCAGCAATGACAAGACAGGTGAAGTCATCAAACCGTTTTGCTGCCTTCATCTAAAACTTGTGTAGGTACAGTATTTTGAATGAATCTTGGAGTATAATCGTGCACAGCGTCCCCTCGCGACCGGGGGCTATGCAGCGCAAACAAACATCTCCCCCGGATAGACTGTTTGAACAAGCTGCGCATGATTAGATTTTGAATTCCGTCTTATGAATATATTTTCGAATATTGTTATAACTACACCGTATGGTGTGACGACCTTTGCTTGACTGTTTTTTTTTCTACATTTTGAAGTCCCCATTTTTAGAAAAAGTAGCCAGTTTCTATTACAAGACTAGGTCATCATTATTCTCAATATTGAAAATGACATCGCGGAAATGTTAGTTGCGAGATTTAAAAATTCCAAATCATGAAAATTTTAAAATTAGACATGAAAACGCCTTGGGAAAACACAAAAGTTGCTAAGTCACTCCGACACGTTCTAAACTTAACGATATCATTATAGACCATACACGTTGAACAGAACAAATGAACAGCTAATAACAACCTGTCGGCGCATGATCATGATAAATTCAACGGGCTTCTGTTAGACGACGACGCGACGTCCCGTTATGTGCAACGCACTATCGATACATCTCGCGATTATTGCTTGGTCATAATGTCCATAGACGACAGCACAGCTCAATATGGCCTGACAGACGAGCGGATATCGAACCAGTCTAAATACCTCGGAGACAAGCAAGAATATCAGGCTATCTTTGTGATCCTCGTACGTTTACCGCTGTTAATACAGCCTCGCAGGAGACTGATGCTGATAAAAATGGGCTACTGACAGACGGATCGACAGGGACGAATTGGGATTGCTGGGATCGATTGTTCTAAGTCTAGAAGACTGATGTGGTGGTCAGTGCTCGTCCCGTAGTAACCGCACATATTGTCTGAGCTATCGTAATGTCAATCTTATAGATCTATGAGTGCGAAGTAATCCGTACCCAGATTTGTATTCACAGATATGTTGAGGTTTTCTTTTCTCTATTGGTTCTATAGTTTTAATAAACTATTTTGTGAACATGATTTGGATATTTACAGTAGGTACCAGCGTTTCTCGACTTAAGCATTTGTTGGTGAAAGCTTCTTTACAGAAAAGTAATTGTTTGCGTCTTAATGATTATTATTAGTTCACTACAATTGTTTACAATTTTTTTCTAATTTATGTTATAGGTATTTTATGCCGAGCTTTTACGTTTTTATGTATGTTTATCAGCAGAAACTTGTAAATGGCCTTGAATTTCATATAAGGACACTGTAATAAGATAGCTGTAAGTTTCCCGAACAGCACCCTACTTGCTAAAAAAAATATTAATATTATATTTATATTTATTTTACTTATCTCGGGACCCCCATGGTCCCGGACCTTTGGAAGGCGTACGAGGGGCCGAAGCCAACTCGCAGAGGCCCCTTAGGAAATTTTAATGAAATGCGACACACATTATTATTAATATTATATGTTTTTGATAAATATATATACTTATATATTTTTATTATTGCGTAACACACTATCATTCTCAATCTGAATAATTTTAAAGGATATTGCTAATCCGTCGCTTCATGTTCGAAAAAAATGTGTCTGCTCAACAACGTAAATAACGCAATGAATGTTGTTGAACTGTCAAAATGAAAGCTATTGCTACTGATAGTGAGTTACGCAATTAGAACAAATAAAAAAAGTATAGTTTATGAGAATTTTCACCCCCTGAAAGACCGCCAATGAATTTAAAGTCAGTCTGATTCATAATCAGCCTATAATGTTAACACTGCTGGAACACAGGCCTCCTCTCTTCGAGAGGGAGTGGGCTGTAATCTACCACGCGAAGTGCTAGATTAGCCCATAAGCAAATTAAGCAATTGCTTAGGGCATCACGTCTCGGGGGGCACCATAAGGCAGAAACAGCACCGAAACAGTATTTGCTAGCACATGAAAGGCAAGGCTGATTATCAGCAAGATATTACAAGACCCAAAAGTCACTCTAGCTAGAGATGTGCGCCAATCTTTACAAATCGCTCGTCGTTGTTTTGGAAAAATACGAGGTGACTAGTGGATAGGAGGGGCCCACAGGCATGGATTGCTTATGGCATCGAGTAGTCTTAATCCGGCACTGACCACGAGGACCCAGTGAGGGTTGTTAGATATATATCACATGACTTCGAATTTTTAGTTCTAGGTCATGCCGGTTTCCTCACGATGTTTTCGTTCACCGTTTTGAGAGCAGTGGTGATGAAATTATTTACGCAAAGTAATGCGCCTGTCTGGGTTCGAACCCACGGCTTGTAAGTCCGGGCCGTTACCACTGAGCCCCCCACTGCTTTTCCACAGCCTGTATATTAAATAGTGTTTAATCTAGAAACAGCGGTAACGGAGTAGTCTCCTCAATACATGACAACTTTACGCGATCAGGCTCGTTAGAGATTCAGGTGCTTACGGTATCTTAGCGTAATAAGATAAGCAGTGTTTACAGTTCGTCGACCCAAATACGGTTACGAAATGGGAGCAGTTTTACAAAACGTGTTATCTTTTTTGTTATTTTCATGATTTATTATATTTACATTGCGTGTTTTATCGTCATTGTAAAATCTTTGTTCGTGCAACAGGGCTTTGTGGATGCAAAGTTTGGATACGTTTGCCAAGAATGATGGATGTTTAGAAGAAAATTTTATTGTCTGTGGTGCATTTCTTTTTTTTTATTGTATATGCCTATGAATGTAGGACTGTCTGCAGGAATGCAACTTCTGCTGAATATCTTCATTAGTTTAATTATGTGATGGATAATTATGAACAAGGACTATGTCTACGTGGCATAGATACGTAGAGTATGTCGGTATATGGTCTATTCTCCATTCACAGTTATATTACCTCTGATTTGGCTTCACTGTCAAAATTACAGTGATCTTTACACTCCTTGTAATAAGGTTGCTGTTGGGTTAGGTTAGAAGATCATTGTGATTGTGACAGATTCGAAAGTATTGCCACTTCCGAAGCTGTCACAATCACAATGATCTTCTCGTTATGATAGATAAGGTCAGAGGTAAATATATTTTCACTTCTCATACTCGGAAAGGAGTGTTTGTTTGATCCGAATAACGGGTGGAAGATGCTGCTTCCCACCTTTGGGCGGGAAAGACTCATAGTAATTGCTTCCCTCTCTAGGGCGGGAATGAATTTTAAAAATAGAACTAAGTTTGGTTAGGTAATCAGCTACGTTTTTAGTCAAAATAATTAAAAAAATTGCAGCGGTCTTCTGAGTTTATAAACAGCCAGTGTGAATTTAAAAAAAATACTCTAGTAAGCGGGACAGCTCGCGGTGGTGACACAGAATCTACTCATGTGGCGGTGACGCGGTGTGTTCCATATTTCAAATTTAAAAAAGTCTTTTTAATAGGTACTATTCATGTTATTATTATCAATAAATGTTTTAGAAAAACTACTATTTTTTACTTTCCTTATATTCGAAATGAAAGTAGAGTGTTTAACACGGGTGAATGTCGTCAATTCCCACTCGGACTATAGGCGTATGGGGGTCTAAATACCATATGGGATTTGATTCCTTTCAACCCTCGTATAACAATCTACTATTTCACTTCTCATACTCGGTAAGTAGTGTTCGCTTGATCCGACTACCGGGTGGAAGACGCTGCTTCCCACCTTTGGGCGGGAAAGCCTCATAGTAATTGCTTCCCTCTCTAGGGCGGGAATGAATATTAATAAAAATAGAACAAAATTTGGTTAGGTAGTCAACTACGAAATTTTTTACATAACTAAGAAAAATGCTGCGGTTTTGTGATTGTGAGTGTATAATAAACAGCCAATGTGAATTTAAAAAAAGCGGGACGGCCCGCGGCGCTGACGCGGTATGTTCCATATTTAAAATTTAAAAAGACTATTAAAGTACTATTCATGTTATTATTATCTATCAATAAATATTTTAGAAAAACTACTATTTTTTACTGTCCTTATAAGTATTCGAAATGAAAAGTAGAGTGTTTAACACGGGTGAAAGTCATCAATTCCTTTCGACGTTTGTATAACAAATATAACAATCTGCTATTGTAAGGACTGTAGGTGTGTCATTCATTATAATATAAGTAAACGTCAACGAAGTTTTAAAGTTGAACCCCTGTCATTAAGTTTTAGTTAAAATACTTAATTCATAATCTATGGTGCAGTGCGAGGTGCGACCCGACGAACCGTTTCAAATTAGTTTCATGCTCCATTTAATATAACGAATATACTTGTCGATAGCTATTACGTTTCATTAATGTTATGGAAATATCTAATGTCTCAATTACGACTGCTAGTAACTTAAGTACCTATCCCGTCAATTAGTAAGATATTTCGGTAATAAACGCCCACCATAGCATTTACGTAAGTACCATTTCAGCTTTTAGTTAAGTTATTTTCGACATGCAATTCTAGTTCTTCGAAGAACGAATATAGCTTTAATAAATTAATAGTTTAAAAAACACTAGAAAAACACGCTTTTATAAATGCACATAAAACAAAAAAACATGAAGTTCCAGTTCATATCTTCCGGCTCCATCATCAGGTCAGTTCGACAGTACCATATTATTGTATTGTCATCAGAACTACATACAGCTGCCAATTTTCATTACGCTACGATCCTTGGAAGATGGTTAAATTAGTTACCTTAGATTCCATTACATAGT
The DNA here is from genome assembly GCA_916614155.1 of Mesoligia furuncula. NCBI lineage: Eukaryota > Metazoa > Arthropoda > Insecta > Lepidoptera > Noctuidae > Mesoligia > Mesoligia furuncula. The sequence continues at coordinate 27,270,409 of OU744793.1, forward strand.
TACATACAGGTCGACCTAATAAAAGCGTGTTAAAAACCTCGTGTCGGTTACTGAAAATATTTAGGTGCCTATACAGCGTCAAATTAAATTAGCTAGCGAAACTCTGCAGACGGGATGAGTATGGGCATCTACACGATTTAAAAAAAAGTAATTAAAAAAAAATTAAACTGACATCAAACAGAAATTAACTCAAAATTATGAAATAACTTTAATTTCGGAAGTCGTTGGCAAAAAAATTAAACTAAAGTACAGATCCCAAGACACCGACTGCCGAAATTAAAGTTGAAGTTGAAGCCGGTTTAATTTTTTTTAAATTAGGTACTTTTTTATTTCGTAATTTTTAGTTTAAACTAAAAACTGGAATATTTGTTTGTAATAAGTAGGCAAATAATAGTTTTGTTGTAAATATTGCACTAGAATTTGACCAAGATTTCGAGATGTTTTCCCTTTGACACTACACCCGTAGCTCGTATCAATAAAGCCAGGCCGTCACACTTACACTAATTAGTCCATATAAGCCCCGCACGTTGATATTGCGATGGAACCTTGTCACAATAACAACTTTTTGACGTCATACACCGCACATACACGTAAGCGCTGAACGGCACTGACAGTTCGACTACGTCACTAAGATGGCCGCCAGTCGCAATATCAACGTGCGGGGCTTATATCTTGAAAATTATACTGAATATATTTTGATAAAACTTGCACTGTTCCCTAAGTTGAAGTAAATGTAAGCCAATAAAAAAATGGTCACGATCCGATTAATAGTTGCGGAGAAATGCGTGGACAAACACATACATACGTCCATAAAATTTTGTATATTTGTTTGGAAGCCATATTAGATTGTCATATGTGAATATAATGCATTTCCAATAATATTACATACACACGTGGCGAATTTGGGGTCAACGATTGCTGGTAGTGTTGTAGTATTGCTGTTACCTACTCAAAGTACCTACGAGTCGAGAAAATCTTTTGTTTTAAGTATCATGTTTTAATATTATTATCGAAACTCAGCCACGTCTGCAGGGTTTCGCCAGTTAATTTAATTTGACCCTGTGGAATACAATGGAATTCTCTTTATTATGTACACCGTATGGAATCAAGATATAAATACTTATAGAAATTTTACATAGGGTGACACAACAAGCGGTCTTGTCGCCAAAAGCGATTTTTAGGATTCCGCAGCCAAATGGCAAAAAACGGAACCCTTATAGATTCGTCATGTCTGTCTGTCTGTCCGTCCGTATGTCACAGCCAATTTTCTCCGAAACTATAAGAACCATACTATTGAAACTTGGTAAGTAGATGTATTCTGTGAACCGCATTAAGATTTTCACACAAAAATAGAAAAAAACAATAAATTTTAGGGTTCTCCATACTTAGAACTGAAACTCAACATTTTTTTTTTCATCAAACCTATACGTGTGGGGTATCTATGGGTAGGTCTTCAAAAATGATATTGAGGTTTCTAATATCATTTTTTTCTAAACTGAACAGTTTGCGCGAGAGACGCTTCCAAAGTGGTAAAATGTGTGTCGGGGGGACACCTGTAACTTCTAAAATAAGAGAATGATAAAACTAAAAAAAATATATGATGTACATTAGCATGTAAACTTCCACCGAAAATTGGTTTGAACGAGATCTAGTAAGTAGTTTTTTTTAATACGTAATAAATCGTAAACCGCAATTTACCATTCATTCAATCAACTCAAAAATAAAAAATAAAACATTTAATTTCATAATCATAAACCTTATGCATAAACCCGGATATTACGGAACCCTCTGTGCGCGAGTCCGACTCGCTCTTGCCCGGTTTTTTTAAAGACAACCTTTGGATGGAATATCTTAAGTCTCTATTAAATATCGTGAACACAGGGGCTTACATGACCTAAAGCGCGGTCACTGTATACTGTCGGACTGTATAGAAAAGAAAGAGAAGCGCGATGACACAACGCTGGTAATTTATTGCAAAATATGAAGCAATTATTTAATTTAAAAAAAAAAAAAACACTAGTATTTTACTATGTTGCTTGTAGAATAATCTGACAAAAAATCATAATGATAGTATGTACAATTACCGGCACGTAACTTGGCAAGAGATTTTCGTAGTGGGGGAAGTTCGCGCATATAAAAATGTATGAAATTGTGCATGCGCAAACTTCCCCCACTACAAAAACTCTTGCCAAGTTACGTGCCGGCAACTATACATTAGTATGGATTTTATTGTAAAAAGAATGTTTTTAGAGGTATCTTCATGTTTTTTTCTACCGTATCAAACTAGTTGTATTATGTTTTCAACACACTATCTACCTAGCATATATCCTGAAATCATATATTTTTTGTGATTTTGTTTATTGTAGTCGATCATAGACTTTTATTCTTTTATCTAATTTTGCGCTAAAGCTAATTTAGCGTTTTTTGCGTTTAGGTCCTGTAAGCCCCTTAATCGTGTACACGTTATACTTTAACATTATACTGCAGCAGTCTACAATTCTGCTCGTTCGTGCGATAATATCTAACACTATTAGCTTAGGAATGCGTCTGCAAGCAACACACTGACTTATCTCACCATAGTCACGCATGATTTCGCTTACAAATAGCCGTGATTGACTAAAATATTCCAGTGACACGCTAGTCTAAGCTAAGTCTTTACTAAAACTGTCACATTTGAAATTCCTACACAAAACTGCTACTGGCGCGTCGTAGAAAAAGAGGGTGTGTGCTTGTGACCACACGATGGTAGTGAAAACTTACGATTGGAGCCGAGTATACCCGATTTAGCGCCGAGTATACCCGATTTAGCGCCGGGTATGCCCGAATTAACGCCGAATATACCCGATTTAGCGCCGGGTATACCCGATTTAGCGCCGAGTATACCCGATTTAGCGCCGAGTATACCCGATTTAGCACCGAGTATACCCGATTTAGCGCCGGGTATACCCGATTTAGCGCCGAGTACCTATACCCGATTTAGCGCCGATTATACCCGATTTAGCGCCGGGTAATCCCGATTTAGCGCCGAGTATACCTGATTCAGCGTCACGTTCAGTGAAAATTCAGGGGGCCCTCTCTAACTCCGTCTATGAGGACACGGCCCGTTCAAAAGTAGTTTGAAACTTAGAAGTGAATCTTACACCCGATTAATTAACTCTTTTGGACGGACAAAACATATCGGGAGTAGGGACAGCCGTCAAATCGTGGTATCATTCAACTTAGTTCGGTCCCTGAACTAATCTTATGTCCGTAAAGGATACGGAGTAAGAATCTCCCGTAACTTCGGACGAGACTACGGACTTCAGGCTTAGAGTAGGTCCCCAGCTTCGTTCATTATTTCGAAAGAAAGCAAGCAACGCCTAAAGAAATTTTGCTTTAAAAAATTAGAAGTAAAATAATGTTATAAGAAGAGCAAGAATTCCGGAATGCGTGCCGTCTACGTATAAATATAAGGCCGTCACTCGTAAGGGAATTCGTGTGGCCCTACGTGACGTGCGTGGACAAATGCGGTGCTTCGTCTTCACAATACAGAGGTAAAGAAGGCCCACTCACACTCCAAGCCCTACACAAAAAGTCGACGGTAGAAAACTCATAAAATGGAATTGAAGGTTGTTGGGTTAGTCTATTGCACGTCCTACTTCTCAGGCTTCAATCATTGCCAGGACCTTTGTATAAGGTCTTTTGTTTAGTCAATACAGGACAAGCAATTTTGCCAAACCAATATTCCCACACATGATAACTTTTCCGTTGAAATGAATGGTTTTATTGGCTTGCCTACAGCCATTTTAGTTATTGCTTCTTGTTTAGCAGTACATTGCGGCCAGTGTGCCTCTCTGTGCCAAAAAAAATGCAGCCATAGCGACCTCTGCGCTGCCACCGACGATGCCGTGGAAGTGGCTAAGTTTTGGGCCAGCAAAATTTAATACAACATCGTGCCATCGACACAAGGAGGAAGCAGTACATGCGGTATCTATGCTGCTGCCGTGCATGTATTCGACAATACTGTTACTTCTGCAAAAAAAACAACATCCCTAAAGCGGTAATCATTTTTCCCCAGTTGAACACCTGGCTAGAAGCACTACGTGTCTTCGGGAAACTTGTTTCTAGCTCCTGACCTCGCTAAACCTAGAGTAGACCTTCTCCGCCTCTCTGCTTTGTCTACAGCCTGTCCTAATGCAGTTCTTCACACTACAGATACGGTCATCGGTGTTTTTGGTAGCTCTAAGATTATATCTCGGCGTTTTTATTGTCACGACGCGTAGTCGCGTACTCTACGCGGTCGATATAATGATAACTTTGTAATGTGTTCGGTGTTTAAAAAGAGAAAGGAGTTGTAAAATTGAAGATAGACTTAAAGAGAAGACACAAATCAAGGACATCAAAACTTTTCTTGGATCTCTACAGCAGCTATTAAACTATTTCTTTCACTAATCCAGAATATAATGTTTTCGACGTCAAGCTACATCAAAGAGCTTTCTAGGTAACTGAAATATGCTATGAATTTATTTAACACCTTGCTCAGGATAAACAAAAGGGAGAAGTATATTATACAGCATTTCCACCGGATCTTTACCAAAACAGTAATTATGATACAACAATATTCCGCCGAAAATTTAACAAAATTAAAAAGCTTTTAACGCAATAAGCAACAGAACTCCAGCAAACTGAACGTATAATTAAACCTTTCGAACATTAGTTTCACTATAATCAATCTTTGTTTCGCGCCAAAGTTAACCCTTTCCCTGCCAGATATGGGCAATTTTGACCGGCATGCGGCATCTCGACAGGATTGTCTAATTATAAAAGAATTCGCATATGCGTCATCCTTTATTTATCTGGCGGGAATCTCGATCCGGCCACTGGCAAGCGAAAATAAACGGGTTAGGTTGTTATTAAAGGCGTTCGAGTGCATTCCAATTTTGCAGTTTACCAAATAGGCTATCGTTTTATGGGTATCGTGTGAAATAAGGAAGTTTGTATGGGGCGAATGAAATGAATGGCGATTGTAGAAGAAAAGATAGAGTAGAATCGTAATTTGAATCCTATTTTATACTCGAGATTGTGCCTAGGTAATAAACAATAAAACTTAGTTTCATTTAGTATTTCATGAGTAAAATGTGTCTCTGCAATACTGGCCAACGGGCATGTTTCCTTATTTGGATATTAATTTTATTGACTCTCCGAAAATTGAACACGCGTTGTGTCGAGGAAAATTTGCCTAAAAACAGACTTGTGCAGTAAAATGAACGTTCATTTTACAATGACACATCACACATCTGTCGATTTTATTGAACCCATAGATAGTTTCAGTGGTTTTAAAACAATTCAAAAGACACGGCCTATCACATTCACGACGATATTAACCCACATTACAAGCAAACCATTCACCTGCAAGCCACCAGATGACCACAAAGTTTTACGCCCGCGTTGAACACTTCAACACGGCTATACTCATAAAGAACCACTTCCATCGCTGCTTTTATATTTTATGATCTTCAATTAACTTGTTACTATGAGAGCAATGGACTTCAATCCTCTTCGTTGGTCGGTCAACGTGCTATAAATGCAACTTAATCTTCGACATATTTATTGTGCACTAAATTTAAAGTGGGAAATCTAAAATGGCTGCCGGGGCGCCGGTCTGCAATGTAATTTCTGTAAGGCAAACCTCCACCTTGAGTTGGATGATAAATAGCTCTTTATTTCGCTCACATTAACTTTAAACAAATTAAATAATTCAGTATGTAAAGCCAGTAATATGCATGTCTTTCTGCAAAATACATTGACAGCTGTAAATTTTTACGTCAAAAGGTAAAAGTACAATAAATGGAGTAAATTGAGACATCATAACCTGCTTCCTTATCATTAAGCACGAGGCACAGACACTTCGACACGTTCGACTTTAAGTATAATGGGTCTGTGGGACCATAAAGTCATTAAGATAAAATGAGGCCGTCAGCGCAAAAGTGGCCTAACCCACAATTTTTCATATTCGTACTTATCTATTGCAATTTATTTAAAATATAATAAATTTTCATGCAAAACCGGCCTATCCCTAGTTTCACCCATGAAACTAAACTATGAAACTAGGGATAGGCCGGTTTTGCATGAAAATTTATTATATTTTAAATAAATTGCAAAAGATAAGTACGAATATGAAAAATTGTGGGTTAGGCCACTTTTGCGCTGACGGCCTCAAATGTAAGTCATACGCACAGTTATGCTCATTAGGAGCTTGGAAATAACCTGCTAGTCCTGCTACTATGCTTTAGCTTTGTATGGTACAGCACTTAATACTAAATAAATTAGTTGTCCTATAAATCTGTATCGTTGTCAAGTCGTCTCGCCGAGGAGCCGCCAACGCCTTGCAGTTGACTCGAGATTATTGTATGAAGTCCGAATCCATGCATGACTCACCAAGTCACGCGGCAGAAGAAGGGTTAAAGCTCGAAAATTGTTTTGATATTATTAATCGCGTTTAAAATGGAATTTAAATTATACTTATGAATTTTAGATGCTTTGAGTGCCTCATACGAGTAATATGAATAAAAGTAAGCAAGTTATTTTGACTTTCATGTCAAATTGACGAGAAAATACTAACATTTACCTACTAAATTAATTTATTTAAGCCTCTCGTTAAACATACATACATACATAAAGTTCTCTTGGGAGATTTGTACCTTTATCTCCAGTAATGCTTGTAATTTTATTAGTCTGGCTTACAAAGTGCGTACTCGTACAAAAGCACCCAGAAGACGAGTAAATTCTAGATAAAACCATAAAGTACCGCGCGCTGTCTGGTCTATAAAAGCAAAAGTATTGTACCATTCAGATTCAGCCTTACTTAGTTATTATTTCTCCAGTACGTTGCCCATAAGGCCATATATGTATATATGTATTATAATAGCACCACAAACAAGTTATACAGGGTCAGTGTTGTGCTTGCCGGAAAGAGGAATCGTCCGGAACGGTAGCCGCTCGGTCAGTCACAGGCGGTCGATTCTTCCGCCCGCGGAAACACTTGCTCCTACATTGATGGTTTATTCAAAGGCTCATTTGTAGACTTGGCGATTTTATGAATCGATTACTTGAATCGAATTATTAATATATTCGATTGAAACTGGCTGGTAGTCATTATCGATTAGTGCGTGGCTTACTTTTTATTGAAGCGGGATTCGGTTTTCGAATTGTTATTTTACTTATTAGACTTTTTCTGAAAGAGGTTTTAATTAAAGCGGCGTTTGTTTTATGATTTCGATTTATTTTTTGTACCTACTAGATTGAAAATATTAATTATTTTAATTCAACATTTCAATACGGTTGTTTTATGATATTTTACCTGCGATTATTACTACACGCAATACCACAAATTATGGCAGATTAAATTCGAAAACATTATATTTAAATGCCCAAGCAATAGGATATAGGTATTATTAGTAGCAGCGCCCCGCGGTCTCACCCGCATAAGTGTCGATCCCCTAGGAATACAGGGATAAAAACTATCCTATGTCCTTTCTCTGGACTTAAACTATCTCTTTATGTAATTTCATCTAAACCGGTTCAGCGGTTTAAGCGTAAAGAGGTAACAGACAGACACTTTCGCATTTATAATTTTAGTACCTTTAAGGGGAGTATGGATTTATTAAATTCTTGAAAGTATTAAGTTACCGTTTACGTCCCTAGCAATTAAAATAATAGGTTACAATATGAAAAATATTAAATGAGTACATAACCCTTTTTTTTTTTTTTTTTTGGATGGGAAATCATCAAATGACCTCTCCCGCTCTGGGCGGAGCGGAAGGGAGTGTCAGACTCTTACTGACTAAAACCCACCCGTGTTCCTTCAGTTGCCTGTGCCAGGGGCCACGGTATCTCTTTCGAACAACCCGCGACCCTGGCGGGCATCGGCCCTAGCGGACCCCGTCAGTTGGTGCTGACATCTCCTTGAGGTGCGCGTGGAACACAACGCGCCGTCGACCCGGGCCTGGTCCTTACCGGACGACGAGCTGCCCATTGCTCGCCGTCCGCAAGCCCGCGCCTACGGTGGCCGGGAATCGGCTATCGATTCCCGACGCCCAGGGCGTCTCCTGCGGCGGCTAGGGGCGTGAGGTCGCAAGGATTGCCTCTCCCTCACGCGCTCCGCCTCCTCCTTCGCGAGCATCACTGCTTCGCAGAAGGAGGCGACAGCCTCCCATGCACTCTCGCTCCGTACCATGGCCCGGACTAGGGCCGGACGCGAGAGATCGCCGCCGCCGATCGCCTCCGTGAGGACACGGCGGTGCTCTGCCCAAGCTGGGCAGATCTCCACCGTATGCTCCACCGTGTCCTCCGGGCGATCCACACAATGGTGACACCCGGGCGTTTCCTCCCGTCCTATTCTGAACAGGAACCTCCCGAAGCAGCCGTGCCCGGTGAGGACCTGCGTTAGGCGGAAGGTGAGGACGCCGTGGCGCCTCCCTAGCCACTCCTCAAAGAGGGGACTTATCGCCGCAATTGTGGCGTGCCCAGAGTACATAACCCTACTACAATGTACATCGGCCTAGGTACTTACTAAATAATAAAAGTAAATATAGCATTGTTTTCTGCGGTTAGGGACAATACAATTAGTAATAACAACAGAAATTGTAACAAAACAGTTTTAATTCATCCATAACTTTGTTTGTCTGCTGACCATTGACCATACAGTAACTACTTATAATGCAAGTAACTAAAACACAGAAAGCCACGTTGTACAGACTATACAAAAGATATACATTACTGTAATTAGTTAGTGCCTAATCCATCACCAAGCGCTCGTGCTTCCGAAGTGTGCATTGGGCGTTAGATATGCAGTTGTCACGCAAAGAATAAAACTAAATAACGTCTGCGAACTGAAAGAAAGACGTTAAAAAATAACAATTAAACGAAATAAATCCTAGAGTACAACAGTTACAGTCTAGTGTCACGATTTCACGAAATTACCGCTGGCAACACTGGCCGTTAATTCAAAGTAGCACTACCTATGTTACGTTACCCCAACTTTTATTACCCTGTTCCACGCACCGAAGTCCGAAAAGAGGAGGTCTAGGCCCGGGGGGACAATAACATCACTATGGGACCGCACTCGATTAGTGGGGCGAACTCGATTACTCGAGTCCGTTTGATGACTTCATTGTCTCGATTATTATTTTCCTACAAAAAGCATTCTGTAATAGTCGGTGCGAGATCGCGCGGGTGGTCCATGTAATTACAACAACAAAGTTTCTATATGCCCTTTCTCTTTCACACCTACGATGATAGCGCACTAAATGTGCGTGTACTATTTTAACTCGCACGGTAATCGCCCTAATCCGTCTCTCGTGAGATATGCAAACAATGGCGGCCGATAGATTATTGTGTCAACTTATATTTATTACATGAGAGAGTATTCTTAGCCGATAAGGGAAATTATTGTATTCATATTCATTGATTAGAAAACCCCAATTAGATATGAAAATATCGAGGGTCTTTGTTTATTCTTATTATCTAGAATACGCGGGTGGGTTAGCGGCGAAAGTTCAATCAATAAGCTTTGATAATGTCCTTCACGTTGATACGATACGCTTATTGAATGACCACTCATTTAAAAAGTTACTGAGCCATCGACATTTCTCCTTAAAAACTTACTTTCGAATACAAACTCTTTCGGAGTTGTAGTGTTGTTACCAATGGTAACTGCGTGGTCATTTGACATTTCTTCAAGTGTCCCACCGCTCTGCGGTTCGTGTTCTCTGGGTAATTGTCAACCTAATTTGTACCCTACACAGGTGGTCGACCGGCATCGTGTCTCTAATTATGTAGTTTTCACAAATAAACAGCGTCCAAGGTACCTATTTGGGAATTATATCATTCCATTATAGATAATCGTTTTGGGCCACTATCGATTACAGATAATCGATACCTCGACAGTGCGATGACCGAAGATGGCGAACAGTGGTGTTGAAAAGTCAATGAACAATGGAGTCTGTTATGGACTTAATGATGAGAAAATCTATGTATTTCATTGTTCTTTGGTGTAGGTCCAGTTGCGTGGGTTTAAGCCATTTTAGCTTCATCATAATCGGGGAGGATTACGTCTGATGCTTATTATCAAATTAATGTTGCATGTCGCTTTATTCTCAATAGCTGCGTCCCGCAGTTTCAACCGCATAAGTCGCGATCGCGTAGGAATATCGGGATAAAAAGTGTCCTATGTCCTAATCCAGGTCTAGGTCTACACATGTGCCAAATTCCATCAAATCTGTTAAGCTGTCTTAGCTTGAAATCGTAACAAACGAACATACAAAAAATCTAATATTTTTGCTCTTTATAATATTAGTTTAATTAGATTAGTTTTACTATATCTAGGTATATCTAATAGGAGGCTTTTACCCGAAGGGGGTCCGTACAAACTACTTCATAAAATGTCGTCATATTTTATTTTATAATATTTTACCTATTCTCTATATTAAAAAAACCTAAAAAAAAAATAACTGGAATCTGTACGGAACTAAATAAAGCTTTATTATTATTTCCTTTATTTAACTTAATACATATAAATTATATTTTTAAACATTAGTATTAAAAAAATATAAAAACATTTAAAACATAAAAAATAGTAGTCTACCGGTGTCGGGAACACGGTCCAAGCTACCGGCGGTCGGGGCTCCAGAGAGAGGAACCTCCTAACAATGCGGGCCGTGTCCAGAAGTACCGCTTTCTGGATCAAGCCCATGATCTAGCTGCCCAACGAGAGCCTCCTCAGGCAGGTGTTGGTCGACGCTCTTGGCTATTACTCCATTGGCTGTCCCGACTATAGGCACAATGAATGTTATTATTATTATATCTAGGTACACCTCTGCCCAACCCTTCAGGAAATACAGGCGTGTTGCGTATCCAAATCCGTTCAGAATTTCCCGGGTTATCGGCACAATATAATTGAAAATGGAATTTTATTGAGCATAATCAGAGACTTCTTGATTGCTTGAAAGCTATTTAACTTAGCAAGCTTTCCTTTTGAATGCGATCTGTTCAATAAACTTAGTATGTACTTACGTCATTGGTTTAGATAGGGTTGGCAATTTTGAATGATCCTTTGCAGAATTGGATATTCAAAATTTTCCCGCGGCTTTATATAGTGGCCTATGTCCTTCCCCAGGGTTCAAAGCATCCCCATACCAAATGTCCTTAAAATCGGTACAGCCGTTTCGGAGATTAGCCGGAACAAACCGACCGACAGATAGACAAAAATTATAAAAATTGTTTTTGGTTTTTAAGTAGGCACCGTAAATATTTTCATAAGCATTTACAGACACTTCATTTTATTTATTTTTATTGTGACTTTTCCTCTGCTTCCACTGTTTAACTAGGTACTGCATTTGGTTGTAAATAACAGAAATAGTTTCCGACCGTGGACAGGTTTTCGTCAAAGTCAATTCTATCAAAATATAAAGGATGCTATTGTTAACTAACTCCTAATTAATATAATTAGAAATATTATGTACTAGCTTTTGCCCGCGGCTTCGCTCGCGTTAACTTAGAATTTGACAATCAAATGATTTGAAAGACACTTGGCGGCGCCATCTATTATCCCATATATTATATTCCCATAAATATACACACATATTACAAATAATATATTATAAATATTATATTATGTTATATAATTATATTATAATAAAAAAGAATAATAATATAGTAATATAATTAGTATAGTTAGGATTAGGATTGTTTGTAATCATTTTCAATTTTATAATTGGGTAAGTACCACCGTAATATACTTATCACCATTAAAAATGCAGATGACGTGATGTTATTTAAAATGAGTAAAAAATCAGACCGTTATTCAGTAAACATTAAGGGGGCAAAAAGTTTCACCCAATTGACATTTAAAATTGTAAATACGTGGCAGCCCTGAGTTTGAGGGGTTGCTGCGAAAATATTAACGCTTAGAGAGGCTGAGTGGCATGAAATGAAATGATTACCCCACTTAGCGGAGGCGATAAGAGTGCCCTCTACCGTTGCCCGACATTTTATTTAGAAGTCTGCTTATTTTCCTCCACGCTTTTTTTTTCTTTTTAGCTGCGGGATTTATCTTGAGCCTTGTAACTTTTTAAATATATATTTTTTTATGTTGCCATATTAGAAAAAGAAAAGAGCTGATGTGCTTTTAAATTAAATGCGACGTAAGTGTGTCAAGCACTTTCTGTTGAGTACAAATAACGTAACAGCACGCCTTGTTTCCCCTTAGGGGGTTAGGCAGATGTTTACAGTTGCAGTTTGCTTATAGTATAGTGCATTACTTATACCCCACATTTCGTCAGTTTTGTTTAAGTCCTATGGAATAGAGGACGAGCCTATTGCCATCAACAGGACATATACTCCGGTCTGCTTCTGAAAACTTCCTCATGTTAAAACTAATAGCCCAACCCAAATATTGACGTGTAAAAGTGTCTTACAAGATCGGCCCCTGACGTAAATTGACGTAATCTTGGAATGCAAGTTCTTAATCACGTCTTAATTTGTATGGAGTAGTGTCAGGCGCTGATTAATTTGACAGGACTAAACTAAAATTTATCTTCTGTCCTTTTCTTAATGGAATAGAAAGAAAAGATGCTCTGAACTTAAATTTAGTTTAGTTTGTGAACAAGGGAATCGACACCAAGAACAGTTTGACCGACCTGAAAATCGAACCCGGGACCTCATGCTCGGCAGTAGTGCTCGCGTCCACTAGACCAGTGAGGCAGTCAGAGAAATAAATGGCAATAAAAAACAGCTGTTTACTGCTCAATAAACGCTAAATATGACGCTTGTAATAAATAATAATAGAAGGCGTAACACGACTAATTGCAATGTTTTTCACTTCAGCTGCTCTGCTCAAGATTTTAAATTATTGTCTGTTTTTTTTAATGTCTTCGTACGAATTGCGATTTCGGTGGCATGCAACATAAAAGGTATCGTCGCGTGCAACAGCCGCTTTAATTTTAAACTTGTCTTAAAGATTAGCTGGAAAAATGTTGCCAGAATTAAAAACAAGAAGATGTTATAATAAAAACATTATGGTACGGGTATATAAAGTACATAAATGAAAGCGTTTGTTTTAATCGCGGATATTGAAAGTGAATTTGATGCGGTTTTCACTCGTCGAGGAACATTTATTTTTAGAAACGCGGAATAGACGAGTAGAAATAAATGTGAATTGATAATACTTAAGTATGAACAAATTATGAGAAACAAACAAACAACTTCAGCGATTTATTCTAGGTACCTACCTTAATTAATCAACATTCATTTTATTGAGTACTTTCTAAGAGAAAAAAAAATTACGATAGTTTTCGAATAATGTGTTTATTTTAACAAAAATCGTTTCGTGGTAAACGGTATATCTCGCTATAGAGTCGCGGTTGATTGAAATATTAAAAAAAAAAATCAGCCTTTCTGGTCGTTCCGCCAACGCCACATGTTTAAAAAATGTTTATATTCTCGGAGTCACTTTATAAGTGCCGCATGTGAAATAATAAAAATGTCGTAAAATTTGGGAGCACCCGAGATTGTTATCGGTCGTTGGACGGATCGGGAATATTAACGAGACGGAATGTTGTTCCCATTACAAGCAAATTGAATTGTTTTATTGGTTCGATCAATAAATTTTATGTTATTGCCTGTACAATTATATTGTCAAATTGCCTACTTGTTGTTGAGTTTGCGTCTGCGTTCTAGCGGCGGATTGGTTTGCGTCTTCTTGGTTTATTTTATTATTGAAAATAATCAATTCTTGGGTACAGTAGGTATCTAGCTCTACGTAGGCAAGCGAAGCTGTCTGTCTATTCTGTAAAAACTTCACCGTAAAAACTTAGGTGAACTGAGGTAAGATTCCATCTGATGCTTGGGATTGACATTATTGACAGCCGGTCGATTCTGTAAAAATCTCACCGTGAAAACTTAGGTGAATTGAATTTGTTTTTGCTAGGAATTGACACTACGGCAGCTCACTCCACGCTCACTTCACGTAAGTTTTCACGGTGAGATTTTTACAGAATCGATCGCCAGCTAACATCACCTAAATTTTCACGGTAAGATATTTACAGAATAGTACTGCTGTTGTTTAATGTGCTATTCTGTAAAGATATCTCCGTAAAAACTTAGGTGAAGAGAGCTGTCTATAGCGTCAATCTCTAGCATCGGGTGGAAGGATAGAATCTCTGACTTATATATTTGGTTAGAATAGCATAATCAGTCTATAATGTTCCTACTGCTGGGGCACGGGCCTCCTCTCAATGGGGATAAGGCCGTAATCCACCACGAGGGCCCAGTGCAAGTTGGTAATGTTACACAACCTATATGTGGACAGATTAGACATATTGATATAACTAGTGCAATGTGTGTTGCGTTGGACGTTGTCAGCGTTTACGTCAACTTGCAATGCAACATCTTAATTAGCATTAAACACGCTTTGCGCTCGAATTTTTAACAGCTGCGCTATATTATATCACTTTGGGGTATAGTCATTATACACTCATCAAAAGTGTCTAGGGATCAACATATATTTTTGCAATAACTTTTCTCCTGATTGATATTAATTAAAATTTTCTTTAAGGATTCATCAAATAAAGTGTTTTCGTTTGTCACAGTAACGATAAACCAAGTCACCATTGCATTAATAAAGAAATTTGCCATTTTCCTAATAAAGGGATTTTTGACATTTGAACCACTAACACAAAAGTTCGAAAAAAAGACTGAAATAACAGTTTTCTTTAAAAATTTATTGGGTAACTTAAACAATTAATAATCCGTGTTTCTACCGCGAACACTAACAACACAAGAACATCGGTTTGGCATACTCAAAATGAGTTCATCCAAATCACGCTGTGGAATGGCCGCCCATGTTCGTTGCAACAACAAAAAAACCGGGCAAGAGCGAGTCGGACTCGCTCACCGAGGGTTCCGTAACATCCGGGTTTATGCATAAGGTTTATGTTTATGAAATTAAATGTTTTTTATATTTTTTTATATTTGAGTTGGTTGAATAAAAGGTAAATTGCGGTTTACGATTTATGACGTATTAAAAAAAAACTGCTTACTAGATCTCTTTCAAACCAATTTTCGGTGGAAGTTTACATGGTATTGTACATCATATATTTTTTTTAGTTTTGTCATTCTCTTATTTTAGAAGTTACGGGGGGGGGGGGGGACACATTTTACCACTTTGGAAGTGTCTCTCGCGCAAACTATTCAGTTTAGAAAAAAATGATATAAGAAACCTCAATATCATTTTTGAAGACCTATCCATAGATACCTCACACGTATGGGTTTGACGAAAAAAAAATTTTTAGTTTCAGTTCTAAGTATGGGGAACCCCAAAATTTATTGTTTTTTTTCTATTTTTGTGTGAAAATCTTAATGCGGTTCACGGAATACATCTACTTAACAAGTTTCAACAGTATAGTTCTTATAGTTTCGGAGAAAAGTGGCTGTGACATACGGACGGACAGACAGACAGACGGACAGACAGACAGACAGACAGACAGACAGACAGACAGACAGACAGACATGACGAATCTATAAGGGTTCCGTTTTTTGCCATTTGGCAACGGAACCCTAAAAAGGTCTTCTTGCGACTGGATACCCTCCATATTCGGCAGAGCTCTTCTCTGTAGCATATCCCATGCATGCTCAATCGGGTTCAAGTCTGGCGACTGAGCAGGCCAGGGCAGGACATTGATGTTAGCTGCGGCGAGAGTCTGTCTTACAACTCTTGCGGTGTGCGGTCGTGCATTATCATGCATTAACTGAAATAAGGGACCGATTTGCACTTGTAGAGGAACGATGACGTCTGATACAATCGTCTCAGCATAAATTTGAGCGTTGAGGTTGCCTCTGATCCAAATCAACTCAGTTCTTCCGCCGATCCAAATACCCGCCCATACCATGATGGTTCCACCACTATAAGGATGGACTTCCTGGCAGGATTTTAATCGCTGTTGGCGTCAGGGGTTCTCCAGTGTCGTATACGTCTTGTATCCGGTCTCATACCAAAACGAGACTCATCAGAAAAGCACACGAAACGCCATTGTTCTTCTGCCCAATTTCTGTGTTCAAGAGCCCATTGATATCGAATCCTACGATTGTGCATTGCTATAGGTGGTACCCGTAGCGGTCTTCGGGAATGAAGGTTCACTTCATGCAAGCGGTTTCTGACTGTTTGGTCGCTAATTAAGTTCCCTGAAGAGTGATGAAGCCTCACGGCTAACATCATGGCGGTTATTGTTGGAGCTCTTCGAGTTAAGATTTGAATGTATCGGTCTTGTCTCCGTGTGGTGCAGCGATACCGTCCTCCATGGCGCTCAGCCACGGTACCAGTGCTTCGGTAACGTGTCCAAAGTCGACTGATAACACTCTGACTTGTATTCAGAGCTAAAGCCACAGTACGTTGCCGGGAACCAGCTTCTATCATTCCCACGGCTCTGAGCATTTCTTCCCTGCTTAAATGACGTCGCCGCTCCATAATAACGTTGGTTTTAATCAGTAGTAGGGAAACAGTAGCACTAATAATGTCTTCAATGCGTTGTATGTTTTTATAGGGAAAATATTGACAGCTGATTTTCATCTTTTACTCGAATTTGATTCACAGTTCCTGATTCAAATTATGAAATGCACCAAAAAGGATCCATATAAATTTATAAAATCATAAATTTATTACAAAGCCACATCTCAATCTCAAGAAATCCGCATAAAAATGCTTGATCCCTAGACACTTTTGATGTGTGTATTTACATAATACTTTTAAAATTTAATCATTTAAGTGAAGGCCTGTATCAAAGGTTAAGTTCACACAACCAAATTATGTTGCAACTAAAAATTAATTTATTGGACCCATTTGCATCTTATCTGTTATTTCTTAGAAATAAATATATAGTTTTGTATACCTAAATGTTCTCATCAATATCCATATCGACCTTTAAAATGTGTTCATATGAATATTGTTTTCCTTTAACAAAACCTGTTACAATCTTTATGCAAAGAGATGCCATTTTGCACTATGAATATACATTTCATTCATGTATACGATCTTCACATTTATGTATCCTTCATCTTATTGCCTAGCATTCTCATCTGTATATAGCACAAAATAATTTCATAAATATTATCTAATATTGATGTCCCACGATATATTTTGAATAGCAGCAAAATTTAAACTGTTCTGTTTTTTGAAATAGGCATTATGTTGATCAAGACCCTAAAAACTTTGCATTATTAGTTAGAAATTAAGTAGTTAATTTTATAAAAATTATATTTTCGTCTCTCCATATTGATTTTGGACCTTCTAATCTCATAGATGGTATCCTATAAATATGTATAACCCCATAGATAATTTTAAATCTAATTAAGAAAGAAGTACTTACATAAGTAAGAGGTTTCAAACATACTTAAACATTGTTAATAATTAAAATAAGCTAGTTTTACAACAAAGCATGGTAATAGTTACCATTAGTGCAGACAAATTTACCCATCGATCAGCGCTAATTTGACATTTTGTTCTCTCCGTGGGGTTGGATTGCACCATAGATGGCGGCGCAAGGATTTAATCGAGGAATCCTTTTTAAAAATCACTTGATATACAGTGCATATTTTTACACTTTTGTAAAATGCGAATAGCGTATTGTTTGTGGTGAGTATTCCTCGGTCAGTCAGACGTCAGTGCAATGTTAGTGTATGTCTGCAAATTATTATTCATAAAGATGCAAAATGTATTATGCGCTTTCTCAAATGTCTGCTGCAAGTTACCTACCAGGATTCCGTAGGTTTGTGGAGAGGTGGACGCTATTTTGGAGGGGAATGATTACTGGATTACTGATAATGATTATAGTTTGATTATGTAGTAATTAGCTCCAGCCCCTGGCCTAATTCCCTAGGGATTTTTCCAAGATAAAAGACCTGTGTCTTTATCAATTATCTCTAGGTATGCCAAAAATCACGTTGTTCTGTTGCTCTGTGAAAGAATACAATTCACCTAATAAAAAAAAGCAAAGCTAGGACTACCGAATGCAGTTAAAATTATTTTTATAAGTACCTACATAAATTATTGCTGTTCTTTTGTATTTCCAAAGCTGGATGTGGAATGCGAAGTCACTGAATCCTAACTTAAGAAATCGCGGATCCCTCTGCGTTACTAGACGAACTAGCATAGTTACATAGTATAGAATACATTTTATTATCCATTGTTCTACAACTACTGTTCGCCGACGCAGAAATGCAAAAGCCGAGCCGTAATTTACATTTTATGCTTGAAAACATTATGCGCTCGCTAGGGACACCACGTACCTACATCAGTCTACAGTTGTGTAAAAACATAATTAAAAAGCACAATTTATTCAGGAACTGTAAATCTGGACATAGACAATGGAACATAAAATGACAGCAAAGTATTTTGACAGGCCGCGAAAATTAAATTTCTAATCACTGTGTCAAATTAAATACAGAACAACGACAAAATAAAGACAGTGTTGCCATTTTATATTGTAAAAATAAGTGGAAAGGTTTTAAATCTGCGTCTTATTTTCCCGCGCGCGCGTATTAAATGTTGTCCGAGGGAAAATGGTTACATGGCGGTCGTAAAGTGGCTGGCAACCCGTCATTACTTGATGCATTATTGCAAACTTAAATTACGACGCACGCCTTGCTTGAACTTCAACGTTTTTGCGCTAACAAACTTGAAAGCAGATGGTGCGGTGAGCGAGACCTACATTTTAAACAGTAAAGAATATAATTAATAATGCCAATTCATTATACGAAAACATACTCGTAGATGTCGTTAATTAAATGTTATCGAAAAAATAGGTACCTAGTAAAGTATACTTACTATCGTTTGTGATCATTAAAAATAATGATTAGTTTTTTAAGTATGTCTGGCTTATCGTACTTATTTGATGATAGGTATGTTTTTTTTTACTAATGAAAGTATGATTAAATATTTTAAATTTTATTTAATATTTTTAAATTAAATATTCTAAAGGCAATTTGTAATTAAGAGAGAAAAATCGCAAAAAATAAACCCTACGTATTCATTACTACAAAGTGTTAATTAATACCTAATTATTCTAGATGTCATTAATTTACACTGATTATAAGATCAGAATTTTTTTTTTTTAATCTAGGCGCTAATCACCAATTATTATTTCGATTTATCAAAAAGAGTGTGAAAATTCGCAAAAAAAAAAACGAATTAATTACTACAAAGTTTTAATTAATGCCTAACTACACTATGCCATTAATCTACACTGATTATAAGATTACAAAACCTATTTTTATAAAATCATAATAGGCGCTAATCACCAACTAAGTATTATTTCGATTTATCAAAAATAAATATAAGTACCTACTACAATAATATTAAAACGAAAGCAGAATTTGCATGACTAAAAGGTGTTAATTATATCTTCGTTATGCTATTCATATGGTAATAAATAGTTGTGTGTGCCCGCATCCGGCCGTAAACTCATTTATAACTATTGCCGCCCTTCCATTGAATAAAATGTTGAATAAATGTCATACAGCACACAAATAAACAACAATAAACAAAACAGCGTGAGACTTGAGATTAAGATCTCAGCGCGGTAGGAATTAATTTTGAAAGAGTAGATTAACTATCACTACTTGTGGTTAATTACTGAGACCGAACAAAAATATGATAGAAAACATAACTTATGATCACGACTGTACCTAATCCCCGAAGGGGTGTACCTAAGTATAGTACAGACGCAAGCTACTACAATCTGTCAAATTTCTTTAATAGATTTACAACTTTATCGCTGAAGTCTTCGGTTCAAAGTTGATTGGGAAAATTTGACAGTTTCGGGTAGCTTGATGTGCTGGCGTCTGTACACCCACATTTCGTCAGTGAAGTTTCAGTCCCAACCACGTAATAGGGGACACTGTTTGTATACGGTTGATGGCAATAGACTATACAAATCCAGACTCAGGGCTGCTAGTGAGAAATTCCTGATTGGAACAACCCAATAATATTTTCTCCGACCTAGGAATCGACAACAAGACCAACGAGGCAGTCCAGAAAAGACTGTATGATAGAAAAGTTTATTTAAAAAAACATTCATCAAACGCACCTTAACTATCAACTTTTGTTTACAAATAAAAAATAAAGACAAACTTTTTATAAAGCATAGACATAGACAAACGTCAGACAGTCGACACATTTAAATTACGAGTTAATCACAACGGTTACGAGGTCATTAGACGATATTTTAACTTCAAACTCACGAACACGTTAAGTCAGAAAAGGGATATGTCTTTTGACGAGCTCGTTATCGTGGCTAAATGTGTAACAAAATATCCTTTTAAGCACAGTCACACGTTGCTTCTAAACTGGGCGTTAAGTTGAAACTGCACTTAACATAGATAAATTCCCTTGTTAATCTGTGAATAAAAAAGTTCAAGTTTGACATGTGCTGATTTTGCCGCGTAAAGTTGAACGTCGAAGTTTTCGAAGAGGTTAGAATAAAAAAAAAGTGAGGAGTATCAGAACGTCAAAATATATCTGGAGGCACGGGAGTGCCCCCGCCAAGACGAGCCAAGCGCAAGGGCACTACCTACCTTTTCTCGAAGCATTACGTCGTATTTTTGAACCTTCTTAACTTGGGTTTGGATTATACCAGATAAACAAAATTTTCGGGATATAATGTTAGTGGTTGACTTATTAAACCTACAAAGTTTCAATTGCATAGCTCTTATACTTTTGATTTTATTGATATCTAAAATACCCGATTTCGTCACTGATTCACTGACTCACTGATGATCATCTATATTCTTAAGCTTCTTCCTGAAGTCCTAGAAAGCTGAAATTTGGTATGTAAGCTAGTAATAGTACACAAACAACAAAAGAATCTTAAAAATTGAAATTTTTTTACCCCCCCAAGCCCTTAAAATAGGGGGTGAAAGTTTGTATGAGACTTTCGTAAATTTTGATGCTAGAGGTCTGAAAATTTATATAGGGGGTCCTTGTTATAAATAATAAGATATGTATTTCAGGATTTTTAGTAAATCATCCCCTACCCTTTAAATTAAGGAATGATTTGTTTCGGTTTTCCCATACAAACTTAAAATTCCCATACAAACTTAATTTCATGCTTGAGATGTGAAAATTGTAGAAGTACATTCTTCTTACAAATTAAAACAATATTTAAAAAAAAAATCCCTCAAACCCTTGCTTTACGGGATAAAAGTGTATAATATGGTTTCAGAATATTCTTCACTACATTATTATACTTGTATTACCTATAAGTACTAACGAATAATATTAAATTCAAAAAAAGAAACAAAAAATGAACAACAGAAAAAATACTCGTATACCTAAATATCAGGCCTACCTTCGCAAACTCCTTAGTCAAAATAAATGGCTTGGCCATTTCGCTACATTCACATGAGCGTAAGGCGAAAAACTCTCACACTGTTATTATGTTATACAATGGTTCTTGTAGTAACGAAACGGCCAAGCCATATATTTTGATTAAGGTGTAGAGTTTGCGAAGTTAGGCCTTGTAGAGTTAGGGCGTGTAGAGTTAGAAGCTTGGCTCTACATGAGATCTGATTACTTTTTGACAGTGCGACCTACATGGTCTCGTCTTGGCAACATTCAACATGAAATGTTTTTGTGGGATTCTTTTTTATAAATACGTTCCGTTTGTTGTCATGAATGATGTCTCAGTTGTACGAAAGACAATAGTCTTTTAAAGACACTTCAACCACAACACGTTGAACGACTTTAACGCTAATTGTAGGTACAAGACTTCAAGACTAAGCTCAACACAGGCAATTAATGTCGAAAACACAATCGAATTCATTTATAAACTTAACAGTCCCATCTTTGAAAGTTTACCCACCTCTCAACAATAAATAACAGAATATACAGGACAACCACCTCTCAACAATAAATAACAGAATATACAGGACAAATAAGTACTCCGCAATAGACATTTACGTAAAGTCGATAAACTTACAAATATAATAATTATTCAAAATGTCTACTTGAAAGTCATAGATCTTAAGTTAATACCATTGACTGTCAGATGTTTGCTCGAACGATCCCGAACATGCAAATTGGAATAGTTCATGAAGTTCGACTCTCGGAATTTGAAATCGTGTTGAGAGTTTCTGGAATATCAACGACATTGTGAATGGAATGAAAGGTAAATAAGTTAATATTGCATTGAGGGAAAGATTATAAAATATGTGGGTATTCTTGACTAAAGACAAATAAGAATCTGAGAGCAGAGAGCTGGCTACATAGACGAATAGACTTTTTTTGTAACTGACTCACAGGATGTCGTAGGTTGAGAAGCTTTAATCCCTTGTTATTTACAACTAAGCCAAATCGTTCAGCAAGAGGACTGAACTGAAATCGGGAAAACAGAAATATAAAAATATTCTTCAATCTAATTTTACACCTCGCAGATGGCTAGACTTTCCTTAGTAACCAGCCTATAAAATATAAAAATCTTTCGCATTTTGAAGTACGTCTGGGGTCTGTTTTCCTACATATTGCATCCCCTGTCAGTCAGATGTTAAAAATGTTATTCTTGCTTCTAGATAGTACAGCTATTCGAAAAGAACTCATTGAACTTTGAATATAAACTAGGTATGTTTGAAAAATAAAAATATCCAGATTGAGCACTGTCTTCGGATCTCACAATTTCATTTTGCTGTTTATTATAATGAAATAGTCGCTAAAATAAACTACAGGAAATTATGTTCTAAAATATAAACTAGAATCAGTTGATTCTAGTTTGGTTGGTTCTTAGCTAAGACCATCAAAGAAATAACTGGACAGAGGATATACAGATGCAGAAGCTCATGCCAAACGCCAAATCGGTTTCGCAAAACATAGTTTTAGTTAAGTCTTCTAAGGAGCCCTACACTCTAAAGGATGATTTCCACCAAACGGCTCGCACCGCACCGGATCGGAAAGGATACTTACGGATGCGGTGACAGCCGATCGCGTCCGGCAGCATGTCGACCGATACGATCGGCTCCGTATCGTCGCTTGCGAACCTATACGTTTCTGCGCCTAGTCAAATAGATTCATTCCTATCGTGTTGAAGTGTTCTAATTTTTGAAAATGGTTGAAGTAGACGTACTATTGATGGCTATTGCATTAGAAGAAGAAGAAAATAATCATAAAACACAGAAGAGGAATGAAAAATTTGGACGACAGCTGAAAGGATTCGCTCGGATACGACGTCGCAGCATACTTTCGGCTATCTCGCGTGTCGCGAAGACGCCCGCGGTCAAGCTGCTGTGCGCGGCTTAGTAATAGACACTTTAAATGCATAAAATCCGTTCCGATCCGATGCGATGCGAGCCGTTTGGTGGAAATCATCCTTGGCGAATGAAAATATGCATTTTTCTGACATTTCTGAAAGAAGTGAAGGAGAAAATCACGCCATATACCTAGTGGCTTTATTGGTGATGTTCAGAAAGGAGTGCGAGTACTACGCACCGAATTGAGTGTATGACCAGACAAACGAGACAAAAGGAGTCTGTAAGGATCGTACCAGGTAGCGTTCTGTAGTGTTTGCCCCTGAAGAAGGCGTGAGTTTGTTATGTTTATGTGTATCAAATTCAAATTTTCAAATTCAAATATTTAATGCTCAACACAGTCAATTTTATACATTTCCAGGTGTTAAGTGAATGCGCAGTCCACTGTATTGTACCAATTCAGGCATGCAAAATTCATAGTTATAGTTATACAATTTCATAAAAACCAATTAATCCGATACATAATGTCATAAAAAAATAAATAAAAAAAAAACAATTTGTACAATGATATAAATTCAAATTAATAAGTAAACAATGTCATATATTCAAATTAAAAGGTAATGTCAAAGTAGAATGTCAAAATAATTAAGGAAATTTACCAATTTATAATTTTCCATGCATTGTATTATTAAAATTATTATTCAAATTAAGATATTGGCTATTAATCATTCAAATTACATTATTTATAATTGCACTTAGATAGAATTAAGCTTAAATAAATAGGATATTTGACATATCTAATTATTATTTATTTAACTTGTCTGTTAGGAATTCACCAATGGAATAGTACGCTTTTTTAATCATAAGGTCTGTTAGCATTCTTTTGAATTTGTTAACATCATTCTCAAGTCTTATAGTCGTGGGTATCATATTATAAATTTTTGGAGCCATTCCCAGAAAACTTTTTGCATATAATGCTGTTTTGTGAGGCACGGCGTGAATTTTGTCCTGGTGACGTTTACTAGTCAGGGTTTCAAATAAATATAGATGCTTTTTAACGAACATTGCTATTTCAAATGCATATAGGGATGGAAAAGTCATTATTCTCAGGTCAATAAAGTGTGGTCTACAACTATCAGTAGCTTTTATTTGGCACACAGCTCTTAAACACTTTTTTTGTGCCTTAAACACTAGCTCCCTATCTGATGAATTTCCCCAGAACATTATGCCATAGCGTAATGTAGAAGACACATAGGCATGATATGCAGTCAGTACGGTTTCGCGGCTTGCTATTTTACTGAGATTATGTAAAGCGTACTGGAACTGATTTAAGCTTTTGATTATATGTTCACTATGTTTACTCCATTTCATATTCTCGTCTATATAGAGTCCCAAGAACTTTGTGTGCTTTGTTTCTTCTATCGATTTGTCCGCGTATTTTATATCAAGTTTATCTTGATTTATTCTTTGTTTAAATGACATAACGTAAGTTTTCTCTAAATTTACATTAAGATTGTTATTGTTTAACCATGTTATTAAACTGTTTAGATTTAGATTTATATCCATTTCATAACTAAGTGAATCCCTATTTTGTTCTGTGAAAATAATTGTACTATCATCTGCGAACAAGGTCATGGGATGTTTAATAACTCTAGGCATATCGTTTATGTATACGAGGAACAACGGCGGGCCGAGGACGCTACCCTGAGGTACACCAAAGTTCGTTTTTCTTGGTTTTGATTGGTACGTTAGTTCTAATTTTGTCTTCTGGCAGATCTTTGTTATACTCGTTATTTGATACCTATTTTTTAAATACGATTCAATTAATTTCAATACGTTGCCCCTTACTCCATATTTTTCTAATTTAGACAAAAGTATGTTAAAGTCAACAAAATCAAATGCCTTGGTCATATCCATGAACAAGGCAGTCGCCCGTGTCCGTCTATCCATACTTGTTACCACTTTATTTACAAGGCTATATATAGCCATATTAATATTTTTGCATTTTCTAAAGCCGTACTGTTCCTCCGCAAATATTTGATGTTTTTCAAGATATGGATACAGATTATTATAAATGACTTTTTCAAAAATTTTTGAGAAAATTGGAATTAACGCCACAGGTCTATAATTCTTAGGATGTTGTCTATCATCTTTCTTATATAGTGGTTTTATTACAGATATCTTTAAATCTTTAGGGTATGTACCATTTTCTATGCACAAATTTATAATGAAACTAAGAACAGGAGATATTTCCACAGCTACACTTTTTATTACTTTAGTGATAATCTCGTCATAACCTGCACTATTGGTATTTTTTAAAGTTCCGATAATTTTGTATATATCGATAGGGATTGTAGGAGGCATAAACATTGAATTAGCTGTGTTGGTAATAAATGATAAGTCAGGATTTTTGCTATTGCTTAGCGGTTGAACTAAATCAATATAATAATTATTGAATGTTTCCGCAATTTCTCGTGGGTCTGTTATCTCTTTGTTATTGATAATTATTTTAGATATATATTCTTTTGGACAGTTTAATTTATTTTTATTTGTGGTCTGCCAGGTAGCTTTCATTTTATTGTTGGAGTTATTTATATAAAAGTTATTTCTTGATTTTTGTGTGAGATAGATGATTTTTTTAAGCCGATTAGTGTACGTCTTAAATTTTTCTTTGTTTTCCGGAGTTTTATGTCTTCTTAATTGCCATAACATGTCTCGCTTGCGTTTACAACACAATTTGATACCTTTTGTAACCCAGTTTAGTTTCTTTCTAATGGGTATTCTAATTTTAATTACGGGGAAACATAAATCATAGAAAAGTTTAAATAAATGATTAAACTCATTAAAGGCTTCATCAAGGTCCAGACATTCATAGACATTATTAAAGGATAGACTGTGTATAGCATTTTTAAATTTGTTTATATTTTCCAAGCTATAATCTCGCTTTAGTGAGTACCAATGAGTAATTGTATATGTTTTTTTTACTGGACATTTCATGATTTGTGCTGTATGATCAGATAAAGCCCAGTCTAATACCTCACTTTTACTGCCTCTAATATTATGTATAACATTATCAATACATGTACCTGATGTACCGCTAATTATTCGTGTAGGTTGTTTAACACTCAATTTTAAATTATAGTTCAATAATAGATTTTCAAATTGTGATGAAAGACGTGTTTTTTTTAAAGTGTCTATGTTAAAATCACCACAAATCACATTTTTTTTATTATTATTGGTGCAGACTTTTTGTAGCATACCTTCGAAATTATAGAAAAATGTTGTTAGAGCATCAATGCTATTCTTTGGTGATCTATAAATACATATAATATTTATCTTGTGTTCTATTATTTCAATTCCACCGCATTCGATATAGTTAGGACAGCAGTATTTATTTAAATCTATAGTTTTAAATTTATGTTTATGATTAATTAAAATACACGCCCCTCCATTTCGAGAATGTCTATTTGAGGAGGATGCAAGTCTAAAGTTAGGTATATGTAGATGAACATCGTCACCATCCTTCATATTATGCTCTGTTATGCAAACTATGTCCAATGGTTTACCTTCATTAGAAAGTTCTTGCACGTGATAGGCCAATAGGTCCGATTTATTAATTAAACCATTAATATTCTGATGTAAGATAAATATATTGTTATACGAGAAAAAAATTAGAATTATTATCAGTATTAGAAGCTATATTTTGTATAGAATCATCATTCAGTAATGTTTGTTCAGTATTAGTATTATTGCACTTACATATTTTATTTAAATTATAACATTTGCATATTTTACAAATACTTTCAGTTTGGGTCAATATATCATATGTTTTTATTCCCTGAATAAAGTTGTCGATATCTTTGAAAATTGTATGCATGCCAAAGTTATTAAGTAAGCCAGTGCGTTTTAAAAACATCGTATAATCATTTGAAAGATTCTTATTTGAGTCAAAAAAGTATGCATGCTCATGTGTTAATGTGTCTAGATAAAGTAGGTTGTTAAATATTTCGACCCTCCAATTGTACATAGTTTTATAGTCATTGAGTTTATATGTCGGAGTACAAAGTATAACATTAGTATGTGTGGTTTTTTGTAGGGCCGTCCGAATATACAGTACGAGCTGGGAATAGTCCTTTGTCGAGTTGAAATCTTCCTCCCCTAGCAATATAATACAAAAGTCACGGGAGCTAAAATCTTTTAATTTGTTTTCTATGTCACATAATAACTGTTCGGTTTTACAGTTCGGCATTAAATAATGACATATGTTTTTAGAATATTTACTAAGTGTCGTTTCTGATATGTTTCTTACTTTATTCTTGTTGTTCGTACTCAAGATGCATATCTGGCAGTCTGTCGTTTCTACTTGTGCTCTTTGTTTACGTTTAGAATTTGTTATTGACGTAATTGGTTTACTTTGCTTGATGGGGGTAGGCATTTTTGTTTTATTTTGCATGTCGGGGGTAGATGTTTTCGTTTGTGCCTGTAAACAATGCAGAGATTCCGCTTCAGAAAGTACGGCTGATTCGTGATGTTGCGATATTTTGACAGGAGATATAGCAGTTTGTGTTGCCTGGTGGGATTTCTGCAAAGAATTTGTTTGTTTGCACGGGGTAGACTTTCCTGCTTTACTCTTCCTATTCCGATTTGGTGTTAGATTTGTGTTATCTGTAAGACTAAGTTTTTTGTATGTTTCAACGACTTTCAAGCTCTTGTTAAGATCAGACTTTAAGCGAAGGTTCTCAATGTTTAGGTTCTCAATCTCATGGTTAGCACTCGTCAATTGGTTTGTGAGATCAGTTATTTTCTGATTTAATTCATTGACCGTTTGACTTTCGCTAAGTGACGTGTTCGGTAGGCTTAACATAGTGGTGTCAAAAAGAGGAGACCCACTTCTTGAAAGATCTTCAAGTGAGTTTGCTCGTTGGGGTTTGCGAGTACGATATGTGATGTTCTGCTCAAGATCCATGATGCCTTGTAACGCCCTCGTTTGCTCGTAGATGGTACTAACTGGTAATGAATGTGCTGCCTTTTAGGTGTGGAGGAGCAATTAGCGAGTATCGATTGAGCACTTCTGTTGCCGCTATCGCACTATAGGGGGTATCCTACTAGTCCTACTTCCTACTATAATAGGCACACTAATATTATGAAGGCGAAAGTTTGTGAGTGTTGGGGTGTGTGTGTGTTTATATGTTTGTTACTTCTTCACGCTCAAACGGCTGGACCAGTTTTGATAGAATTTTGCATGGAGGTAGCTGACACCCTGGATTAACATATAGGCTAATTTTTATCCCGATATTCCCACGGGATCGACACTTAAGCAGGTGAAACCGCGGGACGCAGCTAGTAATGTTATAAACGCGAAAGTTTGTGAGGATAGATGGATGGATGGACGTTTGTTACATTTTCACGCAAAAACTACCGAACGGAATTTGATGAAACTTTACAGTAATAGAGCATATACATCAGAATAACACATAGGATACTTTTTATGCCGATATTCCTGCGGGATCGAGACTTATGCGGGTGAAACCGCGGGGCGCTGCTAGTGAAGAAATAAAGCGAATAGTTCGAGGACAATCTAGCAAACTCATTAGGCAAACCGGTGTGCAATATGTAGCCACACCTACAATCATAATTATACACACTAAGAACGTGTTTAACTAATTAATTAGCAATTATGCCAATGATAGTAATCTATGTACTATGCAGTCTAGTGGTAAGAACTCATTAATATGCATTTGCTCATCTAAAACGCGAAATGATGATCGATCCGACGCCGAAGGTGCCTCAGACTTAATAACTCAATTTCATGCAATATTTTACGTAGCTGCACTAGCTACAACGCCTACGGCAGCTTTGAGCTTAGTAAAACCAGAGATTTTAGTACTAAAACTCATTTTACGAAACCTCCTTGTTTCAAAGGAGAACATAGACAACAACAAGGGTCTTACCACAAAAACTTAAACACTTGTTCAACGTGTGTCTAATGTCAGTGTTACGTCAAAGTCCATACAAATATGTCGTGTTTAAAAGGTGTTTAACATAAACAACTGATAAACACTGTTTTGTGGTTTATTTTTCCCGTGAGACGCGATGGGTAAAGGTATTAATGAATTTACGAAAATTGTGCTCCAGTTCAATAGGTATAGTTTATTACAAATTAGACACTATTCTCTAAATTTATTTTCTACAAGAGGAGCACAGAACCGGTCGAAGTGTAGGTGCTTGGGGGAGGCCTATCTATGTCCAGCAATGGACGTCTCTCGGCTGTAATGATGATGATGACTTCCATACAATGTTCATTTTTCAGCTTCTATACATTATGGTTTTTTTACCAGTGCGCAAACTGTAACCACGAATTGGGTTGTTCCACTGCGCTCCAGGAATGCATTCCACTGCGCTTCAAAATAAAATAAGTAGAGTCATCATAAAAGGCAAACCATATAAGTTGTTTGTTATACACAAATCTATACACTGGTAGTACCGTGGATTCATCTTGTGTGTTGAAAATGCTCAAAAAAGGCCATTTCGCACTTTATGGCCCTAGTGTCGCATGATGTTGCTATTTCGCGCGCGCCGCCCCGCCCGCGATCATTAAAATGACTAAGTATATATCTAAAATTTTGTATGAAAGCTATGTATAAAACTTATGTCGCTGGAATTGCAATAAAATAAGCTAACTGAATATGTACAAATTAATTAGTGTCCGACCGAAGGTGCAATTCTGGCCGAAGCCGAAGCCAAAGCCGATTAATCGGTATTCACCAAAACCTTCGGCCGAAGCCGAAGCCGAAGCCGAAGGTGTCATTGACCTTGAGAAATACGATAGTTACTTTGATCTCAGAATATACTAGATACATATTGTGAGAGCTTTAGAGATTTAGCCCAATAACGAGCCGAGTGACCAACATATACCTACAAGTAGGTAATAAAATATTGTCTAAAAGTTTCAAATATACAATGTTAATTAAATATTTATTTACTTAAAGTAATTTTAACAAAAATAATCAAATAATCAGTCACATTTTTTTAATTATCAGACGAACACAAAATATTTCTATAAAATAATTGAGCAAAGTTTAACGCTTTTTCAATATCTATTTTTTACTAGCACACTAGCACACCTTCGGCTTCGGCCAAACCTTCGGCAAATTTTTGGCCGAAGCCGAAGATTTGGCCGAAGGTGCTTTTTTGGCCGAAGGTGGCCGAAGCCGAAGCCGAAGCCGAAGCTTCGGTCGGACACTAAAATTAATACAGTTTTACCTTGCAATGTGTTGTTTTTTTCTCGTAGTTTTTACTTTGTTCATAAGAAAAAAATATTGTTAGATGTGACGTTGTGATTAAGACTGAATAAACATATTTGATACGCATTTTTTTCTTTTTTTTATGATATTTAATATAATGTTTCATGCTTTGTTTCTTTTTGTGCTAACTCTACTCAACATTTCTTGGCGCGCAGTGGAATCAATGTATAAACATTAAAATTATGAGAACAATGGGTTTTGGAGCGCAGTGGAACAACCCCATGAATGCAGCATATACACTATAGGTCTACCAGATCTGTGGTTTTCAAACATTTGACAACATCGGCAATGTCAAATGTAAGAAAACCAAAAAGTTTTTTTGTTTTTTTTTTTGCCATGAGATTCTGGTAGACCTATACTAGCTGCTGCCCGTAACTTCATCCGTGTATAACTTCACCCTCCCAACATTCACTCTCTTAGGGGTGAAATTTAGAAAAACGCTTTCTTAGTGGACACCTGCTCTTCACAAAGAACACACACTCCAAATTTCATGTCTCTAGGACGAGCGGTTCAGGCTTGACATTACCCTGATATATCAGTCAGTCAGGAATTTAAATTTTATATAATATAGATAGACTACTACATAAACAACAGATTACAATTTGCATATAGAATAGATACGCCATTTTACTTCCCAGACATATGTAGTACTACAAACTACGTTCAGTTCAACCTACGCAAACTCTCCGTACTATCGCAGTCAGGTAGTGAGAGGTCGATGCTATCTCGTCTATCTGGGTGAAGAGGCACTCCTGAAGCCATTGTCCCACCTGGACCACAAAGGTATATAGGTCGGCTACGTAGGAACCTTTATAAAGTAGAATTTTTCGTAATATTTGTTGAAGGGGATTTAATGGCCATGCGCGTATGGTGCGAAAATGTTTTCTAAGTATACTTATTTGTAACTGACTTATGTGAAAGTGTCTTTAAAAAATTTTGTTTTCTTTCAGTAGAAACAAATAAAACCTCAGCCATTTTTTTATGAGGTTGTTATGTCTCTTAAGAAATATAAATCACTTTCCTTTAAGGGGGAACCGCTAAGGTAGCCCGCGAAATTCAAATTTTCTTACGTTTTTTGCAATTTGCTGATCAGTATAATTCTGTAAATACATGTTTGTTACAGTCGCGAATCATATTTTAATCAACGTACAACTTAATACTGACCAGGAAATTGCAAAATACGTAAAAAAAAAATTAATTTCGCGGGCGACCGTAGCGCTTTCGCCATTTTACCAAGTGGGGAGAATATTTGTCTGCAGAAAATTTTGTTTTCCATTATCGGCGCTTACTCTTCTTTCAATTCCTTCAAGCCAACTTCTCTGGCTTTCTAAGAATACCGAGTCCTATAAGTACAAAAGCTCCTTCCACAAGCCCAAATAGTTGGAATATGTCTATTACCACGTCATGTTTACTTTAAATTTTTTTTAACACTGAGTTTGTTTTCGAGCGATGTTAGCAGACGCCTATAGCGCCAAGAAAAATATTATAGATATTATTATCTGTTAACCATGATTGTGAATAGCCCGGAAAGTGAATAATGTTACATATTATTTAGATTGGTTTAGTTAAATGGCCCGTGTGTTTAGGTTTTATTGTAACATTTGTAACTATTCAAAAACCTAAAGATGTTATTCATTATTTCGACTATAACGCATTTGTAAAAATCCAAGATGACGTACTTAATTTTAGCATTGATTTTAAAGTAACGGCTAGGTACGTAATTATAATATTTTTGATCATTAATTCTTCTAATTAATTGTACTTAGAGCTGATTTTTCCATCGCCAGATAACTTTTATTCGAGGAATAAAATTGACGTTTGACAGTTTTTGTATGAAATAACTGTCAAAATTTCAAAATTATTCCTCGAATAAAATTATCAGATGATTGAAAAATCAGCCCTTAGTTATATAAAATGACATTTGAATATTTGTACACCATATGATATGGTAGAGTGTATGAACTTAAAAAATATTAAGACCATACTACATTTATATAAAACTACGTTCTTACAAATAAATAAATTCTATTCTATTCTATATAAAATGCTTCATCGGCGCCGATTCTGTCGTTCACAAACTAAACTAAATTTAAGTTCAAGCATCTTTTTCTTTCTATTTCATTAAGAAAAGGACAGAAGATAAATATTAGTTTAGTCCTGTCAAATTAGTCAGCACCTGACGTAAATTGCCGTATTTTTCAATTTTTTAGTCTAAAGTTGTCTATGGAGTATCTTAATTCGATATTGAGATAGCCTCATGATAGCACGAGTTTAAACCTTAGTGGTTTTGTGCTATTTAATATGAATAATCCTGTATTATTTTGTATAAATGATAAATAAATAAATAAAAATAATAATAAATAAGATGAGCTACTTTCACGTGTTACTTTGTCCATGACAGTAAAATGTTGGGTAAACATATTTAGTTTCAATTCTGCAATAAATAGATCCAGGCTAGGTGCAGAATGCAGCACCTGCTCGCAAAAATAAGCACATGCAGAAGATGTGGTTAATATGACGCAACATGCAACCCAAACCCATACCCAATACTCACAGAGATTTAAGGTAAATAATTGAATGTCTCTTAAAGTCTCTTTGCCTATACTCGACACGTGTTTTGCCCCTGAATCTATTACATGAAAGCTAACCCGAACAACTTCAGCCCGAGAGTAAATAGCCAGAATTCAGTCCCCACATTTATTACTTAAGGGGCTTAGATGACCTAAAGCGCGTTCACTGTTGGACTGCGTCGAAAAGAAAAAAAATTAAATTAAAAATTTAAAAAACCCCCGACACAAAAAAATAATAACATTAAATGTAAATAATTGGAAAAGGATCAAATAATTTAAAAACCCCCAACTTAAAGAATCTAGGTAACGAGACTAAAACAGATAAATTCATATGGCAGTCGGGGGACCTCTTAGCACAGAAGGTGTTCCACAGAACGGTCCCCCGACTTCCATATGAATTTATCGGTTTTAGTTTCGTTACCTAGATTCTTTAAGTTGGGGGTTTTTAAATTATTTGATCCTTTTCCAATTATTTACATTTAATGTTATTATTTTTTTGTGTCGGGGGTTTTTTAAATTTTTAATTTAATTTTTTATTTCACGCTTTTTGTAGGGACTCCTTAAATTTTGTATTTCATTTCGATTATTTTCTTGCGTTTTAAGATTCAGGTAATTTGGTGTCTAATCAGGTTTTTTATCCGTCATAAAATAATTATTAATTTATAGTTGAAGAATAATTTTTAAGACTAAACAGATTTTTTTGTTTTTTTATATCCTTTTTCTAGTTTTTCCTTTAGTTATTCAACTTTCGTATAAGTATTTCATAGCTATTAGATATCGGTATTTCAGATCTAGTTTATAAAATGGGACTGCGACACTATCTGATGTAGAAATACCTACGCTTTTTAAGTAGGATAATTCCATTCGTAATACAAATAGTCAAACTCAGTGGTCGAAGGTACCAGTCATCACTCCACTTTCCTCATCATTCTAGAGCATTGATCAGACTAAAAAATATTTCCAAGTTTTTAGTTTTCATTTCGTTAGTTAATATTCCTCATTCCCTTTCAATATAGTGTACATTATTCTACTTGACAAGCCCTTGCATTTGATATCTATATTGAAGGATTTGTGAAAAAAAATTTAATTCGCCACTTTGTGGTGGCGGCCATCTTGAATTTGAAATTTATCATAGTGTATAGTATTCTACTATTCAAGCCCTTTCATTTGATACCCATATTAAGGGAGTTGTGAAAAAATATGTAGTTCGCCATTTTGGGGCGGCGGCCATCTTGGACCGATTTTCACCAAACATAGCTAAGAACACTCCCGACTAATTCACCTTTCAAACAAAAAAATCAAAATCAAAATCGGTTCATCCGTTCGGGAGCTACGATGCCACAGACAGACACACACACACACACACACACACACACACACAGACACGTCAAACTTATAACACCCCGTCGTTTTTGCGTCGGGGGTTAAAAAGAAGCGCGATGACAGAACGCTGCTAATTTATTGCAAAATATGAAGCAATTATTTAATTACAAAAAATCTATTGTTTCGACGAAAGTATTAAAACACTAGTATTTTAGTATGTTGCATGTAGAATCCACCAAATCCACCAAAAAAAAACAGAATGATTGTAGGTATGTATATATTAGTATGGTGTTTATTGTAAAAAAAAGTTTTTAGAGGTATCTTCATGATTTTTTTCTATCGTATCAAATTAGTTGTATTATGTTTTCAACACTAGACTATTGTGAAAAGAAAGTTTTTAGAGGTAATCCCTCTAAAAACTTTCTTTCCACAATAAAAACCATACTAATATACATACAATCATTCTGATTTTTTGTCAGATTATTCTACTAGCAACATAATAAAGCACTAGTGTTTTAATTTTTTAGTCCAAACAATAGATTTTATGTAAATAGATAATTGCTTCATATTTTGCAATAAGTTACCAGCGTTGTGTCATGTCATCGCGCTTCTCTTTATTTTCGTGAAGGCGCTTTAGGTCATGTAAGCTCCTTAAGTCATTTAGTCTCAGGAATCATGCGAAAATTGTCAAATTGATCACAATTTATTTGTGAGCGGCGCCAAATGTCTCTTTCTTCTATATTAGACTATTAGTCGTCATCTTATTATCAAATTATTCCTTCTTAATCCTCCATTGTGTACACTATCCATGAACAATGATAAGCAACACAATCCTAAACATACTCGACACACTCTACTTTATGTGGGTAGTCGGTAGTCGTAACAGTTGGCGCCATCCATCATGGTTTGCGCGCCATTACAATTAACATAATTCATCTCTCCTCTCCTCAGCCGTCACGTGTGGGCCGTCACTGTGTCTCACGGATTAAGGTTAAGTGAAGTTGATGTGAAATTTTGTCACTTGAAGAGGTGAAGTTCTGCCTACAATCCTTGAGTTATGTAAACATGAAAGAGTAGGTATAGAGATCTACATATAAAGTACGATGAAAGTGAGCACTCTAGTAGCGTAACCCACTGTCAATCTCAAACGGAATGATTTTGAAGTATATTGTTAATCCATTGCTTCTTATGTTTGAAAAAATTGTCGGCTCAATAGCATAAACAACGCAATGAATGTTGTTGAACTGTCAAAATGAAAGCCATTGCTACTGTTACTGTATAAAGGTGCTGCCACACTGCTGTTTAAAAATGTTTACCTAACATGAAAACCTTTCTGATTTCTGAAAAGCTTTTTTGTTTAAATGTATTAGATCACAATGTTAGAAAATGTTTGTTAACATTTTATAACAGCAGTGTGGTAGCACCTTTATGCAAATACCCCGCTGCATGATTGCAGTTTTGAACAGAATGTGTCTTTTGTTCTTCTTTAACCTAGTGCTCATCAAACATATTGCTTGTAACGTCAGCGAAAATCCAAGGTAACTATTCTCCCAGTTGTTTTTTTCTCATCCCAAGATTACCTTACCACCTGGTAGGCTGGCACATCACATTCAGCCTAAGCGCTCCATAAACAACTCGCGATGTTTTTACCTGAAATAAAGAAAAGATTCTTTCGTAAGTACACATTGTTGATATTATCATACGCTCGTAAAGACATGAAATCACTTTACTATTGTGGGTCGAGGGCTCTAAAGATTAAGGGCACGATGGGTATTAACTTGAATTATAAAATGGATGGACGACTCAATAAAACATTGTGCGTCGGAGCGGAAAATTGTGACAAGCGAAGAACGCTCTTTGGACGGTTTAACGGTTTTTAAAGTACCGGGCATAGACTATATTGGACAGTCGAGTACAGCCAGTTTACTCTGTCAAAATCTCACCGTCAAAACTTCACAAAAATGTAGAAAAATTAGAGGCATATTTGACAGAATGAGACTGAGAAAGTTCCTAAAAATACGGGAATTGTCCCTCTGATGCTAGGGATTGACACTATTGACAGCTCACTTCACCTAAGTGTTCACGGTGAGATATGTACAGAATAGATCAGCAGCAGTAAAGCCGGTCGATTCTGTAAAAATCTCACCGTGAAAACTTAGGTGAGGCGAGTTTGTTTTTGCTAGGAATTGACACTATTGACAGCTCACTCCACGCTCACTTCACCTAAGTTTTCACGGTGAGATTTTAACAGAATAGCACCGCAGGTACGGTTTTATGATGCTTTGTGTTTTCATTGTGAGGAGCTTGCGGCTAAGTAATAACAGGCGCACGGATCGATTGTTCAGGTTAAGCTACGCTTGCCACGGTTGGTCCGTGGATGGGTGACCATGTCCCGGCTGTCATAGTAAGACTGGAAGCCGACCCCAACATAGTTGGGAAAAGGCTACGCAAATGATGATTGTGTTTTCAATGAAATGTTTGCTCAGTGCGTAAAAAGAAAAATAACAGGAAAATATTGAAGAAGTTAAATTAAAAGAAACCGTATAAAAATAAAGTTACAAGGAAAACCTAATTTCCTATGTATAACTCGTAAAACAAGAAAATATCCTCATATAGAGCCGCACGATTTTCTTACAATTTTTATTAATTTAAGGCATACACGCTACGGTCTACCGGAGAGGTTCCTGTGTAGGTCAACCACACGTCGGTAGTGTAGAGTCTGTGTGATCCTGCCTTTAGCAAAAGGCGCTGGCTGGATATACCTAATTGTATACGTGTTCCATTAGTAAGTTCATGCGAGTATTCAAATATTTTAATATGGTGTGTTTGTTCTATAGAGTCAGCATTATATTGTAGTCTTTGGAGTCAGTGCTAGAATTATCGCGAAGCTATTGTTCTCTTAAAAATATATTAGTTCCAAGTCAAAGGTTTTTTAATTGATACCACCTTTAGGTATTCTAGAGGTCCCGTCTGGACTCTACAGTAGCGTGTATGGGGACGTTCCGGTGTACCGAAGCGGTCTTCAGTTCTTTTACAGGTACACCGTACGGTGTCACTCGAAAGAATTGGTTTTCGATTTTGCGCCGGTCCGCCTGCGCAGGTTCAAAAAACTGCACAGGTCTATTCTCACACACGCTCCGCTTCACCTGCGCAGGCATACTTGCACAGGAAGACCTCTCCAGTGGACCGTAGTGTGTATGGCCGGCATAATTAGCGACCACTTAGCTTGATATTACTTGATAACAATAAATATGTCTGTGTAAGCGGATCTTGAGATGAGCTCTCAACATTTTATGGAGCTATAAAATTTGAATTAATGCGTATTAATGTAGAACGATGTTGTAATCTTGACTCGTGGGCGTAGCTGATAATTAAACAAGTAATTGATACTCTTTGATTAAGTTGGAATTTGTTGATTCATTTGAGACAATAATTTCGATTGATACTTTTTGATATTGCGCGGGCAGTTCCTTAAAATAAGTTTATTAAATTTGTATCTGTTAGATTAATCCTTAGCTTAGCTCGTGGCTAAATAATAAAAGCCGCACGGGCCGATCGAAGGTTAAGGTACGCTTGCCGCGTCCGGATCGTGGATGGGTGAACATCCATTATATACCGAGACCCTTCCGTGCCTCGGAAAGCGCGCTTAGCCGCTGTTCCTACCTGTCATATTGTACTAATAATAAAGCTGAAGAGTTTGTTTCTTTGAACGCACTAATCTCAGGAACTACCAGTCGGATTTGAAAAAATCTTTTTGCATTTGATAGCCCAATTCTTGAGGAAGGCTATAGGCTATATAACATCATGCTATGACCCTTAGGAGCCGAGCAAAAACAGGAAAAGTCATAAATTACGCTATAATGAGCGAATAATAGCGCGGCCAGGCGATGCAATGCGATGGGTGGGTCGGAAACAAGAAATTTCACGCGGACGAAGTCGCGGGCAGAAGCTAGTTATTAATAAGTATGTAGATCATTGACAATCGTTACGGGTAGTCAGAGGCCCGAGTCTGAAAACCAGTCTTACCAAGGGGTATCGTGTTACCCAGTAACTGGGTTGTGGAGGTCAGATAGGCAGTCGCTGCATCCGGTAAAGACTGGAAGCCGACCCCAACATAGTTGTGAAAAGACGAGGTAGATTTATTAGATGTATCCTTGAAATCCTTGAACTCATAATGAAACCGTAGAGAATTCTTAATTAATTTATTGAGAATGTTAACTAAAATAAACGTAAAGTACTAGCAAAAACAAAACGCTCGATTAAGTACTTTATGCGTTCCCTCGTTTTATTTAATGAAACTGCGGAACAGATAAAATGAATAAAACATCTTCATTTACAATTCGTGAGCACTGCCTTGTACTATTTATTCTGTGGCACTGCTGTCGGTGACTGTACACCGTTTTATTGCAAAACGGTATTCCGGTATTCCCACTAATCCTTATCTTTAAATCAGAGCAAAACTTCCAATGGGGCTAACTTTGAAGTACAGGAATGCACAACCTTTTTTTTTTTTTGGTTCACGGTATTTTTTTCGGCGACAAAGGAATGGCAAGGCGAGAAGCTTCAAATATTTTGTTCAAACAGGAAGATAGTGGCGTTCTTGGAACCAATTTTATCAAAACACGAACAAATACTTCGAGTTATTTGTTATTAATAAATTATGGCCAGATGAAAACCTGGAGAATTTGTACAAAAGTAGCTATAAGCCCCGCATGTTGATATTGCGACTGGCGGCCATCTTAGTGACGTAGTCGAACTGTCAGTACCGTTCAGCGCTTACGTGTATGTGCGGTGTATGACGTCAAAAAGCTGTTATTGTGACAAGGTTCCATCGCAATATCAACGTGCGGGGCTTATAACGCTATAGACTGGATACAAAATATGTTTTTTTTAAGTGAAAACTTCTTTAGGCGCGTTGGGTGTTTTTGAGATGGGATAAAGCCATTGAACTCGCGACACTGTTACCGACACCGCGCTACATTCGGATGTGTTCGGCTGTCCT
Organism: Mesoligia furuncula; assembly: GCA_916614155.1. Classification (NCBI taxonomy): domain Eukaryota; kingdom Metazoa; phylum Arthropoda; class Insecta; order Lepidoptera; family Noctuidae; genus Mesoligia; species Mesoligia furuncula. Next base: position 27,309,873 of record OU744793.1, read on the forward strand.
CGGTATGTACTCGGTTTTAATGTATATCCGATATATCAGTGAGTGATGGCAAAGTGTTCTGTTTCTGTTTTGTTTTTCACTTCTGTCGGTACTGGAGTGCCACTGTTTTTAGGCCATGAAACATCTTTCAGTTCGGTAAGTAGAGGGTCACTTGCTAAATCCGTATGCAAATGTCGCCTCTTTGATGACTGTAGCTCTGTTACGTGACAAGCGCGATTCATTTATTTTCTCCCTATTCAAGTAACAGACAAAATTATCCTTTTCACCAGGGAATGGAACGGAATGGAACCACTGACCTCTATAATACAAGTACTGTATGGAACATATTACATGTGCATGGAACATATTACGTAAAGTCCGTTGTAGATCATCATAATTTGGTAGAGATGCAAGATGAGTGATGATGAGAGAGATGTCTGTGTGGTGCCGGACTTGTCTGTGTGGTGTCGGACTTAAAGAATAGCACCACCCCATACTTCCCGTGGGTGTCGTAAAAGGCGACTAAGGGGCGGGCGTACCGGAGAATGGGCAGCAGCGTTCTCTATGCATTCCACCACCATACCATACTGCGATCGCCAACCCGCCTGCCAAGCGTGGCGATTATGGCAAACCCTCCCTTTTGGGGGAGGCCTATGCCCAGCAGTGGACGTCTTTCGCCTGAAATGATGATGATGATGATGATGATGCAAGATGAGTAGTGTGTAAGGTCTAGGAATTCAATCCACTTGAATGTAATCTTAGCGAAATAATTCTAATTGTTATTCTTAATCTTTTTAATTTTTATCGATTTATTTTGTAAAATAAGTACCTACAGTTATATTTAGGTACATAATTTGAAAAGCTACCAGTCTTAAAATAATATTAAATGTACCTACAAGTATATAAAAAGGAGGGGAAAGAACAAAGGCCATCCAAAAATTCGTCCGCATCGCTGTCAACAGGAAAAGTGCCCAAAAGGCTGGCAGCATTGCCACGTTGTAAGTATAGCAATTCTTATTCTTAGTAGCATTTCTCATCCCTCATCCCTACAAGAAGGATCGCCGTAATCCGGAGTCCGCACACGAAAAGTGATGAATGGTCTTCAATGGGCGTTTATTACCACATCGCTAAGTAATTCGAGTATTTACCGAACGACACACAAAGGACAGGGTTTTAATAAAACCGTGTCATTTGAGCGAGCTTATTGTTGCTATGTTTGTTCAAATTTTAAGGTTACGTTACAATGTGAAGATAGAATGTTCCTTTTTTTTTTTCGGGGTTGGCATTAGATCTTCGCTTAAGATACAGATTGTATAAGAAAAATAAGGTAATCTATTAATATAAGATCCATGGAGTTTCTTGCCCATTCTTCTCCATACTGAAGTACGATTTGGAATGGGCAACTAGCTTCATATTTCTGACCGACACAAAAAAATTGCCTGTACAATTAAATGGTCTACTTAATTGAAATAAATGCTTTGAGTTTGAGATGGTGTTGAAGACGTACGCAATAAATCCGTATCAGAATGATGATGACGATAAATAATGAAAGATGGATGAATGGGCACAAGAAGTTGGCAGATTCGTCTCAGAATTAAGTTGTTGTAGGTTTTCTTGTTTCTCTCTCATAACTTTTTCTTTTGTTTTGGTTTATATATTTTTTGTATGTATGTATATATGTATTTATTCTTATATTTTACTTATAAATATTTTCTATTTGTTTTCTGCTATTGCACCCACTGTGTATTGTTTCTGCGTCACCCTAAGGTAGACTGGTAGAAAATGCCCATGGCATTAAGTCCGCCTTTGTACGGTTTTTACTTATGCATAAAGTTTTAATAAATAAATAAATAAATGGGCAAAACTTTCAGTCTATCAAAAAGTACTCTGTGGGCAAAACTAAGAGCCATGTCCAAAACATTGTGAATACGGTTTTGTTGTTTTTTACATGGCTCTGTGGTTAGTTTGACATGACTGGTTGCAATTCTGGTGTAGCGCGCTAAATAACGGTATTTAGCGCGCTACACCAAAATTGCATTCAAGACTCGAAGCAGGACTGCAAATTAGGGCCTTTTGACACCAAGATCCAATAGTATAAAAACATCTTTCAGTTCGGTAAGTAGAGGGTCACTTGCTAAATCCGTATGCAAATGTCGCCTCTTTGATGACTGTAGCTCTGTTACGTGACAAGCGCGGTTCATTTATTTTCTCCCTATTCAAGTAACAGACAAATTATCCTTTTCACCAGGGAATGGAACGGAATGGAACCACTGACCTCTATAATACAAGTACTGTGTTATAGAGGTCAGTGCATGGAACATATTATTACGTAAAGTCCGTTGTAGATAGAACTTCATACTTTGGTAGAGATCTAGGGTCTAGGAATTCAATCCACTTGAATGTAATCTTAGCGTCGTCGTCGTTTCAGCCGATAGACGTCCACTGCTGGACATAGGCCTCCCCCAAATTTGGGAGGGTTTGCCATAATCGCCACGCTTGGCAGGCGGGTTGGCGATCGCAGTATGGTATGATGGTGGAATACATAGAGAACGCTGCTGCCCATTCTCCGGTACGACCCTTAGTCGCCTTTTACGACACCCACGGGAAGTAAGGGGTGGTGGTTTATATATTTTTTGTATGTATGTATATATGTATTTATTCTTATATTTTACTTATAAATATTTTCTATTTGTTTTCTGCTATTGCACCCACTGTGTATTGTTTCTGCGTCACCCTAAGGTAGACTGGTAGAAAATGCCCATGGCATTAAGTCCGCCTTTGTACGGTTTTTACTTATGCATAAAGTTTTAATAAATAAATAAATAAATGGGCAAAACTTTCAGTCTATCAAAAAGTACTCTGTGGGCAAAACTAAGAGCCATGTCCAAAACATTGTGAATACGGTTTTGTTGTTTTTTACATGGCTCTGTGGTTAGTTTGACATGACTGGTTGCAATTCTGGTTTAGCGAGCTAAATAACGGTATTTAGCGCGCTACACCAAAATTGCATTCAAGACTCGAAGGAGGACTGCAAATTAGGGCCTTTTGACACCAAGATCCAATAGTATAAAAAACTCCACATACGTTGCAAAATCTGTCAACACACCACAATACAGAATACAATTATATACATTTGCCAACTGAAAAAACAACTGCTCTTTCCTTCAGGATAGCTGGAAATAAATGACTCACATATCCCCAAATGTCCGGAGTACGGAGCAATCTTTTTCGCAGTAAGAATAAGTACCAGCTGCATTCGACATTAAATAATTACTCAAGCATGAGCTGCACGTACAGACTCGTGACATTACATGGCATCTCGAAATAGCAGAGTGTCAGTACGTTAGATTTTTAATGATAACGTTAATTTCACGTCCGGAGCGACGCGGGCGCATCTTGTAGGGTTGCCAGTGTTAAACTTTTGACGCCTGTCAATGTCATTTACGGAGCAACTAGGCTCTTTTTCTTTTCTTCTCTTTTCATGACTTTGAAAGCAATCGTCATAGATGCGCAATTCCGTTTAAAGTGACCTATTCGGTAAACAAACTTCAGGGATTCAATGACCTGCCAGGGTCGCGGGATGTTCGAAAGAGTTATAAAGGCCCGTGGCCCTGGCACAGGCAACTGAAGGAACACGGGTGGGTTTTAGTCAGCAAAAGTCTGACTTGCCCTCCCGCCCCGCCCTGAGCGGGAGATGTTATAAGGGATACAAGGACATCAGCCGATATAATAAATCTCACCGTTAACATAGGTAAAATTTGAATTTTGGATCTCCTTTCTAAATATGGTAAGTGACTTTATTATGCGCCATTGCAGTGGCTTTTAAGGCATCTTGAAATGTACAGACGCCAGCACATCAACCTACTACAATCTGTCTTTCTTTAATAGATTTTCAACTTTATCTTTATAATATTAAAGTTCAAGGTTGATTGGGAAAGTTTGACAGATTGGAGTAGGTTGATGTGCTGGCGTCTGTTTTTTAATGTCACCAGTTGGGTAAGTATAATAGGTATAATATTTTATAGTGATGCGGTCAAGTCACGGGCAATGCTAATAGCTTTCATTGAGATTTGAACAATAAAGTACCTATGTTGCAAAAAAAACTGTACAGACGGCAACAAAAATCGATTAACACCGTAACTTTTACTTGGCATCTAGATTAATAAAAAACTATTCGATAAATTGCATTTGTGCATTTCATGTGTTAATACTTAGAGTTTACTCTGATAGCTTAAAATTAATACTTATTACTAATTTTATATCAGTACCTACTGATTTTTTATGAATATTTAGCTCAATAATTAAGTTTTGATGGCAAAAGGCCCCATTACATGGTCCCTATTACATGGGACTTAAATATTACTGGCGAAATGTAGGTGTACTATAGGTAGGTACACCTCTGCCTTACGTTTTGGGGAAAATAGGCGCGATGTTATGTTCAATTTTATAATTATGATTAAAAAATTGAAGGGTAACCGACTTTTGTTGCTGACCGTACAAGCTGTCAAAATGAATGACGATTTGAGAGTGTTTCCCGATACTACCAGTAAACCAGCAAACAATATCCTATCTTAGCTTACTATATCTTATCTTGATTGTAAACACTGATACATTAGTCTAATCGCTAAATGAAAGTGACCCTTCCTTTTTATTGTATCTTTATCAGTCAGTATTGATAAGAAGACAATATTAACTACAAAGTCAACTGGAAGTGGCTAGCCAAGACTGTAGTGGCAGGATGTTATGAAAGTGGATATGACTTTGAAAGCAATCGTCGTGACCGATTCGGTAAACAAACTTCAGGGATACAATGACCTGTCAGGGTCGCGGGTTGTTCGAAAGTGTTACCGTGGCCCTGGCACAGGCAACTGAAGGAACACGGGTGGGTTTTAGTCAGCAAAAGTCTGACTTGCCCTCCCGCCCCGCCCTGAGCGGGAGATGTTGTAGGGGATACAAGGACATCAGCCGATATAATAAATCTCACCGTTAAGATAGGTAAAATTTGAATTTCGCGGGCTACCTTAGCGCGGGAAGCGCTAAGCTAGCCCGAGAAATTCAAATTTTCTTACGTTTTTTGCAATTTGCTGGTCAGTATTAAGTTGTACGTTGATTAAAATATGATTCGCGACCGTAACAAATATGTATTTACAGAATTATAATTATTAGGATCAGTAATACAACTTGTTAAGTTAGTATAATCCCAAAATGTCAAGATTTCATGAAATGATTGAGAAATCGCGCGCAGAAGCTAGTACCTACCTAGTTACCTAAAACGGACTTGCAATGCCAAAAAACCATGAAAATATCCATATAAATTTCAAAATTCTTAAAAACCCTTCCAGATAGAAAATTAATGGCTATTCCACTAACTATTCTTAGCCACAGACCACACACCAAACTGACGAAGATTAAGCCGTCAATACATTTCATATTTCGAACACGAGCAACCCTAACGTGCCGTCCGCTATCTTTAGCCGTTTCCCGGTGCGATCTCGATGTGTTAAGTAAACAAAGGTGGTGTATGAGCGCGCGGTCGATATACCACCGGCCACCGCAAATAGACGCCGTGTGTCATGGCGTTGCAGCGGAAGGGTTCACAGAGCGTAATGATGTGCTTGCGTTCTGTGGACTGTCATTATTACGTGCTAGGTTATTGGCGCCTGTAATTACGCAGACCTGAGATTTCTTTTTTATTTTTTTGGTGCGAAGTTCTTTATCGCGGCTTGCGGTAGAAATAAACTGGGTAAATCGACTTTCTCTCTCTCTTTCTATTATTTATAAGGAGAGACTGTTTTCATGGTTTTCGAGGGTGCTAAAGCCAACAGTGAAGTCAAAATCCAAGATGGCGGCTCCCAATTTAAAAATATATTGTAGTTTTCCTATTATCTTTTAAGATAAAACTAAACTAAACTGATGTTTTAGCAGTTTGTTAAAAAAATTGCGTTTCATTAAAAACGTAACTTGGAAACGGATTAATGATTTCCTTGTGCCGAAACTGACGTCCATTTCTCCATCATATTGGCTGCACCGTTAATCGTTGACACATTGACAAACAGCTTCACACATTTCAATAAAAACTGGCCAAGTGCGAGTCGGACTCGCACATGAAGGGTTCCGTAACACTAGGCAAAAACACCGAAAAAAACACGTATGGGAGCCCCCCATAAATGTTTATTTTATTCTGTTTGTAGTATTTGTTGTTATAGTGGCAACAGAAATACATCATCTGTGAAAATTTAAACTGTCTAGCACTGCATACAGCCTGGTGTCAGACAGACAGACGGACAGTGGAGTAATATAGGGTCCCGTTTTTACCCTTTGGGTACGGAACCCTAAAAACGAATTACATCACAAAATATTAAAAAAAAAAATCGTAACACATACCTAAACGAAAAGCAAACATTCAAATTACAGAAGAGTCAACAATTAAAGAGATTTCATAACAGTCGGTTTGTCTCCACAAAGCTGAGAACAATGCACATACATGATGCAGATTAGATAAATAGATAGTGCAGTATCTAAGCGCATAGATGCCGCGTTTTGTCCTAAACCTTATGTAAATTTGCCCATAGTGTGTACGGAAGCCGATACCGTGGGCGGTATTACAGAAACACTTCTTTAAACCGTTGAGAAACATGTTGTGTAACCTCCTTAGTCGATTTTTGGTTAATCGTTATGGGCTGGCGGGCTTTGTGATAATGTTGCCATTATTCTTCATTAAGTTGCCATATTCGGGTAAAGAATTTGAAATTTTACGCTTTAGTTTTAAAGTATAATTTTAAAATAATCGATACGGATTTGTAGTAATTTATTTTACCGCTTTATGGTACGGTTCGTTTAAGAAACTGGTCGATAGCATAATGAGAGTACTGATTCTACAAAGGACATTAACCACCATTTACAACAGTCATTACACACTATTAAAAAGCACCAACACACCTTGGCTGAAATTAAAGACCAGATAGGTAATCCCAGACAAACCAAAAAAGGAATGAATGCCCCTAAAGTATGCACATTTATTACACCCGATGTCATTTATAACCGACGGCATGTAAACGCCGCGTCGAATTGTTAAACGACCCACAAATAGCTTATTTAATTAATAGCTGAGCTATAAATAAGTAAAGTAGGTCGTGAGTTCGGAGGTTAAACTTTTCGAATTTGAGGATGCTGATTCGAACGAAACTGACAATAGTACCAAGCAATGCGAGAATTCGCTGGAATCAGGCAACCAACGCAAAAACACTGCAGTCGGGGGATACTCTACAGGCTGATGTGATGGTAATAATCACTGCGACTATTCTAATTTCAAATGCGTAAGAGCGGTTTCGCACTACATCCGATCCGAATCCGAGAAATGCCGGTCCGAAGTGACCATAGTCCTATTTGTATGAGGGGTTGCACACTAGATCCGAACTCTATCCGTCCGAATTTAGATCATTCCCAATTCGGATTGAAGTCGGATTTAATTCGGATTCGGATCGGTTGTAGTGCGAATCCGCTCTAAGTCAGCTTGAGACATCACTGATTAAGAAGAAGAATAGATTGTAAAAACCAGAACTTATAATGGTCTGAAATCGCCGGCGTGCTCTGATGGTGACTGCATCACCGTCAAGATCGACAACGACATACTATATCGGAGTGTCGGCATCCTACACGAGGGCTCGTTTATTGACAACAAACTATGGTTAAGTGGTAGTGTTATGAAGTGACAGCCGAATTTTGCATTGTGGACCGTAATGCCTTTGCCCTTCAGTGGGACAATTACAAGCTGGTAGAGTAGGTATAGTGGCAGAGCAATTAATTCGTCATTCAGAATGACGAATTTATTGCAACTGGGAGAAATCCAGATTCACAATTCTGCCAAATGACCTAGAAACGGCATAACTACGTAAGTAAAAGTAAATACTACTGAAGTATAATTATTTTGGGTATTGTGTAATGGTCTTATTATTATGTACTACTAGTTTTGTTGCAAAAGCTGTTTTTGCTCAAACTCAGAGCAAAAAAGTGTTTAATGATGATGTACAGACAACAGCAAATATTGTGTAATTGAAATGTACAATTTTATATAATGCAGATAGGAAATAATTCATAAGTGATGAGACTGATGACAATACTAGGAAAACAAAAACAGCAAGAGATCGTTGATCAACCGTTGCCGCTGAAAACATCAGATAATCAAACAAAGTGTTCAACTTTCGAGATCAAAAGTGAACCGTACATGTTTCAAACATAATCCAACAACGCTAGATTCCATTCAAACATTCCAGGAAACAAATGTATAATTAAAAAATGTTCAAACAGCTTCGAAACAAAACATAACGTGGAATGTAGTCAATGTACTACATACATATATGTATGTATATCTATATGCACCATAGCCATACCTACTTAGGCCAACTGCGTACAGCACTTGTGACAACAAATTAAATGGTAATTCAATGATCATAAAGAATTTTTGGAATGTTTATTGAGGTTTTTCGATTGAGGGCATTCATTAGAGGTAGAAAGAACCAAAGAAGACACTACTTATTTCAATGTTTTAACCAAGTTTTAAGCCATTTTACCTTTTTTTTTGTCAGAATCATTCTCACTTTGCGTACAAAAAAGATGGACTTCTCATAATGCTGCCTGTAATTTATACATACATGAGTTTTTAAATAATAATATGTACGGTAAGTATATAAAAAGGAGGGGGAAATAATCATAGGGGATCAAAAAATTCGTCCGCATTGTTATCAACAGGAAAAGTGCCCAAAAGGCTGGCAGCATTGCCACGTTGTATGTGAATAGATCTCTTTACTTTCAAGTTTTACTACAGCATTGACTGCTTTCTCAACCAGACCAAGCCAAAACATTTTCCCTTTGCCTTCGCTTCTTACCATAATGCAAATGCGCTTTAGCAAAATACCCTCGTTTGACAGTGTATCGCTTTGGCAAAATCTTCTTGGCAGGTGTACCTATAACAAACAACTACCACTGTCCTTTATCCATAATACTCAACGAATCGTTACTATAACCGTCAACCACTCGTAAACCGCTACTAACAGTAACACTGTAACAGTAACCAATCGATTCAGAGAAACGTATCGAATACTAAGGATTAGATACATGGTATAACAATTAGTTCTAGGTGTTATGTCACTTGTTACCGCACGATAACACTAGTAGCTTGCGGTCGAACCTGATAGCCCGATATTGTATCAAAGGGGCCTTTTTGTAAGGTGTGCCAGATGTGTATGTTCCTGATAAAGGGTTCTTGTAGGTAAATAAATAACAGTATTCCGTTTTGGTGAGAAGAGTACTAATTTTATTTTATTGTTAGCCATGAATGTCCCACTACTGGTCAAAGGCTAGGCCTCTCTTTCTACCTCTCTCTGTCCAGAGGTCCCAAGGACCGATCTTTATTAAAGGAGTCCAGCTCATCCTGGCATCTCTGGTTGGACCTGCCGCGATGTTGTTTGCCACTAAGCGGGACCCACTTGGTCGTAATTTTGTAAGTTGGGCCCACTGATCGCCTGACAAGCAGCAGATGTGTCCAGCCCAATTCTATTTAAGAGTTCTGAGACTCCTAATACTTTCTTGCAATCCGGTTTAAAAACCAACCGTAGTCATATCATACGTAAAACTGTTTTTTATTGCACTCTGATTAAATCCACTAGATAAGGTAAGATTCCTGAGGTTTAGTTCCAGTCTGTGACTTTATTCCAGAATACTTCAAAAGTTCTGTTTGTATATGTCCTTTCATTGTCAATTGACTGGTGTCATTTAGGCCTTTATATTATGTTTTCTTAAACCAGATTAAGTACCTTACATAAACTTTTCAAATCCGACTACCACTAATATTATTCTTCTCTGAGATTGAACACCTAAACTCGGGAACTTTATCTGGCACATATTGCACATCGTTCCGGAATATTTCAAAGAATGTTAGCACTCCTTTCACAGATAAAGTTGAAGGAGTCTAGTTCATGAATAATTTTACACTCTACTTGAATGTGGCAGCAGGTGCATTTAGATACCGGTTCAGACTCTACATATATCTACTATTATTATATTAACCGTGCAGACGTGAGGTTTTTCGAAAACAAGTTAGTAGCAACAAAAATGTGCAATTTAAGGCTTTCTTGACTACATCACAATAGAAATAAAATATTTCACATAAAAATACATGAGCACTTATTAAACGTCAGAACACAACCAATAATCAATAATGAACACATGCCAAAAATTTAAAACGCTACAAGAACAATTTTCGTCTAATTTACATTTGGGGAAATCCCGACACCATATCTATCCAAATTCAATTTACCTACAACAATTCGTCGCCACCTCTAAACCCGCCGTTAGACCGCATACATTCCGCATACAACAACATAATATAAACAAACAGCTAAGAAATAAAACGGTTAATTTGAAGATTGTAATAAGAATAAAGAGGGTCGGCGCCACCAGGCGGCAGGCGCTTCATAAATCACACCGTCTGACTTAAGGGACTGCCGACTGGCAACCAATATACTGCAGCTAAAGGTTTGGTCAGACGAGCTACTTTTAAGCGAGAATTTGAGGTACTTTTCGAATTCCCATTATATTTACTTTCTTACTACTAGTATTTTCGATGTTTGTCGAAGTTTTGATGATAAAATGTATAAAAAGATTTTTTAAGAAACTTTTCCCGAGATAGGGAAACGAGAAAAGGTAACGAGGAATATGTAAACAAGGTACACAAGCCGCAACTTCTCCAATTTCATTATATATTGCCGCATAAACAACAAACCTTAAAGCTGCTGTCCAAGACAAGACGTAATGGAATGAACATTAAGTGTTATGTCAATGAGTCACCGACAAGGGTGAATCACCCTACCTGCGCGCGCGCCGAGACCCGAAACTGTTATTAGAAAGAGATAGAAGACCCACCGCACACCTTTTGTGGACCCCTATGGTAAAAAGGAGAGAAGTGACAATTTATTTTAGATATTTTTGACACCGAAGTGGCGAGCCTCTAAAAAGATGTTCAAACTTTTGAATCGTTCGTTAGTTAACCACCTTGTACTAAAATATGTGGCTTTATAACCTGGCTTAAAGTTCAAGATTTATTATTTATAACGTGGTCTAAGCTAAGCTTTTACTAGCACTAACTTAACCATAGTAAAATGTTATTTAATGTTAAAAACAATGCGTCTTGGGAGGTCTAAGAAGCACCGCTTGATAATTTGAAAATGTCTGGCTTCAAATTGTTTTACAAAGTCGTACTGGGATATTTATGAGTATTAGTATATTGAATTGAAATACTAGATATAACATGGAGAGAGGAAGTGATATCGTTGGTAAATGAACATTAAAAATATCAAGTTTACTACTCAACAACTTGAAGTATTTCGAAACGACACTAAAGCGTGAATTTCCGAGTAAATAGGAATAATAAACTTTTTAGGATCTAGATTCAAGATTGAGAATCTTCCTAAAATACAGGCCAGTAGTAATATTTTGAAAGGTCTTAACTTTTAAAAAGTTATCAAAAATCATAATGAAAATATTAACCGTTTTCCAAAATATCGGCTTATTCAAGTTAACGATGAAGTAAACGTTGAAAAGGTTCCTATACAAATTCTACACGCTTAACCTTTCGATCAACTATAAATTCATTGGCCCAATAAATTGTAACACAAAGGGATCCGACAAATAGCTAATTAGCATATCGAATAACCGATATTATCTATGCAATAGATCGAATCTTTATTAGTCTTCGACGTCGCGTATGATATAACGTTGTCTGTATTACAAGTGTTTCATATCTCAGCCACTTCACGCATCAGTCTCTTCAAATACGAAGGCAGCTGTTAAAGAGAATCGAAAATCGGTAGATATTAAACGAAATTCACCGATTATCGGAAGAAATTTCATCCGTGTTTTAGCCATTCAAAAACTTATTCTTTGAGAATAACTTCCCGATAAACGGTGTTATATTGAGCGTTAAAGATCGAAGTTTGCGAAGTCGTCGAATTCTTCGGAATATTCTAATAAAATTTTGCATTTAGAAGCTTTGGGGACAGTTTAAGTTGCGACGACTTATGGATCCGCAGTTTATAGAACTTGGCGCAAAATGTCAGCTAGTAGACGTACCTATTGGTGAAATACAAGATGGGCTCTCTTTAAAAATTTCAAGCTCATAAAAAGAACGTACGCGTATCCTTTAGGCCCCTAATGTTCGTAAGAAGTATATATTTAAGTACTAAAGTAAGAAAGAATCTTGCCAATTCTCCCCAGCCTCATTTAGCAATAACACCGCAATCTTCCAAATACATTTCGCTACATTACCGATTACTTGGTTCACTAATATTTAAGTTAAGCTCGTGGCAAGAAGCCAACTATTTCTGCAATTCACTTGCTGAATCGTTATATTTTTAATGTGAGCAAAAAAGGTTCCTATCGTCAGCGTTCACACTACAGTTTGCGAATGAAACAAAATTGGAGTGGTTTAAGTTCAGAAATAACAGTAGGTAAGATATCTTTTGGTAACTTAAAAAGCTCTGAAGTTTATTTTAGCGGTGTGTGTTTTCGAGCAGAGTGCGAAAAACGGAAATCAAACAGAAACTGTAAGAAGTTATTTTCTTCTTTTTGTTTTAAAAATCAGAAATAGAACAGAAACAAAAGAAAGACTATCCGTACGCTGATAAATTGTGCATTGCTTGAGAACGGAAGGAGGTAAGTTTTCCTGAACATATTATTTCCATCAAGGTTTGTATAGCAATAATTGCTTTTGATGTAGCTCAAACAGCCATTTACAAAACCTTTGCACGCGCAAACAAACTTCCTATTGAAGAACTAATTTTGATATCCTCTGTTAACACGTGTAGGCCTCCAATAATTTATAACCAAAAAGTTTTTTACGTTTAATAATATAATGCAAAGCAGATATTAAGTATTCCGTGGATGTTAGCGCTACCTGTTTCCGGTTACGCATTGATGAATCAGGCTTTTAAAATGGCGACTAAGATATTGTTCATATGACCTAAGCATGACAATCGACAATGCTTGATCAGATTCTGAATAATTTTAGCGCTGTTGTCATTTGTCACTTTCCGGCCCTGGATGAAATTTAAATTATTAATGGTGGCCAGGATTTATAATTATGTTGGGACGTGTAAAGGATGGAGGAAACTGACGATTCTTCAACGGTTTTTAAGCACGTGTCTCCGTGCGCCTTTAGATTTCATTGTAAAAGCTCATGGATGTCTAGGTTTACATTAGTCATACGATCCTCCTTATTTAACTTTTAACATAATTCTTAAATTTTGACTGCTCCTTGGTAACGCATCTTCTGCTATCAAAGATCGAAGTTTGCAAAATCGCAGAATTCTTCGGAATATTCAAAAAATTTGCATGTAGAAGCTTTGGGGACAGTTTAAGTTGCGACGACTTATGTAGACGCGGTTTATATAGCACTTTGCGCAAAATATTAGCTCAGAAGAATTTTACTGCTGCTTCTCCATGAGAAAGTTTTAACTTCCAAATGTTTGGCACTATTAAGCGTAAAACGAGAAGCCTTATAAATTCTATTTCTACTAATCCACAGACTCAAACTACGATAGTTAATAATCTGCTTTATTAAACGGCAGCCGCTACCCACCAGCTAATCACAAGTCATAGTGATTCTATTATTAGAAAGCATATTAATTGGCGGGTCTATTATAAAATAACTGCATACGGACTGATCGATATGAAGACAATTGCTGTCAATTATCCGTGGGAAGCAAAATACGGAGTATTGATTGAATAGAAACGATCACGTGATGGTTAAAAGATGATTTTGTTCTGACGTACATGATTTTTATTATGATTGATTGCAGATTCGAAGGCAGTTGTTTAATGAAAAGGTTTCGTAAGTTAGATACATTGCATAGCAATGTTTCAGAAAGCTACTTTCATGCAATTTCTTGTTCCTTTATTTCTATGATCAACTAGCCTTAATAACAAAATGTATCATCATCATCACTATTACAGCCGAAAGACGTCCACTGCTGGACATAGGTTTTTACAGATTGGTTGCTACAATTTTTTTTTAAATCTTTGTTATGTGAATTCATTTCATTCATTGATTTAATAGTCTCCATCTTGGATTGAGTACCTACCAATCTCTAGTCTTCTCCGTTAATCAAATTCTCAACACGTTTATATACTATCTTGTCACTCGTGAAAGTAGTCCCAAAAGTAGGTTGAAACGACTAATGCATATCTTTTTACTAAGATAAGCTATGAATGGCTAACAAAAATGAGATTATTACACCTATCACTATCAATGCTAATACTACTGAATTTACGTTGAAACACACAATCGGATCTACCAATGTATCTTATCTTCAAGAGGTTTTTATTCAAAGAAATTTAAACCTTAACTTCTGTTTCTCGAGTATATTTTTGACTGGAGTGTTTCTCGAGTGTTTTTGATTACCGCAGGCATATAAGATTCAATAATTCAGTACTTTAAAATGACCTAGAACATCGATTAGCGTTATCTGTGTGAACTAAACCGATTCATCATTGCTTTGATCTTCTTTGAAAGGTTTCATATTTATTATTGTGAGACTTTTAGAGGAAGTGTTGTTTATATTTCGGTGCTCTTAAAGTAAATTTTCACGTTCTTCGAGCATGGCTGCTCAAATACATTTATGGATGAGAGTCTAAATCGTGCTTATCTATATTTTCACTAGGTTCTAGGAAACTCCAAAATTTTGTTGCATTTTGTTGGAATTTCAACTCTCTGCGCTGAGTCGAACATTGAAAATCTAACTGCGCTTTTACTTAGATATTCATATAGGTTTCACCTACTGAAAAAGGCTATAAATTAGTGTAGTTTAATTGGAGAGGCCTATGTCTATCAGAGTACTTCAGGCCGCAGATGATGAACAATTCTTTGTTGAGCGTTTATGAAACATGGAATTCTTCATTCTTCTTGCGAGCAATTCCAATCTGATTCCTAAATTAGATTATGATCCAGTGTCATCAGATTGCGTCGGAACCACTCCTACTTGCGCAAGAGCAGATACTGATCACCAATTTTCATCCACTATATATGAATAATTCACTACGACCGATGAATGGACTGATAGATGGATAAACAGTTTCTTCGAACAAATAGCACAGGACCCCATTAGCACACTTCCTGCTGTTCAGTTTCCGCGCTAAATCTGAACTGTTTGCTTTGATAAATGACGCCGTAACTCATCCAGTACAAATTTGCAGTGCAGTTTATTAACGGTACCTACTGACAGTACCTGGTTGAAATATAGCATATACATTTTAAGAAAATGTTTAGCTTTGTGTTGCTTTCCTCGTTGGTCTAATGGCGCAACTGCTAAGCACGAGGTCCTTGATTCGATACCCGGGTCGGGCAAAGGATTATTGAGATTTTTCATCTGGAATTTCCATAGTTATCCAATAAAGATCAGACTTATACGATATAACTTTAAATTTAAAAAAATCTTATCTGTGGTCAGATTATACATATATCATTCCATTCATGTAAAGGAATGTAAAACTAATTCGGCTCCATTAAAATTAACGACATGACATCGTATATTAGTCATAATTTAAAGCTTATCAAAATGTAAATATATGTTGAATGATATGATGAGGATAAAAATCTTAATCATACCATTATGTTCAGTTTAAGTTCAGCCAAAATAATTTGACAGATGGGAGGTGGCGCTAGTTGTACAGACAAATGTCAACAATGTCAAATTCAGTATATTTAAACTTAGTTCCATATTTTGCCGTAGGTCAAGATAGAATGGTAGAACTTCTGAGTCTTGTTTGAATCGTTTATTAATAGTCGTTTCGGGAAATACCGATTTCCTTGTTCACAAACTAAACTAAATTTGAGTTCAGTGCATCTTTTTCTTTCTATTTCATTATGAAAAGGACAGACGATAAATTTTAGTTTAGTCCTGTCAAAGTAATCAGCGCCTGACACTACTCCATACAAGTTTAGACGTGATTAAAAACATGCTTAATAAAGTTACGTCAATTTCCGTCACGCGCTGATTAATATATATATATATATATATATTCGACAACTATCACACAACGCCGTCTAGTCCCAAGCTAAGCAGAGCTTGTGTTATGGGTACTAGACAACTGATAAACATACTTATATATTTCTAAATACATACATATTATAGATAAATTACACCCAGACACAGAACAAATGATCATGCTCATCACACAAACATTTGTCCTGGGTGGGAATCGAACCCACGACCTCCGGCATAGCAGTCAGGGCCACTAACCACTAGACCAACGGGCCAGTCTAATTTGACAGGACTAAACTAAAATTTATCTTCTGTCCTTTTCTTAATGAAATAGAAAGAAAAAGATGCACTGAACTTAAATTTAGTTTAGTTTGTGAACGACAGAATCGGCACCATTCAAAATCAACATGTTTTATTTCACATAAACCTACATGGGCACTTATGAAACGTCAGAAGCTAGGTGCACGGTTCCAATTGGTCGTTTCCTATGGAGAAGAACCGGCAAGAAACTCCATGGTTACATTGTCTTATAAACAACGCCCAGTTTTCATTGAAAGCTTATACACTACTGAGAACGTGTTATCATAACATATATGACACATCCGACTATGTATGAGTCCCTGCCCTGTCTATATGAGGTAAAAAATATTCTTAAGTATTTCTTGAGATAGGTATAAGTAACTTTCTAAGAACATTTTATAAAAGTCTTCCATATTATTAGTAGCTCAAACTCGAATAACAATCGCAAGAGCTCCTTAAATATAACGGAAACTAAATCCAGCAACCTAATTGCGTAACACACTATCAATTTCAATCTGAATCATTTTAAAGGATATTGCTAATCCGTTGCTTCATATGTTCGAAAAATGTGTCTGTTCAACAACGTTAACAACGCTATGAATGTTTTTGAACTGTCAAAATGAAACAAATTTGTACTGATTATTTACCCAGCAATACTGGATTACCATACACTAAATCCTGACTATTTATAAGGATATTATAAGGACGGAAGAAGAAGAAGAAGGTTAGGAAGGAGCCAAAACTGGTAGTAGCACACCTAGAACTTTGAGAGACGGTCGTGGCTGGTGACAGACTTACATCAGCAGTAACTTGTTTAGATATGTAGGTACTTCTCTCACATTCTTAGTCATTTAATAAGCAAACGGTACACCTACCGCTTAGCCGCTAAAACACTCGAAGACGCATGTAAAAGTACAGAGTTCAGTTGCATAATGTAAATGAAGATACTTACTTGTGTGAAAGTAATAACTACTTGCCCACCACATTGCTTAGCACGACCATTTATATAAATACAATGGATATTAAAATAAAATAAGATTTTCTAAGTTTTCGGGGAGCTGGGATTTTTATCTGGTAACATTGAACCCAACTGTCACACAACAATCCAAATGCAGAGACGCAGAGTTAGCTTGCGTGAAGGGGACTGTTTCTATTTTCGAAATTATTGCCGCCAATTTTGGTAAACTTTTCTAACAGCTGGCACAACCGAATAAAGAGCTATCATAAAAATATTTTAATAACAGCTTTTATGTTTTGGATCCTACATCAACTCTGGGTTTTAATTACCAAGTTCTGTTTTCGTAAAAAAAAAAATAGGCCTTCGATTAAATGGCGTGCGGCATTCTGGCGTCATTAAACCACGTACACAATTTTTTATATGTCAAAACATAAAATAAAACGGAGATCGTAACATACATATTTAATGTTACAATAACAACATAAATTCTGCGCTATCTGTTAGCCTGTCAAACAGTCTGTTCTTTGTCAACATCGAGATACAATTTTAAAAAGTAACTAGTTGCCTGTCTACAGTGTCTACTTCAAAGAGTCGTCGCTGTTTCGTTTCACGTAGTTATAACTGACCATCCTAAAATAATACATCTATGTAGGTCATGCAGTCTAGGCGATATGAGATATTGGCATTAGAGGGAACTCGAAAGGACGTAAGTTAAGCCTAAAATAAGTCGTGTGTTATTGTGAGCTGTCAAAGTGCTAGTATTTCTTGGCATTTAGAAATGAACACTGCTCTGAAAGCTGGTTTTTGTTAACTGGAATTTCGATTTAGAATTATTTGATGTAAGTTACCTAACGAAACTATTTCTGACTTGATTGAAATGCTAGGTACGGAGATTCGGGCCTACATTTCATAGTAGGTTTGGCAATCCAGGAAAACTACAAATATACATATAACAATCAAACTAACTTTCCTGTATAAAATTCTTAATTTTCCTCGTTGGAGAATTTACCTCCATTTACCCCAATACTCAATTAGATACATAGTATATGAATGAATATGAACTCACAGGAAAATGAACGCTAATTAGGTTATTTAATTTATAGTACAGCTATTCTAAGTAGGTAAATAGGTATACGAATCAATAATTTTTAGGTAAACACGATTTTTTTCCGGTATCATAATTTGAGGTCTTATTTATACACCTACCGGGGCGTAGGCCTTATTAATCTTTAATCTTCTATACAATATGAAACAAAGTCGGGTTAGTTATACCATTTATAATTCAAGAACGGCTGGTCCAATTTTTATGATGTTTGTTTTGTTGGATTTGTCTTCGCCCCGAATAGCAGAATAACTACACTTGCGTGCAAAAAAATCGTCCCACCCAATGCTCTTCGATTTGAAACAATATAATTCAACAAGTTTCACTAACAGCAACCTAATGTATTGTATATTAAAACCTTCCTGAAAGTATGTAGATTACATTAGTGAAATAATTATTAAAACAGATTCATTAGTTTTGAGAAAATCGCGAACTTACAAATAGGGTGTTAAATAAAGAAAATCCTTTTTTTTGAAGCCCGTTAACAAAATCAAGTTCAATTTTGATTAAACAAACGGAAATAAACAAAATTTAACGTTTGTCAATTTCAATGTCAAAAAAGGTCACGCACTTTTCCGAGCAAAAGTGAGTGATGAGGTCATCTGAAGAATCCAGTCGATCTTGTGAAGAATATTGCTTTTATCAAAATATAATGTATGTTCAAATAAACTGTACCATAACTAACATCAAACTAAATAAAATAAAAAAATAAATTCATTACAATTTTTGTGATATCGTCTCTGAAATGGGAGCATGGAGGTGGGCTAATTTTTTTGCACGCAAGTGCATTAAAACATGGGAAAAATTAACAAAAAAAAAAAAAAATCAATAATGGACATAATTTTCTTTCCTCATACATTTAGGCGAATCAAAGTCAGCTAACTTAAATTAGTATATATATACAAACCTACTCTGCCAAAACACGGGATAACAATGCAACATGCCAGGATCAAAATCCCAGACCATTAACGCGACCGACCTGATTGGCAAGGCTTTTGAGAACAGCGGGCAATCGGTTTTGGCATGGCTCTATCTCTGGCGTTGGACTGCAATATGCTGCTTATCTTGTCTCGAGCTATACGAAAATATCTTGGGCTATGGTGATTAACCAGTCAGTAAGGTTGCAGTTAGCATTGTTGCCATCGCGGGCAAAACCTGGATGAGGCTGGCACAGGAGAGCTGGGATTGGCACAAGAAAAGAGATTCCTATGCCAGCAGTATGTGAAGTCAGGCAGTCTGCCTAGCCTTTACCAACTATGTTGGGATCGGCTTCCAGTCTAACCGGATGCAGCTGAATACCAGTGTTTTACATGGAGCGTCTGTCTTACCAAGGGGTATCGTATTACCTAGTAACTGGGTTGTGCAGTTACTAGGTAATACGATACCCCTTGGTAAGACTGCTTGTTAGACTTTCGGGCTTCTGACTACCTCCATAGTCCGTACTAAATTTTATCAAAATTGGTCCAGCCGTTTGAGCGTGAAGAAGTAACAAACATATAAACACACCCCCCACACTCAATACCCCTTGGTAAGACTGCTTGTTAGACTTTCGGGCTTCTGACTACCTCCATAGTCCGTACTAAATTGTATCAAAATTGGTCCAGCCGTTTGAGCGTGAAGAAGTAACAAACATATAAACACACCCCCACACTCACAAGCCTTTGCCTTTATAATATTAGTGTGATTATTAGTGTGGCTAGCGTCCAGAGATATGTGTTAATCCAGGTTATAAACTACCTGTGTGCAAAATTTCTTCGAAATCCGTTAAGCCGTTTTTGCACGATTGAATAACAAATACAAACTTTCACATTTTTAATATTATGTAGTAGGATTGATACTGTTTCAACATAAGCTCGTGATGGCCCCACAAAGCCCACAGCTGAAACCTGTCAACACAGACAACATCCAACAATGCAAGATGGCCATTAAAATAGAACTATGGCTTACACCTGACTCATTTATTATAACAGCTACGGTTTTAAGCATTTATTAATGAGCCATTTGTCAGTTTGTAATGAAACATTGGGTTAAAATTAGTTCAGTGATATTCAATTTCAATATTCAACCTTTTGAACTTAAGATAGAGTTGGAATTAGCGTGCGTTACAAGCTTGATTTTACATCAGCTTTTCATATTTATATTATGTTAGCATTCCAATAGCACGATAGATTATCTTGTAGAAATTCTTGAGTAGAGTCTATATTTGCAATAATAATGACAGAGAGAATTCTAAACTCTATAATAACATGGTTATGTTGGCGCTATTTACATTTTCATTCGTCATGTTGGTTTACAGGCTTTGCGTTTTAACATCCGGCAAAGCAATCAGCTTATTTTTCGGAAGATTGTTTTATGAATGAACTCTACAGCCTAACAAATACTTTCTAGTTCTAATTCACTTTATTTTATCGATTATGTATACAAAGACAAAAAGAATTAGGTACAACCTTTTTTAATTCCAAATAAAAACATAAACCTTAAAATCTTGAAACTGGCCAGTTACGAATAACATTAAACAGACGGTAAGAGAACGCATTCGAAAATTAACACTGCTATTAAAAAAGCAATTGAATATCGTTCAGGAACTAATGCGCGCGCCGCCTCTAATGTAATTCTCTCACCAAACATTTCTTTTAATCCTAAACGCAGCTGCATAGTTTATTTATACTGGCCACAACCCGTTTCGTTTATCTGTGCGCTTGGGTTGCCAGATAGGGATTTAAAAACACCTGACTTTTGCCTGTAGGAATAGACTTTTCTTGGCAATGCGGGTTTTCTAAAATGACGTTCACTAAGTGGCAGCACTGAGACGTCAGGTCCAGGCACCTATCAAAAGTGTCAAAAGCCTATATTTTCTTTAGTCGTGAACTCGTGACTGAATGATGAACTATTGATTGATACGAATTATGAACGTCATCATATACATATTTTATATTCATTGTCGAAATGGAAACTCTGGTCAAAGTGACTCCAACTGGTGGCGTGAATGTTTATGAAAACCCTCATTATAATAATGTCTTAATCAAACTGGAAGAACAGCATAAAATACGAAATGTGTACGACGTAACATACAATCCCAAAACATTTACTTTTAAAAGAGGTTTTTACTTATGTAACTATTTTATGCTTACAAGTATTTTGACTCAATTAAGTTAATTATAATGACCGGTATTTCATAGATGTTTTCGGTATTCCGGCTTCAAAGAAAACCGCAATGGTGACCGTAATTATTAAATCATTACTGAGGCATTAAGGTCGTTGTCCCTTTATTCAAGATTTCTCGAGTACATAGTTCGATCTATTTAAGTACCATATAATACGTAAATGGTTCTTATTATGTCGTCTGCTAATGATAAGGCTGGGCCCGCTATTACATTAAATTTATTTAATAACTTCTGAACAAGTTTTCCTCAAGTTGTCTATGGTTCGATTTTTTGCATCCCCACATTCAGGGGGTCCTTGCACCTGGCAACCCTGTCTGACTAACATTTACTTTAATTGATACACAGCCCAGCATTCCGTCAGCTTTATTGGACTCATTCGAAGGATAAAGGCAATTCCGAAAGAATTTTTATAACTAACAACAATTTGGACATGTTAAAAGCTTGTTTTAAAAGCCTAAGTCGAATTTCGAAGCTTATGATACTTGTCTTTTTTGCTTTCTTTTTTCAGATATTGAAGACTCACGTAAGCATTCGACAATTCCTTTGCCTGCCACTAATTGATTAATCAGGTTGTAAAATGGTAAGCACTTATACTTGTTGCAACGAATTAGAGTAAACTGACTCTAGCGAGAGGGTAGGTTAAAAGATCAACTGTCAATAATGACACATACCTACATATTTTTTTATACATATCAAAAAGCGCCTTCATCCTCTCTCCTATTAAAAATTAACTTTGCTGTGCCCGACAGGGTCCATAATTGATTCGATGTTTTAAAATAACAACTATATATGTAGGTACACATTATGGAATGCAATAAAGCATTGAGTATAATAAGTTTTTCTATTGCTGCCAAACTTAATAAGCTTGTCTGACAGACGGACCTAAGGACCGAAGATCTACCAAGTAGGTATTCTCGAGTACCCCTCAACGGTCAATAACCAATCTTAAGTTACCTATTCTACACTAAATATTAGTGGGTGGGCCATATACTTATCAGGGTTAGGTATATCGAACCCGGGTTATCAATAAGAAGTGAGAAGTTTTCCAAGCTTCCAAATCAACAAGATTATAAAAGCGTAAAAATAATTAATAGCACATATTATATTATATCTTTAATTACGTGTGATAAAAAGGTAATTAACGCGTTATCTTTGAATAATAATTTTTTTCTGAGAATAGGCTCCGTTAGCACAAACAAACCGACAAAAAGTAGAGCGAAAATGACAAGTTTAGGATAATTATATATTAATTAGCGTATAATGTTACCACTGCTGGGACACAGGCCTCCTCTCGGTGAGAGGGAGTGGGCCGTAATCCACCACGCGGGCCCAGTGCGGGTTGGTACATGTCTTCGATTTTTTTGGTTCTAGGACACGGTTTCCTCACGAAGTTTTTCTTCACCGTTTTGAGATCAGTGATGATGAAAAAAATTTCACAAAGTAAAGCGCCTGTCTGGGTTCGAACCTACGACCGTGCCAACTAGTAAGTAGCGGCAGATACCCCTGGGCCACCACTCGACTCTTCTCTCACTTACATACACACAAACATCACGGTTTGGGATATAATTCAGCCTAATAACGCCATGTTGAGAAAGAGAAATAAGCTTTAAATTATCGTATTATCTACAATGAAAAATGTTGGATGTCAAAAACCAGATCAGTAAACATATTGAATGACTTTTAAGTTCGATACAGATATCGATGACTTTCCACTCCAGTGACATCAATCGCGATGACATCATCACTGCACCAGCAGTTTCTGCTTAATGTTTATAGGTACATAAACTATGACAAAAGCTTACAATCTGACAAAGTGTTGTAATTCCACACCATTACATATTTTTACTGTGGCTGAGACTCTTTTGAAAACCAACTTTATCTTAAGAAGCTTAAGGTTTAGACTTGAATGGGTGATGTTAGGAATTGGAGTCGCCGGCGCCTTTGACCGAAAAGATAATATCTACGTGGAGCAGGTAAGCTTTATTGCTGCCCCCGCGCCCCTTGTTCACAGTGCCGCGCCAACAATCCTCTGTGTTGTTTTTCACACGAGAAACAAACATCCAGCGGATATCCAAGAGAAAGACGACTTGGATGAAGCTCAAAATTTAGAACAGAGAGCAATCGAGGTGGTAATTTGCTTTCTGCGGTTTGCATATCGAGACCATAGTGAAATACCTTTTCCTGGTTATAAAAAACGTACCAGGTGAATCAGATGTAGCGTGTGGCAAACACAATCCGGATATCGAAGATTAAAAGTGACAGATGTCAAATAGTCGCTACAATACAAATCAGTGATACAAATCGTTGCAGCGCTAAATCACCGTAAGCTGTCAAAAGGACACACCTTGAAACATGTTTCATTTCATTCTAAGTTTTTTTTTATGCAAATAGTTATAGAGAATCTTTACAGAGATCGCGAGACATAACGGTTTAGCGCTGAAACGGGTTGTATATCTAGATGACTCGCAGGACTTTTGTTTGGGTTTAGTGGTCCTTATCGGAAGATTATCACTTACCATAAGTTTTTTAGTTACTTTTTTGACGCGACAATTCATTCAGTAACAAAATTGTTGTTGAAAAATATTTAAAAAAAATCTACGACACCATGAATGTGTCCTGAACCGGATTGTCGCTAGTGTGAGCTAGTAAAAAAAAATGCACATCTTTCTAAAGCGCAATTTAAACCAAAATGGCTGAGATATTCATCAGAGTTGAACTTTAACGACTTCGTAATGTAATAAACTTCATACTTAAGAAAACTTTTAAATTGTCTTTCATTTCAAAGGTAATTTTCATAAAAGAGGTTTTGTGTAACTGTCAGCGTTAATCATAGACAATTTTTTTGTTGGATTGAATCCAGGCAAAGGTATCTTTAGTCATTCTGTCGTTCAACATAGTTTTATAATATCAAGCTATTAACAAGGATACAAGTTCGTGAACTGAACCGATTACAGCAGCCTAACAGTCTGACAGCCAGTAGCAACTGTAGCAAGCATGTAGCAAGTCATATAAAACACTTCTTTTGTGTAGCACATTCACTAAGGATATTGTCTCGCGTGTTAAATCAGGCTTGATTCAGAGCCTGACTGACACAAAGGAAGCTTTACACATTTAATTATGTAAATATTACCGGTATTACGTTGATTAATGTGCTTGTATTAGGACATATTATGAAGAAGGATCTAAGGAGCGGTAAGTTGAAAGTCTGTGGGAGGGGGCAAATAAATACAATTCAAAATCGACGGCGAAGTGCCAATACCTCCTAACTGACATTTTTTGAGTAATTCACTTTTTTATCTTTTTGAATTTAAAAGCGTTATTCACATGTTTTAGTGAATCGCCTAAGTGTATTTTTAGTTGCAACAGCATTCAATTAAAATGTTGAAATATGTACCTCCCAACTAAACCAACGCAACGTCTCTATTTTTGAACGTTTTTTTCAGTTTGTGTAAATTTTTGACTTTGTCAGTTACAATCCTTACAATCCGAGTAACATTTCGACGGCGAAGTGCCAATACCTCCTGTATTGGCACTTCGCCGTCGAAATGTTACTCGGTCTCAATAAGAAGCAGAACTTTAAATTCCAAGTTCTTCAACAATTATGATTAGTTACACGATTTATGATAAGAAATTCTAAATTTCCGTTATAAACGAATAGATTATTCCACAGCCTCATTCCTAGATGGCATTAACACTCAATTCTCGATTCCTGCGATTAGAAACACCTTATCTCCAAGCTAAGTGCATCTCAAATACTTGCATTACTTAAGGATTGTTAGTAAACGTTCCACCGCTGCCCTACGTGACACGCCACCAGATCGAATGGAAAACTAGAGTTTTCAATCGCGACTCAGGCGCCGCCGGTGATATGAACCGCATTCCTCAGCCAGTCTTTGTCATGTTAAGCAAACAGAAGTCTCATTATTCTGTTATTTTAACTAGCCGTGGAGAGTCGCCTTATGCGTAAACCGGCCGCCGGTACATCACTACATAACCCCTCGGAGTATTTTTTTAAATGCATTTCTTAAACATGCACAGGGCATTCACAAACAGCCGGGCTCATATTGAATGTTATACGGAAGTATTGGCTTCCATGTATTCTTATGTCAAGTCTTTATGAGCCTATTACGTTACGAATGTGACATGTCAGAACCGATTTGAATAAAATTATGCCTACAGTAAAAAATATTTACAACATCGAGATATCGTTGCACATAAATATTATGAGTTTTGTGTGGTATTCTTGAAACAGTCCCAGGTCGACACGACGGCGACCCCTCGCGCTATTGTGTTGGATCGACTAGTTTTTTATGTGCAAGCGCTTCGGCATCGCCCACTCGAGTTTTTGGAATTCCGATAGCGGTCTCCCCGCAGCCGGGCCGGTTCATTCATAACCCGCCGTGATGCCGATACCCTCTTTCACTAGCTTTTGAAACGATCACATGTGTCTGTCAAACCGGAAACGTAAACGAAAACAAACCTTATATAATTGTTTTAGTTTACATGTTTGATTTATTGTGGGCAAAGAAAAACAAACCACCAACGTCGATGACTAGTCTGTCTTAATTCTGAAATGGACTATATTACTCATATTGTTTTAGGATGAATAATATGACTCACGAGGACATGACTTGTTCGAAGGCCTTTATTTGTGTCAAACAAAAATTGCTCATTTTATTTTATGGGACACTCATGCTCGATTTTGCTAATATCAAAATTCTTTAGTCGGTTAGAGAAATGTAGAGGCAGATACTCTATTCATAGCCGTGAACATTAACCTTTAAGTATGGACGTCATTTTTTCTTAACACTACTGCGGATGTGGAGTCTCACAGGCTCCTATATGCACACACCTTTTTTTAGGGGAATTTGATATAAGATCGCTTTAAAACTGTTTGAATATTAAAGTTATGGGATTTAGTAACAAAATAACGGGCTGATATAATCAACTTTTATTTCAAAAATTATAGAAATTTGAAAAATCAAAAATTATGGCACTTTTCAGTCTAAATCTACTTAGGTTACATTTTTAGGTATTAAAAACAGCCAAACTTATTCCTTTAACAAAATGAGTCTTTTTTTCTCAAAATATAATATATAAGAAACCAAAAACACGAAACAACTACTTCAGGTAACAAATATAAAAAATTTTGACAACTAACAACTAATAGTTACTTTTCGATAACTCCGATAGTTGAATATTGTCCGAACTATCACTACCTGACTCTTCTCCTAGGTCCTGGCCCTGGTCCTGATCTTCATAATTGTCACTTTCATGATTTTGTATCAGTTCGAACTCCAATAAAAAAAAATCTTCAATATTCTCTTCATTGTCAGACTGATCCGAAGCTAAGAACAACTCACTCATTTTTGTTCGAAAGATGGATCTGCTGCAAAGTTTTTCTCGCAGGGCCCTGAACAGAACTCGTAGATGGTCGTTTTGATTTAGAACTACCGGCATTATTGTTTTTTGAGATTTTGTACTACAAAATCGGAAACAAACATAATCGCCCTTATAAAATATATCATAGGGCAACAATGGACGTGTAGCCTGACAGGCTCCGGTCAATATTTTGATGGTCATTACTTACGTGATATTCATCGGAAGTCGCAACCTCCTCCCTCGTTGGTAGTTTTGCATGTAAAACAAAAGCTACTGAGCCGCTCAATCGCGAGGAGTGGGGGAAAGTAGGTGAAACTAAGAAAACGACAACATCGAGTAGCCTGTGAGACTCCACGTCCATACTTAAAGGTTAAGATGTCATCAACATACATTTTCTCGCTTTGACAGCAAAATAACTGTACTTTTAATGCTCCTAAAGTTGCGGAATAGCATTTTCTTCGGACGGTTTTTGTAATCCATAGCAAACTTTATAGAGTAGTCATGCATAAAAAGTTAAGGCCGTAAAGCTAAGAGACTGTGGGCGTTTATCGTAGGCTTTTTATGTAGGTCACAGATTATAAAGCTGTTTACAACTATTAGGAAACTCTATGCTTGTTCGTGAAGAAACTTCGTTAATTTTATAATAATGACGTGTGTAACATATGCATAGGAATTGTTTTCTACGCATAAAAACCCTATGTAAGTATAACTCAAATAGATCGATCAACATTTGCTTGTTCACAAGGGCAAAAAATATATTTGAATATTTAATGATATCCGTTTCAACTACCAACCTAAAAAAATACTTGTCTTTGAAAAAAGAATAATAAAATAAGTGCTTGCACAAAAAGGTCTCAACCAAGTTGATTCTAGGTACTTACAAAGTTTATAAATCATGCATGTAACGTCGAATCCTTTTTTCAAGAGTTTATATTCTCGATATAATACCAATGTTTTAAATGTCAACGCATAATCAAAGCGTTTAATGCTGGCTGGACACAAATGTAGCCATTATTATGCTAGTCAAGTAATGACCATAAATATTTCTGTTCCCACTTCTGTTCACTACAAAAGTCTTTGACCGTAGAAAATAATACAGCGCTCAGTTTTGTGTTTTAATTACCTTTATTGTTTTTTTTCATCTCATTGGTATGCTCTGAAGATACAGCTGCGATATACTGTTGTTCATCCACATTCCAAAGAATTCAAGCAAATGCTCATACAAAAGTGAGGATACATTTTACAAGGCCTTTCTTAGAACTCTCTGACCTGATTGAGAATTCCAGAAAGTTTGGACATTTTCTCCTGATACGGAATTGCGGCCTCGGTAGAAGGACTTGCACTAGACAAATGAGGCAGTTTAATCTCTCAAAACATCTAACTCTATACCAAAGTTCGCATCAACGATCAACAGTGTGCAGTGGCGTTATGGTGCAGCAGGGGTGATCGTCCAAGCACTCTCACGGCATAATAATTACGGGGCGCGTGAAGCACTCGTCGCAGTTTATAGGCCGGCTCGGCCGCGCAGCCTGCCCTCCTCGGCCCCCCCCTGGAACCCCGCCCGCCGGACCGCATTCCGCTCCCATGCGACTGCGTCCTGCATCCTTCTGACTCCAGGACCTCTCCAAAATGTCATGTTTTTATTAATTTCGCTGATAGTAACCGAGTTCGCGATTCTTTATCTTTGGAGCTCATTAGTGGGGTTGCGTTGTCGGGTGTTCTAGTTCATTTGGATAGTATCCGCTTTCGTAATGATGATTTTTGGGAAGAGGTCCGTCCGTGAACCCGTTACTTTCGAAATAAAAATTGAACATTCTTGCAGTAAATATCAAAAGCTAAATAAATAATGCATTTAGTGATTTCAGAGAAAGTACCTAGGTATTTTATTTATCCGAAATATTATCTCTCAAGGCTTTCGACTTGAAAAAAACTGACTTGCTTTCTCTGAATGAAATCTATAATTTAATTAGACAGACAATCGAAAATCGTCACCGAGGACAACTTTTCACCCAAGCTCGAAGGTGTCTATTATCAACCTTTATTACAAAATCGGGTGTCCATCACAATGTAAAGTCATCTCGGTACTTTCACACGCTTATTGCCTATTCCATTAACTAAATCAGACGATGACGAATCGACCACTAAATCGAGATTATAATCATTATACGATCTCGCGGGCTCACATTCTTAACGAAGAATCCGTGAAGCGTCGGAATGCACGGAATCGATTCTAACTCGTTTTGTTTTCGCCACGTCATAACTCGATGTTCGATCTCGACCTGCACGAACCCGTTCGTGCTCGAAAATTGAATCGATATAGTTTTCCAATTTGGTTTAACGGGAGACAATGTAACGCTGTTGATGTAACACAATGCAATGTGCACTCACTGGTTTTTCACGCTAGTTTCAAATTGGCGTGCGATTGTGCGAATCGAATTAGCGTCAATGTTTAATCTATTCGTTGGATGTTCGTTGGCGTTCGGGCCCAAGTCTGCTATTTTTATAAATTCGTCATTCCAACACGATCCCACCACCATCCCATTGTCATTTTGCTAAAAGTTCGTAATCTGCTAAATTCATAATGGTTGATCATTGGGTCGGTCAATGGCACAGAACTTATACGATACTCGTAACGAATTAAAAGCAATGACTGCACAATGACGTTCTAATGGTAGGTCACTGATCAAAGGAACTGACAAAATTTTAGCAGATTACCGCTAAAGTCAGTAATTCATTTTTCATTATGTACGAGATTACCATTCTATGCCATTTCTTTCAATGGAGTGTCAGTGGTTGACCATTGGAAAGTCATAATGTCGCCATTATATTAGTAGATTACCAATCTTGTCAAAATCAACAATTATGAAATCAATGATAGACCATTCTGACACTATTGTAATAGCAGACTTGAGGCCCTGTAAGCCTGTTTCAAAGTCGTACCAAGTAGGGGAATGAAAAATGGGAGCAAAGCAATTTTTTTTTTAAAGCTTTTTTTTTCAACATTACCCTATTCACCATGTTTGTTTTATTTCACGCCTTTACAAACGACACCGTTCATCTAAGCAAACAAACCAAGCTTTCATCAAAATTAAAAGCCAATTTCATTTTTATTTGCGGTAGTTATGTGCGTACCGCAGCGGCAAATATTTGTATAAGTACTTTCGTCTCATTGAAGAAAAAATTGGGTAGGTTTTGCGCAAAATATAACCTTAAGAAATTACAACATAGAAATAGGTGATGAAATTCCAGCTCCCAATCTTCTCAAACATAATATTTTATATTATGCATAGTAAGTATTTATTCAAAGGAAACTGAAACTTATACCGAGACATAAAACGGAGGATAAATACTGATATCAACATGGCGGAATGTAATTGATACTTGTGCATTGCACATAAATGGGCATTGAGTGCCATCCAGCGTCCCTCCATATGTTGTCGATGGTCAAAGTGGCGCGAAAGATGTTCTGCTTTGGCGTTTTTTTTAAAGATTGGAACATTTTATGCAGGTTATTTGTTTGCAGTAGCCATGGAATTCGTACGTACTAAAACTATACAGATAAGTAATATATTTTATGATCCTTGGAATATTGTGGCGATAAACCGGGATTCATTATTTACCAGTTTTCTTACCTTACGTATACAATTATTTTATTATGATTTTGTATGGTTGTATTGTTTGAGTACAATGTGACTAAATGTATTACTTTTTATAACTTGTAAATAATTATTATGTACTTATAACTTTTATGTTTATGTGAATGTTGTGCATGCCTATAAGTGATGTATTTACACAGAATTGAAGACTCGTGATTACCTATTGTTACTACTCTTGTAAATATATATTATCGTTGGTGTGCCTTGCTTAATAAATAAATTCGTCAAGTTGTATCGCCGTACTTGGCAATACTCAAAATAACATTTATAAGAGAGTTCATCATAATGATCATTAACAAAGAGACAAACCTCACAAGCAAAGTTATTCCGAATTGAATTCACGAGGTATTCATTAAAATACCTGGAGAATTGTTTGAATATTTTACGAATAGGTAATGAGGATTTTAATTACTATTATTTTTGTAAGGCGGAATTAGGTAGATATTTGAATTGCTGAATCAGACCTTTGTAAAGAAATTATGATCTTGCAATGGATGAATTATATTATTTCATTACTTTAAAAAAATGTAAGCAATTTTGACTTCGCTTCGATTTTATTACCTAGAGGTTTTTATAGGTTATTTTATATTAAATAAAGAATAAAATTTTATGCTGACTTGCCAGCATAGCTTACTGTAGCCATACAAATACTACTAAACATAACTGATTTTATTACCCACACAATTTCATTACTGCCGCCGGATTAAATTTTAGCATAAAACTGCTAGAGGTTGTTATTTTAAACAAACACTCATGCAGTTGAGAAATACCGACAAAGAGTATTTTATGTAATCTACGTTTATCGCAAAGTGCCTCGATAGTGCAATTAAGATAAAATCTCAATAATTTATTCGGCCAATCGGTTTGTGCATACGTTATCTGTGGTTACTGGTAGTAACGGAATAAAATGCAACCTTTATGGTCACGGAAATGTGGAAATTAGGTAATATTATAAGTATAGTTTAATAGGAACACTGAAGGCATAATTGTAACTATCCAAAGTTATACATAATGGCTTCCTAGTGCAAGACACTGACCACACGGATTCATAAACAAGCTTCCGTTTTTAAATCAGTTAAAGACTTTATCGACTGTTAAAACTATTTCGTCGCGTCAGTCTTCTTCATGTGTCACAGTGATATTGGTCCACACTTAGCTATATCGACCGCGTCATCAGAGGCCTCATAATACTCGTAAAGGTCTTCGCACAGGTACAATCTTGAAGTTGAGGCATATCAGTCCAAGAAAGATTTAAGTTTTTTGCAATACCTATTAATTTATTGTGCTACGACAAAATCAGCCTTCCAGAAAGCTAGAATAGCACACAATAAGAGCAAAAAATATTATAGAGCTGTCAAAATTATCATTTAAGTATATAGGCGATATAGTCGAGTTTGTTACGAAATTATTAATTAGGAATTAAAACAAAAAATATTCTTGCGTCATAAAAGGTATGTCAGGGTCGCATAAAATCAAAGAGCAATTTGCAATCCAATAAAAATAAAATTATAATTTAAAACAAAAATTCCTAAAATTGCACTCTCGAACATAATTCTTTCCGAATCTTCAATATTTAATTCAATTTAAATAAACGATTGATAACATTGGTTTTAAATATCGAATGCACAATTTTTGCGCGCGGTTGTCAGGCCAGTGTGCAGTGCCACAACCGGCGCGCCGCAGACCGGTCCGGTGGAACGGCGACAGGTCGGCACCTGCCTCGCGCGTGGAATGTCCGGTCGCGAATTAAAAACCTTTGAGATACTTTTATTTAGTCGTGGTGGACAATGACGATTTTCCGGATTACAGCTAATTACCGAGAGTTTTTATCTTTTCCATTAAACGTGTATCGCATTTTAATGAGCTCGGTAGCCAATTAAAGAAATGAAACCTTCCTTTACTTTGTCGTTGTTAATAGGGTGATTAAGTCACATATTCAATAAAACCGCTTCTTACTTACGTATGTACTAGAAGCTTTTCTTTACCGTCCCAGTTGTTGCAAGTCCTATTCTGAATTCTGATTAGTTGCTCCAGAATACTCTAAAAGTGTCACCCCTGCTATAAAATTACTCATATTTTGCCAAATACTGAATTAAACCCCTGTAACGAGCAATGATGAGATTTCAATTGAACAAAATTTTGTTCAATGTAATGGAATTCTGAAACTAATGAACTGTTTATACTCGCAAATAACATTCGGAACTTCCCAAGGTCGATTTAGACAGCAAATACTTACTCAATTTAGTCACGATTGAATTGGGATCAATGGATTTTAACGCATCCTATTCACAAATACAGATTGTTCATTTAATTCATTCCCAAAAGTATGTTATCTACATAAAACTTGTTTTTTTCTTTTAACGAGTCGTCCATGGGTCCTTAAACCTTTTAAGCACTTGGCTAAATATCAATTGCCGTGCCCCTAGTGCGCGGCTACAAATCGGTAAAATAATCATCATCATCTGCCTAGCCTTTTCCCAACCATCTTGGGGTCGGCTTCCAGTCAAACCGGATGCAGCTGAATACCTAAATCGATAAAATAATACCTACATTAAATAAGGAGGAGCAATCGTTGAATAGAACGAAAAAATCATGCATGTTCTCTGTCGCAAAAATACGACACAAGCGGTTAGGGGCACGGAAATATGTGTCGCATAAATGCGACACAAGCGGTTAAAAGGTTAATGACAAACATTTTCATAAAGGGAAGAATCACCCCTTAACAGATGCATATTATGACTAAACAACCAGCTTGTATAATCAGTAGTCAGATAGGCAGTCGCTCCATAAAATACTGGTATTCAGCTGCATTCGGTTAGACTGGAAGCTGACCCCAACCAATGATAATTACGTCATTGACCCCAACATAATTGGGAAATGGCTAAGCATATTGAAAGCTTGTATATTAGGTACTCTAGCGCAGTGTTAGAAATTCTATTTTCCGCCAGTATTGCTTGCACTGGCCGCACCGTACCTATTATTTTCGCAGACGTAGCAACAACTTACAAATTACGGTACGATGACGAAATCTTGTGACTAACTATGTATATTTTCGCACAACAAAGCAATACCTGTCCGAATGCAAGAAGACACATCGAAAAATAATGTGGTATTTTATCTTAGTGACACTTGACCTCTTACTCATTCCCTTGCAAAGTTGAATGCAACTGTATTTTTAGTCAACTTGACCAATCTGGGAGTTGTCCTAACAATACTGGCAAAGTCCGTGACATAGAAATATGCAGCTGTTAAATAGCACAGCAGATGAAAATATAAGTAGAACACGAACGAATTCGCGAGCAAATACTATAAAATAAATAAAATACCACGTGGTCGGTGGCCACGGCGTTCAAACATGCACTGGGCTTACGTCATATTCGACCTCCATAGCTCCATAGTTTCGGCATGCTTTGGTCATACGTATTTAACGATCTAAAATCTGCTATTTATGTCTTACCGATTTTCTGAGATGCTTCGGATCGTCCAGGAGTTTTACTTTGTTTAATTTCTGATCATGGGACTGCGACTCTGGAAGCTCTTCTTTCGACAACGAATGTTTTAGGTGTTCATTTTCAGTTTAGCATAGCATTTAGATCTCTAATCCACGAAGGCGCACTGGCCCCGTGTGTTAAGATTTCGGCCCACTCCCTCTCACATAAGAGGCCTGTGTCCTAGTAGTGGGAATATTATAGGCTGCTTATGTCTAAATTACACTGGTATAAAAAGACTGCATACCTGCGCAAGCGGCGACCATTATCAAACAAAATAGATGGCTAGCCAAGGATCCCAAAAGAGATCACTCAAAAATCCAATATCATTAGAGGTATAGAATATCTCAAATTTTCAACAATCGAACATATAGGAATAATAAAAAACCTGCAAAAACTTAATACGCGGCATCCTGTTTCTCCTATCCGAGCCTAATTACGGAATAAGAGGTTATGGAACGCGACATAAAAGGTCTGACGTTCCCTGTGACTGATGGAGCACCATTCAACCAGCTTGATTGAAAGGGTACACTGTGAAAGCCCGAATAATGTCGGCATAATGGGATTTCTACTTCAGGTATGTGCTAATTCGCAAACGGGTAGAATTTTTTATGTTTTATTTTAGCTTATAAACTGGCAATTTGTACTTGCGTGTTAAATTTTTTTACAAGAAAAATTGCCATTATGTATTTTAAAACAAATATATAATTATTTAGAAAAATGCTAAACCTTTTTGTTCTTATTCAGACTTAATCTGTAACGGCTTGGCGAAAACAAGCATTTCTTCATAATTTGAACTTGTCCAGACGAAAGTTTCGTAACGAATTTGACAAGTTATCTTTTCACAATTTTGTATCTAACCGAAGTTTCCCGGTGAGGTAACTGATAAATTAGTAATCACTTGGACTTTAATCAATGAGGCTGAAGCCATGTCGTGGGTTGTCGACCTTATACCCGTGTTTACTCAATGCCCACTCGGCTTGTGACTTGTCAACCAGTCCTCCCACTGAACGCATTTTGTAAGTATGTCATTCCAAACATTCAAATAGGTGAGAGTTCCTCGGTAGCATTCCAACTACTTTAGTTGGAATTTAATGTGTTAGAAAAATACCACAAGGCTGAAATGTTTCGATTCCTTCCGCCAATTTTTTTCAGTGTTTAATTAATTTTCTTGCTTGTAAAGTAAAAATTGCTCATTTTTATTGTAAACTTTCACTGATTCAGCCAGTATGAAACATAATAATTTCAGCTGTGAAACAGTAATTATTAAATGTTTCCTTAATATTTCTACGTATGTAATTTCATTGCTAATATTTAAAAAAATAATAATAATATGTACATTTAATATTTAATATCTGTTTCCGTAAAAAAATTCTTGATAACTTAATGACAGCTTAAACATGATGTGTAATTTGCTCATAAATATTAAAGATTTATATCATCCTACTTAATTGGTCATAAATTATCAGGCCTTCCAAAACAATTTAAAAAGGTAAATATTTGTTTTTATAAAAACATAAGATGCAGCTTTTACTTTATGATTTGTTTGATAGATCAATTGATTTCTATGTGACTTCAGTCTGTTCGTAGGACTTTCCCGCAGTCGAAGCTCGTTATCTTCAACTCCTATGACAGGTTTGATAGATAGGTTAGTTTAGAAAATAAGTACCTAACCAAACAGGATACCCCAACCCATGATAACGCTGTCCATCCTTATGATATTCTACAGTGCGGCGAAGGTAAATTTATTTAAGGAAATCTGAGGCTACTGACCTTAATCTTACCGAGATTCCCGTGTACACAGAATATTTTATGCGTTTTATTATTCATCATGGGATGAAGTAACATTCCCTGACGTCAGCTTCGTATTTCTGGTAATGCAGTTTATTATTTTTCAACCCGTTGATATACATATTATTCGGTGTTCAATATCATACAGAATGTGCGCAAAATCACGCAAAATTAAGAGATTGTAGCTATGTATTGTGGAAGACGGAAGGTTCCCAAAAAAGTTATTGTTATGTGCAATAAATCGTCGATCCTGCCCAGCTATTCAAATTGCCATCGTTAAAAGTTCGTTTGGGTCTTAAATATCTATATTCAAACGTTGGTCGTGTACAGATGCCGGTAGTTGTCGCGACAAGTCTCCGTTAGAAGTCCCGGCGATCGAGTATTGCATGCTAAACAACCGGCGAGCTATGCAAAATACTTTGTATAACCTGATAGTGCGGCGATGCTGGCCGATCTATCAGACAGTAAGCCTTATTGGGAAACGTGGCGTCAACCTGCGCTCTTAAAACGTAGTCTATCTTAATAGCTAGAACTCATAGGTATCACCTGATCTTGCCGCTTCCATTGAATTAACATTGGCGACGAATAAAATTTGCGTATAAATTATTACGCCGTGGCGAATTATGATTATATTTAATAATTTTGTACCTTGAATCAATTATAACTGCACAAACACCAATTAGCGTTATTAGGTCGATATAAGGGTTTAGTAGTTTCACGGGTAATGCGTTGGGTGTGGCGCAGTGGTTCATTAATAATGTATCAGTTTACAGCAACGAATGGGATGGGTCCAACTTCAAAGACGCAAAATGCTTTCGCCGAGAATAAGAGGTGTGCGTGGTGGAAACTCATTAAATTAAACAATGTCTTATTATTTGCGCTCGCTGAATATTTACTGGTTCGAGTTGTTACAATAATTATAATTATTTGGATGTTCAAATCGGTAGCATTTCGTGTTAACGACATTCGTGGGAAGGCACCAAAGAAATGCTCGTGCCAAATACCGTGTCCGTGACTGTAAATTTTCACGGAATAATTCGTCGGCGATTATTCCAAAGAGTGCGGGCGATCAACATGCTTTCGAATGCCAAAAAAGGAGGATGTAATGACTGAATGGTGCCGTCGAGCCGGTCCAAGCATTAAACATTTTTGGAAATGTAATCGATGTCTCGATATCTTGCGCCCTCGTCTTGAAATGTTATTTCTTAAATACGAAGCCATATTTCCTCAATCTCGACAACCAAGTTGTCTTCCAAATTAATTTAAATAAGGCGGCTTCTTCAGAGGCTTAACGAGGTTCATTAAAATACAGTAAGTTTATACACATCTAAATCAATTGACAACACTTAACAGCAAAACCAGCATGCGATATCTTTAAAGAAGCTTTGTGTAAGTAAGTATGTCGGTTATAAGCTTTCATAAATCCGAATAAACGTCTGAAAACCATGTCAAATCGCGTTTGAACCTTCCGCAGCGGAGTCGCCCACGCTTATTCTGCGATTACCTGCCTACTTGCAGCCTGGCTTTTAACTTAAATGTTTTCTGCAATTGACATCGTTTTTCGTTCGAATTTGAACTCTATAAATGTCTGTTTAGATGCGATTTTATGGACAAGATCTTGATGTTTTACGCTGAAGTTTGCTTCGCAGAAATGTTTATTTTATATCATTATGTTGCAATGTACCTATAGAGGCATTTCACAACTCCGCCTACTGTATCAACTACACCTACACTTTACAAATTGTTTTCGGAGATGCCCTGCTGGACATTAAGATTTGTTCAAGGCAACTTCGCGTTAACGTTGAATTAAAATTAATCGATGAACTCTTTTCATTATTGCTAATAACGTAAATCCAATTTACAGTCTCGATTTTAATGTGCGATGATTCTGATGATTATGCATTTGCACTAACTGTGTTACGAAATGTGAAGTCAGGCATTACATATTTACGCCTAGCCATTGACGATGTTGCTAATTACACGATAGGAATCTTATTCTTCAACTTTTCTGCAAGTAAAATGTGCTTGGTTACCTTTTATGTTCCTGTCGCTTCATTAAAAAGGCAATGAACACAAAGGTAAATTAGTCGACGTCAGGAGTTCCTTGGATTACTGCCTTGTAAAAAAACCTGCTGTCTTGTCTTGACTTGTTTCTGATCAGGTAGGTAAAAATGAGTTCAACGCAAAGGATTTTAAGTCTTTATTCTTTAAACAAAATAACAATAGCTTCTGTTCCTTTTTCCTTTCATTACGGCGCGTTTACAAAAAGGTTTCTAAGGCCGGGTTATGCACCCAAATTCGTGTAAAAATTTGCGTAGGTATTCTTAGGTACCTCTAATCTCTTTAAACGCTCATGGTCGTTATCAGATGTTAAAACATTGTTTCAGGTAGATTTAGGTTGTTAAATGGTGAGCGTCAAAATGAAGGGACCAAATCTCCAATGTCTGTCATACATATATAAAAAAATAATACCATTAATCTACTATTTGCTACCTTTGCTATAATTTTAGCTACCTCATCATATACATAATATTTTAACAAAATGCTTGGTCCCTCCATCATGATATCAAGATGGAGGGACCAAACTGATAGACTACTACCTGGAATGTTCTACCTACTTAGTATTATAATACCTTAATTCTACCTTAATATTATTGATTTTGGCTGCCCGAAACATATATAGTTTTAAAGATATCGATTATACAAGTTGGTCCCTCCAAATTGACGATTTAATTGTTTAGTGCAACAGGTAAATGGGCGGTTTATTTTCGATCTTCGAAGGATAAATATTTAATACCTATTTACTACCTTCTAATCATGCAAAATTTCTTACGTTAAAGTTTATTTTACGAGCCAAAAAAAATTAAAGAAATAAGTCGGTACAATGCCAACGTGCAAATTTGAATCGTGGTAGAATTAATAGAGGCGATTTTTTTAAAATTAGAATAGCACAAAAATATCTAGCTGATATAAAATGTATCTTCCGTTTTCGAATATTACTATTTAATGGTTCATTTTATTTTGTCTCGTAATACTCAATGTAGGTAAACAGAAAAAAATATTGAAGGTACTATTTACTACCTCCAAATCGTGCAAAATTTCTCACAGTAATATAAATGGGACCCTTTGAATAGCCGTAATAAAATATATTTGTATTATTATTCCAGTTATATTTATTGCAATTAACAAAATTGCACATATCGACGATTGAAAGGCTAATTGGTCTAAGCGACATTTTGTAAAACTTGCAGGAGGATGGATCAAAGTTTTATTATTTGAAAAAAAAAATCATAAAAAATCAACTATTTGATAGACTTTTATTTATTTAATACAGTATATTCCTAATTAAGTTAGGAAGTTTTTTAAGTTATTACTGTTGAAAATTGTGTATTATTTTAGAAAATTTATGTTGGTTAGCCCAAAATGCATCAAATTTTGTTATTATTTGAGAAAGGCAAAATGGTTCAAATGTCTACCGTAAATAAATTAGTTGAAAGAAAGTGGCTCAAGCATCGACCTAGAATAAAATAGTACGAGAGAAATCAGAAAATGAAATTAGCTCAAAGTCAACTGACAGTTGAATATTGGGTTATATTCAACTGTCAGTTGACTTTGAGCTAATTTCATAAGCAACATGATGGTGTTGCACCAGAGAGAAGTAGTTTGATGCAGATGCCCATCCCATTAGAGGGACTGCAGGGTGAAACAAAATGAACCCTTACTAGATTATAGTAGATATTGATGCTTAGGCCATCATAATTTTGCAACTTCCATAAGGTAATTTTTTTTTGAGGTTGGTATGCCACTTTGATGCAAAATAGGCCAAACGACAAAACCACAAAAATGGCGAAAAAGCCAAATGCCTTAATCGACACACGTTATAAAAGTTCGAAAAATCAAAATAGCTTAAGTTACCGAGTCCTCAAATTTATCTAATTTTATGTCGTATAGATCAATGAGCTTAAAAATGAGGCCTGTTTTGCAGTGGGTGCTAAGCGCCAAAAAAAATTTGAAACCTATCTCAAACAACGGAGAAAAGTTTGCTGATTCCGAATATGTATATAACTCAATATTGCAAAAAATGTCGCTTAGACCAATTAGCCTTTCAACCCTCGATATACTTAATCTACCTACCTATATTATAATTAAGTGAAGTCAACTAAGAAATGATTTCACGCGACCGAAATCGCGGGCGGCCGCTAGTATGAAATTCAATTATTTCAAAGCGTAAATTAAACAATGTGGTATAACAAACGTCTGGTTTTTGGTGACTCTACTTTTCATATCATCTTATTCCATTTCCCAAGAACTCTTGGACAATTTTACATGTGGTGGCCAACATCTTCACATATTGGCGGGATCAAATCAATGACTGAAGGAATTATGTAATATTTAACTCCTAATTTTAACTGATTAGGAATTTCGTATAGGTTGATTTTTTCATCAGAAGACAGCTCAAAAAATACTGTATTGGTAAACACAGTTTTCTGAATATCTAGGGAGCGCTCTTTCTTCCCATCTTCATGATAAATGGGTAACTATTGTTATAACAACTACGGAAAAATGATAATGAAATCGCGGTAAATGCACTCTGTTAAGGCTCCTACAAACAGGCGCGACACGCGATATAATCGCGCGCGACACACCGGCACCGCTCGTTGCGCGACTTGCGGTGCCTTTGTGGCGCGCTATTTTATCGCATGTCGCGCCTGTTTGAAGGAGCTTTTAGCCAGGACGCAGTTATCGCAAGCAGCTTCACTATAATGCAATCCATCGACTATGTTTTAGAACTACCTTCAATATTTTTCTTTGTGTTTACCTACATTGAGTATTACGAGAATTAAATAAAATGGACCATTAAATAGTAATATTCGAAAACGGAAGATACATTTTATATCAGCTAGATATTTTTGTGCTATTCTAATTTAAAAAAAAAACGCCTCTATTAATTCTACCACGATTCAAATTTGCACGTTGGCATTGTACCGACTTATTTCTTTAATTTTTTTTGGCTCGTAAAATAAACTTTAACGTAAGAAACTTTGCATGATTAGAAGGTAGTAAATAGGTATTAAATATTTATCCTTCGAAGATCGAAAATAAATCGCCCATTTACCTGTTGCACTAAACAATTAAATCGTCAATTTGGAGGGACCAACTTGTATAATCGATATCTTTAAAACTATATATGTTCGGGCAGCCAAAATCAAAAATATTAAGGTAGAATTAGGGTATTATAATACTAAGTAGGTAGAACATTTCAGGGAGTAGTCTATCAGTTTGGTCCCTCCATCTTGATATCATGATGGAGGGACCAAGCATTTTGTTAAAATATTATGTATATGATGAGGTAGCTAAAATTATAGCAAAGGTAGCAAATAGTAGATTAATGGTATTATTTTTTTATATATGTATGACAGACATTGGAGATTTGGTCCCTTCATTTTGACGCTCACGTTAAATGGTGTTCGATGTACTTCTCTTCAGTATTTTTATTTAGGTAGGTAATTAGGTACCTACCGACTTCCCAGTATCGTAGGTTGGCGAATCTTACCTGTGGCTTTTGTCGGCGTTTCAATGTGGCGTAGGAAGGTAGGTATTATTTTGTTTATCAGTTCATTGTTATGATAACGCACTGATAAATAGGTTACACATGTTTTGCTTTGTCAGTTTATTTCTGATTTGTAAGGACTTTTGAGAAATGTAATTATGAATAAGCAATCCTACACATATAAAATAAATTATTTTTTTCTAAGAAATTATCTATTCTACACACCTACAAAGCCGTCTGTTCTACTTTTCAAATACTAGGTAGTAATTTGGAGCGATAAAAATGTATAATAAATGCCGCTTCTGGGAGGTAGTCAGCACTGTGCATTCTAGTCTGTTATGACATAAAGCAATATAATCGACCATCGTATCATGCATTATCGTTTATCATTATCACATTCAGCTGTGGAATAGCGTGTGATTCTCACCTGAGTTTGGTTGTGCTTGTAGGTCTACTGCCATCAACATTCCATTCTTTTCAAAGATGGTTTTCACATTTGCACAAGTTCCTTCAGAGTCAGCGGCAGAAGCCACGGCTAAGAAACAAGAAGCCAACAGTAAATACAGAATTTGACTCCGCATTCTCAATCCGAAAATCGATTTTTTGTTAGGCGACAGTTTATCACAACAACACTCTTTCACAGCCATGTTCGCGACAATTGAATTTATTAATGTGAAACGAGATACACTTTTATAAACGGTTCATAAATAAAAGTACAAGTAAATGATTTTTAATTTAAACTTAAATTGCGGTACTGTACACGCCATACGCACGACTCGCGACGATTCAACTGCGAACCATGATGGTCGCAGCTCGACTGCTGGCCAACTGAATGAAGTGAGCCGAAAGCAGGGTTGGATTTAGGTACGTTGAAAAAGATAGCACAAAAAAATGAAAAGGATAGTATTTATCAAAAATTATAGTACACTTTCATTATTTCTAATTTAACATGATAGTAATTAAAATCAACACCAGCTAAGGCAAACTTTACTCAGAAGTTTTTTCTTTGGGGTGGATACTTCCGGTCTATCGTCATTTTTATGACCATCACTGCCACTTTCCTTAATAAAAACGTATTATTTTACACAAAAATTCGCAAGCGATTGTTGTCAATTTGATTGAATTTCGAATGGAATGGAAGGAACGAAATTAGTAGAAAGAAGTGTATTGCGGAGGATAATCGCGGAATCTCCGGCCATCGACACAGAAAACATCGCAAGATCAGAATTCGGTCAGATACACGTAGTTACGGTCGAAATATTCATATATATGACGTAAAACTAAGCATTCGGGAGTAAACTTAAAATTATAGTATTTTAACGTACTATCCTTAGACGTGGATAGTATATAGTACAAAGGGCGAAATTATAGTATAAATACTATAATTATAGTACAAAATCCAACCCTGGCCGAAAGCGACGGACTGGCAGCGCGGCGGCGGCATTGCCATTCTTTCGTATCATTTCTGATAAAAAAAAACATAAATGTTGAATACAGTATTTGTAAAATTTTAGTTTTTATGTCTTATCTTTCAGTTTTTATCTTTTGTCTGCATTTCAAAAGCCATGGTCAAGCCTTCTTTGATCATTAAAAAAATATTACGGAGCAACACACACAAATCATATGGTGTTTATTTTAGTGTAGCAATACTTTCAATCTATCCACTGATTGGTTACCAATTATAAAAAAACAAAAAATATTGCCCAATTGGTGAGCACTCTCACAGGACACCTTTGCTATGATTGGATATTGATTGGAATACTGACAAGCCTGAGGTAGACTAAATTGTCAAAAAACTAGTGTCACTGTCACTCAAACAAAATAGACGAAATGTTATTCAATCAATGAATGCACGTTCTGTGCTTTTATATTATTTAGGAAATAAAGTCGTCTTTAAAGATAAGTGAAACTTCGGTAAATTAGTGTACAATAGTGTTTATTTATAAGGGACGCCAATATCAGTGTTTAATCAATTTATTAGTGTAAACAATTTTACATAACCGGTCACCATGAGGATATATTTGTTAAAAAGTGTGTCGCGGGTGATAGGCGCGAGATGTTACTCTACACCGAATTATAAGAAAGTTACGCACTGTCTTTTCGACTTGGATGGATTGCTGCTTGGTGAGTTAACAGTGCGACCTTCGTAGATATTGTCAATGTTATTCTATCGCAAGGTTATGTACGCGGTCATGCTTTTACATAATTAATAACAAACATATTGCATATATTCTATTATATAGACCGTACCTAATTTGGTTTAAAATGTAACGCAACACTCAACTTCCAAAAAGGTTTGAAAAAAAAATTTCAAGCCGCGAAAAATAAACTTTCGAAACTTTAAACCTGTTGGATAATAAAATTGATTCATAAATATTTACATAAGTCCTATCAATTTAAAAAACTTGATATTTTATTCTCCATAATATTATTGATTACATTTAAGATTTGCAAAACTTGTCTATTGTTTCATCATCATCTGCCTAGCCTTTTCCTAACTTCTTATTCAATAACATAAAGAATGTCTATCATACAATTTATCATGAAGAAGAGTATAAAGGGCTATAAAATAAATAGGGTAAATCTACCAAAAAAAAAAATAGCTACTATAAAAAATCACTGGTCGCTAAAGTACAGTGCTTCCTTAGAAAGAACTTTATAACAACTTAAAACCTTTTTTAATTCCAGATACGGAACAAGTATACAAGAAAATGATAACACAGCTATGTGCAAACTATGGGCACAAATACACGGACGAGTTGATGATGAAAATTTTAGGTGGAACTGAGCAACGTCTATCGGAGATCCTTTGCAAAGAACTGAAGTTACCATGTACGCCAACGGAGTTTAGAGACCAGTTGCTAGTGCTAGGAGATACTATGTTAGCTGGAGCACCTTTATTAGACGGTTTGTAAATAAATTAAACTATCATCATGTTATCAGCCAAAAGACTACTTCTGGACATAGGTGTCCTCCAATTGTTGCGACATCAACCGGTGTTGTCTTCATTATTGCTACTAATGTTACTTTAACAAAACAAAATTAATTAAATTTATGTGTACAGATTAGAACCAAAAAAATATTAAAA
This sequence comes from Mesoligia furuncula, assembly GCA_916614155.1. Classification (NCBI taxonomy): domain Eukaryota; kingdom Metazoa; phylum Arthropoda; class Insecta; order Lepidoptera; family Noctuidae; genus Mesoligia; species Mesoligia furuncula. The sequence continues at coordinate 27,354,366 of OU744793.1, forward strand.
TGTTTAAAAAATTATGTGCAAAGATGATATTTTGTTTCCCATGTTCAATCATTTACTAAATTACTACCTAGACTAATACTACTAATTACTACTTTACTAATTTTTACTTTTTTATTTTATTTATTTTAATGAATAGACTAGATGACTGTTTTTAAGAAACCAATTAATAATGTTCCTTGTAGACCACAAGGAACATTATTAATTGGTTTCTCATAAATTATGAGTATTTCAGCAAAATAGTTACATAAACAATACTGATTTTTTATACTTTTACCTCACAACAATAAATTCTACAAAACAAAATTGAAGTGAAAAGTCTGAACACAAAATGAAACAAAAGTGAAAAATCTGTGTTAAATTTAAATTCATGATGCTAAATGCATATGTATGTATTAAAACTTGCATTTCAGGTTTTTTTCGCAACTCTAATAATAAAATTGTTCTAGCTTACAGAATATTAAAATAAGAAAAAACGATATTTATCCTATAATCAATGTTAGACGCTAAATATTTTGCCTTCCATTAGGCATTTCTTACTCATAGTGAAAAAAGTCTGAACACAAAATGAACCATAAATGAAAAATGATAAATAAGTGAACTGATCCAACGATGTTGGACTTCGGCACTCTTTCACTCGCCTACCAAAAGATCGAGAAATGAAATAAGCAGATGAACCTTCACTCAAGTGAAATGTCTGATATCAGCTTTACCAGGCTATAAAATCCCTTCTCCACAGACCACAAAGTCAATGACAGCATAGCCCTTATTGAAAAGTCCCAGAAATGCTGTCACAGTTATGTAGGTATTTGATGCAAAAAATTTGCATAGTAACAACACTAACAACACGCAAATTAATGATCAGTAGGTACAAAACAATGCGTTTCGCAATTTACGATTCTTGGCATAAATCCATATTCATTGAGGCAACGCGGATAGTTCATGTCCAAGGTTATGATAGGCTAAATTAGAACTTGTATCAATGGCTTACATAATTTTTTTTATTGTCTTCCTGTTCCCATCCTTCTGAATCCTAGCTTCTAATCTTTTCTTTAAGCAATTTTCTTTGAAAACTTCTTTAATTATATATTTATTTTTAAAATATTTACAATATTTTTTTATCTAGACATTTAAAACATTCATGGGAGTAAGTGACCTTTCGCTAAGACAGTGACCCTGGGGGCAGTGAACCCACAGAGAAAGCATAATCTATTTTAAGTAGCATTTACAAAACTTCTAAGATATTAAAAGTAAATAATCACAACACTTGTTATCTTTGACAACAATGATATAATATCTCTTGATTATTTACAGTGCATTCCACAGGAGCAAGATAATGCTATAAGTAGCTACCGTCGAATGCACTTTCGATAAATAATAGGTATCTTGGAAGTTACCTATCTTTTCTGAACTTATTGTATTACCGGCACGTAACTTGGCAAGAGATTTTCGTAGTGGGGGAAGTTCGCGCATATAAAAATGTATGAAATTGTGCGTGCGCAAACTTCCCCCACCACAAAAACTCTTGCCAAGTTACGTGCCGGCAACTATACACAAGCCCCTCTTTTCCATTGGGCACTTTGGGCAAGTGCTCAGGGCTCCGCGATCTTCGAGGGCCATAACACATATACTCCTATCGAAGGCCCCGGCCTGCTCTCATAAAAAAAAATTGCAGCCGCCGCGCCGTTCCATTCTACGCATTATTAGTACCCGATTCAATTACATAATAAGTGATTTTCAGTGCAATTTACAATAAGTTTCTAGCCCCCCAGATAAGAAATATTAGTATATTTCTCTTATTATCTCTTATCTACACAGGGACCCCGTGATCCTTATGTGACCAGAGGCCAGAGCCTCCAATAGGTTAAAGATTGAAGGTTAAAGATGGGCCTGGTTGTACATCGAACAAAACAAACGTACCTAATTTGAAACAAATTAACGTGTCCTATAAAATACGTTGGCCATGTGTTTTTATTGTACATCATGTGCCATGTGTTTTTATTATATTACATCATTTTAAAAGTCCACTTCATTCTGCCCTCCCCTCTTGTTCTAAGGTTTTTAATGGGAATGCGCTAGGTAGCCCGTAAATTCAATTTTTCTTACGTTTTTTGCAATTTGCAGATCAGTGTCAGATTGTCTTTTGATTAAAATGTGATTCGCGACCGTAACAAACATGACTTTACAGAATTTTAATCATTACAATCATCAATACAACCCTCTAAGTTTATAAAATCTTTATACGGATTATCATGCTGAATGCTAGATATGGAAAATTCGGAGCATTTCACTATCGCAAACTATAAATGGATCGTATTGATTGATATTTAATGAAACAGTCAGTCAATATACAACGTGACACTGACCTGCAAATTGTAAAGAACGTAAGAAATTTTGTGAATTTCGCGGGCTGCCCTGGCGATTATCCCTTAAGCTGTACCTGTGTCAATTCCGCGCATTCGTTCCACTACACTCTTAAGGATAGGTGGCGACCTACTGATTCTCATTAATGAGTTTTTTTTTTTTTGGTTGTGAAACCATCAAATGGGGTCCCGCTCTGGGCGGAGCGGAAGGAAGTGTCAGACTCTGACTAAAACCCACCCGTGTTCCTTCAGTTGCCTGTGCCAGGGGCCACGGTATCTCTTTCGAACAACCCGCGACCCTGACGGGCACCGGCCCTAGCGGGCCCCGTCAGTTAGAGGTGACATCTCTTTGAGGCGCGCGTGGAACACAACGCGCCGCCGTCGACCTGGGCCTGGTCCTTACCGGACGGCGAGCTGCCCATTGCTCGCCGTCCGCAAGCCGGCGATTACGGTGGCCGGGAATCAGCTATTGATTTCCGACGCCCGGGGCGTCTCCTGCGGCGGCTAAAGGCGTGAGGGCGCAAGGACTGCCTCTCCCTCACGCGCTCCGCCTCCTTCGCGAGCATCACTGCTTCGCAGAAGGAGGCGACAGCCTTCCATGCACTCTCGCTCCGTACCATGGCCTGGACTAAGGCCGGACGCGATAGATCACCGCCGATCCGTGAGGACACGGCGGTGCTCTGCCCAAGCTGGGCACATCTCCACCGTATGCTCCACCGTGTCCTCCGGGCGATCCACACAATATGGTGACACCCGCCCGTGCGTTAGAAAGACGTTATTGGACATTAGCAGTTAAAGTTACAATTTAAATTACTTATTAGCTATTAGGCTAGACAAAAAAAAAGTAAAAAAAAGTGTAAATAAAGTATCACTCCCTGTGATACTGAATAAAAAACCTAAAAGACCAAACATAAATCCTCCAATTCTTCTATTACAGGTGCAGAAAGATTAATACGTCACTTACACAAAACAAAAGTACCCTTCGCATTAGCAACCTCTTCAAGTGCTCGATCTGTCGACACGAAAATAGCAAATTACAAGGAACTGTTTTCATACTTCCATCATATGGTCATGGGCAGTACCGACAAGGAGGTCAAATTTGGGAAACCACATCCTGATATATTCTTGGTGACGGCTGCACGGTTTCCTGACAAGCCGGAACCCTCTAAGGTATGGTTGTTTTGGCTTTTTCACATTCTAAAGGTCGACCAAACGCGCGAATGCAAATAAGTACAAAAAAAAAATAAAACGCTTTATTGGCAAAAAAAAAAATGGTGATGACAGACAGTGAGCTTACATTTAACACAAATAAGGTTGTACAGACGCCAGCACATCAAGCTACCCGAAACTGTCAAATTTTCCCAATCAACATTGAACCTTATGTTTTAGCGATAAAGTTGAAAATCTAATAAAGTAGCTTGATATGCTGGCGTCTGTACATGATTACATCACAATATTTTGGTTTGAAACAAAGCATGGGGGTCGGAGTGCTCATATCGCCACTCTACCATATTATTTTTTTGTAAACAAGGACAGTTCATACTTTCGTTAGTTTGTTCATGGTAAAATTAAGAAAAGAGTAAAACCACTTCAAGATGCTCTTGAACTCTTCAAACTCAAACTCAAAGCTTAATTTATTACAATTAAACCTTGTACAGGCACTTTTGAATTGTCAAAATTAAATAGTCTGTCAGTTAGTCAGAAAGTTGAAGCTAGGTGCCCATTCCAAAACGTACATCTCTATGGAGAAGAACGGGCAAGAAACTCCATAAGAACCATCATGCGAAAATACGGACTGCTTGAACGTAATCGTTGTAATCTCTAACATGCGATAAGGAAACGTGTTGATAATAATCTAATGCTCATTGTGAGTTGTATGAGAACAGTTTCACGCTGAAATAAACATGAACAAATTAATTGGCGTTATTATAGTATGAGCTGGTACAGTCCAATTTCCATATTCGACACTAATTGAGATATTGAATGACGTAAACCGACCAACAACATGACGTTAATCCGAGGTATCATAACCTGTTTGGACTTTCGAAGTAGGCAATCAGAATCGGAGCCAGAAAAAGTGTTATTACGTAATAATAGTAGGAATAATGTGCGCAACTGTAGTGCTATAATTCTGTAAAAAATCTCACCGTGAAAACTAAGGTGAAGTGGGCTGTCATTCCACCTGCACGCGTAGCATGAGCACGGGTTTGTCGACGGAAGAGTAGACAAAGATGACGTCCCGTGTAGACAGTACGACGGCAGCAAAGTAGAAAGAGTCAACTGCACTTTTTACGAAATTCACTCTTTTACTTCATTCGACTCAGAATTCTTTGTTTTGTCGTACGATTTTTTTTCTATTTGATTCTTAATTTCTACTGATATTAAGTCACATTATAAGGAGGGGTCCGTGGCCAAATAATAACAGCCGCACAAGTTGATCGATGAGGTTAGGCTGCGCTTGCTGCGGTTGGTCCATGGATGGGTGAACATCATTACATACCGAGACCCCTCCGTGCCTCGGAAAGCACGATAAGCCATTGGAATTTTGGGAATTTTGTTTTTTTTTTCGTGGGAGTTTGTAGATAACCGTATATACTTTGTGGCCGTCGAGTAGAAAGTTTTCTACTGTCTTTAGCGATTACAAAATCTCTTCACTACCTTGACAACTGACAGTTGTCAGTGTGATTTTGACATTTGGGATAGAAAACTTTCTTCTGAAATAGTCTACCTATAAAAGGACCTAGACAAAGATCGTTGGAAACGAAAGACAAAATGACAGATTGTAGAAAGATTTCTAGGCGGTATGTCAAAAATGAAGAAAAGAAATGTCACTTTGTATAGAAAGCAATATGTCTACTCTTCGTAGAGATAGAAGTGCTAGGGATTGACACTATTGACAGCTCACTTCACCTAAGTTTTCAAGGTGAGATTTTTTACAGAATAGCATTGCTGTTTCTAGCTTCGTTTGAAGTCGGTAATCGCGGCTAATTCATAATAGTAAGCCCTCGTACCCACGAGCGATTTTTCAAGCCAATTTTTTAATCTCGTCTAAAGTGTTGTCTATGGAGTATCTTAATTTGACAGGACTAAACTAATATTTATCTTCTGTCCTTTTCCTAATGAAATAGAAAGAAAAAGATACATAAACTTAAATTTAGTTTAGTTTGTGAACAACAGAATCGGCGCCAGTGTCTTTCTTGACGCGCTGCGATGCTCTCCGTTGGATTCTCAATGCTCGGATCAACACAACGAGTTGAAAATCCAGTGCGCGATAAAAAACCGTGCCTGCGGACCTGGGCTAACTGTTTACCGAAGCTACCGCCCACAAATACCAAAATATCCCATATCCTCAATTGAACTACTTACTTTTAGCTTGTGAATTGCAAGTAGCGTGGGTGGTGTAGCCCGCAAGTCTTAATGCATCCTTTTTTCGATCAGAATCGACATTGAAAACTATACTTCAACCTTTTGACCGCCACAGTCATGTAAGTATAGATGACAAATCAAAATGTGCCCAGAACGCCACGGTTCGACTACATCACAGACTTTGACGCCGAGGGCACGTTTTTGATTTTTTATGACGTTTGGCGGTCAAAAGGTTAAACCCCGATTGCACAAATAAATTCTTGTTACAATAAAATTACTTAGATTTTCCAAAAACTGCATAAAATCGAGTCGGTATGGTAGTTAATATTTTGCAAATCTAATATTTTGTAAATAATATCAAATTCTAATCTTAGCTATGCTGTTAGCATCGCATCGTGAAAACGTGGGATGCGAATTAGAACCATTCATCACTCCGATTTTTTTGAGTTCAAGGCAAAATTGCAACATGGAATTCTGAAGTTGTCTAATATTTTTAGTTAGCTTTCTGTTCTTTGCTTTAGGCATTTATTTTCGACTTTATTACAACATGTGTAATGTTGACTTTATTTTATTTGGTAGTCAAAATCGCGCTGCTTTTCGCCAGTTTGCGCTAGCGCCCTATTATACATAGTGTCGGTAAAGTACAGGCATATGAGATTTTGCATCTGTCTCTAGTTTACAGGACATGGTACCCGTGTCTTTATAAGCATAATCCATGCTAATATTATAAATGCGAAAGTGTGTCTGCCTGTTACCTCTTTACGCTTAGATAAAATTTAGTATAGAGATAGTTTGAGTCTCGGGAAAGGACATAGGATAGTTTTTATCCTCATATTCCCACGGAATTGAAACTTGTGTGTTGAACCGCGGGGCGCTGCTAGTCAGTCTATAAAGTCCCCACTGCTGGGACTGCTCAGTCCTCCTCTCGATTAGAGGGAGTGGGCCGTAATCCGCCACGAGGGCCCAGAGCGGGTTGGTAGATGTCACATGTCTTCACATGTCAATTTTTGGGTCTACGACATGTCGGTTTCTTCACGATGTTTTCCTTCACAGTTTAGAGAGCAGTGGTGATGAAATAATTTATACAAAGTAAAGCGCCTGTCTGGGTTCGCAACTACAACTCGTAAGTCGTGGTCGTTACCACTTGAACACCACTGCTCTCGTTCTGCTGTCTTTAATTGTTTATTTAAAAAATCTTACCATACCTTTTTCGCCTTTCCAGTGCCTAGTATTCGAAGACTCCCCGCACGGCGTGACAGCAGGCTTGAAGGCAGGCATGCAAACAGTCATGGTGCCCGACCCACACACGGATAAGAAGCTGACCACACATGCGACCATTGTCCTACCCACCTTAGCCGCGTTCAAGCCGGAACTGTTCGGACTACCCGCGTTCCAATGACGGTAGTTTGAAATTGTTTTGTTAAACCAGTGTGCTGTAATTTTTTTGTGGTAGTACTTTACTTGTAGTATGAGGAGACTAGAATTCTTATTTCAAGTGTTTTGGTCGTTTAGCTCTCGAAAATATTTGTTTGTCAAAACCCGAAGGGCAATTCTCGTAATTTTAAGAACGTTCACATTCTGATCACATTCTCAATATGTCAAAAATACCTCTAAATTTCCTACATTTTTTGACATTTTCTTGTGATGAGACTGCGACTAGATTTTGAACGTTAAATTGCGAAAATTGTCTTAAAATTTTTCCCAGGATCTTTTACTACTAGTAAAGCTTATGTGCCTTTTATCGAAAACTTAAAGTTTTAGCTCTTTTAAAATATGCGAACGTGTGGGCTTCCAACCAATCAGGGACTGATATATTTAGCAACTCAGTTATTCTGAATTTTAAAAGTTCCACCACAGAAATGATTGCATATAATTTATTGTTATATGTAAAAAATAATTGACATCGATATCATGTCTGTATTAGATGTTTAGAAAATGTGTATTAGGTACGCAATAAAATAGAAAGGTACAAAAATATAACCCAAGTAATGGAAATTAGGAACTCGCCTGAATGGGCTGTAAATAATATCTGTAGTCAATTAACCGTATCATTATGTACGTGGTACTTATTAAATGGTAAGAGAAAAATAATTGTATGTTTATAATTCATGTTGATTGTTAAGAATAGTGTTACCATACTTTTTGTCATCAGATATCAAAAAGAGAAAATGAGATCAGACTGGCAACAGCGGAATAATTGCATAATTATTACACTGGCGCCGAATCCCTTGTTCACAAACTAAACTAAATTTAAGTTCAGTGCATCTTTTTCTTTCTATTTCACTAAGAAAAGGACAGAAGATAAATATTAGTTTAGTCCTGTCAAATAAAATTAAGATACTCCATAGCAAGTTCAGACGTGATTAAAAACATGGCTACTAAAAATACGTCAATTTACGTTAGGCGCTGTCTAATTTGACAGGAATAAACTAATATTTATCTTCTGTCCTTTTCTTAATGAAATAGAAAGAAAAAGATGTACTGAACTTAAATTTAGTTTAGTTTGTGAACAAGGGAATCGGCGCCAGTAGCAATGGCTTTCATTTTGACAGTTCAACGACATGCATTGAATTTTTTTTATTATACAGAGTCAAATTGAATTTGCCAACGACACTCCGGAGACGTGATAGGTAACTAAATGTGATAAATCAAAAACGAAATTAATTGATGTTTTTTTTTGTGGGTATTCGACCGGTGCCGGTGTAATTACTTAGGTACTTTCTTGAAATATCAGTAAAAAAATCAGTTTTTTTTTTAGTAGTCTTCACAGGCTTTATTTATACCGATATCTAAAAAAATTTCAACTCATACTCCAAGTAACAACACTATAGGTCTACCAGAATCTCATGGCATAAAAAAAAACATTGTGATTTTCATATGGCAATGTCAATCCATATGAAAATCACTATTTTTTTATTTTCTTTATGCCATGAGATTGCCTCGGAAAGCACGTTAAGCCGTTGGTCCCGGCTGTCATTCGTGGATCTTTGACAGTCGTTACGGGTAGTCAGAAGCCCGAAAGTCTGACAACCAGTCTTACCAAGGGGTATCGTATTACCCAGTATAAACTGGGTTGTGGAGGTCAGATAGGCAGTCGCTCCATGTAAACTACTGGTATTCAGCTGCATCCGGTTAGACTGGAAGCCGACCCCAACATATAATAGTTGGAAAAAGGCTAGGCAGATGATGATTTCTTTATGCCATGAGATTCTGGTAGACCTCTACCAGCGGTAGTTGACCCCTAAGGAAAAAAACATCAAATCTTTTATTTTATCGTGTTATACCCCATCATGCCTGCAGTTTCGCTAGCTAATTTAATTTGACCTTGAATATGAAGCAAAGGATTAGCAATATCCTTCAAAGTGATTCGGATTGTGATTGAAAGTGTCTTACGATTATTAGGGTGCAGATCTTGCCACCCATAAGTAATCAAGCAATGTGGTATAATAAAAAATGTACGCTCGTTTTTTTATGTAGTGTACATTGCTAGATCGCCATTTGCCTTGGCCTTTTCCCAACTTTTGGGATCGGCTTCCCTGCAGCCTGCACCCAGTTAAGACTTTAACTGGGTGCAGGCTGCAGGTACAGTCAACAAAAGAGATAAGTATGCAGGATCGTCGGATATAGTTTAAGTTTAGTAAGAAACCAATGGATATTGACGACTGAAATTTAATTTGATAAATGAGCTTGTTTTCTATTAATAAAATAAAAGTTTATTCAAAAACATTCATCGGTTTCTTATTAAACTTCAACTGTATTCGTCGATTCTGCATACTTATCTCTTTTGTTGACTGTACATGGAACGACTGTCTATCTGACTTCCACAACCCAGATACTGGGTAATACTATACCTCTTGCTAAGGCAGTGCTAGGTACAGGATTCTAATTGTAGCAAAATTGTCATAGCCACAAGCGGGGGCAGTCTTTCATCTCATAATAAAAAAATCAGGGTCAAAATATTGCATAAATTAACTCATTTTTAGTGCAATAATTGTAACATAGATGCCATTTACCTTTAATATTGTTATTATTTACAAAGTCTGGTAGTTATAGATGATTTTAAGCAATAAATTATTTGTTTAAGAATTATTTCTTTCATTTGTATTACATTTATTGCAGAAAGAGAAGCAAAGCACGCAGGTTTCCCCAGCAATAACATTTTTCGGCATTTACATCCACGAACCCAACGGCTTGTCCCAGGCAGGCAGAAACAAACTACAGAATACCACTCTACGATCGTTATAATACATACTCCTTTTGTTTCGTTTACGTTTGTAGCGGTATCTACAACGCCACATGAGAACAACGCGTCATACTGAAATCGCGCAAAATCCTGCATCTCGCAAGCAGAGTTTACCGCGCAACTAGCATAGATACAACGGCCCGACATGAATAATCGGGCAGTTGCCCGCCAGACACAACACCCGTCTGGTCGGAGGATCCTCCCTTTTCTATAGAGTATGAGTGAACTTTACAACTTGTTCCCCATACCTCTATACGTTCATACACCTGAGGGGCAATTCTTGTAATTTGAAGGGACTTACAGGACTTAAACGCAAGAATTAGAAACAATAAAAGTATATGATCGACCACAGTAAACAAAATCAGAAAAATATATGATATTCTTCAGGATATATTCTAGGTAGATACGTGTGTTGACAACATAATGCAACTAATTTGATACGATAGAAAAAAATCATGAAGATACCTCTAAAAAACTTTCTTTTTACAATAAAAACTATACTTACTAATACAATCATTCTGATTTTTTGTCAGATTATTCTACAAGCAACATATTAAAATACTAGTGTTTTAATTTTGTAGGCCAAACAATAGATTTTTTGTAGATATGAGCGCCGCGCCGGCGCGCCGCCGTCGCCGTGAGTCCATCTCGACGCGCCGTCGCCGAGTGCAGCACGCGGCGCGCCGTCACGACGAGTTGCAACTTGCTTTCTCGCTCGCACGCGCGGCTCGACCGCATTAGTTCGCCTAGTCGCTTCGCAACACTCGTCGCTCACGCAGTCGAGTCGAATATTTTACCGAGTAAACGTGTATTGTTCAGCATTGAGATGATTAAAAAACTCTAGTCTCTCTTCAACTCAAAATACTGAAATGATTATTTTTCAGTAAACGTGATCTCCAATTATTATTAAGAAGACTGTAAAATTGTAATTAACAAATACGTTCCTTTTTAACGTGTTTTTTAGTAAAACCACATTGGTTTTCTTTATTTATTTTTAAGAAATTCCTGCCTGAAAAAAAAAACTAAGGCCCACGGCCGACCATGCCGCGCCGCCGCGACACCGCCGCCGCCGTGGAAATTTTTTAGTCCACGCCGCCGCCGTGGAATTGGCCATCGGCGCTCATATCTAATTTTTTGTAATTAAATTATTATTGCTACATATTTTGCAATACATTACTAGCGTTGTGTCATCAGCATCACGCTTCTCTTTCTTTTCTATGCAGTCCGACAGTGACCGCGCTTTAGGTCATGTAAGCCCCTTAAGAACATTCAGCCTGATCTCAAGTCTCAATCTGTCAAAAATAGCTCTAATTTCCCTACATTTTTGACATTAGTTGTCGCTGAGATGAGATGGCGACTAGATTTTGAATGTTTGTACAGTTACCGGCACGTAACTTGGCAAGAGATTTTCGTAGTGGGAGAAGTTCGCGCGTATAAAAATGTATGGAATTATGCGTGCGCAAACTTCCCCCACTACAAAAACTCTTGCCAACTTACGTGTCGTATGAAATTGTGCGTGCGCAAACTTCCCCCACTACAAAAACTCTTGCCAACTTACGTGTCGTATGAAATTGTGCGTGCGCAAACTTCCCCCACTACAAAAACTCTTGCCAACTTACGTGTCGGTAACTTGTAATTATGGGAATTGGTCGCCAGTTGCTTACTACGCACCTGACCTTTCTTTCTTACGGTACATTCTTTTTACAAATTCATCCATGAAAAATAAATAAGACCGCATTTGCTATTGACTAATTATTTTTTAATTTATAACATAAATAAAGAAACGTAATTATTAACATAATTTACTTTACTAGTTGTTTAACGGCTGAGAGAACATTGTCGGCAGACTGGTCCGTTAGTGACACGCTGCGTTCTGCTCCCTTTTCTGAAAATATACAACACGAATATATTAAAAAAAAACCGGTCAAATGCGAGTCGGACTCGCGCACCGAGGGCTCCGTACAAATTTGTAGGTATGTAAATAATTTAAAATTATTTTTTTATAATGTTACTACAAATTTACGGTTTTCGGACTTTTTCCTTTTGTGATCTGATCTGATAAGGGTTCCGTTTTTCCTTTTGAGTACAGAACCCTAAAAGAAACTACATTTTAAATTGTATGATATTGATAACCCCCTTTACTCGTACAAATCTGGTTACTAGAACTTTAAGGTAGCCACATTGCTGATCATCATTATCGTCATCATTGGCAGCCTTGTTCCAGTCACTTCTAAGTACCTACTGGCTTCCTCCCTTTTGTGTCATGCTTCCCTGGTCAGTGCAAGTTTCATCCAGGTCTTCCTAACAATATCCTTTTGATCTTTCTTTCACATTGCTGATGACGATAGTCCATATATTTTATAAGTAAGCTGTTCATAAAAAAAATTATAAGATTTTTTTTGAGAAATGGGTTTTTTATAAGTATACCTGTGTACCGAAAATACAACGAGTTCTATGCAAAATCAAAATTAAACTAAATCTAATAAAAAATAAGAATATGAACCAAATAGTAATCATTATTCTTACTTATGTTCTATCAAACATAATACTAAAATCTATCTATTTATGAAAGTTCAAATCTAGATGATATTTTACGAGATCAATGCAACATTATTTGTCTTCGAACTACTATTTTAGGGGTGCTACACAAATGCTCAGGGTCAGCATGATTCGGCACAGGCCGGGTAGCAAAGCCGAATGTGTATTTTAGCCCGGATGTGTCTTATCATTCAGACCTAAATATTAAACATGTGTGTAGCACACATGACTGTCGTACTAGTCTAACGAGTCCTATAAGTGTTCAAGTACTTCATCGTGCCAAGCCCTGGATCAGGTTCAGCACTTGTTCAGCACCCATATCTGCAAGTGGTGAACATGTTTCATGTCCTTTAGCTAAAATCATTACTTCATGTTAGTATGGTTAACATTTTGTTTGTAGTAATACATAAAGTACTTAACAAAATAGTGAGGAACATTGACTGTGCCCTCGAATTGTCACACATATTATTATATCATGAAATTCTATGTCTAATTTAACTAGGTACAGAAATATAAATTTAAAAAAAAACTGGCACTCCAGAAGTGCCGCAGAAGTGAAAACAAAACACAAACAGAATACTTTGCCGTCACTCACTGACATATCGGATATACATTAAAACCGAGTACATCCTGAGGACAGCTGAACACCTCCGAAGCGGTGTCGGTTACGGTAACAGTGGCACGAGTTCAATAGTTTTTTCCCCATCTTAAAAAATGCCCAACGCACCTAATGAACTTTTCACTTAAAAAAAACTTATTTTGCTTCTGCAACATAACTTTACTTTTAGAAGTCCAACATTAAGATATTGGCAGTTGTGGTCAGCAGAAACAGCAGTGTCACTAGGCCATCAAATCCTTCATTATAAAACTTTTCTTAAGCCTATCTTGACATTTAATAAGGCATGGAGCTGTGAATTTCCTCTTGCAACTCCAGCCAATATAGATTTAATCCAAAGAGTAGAAGACTATAGAATGGATTATGGACTGGCGACCAAATGTTTAGCGGTGGGACACATTATCCGATCAATCACATTCAAATTTCGAAGCAGGATTACGTACCATAGCGAGCCCAGAGACGCGGTTGTACACCAGCGCACTCACGAATCAAAATCGGGAATCCAGGGTTCTCCTTCTTAATTGATACATAGTGCTTTTTAATGAAGTTCCTGAAAAACGACGATAGTTTCACTAACAAGATTGAGGTTATTAATCTGTTTATGTAATCAAAATTCTTACCTCACGCCGTCAGATTGTTTGTTCGTTTGGCACAAGTGAATCCTCAATTCCCTAAGGGTACCACCTAAGCGGACAGACATTTTTTAAAATAATTTTAAATTGAAAATACGATTTACACAAAATTCGATTTTCTTATAAACGTCAAAGTGACAAACTGACAGCTGTGAATCTGATAATATTGACATTTTAACAATTCAAGGACATTCCATTCTACGATTACACCCTGCAACTAGGGTTGCCAGGCGTCCGGATAAAGCCGGACACAGTCAGGCTTTTTGGTTGCGTGTCCGGCCAAATTAGACAGTGTCCGGCCTGTCCGGCTTTTGTTAGGCTTTTTAAATTTGTTATTATATTAAAACTAGCTGCGCCCCGCGGTTTCACCCGCGTAAATGTCGATCCTGTGGGAATATCAGGATAAAAAGTAGCCTTTATGTTAATCCAGGGTGTCAGCTAGCTTCATACCAAATTTTATCAAAATTGGTCCAGCCGTTTGAGCGTGAAGAAGTAACAAACATATAAACACACACACACACTCACAAACTTTCGCCTTTATAATATTAGTGTGATTTAAAAAGATTTTATGGTTAATAAACGTTGTGTTTTAATTTATTTCTGCTAAACTACTAATTAATGTAATTAATATTGAGTAAGAAGACTGATTCATTCAATTTGATTGTTGTTTCATTAAAATGTAAGAAGATTTTATGGTAAAAAAGCCTTGTTTTACTTTTAAAAAAAATGTCGTGATAAACTAAGACTAAGACTAGGTGTCCGGCTTTTTTATCCAAATGTCCGGCTAAACTGGCTGGTCTGTCAGGCTTTTCGGTTTTAAGACCTGGCAACCCTACCTGCAACAAATTGTAAATACTAAAATCGACAGAGTTGTAAAGACCCATCCGCATGGTCAAATCAGATTTAAATCAGAATAATTATTATTAGTTGTTTGTTTACAGCTCACCCCGCTATTGGTATCAAGTGTGTACAAAAAATTTCAAGTTATTCAAATTCTATGTGGAAAATTGTGACAAAGAACGTGGCCTTTTAAGGCCCGCTACCTTCACAGATTTAATTGGATAACAGAATATCTAGGTTCCCAAATATATTATTTTGAATGGACACAGATTTTAAGACGAGTTATGAGAAAAATAAATTTGAAATTCCTCATAACTCGTATATAGATGTGTCCTTTCAAAATAATATATATTTGGGAACCTAGATATTCTGTAATCCAATCGGAATAAATACACACTATCCTAAGAATATGTTTCATTTACAAATTATTTAGGTATCACGTTTTTATGAACTACGCATGCTACGCCGGCCCCTTAACCTTTGCAGAAATTATTCTATTAAGTACTTAAAAATAACCGGGAGTGATTCGATTGTTTTCTCGAGTAATAAATTACTCTCAGTAGTTATAACGATCGATAAAGTTCATTTATGTATTTTTTTATCGAAGGATAATAATTTATGTCCCATCTCTAATATTGTTTTGTCTCTGCATCACCCTAAGGTTGACTGGTAGAAAATGCCTCAGGCATTAAGTCCGCCTTTGTACAGTATTTCTTTTACTTGTGCATAAAGTTTTAATAAATAAATAATAATTCCACGGACCCTCACGTTACTATCAGCGCCAAAATGGCAAACATCAAATGAGTTCATTTTGTCATCATCTATAAAGTCCAGCCAGCGTACTTGTCTAATACCAGGGTCAGTGTGTAATACCTACTCATAGTTTGTTGATTTTATAAATATGGTTTTACCAACTTGTTTTCAGAGGCTCGTCACGACCTGAAAAACACAAGCTACTGACTTGACCAAAAATATACTATCCTCTTTTATGATCGATTTGGAATTCAATGAATCGATTCTTTTGTGAAATCACTATTTAAATCTATCATTTTACTGTATTTAAATTCTTACTTAAATTCTTAATTCTTACTGAACGCGGTTTAGATGTGCTGATTGCGTTCAATTTCGTTGGCAAAATTCGCTATTAGACGGAAAGTACGATTGAATGATGAATTGAATTTTAGGATCGGGATGGATCGGGACAGATGATATACAAGGAACAATAAAATGAAGAAAAATTAACATCATCAATAACTCCCAAAAGAAAACATAAATTATTTATTTAACAATTTAATGTAATACTCAATACATCAATTTTATCTTTTGTACATTAAAAACTAAGTACCAAACACTTTAATTATGATTTTTAACATTGTAATGTTATGCTAGAAGCAACAGCACTTGTCTAGTAACATCAGAGAATTAATTGAAAATAATGAATTATTAATTTATCTATTATACTGACGAAGTTATTGTAGGCGTACAAATCATGTTAATTGTTAAAAAAAAAAATTATTTGATGAAGTAGGGTAGTTGACTAGTTTGGAGATAAGTTTTTTTTAAATATATTTTCTCTAGAAAACGAAAATACATAGTTAAACATTTTTTGAGTTATATTCTGTCACTTTCTAATAGAAATTAGACGAAAATGAAGATTTGAAACATGTTTAAGCTATCCAAAGCTACTCTAGCCAAAAGTATGCACTAATAACTGCCTCAAGAAGGCGATTTAAACACCTTATAATTAGAAGGATTTTGAGATAGATTTTTTTAAAATTTCCAACTACCCTACAACTTGATGTAAAAATGTTCAGCTATTATTATATTGAAACGTTTCGTTCGATAACAATAGTTTAAAAATACTGCATTTATGTATTTATATTCGTTTGAACAGCATTACAGTAAAAAAAGTTCCTGAAATTCAATAATCACAGATCACGCTTATAGTGTCATATTATTAAGTTTATACGCACATCAAATTGTACCTTATCGAAGGAGATAATAATAATCCTTTGTGAAATAGTTTAGGAAACATTTTAAGGCTGGCTCACACCAAATGCGAAGACCGAACTGCTGAACTGTGCTTGTGCTGCAGTAGCATTTGAAATGAGAATTTTATGCGAGATTTTTTTTAGTTCGATTTTAGGATTTATTTGATAGTTTCAAATACTCCTATTTACTAGTATTGCTAGTGTTTTCATTTATTGCCGCACTGTCGTCTCCATATTCAAGGTGGCAGGGTCATAGACTCGCAACCTGTTACCATGAAGTACATGTTTCTAAACCCCCTAGCGTCGAAATTTTTCGTCAGTTATAAAAAAAAAACTGCTGTTTCATAGAAAGATTAAGTAGACCAAGTAGTCGTACTTTGACCTACGCGGTCAAAATGTATGGAACATCTATATATTTTTTTTCAACTGACGGAAACATCTCGGAATCATGTACAGACGCCAGCACATCAAGCTACCCCAAACTGTCAAATTTTCCTAATCAACTTTGAACCTTATGATTTAGCAATAAAGTTGAAAATCTATTAAAGAAATTTGACAGATTGTAGTTGCTTGATGTGCTGACGTCTTTACTAAATTGATGGTTACAGTTTACGCATCGATGTTCCTGCCCCTCAATATAAGGCTGTGCCCTAATATACTCGAACGTGGCGAGAATCGATCGCGCGTTCTCACGACCGTGGCTCATAGGACACGCGGGTGATGCTACATTTTGATAAGTAAAAATTTAGGGCAATTACCCACTATGTTGTAATAAAGACCACATTTTGTAGTGTTGACTCAAATATGCATTTGTTCATAATTCGCCTGGTTCGAGTATATACGTACAACATTACTGCATCAAGAGTATGTATAAAGTTAGATGTGGTTTAACAACATAAACTCCTTGAGCACTTTAACGATTTTTCGTTTATTATTGATATAACTAATCAGCTCAAATTCTTGCATCGTGCAGTCTAGCATATCTACCTATTATTGTGGTTGCTTCAAATGCTGGCACTACACTTAGCGTATTTGCGCAAATAGTCGCGTTAGTTTGTTAATACAAAATTAACTTTATTACAGTATCTGTAGGGCATATTTTATATTACCCAATTAACGGAAATATTTTGTCAAATAAGCAAAGTGAAGTGTTAGCACAAGTTTACCACAGAACACATCACCGCTGTTCGACCATGTTTGACTTTTTCCCACTGTGTGTTGTAGGTACTCATACGCACTGCGAGGAAAAGCTTTTTGTATTCACTTCCAATAACGTTACACATTACATTCGTCTGATTTCGTCATGTTACACTTCAGTGGGTCAATTCCTTAAGGGTGTAAATACACCAAGTGATGTGCACGATTCTAAGTCATTAATTTTAAAGTGAACTAGACCTTAATTACCATCTCTAAACGTGACAACTTCGAATCTACATTAGACTTTGATACAATGCTTTAACATTCTTCAAGTGAATTATTTTTTCATCCATGTTACTTCGCGACTAACATAGAACATTCCAGAACTGAAACAATGACATCAAAACACGGGACATTCATTGCACATTTATTCATGTCAAAATTGCACTTATCCCAACGTAAATAAAAAATAAAATCGATTGCATGTATAAAAATAGTGGCAATTCCAACATTAAATAAATGAGCAAATATTAATTAGTTTAATTAAAATTATGCCGATTTCATTACTCCAGCGTTATATCGCCTTGTCAAAGCTGGGAAGCTAAAAAAACTAAAACAGAAAAATCTAAGCTTGTATTAATTAAAAAAAATGTAATATCATTAATGTGTATTATATACATATTTACATCTTAAATTTTAAACGGCATACTATTCTATAACGTAAGAGAACCATGTTGAGAAATTTAAAGAGACAACTTTAGAACAGCTCTTATCATAAATATCATTCAATTATTGGAAAAAAAAACATCCTATTGTTCTATAATAGGAGTCAGGTCAACAAGAATTTTATCTAACGGACGAATAGTACGAGAGCTATATACAGTTGAGTGAAGATTAAATTACTTACACATGGAAATTTCAAATGGCAAGAACAAGGTAATTTTCTATACTGAGAACACTTCTTTCCACTCTTGATTAACAAGTATATTAGAACTATAAACTATTGAAACTAAACAAAATATGTAATCCCAGCGAACCTTCCAGACTAGAGTCACGGTACTCACGATGCCAAATGAAATTCCCAGCAGCGTCAACACTCTTACGTCACATCACGATTTAGTCAACTACACAACTCGAAAACTATAAAGATAGCGAGCCACTCGACTGTACACAGCTCGAGCCCGTAAAGCACGAAGCGAGAGAGCAGCAACACTGCGTACGCGCAACACGCGGCAAACTTGTTGCGGCGGCCATGTTGTTGTCCAACGTAATGGTCGCGCGTCGCCTCGCGCTTTGTTAAGGTCAGCTAGCCGGACGCCGGTTCGAGTGCTTTGACCGCGTCTGCGGTGAGGCCCTGCTTCTGGCACCACTCTACGAAGTCGTCGATGAGGACGGGCCACGCGCCCTCCGCGTCGTAGTTGCTCATGCCGTCGTCGATCTGCGTCGCGAAGTCTAGGAGGAGGTTCCATGTGTCCTTTGGTATGGATCTCTTGTGATGCTCCTGGAATTTGTTTATGGTTTTATGTTAGTTTTGTTGCTTACTGAGGGAGTTCTACAAAAAGGAACTGTTCTTCTAATAAACACGCAGTCTGAGACACACCATATCTTGATCATATGTAATGATGTTAATAATCAGTCACAGTAATAAATGAAATTGTTTTGTCAATGACATTGGATTCTAATAAGTCAAACCAATGTTCTTGATAAACGCATATCTGTCAGTTTATCATCCAGATGTTATGGTCATTTAAATTACATTATGATCAGATAATTTAATGTTATTTTAGTTAGGTACCGGACAGTTTAATAAGAATAACATTTTGTTAATAAAATATTATTTATTAGAAAAGGGTTGTCTAAGATGTGATGAAGCGAAATATTTAACACCAAAACCTGTCAGTTGTCTAAGATAGTAGAATGAGATGAGACGGAGCCAATTTATTATTTCACAAAAACAATTTAAAATATTGACTGCTTTCTTGTTACAATAAGAGCTGACCTCAATTTACTTTTGGCAGTCTAGGATTCATGCCAGAAGTACTAGTATTTAAAATACACTGGAATCTGACCCAAAAATATATTAGGAATGACGAGAGTACTTAATAGTTTATTTTATGGAACTAAATATTTATATGACGCTATGATCTTTATTATTTACTGTGTTCTATTTCTGATGGGCATAGACAAAAATGTACTGAATAAATATAGTTTGAAGCCAGCTGTTCATTATAACAGTAATCAGTCTTATGTCCCAAGGTAGAACTATATTTGAAGGGAAGAAAGGGACAAAAAATACAGCAGTACGAATGTTACATTCTGAGCTACAGTCACAATTATAAATCTTCAGTCAATGGATTGTCTATATCTTCCATCTTTACCTCATTTTAAATAATCACCCCATACCAGAGCACACCTACCCATACACCCATATATTTAAGCAAATCAGCCTATAATGTTCCCACACCTGGGACACCGGCTTCCTCTCTTCTAGAAAGAGTGGGTCGTAATCTACCATGCGGGGGGCCCAATGCCAGTTAGTACCCATTAGTAATTGTACCTATGTCATTCTAATAACTCATTTTATCAGTAAGTAAATCACACAACAGAGAATCACACTTTTGCATTGATAGCATCATCAATGCTTCCTTTTAATAAGTAAAAATAAAATACTTTGACTTAAATAAGTACTAAGATTACAATATCATTTTTAGGGTTCCGTACGCAAAGGGTAAAAACGGAACCCTATTACTAAGACTTCGCTGTCTGTCCGTCTGTCTGTCACCAGGCTGTATCTCAAGAACCGCGATAGCTAGACAGTTGAAATTTTGTTGTTGAAAGTTGAAATTTGTATTTCTGTTGCCGCTATAACAACAAATATTAAAAACAAAATAAATTAAATATTTAAGGGGGGCTCCCATACAACAAACGCGATTTTTTTGCCCTCTTTTGCTCGATATCAAAAATGGCAACAGGTAGGCACTTGAAATATTCACAAAATACTCAGTTGTATTTTAACTTTAATTATAAATAATAAAATTAAAATAAAATAAATATTTAAGCGGGGCTCCCATACAACAAACATGTTTTTTGTTTTTGAGTTTTTGCCTTGTGGTACGGAACCCTTCGTGTGCGAGTCCAACTCGCACTTGGCGAGTTTTTTTATCAAGATCAAATGTTTGTACCTACTATATTATGATACTACTTATATGATCTTTAAAATGTTATTAATAATAACTTAGTTAAATAGTTTATAACCTACTTTTACTTTAGGTTCTATTATAAATATTTTTAGTTTTAATTTTATTGCTTTAGTATTATAAATGTTAGAAAGCCGATGTCTCCCTTCTTAGAGGTGATACTGATGGCTGTAATAGTTTTTTTTAAACTAATGTAGCTGTTAACGAACATTAAAAAAATTTGAACCTGTTTTTTGTTTCAATAAAATATTTGACTTATACCTAAATGTGAAACTCACTCTTGCCTTGATAGAGATAATAATATCAAGTAACATTCATATCAAGATAAAAATGTTTGTACTATATTATTATGATGCTTCTTTTATGATCTGGGAAAATAGTCCATTATTTATATTATAATTCTAAAGCCTAGGTATTTTCAAGGTTTAGACAATAGGTTAGCTAGATCTGAGTATGCAGAACATATACTTATGATGTCAGATTGTGATTTAATATAGATGCCAACTTGGCATGTATATGAGATTGTCAGGCCAAGTGCAACAATGATCATGGGATCATTTTGATCTTGCTTTTTATTATGTTTTCTTGTATGATTAAGTGCATGCAACCTTTATGGTTTTAAGAATCTGACTAAATATAGCATAGTTTTAGTACATACAGCATTATTTTATTTGCCTTCTCATAAAGAGGTTGGCAGGGAAATCGACGTACTACCTGTTACCATGGACTCTATACATGATTCTGAACCCTCCTGTGTTAAAAAAAAAATTGCTGGTCAGTATAATATCAGTATGACAGTATGAATAAATTAAATGAAAGGACATTTTGACAGCATAGGCACTAGGTATTGCACTTTTGTATCAAAAAGCCATACTTATTTTGTTTTTGATTTACCCCCAAAAAAATTCTATGCAACGGTCTAGAATCATATCAACGGTAAAAAGGAAGTAAGTAATAAGCGACATTTTGGTCTAAAATGATTTATATATGCCATTATACGTAAAATTTTCTGCTCTTTCGAATGCGCTTACTCCCATGACTCTACGATGACTTTTTTTTTAGAGTTTTTGCCCTAGCAAAAATCATTTTGTCGTCAGGTTTTCTAAAATTTAAAACTTTAAGCGGCTCTCCTGAACACTTCATTTTTTGTCACTTATACCCTATTTCCTCTTAACCGTCGATATGCTGAATTCATGGTTCCAGTTTGCCTGTTGATGTCCCTGTCTTCCTGTTAATAGGACTAAAGCCTGCAGGTCTCACTTGTCATTTACTTTTGTCTACCTTACCTCATTAATATGATGACTAGCAGCGCCCCGCAGTTTTACCCGCATATGTTTCGGTCCCGTGGGAATATCGGGATAAAAACTATCCTATGTCCTTTCCCAGGACTCAAACTGTCTCTGTACCAAATTTTTATTTTTCAATTCATCTAAATCGGTTCAGCGGTTTAAGCGTGAAAAGGTAACAGACAGACAGACATACTTTCGCATTTAGGTCAGTAGGTCGTTTTAGGGGCGGATTTTATTAGTACAGATAAGCTCATACATACCGTAAGAAATTTGCACCATGCATCTAGGAACTTAAATCTCCCACGGAGCACTATATTCCAATAGGCTAGCGCCATGTCCAATTCCAGTCCTTTCTGACCAGGATTCTTTGCATAATTAAATGTGAAATGATAAAAATCTTTAAACTTATTTTGATCTTTTATCTCTGATTCCAATGTGGGTAATTTTGATTTTAATTTCTCTATGCTATCTGCTCCAAGCTCCATGAGACCAGTTGTGAACTCTTCTTTAGTAAATTCACACTGCACAGCTGCTTTACATTTCCACGCTATAATAAGAACTAAAATTGACTCAGGACTTAAATTAAGGTCTTCTAAAAACTTCATAACACCATCCACAGTGATTTTATCGTTCTCCTGTTGATCTTTGTACTTAGTAAACAGTTGGTCGAGCTTTTTTCTATCCACAGACGCCTTGACAGGGTCCTTGTAGTAAGCTTCGGGGTTCTGAAAGTAGTTGTCACTCGCGAGGTCCAGTTTCCAGTCATTTTGAGACAAACAATATATCGCCGTGCTTTCACTCGTCTGCGTAAACGCGACGAACTTTTTAACTTTGTCTCTCTGTGACGATTTTAATTTATTCTGCAAGAGAATCGTACGAACGTCATATTTATAACCTTAATAATGCTTACCTGTCATATAATTTACGTATCAAAAACAATTTAGGCATTTTATGTGATGTTGTGTTTGTTATTTTGGTTGGATTTGATGCATATTTTAACACGATTACTCACCATTTTCGTGAAATTTTTATTGTTTCTAATGACTTTCACTGTTATTTCGACATCGGAACCAAAGTGAAATAACAATCATAGACAACTTTCTAATGTTGTTATGGTATAAACTTCAAAAATCCATTTTTAATTTTTCTGGTTCTAAAACACTTGAGATTTATTATTTCGTTAATTCCACAGTCAAAAATCCGATAAAGCTATTTAATAAATTAAATACTACAGTCTAAAAGTGTCACTATATTTAAAAAAAGTGAGTCGTTTTGAGACACCCTTTTATATATTTTTGATTATTTAGAATAATTTTATTTATTGAAAATGTATTAGTTCTTTTGAGTTTACAAAACTGCTTACAATTAACCTTGAAATCAGGGAACATCTTGCAAATATAGTAGCAACACCGTTTTGTAAAATAAACATAGACAATTATTTCTTCGTTCCAAAATGATAAAAAAGAAGAATCTCTATTTTATTTTAAATTCATCTAATTCATGAATGAATACGACTTGTTTTCGTTTAACACACGACAGAAATAGGAAAATGAGAAAATACGAAAAACGCTGATAGACGCTTCATTGGAATTGTGTTTCAGAACGAAGTTGTCAATAAGTCCAAATCCAAACAGCTGATCGCAAAACATAACCTAAGTTGCTATAATAATTAAGCGTAATTTAATTTTAAATCATTATGTTACATAATAAAACCTTATAAAAATGCGGTCTGTACTAGTTAGGCAGTTATATTGCACCCCAAATGGATATTTATTTAAGTCTATCAGTACGCAAAGTACAAGAGTGCGATTTGCGCCCAGTCCAACAGGATATTTACATTTAGGGGGTTTACGAACTGCTCTGTACAATTATTTATTCGCCAAATCCCAAGGAGGTTCATTAATATTGCGTATTGAAGATACGGATCAGACGAGGAAAGTTGAAGGTTCTGTGGATGCGCTAGTAAACGACTTGCAATGGGCAGGAATTGAGTGTAACGAAGGACCAGGAATGAAGGGTGAATATGGACCTTATGTGCAGAGCGAAAGGTTACATTTTTATCAGTAAGTATTGTTTCTCATGTATCTTCCTGTTTCGAATTGTATTTTACATGCCTATATTGATTTTTAAATAGGCTTTAATGGAGTTCGACAACCTATATATTTCTGAAATATGTACTGTGCTATAACAACCACTAACTATAATATGTTTCTATTTTCCAGGGAATACATATCAACGCTCCTTGAGAAAGGTTCAGCATACAAATGTTTCTGTACGGAGCGGAGACTGAACATTCTACGTAGAGACGCAGTGAAGGGACAACGCACACCCAAATATGACAACCGTTGTAGGAATCTGACGCATGAAGAGATTAACGAGAAGATGGATGCTGGCGTTCCACATTGTGTTAGATTTAAGGTGATATTATTGTTTCTTGAACTTAGGTTGAACAGCAAACCAACATTTAGCAGTTTTGCCGTGCCCTGACTGTAATGTAAAATTTATCTTCTATTTTACTAGCTTACATCGGACTGCCAATTCTTCGATGACCTGATCTTCGGCCCCATAGGATATGACGTATCTCTAAACGAAGGTGACCCGGTACTCATGAAGAGTGATGGCTTCCCAACTTACCACTTTGCTAATGTGGTAGATGACCATCTGATGAAGGTTAGCCATGTTCTGAGGGGTGTGGAATGGCAGATCTCTACTACTAAGCATTTGCTTATCTATAGGTAAGGATAATATGGTAATCAAGAACTTTTGAGTAATATTTGATTTGAGGTTTTTTTTGATGATGTAATGAACCATATAAAGTGAACTATTTCTGAACGCATCTAAGCAATCCCGCCACAATCCGCGCACTTCTCCTGGAAACGCCTTTCTCTCTGGAAGCTGGTTTTATAATACCTATGTGTAACTAACAATAAATATATTACAGTGCATGTGTTTGTTAAAATATGATTATAAGTAGCTTGATGCTAGAAGTTGCAACGCTAGCGGGGTCGCCGATTCAAGCGTTTGTAGCGGCATCTATACCGCCATATGCGGATGTCACGCCAAATCCTGCATCGCGCAAGCAGAGTTTACCGCGCAAATAGCATACTATGTACAACGTTCCGACATCAATCGTCGGGCACTTGCTCACCAGACACGACACCTATCTTGTCGGAGAATCCTCCCTTTTTTATGGAGGATGAGTGTAGTTTAATTAAGTAAGTAAGTAAGTTTACGCTACCCCACGTTAGGCAGGTGAAAACTAATGTGTTGATAAAGGGCGAGGAATTGAATCCTGAAGACAACACAGTATTCTTGGGCATAACTTTGGATGCTAAGCTTCAGTGGGGTCCACATATAGATAAATTGTCAAAAAAGCTAAGTTCCGCAGCATATGCTGTTAGAAAAATTCGTAATTTAACTGATATAGAGACTGCCCGTTTAGTGTACTTTAGCTATTTTCATAGTGTAATGTCGTACGGTATTCTATTGTGGGGAAATGCCGCCGATATTCAGACTATCTTTGTTTTACAGAAGCGAGCTGTTCGATCAATTTATAAATTAAGTCCGAGACACTCTCTCAGAGACAAATTTAAAGAGATTAATGTAATGACTGTGCCTTCTCAGTATATTTATGAAAATCTTTTATATGCCCATAAAAACATAAAATTGTTTAAAAAATACAGTGATATCCATAATATAAATACTAGAAATAAACACAAATTTGTTGTACCTACAACAAGGCTCAAAAAAATAGGTGGCTCGTTCAGATGCCAATGTATACGCTTTTATAATAAGCTACCAAGCCACGTTCAAGATCTAAGCCTCAATAAATTCAAATCATTCATTAAACGTAAGTTGTGCCAGAAAGCCTTTTATACCGTTAAAGATTATATTGAGGACAAAAAGGCTTGGGATTGAGCTGCTTCAAATTTCTGCATTTTGAATGACTTTTTTTTTTTTTATATACACATTGACATTAATGATTTTTTTTTATAAACAATGACATTTACTTACTTTGTAAAGTATTATATATATAATTTTTTTTTTTTTTCATTGTGATTTGTGAATGTGAAGACGATGTGGGTCATTTTAATAATTTTTTATGTTTTATTTTTCTCTCTGTTCTATTACTTGTTTTTTTTTTTTTTCTCTCATGGTCTGGCAGTTTGAGTAATTTATGTGGCCTACCCAAATGTCCTTTCTTTGGTATTGTTCGTCGAATCGTTGAGCTCCTTAAGTCTTGAGTTGAGCTGCACGATTTCTGACAAATGCGTGCACTGACTGGACAGGTCCTCTCAATCTGTGTGGTTCTTTCCTCAAAAGACCATCTCAGACATCGATCTACATGGTCTTCATATAACCTGACCAAGATTATGTCTGGACTTTAAAAGAGACTGTGACCTCTGAGTTTGTTTCGGCCTTTCTTCTCAGAGTAGTCAGATAGGAAACGCCGACCTCATCTAGTTTAAAAAAAACATGATTGACGTGTAAAAGTGTTTGTACAAACCTACTTACAAAAATAAAATCATTTATCATTTATCATTTATCATTTACACTGTTCCTTATGTTCTATACGTTAGGTAAAGGATTCGTTTTATGTTGAAGTAGGTATTTTTCACACAACTCAACTCAAACAATTTTCCACTTTATAGCCCAAGTGCATTTCTCAATGACCGAAAAAATAATCTGACACTCCTCACTCCTTTTTACTCTGTTCTACATAGCCAACTAATTGTGCGTGCTTGTTATGCTATTATGATAACTGTGTTAATTGTTTTCAGGGCCTTTGGTTGGACACCGCCACAGTTCGGTCATATGCCGCTTATCGTCAACGCCGATGGTACGAAACTAAGCAAGAGACAGGGCGACGTCAAAGTTGAAGACTATAGGAAAAACGGTAATAAAATATTCTTTGGTACTTAATAGTCTTTTTGGCCTTGCCTATTACCTACCGTCAAATGAGGATGCAGGGGTAAATCGGGTCGAAACTTTAAAAGCCATTTTAACATAGAAATATTATAGTGTGTTGCCAAAAAGAACTCTAATGTGTTTACTGTATAATAATTAACGATCAAGTGCCCTTGTTAGCAACAAACTAAGTACATTGTTGAACTTCAAAATCCATATTAAAGTTTAGTCCCGATTCACCTCTGCAACCCACTTTACCCTTTTTGTAGGTAGTTCAGTTTTGCAAGAAAAAATTGCTTACCAGCCAGAACAATCTACCAGTTTTTTGGCGAGTTTTTTTTATCAAGATCCCAGACTTCAAATACTTAATGTAGGTAAAAAAAAAAAACTTGGTGTTCCAGGAATATACCCCCTGGGCCTGGTCAATTATATAACGTTGTCCGGTGGAGGATTCGATCATGTGCCCGGTGCAGGAGTCAGACTTAAGACTATGGAAGATTTGGCTGAAGAGGTAATTATGCAACAAACATTTTCATTCTAAGGCTAAATGTCATGTACACATTCTCCTGGCTGTAAGGTAACAGGGTTACAAGGACGTACTGTGCTGCATTTGTATTATCGAGGATTTCGAAGGATGTTGTGGCGTCATCAGAAATATGCGACTCGAAACTTTTGGTTACTGGCTTGTTTATCTACCATTTCTTATTTATATAAACAGAAATAAAAACCATTTATTTCACATTTATACATACAACACGTGACATTATTACAGAGGTAGTTGCTGAAAATCAGCGCTGTTGACGATAGGTTCGTCCGAAGTCTCATCATTTTGCTGAACGACTTGTTCTTGCGCAGATGCGACGCACGGCTCTATTCTTCTTATTACTAAACATAGACTCACAGAACACATATACTCCTATCGGTTACTAAAGTAGTTACTTATTGCTCTGTGTTCACAAACTACATAGAGATACTACGTATCGCAATGTGTATTGCCTTTGGTAGGTACACAAAGTAGTCAAAGACCTCGTATTCAAACAATAACAACAAACAAACAATCAAACTTTTTTTTTTGTAATGTGCGTTTCGTTTGTGCAGAATAAACAGCTTTTACTTTTTTCTTTCTAACATTTTATTGCCAAAACTTTCCTTACAAGAGGATGTATCTCTAACTAATTGTAATAACAGTTCCAGACAGAAAAAATATCATCACATCCAAGTCGCCTGAATCCCAACTTACTCGAAGAATGCAACCGACTCGAAATCAAACGAAGACTACAGGACGAGAACCTTTCCAAAACCTTAGTATCCACACTTCAAGACTTACTCAGCAAAACATACCCTGATCACAAGCTAAACTTAACAGATGAACACGTGAAAAGCGTTCTGAACTGGTCTGTATCTCGAATTTCAAGAATAGCAGAGCTATCATCAAAAAAGTACGGATTTCTTTGGATTTTACCGACAAACACCACAAAAATCGACCAGGAACTGCTAAAAAAATTAGTCAAAAACTTGGAAGGCCTAGAAAAGTTCGACCAAACTTCTTTGAAGGAGAATTTAAGGAGTTTTTCAGTGAATAATAATGTAAAGTTTCCAGCGTTGATGAAGATGCTTCGGTCCGTCATCAGCGGGTTGGATGAGGGCCCAGGAGTGGCGGAGATGATGGATTTGTTGGGAAAGACTCAGTCGTTAGAAAGAATTAAAGCTGTTGTACTTTATATTGTTGTTTCTTTTCTGACGAAAAATTAAGTAATTATGTTTATTATCCCTTCTGTGTACCTAATACAATACCCACAATATATCCACAACCACAGTAGCTTTCCTAAGATAAGAGTAGTGTATAATTGGGGTATCTGGATCACTTCACTTCACTCGTGATCCAGATCACCCCAATTATACATCGCTAAGTAGCTTCTCACCATCTATTCAGAAAGTAATCTAGACTGAGATATTTGATTATCGACTAATTGTTTTCACTTTATTTAGATAAGCATGCGTGAACTAAACAATCAGTCAATCGATCAATATTTTGTGAACTAGACAATCAGTAAATCGTAATTTTATTATTCATTTTATCAACATTCAAATAGTATTTTATCCTTTCTATTCTAATTG
Organism: Mesoligia furuncula; assembly: GCA_916614155.1. Taxonomy (NCBI): domain Eukaryota; kingdom Metazoa; phylum Arthropoda; class Insecta; order Lepidoptera; family Noctuidae; genus Mesoligia; species Mesoligia furuncula. The sequence goes on from OU744793.1 coordinate 27,383,601, forward strand.
ATTATTTTTATCATTTACATGTGTGCTTATTTGTTACGAGTATCTGATATTATTTTAGTTAGCAAAAATTAGATACTTGATCTGTTCAATGCAATCATGATCTCACGAATGGACGAGCATTGTTGCTACGTGATATTTATAACACAACGTTTGCTTTAAATGACTAACAGATTTTTTTCAAATGAACATTATTTGCTGAATGACATTTAAATAATGAGAATATACTTAGATTCTTACGGGTGATTAAATTTTTACAGCTTCTGTAATGAAACTACGTTATTGCAATGAATAAACAAGTATTTATTAATTCATATAATTACAAATTAAATAAACAAAATAATTACAATCAACTAAACAAAATAATTTCGAATTAACAGATGCTACTAGGTGATCCAGGTGCTTGTAGGTGATCCGTTTTTTCTGTTTACAAGGATTGATAAAAAGTATTGTTTAAATATGGTAGCATGTCTTTGACACGTAAGTAGATGTTATCAGTGTAAATGCTCTTAACAATATGCTGAACACATATTTCAGCACTGCAATGGCACATAGAATTTCTTTCAAATTGGTTTGCATCGTAAATTTCGATCCGTATAACTTTTGTGCCACCGGTTGAAACCGTTTTGTAAAAACTTATCAACTCCTTATTATTAGTTGTATTTGTATTTGGAACACATGGGGTTCGTTGTCGTTCTTCCTCATCCAAATAATTTACGACTTTATCAATCACATCAGGTTCTATCATTAACGGAGGTGAAGTTGGTGAATAAACCCAACTCGGTATCTGAAACAGAAAACATTATTTTTTTATTTTCACTGGTTTAACAATCTTTCACTTCGCTGTCCCGCTGGTAGATTCGCAAGAATAAAGTTAAACAGATCGTATTCAGAGTCCTGAAAATAAAATAATGATGACTATATCTAAGAAACCTAGACAATACTTTACTCTAGTTACCTTTATTCAAACAATAGTATTATCAAATAATGAATATCCCCACATTTTTACGCACGGCTACATAATATCAAGCTATAAATATCCAGTAAAAGCTGAGCTCTCACTGTACGGAAATGTAAAGCTTGATACATATCAAGCTACATAGCCGTGTGTACCTAATTGTTGGCTTCTAACTCGGCAAGGAATCGAACCCAAAGGCTTTTGACGAATACCACCACTTATCAACCACTCTACCAACGTAACTATTCTCGTGTTTTGTTTAAACTAAAAAACTTATTAATATCTAAGTTTAAAAATAAAAAACTACCTTAAAAGGTTTACATAATATTTTTAATTCGTGTGATGGAAGAGTGATGGAATTGCGTCTATATTGTAAGCATTCCACTATTAAAGTCAATAATCTGATGGTTGGCTCTGTCATTAAATCAATTCGAATAAAATTATACACACACGTCAGTGTAATTTATTTATTTGAGACAATACGATGCTATACCGTTTCAGATTACAATTAAATGCATACCATAATATAAAGCCACCGGTAAATAGACAGCGGTGCGGTGCGATAGCGTCGCGGTGACGTTTAAATGCTGGGGAATGCCTGGACAGATACGATACAGTAGTTTAACTTCATAGAAAACGGCCTACACGACGCGCCTCGAAATCTCAGTGTATACCTACCTACCGGTAGTCAGTTGTTCGATTTGTACAGCAGTTACACACAGACGAACGCGGATTTATCTACCGAGCGCTCGTAGGTAGTTAATTTAAGGTCACTGCCCAGTTAACCTACTGTATCATTATTATTCTATGTCCACATCATGTCATCGCGCTCATACTGATTTGAACAAAATAAAACGTCACCGCAACGCTATCCCACTGCATCGCTATCTGTGAACTGGTGACTTAAAAGTACAAACAGAAAGTAGCATCATCCAGAGCGCCACCTAAGGCCCCTTGTTAACGAGACGCTTTTTACCGTGGCGGCGCTGGGCCGGTGCCGGCTAAGCTTGTTCACGAACCGGTGTCGTTGACAAATCTCCATAGAGTCCCATACCTAACTGACGACCGGACGTAGACACGGTTTTAAAACCGTGCCTAGACTGGCGGAAAGCCGTCTAGTTTACAAGGACCCTTATAGACATCTGAACCGGACCACCCACCAACTTAGCGAATTTAAGTATCTTATATGATGAAGATAAAGTTCAATTTGCATGATCTCGATGTTTATTGTTTAGCAAGATATTTTTTCTACAACGTAAACTATATTACATATTTGGTGTTAGGGCTGATAAAGCATTTTTAGTAACGCGTGTTCCTATTCCTTATATGGGATATCGTGACGTGGATTTACCACTATTTAAGAGTGCATCCTGCAGGAGCTGGATCACATCAAAACTTCAGCTAAGAGCAGTGACATCTTACAGTTTTTACACTACCAAAGCAACCTCAATCTTCTAAAATGTAAGTATCTACTCACTTTTCAATGTAAATTTACTTTGTGTTATCCGTTAATGTTTCTTGTTAGTAACAAGAAATAATTGAAGTGGATAAGAAATGCAGTACAATTGGTAACCCCCTAATTCACTATTCAATCATTCATGTATTATATATATTCATTAACGCTTTGAATAATTCAGATAAGTTAGCGAGTCTCTCATCTATAAAAATTAAAACTGTTCATTCGTTCATCATTTTTAAATATTCATTCATTCATTCATTCAAGTAATAAATTCATGCACTTAGTGTCGTCTACATGATTAACACAAAAGTTTTATTGTTACTGTACTAATTCATTGTTTTTATTTATTACAGGTCCAAGAACACGGCTGACCATATTTTCCCTGCGGAGGACGAGTCGGCAGACGAGGAGCATGCACCAGCGAAAACCAAGCCAAAGGAGAACAAAAAGCGCAAGCCTTCGTCAGCGAGCAGCTCCCAGCCGTCTACGAGTAAGAAAAGTAAGCCAACCATTCACCCAATCACTCCTGTCACCAAGTCAACGGCTCGTGAGTTGTTTGGGAGCGACAGTGACGACGATGAAATCGATGTTGTTGTGGACAAAAAGACTCCCCCGATATACTCGTACATCACGAGGAGACTGGCGAATGGATTTTCACGACAAATGAACGAGCAAAAAAGAGGTGAGTTCTATATAGAACTCAAAGTATACAAATGTGATGAAATAGAGCGGGTCCAACCAGTAAATAGGTGGCGGCACTCGGTAATCACGATTAAAAACAAATGCGATGAGGATTCGGAGTCCTGGCATCGCCTAAACGCCTACATAACAAGCGCCCGGAAGGAGTTTAAAAAATGTGCTCCTACTTTTATAAGTTCATACCAATAGTCTTAGCAATAGTTTACATTATAAGATCTATGCTATACCACTATAATCATTATACAGCATGAGTTTATTTTAAGATAGTAATTTGTAATCGCATTTAATCCCAATAATTAAACTATAAAATAAAAAAATATTGTGTTTTTTATTTTCCAGTTACACACCCCAGTGATGGGTCATCAGCAAATTCAGATATTAATAAATATAAATGCCAAATTGATATCCCAGAAAATGAATACGATAAGAAAGTTTATGAGCCAAATTGTTTATCAAAATATATTCATTGTGATAAATGCAAAATTGAGATCCCCGAACATAAATACAGATATCATAAGAGAACGAATATCCATAAATCGAATTCCTTAATAAAGTCAGAGTTTGAAAATGTTAATATTGTAGCTACAGCATTTAAAAATAGAATCATGACTTATCGCTTAAACCCATCAATAGAAGACGAGTACCTCATACTAGAGGCGTTCTTGGAAGATAAGCGAAAAGATGTTTTGAAAATCATTGAGTTATCATTATTGGAACATACCTGCATTAAAGTTAATTTCGAACTGTTTGCTTACTTTTTACTACCGCAATTAAGTGAGCAGCAGCTCAAGTCATTTAATACGAAATATGAAACTATATACAGCAGTACTGATTTTAATAATTTATTCTCAAATATAATAGAAATATTTAAAAGAAAACTTACTGAATTTGAGCATTGTGAATCTGGTTGGTCATTTGTCTGTATAAGTCATTTAGAAATAAATATCAATAAATATTGCCCCATGCGGGGCGGTACTTATTTAGAGCTACCAGAAGTTATTAAAAACACAAAGAGTTGTTTGAATATACACAATAATGATGAATACTGTTTTTTATGGAGTATTGTTGCAGCATTATTTCCAGCAAAAAATAATGTCTGTAGAACAAACTCCTATCCACACTTTAGTTCAATATTTAATACACAAGGAATTTCATTTCCACCTTTACCTAAAGACATCAAGTTGTTTGAAAAGAATAATTGTGAGTTCAGTATTAATATTTACGGATTAGATAAACGTTGTACTGTAACTGGCCCTCTTTATGTGACGAATTGTAAGAAAGATAAACATATTAACTTACTATATTTTGAAAAACAAAATAAAGGTCATTATTGCTTGATAAAAAACCTTTTGCGCTTAGTGCGAAGACAAGTTACATGTCATAAAGGTCAAATACATTTATGTGAAACATGTTTGCAATTTTTTACTACAGAAAAAAAGTATCATTCTCATAGTTGTTCCAAAATTTTAACCATATTGCCTGATAAAAACAATACATTACAATTCAAAAATTATGAGCGAAAGCAAAAAATTAACTTTGTGATTTATGCTGACTTTGAAAGTATACTATTAAATTATAAAGAAAAACATAATGATAAAAGTACGATAAAAAATAAACTACATCAACCGTCTTGTTTTGCATATTATGTATGTTGCTCACATGACAGTAGCTTGAACAAATTCGTAACATATAGAGGACCTGACTGTGTTAAAGTGTTTATTAAGAGATTAATTAAAGAAGCTAAGTTAATTCACAACATTTTAGTGACTAAGAAACCCATTAAATCTATGACGAGAGAGCAAACTGATAATTATAACAAAGCAACTACATGCCATATCTGTAATCATTTATTATTTGATGATAAAGTTTGTGATCATGATCATATTACATCCGAGTACAGAGGGGCGGCGCATTCACATTGCAATTTAATTTATAGAGTGTGTTCATTTATACCTGTTATCTTTCATAACTTATCTGGTTATGATTCCCATATATTTATTACAGAATTATCGAAATATGATGGCGAGATAAAAATTATACCAAAAACAAAAGAAAAATATATAAGCATAACTAAAATAATCAAAACTGGGGCAGGATGTAAACCTATACAGATTAAATTTATAGATTCATTTCAATTTCTTAGTTCAAGTCTTGACAATTTGAGTAAAAGTTTAACGGACAACGATTTTATTCATTTATCATCACATTTCCCAGATAAAAGCCAATTAAATTTACTGCGAAGCAAAGGTGTATATCCGTATGAGTACATTTGTTCATGGAAAACATATAATGAAACACAACTTCCGGCAAAGAATCATTTTTATAACACTTTACAAATGAAACATATAACAGATACTGAATATCAACATGCCCAGACTGTGTGGAAATGTTTTGATATTAGTTCTCTTGGTGAATATACTGACTTGTATTTAAAGTGTGATGTACTATTATTATGTGATATATTTGAAAAGGACAATGGGCGAATTGGTACACCCCACCAATAGCAAAGACATATATGTCGTTGGATAGGTATTTTTAACTGGAACAACATTTACTACGACAGCTTTCTTGAAATGTTTGTCCGTTCTGAGTTATAGGTATCAACAATAAGGAAAAAATAAATACCGATTAATATTGTAATATCTTAAGTGTCTAAAGGTAAATAACATCAATATCGTTGTATACGTATACTATATATTTCGCAATTATCAGTTTAAATATAAGTAAACACTAAAAAAACTTGTTTTTGTGTTTAATTCTTAAACAAATACAAAAATGAGTTTGACTATGTTTCAGTAACAAAACGTAATACATCCGGTAACTAGAATAAAGGTAATACGTCCGGTAACTAGATCCTTTGAGCGACCGCGGGAGGCCCTCTCCCCTCTCTAAATCGATTGTACGAAGCGCGCGAGCGCCGATGATTGGGCGCGCTGTTGCAGTCGTTCATTGGTACTGTGCACGAAAGTACGTTTTGTTATTTTTTATGCATTGCTTTTTAACGACTTTGGTTTGGTGTTTGGACACTGGTGATATCTACATCCGGCTATTACTTGGACACTGTTATTCGCTTTTTTCGCTGAATTCGGCTATCACACTGGAATACTGAACTGTTTATCGATTTGGGTAAATGCGTTGAGATGGAAAACTTACACAACTGTGCTATGTGTTGGCGAGGGCTCTATCGCGGAAGGTACCAACAACACGTTTTAACGGACAATCTTCCAAGAGCGCAACCAGAGCTTGCTGCATATATACAAGAAAATGCAGTATTGGAGGTTAGTATTTCAATTAGTATAATTATTTAATAGATTTGAATCTTAGCCTTGCTGTGCTCGCAGATACTCAAAATACGTATAAGCAATGATAATGAGGGTTAAACAGTGTTCAGCACGGTTACTCGTTGGCCGGGAATTATAGTCAGGAAATTGATAATAATTAATTATTCAACAGATGACTAATTCATTATTATCACTGACTGATCGATCCCAGTCGGACAGAATGCTCAAATGCTGTTTTATGTACCTACATATGACTTTGTCAAAAATATCTTTGACAACAAATGCAAGATGTTTATTGTGAAAGTATTAATGAACAATGCAACCCACATTGCTATGTCGCACAAGTGAAAAACGACATTTGTAATGTCCGCTTCAATAATAATAATGTTTACCGGTTTTAGTATGGGCCGATGTAGAATTCGGTTTGTAAACTCTATTCACGTGCACGTGGTCTATTCTTGAACAAAGCCGTTAGCGAAAAAGCGAAAAAGGACAAATGACATTTTAATTATTTGACGGGTTATGCCATTTTCAGGTGGTGTTCGACAACACACGAAGCGTATGCCATCGATGTTGGCAGAGAGCTGATAATGCTGTTAGACCACCTGTTGTCCCAGAAGTGCAAGCTAATGATCCTGGTGGACAAAATGCTAACGAACTTCATGTTCCCGAGTACAAGAGAGCTTCTAACACTCCTGCACATTGTATTTTCAACATCTGTGGTAATGACACACGACACCGAATATCAGAGGCAATTAAAGTTCACGTCCTTTGTGAATACAAGTTGTATATCCCCGATGGTGCTAGAGTATGTCAAGAACACCTTGCAGGGAACAATTGGGATGAGTTGCCGGATTTTTGCAACACCACTAATTATTTTACTGCAGCCCACTTTAGTGATGTTTGTGACATACTACGAGCAGCTGTTCAACGTGGATCAAGATTGAATTTTAGAGTACGAGGTTCTATGAGTAATGAAGATATGCATTTGAATCCATGAAGACGTGTGGCTTTTACGTGGGCGCATACAGTCCCGACACGTCAGAGCACGGATATATTATTGCTACATTTTGATAAATAATAACTACATTGAAGGCAGAAACAACATAGTACAACACTACTGTACGTGTTTGTCAGGACGGCGCACCATGGGTACATGTGCGCATATTATATCTATTATATGGTATTTAGCATATGCGGTTCACGAGGGATTTACTGCACCGACAATGTTCCTAAATGACGTTATTTTAGACAACGATCTACATTAATACAAGAAAATATGTACAATACATGTACAAGTGTGTGTATGTGTGTCTACACACTTGATGATGATGATTTATACAAATAAAGATTAAATACATTAACAAACAACGACATTGGTGTTATTTTTTCTCAGAACCTAAGATATTACAATTCTAATTAGTATTCATTTTTACCTTGTTTTTAACCCATAGCTCAGAATGGACAAACATTTCAACAAAGCTGTCATAGTAAATGTTGTTCCACTTAAAAAGACCCATCCAACGATATATATGTCATTGCTATTGGAGGGGTGTACCAGCTTCCATACATTTTTGCCCATTGTCCTTTTAGAAATATTTGTCTGCTGCACTACAAACTCGATCCTGCGTATTATGTGACTTCACCTGGACTGAGTTGGGACGCTATGCTTCTTTACACAGGTGTTAAGTTAGAATTGATTAATGATTTAGAAATTTATAAAATGTTGGAAAAAGGAATACGTGGAGGATTAGCTCAGTGCTCTCACCGATATGCTGAAGCCAATAACATTTATTTACCTCATTTTGATAGTTCCAAACCATCAACATATTTGATATATTTAGACTGTAATAATCTTTATGGATATGCTATGACTAAAAAATTACCAATATCAGAGTTTAAATTTATGAAAAATAATGATATCAAAAATTTTAATTTGTTTGATGTTCCTGATAATGGCGAGTACGGTTACATTTTAGAAGTAGATTTAGAGTATCCAAATCATTTACATAATTCACATAGCGACTTGCCTTTTGCTCCCGAGAAATTCATACCTATTGGAGGGAAAACACCAAAGTTAATTGCAAATTTGTATGATAAATATAACTACATTATTCACTATTTTCATTTAAAAGCATGTCTTAAAAATGGTCTAGTTTAAAAAAAAAATCATAGAATCCTTTATTTTAAACAGGAATATTTTTTGAAAAAGTATATAGACTTGAATACTAGCTTACGACAAGTAGCTTCAACATCATTTGAAAGAGATTTTTTTAAGCTTTTAAATAACTCAATATTTGGCAAAACTATTGAAAATAAACGTAAGCAAGTGGAGGTTAAATTAGTGTCTAAATGGAGTGATGATTGGAATAAAACGAATAAAATAGTAGGTGCTCAGAAATTAATCACAAAACCTAATTTAAATAGTGTTTTTATCTTTAATGAAAACTTTATAGCCATACAACTGAATCCCATGAAACTTGTTTTAGACAGACCGATATATATTGGATTTGCGGTGCTAGAATTCTCCAAGTGCCATCTATACAATTATCATTATAATTTCATTAAGAATAAATATGGTGACAAAGCTAAATTATGCTACACTGATACTGATAGTTTGTTGTATTTAATAAAGACCGAAGACTTTTATAAAGACATGCGTGATAATTTATCAGAATTTGATACAAGTAATTTTGAAACTAATAATCATTACTTTATTCCTAAGGTGAAGGAAAAAATTCCTGGTTTATTTAAGGATGAGTTAGGAGGTGACCCAATTACCGAATTTACAGGCTTAAGAGCAAAGCTATATTGTATTAAGTCATTAAATACACAAATAAACAAGGCTAAAGGCGTATCAAAGCCTGTAACCAGATGTTTAAAATCATCAAATTATAAAGATGTTTTATTTAAAAACTTAACATTAAAGCGTAAGATGAATATGATTAAATCAATGAAGCATGTGCTGTTCTCACAAGAAGTAAATAAAGTAGTTTTAAACAGAATAGACGATAAAAGGCATGTTCTGGGAAATCAAATAAATACTGTACCTTGGGGTCATTGTGATTACATATGTTAATTCAGTATTTTTATACATTAATTGTAAAGTTATTAAATGATAAATTTAAATATGAGAATTGTCAATCGTTATTTAATACATACATATTTACTTGTACTCTGTATTTGCTGTTTTATTTGCAACCCTTGGCAAACATTACCTATATAGATATTATATAAGTATATACTATCATTTTATTTTTTGAAACCAAAGCTAAAAAAACTATGATCTGATTATTGGAGGATTATAATTACTTAGTGTTCTTGATAACTGATAAGCATTATAAATACTAGAACATGCTATTTTTTCCAACAGATACAAACATGAAGTGGGTCAAGCAACCAGTTTCATTAGAAGTTAGAAATATTGATGTAGAGGAAAATAAGTTACACGCAAAGCATAGTGTTCTTCTGCCGAATAATATAAGATGTATAATATGTGGCCCTTCGAATTGCGGGAAAACGAACGTCATGATTAGTTTGTTAATCCATGAAAATGGTTTAAAGTTTAAAAATGTTTACTTGTATTCCAAGACTAGCTTTCAGCCAAAATATATTTTCCTAAAACAGATCTTAGAAAGAGTGCCAGAAGTAAAACTTTTTATATTTAATTCTGATGACGAAGTTATTCATCCTAACGATGCGTTACCGAATTCTGTTATTATTTTTGATGATGTGGTTTGTGAAAAGCAAATTAACATACGAAATTATTTTACAATGGGCAGGCACAGAGGTATAGATTGTTTTTATTTATCTCAAACGTATTCAAAAATACCAAAACAGTTATTACGTGACAATGTTAACTTTTTAATGATTTTCAAGCAAGATGAAGTTAACATGAAACATATATACAATGAACATGTTAGTTCTGATATAGAGTGGTCGAAGTTCAAAGATCTGTGTTCTAAAATCTGGATACATCCTTATGATTTTTTGACTATTAATAAAGATTGTGAATTAAACAAAGGCAGATATAGACAATCATTTGACAACTTTATTTATTGTGACTAATGGTTATATAAATTACGAGTGCAAAAAAATAAAAATCATTTGAGCATAAATACTTCTCAGTATATGTCGTATAATGGACCACAATATTACAGATCAATTAATAAAGTCTGCGGACGCTATAAAGAAAAAAGTGAAACAAATGAAAGATTATGAGTTTAACACCGACACTCATTTGAAGTATTTTTTTAAGCCTCTCGCAGACCCTCTTAATGCAATCGTAGCTAGCAAGCAAATTTCTACAATAAAAAATGAAGATACATATGATGACCGAATTAAACACATTGATATAGGTTCAAAAATATTTTTGCGTGATAAATCTCATGATATGTACAAACATGAATCATCTAATGAGTCAAGCTCAATTGAAAAATTTTATTCGGAAGATGAAGGAGATAATGAATCAGAAAAAGATAATAACGCGTCGCTGAAAAAAGAAGATATCATTGAAATATACGAAGATATGAATATACCATTTGGTATACGTAGTGACAATAACAAACATATGATCGGAAATACAATAGTTAATTTATCTACCACTCATGAGAATTCTGGTAAAGTGTATAACATTCGCGTAGCTAATAAACAGTATAAAATAACACCAGGTCTAAAAGAACTATTGTTTCGCAAAAAACCTGATTTATGTTTGGTGAATTTAAAAGATAAATTGGTTTACAAAGAAATACTCCTCGCAACTAATGCTCATAAAAGAGACTTTAACCCTGCAGGTCAAATTAAAGGCGATAAAGGTCTAAAATATTCTCAGGTGAACAAACCGTTATTTTCTGAGCCTTATGAATGCTTACAAGAACCTACAGAAGTTAAATCTAGGCAAAAAAGAGGCGCTGGTCTACCGTATCTTAAAAAAAAAAAAAAAAATACTGAACTTGTTTATTGGGATGATCCTAATAAATTAGTGGACAGGCTTAAACTTTTGATCGCTTCTAAAACTGCAGGTAATACTAATCTCGACAACGAAATTTTATCAATTATTGAAGAGCTAAAAGAAGCGGGTGTAATACAAGAATAAAAAGGGCTTACCTTATAAACTGTTACTTAGTCTAATTTTATAATTCAGAAGTGATAGTCGAAAGAATGAGCAAAGTGAAAAGAGAAATTATAAACGAAATTCATAGAAGTGCAAGAATAAATTTCCAACGAAGACATGTAATATTAAAGATATCGATGATCTTTGGCAAGCTGATTTAATGGATATGCAAAGTTTCTCCCAATTTAACAACAACTACAAATATATTTTAATCGTCATTGATGGATTCTCTAAGTATGCTTGGGCTATTCCACTTAAACAAAAAAATAAACAAACTGTATCTAAGGCTTTCAATACTTTATTAAGTAGAGAAAAACGTATCCCTAGAAACTTGCAAACCGATCTAGGAAAAGAATTTTACAATACAAGTTTTGAAAAAATATTATTAAAATATTCTATCAACCACTACTGCACTTATTCCACGAAAAAGGCTTCAATTGTAGAACGGTTAATAAGGACGATAAAAAGTAAGCTTTTCAAGGAATTTAGTTTCAAAGGGAATTATAAATGGACAGACGGGACACTTCCAAATATCATTAATAGATATAATCATACCATACACAGAACAATTGGTTTATCCCCCGTTCAAGTGAATCATAGCAATAAAATTAAACTACAACGGAGATATTTCAATCAAAATGGAACGAAAACAAAATGTCGTAAGTTTAAGACAGGTGAATTTGTACGAATAAGTAAACATAAAGGTTGTTTTGAGAAAGGTTACACTGCTAATTGGTCTACAGAGATATTTAAGATCAGTAAAGTTCAAAACACAAATCCTGTTACATATTTATTACAAGATGATAAAGAGCAACCAATTTTAGGTGCATTTTATGATCAAGAATTACAAAAAACTAAACATCCTGACATTTACCTTGTTGAAAAAGTTTTGAAACGAAAAGGCAGAAAAGTTTTCGTGAAATGGTTGGGGTTATCCTCCAGTGAAAATAGTTGGATTAGCGATACAAATGTTTTATGAGTAGTTTATAAATATAACATCATGCTCTATGATAATGGTTCCATTCTGTTTGTATGCATGAAAGGAGAAGGACTTGTCAATAACTTAATTAGTAATTTACCATTTGAGCTCCATTTACCGGGATATAATTATTGTGGCCCGGGAACTAGATTACGTGAAAGATTGGCTCGAGGTGATAGGGGTGTAAACAAATTAGACGAATATTGTAAACATCACGATATTGCATATAATAATTCCAAAAGTTTGAGAGATCGTCACAACGCGGATATAATTTTATTAAAAATGGCAAAAAAGCGTGCTTTATCATCCGATGCAAGTACAGGAGAAAAACTTGCTGCCAATTTAGTTAATACTATAATGCTAACGAAAGTAAGTTCTGGAGCTGGACTCAAGAAAAACTTTAAAAGTTTAGTAACCCATACCAAAAAGTGCATTAAAAAAATTAAACCAAAGGGTAGAAAAAAACTAATAGAATTGGCCTACGCTGCTGCTAGAGAGTTGAATAAGGATTCATCTGCCAAGGTTCCACGTATCATACCAATTCCTAAGTCTGGCGGTGTTCTACCTTTAATACCTATATTTGCTGGTTTGTCTGCTGCTGGCAGTATTGCAAGTGGAATTGCTGGAATCGTCAAAACCATAAATGAATATAGAGTTGCAAAAAAGCATTTAGAAGAAATGAAAAGTCATAATAAGAAGAATTCAGGCGGTGTATGTATTGGAAATGGATTGCGGCTAAACCGGTACAAAGATGGACTTGGAATATATACAAATTTAAAGAAAAAAAACTAAATCATAGGCTACCTAATCGTGCTCTTACTAATATAGATATCATATATTTTACTAAAGACGTTCCATATTTTCGGGGAGTGTATATGAGGGATACCTTACCGAAATCTCCGTTTTTAAAAGAGTGTGGAATCATAAATTTAGATAATTCTAAAAATTCTGGTACACATTGGGTAGCCTATGTAATTTTAAATAAATATATTGAATACTTTGATAGTTACGGTAACTTGAAACCTCCAATAGAATTTGTTCGCTATGTAGGTTCTGACAATATCAATTATAATTACAATAATTTGCAAAATAATAACTTATTCAATTGTGGACATTTATGCATTAAATTTCTTAACGAGTTTTGGGAAAAGCATGGTTTTATCAAATAATCACTTAACTTAAAAAAAGGTTTAAATGTTACGTGTCGTACTCTCAAGACTACACTTTATCCTTATCTGTTACAAGAGACGAATGTCAATTAGATTAAAAAAATAAAAAAATAATGATAGTTTATAATATAAAATCATCTGCCAAAGTTAATAGCTTTACTCGTTCTCGTACCGTCAGAAGACGAAGACATATACGAACTATTAAAAAACTAACTAAAGATAACAAATTATTTCTTCGAGCTTTGGGATTTAAATTATGAGTATTCTTCAGGTGAATGATTTACCACAATTCGATAACTCTATAGTGAGTTATGAAATTCATACTTATAATCCTTATAGCAACAGCTTTAATGAAAATGATGAAATACGTATACCCATACATCAGCAAGATTTGTACGTATTACCTGCAGCCAGCTACATTTATATTGAAGGTCGAGCCACTGTGGCTTCGAAAGATGCAGCAGGAAAACTAACACGAAAGACTGTTAATTTTACTAATAATCATATATCATTTCTATTCCAAGACATTCGATATGAAATTAACGGTGTTGAGATAGACCGCATAAAAAATGCAGGTATTACTACCACACTAAAATCATATCTGTCTATGAGCGAGGGGGAAAGTAAGGCTGCTGCTGTTAGGGGTTGGAATTTGAACGGAGTTAAAGATCATGATGGTATTTTTAGTGCCCTTATACCACTGAATAAAGTTTTAGGATTTGCGGAAGATTATAATAAAATTATGATTAACTGTAAACATGAACTTATACTCAATAGAAGCAGTTCGAATGTCAACAGTGTTAAGCTTGATGATAATAATGACTCCATTCAACTAATTATAGAGAGAGTGCAATGGCGTGTGCCTCATATAAAAGTTTCAGATCGGGAAAGATTAACTTTGCTTAAATATTTAGAAAAGGATCGTCCTATTCAAATAGCTTTTAGAAATTGGGACTTGTACGAATACCCTTTATTGCTTAGAACTACAAAACATTCCTGGGTTGTGAAGACTGCGTCATAACTCGAAAAACCAAGGTATGTGGTCTTTGGTTTGCAGACAAATAGAAAAAATATGAAAACTAAAGACTGTTCAATATTTGACCATGGTAAAATAACTAATGTTACTCTTTTTTAAATTCTCAATATTATCCATACGAATCGGTTAGTGCAAAATTTTCTGAGGACAAATATTGTATATTATATGAAATGTTTACCCAATTCCGTCAGTCTTATTATAACACCCGGTGTGAGCCGATGCTTAATTTGCATGAATTCAAAGAAAAGGCTCCTTTATTTGTAATTGATTGCTCAAGACAGAACGAAGCCTTGAAAACTGGAGCTGTAGATGTGAGACTGGAAATAGAAAGTTCTGAAGATATACCAGAAAATACATCTGCCTATTGTCTAATCATCAACGATCGTCTGATTGAATATAAACCCTTAAGCAGTATTGTAAAGAAATTGTTATGAACGCCATAGTCGATGTGCAAGGGTTTAAGACCGAAAGTAACGAGTTTATCGTGAAAGAAATAGCAATAGCACTCAGAAATCAAATTATAGTATTATTAATTAAACCACCATTCCCATTTTACAATCTTACAAAAAAAGAAAAATCGCGAGTAAGTTGGATAGAGAGAAACAGAAAAATTTTCTGGAAAGAGGGTTTTATACCATACTTAAAATTGCCGCAATATATTGAACCTTATCTGAAAGATAAAAACATTTATGTTAAAGGATGTGAAAAAGTGTTGTGGCTAAGAAACATTGTAAAACATAATAATGTATATAATTTAGAAGATAAAAACTGTCCTAGTTTACAACAATTATTTGATGATTATGGAATGTCTAGTAATAATAATAATATATTTAGCTGTGTATATCATTCGAATGTATGTGCTTTAAAAAATGTAACATGTTTAAAAAATTGGATTGACGATAAAAATATTTTAAATTATTTATAACTTAAAAGATAAGGGCTGCCCTGAAAAATTTAAGTAAATTAATTTGTTAATATCTTATCAATATATCAGAATAAATGTTTTTTCCATGAGTAAATGTTTTTTATTTCATAATAAATGCATTATACCTACATAGAATACCACAACGAAATTTGCTACAATTTAGGTCATTACTGCTCCATTACGATTTGGAGCACCACATCTTTATAAATTGAGAACACCAAATACAAGACTTCATTATTCTTTTACACATACCCATATTGAGACCTTCTTAAAAATGATTCAAAATTATTTCAGCCCGCGATATGAAATATATAATGTACATAAAATTCGATTACGTTCATTTGAACATTATTGGGCTACAGTAGATTCAAAGCGACGATTGGTGATGGAAATGGCTGATGCAGGTTTTTTTTACTGTGGAAGTGGTTTAAACGATAAAGTTATGTGCTTTTCGTGTGGAGGTAGCATCGAAGATTGGGAGTATTACGATGATCCTTGGATGCAACATGCTATATTTTTTCCTGATTGCTTTTATTTAAATGCTGTAAAAGGGACAGATTATGTTGACGAATCAAAACGTCTATTTTTTAAAGAAACAAAAATATAAAATTATTCTAAAGTGGAGCAGTATAGATTGATTGTCTGCTGAATAAGCTACTAAAAGCATTGGAGCTAAGCTACGAAAACAATGTCTGAAGCGTATGCAATTGTGGAAAATGTCTATGATGAAATGTCAACTGTGGATCAAGAAATCAAATGTTTTGTAATCGATTATTTATTCTTTTTATGCTTTTTATAAAATAAATAATAAAAATGTGTTAGTTAGTTGACAGCAAACTTTGTTTCTTTTATCACGATACCAACCACAACCCAACCACAAAAAGTAAAAAATAGTATAAATTGATTATTCAAATCATTCAGGTCCTAGTCGTTTGCTGATAACATACGCTATCACTACTTTAGTCACTTATTCATTAAGTATCCTATAATCTGAATAGATAAACATAGGAGTTAGATACGGAACCCTAAAAATATGAATTGATTGATTGATAAATAGCTCAATTTCATTAATTAGTGGATCTTTAGCCCATACTCGAATATCTCAGTCTAGATTACTTTCTGAATAGATGGTGAGAAGCTATTTAATGATGTATAATTGGGGTGATCTGGATCACGAGCGAAGCGAAGTGATCCAGATACCCCAATTATACACTACTGATAATATAGTATGTATTCGAACGCACTTCCCTTTCCGTATTCAATTCGAGACACTGCTTTTGTAGATCTTGTTTAATTTTTACAATACAGTGTACAGTTTGTCTACAGAATAATGGATGACCTTTAATTGACCTTGACCGCCACAAGTTGTCAAAGGTCACGGTCAAGGTCAATTAAAGGTCACCCATTAGGTAATCTGGAGCCAAACCGTAAACTGTACACTGTTTTGTAAAAATAAAACAAAGTAAGGCGATTTCTATCTATTTTAAAGCGTGGATCCTTATGCCTAAATATGTTTATTACCCTAGGCTTTTGAAATATTATTTTAACGAAAAGGATCCATCGTCTTATATTTGCTAATATCTAGAAAAATATGTCATGATGTCGGACTAGAGATTATTAAAATTTTAATTTATATGTTTATCCTTTAGTTAAAACCAACCCCCGAAAGTTGAAGTGGAGAATCAATGACGAAATACCTACGATCTGAACTTAAAACTTAAATATCTCAAAACTACCTCTGTGTAGGTTGGATCCTTTCCTTTTAAATATGGCTAGTTTTAAATCTTTAGAATAACGATTATCCTAGTAGTTTGGATCGTTTTAGTGATTTGTAATTTGGATTATTTTCGTAAATGTGAATTTCTCAATAACGATATAAGTAGCATGGAGCGATGTTAATAAAAAAAATTACGACCTGCCATACATGTGAGTTGGTAACTCAGGACTATAACTTCATGGGGCGTTTGAATTTCACTTGGATTGTTTTCATGACATTAAAGTTTTAACTACAAAGAGTTTTTTGGTATACATAAATCATTTTCGGCCAAAGTGTGGGTTGGATCCTTTCCGTTTAACTACGGCCAAATGATCTCGGTTGTGTAACAAAAGAGTGAAAATGAAAAGTCTGCGCTGTAGGTATCTTTATTAAGATTTTGCGTTCTTCTCGTCTCAAGACAAGACCAATATCAATCTTCTAGTAAAACAAAGGCATTTAAACCGTAATCTAATAAATTACTTTCTATTTCTGAAGCGTGGACATTTTATAGCTAGGTAGTCCATTATTAGAGTGAACCCGGTAATAAAATGAGTTAAATGTTTATGCGCAAGACAATAATCTCCACAGTTTCGAGAAGACCATAAAAAAATGTTATTAGGTACGTTGGTGGCAGGCGGGTTGGCGATCGCAGTATAGTATGGTGGTGGAATGCATAGAGAACGCTGCTGCCCATTCTCCGGTACGACCCTTAGTCGCCTTTTACGACACCCACGGGAAGTATGGGGTGGTGCTATTCTTTAAGTCCGGCGGCACCACACAGACAATGAGGACATTGCTAGTAGGTATATTCAGGAAGCCTTTCCACACGTTCTGCTGGGAACCAGTAATAATCTAGTATACAGTCGATCTCTTAATAAAATTTATAGCACTGACCTAAACCCACGCTTTGACTTAAGCAGTGCATTTTTACACAGAAAATCGCAACGCTAAGTGCGCACTACGAATTTTAATCGTTGCGATAAATAATCGTAGTTCTGTAGACAATACTGGCATACTAGAGTCCGCGCACTGTGGAAAAAAATCGCTTGAGAATTCGCTTGAAAAAAATTTGTGTTTGCGATTTTATAACTAAATCGTAACGATTAAAATGTACTTAACTCACACGTATCTTAACCTTTTCACCGCCAACATTCGTAGTATCTCTATGTAGTCTGTGCCGCCAACGCTCACAGAACGCGATGCCTCGCCAGAACGAAATATACAGTAAACAGTAGTGATGAGGGTATCGTCATATCCATGAATGAGATTTATACGCGTTAAGTTTTATTTATAATTTTACGAACTATAAAAACATTAAATATTTCCATATTTGTTTTATGTTACAGTTTCCCTAGTAAAAAAAATCAGTATAAATTATAAGTACCTATCAAAGAAACAATCACATTACTCAATTAGAGCTATAAGAAATGAGGTACCTACCTACGTCTCTATTTGTTTCATGACGTCATTCTTTGACTTCATTTCAAGGCGCGGTCCGAGGGGGCGGGGGGGGGGGGGGGGGACCGTGGGTGTCATGGGCCCCCAAAATCATTCAAGCTGTCGAGAGTCTGAATGATTTACTTGTCTTAGTAACTTAAAACTGTACTTGAGCCACGGAGACCCCGATGGGCATATTCAAAAACTTATAGAATATAATAATATATAGGATGCAAGACCGAACGAAGCAAACTCGGAATATTGGGCACCCCGCTCGTACTAAGGTTCGAATGGCTTAAGTTAAGACCAGATTCACAAACCTAAACTGCTGTAAAACGTGTTTTAAGCTTTTCGCCTTAATTCGATAAACTAAGTAGGTACCTACTGCTTCTGTATGATGGTCAAAAGAAAACAGAACCTATTCAAGGTGGGGTGCTACAATTTTCAGGCTCGCTTCGCTCGCTCTTGCAATTTCTTTCTTTTCTTCATAAGTCGGCAAAACAGCAGTAATTCCTAGTCTTTTTGGACTGATTATAAGAGAATCGAACCTACCCGAAAGTGTGAAATTCTTTTCGAGCTCGCTTCGCTCCCTCTTGCATTCTACATCCTCATGGTTGCTTAGGTTTGCCTGCATAAGTCGATAATATAACTCCTATTTCTGCTTGTAAATATAAAATAAAATCTAACCAATTCAAGTAGGGTTGTTAAAATTTCCGAGCACGCTTCGCTCGCTCTTCCCAGCCTACATAGTCTACCGTTCTGATACATACGACAATAATTGTTAAATACCACCCTCACATGTAAAACCTGCGTACCTGAATAGCATAAGTAATGTGGAGCTGGAGATCATGAACCTTAACATAACATCACGCCTTTAATTCCCGAAGGGTAAGGCAGACCCACGAGGAGATGTACCTCCCTTAAAATATTCCTCGGCACCTATGGTGACCCCCCCAAAAACCCGCGCTCCCGCACCTGATACCTATAGCAGCAGCCCAAGGGCTTTACGAGTATTACATGCTCTAATGGGCAAAGCGATTGTATTAGGTAGGCCGCATGTGTAAAAGCTTTCGTACCTACCTACTTGATTTAAAAGCATGGACTTTCCTGGTGTGGTCTGTGCTATTTTTAGCCTCAAGTAGATTTTTTCAAAGTTAGGTAGGTACTTGTATTTGTATTTAACAGTGCAGTTTTTACCTACTTAATTACCAGGATTATTCTAAATGCATAATTATGTATAAGGAGTAGAATAAAACCAAAACATTATGAGTAACAGTATAATTTATTGAATTCCCAAATATAAATATTGAGAGAAAATATCGACGTCGATTCTCAGTGACAATATCTCCACAAATGGGTGCCAGACCCACACAAATATTTAGAAAAGTATAGGTTGCACATCTAATGAAAATAAGTACAATAGGTGTAATACCTGAGGGGCAATTCTCGTATTTTTAAGATTGTACAGATGCCAGCACATCAAGCTACCCGAAACTGTCAAATTTTCCCAATCAACTTTGAACCTTATGCTTTAGCGATAAAGTTGAAAATCTATTAAAGAAATTTGACAGATTGTAGTAGCTTGATGTGCCGGTGTTTGTACACAGTCTGAGCTCAGTCCCAATCTGTCAAAATACCTGTTTAATTACGGGAATTGGCCTTCTGATGAGTTATTAATTGTAGTCGGTAATTACAAACGCATAGAATCATACTTCATCATCGCTCTTAAGACCTTCAGGCTAGCCGTATGCTGGGACGCAGGTGACGCAGCGTAGCACAGTACAGATTTAGCAGCGCAGGGCAGGCGAGACAGACATAGTCCGCGAGCGTATGCTGTGACGCAGTTAACATTCGCACGCATTCGCGTTCTAGCTGGTACAAAGAATAGACGTCTCGACTACAACAAGGCGCAGAGCAGGGCAGACACATGTCTGCGTCGCACGTGCCTGCGCCGCAACGTACGCAGCACTCGGTATTTTCATGCATTACAAAATCTACTCTGCTCTACGCTGCGCGGACCTGTGTTGCCTGCGTCCCAGCATACGCCTAGCCTTATGGAGCAGTGCTAGTGTTGTGCGTAACTGTGTCATTGTTGATGACATATTAATTTTATATATGGATTTATGAATAAGTTTGCGTTTGTAATGGCCCTTCTATAGTAGGTACTCAGTAAGGTATACTAGCTTGTATAACTTGTAACTTAATTTGTTGGAAAAATAATGCAGTAGAAGCCGACCAAGTCAAGTAAACAACTGGGTTGACAGCGGCTCAGTTTTCCGCTTAGCGTTTTAAAACGGTTCTGGCAAATAGGCCCTTCTTCACAACCACTCGATACGCTTCCGTACCAAACATCAATCAATGTTGTCGTAGAAGACCTCTAAACGTCAAAAACTGGAAATTTTTGTAAGTTTAAGGGGCTTTCAGGACCTAAACGCAAAAAACGCAAGTTTTAAAAACAATAAAAGTGATCCACTACAATAAAAAAATCAGAAAAATATATGATTTTCTTCAGTAGGATATAATATTATGCTAGGTTGATAGTGTGTTGAAGACATAATACAACTAATTTGATACGATTGAAAAAAAGCATGAGATACCTAGCTCTAAAAACTTTTTTTTTTTACAACAAAAACCATACTAATGTAGGTACTTCATACAATAATTCTGATTTTTTGTCAGATTATTCTACAAGCAACATATTAAAACACTAGTGTTTTAATTTTTTAGTCCAAACAATAGATTTTGTGTATTTAAATAATTGCTTCATATTTTGCAATAAATTAGCAGCGTTGTCATCGCGCTTGTCTTTCTTTTCTATGCAGTCCGACAGTGACAGCGCTTTAGGTCATGTAAGCCCCTTAAATCAAATAGACGACCGATATCGTCCGACAGCAGTTTGCTGTAGGAGGCAAGGCAAATCAGGTTATCGAAATGTATCGTTTTAGATACGACAGCCTGTCGGATGGTTGTGAATAGCACTGCTGGTCCCGCGTGCATCTAAACGGCTCATACTTATATGTGAAATTAAAAATTTGCGGACGACGTCACTAGGTACATACTAAGACTATGAGTTGTCTAATTAACTTGGTCAGCTTATAATGCGCATTTTGATAATTAACAGCTGATGAAACACTTACTTTCTGCGTAATGGTTATTTTTTCTTTTTTTGAAAAAAAAATTATTATTTAAAAAAAAATTGTTATTTTGTTTTTTTTTTTTTTTTTTGTTTGTGTTTTTTTTTATTTTATGCGTCGTGTTTGCCGTAAATAAACGTATTTTCTTTCTTTCTTTCATTCTTTACAGCTAGTGTTTGATTCCCATAGTTTTAATTTTTTATTGCATTTGATTCAGGAACCTAGCAAGAAAAGAGTGAAGAGTGAAAGAAAAATAAAGAGATTGGTACTTTTAAAGTAAGTTTTAAAACTTTACAGAAATGTGCAACCTTTTTACAAGACAAACAAACCACAACAATTTTGATCAATGACTGTTTAATAAATTAACTTAAAATACATTGAGCAAAACTTTTATAAAACTAAATTAAAATACGAAAATAAGCAAACGTCACACTAAAACGCAAACCAGAGTAACTGCAAGATGTCACAAACGCATTAAGGCGCCGACAGACAAGCGTGACGCGGGTCTAGTAGAACAATTTCTATGAAATTTTTTGGAACTTGTTCTACCTGCTACCAGAATCGCGTCGCGCCTGTCTGCAGAAGCCTTTAATAGTAAGGGAAGCTCAACATTTTATTTCATTTGAGTATTTCCTTTCTTCTGCAATAACATCTGTTACAAAACATAATCTATTAAACACAGTCTTAATAAAAACAATTAGAAAGTAAAACAATCGTACTTAAATACTAAACAATTTGGTCTTACTTCACGTAATTGATGCCGTTCGTATACAATACAATTCATTATTATGCAAATAATATCTAAATGAGTATTAGAACGATTTCATGATAAACTTTATATAAGTCTCTTTGGTCTAGTAGTCGCATGCACTACTACCGAGCGTGAGGTCCTGGGGTTCGATTCCCGGGTCGGGCGACGTATTATTGGGTTTTCCATCTGGAATTGCTCAGTAGCGGCCCGGTTGATGGCAATAGGCTCGCCCCCTATTTTACTGGTTACTAGTTTCGCCTAGGCCAAACTATAGTTCTCCCTACACGGGTTGCATGGTTGCGGTCGGTTGGAAGGCGACGCAGGATGCAAGAGCGAGCGAAAGGCACCCCGAGGTTGGGTTTTGTTAGGTTACTTTAAACACAGAAATAGGAGCACCGCGAAGCGGGGCTCCGTCGACATAGGATACAAGAGCGAGCGAATGAGAACTGGTTTGGCCTAGGCGAAACTAGTTCATCCTAAAATCGGGTTTGGCGGGTAACATATAAAACGTTATTTTTAGTATATGCGAAAACTGAATATAGTTTGTTCAGAATAAGTAACTGAATCGATTCTAATAATTTTTACCCCATGTTATATTTTTTGTCACAAAAATATTTAAAAAAGGTTAAAAGTTGGACATCGAGCGACACTAAGTAAGTTATCCAATCTCCTCGCCGAACGGTTAGATACCTAGGTACTATCATTAACGAGCGCAAGACGGCGCGGCGCGAGCAGCGCGGGTGAGCATGTTTTTGTACGGACAAACAGGTAACTTAACAAACTTTGTGATTTTTCATGATACAGTTCTGAAATTTTGTACATAGATTCTTTACATAAAAATACTAGACACGTGTTTCACATATACTAAAAAAATAAAGTAGTTACAATGAGTCACAGGAAATATTCATTTCTGCAGGGTCATCATCATCTGCCTAGCCTTTTCCTAATTATATTGGGGTTGGCTTCCAGTCTAACCGGATGCAGCTGAATACCAGTATTATTTTACCCAAGTAGTTGCTCCAAAGCAACTGCCTATCTGACCTCTACAACCCAGTTACTGCGTAATACGATACCCCTTGGTAAGACTGTTTGTCAGATTTTCGGGGTTCTGACTACCCGTAACGACTAAGGCCGCTCGCCTACGTCCGATAATCGGTGACCGATTTTTTGTAGGAGAAAAATAGAACACACTGATAGCAATAGTGCAACGCACACGTCCTACAAAAAGTAGGTCAGAAATAATGAAGTTAACTAAATCGGCCCGATTATCGGTGCTACAAAAAGTCTGACGTGGGCGGCCAGCCTAAAGATCCACGAGTGACAGCCGGGACCAACGGCTTAACGTGCTTTCCGAGGCACGGAGGGGTCATGGTATGTAAAGATGGTCACCCATCCACAGACCAACCGCGGCAAGCGTAGCTTAACCTGATCGATCGACCTGTGCGGCTGTTATTATTTAGCCACGGGCCCCCGTTTCCCTATAACCACATAGCCGTAATAGGTAATAGTCTTTCTATCGTCGCTGTTACTAGGCGCGTGCGACGTACCCCGCGTAGCGCTTGTAGCGTCTGCTACGCTCGAAGCGCTTGTAGCGTCTGCTACGCTCGTAGCGCTGTAGGTACTCAGCTGTAGGCGTAGCACTCGTAGACTCAAGGTGCGACTATGAATGTTGTTGCACTGTCCAAATGAAAGCTATTTTTACTGTTGGTGTGTTACCCAATTACCCCGCAGGTTTTTCATATCAGTCACAAACTTTAAATTTTGTTTGTTGACTTCTATAAAATTTATCATCAAATAGTTGGTACAGCACAAACAAATCACACTTCAGCAATAACATTTGAAATAATATTAGACAACTAATATTTAGACAACACTGTACATTTTTTTTTTATTCTCACAACTTGCATCAGGAACATACCGATATTAAAGTGACTAGACTGATAACTTAAACATAAATTGTCGTTTTAATTTTGGCAAGCAACACTTTTTGATTTATCAAACGAATTCATAAAATAAAAAAATAACTACATGTTTAATTTTTAAGAATACTTAAAGCAATAAACGCACATAATGCTATACATCTCACAAATTACAACAATTGCAGCTATTGCTTTTTCAATTGGAAGCCCCGAATCGGAAGACATGGCCAACCTTCGTACGGTAAGACAAAAATAAAAAAATGTCTGACTGAATTACAGATCGGGTAAGATTGCGCAATTACGGCCTAATACCGCCGGGTAAGATTGCGCAGATATGAAATGAAAACTATTAACTATTTGTCTTTTTATGGCACTGCCTTCAATTTTTCCGATTTATAATCATTGCCGCCAAAATCAAAACAAAATAATTACAACATCTAAGTACTTAGAAAAATCGAAGCGAAAAATCGATGCTTATTGCTTAATTGAAATCGTAAAATAGTTTACAAAGAATTATTATAATATAACGACAGCATTATTAAAACTGACTTAAACATATTGATATGATTACATTTATAAGGAAAACTTTTAGAATTTATCGCTTTGTCGTTTTCTGGAGACAGAAGGTAAGGGGTAGAAGAAAAATGACTAACCTAGTAAAGAAACAGCGATTGAGTTGTGGTCTTTGGAGTCAGATTTAAAAAATCTGATTACAGTTTTTATTGATCAGCGCCTTTTTTTTTTATTCGTCGAAATTAGTTTTTGGTTAAAAAGTATCTAAGTGTGTAGAGAAACTGGTCCTTATACCCCAGAAAACGACAACTTTGCACAAAATTTACATAAACACTGAAATATACCAACTATAAATATTAAAAAATTCACAGCAATTGAAATAAGTAATGTAAAAATTAAATATCATAAAACATCAATTCTCACATAAGATGTAAAACTCCACATTTATTTTACTTGAAATATAAAAACACTTACAATAATGAAAGTACAACGATTATTTTTCAATTAAATTTTATTAATAACTTCGAATAATATCATTTCGTTAAAATTTACAGAATAGTTACGATTTGGGATTTCATTGAAGAAAATATTGTGAACATAGGTGTTATGTAGACGAAATCATTGATACAACAATAGGTATAATATATCTACATTTTGGATGATTATTACGAACAATATGGACGCATTTTTATGTGATGATTAGCTAAACCTGTTCTTCTAAAATTACATTCAGTCAAGTATGTTACAAGTTCCATGCCCAATGTTACAAGTTCTATGCCCAATGTTACTGTTCTTAAAGAATGTTTTCTGGTCTTTCAGGTCTTAAACTTCGCATAAAAACGCATCATATATTTTTAAAAGTAGGTATATTTATTATTTCGAATAATCCTAAATCATCTAAGGCATTAAACGATCCGTTTAGTCCACGGCGGAAATATTTGCTAGTTTAGTATTAAGTTCGAGTTTACAAAACTATCATCAATATTTAATGTAAATACAAGTATGTATAGACGACACGCGTTCATGTACACTAGTACATGGACTGGATACTCTGTAGAGATACATTTTATAAAAAACATTTATAAGGCAGATCATATAAGGAGAGGCGATCGCGTGGAACGAATAATTACTGAAATAAAACTAAGTTTAACTTTAGGCCTGAATACTCAACAAAAATAAAATCAGCAGTTGTTTAAAAATATTGTTTGTTGAAAAATGTATTTTGGCGACTCAATCACTGGATCTTAATAACCGCATAATATACGACCAAGTCAACAAGAGTGTTAGCGGCCTACTTCTTATTTCCTGGTCCATCTGTCGTTGTCAATTAACGGAAGAAATACATTCATCCCACGCGATCGTAGCATTTATCTAAGAGATATAAATAAAATTATAAGAGATCACATTTTATAGATAGTCTTATAACAGTTTTATAAAATTAGATTGTCTGTCATAGTTCACACAGACGTGATGAGATTGCTTCGTATTATTTAGAATTTTGAATTAAGAATAAGACACCTACAATAAAGCGACTGTCTACTCTATTCGACCACCGTTGGTGCGCTATCTTACCCACCCCATATTCTAATTGTACGCACCTACACTAAACAGTCACGTTATAGTGGCTTCTTTAATATCCTATGCAGTTATTAACCGCCTAATCGTCGTAGTTGAACGTATCTATGATAATATCAGGGTTTATTCAGTGTTATTGCTAAAGACTGTACTAAAAATTAAGCTGGAATCGTGTCATTGGGGAATTATAGGTCTATTGTGCGGTACATTCAGATTTACTCTGATTATGGTTGTATACATTTTCCTCAAGGCTGTAATTATATGACGTCCCGATAAAATTATTCTATGCTATATTTTTACGTCTAACCGCTACGCGAACACTTACAATTTTGTGCATAATACGGGTATTTTCGGTGCTGAATAAATGCTGGAAATTGGACTTGCAGTTTTTAATATTGGCTTAGAATTTATATATTGGAAAGAAACTGCGATATCGATCTTTAATTAAAAGGAATCATGCAAGTAACTCTACTATTTTAAAATCTACCATAAGTGACCTGTGTACCTACAAACTAAGTGTTCATACACACGAGCAGCATCCATCAACGACAGAGACAACTGCCACAACAACAGCGTCGACGACTTGCCGCTCGTGTATAAGCCCCGCACGTTGATATTGCGATGGAACCTTGTCACAATAACAGCTGCGTGACGTCATTTTGACGTCATACACCGCACATTACCCGTAAGCGCTGAACGGTACTGACAGTTCGACTACGTCACTAAGATGGCCGCCAGTCGCAATATCAACGTGCGGGGCTTATAGTACGGTGCTCAAATACATGAGTGGTACGTTATGGCCTTTAGGGTATATATATGTTCTGTGGTTATGGCACGACATGACGCAGCCGCCGACGCATCGACAGTTGCAGTTGCATCTGTTGCTGATAGACATTTGTTTTAAAAAAAAAAACCTCATTTACTGCAAGTCCTCTATACGATTAGGTATATTATTAACGGTTTTCATATATTACTCTGCTACTATTATTATATTTATGGTAAATATTGAGACTGGCTATGCTATGATTATTTTTATTTAAGGAATAAAAGTCCCGACTGACTGCCTTTGTTTTTGGAAGAAAAGACTGCAACGCGCGGTGGTAGACATATTTTAAATTATTTGTCAGGTAACAAAAAAAAAAACCTCATCTTAGCGGAGCCGTCGTGCTGCACTTCAGCGCCGGAGATATTATAGTGCAAAGTGTGTGCGAAGACACAGGTGCTTTCTCTCTTCCTTTGACTCTCGTAGTCCGATTGGACAGCAATCTGACACGACCTGAGAGAGAAGTGCAAAGTGTGTGCGAAGACAGAGGTGCTGTCTCTCTTCCTTTGACTCTCGTAGTCCGATTGGACAGCAATCTGACACGACCTGAGAGAGATCAGGCGCAGGACCAACGGCTTAACGTACCCAGGACCCCAAGAGACCAACGGGGCAGTAACTTTGCAGTAAAGTACTGACAGTCAGTATAGAACTTTTATTATTTTCTCTAGAATTTAATAAAAACAAAGTGGGGAGTCGCTGTGGTCAGGACGTAACTGCGTATATGCCATTGCCAAAGAGATATTACTATATTTTAAAACAAATCTTTATTCGACAGTGATATCTAGCAGTCAACCCCCGATAAACACGGGTAAAGTATTTTAACCAAACAATGCAATAATTCGTTGTTCCAATAAAATATCGTAAACAATTTCAACAACAATTTAAGAAACATCTTTAGTCTTGGAAGGCAATTTTGGCAGCTTTTAGAGGTAAACTATGTTTAGAGACTACATATTTATATGGGACGAAATTATTTTTCAAAAATTGTTCAACACTGGTTTAGAAAATAAATTTTGTCGTAAATATTCAATAGGAAAATTTAAAATCGGATAATTCGTAAATATATTGACCATTTGCTAATAAATTCGCGCAGTCTGTTCCCAATACATATTATTCGTTTCTTTTTCAGTGTAAATTGATTCTGTATAGAGCAATATTATGTATACATTTTATATTTGCCCTACATAATGTTCATTTTCATTCATTTTCATGGCTGGTCCTACCATTTTTTCCGTGCCACATATTTTTGTCTTATTTTAAAACGACTTTAAACTTGTCATAACCATAATATACGGTATGACATACATAATCAATAGTATTCATTGAAATGGTTCAATTTTTATTCATTATTTAAGTATTTAAATTACAATATTCCATATCGAATAAATATATCAACCAGAGTGGCATTTAGTAAAAGTAATTTCATAGAGTATATTAGTTCGATTGCTCGCAACTGCAATGATATAAGAAGCAATGAATGAGTTTCCATAGGAAGAAATATAATTCGATGATCTGGCTTGAAATGTTGAAAAAAATACGTTTTGACCCTAAAGGTACCTACATAAAAGTCGCACTTAAATTATATTTAGAGAAGCTTAATGCTGTACCTACGATTTTTAGAACCAAATCATTTGGTTAATTTAGGTTATTTGGCAGACAGGAATTTGGTGAGTATAAAACATATAAATAGAAAATGAAATGACTAAATACTATAGAACGCACCGTGAAGTGATTTTTAGCTTGCCACTCTTAGTTTTCCCTACATTGTCAAATTTGTCAAAGAAGTCGATTTAAATTTCACAATCGATTCATAAATCGCATTCGGTAAGTATTCTTAATTATAAATACGTATGTTGAACAACGCTCAGTTCAGATTGACAGCTTGCATGCATCGGAACCGATTCGATTTCGATTGCGTATAGAGTGTATTCGAGTTAATTGCATCGTCTATTAGTGACGCTTATGTCAATCATATAGTGATGTTATCAAGGGGTCAAAGCTCCACCTTCAAAATCGATGTTCTGATTTTTCTTTCATTTTCAGTAGTAAGTCATAGTTTTTATAAAATGTAATCTTTCTATATCTAATTGGGATCACGTGTAATATATTTTGGGAAATTGAATACATGTTAAGTAAGTATAATATTTTTGAAATATTTTCTTATTATTATTGATTATTTTACTATAGACAAAAATATATTTTATGCGTAAAATTCTGTTATATTCATATAGCTATTTAGAATAAGAGTTCTATATCTAGAAAAAAAGTTAATTATATGGAAGAAAAATCAGATTCAATTTTTGTATAGTTAAGCAAGGCCATCCCCTTCGGAGCGGCCTCGCCGTCGTCACTGGAGTTCTTTGACAGCTTGCAGGATCCTCTTGACATGCCCAACCTTCGTGACTCCGAGGTCCTTGAGATCTCTCCTTGCTAAAGACAGGAGCTCCCTTCCAGTGACGTCATGTTTCGCAAATGCCTCAGAGTATTCGCTAAGCTGGAGTGACTCCAACCAGTTCTGGACTTCCTTAACTCCCCAGCAGCGGACTTGAGCAGCGGTGAAGGTGGGAGTTGGTCCTTCGGACACACTTCGTCGCCCCCTCAGCCAACGACTGCCTTTCTTTTGGACCTAAGGACCAGGAAGGGGCTAATGAAATGATTGGGGTTACAGTTGTGTTGTGAATGTAAGGTTTTCGTAGTGGTTATAGCTATTGGATGGATGGCATGCGTTTTTGGTGCCATGAGGAAGAGTGGTGGGTCCTACTTCAAGCACGGCTAAAGGTTTGAAAGATAGCATTATCAATATCTTCAAAACTATTGAGATGAGCGTAATATCAGTACTAATTAATATATTTTTTTGTCGTCGTTGATTGATTTATGAGTGAATGGTCTAAAAGTATTTCTTGTGCTCATTTTTATAGTTAAAGGGATGAAGAAACTACTTATATTATTCTACTGTCATAGGTCTTATTACTACAAATTAGAAATAAGAATACAACCGGATTCCATCTAATGAAAGTCTACGATAAGGTTTAGGGATTCTGACGGGCGATTCGAACTGGGGATGTGGGCGTGAAATAAAGCACCGTTAGTTCATACGGCTAAATTATATTAAAATTTAAGGTATGTGCAGTATAATTGGAATGTCATAAAGCAATATAAAACAAATCTAACTGGCTGAAAATAAAACTGCAGTGCGTGAAAGCTCTAATGCACGATTTTCATGTCCAATAGGTGCTAAGCGTTCGTGTACAGTGTACACATTCACAGTAAATGCGAAAGTCACGAGGCGCCAACTTGAAAAAATGCTTATGAGCATCTTGCATTAGGCCTCTTCGTTGAAACTAGATGAGCCATAAAGTTCATGTAGTTAATGAAGTAGTTTTCAAAATATACCTCGTCAGTGTGCAAGAATGCGTATCCGTCTTGCAAAGTGGTACGGGAGAGGTGAGTGCGCAGTGACGCAGCAGCACCTGCGCCTGCTCCGGTAATACCACCGCTTTCTACTAGCTCGTGACAGCTCTCCACCTAGGGAAACATGGTGATATGTATATATGCTATAGCTTCCAAATTGTCCCAGACTGATGAAGACCACTGTAATGTTAATTAAATATAATTTTGCGACCAACAACCTTCATCAAAAGCCAGTACCTAAAGACTAAAATGAAATAGGTACAGCAACACCGGCTGTTCACCGTTTCCTTGTTTTTTATCTGGGAAGAAATGGCGGTGTAGCAGACTAAAGCTACAGTTTCCTAGAACAAAGGTGACCGCCACATGCGGCCGTAATGTCCAAAAACAAAGCGTTTTTGACACCTTGTTTGAAGTTGCAACATTTTAGTTAATATTTTCACATTGTAACATTGTACTACTGTCATCTTGACACATCATCTGACAGTTGTAATGTGACAATCCTTTTACAAGTGCGAATAAAGATGTCTTCGGATTAGCATTCAAGGTAACAAGTGCGTGTCATTAATCGTTCTTCCTATCCCTCATCTCCTGGAAATCAAACCAACCTACTGTCCACTATAACAAAAAAGGAGTCGTTGAACGGGAATGCTGAGTAGTGCCACACTGCCAAACACCAGCACGTAACACCGCCGACCACCCGAACACACCTTAATGTCAAACACTGGTGCAAATGACAGATTTTCATGACGTCCGTTATAAATATGATAGAAACGCTCTTATTTGAGACCGTAACTTTAGTAACATGTTTCGTGGGGATAACGCTACTCCAAGGCTTGAACTAGAACACTCGTAAATATAGAACATAACACAACATTGATCCAGTATGTCGTCATCACACTTCAGCCGATAGAGAACGCTGCTGCCCATTCTCCGGTACGCCCCTTAGTCGCCTTTTACGACACCCACGGGAAGTATGGGGTGGTGGTATTCTTTAAGTCCGGCACCACACAGACAGTATGTCGTATAAGAACCTTATTGTGATCGAAATATAGTTCTTTTTATAAAAAACTCTGAACTTAATCCGCTACTGAGTTGAAAGTTTTGTATTAAGAACTTAGAGAACAAAGTTCGAAATACTAATACTGAGAGGAAGTTTTAAGCTCGAGCTAAAGTTCGATTGATCGAATAAAGTTACCAGTGTAGCCAGAAGTCTTCGCAGCTGTGGCGCTGGCAGCAGCTTCCCATCAGCGTCTTGCAGCGCATCAGCGTGTGCAGCTACACGACGCGCCAACGACACTCCTTGCGAAATTCCGCCGCATGCTGATGTCTCGCTTATACACGACAGTTTCACCTATGATATTAAAAAATAAAAGCTTGTAAAAAAGGTTCTATTCTACAATGAGCTAAAAATATGATTTGTTGAGCTCAATATTCCTTGGTTTTGATAAAATTTTGGTCCTTTGATTCGGATCGAGTTCAGAGTAAACTGTGTTAGGACCTTATCATTTTATAAATGATAAATGATTTTATTTCTGTAGGGTATTTTAGAAACTAGATGACGTCGGCGTTTCTTATCTGACTACTCTGAAACAAACTCAGAGGTCTCTTTTAAAATCCAGACATAATCTTGGTTACAGCATGATGTGATGACCATGGAGATTGGTATCTGAAATGGTCTTTCGAGGAAAGAACCACACCTGTCCAGTCAGTGCACGTATTTGTAAGTAATCATGCAGCTCAACTCAGAACTTAAGGAGCTCAACGATTTGACGAACAATACCAACCAATTTCTGCGGCTTATCCAAATGTCCTTTGACATTTGGGTAAGCGCAGAAATTACTCAAACTGCCAGACCATGATTAAAATCTAACAGAGAAAAAATACCCCTTAATTGTAACATACTTACATGTTTAACAAGCGTGTTGACATCATCCAACAATGCTAGAAGTTGAGAGCTCTCTAATGGTGACATTGCAACTCGTGGACTGCCAGGTCCGCCGCCGGTTCCAGCGAGAGCACTCGCTTTGAGCTGCTGCTTCTCGTCCCAAGTTCTGAATGATACAACGGTTAAAACAGTGCTCGAGATTTCGAAATAATTTATTTCAAAGAAATTAAGTTTCTAACAGCCAAATGTGCAACAAGCTTTGACGAGTCGACATGAGGACCAACGAAATGATGATGCAACTGATTGCTGTATGCATGTCTGATACAATGTTTTTATTGCATGTAATTTAGAAAACAATGTTCTGTTTCAATACCACTTCAGTTTCTAGAAAACCGATTCTTAATCTTCTTTAGTGTGAATTATGAAGTCACTACTTTGCACTACTGAATATAAAAAAATAAAAACATTTACCACTGACCTAAACTTCACTAACCTAAGACTAGTTTCAAGAGCTCTGGACCGGCACAGCATCTGCGCTCTGTTCTTGTGTATGATCCTGACACATCCTGGTGGTTGCAGCCAAGCTTCACCATCCACCTGCACTGGTACGCACTCTTCGCCCAGGATGTTGATCTGGACTGCACGGCATTGGGCGATGCGGTGCTTTTGAAGGTTGATGAGTCGGGAAGCCGCCATTTGGGCTGAGCCGAATACAGCTACGACCTGTTTGGAAGATTGGGTTATTGGTCCTTCGGTACTGAAGTTGGCATTTTGTGTAGAATGAGCAATGTTGTTTTGCTTACGAAGTAAAATAGCCAACTTATCACTACCTACTATGCTATAGCTATAGTGTCTGACTACCCGTAACGACTGTCAAAGATCCACGAATGACAGCCAGGACCAACGGCTTAACGTGCTTTCCGAGGCACGGAGGGGTCACGGTATGTAAATATGGTCACCCATCCACAGACCAACCGCGGCAAGAATAGCTTAACCTAATAACAATGATATGATAATGGATGAGTCAAGTAATTAATGCATATTATCGGCGGTTGTACCCATGATCCTAATGTTTCTATCTTGTCTACAAAAAGTAAGAACAACGAAATAATGAAAATAATTGTAACAAGTTGTTTTCCTCACATAGTTAATAATAAAGCTTATAACTACGTATCAAATTCCTGTTCAAAACATTATTTTCATTAGTGTAACAGGATTTTGACTTGCGGTAAGCAGAAGGCTCCCATGAATTACAGCGATTAAATTTAAGACGTGTTACGTCTGGATGTGGCAATATTCGCCATACACAAAGGTATTATATTAAATACCAGACAAGCGAGAGACTCAGAAGGATTTTGCGGAACACTTTGACGCCGTTGCACAAAGAAGATCTCATATTAGTATACAGGGTGGCAAGAATATCAACACACAAACTGTGCAAGGGTCAGTTCACATCGCGACGCGACACGGCGCGCAGTTTTCAAGATAGCAATATAATTATAGACCTTATCTACTACAGTAAAAGGTACACAATTCAGTGAGATGATGTCTACTACGACGAGCTACCCTGCGCGGCCCACTTCACTGCATTGTGTACCTTTTCATGTAGTAGATAAGATTTATAATTGTATTGCTATCTTGAAAGCTGCGCGCTGCGTCGCGTCGCGGTGTGTTCTGACCCTAAGGCTGAGGCTACATTAGGCCGCGACGCGACCTGCGACACATGAGCGATTAAAACAAGTAAACGAATGCTCACGTATATGGCTACACCGTACATCAAATATAACTAGCGATCTTTGATTTTTTTATGCGATAGGAACAACATTACTATAATCACAACATCGGCTACATCAACGCATCAGCGAAATTGAAGCAAATTTATCGGAAAATTTCTCATTTGCACGACTAGTTCAATAGTTTCGACTAATTATGCGTGTGGCTACATTATGCGTATAGTAAACCGCGATGGATGATTTGATCGCATTTTAAGAAAACGACCAATTCAAATTGAGTCTTTGTTATGATAGCGGCTACATATATTTCGTTGTGGAGCATGTGTCCTGTAGCCATGTCATCGCCGAATATACGCCGGAATTTCGGTTGTAATGTAACCATACCATGTTTTTCTCGTTTCGCTCTTCCAGTCGCATCGCAAATCGCTGCCTACTGTAGCCTCAGCCTAAAGGCTCCTACAAACAGGCGCGACACGCGATATAATCGCGCGCGACACAAAGGCACCGCTCGTTGCGCGAATTGCGGTGCCTTTGTGTCGCGCGCGATTTTATCGCGTGTCGCGCCTGTTTGAAGGAGCCTTAACCATGAATTCTGCACACGATTCTAGACCCCAAGCGTCGTAATTTTTCGTCGGTGATAAAAAAACCATAGTTGTTCCATACATTTTGACCGCGTGGGTATTGCACTTTTATATGTAACAGCTGATTTCTTTTTAACGTTGGTCCTGAATCGTGAACTGAGTCCATGACAACAGTTGCATGTCGATGTCGCTACCACTCTGTATGATGCAACTTACAAAATTGATCCAGAGGACTATCTACACTGAAAAAAATATTTTCTTACTACAGCACATTAAAAGCTCCTTCAAACAGGCGCGACACGCGATAAAATCGCGCGCGACACAAAGACACCGCAATTCGCGCAACGAGCGGTGCCTTTGTGTCGCGCGCGATTATATCGCGTGTCGCGCCTGTTTGTTGGAGCCTTAAAGCGATTTCATTAAGACTTACTTTATACAGTAAGAAGAAATGTTTGTAAAACAGTAAAAGGCAAAACAGTAACCTTTAATGATTGAACATACTATTTATTGAAAAAAAAAGAAAAACCACCATTACTGTAATTTCAATGGTTCGAAAGATACCACTAAATGAATAAAATAGTTAATTTTGTGACCTTTTAGCTACTTAAAACGTTAAAGTTTACTGTCATGACGGTAACATTTTGCCTCAAGCTTTAACTGTTTTCGGATCAGTAAAATATACTGTTTTGAACGTTAGGCTCTTATGGTACTTTTTAAAGCAGTTCAGATTAATGTTTTTTCATTTTTATTTACTGCTTATTTCTTTCAGTATATAGTTAGCATTTCGCCAGTAATGTTTAAGTCCTATGTTATAGGGAGCGAAATTATTGCCAGAAACCGGACACAATTCAAGACCCAAAGCTGCCAAATAAAAATTCCGAATTGAATATCCACTAACACTTTACCTGACCGGGAAATCTGATCCAGGATCTCATGCTCAGCTGTAGCAACGAGGCTCACAAAATTAATAGGTACACAACATTTTATGAGTGACGTCGTAATATCGGTCGGGATGTAATTGAGAATACCTATGTTATGGAATTGTAATTAAAGATGATATGTCGGTTTTATTAAGAGTGCTCTCTAGTTAAACATTGTTCGGTTTCTGTGATCCTTGTAAGTATACGATGAGGTTTTGGAACCCAAAGATAGAATTTTGATTAAGTAAGTACTTGATGGCACAGCACAAAGAAAGGTGGAAGAATATAGAGGAGGCCTTTGCCGAGGAGTGACGTATGCTAATGGAAAAAAAATCTGCATGGTTATTATAGAATTTAGAGCATAAGCTATCTGGAGATACAATATAAAAGTTCTCGCCAGAAAGAAAACCTAAAGAACGATATTTAGGCTCACTTTTTACAAAGCAAAAAAACAAAATCTGGTAAATTAGAATTGACACTGACCTCAAGTATCCGATCATCGAAGGAGGGAGCGAGGAAGAGGTCGTCTCCTCTCGTTCCTCCCCAGAAGTTGGTCCCTCCCATGAACGAGGGTATGTTCAGCACGACAATACCCTGCAACTCTGGCAGGGGAATCCTTTGCCCGTCGCATTCAAGCTGTACCCTTTGACCGAGATGCCTGGAAAATTAGTTTTTTTTTTATAGTAACCTTTCTTATAAGCCATCACAGCACCATATCCATTTGTCTCTTTAAAAAACTAGAATTCAGTTGTAAGTACTCCAATAGTAGGTGTATGGGCGTATAAAATGATTTAAGTTGGTATTTCCATTTGAGTCAACATTCTCTATCATAACTCATTAAATAAATTCATTCAAAATGTCGTCGTATCGACTTTGCATGAATATTAACCGCGCCAGGCATTGACCTCTTTAATACATGTATTATGCGCCAGGTCAGTAATCTATCAGAAGATCAAACTTTTGTGGCCAGTAACACAGAAAACAAAAGAAAGTCAAATAATAAAACAGCCATAGTTGATTTTTGGAGATACTAAATCAGGTACTAAATACTGGTTTGATCAGAATGATGTAATTCGTTGTAGTTTTGGAGTATAGGCATGGTCTCGTCATTATGACGCATCATAATGGCGAAAACAGTGTTATCGTGAAATTCCGATTATGCTGTGTGAGGTACAAAAATTTCAGGACAGGTACAAAATAGTACTAAATGGGTACTATATAATATACCTGGTAGAATCTTTCAATTAAAAGAGTTTGTCCCGCCATTATGACGTTTATGATTTTATTTCTGTAAGTAGGTTTGCACAAACACTTTTATAAGTAGGTATAAACAATAGAGAATGACTTATTATATTGTGGTAATATATTATAAACTCCTTGGTCAATGTTGAACGCCATAAGGAAAGAGAAACTGAGTTGTCAGGATTCATTGTGTCATGGAATCAATATGTTGAATTTTGTTAAATAAAACCTAAATACTATCAATTACGGGTTGATTCTTTACTACATTATATCTTACCTGTAAGTCCTGTTAACCCACTCCTTAGACCCAAGCACTCCATACCACATATAGTTTCTCGCCCTCGACCTACACTTTTCTGGATGTTCCTCCCTCTTATTATGAAAATCCAAGGTAATCTTCGCATCAATTCCAATCCCAAAGTAGTTGTTCATCACAGCCCTTTCATAGAACCCTTCTAGAAGAGTCTCATCAGGGTCCATGAGAGGACTGACTGCGGCACATAGTGCATCAGCGTTCGCCAAAAGACATTGGCTGATGAAGCCTTGGGTGACGTGAGGCCAGGCTGGCAATTGGACCAAGGGGTTTATAATAGGCAGTTTCTTCGCCTTTTCATTGGCCTCTTTTGATCCAAGGCCGCTAGATGCGCCACCTTCTCCCCATATTGATGACACAGATGTTGATAGTCTAGAAAATAACAGTATCTGTAATGGTTCTTTAGATTTATATTGTAGGTATTCGAACGGAGAATTGCGAAGTTGCAGTTCTAATAAAATTTTATACCAAATAGCTGGGACGTTACTTGCGAGCATTTATAGACATTCCCTATATTGAACATGCAAATATAATCATGAATCTCATAGAATTTTCAATACACGATCCCAAACTTTTAAATATTAAATAAAAGAAAATAAAATGAAGCTAGCTAAATGTATGTATGCATAAGAACATAGAACTGTTCCTCTAGAGATCTTGAGAAAACATCGAAATACATTATTAGGGAACCGGTGTTTTCTTTCGAAAGAGTCTTGGCTCGTGCCTCGCGGCGTTACATACATTTTCTAGTTGAATACACAACAAAAATAACACTTGTCCCTGAGAATATTTCATACCTACAATATTCAAATTCGTTCAAAAAAAAAAAAACAGAAAATACGGTAGCAGACCTCATTGTATAAATAGAGATCATAAAACTGTAGGTACGCCGTACGATCAATGTTTTATTTAAAAGTCTTTACTGACTGGTGAGTGAAAATAACGTTCTCCCAAGACATTTTATATTAATACTCCGATACATTATTCATATATAAACAAGTGTGTCTGAGACATGTTAAATTGATATTAACGTCTATATTTTGCCAACCCGAAAGCTCAATGAGGTATAAAATTATTGAATTAGATATTTTAGTACACATTGTGCTAACATTACTTTTACCTTATAAAGCCTTAGGAAAGGCTGCAGCCCAAAAGTAAATATATATTGCTAATCCATTGCTTCTTACGTTCGAAAAATTAGTCTGCACAGCAACGTAAATAACGCAATGAATGTTGTTTGACCGTCAAATCGAAAGCCATTGCTACTGTTGTTGTTGTTGTTGTGTGTTACGCAATTATCCCGCAGATATAGACCTAGTCAAGGATCTCTACAGAACTTGAATGCACTTACTTATCAGGTTCGCCAGGCTTGTAGAGGCTCCCACATGATATCCTCCTGGTGGCAGCAGGTGAACAGCTCAGGAACTTCCCATATTCAGGGTCTGTCTGTCCTAAAAGTCTTGGATTATCCGACGATCTCCTTTCCCTGGTGGTACCCATACTTGGCTCCGGAGAATTCACGCTCAGAGTATCTGTACCCTGATCAAAGATATCACTAAGAACTGATGCCATGCGGCTCGGGCAAGTCTTCAAACTCTTTTTGTCCTCACTATGTGAAGGGGATGGTGGTTCCACTACAACGCTTACTTGCGGAAAACCGCCTATATCTGGAACAGTAATCTGGTCGTCACAAATTAGTCTTGGAGGTGCCATATAGTTAGGAGTTTCAACACTTTTGACACTGAGGGTTTCTTCAGTCGTTTTTGGAAGCAGATGTATTAAGCTCACGTCTGTATCTACACGTTTCTTTAAACTTTTTCTAAGCTGCTTTTTAAACGACTTTCTTGCTATATCGTTGCCTTCCTCAAAATGAGCGAGACTACAGTACTTGATCTGTTCCTCTACTTTCGTTGCATTTTCGATATAGAATACTCTGTTCTCATATCCGAACTTCTCAGCTTCGGTGTCTTTGGATTTCTTCATTTTCGTTACGTATTTCATTTTCGCCTCGTTGTTCTTCTCGAGGCTCGGGTTCCGACTGTCCATCGCGATGTCTGATACAGTGTCGGACGTGAATAGAGTTGTGTCATCAGTGTACGTTTCGTTTTCACCGTTCTTTCCCATCATTGCCAACAAAACTTCTTGTCCAAGCATTGAACTGATATCATCCATGATTGATTCTCCGTGCAAAGTTTCTGAGTTCACATACGTCGTTTCTGAGACTTCGGGAGAGTCAATATGTCCGATTCCCATACCACCGGCTTCTTCCATTCCCTCTGGCTTAGAATCGTTTATTTCCGATATTAAACTAAAATCCTCGCTAATGTTGGACCCTTCTGAGCTACTGGCTTCGATCTCCAGGTCTACGCTGGAGAGCCGTCGGTCCGGCGTGCACTCGCCGCTGGCCGGGGTCACTCTCGCACTTACCTCGTAGTGTTCGTCATCTGTATACGGTTTGTCCGTGTCTATAATAGTCAATTGGTCCGATTCATAAGTATCTCCCTGTAATATCGATTTCTTATCGCTATCGTCAGAGACAACTAGGTTAGGTATAGTAAGACTACTGCTATTATATGTTTGCTCTAGTTCTGGCCTCAGGAGGTTCTTGCAGGAGCTAGTATCACAGGAGGAGAGGTTTGAGAGCGAGAGCCGGTCCTGAGGCGAGGCAGAGCTTGTCTTGCTGCGTTCTGGTTTGTTGTCCACGTCTAAGTTGAAGTTACCCGTTGGGTTAGAACTTATTAATTTAGCTATATCTTCATCTACATCTGGAATGCTGCGAATAAAATGACCAAGGTTATAAGATCATCTTTATTTATTTATACCGGCGACTTTTTTTCTGTCTGGACTAAAACAGGGTATAAAAAGTAAACGGAGTAGTAGCCTATGGTGCAGAAATCTCTTTATTTCACAAAAAATAAATCTCTTTTTCTTTTTATTCAATTCAATCCTTTGAATTTCAATCAAAGGATTGAAGGATGTCGCTACGAATTCATTGATAATTTCCGGGCCTAAAGTAGGGTGCCTATAAGTTAAATTTTTACAATAATTGTATTTTTTTTTTGTTTTATTATTATAAATATTATTCCAAATAGGTAAGTAATAGTATTTATTGATAGGGTAAAAACGAGATTTCTGTGCCATAGGTTTCTACTCCGTTCACCTTTTATACCTTGTTTTTGTGCAGACGGTAAAAAGTCAACCGTTACTTTATTGTACACCAGAAAATACACAACAAAAAAAAAATTACACTACAAAACATACAATGCATGGCCTATCACTTTCTGTGATCTCTTCCAGGCAACCTTGAAATGGACAGCGATTGCGTGGACATAAAAATGGGGTTCTCGTTGGAGCAAAATTGGTTACAGGGTGGCATGGACATCGTCGCTTACCATCAGGCATCGATACACCCCCGCGCGTAGTATTAGTAGTACTAATTTTCAACAAAATTTCAACGCCCCCTGCGTTTTCAGAATCATGTACTGAATCATAATCCCTGGTAACAAGTTGCGCATTGATTTTTCATTTTCCTTTTGTTAATTTTACCAATTAATTTTTTTTTTTCATGTTTGGATTTTTATTTTACTGCGTTTAGTTTAGTTTGTGATCTTCCTGTACGAGTCGCAATAAATACTTTCCCTTTCTTTATTTCCTTGCCACCCTGTAATCTGTATAGATACAATATACTTTAATAGATACATAGATCTATATAATATTCTTTCTGTCTAACAGAGAAAATCTCAGTATCACTTACTTGTCTGGTTGCAGCGAGGCGGCAGAGACGGCGCTGGCGGCCGAGGAGCGGCGACTGTCAGCGAATGCGCGGGGCACGGGCAGCGCCGCCATGTCGGGCGCAGTCGGAGCGCTGGGCGCCTCAGCCCCCGCCCCCTCTACTGCCTGCCCCCCTACTCCACTGCTGGAACCCTCGCATGTGTCACAAGAGTCCCCTTCCTGTGAAACACCCTGCATGGAACACGGTAACATTGAGGCTCATTTGACTAGTGTCTCGATGGATATATTTTTTTGTCCTTTTGAGTTTGGATTTAAGGTCATAGCACACGTATCAAACCGGAAAGGGATCGGCACCGTATCAACACGATCCGTTCACTATTCTTTGTATGAAACTCCCTACTGTAACGCACACTAATCGGAATCGTAACGTAATCGCCTCGCCTCGGGACAAGCTCACGAACCGCGGTGCGGTGCGTTACAGCTCGTCGTCCTCGCGCTTACGGCTCGTCGTCCCCGCGCTTACATCTTTCCGTACCCGAGCTTACGTCTCTTCGTCCACCCTTGCCCCTCACCCCTCCGGCCTGCCTGCTGCACCATCAACCAGCGGTCGGCGAGCCTTAAGCGCGGCGTCGGCTAGCCGTAGCCGAGTCGACGTATCGGAGTTCGGAGCTTCTGATCCGCTTTGGTTACGTGCTTACGTTAGGTTGACGCCTGATTGACGGCGAGGCGAAAGGCGACACGGACACCTTTGGTATTTAGATTCGGATAACGGTTTTTATTGAGTCCCTCAATGAACATGTAGTTCAGAAATTGAACGGAGTTAAATTTAGTAACTAGAAATATATGTGAAGTTTGCTACGATGTCAAGTGACCTAAATACAAATACTCGTACGGTTCCTATTTGTTTTCTTTTCAGGCTTTCGAGACTTTAAGCTTCAATATGTAAACTATTACGTATAAAATCTTTGGTTTTCAATGGTAAAGAAAGATTTTATCGGATCGCAGCTTGGACCCATGCCATGGACCGAAGTATGTCACGGGTTTTCTCAAAAGATAAGATCCGTAACAAGATTAAACGTGGAAAATAACTGAAGTAGACACAACAGCTTGCAACCTAGGACAGTTAAGTAAGTTAACCTACTTTGATGTTTTGTAAAATAAAAGTTGTATGACGTAAACATGTTTGTAACGCTTCAAAGCTTAAGGCAAAAATCTAACTGAATTATGTCACAACTGCGTTTATCCTTGGGGCACTCAATAATCTGTTTTACATAACTTTACTCAGGAAAGTATAGGTAAAGTTAATTTCGGAAAATGCTTTATTGTGGTCGTTTATATTAATTACTAGCAGTGCCCCGCGATTCCACCCGCATAAGTTTCGATCCCGTGGGAATATCGGGATAAAAAGTAGCCTATATGTTAATCCAGGGTGTCAGCTACCTCCATATTTTTTTCATCCATATTTCCGTTTGAGCGCGAAGAAGTAATAAACATATAAACACTCCCCCACACAGACCCTCACACACGAACACACACACCCTCTCACACACGAACACACACACCCTCTCACACACGAACACACACACACCCTCACACACATATCCCCACACACACACACACACACAAACTTTCGACTTTAATAATATTAGTGTGACTAGTAGCACCCCGCGGTTTCACCCGCATAAGTTTCGATCCCGTGGGAATATCGGTATAAAAGTATCCTATATACTAATCCTGGTTATAAACTATACGTGTGCCAAATTTCATCCATATCCATGCAGTAGTTTTGCGTGAAAGAGTAACAAACACCCATCCATCCATCCATCCTCAAAAACTTTCGCGTTTATAATATTAGTAAGCTTGCCCCTTCATGATCAGCCTATGCTGTTCCCACTGCTGGGCCAGAGGCCTCCTCTCTTCGAGAGGGAGTGGTCTATAATCCACCACGCGGGCCCATTGCGGGTTGGTAGATGTCACATGTCTTCGAATTTTTGGTTCTAGGAGATGCCGGTTTCCTCACGATGTTTTCCTTCATCGTTTTGAGAGCAGTGGTGATGAAATAATTTACACAAAGTAAAGTGCCTTCGAACCAACGACCTACAACTCGTAAGTCGTAGCCATTACCATTGGGCCACCACTGCTCAG
This sequence comes from Mesoligia furuncula, assembly GCA_916614155.1. NCBI lineage: Eukaryota > Metazoa > Arthropoda > Insecta > Lepidoptera > Noctuidae > Mesoligia > Mesoligia furuncula. The sequence continues at coordinate 27,427,087 of OU744793.1, forward strand.
TTTTCCCCTTATCCCATTTTTTTTTGACGTCGGCGCAGCATGTCTTCTTCCTCCACGGTTATCTATTATTCGTAGTTACCCCTTTTGTCGGCATATCATCTTTCACACAGTCCATCGTTTCTTTGGTGTTCCCCTATTCTTATAACCATTCACATTCATACTCAAAACGTGGTCTTTTATTTATTATTTAGCTTAAAGTAAAGATGATCTCTCTCTCTCTCTGATCTGATGATGTCTCTTTGAAGGATAAAATTAGGAATGAAATTATTTGGAAAAGAACCCGAGATACCGACATAGCTTGCAGAGTAAGCAAACTGAAGTGGTAGTGGGCTGGCCATGTCTGTCAAAGGACCAATGGCCGATGGAGCAGACGAGTCCTGGAGTGGAGACTGGGTATCGGCAAGCGTAGTGTGAGAAGCCCCCCCGCTAGATGGACGGACGACTTATAGGAGGTGGCTGGGGTAGACTGGGTGCGGAAGGCGGAGGACAGGGTGTTGTGGCGCAGTCTGGGAGAGGCCTATGTCCAGCAGTGGACTGCGATAGGCTGAGTTGAAAGATGATCTTTACAGCTCTTACACTATCTAATTTAGTGTTAACAACGTATTTTATTTTCAAATAGGTAGATAAATCATACATACTTGTGGGTACACCTGAGTTAGCGTTCGCAGCAGAGATCGGAGTGCGCGTCGCACGCTGTCAGCGCGCCCGGCCAGCGCGCATCCGCGCGCTGCCCAGTTTAGTTGCTCCTGTTTTGTACACAAATATCGTTAGAGTATATTCTCTAGTATGTCTACGTGTAATTGAAACAGGCAATTAGCAATTAAAAATTACAGTCACTGATATTGGCGTTAAGACCTGGATCATAATGCGTCCCTAAGGACCAAAATTCTTCAAGTTGAATTTCGTATCAATTTCGGACAATGCTGTGAAAAGGGTCTCGTTTCTTCTTTTGTTGTGTAAGAGCTACAAAGTTTGAAATTACCTTTTCAGTCTTTTCGATACTGCCTTTCTCGGCAACTGGTTGTGCTTCAGGCTCACTATCACTAGTGGTCTCCACTGGCTCCCACGACCTGGACACAATTTGGATACATCACATATTGGTCAGACGCACACCATTAACAAGTCTTAGGGGCCGTCTCCACGAGCGAGAGAATCGCAGCGATATCATCGTCGTGTCACGTTGTACTATACACTCTCTTTGATCGTGCCTTCACACGGCGGTATCACCGCGGCGTTAATTTGATGGCACGGCGTGACTATTACGGCCCCTTACGTACAACACAAAACTTTTAGATTTTGTCAAACTATTTAAGGCGAAAGCGCCAGGGCAGCCCACGAAATTCTTTACGTTTTTGCAGTTGGCAAGTCAGTGTCAGGTTGTATATTTATCAAAATATGATTCCGCACGCGCGGGAGATGTGTGAGCTACCCAACTTACTTGCATCTCGCATGGTCGTGCGCTAGATGCGCCCGCGCATGCAGCAACAGCGACACGGCGCGCCGCAGCCGGTGCGCCGCGCGCGCCGCGCCGCCCCCCGCGCGCTCGCCCACCGCGGCCAGGCGCGAGCAGCCCACGCGGAGAGATGTGTGGGCTACACAACTTACTTCACCTGCCTGTATGGAAAGAAAGAAAGAAAGTACATTTATTTAGCACAGACGAAAAGACACACAATACACCAGATAGATAATAGTCGTAGTGAAGATCATCGTTATGATCCTTAATGGCACTATTGTACTCGTCTGGTCTAAAAGATATATAAAATTAGCCATCGTCGGCGTATATATGGTACTTGCATCTCTGGAGGCACTTTACAATATCCGCACAGTACAAAATAAAGAGAATCGGGCCCAATATGGAACCCTGCGGGACTCCTCTATCTATAGAAATACTATCTAAGGGTAGTGCCGTCACCCTAACGCAAGTCAACAAGTTGCTCCCTATTAGTTAGATAGCTGCGGAACCATTGCACAGCGTATGGGTAGAACAAAAGGATAAAGACTAGGATTTAGAAAGAAAGAAAGAAAATACATTTATTTAGTACAGATTAAAAGACACACAATGCAGATAGTCAGATAATAGTCGTACATCAGATAAAAACAAAAAAAATAGATAAAAATAAAAAGTACAAAGTCTGATGTAAGAAATTAGCAGAAAAGTGTGCCTCACGGCTGCGCCAAAAAGGCCCAGTTCAGCAAAAATGCCAGACAACTATAGTGCCTGACGCTGGTTTTCAACTGGACCTGATTTGTGAGGTGACGCATGTAAATCAGTATTATACTGCATCGTGATGTGTGTATGCATAATTGAATGAAGTCGGCCTATTCTGTAAAAATCTCACCCGGAAAACTTAGATGAAGTGAGCTTGAGGATGAGCTGTCAGTGGGATTAATCTATAACATCAGAAGGCCAATTCTCGTAATTTAAAACGTTCAAAATACTAGATTTTGAACGTTTTAAATTACAATCTCATCTCGGCGACAAACAAATGTCAAAAACCTGTCAAAATGTAGGGAAATTAGAGGTATCTTTGAAAGATTGAGACTGAGACCAGACTGTGAACGTTCTTAAAATTACGAGAATTGCCCTTCAGGTAGAAGTTTTTACAGTGAGGTATTACAGTCTAGATCGGTAGGTTGTTGGGAGAGAGAAACTTTTGTAATGTCTATCAGTTATCGATTGATCAACTCTTTCAGTGCAAAGTGAAGATCTATTTGAAACTTGTGAAACCTTGTTGAGTTGAAGAAGAAAGAAGAAACGAATTTTGAATGGTAGACTTTCAGGGTTTTTAAAGACTAAACAGGGTATGCTACTTCTGATCTAACAAGTATCTTCTGAGTCTTTTACCCCACACGTTTAAGGGGCTTACATGACCTAAAGCGCGGTCACTGTCGGACTGCATAGAAAAGGAAGAGAACACGCGATGACACAAGATTGGTAATTTATTGCAAAATAAAATTATCTATTTACAAAAAAATCTATTGATTGGACTAAAAAATTAAAACACTAGTGCTTTAGTATGTTGCTTGTAGAATAATCTGACAACAAAACAAAATAATTGTATGTATATTAGTATGGTTTTTATTGTAAAAAGAAAGTTTTTAGAGGTATCTTCATGATTTTTTTCTATCGTGTCAAATTAGTTGTATTATGTTTTCAACACACTATCTACCTAGCATATATCCTGAAGAATATCAAATATTTTTCTGATTTTGTTTACTGTAGTCGATCATATACCTACCTACATTTATTGCTACGAAAACTTGCGTTTTTTGCGTTTAGGTCCTGTAATCCTCTTAAGAAATAAACTCCTGTCTGTAAAAGTACGTTCAGCAAGAAACTTTACTTAGAGACACAACGACGTATAAAAGTAAGTTGGTACCTTACCTGCATGATCTCCTGCAAGTTCCTTAGCAGCGAGCTCTCCTCCAATAAATCGGGCGGGACGGGAGGGGGCGGCGGAGCTGTCAGGGAGCGCTCGAATGTCATTATTGACCACCTGGTAACCAGAAATAAAACATTTTTCAACACACTTGCTCGTAAAGTGGCTCTTATTGAACCGCTTTTAGGTCCATAATGCAGTGTATTAAAAACGCGTGCTTTTTCTTTACTTTAATCCACATGTGCTTTATTTCCACAGATAACTATTTACTAGTCGGAGATGCGCGCTTTTTTAATCTCATCAATTCACTTTTTTTTAATAGTCTGTATTGTCCTTGGTCCCAAAATTAACTAATATTTATTTACCTTAAGGTGAATGCGCAGGGACCTCGGAAAATTTAAGGTGAATGCGCAGTGGTAGACCACTGCGCATTCACCTTAAATTGTCCGAAAAAAACTAAGAAAATTTGAATTTCGCGGTCTACGGCGAAATTCAAATTTTCTTAGGTTTTTGCAATTTTCAGTGTCAGGTTTCTATCTTGATCAAAATATGATTTGCGACTCTAACAGGTACCTACATCTTTACAGAATTATAATCATTCGAATCATTAATACATCTTTCTTATGGAAAAGTTCTCAGGGAAAAAATCTAACTAGAAAGATTCTATTCTAATGACTATAATTCTGTAAATACATATAGGTACAGAGCGCAAAGAGATTTAAGATAGGTACAAAATTGTAAATAATTTAATGTCTTTGACAGAGCGTTAGGTTAAACGAGGGACATACTTTGAGAAGAGTTAGTACTCATGAAAATGAGCAACTTTTACTATGGGGCCGAACCTGAAATCGCAAAAAAAAAAATCAGCTGTTCAGTACATTTTGACGAGCTATGCGAACATAAATGTAGGAAACGGCTGATTTTTTTTCGCGATTTCAGGGTTAATCCCATATTAAAAGTTGTTCATTTTCATGAGTACTAACTTCCCTCAAAGTATGTCCCTCGTTTAACCTAACGCTCTGTATATTGTAGTCGCTAATGATATTTGATCAAGATGCAACCTGATACTGACCTGCAAATTACAAAAAACGTAAGAAAATTTTAATTATCCACCTAAAATTGTCCGTGGTCCCTACCCGAAACCAAACGGAAAAGACCCTGACTGGCGTTCTATCATTGCGGATTCTCACTGAACTAATGTAGGTATATTTCTCTCTGCCAATAGTACTTTCTAATTCCATACTAACTAAAGTACAATTGTTTTTTTTTTTACAATTGTTTTTACATGCTCTGTGGTCAGTGCTTTTATTTACACTTGCGCGCGCATTGCTAAGTGCTGGCTATGCGGAAAGACAAAACCAGCGCGCCATTTTCCATACAAGTTAATATTTAACAATACAAGTCTATTTTTTTCCTCGCAAGTGTGTTGAAAAACGTCGTATGAAACGCGTGTGCATCGATCATTAGACTCTCGGCTTTCTTATCGCACTCGCCTGCGGCTCGCGCGAATAATACCGCCTCGAGCATAATGATCAACATAGCACACATGTATCATAATGTACTATTACAAGGACCCAAGGTTTATTATGCAATACAAAGTCACCTATAATTTTCGGGAGCACCGTAAGAAGAACATTTTCCAAGGATCCAAGAATTAATACGAAATGTAAGGTGCAACCCCGATTTTCGGAAGCTGTTTTTTTGGCCTGTAAATTTCCTACTATGAAAAAAAAAATATGACTATTTTCTTTATTGACTAAATATTCGTATAAATTATTTTTTTTATATAAAAAATTGAGGTCCGCCGGTGTCGGGGCCTATGGAAGGCGTACCAGGGGAGAATCCAACTCGCAGAGGCCCTTTAGACGCTTTTAATGAAATGAAACACCTTATTGTATCTCATGTTAGCTGCCCAAAATAACTAAATCCAAATGCGTGGGTATGCCAATTTGGCACCATAATATGTAGGTAAGGTAAAAGGCTTTTAAAGTAAATTAGACTATAAATATAAATTTTTAAAGTGGGAGAAAATAGAAAATAGAGCCTAAAATAAAGTCGGCGAAAAAGTTCCAACCGTTTTTAGTAGGTATTAGGAAAAGCCCGATCTTGGCATACGATCGGATATGTGGCGTGGGAGATCTGGCGCGTAGCCAAGATGACTCAAAAATTGGCTCATTAAATATTATTGTGTCGAGAAAGTAGGTACATATCCGATTTTTGGGCATAATATTTGTCATGTACTAGCTGTGCCTTGCGGTTTCACCCGCATAAGTGTCGATCCCGTGGGAATATCGGGATAAAAAGTAGGTAGCCTATAAGTTAATCCAGGGTGTCAGCTACGTCCATACAAATTTTATCAAAATTGGTCCAGCAGTAAACACACACACTCACAAACTTTCGCCTTTATAATATTAGTGTGATTCTATACTTGCAGCAGTTGCAGCGACTAGCGGTTTCACCCGCTTAACTGTCGATCCCGTGGGAATATCGGGAAAAAAAGTATCCTATGTCCTTCCCTGGGATGCAATCTATCTCTCTGCCAAATTTTATCGAAATTCGTTCAGTGGTTTAGGCGTGAAAAGGTAACATACAGACAGACAGACAGAGTTACTTTCGAATTTATAATATTAGTGTTGTGTATGTAGTTATTGTGCATGAACGCAGCCATAGCTGCTATTGACAACTGTCATGTTGACAGAAGCCCTACGGGGTTCTCACAGGTTTTAAAAGAATAAAGCGGCAGTGCGTAAACCACTTCCTTGTGTATTACTTGCTATCCTACAAACTTAACAGTGGCGACGAATTTCCCGCGTTTACTTTTATTAAAATTCTTGTGTAGGGATAAAAAGTTGCAGAAGTATGTCGTTATTCGGTGTATTATCTAGTTTCGACCATAATGTGCAAACGTGGCAGGAGTACAAAGGTCGATTAGAACAGTGGTTCATAGCCAACGAAATCAGCGCAACCAGTGACGCCACGGGTGTTAAAAGGCGCGCCATTTTGTTAAGCGCACTCGGCGAGCAATCCTATAAGCTCGCAACCGATCTCGCGCGGCCGAAAGTTTTGTCGGCAGTGCCGTTTGAAGACATTCTAATAATATTAGATAACCATTTCACGCCGAAGGTTTGTGGGTTCGGCGAGAGACACAAATTTTACTCCGCCATACAATGCAGTGGTGAAAGCTACCAAAATTGGGCGGCCCGACTACGGGGTTTGACAGCAAACTGCAGTTTCGACAAAGTAGAGGAAGCTTTACGGGATCGTTTTGTTATGGGAATGCAGCCAGGACCGGAGCGTGAAAAGCTATTCGCACAAGACCCTACGACATTAACGCTGGTAAAGGCGGTAGAGTTGGCCGAAAGCGTGAGATGTGCGCGCAGCGGAGCGGCGGCGGCGCCGGCGGCCGCGGCCGCGGCGCTCGATGACCAACTTTTCAAAATGGAAAAGAAAAACGGATCCAGTGCTAATAAAGTGCCGTGTTCAGTGTGTGGGTACAAAAACCACACATCAGTGCAGTGTCGTTTTGCAAATTATAAATGCAAAAAGTGTAACGAGAAGGGCCATTTGCGCCGAATGTGTAAAAAAATAAATTATGTAGAAAAAAACGAGGGTGTTAGGGATAGCAGCGATGACGGTGAGTGTTACAATATTCGTACGTTTAACGGGGAACCTATGACTGAAACAATTAATGTCCGAGGTGTGCAAATGAAGTTTCAAATTGATAGTGGGTCGGCTGTTACTGCGATTTCCGAAAACACATTTGTAAAACACTTCAAAGATGTGTCACTGACCGAAACGAATAAACAGTTATTATCTTACACAGGTAATAACATTGCATGCACAGGAATAGCACGGTTACCTTTTACCTACGCCGGTAAAACGCGATCATTTGATGTTTATGTTATTCGTGACGGCGGTCCACCACTATTGGGCAGAGATTTTATATCTGTTTATAAATTAGAAATGATGCCAGTAAATTATTGTGAAAAATCGACAGATATTAGGGCGCAGCTTCAAATACAATTTCCAGCTGTTTTTTCTGATGAGCTTGGAACATTTAAGAAATATAAAATTAAATTAAATTTAAGGGAAGATGCCAAGCCAATTTTTTTTAAGCCGCGACCAATGGCTTTTGCTCTGCGAGATAAAATAGATAGGGAGTTGGATCGTCTCGTTCGCGTAGGTATTTTAAAACCGGTTGACTACTCTGAGTATGCATCGCCTATAGTTCCCGTATTAAAGCGTGACGGTTCCATTCGGTTATGTGCGGATTATTCGGTCACAATCAACAAACAATTGTTAGTGGAACAATATCCGTTACCTACAGCTCATGAACTGTTTACGAAGTTACACGGGGGGCAACAGTTTAGTAAATTAGATTTGTCCCAAGCCTACGCTCAATGTGTTTTGGATGAAGAATCACAAAAAATTACTTGCATTAACACGCATAAAGGATTGTACATGTATACGCGTTTGGTTTTTGGTTTAGCTTGTGCGCCAGCCATTTTTCAACGGGTAATGGAGAGTGTGTTATCAGGCATGGAAGGAGTTTTGTGTATGTTAGACGATGTGCTTATAACTGGGATCAACAGGGAAGTGCATTTAAGTAGATTACACGAGGTACTGCGACGTTTGCAGGATGCAGGCCTCACACTTCAAAAAGCAAAATGTGACTTCTTTAAGGATGAAGTTGAATATTTGGGATACGTGGTAGATAAGCATGGGTTAAAAAAGTCACCTCAGAAAGTGACAGCTATTTTAAAGGCTCCTATTCCAAAAGATGTCAGTAAATTACAATCTTTTCTGGGTCTTGTCAACTATTATCGAAATTTTGTACCAAACGCGTCATCAATACTTAGCCCATTATACAGTTTACTCCAAAAAAATACAAAATGGCAATGGGATACTAAGCATAACGACGCATTCAATACTATAAAGAAAATACTTGTATCGGATCAGGTTTTAGCACATTTTGATACAAATGCACAGGTTATATTGACAGTTGACGCATCACCCGAGGGTTTAGGTGCGATTATAGCACAGATTGACAGTTCCGGGGTGGAGCGCCCAGTATCATACGCGTCGAGGACGTTGAACCCGGCCGAGCGTCGTTATTCCCAAATACAGAAAGAAGCGACAGCGATCATATTCGGGGTACGCCGGTATCACCAATATCTTTATGGCAGGTCAATTCCTTTTATACTCAGAACAGATCATAAACCTTTAGTCTCGATTTTTGGACCCCATCGGGGCATACCAGAAGTTTCTGCAAACAGGTTGCAACGGTATGCTATGTTTTTGAGTGGTTACAATTTTAAAATTGAATACATTCGTAGTGCTAATAACTGTGCTGATTATCTGTCTCGCGCGAGCCTGGGTGATGAAACAGAAGGCCGTGAAGTGAGTGGCACGGCTGAGCTTATAGAAGATAGGGCCTCATATGTTAATTTTGTTGTGGATGCTAGCTTGCCTATTACACTTTGCTTATTACGGGAAGAAACTCATAAAGATATTAAGTTGAAAAAAGTTATTGAATATATTTTAAATGGTTGGCCTAAGAAAGTCTCAGATCAAAGTATATTACCATACTTTTTATGTAAAAGTCAACTCTCAGTAGAAAATAACATAGTAATGCGGGGTCATAAAATAGTTGTGCCCGGAACTTTGCAAAGCAAAATTTTATCTGAGCTTCATAAGTCACATTTAGGAATTGTAAAATGTAAAGCAGAAGCCCGTAGTAGAATTTGGTTCCCGGGTATTGATAAAGCTATTGAAGTAATGATTGGGGGGTGTAACATATGTGCACAGCTCAGACCGTCTCCAGCACGAGCCCCACTAGCTGTATGGCCGCACCCTACACACCCATTCCAGAGAGTTCACATAGATTTCCTTGGACCCATTAATGGTCAGACTTATTTAGTAATAGTTGATGCGCATTCTAAACGGGTTGAAGCATATAAGACTAACAGTACGGCTACATCTGCAGTTATAGCTAAATTATATGATTTCATGTCAAGATTCGGCCTTATTCACACTTTGGTCAGTGACAATGCTACATGTTTCTTATCAGGAGATTTTATACAATTTTGCTCATCCAATGGAATATCACATGTAACATCTCCCGCCTATCACCCTGCTAGCAACGGTCAGGCAGAGGGCTATGTAAAAGTTGTTAAGAAAGGTATTAAATCTTGTTTAATGATGTCTAATAATTTAAAACAAAACAGTGAAGACTTACTGAAATACCTGTTCGATTATAGGAACTCTTTACATGCTACAACAGGCTCTTCACCTGCCGAATTAGTGTTTGGACGGAAGCTTCGTTCGCGTTTAGATATGTTGGTTTCGGACACGCCATCGCCGTCTTCATCTAACACCCTAGCTAAAGTTGTGGAACGTAACCAGTGTTTACAGAGTAAAACTTACGGGGGCACAAACAAGCAATGTTTCAACCTCGGAGATAACATTATGTATAAAAAATATTATATAAATAAAAAATATTCATGGCATAAAGGTATTGTAATAAAACGAATGGGGAAAACGACCTATTTAATCAAAGATTGTCAAACATTAGTTCAAATTAAAAAACACAAAAATCAACTTGTAGCTTATAAGGGACTGGACAACACCAGTAATACGTTTTCTGACAGCCCTGTTGATTCAGTAAATTTGACACCGGGCAGCAGAGCTCCGAGCACATTGTTCTCTGACACATACGTCAATGAGCCTCTGAATGGGGAGGAAAATGGGTATGCACAGACCACCGATTCAGTGTCACTTCGTGACGAAGGAAGAGAGAGTGAACTGGGAACAGCAACTACTGAACAGTCCCCAGTTCCTGCAGCAACGGATGATGAAGAATTCTTCGACGCTTCAGGGATCGATGTCAGGGCTGCTTCAGATAGGGTGTTGCGTCCAGCTCGAAATGTTAATTACAAACCATTATTTTGTACTAGTTTGAAATAGTGTAATATGTCATAGGGTGTCATTCTAAAAGGGGAGAATTGTTGTGTATGTAGTTATTGTGCATGAACGCAGCCATAGCTGCTATTGACAACTGTCATGTTGACAGAAGCCCTACGGGGTTCTCACAGGTTTTAAAAGAATAAAGCGGCAGTGCGTAAACCACTTCCTTGTGTATTACTTGCTATCCTACAAACTTAACAATTAGTAAGTCATATTGAATAGCAGTATTATTCGTATAAAAGTTGAATGCTAGAATTATATTCGCATTAGACTAGGAATTGTCTGACAAGTCATTAATTATCATGCTAGTAGGAGAAAATAAAAGTCAGTTACACATTTTCATAAGTTCTTACTCAATGTAACTGCTTTCTGATTTCATGAATAAATAATAATACGAAAAGCTCTGTTTATTTTAACATGCCTTTCTTTCACGGTATCACACTAATATTATAAAGGCGAAAGTTTGTGAGTGCGTGTGAGTATGTGTGTGTGTTTATATGTTTGTTACTTCTTCACGCTCAAACGGCTGGACCAATTTTGATGAAATTTGGTATGGACGTAGCTGACACACTGGATTAACATATATGCTACTTTTTATCCCGATATTCATACGTGATAGAAACTTATGCGGGTGAAACCGCGGAGCGCAGCTAGTTCAATATAATAATCTTGACACTTATATATACCGTGTATCTTCCCAATACTTCGTGCATTGGTAAGATACACGGTATAAGGGCTGCACCTGACGCGAAACAACTATCAGAACGTCTTACAAATATTTTTTCACCCTAACTGTTAGTTCAGCCGTTACTTTAAGAGTACCCTCAATATCCCTACCTGTCCAGCATCTTCGTGGAAGCCCTCTCGTACCGTTCGATGAGCACCTGAAGGTTGGCCGCGTCATCACAGGAGGCTCCCCAGCCTAGCACTCGAGCCAGATCGTTGCCGGTACCGAGAGGAAGCACTGCGGTCTGGACTTGACGCTGCAAGGAGATCGTGTGTTAGTTTGAAAGGAGGATAGGAGTTCTATGTTAAGGATTTGGTTTCCGCACTTAGTCCGTCAAATGGACCATTGTGCGTGGGCCATGGCGGCCGTCAGTGGTTATTCAAACCAGCCCACCTCCCTCCAGAAGCTGATTAAGTCTCCTGGTCTGTTGAGAACGGAGGATAGGAGTTACGATCGATGAAAATATTATCTTACTCCTAGTCCATGGTCACAGAGTCTAAGTGTAATGAGTGGCAGACCCGACCATTTGAAAGTTTTTGAGACACCCATCTCTGTGACCTTTCCTTTCTGATAACACTCACATGCATATCCAGTTTATCGACCTCCTGCAGCACCCACCCAACGGACCCATCCCCTGAACACACGAGCACCCTCAGGGGGGCGAAGTGCCGGAACAGGCGGAGCCCTAATCGAGGCCCCGCCCCGCTCAGCTCGAACACTTGTGCTGGGTTCAGGAGCTGCTTGAAGCGACGAAGGAACTTTACGCCTTGGTTGTCGCCTGGTGAAATGGACATAGTTTGATTTAAGTAAATGTATATGGAAATTGAATAAGCTAGCCAAAAGTTACATAACTTGTCAGGGTCACCTTCCAGCTGGAAAATACTTGGCTAGGTTGTTGTCATAATTTTATACGAGCATCTGCACTGCCGATATTTTTCAGTTTTGAAAGGTAATTCAAACTCAAACCAATTGCAGGCACTGATTGTCAAGGAGTCGGTAAGTCACTTAACAAAGTACGTGCGTAACGTTTATAGATCTCAGCTAAGCGTTATTGCTGTCACTGTCGCAAAACTGTCAAGTTACAAGTGCAAGACAGAGACAGAAACATATCCAAGTCAAAGCACGAGATTATATCGGAATTTCCTCGTTATAACTCACCAGATCTAGAGTTAACGAACACAATAAGCGGGCTAGCATTGGGGGGCCTGTCTGGGACCCATGCGTCGTCGGGCCCCACGGAATGCAAGCGTGTGGGGGGCACGACGGAGGCGCGTGCGGGGCCCAGTGAGCACGACGCGCGCCACGTTGGCTTGCACGCCGCGTGCACGCAGCGTCGACACCACACGCATCTGAAGTCTTGTAGTCTGAGAACAAGGGGACAGTATTTAAAATGATGTAGAATGTTTGCAACTTTTACTTCGACAATAAGTTTTAGTGGGTTTCCTATATGTCACAATCAAGAATAGAATAGAATAGTTCTTTATTTGCACAGAAAGTAGGTACAAGTTAAGTTTAAAATTATCCTATACTAACTACGCGGTCGCACCCGGTACACCAGCGCCATCTGGTGGCGCTCGACAGAGTCTAGCCTGAATTTGTGCGAGTGGACGAGAGCCCTGCAGAGAGGTTGTGGATCGGGCTCTTGATCATAGGTCATCAAACAGACAACAAAACAAACTGTCTCGCGTTCGGTATCGTTGTGTCGTGTAGGTACCTACAGTGTGTGATTCGCTAGTGTGACTAACTTGTTCGTTAATTATAATCTGATTTGAATTGCAAAGGGTTTTTCTATTGCGCAATAACCAACACTACCCATAGTACGCCCACAGTAATTAAAATATGGCTGATGATAACGAAACACACGTACCATCTCCGTCACACATATATTTTGCTCTCCTGTAATGAATTCGCAGCCTGTGTGTGTACGACCTAAAGCGCGAATACGATAATAAACTAGAGTAGGGTCTGTGGTAGCATCAACACTGGCAGTACTCAGAACGTTATGTGCAAAATTGATGGTCCATTTATTGTGTACCGGGCAGGTGTATACCTGCACAGGAATAAGAAATAGACTTGAGGAAATTATTGTGTAACTCATTTTGTTTACTAATTAGGAACACCTTTTTAGGGTTCCGTACCTCAAATGGAAAAACGGAACCCTGACCGGTTTTTTTATATTTTATTTTTGTGCAAGTAACAACTCTACTACAGGCTGACCGCTTAACTGAGACGTTGCCTGAGGTAGCGGCGCGGTGCGGGAGGGGTGATAGTTGTCACAAGTTGACGAATCACTGAGCTCTCGCAACACGTCATCACACCCCTCCCGCACCGCGCCGCTACCTCAGGCAACGTCTCAGTTTAGCGGTAGACCTATAACACTTTCTTTGTAAAATTATTTGGACCGTCTGTCTGAAATAAAGATAAATTAAATTATCGACAGGATTCGGAAAAATGTCTTTCCATAACTTAAAGTACCTTTGGCCTTTAAGGTATCACATTATATATTAGTTCAATAGAATATCATTTATTGTCCAACTTTCATCTTCAATAGTAAATCACGTGTAAGCGACGAATCACTACCCGTTTCGTCACAAAGTTACATAAATCGGTCATTTGCGAACCCTCTCGAGCGACAAAAGTTATCGCATTGACATTTCATTAAAATACGATAAACCGATTATAGGCACTAATGGTATGCTTTGTATTGTGACGAATTTCAAGCAGATGTGACTTGTAAAGGGGTTTATTTTTCCGCAAAAGTTGTTTACATAGCCTATAATGGCATGTTCCCACTGCTGGGACACAGGCCTCCTCTCGGTTAGAGGGAATGGGCCGTAATCCAACACGCGGGCCCAGTGCGGGTTCTTAGATGTCACATTTCTTCGATTTTTTTATTCCAGGACATGCCGGTTTCCTCACGCTGTTTCCCTTCAACGTTTTGAGAACAATGGTGACGAAACAATTTACACAAAGGAAAGCGCCTGTCTGGGTTCGAACCTACGACCTTCAACTAGTAAGTTGCGGCCGTTACCACCCACCGCGAACTGCGAGCCACAAATGCTCGCAAAAAAAAAACGAAAGTTTGTATTTGTATCCCTACACAAATACAAACTTTCGTTTTCGTTTTGTTTTTGTTTTCGTTTTTGTAGCACACAAAAGCCTTAGTAAATTCCCCTGAATTTAGCAAGGCTTTTGTGTGCTACAACAGTCCATGAAAGTTTCAGATTCAATTAAGATATTAAACACTTCGTTTAGGGATATAAAATAGGTAGGTTCATGATCCGTAAACATTTTACGTCTGTGGGTGGATATCACCAGCGTCTTCCTGTCCTCGTCCCAGATTACTTGGGGTTGGCGCAACACGTTGCCTTCTTCCATTCTCCCCTGTCAACCTTCACGCTATCATGCCCTCTCTTTTGTTTCATACGATTCCCCACACAATCTATCCATCTTTTCTTTGGCCTACCCATCATATTTTTTTTTCGTTTTTGAAATGGCATCTCGCAGATCAACCTATGAGGATATCCTCTGCTTAACCGGGCTTGCCTGTGGGTGCCTCCATAAATAATGGCCTCCAAGCCAGGGCATAAAACTTAAAAAACCGGCCAAGTGCGAGTCGGATTCGCACACGAATGGTTCAGTACCACAAGGCATAAAACGCCGAAAAAAACGTTTCTTTTATACCCCTTTAAATTTTAACTGTATTTTATTTTTATTATTTTTTGTTATAAACTTAAAAAACCGGCCAAGTGCGAGTCGGACTCACACACGAAGGGTTCCGTACCATAAGGCATAAAACGTCGAAAAAATGTTTCTTTTATACCCCTTTAAATTTTAACTTTATTGTATTTTTATTATTTGTTGTTAAAGCGGCAACAGAAATACATCATCTGTGAAAATTTCAACTGTCACGTTAGCCCTTTCATTAGCTATCACGTTTCTTGAGCAGCCTGGTGACAGACAGACAGACGGACAGTGGAGTCTTAGTAATAGGATCCCGTTTTTAGCCTTTGGGTACGGAACCCTAAAACCCAGTTACTACACGCTAATGTCGAACTTATGTACGGGCCTCGGCTTCGGACATCGCTGGGGGAGAGGGCAGCAAGGGGCAGGCTGAACCAGATTCCTTTCTGTCACTCTTCTGACCAAGATTATGTCTGGACTTTAAAAGAGACTGAGACCTCTGAGTTTGTTTCGGCCTTTCTTCTCAGAGTAGTCTGATAGGAAACGCTGACCTCATCTAGTTTAAAAAAAAGACATGATTGACGTGTAAAAGTGTTTGTACAAACCTACTTACAAAAATAAAATCATTTATCATTTACTTCATCGATCCACATTTATATTTATTACTCTTTTAGTCACATGCGATTATGTAAATACCTCTGCTAGTCGATATGACAATCGAAAAAAGTTTAAAAACTAAAACCCAACTACTGAAAAGGATGAAAGTCAAAGTCAAATCATTTATTTAAAATAGGCACATTGAAGGCACTTTTGAACGTCAAAAACTACCTACAGTAAAATTGAATTGATTCTAGTCGCCCTTCCAAAAGGTAGTGTTCGTATGGAGAAGAATGGGCAAGAAATTCCATCGTTAAACCGGAACAAGAAAGTACCTTTCCTTGGTCGCATGCCACTGTACTGACATACTTATAAGCTATGTTATGAAATGTGCTAATTAAGCCCTTTCATTTGGCACCCAACAAGGCACCGTCCTTAAATATTTAGGTATTTTTAAATTCATTACTTTATGTCCTCTAGAGGGCGCCATATTAAATTTAGTGCAACGTCACATAGCCTATAAACAGCGGACGCTCAAGACGCTTCTAACGATACCTTATTTGTCAAATTATTATGAGTACCTACTTTTGAAGTTATGAGAGAACAGATAAACATACATACATATCGGTTAAAATCATATACCCTCCGCAGTCGGGTAAAATATACAGTCTTGAATATAATTATGACATCTTCAGGAGCCACTATTTATTTCTACACATTACTTAACATCACGCCTATAATTCCCAAAGGATTAGGCGGAGGTATACCTACTTATAGTACACCTATATTTCTATCATCAGTCAATCAATCATCATTTCTTATTTTTAGGGTTCCGTACCTTGAAAGGAAAAACGGAAACTTTATAAGATCATTTCGTTGTCCGTCTGTCTGCCCGTCAGTCAAGACCCTTTTTCTCAGGAACGCGTGGAGTTATCAAGTTGAAATTAATATCAAATACTTAAGACTGTAATCCCTTGAAGCAGTGAAAAAATCAAACTTCTAAGTCAACGCAATCAAAAGATAATATGTGCTTTTATATTCCGAAATCAAAACCTATAGGGTACTTCCTGTCGACATAAAATCATGAAATTTGGCAAGAAGCAATGTCATGTAGCACAAGTAAAGGAAATATCTGAAAATCGTGTTACATTACAAAAATAATAATTTTAAAACCATTAACATACTTACCTACACATTTGTACGGAGCCTTCGGTGCGCAAGTCCGACTCGCACTTGACAGTAAGATTTTTCTATTTCTTTGTAAAATAAAGATAAATCAAATTGACGTTTACATTATGGACGCGTTCCAGGTTTAGAAAAGCTGTTTAGAATTCTGTGACAGTCATCTAGGGAAAACGAGTTAGACTAGACTCGATTCTCGAGTTCTCGACACTCTGGTGCTGCTATCAATATCAATTCAATTTTAAAATAGATTCCAATAAATTGCACGAGTGCCTTATAAGATAACATGGATGAACCAGATGTTTGTGCTTGGATAATAAAACGAAGACTCATTCAACTTAACAAACTGGATTGATTGCTCCAGGCTCTAAATATCTATTACTTATTTCTTGTTTAATAATAAATTGAAATTCAAAATATTTGATTTCCATAAACCTACATGCACAGAAAGGTCAAGGTCAAAGGAGTTGAGCCAGCAAGAAACTCTGTAGTTACCCTCTAAAATAATTAGCCATTCCAATGTTTTCAAAATAATCATCATCTGCCTGCCTTTTCCTAACTATGTTGGGGTCGGCTTCCAGTCTAACCGGATGCAGCTGAGTACCAGTATTTTACATGAAGCGACTACCTATCTGACCTCCACAACCCAGTTACTGGGTAATACGAAACCCCTTGGTAAGACTGGCTGTCAGACTTTCGGGATGCTCTGTGCTTTCGGGCTTCTGACGACGCGTAACGACTGTCAAACAACCACGAATGACAGCCGGGACCAACGGGTTAACTAATGGTTAATGGCTAATGTTTTTAAAATAATCTAACCGTAAAAGAATGCTACATCCATTTGTAACCCACTTCAGAAAACAAACTATTCGACACTTCTTAGTTTTCTACGCCTAAAAATATCAGAGCTCCTAACTCCCAAGGACATTACGCAAAGACAGTGATAAATATCTGGCCTCCGAACTCCCAAAGAGATGCCAATATCCAGCTACCCTACTTAAAGTTCAGCTAACTCCAACAAAAGTTAAACTAGATCATGCATAAGTAACACATTTATTACATAGCCCTATTTCGCCTTGTTTGGACCCATCATAACTTAGGGAATGAACGAATCATTCGGATTTATTGGTTGAAAGTTGTTCTCGATAAAGACCTCTATGGTTCGTTGAGTTAGAAGTAGTAGATTGTTTGCCAAGGGAGCAAACATCAATTTCGAAGGCGAGAGTGTTTCTTTGAATCCAGAGCGCAGCGAGGGATTCAAAGTACGTCACTCGAGCTTAAAATAGTATTGCTCCCGAGGTGAACACTACTTTTTATCACCCTTTATGAAAAAATAAGTAAGTGCAACTTATGAATAAGGCGCCATCTCCACGAGCGAGATAATCGCAGTGATAGACTCGCAATGGACATCAAATTATTTGATGGCACCGCATGACTTTCGCCGCGATTTTCTTCGGAGATGGCGCCTTAGAATAATACGGTTATTTATTTACATACAATTATTACTTATGGAAGACCTAGTCATTTTTTTATAAAATTAAGTAAAATCCTAATTTGAGTAAACAATTACGAACGAACGCACAATGCTTTTCGCGCGTTTTTTCTTTTTCCACAAACTTTTTGTTTTAATTTCGCTCGCGCTTTTTTCTTTATTATACAGCCTGTTACTTGTTCATACAATGTTCATGATTTATCTCTTTGGTGATTGAAACTTTTACTACCCACCTTTTGGAATGGACGACTAGAATCAATTCTATTTAGTTGTAATGTTTGATGTTCAAAAGTGCCTTTAATGTGCCTCTTTGAAATAATTGATTTGACTTTGACTTACTAACAGTAACAATATCCACATTCCAAATTCAAATCACTTTTAGTCCATAGGGATTAAAGTGCTATTTTAGTCCCTGTTTCGTCGTCGTCGTCGTTTCAGCCGATAGACGTCCACTGCTGGACATAGGCCTCCCCCAATTTTGAGAGGGTTTGCCATAATCGCCACGCTTGGCCCCTCCCTGTTTACGAAGAATAAACTAGCTCTTTTTGAATAGATGTGATAAAAAATATATTGTTGTCTTTGGTCCCTTGCTCTGACATCAAGCAACGGACAAAATTGACGACTTTTATATGCTTGAGTACGAGGCGTTTCACTTCGTTGTGTGTGTATTACATATTTTATGTTCTTTTTTTTGTAATATGCGTTTTGTTTGTGCAGAATTATTATTTTTTTCTTTCTTCTTTCTTTACGTTCATAGGGCAATATTGTAGAGGTATGAGGAACAGGGACTAAAGTTCTTCATCCTTTATGGAAAAGTGAGGATCCTTCGACAAGAGGGGTGTTGTGTCTGGTGGGCTGCTGTCAGATGAAGGTGTTGGATGTCGGGACGTTGCATAAGTATAATTATGCTAGTCGCGCTAGACGCCGCCACAATATTATTGATTACTTCATGATTGCTGAGATCTTAAAATAGAACACTATGGTTTTAGTTCGAGTTGCAGTGCACTAGGTTTTCTTTACTTTTGTTCCTTTTTTGTTCTAGGTATAGTCGACCTCGTAATTGATTTACCACCCTAAGGTTCAAATCAAATCAAAATGTTTTATTTCACATAAACCTACATGGGCACTTATGAAACGTCAGAAGCTAGGTGCACGGTTCCAATTGGTCGTTTCCTATGGACAAGAACCGGCAAGAAACTACACGGTTACTCTTTTTAAAAATAATTGGCTTTTACAATGTTTCCAAATGACAGTAGGTATGGAAGGACAGCGTAGGCCTGTCAACAAGTACCAAGTACTTGATAAAATTAAAAATGGTCTACAGATCTAAAGTCCTACAAAGTCCAAAATAAGAATCTATCAAGGTTGAATTTCACTTGCACGTCATAAAACGTCAAGGTCTATTTGTCTATGTGACAGTTACATTCTTACCGGAGAATGGGCAGCAGCGTTCTCTATTTATTCCACCATCATACCATACTGCGATCGCCAACCCGCCTGCCAAGCGTGGCGATTATGGCAAACCCCCCCCCCCCAAAATTGGGGGAGGCCTATGTCCAGCAGTGGACGTCTATCGGCTGAAACGACGACAGTTACATAGCTTGTACCTTAGTGACAATTCAATTCAATTCGATCTTTATTGCATCCTTATTGTACACATACAGGTGGAACGTTTCAGTTTACTGTTGTCAAAAGTGATAAAGTAATTATGAGGTCAATTATATCTATCACAAGGTTTCTGTTTAGCCAAAATAATTAACTGATACATGTGAGGAAGTAATACATCCATAAAAATTTTATGAATTTGAAAGTAACTCTGTCTGTATGTTACCTTTTCACGCCTAAACCACTGAACGGATTTCGATAAAATTAGGCAAGGAGATAGATGGTGTGATGGGGAAGACTACTTTTTGTTTGTGATAATTTCCGACAACCAGCGCAGCGGCTGGCAGAAGCTACTTTTAAATTATATTAAAACTAGCTGCGTCCCGCGGTTTCACCCGCATAAGTGTCGATACCGTGGGAACATCGGGATAAAAAGTAGCCTATATGTTAATCCAGGGTGTCAGCTACCTCCATACAAAATTTTATGAAAATTAGTCCAGCCGTTTGAGCGTGAAGATGTACACACACTCACAAACTTTCGCCTTTATAATGTTAGTCTGATGTTATTCTATTAATTATTTTTTGATACAAGTTATTTTTCATCAACTAGCATACCGATATAGCCTTACTAGCTGCGTCCCGCGGTTTCACCCGCATAAGTTTCGACCTCGGGGGAATATCGGGATAAAAAGTATTCTATGTGTTAATCCTGGTTATAAACTGTCTGTGGGCCAAATTTCATCTCAATCCGTTTAGTAGTTTTTGCGTGAAAGAGTAACAAACATCCATCCATCCATCCATCCTCAAAAACTTTCGGGTTTATAATATTATATTAAATATTAATATTATATTAGTAGGATTTTCCTAGATTTTCTTTTGTCTAAGGTACTAGCAAGTTTCACGAAAACTGCTGGAGAGTGACGTCTTTAAGAGTGACGTCATTAGTCGCGCTCAGGTGTGAGAGTGCTTATCTTGAGGGTTCAGGTGAGTTGGCTGAGTGTGAAATGGCTCCTCACTTGTAAAATATTATATAAATGACGTACATCCTTCATGGATGCTAGTTTGTTAAAACAACGTTATATACAACGTTATTTTTAGTATATGCGAAACCTGAATATAGTTTGTTCAGAATAAGTAACTGAATCGTTTCCAATCATTTTTACCCCATGTTATATTTTGTCCCAAAAATATTTAAAAAGGTTAAAAGTAAAGGACACCGAGCGAAACTAAGTAGGTTATCCAATCTCCGCGCCGAACGGTTAGGTACCTAGGTACATCAATGAGCGCAAGACGGAGCGGCGCGGGTGAGCATGTTTTTGTACGGACAAACAGGTAACTTAACAAGCTTCTAACTTTGTGATTTTTCATGATACAGTTTTGAAATTTTGTATGTACATAGATTCTTTACATAAAAATACTAGACAAGTGGTTCGAGTTTCGCATATACTAAAAATAATGTTGTATACGTACCAGTCTGCAAAATGGCTTGCAAGAAGAACCATTACGCCATAGCAACTTCTGACCCGAGTAAAAAGCTGTAGTGGGTATTTATTATTTATTTACCCATTTATGAACACACATAATGAGACAAGAATAAAATAACAGAAAAATATGTAGGTACAGAGATGATGCTTATTACTAAAGAAATCTCTTCCAGGATATCAGGGCCTCAAGTCTGCTATTACAATAGTGTCAGAATGGTCTATCATTGATTTCATAATTGTTGATTTTGACAAGTTTGGTAATCTACTAATATAATTGCGTCATTATGACTTTCCAATGATCAACCACCGTCACTCCATTGAAAGAAATGGCATAGAATGGTAATCTCGTACATAATGAAAAATGAAGAACTGACTTAGGCGGTAATTTGACAGTTCCTTTGATCAGTGACCTACAATTAGAACGTCATTGTGAAGTCATTTCTTTTAATTCGTTACGAGTATCGTATAATTTCTGTGCCATTGACCGACCAATGATCAACCATTATGAATTTAGCAGATTACGAACTTTTAGCAAAATGATAATGGGATGGTGGTGGGATCGTGTTGGAATGACGAATTTATAAAAATAGCAGACTAAAGCCTAAAAAGAGATGTACGCCGGCTGTTTCATACTATAGTGATTATCCAAGAGATGATATTCTGTTTTTCTACTTCCACGTAGTCAACGCCTGTCTACAGTTTCATCAATTTTTTTTTAAAAGAAAGCTTAGCTAGAACTTTCCGTATAAAGCTTTTAAACGGAACCAACAAAAATGGTTTGTTTCATCTAATTAAGAGCCTATACTATCTCAGCTAAAGTTCACTCTTTATCTCGCTCGCACGATACTGCTCGCGGACTGTGTAAGAGCGAGACAGAGTGCGGTGCTGGGCGGAAGGCAGCGGCAATAGTTTAGGTATTTGCTTCTTACGGTGAAAATAAAGGTAATTCAAAAAAACTAAATAACATAAGACCTGCTTTATAGTTAGTTCAGTTAGTATGCAAAGTTTCATGATCTAATATGAAGTATTTTTTGAATACCAGCGGTTTATTGTTCGGTTTGGAGGTAACTTTGGAATGTTTTTCTATCGAGAAAATTTTATGGAATCGTGTTTTCGTCTAACATAGTACCTAGCATTAATCCTCAACTTTACCATATATTTATTTCAAAATTAATGCTGCGGTATTTTCGACATAACGGAGGATCATGCTAAGCCTTTTGAGGTAGCATAGGCTCTTAAAATGTTTTTAAAAGAAAGCGAAGACCTAGCTAGAATTTTCCGTATAAAGCTTTTAAACGGAACCAACAAAAATGGTTTCGGGACACTATCCCACCGTAAACCTTTCGTTCAACGGATGAGATAGTAGCTCAAACAGTGTTGTTTCAATTTCCCGGGGCTCTGTGCGGGATCTTGGCCGTGTTGCTTATTTCCTGACAATCCCGGGATATAACCTCCAGCGGACACTCTGAGGCTTACTTATCGGTTATACTGGGTAGCCATTATTTTGTCTACTACAAGTCGTTATTTTAAGGCTGACAACGCAAATTTTCTTGGCAAGGGATATTGTTTTTGGGAGACCGAAAGGTGTTGGGTCATCTACTAACTGGGAAAAAGAAAAGGTCAGTTGTGGCGTACTTCAGCGGGATTGCCCGAAAAGGTTACCGCTGCCCCGGAACATAAAGGGCTAAGCAAGGAACACGGGTGGGTTTTAGTCAGTAAGAGTCTTGACACTCCCTTCCGCTCCGCCCAGTGCGGGAGGGGTCATTTCATGACTGAAAAAGTTGTGGCGTACTTGTATAGATTAGTACGTCACAGAAGACCTTTTCTTTTAAAAACAAAATAAAATAAAAGAAATGAATAATAAAAATAATCCAACAATCCATTGTTGATATACGCGTAGATCATCATCACCTGCCTAGCCTTTTCCCAACTATGCTTGTTGGGGTCGGCTTCCAGTCTAACCGGATGCAGCTGAATACCAGTAATTTACATGGAGCGACTGCCTATCTGACCTCCACAATCCAGTTACTGGGTAATACGATGCCTCTTGGTAAGACTGGTTGTCAGACTTTCGGGACTACCCGTAACGACTGTCAAAGATCCACGAATGACAGCCGGGACCAACGGCTTAACGTGCTTTTCGAGGCACGGAGGGGTCACGGTATGTAAAGATGGTCACCCATCCAAAGACCAACCGTGGCAAGCTTAGCTTAATCTGATCGATCGAACTATGCGGCTGTTATTATTTAGCCACGGGCCCCTCACTATAATAACACAAAATAAAATTATCCAACAATCCATTGAAGAAATGGCGGAACAAATTCAAGGGTTGAGTCCAGGGGGCCTAAAAAGGCCACTTTGGCAGAATCATTAAATGATAACATAATGGACACTTATCTGTTAAGTTAATCTATATAAAAATGTCCAACCAGAACCTAATTTCAACATTAAAATACATGAGTGTAGGAGGACGGTAGATTGCGACTGCAATTGTCCAACCATCAGTAAAGTTAACCACGTTAAGTACCTAGGTATAATGTTGGACCAAAGCCTGTCCTGGTATTCTCAAATTGAACAAATTACTGCGAGAGTACGAAAATTTATTTGGATTTTTAAAACATTAAGACACATATTCCCAAGGAGCGGCTTAGGAAAAAATCTTATAAATGAAGTGTATATCTCACTAGTTCAATCTGTAATAATATATTGCATTTCCATTTGGGGGGGCGCGCGTAAAACACGCTTCATTGATGTTGAAAGAGCGCAACGGACATTAATAAAGGTAATGTACTTCAAAAAAAGGACCTTTCCCACCTATGAGCTGTACCAAATAAGTAATTTATTATCAATTAGAAAATTATATATTATTCACATAGTATTAAAAAAATATAAAACCCTACCCTTTGATCCTAATGTATTAGCTAGAAGAAGAAAACACAACATTGCTTCCACCCCTTTTGTAAAAACAGAATTTGCAAATATTCAGTACGATAAACGCTCGTCTTTCTTATATAATAAAATAAATAAACAAATAGATATACATACTAAACCATTTAAAGAATGCAAATCATTGCTGATTAAGTGGATAAACAAGTTATGCTATGATGAAGTAGAGAATCTTCTATTAAATATAAGGTAAAACCGATTCTGCACTATAACCACACACACACATACACGCACACACACACATACACGCACACACACTCACACAAACACTCACACAAACACTCGCACACATCCCCACACACACACATGCACACATACTCACGCTTAAATATACAGACACATTTACCAACAGACTATTAGTAATAAATAAGTACTTATAATTAATTCAAAACTTTTGTTTCGCTGCATGTTACACTAATTGCACGATATAAAAGAGCGGCGCCTCCTGACACAGGCATTTATATGCTTAAAAGGAGTCTCCACCAACTGTATACTGTACAACGTGTAATAATGAAATAAAACATTTTTGATTTTTTGATTTTGATTTTTTTTGATTTTTTGAATCTTATCAAATCTCATAATTGAAGCATTTTTCAGTAATTTTTTTTTGTCTGTGCTAAAATACCAATCAATCCAATCCCCAATCTCTTTGATTATACCAACGCAGTGCACCGAAAAAAAGAAAAACACGGACTGTCGTCGCCATATTATGATTCATAATGTTATTCTTTTATGACTCTCCAAAGTGGCCTTTTTAGGCCCCCAGAAATAATCTTGGTCAGATCATGTGAGGACCATGTAGATTAGTGCTTGAAATGGTCTTTTGAGGAAAGAACCACACAGATTTGAGTAAACCAGTCCAGTTTAGTGCAAGCATTTGTCAGTAATCGTGTAGCTCAATTTTATTTTATTTTATTTTATATTGTATATTTTATTTTATTTAACAACAATAACATTTTTTCGTTATCCTAAACCCGAATAGTTAATACATACTTAATTAATACATGCATAATATAACAATACAATAATTAAAAATTTGAAGAAGGAGGTTAATAATTTGTTTTTTAAATTTTTGTTTAGACATTTTGACAGTTCCCTTGATCAGTGACCTACCATTAGAATGTCATTGTGCAGTCATTGCTTTTAACTTGTTACGAGTATCGTATAATTATGTTCTGTGCCATTGACCGACCAATGATTGACCATTATGAATTTAGCAGATTACGAACTTTTAGCAAAATGACAATAGGATCGTGTTGGAATGACGAATTTATTAAAATAGCAGACTTGGGCCCCTGGTGCACTCTCTTTCCTCACTCTCATAGTCCAATGAGATGACAATTCGACACGACCGGAGAGAGATCAGGCGCAAGGCCAAAAGCTTTACGAGCCACGGGGGTATCGCGCCGCCATCTCCCAAACACCGGGCTGTTAAACTAAGAAGTTCTGGAAAAACCCAATAACAATTTGTCCAAACCGGGAATTGAACCCAAGAAGAATCATGAAGAAAGCTCTAAAAACTTTCTTTTTACAATAAAAACCATACTAATATACATACAATCATTCTGTTTTTTTTTGTCAGATTATTCTATAAGCAACATACTAAAACACTAGTGTTTTAACTTTTTTTGTACAAACAATAGATTTTTTGTAATTAAATCATCATCATCATCATTTCAGCCGAAAGACGTCCACTGCTGGACATAGGCCACCCCCAAAAGGGGGTCTTTGCCATAATCGCCACGCTTGGCAGGCGGGTTGGCGATCGCAGTATGGTACGGTGGTGGAATGCATAGAGAACGCTGCGGCCCATTCTCCGGTACGCACCTTAGTCGCCTTCTACGACACCCACGGGAAGTATGGGGTGGTGCTATTCTTTAAGTCCGGCACCACACAGACTAATGTAATTAAATAATTGCTTCATATTTTGCAATAAATTACCAGCATTGTGTCATCGCGCTTCTCTTTCTTTTCTATGCATTTCGACAGTGACCGCGCTTGAGGTCATGTAAGCCCCCTAAAACATTGAATCACAAATATGTAGTTACATTCAAAGAAATGAAATCTTTATCTATTGAGAGCTAAAGTATAATTTTCTTCTCCAAGAGCACCAGGAGCATTGCGTACGTCAAGCAACATAACAAATGATTGATCGCCGTGTTAAGTACGGCTCAGTAACGATGGATCATCCAGCACTTTATCAGTCACGTTGATGGCACATTCATCAATTACCAGCAATTAACTGCTGCAAGGGCATGGTCATAGACAGATATACTGGATTAAGACCTGTCACTGCATTGTATCTACACTAATATTATAAAGAGGAAAGATTTGTTTGTTTGTTTGTATTGAATAGGCTCCGAAACTACTGGACCGATTTAAAAAATTCTTTCACCATTACAATCCTACATTATCCCTGATGAACATAGGCGATAGAAAATTTTCAAAAAAGTTAGGGATCCGTATGGAAACTTCGATAATGTAACCCAAGGTGTGAAAAAAATACCAAAAAAAAAAATCCATATATCGCGTACGCTGCGGAAAATATTGACAATAGAGCAAAGTGATGTACTACACAGTTTTATAGAGGACATCAATATCTACAACAAAGTCTGGGATATCATATGTCTAACTATTACAGTTATGTCACAAAAACTACTTTTCCATGTTAAAATATGCAATATTAACGCCAAATAATCCATGTAACTTTTTTTTTTTAAATAATTCCAATATCGGTAGATATTGGAATTATTTTATTAGTATCAAACCTAACAACATGTTAAAAAATCAGCAAGTTCAGTGCAATTTTTGCGACCTAAGGGAAAAACCAGTCACTTTAGTCACAAAAATCGCGTTAGGCAGGCGCCCACTAGCATCTTTATTACCCAAACATCATATTTATATTTATTTATTTCAGGCGACGCAGGCCCATATTATATTTATTTGGTACCCAAGAACAAATTTACGAAATCGTATTGAATTAATCACTTCACCTAACACGTTACACGTCACTGAGTCCTCACAAACTCATTCATTCATCACCGAATCATTCGTTCAAAAGCGTTGCGTATCTAATCAAGCTTGAGTTTTCACCCAATGGATCTTTGCGAACGATCTTAGAATACACACCCGCTTCATTGAACGCGGTGGTGCGGTTCAGGGGCCCAAGTCTGCTATTTTTATAAATTCGTCATTCGAACACGATCCCATTGTCATTTTGCTAAAAGTTCGTAATCTGCTAAATTCATAATGGTTGATCATTGGTCGGTCAATGGCACAGAAATTATACGATACTCGTAACGAATATTAAAAGCAATGACTGCACAATGACGTTCTAATGGTACGTCACTAATCAAAGGAACTGTAAAAAAATTAGCAGATTACCGCATAAGTCAGTAATTCATTTTTCATTATGTACGAAATTACCATTCTATGCCATTTCTTTCAATGGAGTGTCAGCAGTGGTTGACCATTGGAAAGTCATAATGACGTCATTATATGAGTAGATTACCAAACTTGTCAATATCAACAATTATGAAATCAATGATAGACCATTCTGACACTATTGAAATAGCAGACTTGAGGCCCAGGACGTATGGGCACGTTTTATTTACGCGCCTGTGGACGCGCGTATGCTAGCTTATGGATAATCAGCCTATAATGTTCCCACTGCTGGGATACAGGCCTCCTCTCGGTGAGAGGGAGTGGGCCGTAATCCACCACGAGGGCCCAGTGCGGATTAGTACATGTCACATGTCTTCGAATTTTTGGTTCTAGGACATGCTGGTTTCCTCACGATGTTTGCCTTTACCGTTTTGAGAGCAGTGGTGATGAACACAAAAAGAAAAAAAACAGTGGCACTCCGGGAGTGCTGACAGAAGTGAAAACAAAACACAAACATAATACTTTGCCATCACTCACTGACATATCGGATATACATTAAAACCGAGTACATCCCGAGGACAGCCGAACACATCCGAAGCGGATATTTTTTTAATCGTTTTATAAACAAAACACGCTTACGGTAAAGGTGGCGCAAGTTCAATGGCTTTTTCCCATCTCAAAAAATGCCCACTGTGCCTAAAGAAAATTCACGTCAAAAAAATAAAGCGCTTGTCTGGGTTCGAACCTACGACCTACAACTCGGTATAAGTAGCGGCCGTTACCACTCACGGGTCTGTGGGTCACCACTGCTCCATAAAATAATTATTACTTACTTTAAATACATCACGATCTATGTCGTCATGGTAAATCCCGGCCTCAGTAAACTTACGTAATTATTAATATCATGATTAAAGACTGGTGTTCACAGGCCCAGTAGCTGATCACCCAGTAGTCAGCAACTGTCAATACAGTACTGTCACTGTCCCGACGTGTTCTCACTACTGGGTCTGCATAGGAGACAGCAGTACACAGCTACTGTGTTGACAGTACTGGCCATAGGTGCTTCTGATCCATTGTGCGTTTTCACGAGGCCAGTAAAATGGCTGATCATTACGATCAATCTTTATGGAAGAACTTAAACAACATTTCTCTATCTCTGTATAAATTGAGAAATTTTATATTATCTATTAGCATCACTCCAACGCACCACCGCCATTTTAAACGAAGAAAAAACGATTTCAAACAAGAAAAAATCCGACTGTCCAGGCGTTTACTGTCCTTCGGCACTGACCGGCCAACGTATAGTTGCGTTCCTATGGAGCCAGTGACGACCCACTAGCTATCCTTCTGGGAGTGGGGGATGGTCAGTGGACAAGTAGAAACAAAATATTTTGAAGTTGCTGACCGACAGCAACTGACCGGTCAGTACTGGCTCAACTTTGTTTTCACGGACCCAGTAGGTGTCCTTCACTGTCCGCCAGCTACTGGGCCTGTGAAAACCAGGCTTCACAGTGCACTAACGTTACATTGAAGTACGTGACAGCCCTTAAGGGGCTACATGACCTAAAGCGCGGTCTTTGTCGGATTGCATAGAAAAGAAAGAGAAGCGCGATGACACAACGCTGGTAATTTATTGCAAAATATGAAGCATTTATTTAATTACAAAAATCTGTTGTATGGACTAAAACATTAAAACACTAGTATTTTAGTATTTATTTATTTATTTAGGGACAACAAACAGTAGTGTAATAATAAGTAAACCTAAGTTAAAACTATGTTGCTTGTAGAATAATCTGACAAAAAATCAGAATGATTGTATGTATATTAGTATGGTTATTATTGTAAAAAGAAAGTTTTTAGAGGTATCTTCATGATTTTTTTCTATCGTATCAAATTAGTTATATTATGTTTTCAACACGCTATCTACCTAGCATAATTATCCTAAAGAATATCACATATTTTTCTGATTTCGTTTACTGTAGTCGATCATATACTTTTCGTTCGTTTCGTTTCGTTTTCGTTTCTAAAACTTTCGTTTTTTGCGTTTAGGTCCTGTAAGCCCCTTAAATGGAGGATGGATTCTCAGACCAAATAAAAAGTCAAGATATAGCGCTGCGAACAATACAGTGAAGCATGCAAAAACTACACCTCCGCTCTGTGCGTACATCCTTCCTTAGCCCTTTATGTTCCGGGGTAGCGGTAACCCTTTCGGACAATCCCGCTGCCCCGGCAGGCTTCGGCCCTAAGGGGCCGGGGTTCCTTAACGCTGACATCTCTTTGACAGCCCCCTCTGTCTTGGTTTTTTATTTGGTCTGAGCATGGATTATACAAAATAATATCGCATTGCATAATTATGCGGTGTAAACCAACTTAGTATTGAGTGCAAACAGAGTATGTTTACCAAAGCATAATGTTGAATTAATACCATGTAAATGATCCTACTCCTCAACACGTTAATGTGGGTGCTTTGTTGTGGTGGCAGTAATTGGCAAAACACAAAGGAGATGCGCAGAATACAGTTGTTGCACGAACGAAGTGGATACCGAGTTTAAAGCCCTGAAGGCCAACTCTTGTAATTTAAAACGTTCGAAATGTAGTCGTAGTCTCATTGAGGTGTATACTCTCCTTTAGACTAATTATCAAATATGTATGTTCCTTTATAATAAGTTTCATGTTATGCTTACCTAGCCTTTACATCGTTTTACTTGTATTTTACAGTTGTTTTCTACTTCCCATACGAGCCCCAAACATCTCATGGCGACCTTGCCAGGTGTATACACCTCATCATCTCCGCGATAAACAAATGTCAAAAACTTGTCAAAATGTAGGGAAATTAGAGGTATTTTAAGAGTTTGAGACTGAGATCAGGGGGCCTAAACATTATGAATCATAATGGACAGTTAACTGATTGGTGAAGGATTTTTCAGTTACTTTTTTTTGTCTGTGCTAAAATACCAATCAATCCAATCCAAATCCAATCCCAATCTCTTTGATTATACATACGTAGTGTGGCGAAAAAAAGAAAAACACGGACTGTCTTCGCCTTATTACGATTCATAATGTTATCATTTTATGATTCTGCCAAAGTGGCCTTAAAAATTACGAGAATTGTACCTCTGGTCAAACTGAGATAAAAATAACCTCCTTTTTTAGAAATCGGTATAAAGGGTGGTACACATACGGGACGAAATTCACTCGCGCCAATTGTATCAACTAAGTTGTTCTAATGTGTTATTGTTATTATGTTGCTAGTGGTATAATAATTATCAAATCAAATCAAATCAAAATCGTTTATTGCAATCCATAATGTACAATTACAGGTGGTAAACAAAAAAATAATAGAAACAATTATGGACCCTGTCGAGCACAGCAAATTTTTAAATAAGTAGAGAGAGGAAGAGCGCCTTAATAATTTTCCTTGCTAATAAGTTAGATTTATTTTTTATCTTATTATTACCTATGTAATTATATTTTCCTTTATTACTTATTCTATTAATATTTCTATTAATATTTGGTCTATCTATTTATTTAATTA
Source organism: Mesoligia furuncula (assembly GCA_916614155.1). Classification (NCBI taxonomy): domain Eukaryota; kingdom Metazoa; phylum Arthropoda; class Insecta; order Lepidoptera; family Noctuidae; genus Mesoligia; species Mesoligia furuncula. Next base: position 27,458,069 of record OU744793.1, read on the forward strand.
TATTTAATATTGCTTATTTCTTTACTCGCTTTTAAATTGTTCATTATTATTAATGTAATGTAAATATTAAGTATTATAGTATAATTTATTTTTGTTATTTTACTTATTAAAAATATATGTTATTCGTAGTTATGTATTATTAATAGGTATTTAATTTGTCCGTTAGATATTCTTATAATGTGTAAAAACTTTTTAAAATTAAGTATTGCTTTAGATTATTTAAAAATATATTGGTTTTATTTTGTTGTTTTATGTTTGTTGTTTTTTTGTTATATTGTTTAATTAATAAGATAATATGAATAACATTAAATTGTACTCCCGTTTTTTATCCCGAAATAAAATAAATAAATAAACTTGTATGTATGGAGTATAGAGGTATTCAAACAGGCAATAAAATAACCGACCCATTCCGCGCATGATTCGCCTCAGTTTCACCAGTCCTTAAAGAGTGCTAATGGCAAAGATAGCATCATAAAGGCTCCTTCAAACAGGTACGACACGCGACACAAAGGCACCGCGCACCGGGAAGTCGCTAGTGTGCAAGATATCCGCGCCCCGGTAATACGAGGAAACGGCGCGGATAAACCGGCGGATTTGCGGATAGAGCTTGCGGTAATACGGCTTGCTTTCAAGACTTTGATTAAAATTCTGTTAGGCTTTTCATCTTAAAGATATTTGTTGACTGTGAGGTAATTTTATGGGACTTGAGATGCCTGCGCCTTTGTGGGAGTGAAGCGTCTTAGTTTGAGTTATTTTCATTTATTAGGAGTATGTTAAGGGGATTACAGGACCTAAACACAAAAAATGCAAGTTTAAGAAACAATTAAAGTATATAATTGACTACAGTAAACAAAATCAGAAAAATATATGATATTCTTCAGGATATATGCTAGGTAGATAGTGTGTTGAAAACATAATACAACTAATTTGATACGATAGAAAAAAATTATGAAGATACCTCTAAAAACTTTCTTTTTACAATAGAAACCATAATAATATACATACAATCATTCTGATTTTTTGTCAGATTATTCTACACGCAAAATACTAAAACACTAGTGTTTTATTTTTTTAGTCCAAACAATAGTTTTTTTTGTAATAATTGCTTCATATTTTGCAATAAATTACCAGCACTGTGTAATCGCGCTTCTCTTTCTTTTCTATGCAATCCGACAGTGACCACGCTTTAAGTCATGTAAGCAAGGGGCTTGAAGGGAAGATGGATTCTTGGAAGCTTATTTTGGACTACTTCCTATAAGCTTAAAAGTATAACTTTGTATACTCCGTCTGGAAAATTCATTTTATTTGGCATAGATGTCCTGAAGCTGCAGCCAGGATCGTCTTGGTATGAGGCTTTTTAAGGATGCAACAAGACCACAGCCGATGGATATTATATTCTTGAATCATAATATTATATTCTATACAAGCTTTTGCCCGCGGCTTCATATGCAAAAAATATCCTGTCCTAACCCATACTCCCTCCGATCCAATAACGATACATTTGTTTGGCAGAGATAACCTGAAGCCGCAGTCAGGATTGTCTTTGTATTAGGCTTTAAGGATGCGACAAGACCGCAGCGGATGGATATTATATTCTTGAACTATAATATTGTATTCTATACTAGCTACTGCCCACGGCTACGCCCACGTGAAGGTGGTCCCAGGTCATGGTCTACCCACGTGCCAAATTTCTACTAAATCCGTTCTGCCGTTTTAACGATAAAGCATAATAAACAAACTCACTATAACCATACTAATATTATAAATTGCAAAGTAACTCTGTCGGCCTTATTACAAAACAAAGTTTATCTTTAGATCCAGGTTTAAACCATCAACCTATTTTTTAATTTCGTACTTTATTCCGACAATGTTTAATATCTTTTCACAAAAATTGACGTTAAACCCGAGTCTATGTTGTAAATTTTGCATTGAGAACTTTATGTTTGTCGCGATAAAGTTCAAAATAGAGTAACATGACTCGAAGGTTTGGGCTAGGTCTAAAGTTCGAACTCGTTTTGTAATAAGACGCTATCTGTCTGTCTGTCTATCTGTATGTTATCTTTTCACGCCTAAACCACTGAACGGATTTCAATAAAATTTGGCAGAGAGATAGATTGCATCCCGGGCAAGGACAAAGGATAGATTTTATCGACATACGTCGCGAGCGAATCCGCGGGCGGAAGCTAGTTTTATATAGTTTACACATCTGTACTCTATCATATTATATAGTTACGACTAGCATCAACCCGTGGCTTCGCCCTTGTGGTATGTCGATAAAAAGTCCTAACCTATGTCCTTCCCCAGGGCTCAAAGTATCCCCATACCGAATTTCATCAAATCCGTTTCGGAGATTAATCGGAACAAACAAACAGACAGATTTTTTTTGTTTTTGTTAGAAGTACCGTCATATACTTTCAGGTGTATTTAATAAAAAGCTGTTATTTTGACATTACTAACAGACATTGCAATTTTATTTAATTGTATGTAGGTATGTATAATTCGCGGATTCCCTGGACAGTGTTTAGGACCAATGTTTCGATCCTGGAGGAGCTAAAAGTCAAGCAGAGATTATCGTCGACTGTGCAAACACGAATTATCAAATATTTCGGCCACGTGGTTCGTAAGGAACACTCCATGGAGCGACTCGTTGTCCAGGGACAAGTGGAGGGCAAGCGGTCACGCGGTCGGTCACCTACGCGTTGGACAGACCTTATCAAAGCGTCAACACAAACCTCCATTGTTCAGAGTTTCCGAGACGCTGAAGACCGAAATAAGTGGAGGAGCATCGCGAGGGCTGCTTTGGCCAAAGAAAATGCAGAGTCATCAACCACGACCACTCTGTCAAGAGTGAACGACTAAGGAGGAGGAGGATGTATAATTCAGGCAGGTATAATATAGGTAGCTACTTACTGGACACAATCATATTATTACGCTACACGCTACAGCTGCACAACTCGCCGCAATGCGGGCAACCGAGAAGTCCGTATGTATGTAGGTACGCACTGTTTGTATTGACTGAAACTGCGGGTAGCCCTATTATGGCTAGCCGCAATCGATTCCTTCTCCATGTATAATGTACTTACATAATTAATTAATTATATACACAACACGATTCACGGTACCCGCAAACTTGATCTGGGCATCAAGTTTGCGGGTACCGTGAATCGTGTATATGTCGTGTATATGTAGTACACGGCACGGTTTTTTTACGCCGCGTATAAAAACCGTGCCGTGTATAAGCCGCGCCGTAGAAAATACGTGTCCCGTGAACAAGCTTTCATAGTGATCATAGATATAGGGTGGGCCATCTAGTGTTTTAAATTTGAATCGGCTATAAAAAACTACTGATTATTTTTTCAAATGTCTGGTTTTATTGGAAAGGTTGAACTTTGTCATTTATTAATGTAACACAATATCATTCATATGACTACCATGTACTGTGTACCATAAAACCAAATGTCGTCCATGTCATTCTCTTCATTAATTTTCAATTTTTGAAAACAAAAATTCTTTGAGCAGCAAGCAAAGCAAAATTGGGTTGATCGGATGGGGTACTGCTGAGCCAGTCATGGTTCTCATATGAATGATAATGTGTTACATTCATAAATGACAAAGTTCAACCTTTCCAATAAAACAGAAATTTAAAAAAATAAAATAATCAGTAGTTTTATTTTATAGCCGATTCAAATTTAAAACTCTAGATGGCCCACCCTTTATATGAAAGGAGATATGCCCGATAGTTGAAAATGTACCAGAACACGATGTCGCTAGGTTGGCCCCACCACCGCGCCACTACTACACATGTAGTTCAGTGTTTTTAGGGTTCCGTTGCCAAATGGCAAAAAACGGAACCCTTATAGATTCGTCATGTCTGTCTGTCTGGCTGTCTGTCTGTCTGTCTGTCTGTCTGTCTGTCTGTCCGTCTGTCTGTCTGTCCGTGCGTATGTCACAGCCACTTTTTTCCGTAACTATAAGAACTATACTGTTGAAATTTGGTAGATGTACTCTGTAAACCGCATTAAGATTTTCGCACAAAAATAGAAAAAAAACAATAAATTTTGGGGATCCCATACCCATACTTAGAACTGAAACTCAAAAATTTTTTTTTCATCAAACCCATACGATCTATGAATAGGTCTTCAAAAATGATATTGAGGTTTCTAATATAGCTTTTTCTAAACTGACTAGTTTGCGCGAGAGACACTTCTAAAGTGGTAAAATGTGTGTCCCCTCTGTAACTTCTAAAATAAGAGAATGATAAAACTGAAAAAAATATATGATGTAAACTTCCACCGAAAATTAGTTTGAACGAGATCTAGTAAGTAGTTTTTTTTAATACGTTAGGACGTATTAAAAAAAAACTACTTACTAGATCTCGTTCAAACTAATCGTAACTAATCGTAAACCGCAATTTACCATTTATTCAATCAACTCAAATATAAAATAAAAAAAAACATTTCATTTCATAAACGTACCTAAACCTTATGCATAAACCCGGATGTTACGGAACCCTCGATGCGCGAGTCCGACTCGCTCTTGCCCGGTTTTTTTTACATTTCCATACAACACTGACGACCGTCCCTACACTACACACGGCGGATAAACCATAGTTTCTCACGCCATCCCGCAGTATCCTAATACTGCAAGGGCGTACCCTTGCAGTATTAGGATACTGCCCGATGGAGGGGCTCTATATCTGACCAAGATTTTGTCTTGTCTTTAAAAGAGACTGTGACTTCTGAGTTTGTTTCGGCCTTTCTTCTCAGAATAGTCAGATAGGAAACGCCGACCTCATCTAGTTTAAAAAAATATGATTGACGTGTAAAAGTGTTTGTACAAACCTAATTACAGAAAATAAATCATTTATCATTTACAAATGCTGCAAAGCTGTATGTAGACAAGTTTAGTGCAAATACAGGGTGTTTGGTGCATCGTTTGCCAAATGGAATTGGCCGAAAGGAGAGGTCATTTGCTATCTCTTAAGGGCCAGTAACTCATTCCTTGTTACACCGGTTTTTTTATTATGACTTTTTAATTTTTATTTAGAAAAATACAAGAACTCTGCATTTAAGCTTAAATTAAAAAAAAAGTTATGAGTATAGCCTTCAAATTTCATTTTAATTCTTATGTTTACTCTTGTATGGTTCTATGAAAATCAAAATTACTTGCTAATGACATCTAATTTCTCTTTTAATAACTCACAAAGTTTTTGAAAAAAGGAAAAATACAATTAACACTCAATTTTAAATTACTGTAAAAAAAAAACTAAAAGCGATCGGGAACTTCGAATTCTTTTAAAAAGTTCTCTAGTTTGTCCCCTTTCCAAGGATGTGCAATATACAAAAAAAAAACTTTTAATAACTTAAGTAATTCGCTAAATGTGTAATCGAGACACATCAGGCTGATATTCGATATTACGGTAAGAACACTAGTTTTCACATACATAACATTCTTTAAGTAGGTGGATAGTGTTATCTCACTCTTACGCAGTCTCTTATCTCTTTCTAGGGTTCTAACTTTCCTCGAACTTGGAATATTTTTTTTTTTAACTTTTATTTAATAAGTTCCTAATTATAAATTTTGTTCAAATCCTCCACTGTTGCGTACACACACGCCATCTTCGTCTTATCTCTGGTGTGTAAACGTATTTCTGCTTTGAGAGTGACGAAAGCCGCCTCAATGAGTTGGACTAAATCATCCCTAATCTCAACGTCCGTGGCGTAAACAAGTTCTTTGGGCCGTCCCCAGAAGTAAAAATCTAACGGAGTCAGGTCTGAGGAACGTGGAGGCCAAGCAATAGGGCCATCCCTCCCAATCCATGAGTTTGGGAATGCAACATGCAAATACTCCCTGACGGTTAATCTCCAGTGAGCGGGACAACCGTCTTGATGAAAAACAAAAGACAGGGCTTCACTGAATATTGGTAGCTGAGCTAATAATTAGGGTAAGTCTTTAGAAATTATTTTATAATGTTTAGATTATCCACGTCCGAGTGTAATTAAAAATGACAAAACTGGACACGGTTATCATAGTCTTGAGTCTGGAGATCTACAACAAACAAAATACGCGTAAGAATGCATTACTCTCTCCCAGGGGGTATTTTTTATTTAATATTTGGAAAAAGTACAATCCGTGCGGGATAAGATGACATTTGGCAGAGTGACGTCAAAACCGTTACCTAGAACATCGGTGAGGTACGCAGTAGAGCTCAAAAGGGTTTGCATTCCATGTTAGCGCGTACGGTTGTAAGTCACAATCAAAGCAGAAATACGTTTATACACCACTACAGTCGAGATGAGACGAAGATTTCGCACGTGTGTATGCAATAGTGGACGACAATTTGAACAAAATTTATAATTAGGTACTTATTAAATAAAAGTTTATTTTTATTTCAAGTTCGAGGAAAGTTAGAACCCTAGAAAGAGATAAGAGACTGCGTAAGAGTGAGATAACACTATCCACCTACTTAAGTAATGTTATTTATGTGAAAACTAGTGTTCTTACCGTAATATCGAATATCAGCCTGATGTGTCTCGATTACACATTTAGCGAATTACTGAAGTTATTAAAAGTTTTTTTTGGTATATTGCACACCCTTGGAAAGGGGACAAACTAGAGATCTTTTTAAAAGAATTCGAAGATCCTGATCGCTTTTAATTTTTTTTTTACAGTAATTTAAAGTTGAGTGTTAATTGTATTTTTCCTTTTTTCAAAAACTTTGTGACTTATTAAAAGGGAAATAGATGTTATTAGCAAGTAATTTTGATTTTCATAGAACCATACAAGAGTAAACATAAGAATTAAAATGAAATTTGAAGGCTATACTCATAACTTTTTTTTAAAGGAGATGTCCAGAAATGGTTTTTTATTATTTAATAATTCTAACCAGGATAAGTTAAATATATTTGGATAGACATCCCAAAAATAAGTGGTTCTAACTATTTCACAGATTTTTAAAACCCTCCAATTTTGAGAAAAATATTTTTTTATTTTAGTGTGAATTTGCTCCTAAAACGAACGAACCTTTCTAATTATCTCGGATAATACAGTGAACGCACCCTAAAAAATTATGAAGTTGTCAAAATTGACAGTATTGACACATGGTACTGCCATTACTGACATTATACGTTATACTGACAACACAGAATACAATAATAAATTATTGTTTGATTTGCGAGTTTATCACAGACTACAATATAATATATTATTATGGAGTATAACAATGTGAACGAAACAAATATTATTTATAACAAAGATTATTTATTTACCTCTGTAATATAATCTATACTAATGATAAAGCTGAAAAGTTGTTTGAACGCGCTAATCTCTGGAACTACCAGTCGGATTTGAATATGATAGCCTAATTCTTGAGGAAGGATAAGGGCAATCGAATACATTATCATCATGCTACGACCCTCAAAAGCCGAGTAACGTAATAAGAAAAAGGTCTAAAGAACACTAAGCGAAAATGATGTAATCGTAACTCGAACGAAGTCGCGGGCAGAAGCTAGTAAGTAATGTTTTCAGTGAATGTGTAGCATAATTCTTTTAGAACTAAAGCGCATTCTACATGATTATGGCTATACTTACTTCGAATGTTCATGTGCAAGTTGCAATATTTTACTAAGACCTCGGTTATCAAGAAGTGCATGTTTCAGCATACTCCACAGGGATGGCTTAGCAGGAATAAATGATAATAGTATCTACTGATTGAAATTCCTTTTTAATGATTTGGAATCGAGAGAAAAGCGTTTCGACAATAAATATGCTAATTGGATGCAAGTGTTACTATGTATTTTATGTATGTAGTTTTGTTATGAAATAAAACGTTTTTTTGGTTTTGAATATTCATTTATTAACTTTCTTCATTTTCAATATCTTCTCTTATTAAAATATTGTCGAGAAACTGAGCAGGTGGAGATATATCGTTTTGATGCCGAGCGCATCCAAGATACCAGACTATTGTCATCACATGAGCACCGCTTCCTTTTACATGCTCAAGCATTAGCAGGGATCTGAAATTAAGTTTTAATTTATTGTGTGTTCCACTAATCAGAGATACAATAATGTACTATGTGCAATGTACTATTTAATTTACATATTAACCTGACGGGGGTTGATGATGCCAGCTATATAAGCCTGCTCAGGATGATCAACAGGTAAGGGACGAGAGCGCCTGCCTGTTTTTCTTGAGATAAAAACGCCACAACATGCACATACTGATTGATGACCCAACTGTTGGTCACCTATATTGTGCTGGTTTCTGTTATTCAGTTCTATTAGTAAAAGGTTGATGCATTCTTGGCAAATGCGATCTCCATCTGTTACCTAAAACAAAATAATATTTTAAGAACACCGAATCGTTTTTCTGCATCTTCTCTCAGCAAAGTAGTGCTATTTAATCTTTTTTAACATAAGCTATTAAGCCTGGTTACACATTATTAAAAAAAAACTTATAATGTAAGTTAAAGAATACATTACCTCTTGAGCATCCATTCTTCAATTATTTGAGACTATCTCTGGGCTCATGTTAAAGCGTTATATTCATAGTGCTGATTTATAGCATGTAGTGCTATATTGCAATTTATGCAGAGAGCCATAATCTGAAGATAGAAATGAAAGTTAATTTTTGCACATAATCTGAAGATAGAAATGAAAGTTAATTTTTGCAGACTATCAGAGGTCGTAAAACAGGCAAAGGTTGTGCAAATAAAACCCCTAATGAGCTAAATATAAATAAAGAACAGTACTTACATACGGGGTTTTAAATCCAAAGTCCTAATCGAGTGCAATATCAAATAACCGTTAAGAGAAAGCAAAGTCGTCAGAGTTGAAGGTTCGTAAGCTATCGGTATCCTAATCATGTGCAAAGAAGAAGAATCCGTTGTGAAAAGGCCAAGTCAGTTAAATCAAAGAAAGCAAAGCACAAATTAAAATACGTTATCATTGGATAACACAAAGGCACGAGCGAAAGTGTGACGTTTCAGACATATTTGTTTGACATATGAATGGAATCTATCTGTCATTATGACATTTTCAAAGTGTGTGGGAGGTTTCATTTGGGTTGCCATCAACAAATAATATACATGTACTAACATTAAATAATTTATAATTTTTCTCTTAAATGGAGGGCTCTAAAAATATTATTTCAGTGGTTCCAAGTTCCATATTTTAGTAGCTTTTATTTGGATGTAGTTTGATTCTGGTTAGATTTTTCTCGGAATAAAAAACCAGTGTCCATACAAAAAGCGGACATCTCCTTTAAGCTTAAATGCAGAGTTCTTGTATTTTTCTAAATAAATATTAAAAAATCATAATAAAAAAACCGGCGTAACAAGGAATGAGATACTGGGCCTTAAGAGATAGCAAATGACCTCTCCTTTCGACCAATTCCATTTGGCAACCGATGCACCAAACACCCTGTATAATAGTTACTGGTGCCGTTCCTCTTGTTCACAAACTAAACAAAATGTAAGTTCAGTGCAGATATCTATAAGATATCTATAAGAAAAATGTGTTTAATATCTATGTGTGTCTTAGTTTATAACAACTTACCAAACGAGTTAAAATTATTACAGGGGAATGTGTTCAAGACAGAATTGACAGAATGGCTTCTGAAGTGTTGTTTTTAGAGTATTAAGGAATTTATGGAACATAAAAATTGACAATTTGTCAAATCAAATCAAATTTATTTGCATAATACATGTGAAAAAGGTGTTACAGGTATAAAAGGTAGGTACATTGTATTATAACCTACTGAGGTGTGCAAATTAATATATTAGGTACATACTAATAGAAACATTAAATCTAAAAAATAAATTTTAAATTGAGTTACATAAAAAAATAGAAATGTTAAATTAAGTAAAATGTCAAATTATTATACACAAGTCAGATCAAAATTTCAATAAGTAATCATTATATTTGCGGTGCCATTTCATAACCGACTCATCTTTCATTTAAGTAATCATTAATTGAATAGTAACATTTTGTAACTAAGAATTCATGCAAACATAATTTGAACTGGTTCATTTTGTGTAGGTCTGTGATACTTTTTGGCAACTTATTGTATACTTTGGGTGCCATGCCCAAAATGTTTTTACTATAGACTGCTTTTTTATGACGTCTTGCGCATATTTTATTTTTGTGTCGTGTGCTTCTTGGATGCGAATAAAGATGTAGATTCTCTTTGACAAAGATCGCCACTTCATATATATAAAGACACGGGAATGTTAGTAGCTGGAATTGCTGAAAATGTGGTTTACAGCTTTCTGTGTGTTGTATGCCACACATTGCCCTTATGCATTGTTTCTGGGCTTTGAACGCCATTTCTGTGTCTGGCGAGTTTCCCCAAAATATGATTCCGTAGCGTAAAGTAGAAGCAATATACCCGTGATACGCCATTAATATTGTTGCACGATTTGACACTTTTCTTAGGTCATGGAGAGCATAAGAATACTGGCTAAGCTTTTTGCATGTGTTTTCAACATGTGTTTTCCAGCTCATATTTTTATTTATCCAAATCCCTAAGAATTTAGTGTGTTCTACTTCACTGATAATTTTGTTACCGTAACGAATATCCGGTTTTTTAAAGTTTGTTTGTTGTTCAAATGAGATGTAATTTGTTTTTTCTAGATTTATTTTTAAGTTATTTTTAGTTAGCCAATTTATTATATCATTTAAGTTGTCGTTTATTTCTTTTTCGAATGTCATGTCATCTTTACTTTTGATTAGTATTGTGCTGTCGTCAGCGAATAAAATCATTGGATTATTGATAGTTTTAGGCATGTCATTAATGTATATGATGAATAATAATGCAGAAATAACACCGCCCTGCGGCACACCAAATCTGCATTGTCTATGTGTAGAGACATAAGTTTTTTCAGTTCTTGTGTAGGGGCAGATTTTATTTATGTATGTAATTTGTTGTCGATTAGTCAGATATGATTTGATAAGTACAAGGTTCATTGTATATTTATTAGAATTTTAACAATAGAAATTAGTAAATTGAATAGTAAATAATTGCATGATAATAGTAGATAATAATAATAGTAATATAATAAGAATGTAAATGTAAACTTAATAAAAATTTGCACGCTTGCTTGCAGGCAGAATACAATGACACTTAGGTTATTAGATCTTACCTTTACCAAAACAATGTATTTCTAGCAAATAAACGTTTGATTTGCATCTTTGTCTTTCTATTTCATTCAGAAAAGGACAGTAGATACATTTTAGTTTAGTCCTGTCATAGTAATTAGCGCCTGATGTAAATTAACGTAACTTTAGAAGGCAGGTTTTTTTTTATTCACGTCTAAAATTTGGTATGGAGGTAGCTGACACCCCGGATTAACATATAGGCTACTTTTTAACCCGTTATTCCCACGGGATCGAAACTTATGCGGGTGAAACCGCGGGGCGCAGCTATAGTCGATGAATAATTTCTACTCTAGGAGTGCTACAATAGTCTGCTAAATTCATGGTTACAGCTTGCACGTCGATTTTCCTGCCTTCCTGAACAATATTGGTGAGCCTCACCTGAGCACCGAACCGCATGTCTTGTCACACACGTCACACTTCGCCGCGACGGGAAGGTTGCCCTCCAACCACTGGTGCGGCATTATTATGTTCTGCAACAAAACAATCACAAATTAATTACATACTCTGCTTAAAGGCTATAAAATCGCGCGACAAAGGCACCGCAAGTCGCGCAACGAGCGGTGCCTTTGTGTCGCGCGCGATTATATCGCGAGTCGCGCCTGTTTGTAGGCGCATTAACTCTTTATTTGTAAACACCCAGATTCTGATGCCTACTCAAATGTCCAGACCAAATTAACAACTGCCAGTCAATATTAGATATTTATCAGATATTTACTTAGAGAATAAAATACCACAAATCTATGTTAGAATTTATGATAATAATATGAGATATAGAGAGAATCTTCATCTGCCTAGCCTTTTCCCAACTATATTGGGGTTGGCTTCCAGTCTAACCGGATGCAGCTGAATACCAGTGTTTTACATGGAGCGACTGCCTATCTGACCTCTACAACCCTGGGTAATACGTTACCCCTTGACAAGACTGGTTGTCAGACTTTCGGGCTTCTGACTACCCGTAACGACTGTCAAAGATCCACGAATGCCAGCCCGGACCAACGGCTTAACGTGCTTTCAGAGGCACGGAGGGGTCCCGGTATGTAAAGATGGTCACCCATTCACAGACCAACCGCGGCAAGCGTAGCTTAACCTGATCGATCGACCTGTGTGGCTGTTATTATTTTGCCACGGGCCCCTCGAGATATAGAGAGAATATGAGAGATAGCGAACCGCATGTATTCCTCAAAGGGGCAGGCAGAGACAACATACACACTGACATAGAAAGTAGGTAGGTAAAGTCGTAAAGTCGTAATCTACCACATGGACCCAGTGGGGGATGTTAGATGTCACACATGAAAAATGGGGTTAATGTAAATCTTTCTACCGCCCAACTATCACATATTTTATAAAACTTTTCCTCTGAAAAGTCTACATCAACTTTTCTTATTCTTAAAGGATATGTCACCCGAGGAAGAGTCTTACACGTCGCCAGTGATATTAAAACTATTTTCGTGAGGGAATACGGCCACGATAACGGAATATATAATCGTGATTCCAGCTTAGCTAGTAAGGCGGGCTTAAGCTAACAGCGGCGAAGACTTCTCGTGAGAAATTGTATATAAAAGTGAAGTATTTTAACGCTATTTCTTCCTCAAGGAAGGCCAGCAACATCAAGGCGTTGCTGGCCTTCCTTGAGGAGCTGGGGTGGATCGAATAATCGATTTTCCCACCCGTACGCAAAATACGCGCATTGACGTGGAGTTGCGGAAACCAGCCCGTAATACCAATTACCAAAACGCTATTTCTTGAGATTTTTAGGGTTCCGTACCAAAATGGTAAAAACGGAACCCTTATGGTGAGACTAAGTCTGTCTGTCACAGTTAGAAATCTCAAGAACTACTAATGCTATCAACTTGAAATTTGGAATAGTTTTAGATGACGTTTGCCCAACTATTTGTAAATAAGAAAGAATTAAAAATATATGAATATTTTTGGGATTGAAAAGGGGTCTGAAAAATTCGAAGTGAGGTTACTAGGGCATGTGGGGTATCATATGAAAGAGCGCAGTTTGCACATTCTTAAACATTTTTTTCATTCTATTTTAAGCCGCATAGTTTTCGACTTTTGATAAAAAATGTAAAAAAAATACCGCCCCCCCCCCTTATCTCCGAAGTTTGCAAAGAGAAAAATCTGAAATTATTCTATGTGATAGAAATTTATGTAAAGATTACAGGAAAAATAAAACTAGGTCTCTAAATAGCACACTTTTTCAGAAATCATCAACAAAAGTTACTTTAGTTCCACAAGAGATGGCGCTGACATAAAACTGCAATATTCTACACCGCAGCAGTGCACAGTGTTAAAATTCTCTGATGAATATGGGCCTCGCCAATAAAAATTTAAAAACATGATGGTACGGAACCCTCGGTGCGCGAGTCCGACTCGCTCTTGCCTGGTTTTTTTTTAAGTTAGAGAATATTTTTGATACTGTAGCGTAGTGCTTTTATAATAATATATCCCGAAAAGATGGCTAGTCTACGTTGAGATTGGCTGCATGGCTGAAATTCGGTATGGAGGACATTTGTAGTGCTTTTAAGTTTTTTTTTTCGCTCGCTAAGATAACTACGGTTTGTAATTTCAATTCAGGGCTAGTATTATACAATCATCATCATCATCATTTCAGCCGAAAGACGTCCACTGCTGGACATAGGCCTCCCCCAAATGGGGGGGTTTGCCATAATCGCCACGCTTGGCAGGCGGGTTGGCGATCGCAGTATGGTATGGTGGTGGAATGCATAGAGAACGCTGCTGCCCATTCTCCGGTACGACCCTTAGTCGCCTTTTACGACACCCACGGGAAGTATGGGGTGGTGCTATTCTTTAAGTCCGGCACGACACAGACTAGTCCGGCACCACACAGACTATACTATAATAAGAGATAACGGTGATGCTTGACTTAAATGATAGTGACTGAAAACATAGCGTACTGAAAATAAATGTCTTACCTACGTTACGCGTTCTACAAATAAATGTCTTATCTTATCTAATATTAAAAGTTGGCAATACCTTTGGTGTCCCGAAATGTAAAAAATGTTTTCCCGAAATTAAAAACGGAATTCAACTTTTCCTCTCCGAATCTAATCAGGATTCTTTAAAAGGACTTCAAAAGAAACATGTCGCACGGAACCCTATTCAAAAAGTTTGAAAAGCCCAGGATTGGCTGAAGCAACGGAAATTCCTGAATAGCTGAAAATTAGTGGAATCCTCCTTGTAAAACGGTGACCGGATAAAGAAATTCTTGGAAAAAAACGAAATACTTTTGCAAAACTTAGTCCTTGGCTTTTAAACATTGTTTTGAAACGATTTTGGTGTGTTAACTTAGTAATGTGCATGTCTGTTTGAACACATATAGCTACACTAGACTTTGATTCCCCCCCCTCCCCCCTTACTTTTTACATTTCGTGTCTGGCCAGATGCACAAAATCTCTGGCAATATCATCAATATCAGTAAAGTAATTTCGCTGTGGAAAAGCCCCAGACAAACATACTTACTGATGGTCTCACATCCACATTTATATGTATGTAATACTAAAGCAAATAGCATTCCATTTGGCTCCGTCTACAATTCAACTCAGAACAACAAACTATATTAAATTCAAACATAGCCTCTGGTCAGAATCCTCCAACAAAAGCTAACTTTGATTAACTGGAATAATTATGAAAACTTAAATGTGTATTGTTTTAAATGAAGTCTGTTCGCCGACGGAAAGTTACAAACCCAACAAAGTATTGGAAGTTTGAACTGGGTGACTGCACAGTGTATTTCGCTGTAAAATCAAGTAAAATGGTGAATGTTTAAGTTTAGTTTCAAAACAATAATATTTTGAAATCATCTTGCTGTAATTAGGAATACTTAAAGTCATTGCACTCCAATGAGCAGATGGCAATGAGTACTCTTAGCGTGGATGCTGTAAAATAATATTTTTGATTGTTTCAAAGGTTGCGCTTTACTTTGTGTAAATAATTTCATCAGCACTGCTCTCAAAACGGTGACGGAAAACATCGTGAGGAATTGGAATGTTCTAGTTGGAAGACATGTGACATCTACCAATCCGCACTGGGCCCGGGAGGTACAGACGCCACCAGCACATCAAGCTACGCAAACTGTCAAATTTTCCCATTCAACTTTGAACCTTATGCTGTAGCGATAAAGTTGAAAATCTAGTAAAGAAATTTGGCAGATTGTAGTAGCTTGATGTGCTGGCGTCTATACATTATAGCCTCTCACAGAGAGGAAGCCTGTGTCCAAGTAGTGGAAACATTTTAGGCTGACTAAAAGAAAAGAAAGAAAAAAAAATTAAAAGAACCTCGACTGGTACGTTACTCTATTGGTAACAAGTGCTACTGCTGGCTGAGCTTTAAGTTCCTAGGTTTGAGCCGCGCCTCGAGTAGTATAATTGGATTTTTCAAACGAGCAAATTTTTCTAAAAGCGCAAGGTCATACATAGCACACGTATCGAACCGGAAAGGGATCGTCACCGTATCAACTCGAGCCGTTCAGTATTCTTTGTATGAAACTCCCTACTGCAACGCACACTAGTCAGATCGCCGATCGTAACGTAATCGCCTCGCCTCGGGACAAGCTCACGAACCGCGGTGCGGTGCGTTACGGCTCGTGCTCCTCACCCCCGCGCTTACGTCTCTCCGTACCCGAGCTTACGTTTCTTCGTCCACCCTTGCCCCTCTCACCCCACCGGCCTGCCTGCTGCACCATCAACCAGCGGTCGGTGAGCCGTAAGCGCGGCGTCGCTTAGCCGTAGCCGAGTCGACGTAACGGAGCTTCTGATTTTCGCTTTGGTTACGTGCTTACGTTAGGTTGACGCCTGTTTGACGGCGAGGCGAAAGGCGATACGGTGCCGATCCCTTTCCGATTTGATACGTGTGCTTTTAACGATACAAAGTTCAAACTGGACTGATACATTCAGCAACAAAAGTCGATTAACTCGTCAAGTTCCGCTAATGAGACACAATATTATATGATGTATCGTACTACATAGGTTACGCCCGGAGCTTGACCGGTTAATACTTCAGTATTTTAAGTTTGTGTCCCACCAGCGGGAACATTATAGGCTTTTTTTTGAGGATGGGAAATTATCAAATGACCCCTCCCGCTCTGGGTGGAGTGGAAGGGAGTATCTGACTCTTACTGACTAAAACCCACCCGTGTTCCTTCCTTAGCCCTTTATGTTCCGGGCCAGCGGTAACCCTTTCGGACAATCCTGCTGCCCGGGCAGGCTTCGGCCCTAACGGGCCCCTTCGTTGATGCTGACACCTCTTTGAGGCGCGGGTGGAACACGTACGCGCCGTCCGGCACGGGCCTGGTCCTGATCGGACGGTGAGCTACCCATTACTCTCCGTCCGCAGGCCCGGGCCTGCGGTGGCCGGGAGTCATCTCGCGAATATTATAGGCTGATTATGTTATTTTAAGTTTTAATTACTGACCTAATGTTTAAATAGAATCATACAAAGTAAAGTTAAAAAAATATTAACTCTAGAATATCATAATTTTGTGTCAATTTAGACAATGACTCAGAGGTGCAAAAGTAGCTGTGGTAATCGACTTCTGTCACCGGGCGATTTAAACCAATGCCCCTCGTGGTTCGTGCCAAACACAACGTCGCCATACAATATTCAAGAGACACAAACAACCATTAGGGTGGAACATGCAAGTGGTTTGTACACAATACATACTCGTAGGTTCGGACTGGTAACAACTTGAAAAGTAGATACTTATATTCAGGTATTGTAGGTTGGTGCTTGTTAAATCTAAGTGTCCAAACACACTATGTCGGAGGTAAGCGACCGAAGTTTTGCGCTTGATTTTACGTTTCGACTTATCTGCTGATATGACACACCAGAAGTACCGAACTTACGCGGCAGAAATTCAGTTGCGCACACGCGGGGCGCGGGCATGCCTGCCACCCGCTGCTCGGCCCGGATCTTCTTCGGCAATCGACCCGAACTTCGGTCGCGTATAATGTGTGCTCTACAGAATACGTTACCGCCGAATGCCGCTGAACTTACGCCCGACCGAACTTCGACTGTACGCTATAACGCACCGTAATTTCGGCATAATGTGTCGTCAGTAATTCAAATAACATTGCAGGCGTAATCATGGCCGAACTTCGGTCGCGTACCTTCGGCATATTGTGTTTAGACACTTACTATGTATTTTGTTATGGAGAAAGTGGTGACCACCCTTTGTTTCTTATGTAGGCACGAGCTATTCGGGGAAACCTTATTTCGTTGAAAAACATTAGCCATGTCATGAACAATTTGGTAGCAGCATTGACTGCGAAATGAATAAATTACTAGGTAGGTTCTTGATGTGTGTAATTCTGCTGTCCATACAGCAGATATAAATAATATGCATATTAGTTAAATAATCAACCTGAACCAAATGTAGTTCATGAGACAGGGAATGGGTAAATTTAACGTCACAGGCACAGACTTATGGTCACAGATATAAAGGATTCTAAGTAACCATATTTTAATGTAGCATTATTTTATTCTTGCAATCAATGCTTCATTTTACATTTTTGCCTCGGCACTTAATCAAAGATTAACCTTTAGCCAGTACAGGATAACACATAATAACGATACCATGCAAAGAAATAAATTGAAGAAATTCTATAGCATCCGCGTCGGGGCAGCCATTGATTCCCCATTTAATCAAAAATGGGGGCGGCCCACAGTGTGTTATAAACCCTCATTTTGTCTCACCTTGATTTTATAGAATAATTCCAGAGTTATTATCATTACAAACATAAGATTTAAACTGCGAAATCGAAATAACTTAAATAGATCCTCAGAAAAGAAAAATCAAAGTTTGCTTACAGCCGGGTAAGGAAAAATACCTACAAAAAAAAAAATATATTTTAAAGTAACTGAACTTGTTATTTTAATTTTGATTGCATCAAATAATTATACACATAAAACCATACGTTTTGACAAGTTTTAGTAAATTTACGATGATTACATTAGGAGATATAAATTAATTTCTCATTATCAGTTTTATTATTTTTGTTCCACATTGACACCGTATTAAAAAGAGATTCATATATCTAATGATAGCTTAAACAAACCCTTATGAGCAATATTAAAATCACAATCTAATTCCGCGTTATTCAGTATATCTTTTTATGCTGGTATTAATTAGGGTCAGATTGCTAAGGATAAAAGTGTACTTAGAATCTGGTTTTAATTAGGATCATTTCATTGTTCTATAAATTGTATAAAAGTAACAAATGAGAGCTGTTGAATTGTTTAGAACCATTTACGGAATGAAACAGTACCTACTCTGTAACAAAAAGATTAATATTTTTGTGTGATATATTTTTTAATCGTACCCACATTTACGCAGTAGAAAGCTGCTTAAAGTGATCACGTCATGTACTTGAAGAAATATGCTCGATTGATATACACAGCTAGACCCAGTCATGGCTATGACTCTAGAATGGTTGTTTATAGGGTTCCGTAGCCAAATGGCAAAAAAACGGAACCTTTATTGATTCGTCATGTCTGTCCGTCCGTCCGTATGTCACAGTCACTTTTTCCGAAACTATAAGAACTAAACTGTTAAAACTTGGTAAGTAGATGTATTCAGTGAACCGCATTAAAATTTTCACACAAAAATAGAAAAAAACAAAAAAATTTGGGGGTTCAAAATTGGTTTGAACGAGATCTAGTAAGTAGTTTTTTTTAATACGTCATAAATCATAAACCGCAATTTACCTTTCATTCAATCATCTCAAATATAAAAAAAAAAAATAATTTCATAAACATAAACCTTATGCATAAACCCGGATGTTACGGAACCCTCGGTGCGCGAGTCCGACTCGCTCTTGCCCGGTGTTTACTGTCTTTTAAAGGAATAAAAAAGAAATTTAAAAAAATTAAATCGACTTCAAAAAATTTTACTCAAAATTATGAAATAGGTAACTTTAATTTCGGAAGTCGGTGTCTTGGGGTCTGTATTTTATAGTTGTAGTTTTTTGCCACCGACTTCCGAAATTAAAGTTATTTCATAATTTTGAGTTAATTTCTTTTTGGAGTCGGTTTAATTTTTTTAAATTACTTTTTTATTTCGTAATTTTTAGTTTTTGCACTAGAATTTGACCAAGGTTTTGAGATGTTTTCCCTTTGACACTACACCCCGTAGCTCGTATCAAAAAGCCAGGCCGTCACACTGACACGTATTAGTCCATACCTTGAAAATTACTGAATCGATTTTGATGCAACTTGTACTGGTCCCTAAGTTGAAGTAAATGTAAGCCAATAAAAATATGGTCACGATCCGATTAATAGTTGCGAAGAAATGCGTGGACATTACTCGTACATATCTACATACATCTATAAAATTTTGACAATTTGTTTGGAAGCCCTAATAGATTGTCTTATGTGAATACTAGCTGTGCCCGCGACATCGTCCGCGTGGAATAGTGACTTTTCGGGCAGCATATTTTGAATTACATATACCGTCTACAGACCGGGCATTTGCTGTCCGAACCCTCTGAGAACTCAGGCGAATTTCAGTGAAAGTCTCAGACTCTAGTGCTTGAGCTTCACGATCGGCAGTGAGACGTATTTCTCGTTCTTCCTGCGTTTCCTGAGACCGAACATTTGCTGTCCGAACCCTCTGAGAACTCAGACGAATTTCCCTATCAGTGAAAGTCTCAGACTCACGCGATAGTGTATGAGTTTCACGATCGGCAGTGAGACGTATTTCCCGTTCGTCCTGTGTCTCCTGGAATCGAGCATTTGTTGTCCGTACTCTCTGGGAGCTCAGGCGGATTTCCCTGACAGCAAAAGTCTCAGACTCACGCGATAGCGCGTGAGCTTCGCGATCGACAGATAAACGTGCCTTTCGTTGTTCCCCGTTTTCCCTATTTCGAGTTGTCATCATTCGAGAACGATTTGAACTCAGTCGAGATTCTCGCTGAGTCGAAGTTTCTGCAGCACGAAACCTAGCCTGGTGCAGAGAGCCTTTTACCTCACTACCTTCCTCAGATTCCTGTGATCGAACTAATCTCATCCTTTTAGCATTTCTGCTACATTGGGAGAGGTTGGATCTTCTTCGAGGCATTCTTACAATAAAATAGTACTTACTACTTAACACACAGTTATTTAGTAAACACGTACTATCGTAAACAATTAAATTATAAATACTTACAGATTATTATACAGTCTAAAATTATCACAGTTTAAGTAATAAGTGTTAAGACGTGTAAACCAAACGTCATTAACATCATCATTTCAGCCGATAGACGTCCACTGCTGGACATAGGCCTCCCCCAATTTTGGGGGGGTTTGCCATAATCGCCACGCTTGGCAGGCGGGTTGGCGATCGCAGTATGGTATGGTGGTGGAATGCATAGAGAACGCTGCTGCCCATTCTCCGGTGAGACCCTTAGTCGCCTTTTACGACACCCACGGAAAGTAAGGGGTGGTGCTATTCTTCTACACAGACAAACGTACTAACTTTATAAAACAAAAGAATTGCTAGAAAAAATAATTACTAACCTAAGCTAATGAACTTATACTTAATAAAGAAAATCAAGAAAAGAAATGCATAACCTATACCAAATACTTATAATATTTATATACAAACCCTAAATACAAATTAAGATAAGTATACCGAAAATCAGGGAAAAAAATGCCTAACCAATAATAAATGCTTACAATATTTATTTACAAAACCCTAAATAAAAATTAAGATAAGTAAATACCCCATAATCAAGGAAAGAACCGCCTAACCTATACCAAATACTTACAAAATTTTAAAGAAAATTAAGAAAAAGAACCTAACCTACAAACCCTAAAATATAAATAAATGAAATATGCAAACAGTCAGGATTCAAGTGAATCGCAATAATCGAATCCAACTATTCGCCTATACTCTCCAGGATACGTGCGTTCGCTACGAATAACTGAATCCTTATGGCAGCGGCGCGTTTTCTTTTGAAATGGTCATCTCGCAGTTCAACCTGAGGGGTTGTCGACTGCTTAACCTGGCTTTCCTGTGGATGCCTCAATAAATTAAGGCCTCCAGCCAGGGCATAATACACAACATAACTACACAATATAAACTTAAAAACTAAGTGACTACACGCTAAGGGCACCCCCTGTGGGGTAAGGACCTCGGCTTAGGGCGTCGCTGGGAGAGGGCAGCAAGGGACAGGCTGGATCGGAATTATGGCAGCGGCGCGGCTCTCAGCGCGCTTTATACAAGGTGTAACGGAAAGGGGGTATCAACCTTGAAGGAGGTGAATGTGCTCATGAAACTGAACAAATTTCCCCAAAGAACATAGGTCGAAATATGAAAAAACATTTGGACCTCCCATAGTAATAGAAAATCATTGATGTGCTATTACTATGGGAGGTCCAAATTTTTTTTTCATCTTCATTCACCTCCTTCAGGGTTGATACCCCCTTTCCGTTACACCTTGTATATATAGCCACGGACGCGCAGGCGCGAGGCGTTTACGTACTCTGATAGAATACCTTAACAAATGTTCGCCGTGATTCTTTAAATTGACATAACTTTTTTATTTATGAACCGATTGACATGAAATAAACACTAAATGTTAAGTGAAGCTTACTACAATATATTAGTGAAAACCGCATCTAAATCGAATAAGCCGTTTCTGATATTAGCGTGCACAAACACAGCAGACAAACAGACAAACAGATAAACAGACAAAAAAAAATTTAATTACATTTTCGGGTTCGGCATCGATATAATAACAACCCCTGCTACTTTTTTTAAATATATTTCCATTGTACAGACACCACTTTTCTACAATTTTATTATATGTATAGATAATGCAGTTCCAATAATATTACATAACTAGCTTCTGCCCGCGACTTCGTCCGCGCGAAATCCGTACTTTCCTCCTAATATTTCGAAAATTTATGTTTATGATCTTAACATTTATTTAGATAAATAAGTATTCGGGCCAATTTTTAAGTTTATAGATCAAAGAGTTTTTGTACTTTTCAAATAAACTATATCCCCGCTTTTCACTCCAACAGGGATGGAATTTTGAAAAATCGTTTGGGATGCATGTGTTCATAACTTGACTCAAAGACCCATACCCATTTTCGAGTTAATGGAAGCAAGCAGTAAAATCCTACCCATAAACTTTATAACTCTTTTCCAACTTGGTAGGAGTCGATTTTTGAAAAACCCTAAAACACACTTTTTTATTTTTAACCGACGTCAACAAAAGCAGGAGGTTCTCAATTCGTCGGAATCTTTTTTTTTTATGTACGTTCCCGATTACTCGAAGACGGCTAGACCGATTTGATGTTTTTTTTTTTTCAGGTTATACTTTCCAGGTGGTCCCATTGTCATCAGGTCAGGATCTGATGAGGGGATAATGGAGAAATCGAAGGAACTCTTTAAATATTATAGGCACACCTATAGCGATTTGGGCAATTTTTACAGTAACTCGTGCATTTGCTCTCGAAAGCACTATTTGGTGAAGTGGAACCGATGATGAAGACCACAGATGGCCACCGGAACTACTCCATAATAAGTATTTCACGGGTTGCGATTCGATTACTTTAACATGGTTGCTAAGTAATTTATGCTCGTCACAATGCGAATGGTGAAATGGAGCTGATGGTGAAATACCAGGAGAATTCCTCAACAATTAATGTCAGTCATGCATCGGGAAAAGCAATATTTTGGTAAAGGCGATGAGCAAGTTGATATTAGGATGTTTTAACTTAGATACATTATAAACAGAGCCACTAAAAAGTGAGAAATAAAAACGTTATAACAAAAAAAAACCGACCTCCAAAAAACACTACAAAGTGAAAAATAACTTTAATTTCGGAAGTCGGTGGCAAAAAACTTAAATACAGATCCAAAGACACCGACTTCCGAAATTAAAGTTAGTATTTCTGGAAGTCTATAAAGTTTATAAACCAAATAAATAAGATTTTTCATATAAACAGTGTCCCCTCTTTTTATCCCCATAAGGATGGAATTTTGAACAATCGTCTGGGATGTTTCGATGACTTTTTTTTTTCGTGTGGCAAATCATCAAATGACCCCTCCCGCTCTGGGTGGAGCAGAAGGGAGTGTCAAACTCTTACTGACTAAAACCCAGCCATGTTCTTTCCTTAGCCTTTTATGTTCCGGACGAGCGGTAACCCTTTCGGACAATCCCGCTGACCGCAGGATGTTTCGATGACTCGACTCAAACATTATTTATACCAATTTTCGAGCTAATCATGCCACGTAATAAAATACTCCCCTGTGAAATTGACTACCCTTTTTCACGCAGTTAGGGGTAGATTTTCGAAAAACCTTGATACACATTAGTCTTTATTTTTAGTTTTAAGTATACATACTCAGTTTCGAGCTAATCGGACAGCGCGTTAAAATTCTTCCATACAAATTTTGACACCCCCCAATCCCCAATCCCTTTTTAGAGAGTAGTTTAGAAAAACAAAAATTGCCAAACTTCATAATTTACTTAGATAAGTATTCGTGCCAAGTTTCAAGGTTATTAACTCAAGGAATAAGATGTTTCATACAAACAAAATCCCCCCTTTTCCACCTCCTTAAAGGTTGAATTTCCAAAAACCCCTTCTTAGTGGATACCTACTCTTCACAAAAAACACACCCTCCAAAATTCATATCTCTAGGACCAGCAGTGCAGGCTGTGCGTTGATAGATTATATAATATAATTAAAAACAAAATTTCATTCCCCTTTTCACCCCCTTAAGAGCGTTTACGCCGTACGGCATTTCATACAAACTTTCAAGCCCCTATTATTCGAAATTAATGAACCGATGTTAATTAAACTTCATACGCATTAGCAGGATACAAAGGTTTAACAAGTTAGTAGAGAACATTTTCAAAATGTCTTATTTAAAAAAAGATAACTGGAAATCTCTGTTTCTATTGAAAATTTAAAATCGGTCTAATTTGGCTGTAACACTATTTTTCAAAAATGTTCTCTACTAACTTTTTAGACCTATGTATTTTGCATATGCGTACAAAGTTTCATTAAAATCGGTTCATTCATTTCGAAAAATAAGGGCTTGAAAGTTTGTATGAAATGCCGTACGGCGTAAACGCTCTTATGGGTTGAAATTCTAACAATACCGTTGCGTTACCTTTCAACCATAAATATATAAGCATAAATAAGCCTAGATTTTTACGTTGCGTTACCTTTACGTTGCGTTACATTTTTACGTTGCGTTGCGTTACCTTCCAACAATAAGCCTAGATTGAATTTTGTGATTTTTACTTCGAAAATTAAGGACTTTCCATACACAACGCTGAGACACTTGTTAATTAATTTTAAATCCTCAGCCTAAACACAAAACTTGAAGATCCTAACTTCAAAACTGACAGACTTTTATATAAACTTCCATCCCCTATTTCACCCCTTTAGGGGTAGAATTCCCAAAAATCCTTTCTTAGTGGATACTTACTGCTTACAAAGAACAAACCCTCCAAGTTTCATGTCTCTAGGACCAGCGGTTTGGGCTGTGTGTTGATATATCAACAGTCAGTCAGTTTACCATTTTATATATATAGATAGATAGAAGATAAAGAAAATCGAGAAAAGAAATGCCTAACCTATACCAAATATAATACTTATAATATTTATATACATACCCTAAATACAAATTAAGATAAGTATACCGAAAATCAGGGAAATAAGTGCCTAACCTATATATAATAAATGCTTACAATATTAATTTACAAACCCTGAATAAAAATTAAGATAAGTAAATACCCAAAAATCTAGGAAAGAACCGCTTATGTCAGTATTCAAGTGAATCGCAATAATCGAAAGCAACTATTCGCCTATACTCTCCAGGATACGTGCGTTCGCTGAATACCTTAACAAATGTTCGCCGTGATTCTTTAAATTGACATAACTTTTTTATATATGAACCGATTGACATGAAATAAACACTAAATGTTAAGTGAAGCTTACTACAATATATTAGTGAAAACCGCATCTAAATCGAATAAGCCGTTTCTGATATTAGCGTGCACAAACACAGCAGACAAACAGACATACAGACAAACAGACAAAAAAAAATGTAATTACAATTTCGGGTTCGGCATCGATATAATAACAACCCCTGCTACTTTTTTTTAATATATTTCCATTGTACAGACACCACTTTTCTACAATTTTATTATATGTATAGATAGGTACGTGTCGAATTGATAATCTCCTTTTTTTTTGAAGTCGGTAAAAAAGAAAATACGAAAGCGGTAATTAGGTAAATATGCGGCAAAAACGGCCATCAGGCAACTAGGAGCGTCTTTCTTCCGGAACCATTAGCTGATTATTTCCGTCATTATTTGCGCGTAACCAACCTACTCACGAAAATTAACTTCCAAAAGTTTGGGAGCCTCCAATTATACAATGACTGATAAATGATAATTATACAATGATATAATTAATGTATACACAATATTGTAAACCAAGAGCAATGGTGGAGTTCCTTCCCCATTCTTCGAATCTTATATTAATTTTGACGTTCAAAAGTGCCCTTTTTGTGCTTATTTGAAATAAATAAAGACGCCATGAACCAATTTGCAGAGTAAATTCGTTGTCTTTTTAAAGCAGTGTTTGAAGCTACAATAAGAAAACAATGTCACACGCTCAAAAATTGTTTTTTTTTTTTGCTTGTTTTATCTTCCATGGGTTTTATACATGATGGTGATTCCATGGGTGTTAAATGAGAGAAGTTGAAAACTGTTTTTCTGCTTGTTTTATCTTCCATGGGTTTTATACATGATGGTGATTCCATGGGTGTTAAATGAGAGAAGTTGAAAACTGTTTTTCTGCTTGTTTTATCTTCCATGGGTTTTATACATGATGGTGATTCCATGGGTGTTAAATGAGAGAAGTTGAAAACTGTTTTTTTGCTTGTTTTATCTTCCATGGGTTTTATACATGATGGTGATTCCATGGGTGTTAAATGAGAGAAGTTGAAAACTGTTTTTTACATTTTTACATTTCTATGGTTTTTTTACAACTAAGAAAAAGCGAAATGTGGGTATATATACAGAGACAGCTCTGCTTAATCCTACCTACTGGAATTAAGAAAACGTTATATTTTAATGCATTTAAAAGGTATTTTAAGTAAAATGCTTTGTCTAACCGCTTTTCTATACAAAATGTTTCTCTCCTTAGAAACAAAGAAAATGGAAAATAAACGTACGTAATGTACACAATAGTGAATACAAAATAAGACAAAACGCAAAAATGTTGCTACGTTGGCAAAGAATAGCGAAACTTCCACAATAGAACCATTAACGTGGAAATAAAAAAACATTTATTAAACACGAGTTTCTGCCCGCGTGACATTTCTTGTTTTAATCTATATAAAAAACTGGCCAAGTGCGAGTCGGACTCGCACACCAAGGCTAAAACGCCGAAAAAAACACGTTTGTTGTATGGGAGCCCCCCTTAAATATTAATTTTATTTTGTTTTTAGTATTCGGTGTTATAGCGGCAACAGAAATACATAATTTGTGAAAATTTCAACTGGCTAGCTATCGCGGTTCTTGAGAAACAGCCTGGTGACAGACGGACAGACGGACGGACAGACGGACGGAGAGACAGCGAAGTCTTAGTAATAGGGTCCCGTTTTTACCCTTTGGGTACGGAACCCTTATAAAAATGAATCGCCGAAATGTATGTAGGTAAGTACCTACATACATTTCGCAAAACTGCAATATCATTGAGCGACTGCACCGAGTTGGATATTTCTTTTTTTGTTGTCTTCGGTAGGTATTGCCAGGACAAGGTTTATAGGAAAATTTCGGAAATTCGAAAAAAAAAAATGGCACCCTGCGAAGGAGGTAAAGTTTGTAAGTTTGTATGTAGGGGGTAATCTCTGGAACTACCAGTCGGATTTCAAAAAAATCTGTTTGTATTTGATAGCCCGATTCTTGAGGAAGGCTATAGGCTATTTAACATCACGCTACAACCCTTAGGAGCCGAGCAACAAGAAAAAAAGTCAGAAAGAACGCTAAGCAAAAACGAAGTAATATGGGTCGGGGGAGCAAGAAATTTCGTGCGGACGAAGTCGCGTGCAGAAGCTAGTATAATAATATTATATACTGATTATGTTACAGTTAGCCGCAAGTATTATACAGGGTTATTTGAAAAACACCAAAAACCTCTTAAGAGGTCATTGTACTCATCATTATGAACAACTTTTACTATGGGACCAAATCTGAAATCGCGAAAAAAAAACAGCTGTTCCCTAAATTTTGACGAGTTATACGAACATAAATGTAGGGAACAGCTGATTTTTTTTCGCGATTTCAGATTTGGTCCCATAGTAAAAGTTGTTCATAATGATGAGTACAATGACCTCTTAAGAGGTTTTTGGTGTTTTTCAAATAACCCTGTATACTAGCAGCGCCTCGCGGTTTCACCCGCATAAGTTTCGATCGCGTGGGAATATCGGGATAGAAAGTCCTATGTGTTAATCCTGGTTATTAACTGTCTGTGCACGACAACATCCTTGTGCCACAAAGGCTGAAACGCCGAAACAGTTTTTTAAAGTGTGTCGTTCCACTCTCTGGCGAACCATCACAAGAGAGACTGAAGCTGTGGCGAGACAGTGCTACCTTACCCAAACCGTTCGTCCCACCCGCTGAAGACCTCCCACCTGGACATGAGTTACCTTGGGTAATCTGGAAGTCTTTAAACAGACTCCGGACCCAGGTGGAGATTCATAGACGACTCCGCCTTGGAGTGTAAATGTGGTGCTGTCCCACAAACGATGGGACACTTAATATCGTGTCCTGCGTGTCCTGTCAGCTGCACGTTACAGGAACTGGTGGACGGTGATGAAGGCGCCAAACAAGTAGCCGAATTCTGGGCCGAGTACATTTAGATTGCTATCGACACGCTAAGAAGAAGAACTGTCTGTGTACCAAATTTCGTCCAAATCCGTTCAACAGTCTTTGCGTTAAAGAGTAACAAACATCCATCCATCCATCCATCCATCCATTCTCACAAACTTTCGCGTTTATAATATTACTAGCTGCGCCCCGCGGTTTCGCGTGCGTCAGTGTCGATCCCGTGGGAATATCGGGATAAAATGTAGCCTACATTATATTAATCCAGGGTGTCATCTCCGTACAAAATTTTACCAAAATTGGTCCAGCCGTTTGAGCGCGAAGAAGTACCAAACGTATAAACAAGCACACACACACTTTCGCCTTCATAATATTAGTGTGATTTATTATTTATTTATTTATATATACTTTATTGTACCTACACCAGAAAATACATAACAAAACAAATACGATTATTAATACAAAACATACAATGGGCGGCCTTATCGCTTAATAAGTAGGAAGTAGGATGTTATTACGGTATCGGAGGATATATTTGGGTTAAACCTGCCGAAATTCATTGAAATGGCACAAATAATAATCGACGGAGGTCTGATATTATAAACGTTGTTATTTTTAAAGTAATTAATTGTTATATTACTAAGGGCTGATTTTTCAATAGTCGGAAACTTTTATCTGAGGAATAAATGTTGCGGTTTGACAGTTTTTGTAGGTAAGTATAGAAAATAATGTCAAACTGTCATAATTATTCTTCAGATAAAAGTTATCTGACTATTGAAAAATCAGCCCTAAGTTTATAATTGTTTGTAATTTTACTTACGGGTTATTTTATTTTTTGTAAGTGTACTTAGACATTGTCATTTATAACATCGCCTTGGATGCGTTCGTGAATGTGTTATGATTGTAATTTAAATAAATCAATCTTATTTATTTATCCATTTATTTCAGGCATCAAGACCCATTTACAACACATACAATACAATATAAATATAATATTAAATATTATAAAAATAATAATAAATAAAAATATATAATCTATAATATAAAAATGAATCGCTGAATGTGTTGCTAAGCGCATATCTCGAGAACAGCTGAACCGATTTCGCTAATTATTTTTTTAGAATATTCCTTGAAGTACGAGAATGGTTCTTACGCATAGAAAAATTTAATATATCTATGGGAGTAGGGTAGAAGTAGAGTAGGAGTAGGGTAGGAGTAGTGTAGAAGTAGATTAGGAGTAGATTAAGAATAGGGTAGTAGTAGGGTAGGAGTATGTTAGAAGTAGGGTAAGAGTAGGGTAGGAGTAGGGTAAGAGTAGGGTAAGAGTAGGGTAGGAGTAGTGTAGGAGTAGTGTAGGAATAGGGTAGGAGTAGGGTAGGATTAGGGTAGGGGTAGGGTAGGATAAGAGGTAGGACACCACGCGAACGAAGTAGCGCCGGGCAGCTAAAAATAATTTATATGACAAAACAACGTTTGCCGGGTCAGCTAGTAATAAATAAAAATGATAACAAAAAAAAAAGATAATTTGATAATATTGTTGGAGACGGAAGGCGAGGTGACATCATAAAGACGTCAAGCAGACGTCAAGCGATCAGCTGTCATTGCTGTCAACCAATGGGAGCCTGTAAAAGGAAGTACGTTATGAAGCAACGGCCCTTTTTTTACTTGGACGGCGCTCGGAACGGACGTGCTACTTGACCATTATAGTGTGCTTGTGTTTCTCTTGATATTTTTATAATTTTGTCATTTGTAATATTAAGAAATTAAAGATTGATTATTTTTTTTTTATTTATTTCACTTCTGATTCCTAACATCAGAAGTGGGATAAAGATTCATTCGCCCACACGTTAAAACTAGTTTTCAGGCTTACAATTTTTACTTAAAGCAGGTAGTAGTAGCTATGGATAGATCGAGTCGTTCACGTTCAAAAAATAGTGCCTCGCGTTCTAAACGATCTCGTAGCCGCCATAAGCGGAGCAGAAGGTCACGTAGCAAGTCTCGGGATTGCGATCGCCGGTCCAAGCGCGAACGAGATCGTCGTGGGAGCCGCCTGAGGACGCGAAGCCCTGCGTCACCGCTTCACCAACGATCGCTTGAGACGATTGTCTCGCGGTTGAAAGCTCTAGAAGATCGTTCACGGGTAATAGCTACGCCGGAAACTACAGGAGACAGCGAAGACTCGAGCGTCTTATTAGAAGGCACTGCTACAGATCAGGCGGGACCATCTTCTGGACCTGACGAGGACGTCAGAGCATCAGGAGAGGCCGTGTTGGAGACGGAAGGCGAGGTGACATCATAAAGACGTCAAGCAGACGTCAAGCGATCAGCTGTCATTGCTGTCAACCAATGGGAGCCTATAAAAGGAAGTACGTTATGAAGCAACGGCCCTTTTTTTACTTGGACGGCGCTCGGAACGGACGTGCTACTTGACCATTATAGTGTGCTTGTGTTTCTCTTGATATTTTTATAATTTTGTCATTTGTAATATTAAGAAATTAAAGATTGATTATTATTTTTTTATTTATTTCACTTCTGATTCCTAACAATATTATTATGGCCAACTCCAACTCCCTCTCCTACAGAGGAGGCATGTGTCCCATCAGTGGGAACATTATAGGCTGATTGTGCTATACCACACTCTGTGCACTCCTGGCAATACTGTAGTATCTCATTACTGAAAGAATTTTCTAAATCGGATCAGTGGGCCTAAAAAGGTCACTTGGGCAGAATCATAAAAAGATAAAAGTATGAATCATATATGTTGAAACCTGCCAAAAAAAGATTTAAAAAAACATTTTTAGCCCGAACTCAACCGTATTTTTTTCAAATAACAAAAATACTGTAAAGCTCCTATCTCACAATCTTCAATCTTCTCACAAAAGCCAGCGGCCCTTTGTATAATGAAGCTATTGTTAGTAAAGTGGTCCACAGAGGTAATACAAATCTCGTGTAGGATTCGTGCGGAAACAGATGCTCTCTTTTTTTTAATAATTGAGCCTTCTTACACTTCCCGTCCTTTTTTCTCAGTTGGTGACAGTAACTAAACTAGGGTACTGGGACGAACCACGCACGAGCTGAATTGTTCGCAGTAACTAAGTTAGGTCACCCTGACTGACCAAATGGGTTAGATTAGAACTTTTGAGCCGAGCCAGCGAAGCGAGCGGTGCCGCGGCACAGCGCTACAACGTTGGTCACAGTACTTGGCTATTTAGTATTTCTAGGATCCCAAAATAGGAACTATAGAGGTATGAGGAACAGCACGCGTAGCGTGAACAATTCTTTATCTACGAAGAGTAGACACATTGCTTTCCATACAAAGTGACATTTCTTTTCTTAATTTTTGTAATACCGCCTAGAAATCTTTCTACAATCTGTCATTTTGTCTTTCGTTTCCAACGATCTTTGTCTAGGTCCTTTTTTATGTAGATTATTTCAGAAGAAAGTTTTCTATCCCAAAAGTCAAAATCACACTGACAACTGTCAGTTGTCTAAGGTAGTGAAGGGATTTTGTAATCGCTAAAGACAGTAGAAAACTTTCTACTCGACGGCCACAAAGTATATTATACGGTTATCTACAACATCCCACGAAAAAAAAAAACAAAATTCCCAAAATTCCAATGGCTTAACATGCTTTCGTGTAAAGATGGTCACCCATCCAAGGACCAACCGCGGCAAGCGAAGCTTAACCTGATCGATCAACTTTTGCTGCTGTTATTATTTGCCCACGGACCACTCTTTATAACGTGACTTAATATCAGTAAAAATTAAGAATCAAAAAGAAAAAAATATCTTATGACAAAACAAAGAATTCTGAGTCAAATTAAGTAAAAGAGTGAATTTCGTAAAAAGTGCAGTTGACTCTTTCTACTTTGCTGCCGTCGTACTGTCTACACGGAACGTCATCTTTGCCTACTTTTCCTTCGACAAACCGGTGCTCATGCTACGCGTGCTGGGTGTAAAGCTCACTCATACTCTATAGAAAAGGGAGGATTCTCCGACCAGAGGGTGTTGCGTCTGGCGGGTAAACTGCCAGATGATTCATGTCGGGCCGTAGCAACTATGCTAGTTGCGCGGTAAACTCTGCTTGTGAGATGCAGGATTTGGCGTGACGTCAGTATGACGCGTTGTTCGCATGTGGCGTTGTAGATACCGCTACAGAACTATTTGAGGTTCATAAAAATAAGCGCAATCATATAATAGAGTGTTCAATCATATTTTTTGGAGCGCAAAATGGGAATTATTTGAGGTTCCATTATATACATGCTTTACAAAAATACTGTAAAGCTCCAATCTTCAATCTTCACACAAATGCCAGCAGCCCTTTTGTATAACGAAGGTATTATTAGTAAAGTGGCCCTCAAAGGTATGGAAATGCAAATCTCGTATATTTTGTTCGGAACAAAAATTACTATCCGTCGAGCCGTCATATTACTCGGGGATTTGTTATGAATTTCATTATGTTTGCGGCTAAAAGGCTTTTTGGTCGTACTGCTCTGCGTTAAATTGATATTTTGTAAACATAGGTTACAACAGTACCTATGCAAGATGTTACAATTGTTGTATTATAGTTTCTCTATATTTTGCCATTTGGCTTACAAATGTGATCTTGCATAAGTTAAGTAAACTAATCCTTAGTGTCAAAGGAGCATCAGAATTTCTAGCACATTATAATTAACTGCTACAGAAGATTTACAGGCGCAGATTTACAGGACGTAGGCGCGGGCTTACGGACGGCGAGCAATGGGTAGATCACCGTCCTGCAAGAACCAGGCCCGGGTCGACGGCGCGTTGTGTTCCACGTGCGCCTCAAAGAGATGTTACCACTAAAGGGCTCCGCTAGGGCCGATGCCTGCCAGAGTCACGGGTTGTCCGAAAGAGTTACCGTGGCCCCTGGCACAGGCAACTGAAGGAACACGGGTGGGTTTTAGTCAGTAAAAGTCTGACACGCCCTCCCGCTCCGCCCAGGGAGAAGTTATTTGATAATTTGCCACCATAGAAAAAGGTGAAGTGAGCTTACAATACTGCCAATCCTTAACATCAGAAGGTCAATTCTCGTAATTTAAAACGTTCAAAATCTGGTCACAGTCTCATCTCGGCGACAAACAAATGTCAAAAAAGTAGGGAAAATAGAGGTATTTTTGACAGATTGAAACTGAGATCACACTGTGAACGTTCTTAAAATTACGAGGATTGCCCCTCAGGTCCAATGACAGCTCACTGCAAGTTCATTTCACCTAAGTTTTCACAGTGAGATGTCTATAGAAAAGACCGGCTGGATTGGATACCAGGATTAACCCATAAATTATGAAAATAATCCGATAGGTATAACCCTTCCGCAAGCTCCACGATAAAAATAATCCGTATTACTGAATTTACTGACCGCAGCAAGATACTTACTTACCCTTGTTTACAGCGCGAGCATAGAGCGTAAACTTATACCTCGTTATACACTGAGGCACGGAAATTTATTCATAAACTGAAGTAGCGGAACTTTTATATGATAGTAGAATAACTATACTAACTATTGGTAAGTATATGGGTTTTTAGGAGCACTTCAGTTTGCGTTTTGGCACATGAACATTGGAAATTCAAAAGCAAATAGGCTGGATGCAATTTGGCGTAAAAAGACAACATGGCTGCTAAACAGATTGCGTGTAAGTACCAACAGCATTCTGCATTACATAATACATTATATGGCCTTGAAAGCTGGTCTTTTTGTTTATCAGCCTATTTATAAAATAAACTTAAACTAAACATAAACATTGCCACGTATTAGTATTGTGAGGTGAGAGTCTGTCTGTATCATCATTACAGGACATCTAATTTATAATCATAATCGACGCCAATTATACCTTCAGCACATAAAGTGCTGAAGGTATAATTTGTATATTCTCACTTCTGGGACACAGGTCTCCTCGTGAGAGGAGTGGGCCATAATCCACCACGCGGGCCAAGTGCGGGTTGGCGGATGTCACATGTCTTTGATTTTTTGGTTCTAGGACATGCCGGTTTTCTCACAATGTTTTCATGTCACTCTTAGCTATTAAAGGACAATGTTCATGGATGTATGGAATCACATACTATGCTGCATCAAAGTCAAACTTTGTTTTTTATAGATTACACTTATCATATTAACTCCTACAAAAGTTCTTTTTGTAAACAAAACCTGGGTTTCGGAGATTTTCAAAAAAATCGAAACAACCTAAAAACTAGGTAGGTACTTTATTTCGTTTTACACGAACGGCCATTATTACTCTAAAACAGCCTATTCTATTCTAGTCATTTTTAATTAATGTAGAATCGACAAAGTATAATTTTTTACATGCTTTTTGAAAAACATCATAGCACTTTCAAAATTCAAGGTCATATCATAACATTTGAAACGGAACGTCATGTAAAGGGAATAAAACAATATCAACACTTTTTTACTTTAAAATAAATTCCCTGTTCAAAAATTAAATCCGCGACGCGTAATTAAGTAAAAAAAAAAAAATACTACAATATTTTGATCTTGATGCATGAGACTTTTTGGTACGACTTTTGGTCATTCTCCTTTAACATAGTCATATGATTAAATAAATCTATTATCAATATTAAATCTATATTTCCCGAAGGAGTCAGCAGGGGTGTTAAGTATAGGAGACAGATTCACAGCATTATTTATTACAGAATAATAAACAAAAATTTTGTTGCTGCATCTTTCAGCTCTCTCTACAGGTTCCTACGCCAGTTCCCAGACTTCTATCACTTCTACCATATGACTTTGCTGTGTTTCGGTTTCTTTTCTTTTCTTACTTTATTTTTTTCTTTTTTTATTAAAAACGTTTTCATTTTTTCAAACACGCGACTTCATTCCCTATTTCCCTTAATAAAAACTTATTACCAGAAAATCGAATTTCAGCACACCATAAATCCCATACACAATTTTTACTAACACCTTTTTCATTTCAGTAAGCTACAGTTTTCTCATGCCTCTAGTTTCCAATGTTTCCAAAACTGTTCTAAAAACTATAAAGATGTTAATCCCCTACCCTACTTTACACATAATCACTGTTTGAAGGTTTACGTCCCTTTAACGGATCGGGCTGCAAAACGGGTGTGTACATACTTTCGTACGTATATTGACATAGACACGTAATTGTGAGTGTTTACGTGTGCCAAGTCGATTTTGAACGCTGTTTATCGAGACTAATGGAATGGTGTTTGTGTGACCAGATGAGACATTATGTTGCTTTACTAGCTGTTTTAGAACTTTAAAATGATCAAGCGCCCTTCCAAATATTTATTATTTTTTTATTATTTAATTATCAATGGACGCGAGGAGCACAGTACCGGTCGAAGTGGCGGTGTTTGGTCAGGCCTATGTCCAGCAGTGGACGTCTTTCGGCTGAAATGATGATGATCAAAATTAAGTACTTAGTTTAATCAAATTTAGCAGTTTTCGCACATCAAAATTACCTACATGAGACAGTCCCCCAAAACGCCCGCCCTTCACCACTTTCTTGTGCTTTCGCTGGGAGAAGAAGTGGCACAATAAACTCCCCAGCAATGATGATGAAAAACATTTATTATAACCGCAGTACAAACGTTAAGTTCGTAAGGGCTGTTACACACGGCGACATTTACCAGGAAAATAGTCGCTTTCAGGTTACAGTTTACTTTCACCTTACTTGCTTTATCGTAAGTGCAGCGATGTAAACGCGCGTTTAAATCGCTACAAAAAAATTACCGTGTGTCACCGCTTTAAAGAGCAATGGACTGTAATTTCCCGATCGATTGGAGTACGAGGCTATGCACTGCAATGACCGGTCGTGGAGATCAGATAGGCAGTCGCTCCATAATTATAAAGTACTGTCATTTGTTTCAAATAAATTACAAGCCAAATTACAGGCACTTTTGAACTGTCAAGGGGTCGGTCAGTCAGAAAGCTGAAGCCAGTTGCCCCTTCCAAAGCGCAGCAGATACCTACGGAGAAAACCAGGGGAAGATACTACACGGACACTCTTTGAAATCATAGTTAGGGAAAGGTTCGGCAAATCATGATGACGAAAGACTAATGATAAAAAGGACATGGTCAAACTTACTCCTTCAGCGTCCTCCACGACATGCGGTCCAAGCGAGGCGAGCGTGCTCCACTTGCAAGATGGCGGGGCTCGCGAGGCACATCGCTTGTGCGCTTTGAACTTGCACAGTTCGCAGGCGAGCGCGTGTGCGGTGCCGAGCGCGCCGAGCGGCTCTCTGCACACATTGCAGAACGTGGGGCGAGCGTGAGTTGCTGCATACCTAGGAAGAAAAATGTACTGTGATTATTAAAATTTTATGCACAAATAAAAATACAGGAAGGAAATCATTTCACGACAAGATGGGAACCTGAAAATTGCATGCAGGAAATGTCAGCCATGATCTATATGTCAGTCGCTGCCATTTACCAGTGTTCAAATCCATTTGAACATATATTTAATTAGTTTATAATTTTATACTCAGTTCAATTTAGTAACCATAGCCAATATTTGTGTTATTATGTTACATCTCTAGTTTCATAAACTGGCAATATTATTTTGAGACTTCCTGTACCTTTTTACACTTACAACATTTGCCTAGGGCAAGGCACGTTGTGCTCCTTTAAAATATAGGAATATTAAAAGGATTTTATCATATTCATTTCGAATAATCAGCACAGTTTCAAACTGCGAGTTGCATTTTCCAAATCTTTGAACACCTTCCTGGGTTTTCTTTAATACCTAAATGGTTGAGGTTTAACCAGAATTAAAATATTTATATTAAAGTAGCTTTCGCCCGCGGCTTCGCCAGCAAGGTATGTCGATAAAAATTATCCTATGTCCTTCCCCGGCATGCAATCTATCTCTCCGCCAAATTTTATCAAAATCCGTTCAGTGGTTTAGGAGTGAAAAGGTTACATACAGACAGAGTTACTTTCGAATTTATAATTATAGTATGGACTAGAGACACGCCCCTGCTTCACACCGTTTTTACGACATCGAGATTTATTTATTTAACAGTGTGGCAAAGACATCGACGCACAACCTATTATATTAGATGCAGTACATGATTCTGGACGCCGACCCCGCGTCATCCTGCGCCGATCTCCCTATCAACCCATTAATGTAAGTAAGTATTTTATACACTTAACCTTCCGGAATAAATTCTCTAAATCATGGTGAAAACGGCATCAAAATCCGTTGCGTAGTTTAGAAGAATAATGCGGCCACACAGGCGAACACGAAAAGCGATTTTAATGTAAATTATGTAGTTATAGATCATAGACTCGTTGGTAAATTCTACCGTGGTTAGCCTGGGATTGTCACGGTGCGGTGCACGGAATAATTGCGTTTCCGAGTGCCGCACTCCCGCACTACCGCCGCCACTCGGCTAACGAACATAATTGTGTTGGGACCATCAAGTACATATGTCATATGTCACGACTCTATGTTTCGCGGAATTCCTGTTCACTGGCATGAGTGTGATTCTGACATGGTTGATGACTTGTTGCATTTCACAGAATTTGTGGATTAGGCGTGTGTTTTTAGAGTGTTTTACCATGTTTTGCTCTACACTGGTTTGTTTTGAAAGAAAAATATTTTATGTGGGACACGCACAGGAAATACATGCAGTAAAAAAGACCATTTAAAACTAACAAGATTACATTAAAAACAACCAAAAACCTAAAAAAAAGAGACCTGCGCGAGGCCAAAGAGGCTCCTATACATACTATATGCATAATCTATGGTTTTGTGATAGGGTCCTATCAAAAAACCCGCTTTTGCAGTATCATGGGTGCATACTTTATATACACGAACACCAAAAGGGCACTTCTCGTACTTTTAAAAGCGTTCGCATTCTTATATCAGTCTCAATTTGTCACTTCTAATCACACTAATATTATAAAGGCGAAAGTTTGTGAGTGTGTGTGTGTTTATATGTTTGTTACTTCTTTACGCTCAAGCGGCTGGACCAATTTTGATAAAATTTTGTGCGGAGGTAGCTGACACCCTAGATTACCAAACAGGCAACTTTTTATCCGGATATTCCCACGGGATCGACATTTACGCGGGTGAAAAGCTAGTCTTCTTATATTTTTGACATGAATTGTCGCTGTGATGAGACTGTAACTTGATTTTGAATGTTTTAATTATAGGAATTGGTCAGCAAATCCATAAAAACCAACTGCAATTTACAGGGCATAAAAATATTGATTTATTCCCCTCCTCGATCCCCTGCTTGTGTCGAGTCAAAATTTAACTGGCCCTGCAGAACAGCAGACAATCGATCAGCTAATGTGCAGCAATAAAACAACTTTGGTACCGGGGCCAGACCTCGACATCACTCAAGCTGTTTCGCTTTCTTCTTATTTTTAATGTCTTTGTTTTTAAACAAAGTTCTATATAGCCTGTTACAGATACTCTGCACACTTGGCTAATGACAGCTACAGTGCGGCTCATCAGACAATGCGTTCTTGACAGCTCTCGACGGCCGGACTGTAGATCGAAAAAAAGTGTAACATTTTGACACGTCACGCCATGACACGACGCTTGCTAATAAGTATGTGAGTTTGTGTGTTTACAAGCGAAATAAGTACGATGGAGCAGGAGATTGCAAAAAAAAAACAAATTTGCTTAAATGAATTTAATATAAAACTTCATAATCCAATTAAGAGGAAATGTGGTAGGTCATTTCTCCATAGACACTCTCGCCTGTTTTCTTTCTGGTTAATGACCATAAAGCAATGATTTTTTTACAGAATAATAAACATTAACTACTTACTTCTATGTCCCTATGTTTTCCTTTTTGATGATACATTATTTTTATAAGCACGAGAACCCTCAAAAAATGCCGATTTAAACCGCTGTCAACAGAGGCCTAGTGTACAAATTTTACAACTATTAATGAAAACAGAAAAACATAGGGACAAATTATATAACCTTCTTATTCAGTTTAAATAGAAATATCTTTTAAATTGGTCCTATATTGGAGGAGGAAATAGGTGAGAGCCAAACCTCGAATTATGACTTTTTACTTTGACTTTTTCAAAAATCTCTCTTAACGCGTTTCCTCTTAACATGCCATTTTTTTTACGATAGATACAAAAGTGAATGTTGAAATCTTAAACCTAATTACTTTTCCGTCGTTCGAGCGTTTTATGCTGACGATGCGGCACGTGTAAGCGCGGACTTTTTTACTACGTGTTAGCTTCACGCTATTCGGAGCTACGTAGGCGATCAGCAGAGTGTGTAGTCACATAACAAGCGTAGGTATGTGTATGTATAGGTATATT
The DNA here is from genome assembly GCA_916614155.1 of Mesoligia furuncula. Lineage (NCBI taxonomy): Eukaryota > Metazoa > Arthropoda > Insecta > Lepidoptera > Noctuidae > Mesoligia > Mesoligia furuncula. The sequence goes on from OU744793.1 coordinate 27,497,381, forward strand.
ACTGTAGTACAGACGTGCGGGATGCGCGTCAGCTGTATATTTTTATTTCTTTAAGGGGACTCCATGACCTTTTTTTTTTTTTTTTAACGTGGAGAAATGCTCATGCATACTCCATGACCTAAAGCGCGGTCACTGTCGGACTGCATAGAAAAGAAAGAAGCACGATGACACAACCCTGGTAATTTATTTCAAAATATGAAGCAATTATCTATCTACAAAAAATCTATTGTTTGGACTAAAAAATTAAAACACTTTTGCCCTTATTACAAAACAAGATTTATCTTTAGACCCAGGTTTAAACCATCCAGCCATTTTTAAATTTCGAACTATAATCCAACGAAGCTAAAGTTCTTATTACAAAAACTGACGTTAAACCCGAGTCTAAGTTGTCAATTTTGCATTAAGAACTTTACAGTTGTCGGAATAAAGTTCAAAATTTAAAAATGGCCGTATTATGGGTCTAACCACAACAACTTAAACACTTGTTCAACGTGTGTGTTACGTCAAAGTCATGTCAGTGTTACGTCAAAGTCCATATAAATATGTCGTGTTTAAAAGGTGTTTAGCCTAAACAACTGATAAACACTGTTTTATGGTAGTAAGGTAGTGCTTTAGTATGTTGCTTGTAGAATAATCTGACAAAAAAAAAAACAGAATAATTTTATGTACTTACATACTTATATTAGTATGGTTTTATTGTAAAAATAAAGTTTTTAGAGGTATCTTCATGATTTTTTTCTATTGTAAGTATGAAATTAGTAGTAGACATCGTCACTGCGTTTTATCCTCCATGCGACTTTCTGATATAATTTTCATGGTTTTCGTAGGTGCTGATGCCAGTATGAGGTCAAAATAAAAATCCAATATGGCGGCTGCGAAACATTCAAAATTTTCATCATGAGTGTCTTTTAATGATTTTGCTAAAGCCAATAGCGAGATCAAAATGAAAATCCAAGATAGCGACAGCTCTATGAGAGCTTCTAAAGTTCTAACGACTTTTACTAGATGGCTCTGTTTTAAAAACGCGTATTAAATTCACACTTTCTCTCTCTGGCACTTACAATATACGAGTGTGTGTGCGTGCAACGCGCAAGGAACTTCATTGCTGATGAGGCGCCCCCGACTGCTCACGTTTTTCATTTAGTTACTCCCAAACATTGTTAATTCATTTCATTGTGCCTGATATTTTTTAGTAATGTAGGGACAGTAAACTGTAGCAGTCAATCAATCATTTCAGCCTATTGCAGTCCACTGCTGGACATAGGCCTCTCCCAGATAGCAGTAGCAATGTTTAAAATTTCACACAACCGTTGACGTTAACGTTACATCAGACCAATTCCAAAGAACTGAAGCAAGCAAAGATATTTAATCAAAAGGCTGCTCCTTCCACGTGAAATTCCTTCGTGGAGTAATATTGTGTGTATCGCGTAACGGTATTCTCTGTATTGCTTACATTTCTATTACAAGTTTCAATTTGGTTTCGTCAACTATTGTGAAATGTTCTCGTTCGTTCATTGAAGCCTTTGACTACAGTTTACAAGTATTTTTAATACAGATATCTTGGTATTAAGTTTCTTCATCTTTGTTTGTCCGCAGTAACGGTATTCTCTGTTTTTTCATTAATAAACTTACTTCTATTTCTACTACTGCGTTTCAGTTCGTCGGGTGCTGTTGTAACTACAAACACATGAGACATGAGACATCCGTCACCTCACGGCCCGTGGCTAAATAATAACAGCCGCACAGGTCGATCGATCAGGTTTAGCTGCGCTTGCCGCGGTTGATCGGTGGATGGGTGACCATCTTTACATAACGTGACCCCTCCGTGCCTCGAAAAGCACGTTATGCCGTTGGTCCCGGGTGTCATTCGTGGATCTTTACCAGTCCTTATTGGTAGTCAGAAGCACGAAAGTCTGACAACCAGTCTTACCAAGGGGTATCGTAGTACCCAGTTACTGGGCTGTGGAGGTCAGATAGGCAGTCGCTCCATGTAAAATACTTGGTAGGTATTCATTTGCATTCGGTTAGACTGGAAGCCGACCCCAGCATAGTTGGGAAAAGGCTAGGCAGATGATGACATCTGTCACCTCACACATCACGTCCAGTTGAAAACGAGCGTCAGGCACTAGTTGTCTGGCATTGCTGAACTGGGCCTTCTTGGCGCAGCCATGAGGCACACTTTCCTGCTAATTTCTTACATCGGACTTTACACTTTTTATTTGATTTTTTATTTGTTTTCTGGTGTATTGTGTGTCTTTTAATCTGTGCTAAATAAATGTATTTTTTTTTCTTTTAGTTTAGTCTCTGGCTGACCTACGACACCTGTGTTACATTGCAGGTATTGCTGTTGGTCATAGACAGCGGTGTTCACCTACCATTACAGTCGTGAGGTCAGAAGGCCAATTTCTGTAATGAAAAACGTTCAAAATCTAGTCGCAATCTCATCTTTTAGGCAGGTTGAGCTGAATGGTGCTGATCTATGCGTCATGTTCGTGAACGGGCGCCGTCAGTTGGGGCTGGTCATGTCTTAGCTGCCTCGGCTTATTTTTAATTATTTTATTTTTGGATTGTTGTTTTGTTAGGTACTAAACGATGGATGGAATGTGTGAATGATGATATGGTTAGAAAGGGGGTGACTACCGAGATGACGACTAATAGAGAAGTATGGAAGAAAAAGACATGTTGCGCCGACCCCAAATAAATTGGGATAAGGGCAGGAGAATGATGATGATGTTTTGTTAGGTACTAACGCGTACGTCTTTTTTATTTTATACATCGTTCTCACATTATATAATTTTAAATTCAAAAGTAATGATGTACTAATATTTTGTAAAACATAATTTAAAAAGAGTGTCCATGGAGTTTCTTGCCCGTTCTTCTCCATAGGTACCTACGCTTTGGAATGGGCGCTTCATATTTTCTGACTGACCGACTTCTTGACAATTCAAAAGTGCCTGTTAATGGTTTAATTGAAATAAATGCTTTGACTTTGATCTCGGCGACAATCAGTGTCAAAAATTTGTCAAAAATTTAGGGAAATTAGAGGTATTTTTATCAGATTGAGACTGTGATCAGACTGACTTCTTAATATTACGAGAATAAGCATGACGAATGATTTTCAAATCCTCTTTCGTAATGTACGTACACATTTATTATTTACGAAAACACCTATATTTCGGTAATAAACTAAAGTTTAACGAAGTTTGAATCCATTTTTCTAATATTTTTTCAATAGGGTGCGAAAACAGCTCACAGTGTCATGGCGTCGGATCTGACGTCACGCCTAGGTAAACATCAAATGTTGTCAGTATACTATCTATAGTGTACTCTGTGCACCACAGTGATGTTTACATAGGCGTGACGTCATGCGCTGTGATTGGTGTTTCAGTCAAAATGGCCGACTACAGTATTTTAATCTTTTATTTTAGTGAAAATCCGATTAATCTCAAGTTTTTAAATTAAACTAAATCACTGTTTTAAATCCTTTTATTATGTATTTTCCCCTAAAATCATTAAATTTTTGATTATTTGATACTGTCGTTACGCCTAATTGCCCCTCTGACTGTGAACGTTCTTAAAATTACGAGAAGTGCCCTTCACGTTTACGCGATAAGTACACATTCCGTACCGAACCAACCGCTTACTTCTACGTTTTATCGAGCACGTCCGTGATCGTGATAGATACGAACTTATTCAAATAATTCGATTCCAATAATTTATGGTTATCCATATCATGTCTTTCCAAGTTTTTTTTTTGACATCACTTATGTCGGTGAAGAAAAACATCGTGAGGAAATCTGGCCTTTTTTTATTATGAGATAACTAGCTAATATTATAAAGGCGAAAGTTTGTGAGTGTGTGTGTGTTTATATGTTTGTTACTTCTTCACGCTCAAACGGCTAAAACAATTATGATTAAATTTTGTATGGATGTAGCTGACACCCTGGATTAACATAATTATAACGACGCCTTAGAGTGAAAACCTCGTAAGTGTAAAATAAGTAAATTTTCAGGAGGAAGAAAGAAATGCGTGGTGTAAAATTTTTGTATGGCGTTTTTTTGTATTTTTTTTTACCGACTTCAAAAAAGGAGGTTCTGTATTTTTATTAATTAATATGTAAATTTAACCCGCTTTTATATCCATATCTGTTCGATACTAAAAGATTGTCCGAAATGCATAAAATGCTATTTACATTCCCGAGGTTTTCACTCTAAGGCGACGATAAGCTCCTTTTTGTCCCGATATTCCCACGGGCTAAACACTTATACGGTTGAAACCGCGGGGCGTTGCTAGAAATATAATAAATGCGAAAGTGTGTCTGTCTGTTACCTCTTCACGCTTAAACCTCTGAACCGATTTAGAAGAAATTTGGTAAGCTAAGCTATCTTTACACCAAATTTCATCTAAATCGGTCGAGTCTAGGGAAAGGACATGGGATAGTTTTTATCCCAATATTCCCACGGAATCGACACTTATGCGGGTTTAACCGCGGGGCGTTGCTAGTATACCATAAGTCTTGGTTATTACTGAATACTATTTAAACCACAGATCACAGAAATGTATGATCTGTGGTTTCTAAACCTATCTATACATATATTAGCCGTCACCTTGTTCATATAACACAGATCCCTAACAGCTAAAAGCATAATTTCCATGTTACGAAGTAATTATTTATGTTAATTGCATTAATTTCCACTCTTGAGCCTAGAAGCCTTTTGTCACAGACAGAAGTGAACTTAAAATACATGTCAATGGAAATGAGGAAAGCCTGAGGCGATTATGAAACTGAACACGGCAATGAAAATCGAGGCTATAAAAAGATAAAAGCAAAGTAAAAGATAATAATGATGGCAAAATGACAAAAGAAAGTAAAAGATACAAAAGAAATGAGGCGTTACAACAAAGAAAACCATTATAGTAAAGTAAATGATGACAAAGTTGAATGAACGAACTTGTGATTTCCAGTCAATAAAGGGAATCAGTATTTTGTTTTTACGACGTCTATTGAACGGGCGATCAATCAAAATAATAACAATAATTTTATGGATGGCTCAATCGAACGCATTATTTTGGTAAGTCCATCAAACATTAAAGCGCATTATCTATCTATATACAGGGTTATTGGTAAAACATTAACAACCTCTTAAGAGGTCATTGTATTCATCATTATGAACAACTTTTACTATGGGACCAAACCTGAAATCGCGAAAAAAAAATCAGCTGTTACCTACATATTGACGAGTTATACGAACATAAATGTAGGGAACAGCTGATTTTTTCGCTATATCAGGTTTGGTCCAGTAACCAGGTAACCATTGTAGCGGTATCTACAACGGCACATACAAACAACGCGTCATACTGACGCCACGCAAAATCCTGCATCTCGCAAGCAGAGTTTACCGCGCAACTAGCATAGGTACAACGGCCAGACATGAATGATCGGGCAGTTGCCCGCCAGACACAACACCCGTCTGGTTGGAGGATCCCCCTTTTCATAGAGTATGAGTGAACTTTACACCCTGTTCCTCATACCTCTATACCATAATCTATACATATAATAAAATTGTAGAAAAGTGGTGTCTGTACAATGGAAATATATTAAAAAAAGTAGCAGGGGTTGTTATTATATCGATGCCGAACCCGAAAATGTAATTAAATTTTTTTTTGCCTGTTTATCTGTTTGTCTGCTGTGTTTGTGCACGCTAATATCAGAAACGGCTTATTTGATTTAGATGCGGTTTTCACTAATATATTGTAGTAAGCTTCACTTAACATTTAGTGTTTATTTCATGTCAATCGGTTCATAAATAAAAAAGTTATGTCAATTTAAAGAATCACGGCGAACATTTGTTATGGTATTCTATCAGAGTGCGTAAACGCCTCGCGCCTGCGCGTCCGTGGCTATATATTATACAAGGTGTAACGGAAAGGGGGTATCAACCCTGAAGGAGGTGAATGAAGATGAAAAAAAAAATTTGGACCTCCCATAGTAATAGCACATCAATGATTTACTATTACTATGGGAGGTCCAAATTTTTTTTCATATTTCGACCTATGTTCTTTGGGGAAATTTGTTCAGTTTCATGAGCACATTCACCTCCTTCAGGGTTGATACCCCCTTTCCGTTACACCTTGTATAAAGCGCGCTGAGAGCCGCGCCGCTGCCATAATTCCGATCCAGCCTGTCCCTTGCTGCCCTCTCCCAGCGACGCCCTAAGCCGAGGTCCGTACCCCACAGGGGGTGCCCTTAGCGTGTAGTCGCTTAGTTTTTAAGTTTATATTGTGTAGTTAAGTTGTGCCTGGCTGGAGGCCTTAATTTATTGAGGCATCCACAGGAAAGCCAGGTTAAGCAGTCGACAACCCCTCAGGTTGAACTGCGAGATGACCATTTCAAAAGAAAACGCGCCGCTGCCATAAGGATTCAGTTATTCGTAGCGAACGCACGTATCCTGGAGAGTATAGGCGAATAGTTGGATTCGATTATTGCGATTCACTTGAATACTGACTGTTTGCATATTTCATTTATTTATATTTTAGGGTTTGTAGGTTAGGTACTTTTTCTTAATTTTCTTTAAAATTTTGTAAGTATTTGGTATAGGTTAGGCGGTTCTTTCCTTGATTATTGGGTATTTACTTATCTTAATTTTTATTTAGGTTTTTGTAAATAAATATTGTAAGCATTTATTATTGGTTAGGCATTTCTTTCCCTGATTTTCGGTATACTTATCTTAATTTGTATTTAGGGTTTGTATATAAATATTATAAGTATTTGGTATAGGTTAGGCATTTCTTTTCTTGATTTTCTTTATTAAGTATAAGTTCATTAGCTTAGGTTAGTAATTATTTTTTCTAGCAATTCTTTTGTTTTATAAAGTTAGTACGTTTGTCTGTGTAGAAGAATAGCACCACCCCTTACTTCCCGTGGGTGTTGTAAAAGGCGACTAAGGGTCTCACCGGAGGATGGGCAGCAGCGTTCTCTATGGATTCCACCACCATACCATACTGCGATCGCCAACCCGCCTGCCAAGCGTGGCGATTATGGCAAACCCCCCCAAAATTGGGGGAGGCCTATGTCCAGCAGTGGACGTCTATCGGCTGAAATGATGATGATAATGACGTTTGGTTTACACGTCTTAACACTTATTACTTAAACTGTGATAATTTTAGACTGTATAATAATCTGTAAGTATTTATAATTTAATTGTTTACGATAGTACGTGTTTACTAAATAACTGTGTGTTAAGTAGTAAGTACTATTTTATTGTAAGAATGCCTCGAAGAAGATCCAACCTCTCCCAATGTAGCAGAAATGCTAAAAGGATGAGATTAGTTCGATCACAGGAATCTGAGGAAGGTCGTGAGGCAAAAGGCTCTCTGCACCAGGCTAGGTTTCGTGCTGCAGAAACTTCGACTCAGCGAGAATCTCGACTGAGTTCAAATCGTTCTCGAATGATGACAACTCGAAATAGGGAAAACCGGGAACAACGAAAGGCACGTTTATCTGTCGATCGCAAAGCTCACGCGCTATCGCGTGAGTCTGAGACTTTTGCTATCAGGGAAATCCGCCTGAGCTCCCAGAGAGTACGGACAACAAATGCTTGATTCCAGGAGACACAGGACGAACGGGAAATACGTCTCACTGCCGATAGTGAAGCTCATACACTATCGCGTGAGTCTGAGACTTTCACTGATAGGGAAATTCGTCTGAGTTCTCAGAGGGTTCGGACAGCAAATGTTCGGTCTCAGGAAACACAGGAAGAACGAGAAATACGTCTCACTGCCGATCGTGAAGCTCAAGCACTAGAGTCTGAGACTTTCACTGAAATTCGCCTGAGTTCTCAGAGGGTTCGGACAGCAAATGCCCGGTCTGTAGACGGTATATGTAATTCAAAATATGCTGCCCGAAAAGTCACTATTCCACGAGGACGAAGTCGCGGGCACAGCTAGTGCTAATAATGCTAAATGCAATGTTCTCCGGGCATGCAGCAGTGACCCCCTCTTTATCAAGCTTGTTATCAGAAATGATTCCAGGCCTAATGTTATGTTATGCAATTAGTTCTGTGAGGTCACTATTGACAATTTGTGAACGGTATGCAATGGCCCATGGGCTCAAGTACAATGTTCAAAAGAGCGAGTTGCTAGTTTTTAAGGCTGGGACGAAAACCTACCCTGTTCCTCCGATCACACTAAATGGAACCGTCCTCTAGCAAGTGAGCAAATTTAAGTACTTGGGTCACTGGGTCAATGAGAACCTAAATGATGACATGGACATGGACAGGGAGCGCAGGGCATTGTCGGTAAGGGGTAATATGCTTTCTCGCAGGTTTGCACGATGCTCAAGTGACGTTAAAGTCACACTATTTAAAAGCTACTGCCAAACGTTATACACGTGCAACCTGTGGAGCAATTACACTAGAAAGGCCTACAATGCCTTGCGCGTCCAGTATAACAACGCGTTCAGGAGTTTGTTGAAGCTTCCGTGGCGGTGCAGTGCCTCCGGATGTTCGCCGACCACGGTACGGACGGCTTTCAAGCGGTGCTTCGCAAAAGATCGGCCTCCCTGTGGTTTAGGGTAAAGCGGAGCACCAACACGCTTTTGCACGTGGTGTCAGACGGAGTGGACGGCCAAATTCTGAGGCATTGGTCGTCCATTCATGTCCAAACTAATAATAATAATTTTAAATTCTACTAATATAACTTTAAGTATATCTACTAACAACATAACTATGGTAATACTTTACACTACACCGCACCGCACCACTTCACTAGTACCTTCACTAATCCACAATAATAATTTAAATTTCGTATATTTTTTTCCTTTACTTTTTATTTGCTTTGATTGTGTGTGTAGGGAGGGCGTGATTCTATTCTCGTCACTGAGCGGCCATTGACATCAAATTAATTGAATTTAATATTTCGCTCAAATCCAGGATTACCTGATAAATCGTACGACATAATTATACGAGGGCTGTCGCTTGTCTGTGGCTTCTTTGTAACATTAATTAGTTTCCTGCATTAACTCTGCTTTCATTTTGAGGCTTATTAACGATTTACTGCACATCTGGTTAATTAAATTTTGGGATAAACTTTCAGATAACTAAGTGTGCTTGTCCCATTTTGTCGAGTGAATGTACAATTTACACAAATGTCATAGTAATTATGGTTTGGTTTGTAATTTTGTATAACTACTCTAGACGTCTTCCGACAATTGTGTTTGGCATGCAATTAATCGAATCTCTAATCGTTCCCATTTTGCGCACCTAAAAATATTATTGATCACTCCTAAATAATGATTGCGCCTCTTTTTGTGAACATCAATTAATTCCTATTTTGGGGTCCTAAACATATTTAAAAGCCGTCGCAGTTCCAACCTAACCTAACCCGTTTGACCGGAGTAACTAACTGCGACCAACTGTGTGGGGATAGGCCAGACTGTCAAAAAGAGGCTTAATTATTTAAAAAAAGTGCGCATCATTAGAAGCGCAAAAAGTTTTCAGAATATAATTAATTTGAAAAAGTGTCCATCATTAGAAGGTCAATCAAGTTTTTAGAGGATCAGTTAAATTTTCCATAGTGTTTATGATGAACTAGCACTGCCTGAAATACCACTAGTTTTCACTCGCATGGATAATCCCATATGAAACGTACGTTTTTCTGTCATAAAAAGATTTTCTGGCAGATGACGAGAATTTATCCTTTGTCACTCGGGAATACCTAGTGTAACTTTTTAGCGGAGGAAGATTTATTGTAACCTGATCAGTATTTCCAACGTTTTTCTTTGCCTTACAAACATACATACAAACAACTTTACGTTTAGGTATATTAGTATGTACCGTATGTGTTTGTATGTTGACTGGTAGAAAATGGAGAAATTTATGTGCTTGAAGTATTAAATAAATATGTACAGGGTGTAAAAAGCGCTGCGGTATGTGCAGGTGTCCTGCGTGTGTGTGATACTGTAGGTACTTCAAACTAAGTACAATTGAGTAAAAATTATTGCTGGTAAATTTTATTTCTGGTGTGAATAGTCGCTGTTTTTGTAATCGTGCAACGCAAAACATTGTGCCTAGGTCCATACCTAAGCACAATGTTTTGCGTTGCACGACCCCCCACAACTCCTGTACCGTTACATGCACCCATGTGCATGTAACGGTACAGGAGTTGTGGGGGGTAAGTTTAAAACTTGATTTCTAAAAGCAGGTTAAATGGTAGATCTAAAGGCTTTTCTTGATCTTTTTTTTTTCCTGGGAACCAGAAGATTCCTAGGTTTGAGGCAGTACAAAATATGATCACAATGACGGCAGTATGAGTCATGACTCTCGGCTTCGTTTATCGCCTTTTTACAACCTAGCTGTAGGTCCCGACTTACCAGTGATGGTCTCCGGAAGACAGCCTCGCTACCAGGTCCGCCACGTCAGCCCCCCGGTGCAGGGCTCCGCGCAATGCGCCTGCCCACGACTCCATCTCGTTGCGGCTGTCGGCGCAGAGGACCAGGCAACGACTCGCGGTTATAACCTGGAACAATCGTGATATTTGAGTACAGTTATTGTGATAAAGAGGCCTATTTACATAACATTTATCACACTAATATTATAAAGGCGAAAGTTTGTGACTGTGTGTGTGTATGTGTTTATAGGTTTGTTACTTCTTCACGCTCAAACAGCTGGACCAATTTTGATGAAATTTTGTATGGAGGTAGCAGACACCCTGGTTTAACATATAGGCTACTTTTTATCCCGATATTCCCACGGGATTTTACATTTACGCGGGTGGAACCGCGTGGCGCAAATTTCCTTTTGTTTTTTACTTTTTTTATGGGGATCATCAAATGACCCCCCCTCCCGCTTTGGGCGGAGCGGACGGGAGTGTCAGACTCTTACTGACTAAAACCCACCCGTGTTCCTTCCTTAGCCCTTTATGTTTCGGGCCAGCGGTAACCCTTTCGGACAATCCCTTACAATTATGATTACGGGCGCAAACGGCCGCGACATACGAGTTGCAGTTCGTAGTTTCGAACCCATACAGGCGCTTTACTTTGTGTAAATTAATTCATCACAACTGCTCTCAAAACGGTGATAGAAAACATCATGAGGTAACTGGCATGTCCTAGAACCAAAAATTCGAAGACATGTGACATCTGCCAACCCGCACTGGGCCCGCGTGCAGGTGGATTACGGCCCACACCCTTTACTCCCCTTAACTCAATACTCTAAATAGGGTTTTTGAGGTCTTGCGTTAATTATGTTAAGTACATTTATTATACACAGAATACTCAACAGAATAATACTGCCGAAGTAAGCGAAAAGTACGAATATCGGCCAAAATGTAAAGAAAAATAAACCTTACTAAACAAAAAAGGCGCATCCATTAAGGGTCATTTTTCTCCATTCCCTTTCCTCAGATGCGCCCCTTTTACATACGGCGGCAGAATATATACTACCAATGTAGTGTCCTTACCACAGATATATATACACCTAGACAACGCAAGTATCACGATCTGTATGATAACCAAGCGTACCATGTTCTGACTACCTACTATGACGTCACAAGCACTATTGAGTGGTGGGAAAATCAAATCGATTCAAAGACACTGCCGCGTGCGGCACTCGTCTCGCCCCACCCCCGGGGCCTAGCGTCAGCGCTTACGCTCACCCAGCCAGCAGTACTACGGACTGAGCGCGAAAGTGGCGGTTTAGAGCGGTTTCGCAATACATCCGATCAATTCCGATTCAAATCCGAGAAAAAAGTTGCGCAGTCTATCCGTCCGAATTTAGAACATTCCCAATTCGGATTGAAGTCGGATCTTTAATTCGGATCGGATGTAGTGCGAAACCGCTCCTACGATTTTTGTACGTAAGCTGGGCACGCGATGAAGTTTCTCTTGCGATATCTAGGTGTAGGTATCTATATCTGTGGTCACGGGCGTAGCCAGGTTTTAGTATCGGGGAGGGTTCAAGAAAATAAAACGACTAAAATTACCCTTATATAAGAAAAAATATTAAAGATGTGAAAAATAGATACAGAAAAAATCGCCTCGAAAGAATTGGGGGAGTCCTTTTTCGAGCAGTGGGACAGTATGAACTATGAGCTAAATAAAAAAAAACAACGTTCTGTTATACAGGGTGTTTGGTGCATCGTTTGCCAAATGGAATTGGCCGGAAGAAGAGGTCATTTACTATCTCTTAAGGCCCAGTGACTCATTCCTTGTTTCACCGGTTTTGTAAAATGACTTTTTAATTTTTATTTGGAAAAATACAAGAACTCTGCAATTAAGCTTAATTTTTTTTTAAAGTTATGAGTATAGCCTTCAAATTTTATTTTAATTCTTATGTTTACACTTGTATGGTTCTATGAAATTAAAAATTTACTTGCTAATAACATCTAGTTCCTTTTTAATACCACCCAAAGTTTAAAAAAAAAAGGAAAAATACACTTAACACTCAATTTTAAATTGCTGTAAAAAAAAAAACTAAAAGCGATCGGGATCTTCGAATTATTTTAAAAAGTTCTCTAGTTTATCCCTTTTCCAACGGTGTGCAATATACCAAAAAAAACTTTTAATAACTTCAGTAATTCGCTAAATGTGTAATCGAGACACATCAGGCTGATATTCGATATTACGGTAAGAACACTAGTTTTCACATAAATAACATACTTAAAGTAGGTGCGTTATCTTACTCTTACGCAGTCTTTTATCTCTTTCTAGGGTTCTAACTTGACAAATGACAGGTCTTCACTGAAAATTGGTAGCTGAGCTAATAATTAGGGTCTCTGCCAATAATTAGTCTGTTTGTAGAAACTCTTTTTAAAAATTACGGATCATCCACGTCCGAGTGTAATAAAAAACGACAAAATTGGACACTTTTTATTTCAAGTTCGAGGAAAGTTAGAACCCTAGAAAGAGATAAGAGACTGCATAAGAGTGAGATAACACTATCCACCTACTCAAAGAATGTTATTTATGTGAAAACTAGTGTTCTTACCGTAATATCGAATATCAGCCTGATGTGTCTCGATTACACATTTAGCGAATTACTGAAAGTTTTTTTTGGTATATTGCACACCGTTGGAAAGAGGACAAACTAGAGAACTTTTTAAATGAATTCGAAGATCCCGATCGCTGTAAGTTTTTTTTTTACAGCAATTTAAAGTTGAGTATTAAGTGTATTATTCCTTTTTTCAAAAACTTTGTGAGTTATTAAAAAGCAACTAGATGTTATTAGCAAGTAACTTTGAATTTCATAGAACTATACAAGAGTAAACATAAGAATTAAAATAAAATTTAACGGCTATACTCATAAATAAAAAAAAAATAAGCTTAAACGCAGAGTTCTTGTATTTTCCTAAATAAAAATTAAAAAGTCATAATAAAAAAACCGGTGTAACAGGGAATGAGTTACTGGGCCTTAAGAGATAGCAAATGACCTCTCCTTTCGGCCAATTCCATTTGGCAAACGATGCACCAAACACCCTGTATATCACAGAAACACAGAATATTACAAAATTAATCTTCTGTTTTTCTTTATAAATATGTCCACTACTTCATTTGCATCAATTTCTATCCCATAGTGAATGTTCAGGAGAGCTAAGCCGTTCAGTCTGTTTTTACTTGTTGTGTTCTTATTTTGATTCTATGAATGTTAGTATCTGAACTTTTCGGGGGGGGTTTGAACCCCCAAAACCCTCCCCCTGCCTACGCCCGTGTCTGTGGTCCTTACGGTTGAAATGTATCCATAAGAGTAGGTTGCAGATGGAAACAACTGTTCATTCCAAGGTTCCTTTTTTACCGACTTTACAAAAAGGAGGAGGTACTATGTTCGGATGTTTGTATGTTTTTTTTTTTTTGTATGTTTGTTCATCGAATACTCCGCCAATTGTCGACGGATTTTCAAAATTCTTTTTTTGTTCGAAAGAAGATAGTTCTGAGGTGGTCCCATTGTCACCAAATTAGGATCTGATGATGGGATCTTAGAGAAATCGAGGGCAACCCTCAAATTTTATAGGCTCACTTATTGTTTTTCGCATATTTTATGAAGTATCTTGTGTATTTGCGTATGATTGTCACCATCTCAGGTAGCTGGGCTGATGATGGAAGGTACAAATCCTTAACAGTAAGAAGTTACTTGAATAGGCAATGACTGTTTTAGTAAATTGTTTTGATGTTTGATAGGGCATTTGTCACATTTGGTCTCATGATCATCAAGTCATGACCTGATGCTGCAGTCAGGATAGTCTGCAGAGTACCTAACTCCTCGACAACTAACAGCAGATATATCGTGTTTAGGCTCGTTGATAAGGGCTCGATGTGTGGATAAACGTACTGTTAATGAGGAACACCGAAGTACATAGAGACCTGATGCTGAAGCCAGTCGGGCATCAGAAAAAGTACAAACCTAAATAAGATCATAAAGTTAAGTAAAATAACTTCAAAGTCATCGGAAACGTCAACAAAAATGGCTGCCGATTCATTTGATCTAAAAACAGCCATTGCACTTTTGCCCATAATGACTGATAAAGAACAAGACACCAAGCGCTTGATAGATGGTATCCAATTATACAGTTCAATGATCAGCGATAATACCAAAAATCAACTAATAGAGTTTGTTTTAAAGACTAGATTGTCTGAAGGTGCGAAACTCCGATTAAAAAGTACATATGTAACTGTAGACAGTTTGATCACCGATATGCGTACATATTTAATACAAAAGAAATCTGCTGCGGCAATTCAATCGCAAATTTTAAATAGTAATCAGGAGCGTCGATCCATTGAGCAGTTTGGCAATGAAATGGAAAAACTATTTGTTGACTTAAAGTTCATTTCAAATAAACTTGCGATAAAGTTTGTTCACCTCCTTCTACTAATGTATCCGAATATTTCCAAACCATACGAAAAAAATGTATGGGCAGTGTCGGTAACACGATCAAAACAATGACTTACTCCGTGTTTGGTATTATGAAACTCAACCGATGTAATGTTAGCGACAGTTTTGTATGACGAACGATATCTATCGTAAGTTATTTGGACTTTTTGGTACAGGGTGGTTGAATGACATTTATCGCAAGTTTATTTGAAATACACTTTAACTATAGCACAGGCGGATGGCGATGACACAAAGTTTAACATATTACGTCCAATAAATGAAAAATTAGCGATAAAACGTTTTTCAGACGGTTTGAGTAATACGCGCCTAAGCACCATAATAGCTTCTCGCCAGTTTACGTCATTGCCAGAAGCATTTCGCGCAGCAATAGATGAGCATACGTTATCACCAAACGAAGATCATATCATGAACATTAGAAATCCTCTATATCAGAACCGGCCTTTCAATAGACGAGGCAATACATATATAAATAGGGGGTATAAACATTTCGGACAAAACAGCCCATCGGATGATAGGCAAGGTCAAAATAATCCACAGCAAAATTACAACAATAGGTACATGCGCGTCGCGATTATGCGCGGAAGCAACCGTGGGATACCGCGGGGCCGAGGTTTCGGATTTCCTCGCACACCTGCAGGCAACGCGCAATATATTCCGCGAAACGGTGAACCTCCACGTGACATGTTAGTGGACCGACGACTGTCTTAATGGGGATCAGCAAAGGCATGTCCTTACACGGTATCACTCACATGACACGTGAACACATCAAATTTACAACATCATCATCACGCCAGCAATCCTCGAGGGGTTAGGCAGACGTGGGGGGTGGTGGTTTAATATTGAGAATAAGGGACTTATTCGCAGAAGCTTCACGGAGATAAATATCAGCTCCACGAATTACATACATATAAGTAAAGAAAGTTTTGCAATATTGCAAATAATTCTTATTTAAGTTAGTAATAGCATAATTAATAAGACAGCTGCAACTATCTGACCTGGCGAACTTCGTACTGCCTCAGAATTAAAGTTCTCGAGATATCTCGAGAGAAATGCACTTTCTCTTATACAATCTTATCTTGACAATAGAACACAGTGCACGGAAGTTAGTCGAATTTATAAAAAGGAATATAAATACATTTCAGAAAAACGTAAAATCACATTTGGCGTGCCACAAGGAAGTGTATTGGGCCCGCCATTGTTTTTAGTCTACATAAATGACTTTCCGAAAAACGTTACTTTCCCTATGGTTCTTTTTGCCGATGATAGCACTTTAATTATAAAACATAACAAAAATAGAAACTATGAATGTGACATTAAAGATGCATTACAACAATCAATAAACTGGCTCGAACAAAATAATTTAGTATTGAATCTAAATAAAACTAAAATTATGCAGTTTAGACAAAGAATTAACACTCCTGACATTAATATATCTTTTAATAATAATAAAATTGAAGAAGTAGGACATATTAATTTTTTAGGATTGACAATAGATCTATTTGCCTTATCTGTTGGAAAATTTAGAAAAATATTGCTTGACACAATCAAACATTTATGTGAATAATATTGAATCTTTAGAATTCCTTGGTAGCTGTAATTTATTTGTATCTTATTTTGTGTACTTAGTCCGACTTTATATTATCAACATTCTTTATCAACATTGTCTTTGTCTTTTTGTGTATCTGTGGAGAACGTTGTTGGTTGCACATTTGTATAACTCCTTATGTTCTATTTACTTGTAATATATAATGTGTAATTGTTTTTTTCTTCCGAATAAATAAAGAAAAAATAAAATAGACTCTAAACTGACGTGGAAAGAACATGCATCCATCCTAATTAAAAAATTAAGCAGGTTTGCTTTCGCTCTTCACAAACTAAAAAAAATTGTAAATCAGGCAGCTGTCGTAACAGCGTATTATGGCTATGTAGACTCCATACTACGTTACGGAGTCATTTACTGGGCAAATTCATGCGAAAAGCATGAAAGCTTTAAAGCACAAAAGAGGTGCATTAGGTCTATATGCAATCTTAAATCAACAGAAAGTTGCAAACCCCATTTTACTTCCCTCAAAATACTAACGCTGCCTTGTCTTTACATTTACGAGACCGCATTGTTTGTAAAAATAACGGTGACTTATTTAAAAAATCTTCAGAGCAAAGTTTTAGATCAATAAGACCAACATACCGACATGAATTATGCCTAAGAAGATCAAAAACCGCCCTTATGTACAAGAGCATACTTTGCATGGCTCCGAAAATTTTTAATAAGCTACTTAATGACATAAAAGATTTAAACTTGACTCAATTTAAACGCAGCCTAAATAAATTTTTAATAGACAAATGCTACTATACCATTGACGAATTTCTTGCTGACAAAATTTCTTGTGACTGATCCTGTGTGTATTTATGATTTATGATGTACCTAATATGCCTCATCATCATCTGCCTAGCCTTTTCCCAACTATGTTGGGGTCGGCTTCCAGTCTAACCGGATGCAGCTAAATACCAGTATTTTACATGGAGCGACTGCCTATCTGTACCTAATATGCCTATCAGACTTTTAATTTAATTAGAATTGTATAGTACAATAATGTTTTAATTAATTTCTAATATTGTTAAATTCATAGTGCCATAGGGCCATAGCCCTAAAGGGTAGATTTTTGAGTTTCTATAAAATATCTGTAAGACCTGTTATTTCACCAAAAATCGCACTAATAAATACTATGACTTTGACTATCATCAAAAAAGCGGTTCCATACAAAATGTATGAGAAAATCAATTAGCTTCATTATTTCTTTTATCGTGAATTTATTATATTGCTAAAAAAACAAACAACAGCAAAGTCAAACAAAGACAAAGTTTTGCAATTTTTAGATTCTTTAATTACTAAATAGTAATTTAAAAAAAAATATTCCAAAAATTGCAAAACTTTGTCTGGGCACGTTTCCGGATGACAGCGATGCGGACGAGTACTTCGACGCCTAAGTGTCCTTTGTTTTTGTTGTATTTATTTGTATAGTAAGTTAGTCATTTAATTTAGTATTCTAGTACAAGAAAATATATTTTGTAAATGCAAAATATGAGGTTCAAAGTTTATTGTTAAAGTTTTGTAAATTCTGCACAACATACATAGTTTTTCAAAGAAAAGTGATTAGCATTTTCCTGTTTTTAATTAATTCAATGCAAAACATTTCTCTATGTTTATTATTTATTGTTACAAAACTAAGCTTTTGGAAGCACCTACCTACTAAAGAAATTCTGCAAAACATACTTTTTTTCTAGGAAAAGTTGTTTACTTGCATTTCTTTAATTTATTTTCAGTTACTCAGTTTCATGTTTATTATTACTGGATATTATAAAACAGCTACTGGAAGCAGATATAACAAAACCAACTTCATATTTTAAGGCGAAGGTAAATCTATTATTAGAGTGTTTCGTTAGAATTAATACTCAATAAAATTTAATAAAAAAATAAGTTCTGAGAATCATTCCTATTAAAGAAATAAAGGAAAAAGTTAATTATAATTACTTTTACGAAAATCAATTTGTAATTCATTGCAGCTGTCCTCGGCATAAATAAAATTTAAAATAAAAATTGCCATATTTCGCAAAATTTTTCCTTCCTTGTTATTCTGAGGAGAGAACGGAGAAAAAGGCTCAATTTACACCGCCGCGGAACGGAATGGCAGCGAATTTTCGTAATAGTAAAATGAACTTTATGTCAATTGTCTAACTTACAAACTAGATACGAGCTTGTTACTGCGGGAATTAACGAGAATGCGCGATAATTCTCCAGAAAATGCGCGACCTATGCGTATGGGTGTATCTAATTACACAAAAAGTTCATAACGCTTAGTACAAAAAAAAAATTCGCTTCCATTCCGTTCCGCGGGGGTGTAAAATGAACCAAAGTTACCAACACCACCACACAAGGAGATTATTGCATCATTTATAGTGAAAGGTACACTTGTAGCAGAGTTTAAGGAGCATGATGACCTTGCTGCCTCCACATTTAGGCACATATTATTCACGAGGAGTACACACGTAGTCGTAAACTGTGGTCTAAATTCAAGAAGAAGAACACGAGTCTTTAAAAATGGAGCGATCCTATCGATTAGTTGAAAGCGAGGGTTATAAGCAATCATTCCATCAATTATGAATATGCACTTATGAAAGGGCTCACGTACATCGTTGTATTTATACGATGTAGCTGATGTTAACATTTTTGCATGATTAGTGAAGTGGTTAAACAAGGCAAACAGCGCTCTTTTGTTAATTTTGTTACGCATGATTTTAAGCTTTGGGATATCTACACAAACATCTACTATGTCTATATATATCACTACAAATTATAAAAAAGTACCCCCGCGCGTCTGTCTATGTGAACGCGAAAAACTCAAAAACGGCAGAACGGATTTTCATACGGTTTTCATGAATGGACAGAGTGATTGATGAGGAAGGTTTAAGTGTATAATTCATTAAAGTTTTGTATAAATTGGCTGAAATGAGGCGATGGTTGTTGAAGATGTCAGAAAAAAACATGCCGACTAAGAACTTTATTAGCATTCGCTGCGTAAAACTATAGACACCATAGAAAATCCTCACTGAATGTAATAGTACGTTTCCGTGATATAATTTGCGGCCTAAACGCGGGCGAAATCGCGAACAAAAGCTAGTACATAGTTTAAATGAAAGTCACTTTTCGTGTTTACCTGTGTGATTGCTTAGATCTTCTAAACCGAGGTGGCTCGGGGAACAAGAAATTTCACGCGGTCGACGTCACAAGCATATTTGTCAACTACCTTCAGTTGACAAATATGTATGACCGGACTTCTTCGATCTGTATCCACCCCCATTAATTTATTTTGGGCATCGAAATTGTCAAATCAGAAAACGGTTTGCTAAAGGAGCCCGGCTGTGTACCTAATTGTTGGTTCATTCAGTCAAGTGAGGCTTACCCTTGCTTACATCCCCTCATCTTTAACTATAACGGGGTGTCTATATTAAGACAGATCGATAACCAGGACAAGGCTAGACCTACTATTGAAACTATTTGTATGGAAAATTACAAGTTCGTAAGGCTCGAATTTTGATGATGGCGGAATCTGTTCTGACAACTATTTAATAATGGCCTGGTTAAAAGGAAATGCGGGTGGTCGTTTCGCAATAGAAACGCTCCCGCCTGTCTTCTTTCTGATTAATGACCATAAAGCAATGATTTTTTACAGAATAATAAATATTTATTACTTGTCTGTACCTATGTTTGCCTTTTAGATGATACATTATTTTTATAAGTACTAGAACCCTCAAAAAATGCTCAAAATTGCCGATTTAAACCGCTGTCAACAGAGGCCTAGTGTACAAATTTAACAACAATTAATGAAAAAATAAAAACATAGGGACACAGTTTAAATCCTTCTTATTCAGTTTATGAAATATCTGTTAAATTGGTGGAATATTGGAGGAGGAAATAGGCGAGAGCCAAACTTCGAGTTATGACTTTTCACTTAGGCTTTTTCAAAAGTCTCTCCGACCGCATTTCCTCATAATTCCGGTGTTTCGCGATGAAATTCAAGGTTGAAGGCAGAGGCACATTTATTTTTCATGACACAACAGAACAACACACCTGTTATCCCCAGAGGGTTAGAGGTTTACCTATACAGCATACAGCGCTCTGCGTGTACAATATAACAATGCCTTCAGAATGCTTGTGGGGCTGCCGCGGTTTTGTAGCGCTTCGGGTATGTTTGCCGATGCGAGGGTGGATGATTTTTGTGCCATCATTCGAAAGCGATGCGCTTCTCTCCGTCACAGAACACGCGTCAGTTTCCATAGTATGTTGATGGCATTGAGTGACCGGTGGGACTGCCCGATGCTTGGCCGGTGGGTGAGACTGCACACACAGGTCGGCGATAGGTAGTTTACGGCCATATAATGTCTTATTTTTTATTTACATTATATGTTCTTTGTGATGCATGTGTTAATAACAATAGTTAGTATTTACATAAAACTACTTAATTAGTAGTTTTATGTAAATACTAACATTATGGACTGCAAGGTCTGCAGTTAAAAGTTTATTATTATTATAGCATACTCACATATCGCCAGATATGTTTAAGGCCTATGTAATAGGGGGCAATATCACACTAATATTATAAAGGCGAAAGTTTGTGAGTGTGAATGTGTGTGTTTATTTATTTATTTATTTATTATGGCACTCCAACGATTAGTTCACATAAACATTAACAGAAACTTAGCCTTATTATATACAGTACTACAGTGAACTTATCACTTAAAGGTGTGCACAGCACTTACATAATTTGCCTGATTGATTTACTCGGCAGGTTCCTGATTAAAGTGATAAAAATAACAATAGGTATAATCAAATAAATTAATAATAGTAAAATCAAATAAATTAGTAAATATAAAATCAAATAAATTAATAATAATACAATCAAATGAATAAGGTTAAATAAAACATTTTTACAAAAAAAAAACAACCGACTTCCAAAAAAAAACACTACAAATTGAAAAATAACTTTAATTTCGGAAGTCGGTGTCAATAAACGAAAACGCGGAACCGAAGACACCGACTTCCGAAA
The DNA here is from genome assembly GCA_916614155.1 of Mesoligia furuncula. Classification (NCBI taxonomy): domain Eukaryota; kingdom Metazoa; phylum Arthropoda; class Insecta; order Lepidoptera; family Noctuidae; genus Mesoligia; species Mesoligia furuncula. The sequence goes on from OU744793.1 coordinate 27,518,866, forward strand.
TTAAAGTTATTTTTCAATTTGTAGTGTTTTTTTTTGGAAGTCGGTTGTTTTTTTTTGTAAAAATGTTTTTATTTTTCACTTTTTAGTGGGTCAGTTTGTAATTTATCTAAGTTACTGCCAACTGTTCATCACCTTTTACAAAATTTTGCTTTTCCCGATGCTGGGACGTTAATTGTTGAGGAGTTCTCCCGGTAAGAACCAGGAGATCCTCAACAATCACTCGCAATACGCATTGTGACGAGCATAAATTGCTTAGCAACCATATTAAAGTAATTGAATCGCAACCCGTGAAATATTTGTCAGTGAGTAGGTCCGATGGCCATCTGTGATCTTCATCATCAGCTCCACTTTACCAAGTGATGATTTCCGAGAGCAAATGCTCAAGTTACTTTAAAAAATATCCAAATCGCTGTAGCTTTGCCTATAAAATTTGAGGGTTTCCCTCGATTTCCATGGAATCCTCTCATCAGATTCCAACTTGATGATAATGGGACCACCTCGAGAGTATACCCTTTCAAATAAAAAAAGAACTTTTGGAATCGGTCCAGCCGTCTTCGAGTAATCGGTGAACATACACAAGGTAGCTACTGTAAACTGTTGAGGAATTCCTTTAACTGTCCTTCGTCTTCATCATCAGACCCCTAATGACAGTCGCAACCCATCTAGGTGTAAAGTTCACATCAATACAAATTAATCAAGCCCAAACACAAGGTAACTGCTGTAAATCGTTGAGGAGTCCCCTCGACTGTCTTTCGGCTCCATCATCAGATCGACTCCAGGCCTTCATCAAATTGTAGTGCTTTAAAATACTTAATGAAAAAATTAACAAACGCACTAGTCGCTCCTACGATTTTCGAAAGTTCCCCTCGATTTCACTGGGATGCCATCATCAGATCCTGGTTTCCTTATCATGGGGCCACCCTTGGCATATATCCTTTCCAACAAAAAAAGAATAATCAAAATCGGTTCATAAACGACGAAATTATCCGCGAACACACATAAAAAAAAAAAAAATATATATACGGTCGAATTGAGAAACCTCCTCCTTTTTTTGAAGTCGGTTAAAAATAATTACATTAATTTAAAAAGTTAAAATTTAACAAATGAGTACAGAATAAAACATGAGCGACGGAATTCGAACAAGAATCAATTGTCAGCAATCTGTAGGTTGTCGTAATAGATGTTTGCGAAATTGAGCCAGGGTGTTGGAGAAGATGTCAATGGTATCGATGCAAGAGTGGCTTTCATTATACGTCCTCATGAAACGGTTCATTGGCGCTGATCGCCCAAGGTTGGTTCGAGCTGTTTATATGTTTGTTACTTCTTCACGCTTAAACGGCTGGACCAATTTTGTAAAAATTTTGTTTGGAGGTAGCTGACACCCTGGGTTACCATATAGGCTTATACTTTTTATCTCGATATTCCCACGGGATCGACATTTACGCGGGTAAAAGCACGTGGCGCAGCTAGTCCATACTAATATCATAAATGCGAAAGTGTAAAGCTGAAGAGTTTGTTTGTTTGAACGCGAGCTAATCTCTGGAACTACCAGTCGGTTAAAAAAAATTTTTTTGAATTTGATAGCCCAATTCTTAAGGAGCCGAGAAAAAACAAAACAAGTCACAAAGAACGCTAAGTGAAAACAAAGTAACAGCGCGATGCGACGGGGTGGGTTCGGAGAACAGGAAATATCACGCGGACGATTTCGCGGTAAGAAGCTAGTTTATAATATGTATGGATCATCATCATCATCATTTCAGCCAAAAGACATCCACTGCTAGACATAGGCCTCTCCTAAGCACCTCCACTTCGACCGGTTCTGTGCTTCTCGCATATATTTATGGATCGTCGTTTCAGCCGATAGACGTCCACTGCTGGACATAGGCCTCCCCCAATTTTGGGGGGGGGGTTTGCCATAATCGCCACGCTTGGCAGGCGGGTTGGCGATCGCAGTATGGTATGATGGTGGAATAAATAGAGAACGCTGCTGCCCATTCTCCGGTAAGACCCTTAGTCGCCTTTTACGACACCCACGGGAAGTAAGGGGTGGTGCAATTCTTTAAGTCCGGCACCACACAGACATATTTCTGGATATCGATATCAAATCACGGCTCCGACAGGCTCGTGCCAATCCGATTATAAAGCTTAAACCGATCAGCTGTTTTACATTAATATCTAAATTCAACGTAACCTTAATTCGAGCTTTGAAATTGAAATGATTAATTAATTTATTCGCTCAACCTCAATGTGGCCGCCGGATAATTATAATGTAGGAAATGTAGGTACTAATTTATTAACCGTCATTTCGCATCAAACCGCATGCGTAAACCGTTTCAAAGCGTTTACGGTGAATCAAATGTAAAACCCGTGCGAGTTTACCCTAATTGCGTAACACATGTAGCGGTATCTACAATGCCACATTCGCGCTTCATACTGACGTCACGCAAATCCTGCATCTCGCAAGCAGAGTTTACCGCGCAACTAGCATAGATACAACGACATGAATCATCGGGTAGTTACCCGCCAGACACAACACCCGTCTGATCGGAGGATCCTCCCTTTTCTATAGAGTATGAGTGAACTTTACACCCTGTGCCTCATATCTCTAAACACACAATCGATTATAATTTGATTCATTTTTAAGGATATTGCTAATCCATTGCTTCATCATCATCTGCCTAGCCTTTTCCCAACTAGGTTAGGGTCGGCTTCCAGTCTAACCGGATGTAGCTGAATTCCAGCCTTTTACATGGAGCGACTGCCTATCTGACTTCCAAAACCCATTTACTGGGTAATACGAAAGCCCTTAGCGACTGTCTATCTGACCTCCACAATCCACTACTACTACGATACCCCTTGGTAAGACTGGTTGTCAGACTTTCGGGCTTCTGACGACCCGTAAAGACTGTCAAAGATCCACGAATGACAGCCGGGGCCAACGGCTTACGTGCTTTCCGAGACACGGATGGGTCTTGGTATGTGAAGATGGTCACCCATCCACGGACCAACCGTGGCAAGGGTAGCTAAACCTTCGCCCGACCCGTCCATTGCTTCAAATGTTCGAAAAATTTGTCTGCTCAACAACGTAAATAATGCAATGAATGTTGTCGAGCTGTCAAGATGAAAGCCATTGCTACTGTTAGTGTGTTACGCAATTACCCCGCTGGTCACACGTACCACATCCACACCACAACTACAACACGTGGTCGGTCGCTAATTTGTATGAAAATTAATAACTGTTTATTCACACGGACCACATTTGGCCGTCAAAATCAACCGTGTAAGCGATGCCGACCACATCGCAACCACAACACAACCACCAGCGAGACTGCGCACTTGCGGCCGGCCACAACGCAAACACAACGTTGCGTCGACCATTTGATTTGATTTTATAGTTACCACAACTGCAATCAGTGGCAACGACACTCATGGTCGGTCGCTAATTTGTATGAAAATTAATAGCTGTTTATTCACACGGACCACATTTGGCCGTCAAAATCAACCGTGTAAGCGATACCGACCACATCGCAACCACAACACAACCACCAGCGAGACTGCGCACTTGCGGCCGGCCACAAAGCAAATACAACGTTGCGTCGACCATTTTCTTTCTTTCTTTCTTTCTTTACACACACGTAACCACTGCTTGCCCACATTTTGACGCTGCGATGTGGTGTGTCACTTGTGTCAGAGAGCAGTGGTAGCCCAGTGGTAACTGCGCGCCTAACAGAGTTGTAGGTCGCAGGTTCGAACCCAGACAGCCGCTTTACTTTAAGTAAATTATTTCATCACCACTGTTCTCAAAACGGTGAAGGAAATCATTGTGAGGAAACCGACATGTCCTAGAACCATAAACTCATGTGACATCTACCAACGTGGTGGATTACGGCCCACTCCGTCTCACCGAGAGCAGGCCTGTATCCCAGCAGTGGAAACATTATAGGCTGATGATGATGTGGTGTGGTAGTGCTACACCACTTTACCTATTAAAAGTAATGATCTTAATCATACTATCACACTAATATTATAAAGGCGAAAGTTTGTGAGTCTGTGTGTGTGTGTGTGTTTATATGTTTGTTACTTCTTCACGCTCAAACGGCTGAACCAATTTTGATAAAATTTTGTACGGAGGTAGCTGACACCCTGTATTAACTATAGGCTACTTTTTATTCCGATATTCCCACGGGATCGACATTTACGCAGGTGAAACCGCGAGGCGCAGCTAGTGTTACATAAAAAGCACCTTGATCCTTAGACACTTTTGGTGTGTGTATACAGATTATTTATTTCATGGCAGACTCACGTAGAAGTACGAAACTCAAAATACTTCCAAAACACAAAACAATCAACAAACAAAGTGAAAATAAAACACGATCTGTTTTCCCCAAATTAAATAATTAACAGCAAGAACAACACACGGAGCGGAGAGTGGTTTTAATTTTAAGCCCGCAACACGTGTTGTTCGTGCCGAAGGACCAAAACAATAATATTATCGTACGCCAAACGAATTCCATCCGGTACCGCGATTTAGGTAAACTTACATGACGCACGGACAATATCGTAGGTATACACGGAATTGATCTTTAGGAATCATTCTCAACCTCAAAGCATTTATTATTCAGCATAAGTAGAGAATTTATTGTGTTTTAAACACACTATCTACCTAGCATATATCCTAAAGTATATCATATATTTTTCTGATTTTGTTTACTATAGTCGATCATATACTTTTATTGTTTCTAAAACTTGCGTTTTTTGTGGTTAGGTTAGGTTAGGTTAGCCACTTAAGGCGCACTCTCCCTCACTGAGAGGAGCAGGCCTCCTCTAATACAACTAATTTGATACGATAGAAAAAAATCATGAAGATACCTCTGAAAACTCTCTTCTTACAATAAAAACCATACTAATGTACATACAATCATTCAAAATCAAAATCAAAATGTTTTATTTCACATAAACCTACATGGGCACTTATGAAACGTCAGAAGCTAGGTGCACGGTTCCAATTGGTCCTTTCCTATGGAGAAGAACCGGCAAGAAACTCCATGGTTACATAACCAGCCTATAATGTTCCCACTGCTGGGACACAGGCCTCCTCTCGGTGAGAGGGTGTGGGCCGTAATCCACCACGCGGGCCCAGTGCGGGTTGGCAGATGTCACATGTCTTCGAATTTTTGGTTCTAGGACATGCCGCTTTCTCACGATGTTTTCCTTTACCGTTTTGAGAGCAGTGGTGATGAAATAATTTACACAAAGTAAAGCGCCTGTTAGGGTTCGAACCTACGACCTACAACTCGTAAGTCGCGGCCGTTACCACTTGGCCACCAATGCTCTCTACAGGCCTACAAAGTCCTCACATTTACAAAATAAGAATCTATCAAATGGATAAATAATAAAAAAAAGAAAAATAATAATAAAAAACTACTAAAACCAAGTGTTATGATTCCCATTAAAACCCCTAATAAAGAGGTAAAAAATTTCAATTTTCTGTATATAATGTCAAATAATAAAGAAATTATGTCAAAAAGTATATACCTAATGTCAAATAATAAAGAAATTATGTCAAAAAGTATGTAAAAAAAATCAGATTTTTTGTCAGATTATACTACAAGCAACATACTAAAATACTAGTATTTTAATTTTTTCGTCCAAAGAATAGATTTTTTGTAATTAAATAATTGCTATGTGTGTGTGGTGCCGGACTTAAAGAATTGCACCACCCCTTACTTCCCGTGGGTGTCGTAAAAGGCGACTAAGGGTCTTACCGGAGAATGGGCAGCAGCGTTCTCTATGCATTCCACCACCATACCATACTGCGATCGCCAACCCGCCTGCCAAGCGTGGCGATTATGGCAAACCCCCCCTTTTGGGGGAGGCCTATGTCCAGCAGTGGACGTCTTTCGGCTGAAATGATGATGATGATGAAATAATTGCTTCATATTTTGCAATAAATTACCAGTGTTGTGTCATCCCGCTTCTCCTTCTTTTCTATTCAGTCCGACAGTGACCGCGCTATATGTAATGTAGCCCCTTAATCCACTACGCGGGCATAGTGCCGTTGGTTTACCGTTAATGTCATGTCTTCGAAGTTTTGTTTCTAGGACATACCGATTTCCTCACGCACGCACATTCACAAAGTCTTGAGGGAACCATTTACAGGCACTTTCGAATTCTCAAGAAGTCGGTCATTCAGAAACATGAACCTATTTGTCAAAGCGTAGTAGGTTCTTATGGAGAATACTTAATGGCAAGAAACTCCATGGACACTACTTTATATAAAAAATTATTGTTGCAAAATATCTACATTTATCTAATGACCGGTTTCTGAACTTTCTGAGGCCGAGATATCGATCCAATAGCACCAAGAAATTTAAATAGACAAACTAAAGTTAAGAATACTTCGGGGACCTATTCTACAAATGAACTCGAAAACGTCGTTTCCTCATAAAAGTAATACACTCCTGTCGATCTACGCTGGGAAAAACCTCACAACTTGTGTGAAGTGACTTTGAAGTGAGCTGTCACGGTGTCAAACCCTCAGATGGAATGACTGCTCACGGGGAGATTTGTACTTAGATATTTTATTTATTTGGATAGGATAGATAGGTTGGTATACATAATTATATAGTACTGTGAGAGCTCATGCGAGCTGTTCGTTCCGGGAAGAGTAAATTATACAATCATTATGTTATACAAATATCCATAATTATTCCTAGGAAGGATTTACGTATTTACAATTTATAAATTATTTCAACTTCTGTCATGCGCTTGTCAGCTAATTTGAAAAAAAAAAAATCAGCTGTGTTCCCTACATTTATGTTCGCGTAACTCGTCAAAATGTAGGGAACAGCAGATTTTTTTTTCGCGGTTTCATGTTTGGTTCCATAGTAAACGTTGTTCATAATGATTAGTACAATGACCTCTTAAGAGGTTGTTAATGTTTTACCAATAACCATAAATAAATATAAATAATAAATATTAAGTAATGTTAAGCTATATTACTGTACAGTTTCATCAAAATCCGTTTAGTAGTTTTTGCGTCCATCCTCACAAACTTTCGCGTTTATAATATTAATATAATTAGTAGGATTATCTGACCAAGATTTTGTCTGGACTTTAAAAGAGGCTGTGACCTCTGAGTTTGTTTCGGCCTTTCTTCTCAGAATAGTCAGATAGGAAACGCCGACCTCATCTAGTTTAAAAAAATATGACTGACGTGTAAAAGTGTTTGTACAAACCTACTTACGGAAAATAAATCATTTATCATTTAGTAGGATAGTGAAATATTTGTGCGTGTGCAGTGTGCATGAGTGAATGATTGTGTTTGTTCGGTTGTATGTATGCGTTTGTGTTATTAAAATACTTCAAATACGCCCCCAAACCGTGCGAACAAAAACGATAAAACACATAGACAAATAGATATACAGTAAAAGCCAAAGAGTTTAAAATTCTGAATTTAATGCGGGTACAGGGATAGCAACTGTCACACGCTATGACGATACGGGCCCCGGAGCGACGGTATCTCTTTATGAAACTGCAACAGACTGTGAACAGAATGAACACAAACTGTTGGACGGCTGGTTTTGAATATTATTACATTTTGAACGTTATTTTTTTAATCTGTGTGCTTTGTTTTAGGCACTTTTGGGTTTAGGTTTCGTTGGAACTTTATTTTTATAATAAAAACCATTTTACTATACATACAATCATTCTGATCTTTTGTCAGATTATTCTACAAGCAACATAATAAAGCACTAGTGTTTTAAGGCCCTCTTGTAGTGCGGTGTGTAGGTATGATAACGTTTCCACACTCCCCGCATGATACGTATCGGGGCATCTCTCTCTCGCAGGCACTGGCCGACAGGTGTGAGCGCTTGAACTGCTCAATATCGTCTAATTTTTGTTCTTACAAAAGTAAATAACCACTTATATAAAAATCTTCCTTACCCAGCGCAAGAAAATATTAAAACCTATCTTTTGATATATTACTTAGATGGTTTCGTAATATAATTTTTTACTAAGAAATACGTTCAAAATATCGATTTAGTGTCATATTTGTGATTTTTTTTTATCGAGCCAACTATTAGTAATTACGTTTCCCTCTTTAGTCAGCGCTTGACCATATGTACAATTTTGGTAAAATGATTTTTATTTTGCGCAACATTTGCAATAATTGGAAATAAATAGCTTAAAAAAAACTTAAAAATACTACAACCTCGCCTTAATTTTTTTTGTCCAAACAATAGATTTTTTGTAAATAGATAATTGCTTCATATTTTGCAATAAATTACCAGGGTTGTGTCATCGCTCTTCTCTTTCATTTTTATGCAGTCCGACAGTGTAGGTCATGTAGTCCTCTGAAGTCCATTATCCAACTTAGTACGGCAATCGAACATGCAAATAAACGAAGGAAAATTCCCTAGCGGACTGTACCCATATAAGGAAAAAGGACCACTAAATTCTATTGGTCCTTTGAGACGAGCGATGTTCTGCTAACTGGCGGTCTTATCGCTCGCTTTGTATGTAAAAGCAATTTGTTTCACAGTACTGAGCAGGCAATGGACGGTGAATGAGTTTAAGTGCCGCAGTGCTTAGGACTTTGTGAATGTGCGTGCTAATGGTAAGGACGATTTAGTTGATAGTGGCACGATATGGAACGTTTACAGTCGGTAGTTTGGGCTCAAAGTGATAGATGAACGTCTTTGAGACTTTGTAGTCGAAATTGCGGCAGTATTTTATGAGGTGCCGTCTTTAAACAGACGATAAACAAAGTAATAAAGAATTTTAATACCTTCGTCTTTAAAGGGATAGAGACCAGTCTGTTGTGGCCCAGTGATAACGGCCGCGACTTACGAGTCATAGGTCGTAGGTTCGAACCGAGACAGGCGCTTTACTTTGTGTAAATTATTTCATCACCATTGCTCTCACAAACATCGTGAGGAAACCGGCATGTTCTAGAGTGAAAATTCAAAGACATGTGACATGTACCAGCCCGTACTGGACACGCGTGGTGGATTACGGCCCACTCCCTCTCATAGGGAGAAGGCCTGTGTCTCAGCAGTACAGGAATATCTTTTTTTTTTTAATAATACATTTATTTACTCAAACAGACAGATTGCAGTATGTATACATAGTTATAGTAAAGATCTTATATTTTAGGTAGTCTACAATCGAGTGGGTGAAGCAGTGTTCTCCTAGCTAGGTTACAGAATAACCTGTGTTATGGAGAAACAGTCTCAGTCCCCTATGTTTAATGGCTTAATGGTACAGTGATTACATTATAGGCTAATTATACTTCAGCTTCAAAGGGATAGTGTGTTGTTTACAGAGAAAAATCGTAAATGCATACCGAACCGAATTATATCAGTAGGTCATAATAATATTTGTTCCTTACGGATATCATACTTAGAAGCATGTGGCTCATGTTCCCACTGCTGGGACACAGGCCTTCTGTCAGTGAGACGGAGTGGGCAGTAATCCACCACGCGGGCCCAATGCAGGTTGGTATATGTCACGTGTCTTCGAATTTTTGGTTCTAGGACATGCCGGTTCCCTCACAAAGTGCATGGCGTCTGCACATCAAGCTACTCGAAACTGTAAAATTTTCCCGATCAACTTTGAATCTTATGTTTCAGTGATAAAGTTGAAAATCTATTAAAGAAATTTGACAGATTGTAGTACATAGGGTAACTCAGACTGACGCTTTACTTTGTGTAAATTATTTCATCACAACTGCTCTCAAAACGGTGAAGGAAAACATCGTGGAAAACAATGAAACAAAAACATCACAGCAATTATTTTACTAAATGAATTCTCATGTAACTGTATTTCTATCTCCAACACGTATTTTCCTTTAATTTAAGAAGCACAACAGCTGCGTTTGACAAGACGCAGACGAATATTAATAACTAGCTTCTGCCCGCGACTTCGTCTGCGTGAAATTTCTTGCTCCCCCGACCCACTCCATCACATCTCATCGACTGCCCGCGATATTACGTCGTTTTTGCTTAGCGTTCTTTCTGACTTTTTTCATTTTGCTCGGCTCCTAAGGGTCATAGCGTGATGTTAAATAGCCTATAGCCTTCCTCAAGAATTGGGCTATCAAATACAAAAAGATTTTTTCAAATCCGACTGGTAGTTCCAGAGATTACCCCCTACATACAAACTTAACTTCTTTATAATATTAGTATAGATATCTGGATAATTTCTTATGCATAGATATTGTATACATTTCTGTGGTTCAATAACGTTTGCAGGAAGATATTCTTTGATTCTTATTTAGGAATCAAACGGAAACAAGGTGTTTTGGTTGGTTGTTGTTAAAAGTTAATCTATGGATGAATGTGTTAAGTTTGTAATGCAGTTCTTGATTTGAAATTTATAAGAAAAAAAATTAACCAGTGCGCAAACGGGTAGAAATTATTCGTGAGTTATACATTTTGGTAAAATATAGCCTGTAACGAATATGCTGATTGAAAGTTAATATGGGCGCAAAAAAAAAAATAATGGCCAGTTTTAGAGATACTTATAGCCATTTTTCTGTACAAGTCAGGAAGATGATGTAGTGAAATTTGATGCAACGAGGTACTCGGCTAAGAAAATTGTTTGGGAGTAAGTTACAGCAATGTACCAGATGAAGATCTACTGCAGAAATACTCAGAGATGTAATAGTCGAAACGAGAACTTGTCAGAAACCAACAGTTACTATTCTTCCGTCATAAAGAAAAAGGGCGTAACTAACACTTTTTCCAAAATTGAGTAAAAAAACCGGCATATGCACCTTTTTTCCTGATTCCAAATATGCATAGATATCTCAATTTTGGAAAAAATCTTATGTGTGCCCTTTTTCTTTATGACGGCAGTATTTGCGTAATGTCTCACAATTCAAGTACCTATTTAATATCAGAAGAAAACAGCTTTTGAAAGTTGCAATTCTATACATTCTATACACGTGGTACAACACCATAAAAGCGCACAAAGTGGTACATTCTCATTATTTAACGCTCTATTTAGCCGCTCTACATTCCGACGACGGAAAGGGCTCTTGAGAAAACAGCTCGCTAACGAGAACTCTACAAGACTCTACCCTGCTCTTACAGTCATTTGTTTCACTCTACCGTCGAGTAGAGCTTGACACCTGCGTAGTACATAATTGTAGACAAAGTGGAGCCTCTACTAAGGGCTGAGTTTTCAATCATCTGATAACTTTATTCGAGGAATAATTTTGAAATTTTAAAGACAGTTATTTCATACAAAAACTGTCAAACGTCAATTTTATTCCTCGAATAAAAGTTATCTGGCGATGGAAAAATCAGCCCTAAATGTTAGTTATATATTCGAGGTTTCATTATAGTGATAAAGTGTTTTCTCAAAAGTAATATTAATGTATCGATTATTTGTCTAACTAAGTTTTCTTTCCTAATGATAGTAGCGACTCGCCCCTGCTTGTATCGCAATGAGGTATCCTTCGGCATGTGTGCGTGTCTATTAGCTTGCATTTGTTTTACATGGAGGTGACATCGTGGTAGTGAGTATCGCGGTCGCGAGGTAGGTATCGCATATAATAACCCAAAATACATTGTTCAGCGTCCATACATCGTTTTGCTAAAAACCAGCAAGGACGTGAATATACTTTCTGAGTTCTAAATAATGCCTAATATATTCGATTGAAACTTAATAAAAATCACGGACACTTCTGAGAATTGTAAATAATCCAAAACACTTTCGGATTTTGAGGTTATTATTAACGTTTATTACAATGCCAAGTCGTCGTTCTCAGTAGGTCCGTATCAGCCAATCACAGCCAGAAGTCAATATTTCAAGAAGAAATCAGAGTTCATTGTTCACGTCAAGTTGTTAGATAAAATCGGAAGAGAATAGGTACCTACCAAGAAAAACAATAACACAAACGAATACACACAACCAACGCAGACCGAGCACAGGATGCAGTATGCGAGTGACAATTGTGACAAAATAAAGGGACGAGACAGTCACACAGACTGTCATTATTGTCAAATATCAAAGTGTCGTCTATCAAATCATCGGCTGTCAGTGTCGATGTTGCTCGTTTTAAACAGCGCTTTCAAGTGCTTTATTCTGTTTGTAACTAGAAAACTTATTCATAGATCAAGCGCTGAGGATTTCTAAAAGAAATATAGAAAGAAATCTAAATATAGAATGTTTAGAAATGCAACTTTTTGAGGTGTTGAGTTTTGTAATTACACTCCGCTGCGCACAAAGACTTGGCTGAATAAGCTAAATACCCTTTGCCGATTCAAAACGTCAAATTGAAACAAAAAATAATGACGCCGGGAAATAAGACACAACTGAATTACTTTTTAAAATGTTTTCGAAATTATGAAGTGTCCGTTCTATTGTAATAATTGTAATGTAAATTATAATAAAAACTAGTGATTATTTTAAAGGTTTCATACGTGCTGATTCATAGGTCATTTTTAGGGTTCCGTATAAAAACGGAACCCTATTACTAAGACTTCGCTGTCTGTCCGTCTGTCCGTCTGTCCGTCTGTCCGTCTGTCTGTCACCAGGCTGTATCTCAAGAACCGCGATAGCTAGACAGTTGAAATTTTCACAAATTATGTATTTCTGTTGCCGCTATAACAACAAATACTAAAAACAAAATAAATTAAATATTTAAGGGGGGCTCCCATACAACAAACGCGATTTTTTTGCCCTTTATTGCTCGATATCAAAAATGGCAACAGGTAGGCACTTGAAATATTCACAAAATATTTAGTTGTATTTTAACTTTAATAATAAATAATAAAATAAAATAAATATTTAAGGGGGGCTCCCATACAACAAACATGTTTTTTTCGGCGTTTTTGCCTTGTGGTACGGAACCCTTCGTGTGCGAGTCCGACTCGCACTTGGCCAGTTTTTTACAATGTCCTTTAATATTAATGTGTTATACACATAAACGTTTCGGTTGAGGGGCCTGTGGCTAAGTAATAACAGCCGCGGTTGTTCCGTGGATGGGTGACCATCTTCACATACCAAGACCCCTCTGTACCTCGAAAAGCACGTTAAGCCGTTGGTGCCGGCTGTCATTCGTGGATCTTTGACAGTCATTGCGGGTCGTCAGTAGCTCGAAAGTCTTGACAACCAGTCTTACCAAGGGGTATCGTATTACCCAGTCCCTGGGTTGTAGAAGTCAGGTAGGCAGTGGCTCCATGTAAAATACTGGAATTCAGCTGCATCTGGTTAGACTGGAAGCCGACCCCAACATAGTTGGGAAAAGGCTAGGCAGATGATAACACATAAACGTTCCGGCATAAATTCTCTTAATCATGGTGAAAACCGCAACAAACACGAATGTGTAGTTTAGAAGACCTAAGCGGCCACACATACAAACACGAAGAGCGAATCATGTGTAAATATAATCACCGTTTGCGATTTATTTGCCAAACATGTAAACAAATATCGGTATTTGGAGAAATTACTTTAATTCCTACAAAATAAAGTTCAGTTTACGCTACAACTTCAAACTTTGGTGCTAGTCACTCTGAAATCAGCTTAATTCTTACTAAAATAAAGTTGATATTTTTTTAACTTGAAATAACAACATTTGGAAACATAAATTTGAATAGACCTTGGATTTAAAGCTTAAATTTAAATTAAACTTACATTTTGACGTGATTCCATTTCAAAGTTCCGCTGAAATTATACAATGATCAGCAGTGGATCAGCAATTCAGCATTGCAGAGGTATAGTACAGTCACGAGCATAGTATGTATACACTTGGCTTTATATAAAGGCGTTTTTCTCCTGTATTCTTGAATGAAATTTTATATTATTAGGAACATAGTATTTTCGAACCCGTAAGTTTATGTAAAGTGTCGTATTTCAACGTTACATTCGTTATTTTGTGAAAAAATCCCAAATTGAAAGTTGCCAAGTGTTGACATATTAGTGCTCGTGGGTCGTGACTGTACAGACACTTGCATCAGCAAGGTAACTTTGACGCATGCAAATACCTTGGTTAAGGTGGTAACCCAACAATGGAAGCCTCCGTTCCATCAATCGTTCAAAAGGACCAATTTCCATAGTATCACTATGGAAATTGGTCCTTTATGGAACTATAGTCATTGGCTTGGGAGGCGGATTGCTGGTCGATGCTACTGGCCACCGCATTGATGGAATGTAGGCCAGATCTTGCCTTTTGAAGTCAGGGATGATAATTGCTTAGCAAATTGACTATCAACTTGAATCACATAACACTAATATTATAAAGGCGAAAGTTTGTGGGTGTGTGTGTGTGTGTTTATATGTTTGTTACTTCTTCACACTCAAACGGCTGGAACAATTATGACAAAATTTTGTATGGAGGTAGCTGACACCCTGGATTAACATATAGGCTACGTTTTATCCCGATATTCCCACGGGATCGACACTTATGCGAGTGAAACCGCGGGGCGTAGCTTGAATTGACCATATAATTTTCCGTTAGGTTAGGTTAGAACATTTTTCCTTTGTTAAATAACTTAAGTAACTTGTAAATTACATTATTACAAAACAATTTAATACCGTAGTTAATTATATTTTCCGACATGAAAGAAAGAACACAAAAAGGCCAAAAAAATAACAGCACTGAATTATTTCGCAACAGTAACATATATTAAGAAAAATAAACATTATAAGGCTTAGTTCAGATAATTATAATCGTGCGATAACTCATAATTTAAAAAGTATAAGCCTTAGTACTTTATACAGAGTTTTACGGTACGCAAGGGGTGAGCAACGCGGTCAGTCAGAAATCGTAAATCTTTCTTAAACAGTACATTAAGTCTGTTTCTTTTATTATATAAAAACAGAGATGTTAATGGAGTGACCTCACTCAAGACTAAATCACTACTTAAAATTAGTTTCAACCAATCAAAGCTTTAAGCACCTCGTATTGGCCCGCATGCACCGCAAATCATTAAATGCGTTTAGCGCTAAACAGATTTTAAACATAGTTCTCTCTAAGATCTTTAAACGATTGGCAGAAATGGAACGCACACGCCTATCACGTTTAGCGGTAAACGTATTAAGTGACTTCTTGTGGTGCAGCGGGCCTTAATCACTATTCTATTGACACTCTCTTTTTTTCCTCTCCTCGATTTTTTCTCGCGGAGACTTTTCTTCGCGCACTTGATTTTGCCGTGCCTAAATAATAACAGCCGCACAGGTGGAGTGATCAAGTTAAGCTACGCATGCCGCGGTTGGTCTGTGGATGGGTGTCTTTACATACCGAGACCCCTGAGATTATTTTTTATTTATTTATTTATTTACCTACTTATTTATTTACTTATTTATGTATTTATTTTTTTAACAATTATTCAAGCACATAAATGTACAGAGGTGGACTTAGTGCCATATAGGCATTTTCTACTAGTCAACCTTTGGGTGATGCAGAGACAAACAGTGGTAGGTGCAATCAGGAACATTGAGCAATGAATATTTTAAATACGCACGCATAAGCCTATTAAAACTGAATATAATATATACCTAATTACATATAAATATAAGCACAAATAAATAAACATAAATATACTTACTAAAAAGAAATAAGACATACAATGAGAAAATATTACCGTATTTATTATTATTCTCAATGCTCGGCTTTTAACCGCTTGTGTGCCGTAATTACAGACACAATTAAAAAGCCCTTGTGTCTCGCGCAGATCTACGTTCCGGCAGGCTATGGGTTAATACCGAGAGTTTAAAATCCAGTGCGCGATAAAATCCCACCGCGATATTTGTACGGCCGCGCAAACGTCGGCTAAGATCTTTAAACGTTTGACAGAAATAGAAAATTTTAAACACGTTTAGCGCTAAACGTATTAAGTGATTTGTGGGGCCAGCGGCCCCTTTATCACTATTCCATTTAAACTCTCCTTAAATGTGCAGTAATTTTACCCTACAATGTTGACACTTGTTTAAAACCAAGAGGCTCTTGGCACTTTAGTATCAATTTGATGATAAGGACAACGAAAGAAGGCGCCATTATTAATTTTTTCCTCTACTTTTTGAGGTCGAAATAATTTCATTTTTAGGGTTCCGTAGTCAACTAGGAACCCTTATAGTTTCGCCATGTCTGTCTGTCCGTCCGTCTGTCTGTCTGTCCGTCCTCACTTAATCTCTGTGACTGTTAGCACTAGAAAGCTGAAATTTTGTAGGAGTACGTATATCTGTTACGCCGACAAAGTAGTAAAATAAAATTTTGGAAAATATTTTTTTTTTAGGGTAGCTCCCCTACATGTGAAGTGAGGATGAATATTTTTTTCATCATCTACCCCATCGTGTGGGGTATCGTTGAATAGGTCTTCTAAAATGACTACGGGGTTACTAAAATTATTTTTCGATTTAATGCTCCATTTACGAAATATTAAACTTTAAAATGCAATTTTTTGTTCCAGTAGGGCGTCCCCCCCCCCCCTCTAAAAGCTAAACTACTGACTTGAATAATCTGGAAAAATTCACGATGATAGTGCATTTCATGAACTTTTAAGGAAAAGTATAGCGGTTAATATATCTTGGGAACTAATTTTTTGAGCTGTTATTTAAATATTCGAGATGTTATTATGATCAGTTGAAAAACATATTGAGCAGTTATTTAATTTAATGGCGGTTGATTAATTATTGCGACAGTAAAACATGGACAGTAATAAAAGATCAATTAGACTGTTATTTTATCATACAATGTCAATTCTAAAAATAATTGAGCAGTCCAATAACTAAATGAGCGGTAAAAATGATGGAATGGGCGGTTCGCTAAATAGTTCGGCAGATCATAGCGGATGCAAGAGCGAGCGAAGCGAGCTCGGGACTTGGGGCACCCCGACTCGGACAGGTTAGGTTCGAAGGGGATGACGGGGGCTCGAGTGAGCGAGCAAAGCGAGCGAACGAGCCCCCGTCATCCCCTTCGTGTTAGGTTCCTTTAAACCCTGTAGACAGAAATAGGGGCCCCGCGAAGCGGGGCTCCGTCGACTACACACCCAAAACTACTTTACCACCTCATTGTTTATAGAATTGCTTAGAATGAGATTTATTACCGACAAATTCCGATTTATTACTGCCCACACGTAACTGCCCATTCATTCATTTTTACCGCCCATTTAATTATTTTCCCACTCAATTATATATTCACTGATCCATTTCATTATTTTTTATTACTCATTTTTGTTTACTTTACTGCTTAGTTTTAACTGCTGAACAAGTTATTAAACGTGCCATTTATAATTTTTAACTTACCAAAACCGCTATTTACAACTGCCTCTTTAAATCAGTGCCATATATCTTTATTAGTTTAGCAGTAATAGTCGTTGAACTTGGGTGTTGGATAATTTTGTACCAAATACAAAATCCTTAGCATTAATCCTTTAAAGTGAGTAAGATGAAGTAGTTGCTTGTTTATAATGGGTAAAGACTTGCATTGAAAAACAAAATATGTTTTTTTTTTACCTATTCAGAATAAAGAACAACACAATCGTACTACATTGTGATAACGAGCTACTACGGAACCCTACACTGTACGTGGCCCGACACGCACTTGGCCGGTTTTTTAAGAGGTATTTTATGGAGACCGAAATTAATTGGATGGCCCTGATGGCTTCTTCATATTTTCACTTTTAAATATTTATTTAAGTTAATTGTAATTGGATATTATTGTTTGAAATAAAATGAAATTGTTTTTTCTGCAAATAGGTTAATAGAATCACATTTACACGTCATATTATAAAGGGAACGAAGGCATGTAATTGCAGTATTGAAGGCAAGTATTTTGAAATAAAGTTTTAATTATTTGAAGTACACTCATAAAATCTAGATTTTCCGACGGAAATGTGTTAATTATACTGTAATTACAGCGGTGTTAAATGTCTGCAGAACGTAACCATTACAGTTGGAAATTAAACGCTAATTAATTTACTCAAAGTTCACAAATGCAGTGAATGGGTTCAAGTCTGTTGAGCAGAGATACTGGCAATGTAAGCTCTTTAAATTCATATTGAGGTATGAGGAACAGGATGTAAAGTTCACTCAACCTCCATAGAAAAGGGAGGATCCTCCAACCAGACGGGTGTTGTGTCTGGCGGGCAACTGCCCGATGATTCATGTCGGGCCGTTGTATCTATGCTAGTTGCGCGGTAAACTCTGTTTGCGCGATGCAGGATTTGCGTGACGTCAGTATGACGCGTTGTTTGCATGTGGCGTTGTAGATACCGCTACATACATAAGCGGGTTGTTTACAAAAGATCATCATCTGCCTGCCTTTTCCCAACTAAGTTGGGGTCGGCTTCCAGTCTAACAGGATGCAGCTGAATACAAGTATTTTACATGGAGCGACTGCCTATCTGACCTCCACAACCCAGTTACTGGGTGATACGGTAAGACTGGTTGTCAGACTTTCGGGCTTCTGACTACCCGTAACGACTGTCAAAGATCCACGAATGACACAAAATCCGACAGTGAAGGGTTCCGTGGTAGTAACTATACTCCGTTTGTAATAACATTAGAAATTTAAATAAACCTTTTTTACACTCCGTTCAATCGATTTTGACTTCTTTACCGTAGGCAGGATGGCATTAAAAGCAAAAAAGTGGTTACAATACCAACTGTTTACTGCACTGCCATTTGTCATGCCACCAACGCAATGGAATTCTAAATCAGTTGATCGAACTGTTAAGATGGTTTATTTAAACGTCTAATCTTATTTCAAATGGAGTGGAAGTGGAGGAATATTTACGCATCATAGCATAATCAGCCAGCTGGGACACAGGCCTCCTCTTTGTGAGAGAGAGTGGACCGTGATCCACCACGCGCGCCCAGTGCGGGTTGGTACCTACATGTCACGTCTTCCATTTTTTGGTTCTAGGACATGCCGGTTTCCTCACGATGTTTTCCCTCACCGTTTTGAGGGCATTGGTGGTGAAATAATTTACACAAAATAAAGCGCCTGTTTGGGTTCGAACCTACGGCCTACAACTTGTTGCCACGGGGCCACCACTGCTTCCTATTAACGCTTGCGTATAACAGTCGCAAAACTAAGTTTCCATTTCATAGAAAAAATATTTTTTTTATTGAATCAAGTAGAAAAGTCTCTTTGAAACATTATATATTTTTTTAATAATTACTAGCTTCCGCCCGCGGCTTCGCCCGCAAGGTATGTCTATAAAAACTATCCTACGTCCTTACCCGGGATGCAATATATCTCTCTGCCAAATATTATCGAAATCCGTTCAGTGGTTTAGGCTTGAAAAGGTAACATACAGACAGAGAGTTACTTTCGAATTTATAATATTAGTATGGATGGGATCCAACAGTACCCTCATGTGGGTATTTTTTTTTTCATTCCTCGTTTTACGTTTTAATTTGTGGGTATGGGGAGTAGTAATTTAATTCACTACAACATTGTGTAACGGTGCACAGAATACATATTTTTATTTTAATCGATATAGTGCTAATAGTCTCCGATTGAAATAACTTCCACATCCAGACATACTGAAATAACGAAATTATTGGAACAAAGTTCTTTAACGGAGCTTGCGGTAAACTAGTAGAAATCGACACGTAGGTAACGAAAAAGAGCGACGGCGACCTCTCGCGTCCGGCCCTGGTGCAAGCCATGGTCCGGGGCGAGAGGGAGTGGGAGGCAGTCACCTCCTTCTGCGAAGCAGTCATGCTAGCGAAGGAGGTGGCGGAACGGCTCAGGGAGAGAGCCTCCCGTCCCAGCCGCCGCGGGAGACGCTCCGGGCGTCGGGAGCCGCGTGACGACTCCCGGCCACCGTAGGCGCGGGCCTGCGGGCGGAGAGTAATGGGTAGCTCACCGCCCGATCAGGACCAGGCCCGTGCCGGACGGCGCGTACGTGTTCCACGCGCGCCTCAAAGAGATGTCAGCATCGAGGAGGGGCCCCTTAGGGCCGAAGCCTGCCGGGTCAGCGGGATTGTCCGAAAGGGTTACCGCTGGCCCGGAACATAAAGGGCTAAGGAAGGAACACGGGTGGGTTTTAGTCAGTAAGAGTCTGACACTCCCTTCCGCTCCACCCAGAGCGGGAGGAGTCATTTGATGATTTCCAATCCTCAAAAAAAAAAAAAAAAAGGTAACGAAAAAGAGTTATGCGACTTTCTCTCTTTCTGCGATTAAATGAAAAAAATTAAAATTTTCGCAACCGCCATCTTGGATTTTTAATTTCACTTTAGGCTTCAGAACGCTCGAAAACCATGAAAACTATCTCTCTTTCTCTCTCTGTCTCTTTCTAATATACAACGTGTTTTTAGGGTTCCGTACCCAAAGGGTAAAAACGGGACCCTATTACTAAGACTTCGCTGTCTGTCCGTCTGTCTGTCTGTCTGTCACCAGGCTGTATCTCAAGAACCGCGATAGCTAGACAGTTGAAATTTTCACAGATGATGTATTTCTGTTGCCGCTATAACAACAAATACTAAAAACAAAATAAAATAAATATTCAAGGGGGGCTCCCATACAACAAACGCGATTTTTTTGCCCTTTTTTGCTCGATATCAAAAATGGCAATAGGTAGGCATTTGAAATATTCACAAAATACTCAGTTGTATTTTAACTTTAATAATAAATAATAAAATAAATATTTAAGGGGGGCTCCCATAAAACAAACATGTTTTTTTTCGGCGTTTTTGCCTTGTGGTACGGAACCCTTCGTGTGTGAGTCCGACTCGCACTTGGCCAGTTTTTTTGATATCCCATAACTCTAAGGTATGAATGAGACCATATCAAAGAATCAACTGGCATATGAATCATTTTTCAATTATCTTTTTTCATACAAAATAATTTGACAGTCACGATTAATAATGTAAAACCACCTTCCGTGAAATATGACAACGTCGCATTTTCTTAGGTTTAAATATGAATTATTGTTTTAAATGAAAATGAACAATTACTCGTATTTATCAATGAAACTTAGATACCTTCGAAATGATATCTTCGAAACTATGCATTTTTGAACCACATATTCTAGGACTCCTTGTATTATTTTTACTTATAGAATATAACCCTAGAGTTATTGGAAATAAAAAAACACGTTGTATACGAGAGCGTGTGCGTGCGAGTCGTGCACACGAAGTTAGAGTAGTCCGTCCGTCAATCTAACTTCATTCAGTACATATTGAGAGACGAAGGCACATAATTCAAACTACCCACCTTCCTTACCTACTAGCAGTGAAATATTCTCGGTATTATCGTCTAGATACCAGCCTTGAAAATACCGCAGAATATTTCAATACCTGGGGGACGCGGTAGCCATTAATTAATCCTCATTTGTGGAATCTTTCGCACTTATGAAGCGTTTGGACTTGGGAGAGTAAGTGGTCTAGTACAGTGAAATAGCTGAAACACGAACTCAATCTCAAACTAGAAGCTTTTATTTCAAACAAACCAATTATATGGACTTTTGAATTGTCAAGGGGTCGTTAAATTATTACAATATTATGAAAAATTTACTTCAAATCAGTAGTTTTATTGTAGGTGCTCCCCGCCCGCGCGCAACTGACAGTTGATGTCTTTAAGTGACACTTAAGTAAACTCGGCCAGAGCATACCAAGGAGCATGCCATTCTAATTTCCTTCTGAATACTTTACCAGGTAGGTGACTAGTTAAGGTAAATGCTCCAACCAGCCCGCGAAATTCAAATTTTCTTAGGTTTTTTGCAAATTGCAGGCCAGTGCTAGGTTGTATGTTGATTAAAATATTATTCGCGGCTGTAAGACATATGTAGTTACAGAATTATAATCATCAAAATCATCAATAAAACGCTCTAAGTTCATAAAGCTGTAGGTATTACTTTTTCTGTTTTTTTTTTGTTCTTACACCTTTATGAAGTTGGAGGGTGGTATTGGTGATTTTGATGATTATAATTCTGTAACTACATACGTCTTACAGCCGCGAATAATATTTTAATCAACATACAACCTAGCACTGGCCTGCAAATAGCAAAAAACGCAAGAAATTTTGAATTTCGCGGGCTGGTTGGAGCACATTAGGACCTTCTGTATTTAAATAGCAGTAATCACAAAAGGAACGCCCTAGGAGGATATACAGGGTGATTGGGAGATGGGTGCAAAGCTTTAAGGCGAAGATAGTACAGACCATTTAGAACCATTTAAGCCATGGTTGTCTGAGACGAAGTCTTACAAGTTTTTTTACCAAATTTTATTTTACTCATATAATCTGTAATATTTATAGCGTACATAGAATATTCTATTCTGTTTCATCTCGATTTATAATCCTTTCAATAACGTCACGTTCATCACGTTAAAGAACACACACACTTAACCCTGCGACGGCAGCGCGTTCGTGAAAACATAATTCGTTTTTCGCATTCGCATTCGTCAAGCGAACCGACTAATGTGCGGAAACGCGTGACGCTTTCAACGTGTTTCGTTTAGCGTGACCCAGTAACGTGAAGGCGTGTTTGCGAGGTGGCTGCGGACGAAATATGCCCGTAGTAGCATGTGAACGGATGTTGTTTTGAAATAAAAAAAAATGTTTTTCAGGACATAGATTGTTCCTGGTTGTTGTATTTTCTAGATTAGTTCGAACGGCTTGGTTAGATCGCTCTGTTTCTAATGAAAACTACATTTACGAAAATAGTTTTAACTCCCTTTTAATAGGCACTTGCAAAATTTTATATAAAAAAAATCTTAGCATGCAAATGATCTAACAAACGATTTAGGTACTTAAATTTTTTTATTTAATGTACAAAAGAAGTAAAATTAAACAATCCCAGAATTTAAAGAAAACGTTATCAATATTCTGTATATCGTATCTATTACTCATATGTCAAACAACCCAGTGACACAGAATTAATTTAAGCATAAAGCGCTTTCCCGTTTTTCATCACGCTGTATAGGGAGCAATGAAACTCATTCAACCCTTCAATTGCGGGTCAGCGTGTTTGCTATAACGACCGGCAAACAATCCGTATACTTCCGACCTCGTATTTGTTTTTGAAACTCCTGTCCGGAGGAATTTTGTGTCCTCGTTGTTGTTTTAAAAAGGTTTTCCGACGGGATTGTGACGTAACGTAACTGATTGGAGGAAAATTTCAAGTTTTTTTTAAAACAATAACTAATGAGTTTTAAAGTAACTTCCAGTGTATTTTAATGTTTGTTTTTTCTGAGGTAGTTATATAAAAGTTGGAGATACTCGAAACAAGATTTGATTTGTTCTACCTTTTGTGCGTTATGTAATCTTTAACACTTATAGCATGAGGTTTTAGCGGTTTTAAAGGTCAAATGCTAAATAAAGGTCGCCTATCTATACAGATGCATGGGTATGGTGAGCGGTCATAAGCACGTACCATAAACACGACGGTTTAATGAAGAATTAGTGATGCGTGTTGTGGTAAAAATTTAAAAGTATTTCTGTCAAAGTCAAAGTCAAAGCATTTATTTCAAATAGGCACTTAACAGGCACTTTTGAACGTCAAAAATTACTAAAATAGAATTGATTCTAGTCGCCCCTTCCAAAAGGTAGATTTCGTATGGAGAAGAATGGGCAAGAAACTCCACCGTTACTCTTTTAAAATGTTTTACAATATTTTGCATGTACATTAATTATATAATATATATGTGAAGACGATGCACCTAAAATAAAATTACTGTACCACAATAGGTAAAAGAATTAAAAATGAAATGAAACCATAACATATAAATTAATTATCTGATAGATACATGGTGCTCACATATTTACAAGCATGGTAAAAATAAACGATTGTCATTAACAAAAAAAAAAATTATAATAATAGTAATAAGTCAGGGTGTGAGTTAAAGTAATTACAGAATGTAAATCAATGTAAAAAAAAAAAAAAAGGAGAACAAAGAATAAATTTTGCAATTAAATTAGCAACCAGTTTGATTTTGTCTTGACTCTAGATTGTCCTATGGAGCAGGACCAGCATGTTTCCAAGCGTTCTTATCCTGGATATAATGTCTGTATGTTACCTTTTCACGCCTAAACCACTGAACGGATTTCGATGAAATTTGGTAAGGAGATAGATGGCATCCCGGGGAAGGACATATGCTACTTTTTGTCCCGGTAGCACATTCCCGTGGGATTATTTCCGCAATCGTCGCGGGCAGAAGTTATGATAGTTCACAAATAAAAAGAGCTGCTGTTCACTTTATTGACATATACCTTAAGAGCGTTCACGCCGTACGGCATTTCATATAAACTTTCAAGCCCTTATTTTTCGAAATTTATGAACCGATTTTAATGAAACTTCATATGCATAAGCAGGATATACAGGTCTAAAAAGTTAGTGGAGAACATTTTCCAAATGTCTTATTTAAAAAAAGATAACTGGAAATCTCTGTTTCTATGGAAAATTTAAAATCGGTCTAATTTGGCTGTAACACTATTTTTCGAAAATGTTCTCTACTAACTTTTTAGACCTTTGTATCCTGCTTATGCGTATGAAGTTTCATTAAAATCGGTTCATTCATTTCGAAAAATAAGGGTTTGAAAGTTTGTATGAAATGCCGTACGACGTAAACTCTCTTAAGCTCTGTTCACCACAGCCTTAGCGCTAGGCTAGATTTTTCTTTCCTAAAACTTTACTACACTATGAACGCAGGTACTGTGGTTTTCATACTGCAGTAAATCTTATTCCCCTTTTACGCCATACTGCCCGCGTGTTAATAGCCGATTACATTCCCACACAGTTCTTTTATTAAGACCTCTTTGTACACCTTATTAAGGGGCGTAGTGACGTGTTACGCCGTGACCCATGACCCATTTAAAGGAGTGTCACGCTGAGCTTTACGTGCGTGACACGAATAAGCAGGGGTTGGAATAGGCTAGCAATGGTGGGTTATAGTGTTGTTTTATTGCTGTTAAGACGATGTTAAGTAATCACGAAAGATTTTGATGACTTGGTTTTGTTTTCTACTTGTATTTTCGTTTTTTAGTAGATATTTACATCTGACGATTCTCTAGATCTAGGTAAGGGTGATCTCTGGACAATTAGTTCTTCACTTAGACTGCTAAAAATGTGGCGTGTGTTTATTCATACGAACTCATACGATAGAAGTGAAAACTGGAGCCGAGTATACGCGATTCAGCGTCACCCACCGACTGGAGCCGAGTATACCCGATTCAGCGTTACCGACCGACTGGAGCCGAGTATAGGTACGCAGTTCAGCGTCACTGACCGACTGGAGCCGAGTATAGGTACGCAGTTCAGCGTCACTGACCGACTGGAGCCGAGTATACCCGATTCAGCGTCACCGACCGACTCGAGTCGAGTATATAGGTACGCGGTTCAGCGTCACTGACCAACTGGAGCCAAGTATTGGTACGCGGTTCAGCGTCACCGACCGACTAGAGCCGAGTATACCCGATTCTGCGTCATACACCAACTGGAGCCGAGTATACCCGATTCAGCGTCACCGGCCGACTGGAGCCGAGTATATAGGTACGCGGTTCAGCGTCACTGACCAACTGGAGCCAAGTATTGGGACGCGGTTCAGCGTCACCGACCGACTAGAGCCGAGTATACCCGATTCTGCGTCATACACCAACTGGAGCCGAGTATACCCGATTCAGCGTCACCGAACGACTGGAGCCGAGTATATAGGTACGCGGTTCAGCGTCACTGACCAACTGGAGCCAAGTATAGGTACGCGGTTCAGCGTCACCGACCGACTAGAGCCGAGTATAGCCGATTCTGCGTCATACACCAACTGGAGCCGAGTATACCCGATTCAGCGTCACCGACCGACTGGAGCCGAGTATAGGTACGCGGTTCAGCATCACCGACCGACCTGAGCCGAGTATACCCGATTCTGCGTCACCCACCAACTGGAGCAGAGTATAGGTACGCGGTTCAGCGTCGCCGACCGACTGGAGCCGAGTATAACGGATTCAGCGTCACCGACCGACTGGAGCCGAGTATAGCTACGCGGTTCAGCGTCACCGACCGACTAGAGCCGAGTATACCCTATTCAGCGTCACCGACCGACTGGAGCCGAGAATAGCTACGCGGTTCAGCGTCACCGACCGTCTGGAGCCGAGTATATAGGTACGCGGTTCAGCGTCACCGATCGACTAGAGCCGAGTATACCCGATTCAGCGTCACCGACCGACTGGAGCCGAGTATAGCTACGCGGTTCAGCGTCACCGACCGACTAGAGCCGAGTATACCCTATTCAGCGTCACCGACCGACTGGAGCCGAGAATAGCTACGCGGTTCAGCGTCACCGACCGTCTGGAGCCGAGTATATAGGTACGCGGTTCAGCGTCACCGATCGACTAGAGCCGAGTATACCCGATTCAGCGTCACCGACCGACTAGAGCCGAGTATACCCGATTCAGCGTCACCGACCGACTAGAGCCGAGTATACCCGATTCAGCGTCACCGACCGACTGGAGCCGAGTATAGCTACGCGGTTCAGCGTCACCGACCGACTGGAGCCGAGTGTAGGTACGCGGTTCAGCGTCACCGACCGACTAGAGCCGAGTATACCCGATTCAGCGTCACCGCCCAACTGGAGCCGAGTATAGCTACGCGGTTCAGCGTCACCGACCGACTGGAGCCGAGTGTAGGTACGCGGTTCAGCGTCACCGACCGACTAGAGCCGAGTATACCCGATTCAGCGTCACCGCCCAACTGGAGCCGAGTATAGCTACGCGGTTCAGCGTCACCGACCGACTGGAGCCGAGTGTAGGTACGCGGTTCAGCGTCACCGACCGACTAGAGCCGAGTATACCCGATTCAGCGTCACCGACCGACTAGAGCCGAGTATACCCGATTCAGCGTCACCGACCGACTGGAGCCGAGTATAGCTACGCGGTTCAGCGTCACCGACCGACTGAAGCCGAGAATACCCGATTCAGCGTCACCGACCGACTGGAGCCGAGTATACCCGATTCAGTGTCACCGACCGACTAGAGTCGAGTATACCCGATTTAGCGTCAACAACCGACTAGAGTCGAGTATACAAGATTCAGCGTCAACGACCTGAGCGTGACGGTTCAGTTTCATGCAATGGGCGTACATTGCACGAAACTGAACTAACTAAAGAAGTTTTCACTTCAAAAATTGCTAACTGCCTGACCGTTTCCACGAAAAGACTTGTCCTCATAAAATATTTACGAGATGGAAAGGAAATCTCTAAGTCATTGACTTCACAAAGGCTCACGTAGCGGTGTTTAGCGTTTCGTAATGGATAGTAAACCTATCCGCTACAATTAAGACCGTTGGAGTGCTATGTAAGCGGCACTGTGCTATCTAGGTTTGCTTAAAGACCATAGAGGGATCGAAAGGGTGTTGACCGCTTTTGGAAAGGCATTGTGTACTGTAGAGGCTGGCTGTGTAGCCCTAGCTTTAGATAATACTGGCTGGTCATAATTGCCAGGGTGTTCCATTCGAACGTTCAAGCAAGTGTCAAATATTTTAATATGGTATTTTTGGTTTAATAGAAAGAGTGCTAGAAATAACGTGGATCTGTAAAGTCTTCTTATGAATATAATAGTTTCAAGTCTACATTCTTTTAATTTAACTGTGGAGGTCCTGTCTGGACCTTCAGTAGGTAGTACTGTGAAGTTCCAGATGGGACCTCCACAGTTTTGACCTTCATAGACATTACATACATATAGGTACTTATTTCATCACACTAATATTATAAAGGCGAAAGTTTGTGAGTGCGTGTGTATGTGTGTGTGTTTATATGTTTGTTACTTCTTCACGTTCAAACGGCGGGACCAATTTTGATAAAATTTTGTGTGGTGGTAGCTGACACCCAGTATTAACATATAGGCTACTTTTTATCCCGATATTCCCACGCGATCGACACTTATGCGGGTGAAACGCGGGGTGCAGCTAGTAATAAAATAAAACAATGTCGGGTTAGTTACACCATTTATAACTCAAGGACGGCCTGACCAATTTTTATGACCTTTGATTTGTTGGATTTGTCTCCGTCGCGAATAGCAGAATAACTATATTAAAACATAGGAAAAATTCACGAAAAAAATCTGAAGCGGTACGTAGTTCGCCGGGGTCAGCTAGTATAATCACACTATGCGTTTGTTACCTTTAAACGTCTAAACCACTGAACCGATTGTTATGAAATTTGACAGTTATGTAGCCTGGGATCTGGAAGGGCCTGCTTTTCATCTTGGATATTTGCAAATTAAATTAAATGCAACTTAACTTTAAAAAGAAAACTTACACATATAACGCAAGACCACGAGAGAATATAGAATTAAGAAAACCTAGAACTTACTATGGTAGGTAAAATATAGAGGATAAGGGAGCAAAAAAGCCCTAAAAGAATATTTTAGGACGAAGTACTAACACCTGAATGTCACCTAATCGTTTTTTTAATGAGATTGTATGTACCTTTTATATATTTTCTATATATTTCTCAATATGTAAGTGAACCGTTATGTTCTTTTTTTTGAGAAATAAATGTCTTATGTTTTTTTTTTGAGAAACAAAATATACACGCAGACATAATCGCGGGTAAAAGCTAATTTGCGGGTTTTCAGCTAGTTTATAAAGGCTAATCACACGAAGGGTTCGGTTTTTCGTTTTCGAGAACAAAACCCTTAAAACTGATCTTATTTTCAGCGGCCTTTTAATAGAAATTGTATAGCTACCTGAAAGCTGTTGTTGGCGTTGTTGATGCTGCACTCTGCGAAGGTGGCGTCTTCGAGCTCGTACTCGTCCCACAACTGGCTCTGTAACAAAGACAATAGACACGTTATAGTGACGTCACAATTACAACAGACTTCTTTTAAAATGGAAAGGGCAATGGGCAGATTTGTATGGGGTCTGTCCTAATCCTTGTAGAAATGACATGTCTTGTAGTCAAATGTTGTTAATACTTGTTACCCAAATCACATGTAAATATACAGGGTGGCACACATCGACGCGCAAACTATAACCATTAATTATTTTTCTGCAAATTTTTAGGGTTCGTTGTCCCTCTGTCTGTCTCTCTGTCAAGACCCTTTATCTCGGGAGCGCGTAGAGGTATCGAGTTGAAATTAAAACCGTATACTCAGGTCTACAGTCCCTTGAAGCTGTGAAAAAATCAAAATTTTAAGTAAACTTAAAAAAAAAGATACGGCCGTATGTGCCGCAAAAAACGTATATTTTGACACTCTCAAGGGAATCAACTTCTAGTTCCCGTTGGCCTAGAATCATGAAATTTGGCAAGAAGCAATATCATGTAGCACAAGTGAAGGAAAACATCTGAAAAACCAAAAATTTGTTGTTAAATACGTAGCTATTTAACAACAAATTCCAAATTCCAAATTCGGACTCGCGCACTGAGGGTTCCGTGCGTAGGCACGGAACCCTCAGTGCGCGAGTCCGAATCGCACTTGACCGGTTTTTTTTAATAACCGACGAAACATTTCAACGATTGGCTAAAAACATGTACAGACGCCAGCATATCAAGCCACCCGAAACTGTCAAATTTTCCCAATCAACTTTGAACCTTATGCTTTAGCAGTAAAGTTGAAAATCTATTAAAGAAATTTGACAGATTGTAGTAGCTTGATGTGCTGGCGTCTGTACCTACTGAATCCATGGCAACACGTTACGCATCGATGTCCCTGCCAACCAGCAGGGTAATTGCGTAACACACTATCAGTAGCAATGGGTTCCATTTTGACAGTTCAACAACATTCATTGCGTTATTTGCGTTGTTGAGCAGACTCATTTTTCGAACATAAGGAGCAATGGATTAGAAATATGCTTCAGAATTATTCAAATTGAGAGTAATAGTGTGTTACGCAATTATGGTGCCGATCAGTTTATGTACTGCTGTTATGTCAATTATTAAAAGAGAATTATGACACCGGCATATCCATAGGTACCCTTCAAATTGGAACACCAGCAATAGATATGGAGGTAGCTAAAATTTAGTGTACAAGAATTTGATCCTTATTAGGGACACTATCGAGTTGTGTAATAATCCTAGTGTGTTTTTTTACCAAAATCAACGGATTCGATTCCTGGCTAGAAATATTGATTTTTCAAAAATCCAATGAAGCAGTTTTAGTTTTCATTAAAAACGAGCCCGCGACTCCTTTGAGTACTTTTCGCTATTCCTCATAGTTTCGGATGTGGCCATCCACGACCAGATTCAGCCTGTATATATATATTTTTTTTATTTGAAATGGGTTTGCTCTTGACTCTAGTCTAGGTCAGAGGTGACAGAGACACAGTCGACGATGGAGTGAGCTTACCCAGATGAAGCCTGTTTAGTTGTTCACTCTTAATTTGATGAGATTCGGGTTGTATGCACTCGGAAACACAGGCGCAGGTAGCGAGTTCCACTCTTTTGCTGTGCGCATTATAAAGGACATTTGAAAACGCTTAGTACGAATTGGTGGAATAGCAATATATCTTTACCTCTGTTATCGTTTGCCTAAAAAGGAAAGAATTTTAACGCTTGTTGACAACGTCCGTCTCGTTTGTTTCTCTCTTGTAAAATTAAATACATTTTGGGAGCAATAGGGTTTACAAATTCTTTTAAAGTAAGTTTGTTAAAGGAATGCTATTGAAATGTCAAGTATCTTTTTTAAAGGGGCTACACAAATTCTTATCTGAAGTAGCCTTTTCAATTTTAAAGACTGTTGCTTTTCTAATCTCGTTTTTTTAGTGATAGAAAAATATTTAGGTGCGTACAAATTTATCTTAACTGCCAATGTGGTACCGGTTATCTCATAGATAGAATAGCAGTAGATGTAGCCATTTCAAAAGGATTACATAGAGAAAGAACCAGAAAAAAGGGTTAGATACCTACAGAAATAAATAGGGGCGAATATTTGCTTACAATCTTCCGAATTACAAACACAAAAAAAAAATTATAAGTTAGTTAGAAATCACGATTATCCTACAATAATATGGAAAATCAAACGAGCCTGTATGATTAATTAAACAGTCAAAGAAACACTACTAGACCAATAAAATCACAATAATACCGAACGCTAGGTAACCAGAACCAATCTATTTCTCTCAACCTCACAAAAAGTAAAAAAGTAGGCAGTCAAGTTATATCCACTAGCAGGAATAACGCCACCAGTGGTTCGCAGAGCGGTGGGAAGCTCCAGCGAAAGAGCCAAAATGGTCTCCGACACCCTTTACACGACAACATCCTTTTGCCACAAAGGCTGAAAAGCCGATACAGTTTTTTAAAGTGTCCCACTCACTGGCGAACCATCACAAGTAAGACTGAAACTATGGCGAGTCAGTGCTTCCTTACCCAAACCATTTGTTCCACCCGCTGAAGAGCTCCCACCTTGACATGAGTTACCTTGGGTAACCTGGAAGTCTTTAAACAGCCTCCGGATCCAGGGTTGCCCGAAGCAAGGAAAACCTGTTCAGGTGGAGATTCATAGACGACTCCGCCTTGGAGTGTAAATGTGGTGCTGTTCCACAAACGATGGGACACTTAATATCGTGTCCTGCGAGTTCTGTCAGCTGCACGTTACAGGAACTGGCGGACGCTGGTGCTGGCGCCAAACAAGTAGCCGAATTTTAGGCTGAGTCCATTTAGATTGCTATCGACACGACATTTATAAGAAGAAGATGAGGCCTGCCGACAGAAGTGAAAACTTAAAACTATTGAAATAACAATGGCAGCCATTATAGCTATAGATATACTGATAACAATAGCATGTCGATGACGCAAACCCATAAGATCATACCAAAAATATCTCAACGCGCTTAAAGAAGTTTCCACTTCAAAACCCACCATTTTCTAACACAATTCATTTTTCTCCTATGAATCTGATACATTCATAATGCGACCTGCTACTGAGGTAGAACGGTTAGTAATAGAAATTCTTCAGTGAATACCGTTCATACATTTAATATGAATGGCTTTCTACCGGAGGCGTATCTCAGCTTGTTTGAATCCTCGTATGGCATTGCACTGACAGTATAATAATACTTCTGTATTTTTAGTAGTATTTGTGTGTAGCGAGAATTCTTTGTGGCTTATGTTTAAAATGCTGTGGGATGTAGTTGGAATGGGACGTGTTGTGTAAATACATATATTGTTGGAATCCGTATTTTCAAATTTAACAGAAAGTTTTATGTTCTGCCGGTCAATTCTGTAAAAATCCCTAAGTTTTCACGGTGAGATTTTTACAGAATAGCACCGCTGGATACAAGAGGGGCAATTCTCGTAATTTTAAGAACAGTCTGATCTAAAGAAAAAGAAAGAAAAAGTATTTATTGCGACTCGTACAGGAAGATCACAAACTAAACTAAACACAGTCAAATAAAAATCCAAGTTATATAAAAAAAAGAAAAAGTAACAAAAGGAAAATAAAACAGAAAGTCCTATACGAGGCCAAAAGGCTCCTATCTCAGCATGATGCTGCGACATTTAAAAAAATAAATGTCACAGCGCTGGTATTCTGATAGGGCCCGCTGTGATGTCACGGGCAGTTACAGAAACAGAAATAAATAATTATGTAAAATATTAGCAAATAATAAAATAAATTAATTTTTTTAATCTGCGCCAGACGTAACCTCATTACTTGTCTATGCCTTGCACTCTCTGGTGTGTCTGTGGCATAGCTGTGACAAGTAAATGGACGCAGGCGCCGACCTTACGGCGAGATTATTAAATACGTACGTCGTTTAATACGATCTCAGTCTCAATCTGTCAAAAATACCTCTAATTTCCCTTTTTGTTCCAATTGTCCAATTGTCCAATTGTTATATATGGATATGTCATCATAAATATGACGACAACAGAATATAAGCAGGAAAGCATAATGAAATTCCTTATGTTCTAGCTTGAGAACCTTTCGCAATAATTACAAGGGACAAAACAATATCTATGTACAAACAAATTGATTCGTTTGATAAGTACGCACATAATAGAGGAACACAGATGACAGGCGAGTCAACTTCATTGACACAATCAATTGATACGCCTACATATTACGTACGGGAAGTGAAGAGGAAGGGAAGTACAGACGCCAGCACACCAAGCTACCCGAAACTGACAAATTTT
The DNA here is from genome assembly GCA_916614155.1 of Mesoligia furuncula. Classification (NCBI taxonomy): domain Eukaryota; kingdom Metazoa; phylum Arthropoda; class Insecta; order Lepidoptera; family Noctuidae; genus Mesoligia; species Mesoligia furuncula. Next base: position 27,551,890 of record OU744793.1, read on the forward strand.
CCCAGTCAACTTTGAACCTAATGCTTTAGCGATGAAGTTGAAAATCTATTAAAGAAATTTGACAGATTGTAGAAGTTTTATGTGCTGGCTTCTGTACCTACAGCAAATCGATGCATCCATGCTCGGACCTGAGTAGCCCTTGATCTTTGCTCGGTACTAGTTTCTAGTTGCCCTTGTTCCTCCACGAGTGACGATACTCAAGTGTCTACGTCCAGAGCAATCGCCGTAACCGTAAGTCAAAGTCAAAGTCAAATCATTTATTTCAAATAGGCACATTAAAGACGTCAGAAATTACAACAAAATAGAATTGATTCTAGTCGCCCATTCCAAAAGGTAGTTTTCGTATAGAGAAGAATGGGCAAGAAACTCCACCGTTACTCTTTTAAAATGTTTTACAAGGTTTTGCATACATAATATAAGTAATTATATGTGAAGACGATGCACCTAGAATAAAATTAGTCTACCACAAAGGTAAAAATAATTAAAAATGAAGCAATGACAGGTAAATCAATTATGTGATAGATACATGTAAGTGCGTGTCTAGGCAAGGTGTTTACGCACGTAACACGCATATCGATATGCGCGTACTCTGGACGTGACAAGGCATCCCGATTTATAACCCCGAATAATCTATACATATAATAAAACAGTAACGAAAGAAAAACTGTACATTGTGAATTTTCGAGAAAAAATAAGTGGCTTTTGTTAGAAAAACGTAACTGATGACAAAAAGTGAATTTTTAGAATTTTTGTCTGTTTGTCTGTTTGTCTGTGTGTATGGTACAGCTTCACGCCAAAACTACTGGATAGATTGAATTGAAATTCAGCAAAAATGTTCTTAGTAAACCAAGGAAGGCTTTAGGCTACATATTATCACGCCGTATGTTATGGGAGGTAAGCAATATTGATTTTAAAATGTGTTTGTTCGTAATTGAATGCACAAAATTACATGTTTATTTATTTAAAAATAAAACTTTAACTCCGGGAACATAATAATCACGCTATTTTTATAAAGGAGCGGGGCAGTAATATTATAAATTGCAAGGGAACAGCTATTTCATCAATATGTCAACGGGGAATTTAGCGGTAAGGTCAGGCGACCGTTTACCGTACTAAATGGTGCGAGTTCAAATCCCATAATATTGTTTTAAAAAGTCGTAAAATTCTTTTTTTTTAGATTTTGCATTGTTTATGTGTATTAGGAACAATACTGTTATGAAATCTGAGAACTTCACATGTTATATCTAATTGTATGGAGAGTTTCACACCAATATTACTAAACAGATTGATTGGCGGTACAACAAGCTACACTATCATGAAGTCAAGTCAAAGTTTTGGTTCTAAGCTATATCTTACCAAGCACATTTGTTGTAGGTAATTCATTTAAGTATGTAATTCTTAGTTTTGATCCTTGCTGCTGTTACCATATTTTTTTGTAATGCAAAACTAATGTAGTTGTCTGTTAAGTTAACGACAATTTAGTTTTCTTAATAATTTAATTAATTTGGGATATAATTTATGTAGTTTCCGTTTTCTAACTTGATGGATGGCGTTGGCGTCGAGTTAGATCGCGCTATGGTTTTGTTCCCAAAAAGTGATGTTATAGGTGCCAATGTGCCGCTCTCATGCTATAAAACTGGCCAAGTGCGAGTCGGACTCGCACACGAAGGGTTCCGTACCATAAGGCAAAAACGCCGAAAAAAACATGTTTGTTGTATGGGAGCCCCCCTTAAATATTTATTTTATTTTAATTTTATTATTTATTATTAAAGTTAAAATACAACTGAGTATTTTGTGAATATTTCAAGTGCCTACCTGTTGCCATTTTTGATATCGAGCAAAAAAGGGCAAAAAAATCGCGTTTGTTGTATGGGAGCCCCCCTTAAATATTTGTTATATTTTGTTTTTAGTATTTGTTGTTATAGCGGCAACAGAAATACATAATTTGTGAAAATTTCAACTGTCTAGCTATCGTGGTTCTTGAGATACAGCCTGGTGACAGACACGGACAGAGACAGACGGACAGACAGCGAAGTCTTAGTAATAGGGTCCCGTTTTTTACCCTTTGGGTACGGAACCCTAAAAACGGGGGTTACCTTTGTTGTCTGTGTTGGTTGATGTGTTTAATTTTCCTGTTGGCCTTCACAGATTACTTTTTGATAGACTGAAATTGGCCTTTTCCAGACTCTGTGAAGGGGACAACTTTGCTAGATCACTCACCTATGATGAGGTGCCGTCGTACTACACGTACGACAAGCAAAGAGGTGTATTAAATCGACGTCGATGCGGACACGCCGTGGACGGGTTTCCGAGAATTTTAAGGATACCGCATTGGGACGGGTTTACACTGTGCACCCAAATAATGGCGAGTGCTATTATTTGCGAATGTTACTGCACACAGTGCACAGCCCAACATCATTTGCGTTTCTAAGGACAGTCGATGACATTAGTATCCCACATACCGCGCTGCTTGCGTAGTACGCCACCTTCTCGACGGTGATCAGCACTGGGACAACGCACTTGAGGAGGCCAGCATTAGTGACAATCTCAGTCGATTGCGACATCTGTTTGTCGTCATGTTGGTGTTCTGCGGTATTGCAAATCCGCTTTTGTTGTGGGAGAAATATCCGCATCTTCTGTCCGAAGACTTCCTAAGAGGTCTGAGACGCACTACTGAAGATAATACTGAGGCAACTGATGAGCGCGTTCTAAACAGTTGCCTTAGTTCACTTCAAGATATGGTCATTTCGATCTGCGGCAGTTCTCTGGTGGATTATGGGCTACCGACTCCACAACATCTGGATGTACAAGAGCTTGGAAACAGAGAGTACAACTCTGAAATAAATTATGATCCAAGAGCTATGAGTACCGTCGTCAATGACCATGTCTCTAAGTTTACCTCAGAGCAAAAGCAAATTTTCGACACCGTCCTTGACTCGGCTCGGCCAAGGTAAATGTTTTTCTTGGATGCTTCTGGTGGAACAGGGAGAATATTTGACACCGCTGACATTCTCGCAGAGGTCAGGAGGCAAGACAAGATTGCCATTGCAGTAGCATCGTCAGGAATCGCCGCAACACTGCTTCCTGGTGGCAAAACAGCGCACGCAATGTTTAAGATTCCCATAGATTTAGAGAGTAATGAAACACCTGTTTGTTGAGTGTCACGCAACAGTGACAAAGAGCGCGTGCTTAAAGATTGCTGTTTAATCGTGTGGGATGAATGCATTATGGCAAACAGAAAAGCAGTAGAGGCGGTAAACATGACTTTGCAGGACATCCGCAGGAACCAGCAAATGATGGGTAGCGTTACATTTCTGTTTAGCGGCGATTTCCGACAAACGCTGCCTGTGGTGACGCGAGGAACTAGGGCTGATGAGGTGAATGCTTTGTTGAAATACTCTTTCTTATGGCCACATATTCATAGGTTGCGCTTAACGATGAATATGAGAGCACATCTTGGCGGGAATGTACACGCCCAAGAATTTTTTGATGTTCTCTTAAAATTGAGTGAGGGAACGCTAGGTACCAGTAGACGGTGGCCAGGTGGTTCTACCTGAGATACTTGGGAGAGTGGTGTCTACCTTAGAAGATTTGATTCGCCTGGTGTACGGGGACATCAATAGGATACCACACCAACATAATTCTTGGGTGTGTGAACGAGCCATTTTAACACCCAGAAACGACCAAGCTTCAGCGATCAATGAATGCATTCTCGCGGAAATTGAGGGAAATTGCACTTCAATAAACACTGTTGTCGACCAAGATGACGCCACACATTACCCCGTAGAATTTCTCAATTCCCTCAGTGCAAGTGGACTACCAGCGCACACCATTAAGTTAAAGGTCGGTGTCCCAATTATGCTTCTTCGGAATCTCACTCCGCCGAAACTGTGCAATGGGACCCGGCTCAAAGTCGTCTCGCTGCAGAGAAATATCATTGAGGCGGAAATTCTAACGGGTTGTGGTGTCTCGCTGACACTACAACCCGTCCCGTCCCCGTTCTCTTAGAATTCGACATCAGACGTTTCAGATCTTCGATTTTGACGACCCCGTTGTCGCTGGCATAAGCAACAGGATCCGCGTACGAAGTCGCGGGCAGAAGCTAGTAGATATCTAAAATCGGAGAGCGGAACGCTTGTGGACAATCTGATTTTAGGATCTTGAATCTCATTTACGGGCGTGTTACGCGGTCTAAACTGCTGATAAGCTAATCCACAAGCTATTTTCGAATAAACTAATTCCGATGTGACAGATCACAGAACATAATCTTCCGTTATTCTCCTTCTGCCTCATATTCTGTAGTCGTACCGTTCGTCGTATACGCTGCCGATGCAGTCATTTGATTGTGCGGCCCGCGTATCGGTCTCGCGTGTATTGTGATTGTGATTTGCGGCGTACTATTATACGAATCTGACACTTCTGAAAGTAATCCCTTTTGTATTTAAAAAAATTAGGATAATAAGCTCAACAACTTGTCATTTCAGATTCAATAAATTTTAAACCTGCATATATTTTTATTTCGCCAGTGGGAAATAAATATTTGTGCAGGTCTAAAAGTTATTGATTATGTGAAAGAACAATTTTGTAGGAAAACGATTTAGATAATAATATGTTCGGGTAATCTACAGAGTTTCTGTTATATATTAGAACTAGCAGCGCCCCGCGGTTTCACTCGCATAAGTGTCAAATATCGGGATAAAAACTATCCTTTGTCCTTCCCCGGGACTCAAACTATCTCTATACAAAATTTCATCGAAATCGGTTCAACAGTTTAAGCGTGAAAAGGTAACATACAGACAGACAGGCAGACAGGCAGTTACCTTCGAATGTAAAATATTAGTATGGATATGGAGTTAGAACTGGTAGGTAGGTAAACCCTGGCACAATCCATGGTAATTGACAACTTAATGATTACGCCTCTTGTTTACAAATCACATACTTACAATACAATTAAATGTAATACATGTATATCCCAAAGGATTTTCACATAGGGCCTGTAATCAGAAATCCACCTGCAAAGCGTGCTGTCAATTTCTTAATCAGCTGTTCATTACAGCGCTCATTATTGTGCATACACACGAGCGAAACGCGTCGACGACACGACACGCTGTAGATAAGCCGCTCGTGTATTTGAGCTCCGTACTCAAATATACGAGCGACACGTTGTCGAAAGCACGACACGTTGTCGACGGCACGACACGTTGTCAACGGCACGACACGTTGTCGATAAGCCGCTGGTGTGTTTGAGCTCCGTACTCAAATACACGAGCGACACGTTGTCAACGGCACGACACGTTGTTGATAAGCCGCTGGTGTGTTTGAGCTCCGTACTCAAATACACGAGCGACACGTTGTCGACGGCACGACATGCTGTCGACGGCACTGCACGTTGTCGATAAGCTGCTCGTGTATTTGAGCTCCGTATTCAACTTTACATTACACGAGCGACACGTAGTCGACGGCAGCTGCCGAAGCGTCGACGGTTGCAGTTACCTCTGTAGTCGACGCGTGTTGTTCGTGTGCATGCACATAGGCCCAGCATTTAACAGTAGGTAGATATTTCTTGTTGTACTCGTAAAGGTATTCGAATGGGCAGTACCTACATTTAAACTTTAGTAAATGTTTTTGGCTTATAGGTTTTTAATTTATTTATGTGGGTAGGGATATATCGTGATCAACCGCTTAATTATTTAAAAATTCCCTACCATACAAAGTGTATCAAAAAAGGACAGTGTAAAAAATGGCCTATGTATCAGCACGTATGAAACCTTTAAAATAATTACTAGTTTTTATTATAATTTACATTACAATTATTACAATAGAACGGACTCTTCATAATTTCGAAAACATTTTAAAAAGTAATTCAGTTCGGTCTTATTCCCCGGCGTCATTATTTTTTGTTTCAATTTGACGTTTTGAATAGGCAAAGGGTATTTAGCTCACTCAGTCAAGTCTTTGTGCGCAGCGGAGTGTAATTACAAAACTCAACACCCTCAGCGCTTGATCTATGAATAAGTTTTTTTAGTTACAAACAGAATAAAGCGCTTGAAAGCGGTGTGTAAAACGAGCAACATCGACATTGACAGTCGATGATTTGATAGATGACACTTTGACATTTGATAGTAATGACAGTCTGTGTGACAGTCTCGTCCCTTTATTTTGTCACTCGACTACCGCATCTTATGCTCGTTCTGCGTTGGTTGTGTGCTCAGGTTGTGTGTATTCGTTTGTGTTATTGCATTTTCTTGGTATTCTGTTCCGATTTTAGCTAACAATTTGGCATGAACAAAGGACTCTGATTTCTTCTTGATATATGGACTTCTGGCTTGTGATTGGCTTATACGGACCTACTAAGAACGACGACTTGGCATTGTAATGAACGTTAAATATAACCTCAAAATCCGAAAGTATTTTGGCTTTTTTTACAATTCTCAGAAGTGTCCGTGATTTTTTTTGTTTCAATCGAATATAATTATGCATTATTTAGAACACAGAAAGTATATTCACGTCCCTGCTGGTTCTTAGGAAACCTATGTATGGACGCCGAACAATCTCCTTTCACTATCGGTCATTTCCAAGAATTGATGCACACTTTATTAAGTTAGAGCAGTGGTGGCCCAGTGGTAACGGCCGCGACATACGAGTTGTAGGTCGTTGGTTCGAACCCAGACAGGCGCTTTACTTTGTGTAAATTATTTCATCACCACTGCTCTCAGAACGGTGAAGGAAAACATCGTGAGGAAACCGGCATGTCCTAGAACCAAACATTCGAAGACATGTGACATCTGCCAACCCGCACTGGGCCCGCGTGGTGGATTACGGTCCACTCCCTCTTACAGAGAGGAGGCCTGTGGGACTCTGTAGCAGTGGGAACATTATATTCTGATTCATATATTTATTATCCTGTCGCAGGTATGCTGGAAGATATTTCATAAGCAACAAGCATCACCTATGTACCAATTTTTCTGTTATGTTTTTTTCTTGTCTGTTTATACAACGTTATTTTTAGTATATGCGAAACCTGAATATAGTTTGTTCAGAATAAGTAACTGAATCGATTCCAATAATTTTTACCCCATGTTATATTTTGTCCCAAAAATATTTAAAAAAGGTTTAACGTTGGACACCGAGCGACATGTAGGTTATCCAATCTCCGCGCCGAACTAGGTACTGTTATCAAGCGGGTGAGCATGTTTTTGTTCGGACAAACAGGTAACTTAATAAGCTTATAACTTTGTGATTTTTTTCATGATACAGTTTTGAAATTTTGTACATAGATTCTTTACAAATTCTTAACACGTGTTTCGGGTTTCGCATATACTAAAAATAATGTTGTATATGTGATATAAATAAATAAACATTTATGAATACTTAGGCACGCTATTGCCCAGAACAAAATTCTAAATGAAATAACACATTAGGTACCTAACTACGCCACCATTCCATAAATATTAACCTCGCAAATTCCCTTTCGTGTCGTAACATGCAAAATATGTTTGCTTTTATAATGTGCCCCTGTTATGTGACCTCAAATTGTACTTTTTATAATTTGAGTCTATGTGTGATACAGAGTTAAGTTAAATTTATGATTATGATGACAAAATGAGACATTAGAAACTTGTAATTGCAAGGTTGAAAGACCTAGAATTTAACTTTTTATTTGAGTAAGAGGGGTCCGTAGCTAAATAATAATAGCCGCACAGGTCGATCGGTCAGCTTAAGCTACGCTTGCCGCGGTTGGTCTTTGGATAGGTGACCAACTTTACATGCCGAGACCCCTTCGTGCCTCGGAAAGCACGTTAAGCCATTGTTGACAGTCGTTACGGGTAGTCAGAAGCCCGAAAATCTGACAACCAGTGTTACCAAGGGGTATTGTATTGCCCAGTAGCTAGGTTGTCGAGGTCAGATAGGCAGTCGCTCCATGTAAAATACTGGTATTCAGCTGCATCCGGTTATACTGGAAGCCGAACCCAACATAGTTGGGGAAAGGCAGGCAAATGATGATGACAGAGTTAAGTTAGGTTAATGATTATGATGACAAAATGACAGACATTAGAAACTTGTAATAGTAAAGGTGAAGGACCTAGAATTTAACTTTTTATTTGAGTAAGTACCTACTAGCTTCTGCCTGCGACTTTATCTGCGTGAAATTAACCTAACCCGTCGCATCGCATCGTCTGCTGTTACTTCGTTTTCGCGTAGCGTTCTTTCTGATTTTTAGGGTTCCGTACCCAAAGGGTAAAAACGGGACCCTATTACTAAGACTTCGCTGTCTGTCCGTCTGTCCGTCTGTCCGTCTGTCCGTCTGTCTGTCTGTCTGTCACTAGGCTGTATCTCAAGAACCGCGATAACTAGACAGTTGAAATTTTCACAGATGATGTATTTCTGTTGCCGCTATAACAACAAATACTAAAAACAAAATAAAATAAATATTCAAGGGGGGCTCCCATACAACAAACGCGATTTTTTTGCCCTTTTTTGCTCGATATCAAAAATGGCAACAGGTAGGCATTTGAAATATTCACAAAATACTCAGTTGTATTTTAACTTTAATTATAAATAATAAAATTAAAATAAAATAAATATTTAAGGGGGGCTCCCATACAACAAACATGTATTTTTCGGCGTTTTTGCCTTGTGGTACGGAACCCTTCATGTGCGAGTCCGACTCGCACTTGGCCAGTTTTTTGTTTGTTTGTTTTTGCTCGGCTTTTCGAGATTAATACAAGCTACCTGCGTACTTTTGTGCCAGTTTACGGCCATGTGTAATCCTGGCTTGAAATTCCTACTGCAAGACAGTTTAAACATAATTTTCCTACCTAAACCTATATTTTCTCTTATACATAGGTGCGTGTACTATGACATTTATTTCGTGCAAAAATTCGGGAACCCGTAGCACAGAAGCTAATCTCTCAGCCGCTGCAGCGCTGTCCCAAATCCTCCCGAATCCTGTAGCGACTATTCAGCGCAAAATTCAAAGCAAGTTTACTCACGGTTCACACATGCATCCCTATACAGTCGATCTTGTGTGTAAGTTCTGATTAGCTTCAGCGGAAGGAAGTGCCATCAAACTTGTAGTTTCCAAAGTTTGCCCCCTATTAGCCTTCACTATACTAGTTCGCGCGGCTAGCAGGCAAATACTGGGCATCTATGTAGCCCACTCACAAGTTTGCCTGGGATGAAATAAATAGGGGGCAGTTTTGATCCCTACTTTATTGGGAACTTTAAGGGACATCGCTACTAAGTAATTTTGGTCAACTCGACCCTCATTGTACGGGCTTTGGGTATTATGGACGAGAAATCAAAAGTCATTTATTCTAACTAGGTTGAGAATCAACACTTTTGAACGAAAAAATTACATCAGTCCTCAAACTGACGGATGGACCGATGGCCGGTGGAGCAGACGAGTCCTGGAGCGGAGACCGCACGGTTACACCGGCATATCCATAGGTACCCTTCAAATTGGAACACCATAACGATGCTTAGCGGCAGCAATAGATATGGAGGTAGCTAAAATTGACGTGTACAATGCAACAAGGCTACCCAGAGACAACTAATTAAAAAGTCTCAAGGCCATTTTAGGCCTAGTGTGTGGGACACCGACGACCTTAAAAAGGTGGCTGTGACAGACTGAATGTGGAAAGCGGAGGACAGGGTGTTGTGGCACAGCCTGGGAGAGGCCTATGTCCAGCAGTGGACTGCGATAGGCTGAGTTGATTGATTGAGTCCCCCAAAAACGCCACCACTTCCTAGTGTTGTGAAGAAGAAGTGGCGCAACCAACTCCCCAGCAGCACAGCTGTCTGTTCACTTAGAACTTGATTCGATAATTTCAATGTGAATTACCTGCCATTTTTGACGTTCATTTGTTTTATCGAAGGGGACCATTCGCCTTTAATGCGGAACACCGACGGTAATGGATTGGGATAAGTGGAAAGAAGGCACAGAGGCTGTTGCCCTGCAGTGTGAACCCAAGGACCAATAAAAAAAGGTGAACCTCTCAGACCCTAGTCAACGTTCGTTACAAATAAAAGAACAATATTAACGTTGATATGACAAATTGAATAGAATTCTAAAGCGGCCCCATTTTAAGGAATATGAGAAAACGAGGCAACTTGTTAAAATAACACAATTTGTGGGCACGGCTGTGTGACGACCGAGTTCGAGATTTTAATGAAGCAATTTGAATAAAAGATTGCGTTCTTTTAGGCTATAAGATTTACCCTTAGAATACCTATACCAAGTGGAATGCAATAAAAGTATTGAGTATTTTTACGTCAAAGTCAAACTCAACTCAAACTCAAACTAAACCTATTACAGGCACTTTTGAATTGTCCGATCAGGACCAGGCCCGTGCCTTCGGCGCGTACGTGTTCCACGCGCGCCTCAAAGAGATAATATGTCAGCCGGGTCAGCGGGATTGTCCGAAAGGGTTACCGCTGCCCCGGAACATAAAGGGCTAAGGAAAGAACGCGGGTGGGTTTTAGTCAGTAAGAGTCTAACACTCCCTTCCACTCCACCCAGAGAGTCATTTGATGATTTCCCATACTAAAAAAAAAGGGGTTGATCAGTCAGAACAACGTCACACATAATATCGATCGCCTTGTTGTTCTAGTGGTCGATACTGTTGAGAACGAGATCCTTTTTTTTTTTTTTTTTCTGGGTGGGGCGGTAGGGACTAGGGAGTGTCAGACTCTTACTGACTAAAACCCACCCGTGTTCCTTCCTTAGCCCTTAATGTTCCGGGCCAGCGGTAACCCTTTCGGACAATCCCGCTGACCGAGAACGAGATCCTGGGTTCGACTTTCAGAACGGACAAAGTGTTATTGCGTTTTCCTATCACTGATTTCTCAGTAGCAGCCCAGAGTTGGAGTCGGTTGATGGCAATAGAGTCGCCTCCTATTACATGGGACTTAAATATAACTGGCGCAATGTGGTTGTGCAGACGCCAGCACATCAAGCTACCCGAAACTGTCAAATTTTTCCAATCAACTTTGAACCTTATGCTTTAGTAATAAAGTTGAAAATCCATTAAAGCAATTTGACAGATTGTAGTAGCTTGATGTGCTGGCGTCTGTACTATAGGTACAGCTCTGCCTAACCCTTCGGAAATTACGGGAGTGATGTTATTGTAATTTTTATGACAGTCAAGCAGCGCCGTGCGGTTTCCCCCGCATAAGTGTCGATCCCGTGGGAATATCGGGATAAAAAGTATCCTGTCCTTTTTTTTTGCGGATGGGAAATCACCAAATGACCCCTCCCGCTCTGGGTGGAGCGGAAGGGAGTGTCAGACTCTTACTGACTAAAACCCACCCGTGTTCCTTCCTTAGTCCTTTATGTTCCAGGCCGGCGGCGGCGTGACCCTTTCGGACTACCCCGCTGACCTTGTTATATACAGCTTAGAACAACAATTCCAGCTCAAACTAGGTACGTAAAACCAAATCATAACAGGAATTAATCTGTATTCAGTTTCGTGCCGTTATTGAGAACATGATGGTTCTAATTGAATTCTGTCAGAGTCAGTCGGAACAAACTCAATTGGAACTGGGAAGCAATTGAATACGATACCGCACTGCAGTTCGCGATTAATTAAGTAGAATAAGTAGGTATAGCAAATTAACAACGTAAAACCAAAAAGACACCCAATGATTTTAATTTTGCCACATAAACGAATATCAGAATTTAAATTCTTGTTTCTGGTGAATTCTGCTATGTTACGAAGACGAAAATAGTGGTATTTTTACCGACTTCAAAAAAAAGGAGGCTATCAATTCGACTCATTATGTAATTTATTTATTTATTTATAGTTAATTAAAACGGCACAGGTCCAATTACATTAATTAACATAGAATTATAAAAATAAAAATAAGCATTCAAATAATATACAATACAAAAATTAAATTCAAACATAGGTATACAATTCGTGGATAAAATTATTAATAATTATTTGAGTAAATGGTTAAATACATTAAACATATCACAAAGTAACATAAACTAGCATGTGACAGTGGACACCCTCGCATAATGTCTCTCACAGAACACCAGACAAGCACGCATTATTTTCTTCCATTCATCAGCAAACACATCACATTCAGGGTCGGCAGTCAGGAGGGCGTTTAGCATCCTTAGGGTTCGACATACTGGGGATTCGGCTCTAGCAACAGATCTAGATAGCGGCAGTGCGAACAGATTATGACGGCGGCTTTGACGGTGCCCAAGGTATTTGTCGGGCACAAATAGGCGGCAGAAAAGTCCGTGGAGCTCAGGGCAGTCAATACGACCGCTTAGGGTCTTACAGGCCATCATGAGCTGATCAAAGCCCCTTCTTACCTCCAACGAATTGAAACCCAATACCCCTAGAAGATAATTCGTTGGGTGCATGAATGGAAAGTAATGGTACAGCCTTTGATACAAAAATCTCAGGAAGGTTTTCTGAACTTTCTCAAGCATCAGTGCCTGAGACGCGGTATGTGGATGCCATACACAGGCGCTGGACTCGAGTTTACTCCGAACCAAAGTGGTGTATAGTAATTTAATAATACTGGGATTGCGAAAGTCACGAGCGTTCCTCAAGACAAATCCCAGACGCCTGAAGGATTCCTTTGCAAGGGCAGACACGTGGTCTCTAAATGTCAGACTGCGGTCGAAAGTCACTCCTAAGTCCTTAACGCTGGTGACACGAGTGATCACGGTACCCCCCAAAGTATAATCGTATTAATATTATTGGAACTGCATTATATTCACATATGACAATCTAAGGCTTCCAAATAAATATACAAAATTTTATAGACGTATGTATGTATGTTTGTCCACGCATTTCTCTGCAACTATTAATCGGATCGAGACCATTTTTTATTGGCTTACATTTACTTCAACTTAGGGAACAGTGCAAGTTTCATCAAAATAGATTCAGTAATTTTCAAGATATGGACTAATACGTGTAAGTATGACGGCCTGGCTTATTGATACGAGCTACGGGTGTAGTGTCAAAGGGAAAACAACTCAAAACCTTGGTCAAATACTAGTGCAATATTTACAACAAAACTATTAGTTACCTACTTATTACAAACAAATATTACACTTTTTACTTAAAACTTAAAATTACGAAACAAAAAAAGTAATTTAAAAAAATTAAACCGACTTCAAAAAGAAATTAACCCAAAATTTTGAAATAACTTTAATTTCGGAAGTCGGAGGCAAAAACTAAAACTAAAATACAGATCCCAAGACACCAACTTCCGAAATTAAAGTTATTTCATAATTTACCAGCGGGACATAAAGGGCTAAGGAAGGAACAAGGGTGGGTTTTAGTCAGTAAGAGTCTGACACTCCCTTCCGCTCCACCCAGAGCGGGAGGAGTCATTTGATGATTTCCCATCCAAAAAAAAAAGTTATTTCATAATTTTGAGTTCTTTCTTTTTGAAGTCCGTTTATTTTTTTTAAATTACTTTTTTTGTTCTTGTTAGTACTCCCCCCCTTACTGATAAACGTTATAGAGCGTCTGTATAGTTACACAATGCTTTGTCTTCGTCTTTCGAAAGTCAAATTACTGACGACTGAAAGAGAAAACGGTGTGTAACTATTCATCTGATATCATACGTTTATTAGTAAGGGGGTTAAAGTAGAAATAAATAATCACTGAAATTTTGTATAATATTTGCTTCACATAAACCACAAGTTAAAATCAAAATATTTTATTTCACATAAACCTAGATGGGCACTTATGAAACGTCAGAAGCTAGGTGCACGGTTCCAATTGGTCGTTTCCTATGGAGAAGAGCCGGCAAGAAATTCCACGGTACCTACCTACTGTAAAAAAATCCCTGAGAAAGGGTCTACATGGGCACTTATGAAACGTCAGAAGCTAGGTGCACGGTTCCAATTGGTCGTTTTCTATGGAGAAGAGCCGGCAGGAAACTCCACGGTACCTACTTACTGTAAAGAAATCCCTGAGAAAGGGTGAAGGGGGGGCGTTTTGAGAGACTGTCTTATGTAATTAGTATAATTTTGACGTTCAGAAGGTGCTGATTCCCAGTCTAATTTGAATAAACGACTTTAGATTTTGAATACGAATTTTAAAAGTACACACAAAAAGTCAAGCATCCATTATTTTGTCAAAATACTGAATAACCAAAATAATACCTAAGCACAACACAACTTGAAACAACTTGATATCATCTGCGACCTCGAACACATCTCCTGAGTATAGAAGTTCAACGAAAACTATCGTAACTTGGAAGGTGACGGATATCTCAACTGCAAGTGGGTCGCTGTAAATCATACGGGGCAAATTGTGCGGAAACAGCAGTTGGAACATCGCCAGACCGCAGACAAAGCAAAGTATACAATGTGAAGAAAGTGCAAGCTTTAATTGTGAAGGTTTCAGTGTTAAAACAACTGAATCGTTGATGTAGTGATGGAAAAAGCACAAGCTGCACCCTATTTGCGTAACACATTGTCAATCACACATCTGAATCTTTTTTGAAGGATATGGCTAATCTATTACGTCATGGGTTCGAAAAAAGTGTCTGCTCAACAACGTAAATAACGCTATGAATGTTGTTGAAATGTCAAAAGGAAACTCACTGCTACTGTTACTATGTTACACAATTACCCCGCTCTTTGGAAATTTTTTGAGCAGTTGAGTGGTAGTGGTATTTCTAGATTTTTCTATAAGGAAATCTTTAGTATAACCCTCTGGGTTTGTGCCCAGTCATAAGATTGCCTCCATGAGGCTCATCACTAAACAACATTATTTTTAGTATATGCGACACCCGAAACACGTGTCTAGTATTTTTATGTAAAGAATCTATGTACAAAATTTCAAAACTGTATCATGAAAAGTCACAAAGTTATAACCTTGTTAAGTTACCTGTGTGTCCGTACAAAAACATGCTCACCCGCGCCGCTCGCGCCGCGCCTTTTTGCGCTCATTGATAATAGTACCTAGGTACCTAACCGTTCGGCGCGGAGATTGGATAACCTACTTACTGTCGCTCGGTGTCCAACATTTAACCTTTTTTAAATATTTTTGGGACAACATACAACGTGGGGTAAAAATTATTGGAATCGATTCAGTTACTTATTCTGACCAAACTAAATTCAGCCGGTCGATTCTGTAAAAATCTCACCGTGAAAACTTAGGTGAAGTGAGTTTGTTTTTGCTAGGAATTGACACTATTGACAGCTCACTTCACCTAAGTTTTCACGGTGAGATTTTTACAAAATAGCACCGCAGGTTTCGCATATACTTAAAATAACGTTGTATATACGGCATGTGTGGTATGGGTGCCCTTTACAAAACCTCTGCGTACCCTTGAAAGAATTCAGGCGTAGTGTTATAAGTAATTATCCAACTGCGCCAGAAGGAGGGTTATGTTTTTCTTTTGATGTATGTGTTTGAAACAAAATTAACGAGGAAAGTTTTACATAATAGTAACTTTGGTTCGCTATAACACTCCGCGTGTAATGTGACCCAGATATTACATTTTTGCGTTTTTTGATGGAGATGCTTGCAAGGACATTGTGGCAAGATTCAGATCAAATTAAACGCCTTTTCATGACCTACTGGATATCTTAGCCCCTATTTTATAAGTAACAGATAAATTCATTACTTTGGATAAAGCATCCAAGCCCAAATGAGAGTCGGAAGCATTGTGGGCTAAGACCACCACCGCATGGGTTCCTGAAATCGTCCAACAGCATCGCGGAAGACCCAGGCGAAGACAGTGGGACGAACTTGAAGCCTATATCGCTCATTTGGCGAAACTAAGACGTAAATGTATTTTTCCCCAAAAATGAGTTAAATATATGACAAAGCATTTAGAAATCGAATTTACTTTAGGAGAAACAAATCATCTGCCTAGCCTTTTCCCGACTACCAACATAGTCGGGTCGGCTTCCAGTCTAATCGGATGCAGCTGAATACCAGTATTTTACATGGAGCGACTGCTTACCTGACTTCCACAACCCAGTTACTGAGTAATACGATACCACTTGGTAAAACTGGTTGTCAGACTTTCGGGCTTCTGACTACCCATAACGACTGTCAAAGATCCACGAATGAAAGCCGGGACCAACGGCTTAACTTGCTTTCCGAGGCTCGGAGGGGTCACGGTATGTAAAGATGGTCACCCGTCCACGAACCAACCGCGGCAAGCGTATCTTAACCTGATCGATCGACCTGTGCGACTGTTATTATTTAGCCACGGGCCTTAGGAGAAACAAATACGTAAAAAAAAGTAAAGTAGCAGTTACATCAATGTTTCTCCAAATGAACGATATGAGGGATTGGTCCATTTGCCTCAGGATCGAGTTGAGGAAAAAGGAAAGGCATTTTGCACTGTAATGGGAGAATACAGGCTGATTATTATTCTTATTATTTAAATAAAATTATTGTTTTCAACGAACCAATATTTAAAGTTACTCTTAACATAACAGATTAGAATGAGTTCCGGGGTCACCGTGCGCATAGCATCTGGTTGTTGTTTGCTCCTCTAAACAATATTAAACTGACGGTCCATAAGTGATAAAAGTGCAAATAAACTGGTTGTACGTACATTCAGAGTCGATTGCAGTAAACCTGCACCAATAATAAGTGTTTTGAGTGCGAAATTTAATCGGAAATCTAAGTTAATCTTTATGTGATTCGATAAAACATTGTCCGACCTACCGTCAAAACTCTATTGTTGCCCATCGTGACTAAACGCGAAAGCGCCGCTTATTCCACGGCGCTTACGACATTGTTCTCGCGGACTTTACTACCGTGGGCCTTTATTAGTGTGCGTTTTTTGCCGATAGAATATTTGGGCCTTTAATAGTGTCCTGTTTTGAAGTGCCTCAATATTTTTTTAATTTTCTGAAAGAAACCATGATTCGGACGCCACCAGAACCAGAAAGGTCTTTCTCCGAACCTGATATGACGGCGGTAATTCATAACGAGTCAGAATTGGAACGTTCTCCGAACGTAACCCAAAGATGCAAACGTCCTCGATATTGCATAGATTCTCCAAGCGGCGAGACTTATTCGACAAAGCTTGATGAAATACTGGAAAAAGTGAATGCCATTATGTCAGACCAAAGCGCTAGACTCGATGCCCTTGAGGAGCACATCAGGGAAGTGAAACACCAAAATGATGGTATACAAATAAACAGTGCTGAAATCATGAAATCTATTGAATTTTTTGGCAACCGTCTAGGTGACCTGGAAAATAAAATTCATGGTATGGAACTGGAGAGAAAGGAACTTGCCGACTACTTGGCTAAGATGGATGAAAAAATTGATCGGCTGGAACGAAGTTCTATTAAAACGTCGATAGAAATCAGAAATGTGCCCAAAGTTATCAAAGAAACCAAATTGTCCCTGTATGACACGGCTCTGAAGCTGTTTAAATCTCTTGGAAGTGAGATACCGAAGTCTGACATACGCGATGTGTACAGAGCTCCGAGTAAATCAACCGATAGCAAATCCACCATAATTATTGAATTTACAGACACTTTTACGAAGAGCAACTTTTTGGGTATCACCAAGGACTTTAACAACAAAAACCCTTCCAACCGGTTGAACAATAATCATCTGGGTATTGGTGGAGAAAGACACCCGATATACGTATCAGAACACCTCACGGCTAAAATGAAGCGGTTTCATTTCTTAGCAAGAGACGTTGCCAAATATGCCCATTACGAGCACTGCTGGATATCAAATGGCCAAGTTTACCTCCGCAAACGGGAAGGGCAGCCCTATATTCGGATCAAGTCAGAAGCACAACTCCACGAGCTAAAACTTAAGCAGGATAAAGAAGATAAATGACTAGACTGTAATACCTGTATTCACCCGAGCTTCTACCTATTGAATCGCTGTAAATCTCTTATAAATTCTATAACCTTTTGTGCTAAGTTAAATCATAATTGTAAACCCTGCGAAACACACTTAACAAACACCCTCATTTATTGTTGCGCCTATTCACTCATAATATTTTTACACATCGTCACTGCCAGCTTCAGCTCTGACATGGTGAGTTCTTGCCTTTTCTTTGCCTCTTCTCCATCAATTTGCTTCCTGATTTGCTTTTGTAGGATTATGTTTAGTCCTGAATATGTATGTGCTTACTGCTCATGTAGTGGTTTGAAAATGTGGCGTCTACTCTTGCCTCTAAAACCCATTTAATGGATAGTGAACTCCTGCGAAATATTGATGACTCTTCGATGGTTGATTGCTTCCGTGTCTCTACCCCAGAAGATGTTTTGACCAAGCTGGGCAATCCTAATAACTTCTTGACTCTCATAAGTCAGAACATTAGAAGTATTCGTAAGAACTTTGACTGTTTTTCTGTATTTTTATCCAGACTGGAATTTACACCTGATGTTATCATATTGACAGAATGCTGGCTTGATTCCGGTTTCAGCACCATTACTCTACCAAATTACGACAGTCACTTCTCCAAAGAATATTTAAATAAAAATGATGGTATCGTAGTACTTTCAAAGTGTGGTCTAAATGTACAGGTACGTGAACCAAAATTTCGAGACGCTAACTGCCTGCTGATTGATATCGGAACGGACTATACTATTGTTGCATTGTATCGCTCTCCCTCCATTCACGATATTTCTTACTTCTTGGAGTCACTAGAAGAGGTGATGAGGTTGGCCAAGGGTAAAAATTGCATCATTACCGGCGACATGAACCTAGATATCAAAGTAAATACTACTGATACAAGAGCTAATGAGTATCTTAACCTTATTGCGTACAGTGGCTTTCTGCCTGGTCACAACCTTCCTACCAGAACTAAGTCACCAGCCGTTGTCCTGGTTTGTGATTCTGACATTACTGATCATGATACAGTAATTGCTGGTGTCACCATATCCTCAGTCACTAAAAACGCTCCCAAATTCAACAACAAAATCGATTACCCGGCATTAAAAACGAGTATTTTCGAGACAGATTGGTCCATCGTTACAACCGAATCAGACGTTAATGTTGCCTCAGATCGTTTCATCAACTTAATGACTCAAAAAATTAGAGACTTCAGCTCAAAAGTCAAAGTGCGTAGTTCAAACGCCATACGCAAGCCCTGGATGACGGCAGGTCTACTTAGATGCGTCCGCAAACGAGACCGCCTGCACTGCGACTCCAGAAAAAATCAAGACGATATCACAATCCAAAGAGAGTATAAAACTTATAGAAATTACTGTAACGACATTATCAAAAAAGCTAATGAGGAATACAACCGCAATTTGCTGACTGAAAATAAAGACAATACCAGGAAACTTTGGCAAAGTGTTAAGGAAATCTGCCATATGAAAAAAAATAATAGTACAAACGCAGATATCACTAAAATCCTAGAAGATCCTGTGGAAGCGGTAAATTCTGCCAATGAGTTCTTTGGTTCAGTTGGTAAAAAATTAGCTGATACCATTCTGTCTGAGCTAAAAGTCACAGAAAAACAACTGGCGGATGCCACAAGACTGGATGACACTACTAGAAACTCCTTCTTCTTTACTCCGACTGACCCAGATGAAATTATAAAAATAATTGATAACCTAAAATCCTGTTCAGCCCCTGGAAATGATTTGATCAGCAATTCGATTTTAAAACAGTGTAAAATACCTCTTGCCCCTATTCTCTCCCACATATTTAACCTAAGCATGTCCACGGGTGTCTTTCCCGACTGTCTCAAGGTAGCCAATGTCTGCCCAATCTTCAAATCTGGCGACCCGCTCCAAGTTACAAACTACAGACCTATTTCCCTATTATCTTCAGTGTCTAAAATACTAGAGAAACTTGCTAATAATCGGTTACAAAAATTCTTAAATAAAGAAAAACTGCTATCTGATAACCAATATGGCTTTCGTCAAAAAAAGTCAACAGAGGATGCAGTAGTAACACTTGTTGACCACGTCACTGAAATGATAGATTCTGGTAACAAATGCATTGGTGTGTTCATAGATATGGCTAAGGCATTCGACACTGTGTCTCGGCCGATACTTCTGCAGAAGCTATCGTTAATGGGAATACGGGGTCTAGCACAGAACTGGTTTCACTCCTACCTGTCAAACCGTCGGCAAAGAATAAAATATAAAGGCGAAGCAACAAGCGAGTATACTGATAACCACTTTGGCGTTCCACAGGGAAGCGTGCTCGGGCCAACTCTATTCTTGGCCTACATCAATGATCTCTGCAACCTTCGATTAGAGAATGCAAACATTCTCACTTTCGCAGATGACACGGCTATAGTGTTCCGTGGCAATGACTGGGCTGGGGCCGTTGATGCTACTCAGAGAGGCCTAGCTAAGGTAATAAAGTGGCTGCAGCAGAACCTTCTTACGTTGAATGCAAGTAAGACAAAATACATGGCATTTAAAATATCGAAGCGCCTGGAGCCCAAAAGCCCACTGCGAATCAGGCTCCACTCCTGCAAACACCTTAGTAGTGATTCTTGTCAATGTGTCGAGATTGAACAAGTTGACCATATTAAATACCTTGGCGTCTTGATCGACAACCAGTTATGCTGGATCAAACAAATAGATGCTGTCACTGCTAGGGCCCGTAAACTTATGTTCATATTTAAAAAACTTAGGAACATTGCCGACCATAACACCCTCAGAAATGTGTACTTCGCTTTATGCCAATCTATTCTGAATTATTGTATAGTGGCATGGGGTGCAGCAGCAAAGACTCATTTGATTAAACTTGAACGAGCACAAAGGGGCATCTTAAAGGTTGCCTATGGAAGGCCCTATCGGTACCCCACTGATAGGCTGTACCAAGAATGTAACGTGCTTAGGATAAGACAGCTTTTCATTTTGTCTGTCTTATTACGCTTCCACCGACAAGCACCACAAACCCAAACCAAATCTACTAGGTCATGCAGACAGAAAAAATGGAAAACACCCTCTACTCGCACTAAATTCGCCCAAAGAGCTCCAAGTTACACGGGTCCATTCATTTATCAACACATCAACAAAACCCTGGACATAGTGGGTTGCTCAAAGCGTACTTGCAAAATAAAAGTTATTAAGTGGCTATCAGCTCAGGACTATGCACGGACTGAAGCTCTCTTGACTCCCATACTTTAAGTCCCTCGCAAATACTCACAACAACATACTAGTAACACTTCCTCCTATCACATTCCTTTATTACAAACATACGTACATACAAACTACACTAAACTACACTCTACACAAACCTTATAATTGTAATTTTGCATGTTTCCTTTTGATAAGTAAGTTTAAATATTGTTTAGACTCAGTAACCAAACGAAACTGAACTACCCACTAGTGCACTTATATTGTGTCATTAACGCCGTAATAACTAGATCCCACGACACAGGGTATCCTAGTGTGGGGTCTAGCGCTACTTTTTTTTTTGCACTATATCTTTAATTATTTTCATTTTTGTTTTATTATCTTTTGTTTGTTGTGCAACATGTCATCAAAATGTGTCTAAATAAATTTATTATTATTATTTATTATTATTATTATTATTAACTGTTGCACAGCACAGCAAATAAGATATTTATTTCAATTTCTTACTACTCCCAAGAAAATATTGCTCAAGTTACTACACTACTATAAAAGAAATCCCCCGAGTCCCCGACGAAGTCCGATGGTATTACACTTTTATAAATTTTATTTGAAGGTATATGACATCTGGTACACGATGCCGTAGGTATTAAAACTTTTATTCGCCCGACGTATGTCTCAACACGTGTCCACGACTGTATTGCATGGCCAAGTCACACAAGAATATTTTCAGAAATATGAAAGAACAACAATATGATGAAAAGATGGAATATCTCGAATACTAATGAATTTTGGCCATACATATGGGGGGTTCAATTTGATGTATTTTGGCCGCCATATCAGCTCTTGACGGATTACAAAATACGTCGAATTACAAAAGTACTTCCTGTCTCCATTAACATCATCATTATATTTTCTGTGCTCCTGTTTCATGTTTATTATCATCATCATCATCTTCCTGCCCTTATCCCATGTTACTTGGGGTCGGCGCAACACGTTTTCTTCTTCCATTCTCCCCTGTCAACAGTCACGCTATCATTCACTCCCTTCTCTTTCATATCATTCCCCACACAATCCATCCATCATATGTATATATTTATTTAGATTTAGGTCTCTGCACACAGCCGGCGTGGCGTGGCGGCGACGCGGCGCTGGCGCGACGGCATCGTTCACACTGCGGGCGCGATAACGTCCCGTTCCGCCGCGCCCATGAAGAGTGTTTTTATACTGCCTAGGGCTCAAATCGTACAAACATACGTGAGCACGAACACATTCGATTAGTTTTTCGACATCCATTTTTGTAAAACAATACAAAATCTCATTCACGCTCCGTCTCGTCCGACGCGACGTGTTCACGCCCCGCCCCGCCCGCTTCTGACTTGTATTCGCGCTCGGCGCGGCGGCGGCGTGGCGCGACGGTTACCGTCGCGCCGAACGGGATGGCTCTGTGTGGCGTCGTCAGTAATATCTAGTACATTACAACTGCTCAGCGTCGCGTCGCCGTCCCGTCCCGCCGCGCCGCGCCCGCTGTGTGCAGAGACCTTAAATGGTACACCACACCAGACTACCTACAGTATTTGTCTGTCCTTCCCCTTTTTAATCTATCCAAAGGTTGTCTTTAAAAGATCGCTTTTAGCGATAAGACCGCCCCTTGTGTCACCCTTTGTACAGTTTCTGTATTTATGTCTGTAATTTATATGGTGTACATAATAAGGAGAATTCTATTCTATTCTAATTACAAGTAACCCTGTATAACACTACTAGCGATAGCGACCCGCCCCTGCTTCGCACTGTTTTTATGACTCGACAAACATTGAGATTTCTGTACAATCATCATCATCACTCTCCTGCCCTTATCCAAATTTATTTGATGTCGGCGCAACATGTCGTGTTCTTCCATACTTCTCTATTAGTCGTCATCTCCGTAGTCATCTCCTTTCTTTTTGATTTCTGTATAGTATGTTAGTTTAATATTAATTAAATTTTTCTTCATCTCCCAATCTCCCTGAAGCGGAGACTCATAGATATATGTATCCTGCCCATCCTAACCTACGGTGCTCAGACCTGGTCACTCGCCGAATCACAAAAGTTCCGCCTTGGGGTATGCCAAAGAGCGATGGAACGCAGTATTCTGGGTGTAAAAAGAATAGACCGAGTTCGGAATACCACGCTGCGCTCCAAAACGGGTATTATAGACGTGGGCAGAAAGGCTGCCAGGATAAAATGGGATTGGGCGGGCCACATCAGCCGAATGCAGGACGACCGCTGGGCAAAGCTTTCCACGCAATGGGTACCACAGGACGGACGACGTCGTCGAGGCCGGCCTAGAAAGCGATGGCGAGATGACCTAGATGCACATCAAGAAGGCTGGTTTGAGGTGGCGCACGTAAAAAGAGTCTGTAAGGATGTGGGGGAGGCCTTTGCCCAGGGACACAATAGGCTAAATATAAATAAATAAATTTTCTTCATATTAATTTAATTCACCAACATAGTCGGGAATTCCGTAATAAATTCTCTAAATGATGGTGAAAACCGCATCAAAATCCGTTGCGCAGTTTAGAAGAACAACGCGGTCACACAGATACACATGAAAAGCGACTTTAATTTATAATATGTGTAGTTATAAAGATGCACAAGATTAGGATGAATTTGTAGTATCGACCTTAAGAATTGGCTAACTAAGGACTAGTAAAATTCCAGCTCTTGTATCACAAATCTGGTCCGAGTATCTGTGTTTACTCCACAGAATATTAAATTAAGTTTTCGGTAACGACATTAGTTTTGGGTCACCCGACACCAGTAAGTTGAGAACATCCATCATTATTACGA
This sequence comes from Mesoligia furuncula, assembly GCA_916614155.1. Taxonomy (NCBI): domain Eukaryota; kingdom Metazoa; phylum Arthropoda; class Insecta; order Lepidoptera; family Noctuidae; genus Mesoligia; species Mesoligia furuncula. The sequence continues at coordinate 27,575,738 of OU744793.1, forward strand.
CTACCTGACGCCAACAAACTGGAGCACAGGAAACTGCATTTAGGTCATACATAACTCACAATTTGGTCCTTGTACCCTAAAATTAAGGTCGAAGTACAAACAAGTTTTGCCTCGTGTTGTGACGTCACTGCCTCGATTTGTGACGGGTTGACGAAAATAAATATAAGTGGCAATTACGGATCTCTGACGTCTTTCTGATGCTTCCACTTACGAAAACTTTTTTCATAGATCGCAATTATTTTTGCTATTGTGATTTCCTTATTTTTTGAGACAGTTCATAATCATAATAGACATCACGTTACATAACTAAAGGATTGCCTTTAGTTATGTAACATCACCAGGTTATTGGACCACCATTGGGTGGTCCAATAACCTGGTGAAGGCTGCAGGAATCCTTTGGATGCAAGAAGCACAGAACAGGTCTAAGTGGTGGTGCTTGGGGAGCCCTATATCCAATAGTGGACGTCTTTCGGCTGAAATGGCGATGATGATGAAAGGAAGGTTATTACCTAGTCTTAAAAATTATTATAGAGGTATGAGGAATGGAATGGAACAGGGTGTAAAGTTCACTCATACTCTATAGAAAAGGGAGAATCCTCCGACCAGATGGGTGTTGTGTCTGGCGGGCAACTGCCCGATGATTCATGTCGGGCCGCTGTATCTATGCTAGTTGCGCGGTAAACTCTGCTTGCGCGATACAGGATTTTGCGTGACGTCAGTATGACGAGTCGTTCGCATGTGGCGTTGTAGATACCGCTACATTATTGAAAACTTTCTATTAAATTATTACAATGGCGGATTGACTTACACATTAAACTGGCGGAATGTGGGCGTAACAGATGTTCACCTCTGTCTAACCCACTGGGGAATGTAGGTGTGGTGTTATGTTATATGAGTATATTATTATTAGACTAACTTCTGCCCGCGACTTTGTTCGCGCGGAAGTCGTACAGCGGTACAGCCACAACCACATTTATATAAAACTCCTCGTCGGTCGCTATAATTTCGTTTACGCTTAGCGGACTTTCTGACTTTTTTCTCTTTGCTCGGCTCTCTGGGTCGTAGCGTGATGTTAAATAGCCTATAGCCTTCCACAAGAATTGGGCTATCAAATACAATTTTTTTTAATCCGATAGTTCCAGAGATTAGCGCGTTCAAACAAACAATGGCAGACTGTTGCGAAGCATTTACGAACTATTATCTGGAACACTACGAAAAGTGCGTGTTTATGCTGTGAAAGGCGTCTGTGCGACCTCTCGTGCGCAGCCCCCTGTTCCAGCAAAGTCGAACCTTCTGCCGGCCGACGTGGAGGATTGATGGTGAATCTACAGGTCAGTGGTGTTGCATTTTCCTGCCAATCCCTCCTAACGTCCTAATTCGTGTCGTATTATGCAAGATCAGACCTACCCACGTACTTTTCACCCCCGCATTATACAGTCCACTATTTAATTGATCCAGCTCCCTGCGTCTGGGATAAACGCAAACAATTTTATATTTCCGCCCAAGTATTTGGTGTTAGGCGCCACCATTTATTTTTCAACTCTTCTACTTTATCATGAGTATAAATTAACCCTTTGCCGCAATGATTTTAATGCTACCGACCAAAACCATAATGTAAAAAGTTACTTTTTTTCCTTTTTTTAAAATTTGAAATGAGTTTGCTCTTGACTCTAGTCTAGGTCAAAGGTGACTGAGACAAAGTCGAGTAGACAAAGTAGTCAAAGACAAACTTCATCCAGTAGTTGTCAAACCCAAATTAGTTAAAAAAAAACAGTTCACGTTGCAATATCTAAAAACTTTCACATCATCGATCTTATGTCGTCCTCTATTAATCACGCTGGTTGGTCCAACTCCATGAATACTGGCATAGCATATTTTTGAGACTTAGTGCTTGGCCAGGGGCAAACGCGGGCGCGGTGCGGGCGCGGCGTGGCGTATACAAACATAAGAACTTCATTTGAGCGTCCATAGTGGGCAACTGGGCACGCGGGCGCGGTGAGCGGCGCGGGCTGCTTGGCGCGTCGAGCTCACGCCATAGCTCGTTCATACAAGTGGCCGCAGAGAGTGCGCGGGCGGCCCGCGCGGGGACTGGGTTCCCAAACTAGTTCGAGACTTTTTTCTAGTAAAAATAAGTCTTCTTCATCCATATTATATTTTTACAAACACTGGACACAACAACGCTCAGAACGAGCGCGCGTTCCCGCACCTGCGCCGCTTCCCGCCCCGTGCTGCCAGTCTGGCCAAGCACTTAGATATTCCATATTTCACCACGTCGCTTCTAGTTGGGTAGGATAATATGAAACTGTCATATGTTTCATGTAGATTTTAACTTCATGTGTGGCGTGGTGGAATGTGCGATATACCTACATGATGGTGTAATTTGAGCTATTTTATTAAGACAGGGAGTAAGAAAAGTTTGGTTGAAGGGCGAAAACCTTTCGCCCGTTATTTGTAAAATGATTGTATTTGGGTAGGCTTTGCCACAAGCTAAGTAATACCAGCCGCACGGTTTGATCGATCAGGTTAAGCTACGCTTGCAGCAGCTGGTCTGTGGATGGGTGAACATCTTTACGTACCAATACCCCTCCGTGACTCGGAAAGCACGTAAAGTAGTGGGTCCCGGTGGCCATTTGTAGATCCTTGACCGTCGTTACGGGTCGTCAAAATTTTTTTACAATCATTCCTATAATATCGTTTTTACAATCGTATTTTTGTAAACACAACCTAATCTGTGCGCTAGTTTATACCCAATAACTTACAGTTTCTTTGAAATGGTGCAGGTTCACCATTTGGTTCCGCACCCAAAGGGTAAAAACGGGACCCTATTACTAAGACTCCCCTGTCCGTCTATCTGTCAGTCTGTCACCGGGCTGTATCTCATGAGCCGTGATGAATATTTAAGGGGGGCTCATACAACAAATGTGTTTTTTTTCGGCGATTTTGCCTTGTGGTAGCCTTCGTGTGCGAATCCGACTCGCACTTGGCCAGTTTTTTCGACGTATTCCACATTGGGCACCCGATTTAATCACTCGTAAAACAACAAATATGGGCCGTCACAGAAGCACTAATTTCTTTCTGTTTTTTTCTTCCGTTTTGTTGGCGCTCCTGTTTAAATGTTACCAAAATAGGTCAAGCATGAATCGACTAATCGAATGATACAGCTAGATCGTGTTGCAAGTGCCAATAAATAGAAAATATTACCGTCCAATGACAACCATGCGTGTTGACAGTTGTTAGTATCCAATGGTGTAACGCCGACGTTTCGAGTCATTAAATCTTACTATCCAATGGTGTTACGGCGACGCTTGAGGGGTTATGAATAAATATAATTCATTTGAGTGAATGTGCCGCTGTGTGTCAGGTGCATTCACTTAGGTGCCATTTAAAAATATATATAATTATAAATAAATATATATAAATATAATTATATATTAATATATTATATTATAATAGGCATGACGAATGATTTTCAAATCCTCTTCCGTAATGTACGTACACATTTACTATTTACGAAAACACCTATATTTCGGTAATAAACTAAAGTTTAACGAAGTTTGAAGCCATTTTTCTAATATTTTTTCAGAAGGGCGCGAAAACAGCTCACAGTGTCATGGCGTCGGATCTGATGTCATGCCTAGGTAAAAATCAAATGTTGTCAGCATACTATCTATAATAGTGTACTCTGTGAAGTGGCAAGAAGAGGCTGACAAACCTCCGATTTGCCGACGATATCGTCCTCTTTGCCCCCACAGCTCTAGAACTCCAGACCATGCTCCAAGAGCTGAGCACGGCTAGCTTCACGGTGGGGCTTGCGATGAATCGGTCTAAAACCCAACTAATGACCAACAGCACTAAGCGTAGGGTCGAGGTAGATGGGCAGGAAATAATTTATGTCGACGAGTATATCTACTTGGGCCAGTTAGTTTCTTTCGAAAACAGGCAGGAATCAGATCGATCGCCGAATAGAGAACGCCTGGAAAAGCTACTGGTCCATGAAGATGCTAATGAAGGGTGATCTACCGATCTCCCTGAAGCGCAAACTCGTCGACATGTGAATCCTGCCTGTTCTAACCTACGGTGCTCAGACCTGGTCGCTCACCGAGTCGCAAAAGTTCCACCTTGAAGTTTGCCAAAGAGCGATGGAACGCAGCATCCTGGGTGTTAAAAGACAGGACAGAATTCGGAACACCACGCTGCGTTCCAGAACGGGCATATTGGACGTAGGAAAGAAGGCTGCCAGACTCAAATGGGATTGGGCGGGTCACATCAGCCGTATGCACGATGACCGCTGGGCAAAAATCTCCACACAATAGGTGCCTGAACATGGACGGCGCCGCCGAGGCCGGCCCAGAAAGAGATGGCGAGATGACTTGGACGCGTACCACGAGGGCTGGTTTGAGGAGGTGCGGGAAAAGAGTTCCTGGAAGAATTTGGGGGAGGCCTTTGCCCAGCAGTGGGACAACATAGGCTAGCCAAAAAAAAAAAGGTAAATCCCTGCCTAGGTTCGAACACACGACCTACAACACGTAAGTCGCGACTGTTGTCACTGGGCCACCACTGCTCTAAAAATACATCATATCCATTCCATATGGCTCCAACAAACAGGCGCGACACGCGATATACTCGCGCGCGACACAAAGCCACCGCTCGTTGCGCGACTTGCGGTGCATTTATGTCGCGCGCGATTTTATCCGTGTCGCGCCTGTTTGAAGGAGCCATTATTCTCCAGCGATACAGAAGGACGTTTGATGAAATCAAGTACAGATAGTGCCATCCACGAAGACGCACCCCACTCTTCCTCCTAATCCCTATAGTGGTTATAATTACCCATAAGTACAAGTCACGCAACGAGTTATGAGCGCTGACCTTGAAAAAATCAAGCGAAACGAACCCTTATTACTAAGACATAAGGGTTTGTGACGTTTATTTTATTCAAGGTCAGCGCTCATAACTCGTTGCTTACACTGTAATCAGTGTGTATGGACAAAACCAAAACACTAGCGGAATGTTGTACACTTATGCTGTAACCGATCAGGAAGAAGAGAAGGCGCGTTTCCGTGGATGGCTCTATGTTTATTTTAACACCTAAACTACCTTTCTTTCCACTAAAACCGCCTTCCTTACGCTTGCGTCAACCTGTCACCACCCTCAGTTACCCATTGTAATAAGGTTTCAGCGCGTTTGGCCACGTCAAGCGGGTTACTTTATTTTACTAGTTATTATTCCTGATCTGTTTATGCTATACCTATTGGCTCGGCGAAGGGTTAAATTTATGCCATAAATCTTTACGCGTTTTGGAATTTGCATGAGTAATAGTTGTGATTTCGGCTTAGGACAATATTTGTGATAGTTACGGAGTGTCTATCTAGCGTGATTTAGCATAAACCATCATAAACGTACTTTATTTTTGTTTGCTTCATTTACTTCAAATTTGCTTTATATAATTATCTTGCGTGAAAGGACGTGTTATGAAATGTGATTAATTTTTTTTTTTTGAACAGCTGTCATGTGTGGTTTTTCTGATAGGGAAACTTATTCAGGATGGCATTACAAAAACAAAAAATATATTAAGAGCACCATTACTGAATAAATAAATAATTTAAATCCAGATATTTTTGGTGCCGTAATATTATTTTTGCACATAGAAACAAAGAAAAAAATGTTAAATATAATTTACCGTATTGTAACCTTATTGTTACCTATTTAAAATATTCTAAAACAATATTAGATGGCTTATAATAAAATCTCCATGATTTGTATGTATGGGCATTGATTCCTTTGCCTCCTAATGGAATCTATGGAAACATTACCTGTGCCTGTAAGGTTGTCACACTTGTCAGTTGTCAGTATTCAGCTGAAAATTGAATTGAATTTGACACTTGATTGACGTTCACATTTCACAATGACAATAATGACATCCAACCGAAAAGTGTTGCCAAAATCAATAATTACTGTGGGTTGCAATTTATTTTTTAAATAATAATTATTAAAGAATATAATAATTAAGGAACGCACGATGCGTTTAAAAAAAAAATATATATACAAATTCTCCTTAATTTGTGTACTTTCATAAAAATATAATCTCTTCCCTGTTCACAGCAGCTTCGAATAATAGCCCAGCCTCCATACAAAAACCTAATATGTCCGTTCTTGTTCCCCCCACCCACCCATCACCTATCGTATCGCGTCGTCCGCCCGCGCTATTACGTTGTCGCTTAGCGTTCTTTTTGCTTAATTTTTTTCCATTTAGCTCGGCACCTGAGAATGATTTAAGAGCAGTAGTGATGAAATATATTGTACAAAGTAAAGCAGGGCCTGAGTTCGAACCCTCGACGTACAGACGCCAGCACATCAAGCTACTACAATCTGTCAAATTTCTTGAATAGATTTTCAACTTTATCGCTATTAGCATTAGGTTCAAGGTTGATTGGGAAAACTTGACAGTTTCGGGTAGCTTGATGTGCTGGCGTCTGTACAACTCGTAAGTCGGGGCCGTTACCACTGGGTCACTAACCCACTACTGCTCTCACCTACCCCAATAACCATGAAACCCATAGACCTATCAACAATCTCACTAATATTATAAAGGCGAAAGTTTATGAGTGTGTGTGTGTTTATATGTTTGTTACTTCTTCACGCTCAAACGGCTGGACCAATTTTGATAAAATTTGGCATGGAGGTAGCTGACACCCTGGATTAACATATAGGCTAATTTTTATCACAACATTCCCACGGGATGGAAACTTATGCGGGTAAAACCGCGGGGCGCAGCTATTCTATAAATAAACAAACACTTATAAAAGTTATTCCGAACTGTAACTTGAGCTATTCAGTGCAAAAGATGCCCTTTAAACAATTTCTATTGTTCCAACTTTGCCCGGGCAAAGTTACAGGCACTAGTCGCTCACTGCTATTCATGCTAGTAATACTAACTTACGGCATTTATTGCAACTCGAACTAATAAGCGTAGAGTGGAAGCTTAGCAGCAAATAGTCGTTCTTTTGTGTTCAAGTTGCAGGCAAACGGGAGAGATATTTTAAAAGTTATAATTGACTAGCTGCGCCCCACGGTTTCACCCACATAAGTCTCGATCTTGTGGAAAATCGTATTTTTTTTGTTATGTTTTTTTCTGGTGTACAATAAAGTATATCGTCGTCGTCGTCGTCGTCGTTTCAGCCGATAGACGTCCACTGCTGGACATAGGCCTCCCCCAATTTGGGGGGGGGGGTTGCCATAATCGCCACGCTGGGCAGGCGGGTTGGCGATCGCAGTATGGTATGATGGTGGAATAAATAGAGAACGCTGCTGCCCATTCTCCGGTAAGACCCTTAGTCGCCTTTTACGACACCCACGGGAAGTAAGGGGTGGTGCAATTCTTTAAGTCCGGCACCACACAGACAAATAAAGTAAAGTAAAAGTAAAATAAAGTATAAATAAATATCGAGATAAAAAGTATACTATGAGACAATCTATGCTATAATCCAGATTATGTGTCAAATTTCATCCTATTCCATCAGCCGTTCTAGCGCGAAAGCGTAACAAACAAACAAAGATACACAACATCAAATCTTTTCTCTTTATAATATTAGATTAAACTAGCGACCCTTCCACTACTTCGCACGCTTTTTATGACTTGACAAAACATTGAGATTTCTTTACGGAAGTTTAATAACACATAAACACAAAAACACATAAACTTGCCCACATAAATTACCCTAAGGCTCCGCTGTCCGTATGTCAAACGGACAGCCCTGTGACATACGGATAGCAAAGCCTTGTTGAAAGATACAGATCTTTGAACCTTAATAGATAGACGACGATAGACCCTTGAAATTTTCACAGTGTGTTACCTATGGTCGCTATAACAACAATTTTTTTATAGAAAAGTGCAATACCTTCGCGGTTAAAATGTAGACGTGTTCCACATTAGTCACCCGCTCAAATGGCACCTGAGTGAATACACCTGACACACAGCGGCACATTCACCCAGGTGCCATTTAAGCGGGTGCCCAATGTGGAATACGTCAAAATGTATTTGTCAAACATGGGTTTTCATACAAATCAAGTATGCAAGATCTTAAATATAGGTAACAAGTCCGAACATGTTTTGTCTGATGAGGCATTTTTTAGCGTTCCGTAGTTCCTACAAGGAACCCTTATAGTTTCGTCATGTCCGTCTGTCTGTCTGCCTGTCTGTCTGTCCGAGGTTTTGCTAATAGATCGTTAGTACTAGAAAGCTGTAATTTTGTAGGAGTGCGTATATCAATTACGCCGACAAAGTGGTAAAATAAAATTTTGGAAAATATTTTTTTTAGGGTAGCTTCCCATGTGAAGTGGGGATGAATATTTTTTTCGTCGTCTACCCCATCGTGTGGGGTATCGTTGAATAGGTCTTCTAAAATGACTTGGGGGTTGCTAAAATAATTTTTCGATTTAATGCTCCATTTCCGAAATATTAAACTTTAAAGTGCAAATTTTTGTTCCAGTAGGGCGTCCCCCCCTCTAAAACCTAAACTGCTGGCTTGAAAAATCTAGAAAAATTCACGATGATAGTGCATTTCATGAACTTTAAAGAAAAACTATAGCGGTTAAGATAACTTTATTAGTTTAGCGGTAATAGTCGTTGAATTTGGGTGTTGGATAATTTTGTACCAAATACAAAACCCTTAGCATTAATAATTTAAAGTGACTAAGATGAAGTAGTTGCTTGTTTATAACGGGTATAAGCAAAATATGAAAAAAAAAAAAATATATTCAGAATAAAGAACAACAGAATCGTACTACATTGTGATAACGGGCTACTACGGAACCCTACACTGTGCGTGGCCCGACACGCACTTGGCCGGTTTTTTAATATAACAAACACCTAATTAATTCAATAAACCAAAGACTAATGACTGTTACTGTTAGCCTGCATCATCCCACTGCTGGGCAAAGGCCTCTCCCCATGACTTCCAGCTCTTTCGATCCAGGGCTGAAGTGGTCTGCCGCTACGCCTTCTACCTGTGTCAGGGCTCCCCGTGGTAGTTATTTTGGCCTGCAGCTTATTGGGCATACGGCAGACGTGGTCAGCCCAGTCCCACTTCAGCTTAGCGGCTTTTTGAGCAACGTCAGTAATCTGTGTTTTGGAGCGCAGTGTGGTGTTGCGTATATGGTCTGTCAATTTGACACCTAGAATACTGCGCTCTATTGCACGTTGACAAACCTTCAATGTTTGTCAAAGACCAAGTCTGGGATCCATAGGTCAGAATGGGAAGGATGATTTTTGAAAGATAATTCACTAACATTCATTATTAAAAGTTATGAGAATTATAATATAAAAGTTCAAGCATGTCAAAAAGTATCCGTCAAAAAAAAAGTGATTTAAAAAATAAAAAACCCGACGGCGAAACTGAAAAGCTAAAAACAAGCCCATTTTAAATTAAATAAAAGTTGGAAGCAGGCGGGACCCATTTGAAAATATAATAAAAATGGTATGGGTCCCGTGATATACCCAGTGTCACTCTCACAATTAAGGCAAATCTAAAGGCTACTCTCAAGCTGAAATCGATCAAGCCGTTTAGGCTACAGAGCGTGCCAAAGAAATATACATACATACATACATTCACTCGAAAAACATAACCCTCTTTCTGACGCAGTCGGGTAAAAAGTCATACAAATTATAATAACACTTGTCCATTACTAGATTTCGAATCTTATTTTTAAATTGATTTGTAGTAATGGCTTTAAGTGACTATATTTTATTGTATATAAATAATTTCTAATTATTTATCTATTTATATTCCTACCCTACTCTTACCCTACTTCCTACACTACTCCTGCCCCTACTCCTATAAGTAAAATAAAAAAGTTAAGAAGGATCCTATGTCCGTCTCCTGGATGTAAGCTACCTCCCCACCAATTTTCAGTCAAATCGGTGCAGCCGTTCTTGAGTTATAAATAGTGTAACTAACACAACTTTCTTTTATATATATAGATAGATTTTCGGGGCTATACAAAAAAAGCTCTATGTATGGAACAGCATTATTGTTTTTCAGCGGTGTTTAGTATCATGTAACGAATTCACGGTAACAGGTGGCGCATCAACGTCCCTGCCATTCAGTATTTTAGTTACCTAACGAAAACATCGTGAATATCTTAGAAATTCTGTGTCCCGTGTTCCCACGTTGGTCAGAAGTTACTCATCTGAAAGGGACACGATAAGGCCTAAAAACTTTAAAATAGTTTCGTGCTGAATTTGTAAAAGATATCGCGAATTTGCGGACCGTGCTAGAAGTTTTCTACCAGCCTTCTGTCCGGGATTTCGTCCGCGTGAATTTTCAGTCTCTAACCCACAGCGTCGCATCGCATCGCCAATGCATTATACTTCGTTTTCGTTTAGCGTTGTTTCTGTGTTTTTTACCCGGCTCTCAAGGGTCGTAGCATGATGTTAAATAACCTATAACATAGGCCTCAATAATACGGCATTTTACGGCAACCAAATGCAAAACAAAAATCAAATCTGACAGGTAGTTTCGTTGATTAGCGGGTTCAAACAAACAAACAAACTCTTCAGCTCTATTATTAGTAGGTATAGTATAGCTATAGAAGATAGATAGATATATACAGGGTTATTGGTAAAACATTAACAACCTCTTAAGAGGTCATTGTACTCATCATTGTGAACAACTTCTACTCAAAATGAAAATCCAAGATGGTGGCTGTCAAACATTTTTTTGTTAATAGATACGTTTCGTTTTATGTTTCTGATTAGTGACCGCGTCTACCTAGCTAGATTAGAGCCGTCCTAGTGTCTGCTTACCTATTCTGAAAACCAATGCACGCCACTGATCCTAATATTATAAATGCGAAAGTTAGTTTGTTTGTTTGTTACCTTTTCACGCCTAATCCATCAACCATCATCGTGTCATTTTGCATATACGCTGTCAGGGGTATAGAAAAAGACAGGGAACCTTTCATCCAGGAAAAAAATACTCTTCTCGAGGAAAAGACAATAACTTTCGACGGTCACAATTGCTTTAGGACGCTAGATGGCGCTACGTGTCTTTCGAATAATGATTGAAATATGACCCGAATTTCTAAGCAGTATTCTAACAAAAAGTAGGTACTAAGCTTGCATGAATTCACGATCGTATTACAATCATTAGTAGGTATTATGCTTTTAATAGGATTTGAATGAAATTTGGCACACAGATAGTTTATTATAGTAACAGGATCCTTTTTATCCCGGTAATACGTTTTCGTGGGATAGTTTCTGACCATAAACAACATTATTTTTAGTATATATGCGAAGCCCGAAATACGTGTCTCGTATTTTTACCGACTTCACAAAAAGGAGGAGGTACTATGTTCGGATGTTTGTATGTTTTTTTTTTTTTTTTTTTTTTTATGTAAATAATCTATGTACAAAATTTCAAAACTGTATCATGAAAAATCACAAAGTTATAAGCTTGACCTGTTTGTCCGTACAGAAACATGCTCACCCGCGCCGCGCCGTCTTGCGCTCATTGATAATAATACCTAGGTACCGTTCGGCGCGGAGATTTTTATTCTGCAGAAAAGGGCTGTCAGAGCCATATACAGCCTCCGCAGGCGTGACTCTCTAAGGGAACTGTTTAAAGATATTAACATCATGACGGTACCTTGTCAATATATCTATGAAAATATCATGTACGTAAGGAAAAATCTACATCTTTTTAGTAAAAGAGGTGAAAGACACAATTATATCACTAGAAATAGGGACCAATTAGTTCAACCAGGTTTCAAGCTGGCTAAAGTAGACTCGTCTTTCATGGGCTACTGTTTAAAATGTTACAATAAAATACCTACCCACATACTTGAACTGAATGAAACGAAATTTAAATCTTGTATAAAACGCACACTATGCAGCCAGGCATATTATAAATTGGGGGATTACATCACTGACAAAAATGCTTGGCTAAACGCTGGTCCTGCTCCATAAGGACGCACAAATAAATTGATTAGCATTGAAAAACACTGTTGGAGCTGCTGAAGATTTTAAAATACTATTTTTGCATTATATAAATTCAATCACCTAGTATTGTATAATTGCATAGCACATGTGTGAGTACTATGTACATACTATACAGCTTCCATTTACTGGGTACGCCTTTTATTGACTTGAATGTGCCCTGGCAGCTGAGAGTATTTCACGCTCACTCAAATGTCTCGCTGATGGTGGCGCGTGTGTTGGATCATTTAGCTCCCTTCAAAATGGTTGAGCTGAATGGTGCTAATACATGCGTCATGTTCGTGAACGGGCGCCGTCAGTAGGGACTGGTCATCTCTTTGCTGCCATGGCTTATTTTAATTTAATACCTATTTGAATTGTTTTATTTTTTTTATTTCGTGTTTTCATTACGGACGCTTTTAACGTTCTGCATCGTTCTCACATGTATAATTTTTAACATGATTGATGTAAACAAGACATTGTAACCATATTATTTTGATTTAAAAGAGTGTCCATGGAGTTTCTTGCCCGTTCTTCTCCATAGGTACCTACGCTTTGGAATGGGCAACTAGCTTCATTTTTCTGACTGACCGACCCCTTGACAATTCAAAAGTGCCTGTAATTGGTTTAATTGAAATAAATGCTTTGAGTTTGAGTTTGATTGGATAACCTACTTTGTGTCGCTCGGTGTCCAACTTTTAACCTTTTTTAAATATTTTTGGGACAAAATATAACATGAAGTAAAAATTATTGGAATCGATTCAGTTACTTATTCTGAACAAACTATATTCAGGTTTCGCATATATTATACTAAAAATAACGTTTTGTAATAATTTTTTCCTAGATAACCGTAACTATGACGTAATTTAATTAGCCATGGTTTCTCTATCTATGGTTTCTATCTAGTATTTAACGAATTTAATATTTTACATCCACCCATTGAAACCATTCAAAGCGAGGAAGGGTTAATATCAAATGGCAGTCCCATCGATCTACACGCTGCTAAAACTATATTCCGACAAAATATCAAATGGCGGTATCATCGATCTACACGCTGCTAAAATTATATTCCGACAATCTGGTAACTGAGGGGCTGGGTCGGACCGTAACCAAACCTCCCTAACTAATCACTTTGCGTATTATTTATTTACGCTGATGAGTATAATCTGGAAACAAGATTATGTTTGATATCAAATAAAGAAAGAAAGAAAAAAGTTTATTTAGTTCAAGCAACACAAAATACAAAATTAACAAAACAAAAATAATGTTTTAACAACAATAGTGTGTGTGTGTAATCGTAAACGTCCGTCTCTGAACATGGGTTTGATATAAATCGGTTTACATTAAAGGTTTTCTATAAAATATGACATAATCTTGAAAAACTGCTTTGTAATTTCCAAGGATGGTTTGAGACTGCAGATGGCGGTTTCGAAACAGAAAATACAGGTAGAATCATAGGCTTACAGTATTCCCAAATTAATAATGAGCATGCAGATCTTCGCTAATTGTCGTATTCCCGGAAACATATAGCACAAAACACATAATTCTACTAAATTATGCATGAAGAAGAAAATGCACTATATACGTATCGTCTTCCGACGCTCGGGGAATACGACCGTTGCCGAACAGTGACGAAGATTTCTATGCGCATTATCACTTTGGGAGACCTGTACATATATCTATGGGCAGAATATTTTGCCTTAAATTTTTTGCTGTTTAATATCCACTGTGGAAAAAAAATGCTACTGCCCATTGAAAAGACGCAGTTTCCTAGTCTCCTTCTGCGATACAAACTGCTTGATAGTTTGTTTGCTTCCATGATCAGCGTATAATGTTCCCACTGGGACACAGGGATACAGGTCTCCTCTCGGTGAGAGGGAGTGGGCCGTAATCCTTTACACGGGCACAGTGCGGGTTTGTAGATATCACATGTCTTCGAATTTTTGGTTCTAGAACATGCCGGCTTCCTCACGAGTGTTCCGTCTCCATTTAGAGAGCAGTGTTTATAAAATAATTTATACAAAGTACAGCGCCTGTCTCACAGAGAAAAATAATAATTTCTTACTACACCACATTAAAGGGGTTTCATTAAGACTTACTGAAATGTTTTTAAAACAGTAAAAGACAAAACAATACATTTTAATGATTGAACATACTTTTATTGATAAAAAAACAAAAAAAAAAGGAAAACCACCATTACTGTAATGTAAGTAAATTTCGATGGTTTGGATGATATCAAAAAAGAATAAAACAGTTAATTTTGTGACCTTTTAGCTACTTAAAACTTTAAAGTTTACTGTCATGACGGTAACATCTTGCCTCAAGCAAGCTTTAACTGTTTTCGGATCACTAAAAATACTGTTTTGAACGTTAGGCTCTGGAACTGTTTGAAGCAGTTCAGATCAACGTTTTTTCATTTTTATTTACAGTGCTGGGTTCGAACCTACGACCTATAACTCGTAAGTCGCAGCTGCTAGCACTGCACCACTGCGTATTAGTATGTTACTATACATACCTAGTAGTTATTCTTTGCCAAAGGTCATCCTACAGCCACGTCTCTTCACATGCAAATTCAATATCTTCAAAACTCATTCCGAGGCACACACATCCGTGGCGTTAGTGTCCCTTCATATCCTCGTCACTACTTCGCACTCATGGCAGCTGTCAACTGGATTATTGTGAACGTTTAACAGCTAAAGTCGAGAGCTAGGTATTGTTGGCTTCTGATAGTTACGAGTTTCAGGACACACAAGTTAAGCGTTGTGAGAAAGTGCTTTCTTATTTTATGAGTTACTTTCTTTGTTCTATGGTGAAGCGATTAATGTCAGTCTAACACTTGGAATCGTGGGAAAATAGTTCAGTTTCAAATACAGTACAGACGCCAGCACATCAAGCTACTACAATCTGTCAATTTTTTTAAATAGATTTTCAATTTTATCGCTAAAGCATAAGGTTCAAAATTGATTGGGAAAATTTGACAGTTTCGGGTAGCTTGATGTGCTGGCGTCTGTACATAAGGAAGGCTATACATAGCAGAGGGTGATTTCAGACTGAAATGATGTTGATAAAATATAAGATAACCTGAGACATGGTAACTCTAAGTTTTATAATGTACTAGTAGCGCCCCGCGATTTCACGCGAATAAGTGTCGATCCCGTTCGAAAGACACGTGGCGCCATCTATTATCATAATAACGTTATTGTTGTTTTCCTCGGGAACAGCACTTTTTTTCGGGATGAAAGGTACTCTGTGTCCGTTTCTGTACACCTGACAACGTATATGCAAAATTTCAGGATGATCGGTTCAGTGGTTTAGGCGTGACAAGGTAACAAGTAAACAAACAAACTTACTTTTGCATTTATAATATTAGTTAGGATTCAATCTATAATGTTATAGAGTTTTACTTTGATATAACATCTATTTTTTAATTGCAAAGCAAGTTGTCAGGAGTGCCTACTCCTCTCCTACTCTCGTGGATCTTGCACGAATCCTTGCTTAGCATAAAATAATCAGCCTATATTGTTCCAAGTAAGGCTTTCATCCCGGGAATTTCGGTCTCGAAAATTTCGAGTCTCGACGATTATTTGGTATTTTCGAGACTCGAGACTAACTTTTTCGATCACGGGAATAACGAGACTTTGAGATTTCAGACACGGGTTACTTTTTTTACTTTTACTTTTGTAATAAAATTAGGTCCTCTCTGTCTGAAACCACATTAAACGCCCTTTGTTTCTTACGAGCCCACTACAAAAATGTAAAAAAAAATTCAACAAATAATTTTTTATTTTTTTATTTGCGATTGTTTAATTAAAGTACTTGATTAAAATATCTTGTTTTGACTGTCTAATTGCATAGCCTATAAGTAAGAAAAGTTTAGAATAGTCTCAAAAGTCTCGTTTACCCCGGGAATTTCGAGACCTCGAAAGAAAGACTCGGTATGTGGATATAGACTTGTTACCTACCCACATGTTAGGTCTAATACAAACGACTAAAATATGTCAACGAAAATGTTATCAAGAACAAAAAACTGGCCAAGTGCGAGTCGGACTCGCACACGAAGGGTTCCGTACCGCAAGACAAAAACGCCGACAAAAGACACGTTTGTTGTATGGGAGCCCCCCTTAAATATTTATTTTATTCTGTTTTTAGTATTTGTTGTTACAGCGGCAACAGAAATACATCATGTGTGAAAATTTCAACTGTCTTACTATCACGGTTCATGAGATACAGCCTGGTGACAGACGGACAGCGGAGTCTTAGTAATAGGGTCCCGTTTTACCCTTTGGGTACGGAACCTTAAAAACACATGGAAGTTTTGTCATATGTCAAACAACTAGCTTCCACCCCCAACTTTGTCCGCGTCAAATTTCATGTTCCCTCTACCCGCCCCGTCGCATCACCACCACGCCTGCCCGCGCTATTTCGTTTACCGTTCTTTCTTATTTTTTTTCTTTCAATCGCCTCCTAAGAGTCCCAGTTTGACGTTAAATAGCCTATAGCCTTCCTCAAAAATTGGGCCATCAAATGCAAAAACAATTTTTCAAATCCGACTGGTTTTCAGAGATTACCGCGTTCAAACAAGCAAACTCTTCAGCTTTATCATTAACTTGCTGACCCAGAGAACTTCGTACCGCCTCAGAATTTTTTTGTTATTTTTTCCCACGCTTTTTTTTTATTACTAAATGGGCCCGCTCTTGACCCGGATCACGCCTGATGGAAAGCGATAGATGAGGTCTATAATGGAACGAGTGTGCCCAGAAGATGCCTGTTCTAATTTTTAATTCCCACGTTTTAATAATTATTCTGCTATTCGGGGCGAAGACAAATTCAACAAATAAAAGATCATAAAAATCGGTCCAGCCGTTCTTGAGTTATAATGGTGTAACTAACCCGACTTCATTTTATATATACCTACTAGCTTCCGCCCGCGGCTTCGCCCGCGAGGTAGGTATGTCGATAAAAACTATCCTATGTCATTCCCCAGGATGCAATCTATCGCTCTGCCAACATTTATCGAAATCCGTTCAGTGGTTTAGGCGTGAAAAGGTAACATATAGACAGACAGAGTTACTTTCGAATTTATAATAATAGTCCGTCCTTTTCACAGGCACTTTTTTTTTTTTGCGGATGGGAAATCATCAAATGACTCCTCCCGCTCTGGGTGAAGCGGAAGGGAGCGTCAGACTCTTACTGACTAAAACCTACCCGTGTTCCTTCCTTAGCCCTTTATGTTCCGGGCTGTTCTAGGCCTTTAAGTAAAGATAACATGAATACATCAGGATTCTCATCATGATAATGGAGTCGATTAATATCAATCAACAATGTGAATTACTTCACGCAAGATACCGGATATTTCTATAGCTCAGTTGTCCAATGTAAAGGTAAGGCCCTACGCACACTTATTTAGCTCTGTTCAGCTTTTGTCAATAGAAAACAACGATTTTGTATGGAGTCCGTTCAGCTTTCCGCGGCTGAACGCGTGCGTACGCATCTCATACAAAATCGTTGTTTTCTATGGACAAAAGCTGAACGGAGCTGAATAAGTGTGGGGCCGTAGGGCCTTATTCACTTAATATTAACGACGCAGACGCTCAAACGTCCCTAGGCAATGTTGTTGACCTTATAATTCAGGGTAGCTCGCGAAATACAATTTTTCCTAGGTTTTTTGCAATTTGCTGGGTTGTACGTTGATTAAAATATGATTCGCGACCATAACAAATATGTATTTACAGAATTATAATCATTAAAGTCATCTACACAACTCTCTAAGGCCAAGAAATCCTACTGAATTACTATTTCATGAAATCTTGACATTTTAAGATTACAAGTTGTATTACTGATTCTAATGATTATAATTCTGTAAATACATATTTGTTACGGTCGCGAATCATATTTTATACTGACCGGCAAATTTCAAAAAACGTAAGGAAATTTGAATTTCGCGGGCTACCTTAGGAATTTCCTTAAGGAAGATAACAGAAAAAGAAAATATAAGACATTGGGAGAATAACTTAGGCTAAGAAGCGCGTCATCTTTATCTATTCATACTAATACCTATTATAAATTCGAAAGTAACTCTGTCTGCATGTCTATATGTTACCTATTCACGCCTAAACCACTGAACGGATTTCGATAAAATTTGGCAGATAGATAGATTGCATCCCGGGAAGGACATAGGATAGTTTATATCGACATACCTCGCGGGCAAAGCCGCGGGCGGAAGGTAGTAGGTATTATAAAATTTGTGAGTTTGTATGTAAGGGGTAATCTTCGGAATCCCATTCCGAAGAATTTCGAAAAGAAGCCACTTTGTTACAGTAAAGGCAAACCTCGCATGAAAACATCGAAGCAAGTAAAGGAATGCTTGCTTAAAGTATATTTTAACGCGCAAGGTCCACCGAGCGTTCCCAATATGGAATAAATCCACAAACTGACCGTGGCAAGTGCAGCTTAACTTCGCAGATAGATCAAACCTCGGCGTCGCTATTGAGCCACGATCCCCTAACTATATCACGTTTCTAACTGATCCAGATAAAGTTCCTTTTTCCGTAGCTTCTCAGTTTGCCTTTGTAAGTATTTCCAAAATTGTGTTCAACGGTATTAATATTTTTGTCACGAATTCTCTAAATATTCGACTAAACTACTTACTCCGGTGGAAGTAAGCACTAACAACAAAATCTTCACTTTATTGCCACCATTTACTTTAATAATGCATCACACTAATATTATAAAGGCGAAAGTTTGTGAGTGTGTGTGTGTGTTTATAAGTTTGTTACTTCTTCACGCTCAAACGCCTGGACCAATTTTGTTAAAATTTGTTATGGAGGTAGCTGACACCCTGGATTAACATATAGGCTTTTTATCCCGATATTCCCACGGGATCGAAACTTATGCCCGTGAAACCGCGAGGCGCAGCTAATAGTTTATAAAGACTACCACTAGCTAGCTGGCTAGCTGGCTGGCTGGCTAGTGTAGTATTTTAAACACAAGAATAATGACCAAGCTTTTAGTCGACTTTTCACGTGGTCAGATGGCTGGCGTACTTTTATTTAGCCCACAGAGTCAGCATTGCCATCCAACGCGCTAAAGCCTTTTGAGCACTTATCCCATTGACACGGATGCGGACGACTTTTTTAATGCCCAACGACCTTCTTCCATTTTTTCTAATTTTTTAGTATATATATAATTGTAAAAAATATATTTATTTTAGTGTTAGCTTGACATATTGTAATTAAGAGGAAATGCGGTCGACACTTTTTGAAAAAGCATAAGTAAAAAGTCATAATTCAAGGTTTGGCTCTCGCCATTGGACCAATTTAAAAGATATTTCATAAACAGAATAAGGATATATACTGTGTCCTTTTGTTTCTCTTTTTTCATTAATAGTTGTCAAAGTACATTAGGCTCAGACTCTGTTGACAGGGGCAATTTTGAGCATTTTTTTTAAGGGTCCTAGTGCTTATAAAAATAATGTATTATCAAAAAGGAAAAGGTCTCTCCGACCGTATTTCCTCTTAAGGGTTTTTGTTTGTATTTAAATAAAAAATAGAATAAGTAGGTAATGAAAGTGTTATATTTTTAGTCCTTTGATCCGCGGCACAGAAAAAACACTATCCCAAATATCTTGGTAGTATATAACTAACTCAGTGAGACAGAGATATAATTAATATCACTTAAACTGACGTCAAAAATCACCTCAAAAACAGGAAAAAGTTTCCGCAATAGCGGGATACCGTTTTAATATCGCGGACATTAAAAAGGTATCCATTACAATCAG
Organism: Mesoligia furuncula; assembly: GCA_916614155.1. Lineage (NCBI taxonomy): Eukaryota > Metazoa > Arthropoda > Insecta > Lepidoptera > Noctuidae > Mesoligia > Mesoligia furuncula. The sequence goes on from OU744793.1 coordinate 27,595,486, forward strand.
TTCACCGTAACGTTCAGACGTCGGAATATTAATTAAACGCTCCGTTTATAAAAAATAAACATTCTTTGTAGTAACTGCCTTGTTCTAAAACTTCTAAACCAACTGGCAGTGTTCTACCCCTTTTTCAGCCCACTTATTAGAATAAGTGGGCTGAAATATTAGAATAGGTGGGGCAGCTACTTTCCAACTCCCTAACAACGGTTAAAAAACGTTACTTTTGCGTTTATACATTTTCTAGTTGAGGAATTATTGTTATCTGATATTTTGAAGAGAGCAGTGATGGCCAAGTGGTGACGGCTGCGACTTACGACTACGACTTTGCAGGTCGTAGGTTCGAACCCAGACAGGCGCTTTACTTTGTGTGAATTATTACCACTGCTCTCAAAACGGTGAAGGAAAACATCGTGAGGAAACCGGCATGTCCTAGAACAAGAAATTCGAAGACATGTGACATCTACCAACCCGCGCTGGGCCCGCGTGGTGGATTACGGCCCGCTCGCTCTCACTGAGAGGAGGCCCGTGTCCAGCAGTGGGAACATTATAGGCTGATAATGTATGTATGATATTTTGAAAAGAAAAAACAGGCTATAGAATATTTAAAACTGTGAATATTCTGTGAATACCGTCATCGTCATCATTATTTCAGCCGAAAGACGTAGGACATAGGCTTCCCCCAAGGATCATCACTTCCAGCGGATTCCCCCGTAAATATATTTTTAGTGAAACGTTTTAGAATAAAATTTGACTAAATATTTTTGCATCAATTATAACTATATCTTTTACATTACAAAATAAAATAAACGCGTCTTTTATAAATATCAGTAAATATATTTTTAGTGAAACGTTTTAGAATTTGAATAAATAGTTTTTCATCAATTATAACTATTTCTTTTACATTACAAAATAAAATAAACGCGTCTTTTATAAGTATTGTATTTAAAAACAAAAAAAAAAATATTCTTCGGTACAGACGCTAAGACGCCAGCACACCAAGCTACCCGAAACTGTCCATGAAGAACTACAGAACGCACCTCCTATGATCCTTGCATAGGTACTCCTTTTGCTTCATGTACTTTTACACACATTCGCTCAGGTTACAGTTCACAAATAAAAGAAAATAATATTTTTCCAACAGGTTGCCGAGTCGTGTTAGGCCGGCCATTTTCCACGTCACTACCTCAGCGGTGACCTTTTGTTTTGTTTATTTATAATTTCATAGGTGAGTTTCATTCGTTATTCCTAGAGTTTCTGTAATTACAAGATATTTTGTTATTACGCTTATTTTAATAGGTTTCAGGCGGTAGGTTTTTAGTATAAGCGAAGAGTCTTTAATTATTCTTATTAAAATAGATATTATTCTTTTTAGCCTGTAAATTGTTAAATTGATATTACTATTATTATTGCTTTGAGTTTAGAATAGAATACTCTTAGAGTTAGTTCGTTTAGTTTTCTTTTGTATTTTTTTTATAATCCGATCAAAATTTTTAAGAAAGTTCATGCCTTATTCTCCAAATTAAGGGTCTAAATTTTCTACAATTACTTGCACTGGGCCCGAGTGGTGGGTTATGGCCCACTTCCTTTGACAGAGAGGACGTCTGTGTCCCAGCAATGGGAACAGTATAGGCTGATTATTCTGCTTGAATTTCCATAAAAAAGGTAGTTTTAGGTAGTTTAGGGCCTATGCACACAGACGCGATACGCACGCGAGTCAGACGCAGCCTGTAGACCTTCTGTAGGGTAAAAGCGCGCCGTCGACGCACGTTTCTACACCACTTTTTTCAACGGGCCGTTAAAAAAAGTGGTGTGCACAGGCCCATAAGCTTACAAAATTCGAAACATTTAAAAACTCATTTAAACAATTACTCTTTTTTCTTAGTTTTCTCAAAAACGAATAGGTACTCTTTTAACATTTCATGCATAATGCTAGCCGCGAGCAATATGGTTTCCAGCTAATGCGGGTAAAATACTCCTGTTCTCGACAGTACCACAGCACAATTATATAATGTACGCAAAGTATTGAGCCCCAGGCTTGTATGCGTTTGTTTGTTGTAGTTATTTTCAGATTGTATACTATACTGAATGTTATAATGAGGCTTTATAAATCATAAATCATCATTTTGCTATCATTTCGACGACTCCGCGTTGGAGTGTAAATGTAGTGCTGTTTCACAAACGGTAGGACATTTAACCTTTTAACCGCTTGTGTCGCATTTATGCGACACATATTTCCGTTCCCCTACCGCTCGTGTCGTATTTCTGCGACAGAGAACATGCATGATTTTTTCGTTCTATTCAACGATTGCTCCTCTTTATTTATTGCAGGTATTATTTTATCGATTTGTAGCCGCGCTAGGGGCACGGCAATTGATATTTAGCCAAGCGCTTAAAAGGTTAATATCGAGTCCTGCGTGTCCTGTCAGCTGCACGTTACAGGGCCTGGTGGACGCTGGTGATGTCGTCAAACAAGTAGCCGAATTCTGGGCCGAGTTCATTTAGAATGCCATCGACACGCTAAGGGCGTTTGTGCACTACAAGGAATTTTACTGTCCGGCAGTCCGATTTTATTTTTTTATTATGGCGTGCTATATGGGACCGTAAAAAATCGGACTGCCGGACAGTAAAATTCCTTGTAGTGCACAAGCGCCCTCAGACGAGAATTTATAATCCTACTAGCAGCGCCCCGCGCTTTCACCCGCACAAGTGTCGATCCCGTAGGAATATCGGGATAAAAATGATCCTATGTCCTTCCCCGGGATGCAATCTATCTCTCTGCCAAATTTTATCGAAATCCGTTCAGTGGCTTAGGCGTGAAAAGGTAACATACATACAGACAGATAGACAGAGTTACTTTTGAATTTATAATATTATAGTACTAGCTTCCGCCCGCAGCATCGCCCGCGAGGTATGTCGATAAAAACTATCCTATGTCCTTCCCCGGGATGCAATCTATCTCTCTGCCAAATTTAATCGAAATCTGTTCAGTGGTTTAGGCGTGAAAAGGTAACATACAGACAGACAGATAGACAGAGTTGCTTTCGGATTTATAATATTAGTATGGATAGTATGGAGGTATGTTTTAATGAGACTTTGTAAATCATAAATCATAATTTTGCTATCATTTAGACGACTCTAGAGTCAATCAAGTGTCAATCCCGTGAGAATATCGGGATAAAAACTATCTTATGTCCTTCTTCGGGATGCAATCTATTTCTCTGCCAAATTTTATCGAAATCCGTTAAGTGGCTTAGGCGTGAAAAGGCAACATACAGACAGATAGAGTTACTTCCGAATTTATAATATTAGTATGGATAATTACCAATATTCATTCGATCAAACATTCAAACCACTAATTACTCTAACCGCTTATTACGCAGTGCATAAAACCGAGCTCCATACAATACCAGACTAACCCTCCACCATTTCAGGAATAGTTGAACAACAACGGCACAGTATTATCCACGCAACTGAGCTCCGGTTACATCACTTTAAACCACCAACCTTGTTTAGATTACAGTTTTCCTAGGAACGCTTGTACGGATTCGGAACGCGAACGTGCCTTGGCTTAAATTATATTTCTATGATTGGATGTTTTATTATAACGGCGTAAAATGGCTTTGGTTTGGCTGTGTTTGGTTCAAACATTATGGAATCTGTCGTCTGAACTGGGATTTTGGCAATTTTCATAAAAAGCGGTAGGTAATTGTTTGTGGCAGGATATTTATTTTTATTTCTTAGTATTTCTATGAAATGGGGCACGTGGCTAAATATTAAGTACCTAACATCCCCAAGGGTTTTTTCGTATAAGCGGTAATTGTTTGTAATACGATTTTTATTTTTATTACTTAGTATTTCTATATTAAAGGGCACGTGGCTAAATATTAACATCCACACTGGTCTATCGAAGGTTAAGCTACGCTTGCTGAGGTTAGTCCGTGGATGGGTGACTATCCATTATATATCGGAACCCCCCCGTCGGAAAGCGCGTTATACTATTGGTCCCTGCTGTTATTTCTAAATCTTTAAAGAAAAGAAAGAAAGAAAGAAAGAAAAAAGTTTATTAGGACACAGTTCGTGAAACACAAAATACAAATTAACAAAATAAAAATAATGTTTCAACAACAAATAGTGTGTGCCTCACGGCTGCGCCAAAAAGGTTCATTTCAGCATTAATGCCAGACAGATCTGATGCTGTCTGACGCTGGTTTTCTAATGAACCTTACCTTCTTTGACAGTCGGCCAAAAAATCTAGCAATCGCGGAGGGGGCCTCGATATGTAAACGGATGGTCCCCCATCCATGATACGACCGCGGCAACCGTAGCTTAATCTTAGATCGATCCGTGCGGCTGATATTATTTAAGTACCTTCGAGCAGCGAAATAGTATCTATATTATTTTTGCCATATTTTCACAGTAGTAGCATAATTATTTCGATTAGGTTCAAATTTTAAAAGATTCCCCGTTTTAGCTATAGGTACCTTATTTGGTATCATTAAAGCAGCAATGGAGTCATTGTTGAGAATCCTACGCTGTTGTGTTTTGATGTTATTTTGTTGCTTGTTGCTGAAAACCCTCTCTTTCACAGACGCGTATTACATTATTAGTACAAAAAATTGGTCTGGATTCCCCGAAATTCCCCGGTTTTTGTCATTCACTCAATTTCCCGCAAATCGGGGATTTTCCCCGCGATTGGCAGCACTGGCAATCACCCACTTTAGTAGGAACAGGCGCTGTGATTGAGTAACGTATCTACCTTTATTTAATACTAGCTGCTGCCCGCGACGTCGTCTGCGTGAAGCCTCTACAGCACCAAAAATACCTAAGATGCCAGTGTCGCTATAGCATTATAAGTAAACAACTTTTAAAATAGCATTAATAGAAAAAAAAAAAGCATTAAAATAGCATTAATTTTTTAGAGTAAAAATAGAAGTGAGTAGTATATAGGTATATAAAATAACAATTGAAATAATATTTAAATTTTAAAATTAATGTAATGTAAATAATGCACTTAATTGTAATTTTTTGTAAGAACTACATTTAATTGATAATTGTAATTTGTTTTTGCATACCGTTAAAACGGTGAGACATGTAGCACTATGCAATGTTACGAACACCTTTGTAAATACCATGTTTCTGGCAAATAAATATTCTATTCTATTCTATTCTTTAAAATATTTTTTTTTTGTAAGCGAAGCAAGTGAAGAGAGTTATAATTGGGAATCCTGCTGAGTTCAGTCATAAGATGTGACTGAAGGAAATAGAGAAAATAATGCAGGAATACATTCCAGGACACAAAAGAGTAAAAATACGTACAAAGGTATCATACCTTACAACACTTCCCTATAAACTACGTTGGTAGTTGGTAGTTGCCAATAGCCAAAGTGTAAAGAGAGTCAGGACTGGTGACGCGGGAGCAAGCGACGTACAGTTGCCCGTGGGAGAAGCAACTCGTCCTGCGACTTACTGATGGTCATCGCGAAGCAAACAGTCACAGCGAACTGTACGCGCTTGAACTGGAACGGGAAGTTATGAGATATGAGGGGAATGCGTGGTATAAATACTGCCTCGCCGACGCCGCAACCCGTAAGAATTTCCGCCTCAATGGTGTGTCTGTGGAGCGAGATGACTTTAAGTTAAGGTCCCGTTACACAACTTCGGAGGAGATAGGTTCCGAAGAAGCATAATCAGGACACCGACCTTCAGCTTGATGGTATGCGCTGGAAGTCCACTTGCTGACAGGGAGTTCAGAAATTCCACGGGATAATGTGTGGCGTCATCTTGCTCGACAACAGTGTTTATCGAGTTGTAGACCACTTCATTCCCCTCAATTTCCGAGAGAATGCATTCGTTAATTGCTGCAGCTTGATCATTTTTGGGCGTCAAAATGGCCCGCTCACACACCCAAGAATTCTGCTGGTGCCGTATACGACTGATGTCCCCGCACACACAGCGAATGAATTCTTCTAAGCTGGATACCACTCTACCGAGAGACTCTGGAAGCACCACCTGTCCACCTCTCTCTTCTGGTAGAGTGCCTTCGCCAAGACTTAGAAGGACATCAGAGAATTCTTGAGCACGTGCATTGCCGCCGAGCCGAGCTCTCATATTAATGGTCAAGCGCAGCGTCGAACTCGTGACCACAACGAAGATCGTTTCAACGAAGCATTCACCTCGTCAGCCCTCGATCCCCGCGTCACCACGGGAAGCGTTTGCCGGAAATCGCCACTGAACAGAACTGTGACACCACCCATCAAATGTTCGTTCCTGCGGATGTCCTGCAGGGTTCTGTCCACGGCCTCAACTGCCTTCCTATTGGCCATCGTACACTCATCCCATACGATCAGAGAGCAATTCTTGAGCACGTGTCCCTTAACGTTGTTACGTGACACACGACAAACAGGCGTTTCGGCGCTCTCTAAATCGATGGGAATTTTAAACATGGCATGTGCTGTCTTGCCACCCGGAAGCAGTGTGATTCCCGACGACGCTACAGCAATAGCAAATTTGCCTTGCCTCCTGACCTCTGTAAGTATGCCAGTGGTAACACATGTTTTTCCTGTTCCACCAGGAGCATCTAAGAAAAACATTTTACCCTGGTTTTGCCCAACACTTTCAAGGACGGTGTCATAAATTTGTTTTTGCTCTGAAGAGAACAAAGCGACTTGGTCATTTCGTATGGTGGTCATTTCGCCCGGGTCGTAATTTGTCTCAGCGTTATACTCCCGATTTCCACGGTCTTGATGCGGTATGATTGGGGAGCTGGTAACCCACATTCGATCAGTGGATTGCCGCCGATAGAAATGACCATATCTTGAAGTGAACTGAGACAGGTATTCAGCACGCGTTCATCAGTTACTTCGACTTCGTCTCCAGTAGCACGCCTCAAAGCTCGTAGAAAATCTTCAGACAGATGATAGCGATACTTCTCCCACAAAGCTACCGGGTTCGCGACTCCACAATACACCAAGATGACGGCAAACAGATGACGCATGCGGCTGGGACTGTCACTGACGCTCGCCTCCGCGAGGGTGTCATCCCAATTTTGGTCACCGTCGAGAAGGCGACGTGCTATAATGCTATTTTGAAAGTTGTTTACTTATAATGCTATAGCGACACTAGCATCTTGCTGTAGAGCCTTCACGCAGACGACGTCGCGGGCAGCAGTTAGTTAGGTATACGACATGAAAATATATTAATTACCAAGCAATAATCAGACAGATAAATACCGAACAAAAGTATTAACAGTCAATGTTTATTTTGTACTAACAACATGAAATTGATGAAGAAATGATCATCATCAATGAACATAACTTTTTTGTAATACTCAACACCGCATTTTATTTAAATTGTCTTCCTCAACTCTGCTCAAGATTTTGAGGGTTTTGTTGGAACTTGAATTTGTCAAAACGAAATAGATGATACAACTTTTATGAAGAAAATGCACACTACCATCTATGAATTTTAAGAATAACTACTAACCTCGCCAACATGATCAAATTTAAATTATAAATTTCTAAAAAGTGTTAACATGTAACTTGATTTGATTTTTATGAAATCTTATAGATGGCGCTGCTTCAAAATTGTCTTTATACTACTAACATTCATTAAACTATGTTTCTCTGTCCAAGTTACTTAAATGGCGTAGTTTTTATAGTGTAAAGCTAGATAATAGCATGGCTTACTCAAAAACAACATTTAAAAATGGGTCTTTAGATTACACGCTGTCACAGAATGCGTAAGAAAAATAAAGATTCACAGCTCCTCCCCCGTAGGTGATAGCGTGATAATATGTAGCCTATATGTTGACCCGACCTCTTAGTAATATTCATGCAAAATTTGAAGTAAATCCATGCAATACTTTTTGAGTTTATCCCGGACATACATACAGACAAACAGACAAAAATTCTAAAAACTATATTTTTGGCTTCGGTATCGATTGTAGATCACGCCCCAAGTATTCTTTAAAAAAAATATTCAATGTACAGTTTTGACTTTCCTACGATTTTATTATATGTATAGATATCAATGCCTCTATCCACTATTTTCTACAATATTTTAGTTTACCTACAGGAAACTCCTTGGTACACATTTGAACGCGGACGTGTGTTGCCGGATAATATAAATTATATTTCGAAACTTGGACGTCAAACCAGTTGCTGCGAAGTTAAATTGCATTTTAAATTGTAATATATTATACAACTTCTGATTTTGTTCATTTCTTGTTAGTTTGCTGTACAGGAGCTGCGAGATTTATTCACACGATAATGTTTTAGTGCCATGATCATAACTGCTGCTGCTTTCTTACAGCTGCCAATCAAAAACCAATCTTCAGCAGTTGACGTTTAAGGTTCATTTTTCAAAAATTACCCGGTCCTTTATCATGTTATACTGGTCCGTCGGTACAAAACTCGGACAAAAATCTATCTACCTAGCCTTTTCCCAACCATGTTGGGGTCTAACCGGATGCAGCTGAATATTAGTATTTTACATGGAGCGACTACCTATCTGAGCTCCACAACCCAGTTACTGAGTAATACGAAACCCCCTGGTAAGACTGGTTGTCATTCTTTTGAGCTTCTGACGACCTGTAACAACTGTCAAAAATCCAAGAATGACAGCCGGGACCAACGGCTTAACATCCTTCCGAGGCACGGACGGGTCTCGTCATGTAAAGAAGGCCACCCGTCCACGAACCGACCGCGGCAAGCGTAGCTTAACCTGATTGATCGACCCGTGCGGCTGTTATTAGGGTTCCGTACCCAAAGGGTAAAAACGGGACCCTATTACTAAGAATCTACTGTCCGTCTGTCTGTATGTCACCAGGCTGTATCTCATGAACCGTGATAGCTGGACAGTTGACACAGATGATGTATTTCTGTTGCCGCTATAACAACAAATACTAAAAACAGAATAAAATAAATATTTAAGGGGGGCTCCCATACAACAAACGTGTTTCTTTCGGCGCTTTTGCCTTGTGGTACGGAACCCTTCGTGTGCGAGTCCCACTCGCATTTGGCCATTTTTTTTACTTAGCCACGAGCCCGACCCCGGGTGGCTGTTATTACTTAGCCACGAGCCCGAACCATTGCGGCTGTTATTACTTAGCCACGAGCCCGAACCATTGCGGCTGTTATTACTTAGCCACGACCCCGAACCCGTGCGGCTGTTATTACTTAGCCACGAGCCCGACCCCGGGTGGCTGTTATTACTTAGCCACGAGCCCGACCCCGGGTGGCTGTTATTACTTAGCCACGAGCCCGAACCCGTGCGGCTGTTATTACTTAGCCACGAGCCCGAACCCGTGCGGCTGTTATTACTTAGCCACAAGCCCGACCCCGGGTGGCTGTTATTACTTAGCCACGACCCCGAGCCATTGCGACTGTTATTACTTAGCCACGAGCCCGACCCCGGGTGGCTGTTATTACTTAGCCACGAGCCCGGCCCCGGGTGGCTGCTATTACTTAGCCACGAGCCCGACCCCGGGTGGCTGTTATTACTTAGCCACGAGCCCGACCCCGGGTACTGTTATTACTTAGCCACGACCCCGAACCCGTGCGGCTGTTATTACTTAGCCACGAGCCCGAACCCGTGCGGCTGTTATTATTTAGCCACGAGCCCGACCCCGGGTGGCTGTTATTACTTAGCCACGAGCCCGACCCCGGGTGGCTGTTATTACTTAGCCACGACCCCGAACCCGTGCGGCTGTTATTACTTAGCCACGAGCCCGAACCCGTGCGGCTGTTATTACTTAGCCACGAGCCCGACCCCGGGTGGCTGTTATTACTTAGCCACGACCCCGAACCCGTGCGGCTGTTATTACTTAGCCACGAGCCCGAACCCGTGCGGCTGTTATTACTTAGCCACGAGCCCGACCCCGGGTGGCTGTTATTACTTAGCCACGAGCCCGACCCCGGGTGGCTGTTATTACTTAGCCACGACCCCGAACCCGTGCGGCTGTTATTACTTAGCCACGAACCCGAACCCGTGCGGCTGTTATTACTTAGCCACGAGCCCGACCCCGGGTGGCTGTTATTACTTAGCCACAAGCCCGACCCCGGGTGGCTGTTATTACTTAGCCACGACCCCGAACCCGTGCGGCTGTTATTACTTAGCCACGAGCCCGAACCCGTGCGGCTGTTATTACTTAGCCACGAGCCCGACCCCGGGTGGCTGTTATTACTTAGCCACAAGCCCGACCCCGGGTGGCTGTTATTACTTAGCCACGACCCCGAACCATTGCGGCTGTTATTACTTAGCCACGAGCCCGACCCCGGGTGGCTGTTATTACTTAGCCACGAGCCCGACCCCGGGTGGCTGTTATTACTTAGCCACGAGCCCGACCCCGGGTGGCTGTTATTACTTAGCCACGACCCCGAACCCGTGCTGCTGTTATTACTTAGATACGAACCTGGCTACACAAAATCTTTCATCTGACGATGCCTAAGCCTGACGTCACTGAACGTTAAACATTAGATAATGGCGAGCGCACACCGACGAGACACCGACCTGTCCCGACAACGCTTAAAAGCCAACCGTCAGTTTAATTAAGGATTATTCGGCTTCCATAAAGTTTATTTCTGAAGTTTGTTACACCGCCGTCGGTTGTGTCTACGCCTTGGAGTTTCAAACTTGAGATAATACCTACGCATATTCATGGTAATTTTGGTAAGCGTGAGAAATATAATAAGCGATTACATTACGTGAGATGGTGCTGTGATGGATATAATTACAGCATTAATGCAAAATGGTGTAATTTTTTTGATTAACTCTACTAAAACTTCTCATTGTTTTCTTACACCATTTTGTATGTTAAAAATGTAGTGATTTTATATTTAAACTTCAGACATGATAATATTTACATCCATACTAATATTATAAATTCAAAAGTAACTCTGTCTGTCTGTCTGTATGTTACCTCTTCACGCCTAAACCACTCAATGGATTTCGACAAAATTTGGCAGAGAGATAGACTGCATCCCGGGGAAGGACATTGAATAGTTTTTATTGACATAGCTCGCGAGCGAAGCCGCGGGCGGAAACTAGTAATATATGAGCTGACTGACTTTGAGTAATAATATGTACATGTGTGATAAAAAAACAAGGGTAAAGAATCGTAGGACATTAAAAAATTCGCCCCAATGCTGTCAGCGGGAAAAGTGCCCAAGAGGCTGGCAGTATTGCCACGTTGTATGGCGATGCTGATTCTTTGGCCAAAAAATAGGCCAGCCCATACATAAATAAAAAAACCGGTCAAGTGCAAGTTGGATTTGTAGCGGTATCTACAACGCCACATGAGAACAGCGCGTCATACTGACGTCACGCAAAATCCTGCATCTCGCAAGCAGATTTTACCGCGCAACTAGCATAGATACAACGGGCCGACATGAATCATCGGGCAGTTGCCCGCCAGACACAACACCCGTCTGGTCAGAGGATCCCCCCTTTTCTATGGAGGTTGAGTGAACTTTACACCCTGTTCCTCATACCTCTATAGATTCACTCACCGAGGGTTCCGTACAAATTTGTAGGTAAGTAACTACAAAGGACCATGGGGGATTTTGTATGGAATCCGTCCCCACCCTTCAACAGTCATGGGATACGTGTCAATTTGTTCGTTGGGACCCAAAAAAGCCTAAAGTACCTGTATTAGTTGCAAAAACGATTGGGTTTATTTATAATAAAAAAATACTTTTCGGCAAAAATGTATTTATTTTTAAACAAAAAGGCATATTTCACGTAAACAAATGACGATTCTATAATACTTAAAAACATACTTGATTCTCAAACTGTGAAATAGTCAGCCACCGCTGGTGAACTTTGAGGCAAAGTATCTTCCAAAACGTGTCTTCTCTGCCTTAGGGCAGAACGCGGACACATAACACATCGGCGTCCTGTATCCATGATTGTGCCAAAACGTTCTCAAAATCAAAGTCCTTTAACGTGCCAAGGTCAATCGCAAAGATATTCTCAAAGTCCGGCAAACAAGCAAGGGTCGTTGTGCGCCGAAAGCAAACCGATAATTATTACCACGAGAGTAGCAAATAATGCACAAGTGACGACTGCGACCATATTCGTGACAATCTATGAAGCCGGATTTGTCAGCTACAGAAATACTTTTAACTACACTTGTTCTGATTATGAATTTAATAAAAATAGTACCACATAGACAGACTTTACGCATGTACAACTGAAATAAAATTAAAAAGTTTTACTACTATACAGGTTCCCTAAGAAAAGAATACTTACTATAAAATATGTTTTTACCAGACTGCGTCAGAAGGAGGGTTATGTTTTTCGAGTGTAAGTATGTATGTAGGTATGTATATTTCTTTGGCACGCTCTGTAGCCTCAACGGCTTGATCGATTTCAGCTTGAGAAGTGCTGTTAGATTCCTTAATTGTGAGAGTGACACTGGGTATATCAAAATTGAAAAAAAATGTAGGTATGTATATTTCTTTGGCACGCTCTGTAGCCTCAACGGCTTGATCGATTTCAGCTTGAGAAGTGCTGTTAGATTCCTTAATTGTGAGAGTGACACAGGGTATATCAAAATTGAAAAAAAATTAAAATGCCCGATTTTTGGGGCAATATTGTCTTCAAAAATTTTTTTTTTTCTCAAAACCTATCGAGTGGGATATCAAAATAAAGGGTTTTAAAATGTGATTACAAAAATATATACAACTTATATGGTCAAAAGTAATTCGAAGTGACAAATCGTAAAAAACACGTACCAAGAACTAAATCGTCTGCGAAGTCTTTCACATTTGTAAACTAAAAAGCTGGAAATTAAAAAGTAATAAAAAAAAAACCCGACTGCGGTAAAAAACTTAAGTTAAAAAACTGAAAAGCTGAAAACAAACCCATTTCAAATTAAATAAAAGTTGAAAGCAGGCGGGACCGATATCATTTTTATTATATTTTCAAATTCAAATGGGTCCTGCCTGTTTCCAACTTTTATATAATTTAAAATGGGCTTGTTTTTAGCTTTTCAGTTTTTTAACTTAAGGTTTTTACCGCAGTCGGGTTTTATATTTTTTTTTATTACTTACTTTTTTTTTGTGTAGTATAGTGTAGTGTATGAAACTGCTCATAACTATTTAAACACTCGTGAATTACTAATAAAAACCTCGCCTATAATACCCCTCATTATGCATCACTTTCACAAACTACTAATAATTGTGTGAGGGTAAGGGAAAAAACAATCGGTTGCTTTAGAAACCGTTACTTTATATGAAAATATTATTAAGATCGCCATATTCTAATCCTTTTTATTGCAAACTAAGTAAATGTGTTAGTAAAAAAGAAAAAATATATAAAAAAACAATCTATTATAAAACCTAAACCCCACGTATTTGAAGGACGTCGCCATAGTAAAAAATTATCTATCCTACTAGACGCTTCCGATGACACATCATTCAAGTCTGTTGGAGGGTGGGGACGTTTCTTCCCAATGTCCTTTACGGTTTTCGGATTTTTTCCTTTACTCGTGCTACATGACGTTGTTTCTTGCCAAATTGTATGATTCTAGGTCAACGGAAAGTACTCTATAAATATTGAATCCCTTGAGAGTGTCGAAATATACGTTTTTTTGCGGCACAAACGGCCGTATCTTTTTTATATGTTAACTTAGAAGTTTGATTTTTTCACAGCGTCAAGGGACTGTAGACCTGAGTATATGGTTTTAATCAAACACAAAGTGATCCTATTAGGGTTCCGTTTTTTCCTATTGTGGTACGGAACCCTAAAAAATGCCGTTACTTAGTAATATTTTGGAACGAATTTAATTATCGCATACTCTGAACTCTTGGCGAATGAGAGCGAGTCCGAAGAAAGTGCAACATTTTTAACGTCGCGGCACTTGTTACGTAACAAAAGTGTCGCCAAGTGTGCAAAAGCGCAAAGAACCTCGTTCCAACGACGGGGTAATTGCGTAACACACTGACAGTAGCAATGGCTTTCATTTTGACAGATCAACAACATTCATTGCGTTATTTACGTTGTTGAGCACACAAATATTTCGAACATATGAAGCAATGGATTAGCAACATCCTTCAAAATTATTCAAATAGTGATTAAAAGTGTGTCGCAATTAGGGTGCAGGTGTCTCACGACACCTTTTTATTTGTTGGGAACTCATCTGATGCTCCCGCTGACCGGGCGGAGCAGAAGGGAGTGTCAGACTCTTACTGACTAAAACCCATCCGTGTTCCTTCCTTAGCCCTTTATGTTCCGGACCAGCGGTAACACTTTCGGACAATCCCGCTGACCCGGCAGACATGTGCTGAACGGCGATGATGCTGACATCTCTTTGAGTCGCAATTAGTGTACAGGTGCCTCACGACACCTCTCGTTGTGTTTTATTTATTAACTACTATACAAGGTCGTCGGCCCACCTTGTGGGAGGCCTTCCAATGGTACGTCTTCCGGTACGCGGCCTTGTGAAAGCCGCAGGGACCCGTTGGGTGCTTGAAGCACAAAACCGGACGAAGTGGAGGTGCTTGGTCCCGCCTATGTCCAGCAGTGGACGTCTTTCGGCTAAAATGATACCCCACAATGTTTTCTTACACCATCTTAAAGCCAGCAAATCAAGCTGTCTTTCTTTAATAGATTTTCTACTTTATCGCTAAAGCATAAGGTATAAAGTAGATTGGGAAAATTTTACAGTTTCGGGTAGCTTGGTGTGCTCTGTACCGGTACCGTGGTTTGTAGACACAAATCTTGACATGCAGTAACACCTCGACTCGGGACAATGCACAGTCCATGTAAACATTTACTTTGAACTTCAAACCCGATGTATTTGTACGGAACAAACAAGCTACATTAGTGAGAGACAAGCATTCAGTTACGATGGCGACGCAATCAAGCGCAATTTCTTATTTACAAGCAGTGAATCGACGGCATCACATCGGCATAAATAATGATTTCCATACAAATTTTCACCCCTATTTAACGCCTTTTCAAAAATCCTTCCTGAATGCTCACTTTCGCTATACAGGGTGATTCAAAGATGGATGCAAAGCTTTAAGGGGGAAAGGTTAAAGTAGCCCGCGAAATCCAAATTTTCTTACGTTTTTTTGCAATTTGCTGGTCTGTATTAACTTGTACGTTGATTAAAATGTGATTCGCGACCGTAACAAATATATATTTATAATCGTTAGAATCAGTAATACAACTTGTTAAGTTAGTATAATCCCAAAATGTCAAGATTTCATGAAATAGTCATTCAGTGAGATTACTTGGTCTTAGAGAGTTGTGTTGATGACTTTAATGATTATAATTCTGTAAATACATATTTGTTATGGTCGCGGATCATATTTTAATCAACGTACAACTTAATACTGACCAGCAAATTGCAAAAAACGTTAAAAAAAATGAATTTCGCGGGCTACCCTAGCGCTTTCGCCTGAAGGTGAATGCTCCAACCAGCCCGCGAAATTCAAAATTTCTTGCGTTTTTTGCAATTTGCAGGCCAGTGCTAGGTTGTATGTTGATTAAAATATTATTCGCGGCTGTAAGACGTATGTAGTTACAGAATTATAATCATCAAAATCACCAATATAACCCTCCAACTTCATAAATGTGTAAGAACAAAAAAAAAACAGAAAAAGTAATTCCTACAGCTTTATGAACTTAGAGCGTTTTATTGATGATTTTGATGATTATAATTCTGTAACTACATATGTCTTACAGCCGCGAATAATATTTTAATCAACATACAACCTAACATTGGCCTGCAAATTGCAAAAAACGTAAGAAAATTTGAATTTCGCGGGCTGGTTGGAGCATTCACCTTAAGGCGAAGATAGTATAGACAATTTAGGACCATTTAAGCGATGGTTGTCTTAGATGAAGTCTTACCAATTTACCGAGTTTTTTTTTCAAAAATTCCTAAAATTAGTAGTAGTATTTATGGTCAAATTGAATGATAAATGAATACATTTTTATTTTATTTAATTAATGTAATGTGTAAGCAATCTAGCAAAACATGTTTTAGGCCTCTGTGTCATTAGACATAAAAAACATAAACATTATGTAAAAAAAATTGGTAAGAGTTCGTCTAAGACAACCATGGCATGAATGGTTCTAAATTGTCTGTACTATCTTCGCTTTAAAGCTTTGCACCAATCACCCTGTACAATGTACTCTTGTGTAAAGTTGCATGATGCTGGACACAGAGGTTTAGGCTGTGTGTTGTCTGTCCATACGCGTACTAAGGTATCTCTTGTACCGTCAGTATGATGAATTTCCATCAACAAACTATTGACCAAAACCAACCCTCATCATCTTCATCTGCCTATCTTTTTCCCAACTATGTTGGAGTCGGCTTCGAGTCTAATCGGATACAGCTGAGTACCAGTAGTTGCGACTGCCTATCTGACCTCCACAACCCAGTTACTGGGTACGATACCCCTTGGTAAGATTGGTTGTCCCACTTTCGGGACAGACAACCCTTACCGAAACCAACCCTCATAACACTGTCATATCCGTCTGTTACTATCGCACATTCCATGGACTAACAGGACCATTACATGCACCTTAACCCTTCCCTCATCTTGTTCATTTCTCGCCCCAGTAAAGCTCACAAAGCCGACTAGGATTAACATATTCTCTCTTGTCTTTCAGTTTTCGTTATCTTTCCTTGGTCCTTCTGCTATTCAGTTAGTCATGACTTGATTCATATTCACTTCCTTTGTCGGTCCTAACTCGGTAATTTCTCGCGTCAATGGAAAGGGATAAACCGTACATAGTTTGTGTCGTGATAATGGACCAAGCTACTACAATGTGTCAAATTTCTTTAATAGATTTTCAACTTTATCGCTAAAGTATTAAGGTTCAAAATTGATTGGGAAACTTTGACAGTTTCGGGTAGTATGATGTGCTGGCGTCTGTACATCCGGCCTCGTGACAACATGTCACTGCCATGTCGTGACATATTCCTGCGGGGTAATTACGTAACACACTATCAGTAGAGATGGGTTTCATTTTGACAGTTCAACATTGCATTATTTACGTTGTTGAACATGTAGCGGTATCTACAATGCCACATGCGAACAATGCGTCATACTGACGTCACGCAAAATCCTGCATCTCGCAAGCAGAGTTTACCGCGCAACTAGCATAGACACAACGACCCGACATGAATCATCAGGCAGTTGCCCGCCAGACACGACACCCGTCTGGTTGGAGGATCCTCCCTTTTCTATAGAGTATGAGTGAACTTTACACCCTGTTCCGCATACCTCTATAAACAGACACATTTTTCGAACATATGGAGCAATGGATTAGCAATATCCTTTAAAATGATTGAAATTGTGATTGACAGTGTGTGCAATTCGGTTGCTGGTCCTTTGAGTCAATATTTTACATTTGTTCATAGTAAGATTGAATTGGAAATATGTGTTGCATCGTGGAGATTTTGATTTTTCAGACAGTATTTTGACAAGTTCTGTAGTTTTTGCCTACCCCCATGGTAAGATGGCATGAATTGCGAAAAGCGATAGCACTAAGAAGTGGTGAAGGGTGGGCGTTTTGGGGGACTATCTTTTGTAATTTTGACGTTCGAAAAGTGCTGATTCTCAGCTTAGTTTGAATAAATGACTTTTGATTTTGATTGATTTATGTATGTTTGTGTTTTACCAAGCTTCAATAGATGAAAGTAATTCCTTATATAGTTAAAATCTACACAAGAAGGAACCTTTTTGAGCGTAATTCGATTAAATGTTTCGAAGAAACCAATTTCCGTACAGCTTCTTTGATGTGATGCCCAAGTACTGCTCAAAACATAAAAAAAAACATAAACTCCGTTTTTACCGTATTTACTGAAAGCAAGTTTATCTTGACATGGGACCACTTTCATCCCCTATCTTAACCTCGACCTAGATAAGTCATCAAACATATTTTGGCTATCTTAGAGGGACGAGGGAGTTAATGGACCTGGACAGCTATGGATAGGCCTTGGCCTATCCATAGCTGTCTTAGCCATCGTACAGCCCACGTGCAGCTCTTGCAATGCTCTGCTCTGTTTAATTTGTGATATTCCTGTGCGAGTCCAAAAAAAAATTTTTCTTTCTTTTCTTTTTCTGTACAACTATTAATAAGCTACTCTAATGCTTAGGGCTGGTTAATTTAAGGTCAAATTTAGAAGTTTAAGAGCTGTGTAGCCGGCTGCAAAGTCCTTGCACATAAATCAAAACAATAAGTCTGTAGTCCCATGACTATACAGCCAAGTATCCTTCTTGGGAGCTTATTTTTACTTATTTACCGCTATAATTTTATGCAATTGTATGCTCTCTGATCCGTAGGCAAGCAAGATACACGGCAACACGGTGCAAAATGTCTGTAGTCCAATGACTATACAGCCAAGTATCCTTCTTGGGAGCTTATTTTTACTTATTTCCCGCTATAATTGTATGCTCTCTGATGCGTAGACAAGCAAGGTACACGGCAACACGGTGCAAAATGTCTGTAGTCCAATGACTATACAGCCAAGTATCCTTCTTGGGAGCTTATTTTTACACGGCAGCACGGTGCAAAATGTTTTGTGTTCAAACAATACATTGTGCCGTCGGCTTTTAAAAACACTCGATGCGTTCAGGAACACTGGTATGTCCGGCCCATGTAATATTTATTGGACCGTTTTTTTGGTCTTTGTTGGCATATAAATATTTAAATACCGAAACGGTCGCGGGATAGCTTCGTCAGCCTTTGTGCTGGTATTATTTATTGTGATAACGTTTTAATATTTATAAGGCTACAGATATTTGAAACATATTTTCAGGCATGATAATGGAAACCTACAGCATACTACATAAAGACCCGTAACAAAATAAATCAAAATAAATTACCATCAAACACCAAACAAAAACTCCTCTCTCGGTCAAATACCGACACGTAACAAAAAAAGTCCCCCAGTAGGCCACGAAGTCAATGAATCAAGTAAAACACTACGCAACAGTAGTAGTGTTCATTATTCCGAGCATGCCACAAGGCCAGGAGTTGTGACCTTGGCATTGACGCGGCATGACCTTGGCGCGTACTCAAGCGCCAAGAAAGATGGCGCGAGTTGTAACAGAAAGGCGGGAAAAGGAGCGGGAGTTTGAATAAGTTGCGCGATTGGATTTTTAAATCAGTTATTTTTGACATCTTATATGAGTAGGAGAAGACCAAAGAAACGATGGATGGACTGTGTTATTTATGATATGGTTAGAAAGGTGGTGACGATCGAGATGACGACTAATAGAGAAGTATGTATGTCGAAGCCAACTGGTTTAATTAGCCATTTAGTTAACCACCTAGCCTTTTAACTAAACGGCCGGTCAACTAACGGCCTGAATGATATTCAATATTATAGTTTAGGTTGGAACTGTAACCAATCATGCGAGAGCCGAATTGGTCGCAGTGACTAAGCCAGGGCACCCCGACCAAATGGGTTAGATAAAGGTAGAACTGTGATCAACCGCGTGGTAGCAAAGAGAGCGAAGCGAGGTGGGCACTACTTCCAAAGCGGCGGCGGCGGCGGCGGTTAACTAAACGGCTAATTCAACCAGTTGGCTGCGACATGTTTATGAGCAGGAGAATGATGAATGATGATGATAGGAACCGCGATAACATGACTAAATGATGGCCTTAGTTGTATATGTCAAACCAAATGGAACGTGTAAACTGATAAATAGTGGATATATAATTAAGTATTGTTTATTGTAGAAGGCTTAAATT
This sequence comes from Mesoligia furuncula, assembly GCA_916614155.1. Taxonomy (NCBI): domain Eukaryota; kingdom Metazoa; phylum Arthropoda; class Insecta; order Lepidoptera; family Noctuidae; genus Mesoligia; species Mesoligia furuncula. Next base: position 27,615,199 of record OU744793.1, read on the forward strand.
AAAAACAATATGTAGGTACAGACACCAGCACATCAAGCTTTGAGTATTAAACCAACCGGAGACGCCACGAGTACTAATATCTACGCAAATAAGTCTGTCACTTTCATCGCGGGGGACGAGGGAACGCACACAAGTAGTAATAATACACTAATGCAATTCGATCGCGTTGTTACGCACGCATACAAAACAAAAAACAAATACAAGCATAAACTATACGCACACATGTACAACGCGCGGCAACTAGTTTTATATAACCGCTATGACCGGCGGTCTCGTACCTTTGCCAGCGGGGATCGCCTGACAATGGCGCCTCCAGTTGGTTTAATACTCAAAGACATCAAGCTACTTATAACCTGTCAAATTTCTTTAATAGATTTTCAACTTTATCGCTACAGCATTAGGTTCAAAGTTGATTGGGAAAGTTTCGGGTAGCTTGATGTGCTGGCGTCTGTACATCATTATTAATATTGTATGAGGTGGTCGTCGTTCTGATTTCCGCGAAACGGAAATTAATTATGCATCTATTAACCGCAATTAAATTGGGATAATTAATGATAGTCGATGATTAAATTTACCTAGTTAGGCACATGTCCCACGCCGCACCGACGAGAAAGCGATAGCTATCGACTTTTTTCTGCCTGTGCTAAAATTTTTTTTGTCTGTGCTAAAACACCAATCAATCCAATCCCAATCTCTTTGATTATACCTACGTAGTGCAGCGAAAAAAAGAAAAACACGGACTGTCTTCGCCATACTATGATTCATAATGTTATGGTTTCATCCTCCAATAAAGTGAAATACTCATGAGAATATACCACGGTATGGTCCTAAATCAATTAAATTAAGTGTGTGTTGCGTTTGTTCTGTATTATTTACCTTTGTGGCTGCTAACTCCCTGAAGTAGGCTACCCTATCCTTGGAAGTTTAAGGGCGCGGGTGACTTAAGGGTTGCGAAAAGAGGGGTAAAAAATATTATAAGGGGTTGCAGTATAATAATCGTCTTGGTCCTTTTATCCGACTGCGGTAAAGCCAATTGAAATGATTTTTATTTAAAAAATAAAATAAGTTCCTTCAGACCGTATTTCGGCCACGGCGGCCAATCTCAACGGAGACTATAGCCTTCTGCGCGGGAGATATTATAGTGCACAAGTGTGCGCGCAGACACAGGGGCACTCCCTCTTCCCTCACTCTCATAGTTCGATGGGACGGCAATCCGACACGACGGAGAGAGATCATGCGCAGGACCAACGGCTTAACGTGCTTTCCGATGTACGCGGGTATCACACCGCCAACTTCCAACCTCCGAACTGTTACTAAGAAATTCCTCATGGAAAAACTCAATAGCACTTTGCCCGACCCGGCAATCGAACCCAGGATTTGCCCACCCTTGCGATTTTGATTTACGTCTGTCTGTTGCATTTTCACGCCTTAACAGCTGAACGGATTTGGATACAGATAGACCATGATCTGGGTTAGGAATATAGAATAAAAAATGCTTTTATATACATAGAATACTTTTATCTTGGTACTACGTTTCCGTGGGATAATTTCCGACCATCATGCAGACAAAGCCGCGGACTAAAAGCTAGCAAGACATAGTTTATGACATCGTACAGCATAAACTACTCAACCGATTTTTACCAAAACAATAGCAGTTTTGACAGTAACAAAGTAGTTTATTGTTTATCATAGAGTTTACCTTTTATTTACTACCTACTTCTGGTTACGAAACAGTGCAGTTTTTTAAACCTTCGTTTAGGTCATAATCGGGTCTCTGGGTTGGCTGTAAAACGAGGCCAGGTTGCAAGAGGTTATCGGCACGGTTTCTTCTGTCACGATCGACCGTGCTTGGTTGTGTTACTGACGTTACTGACGTAAAAGCAGACTTGAAAAGAGGTTTTTAATCAACATCATTCATAGATAGGGCTGACATCCGTCCGGTTTTCCCCGGATTTGTCCTAGTTTGGTGGGCGTCCGGAGAGCGTCCGGGCGGGGTCCTGAAAAGTGTCCGGGTGAAACCCAGACACTTTCTGTGTTAGGGGAAATGTGACTTTGAATGATTTGCAATAAATTAAAGCATAAATCATAGTTAAAAATTAGCTGCGCGGCAAATGTGTGCGCTCGTGACAATTCATAATTTGCTTTTGATTTACTTTTTTTAATTTTCATTGATTCCAAAAAGAAGAGTGTTCCTAATTATTTTTGTTAGCAGAATACCTCTCACATAAAGAAGAATATATAATTGATTAATAATTAAGCGTTTCATTTGTATTGTTGAGGTTTAAATTGATATTCTATAAATAAGACAAAAAATATGATACTTAACGATGTTTTTATTTTATTGTAATTTATTTTTCGAGAGAGTCCGGGGTTTTTTTTAATTTCACCGCAAGGTTTTTGAAGTTTTTTCCGAGGTCACTAATTTAGGTGATGGCAGCCGTATTCATAGACAATGGAATCTTTTTTAAAGTTGTTCTTAGTTCAAACTGTCCTTGTCATTTTAGTGTTCGTTATGATTAAGGTAATTTTTAGTCAGGGCTCTGTAACACAAGGACTAATATTATATATTATATACTAATATTATAAAGAGGTAAAGTTTGTAAGTTTGTATGTAGGGCATAATCTCTGGAACTACACGTCAGATTTGAAAAAATCTTTTTGTATTTGATAGCCCAATTCTTGAGAAAGGCTATAGGCTATTTACCATCACGCTATGACCTTTAGGAGCCGAGCAAAAAGCAAAAAAGTAAAAAAATAAACGAAGTAATATCGCGGGCAGGCGATGAGTTGCGACGGGGTGGGTCGGGGGAACAACAAATTTCACGCGGACGAAGTCGCGGGCAGAAGCTAGTAGCTGATAATTTTAATTTTTGGCTTATACAAGGTGTTATTGAATTAACCCAAAACTTCTTAAGAGGTCATTGTACTCATCATTATGAACAACTTTTACTATGGGGCCAAGCCTGAAATCGCGAAAAAAAAATCAGCTGTTCCCTACATTTTGACGAGTTATGCGAACATAAATGTAGGGAACAGCTGAATTTTTTTTTGCGATTTCAGTTTTGTTCCCATAGTAAAAGTCGTTCATAATGATGAGTACAATGACCTCTTAAGAGGTTTTGGGATAATTCAATAACACCCTGTATAAGTTTAGATCAAAGATTCTTTTCAACCTTCAGGGCGAGGATTATGAACTCCAAAGTGTCTACTCTCTAAGCCCAAGTTACTTTCGTTTCCTACTACGTATTACGTTCGAACATAAGATTAGTTCGGGCCCCAAATTAAGAATGAATGGCAACACGATTTGACAGCTGTCCTTACTCTCGATGTGTTTTTGCCCGTCCAAAAAGTTAATCAATCGAGAGTAGGGTTCATTTCAATGTATTTTCCGTCCGAACTACTTCGTTGACAGACTTAGAGAGTAGTGGTCGATCCGCATCAGTGAAGAAGAGATGCTTCTCAAAAAATGTAAAAAATATACATTATATGCACAATACAATGTTTTGTCAACAATGACGATGATCATGTGACAAACAAAGCATAACAGTTTGTCACATGATGGAAATATCAAACTTTAGTCTTGATAACAAACGTCAGTTGCGTCACAAAACACGTATAAATCGATCGTCAATGCTAAAATTAAACGAGTCTTTAAATAAATTCAAAGACACGAGTACATTTAGATTGACTGGCAGCCCTAGAGAATTATATAATTATAGTTTATATTAGGCTACGCTATAGTACAGACTAACTACTGGTCTATAAACCAGCATCATTCTCCAGCTCTTTTCCCAATTGGGGTCCGCGCATAATGCCTTTTTCTCGTCAGGTTAAGCTACGTTTGCCGCGGTTGGTCTGTGGATGGGTTACCATCTTTTCATACTGAGACCCCTCCGTGCCTCGGAAAGCACGTTAAGCCGTTGGTCTCGGCTGTCATTCGTGGATTTTTGACAGTGGTTACGGGTAGTCAGAAGCCCGAAAATCTGACAACCAGTCTGACCAAGAGGTATCGTATTACCCAGTAACTGGGTTGTGGAGGTCAGATAGGCAGTCGCTCCATGTAAAATATTGGTATTCAGCTGCATGCGGTTAGACTGGAAGCCGACCCCAACATAGTTGGGAAAAGGCAGGCAGATGATGATGACTTCTCTTCTTTCTTATGTCTATGGAAGTCACCCCCTTTCTACCCATATCATCTTTCACATAGTCTGTCCATCGTTTATGTGGTCTTCCCCTACTGATATAGCCAACCATATACATAAACAAAACTTTCCTCACGACATTTTCCTCATTCCTCCGCATCAAATGCCCATACCATGACAACAGATTTCCACACAACTTTTCAGTCACCGGCGACACATTCGGACTTCCTGTTATGTACTAATTTCGTAATGTAACCCTTCGCGTAACTCCACACGCTCTATTAAAACAATCGCACTAAAACTGTGGCGGCATCACACTGACGTCACGCAAAATCCTGCATCGCGCAAGAAGAGTTTACCGCGAAATTAGGATTTAAACAACGTCCCGACATCAATCGTCGACATCGTCGTCAGTATTATGATACTGACGACGATGACGACGATTGATGTCGATGATGAACAGATTCTGTTGATTTTTACCATCTTTGACTATGGTCAAAGATGGTAAAAATCAACAGAATCTGTTTTGATAACCATCATTTCTGCAACATAGAAGGAGCTAGGACAGAGATACAGGACGCATAGCGCCATAACCTTTTCGCTTTGTTAAAATTCTGTCTATGGCAGACGAAATTGATTTGACTCTCATCTGATATGCGCAATGTACAGACGCCAGCACATCAAGCTACCCGAAACTGTCAAATTCACCCAATCAACTTTGAACTTTATGCTTTAGCGATAAAGTTGAAAATCTATTAAATAAATTTGACAGATTGTAGTAGCTTGATGTGCTGGCGTCTGTACATGCGAAAGTGTGTCTGTCTGTCTGTTACCTCTTCACGCTTAAGCCGCTGAATCGATTTAGATGAAATTTGGTATAGAGATAGTTAGAATCCCGGGAAAGGACATAGGTTACTTTTTATCCAGATATTCCCTCGGGATCGACACGTATGCGGGTGAAACCGCGGGCCGCTGCTAGTATTGAAATATTTATTTCCCAAGAGACATTACGTTACTTAAATACGTGATATCCATTTCAATTTGTACGATTGTTTCAGACGTAGTTTTTTTTTCAAGTGTGGTGAATACGTTTTATAATTGTGTATTCCATTATTCAGGTTGATTACATAGCTGAAATAAATATATATTTGGGTTATAATTATACCTGTTCAAATAAGGCAGACCTTGTTAATATGTATTTTTTGTAAAACAGAACATTACCTGTAAATAATGTATTTTTTTACCTTCCACGTTTTGAATATTTAAACTCACGCCATAGCTCGTTCAAACAAGCGGCTGCGTGGTGCGCGGGCGGCCCGCGCGGGGGTCCGGGTTCTCAAACTAGTTCGAGATTTTTTCTAGTAAAAATAAGTCTTCCTTATAGGTTGTTCCCAAAGTACTCCAAAAAGAGTTCCCAATATAAATAATAATAATTCCTTGGAGTAACTTGGGAATTAATGTATGAGATTCTTATCTTTTTAGAACAAAGGAATGGAGTACTTTGGGAATAACCCTTCCTTATTATAATAAGGAAGACTTATTTTTACTAGAAAAAATACGAACAATCTCGAACAATAAATAATAATGGAATATATTCCATATTATATTTTGACAAACATTAGACATGACAACACGCAGAACGCTGCCGCGCTAGACTGCAGGCAGGCAGATCGCGCGCGTTCCGGCACCCGCCCCGCTCCCCGCCCCGCTCTGGCCAAGCACTTCGTGTTAATATGTAATTAAACAATATCTCAATCTCTTCTACTTATACAGCGTGTATTAGAAAGTTGTGTTCAAATTTAATGGTGTGGTACAGACACACTGAACAACTTTCTCCATGGGACCATTATCGTAATCGCAAAAAAAAAAAAAAACAATTGTCCCATACAAAACTACAATACCTAGTATTTTAAGAGGAACCGGGACCACTCCTATGATGGTGATCACCAGGGTGGTTTTAGTGAGGTAAAAATCCCATACTCCCAAACCTCCCTTTCGGAGGTCGGGTGCCTACAAAAACAAAAAAAAAGGTACTTGACCCAAATGTATGGGCTGATTATTTTTCCTTGATTACGATGATGGACCCAAGGAGAAAGTTGTTCAGTTCGATGGTCTGTACCTAAGAACAATTTGGAGTATGGTCTGGAACGGTCTCGAAATAAAAGACAACTCAAATCACGAAAAGAAATAAACGCCAAGACAGAAATATAAATCACGACAATCCCATTACATTGAAATCCGCAAACACCATTATCATAATGTTTTATACATTTCTCAAATACAACAACCGACGGAATCACCAAGGGTGGGGTTGTAACAAGAAATTAGTCTTCCGTTTTTACAATAAATAAACAAATCAAATGTTGGCGATCCTTCAGGTTACTCATTTCAAGGCACGTGTCTTTGGAGATAAGGTAAGTATAAATGCTCCTACAAACAGGCGCGACACGCGATATAATCGCGCGCGACACAAAGGCACCGCTCGTTGCGCGACTAGCGGTGCCTTTGTGTCGTGCGCCATTACATCGCTTGAAGGAGCCTTTAAAGTGATGGATTGTGTTTGAAACTGTTCGTTACACATCCGTCACTTATTTGTTAAAGGTTCATTAGAAAACCAGCGTCAGACAACATATGTCTGGCGTTAATCCTCAAATGGACCTTTTTGGCGTTACCGTGAGGCATTATGCTTTTAAAGCTAAAATGCTCTCTTTTCCTGTCCGTGAATGTTTACCAAATAAATGTTATTCTTTCTTAAAGATAAGGAGTTAAGGACCATTATACTTTGGTATAATATTTTTTGCGGGTAGACGTTGGTAGAGGCGGATAAAGGTATAATGTCAGGGGAGAAGTTAAGAGATTCCTTTCATTCACGGTGTGTTTGATGCGAACCTCAAAGGGCGGTGTGGTTTGACTTTTGACGACTTATATGCCTACATTTACCGAATACTCAAAAACATCTTGTATGTTCTGATGGAAATAGTTTTCTGCAGCTAAGAGACCTACAAACGCCAAACACCAAGCAGTTTTACTTTGTTTTTTTTTTCTTAAGAAAGTTACAGCTAGGATTCATATAGTTGACAGTTAGTGAAAGAAGGCCAATTAAAAGTTTTCTCTGACAATATTAGGGTAGCACAAGAAACAGTAGACAGGTAAGCGAAAGCAAGAATAAGTAGGTAAGCACTCGGAGAGAATTAAGAAAAGACTGAACAGATTTTAGTGATCTTCAAAGAAGTTTTTACATACTCAGTATTTTTTTAGTTTAGGTACACTGGTGGAGAATAAATCAAGATCATCAACACTCTGACACATCGAGTTGTATGCCCTGCTAGCTCTTATCATACAGGGTTACTTTTCAAAGACCATCCAAATGTTTACATGCTGTTCTACCCATGAATATAAACAACTTTCACTATGGGACCAACTCTGAAATCACGAAAAAAAAATCAGCTGTTTCATACATTTTGGTCAAGTAGGTATTGAAGTTTTGTATGAAACAGCTGATTTTTTTTCGTGATTTCAGAGTTGGTCCCATAGTGAAAGTTGTTTATATTCATGGGTAGAACACCACCAGGAATTACGGGATCGTTTATTTCGACCAACCTGTACAGGATCATAGGCACAAAAATTACAAAATTTAAAAATAAAAATAAAAACACATAAGTACATATTTAAAAGACATAAACATATTACATACTTCGATCCCAGTATGTGAACCATACAGTAATGGCTCACAATTCGACACCTTGTTTAGGAACGCCCTCCCCAGTTTCGTACGGTTTTTTTGACTTTACAAAACATCAAGATCTCTTTATAATACGTAAGTTTAATATTAAGGCATGACACACATAGACCTTTCGGAATAAATTCTCTTAGGTAATGATGATGAAAACTGCTTTAAAATCCTTTGCGTAGTTTAGAAGAACGACGGACTTTACAAAACATCAAGATCTCTTTATAATACGTAAGTTTAATATTAAGGCATGACACACATAGACCTTTCGAAATAAATTCTCTTAATGATGATGAAAACTGCTTTAAAATCCTTTGCGTAGATTAGAAGAGCGACGGACTTCACAAAACATCAAGATCTCTTTACAATACGTAAGTTTACACACAGACCTTTCGGAATTAATTCTCTTAATGATGATGAAAACTGCTTTAAAATCTTTTGCGTAGTTTAAAAGAGCGACGCGGTATTGTCTGTACAAGAACAGCAACTTTATTTTATACACTTCAATCAGCAATTTAGGAACATATTATACACATCACTCATGTGGCGGTGATTGCATGTAACTTGATTATGAACTTTAACTTTTAAATATTAAGTTTATTATCGTTTGCAATATTATATTTTCTTCTTTGATTGAAAAGTACACGTATTTTTAAAATAAGAACTAAAATATCTATGGAAAAATAAAACATAGCAATAAGGTTGAAAAAACTATGTTGCAAAATAAGACCACAAAATCATTTGTGGTCTTATTTCTCATCGAAAATCTAGTACTAATTGGTCGTAGATACTACAAGTTTTAATAGATTTTTTTTTTCAAGGCCAAGCCCCCCCCCCCCCCTTGTCCTTCCAGGAACTCTTATCCCGCGCCACCTCAAACCAGCCCTCGCGGTACGCGTCCAACCGGTCGATTCTATTAAAATCTCACCGTGAAAACTTACGTGAAGTGAGTTTGTTTTTGCTAGGAATTGACACTATTGACAGCTCACTCCACGCTCACTTCACCTAAGTTTTCACGGTGAGATTTTTACAGAATCGCACCGCTGGTCATCTCTCAATAGATATGATAAAAATATAGTTTCTAAAATCTGTTCAGTAACCTTGTTAAAAGAAAACTTCGCAAGCAATATGTCAAGGAAATGTGTACGGGAAATTGAACGCCAGCCGACGCGACGGCCCGAGCGTCCGGCGTGCACCTAGTAATTTATCAACCGCGTCAAAACCACACCAGTTCGGCTTAAGGCTGCTAAGTAAGCGGATGTGGCGGAAAGTTAATTTACTACAATATTGAAAAATGTCTCACGTTGGTGTATTGGTCGCAAGCGCATCTGCTGATCGTGGAATCCTGGGTTCGATCCGAAGGTCAAGAAAAAGTGAATTTAGCCGTTTATTCCTTTAAGGGGCTGATATTATGTGTGTTCTTGTTTAGTGGTAGCCCCGAGATTTTACATAATCTTTTAGAGATTCTTTAAAATCAGCTAAAACAATGTCCTAAAGAACTGTATTCTATAGGGGGGTTTAAAAGATAACCAACAAATTTCCGTTATTTAGCTTTAAGAGCTGTTCACTGGAATAAGGGTAGTGATTAAAGAAAATTGAATAAATACTCTTTCTCTGTAAGTCGTTATCAATCAACTCAGCCTATCGCAGTCCGCTGCTGGACATCGGCCTCTCCCAGGCTGCGCCACAACACCCTGTCCTCCACCGCGAGTGTGTAAGCCGTTGCTACACAGAAGAATAGAATTTATTTATCTTTGAAATTTTCTGATCAAAAATTTATGAATAACTAGCAGCGCCCCGCGGTTTCATCCGCATAAGTGTCTATCCCGTAGGAATATCGAGATAAAAACTATCCTATGTCCTTCCACGGGAAGCAATCTATCTCTCTGCCAAATTTTATCGAAATCCTTTCAGTGGTTTAGGCGTAAAAAGGTAACATACAGACAAACTGAGTTACTTTCGAATTTAAAATATTAGTATGGGAGTATGGATTGTGGGCACACTTTCCTATAAATAATAAAACACAATACGAATGTCGTCGTCTTAATGGCTCCTTAGTGGAGTCCTCTGTACTTAAGGAGTGGCGTCAATTTCCCGCGCAGCTGTTATCAATCACTTGGACGGCCATTACTCGCTACTCCTTAACCAGACTTTTATCACTTTAGATTGCATTTCCTTCTAAGTAACAAGACTTTATTTTGTACACGAACACTTCCGAAATTTACTTGCTGGTCAGCAACTGTTAGATAATCTGTGTGACTTATGAACGAAAGAACATTAGCTAGAAGCGCTTTAAAGCAATATGTTACTTGTTCGTGGGCAAACCATATCCTCAAAAATGGGCAACTTAATAGTAGTATAAAGTAATATAAAAGCTCGATTCATCTTTATTTTTAGGATATTAGTTAAAATTCATGGTTTGATACCAAGAATGTCATATGCTGGTCATCATCATCTGCCTAGCCTTTTCCCAACTATGTTGGGGTCGGCTTCCAGTCTAACCGGACGCAGCTGAATACCAGTATGTTACATGGAGCGAATACCTATCTGACCTCCACAACCCAGTTACTGGGTAATATGATGCCACTTGGTAAGACTGGTTGTTAGACTTTCGGGCTACTGACTACCCATAACGACTGTCAAAGATCCACGAATGACAGCCGGGACCAACGGCTTAACGTGCTATCCGAGACACAGAGAGATCTCGGTATGTAAAGCTGGCACGATATCTATGAAAGCTGGTCACCCATCCACAGACCAATCGTGGGAACCGACAGACCAACCGCGGCAAGTAACAAGTCTTTTTTTTTCAAGAAACTTTGCCCCACTCAACCATTGTGTGTCCATTGTATGTTTTATAGTGTTAAATTTATTTATTTTGATACTTATTTTCTGGTGTACAATAAAGTATGTAATATAAATAAATATATGTGTCGAATAGAAAAGCCTCTCCCTCATATTTTGAACAACCGTAACTAACCTCAAAGTCAGTTAATAAAAAACAAACTGTTATAAATATGTTCCAAAACCTCAGCAATGATACCCCCTCGCATACAACAACCCTTACAAAAGCCATACAAATAACGATAAAATTCCGATCATACTAACCACCAAAGGACAGATAATCCCCCTTTGAATAACCAACAGTATAAAGACTGTTCTTCCGTTCCATTGCTGGCGACATAAGCCGCTTAGTAGATGCACTTGGCTTCAAACTCGCGACGGATAGTAAAGCCGGCGAATCCGCTGAGAAAGTCGATTCTTCACGCGGATATCAATTTCGAACACGGAAAACCGGTCACTTGAGATTTGACAGTTCAATTCGAAATGGGAACGATGAGTAAATGGATTTTTTCTGGCAGTTATAGGATTTTATTGCTGGTCCTTTATTTTGGTCAATTCGGATGTTGGTAGAAGAGATAGCCTTGTGCAATACGACGAAATATTCATAATCAGCCTTTAGTATTCCCACTGCTGGGCTGCTGGGCTGTTGGGCAAAGATCGCTTTTAGCGATAAGACCGCCCATTGTTTCACCCTTTGTACAGTTTCTAGATTTATATGTCTGTAATTTATATGGTGTACATAATAAAGAGTATTCTATTCTATTCTATTCTATTCTATTCTACAGACCTCCTCTCTGTGAGAGGGAGTGGGCCGTAAACCACCACGCGGGCCCAGTACGGGGTGGTGGATAAAGAAAGAAAGAAAATAAGTTTATTTCAACCAAGTAAAGTAAGGCACACAATATCGATGTAACGTGTCTTCGATTTTTTGGTATTAGGACATGTCGGTTTCCTCACGATGTTTTCTTACACCATTTTGAGAGCATTACTGATGAAATAAATTACGCTGGCATGGTTTCGAACCCACGACCCCGACAATTCGTAAGTCGCACGACCTCGACAATTCTTAAGACGTTCGACCTCGACTATTCGTAAGTCATGGCTGCTAAAGTTCATTTCAAATAAACTTGCGATAAAGTTTGTTCACCTCCTTCTACTAATGTATCCCAATATTTCCAAACCATACGAAAAAAATGTATTGGCAGTGTCGGTAACACGATCAAAACATTGACTTACTCCGTGTTTGGTATTATGAAACTCAACCGATGCAATGTTAGCGACAGTTTTTTATGACGAACGATATCTATCGTAAGTTATTTGGACTTTTTGGTACAGGGTGGTTGAATGACATTTATCGCAAGTTTATTTGAAAAACACTTTACCACTGGGTCACCACTTTCCCACGACGAGGAAATTTTGATAAATTTCATATAACAACATATAAATATAGAATCAGAATCAGAAATCATTTATTTTCCAAGAACGTAGGTAAAAAAACATAGTTTTGAAGGCGTATAAAAGAATAACAATTGGATCCAGTACATTCTGTCATATGGCATGCAACATTAATCAATAATAATATGCAAAGAACGTAGGTAACAAAACATAGTTTTGATAGCGAATAAAAGAATAACAATTGGATCCAGTACATTCTGTCATATGGCATGCAACATTAATCAATAATAATAATTGTAAGGTAATAACATAATTGTAAGGTAATGTTTTATGTCATCTTAAAAGTCAAATTCACCAGAAAAATAATAGTCATGCATGTATACAAAATAAGAAATATAGCAAATTTAATAAATTGAAATATTAATCGAGCAATGTCATAGGGTGTTATCATTTAAAAATTCACTGACAGAGTTATAGCATTTTTCAACTAGTAGTTTCGTTAATTTCTTTTTGAAAAAATGAGTTGTATCATTTTTTAAGTCGATAGGTAATTTCTTGTAAATAACCTGGTATAATGTAATATGCTAATAAATATATTATTATTATTGCTATTTAATATGCTGTGAGTTCCTGATGGCAATAGACTCACCCCTAATACATCAGACTTAAACGTAACTGGCGAAATGAGGGTGTATTATAGGTACACCTCTGCTCTCTCGCTCTCCTTCGAGGATTACACGCGTGATGTTATATTGTGTGTACCGTATCGTAAGTCTACGTTACAAACATCTGTTATGAATTCGAGGTACCAAAAAATTCTAATATCGGAGTGACTAAAATCCTTGGACATGTAGCGGTATCTACAACGCCACACATGCGAACAATGCGTCATAATGACGTCACGCAAAATCCTGCATCTCGCAAGCAGAGTTTACCGCACAACTAGCATAGATACAACGGCCCGACATGAATCATCAGGCAGTTGCCCGCCAGACACGACACCCGTCTGGTCGGAGGATTCACCCTTTTCTATGGAGAATGAGTGAACTTTACACCCTGTTCCTCATACCTCTATAGACACATTAAGAATTTACACTAATGATCGTCCAATGACATCTAAAACTTTCACCTGTATATTTTAGAATTCCGTACTAAAGGACCAAAAATAACATCCTCAAACAAAAAAAAAAATACCCTTTCAAAAATAATCACAATTCAGTGTCCGTACCTCTAGCTTCCAAATAAAGTAATTTAGAGACTATGACCACGCCACTGGCTTTGTAAACCGGTTACGGATACAGATAATACTGCAACTATTACGTGCTAACATAAACGTGGACAGAATCGAAGAAAAACTTTTGGAAACTTCTAAGAAGAGAGTTTTACTGTCGATTTTTAGAATTCCGTACTAAAGGATTAAAAAAAACGATCCTGTAACATAAAAATACCCTTCCAAAAATAATCACACTTCAATGACCGTACCTCTAGCTTCCAAATAATGTAATTTAGAGTCTATGACCCCGCCACTGGCTTTGTAAACCGGTTACGGATACAGATAATACTAAAACTATTACGTTCTAACATGAACGTGGACAGAATCGAAGAAAAACTTTTGGAAACTTCTAGAAGAGGGTTTTACTGTCGATTTTGGAGGAGAAGCCTGTTGAATACAAGTGTAAATTTGTCTTTTTACTACAGGTTTTTATGATTTCATGTAAGTGCTCGTAAAGCCTGCATGTTAGTCGCAGAATATTTTGCGTGATTCGTGCCTGTGACTGAAATATTTTTGTCGGAACGTCCAGTTTAGATGTTTATGTTGAAAATACTTAATAAAAAAACCCGGCCAAGTGCGAGTCAGACTCGCCCAACGAAGGGTTCCGTAGCAGCAAGTAACATAATATAAAAGTTCTTGTAGTTTGAATTGATTGATTGAAAGGTAAATTGCGGTTTACGATTTATGACGTATTAAAAAAAACTCTTTACTAGATCTCATTCAAACCAATTTTCGGTGAAAGTTTACATGGTAATGTACATCATATATTTTTTTTTAGTTTTATCATTCTCTTATTTTAGAAATCACAGGGGAGGGGGACACATTTTACCACTTTGGAAGTCTCTCTCGTAAACAATTCAGTTTAAAAAAAAATATATTAGAAACCTTAATATCATTTTTAAGACCTATCCATAGATACCCCACACGTATGGATTTGATAAAAAAAAAATTTGAGTTTCAGTTCAAAGTATAGGGAACCCCAAAATTTATTGTTTTTTTTTTCTATTTTTGTGTGAAAATCTTCTTTCACAGAATACATCTACTTACCAAGTTTCAACAGTATAGTTCTTATAGTTTCGGAAAAAGTGGCTGTGACAAACGGACGGACAGACAGACAGATAGACATGACGAATCCATAAGGGTTCCATTTTTGCCATTTGGCTACGGAACCCTAAAAAGACATGAAATGTAAAGAATTCAAGGCGTAAAAATATAAAGCGAAAAAGGCTTCCATGTAGGGAATTTTTAAAATATTTTTGTTTCACTTCCATTAGAACGCAGACTACATTCAGTTACACAATAGAAAAAATAATTTTGAAGGACCATTCATCATTTTTTAGGGTATATTTCACGATTGAAGTTATCCAATTATTATTATATTTTAGCTGCTAAAAATCAATTTACATATCGAAGTACGAAATTAATAAATAACGACCTCATCAAACATATAAAGTTAATAAGGCATTTCCCTTGAGTAAAGTCTCGTAGAGCGCCTACGATTCTCGTAGCGCACCGCTAATTGCTACGTCGCTCGTAGCAAATTGCGCCGGATATCGTAGCATCGAGCCGCTACAATCGCTACGAGGGATCTACGCGATTTCCTACGAGTTTATTATACCTTTATTAGTTTATGATTTCATTTGAGATTTTACTTCTTATTTATTTGATAACCTGCACAAAATTACCAAGGAGAGAAACATACAATTATGATAACTTATTAGGCCCAAAAACATTAGACAGAGTATTTAAACCGTCAACTGAATAGAGGCACTTTTTTTAGTGTTCAACACTATTTATCCATCAGGCTTTGACTTGGATTAAAATTTCCATTGGCAAAGCTATTTGTTGGACCATAGGACCAAATCTCGAGCCGGTACCAAAATAACAATTGAAAACGACATCGAAACAAAATCACATCATGTTCTCCGAAATCGAAACATAACACAATCGCCCTTTTCGCTCGTTCCACAGTCATGTGGGTCAAACGAATTGCTTGCGATAGCCCGCAGACCACAGACAAAACCCACTTTTGACACAAATTGCCAATTCTTACGTTCGTGGGTACTTCGGCTGTTGTCGGGTGGTGTTCGCTCTTCATCCCAATCTTCGTAGCGCTGATAAGATAGGAAATAACTTTGGAGATTATTAGTATTGCGATATTTTTGTAGGTAATAAAGATGGGCATCATAATGAGTTATTATCCCGTAAATATCTCACTATAGAGTAAAAGGTAAGCTAGCTTTTTCTCGTACGTAAAACTAATGAGGATGGCCGATTCACTTTCTCTGTGTGTCGCCTGTATTCTATGTTTAGGTTATCCCAATATTCATTTGTTTTTTTTTTTCTTTAGGCATCTTTTTTTTGACAAACATTCGATGGATGAACTGACTGTGTGAATGATGATATGGTTAGAAAGGGGATGACTGCCGAGATGACGACTAATAGAGAAGTGTGGAAGAAAAAACTTTTTTACAATAAGAAAAAACAACCGACTTCCAAATAAGACACTGCAAAGTGAAAAATAACTTTAATTTCGGAAGTCAGTGTCGTTGGGTTCATATTTTCGTTGTTTGCGACCTATTTGGAAATTGGTGGTTTTTTTTTTGTAAAAGTAACTAACATATAAAAAAACAGTCGAATTGAGAATTCCTCCTTTTTTGAAGTCGGTTAAAAAGACATGTTACGCCGACCGCAAATGAATTGGTATAAGAGAAGGAGACATCACATCTAAGACATCTTTTTATCATCCTATTAGATCAATGAGAAACTATATTGAAAACTATAAAAATCCAATGCACTCTCAAATCTCAAATCGTTTATTGCAATCCATAATGTACTATTACAGGTGTATATATATTTTATATGTAGGTCTATCTATTTATTTATTATTTGTATTTAACATTGCTTATTTCTTTACTCGCTTATAAATTGTTCATTATTATTAATGTTATATAAATATTAAGTATTATAGTCTATGTCTCAATTCTATCAATCAATCATAAAACCATCAAAAACCCAAAAGGCGCGAGTTTATTAACAACCATAGTGTAATCACCCATCGGCACTCACGACCGTCATAAATATATTTTATAGCCAGTAAATCTCGCTATAAAACTATGAATGTGCGTGTGGTGTGAGGGCCACTTTGTTAAAACTCTTTGAAAATGTGCTTAGGATTTAGTGAACATTCCCAAAGAATTGTGAAAGTTGGTATGAGATTTTGTGAAAGTCTAATAACCGAGTTATAGACTGTAAAGTTGGGCCCTCAGTTCTCACATAGAGGATTGAGGGCCCACCTAAAACTGATAAACTACGGACACTACAGAAAAAGTCTTTATGCTAAAATCTAAGCTAATGCCAAACAAAATTTGTGAAAACAAGATATTATCGCAAAACACTGTCCTACTTTGTATATCTTCGTACAAAATGGGCCCTCAATTCTCATACACGTAAAAGTTTATTACGCAATTATAATGAAATCATTAACTTACAGCTACTGTTTGAAATCCTATATGCTACTAAATAAATTGTGAAAATGTATAAAAGCAAGAACAGGTCACCACTTTTTGTTGTTTGAAAGTTATCCCTCAGTCCTCCATTTCTTTTGTTTTCGATTTATTACGCTTATCGTATGAAAGATAAGAGAAATACAAAATTGTCTCTTTTTGTGTCAAAAATGTGCAACAAATTCGATACCAGAAAGAAATTAAAAGACCCTTTATTATATAAGAAAATCGAGTTTTATTTTTATCATCTGAATTTGCAAATAGGGTGACCACAATTTCTTTTAGATTGCAGTAAAGATTAGTAAATGTAGAGTATAAGTTTTAATAAACTTTCTTCAATTTTTCGCTTATTATCGTCATAGCATTATTTTGTACTCAAGTTTCATGATAAAAAAAAAATACTGTTACCCAAATCATTTTTGCTTGAAATATCGTTCGTTCTGATGACAATTATCAAATAATTTATTTATTATTTTTATAAAGGCTTTTGCCCAGCCATGGGACAATGTAGGCTAAATATAATCCTAACTAATATTATAAATAAAACTAATAACTAGCTAATATTATATTAAAAATATTATTACATGTATTATATAATTATTGTTTACATATATGCACAATAGTTGTAATATTTAGTGTAGTTACTAAACAACAGTTTATGATAGTGCAGCGGAAGTTGTAGGTAATAAAGCATTAAGGCGAGTTTTATGACAGTTGTAGTGAAGAATAAAAATAATAATAATTTTTTAATACGCAAACACAACTTCGGTCAAGACACTCAATCATCTTCGGTCAAGATATCAAACATTCAAGATAAGTTTGTTTTGATACCTAGGTACTCATAATTTTATAAGTTCGTAATATTTTACTAAATAGTACTTAGATAGTCACTCTAAGAATTGTTTTGGTAATTCAATTTCACCTATTTATAAATTGTAAAAATTTTAAAATAAAATATAATTATTTAATACTCCAGAAAACATCTTTGTTATTGTGCAAATACCTACCTAGGAATAAAAAAAACATCCAGGAAGGCACTGCTTTATTAGGTACTAGCTTCTGCCCGCGATTTCGTCCGCGTGAAATTCGAAAGTCATATGGCTCCATCTATTATCATAATAACGTTATTATTGTTTTCCTCGGGAATAGCACTTTTTTCGGGATGAAAGGTACAGTGGTTTAGGCGTGAAAAGCTAACAAACAAACTTTTTTTCGCATTTATAATATTAGTTAGGATTATATTTAGCCTACATTGTCCCATTGCTGGGCAAAAGCCTTCATAAAAATAATAAATAAATTATTTGATTATTGTCATTAGTTTTTTCGGAACAAACGATTTTTCAAGCATAAATGATTTGGGGAACAGTATTTTTCTGTGATCGTTCAATTTCCGAAATTATTTTTTTTATCACGATACTTGAGTACAAATGCTATGACGATAATAAGCGAAAGTTCATTAAAACCTATGACTCTACATTTACTAATCTTTACTGCAATCTAAAAGAAATTGTGGTCACCCTATTTCCTAAGACAGAGAACAAAAATAAAACTCGATTTACTTATACAATAAAGGGTCTTTTAATTTCTTTCTGGTATCGCATTAGTTGCACAATTTTTTTCACAAAAAGAGATAATTTTGTATAAAATTTGTCTTATCTTTCATACGATAAGCGTAATAAATCGAAAACAAAATAAAATGGAGGACTGAGGGCCCTGAATTTTATCAAGGTCATAACTTTTAAACAACAAAAGGTGGTGACCTGTTCTTGCTTTCATAAATTTTCACAATTTATTTAGTAGCATATAGGATTTCAAACAGTAGCTGTAAGTTAATGATTTCATTATAATTGCGTGATAAACTTTTACGTATATGAGAATTGAGGGCCCATTTTGTACGAAGATATACAAAGTAGGACAGTGTTTTGCGATAATATCTTGTTTTCACAAATTTTGTTTGGCATTAGCTTAGATTTTGGCATTAAGACTTTTTCGGTAGTGTCCATAGTTTATCAGTTTTAGGTGGGCCCTCAATCCTCTATGTGAAAACTGAGGGCCCAACTTTACAGTCTATAACTCGGTTATTAGACTTTCACAAAATCTCATACCAACTTTCACAATTCTTTGGGAATGTTCACTAAATCTTAAGCACATTTTCAAAGAGTTTTAACAAAGTGGCCCTCACACCACACGCACATAACTATGATAATAATATTAAAGTCCCTCTTTATATAAGGTTTAATGAAGCTGGCGATAAACGCTTTGATTTTATGGGGAACTAGCTTCTGCCCGCGACTTCGTCCGCGTGTGTTCCGCTGACCCACTACGTCGTCGCATCGCATCGCCCGCGCTGTTCCTTCGTTTTCCCTTAAGGCGGAAGTCCTTGAAAACGGTCTAAAGTTGGTTTTTTAAAGCAGTGTATCTCTTAAACCGTAAATAATGTTGACCAAAAAAAAAGATATTTTCAAGTCTTATTTTAATACAGTGATGGAACTCAAATCATAATTAAACATACATTAATGCATCAAAAAATCTTCAAATACACCTCTTGGTTGTCTTTAAAAGCATATTTTTAATTATAATTAAAAATATGCCATTAAATTTCTAATGCCAAACTGCATTCAGAGATTGATTATTTATTATTAAATAGTTTTTGTAAATAGATAATTTCTTCATATTTTACAATAAATTACCAGTTTTGTGTCATCGCGCTTCTCTTTCTTTCATGTCATGTCATGTAAGCCACTTAACATTCTTTCAGACTTTTTTCTTTATTTATGCTTGGCTTGCTTGGGTCGTAGCGTGATGTGAAATATACTAAAACTGGCCAAGTGCGAGTCGGACTCGCACACGAAGGGTTCCGTACCACAAGGCAAAAATGCCGAAAAAAACACGTTTGAAAAAAACATATTTATTTTATTTTTATTGTTTACTAGCTGCGCCCCGCGGTTTCACCCGCATAAGTTTCGATCCCGTGGGAATATCGGGATAAAAAGTAGCCTATATGTTAATCCAGGGTGTCAGCTACCTCCATACCAAATTTTATCAAAATTGGTCCAGCCGTTTGAGCGTGAAGAAGTAACAAACATATAAACACACACACACACTCACACACACACTCACAAACTTTCGCCTTTATAATATTAGTGTGATTATTAAAGTAAAAATACAACTGAGTATTTTGTGAATATTTCAAGTAGACCTGTTGACATTTTTGATATCGAGCAAAAAAGGGCAAAAAAATCGCGTTTGTTGTATGGTAGCCGCCTTAAATATTTATTTTATATTGTTTTTAGTATTTGCTGTTGTAGCGGCAACAAAAATACATAATTTGTGAAAATTTCAACTGTCTAGCTTGAGATACAGCCTGGTGACAGACAGACAGACGGACAGACAGCGAAGTCTTAGTAATAGGGTCCCGTTTTTACCCTTTGGGTACGGACGGTAACTCTAAGAACCTTACTCAAGAATTGGGCTATCAATGCATGTCCATGAAGAAACCATAGTAATTATTGTAAAGTTATTCCGTATTAGACACATAAGTTCATTAACCCAGCTCTGTAGTAAACAATGCAAAAATGAGGAGGGGCCCGTTGCTAAATAATAACAGGTCGATCGATCAAGTTAAGCTACGCTTGCCGCGGTTGGTCTGTGGATGGGTGACCATCTTTACATACCGCCGTGACCCCTCCGTGCCTCGGAAACCGGTGCCGTTGACCCCGGCTGTTATTCGTGGATCTTTGACAGTCGTTACGGGTAGTCAGAAGCCTGAAAGTCTGACAACCAGTTTTACCAAGGGGTATCGTATTACCCAGTAATTGGGTTGTGGAGGTCACATAGGCAGTCGCTCCATGTAAAATAATAGTATTCAGCTGCATCCGGTTAGACTGGAAGCCGACCCCAACATAGTTGGGAAAAGGCTAGTCTAGGATGATGAGTAAACAATGGAAAAAGATTTTCCAAACCCGACTGGTAGTTCCAGAGATAAGTTCGTTCAAACAAACAAACAGAAACAAACCCTTCAGCTTTATTGTGTTAAAGTAGATTGAATGAAGCTGTCATTACACGCTATGATTTCATGGGGAATATGTCGCCGCGATTGATTGGAAACACTTTCTCTCGAGCTGTGACCTCTCATAATATTTATCGCGTTATTATTTTATCGATGAAGTAGAGTTAAATGCTTCATTCGTCTTGAATTCAGACGTGATTGATATGAGGTTCTGAAGGCGAATCAGAAACGTGACGCCAAACACTTCCATTTCAACCGGTTCTGTAACGTGCTTCCCGCATCCAGCGCATTCCTGCGGCCTTCACAAGGTCATCGGTCCACCTTGTGGGAGGCCTTCCAACGCTACGTCATCCGGTACTCGGTCGACACTCCAGAACCTTTCAGCCGAAAAGCCAAAGTCAATAAGTCAAATCTTTTATTTCAAATAGGCACTTAAAAGGCACTTTCGAACGTCAACATTTCCAAAAAAAAAACTAGAATGCTCAACACACATAGAATCAAATAACCCTCAAACAATAGTAATGACAATAACTGAGTCATTGTTATCACATTACCCTACAAAGCCGATACCTATTCAAATATTCAATTCCACATAAAGCTTGGCCAACACATTGGTTGTTGTGACCAAAGTATTGGTTCTAGATATGTGGCAAACGTAGTGGAGACTTGCGTTAAAGTGTTGGTTTGTGGGGCCAATGCATTGGTTATTGCTGGGCATCGCACACATATTTGCCGGACGGCTGGGCGCCAATCAATTTCGTAGTTTCCGTTACATATGGGAATTATTCGTCCATGAAAGTTACATTTGTGAACAGTTCTGTAGGATTGTTGTATGAGGATAAGAAGTTAACGTTGCTGTTACGGTTATTGTTTTATTGATATTTAATATTTAATGATGTAGTAGGAGAATTAGGGTTCTGTAAGTAAGTTTGTACAAGTGTTTGTACAAACTTACTTAAAGAAATAAAATTATTTAACATTTATCAGTTATAAAAATTATATAAGAACATTTGTCATGTTTTTATCTTTAGTTGCTGTGTTTTTATGTCAGACTAGCTGCGCCCCGCGGTTTTACACGTGTAAATGTCGATCCCGTGGGAATATCGGGATAAAAAGTAGCGTATATGTTAATCCAGGGTGTCAGCTACCTCCATACAAAATTTTATCAAAATCCGTTTGAGCGTGAAGAAGTAACAAACATATAATCACACACATACACCCCCTCACATACTCACAAACTTTCGCCTTTATAAGCCCGTCACAGACGTATATTAATATATCGAGATATATATTATAGTATAGCAAGCTACCACACACGGGAGCTATATTATAATATATATTATAGCTACGTCTGTGACGGGCTATAATACTAGTGTAACGGTGAAGCCATTTGAGCGTGAAGATATAAACACACAAACACACCCATACACACACACACACACACAATCTTTCGCCTTTATAATATTAGTGTAATAGCGACATTTCAGCTTTCCGGGCACAAATCCAGACTCCGGGCTACTACTAAAAAAATCCTGATGGACCAACTAGCTAACACTTTACCCGACCCAGGAATCGAACTCAGGACCTGTGACCAACAAAACAACGAGTCACCATAACCGTTTACCCCCTGTCTAACCCTTTGAGGACAACAGGCGTGATGTTCTTATAAACATTATAACCGAAACATGTTCCAACGGACTGAAACATAACCAGAGAAATGTAAGTGTATTGTTACATTCCGCCCCTTTGGGGAATACAAGCGTGAAGATGTTATATTATTAATCTAGCAACGTCTTACCCTATCCTCACACCAAAACTTAACCCAATTAGACCTGCCCCACATTGTATGAAAAGTAATTTACCTTGCGAACACATGAATTTTCTACCCATACAGGGTGTATCAGAGGTATTATGATCAAAATTAACGGCGTGGTAAAGATAACGTGACCATTCGTCTCGCTTTGGGCGGGATAGTCCCGCTTTCAGGCTGTCTGTCCCGTTGTCCATGACTAAAGCAAAAATGTCCCGCTTTTACAAAGGGACCAAACGAAATTTAATTCAATTCAATTTATTCATGAGCAATTTACATTGTATCTGAAAATCAAATATAAGACAGCACAAAACATAAAACATAAGTAGTCGATAATTTTTAATTACAAAGACTAACATCGACAAATCATGTACTGAGCTCCATTCCTACTTAAAAACTAGACCCGACATTTTAAAACTAATTTGCTTCACCGGCAAATGCAAAACAAAATCGTCTTCAACCGCAATGTAATGTTAAAATTACATAATTATAATACTTAGCTAATTGGCATATTATGTTTCATGTCCTTTTCTCATTTTAATAAAAACCTAGTAAAATAAGTTTTTTTTTGTTTAATTCCACAAGCGTCCCTCTCTAACAAAAAAAGTAAATGTTCAAGTTAGGTAAAGACCAATTTTATGGTATGGTTACTACGAATAATAAAAAGTCAGGAAGCGTAACTATGAAAAAAAAAAACCTTGCAGGAGCGATATTTCGAGACTTCGTTTTAGTTTTCCTGTAATATTTACATAAACTTCTATCACATAGAATTATTTCAGATTTTTTTTTTTAATTTTTCATCAAAAATCAAAAATTATGCGGCCTAAAAAAAATGTTTGAGAATGTGCAAACTGCGCTCTTTGATATGATACCCCACATGCCTTAGTAGCCCCACTTCGAATTTTTCAGACTCCCTGTTGCAAAAAATACACATGTATTTTTATTTCTTTCTAATTTGCAAAATAGTTGGGCAAACGTCATCTAAATCTATTCTAAATTCCAAGTTGATAGCATTAGTAATTCTTGAGTAACCCAGCTGTGACAGACAGATTGACAGACAGACAGACCGAGTCTCACCATAAGGGTTTCTTTTTACCATTTTGGTACGGAACCCTAAAAACTTTCTCTGTGAGACCCAACATCGTATTCGCGAAAAACTGTTCTACCGAACTTCACTTATGAAAATTTTATTTCGGTGCGGTTACTGGAAGTGCTCAGGTGCGGTTCGGCCAAGTGCTGTTGAAATACTTCAAAATTAGTCAACAAATCTATACTAATATTATAAAGTGGTAAAGTTTGTATGTAGGGGGTGATCTCTGGAACTAACAGTCGGATTTCAAAAAATATTTTTGTATTTGATAGCCCAATTCTCGAGGAAGGCTATAGGCTATTTAACGTTACGCTATGACCCTTAGGAGCCGAGCAACAAGAAAAAAAACTGAAAGAACGCTAAGCAAAAACGAAGTAATATCGCGGGCAGGCGATGAGATGCACGTAGCGAGAGTGCATGGGAGGCTGTCACCTCCTTCTGCGAAGCAGTGATGCTCGCGAAGGAGGAGGCGGAGCGCGTGAGGAAGCGGCAATCCTTGCGCCCTCACGCCCCTAGCCGCCGCAGGAGACGCCCTGGGCGTCGGGAATCGATAGCCGATTCCCGGCCACCGTAGGCGCGGGCTTGCGGACGGCGAGCAATGGGCAGCTCGCCGTCCGGTAAGGACCGATTCCCGCCAGGGTCGCGGGTTGTTCGAAAGAGATACCGTGGCCCCTGGCACAGGCAACTGAAGGAACACGGGTGGGTTTTAATCAGTAAGAGTGTGACACTTCCTTCCGCTCCGCCCAGAGCGGGAGGGGTCATTTGATGATTTCCCACCCAAAAAAAAAAAGGCGATGAGTTGCGACGGAGTGGGTCGGGGGAACAAGAAGTTTCACGCGGACGAAGTCGCGGGCAGAAGCTGGTCATAAATAAAACTTAATTACCTACTCAATCCAAATGTTTGCCCCAATGGTTTGGACCCACGGAGAAAGTTGTCCAGTTTGATGGCTGTACCACATCCTAGAATTTGATCAAACCTTTCTGGTGCATGCTGTATAAACCCAGGTGTCCCCAGGCGATCACAGGAATTACAGTCAGGAGGCAAGGATCAAAATTGTTGCTCAATCTTTTGGTAGTAATTGAGTTACAGTAGAATAATGGATGGAATGGGCACGTGCTGGTTGAAGCTCAGCGTTGTTGGAACAATAAGTCTTAAGAAATGTGGAATTATATCCAGAACTCCATTTTGTCCTGAAATGTTAGCTAGTTAGCCAATTTTCGTAATTTAAAACGTTCAAAATCTAGTCGCAGTCTCATCTCGGCGACAAACAAATGTCAAAAACTTGTCAAAATGTGGGGAAATTAGAGGTATTTTTTGACAGATTGAGACTGAGGTCATACTGTGAACGTTCTTAAAATTACGAGAATTGCCCCTCTGTTATACAGCTAACTAGCTTCTGCCCGCGACTTTGTCCGCGTATTTTCACATGTCACTCGGCAATAGTGAAGCTCTCTATCAGTGAAATAATTTTTGTGATCGGATCAGTTGGTACTTCCGAAGATAATCTTTTTCATTTATTAATTCAGCCGAAAGACGTCCATTGCTGGACATAGGCCTCCAAGCAAACTATGAAATAACAGTGGTGTTTTTTTTTTAATTTTCAAATTAATGGTTGGATCAAAACATAAAACATCATAGTTTTTAAATTATTAATTTAAATAGGTATATTATGTGCTTTTACTACAGACCAAGCACAACATGGCATACTCATAGCTTTAGATATACTGTCAAAATTATAGCATGTCGGTGCCGCGAACCTTAAAAATTCCCCCCTGCCAAAAACCGGTCAATGCGCGTAAAGAAATTTTCACTTAAAAAAATAGAGGCACAGGCAACATTGTTGTTACACGGTATACAGCCTGGCAAATTTCCATGTGCGAATAGCTGTATCGACCAGCGAGAACCAGGTCACCTGGGCAGCTGCAGCAGTCGACTGATATTCTGAAACCTAATTGGTCACTATTGTTTATTCAATTAGGTCACGGGCCGTCAAGATATCACGATAATCGAATATTCTGAGATGAGATTTTGGATCTAAAACTGTGAAAGTTGTGGATTGAGACAGGTTTTAATTATTGGTAGAAAACCCGAGATAAAACTGGGTGGTATAAAATAAATTGGCTGAAAAAACAATAGGTAAATAATTATTACATTAAAAAGTATGACTGCGATAATAATAATTTAATTCAACTAACCAATGTCAATTTCAATGTTGTGTTTTTCTTACCAATATGCGTTAAGTATAACGCATATTGCTAAGAAAAAACAAATCCCAAAACCAAAACCCAAAACCCAATTTTTTAAATTTTATTTCAGGATTTCTATCTATACTTACATATAATAAAATTGTAGAAAAGTGGTGTCTGTACAATGGAAATATATTAAAAAAAAGTAGCAGGGGTTGTTATTATATCGATGCCGAACCCAAAAATGTAATTAATTTTTTTTTTGTCTGTTTATCTGTTTGTCTGTTTGTCTGCTGTGTTTGTGCACGCTAATATCAGAAACGGCTTATTCGATTTAGATGCGGTTTTCATTAGTATATTGTAGTAAGCTTCACTTAACATTAAGTGTTTATTTCATGTCAATCGGTTCATAAATAAAAAAGTTATGTCAATTTAAAGAATCACGGCGAACATTTGTTAAGGTATTCTATCAGAGTACGTAAACGCCTCGCGCCTGCGCGTCCGTGGCTATATATACAAGGTGTAACGGAAAGGGGGTATCAACCCTGAAAAAGGTGAATAAAGATGAAAAAAAAAATTTGGACCTCCCATAGTAATAGCACATCAATGATTTACTATTACTATGGGAGGTCCAAATTTTTTTTCATATTTCGACCTGTGTTCTTTGGGGAAATTTGTTCAGTTTCATGAGCACATTCACCTCCTTCAGGGTTGATACCCCCTTTCCGTTACACCTTGTATAAAGCTCGCTGAGAGCTGCGCCTCTGCCATAATTCCGATCCAGCCTGTCCCTTGCTGCCCTCTCCCAGCGACGCCCTAAGCCGAGGTCCGTACCCCACAGGGGGTGCCCTTAGCGTGTAGTCGCTTAGTTTTTAAGTTTATATTGTGTATTTAAGTTGTGTATTATGCCCTGGCTGGAGGCCTTAATTTATTGAGGCATCCACAGGAAAGCCAGGTTAAGCAGTCGACAACCCCTCAGGTTGAACTGCGAGATGACCATTTCAAAAGAAAACGCGCCGCTGCCATAAGGATTCAGTTATTCGTAGCGAACGCACGTATCCTGGAGAGTATAGGCGAATAGTTGGATTCGATTATTGCGATTCACTTGAATACTGAATGTTTGCATATTTTATTTATTTATATTTTAGGGTTTGTAGGTTAGGTTCTTTTTCTTAATTTTCTTTAAAATTTTGTAAGTATTTGGTATAGGTTAGGCGGTTCTTTCCTTGATTATTGGGTATTTACTTATCTTAATTTTTATTTAGGGTTTTGTAAATAAATATTGTAAGCATTTATTATTGGTTAGGCATTTCTTTCCCTGATTTTCGGTATACTTATCTTAATTTGTATTTAGGGTTTGTATATAAATATTATAAGTATTTGGTATAGGTTAGGCATTTCTTTTCTTGATTTTCTTTATTAAGTATAAGTTCATTAGCTTAGGTTAGTAATTATTTTTTCTAGCAATTCTTTTGTTTTATAAAGTTAGTACGTTTGTCTGTGTAGAAGAATAGCACCACCCCTTACTTCCCGTGGGTGTCGTAAAAGGCGACTAAGGGTCTCACCGGAGAATGGGCAGCAGCGTTCTCTATGCATTCCACCACCATACCATACTGCGATCGCCAACCCGCCTGCCAAGCGTGGCGATTATGGCAAACCCCCCCAAAATTGGGGGAGGCCTATGTCCAGCAGTGGACGTCTATCGGCTGAAATGATGATGATAATGACGTTTGGTTTACACGCCTTAACACTTATTACTTAAACTGTGATAATTTTAGACTGTATAATAATCTGTAAGTATTTATAATTTAATTGTTTACGATAGTACGTGTTTACTAAATAACTGTGTGTTAAGTAGTAAGTACTATTTTATTGTAAGAATGCCTCGAAGAAGATCCAACCTCTCCCAATGTAGCAGAAATGCTAAAAGGATGAGATTAGTTCGATCACATGAATCTGAGGAAGGTCGTGAGGCAAAAGGCTCTCTGCACCAGGCTAGGTTTCGTGCTGCAGGAACTTCGACTCAGCGAGAATCTCGACTGAGTTCAAATCGTTCTCGAATGATGACAACTCGAACGAAATAGGGAAAACGGGGAACAACGAAAGGCACGTTTATCTGTCGATCGCGAAGCTCACGCGCTATCGCGTGAGTCTGAGACTTTTGCTGTCAGGGAAATCCGCCTGAGCTCCCAGAGAGTACGGACAACAAATGCTCGATTCCAGGAGACACAGGACGAACGGGAAATACGTCTCACTGCCGATCGTGAAGCTCATACACTATCGCGTGAGTCTGAGACTTTCACGAAATTCGTCTGAGTTCTTAGAGGGTTCGGACAGCAAATGTTCGGTCTCAGGAAACACAGGAAGAACGAGAAATACGTCTCACTGCCGATCGTGAAGCTCAAGCACTAGAGTCTGAGACTGTTAGTTGCGGAGAAAGGAAACACATGCGTCCCGAGCTATCGTTTAATATCAACTGTCGAGGTCGGGTCACGCGCAGCGTACCCTACGTACTTACATACTAACATCCCTCCACCCTTAGCCTATCAATTACAAAATAATAGTACTGTCTACTGTTCAAAGATTAACATATCGCGGCGTCCGTTCCGTGGCCTCGGTGGAGGCGAGGGTGTCGTGAATGAGTCATTAGACTCGTCTTGTTCAGAGGGGGAGATGCACCTCGAATCTGTACCATCATGTTCGTCCGAATCAGATGCATCGACATTTTCGGATGAGACATCATCTGTTTGCAGACTGCGTGACGGCGAGTGTAGTATGATGGGGGGAAGCTCTGTAGGTAAATCTTCATTCGAATCGATGACTTCACCAGCATGTGATTCACATCCCTCCTGTAGGTTCTCACTCTCACCCTTAAATTTCAAGAGCTGGTTGACGTGTCTCTTGAATACTGAACTGTTGTTTTGTCCGTGTAATCGCACTTGATATATGGAATTTCCTAATGAGTTCACGATAATTCCTTTTGTCCAATATGTTTTTTTTTGTTTGTATACTTTTACTAGCACTATTTCATTTTTATTGAATGTCACTTTTCGGATCCCACTGTATAGTTTACTCTGCAAGCACTGGTTATCTTTCACTACATTATCGAGGTCAATATTGGCTGATATCGGCTTACGTACGTCTAATAAATCTAGCCTGTTTCTTAGTTTACGGCCGAACAGTATTTCAGCGGGTGATCTGCCAGTTGTGCTATGTTCAGAGTTTCTATAGTTGAATAAAAATTCATTTAATTTTACATTGTAATCTTTTGCACTGACTTTTGATAAAATGAATGCTTTCAGTGTCTTTTTTATGATTTTTACACTGCTCTCGGCCTGCCCATTGCTACTTGGGCTGTAGGTAGGAGTAGTTAAATGTATGATGCCGTTATTATTACAGAAATTCGTAAACTCTGTGGAGACAAATGATGTTCCGTTATCCGTGCAGATATTTTTTATCAAACCAAACCGGCTCATTACCTCACATAATTTACCTATAACTACGCTGCTACCATAGGCGGAAGATACATCAAAACATTCCAACCATTTGGAGTACGCGTCTACTATTACTAGATAAACTTTATTATTAATCGGTCCAAGAAAATCTAAATGCACGCGGTACCAAGGCTCGGGAGGAAACGGCCAGGGCGTAAGAGGGGCGCGGGGCGGTGTGGGACGGAGTGTATTGCATATTTCACAAGCTGCAACGTGCTTATCAATATCTGTCGATAAGCCCGGCCACCAAAACCGATTCCGCGCGTCTGCTTTCATTTTGTTTACACCGAGATGTCCTTTATGCAATTCACACAATATCTTATATCTACAGCTCAATGGGATGACAAGTTTATAACCACGTACAAGACAAGACTTTTCTATTGCTAACTCATTACGACACATGTAGTAATACTTTAGGTTGTTAACAATGTTGTGTTTTGGCCAACCCGATTGTACATATTCACATACTGTTTTGAGTTCGGCATCTGTCGATATTGCTGCGGCAATGTCACTTAGAGATAAGAACCGGTCTGAGTCATTATTATGAACAAAGTATACATAAGTAGCCCTATCGATAGTTGCTATTTCTTGGTGATTGTTTGGTATTACTTGCTTCGTATCATTAACCGAGCGGCTCAGGTAGTCCGCTGCGTTACTTGTGCTGTTTATGTATTCGATAATGAAATTATATGAAGATAAATAAATTGCATAACGTTGTAAACGGTTTGCTGTTACTTCCGGTATGCTTTTTTTTTTATTGAATATGGACACGAGTGGCTTATGGTCTGTTCTCAGTATGAATGGAGACGATCGCCCATATAAATATTGGTGGTATTTTCTGACACCAAATATTATTGCCGTCGCTTCTTTTTGTATTTGGCTGTAGCTGCGTTCAGCTTTTGATAGTGAGCGGGAGGCATAGGAGATCGGCCGCTCCACACCATCATTACCTACTTGTGATAATATCGCGCCGAGACCATTGGGGGACGCATCCACTGTCAAAATTAGTTTAGTTTGTGGATCATAATGTGATAGGGTTACGTCCGACATTAGATTGTTTTTAATTTGTTGGATAGCTGCTTCATGCTCATCACTCCATTGCCATGGAGTGTTTTTTTGTAACAGAGCATGTAGTGGTTTTAATATACTTGATGCATTTTTTACAAACTGACGATAGTAATTCACCATGCCTAGGAATGACTTCAGTTCTGGGACGTTTGATGGTGTTTTTGCTTTAAGTATTGCTTCTACTTTATCTTTGCATTTGTGTAAACCTTCACTGTCTATTTTGAAACCCAAATACGATACCGATTCTTGAAATAACTGACACTTGTTTTTCTGTAATACTAGTCCTGCCTCCTGTAGCCTATTTAAAACTTTATGCAAATTATCTAAGTGGTCACTATCACTGACCCCAGTCAGTAAAATATCATCCTGAAATACTAGTACCCTATCGAGGCCGGATAGTACAGTTTCTAATGTTTTTTGAAAAATTGCCGCCGAACTGGCTAAACCAAAAATTAATCTTGTGAATTTGAATAAGCCACGGTGTGTATTGACACAAGTTAACATTTGGGAGTTATCTGTTAGCTTTAATTGGTTGTATGCTTGCGATAAGTCTAATTTTGTAAATTTTTTTCCACCGTGAAGTTTCGTAAACAGTTCTTCTATACGTGGCAATGGATATTTCTCAACTACAAGCTGTTTGTTCAAGGTTACGGAGTAGTCGGCACAAATACGAATATCTCCATTGTTTTTCAGCACTGGGACAATGGGACTGGCATAATCGGAACTACTGACTGGCTCCAGTATGCCGAGCTGGACTAGTCTGTCTAACTCGCGGTCGATCTTGTCCTTTAACGCGAATGGAACTTGACGTGCTTTAAAAAAAATTGGTTTTGAGCCCGGCTTGACTTGAAGACTAACCTCTGACCCATTATAACACCCTAGTTCATCTGAAAACAATTTTGGATATTTA
This sequence comes from Mesoligia furuncula, assembly GCA_916614155.1. Classification (NCBI taxonomy): domain Eukaryota; kingdom Metazoa; phylum Arthropoda; class Insecta; order Lepidoptera; family Noctuidae; genus Mesoligia; species Mesoligia furuncula. The sequence goes on from OU744793.1 coordinate 27,646,657, forward strand.
GTTACCATTTGTTCCACATAGTTTATGCATTTATTAACTGTGGCTATTTTTAAATTGAATTTTGATAAAAAATCTCTTCCTAATAAACACGGACCGTCATACTTAACTACATAAACAAGTATATCTATCGATTTGGATTTGTATGTGAAAGGTAATAAAATAGTTCCTGCAGTTTCAATGTTGCTTCCATTGTAACTTTGTAGTAATGTTTTACTTTTATGTAATTGCAATGATTTGAAGTAATAATAGAATACTTTTTCTGGAATAATTGTTACGGCCGACCCAGTATCAATTTCAAAAATAAGTTTTACTTTATTTACCAGGACAGATTCCCGTATCGGCTCACCGAACTTGGATGAGATATTACATATGAAATGCTTACCATCGTCACCGATATCATCCAATTCGACCTCGATAAAGTGTTGCTGCACTTTACGTTGTCCGCACACGCGCCGCAGATGACCACGTTCCCCGCACTTTCCGCACTTGTAACGTTTAAACCTGCACGTGTCCTCATGATGTCCGGTGTAGCCGCAAACAACGCAATTAACTGCGCCCACCGCCGACGGCGACGTCGCCGGGGCCACCGCGGCTCCGGAGCTGCTCCCGCTCGCGCCGCCCTGTCCTTGTTGACCAGCGCCTGTCCGCGCCGCTCGTTTGCCCGCTCTCTGCGCCACCTTATAGTAGACAGGTAGCTCTGGTTGCGCCGATGACGTCATAGCTGAGCCGAGTCGAGCGCTGTGAATACCTTGCGCAGTTTCCTTGGCTTTGCCGAGTGTCAGCTCGGCCATATCCATTGTGAACAGCTTGTCTCGCTCTGGTCCTGGTAACATGCCAAGGACAAAACGGTCACGCAGCAAGTCATTGAGACACGATGCTGGAAAAGCGCAATCCAGTGCTAGTCCGCGAACACGTGCCGCCCATTCTGCTAACTGTTCCTCTGGTTGTTGAGTCGATGTATAGAAGCGATTTCGCTCGGCGAAACCACATTTAGCTGGTTCGAAGTGATCATCCAATAGCTTCACTATAGTGTCGTATTCAAGTGTGGTTATTTTATTTGGTAGTGCGAGATCCCTGACCAACTTGAAAGTGCTCTCAGATAAACTGCTGAGTAGAATTGCTCGTTGTTTAATTTTTGGTTTACCCTCCGCACTTTCTAGTTCATTGGCTAAGAACCACTGTTCCAGTCGCTCCTTGAACACTGACCAATCTTGGTTTTCGTGGTTGAAACTATTCAGGGATCCAATGGATGCTTTCGCCATGTTTAATTAGTGCACGCGCGCGCGCGGTTCGCTCGTCGCCACTGTTAGTTGCGGAGAAAGGAAACACATGCGTCCCGAGCTATCGTTTAATATCGACTGTCGAGGTCGGGTCACGCGCAGCGTACCCTACGTACTTACATACTAACAGAGACTTTCACTGAAATTCGCCTGAGTTCTCAGAGGGTTCGGACAGCAAATGCCCGGTCTGTAGACGGTATATGTAATTCAAAATATGCTGCCCGAAAAGTCACTATTCCACGCGGACGAAGTCGCGGGCACAGCTAGTTCTGAAATAAAATTTGTTTTTTCAAGAGCCGGTTTTTCAATCACCAGTTAACTTTTATCCGACGAATAAGTTCGTCGTTTTGACAGTTTTCTATGGACAATCTGTCAAAACGTCACATTTATTCTTCAGGTAAAAGTTATCTTATGATTAAAAACTCGGTCCTTAACATAAGCAAGACCGCCATTGGTACTCGTATTATTGTCACGATCGGCAAATCGGTTTTGTCCACCCAGCAACAGTACGTACCCCAGGACTTTTTTTCAAATTGGTTGAAAAAAAAGTTCCAAATGTCCATAACAAAATAATAAGCCGATCCTTTTCCGTTAAGTATACCTACCTAATTCCAAAAGGGTCCAAAATATTCAGCCGTTTCTTTATCAGCAAAAACAATAGTCCACGTAGCAAACTACCGAAATGGCAGTCTGAAACGAAGGTCCAGTATGTACTTCAAACCTGATTATGCCCATGCCCACCCCGATCGTCACGTGTCGTCCGAACCCGCCCGATTCCGTCGCCCGAATTTCGTGTTAATTTGCACGTACTGACCAGATGTCTACTACCGGTGAAACTTGAGTCATTAGGCCGCTATTATCCGATGTATCGGTCAATTAAGGGATGCTGACAGGGGAATAATCTCGAATGATTATGTAATGTTGCCTTCGGGGATAGGGATCCTTCAATGATTTATGTTGTTTAGATGTGAACATAAATCAGAGAGAGATGCCTGTAATGTTTTGAGCGATGAGATCGATTGACGATAATTTAAGAATAATATCTTGAATAACTATGTACTTAGCACGTTTTATGTACATTTTAACAAAAATCCAAACGTTCAGACTCATGGCTCGACTGAAAACCATCATGAAAGATTGTAACATTTTTCACATCGGCCATCTGTAAAATTATGAAAAAGGGTTCAAACCGGGTGCGGTGACTTGACAAAGACGAAAATGTGGAGTCGTTATTCCTCAATACTAACATACACATATCCGTTATAATAAGAAATTACGAACTTATGTATTTCAATAAACCCTGTACTTATTTTTGTTGCTGACGATCCTTCAGAATCAAAAACAAAAGAAAAAGCGGTTCAAACCGGTATGAGAAAGTTTATAGTGGATAAGACAAAGATTAAAACAGAAGACGATCCAGGAGGGGATAGAGGCGGGGGGGGGGGGGTGGAGGGGGGTTCAGGGGATCAGAACGGAATAATTCAATGGAACAGATCGCAATACAATTGGTGTCAAATAAACACTCTTCCTTTTAGGGTAATGGACACTAAATCAGATATCAGACGCTTCACTCGAGCGCTCGAGTGAAGGCTTATTTTCGTTCCATTCCGCGTTCACACGACCCTTTTGGCATTATAATGATTCTTATCTGTTTTTTTTATAGTTTTAATGTGTATTTTTTGCTGTAATGCCAATAATCGCATTTTTCTTTCTTTCTTTAGAAATTTACGTTCATTTGCTATTTTATTTTATTTTTCAACCATTCACAGAGAGAGAGAGCGAACGATGCCGCATGCTGAAACACAACACCGTTGGATTGGTTCATTAAATAATTTATTCTTCACTTTTGATTCACGTTCACTTGAGAGTCAAAGAACCGAATACATGAACAAAATCTCAAGCTTTTGAAATCAGCATGAGCTGACGCATGATTAAACAATAATGTATAAAAATATTCATATAAATAAACGAGGCACAAATTTACTACATCTCAATCATCAAACGTGCTTATTTTTCTCGGGCACTACTCGCGAATCTGAACGTAAACACACGGTTATATCCCAAAACAAACAATTCTAATAATAATGTGAACGAAGGTCTATGCACTGTCGGAAATAGCCACGCTATGCCAATGTGTGCGGGCCGATGGGCCACGGCTTCCAATGTCAACATGGCTGACAACTGTTGAATAAAGGATTAGGTCCGTACTGGTTTATTTATGAGGTGACGGTGGAAAGATGTCGTGTGACTGAATTTTTCGGCAATGCAGTGTAGGACATTGAAGTCATAAGTTCAGCAATCATCATCATCATAATTTCAGCCGAAAGACGTCCACTGCTGGACATAGGCCTCCCCCAAAAGGGGGGGGTTTGCCATAATCGCCACGCTCGGCAGGCGGGTTGGCGATCGCAGTATGGTATGGTGGTGGAATGCATAGAGAACGCTGCTGCCCATTCTCCGGTACGCCCCTTAGTCGCCTTTTACGACACCTACGGGAAGTATGGGGTGGTGCTATTCTTTAAGTCCGGCACCACACAGACAAGTTCAGCAATGATGCCCAAATATAAGTAAGAGCGTTATAATGATAACCTATTGTTTTGTTGGTTTATTTTCATTCTGGAAACCCTAACAACCTTAAGCCGTGTAAAATCCGGCAAATTTATCATCTCATCATCTGCCTAGCCTTTCCTAACTATGTTGGGGTCGGCTTCCAGTCTATCCAGATGCAGCTGAGTCCCAGTATTTTACAAGGAGCGACTGCCTATCTGTAAATCTATCTATCAGATATAGATACTTATATAAGATTTTTAGATAGGCAGTCGCTATAAAAAAATTTAAATGTTGTTCGTTGGTACCGCATCACTTGATGAAAGGCTCGACCGATTTGGCTATTTTTTATTTTAATGTGTAATAGTCCGAATTAGGTTGTCATGAAACAAAAAATTGGAAAAGGTGATCGAAAAATTTTCAAATTTGGAAAAAAACTCAACGTCCTTTTTTGTATGGACTATTGAAATTCGGACAAGAGAGCGCCTATTGAGTCAGCTAGTTGAGTATATTTTTATATTTTAGGCCTACACATAAATCGAGGAAGAAACTGCAAGTATTAATTGTATTTCAGAGCCTAACAGAACATAGCCAGAAATTCTATACCTAGATCTAACATGTCAAGGCCTCCTGCTTAAACTAATCAATACGGATTATGCGACGCTGCCTCTCATGAAACACCTGGGAATTCACCCTAATCCCTACTTCGTTCGTCTGCACACGACCTTTTAATGGTGACTGACATAATTAAATCTTTTACCTAAAAATAGTGACGTAGGGGAGGTGAGCCTAAAACGGGTAGCCCGCCTAAAACGGGTATGCTTTTTAAATTGCGCACTGTAATTGCTAATAAGAATGTGTGCATGCAGTGCGCGGCGCCTGCCGCTCGCCAAACACAGGGAGTCGGCGCGCTTCTCTGGCGGACACGAGTTCACGGTAAGATAAGAAAGAAGTTTTTTGCTATTTCCACTAAAAAAAATTGAGTTACATTACTTTTGAATACTCGAAAATAGTTTACAATATGGTCTTACCAGTTTTGTGTTATTATTTTGCAATAAATAGACGTTTTATTTGTGTAATAGGTTGGCGTTTATTATTTGGGTTTTTAGGATATGAGTCGATTGAAAAAAATACAGGCTTGTGGGCAAAAAGGGTAGGGGTAAAGCGGGTGCCCGTTTTGCCCATACCCGATTTGCCTTGTATAATTTCATTGACCTTATTAGTTCTTTTATTTTTGCAGATGGTTAATAAATACAAAAGAAAGACTGCAAATGCATCGTGGGATGAGGGAGTTATGAAGCTTGCGATAGAAGAAGCTCTCCAAACTTCCGTCAATGGTGCAGCAAAAAAATATTGCATTAACTTTTCGACTTTACAGATAAAGAAAGAATGTCAAAAAAATCTAGGAAGATTCACAACAGTTTTTACAGCAGCTCAAGAATTAGAGCTAAATGAGTATCTATTTCATATGGATTATCTGTTTACGTTGCCAACTCATTACGTTGTCTACAAAGTGCCGCAACCATTCCAAGAATACTGGTTCATTGATCCAACCATTATCACTGCAAGTAGCTGATGATCCTGGTGGAGCTCCATCTGAGTTATGATTGTTATGAAACAGTTCTAGTCATTGATTGACGTTGACCTAATGTAATTCAGTCCCTACCCGCTTTGCCCAACAGCCGTACCTGCTTTAGGCCCCCCCTACGGGCAAAACGGGTAATTCGAATGGTAAAGATTTTTGTTATTTTTTTATTCTTAATGTACAAAACTACTAAATATGTCATTTATTTTAGAGCCCTTGATAACTAAACATTTCAAAATGTACAAATAAATTTTCAATTTGTATCTATAAATTGTTTTTATTTATCATCAACCTTAGCTTACCCGTTTTGGGCTACTCTCCCCTAGGTAACGCCCTTAGGACACATAGAACCAGGCGAGTTTAATCTGACGCCCCGATTGACTCGTCGAAAATATGTTGCTTTCAGCAATCAAATTTCACCAATGATACTGAATGCGGCCAGGGGGCCTAAATAGGCCACTTTGGCAGAATCATAAAAGGATAACATTATTAATCATAATGGACAGTTAACTTTTCAGTTAGTCGTATTAAATCCAATTGGTGAAGGATTTTTCAGTTTTTTTTTGTCTGTGCCAAAATACCAATCAATCCAATCCAAATCCAATCCCAATCTCTTTGATTATACCTACGTACTGCAGCGAAAAAAAAAACACAGACTGTCTTCGCCATATTATGATTCATAATATTATCCTTTTATGATTCTGCCAAAATGACCTTTTTAGGCCCTTTGCAAATCGAAACCGCGTTTGACAGCTGTCATTCTCAAGAGTATGGCACTGACAAGCTCTTGAACGCGGTTTAGATTAAGTAGTGAAAATCGCCCTTATACAAAACTGAACCACTTAGTACGCAAAAGAGTCTTCACGAGGCGAACGTAAATTCCTCAACTCATTTTGAGCGAACAAAATTATTCCGCACATCTAGCCCTACCATTATTGTTGCTCTGTATCTGTGCAAAGTCGATGAACCTGTAACTCTATATAGCTTTTAACGACTAATGTGTTTCGTGTAAAAATCCTGGAGATTTTTTCCGTGCCGAATTGAAGATAAGAAACATATTTGAGTGTAGGTATTTTGCCAGTGTTTTATTAAAAGGCAATTGGTTTGTTGGAACCTGAAATACTTTAAATACTTTATGATGTTATTCGCAAATAACTGAAACTCAAACTCAAAACTCAAAGGCAATCATATCACTTGGTTTCAGTAGGTTTTTATATTTTATTTTTTATTTATCCTTTTGACAGATTCCTATTTTGTAAATGTGAGGACTTTGTAGGCCTTATAGACTTTAGATCTGTAGACCATTTTTTTTATATTATCAAGTACCTGGTACTTGTTGACAGGCCCACGCTGTCCTCCCATACCTACTGTAATTTGAAAATATTGTAAAAACCAATTATTTAAAAAAAAAGGAACCGTGGAGTTTCTTGCCGGTTCTTCTCCATAGGAAACGACCAATTGGAACCGTGCACCTAGCTTCTGACGTTTAATAAGTGCCCATGTAGGTTTATGTGAAAGAAAACATTTTGATTTTGAAAGCATTTATTTCAATTCAACCATGTGCAGGCACTTTTGAATTGTCGCACTGAAAACATCTTAAATTACTTATTTCATTTCAAACAAATATAAATACATTCCTTAAAAATTATACTTAACATACTGACTGTACCTGGTGCATGCGATACACCGCTATATGTAAGTGTGTGTAGCGTTACCAAACGGGAGCGTTCCCAAACGGGAGTAACCCGAAATTAAATGGTCAGTTAGTCAGAAAGTTGAAGCTGAATATCCTTTAACGTGTCATGGAGAATTCTGATACCACTGCCTGTCCAGCAGTAAACCTGATTGATTGACTGTAATCTTACTTACACTTTCTTACTTGAAAAAAATAATTACAGGTCCTAGCTATCTGGCACATCGAATTTCGCAAAAAGTTCAATTTTCAATAGAGACACTCTTAGGTACTCTTCTTCACTTCTTCATCGTTTTAAATCAGCCATTCGAGTTTCAGGCAGCTTCTGCTGCAAAACCAACAGTTTCACATTTCCTACTCCAAGGCTGCAAGAGTATTTATCAACTTGTAAAAACTAGCCACCCATTTCACATACAAGAGGTACGATACTCACACTGTCCCCCTATAACACGAACAAAAACTATCAAGTTGACACCCAATAACGTTCTAAAGATCCTATACAATGAAGGAAAGAGATCCGGCACGTCCCGATCTCTCCAGCAGACTTACGACCGCTCAGATACCAATATATTTCCCCTATTAACGTCGAGATACCAATGATATAGACAGCGGAAATTTTACACTTGAAACGCGTTATGAAGAGCCTCTCTGTCTCTCTGTAATTCTTGGAGCCAAGTGGAGAGTTCCTCTGTTAATTTACTGGGTTTTCCAAGTGCTTATGTCATTTAATATTTCATAATGTGGATTGTTATAAAAGTAGGGAAATACCAATGAAACGATGGATGCTGTGTGTGAATGATGATATTTATATTATTTATTTGAAATGCGGTCGGAGAGACTTTTAAAAATCCTAAGTAAAAAGTCGAAATCGAGGTTTGGCTCTCGCCTATTTCCTCCTCCAATATTGGACCAATTTAAAAGGTATTTCATAAACTGAATGAGGAGGATATAATACTGTGTCCCTATCTTTTTTTTTCATGAATAGTTGTCAAATTTGTACACTAGGCCTCTGTTGAGAGTGGTTTAAATCGGCATTTTTTAAGGGGTTCTAGTGCTTATAAAAATAAGGTATCATCAAAAAGGAAAACATAGGGACATACAAGTAGTTAATATTTATTATTCTGTAAAAAAATCGTTGCTTTATGGTCATTAACCAGAAAGAAAACAGGCGAGAGAGTTTCTAAGGAGAAACGACCATCTGCATTTCCTCTTAATTGTTTTTGACATATTAATTTATTTATTTTGAAAAAAATATGCAGAAATTTACAAAAATTGCTCCAAGCTATTTCACAATAGACCTAACTGTTTGCAGTGACGTGATCATCTTTGCAGCCGAAAGACCACTGCTGAACATAGGCAAACACCCTCAAACAGACAAAAATATAAATGGATTTAGGTGGTGACATTTTACACAAGGCAAACTTTAGCATTTGAATTTCTGAATTTGGATCTATTTACAGTAGTTAGTTATTTTAGGACAACCACAGCTCGGCATTTCTCTAAATACATTTATGAACTCAAGTGTCACGACCAATAAAAAGTAGAGTGACATGGCGTGGGCGCACAGGATTGGTTTATGCAGTTTGGTAACACATATCGGACTGGCTGGAGTTTATTTGGCAGTTTTTACTTTTCCTGTAGCATTTGTTTTTGTATCATTTGGTTCAATACGAAAAGGTTAGTAATTGGATAATGTGGTGTTGTGGTGGTTTAGTTGCACAGGTTTGTTAATAGTTTAATAATATGACATTTTGCGAAGTGGACATTCTGCGAAAGAGACATTTTGCGAAGTGGACATTCTGCGAAAGAGACATTTTGCGAAAGAGACATTCTGAGGAAAGGACATTTTGCAACCAGTGGACATTTTGAGAAGTGGACATTCTGCGTCGGAGCCTCTACCAGCAGCGCCCCGCGGTCTCACCCGCATAAGTTTCAATTCCGTGGGAATATTGGGATAAAAATTATTCTATGTATTAATCCTGGTTATAAACTAACTGTGTGCCAAATTTCATCCAAATCCGTTTAGTAGATTTTGCGTGAAAGAGTAACAAACATTCATCTATCCATCCATCCTCACAAACTTTCGCGATTATAATATTACTGGCTGCGCCCCGCGCTTTCACCCGTATAAGTGTCGATCCCTTGGGAATATCGGGATAAAAGCTAGCCTATATGTTAATTCAGGGTGTCAGCTACCTCCACACAAAATTTTATCAAAATTGGTCCAGCCGTTGGAGCGTGAAGAAGTAACAAAGACTCACAAACTTTCGCCTTTATAATATTAGTGTCATAAGTAGGAAGTAGGATTAGTAGGATAGGATAGTAGGATTACCTGTGCTCAGATATAAAAGATTCAAGTTCGTTTTCGCTGGTAGTAATTAAGGAACTCGTCTAAAAGCAGAATCTCAAAGAGGACAGCCAAAATGCAAATAAAATCCATCCTAATCCCATTAGCTATCAATATAAATTGGTCCTTTTCCAAAGTGATTATTACGAAGAGAGCTATTAGCATACTTGAGAGAGAACAATCAAATTATTGACAGTACTAAGTACCTATCGATCTCAAAGACAAGAGTTAGTTATTAAGGGACTGCAAAAGAGGAGGAGATTCTCAATTTGGATGTTAATTTCAATTGATATATATTTTTTTAAGTGTATTCGGGCCATAACTCCCTCATAAATAGACAGATTTGGAAAATTATTTTTTTAATGGATAAGGTATGCCTCGGGGGCCATATAAATTTTAATAACTTTTCTTGGGTAGTTTTTGAGTTAGCTTCAATAATAAGTATTTTTTCCACTTAGTTTATATTGATGATGTTTTAATAACTTCCTGTCACTGATATTTACATAGCAAGTAGTGTTAAATTAATTTGCGTGTGGTAAGTACAACTAAAAAGTAAAAAATAACTTTTATTTCGGAAGTCGATCATCTGCCTAGCCTTTTTATTGAATTTCGTCAGTTGCTCCTTGTGTAATTAAATAATAAATAAATAAATAATAAATTGTTTATTACCACAAAGTTCAAGTACATTGCACTGTTACAGATTAAAGATCTTAATTTAGCATTAGGTAGATCAGTACAATATGTAGGTTCAACCCTGTCCCCTAAACTAGGCTAGGCCTGTATCTTAGGGGGCAGTGCCCGGCTATAGGGTATGCTTCTAGGATTTTGTTGTGGCAGACGTGCCAGTGGACTGTGTCAAGTGGGTGCGTTTTTAATTTTGTACTCTATGTGATTGTAATTGAATTGGCTGCTGTCAATACTGAATTGAACGAAAAGTTTATGTCTCGTTACGAATGAAGTATTTTTTTGTTTTTTTTCCTTTTATCTACGATCGGTTTTCTTGCCATAATCAAAAGACCAATTCCCATTGTCATTAAAAATCAATCTGTCCAGCCTTTTCCCAACTATGTTGGGGTCGACTTCCAGTCTAACCGGATGCAGCTGAATACCAGTATTTTACATAGAGCGACTGCCTATCCGACCTCCAGAACCAAGTTACTGGGTAATACGATACCCCTTGGTAAGACAGGTTGTCAGACAATCGGGCTTCTGACTACCCGTAACGACTGTCAAAGATCCACGAATGACAGCCGGGACCAACGGCTTAACGTGCTTTCCGAGGCACGGAGGGGTCTTGGTATGTAAAGATGGTCACCCATCCACGGACCAACCGCGGCAAGCGTAGCTTAACCTGATCGATCGACCCGTGGGGCTGTTATTACTTATCCACAAGCCTCTCAACTCGCTTAATAATAATATATTCAATAAACGCACCAAGAACAAGCTCTCAATTATAAACTAAAGTCCCCGTCACGAGAAGCTATAAACTTTGTAAATAAAGAACTTTATACTAAACTTCAATAAGTAATCCTAAATTCAATCAACTCTATGTAACGTACGTGTAATACGAAACTAACGAGCAATTTCACTTGGTCGGATTTGTGGTACTGGAACGCGTCTGACTCATGGAACGTAAACATTTGGGCCGCCATCGCCATTTTGAAGTAAGTTACAGAATACTCGGAATCGTCTGACGGCAGTAATTAGATGAGTGTGTTACCTTAATTATATCCCTATATAAAAATAAAAATAATTACAAACTGTTTTTTTTTTTAAATTTGATCCAAAAGTTGCGAACCCGTGAATGTGTGTTTACATAATTTATACCTTCTCGTGGCGGGGACTATAGGTAGCCTAGTTAAATAGGAACTGGAGTGCAGGCGTTACACGAATTAATTAGTGTGTGGAGAGTGCCCTCTTGAAAGGGCATGTGTTTATTTATTGCATGTGCTAACTAAGGGCTCTGATGAATTAGACGTGGGTTTCAAACCTGTTATGTATTGTACGGGATCTTATGAGCGATATTTAAAGAATGACAACTTGTTCTCGTGGTGAAACGATAAAAGTTTCAGTTAGCATATGCATAATCAGCCTATAATGTTTGAGAACATTAAGAGGACGAGGCCTGTCTCCCGAATTATTCCGTTCTGATCCCCTGAACCCCCCCTGCACCCCCCCACCTCGATCCCCTCCTGGATCGTCTTCTGTTTTAATCGTTCCAATAGTTGGCTACAGTTAAAGCCTACGCAGACCGGGACGGCGTGGCAAGGATTTAAATTTTTACTAATGGACATTCAAACGTATCGATATAGAAATACGACATAAATTGCTATGCTTTAAAATGATGCCGTGGCATCGAGAGGGATTTCATTGCACGGCATTGAATGACGCGCCACGGGCTCCCGCGGCGGGATGCCGTGACGTCCTGCGGTAGGCAACGGCATGCTAAGGACTCCGGCGCTCGTTGAGACATACCGCGGGGTGAGGCGGCGGGCGTAGAGAAGCGGGGAAGCCGCTGGAATGCCGCGGTATCTAAGCGGCTAGTATGCGCTGACTGACGGCAAAATCCCTTGCCATGCAGTCCCGGTCTGCGTAGGCCTTTACTGGGACATATGCGTCCACTCTGTGAGGGATAAAGTTTCAGTTATAAAGGATTATTTTGCAATAATTGCCTCACCTCATCGTCTTCATAACCTTTTCCGAATTATGTGAGGGTCGGCTTCTGCCTCAACGGCTACCTCAGCTATACATTATTATTTCTTTACTAGTGCATTTGACAAACACTTAAACCCAAAACACACAACACTGGAAAAAAACCTTACGGAGCCCGAAGTCAGCTTGCGTGCCGCAAAGCCGAACACACCAGTGTACATCTCCCGCCTACACTACACCACTACGGCGGAGGACATCGTGGAGTACGTACGCCAGAAGACGAGGTTCACGCCAAGGGTGCAGTTACTGGAGTCGCACCGCAACGTCAACTGCAAGGCGTTCGTGGTGCACCTGCACCTGGTGATGGAAGAAAGCTTTTGGAAGCACGATGTTATATTCCGCCGCTTTCGCGGACAAGTGCCACCAGAACGCACAACGGCTTAGTGCAACTAAGTGGTGCTAACATAGTTATTAAGTTTTGTTTAGTAACAAAATTGTTACTGTAATATTATATCTCTGGGTCTTTGTTACCTGATAATAAATGGTTTATTATTATTATTAAAAAAAAAGTCGGGAGGTGTCATGGGACACCCGCATGCATAGCTATTCACAATCATCCGAAACGTTATTGTATCAAAAGTTACACCTTTCGATAATCTGCTTTGCCTTGCCCCGGACAGCAAATAGGTGTCGGAAGAATAGAGGTCGTCAAAATTTTAGGGTTATGGACTTGAACATCGTTTTGAGGACCCCTACGATAACATTGATTGATCTTCGATACGGTACGGAACCGTATCAAGTGGTTGTGAATAGCTATGCTGACTGGAACGAAGTTCCATTCGCTACATATCTATCTACCTTTAAATTCAAAGTCCTGACTGACTGTTATATCAACGCACAGCCTAAACCGCTGGTCTTAGAGACATGAAATTTGGAGAGTATGTTCTTTGTGAAGAGTTTTTTGAAATTCCACCCCTAAGAGTGTTTCACGCGGACGAAGTCGCGGGTAGAAGCTTGTTATGTACTTTAGCGGAGCCATCTAATATGGTCTTAAGTTTCATTTTTAATACAGAGATGGCTCTGTATTCAAAAACAAAAACTTTGACACTTGAAATTATCTTTTTCGGGCAAAAGGCTTTTTCGTTTCGTGACGATTACCGCCATTTTATTTTTACATTTCTACCGCAAGACGCGATAATTACAAAAAAGTGTGGATACTGATGTCTATCAATCAGCATCATACACAACTCCTACAATCACCAATGACACAGCAACAAAATAACGTTATGTACAGTCAACAAAAGAGATCAGTATGCAGGATCATCGGATATAGTTGAAGTTTAGTAAGAAACCGATGGATGATGTCGACTGAAATTTAATTTGTTATATGGGTGATTTGTTTTCTATTAATAAAATTAAATATTATTCTAGAACATCCATTGGTTTCTTACTAAACATCAACTATATCCGACGATCCAGCATACTTATCTCTTTTGTTGACTGTACACCATTAATTTTGAATACATGCTGATGATACATCAAAATTGCCAAGTCCAACCACAGAGTACTTTATCAAACGAGGAACATTGACATCGGCTGCGCAATATTGAAGCCTCTAATCAATTCGCTTCGGGTCACGACGAGGCCATCCATTGACGTCCTTGCTTCCATTTAGAGCCTTTGTAAGACTGAAAAAGTCAGGGGAATTTGTTGACTGTGTACATTTTAATTAAGACTTGTAGTTTGTTGGCGATTGATCTTATAGTGAGTAAGAAGCGAGTGGTGAAAATTCGTTTGAAAGCTGCCTTTATAGGATTCCGTACCAAAGGGTGCCAACTGAGCCCTAAATAACACTAAGGATCAGCTGTCGGTCTGTCTGTCTGTCAGCGGGCTATATCTCATGAACCGTAATAGGTTACTGTTAGCCTGCAACATCCCACTGCTGGGCAAAGGCCTCTCCCCATGATTTTCCAGCTCTTTCGATCCAGGGATAAAGTGGGCCACTGGTCGTTGTTCGAAATATGTAGACAGTTGAAATTTTCACAGCGTGTACTTCTATTGGTGCTATAACAGCAAATAATAAAAATAAAATTAAGTTTTTCCCTTTATTTTTTTCATACAAGAAACGTGTCCACTTAATCGCTTTTTGAAGTAAACACTCTTTAGGCGCATTGGGCATTTTTCGAGGTAGGAAAAACCATTGAACTCGCGACATTGTTACCGTAACCTTTGTTTTAAGTTTTGGCCATTATAAAGACATCAACGCGCGGATCATTTTTTTTTAATCATACTATTATTGTCCCACCCCAGGGCAAATGCGTCTTCTCATACCGTGAAGGCGCGAGCATTGATCACCACGCTTGCTCAAGACTGGTTGGCCATTTCAGAGAAGAAGAAGCTGCCTCATGAGTTCATAATTAAGAGTGGACGGGGCCTGCGAGGAATTTGAAAAATAGGTATTTGAAGAAACTATTGCCGTCGCCTTACCTCAAGTCTGTCCCCGTAGTGTGTGATAGGGACAGCTGCAGCTCAGACCGAATACATTACAAAAATGTTGACGAGATCGACGTTTCGAAAATTGAGCCGATTCAATTATTTTTTACATTAACATTTTAAGAAATAGTATGTTTAGATTCTTAATTTTTTTTTTTTAATGTTAAAATTTTTCTAATTATTCTAGTAGTCCTCTAATCATGCCGTTAAAAAATAGGGCAATTTTGTAATTTTTAGATGGTCATATTTTCTTTACTAATTAGTTACTGAAAAAAAGAAAATGACAGGGACGTGCTTACAGCAGACCTTGACTTTACGAAAAAAAAAAAATTTTGCTCTGGAGGTATTAATGATTCAGGAAGAAAAAAGCGGAATACATTTGTATGGAGAATTGCACGCCCTGTTCCCTCTTAAAGTGTGAAAATTATTTGCAGAAATTGTGGGTAAATTCTTCTCAAATTCTTGGAACCGAATGTTAGCTTCAATAATAGCTAAAAGTATCAAATGGAAAACAAATAATGAACGTAGAGTGCTACAAGGATATTTTGGCACGTGACTGACATTGATAGGGGGCCTTGTTGGTAAGCATTTGTGAAATTGACACAGAAACTGTATTGACAAAACAAGATGGCGACGTTAGTTCCGATTTTGGCCACGCGACAAAGGAACTTTGTATGTGTGTGATAGCAATGGCCTACCATTGCTATCACACATATACAGTGGTAACCCCCGACTTACGAGTTGGTAGTGGATACGAACACAGTCAGGCGCGTTACTTTGTGTAATATACAAGGTGTTTTTTTTATATCCCATAAATCTAGGGTATGAATGAGACTATATCAAAGAATTAAATGGCATATGAATTATTTTTCAATTATCTTTTATTTTTGTTTTAATTTTTCATACAAAATTCGAAAAAGTCTAAAAGACCCTTACGTGAAATATAACAACTTTACATTTTCTTAGCTGTTTGAATGAAAATGTATTACCTACTTGTATTTATCAATGAAACGTAGATAAGTACATGATTGTTTCGAAACTATGCATTTTTGGACCACAAATATTCTAGGACTTTTTGTATTATTTTAACTTATAGAATATAACCTTAGAGTTATGAGATATCAAAAAAACACGTTGTATTTCAGCTCCACTGCTCTTAAAACGGTGAAGGCAAATATCGCGGAGAAACCGGTCTGCCCTAGAACCAAAAGTTCGAAGACATGTGACATCTACCAACCCGCATTGGGCGCGCTTGGTGGATTGCGGCCCACTAAGAGCCTGTGTCCCAGGAGTGGGAACATTATAGGCATATTATGTCATGGTATGTATGTGTGTAAGAATATTGAAGACCCAAGTCTTTTTGCAGGTACTATTTTATTCATACAATCATTACTATCGAACCCTTTATAATGACCATCCAAGGAATGGCTTCCCAAACTACATCGGAGTAGAACCCTCGTTGGAACTGTTTTTGATCTTGTACTTATGTAGGGTCCTCGGATCCTTCGTCCTTACTATCTATTAATTCTTCAATCGTTATTGGATAGTGTTTATGTAACAGAAAATAAACATAATAATAGGTATAACATAATAATTAAATTTGTGTCTACATTGTGAGCAGTGTTGGCACAGCGGTAACGGCTGCGACTTACGAGTTGTAGGTCGTAGGTTCGAACCCAGACAGGCGCTTTACTTTGTGTAACTTATTTCATCACCACTGATATCAAAACGGTGAAGGAAAACACCGTGAGACAACCGGCATGTCCTAGAACCAAAAATTCAAAGACATGTATCTATCAACCCGCATTGGCCCATTCTCTCTCATCGAGAGGAGGTCGGAGTCTGATTTTGTTAATTTTTTTTTTAATTTTAAGAATTTTTTACAAGCATTTGTCTTCAAACCAATACTGTGTTTTTGAGCTTTTTAAGGACTAATAAATAGCTTTTGGATAACTACACAACCTACATAATAGCCTCCCCGACCGTTTTCGGTCACGGTGGTCAATCTCAAAATCTCAATGGAGATTAGCCAGGTACGCAGGAGATATTATAGTGCACAAGTGTTTGCGCAAACACAGGTGCACTCTCTGTTCCTTTACTCTCATAATCCGATGGGACGGCAATCCGACACGACCGGGGAGAGTTCAGGCGCAGGACCAACGGCTTTACGTGCTTTCCGAGGCACGGGGGTATTAAACCGCCAACTTCCAAACTTCAGACTGTTAATAAGAAATTCCTAATGGAAAACCCAATAACACTTTGTCCGACCCGGGAACCCAGGACCCCATGCGCAGCAGTCGCGCTTGCAACCACGAGACCAACGGAGCAGTCAAACAACCTACATAAGAATCTCGGGGTAAAACACTTACGTGAAGTCACGTGTCTAAAAATTACACACCTTAATGTATGCAGTAAACCTCCAGGTCAGTTTTAATAGGTAGTTTTTGCAAGTCAAAGGGCCAACCCCATTAGTGACTCTTTCATATTTATAAAGCTTGAGGTAAAAAAGGACCAGAAATTTAACTTTTAATCGCATGAAATACATCTCTACAGGAAGATTTTTTTATCACCATCCAAATTTTTACAGGGTGTTCTACCCATGAATATGAACAACTTTCACTATGGGACCAAATCAGAAATCAAGAAAAAAAACTGGCTAAGTGCGGGTCGGACTCGCACACGAAGGGTTCCGTACCACAAGGCAAAAACGCCGAAAAAAACACGTTTGTTGTATGGGAGCCCCCCTTAAATATTTATTTTATTTTGTTTTTAGTATTTGTTGTTATAGCGGCAACAGAAATACATAATTTTTGAAAATTTCAACTGTCTAGCTATCGCGGTTCTTGAGATACCAGCCTGGTGACAGACAGAGGGACGGACAGACAGCGAAGTCTTAGTAATAGGGTCCCGTTTTTACCCTTTGGGTACGGAACCCTAAAAATTTGCTGTTTCATACATTTTGATCAAGTAGGTATTGAACTATAGTACTACACAGCTGATTTTTTTTATCGTGATTTCTGATTTGATCCCGTGGCTAAATAATAACAGCCGCACAGGTCGATCGATCAGGTTAAGCTACGCTTGCCGCGGTTGGTCTGTGGATGGGTGACCATCTTTACACACCGAGAAACCGCTTAACGTGCTTTCCGAGGCACGGAGGGGCCGTGCCTCGGAAAGCACGTTAAGCCGTTGGTCCCGGCTGTCATTCGTGGATCTTTGACAGTCGTTATGGGTTGTCAGAAGCCCATAAGTCTGAAAACCAGTCTTATCAAGGGGTATCGTATTACCCAGTAACTGGCAACTGGGTTGTGGAGGTCAGATAGGCAGTCGCTTCATGTAAAATACTGGTATTCAGCTGCATCCGGTTAGACTGGAAGCCGACCCCAACATAGTTGGGAAAAGGATAGGCAGATGATGATGATGATTTCAGATTTGGTCCCATAGTGAAAGTTGTTCATATTCATGGGTAGAACACCCTGTAAAAATTTGGATGATGATAAAAAAAATCATTCTGTATAATCATCTGCCCTAACAACAAGGTAGAATAATAAAGCTAACAAACGTTTATTTTGAACTTTATAGGACTTAATGCGGTCAGTTCAGTGCCTGAACTAAATGAAACAACAGTAAAGCTTCCTCCTATAATATTAATGGCGGTTCCAAATGCGAAGATGTTATAAATATTTCGTTTTATACAGCCGGGACCTCCCGATTAAATGTTAGGACCGAAGGGCCATTGAACCATCCTTTTGTTGAGGAAGGGAGATAAAGATATGTGACTTGTATTTTTTCTTTCAGGAATGAGGAACATGAATAATTCAGCGTGTGAAAAGGTTCGGTTTTAGATGAAATATTCTAAGAGTTTTTAGAACACATTGTTTACTACGTGGTCATCATCTGCCTAGCCTTTTGACAACTATGTTAGGATCTGCTTCCAGTTTATGGAGCTTACATGACTTAACGCGCGGTCACTGTCGGACTGCATAGAAAAGAAAGAGAAGCGCGATGACACAACCCTGGTAATTTATTCCAAAATATGAAGCAATTATTTAATTACAAAAAATCTATTGTTTGGACGAAAAAATTAAAACACTAGTATTTTAGTATGTTGCTTGTAGAAAAATCTGACAGAAAATCAGAATGATTGTATGTATATTAGTATGGTTTTTATTGTATAAAGAAAATTTTTAAAGGTATCTTCATGATTTTTTTCTATCGTATCAAATTTGTATCAAATTTGTTGTATTATGTTTTCACACACTATCTACCTAGCATATATCCTGAAGAATATCATATATTTTTTTTATTTTGTTTACTGGTAGTCGATCATATATTTTTAGTGTCGCCTGCAATGCTATTTGAATTACTGACGACATTATGCCGAAATTACGTTGCGTTAAATAGCATTGCAGGCGTGATCATGCCGAACTTCGGTCGCGTATCTTCGGCATAGTGTGTTTAGACACTTATTGTTTCTAAAACTTGCGTTTTTTGCGTTTAGGTCCTGTATGCCCCCCCCCTAGACCCTTAACTGGATATGAGATGCGACTGCATGCCCTGATCTGACCTAGACAACCCAATTACCGGTTAATATGATCCCCTTGAAGTGGATAAATGTACTTAGAGCAAGAACCCTTCACCCTCGTTAAGAGTGTTTGTCAGATTTTCGGGCTTCTGACTACCCGGAACGACTGTCAAAGATCCAACAAATGACAGCCGGAGCCAATTGCTTCACGCACATATCGAGGTACGGAGTGATCTCGATATATTATCATGGATGGTCACCCATCCACGGACCGACCTAGGCAAGTGTAGCTTGACCTTCGATCGACCAGTGCGGCTGTTATTATTTAGCCACAAGCAACCTAGCCTGTACTCACAAAATTAGTGTTAAATAAACAGACTGCTTTTTACGTAAATCGACCATTCAACCGACGCATGATATGATAAAACAATCAGGCGGCTATCACACTAATAATAATAATATTATAAAGGCCGAAAGTTTGTGAGTGTGTGTGTGAGTGTGTGTGTGTGTTTATATGTTTGTTACTTCTTCATGCTCAAACGGCTGGACCAATTTTGATAAAATTTGGTATGGAGGTAGCTGATACCCTGGATTAACATATAGGCTACTCTTTATCCCGATATTCCACGGGAAACTTATGCGGGTGAAACCGCGGGGCGCAGCTAGTGTTCACATAAATAAACAAGCCTAGCCTCCCTGCTTGCGCTTACGTTTGCTTGCTTTTGCTTGTGCTTGCGGGTTCAAACCCAGACGGGTGCTTTACTTTGTGTATAATGTAATAATGTTATCACCACTGCTCTGAAAACGGTGAAAAGAAATATCGTGAGGAAACCGGCAATCCATACTAATATTATAAATGTGTGTCTGTCTGTCTGTTACCTCTTCACGGTTAAACCACTGAACCGATTTAGATGAAATTTGGTGATAGTTTGAGTCCCGGAAAAGGACATAGGATCGTTTTTATCCCGATATTCCCACGGGATCAAAACTTATGCGGGTGAAACCGCGGGCCGGGTGAAACCGGGGAAATATTATAAATGCGAAAGTGTGTCTGTCTGTCTGTTACCTCTTCACGCTTAAAGCGCTGAACCGACTTTGATGAAATTTGGTATAGTGATAGTTTGAGTCCCGAAAAAGGACATAGAATAGTTTTTATCCCGATATTCTCACGGGATCGAAACTTATGCGGGTGAAACCGCGGGGCGCAGCTAGTAATAAATATTAGTTTCATTAACCACAAAATCAAAATGTTGGCAAACCAATTTACTGTTGACTCTGTACTGAAAGTTGAAATTAAGTCTCGGTATTTGTCTACCCTCCCGTCGAGACAAACTGAAATAGAGCTACTTTCATTAAACAAATTCAAAAGAAAAATGAGTTTTGAATATTTGAAACTGAAACCATATAATGAAGTTTGGAAAAGAAACTTGTTTGGAGTGGAGCTATTTGTACTAAATACGGGTCTGTTTCTCGCAAGTTAAATATACTTGTTCCGTCAATGTCGACAAAGTTACCGGTTATTCCAACTCACTGTCTAACATCTGACTCATTTATATCGTATGACAGTAATTCGTGATGACGGAAAAAGGGTTCGTAGTAACATTTCAAAGCGGTTTTTAGTTTTATCTAGAAAAGTACTTAGATTTTGCATTTATTTATTTAATACTTCAAGCACATCAATCTACAGAGGCGGACTTAATGCCATAGGCATTTTCTACCAGTCAACCTATGGGTGATGCACAGACAAACAGTGGTAGGTGCAATCATGAACAT
The DNA here is from genome assembly GCA_916614155.1 of Mesoligia furuncula. Taxonomy (NCBI): domain Eukaryota; kingdom Metazoa; phylum Arthropoda; class Insecta; order Lepidoptera; family Noctuidae; genus Mesoligia; species Mesoligia furuncula. The sequence goes on from OU744793.1 coordinate 27,667,552, forward strand.
TGAGGAATAAATATTTTAAATATAAAGATACGCATAAACCTATTAAAACTATGAATATAATATATACCTTATGGCTTATAACATATAAATATAAGCACAAATAAATATGCATAAATACATGAATATACTTACTAAAAAGAAACAAGGAGAAAATATTACCGTTGTGATGATACTGCTAGCTGTCAGTTGTATGGCTGTTTGTTAAGCTTTCACTCTAAAACACTTGTACGGATTTCAACGAAAATTCCCACATGGGGAGACCATGACATGAATTAGGACATACGATACTTTTTATCCCGATATTCCTACGGGATCGCTGCGGGATGGCGTAAAACCGCGGGGTGAAGCTAGTATTTAAAAAAAGGCTATTTCATATGGCGAGTTTAAAAACAACAATAGAAAAAGCACAAACAACCAAATCCGAAACAAACATATGTAGAGATTCCGGATACGGTAAACAATCACAACAGACAGGGCACAAGACACTCGCTTAGCAACAGTCGTAATCAAACCATTAAATTAGTCCAGCGAAAGACTTTAGGGCCGACATACACGGACTGCTCGAGCAGTTAGCGATTGATCAACACAGACGGACCGCTCTTGCAGTCATAGTCAACAGCTTGAAGCTGCCATTGATAACTGCTGGAGCAGTTGATACCAACTGCTCGTCATTCAAAGCGTGCGGGCGGGAAGCGCGCGCAATGTGGAATGCGAGGGCGGAGGTAACTCCGCGAGAGCAGTCGACAGCTCGAGCAGTCAGTGTATGCCTGGCGACTGCTTGACCGCACGACCGCCCGAAGCAGTTGCAACTGCTCGAGCGGTTTCGTGTATGTGTGTACGTAGAAGACTGTATTTAACTATGCAGTCGCAGATTGAAGTGGGCTGCTTCAAGCTGCGACTGCATGCGACTGACTGACTGCTTCAAGCAGTCCGTGTATGTCGGCCCTAAGTTTTCTTCTTCTACGTATCGATAATTCCATTTTGTATGTTTTAAATAAGCTTTGACCAGAATTCGGCTACTTGACAGTGTTATCATTGGCCTTTTTTTTGTGGATGGGAAATCATCAAATGACTCCTCCCGCTCTGGGTGGAGCAAAAGGGAGTGTCAGACTCTTACTGATTAAAACCCACCCGTGTTCCTTCCTTAGCCCTTTATGTTCCGGGCCAGCGGTAACCCCTTTCGGACAATCCCGCTGACCCGGCAGGCTTCGGCCCTTAGAGGGCCCCTTCTCGATGCTGACATCTCTTTGAGGTGCGCGTGCGCGTTGGAGGCGTTATCATTGGCCTCGCAAAAGGTTTTCCATTTTGCAGGTGTTAGTGCACAAAGAGAACGACAAGAGGTGAGGCATAGTTTGCGGTGTAACGCCACAGTCGCACTGTGGATCATCGGCATACCCCCCCTTTCCACTCCACCTGACTAAGTTGTGCCTGCAGCGGCGCACCTGGCTTCATAGTTGATTAAGAGATTTCGAGGCGGGTTATGCAAGCTGGAAGCTTTTCTGCAGCAAAAAGCCCCAATTTACGACATCATGTCTCCAAGGACCAGAATAAGTTAACCTCAACCTCCAAAGTCCACGACAATAACTTTGGAGAATTTTATACCCTCGGAATGTGAATTAAAAGAATAACAATTCACATTAATTACATTATCAAAGACTAGGCTAATAGCTAACAGATGTGCCGTTGTGGTTACAGCGTCGGCTACAGAGCGTCAGGCTATTAAAGAATTTTATAGACTGTTTGTAGGAACAATATTATCTAGAGGCCGGCTGTAATTAAATTGTTAACACCTACATACGTAGTGTTTCAGCACGGTCGAATCGATAATGGTGCTTGGATAGGTGTGTCAACAAAGAAAAAAAACAAAATCAAAATTGGTTCATCCTTTCGGGAGCTACGATGCCACAGACACACACACACAGACACGTCAAACTTATAACACCCCGTCGTTCTTGCGTCGGGGTTTACAAAAGGTTGATTGCCTATAGTCCGCGCGGAACTAGTTGACCGCGCCTTAGGTGGGGACGGGGGTGGGGCGGCGGGTTGCCTAAGGTTCGCAACGCACATGAGATTAATGACAGCAAGCGCCCCCGCCCCTCCGCCCCACCGCTCACAAACCTAAGGCGCGGCCAGCTAGTTCTGCGCGGCCTATAGCGTAACATATGGGCTCCCACACACATGCCTGTAGTTTGCACAAAAGTATGCAAGTAGCTGGCATACCAGTATGGTATTCACCAATCAGAAGTTTTTATGGCACACGGCATGCAAGCTGATTGGTGAATGCCATGCTGACGTGCAGGCTACTTGCAAACTTTTGTGTCAGATACTGGCATGTGTATCCTTAGCATACATTTCAGTCCATCCAATGATTGATAAGAAGAGTTTGTCCATCCAATGATTAATATGAAGAGTGTGAGCGATGGTATAAACAAAAATTATTGGGCCAGATAGTAGGTTTACAGTGTATACAATCTTAAAACTATAATGGCCCCTTTATATTCTACCATTACATTATGTTGTGCAAATATTTAATTTTATCCTGCACAACGCTATTATTTTCATTAAATTAAAAAAAGACAGCAAAAACAAATTAGAGCTCAAATTAATTAAACGATGTCAAAGTTATGCTATGTCAGTTCAAGAGATAAAGTTTAATGTAATGTCAGATTAAGAAAAAGGTTAGACAATTTGAAAATTGTCAAACATTTTTACTCCTATTTATTATTTTGCTTTAAAATATAAACTCACGCTTTCTTCCCATGGGGATAGGCAGAAGCTACAGATCACCAACTGCTACGATCCTTCATCATTTCAGCCGAAAGACGTCCACTGCTGGACATAGGCCTCCCCCAAGTTGGGGGGGCTTTGCCATAATCGCCACGCTTGGCAGGCGGGTTGGCGATCGCAGTATAGTATGATGGTGGAATGCATAGAGAACGCTGCTGCCCATTCTCCGGTACGAACCTTAGTCGCCTTTTACGACACCCACGGGAAGTATGGGATCCTTACATGTATTCATTTTGCACCAAGTTTATACATCTGGTTCATTTTGTTGTGTTCAAAAGAGCGGTTTCGCACTACAACCGATCCGAATCCGAATTAAAGATCCGACTTCAATCCGAATAGGTAATGTTCTAAATTCTGACGGATAGAGTTTGGACCTAGTGCGCAACTCCTCATACAAATAGGACTATGGTCACTTCGGGCCGGCATTTCTCGGATTCGGATCGGATGTAGTGCGAAACTGCTCTTGCACTACAGAAAAATAAGTACGAAGTAAGTACCTGCTAGTAAAAAAGTAAAATTACAAATGAATTCAAATCAAGTCAAAATATTTTCCTTCACATGCGCATAATTATAATTATGAAACATCAGAAGCTAGGTGCACGGTTCCAATTTGTCGTTTCCTATGGAGAAGAGCTGGCAAGAAACTCCACAGAAATATACCCTTTTAAAATTAATTGGCTTTGACAACGTTTTCAAACGATATTAATACTTAATAGGTATGGGAGGACAGTGTCGGCCCGGCAACAAGTACTAACAAAATAGAAAATCCATATCCATACTAATATTATAAATTCGAAAGTAACTTTGTCTGCTTGTCTATCTGTCTGTATGTTACCTTTTCACGCCTAAACCACTGAACGGATTTCGATAAAATTTGGCAGAGAGATAGATTGCATTCCGGGGAAGGACATAGGATAGTTTTTATCGACATACGTTGCGGATGGTCTATAAATCTATAACCTACAAGCCCTACAACGTTCTCACATTCACAAAATATAAAAGAATCTATTTAAACCAAATAACATGGAAAAAAACATTGCAAATTGTATTCTTATCTACACATACGTCACAATGACAGTACCTTGTATTCTAATACTACATTAATTTTAATTGGGCCTTTTCATGTTTTGATGATAAATGTCAACCAACGTAATGAATATTGTTGTAATGAACATTTGTTTTACGATAGAAGTTTTGCCTAGAGACTTTTTTTATAAGGCTATCATATTTTATAGCCTTAATTCAAAGTGCCAAAGCAATGTTATTTTTGCGGATAGAAATAAATCGCGTGTTCTCTATGAATCACACGACAAAATTGTTAATTCACGAAACATCTTCCTGAAAAGTTTTCAGACCAAAGCCATTAGATCCATGTTTAACATCTCTAAATGCCTACATCATAAATAGGTTCTGCAAGATCTGAAACTCAAAACGGTGAAACAAGAAATCGCTGCACATAGTCAAAACTACCAGAAAAATCTAACCAAACATGTCAAATCCCTGGCTGCTGATTTAGTGGGGTCTGGAAGTACTGTATACACAAGACTGAGAAGGAACAGTGTTCCTACTCTAATAAACCGATTCCCATTAGAATTAGCTAGAGCGGTCAATGGACAACTCCTCACTGCTTCAAAGACCAATTACAGAATCACTTTGAACAAAGGAGCAGCTAAATGTCTAAGGAGAGATTGTTGTGTTTAGCAGAAAAATCATGTAACGGTAACTTTCCATTTCACTTGAAGTGACTCTAATTTTCCTTTTGGGTGACCCTCGCACTAAGAATTTGGGTAATGAGGAGGCATAGACGAAAATTAATACATTATTCCTAAGGAAGAACACGTGGGCAGTAGATTTGTTGATATTAAAATTTTTGTTCATATTTATTTATTACAGTGGACTGCAATAAATGAATAAATATAGTAAAAGAGCCTTTATCATTCCTTATTTATTTTTTAACCTTTTAATTGGATTACGAAACACTAATTAGGTAATTAAAGTTCCCTTTCCCTTAATATTTTTCGACGACGATTTTTTGGCGAATCCAATAACGATTGAAGAATTAATAGATAGTAAGGACCAGGGTTGTCTGTGTGGTGCCGGACTTAAAGAATAGCACCACCCCATACTTCCCGTGGGTGTCGTAAAAGGCGACTAAGGGTCGTACCGGAGAATGGGCAGCAGCGTTCTCTATGCATTCCATCACCATACTATACTGCGATCGCCAACCCGCCTGCCAAGCGTGGCGATTATGGCAACCCCCCCTTTTTAGGGGAGGCCTATGTCCAGCAGTGGACGTCTTTCGGCTGAAATGATGATGATGATGATTAATATTTTTCATTTCGGACTACAATTCATATAGAATTAGTAACAATGACTCAAAAACTATGTTAGTAAACTTTTACAAACTAAAACCACTAAAAATGACGTGGTCCAACAGTCACACACGTTGGCACGTGCCTCAGCACCCAGCACCCTATAAAGGGACTGTCCATTTTGTTCAATAAGCTGAGTTAATTTAAGCTGCGGTTTCATGGGCTTAAAAATTATTTCACAAAAACACAAAACCAGAATGAAAACCCATTACGCAATTTCGTTTACGTATCAAATAGAACACGCTAAATCCGAAATAAAAGCTACAAAACTATCCAAAAGTGTATTGTTTTATCTACAAACGAGATTGTATAGCTTTGAAGTCAATACTCGTGCGTATAGTGAACATTGACAATACAACAACATGGCTGACACGACGCAGACGTTGAATGTAAACTGGGAATTACAATAGACATGGAATTAGAGATTTAGTCTTAAATCTCTACATCAGTCTTGATGTATTATGAGCTAGTGACGTGTAGCTGCTGTTCTCGTGTTGGTACGAGTTGTAGAAGAATAGCTCGTACCGTTGTGAAACCGTGGTACCATTGGCCAGTTGGTAACTTAAACTCGAAGCATTTATTTCAATTAAACCATTTACAGGCACTTTTGAATTGTCAAGAAGTCGATCAGTCAGAAAATATGAAGTTAGTTGCCCATTCCAAAGCGTAGGTACCTATGGAGAAGAACGGGCAAGAAACTCCATGGACACTCTTTTAAATTTATATTTTTACAAAAATATTAGTTATGTCATTAACATAGATCGGAATAGGTAGAGCTATTTTATGTACTTGCCATAGGTTAGAATAATATGGATATTCCCTTTTAGTTACGAAGTTAAGTTTAGTTTCGAAGTTACTGTTGGTAAAGAATTGAATTCTAGTGGCGCAGAAAAAGACAAAAACAGGTGCGTCACTCTAGCGACAATAAAATCCCGTAAAAATCCCGTGGTATCAGTCGGAATCCCGTGGAATATCCATATTAACATCAATGTTTGCGGTCAATGAACCTAAATAGCTCTACCTATTCCGATCACTGATTCATTAATGTTGAATTTAAGGTAAGGTTGGTAGTCAAAATCAAAAGTCATTTATTCAAAACTAGCAGCGCCCCGCGGCGGGAATATCGGGATAAAAACTATCCTGCGTCCTTCCCCGTGATGCAAAATATCTCTTTGCCAAATTTTATCGAAATCCGTTCAGTGGTTTTGGCGTGAAAAAGTAACATACAGACTTTACTTTCGAATTTATAATATTGGTATGGATAGCCTGAGAATCAGCACTTTTTGGACGTCAAAATTACATAAGACAGGTCTCCTAAAACCCTTTCCCTTCACCACTTCCTAGTGCTTTAACTGAAAGAAGAAGTGACGCAACAAACTCTCCAGCAGCACAAGGGGCCTAAAAAGGCCACTTTGGAGAATCATAAAAGGATAACATTATGAATCGTAATATGGCGAAGACAGTCCGTGTTTTTCTTTTTTCGCTGCACTACGCAGGTAAAAAGATTGGGGATTGTAAAGAGATTGGGGATTGGATTTGGATCGGATTGATTGGTATTTTAGCATGGACAAAAAAAAATATAACTGAAAAATGCTTCACCAATACGATTAACTTAACGGTTAACTGTCCATTATGTTGTCCTTTTATGATTCTGCCAAAGTGGCCTTTTTAGGCTCCCAACTGTCTGTTAAAGTAGAAGAACTGAGGCACACTTTCCTGCTAATTTCTTACATCGGACTTTGCACTTTTTATTTTTATCTTTATTCTTGTTTTTATCTGATGTACGACTATCTGACTATCTGGTGTATTGTGTGTCTTTTAATCTATGCTAAATAAATGTATTTATTTCTTTTTTTCTAACATGCAAAAAAGTGTAGCTCTGAATGTCGAGGATAAACCTGGAATTCCGGGCATGACCAATCAGCAGACTTCCAAATCTTTTAACCACAACATTTGCTGTAGGTAGGTCTATGTAGGTACTCATTGAGAAAAGTACAATAACTTTAGCTATATAAAAAAAACCTCTTAAATACCTGTAACAGGAAAAAAAAAAAGGAAAAGTTGGATAAATCTCTAACGATCATAAAAGAAACTTCTTAAAAGAGCGCAAAGGAAAGGAGAAAGTTAATTAGTTTGCCTGAGATAAGTAACGAACAATGAAGAACCGTGCTTAAAAAGAGGCTAAATCTTCGGTTTTCTAGACCAGCGGTACCGTTATACATAGGTATTCCACTCAGAGCACTGATTTGAACCGCACTTGGACGAACGGCACCTGAGCACTTCCACTAACCGCACTTAAACAAAATTTCGTAACGTGCGGTTCGGTGGAACAATTTATCGTTGTTGTTATCGTTATTTTTTTAGTGATGGGATATACTTTTTTGTTCAAAGCTTTACCAAGCAAAACATATCGATACAAATCAGCAGAAGTTAAGTCTTGTAACGGATAATTCCATCTTGTTCATGTATCTTACTGGTAATGCGTGTGTGCTGCGCGTGTTTTTCGAGACATTCTACACAAACCTTACACAAAAACATTTGTTACATACACAAGCTGTCTCCTGCGTATTTCCTGCATATTTTTAGATAATAACACATTTTGTTTAGATGTCGTAATGAGTTCCGAAGAGGAAGTCAGTAATAGTAAGTCTACCAGTTTTAGCAATTATAGACTCAATATCAACGAGAAGACAGATTTTAAGCCGAATCGTTTTCGAATTGAATCGGTCAATTTCTTTCGTGTTTCAAAACCGATTTCGAAGAATTGTGTTAACTTATACGATCCGATCTGCAGATGTGATGTAGATGGTGCACGCGGCGGTTAAAAATGAAACCAACCCTTCCCTTCTTCACCCTCGCGGGGAATGTTTTCCATGCAGCTCGGAAACCAAAAACATTGTGTTTGCGTAGTCAAATGTGTATGACCACGCCAATGGGATTGGGTGGCTAAAGTGAACTGGCTATTTAGGACTACGGAAATTCTATGGCCCCTGCCTGAAAAATATTTTATATAAATTACACAGATAACATGGCAGCGGGTGACTTGCACACTCAATATTGGGCCCCCGAAAACGGGACCGTTCTGTGGAACACCTTCTGTTCTAAGAGGTCCCCCGACTGCTATATGAATGTATCTGTTTTAGTCTCGTTACCTAGATTCTTTAAGTCGGGGGTTTTTTAATTATTTAATCGTTTTCCAATTACATTTAATTTTATTATTATTTTGTGTCGGGTGTTTTTTAAATTTTAAATTTAATTTTTTCACACCGTGGCTCGCGGCGTCGGTGTGTTAACGGCGTTACAAATTAGAATGTCATTGAATAAGTTTCTACTACAGAGGTTACTTTACAAAAAATCCCCAAAGGTCGCTCAAAGCTAAATGTAGATGGCGTGACCATAGCTAGGCACCTACGGCCTGCAATAAAAAATAATGGTAGGACTCCATGTAATCTGGGTGTCTCACTTAGACTTCGCGTACATTCATAAAAATACTCTCAAAAGATAGAAGGTAAAGATAATCACAGCATATTTTTTTATCATTGGGTTTCACCTAAAAAACGTGTGTTTAAAGAGCAGGTGGCTCTGTTTACATAGACGCCATGACAGTAAACTAAAGAGTATATGATGCAGTAAACAGCATATGACATTCAAATATGGTGGAAATTAATATGTAGTTCTAATAATGGCTTCTGAAGGGAAAAATGGCACTATCAGCTGACTTTGTATTTTTTTTTAATTTGAAATGGGTTTGCTTGCTCTTGACTCTAGTCTAGGTCAGAGGTGACTGAGACAAAGTCGACGATGGAATAAGCTTACCCAGAAGAAGCCTGTTCACTCTTACTTTGAAGAGTTTCGGGTTGTACCGCTCGGAAACACAGACCCAGGTAGAGAATCCCACTCTTTTGCTGTGCGCATTATATAGGACATTTAAAAACGCTTAGTGCGAATTGGTGGAATATCAACTAGGTAGGGATGGTAATTTGCAGTGTATCTTGATGTCCGAAGGTAGAAGGGGGCCGGTGGAATGAGGTCGTGGAGTTCTTCGGTACACTCACGGAAGTACAATCTGTAGAAGACCGACAAGCAGGCAACCTTGCGGCGATAAGCCAAGCTGTGCTGCTTGGCATCCACCGTTTCTACGTCGCCAATGAGCCTCTTAGCTCTGCGTTCCACCGAGTCTAGCGCGGCAAGTTGGTATTTCTCTGAGCCATCCCAAAGGTGGCTGCAATACTCCATGCAGGATCGGACTTGCGCTTTGTAAAGGGTTAAAAGCTGTCCAGGCATAAAGTATCGCTTCACCCTATTTAGGATGCCCAGCTTCTTGGCCGCAATTTGGGCTTTGTACTCGATGGTAGCGCCGAAGTTGAGACTAGATGTCAACTCCATGCCTAGGAGCTCGAGCCGATCTGTTACAGGAACAAATGTACCCCGAAAAGTAGGAGTATGGTCAGAACGACTCCTTTTCGCGGTAAAAAGACACGCCTGTGTATTGGTGGCGTTAAACGAGACCAAATTGTCATCACCCCACTGGGAGACAAGGCTTAAGGTCAAATCTGTCCGCTCTAATGGTAGAGTGGACAGACTTGACCTTAAGCCTTTCTTTCTTTCTTAAGGTTTTTGAGAGAGGCCATGGGGCCTCTCTCAAGAAACGAACTTCGGCCCTGCTGGCTTTTGCGCTGGACAAGTATCTCTCTGAAACAGTACTGTCATCTGCGTACCCAACAATACCAGGCTGAAGTAGTAGGTCATTGATATGCAGCGGGAAAAGAGTTGCAGAGAGAACAGACCCCTGAGGAACTCTGGCATCAATAGCCATAAGGTCAAATGTTAATAAAATTACATTCGTAAACATTTAACCGCATTCATAACCTTCACTGGACCGTGGTTCTACACGCAGTTGCCGTATCGATACGTTGGTAATGTCCTGAACAAAGAATACATACGTCCCATCACTACAACTGTATGCAGGTGCCGTTCGGGAACTGAAACAATAACGATAAAGTGTTCCACCGAACCGCACGTTACGAAATTTTGTTTCAGTGCGGTTAGTGGAAGTGCTCAGGTGCCGTTCGTCCAAGTGCGATTCAAATCAGTGCTCTGAGTGGAATACCCCATTATAACGGCCCTCATGAAGATCTGTCATTTGTCAACATTTTTTTAAGCATGAGTACGAGGCTTTTGATTACGTTGTGTGTATTTTATGTCGTTTTTTTTTTATTTATTTTTATTTGCAATATGCGTTTTGTTTGTACAAAATAAACAATTTTTCTTTCTTTTCTTTTTTTTCTTTTTCACCAGTATTTGACATTTAGTCATCCGAAATCCTATCAACGATTATGCATGAATACTAGTATGATACGTTAGGAATAATAAGACCTAACGTAACAATTCGCGAAAAGTCCATATATTGCACAACACTGCCTGTCCCTTTCGATATTCAGGCTATACCGGGCATGACAGGTACGGAAATAAAAACAAAATGGCGGACGGCTTCGTTTGTATTTGATGCTCATGCATTATTTACTATATTTGCTTTGAAAACATGCCACGGCTTCAAATAGGTGGTGGGTAACATTACGCACGGTGTTGTGGACAATGGAACATCAGGATTATTGTAAAAGGATTGTACGGTGAAGTTTACTTAACTGCTCCGGTACCTGACCTCATTCGATAGAACTGATTGAACAAATATGTATATAGAGATGTGACTGCCCCGTTGGTTTCGTGGTTGCAAACGCGACTGCTGAGCGTGGGGTCCTGGGTTCGATTCCCGGGTCGAACAAAGTGTTATTGGGTTTTCCATCAGGAATTTCTTAATAACAGTCCGAAGTTTGGAAGTTGGCGGTTTAATACCTCCGTGCCTCGGAAAGCACGTAAAGCTGTTGGTCCTGCGCCTGAACTCTCCCCGGTCGTGTCGGATTGCCGTCCCATCGGACTATGAGAGTAGAGGAACAGAGAGTGCACCTTTGTTTGCGCATAGACTTGTGCACTATAATATCTCCTGCGTACCTGGCTAGTCTCCATTGAGATTGGCCACCGTGACCGAAAACGGTCGCGGAGGATATTTATATAGAGATGTTGGAATTACGTCAATTTTTCTTTGAAGACTTTAGAAGTATGTTTAAAAGGTTTATCAAAATATTAATCATGTGATTTGCATACAGAAGATTTTTCGAATACCTATGTACGTAAAACCTGAATTCCGTTTTATTGTGGACGTAACTATAGTTGTTTGTGGTTATTTTTTGGATTGAAAGTCCTCGAAAGGAGGTATCAATGCTAGTGTTTGACAACTAATAGTTAGTGCATAAACCAGCAGTTTATTTGAATGCACCACCGCGCCGCAGTGAGCTTATAGTGTTTGTATTCAGAATTGTATTGTTGCAGCTGTGAGTTCGTGCAGTTATGGCTTGGGAAATTGAGTTCCTGGGATTTCACGTCCATGTATGTTCGGAAATATGTATTCACTAGCAGCGCCCCGTGGTTTCACCCGCATAAGTGTCGATCCCGTGGGAATATCGGAATAAAAACTATTCTACGTCCTCTCCCGGAACTAAAACAATCTCTATACCAAATTTCATCTAAATCGGTTCAGCAGTTTAAGCGTGAAGAGGTCATAGACAGACACACCTTCGCATTTTTAATATTAGTATTGATTGAGGTGGCTTAGCTTTTGAGTCTCTTAGACAAAGAAATACACTACAGACAAGTGCAGCTGAGCAAAATTAATATTGGATTTAAAATGTACTTCCATTTTTTTTATGGAAGTACATTTTAAATCCAATATTGTGTGTCTGTGTGGTGCCGGACATAAAGAATAGCACCGCCCCTTACTTCCCGTGGGTGTCGTAAAAGGCGACTAAGGGTCGTACCTGAGAATGGGCAGCAGCGTTCTCTATGCAATCCACCACCATACTTTACTGCGATCGCCAACCCGCCTGCCAAGCGTGGCGATTATGGCAAACCCCCCCCCCCCCCCCAAATTGGGGGAGGCCTATGTCCAGCAGTGGACGTCTGTCGGCTGAAATGATGATGATGATGATTTTTTTTATTGCTAAATGGGCCCTCTCTTGACCTCGATCACGCCTGATGGAAAGCGATGGTTGAGGTCTATGATGGAACGAGCGTGCCCAGAAGATGCCTAAGGCACTGGAACTCCCACGCATTACATGTTTGATGTAAAGGTGCTGCCAATGTCAATTCAGAGATGGTCATACGATTGACTGTACCCAAATATTTTATTGTTGCGATACAACATTTGGTTCGATACAACATTTGGTTCGATACAACATTTGGTTCGATACCTACATAATCAGCCTATTATGGTCCCACTGTTGGGACACAGGCTTCCTCTAAGTGAGAGGGAGTAGGCCGTAATCCACCACGCGGGCCCAGAGCGAGTTGGTAGATCTCACATGTCTTCGAATTTTTGGTTCCTCACTATGTTTTCCTTCACCGTTTGAAGAGCAATGGTGACGAAATAATTTACACAAAGTTAAGCGTCTGTCTAAGTTCGAACCTACGAACTCGTAAGTCGCGGCCGTTAGCACTGGGCCACCATTGCTCCGACCCAAAAAAAGATTTTGTTCGATACCTGCAAAAAAAGGACAAAGACGTTTTTCTACAATACAAAAAGCTCTTAAATGAAAAATAATCACTTAAAAATGTTCTCTGTGAGTGAAATACGCTCCATGGGCTACATTCAGACGTGATAAAGTGGCTCCATTGAGAACAATAAGTGTAACATTACTCACAGCGAGCGAAATGTACCTAAGTGTAATTTCAAACTGAGAGAAATGGATCGGTCACCATAAAATGTTCTGGCGAAAGGACATTGTTTTAAAGGCAGGCCAATGTACACTAGTTTTAAAATGTACTTTGTAAAGAACATTCAGAATTCACAACTTATTTGAAATGGTAATGAGTGTCATTCGCCAACCTGGACTGTGCCCGCATGGTGGATTATCGCCCTCTCCCTCTCACAGAGAGGCGGCCTGTTTCCCAGTAGTAGGAACATCATAGGCTGATCATGCAATTATGCAACGAGAAGAGTTCTCAAAGCGGCCATCATTATTTTATTAAAGGCTGATTTTACTAATGCCAGATAATTTTATCCGAAGAATAATTTTGAATTTTTGACAGTTCTTCGATCCAAATTCTGTCAGACGTCAATTCTATTCCACGACTAAAAATTATCTGTCGATTGAAAAATCAGCCCTTTTAGAGATAATTTATCGTATGGTATCATAAAAAAATATTTATGAAAATGTATACAGCCTATTACACTCGCAATCAGAGTTAATTTCATTTTGACAGTACACAGCATTAATTTAGTTAAAAAAAATACATTTAGTAAATTCATTTAGTATAATATACTTTATGTATGTATTTATTGTATTATGTAAATGGTACACCACAGACTACCTACAGTATTTGTCTGTCCTTCCCCTTTTTAATCCATCCAAAGGTTGTCTTTAAAAGATCGCTTTTAGCGATAAGACCGCCCATTGTGTCACCCTTTGTACAGTATACTTATGTCTGTAATTTATTTGGTGTACATAATAAAGAGTATTCTATTCTATTACTTTGATGTAGTTATCCAGTAGACGAACATTCAAAACCCACGCAAGTCGCAACGAACATTGACGGACTGTCAAACTAAAACTAAAAAAAGGCCTCCAGGCCGAACTTCGGCCATCACGACCAATCTCAGCGGAGACCAGACTTCGGCGCGGGAGATATTATATGCACAAATGTGTGCGCGGACAGAGGGGCACTCCGACACGATCGCAGAGAGATCAGGCGCAGGATCAATGGCTTAACATGCTTTCCGAGACACAGGGGTACCACACCGCCGACAGCCAAACTCTGGGCTGTTGCTAAAAAAATCCTTATGAACCCGGTAACACTTTATCCAGCCCGAGAATCGAACCCAGAGACCAACGGGGCAGTAAACACAAAACCTGTCACACTATCAGAAGCTATTACAATCATAAAATAATTGTGTCAAGCAATGAGGCCACGGGCAACCACGTGTAACCCTAAGCCTTAATGAACAAACCCTTCAAACCTAAATAAGTCTCAAAATTTTACCGCCACAATTGCTTCACAATGAGAAGCAATTCCGGGAATTTCTCTCTTCTTCAATTCTCGGGAGTCAGGGATGTTAAAATAATCCCATGGTTTTGAAGACATTGCCTACTTACGCTTCGGTGAGTTTCAGAAATGTGGGCCGTTGTGCATCCGCCCATACAAAGTGCTAATATTATGATGAAGGTTCACGTACCTATGGTTGAGATCTGTCCTAACCGCGCCGCCACCGTTGATTAACGAGAAGCGAGTATCAACTGTAAGAGTAGGAGAAGACCAAAGAAACGATGGATGGACTGAGTGAATGATGATATGGTTAGAAATGGGGTGGCTACCGAGATGACGATTAATAGAGAAGTATGGAAGAGAAAAACATGAAAAAAATCGGGATAGGGACAGAAGAATCATGAGAAGAGCTAGCAACTAAAAACCGGCCATGTGCTAGTCGGACTCGCACACGAAGGGTTCTGTACCACAAGGCATTAAACGCTGTAAAAAAATGTTTCTTTTATACCCCTTTAAATTTTAACTTTGTTTTATTTTTATTATTTGTTGTTAGAGCGGCAACATACATCATCTGTGAAAATTCCAACTGTCTAGCTATCACGGTTCATGAGATACAGCCTGGTGTCAGACCGACAGATAGACGGACAGTGGAGTCTTAGGAATAGGGTCCCGTTTCCACCCTTTGGGTACGGAACCCTAAAAACAAGTTGGTGAGCAATGACCAGCGAGTGCGCAACGGCAACGAGCAGCGAGTGCGCAACGGCAACGACTAGTGAGTGCGCAACGGCAACGACTAGCGAGTGCGCAACGGCAACGACTAGCGAGTGCGCAACGGCAACGACCAGCGAGTGCGCAACGGCAACGACCAGCGAGTGCGCAACGGTAACGACCAGTGAGTGCGCAACGGTAACGAGAAGCAAGTGCGCAACGGCAACGACCAGCGAGTGCGCAACGGTAACGAGCAGCAAATGCGCAACGGTAACGAGCAGCAAGTGCGCAACGGCAACGACCAGCGAGTGCGCAACGGTAACGAGAAGCAAGTGCGCAACGGCAACGACCAGCGAGTGCGCAACGGTAACGAGCAGCAAGTGCGCAACGGTAACGAGCAGAAAGTGCGCAACGGCAACGACCAGCGAGTGCGCAACGGCAACGAGCGATTTCTCGCTGGTTTACCAATGTACCAAGAATGAGACAGCGAGTGATCAAGTAGATAGTCAAAATATGTGGCTTGGCCGTTTCGCTACCATCACTCGGGCAAGGTGAAAAATGTATTCACTGTTCATTACTTTTCTGTTATAGGTACAATAGTTCTAGTTAGGTACTAAAGGTTAGGAAGGTAGTTTCTAGTAGCCAAGCCTCATATTTTGACTAAGGTGTAGAGTTTGATAACTTTTTGACAGTGCGAGCCATATCGTCTCGTCTTGGCAACATTTTACATGAAAATGTTTTTGATGGGTAATAAATACCAATATTGATCCATCAGACACAAATTTCAATATTTTATTTGGGTTAGCATCCCAACATTAGTACAATCACCCTTTGATGTAAATAGATAAATAAAAATGGCGAAGTCCCGACCATTAATAGCGCCCTGAATGCATAATATCTTCAGTAATTTATTCATTCAATAATTCATATCTTTATTGCCGAGTTAATTGTGTTGGATTTTTACGTCTTACTGTTATATTCCGATGATGTTTTATTTTATAGTTTTTATGGCCAATGATATTATTTTATAACTTTTTAAAGGCAGTTATTTTAATTGCGTACTTTTAAAATAAAGAAAGAAAAAGTATTAATTGCGACTCGTACAGGAAGATCACAAACTATACTAAACATAGTAAAATAAAAATCCAAATTATATAAAAAAAAAATTAACAAAAGGAAAATTAAACAGAAAGTCCTATACGAGGCCAAAAGGCTCCTATCTCAGCATGATGCTGCGACATTTAAAAAATAATAGGGCCCGCTGTGATGTCACAGGCAGTTACAGAAACAGACAGAAATAATTATGTAAAATATTAGCAAATAATAAAATAAATTATTTTTTAATCTGCGCCAGACGTAACCTCATTACTTGTCTATGCCTTGAGTGACAGAGGCACTCTGGTGTGTCTGTGGCATAGCTGTTACAAGTAAATGGTCGCAGGCGCCGACCTTACAGCGAGATTATGTAAATATAATGTGAAGTAAATGCATTTAAAATATGAAGGAAAAGAGAGTGAACTGGGAACAGCAACTGCTGTAGAACAGTCCCCAGTTCCTGCAGTAACGGATGATGAAGAATTCTTCGACGCTTCAGGGATCGATGTCAGGGCTGCTTCAGATAGGGTGTTGCGTCCAGCTCGAAATGTTAATTACAAACCATTCTTTTGTACTAGTTTGAAATAGTGTAATATGTCATAGGGTGTCATTCTAAAAGGGGAGAATTGTTGTGTATGTAGTTATTGTGCATGAACGCAGCCATAGCTGCTATTGACAACTGTCATGTTGACAGAAGCCCTACGGGGTTCTCACAGGTTTTAAAGGAATAAAGCGGCAGTGCGTAAACCACTTCCTTGTGTATTACTTGCTATCCTACAAACTTAACACTAAATATAACGATACGGCTATCTAGTGGAACAGAATTAAAGAGAATATACAATAAAAGTGGAATATGGTAGTCAAACTACTAGTAGGTACTAAAGTAGTAGAGTACTAACAAGGGCACATTTCAATAGAGTACCTATCTATGTAAAATCAGGATTTATTGTTTACCAAAAGCGTACTGGCAGCATTGTCATTAAACATGGCAATTAACCGCCCTCTACATTAAATAATAGCCGAATTGAATTAATCGTCATCTGTTACAAACAAATAACACAAACACACTCATAACAGCACACCCTCACCTGCACTTACTCTCTCACACATAGTACACCCGTGGTTCACACCGACACACCCCTGCACGTCGTGAATGTGGCACATTCATTCTTTTTGTATTCTTGTATTTTAGTACCTAATTTTATATGGATTCCCTATATACAGGCATGCCTAAATTGGGAATCCAGTAACTCAATAATTTCTTTTACTACGGACGTTTGTTGTTAATTTTAATGTTTTTTAATGTTTCTGGTGAGATGGTGGAGCGGCCCTAGTGTCCGTAACACAGGTTAATTCCTAGCACGGAACCGGGTTTGCCTCACTATCCACCATGATATTCCTATACGTCGCTCATGATGTAGTATTTAAGTTACCCTGTACTTGAAGTTGTTGGTTGAAATAAAGATTATTATTATTATTATTAATTCCGCCAGTCTTATGGGCACGTTTCCGGATTACAGCGATGTGGAGGAGTACTTCAATGACTAAGTGTTCTTTTGCTTGCGTTTTTAGATTTGTTTGTAAAGTTAGTCATTTAATTTAGTGTAAATAGTTAGTTGTGTAATAATATTGTATGCAAGTAAGCAACTTAATGTTAATTTACCAAAATTCCTACCAATTTTAATGGTCCGTTTATACAAATCACAACTGTCATTCTGAGAATTGTATGAAATTGCTATAAGCGGAAAATTGGCATAGTGTGTCAATTTGATAAACAATTAATTTCCCTGAATGTACCTACTTTATACATAAATAGTTACTGTCATTGAGAAATACTCATTAATGGAAATTGTAACATAGTTGTAGGTAGAGCCATTAGTGATTAGTTAAGCTTTGATCTTAAGCTAAGCATATTCTATAATATAATTAATTTAAGCTCTGTTATTAGCACATAATATACCTATAACAGTAATAACGTAAATCAAACGAAACGGCGATAGTTGGGGTTATTAGTAGCAAAAAAATAAATACAAATAATATAATACTTATATTATGACACGGTACAATGATTTATCAGTATTGGCACTTTTTTCAATATATTTTAAGTCTCACGAAAAATTATTTGTAAGTTTAGAACCTTACTGTAAACACTCAAATTGTCGTGACCTTTAAGGAGGTCAAGTTAGGTCTCTGCCACAGAGATATTTTTTACTGCAAGGAACCCCAACTGTCGCCCTGTTTCGTTTGATCCACGATTTTTTACCCACCCTGTACTTATAGATAAAGAAAGTGAGCATTAAGGCAAGATAAAGAAAAATCCCAGTCTCTTGACTGTCAGTGGCCTTACATTGCGTCGGTCGAGGCCAAGGCCTTAGCGAACATTTTTGCATATTTAACCATTCGCAGTCCTCATACAAGTTTAATGAATGCTAAGACAAATATCATTGAAGCTCGCGCCATATTCATTTGTTTTATGAATGCAGACAATTTAATTTGATTAATTTACATGTGCAAATTCTTTGGCGCCAAGACTTTGTAAGGGCATGTCTTGTCACGTCTTATATGTTTGTCATGGCACGGCTGTGTGACGACCAAGTTCAAGATTTTAATGAAGCAATTTGAACGAAAGATTGCGTTATTTAAGGTGGTTCTTTTAGGCTATAAGATTTAACCTTAGAATACCTACATGTGGAATGCAATAAAAGTATTGAGTATTGAGTATTTTTACGTCAAACTCAAACTCAACTCAAACTCAAAGCATTTATTTCAATTAAACCAATTACAGGCATCTTTGAATTGTCCGATCAGGACCAGGCCCGTGCCGGACGGCGCGTACGTGTTCCACGCGCGCCTCAAAGAGATGTCAGCAAAAAATGAAGGGGCCCCTTAGGGCCGAAGCCTTCCTGGTCAGCGGGATTGTCCGAAAGGGTGACCGCTGGCCCACGGGAAGAAACACGGGTGGGTTTTAGTCAGTAAGAGTCTGACACTCCCTTCCGCTCCGCCCAGAGCGGGAGGGGGTCATTTAATGATTTTCCACCCAAAAAAAAAAAAATGGGCATGTCTTAGGAACGTCGAAATAAAGAATTATTCCATTCAGCAGGGCTAGCATGGGCTGGGGATAAAACTTTTCTCCACCGGTTATTTCCACTGACAAGGGATAAAATTATTTTATCCACCTGCCAAAGCTCGGTAACAGGGGGAAAGAGAATTATATCACTTTTTGACATTAGACGTGGATACTCACCCCCCGTCTATAGCATGGCGACTAGTGGAAGAGAAAAATTACAGATATTTTGACATAACAAAGGGAGAAATTTGTCCTCGTCTTTAGATGGTGGGTTTGAGTATATCTCTTGGAGAAAATATAATTAATTGTACTATAAAAATGTCTCGTGCTTACTGCCACCGTGAATAGTTTATCCACCCATGTCTTCATGCTCGGAGGGTGGACAAAATTGACAGAGGGGAATAGTATTTTCTCCTCTCCCCGTGGATAAAATGTCTCCGGCCATGCTAGCCCTGCTGGTTTGTCCACCGTGAATAGTTTATCCACCCATGTCGCCGTGCTCGGAGGGTGGACAAAATTGACAGAGGGGAATAGTATTTTCTCCTCTCCCCGTGGATAAAATGTCTCCGGCCATGCTAGCCCTGCTGTTCCCCTGAACTCCCCTCCACCCCCCCCCCCCGCCTCGATGCCCTCCTGGATCGTCTTCTGTTTTAATCTTTGTCTTATCCACTATAAACTTTATCATACCGGTTTGAACCGCTTTTTCTTTTGTTTTTGATCCTGAAGGATCGTCCGCAACAAAAATAAGTACAGGGTTTATTGAAATACATAAGTTCGTAAATTCTTATTATAACGGATACGTGTATGTTAGTATTGAGGAATAACGACTCCACATTTTCGTTTTTGTCAAGTCACCGCACCCGGTTTGTGAATGCCGAATAGCATCTCAACTTTTGATTATATGGTTGTTTCTTTTTAATAGGTAAATAACAAAAGCAATTAAAGTTATTGCCTGCTGGGTATTGAGTGCAATGGGTTTCATTTTGATAGTTCAACAACATTCATTGCGTTAATTACGTTGTTGTGCAGACACATTTTTCGGACATATGGAGCAATGGATTAGCAATAAACTTCAAAATGATTGAGATTGATAGTGTGTTAGATACGCAATTAGGATGCAGGTCAACTTTAATCATGAAATACCTTGTAATAAAATTTTGTCCAGGCCAGGCCCTTCACTAAGGTAGGACATTCACGATCGACGTCAAACCGTTAGTAAGTCATTGCATTGTAACTCTTATCTCGGTTTAGTAAGGTATAAAATGAGAATGATTGCCGAATTTGTTTATTTCTTTCTTTCATTCAAGTTAAAATCAATGTTTTGAGCAGTATTGAGGTAAGTATAAAAATAAATAATATAATAATAAATTAATACTGTTTTTTTCAGCTTACACAAATATCTTTATAAGTAAGTTTATTGGCCACATTTTTCGTAAAACTAAACTTCAAAATCGTATGTTCTCCTTGTCAAACAAAAAACTTGGAAAACAAGTAAAAAAACTTTTAATTATTTGATCAGTTCACAAAAGTTCTAGGAGAAAAATAAACATGTAATAATTAAGGGGCTTACAGGACCTAAACGCAAAAAACGCAAGTTTTAGAAACAATAAAAGTATATGATCGACTGCAGTAAACAAAATCAGAAAAAGATATGATATTCTACAGGATATATGCTAAAAAACCATTGTACAACTAATTTGATATGATAGAAAAAAATCATGAAGATACCTTTAAAAACTATCATTCTGATTTTTTGTCAGATTATTCTACAAGCAACATACTAAAACACTAATGTATTAATTTTTTTGTCCAAACAATAGATTTTTTGTAATCAAATAATTGCTTCATAATTATTTTGCAATAAATTACCAGGGCTGTGTCATCGCGCTTCTCTTTCTTTTCTATACCCGACAGAGACCGCGCTTTAGGTCATGTAAGCCCCTCTGAATGAATATTTGAATTTTACGAGCTAGTGAGAAATTTGTATATATGCTTAGGGCAGTCGCCCATACTCTATTTAACCATGTACTATTACCGTGCATGTTGTGTTTCAGATTCTAGGAGCGTATCGCGCTAGGTACCTACACCCCACATGTATATAGTTATATGCACTTAAATTTGTAAGATAATGTTAATTTGTTTTTTAAGAGATAGGCACATTCCTTTTGTATAAGGATTTGTTGTTAAAGGATCATCCCGGAATGGAAGAAAAACAGTTGCTTGTTACACCGTTGAGTGAAAGATTAGAGGATTAGGTAGTATAGCGGGAACCGGGGTTAATGAGTATGTCTTCATGGCGTGATGTGAGGATTTATCTTCATGCTTACCGTCCTATGTGTTGCTATGCAAATTGTAATAAAATAGACAACTGTGACTTTATGTAAATTAATTGCTACGATGCGCGATGGTGGGTGACATTCGTATTCGAAAATAAAACTAACTAACTCCAAATAACTAATTCCATATTATTGTGAACAGAACGATATCAAAGAAAATCAGATGGCGCAAAAACAAATTAATCACTAAATTCGAAACACAAACCCCCAAGGCTAAATTATAAATTTGGAATTACTAACCAAACGCCTCTGTTATCAAAGTGGCCAGTTCGACAAAACGCCAATTTCATATGTAAGTTTTACATAATTATTATTGTGAACAGAACGATATCAAAGAAAAAACAAATGGCGCGAAAACAAATGAATCACTAAATTCGAAACACAAATCCCCAAGGCTAAATTATAAATTTGAATTTGGAATGACTAACCAAACGCCTCTGTGATCAAAGTGGCCAGTTCGACAAAACGCCATTTTCATATGTAAGGACTTATTATTAGACTTCTTTATATCAAAGTATTTTATAACTAGCTTCTGCCCGCGACTTCGTCCGCGTAAAACTTCGGCCGACCCATCGAGCCGCATTTCATCACTCGCCCGTGCTACTACTTCGTTTTCGCTTAGCGTTCTCTCTGACTTTTTGTTCCTTTTGCTCGGCTCCTCAGTATCGCAGCGTGATATCAAATACCCCATAAACTCCCTCAAGAATTGGGCTACCAAATGCAAAAATATTTTTTCAAATTCGACTGGTAGTTCCGGAGATTATCCCCTACATACAAACAAACAAATTTTACCTCTATAATATTTGTAAAGAGCACCTTTATGTTGGTTTTAAGCTTACAAATAAACAGCAGCAAACATTACCTGAGGAAAATCTAACCAATGACCTTTTCAAAGTATGAACAATAGTTAGACGAAAACCCACAAAACGAAACAAAAAATCACGTCCAAACCATTTTTTATGAAAACATCAGACGTATAATAAATAATACGCGCAAATCAAGAGAATGCTAACAAATGATTGATTTGGCTTAACCCTTTTTTATCGCATTTTCTTTATTTTTATTTCGTTTTGGCACACCCCTGTTGTTCGGCGTTCGGAATCAAATGAAAGGCTTCCTTCCAGGGTTGGCACAATTATTTATTTACAATCTCGAAGAGGCTCTGAAGTCTTTGTGAGTTTCCTCGTTATTTTGGGAATTTTCTGACTTTTGTTTAATAAATATTTCCATTTTTTTTTTATCCGGATTGGAGGTGATTTGAAGATGGAGTTGCAGGTCCGGATCCGGTAATATTTGCTTTTAAATAAAAAAAAAAGTAGGAACATAGGTACAGTAAAATTCTGCAATTGGCAAACGTTATTTGAGGTTTGTTTATTCGGCGCGTACGTGTACCACGCGCGCCTTTATAAGATGTCAGCATCGAGGAAGGAGCCCCTTAGGGCCGAAGTCTGCCGGGTCAGCGGGATTGTCCGAAAGGGTTACCGCTGGCCCGGAACATAAAAGGCTATGGAAGGAACACGGGTGGGTTTTAGTCAGTAAGAGTCCGACACTCCCTTCCGCTCCACCCAGAGCGGAAGGGTCATTTGATATTTACATACCCGAAAAAAAAAAAAGTAGGTTTGTTTATTCCAAACATTTCTTGACTTTAAAAAAAAAATTGTGTAATTCATCAACATAATAACTAGATACGTTTACATATAAATATACCTAGTATAATATTGCCATAAATATTATGCAGTTAATAACTACAAGTATTCTCAGAAATATTTAGTACTCATCTTTGTGACGCTTAATGTAAGTATAAATTTAGGGTTCAAATATGGGACTTTTATATATTTTACTAGCTGCGCCCCGCGGTTTCACCCGCGTAAATGGCGATCCCGTGGGAATATCATCCAGGGTATCAGCTACCTCCATACAAAATTTTATCAAAATTGGTCCAGCCGTTTGAGCGTGAAGAAGTAACAAACATATAAACACACACACACACAAACTCACAAACATTCGCCTTTATAATATTACTGTGATTTTTCGCTCCTATAACTACTATTTAAAACTTCTACACAAACGTTTCCCTCTCAGTATAAATGCGGTGACATTTAAATTCTATTGAAATCAGTCACACGTTTTAAACCCTTTCACGGCTCGAATTGAATCTATTCACGTCCATTTCAAAAGAATCGCAACGGTTGTGTGACTCAAATCTATATAAATAAAACTAAGTAGGGTTAGTTACACCATTTATAACTCAAGAACGGCTGGACCATAGATATCCGAGGCTGGACCTATTTTTATGATCTTTAATTTGTTGGATATGTCTCCGCCCCGAATAGCAGAATACCTATTAAAACATGGGAAAAATTCACGAAAAAAATAATGATGAGGATATAATAGCGCTATAGTTTTTTGTGTAGGTATGTATATGGTGCTTCAGTTTGTTAGAGTAATTATAATGTGTGTATGCATATGTAGTATTTTTAAGTTATTAATATTGTATTGTATGTGTTTTATATGGGCCTTGAAATAAATGTATAATAATAATAATACCTTGTAGCCAGGATAATCCATCAGCAACTTGCTCTGAAATACAGCCTTGTGGAATCGGAGGTTCCGTACTACAGGTATGTGCCCGACCCAGTTCTCGAAAATGGAAATATCACATTGTACTGGGATCCATCATCACTGACAGGACTATTGTTGCCAATAAGCCTGACATAGTGGTGTTGGATCGATCAGAGCATCGCGCAATGATTGTTGACATAACCGTCCCGCATGATGAGAACCTCGTGAAAGCCGAGAAAGATAAACAAGTCAAGTATCTTGACTTGGCTCGCGAGGTTGTCGACATGTGGGATGTTGACTCAGCAATCATTGTGCCGATAGTCGTAACAGCCAATGGACTAATAGCCAAGAACCTCGACCAACACCTGAAGAGGCTCTCGTTGGGCAGCTTCTGGATCAAGGGCTTGATCCAGAAAGCAGTACTTCTGGACACGGCTCGCATTGTCAAGAGGTTCCTCTCTTTGGAGCCCTCACCACCGGTAGCTTGGACCCTGTTCCCGATACCGGTGGGCTACTATTTTTTATATTTTTAAATGTTTTTATATTCTAATATTTAGAAATATAATTTATATGTACATACGATGAAATAAAGGATAATAATATTAATCAATTTCTTCTATACAGGGTTATTGGTAAAACATTAACAACCTCTTAAGAGGTCATTGTACTCATCATTATGAACAACTTTTACTATAGGACCAAACCTGAAATCGCGAAAAAAAATCTGCTGTTCCCTACATTTTGACGAGTTATACGAATGTAAATGATTAAGATTAATAATTAATATAATAACAGCTGATTTTTTTTTTCGCTCATGGATGTATGGAATTCCGTACCATGCTGTATCAAAGTCACATAATAAATATGTCAAGTCAAGGTCAAGGAGATATTTATTTATTTTCAAGAATGTCACTTTTTATCCTATTATCGCAAGGGCGCTTTTTTATAAAGTGCACTGGAATTTCAACTCTCGCCGATGAGCCGAGCGTTGCGAATCCCACAGGGTGCATCCCTAGCGCGTTAGAAAAGCTCACTCGTTTAAATTTTAACCCTCGGCGTTAAGCCTATTGATGAAAATCCAGTGCGGGATAAAAAGGAACCGCGAGTTAAAAAAGCGTTCATGCGAACGTGGACTAAGACTTTCGATAACTGTGCTTTCCACGAGTAATACGCAAATCTATTCAGAAAAGAAAATTTCAATCTAAATCAAATTGTTAAAACGCCACAAAGCAATGCAGAAATAAACTCGAAGAATAAGAAACGCTAACAGTGCTACAATGTGGGGTTGGGGTGATTACGGAATGAACTTTTTCCTTCTCTTTATATCCAGAATTCTTACAAGAGTTGAAACTTTGAAATGACGTATGTCACAATACAAATTTTCTTTTTTAGAAGTTAAAATGATTTAGTGATTATATAACATGTAACTTGAAAGGTTACGTACGTACCATATCTGACAAAAAAAGAGGGTACAGAGCCCTTTGAATGATAGAATTTAGACCTAGACCCTATTCTATATTTAGCCGTGAAGAGCCTTTTAACCTCGCTATGACGTCAATACCAAGTTCTTCACAAAAACCAACAATACAATCATACTTTTTGCACGCATAATTACGAAAAAATAATAAAGAAACAATAAAGCAAGCTTGGCCCGATTCTCTTTTAATTTTAAACTAGGTCACACGAAGCTCGGTTTGCGGTGTTTCAAATCGGAATCGCGCCTCATATGGGCCGTTTGGGGCTTGTAATGTGGACTATTGTACAATGAAACGTGGACGGAGACTGTGAAATGCGGATTAAGGGAAATTGGGGCGACAGTTTTTTTTTGTAAACACTCTAAAACAATCTACTTTCTTTTTTCAAAATGTATAGGTTAAATACGCATTATAATGATTATAAATGATAAATGATTTATTTTCTGTAAGTAGGTTTGTACAAATCACTTTTACATGTAAATTATATTTTTTTAAACTAGATGAGGCTGACTATTCTGAGAAAAAAGGCCGAAACATACTCAGAGGTTACAGTCTCTTTTAAAGTCCAGACAAAATCTTGGTCAGATCGTGTGAAGACCATGTAGATTGTTGTCTGAAATGGTCTATTGAAGAAAGAACCACACAGATTGACCGGACCTGTCCAATCAGTGCACGCATTTGTCAAAAATCGTGGAGCTCAACTCAGAACTTGAGGAGCTCAACGATTCGACGAATAATACCAGAGAATTTAAACAATTATAACGAGTGTAAAAAGACACGAAGCCAAGAGTCACTTGTACTACGTTATTGTAATCACTTTTTAGTACTGGACCATACCTAGGAATACCTTCCGGTTTCGGAGACATTGAAGATCAAAACAGTGCCACGTTGTATGGCAATGCTAATTCTGGTCTCGTGAACACGCATTAGGTCTTCCATTGCTGATATAGAATATACCGGATACAGACAAACTGTAGTTTTCCAAACAAATTTTATATGTGGCTGTCCCTAGGTACCTACTTAAATAAATAAACACCGCATTTATGATTTTTTTATTTTATTTGAAATGGATTTGCTTTTGACTCTAGTCTAGGTCAGAGGTGACAGAGACAAAGTCGACGATGGAGTGACTTTACCCAGAAGAAGCCTGTTCACTCTTACTTTGAAGAGATTCGGGATGTATGCGCTCGGAAACACAGACGCAGTTAGAGAGTTCCACTCTTTTGCTGTGCGCATTATAAAGGACATTTGAAAAGGCTTAGTGCGAATGGGTGGAATAGCAACTAGGCAGGGATGGTAACTTGCAGTGGGTCTGGATGTCCGAAGGTAGAAGGGGGCCGGTGGAATTAGGTCGTGTGAGGCACACTCACCGAAGTACAATCTGTAGAAGACCGACAAGCAGGCAACCTTGCGGCGATGAGCCAAGCTGTGAAGCTTAGCATCCACCAGTTCTACGTCGCCAATGAGCCTCTTAGCTCTGCGTTCCACCAAGTCTAACCTTCCATTTTATGATAAAACTTTGCGATTGAGAAATTACACAAATTCGACAAGTCTACTCAGCCTATCACGGTCCACTGCTGGACATAGGCCTCTCCCAGGCTGCACCACAACACTCTGTCCTTCGCCTTTCGCATGGTTCATCTATTTTGCAGCAATGAATCTATTTAAGACATGGCCACAATAAGCATTATTACACGAACAAGTAGCAACGTTGATTGCCAAAAAACTTTCACAGTCGACATTTGAATCCGGCACGGGAAAAGACGTCGAAAACTTTTTCCATTTTCAAGTTGACTGACTAAAAGTTTGAGTTGAACAAACCCGAATCGCACACACACACACACATTTCCTTTGTAACTACATCAATTGGCCCACTGACACACACATATCAGCGAAATATGCACGCTCTTGACTCACACAAGGAAAAACATAAAATTTCATTTTCTATAAGTAATATCAAACAGTATATCAGATTGCTTTTGATCGATGTAAGGGTCCTGTCATTAGATAGGGACTTCGAATCTTAACAGCATCAAGTCGCGAGAGAAAACAAAAGAAGCGTAGATCGCAATTGATACTTACACACACAAGTACATTGGAGTCTACAGGTAGGTATTTCGTTTCGACTACATGACCTAAAGCGCGTTCACTGTCGGACTGCATAGAAAAGAAAGAGAAGCGCGATGACACAACGCTGGTAATTTATTGCAAAATATGAAACAATTGTCTATTTACAAAAAATCTATTGTTTGGGCTCAAAATTAAAACACTAGTGCTTTAGTATGTTGCTTGTAGAATTATCTGACAAAAAATCAGAATGATTGTATGTATATTATTATGGTTTTTATTGTAAAAAGAAAGTTCTTAGAGGTATCTTCATGATTTTTTTGAGCTATTCCAGTCTGATCCCCTGAACCCCCCCTCCTCGATCCCCTAAGTATCATAACTAAAAAATTAAAAACGTTTTTCCAAAAAAACACTACAAATGAAAAATAACTTTAATTTCGGAAGACGGTGTTTTTGGATCTGTATTTTAGTTTTTTGCCAACGACTTCCGAAATTAGTTTTTTTTTCACAGCGTCTTTGTACACTTGATTACCACAAGTTCAAAGCGCGCATCGCTTCGTGAGATAAAAATACTTCAGCAGTGTAAGTCTTAATCCTAATGACACTATACTGTCATCATTCCAGGGCGTTTTAATTTTTTTAGAGCTGAAAAATTAACTACGTTATAGATAAACAAACGGAAGGTATGATGATTACGTATGTATTGAAATACCCACATTTCGCAAGCAGTGTAACATTTTTCTCCACGGGGGATATATCTGACGGTAGCAGATTGTTCTGACAGCTGTCAATGCCACAGTGACACGAATATCGGGAACAAGGATCGATGCGAAATTGATGGAATTGCGTTAGATTTTATTTCAGTGTTTATGTTTAAGGCGACTACATGACCTAAAGCGCGGTCTTTGTCAGACTGCATAGAAAAGAAAGAGAAGCGCGATGACACAACGCTGGCAATTTATTACAAAATATGAAGCAATTATCTATTTCCAAAAATCTATTCTTTGGACTAAAAAAATAAAACACTTATAGTTCTTTAGTATGTTGCTTGTAGAATAATCTGACAAAAAATCGTAATGATTGTATGTATATTAGTATGGTTTTTATTGTAAAAAGAAAGTTTTTAGAGGTATCATCATGATTTTTTTCTATCGTATCAAATTAGTTGTATTATGTTCTCAACACACTATCTACCTAGCATATATCCTGAAGAATATCATATATTTTTCTGATTTTGTTTACTTAGTCGATCACATACTTTTATTGTTTCTAAAACTTGCGTTTTTTGCGTTTAGGTACTGTAAACCCCTTAATGTTTTCTAAATCATAGACGGATATGAGATACGTTTCGTGGTCTTTGAGGAAAATTTCCAAAAGGTTGAAAATCGCACTTTCTGGGAAAGTCTGTCTGATATTTATTATCTACTAACAGTGCCCGCGGTTTCACCCGCATAAGTGTCGATCCCGTAGGAATATCTGTATAAAAGTATCCTATGTGTTAATCCTGGTTAATAAACTATCTGTGTGCCAAATTTCATCTAAATCCGTTCAGCCGTTTGTGCGTGAAGAAGTAAAAAACATACAAACACACTCACAAACTTTCGCCTTTATAGTATTAGTGTAATAGTGTGATTACCCAGACTGTTCGTTTAATAATATTATGGACAAGCTTTGGAATCTCCAATGGAACGCATTATTATCATTAAATGATCGAAACTACGTTCTTTTTATCTCATCATCTGTCTAGCATTTTCCAAACTACGTTGGGGTCGGCTTCCAGTCTCATCGGATGCAGCTGAATACCAGTACCTATTTTACATGGAGCGACTGCCTATCTGACCTCCACAACCCAGTCACTGGGTCACACAATACTCCTTGGTAAGACTGATTGTCAAGACTTTCGGGCTTCTGACTACCCGTAACGACTGTCAAAGATCCACGAATGACAGCCGTGACAACCGGCTTAACGTGATTTCCGAGGCACGTTGGGGTCTTGCTATGTAAAGATGATCGCCCATCCACGGACCAACCGCGGCAAGCGAAAGTTAACCTGATCGATCGTCCTGTGCAGCTGATATCATTTAGCCACGAGGTTTCCAAAGACCTACCTATTGTAAATTCGTTCGCCCAACCCGGATAGCGAATGGCTATTCAGGTCAAAATGTGACCTGAATCGTCTTCAAAGTTCTCCAATTTCAATGTCAATGGAACTTTGAACTTGTGGTATATATCATGCAAATCCACTGGTGTGAATTCTACTTGAGTTACAAAGTTATGTTAAGTTTAACCAAGTTGTGACTGCGACTTGTGCACTCAGATTATGAGGTCTAAACTTAGTGTAATAATCTAAAGATTAAGTTGAATATGGAGGAACATCTAAATGCGAAGTTTCAAGTCGTCACTAATTTGAACTTGCATTGGCGGTATAAAACTGACCATGATAAATGATTTATTTTCAGTAAGTAGGTTTGTACAAACACTTTTACACGTCAATCATATTTTTTTAAACTAGATGAGGTTGCGCAGGTGCAAATCCAAGGGCGATGGACCATGGGGTCGACATGGACGGGAGATGGTGTTTTGCTTTTATATTGAGTACGAGTTACGAGCACTAATATGTCAACACTTGGCAACTTTCAATTGCGATTTTTTCGTGAAATGACGAATGCTACGTTGAAATACGACACTTTACATAAACCTATGGGTTCGAAAATACTATGTTCGTAATAGCAACAAATTTCATTAAAAAATAAAGGAGGAAATTGCCTTTGAATAAAGCCAAGTGTATACATACTTATGCTCGTGGCTGTACTAACAGCAAACGTTCAGGGGCCTATTTAATAAAACCGACAGGCGAAAAGTGACAAGCGACAATCCGACAATTCGGATGCGTCATTGAACAGAACTTCTGAACATGTGACAAATTTGTAATTTTTTGAAAAATACGTCGCATGGTCAATTATTAAAATAAATATTAAATCGACACATGGATTTCTGGAGATGAAAAACATTAGAAAAAAACGGGCCAAGTGCGAGTCGAACTCGCACACGAAGGGTTCCGTACCACAAGACATAAAACGCCGAAAAGATCGTTTCTTTTACACCCCTTTAAATTTTAACTTTATTTTATTTTTATTATTTGTTGTTATAGCGGCAACAGAAATACATAATCTGAGAAAATTGCAACTGTCTGGCTATCACGATTCATGAGATACAGCCTGGTGACAGACGGACAGTGGAGTCTTAGTAATAGGGTCCCGTTTTTAGCCTTTGGGTACGGAACCCTAAAAAAGGACAAGTAATAAACGTGTCTTAGAAATTTACAAATAGAATATGTATATATATCAATTAGTGCGCCAAGTTATAAGTCTATGAGAGCAAACCCGTAGGCATCAGTATTTAATACGACTCAAAAAACATTCCTCATTACGTTCAAAAGCATTTCCTATTTCTGGTCAAAGAGAACTACTGGCCTTTCACAGATCGAAAGCACCTCAAACATGGCTAGCGAGGCAAGAAATTGGTCGGATCCGTGTTTGGTCCTTTGATTCCGAAAGGGCAAAACCGTACCGTTTCAGATGACCGCAGTATTAAACCTAGGCTGCTTTGTTAAGACTTGTGGTCGTAGTATTTTGCAGACTTAAACTCGGTAGAAGTAGGTAGTACAGACGCCAGCACATCAAGCTACTACAATCTGTCAAATTTCTTTAATAGATTTTCAACTTTATCGCTAAAGCATAAGGTTCAAAGTTGATTGGGAAATTTTGACAGTTTCTGGTAGTTTGATGTGCTGGCGTAAGTACATTAAGCGGGGATCTTTACGAAGTTGTCTGTACCGTGCTTCGTCTTGAGGAAAGTTTTCAGTATAAATGGGATGGCATAAGAGTAACGGATGAACTAAGAAATGATGAGGGATGAACTGTGAGAAAGATGATATGGCTAGAAAGGGGGTGTGACTACCGAGGTGATGACTTTAACGCGTACGTCTTTTTAGGGTTCCGTACCCAAAGGGTAAAACGGGACCCTAAGACTCCGCTGTCTGTCTGTCACCAGGCTGTATCTCATGCACCGTGATAGTTAGATAGTTGAAATTTCACAGATGATGTTTGTTTCTGTGGTCGCTATAACAACAAACACTAAAAACAGAATAAAATAAATATTTAAGGGGGGCTCCCATACAACAAACGTGTTTTTTTCGGCGTTTAGCCTTGTGGTATGGAACTCTTCGTGTGCGAGTCCGACTCGCGCTTGGCCAGTTTTTTACATCATTCTCACATATCTATAATTATAAATTCAACATTAATGATGTAAGCAATATTTTTGTAAAAATATAATTTAAAAGAGTGTCCATGGAGTTTCTTGCCCGTTCGTCTCCATAGGTACCTACGCTTTGGAATGGGCAACTAGCTTCATATTTTCTTACTGACCGACTTCTTGACAATTCAATAGTGCCTGTAAATGGTTTAATTGAAATAAATGCTTTGAGTTTGAGTTTCCAGTAAATTTGCTCACTCGCCGTGAGCATTAAGTCGAACGCAGCGTCGAGCATTCGCCGAAACGTTACATTACATGAAAAAGCTTTTGGAAACTGGGCTTTTGTCTGTATTGTACCATTCTTAAGAACGTTACATTACATGGAAATGCTCGAGAAAATGCTCTAGTGTATACTCACCTTAAGAGTCTGTACTAAGACTAACTTATAATCACAATAAGTACTTAGCAGTTTCTTTTACGTCACGATATAAGACGAAAATTTTCACGCGTTTTCTTTTGCAAAGTTATGAAAGTATCAATAATCATCATCTGCCTAGCCTTTTGCCAACTATGTTGGGGTCGGCTTCCAGTCTATCCGGATGCAGCTCAATACCCCTTTTACTTACCCCTTGGTAAGACTGGTTGTCAGACTTTCGGGCTTCTGACTACCCATAACGACTGTCAAAGATCCACGAATGACAGCCTGGACCAACGGCTCAACGAGCTTTCCGAGGCACGGAGGGGTACGGCATGGTTTCGGCATGTAAAGATGGTCACCCATCCACAGACCAACCGCGGCAAGCGTAGCTTAACCTGATCGACCGACCTGTGCGGCTGTTATTATTTAGCCACGGGCCCCTCATTTAGCCACCGGCCCCTCGAAAATATCAATACATACAAAACGTAAAATCAAAGCATTTATTTTGACCAAAAAATTAACAGACGCTTTCCAATGTTCAAGAACTCCGTCATAATGTAACGAAAGTAAATCCCTATATAATCAAGACAAACTTACTAAGAGTAGTAATTACATTAACTAAATATAATTACTTTCCTAACTTGGCGAATTTAGGCATACTTACAAAGTCAGACGACGTGACTCTAGTAGAACAATTTCTATGAAAACTTCATGTACATTGTTCTACCAGAATTGAGTCGTACCGTTGAGTCGCGCCTTAAAGAAGTGTAAGTCGACCTATTAAACGATTAAACAATCTCTAAAAACATGAAAAGTAAGACTGGCGATGACGTAATTGAACAAGTAAAAGTTATAACTATTCCACTAACTTTGTTAATTACTCTATTGTTTTAGTGAATTTATAAATAAATCTTTATTTGTTTAACTTACACAGAAACCCGAAGAGCAACTTTGATTATTTTTCTTCTTTAAACCTGAAATCGCGAAAAAAATATTATTTATTAATAACCAACTTATATTATCAGTTTGCACCACACATACAAAATCAGCTGTTCTCTACATTTATATTCGTATGACTCGTCAAAATGTAGGAAACAGCTGATTTTTTTCGCGATTTCAGGTTTGGTCCCATAGCAAAAGTTGTTCATGTTGATGAGCACAATGACCTCTTAAGAGGTTGTTAATATATTACCAATAACCCTGTATATTTATGAATAATCAAGATTGTACAAGAACAGACCGGACGGTGACCCCTAAACTAGGCATTTACTGTGTTTTGGAGGTTGGAATTACAACATTTTCAGAGTGAAGGATACATACAACATGTCCCAGAATTAACGCACACCCTCAAACACCCCAATTAGGATATTATTAAAATTTTATAATCATAATACATACACTAAAGACTACCTGAAGGGCCCGTGGCTAAATAATAACAGCCGCACAGGTCGATCGATCAGGTTAAGCTACGCTTGCCGCGGTTGGTCTGTGGATGGGTGACCATCTTTATATACCGTGACCCCTCCATACCTCGGCTGTCATTCGTGGATCTTTGACAGTCGTTACGGGTAGTCAGAAGCACGAAAGTCTGACAACCAGTCTTACCAAGGGGTATCGTATTGCGCAGTAACTGGGTTGTGGAGGTCAGATAGGCAACGCTCCATGTAAAATACTGGTTTTCAGCTACATCCGGTTAAACTGGAAGCCGACCCCAACATAGTTGGGAAAAGGCTAGGCAGATGACGATTATACACTACATTTTTACTATTATGTATAAATCATTGTTTATTTATTAAATTAGTTATACTAATTGTGGGGTCACATTACAAATCTACGCACGCACAGTCGCATACGTTTATGGGTCTAGTGTAGTAGGTACTTCAACCATTTTGGTTTGTTTTAACTGTACGGCGGAAGTGTGACTGTAATTTAAGTAGTTTTAGTTATCAGATGACAATGGGCTAGGAGAACCACCGATTGGATCCCACTAAACGCACGACGCCATCGCAGTACGCCAAGACGAAGATAGCGGGACGAGCTTGACTCCCACCTAATCCTATCCTAATCATGATCTGGCAGTTTGAGTAATTTACGCGGCCTACCCAAATGTCCTTTCTTTGGTATTGTTCGTCGAATCGTTGAGCTCCTCAAGTTCTGAGTTGAGCTGCACGATTTTTGACAAATGCGTGCACTGACTGGACAGGTCCGCTCAATCTGTGTGGTTCTTTCCTCAAAAGATCATTTCAGACACAAATCTACATGGTCTTCACACGATCTGACCAAGATTTTGTCTGGACTTTAAAAGAGACTGTGACCTCTGAGTTTGTTTCGGCCTTTCTTCTCAGAATAGTCAGATAGGAAACGCCGACCTCATCTAATTTAAAAAAATATGATTGACGTGTAAAAGTGTCTGTACAAACCTACTTACAGAAAATAAATCATTTTACCGTAGGGACTGGCCGGACTGACTCGCAAAAGACAGAATTATGTTAAAAACTGGCCAAGTGCGAGTCGGACTCGCACACGAAGGGTTCCGTACCACAAGGCTAAAACGCCGAAAAAAACATGTTTGTTGTATAATAAAATTAAAATAAAATAAATATTTAAGGGGGGCTCCCTTAAATATTTATTTTATTTTAATTTTATTATTTATTATTAAAGTTAAAATACAACTGAGTATTTTGTGAATATTTCAAGTGCCTACCTGTTGCCATTTTTGATATCGAGCAAAAAAGGGCAAAAAAAATCGCGTTTGTTGTATGGGAGCCCCCCTTAAATATTTATTTTATTTTGTTTTTAGTATTTGTTGTTATAGCGGCAACAGAAATACATACTTTGTGAAAATTTCAACAGTCTAGCTATCGCGGTTCTTAAGATACAGCCTGGTGACAGACAGACGGACAGACGGACAGACAGACAGACGGACAGACAGCGAAGTCTTAGTAATAGGGTCCCGTTTTTACCCTTTGGGTACGGAACCCTAAAAAGGGAGAGGAAGACGTTTGCCCTGCATCTAATCTAACTAGATAGACTAGCCTATATTAGATTACATTAGATGCCTATATTAAAAATAACAGAAATCGATTCAGTAAACGATTCTGAAAAAAACTGGTTTCATTATGTGCATTAATTCAGTTACACATTGTATAGTGGTAAGGTATTGCAAATAAAATAAAACACTTAAAATATACATTGCCATCAGCGTGAGATCAAATAAAATCATCAGTAACAGCAATTAAACAACAATAATAACTACCTAATAATTCAACTTTATTCCGTTTTAAACCTATCGTTTATAGCGCTCGTCTCTTTTCAAGTCAACATTATACGTCGGATGCATTCTGTTAGTTTGGAACTGAAACACGTCTCGAAGGACGAGTCGGATAACAAAACTTTGCGGAGAGGAAGCCAACGCGGCATCACGAACGTAAAGTTTTAAAAATATTACAAGAAGCCAATTTACATAAAATTGAAAGATAACTCAGGTGTGAAACTGTGGAAAAAAGTGCAAAGAGTATAATCACACTAATATTATAAAGGCGAACGTTTGTGAGTGCGTGTGTGCATGTGTGTGTGTGTGTGTGTTTATATGTTTGTTACGTCTTCAGGAGCAAAAGAATGATGATGATATGATCCCAATGAAGTAGATAAATGTAGGTACTTAGATTAAGAAACCTTCACCTTTGGTAAGAGTATTTGTCAGATTTTCGGGCTTCTGAGAACCCGTAACGACTGTCAAAGATCCAACAAATGACAGCCGGAGCCAATTGCTTCACGATTCACACGACACATTCCGAGGCCTTGATATATTATCATTGATGGTCACCCATCCACGGACTGACCTAGGCAAGTGAAGCTTGACCTTCGATCGACTCGTGCGGCTGTTATTATTTACCCACAAGCAACCTAGCCTGTACCTCAGCAAAATTAGTGTCAAATAAACAGACCGCTTTTTACGTAAATCGACCATTCAACCGACGCATGATATGATAAAACAATCAGGCGGCTATCACACTAATATTATAAGGGCGAAAGTTTGTGAAACGCGTAACGCTATTTTGAGTAACGTTTCAAGTCCCTGTCTAAGGCTGGTTTTATCGTCACGCCGCTAGACGCGCCGCTGAGCAGCGCGCTGTTAACAGCACGCGCTTGAACAGCGGTGCACCGTAAAACGAGATTAGTACCGCGCGTTCCGCTGCTGTGGGCCAGCCGTGTACAATATGCAGGTTAATACGGTTAGAATACTGGCTATTTACTTTTTATGGACAAGAAGGCGCGTCTCATCGGCGTCACACTAAAACGCATACTGGCCGTAGAAGCGAATAAGCGGCGCGCGCTTTTGCAGCGCCGGCGAACATCGCGCGTTTATTGAACGGTGCTGCTCAAGCGCATGACTTTGTAACGCAACTACTACCCCATACATCTTCAAACTCGCACGCTCCAACGGCTCTGCCGAAACTCGTGACGATAAAACCAGCCTTAAGCACTGCACACCAGCCGCGTTTGCAACCACTGGACCAATCAGGCAATTGTTTTTCATCATCTGTCCGGCCTTTTTCCAACTATGTTGGGATCGTCTTCCTGTCTAGCCTTAAGCAGCTGAATAACAGTATTTTACATGGAGCGACTGCCTATCTGACCTACACCACCCAGCTACTGGGTAACACCATACGCGTACTCTTGTCACAAGACATTTTTTTTTGGGTGGGCAGTCATCAAATGTCCCCGGAGGAGTGTCAGACTCTTACTGACTAAAACCCACCCGTGTTCCTTCCTTAGCCCTTTATGTTCCGGGCCAGCGGTAACCCTTTCGGACAATCCCGCTTTTCACAAGACATATCTCTCAATTTTGTGACACATGTTGTGGAGGCGTACCCAAGCCAGCAATGAACGTGAATCGTTTCAGAGTAAAAGAATCGCTAAAACATAATTTTCATGGAAATGACACATTTTTATTTTCCTTAAACACTCAACACCCATATCGTATAACTCTTAATCGGCCTTATTACAAAACAAGATTTATCTTTAGACCCAGGTTTAAACCATCCAGCCATTTTTAAATTTCGAACTATAATCCAACGAAGCTAAAGTTCTTATTACAAAAACTGACGTTAAACCCGAGTCTAAGTTGTCAATTTTGCATTAAGAACTTTAACGTTTGTCGGAATAAAGTTCAAAATAGAGTAACTGGCTCGAAGGTTTAGGCTAGGTCTAAAATTAGATCTCGTTTTGTAATAAGACGGATAGTGTCTCCAAATCGCTTTTGCGTGACATTCGAGATACAGAACAGCCGTCAAACGTAATGGCGTCTGACTGTTCCCGCGTTTTTTGAAGTAAAAACTTCTTTGGGCGCGTCGGACATTTTTTGAGATGGGAAAAAGCCATTGAACTCGCGACACGGTTACCGTAACCGACACCGCGCGTGTTTTGTCTATAAGACTATTAAAAAAATACACACGTAATTGTTCAAGTTTTCATTTTGTCGGCACTCCCGGAGTGCCACTGTTTTTTTTTTTTTTTTTCTTGTCAGCCCGTTATATGAAGAAAGCACATATAAGTCAGCCCTTAATGTTCCCACTGCTGGAACGTAGGCCGCCTCTTTGTGAGAGGGAGTGGGCCGTAATCCACCAAGCGGGCCCAGTGCGGGTTGGTAGCAAGCATGTGGAAGGAAGCATAATTATGTCGAGATTAAAATATTATTAGTATTTCAATAATTATTAATTGCAATCACATAAATAAATGGCTCGATGTAACAGAAAAGCAGTAGTAGTAAAGTGATTTGACGAAAACCTGAGGTTTCTTTAATGTATGTATGGTTAGGAAGGCGCCGACCAAACGCCGACCGCGCAGTGGCGCCCTCATCGTTTGTTTAAACGGAAAATAGTGGCCGACTTTTATCCGTTTTAGTAATTATAATAAAACTAAACAATGTACAACTACCGTTTATAATAATATTAACGTATAATCTTGTGGAGCACAACTTAACGTGCATATTTTCTGCATTTTCATTCTAAAATAAAAGAAATAACCAAACAAACGACGAGGGCGCCACTAGGCGGTCGGCGTAGCCTTAATACTAAACTCAAACTCAAAGCATGTATTTCAATTAAACCATTTTCAGGCACTTTTGAATCGTCAAGAAGTCGATCAGTCAGAAAATATGAAGCTAGTTGCCCATTTCAAACCTTAGAAGGTACCTATGGAGAAGAACGGGCAAGAAACTCCAGGGACACTCTTTTAAATTAAATTTTTACAAACATATTTGTTACATCATTAATGTAGAATTAATAATTGTAAGTGAGAACGATGTAAAAAAGACGTACACGTTAAAAGCGTCGAGAGTACAGCAAATAGTAAGAAAAGAACAATCCAAAAATAAAATATTTAAGAATAAGCCGAGGCAGCTAAGTGATGACCAGCCCACTGACGGCGCTGGTTCATGAACATGACTCATGGAACAGAAACCATTCAGCTCAACTATTTGGAAGGGTTAATGTATTATACACATAACTCCGAAATGAATTCTGCTAATGATGGTGAAAGCCTCACCAAAATCCGTTGCTGTCAGACATCCCGACACAAAAAACAATTTCATTTTGTAGCTAAAAACAAGCCCATTTTAAATTAAATAAAAGTTGGAAGCAGGCGGGACCCACATCATTTTTATAGTATTTTCAAATTCAAATGGGTCCCGCCTGCTTCCAACTTTTATTTAATTTAAAATGGGCTTGTTTTTAGCTTTTCAGTTTCTTTTAACTTAAGTTTTTTACCGCAGTCGGGTTTTTTGATTTTTTTAAATAACTTTTTTTATTTCCAGCTTTTTAGTTTACAAATTTGAAAGATTTCGCAGACGATTTTGTTCTTGGTAGGTGTTTTTTTGCGATTTGTCGCTTCGAATTGCTTTTAAGTATATATGTTGTATATATTTTTGTAATCACCTTTTAAAACCCTTTATTTTGATACCCCACTCGATAGGTTTTGAAAAAAAAAATAAAATAAAAAAATTAATATGGCGTCCAGTAGTCGCCATATTGAATTTTCACTAACGTCATGTCTTTAGTGACACTCGCCGGACTAAGAGGAATCGATTAACGTGTGAATCATAAAAATCGGGCCAGGCGTTTGGTCGGTATAGTGCTTCAAAGGAACATATAAACATACATACATACATACATACATACATACATAGGCTGATGAACACTTACCACTCCTTTGCGTCGCGCAGTCGGGTAAATACATAGGCTGATGAACACATTACCACTCCTTTGCGTCGCGCAGTCGGGTAATAATGTAAAGAAGAGCGCAAGGCTCACAATCCCACATAGAGGCTCCTCAATGCTTTGAAAGCAACATTACCGTTGATCCCAGGTGTAAAACTAAGCCTAACTGCCTATAGTATCAATATTTAGATATTTTTCACCTTTCTCTACCCAAATTCAAATTTTGTTTAAGAAATATTTTGGCATCGAAATTTAAATAATAATAATGTTTTAAGTTTTAAAATATTAAATTGTAAATTCTGTAAGCTTTAACGGTGTGAACTTCTGGTTGTTGTTACACTTAGGTACAGTGCCGACCAAAAGTCCATACGCAAGGTCGCACGGTAATCGCTTAAAGGTTAGTTTGACTTATAACCTTTTTCTAATGAGTAATTAGACACACACTACTCGCTTAGTAGGTACTCGAATAATCACGCTATTGATAGTTCCGTGTCATGTGCGTCTGGTTCACATAGTTCGTAAAACTTTATGATTATACCCACACAAATCTAAATAAATAAATTATAAGGTAGACAGATGCACCATCCACCGCGACTAAATAGAATGTTGTGATTCTTTGTTGGTTGATAATAATTTGATATATTAAGGGTTAGTGAAGTGTGTTTAATCTATTAACGGTGTTGTGCATTGTAAAATGCAAACTTTAAATATTGAGATGAAAGCGGATATTATCGAGCTGCGTAAAAGTGGGCTTAATATTATATCACAAATATTTGATGGAACCGGACTGACTGTGAGTATTATGATTTAATTATTTTATCGAACATTTATGTAATTAAAGATCCTTGATCCATTTATGTAATTAAAGATTCTTGATCTTCTGATCCTTGTAGTTATTTTATTACTTAATCGTTTTATATTTACCATAGGGTCTAAATAAAAAAATAATATTTCCAAAAGTTTATTTATTTACTTTTTGAATGATGAATATAACATTACCTATGTATAAATTATAATATAATTATTTTGTATTAAATCAATTTTCAAAATAATTTTGTTTCAAAATAGTAGGTAAGTAATAATATTTTATAATTTTGCTAGTAGCCTTACAGAATTCCTTTTTTGTTTTAG
Source organism: Mesoligia furuncula (assembly GCA_916614155.1). Classification (NCBI taxonomy): domain Eukaryota; kingdom Metazoa; phylum Arthropoda; class Insecta; order Lepidoptera; family Noctuidae; genus Mesoligia; species Mesoligia furuncula. The sequence continues at coordinate 27,708,140 of OU744793.1, forward strand.
ATAAATTACCTACTGTGAGTCGAAGGGTCAAAAGATATACCTAAAGAAGAAGGTTTTAACAGCAGTTACCAGTTGAAGTTGCATTGCAAGGAAATATGCAGATATAATTATGTTTAAATATTATAGGATCCATACGCCAGCGTTTACTTGATAGTATTGATAATAATGGGGGTTAAGTTATAAATTACAAATAGATTTTTAGTAATATTAAAATAATATTGTGTCATATCCGTAATAAGGATTATTTTGAGGTTTAGTTTCAATCTTCTTTTCATAATGAAAATGAATACTTAAGCTATAACCGCAATTATAGCACAATATTATTTAAAGTCTAATGGTTGTAGTTCACTGATTGTTCTTTATGAGAAAAAAAACTGTTTTAACTAGAAGTTTATTTATAAAATTATAACGAATAAAAATCACTTATGTATAAAACATTTTATTTTTAACCCCATATAACATAAACATAACAAAATAATAACAAAAATAAAATACCTAATTATTATTCTCGTATAATTTAATGAATAATAAAAAAACGAGAAAGATAATTGTTGAAAAGTAAATCATATAGTCTAACTCGAGGATGGAACCCAGACCTTTGCGTTTGCTAATCCAATACGTTACGCCACTAGCTATGTCTACTTGCTGTGACAAATTGAAATTTAGCAATCGTATGAACCCACCAAGGTCATGCGTAATTACGTAGTACGTGTAAAAGCGAGACGGTACGTTTTTTGTATCGTTCGACGCTAGCCAGTATTCGAAAACTGCGTGCGAACGTGTGTGCGTTCTGTGTTGATCACTCACACACAGATTAGGTACGGGCTGGCAGCTGTGCTAAAGCATTTTGACTTCTAATATGCTTATGCAAAATTGATGCGTTACTGTACATATAATAGGCGTGACGACAGTATCAAATAATCAAAAATTTAATGATGTTAGGGGAAAATACATATTAAAAGGATTTAAAACAGTGATTTAGTTTAATTTAAAAACTTGAGATTAATCGGATTTTCACTAAAATAAAAGATTAAAATACTGCAGTCGGTCATTTTGACTGAAACACCAATCACAGCGCATGACGTCACGCTAATGTAAACATCACTGTGGTTCACAGAGTACACTATAGATAGTATGCTGACAACATTTGATGTTTACCTAGGCGTGACATCAGATCCGACGCCATGACACTGTGAGCTGTTTTCGCGCCCTATTGAAAAAATATTAGAAAAATGGCTTCAAACTTCGTTAAACTTTAGTTTATTACAGACATATAGGTGTTTTCGTAAATAGTAAATGTGTACGTACATTACGGAAGAGGATTTGAAAATCATTCGTCATGCCTATTTACTCGTATAGTAATCTGTGGAAACTGTTTCTCGATTGTGTTGAACTATTTGTAATACATATGTTTGTTATTGCATCTGTTTGTTTCCAAAATAAAATAAAATAAATAGTACTGCGTAGTCAGAAGTTCCCAAGTCGTCTAGAAACTGGGTAACGGTGTGCGATGTATAAAACTGGTATATAACGACATCTTGTTAGACTTAAAACCAATAAAGTTGTTAACACCAATATTAAGATTATGAACTTAGATATGTAACTGTATCATCCTTCAGACTCACATCTAAGACTTCATAATAATAAACCTACACGTGTAATGTTAGTTCGTGTCAAGTCGAGAAAGCATGTGTAAAACCGGCCAAGTTTGAGTCGGACTCGCACACGAAAGATTCACAATACAACAACCCGTTTGTACCGTTTCGGTACGGAACCCTAAAAATACAGGGATTTGATGTTATTTTTTTTGGGGTCACCGAGCGTTGGCAGTTAGCCTAGTCACCTACTTTTTTTTTTGCGGAGGGAAATCATCAAATGACTCCTCTCACTCTGGGTGGAGCGGAAGGGAGTGTCAGACTCTTACTGACTAAAACCCACCCGTGTTTCTTCCTTAGCCCTTTATGTTCCGGGCCAACGGTAACCCTTTCGGACAATCCCGCTGGCCCGGCAGGCTTCGGCCCTGAGGGGGCCCCTCCTCGATGCTGACATCTCTTTGAGGTGCGCGTGGAACACGTACGCGCCGTCAGGCACGGGCCTGGTCCTGATCGGACGGTGAGCTACCCATTACTCTCCGCCCGCAGGCCCGCGCCTACGGTGGCCCGGAGTAGTCACCTACTTGAAGTATAAGTTGAGAAAATCAGTTTGCAGTTTCGCTAACTAATAAAATTTTACCCTGTATAACGAAAGTGTGCATTGAAGATTTTTGAAAATACATCCCTTAAAGAGGACGAAAGTTTGTCATTTTTGCCGATGGGGAAACCCATTGGGCACACGGTTTGTCTTTATCTATACTAATATCACACTAATCTATCTAAAGGCGAAAGTTTGTGAGTGTGTGTGTTTATATGTTAGTTACTTCTTCACGCTCAAACGGCTGGACCAATTTTATTAAAATTTTGTACGGAGGTAGCTGACACCCTGTATTAACATATAGGCTACTTTTTATCTCGATATTCCCACGGGATCGACACTAATGCCGCTGCGCGGGGCGCAGCTAGTTATTATTATAAAGAGGTAATCTCTGGAACTACCAGTCGGATTGGAAAAAATATTTTTTCATTAATTAACGAGGGTTTTCTGAAATGACGTTCGCTAGGTGGCAGCACTGGCACGTCAGGTCCAGGCAGATGCCTGGACCTGACGTGAATATAGGCTCTTTGACAGATGTCAAAGAGCCTATATTTTCTTTAGTCATGACTGAATGATGAACGAATGAATGAAACGAATGATGAACGTCATCATATTTAATATTCATTGTTGATATGGAAGACCTCTTGTCAAAGTGGTGCCAACTGGTGTCTTTGATAGCACAATTCTTGAGGAATGCTATAATACCCTTACAAACCGGGTAAATAGAAAAACAGTCAGAAAGAACGTTCAGCGAAAACGAAGTGATAGGTGATGCGATGTGACGGGCCCCAAGAAATTTCACGCGGACGAAGTCGCGGGCAGAGGCTAGTTAAAAATAAAACTAAAACCATCCAATTACGCACGTGCAGTCTATCTGCAGCAGCTCTAGAGCCTTAATGGCGACGCCAACGCCTCATTAGCCGTGTAATGCGAAACCAAATCAGGTTAGTACCGACCTTTATAGATGCTACAGGAAGGATCTTGTCTATTAGAGTGGCTTACAATGTCACGAGGTGTACCGTTATACCACGAGTAACAAATTGCATGGTGAGAGCATGTGCGCATATACACACACATACACAAACACCTATTCACGCTAATTTCTTATGAAATGTATTGGTCCAGAAGAGTCCAATACGTTATTTTTATCGCACCTATCGGATATCTATGATCGCACCCATTAAGGCTGCGCCGACCGCACAGTGGCGCCCTCATCGTTTGTTTGGTTATTTCTTTTATTTAACAATGTAAATGCAGAAAATAAGCACGATGATTATACGTTTATATTATTTTAAACGGTAGTTTTAGATTGTTTAGTTTTATTATAATCACTAAAACGGATAAAAGTGGCCACTATTTTCCATTTTCATTGTAAAATAAAAGAAATAACCAAACAAACGATGAGGGCGCCACTTGGCGGTCGGCGCAGCCTTAATAAAATTGCACTAACAATTTGTTTTCATGACAGACGTCTGACGTCGTGTTTGACGAATTCAGTTTACTTTGTAATTATTTTGTTTGTGTATTGTGTACAACTAATTTTGGGAATACTCTTGCCGGACACAAATTAAACTTCCATCAAAGTTGTCGCCTTAAATTAAGTACAAATAACTAAAATATCACATAGTTATATCTGCAAAACTAAACATCCATTAGACCGTTCGCAAACGGCATACAATCAGTGCTGCAGTGGCTGATTTTTGTAGAAGTTACATAGAGAGATCAAGTGTATCATATCCATATGAAAATCACATTTTTTTTTATGCCATGAGGTTCTGATAGACGTATACACGAAGAACTGCATAAGACTAGAAAGGGCAGAGCAAAGAGGTTTAAAAAAAACCGGGCAAGAGCGAGTCGGACTCGCTCACCGAGGGTTCCGTAACATCCGGGTTTATGCATAAGGTTTATGTTTATGAAATTAAATGTTTTTTTATATGTTTTTAATATTTGAGTTGGTTGAATAAAAGGTAAATTGCAGTTTACGATTTATGACGTATTAAAAAAAAACTACTTACTAGATCTCGTTCAAACCAATTTTCGGTGGAAGTTTACAGGGGGGGACACACACATTTTACCACTTTGGAAGTGTCTCTCGCGCAAACTATTCAGTTTAGAAAAAAATGATAATAGAAACCTCAATATCATTTTTGAAGACCTATCCATAGATACCTCACACGTATGGGTTTGACGAAAAAAAAAAAATTTAGTTTCAGTTCTAAGTATGGGGAACCCCAAAAGGACAATGCCAGAAACCCTATAGAGCTTTAACCCACCAAATAAAAGTTGGTTTACAAGCATTCTATATGTAGCATTCTATTGCTGCTTTATTAGTGATAACTAAAAACATGTTTAATTGCCTTGCGGTTTCTGTTTAAATCTAAGGACAATTATTACATTTAGGTTAGGTACCTTAAGATTAGATTAATTGCAGTTACAATTGTAGAAATTATTAAACAAGTGCTGTATATTGAGACGCGAGAGATCACCGCTGCCGATCGCCGCGCCGCCGTGATACGCGGCGGTGCTCTGCGCAAGCCGGGCAGACAGACCTCCACCGTATCCTCCGGGCGATCCACAAGATCCGTAGCAAGTAGCACAAAGTCGGCGAGTAGGCGAGATGGAGTTCATGTACAAAAGCAAAAATCGTCGTATAATATAAAAGTAATATGATTACAAAGAGATTAGGGAGCGTAAACAACAAACAGCAATGCAAGCAGAACAGGGCGAATGTCAATGAATTACTTTTTGACATAACTATCAGCGCGTCAATGACGTTTCGTTACCCCGAACCACTAACGCTGAAATGCGAAATAGTTATTAGAATATACATTCATAATAATATAATATATTTAAAAAAACATTATTTTCATAAACTTATTTAAACCAAATAAGTACATATTAAAATCTGTAAGTACATAATACTTTAATAGATGTCATTTTTTCTTAATAAATGACATTATTGTTTTTTTTTTCTATTTTTGTGTGAAAATCTTAATGCGGTTCACAGAATACATCTACTTACCAAGTTTCAACAGTATAATTCTTATAGTTTCGGAGAAAAGTGGCTGTGACATACGGACGGACAGACAGACAGACATGACGAATCTATAAGGGTTCCGTTTTTTGCCATTTGGCAACGGAACCCTATAAACTGACCCAATATAAGACCTAAAATAATCGGCCAAGTGCGTACGAAGGGTTCCGTACCACAAGGCAAAAAACGCCGAAAAAAAACATCCTTTAATTTTTGTCAACTTTATTTTATTTTTATTATTTGTTGTAGCGGCAACAGAAATAGACACTGAAAATTTCAACTGTCTACCTATTACGATTCATGAGAACCCGCTGACAATCAGACGGAGGAACAGATGGACAGAGGAGGCTTAGTAATAGGGTTCCGTTGGCACTCTTTGTGTACGGAACTCTTAAAAGTATGCCGTGTGCGAGCGCACTTACAGTCACCCTGCCCCACAAAATGGCGGAATACCTAGCCACTTTGTAAACCGCGCGTCAACATCGTGTCACAGCACTTAACTTTACCTGGCACTCCGTACTAAAGTTCCACAGACTGTATCTATACTCTCTAATTAAACCTCTAAGTGACAGCAAAGATGCGACATTTTGTACAGGCGCTGGCAAAATCTTGTTAATAAATATCTTAACTTGGAGTATGAATATGAGATGGTATAGACGCTGAGTCTGAACACAATTGATGTAACTTTTGCAGATAGCAACTTTGTAGTTGAATAGCCACGTAAGTGAGACCAAGTTATATGTCGCGTTTGGTGACAGTTCTGGCCTGACCTAACCCGTTTGGTCGGGCTTCCCTAGTTTGATTACTGCGACCATCTGTGAGAAATGATCAGAGACATAAAAAGAGGCTAATTTAAAAAAAAAAGTTTTCATGCATTGTGCATCATTGGAAGCTTAAAACGTTTTTAGATGTTCATTAATTTTAAAACGTGTTCATCTTTCAAACGACAATAAGTCTTAGGAGGATCATTCAAAAGGAGTCTTGCATTTCGAACGGAGTTTCGCCAAACAACTTTTCGAAACATTATACAGGGTGTTTGGTGCATCGTTTGCCAAATGGAATTGGCCGAGATAAGAGGTCATTTGCTATCTCTTAAGGCCCAGTAACTCATTCCTTGTTTCACCGGTCTTTTTTAAAATGATTTTTAAATTTTTATTTAGAAAAATACAAGAACTCTGCATTTAAGCTTATTTTTTTTTTAAAGTTATGAGTATAGTTTTCAAATTTTATTTTAATTCTTGTTTACTCTTGTATGGTTCTATGAAATTAAAAATTTACTTGCTAATAACATCTACTTCCTTTTTAGAAACTCCCAAAGTTTTTGAAAAAAGGAAAAAACTCTTAACACTCAACTTTAAATTGCTGTAAAAAAAAAACTAAAAGCGACCGGGATCTTCGATTTGTTTTAAAAAGTTCTCTTGTTTGTCCCCTTTTCAACGGTGTGCAATATACCAAAAAAAAACTTTTAATAACTCCAGTAATTCGCTAAATGTGTAATCGAGACACATCAGGCTGATATTCGATATTACGGTAAGAACACTAGTTTTCACATAAATAACATTATTTAAGTAGGTGGATAGTGTTATCTCACTCTTACGCAGTCTTTTATCTCTTTCTAGGGTTCTAACTTTCCTCGAACTTGAAATAAAAAATAAAATTTTATTTAATAAGTACCTAATTATAATTTTTTTTCAAATTGTCCTCCACTATTGCGTACACACGCGCGACATCTTCTTCTTATCTCGACTGTAGTGGTGTGTGTGCTTTGATAGTGACGAAAGCTGCCTCAATGCATTGGACTAAATCATCCCTAGACTCAACTTCCGTGGAGTAAACAAGTTCTTTGGGCCATCCCCAGATGTAAAAATCTAACGGAGTCAGGTCTGGGGAACGGAGGCCAAGGAATACGGCCATCCCTCCCAATCCATGATTCTGGGAATGCAACATCCAAGTACTCCCTGGCGGTTAATCTCCAGTAAGCGGGATAATCGTCTTGATGAAAAACAAAAGACAGGTCTTCACTGAAAATTGGTAGCTGAGCTAATAATTAGGGTAAGTCTGTTTGTAGAAATTCTTTTTAAAAAGTTCGGATCTTCCACGTCCGAGTGTAATAAAAAACGACAAAACTGGACATTTTTTATTTCAAGTTCGAGGAAAGTTAGAACCCTAGAAAGAGATAAGAGATTGCATAAGAGTGAGATAACACTATCCACCTACTCAAAGAATGTAATTTATGTGAAAACTAGTGTTCTAACCGTAATATCGAATATCAGCCTGATGTGTCTCGATTACACATTTAGCGAATTACTGAAGTTATTAAAAGTTTTTTTTTGGTATATTGCACACCGTTGGAAAGAGGACAAACTAGAGAACTTTTTAAAAGAATTCGAAGATCCCGATCGCTTTTATTAGTTTTTTTTTTACAGCAATTTAAAGTTGAGTGTTAAGTGTATTTTGCTTTTTTCAAAAACTTTGTGAGTTATTAAAAAGGAACTAGATGTTATTAGCAAGTAATTTTGAATTTCATAGAACTATACAAGAGTGAACATAAGAATTAAAATAAAATTTGAAGGCTATACTTACTCATAAATTTAAAAAAATTAAGCTTAAATGCAGAGTTCTTGTATTTTCCTAAATAAAAATTAAAAAGTCATAATAAAAAAACCGGTGTAGCAAGGAATGAGTTACTGGGCCTTAAGAGATAGCAAAATCCTTTCGGCCAATTCCATTTGGCAAACGATGCACCAAACACCCTGTATAACGATGCTTATTTGCATCACGATTTTCTCTTGCAGAATACCTTTTACACAAATCACAAACGCACCTACCTGTATTTCCGTGAACTATTTGAGATTGAGCGAAATTGGTGTGTTTGTCTATATATTACCTAGGTATAACTTTATTGAACTGCGACAAGCGTCTCTTTTCAAATTTGTGCCACATACGTGTTGGTGCGAAAACAGACGGGCAGTTCTCGTATTTTTAACCTTTTGACCGATACAGTCATGCATAGATGACAAACAAAAATGTGCCCAGCACGCCACGGTTCGACTACATGACAGACTTTGACGCCGAGGACACGTTTTTGATCTTTTGACGTGTGGCTGTCAAAAGGTTAAGAACCTTCGCATCCAAATCTAGTCTTAATCACACTAATATTATAAAGGCGAAAGTTTGTGAGTGTGTGTGTGTGAGGGGGTGTGTGTGTTTATATGTTTGTTACTTCTTCACGCTCAAATGGCTGGACCAATTTTAATAACATTATGTATGGAGGTAGCTGACACACTGGATTAACATATAGGCCACTTTTTATCCCGATATTCCCACGGGATCGACATTTGCGCGGGTGAAACCTCGGGGCTCAGCTAGTCTGTCATAAATATAATTAATATCCCTACATTCTTGACAAGTTTTTGACATTAATTGTGGCTGAGATGGGATTGCAACTGATGATGATTATATCAGCCTATAATGTTCCCACTGCTGGGACACAGGCCTCCTCTATTCGAGAGAGAGTGGGCTGTAATCCACCACGCGACCCCAGTGCGGGTTGGTAGATGTTGTTATTTCTAGGACATGCCGGTTTCCTCACGATGTTTTCCTTCAGTACAGTGATGATTATGACTGACGATTTTTTTTTGTTGAAAAAACCTACGTATCTCATGAACCGTGACAGCTAGACAGTTGAAATTTTCACAGATGATGTATTTCTGTTGCCGCTATAACAACAAATACTAAAAACAGAATAAAATAATATATTTAAAAGGGCTCCCATACAACAAACGTGATTTTTACGGCGTTTTTCGCCTTGTGGTAAGGAACCCTTTATGTGTGCGAGTCTGACTCGCACTTGACCGGTTTTTTATACTACGCTACCCCTCTTCTATATCTTATTCATACCGCAAGGGCTTACGAATAATAAAACTGTTGTTAAAACTTCGTAAACTTAGTATAAACTTTATGTTACAATACAATGGAACATTACGGAAACATCGCTTAAACTCGACACCGATACAACGAAAGGACGATGCTTTAAGGACGCCTTTACGTATCTGACAAAAATAAGCCGTTTTTCGGTGCATTTTGCGGCAAAATGAGACGAAACCAAATGTAACGAATAATTACCACAGATAGATTACTCTTTCATCTCCAAATGGTAGCCATTTTTTATTCGAAAATGTTGGTTTATAATATAGTAAAAAATAATTTCCGTTGCCTCTTCACACAAAATCGACGATATCGTGCTGTCTTTGGGATCATTTTTCTTCTATTTTATAACATAAACATATTTATTTTAAAATATTTTATGTAAGCAGACATGTTCAACTCAAAAAGGTAGCCAAAAGAACTATCAAAATGTTAAAAATAAGCTCAGAAAAATATAAAAATCGGAGTCTATTTTTTCACATATTTAGCTGTAATACGTGAATCTTATTGGATTGAAATAAGGGTTATTTTACTGGTCACTGTCTCGGTTTATTGCACAAAAATTTGTAATGAAATATTAGTCTGCGCTCGGCCGCCGTTGTGAGTGGACTCTGTGTCGGTTGTAAGCAGCAGCTTGTGCTAAAAGAAGATCGCTGTACGGATACAAAATATTTGACACACAAAACTTGATACTTCACGCATTCTGTATGTACCTATTACCCAAGGAAAGATTTGATTCGCAGTCTTATAATTTTTCTAGAAGTAAGTAGGGTTTATAAATTCATATTTCGTTCCGGACTTGCTGGAGTGACCTGCACAGCAGGTGTACTTCGAAGACTGCTACTGGAACTAACAGCCGAGCTGAGGAGTTATTCCCGTCTGATTCCCTGAAGACTTACAATATTTCATGATGGGTGTCAATTTCGTGGTTTTCGAGGGTGCTGAAACCGATGGTGAGGTCCAAATGAGAATCCAAGATGGCGGATGTGAAAAATGTTACAATTTTTCATGATGGGTGTCAATTTCGTGGTTTTCGAGGGTGCTGAAACCGACGGTGGGGTCAAAATAAAAATCCAAGATGGCGGATGTGACAAATGTTACAATTTTTCATGATGGGTGTCAATTTCGTGGTTTTCGAGGGTGCTGAAACCGATGGTTGGGTCAAAATAAAAATCCAAGATGGCGGATGTGAAATTTTTTATAATTTTTCATGATGGGTGTCAATTTCGTGGTTTTCGAGGGTGCTGAAACCGATGGTGGGGTCAAAATAAAAATCCAAGATGGCGGATGTGAAAACTGTTACAATTTTTCATGATGGGTGTCAATTTCGTGGTTTTCGAGGGTGCTGAAACCGATGGTGGGGTCAAAATAAAAATCCAAGATGGCCGATGTGAAAAATGTTACAATTTTTCATGATGGGTGTCAATTTCGTGGTTTTCGAGGGTGCTGAAACCGATGGTGGGGTCAAAATAAAAATCCAAGATGGCTGATGTGAAAAATGTTATAATTTTTCATGATGGGTGTCAATTTCGTGGTTTTCGAGGGTGCTAAAACCGACGGTGGGGTCAAAATGAAAATCCAAGATGGCGGATGTGATAAATGTTACAATTTTTCATGATGGGTGTCAATTTCGTGGTTTTTGAGGGTGCTGAAACCGATGGTGGGGTCAAAATAAAAATCCAAGATGGCTGATGTGAAAAATGTTATAATTTTTCATGATGGGTGTCAATTTCGTGGTTTTCGAGGGTGCTAAAACCGACGGTGGGGTCAAAATGAAAATCTAAGATGGCGGATGTGATAAATGTTACAATTTTTCATGATGGGTGTCAATTTCGTGGTTTTCGAGAGTGCTGAAACCGATGGTGAGGTCAAAATGAAAATCCAAGATGGCGGCTGTATTTTTTTTTTATATTTTTCATCATGGGTGTCGTTTTCATGGTTTTCGAGGGTGTTGGAGCCAATAATTAGGTCAAAATGAAAATCTAAGATGGCGGCTGTAATTTATTTTTTATTTTTATCATGGGTGTCGTATTTATGGTTTTCAAGGGCGCTAAAGCAGATAGTGAGGTCAAAATGAAAATCCAAGATGGCGGCTGTAATTTTTTTTATCATGGGTGTCGTCATGAAACACCCATCATGAAAATATTGTAACACTTTTCACATCCGCCATCTTGGATTTTCATTTTGACTTTGTTTTCGGCTTTAGCGCCCTTGAAAACCATAAAAACGACCACCCATGATAAAAAAATTAAAGCCGCCATCTTGGATTTTCATTTGGACATCACTATCGGTTTTAGCACCCTTGAAAACCATAAAGACGACACCCATGATGAAAAATTAAAAAAAACTACAACCGCCATCTTGGATTTTCATTTTTATCGGCGATCTCAATATCCGTCACTTTGCACCGCCAAAAATGTAATTGACAGGCTTATGGTGATTTATCGAGGTAGCCACTGCTAATATGCCTTTATGCAATGCACGACACTGCTTAGTACGTTATCCTAATTGCGTAACACACTTGGAATGGCAATCCATTCCGATTTGACAGTTCAACAATATCCATTGCGTTGTTTTTGTTTTACGAATTTTTTAAATATTTATGACGCAACTAGCTGTGCCCCGCGGTTTCACCCACATAAGTTTCGATCCCGTGGGAATATCGGATAAAAAGTAGCCTATATGTGTCAGCTACCTCTATACAAAATTTTATCAAAATTGGTGAAGCCGTTTGAGCGTGAAGAACAAACATATAAACATACACACACACTCACAAACTTTCGCCTTTATAATATTAGCGTGATGAATATTGTAGCATTTGTACTGTTTGCCTTGTAGGGTGTACCAAATACACGTATTTTCTTTCCAGTTTTCGAGAACCTACTTGCATTTGATACCATAGCAAATTTATTATATAAAATACGAAATAAACCGAATAAAACAAGCTTGTTTTATATTTGTTTTCAATAAGCTCGTCCGCAAATTGTTAATACATAGGTACTTTGGCAACTTGTACTTGATTAATCACTGTCCAGTGAAATTAAGTAAATAGCATTCTACTTATATGAACACTTCACATTACCTACAAACTGTTTGAAAACAAATCACCGTAAACTTAAAAAAAATACATGGCAAAAATAAAATAAAATTAGGCTCAAGTATCAAGTCGTGTCAGTTTACTCATAATTTCACCGCTTCGCGCATGTCGCTGTGTGTGTGAGCCGTGCACGTGTAGTAGTAAGACTCAATACCTAAAATTGAAGCGCGTCATTTCGTAAACGCGTCCTTAACGCGTATACAGGCTGAGTCGGTAACTTGCAGCGATGACGTCATAACAAGGTTACTGCGGTAATACAGGGAGGTTATGTTTACAACTGTTTGGCTGATTAGTGTGGTAATAAAATGAGAGATGAAAGAAGGTGACAAATTGTGTTATTTTATAGGTTGTGCTGACAAAAGTTTATTACAAACTTTATAGACAATTCTTTTCAGACTGTGGATCTTAATAAAGCATACGAACTTTTATGGTGTAAATTCAGCTAAAGTACAAAATTGTGTTCGAATAAATTTAATTACAAGAGATGGAGGAGGGACGGCGGGGCTTGGCTTAATAATAACAGCCACACAGGTCGATAGATCAGGTTAAGCTACGCTTGCCGCGGTTGGTCTGTGGATGGGTGACCATCTTTACATACCGTGACCCCTCCGTGCCTCGGAAAGTACGTAAAGCCGTTGGTCCTGGCTGTCATTCGTGGATCGTTGACAGTCGTGTCTGACAACCAGTCTTATCAAGGGGTATCGTACCCAGTAACTGGGTTGTGGAGGTCAGATAGGCAGTCGCTCCATGTTCTCTCCTTGCTGGTGGCTGGTATTCAGCTGCATCCGGTTAGACTGGAAGCCGACCCTGGCATGGTTGGGAAAAGGCTAGGCAGACGATGATGAAGAAATTTAATTACAGCCAAGCATAGCATAATAATAAAGAGGTAGTGGGTTGTATTCCACCACGCGGGCCCAGTGCCGGTTGGTAGATGTCACATGTCTTCGAATTTTTGTTTCTAGGTCAGGCCGGTTTCCTCACGATGTTTTCCTTCACCGTTTTCAGAGTAGTGGTGATGAAATAATTTACTTACTCAAAGTAAAGCACCTGCCTAGGTTCAAACCCTCGACCTTTAACTCGTAAGTTGAGGTTATTCACTACTGGACCACCACTGCTCTTTAACAGCAACATGATCATATAATTTTTATTTGTTTAAAAGATCATCATCATCTTCCTGCCCTTATGCCATGTTACTTGTGGTCGGCGCAACACGTTTTCTTCTTCCATTCTCCCCTGTCAACCGTCACGTTATCATTCACTCCCTTCTCTTTCATATCATTCCCCACACAACCCATCCATCTTTTCTTCGGCCTCCCTCTCCCTCTCCATCATCACTCTTTTAGTCACATGCGTTTCATCCCTTCTCATCACATGCCCATACCAAGCCAAACGATTTCCTTTCAACTTTTCTGTCACTGGCGATACATTCAAACTTCCTCTTATATACTCATTTTTAAAAGATATACAACATTTTAAATAATATGCTAATACACTTTATGTTACCTACTTGATTCTATGATCAGATTTTGAATATTTGTGTCTGAACAAACATAATATTTATTTAAATTTAATTTTTTAGGTGCATCGTCTTCACATATTATTATTATATTAAAAAAATTAAAAAATAATACACATTAATTATTATATAATTAATGTATGCAAAATATTGTACAACATTTTAAAAGAGTAACGGTGGAGTCTTGCCCTTTCTTCTCCATACGAAAACTACCTTTTCGAAGGGGCGACTAGAATCAATTCTATTTTATTGGAATTTTTGACGTTAAAAGTGCCTTTTGTGTGCCTATTCGAAACAAATGCTTTGACTTTGACTTTGAATTGCTGATAGTAATAACATAAGTTACAGTCTAATGAAACGGTCAGTAAAAGCATAAAAAACAATTCTAAAATACAAAAAGACCCTGTAAAACTAAATGCTTACAACACAAACTTTATGTTAAATTAAAACTACAACAAAAGTCAAGTTAGAACAACATAGTTACAAGAACAACATTCTAGACCCGGCACGTGACTCCAACACCAACCACCTTCATTTCTGAAGTTTGTTCCCTTGTACCTGGTTACTTAGTTTTACGACTACTCTCCACTAATGGTCACAATTATACCTGACTCCTTGTCTAACAGACTTTCTCTAATGAGAAAAGACTTAGGTAACGTGCAGTGACAGACTAAAAAGGTTTAGCATTCTTAGGTCTGTACTCGTTTGCTCATTTATCTTAATGTCCTTCTAAATGCGAAACTGCGTTTGTTTTCTTTGTTACGCTTTCACGCTAAAATGGCTGAACGGATTCAGGTGACATTTGGCACACAGATAGACCAAGACCTAGGTAAGGACATAAACTACATTTTATATTAGATAACAGACGAAGTCACGGGCAATAGCTAATATTGTATAGGGTCGCTTGCTAAAATTAACAGGGCTATTTAATTGTCATGAAAAGTATCATCCAAGGATCCCAAAGAGGTGATGTAAAGAGTTCATATTCATAAATAGTGTCTTGTCGATCAATATTGTATAATAATAAAAACAATAGCACACCGGAAGTAAAAACAAAACACAAACAGAATACTTTGCCATCAGAATACTACATCCCGAGGACAGCCGAATACATCCGAAGTGAGTATTTTTTTAATCGTCTTATAAACAAAGCACGCGCGGTGTCGCTTACGGTAACAGTAGCGCGAGTTCAATGGTTTTTTCCCATCTCAAAAAATGCCCAACGCAGAAGAAGTTTTCACTTCAAGAAGTATATGTAAGTATATTGATATGACATCCCACCACTCGCGGTCTCTTAGAAGTTTCTCCCTCCTCAAGTTACTTAAGTACTTACGACAGCTCTCCACTAATTGTCACAGTTACACCGTTACACAGTAACTCCTTGTCTAACAGACTTTCGCTAATGAGGCAAGACTTAAGTAACGTACAGTCGCGGAATAGGAATGCTTACCACCCTTGTCTTCACTTTTCTTTTTCTTAGAACCATAAGCTCCTTAGTGAAATTGAGACTTTTGTGGATAACACGCTCCATACGTCGTGTTTGTGAACAGGCGCAGTTAATTGGGGCTGGTCATCTCTTAGCTGCCACGGCTTAAATTTACCCACGGAGACGGTATATGCGTTTGGGGTGAGAGGATGTGTGTGCAAACCAATGTTGCCATTTATCTCCAAAACTACTAGTCGGATTTTGATGCGGTTTTCAGTGATGGGTTTGGCTTTGATTGGTGCATGTTCTTAGATAGGTGTTACGATGACAACTCACCAGGGGGCGCTGCAGTAAACATTTGTTTGTAACAACCATTGTTGCCATTTATCTATTTTGATGCAGTTTTCATATCTTTTCTTCTCTTTATGTGTATAATGAACCTATCCTCTTTAAAAAGTTTGAAATAAAAAGCTAAATTAGGGTTTTTTCAAAATAGGGTTGATTAGGGTTTTTTAATCTTTTATTAAGGACGCTCCTAACGTGCACGCCTTTCTCACATATTCTCTTCTCTAAATTCATGTTATATTCTATATATTCTTAAATGTATCATTTCAACAAGCCCGAAGGTTTGACAAGCAGTCTTATCAAGGGGTATCGTCGTGTTATAAAATACTAGTATTCAGGTCCATCAGATCAGACTGGAAGCTGACCATAACATAGTTGGGCAGATTGATGTATACTTTCAACATGAATTATGTAACCAATGTTTTCTACAATATTTTGATTTAAAGGAGTGTCCGTTATTCTGCATCTTTCTGACTGACCGACCCCTTGTCAATTCAAAAGTGCCTGTTATTGAAATAAATGATTTGAGTTTACGCTGTGCCCTATATGAAGAATAATTATCGTAAAAGGTTTTTTTTAATGTGTCATATTAATCACCATAAAATGAACAGACTATAGTAAAACCAAATGACACGTGCAGGTGCGCCAAACATTTTTACTACTGTCCTTCACTTTCTTTTTACAACCTTTTCTTTGTTTCGGGGTGCATTGAAATAACTTTCACGAGTGGCAATACTAAAATTTACGTCCGGCGCACCCAAGGCAGCTCGCTTTTATTTTTCTCTGACAATTTTTTTACCACAGCATATGTTATTCAGTAGTAATAGTCACAGTTCAGCTCAGGGGGCTACTCTCTAAGTCCGTCAATGACGACACGGGCCCGTAAGTAGTTCGTACTTTTGGAGTGAAACCTTACACTGATTATTTAACTCTTTCAAAGATACGATTGCCGCGGTTGGTCTGTGGATGAGTGACCATCTTTACATACCGAGACCTCTCCGTGCCTCGGAAAGCACGTAAAGCCGTTGGTCCCGGCTTTATTCGTGGATCTTTGACAGTCGTTACGTTACGGGTAGCACATCAAGCTACCCGAACCTGTCAAATTTTCCCAATCAACTTTGAATCATAAGCTTTAGCGATAAAGTCGAAAATCTATTAAATAAATTTGGCAGATTGTAATAGCTTGATTTGCTGTCTGTACCTAAGTTTAAAAAAAATGATCACGTAAAAAGTTATATTAGGTCTTTTAGGCTAGATTGTAATTAATTCTTAAGAACCTGGTTCCTTTTAATTAAGGATTAAGGAAGTCTGATACGAGAAGATGTTTATCACATCACAGATTCAACCTAAAACATTTCCAAAATTACATCGTCCCCTCAATTCAAAACACCCTACTCAAAACGATGACACCAACATGTAGGTAAGTAACCTTCGCTTTCCAAACTAGGTATCTCAGTCCACAGATCAAAGCCTTAGTCCTTTGTGGCCGGCCTTATGTTCTTGACACCCACCCGCTCCTGACTCAGTGGCGCGTAAAATTAATTTCATCAAAACGAATCTCGACTAAATGTGATGTGAGTTTTAGTAGAGGGTGAAGTGCTTGAGAGAATCAGCTGGTAATGAAGTTTGCATTTAAGAGCGTTTACGCCATACGGTATTTCATACAAACTTTCAAGTCCTTATTTCTCGAAATGAATAAACCGATTTTAATGAAACTTCATACAAATAAGCAGGATACAAAGGTCTAAAAAGTTAGTAGAGAACATTTTCGAAAAATAGTGTTACAGCTAAATTAGACCGGTTTTAAATTTTCCATAGAAACAGATATTTCCAGTTATCTTTCAGTTATCTTCGTATGAAGTTTCATTAAAATCGGTTCTTTCATTTCGAAAAATAAGGGCTTGAAAGTTAGTATGAAATGCCGTACGGCGTAAACGCTCTTAAAGAAACACGAATGCTTTATTTGAAAGCATTTTATTTATTCACATTATTGTTTGTCCAAGCAGCCGTTCACTTTTTTTTTCTGGTACCTATAAGCCTGATTTAAGAACTCGATTGAATAGCCTGTGGCGTATCACATGGTGAAGCAACAATAAAAGGTGCATCGTGCACCGTGCAAGTCATTTATTGCTTCATTTTTAGGGTTCCGTACCCAAAGGGGAAAAACGGGACCCTATTACTAAGACTCCACTGTCCGACTGTCGGTCTGTCACCAGGCTGTATCTCATGAACCGTGATAGCTAGACTGTTGAACTTTTCACAGATCTTGTATTTCTAAAAACAGAATGAAATAAATATTTAAGGCGGGCTCCCATAGGTACAACAAACGTGTTTTTTTCGCCGTTTTTGCCTTTTGGTACGAAACCCTTCGTGTGCGAGTCTGACTCGCACTTGGCCAGTTTTTTTTATTATATGCCACAATCAAGAAACTTGGATCATGTTAATAAGGCTAGGGCCAAATAAGGGTAGGAACAAAATATCTAAGCGGAAAAACAAAAGCGCGTGAATTCGTCGCACATCCGTTTTTTGTTGCCCAGACCATGCAAGGAAAGTACCCAAGTAACACATCAAAGCAGTATAACGGCCGACTTTCAGCATTTCTGTATCGTTTTCGCATTTTGAGTTAGTTCTATACTAACATTACAAACGTTTATACGGCTACTGTAATACTTATTTGGGCACAATTTATACGGCTTTAGATCCTAAATAGGTTCATAATAGTTGTTTAATAGCATTACAGGCGCATTATATTAGCATTATTGTGGTCAAAGAAGTTACCAATCGCATTAAAGAAGAATTATTACGGTCTATGAAGTTGCCAATCGCATTACAGAAGCATTATACTAGCAATATTATTGATAATGAAGATGTTAATTGCATTACAAAAGCATTACACTAGCTTTAGAATGTAGTAAAAGAATGATTGGAGCTATTTAAGTGTTCACAGTTAGAACTTAAATAAACCCTACATCATTGCAAAAACATCTCTAATACCACGGTACAAATGTTATAATACAATTAACGTTGTAATTTAACTACTTTGTATCGCAACATAATATGGACGAAGATGGTCAAAACTGAGTGACACCATATTTGTTTGCATCAAAACAAAATGTATAATACTGGGTTAATTTTTGACTCTTGCTATTTCATGCCTTCAAATATTACTGCGCAATGTAGTTTACTGTAAATATCTATATAAGTTTCATTGAGCATTTTCACGCGCCTTCGATATTTTGTGGTTTTGATAAATGTTATTTATAGATATTGTGTGAAATAATCAAAACAATTGTGTATTCCTGTTTAGTACGAATTTTGCATGATTAACATAATATTATTGGTTGGGCAGTATTAAATTAAGTTATATCATTATTATATAGGTCTATTGCTTTTGTAAATAGGTCCGAAAGATAATATTTTTTGGTTATAAAATATTTACAAAATGGTGTCGGTCTATAGCAGCCCGGTGAGCCTTTAAAAAGGCTAATTAATACCGTCAGCAGTATAAATACTCACACGTGAACAATTATTAAGCCAGAGGCTAAAGAGAAGACTTTTGATGAACAGTGTAGTGCCATTGTCTATAAAGTAGTTTTATATGGGTTCACCGGTATACCAGTAGACTTGATGTAGACTGAAATAGTGCCATGGGGATCCTCAAGTAAAACAATCACCTATTTATTACGACAGTTGTTTTCTTATTTTCAGTAATTTTTGTACCAACCATACAATGCTGTACAAAATAAAATATATCAGCTTGCCAAAGCTAAATTATTAAAAATGGAAGACAATTGAATGTATATACAGCTTTACGCATTACAATAACTCACTTTTATTTGATTAAAGAGCTGTTAGCTGTACAACAGAACTCAGTTGATCTTTAAAAATGCAAGCATTACATTGATTCACGTTTATGCTGTCCAGCAGTACTAGGCTTTTACTTACCACTTTAAAGTGCTATTACACAACAAAGGGCACTAAAAACAGCTCAAAGCTTTATAACGGACTTACGGTGCATTATAATGGTACAAGTTTATGCTATTAAGCAGCATTAGGCTACTACTTAAAAATGCAATTATAGACCCTAAGGCACTAAAAACAGCTGAAAGATGTATAGCGGATTTACGTGGCATTATAATGGTTCATGTTTATGCTATTAAACAGCATTAATCATGTATTTACTACTTAAAAATGCTTCTGTAGATCCAAATGCACTAAAAACAGCTGAAAGCTGTATAGCTGGATTGTGATTTACTGCAATAAAACTAAAGGCTTTACAAAAGCATTTTGATAAGCCACTATCCAACCGTTACACAGTGTAAAACATCATAATGTTTTTTAAAGCCCAATATAAAGCGTCAAGATGCTCGGTGAACTTATATAAGAGTTTATACGGATCTTAAGTTGTACATAAGTTTACTATTCGTTTGTTATAATGCTTTCTGTGTTACTTGGGTACGCTTTCGGAATTCCGGCGCGTTTTTCCACATAGATTTTTCCATCCATTACTTTATTGTACCTACGTCATTAGCATAACCAGCCTATAACGTTCCCACTGCTGGAACACAGGCCTCCTCTCTGTGAGAGGGAGTGGGCCGTAATCCACCACGCGGGCCCAGTGCGTGTTGGTAGATGTCGCATGTCTTCGAATTTTTGGTTCTAGGACATGCCGGTTTCCTCACGATGTTTTCCTTCACCGTTTTGAGAGCAGTGGTGATGAAATTATTTACAAAAGTGAAGCGCCTGCATGGGGTCGAACCCACAACCTACATCAAGTCGGGGGGGCCGTTACCTCTGGTACCGGTACACCACTGCTCGGAACAATGGCGACACCACAATGATGGCCAGCCTTTCGGCATAAAAAATCCATAAAAAACTTTCTTTGACTCATCATTATTTTGATGTGTTTGGCCTTTTTACATGGAACTGCACGGTGGCTCGATTTAGGAGTCCGGGTGTGTATTATAAGAAATAGAAGAAGAAGTAGCATTGAAGTGCATTGAAAATGTTGGGAAGTGATTTTAATTGTATTTTAATGGTATTTGTATTTTTAATTGTATTTTAATGGTATTTGTATTTTTGATTGTATTCTATTTTTTCTTTTTTTGTTCTTTTATTGTATTTTAAATTGTATTTATGGTTCTATTTTTAATTGTATTTTTGGTGTACCTACCTAATACCTACTCAATGTAAGTTAGATGTATGTGTATCTTTGTGGTAGTAACATTGCATTGGCGTTTTAGCTGTTATGGTGATATTTACGAAATTTTGAATAAATAAATAAATAATATTTTGCTCATTTGTGACGATATTGGTGAGTAGGCCAATTTTAAATCATAACACTCATGACATCATTCCTTCATCACAAAATAATTGAATCGTGTGTCGTATTATATTATTACAAAGATATAGCAAATGCTACGGCATTGTAATAATACTAATGTTCCTAGTGTTCTCAAGAACGGCTTAGCAAAGCTATTAGACGCAGCGAACTCAACAGGTGACGCTAACAGCTGTAGAATAGTTAGAAGTACAACTGTAGAATAGTTAGAAGTAGGTACAATAGTTAGAAGGAGACTGCTTACAGTAATTACACTAATTAACTTCCGAAGGAATATGTTACATTAAATGGTAGGCAGGGATAGAGGAGGGTTGTAATCAAGACGCTGAATTATTTAATCTGGTACCTAACTGAAGGATGAGAGGGGCCCGTGGCTAAATAATAACAGCCGCACAGGTCGATCGATCAGGTTAAGCTACGCTTGCCGCGGTTGTCTGTGGATGGGTGACCATCTTTACATACCGTGACCCCTCCGTGCCTCGGAAAGCACGTTAAGCCGTTGGTCCCGGCTGTCATTCGTGGATCTTTGACAGTCGTTACGGGTAGTCAGAAGCCCGAAAGTCTGACAACCAGCCTTACCAAGGGGTATCGTGTTACCCAGTAACTGGGTTGTGGAGGTCAGATAGGCAGTCGCTCCATGTAAAATACTGGAAGCCGACCTCAACATAGTTCTTTGGGAAAAGGCTAGGCAGATGATAGTGTTTTTTTTTGGAAGTCGGTTGTTTTTTTTGTACCTAAAACGTTTTTATTCTAGAAGAAGAATTAGAGTTCCGCGCAGAAAAAAAAACATAAAATACAATTTGTTTTACCTACCACACACAAATTCATATAACACTACTTGCTATGTAAATATCAGGAAGCTATTAAAACATCATCGATATAGGTAAACTAAGTGAAAATAAACAAAAAAATTATGCTCGAATTTAATTGAATTCAAAGTAAATTCGAGCTTGTGAATTTGTTTGTTTGTTCCGGCTAATGCCGGATAAAACAAACAAACATTTTAAAAATTGTTATAAGGACCGTATATACTTTCATAAGCATTTATAAAAAGCTGTTATTTTGACATTACAAACAGACACTTGAATCTATTTATTTGTATAGATTGTCACTTTCAGAATAGTAGGTATGTACCTACAGTATTCTTTATTAGAGCGGATTCCCAAAACATGAATCCCCCATTTATCCCAGATACATCACATCATAGGTATAAAATAATTGGAAAGTGAAAAGAAAAAATGTACTGCTGCTACGACCGGCTTCATTTCATAATATTGCAAATTGGCCCATCCATTTACAGTTAATTATAAAAGCTAATTAATGAACACCCTTATCGGCAGCAGCATAATGGGATGATTTAATTTGAATATTATCTTCGATGAAAACTTGCTATAGGGATGTTTTCATATTGAAGCGTATTGCATTACCATTCTCGATGGAAAAACCTATACTTCCTTGTTATTGAAATTAATACTCTTGCGGAAAAATGATCGATATATGAGAACATATGATTATAGGGACCTTATACTGGGTCTTATAGTCCTGTTTTTATCACATTGAGTTTCAATTATAAACTCAAACTCAAAGCATTTATTTCAATTAAACCATTAACAGGCACTTTTGAATTGTCAAGAAGTCGGTCAGTCAGAAAATATGAAGCTAGTTGCCCATTCCAAAGCGTAGCTACCTATGGAGAAGAACGGGCAAGAAACTCCATGGATACTCTTTAAAAATTACATTTTACAAAAATATTTGTTACTTACATCATTACTTTTGAATTTATGATTATATAATGTGAGAACGATGTAAAAAATAAAAAAGACGTACGCGTTAAAAGTGTCCAGAATACAACAACAACAAATAGTAACAAAACAACAATCCAAAATTAAAATAAGCCCAGGCAGCTAAGTGATGACCAGCCCCAACTGACGGCGCCCGTTCACGAACATGACGCATATATCAGCACCATTCAGCTCAACCATTTTGAATGGAGCTAAATGATTCAACACGCACGCCACCGTCACCGAGACATTTGAGTGAGCATGACATACTCAGCCGCCAGGGCACATTCAAGTCAATAAAACACATTTTATTACCCGGTAAATGGTAGCTATAGGGTACATAGAACTCACATCTGTGAGCAATTATAATATACTATTATTTTTCTTTGTGTATGCTGTACCAGTACAGCGTCCTAATATTTGTTTGCTGCACCGGACGACGTCAATGCTTCGGCCCCGGCTGTCGCTGAAAACCGGCGCTGGGGCTTTGTCTTGCATAGGGTCGCAGCATAATGCTGAGCGATAGCCGTTTTGCGTGGATGTGACGCATGTTTCCCCCAACCCTTTCTTATTTTTTTGTTTATGTTCTTTAATGCCGCAAATAAACGTATTTTCTTTCTTTCTTTACTCGCAATCGTATGAACGTAAACGAAGCAAAAGGAGTGTATAAGGATCGTAGCAGGTAGCGTTCTGCAGTTTCTGCTTACCCCCATGAGAAGAAAGGTGAACGAGTTCGTTCGAGGTACCACTAACTCCAAAGGTAAAGTTAGGCCGATTGTACACGGCGCTCGTCAAAAGTAATCAGTTACGAAATCAAATCACCAATCAGCAGCCAGCCAGAACGTCTGGCTATTCATAAAGGTTCCAACTTTCTGACTAACTGACAGACTATTTAATTTTGACAATTCAAAAGTGCCTGTACAAGGTTTAATTGAAATAAATGCTTTGAGTTTGAGTCCTTCAAACAGGCGTGACACGAGATAAAATCGCGCGCGACACAAAGGGACCGCAAGTCACGCAACGAGGCCCGAGCGGTGCCTTTATGTCGCGCGCGATTATATCGCGTGTCGCGCCTGTTTGTAGGAGTTTTAATGCTACGGCTCCATTGCCGCGAACTATACTACGCGCGCTCTCTCTCGCACACCGTTCTACGTCTCGCTGCGCTGTACATCGGAAAGTGCGCGAAGTGTAGTTCGAGTTATCGCGACAATCCATAGCATTAGTGTTTTGAGCACAGACATAGAAAGACCTAGATAACGCAAATATCACGATCTGTATGATAACCAAGCGTGCCATTTTTTAACTACCTACTATGACGTCACAAGCACTGTTTAGTGATGGGAAAATCAAATCAATTCTAAGACGCCGCCGCGTGCGGCACCCGTCTCGTCCCACCCCCGGGACCTAGCGTCAGCGCTCATGCTCGACCAGCTAGCAGAACACAGGACTGAGCGCGAAAGTGGCAGCTTACGATTTTTGTACGTAAGTTGGTGCGATTTTTGGCACGCAAAGTAATTTCTCTTGCGTTATCTAGGTTTTGATCAGCGTCATATACAATTGGCCTAACTTCACGGTGGGAGTCAGTGGTTCCACGAACGAACACTTTCACGTTAATGAAATGACAAACACATTTTTCTGAAAGAGTAAACACATTTCTCAGTAATTGGGTTGTGGAGGTCAGATAGGCAGTCGCTCCTTGTAAAATACTGGCTGCATCCGGTTAAACTGGAAGCCGACCCCAAATACATAGTCAGGAAAAGGCTAGGTATCTACCTAGCCTCCTATCATCTGATAATAGCGACATAATGTGATGTGGGTATGTGACTGCTTATCTGTATTCAACCCCTATGCTACACTACTAAAGTAAAATAAAACGCGTCATTTCAATTAAAAGCGGTTTCGAAGGCCGCTATCAAATATGTACAGACGATGTGACGTCATACGACCGCCATTTAATTTTGCAGCCGAAGGAATCTGCGCGCAAATGATATTGCTTTGTGAATATAATACTTTGCCTTTTGGGGCTACACGAGGTGCTGATTTGGGGAAAGAGGAATGCTTATTATAACTAATATCAAGTAACGTGCGCTTAATAAGAACTCCGGTTGCTGATTATAGCAATCTGACTCAAGGTAAGCGGTTATAGGAACCAAGTTTATGTTTACAAATAAAATTTGAGGGCTAATGGACTGAATGTTGGTGATTTCTTTTTTGCCACACATTCGGTTTTTTTTTTACGTAATTGGGTTGTCCCCTCGTGAAATAAATAAGTAGGTGAGTGGAAAAGAGGCTGTGGTGGCCCAATCTGTTCTGAATCGTAGGTTCGAACCTAGGCAGGCTTTACTTTGTGTAATTTATATCATAACCACTGCTCTAAAAACGGTAAAGGACAACAACGTGAGGAAACTGGCATGTCCTAGAGCAAAAAAATAGAAAAAATGCGAAATCTACCCATCCGCGCTCTTCGAGAGAAGGCTTGTGTCCCAGCAGTGGGAACTTTATAAGCTATGCTAGGCTGGAAAACAACATAACACAGGCCACTTAACACTGTGACTGCATATCTACTCATTTCTCTTGACTGTACTTACCTGTCAAAAAGAGTAAACCTAGATAATGTGGATAAGACAGAGATTAAAGCAGAAGACGAACTAGCAGAGGATCGAGGAGAGGGGTGAAGGGGGGGTTCAAGCGATCAGACCGGAATAAATCATGCGAACCACAAATCACACTGTCGTCACTCAAAATCCTGCATCGCGCAAGCAGAGTTTACCGTGCAACTAGCATTCATCTACAACGTCTCGACATCAATCGTTAGGCAGTTGCCCACCAGACTCAACGCCCGCCTGGTCAGAGGATCCTCCCTTTTCTATAGAAGATGAGAAAATGAGAACTTTACACCCTGCTCCTTCATAACACTAGTCTACATTAGCTAAACAGTGCTCAGCAATGCGTCAATCCATTATTATTCGACGCTCACTGTTTTGAGCTTTCCTAATTCAATTAGTAGTGCCTAGAGCTCTACTATTAATAGGTAATTTGAACCGTGATTAATTAACCGCTGACCTGAACCTTATCAGTAACATTAGGTACAGTTGTGGAATACGCAACCGTCCGTCGACCGCTTTATTAATTTACTGCTGTAAATTATGGTGAGAACCTCATCAGTTTAGAAGATCTTAGCAGCCACAGACGGAATCGAAAAGCGATTTTGTTTTATACAATGTACACATATAGCGGATTTATTATCCCTTGAACCCCCTTCACCCCCTCTCCTCGAACCCCTGCTAGTTCGCCTTCTGTTTTAATCTTTGTCTTATCCACTTTAAGTATCTAGGTTTAGTCTTTTTGACAAGTAGGTAAATACAGTCAAGAGAAAATAAAAGCTTCATGATTTACAAAGAGAGCAGTGGCGGCACGGATGTCCGTTTCAACCGCGCGGCCACCTCATAATATTTGATGAAACTTTGCCAGGAATTAGTGCTAATTTGTTACTTTACACACCTCTTTTCCTGAATTTGTTACAAAAAAAACTAAGACGCTATGACAAAGAATAGTTGGCCGCTAGAACCGCCACTTGCCGTAGTCATCGCTCGTGATTACACAGAAACTATATAATGTAGATAGACGAATGATGCATCAAAAAAAAGGTCTTAATTTGTTACATTTGTTACAAAAATAAAAAACTTCAAAACGTAAATAAACAAAAAGTTATGCAATATTTAGTTTTCAGGTTACGAGTAGGTAGGTATATCACCATAAATATCAAATTAATAGAGGCTAATGTGTATGGACAATTAGTTACTAATTTGTTACAGCGAATAAACAGAAAAAAATACTAGAAAGTAGGTTCAATAATTTGTTAGTGTCGATTTTAGTTGGCCGCTCGGACGGCAATATGCCTAAAATACAATGGCGTTTATCTCGTTATTAAAAGTAGGTTTAAGCTTATTTAAAGGACTAATCGACGGGTAACGTGACCTAGTTTGGATAAATAAGGCGAATGTAACTGCAGCATTCATATTTTAGAAGATATTTACAAAAAAACAGTAGTATGAAACCGTATGAGAGTAGGGTGACCATGAATTTTTGCAATGAAGTGTGACTGAATAGTGATTATTGGAATGTTCGATATTCATATCTTATTTTTTTAGGGCGAGTGCTTATACAGGGTTAGTTTTCAAAGACCAGCCAAAGGACTTTGTTCACTTTCGGCTTCGCGTGAACACGATGCTCGAAAAGAAACAAATTAATCAAAAATCATGTTTAGTTTTTAAACGCTGATTTATTCTATACTTTTGTATCAACTTGCTCCTACGAATAGTGTATTTAATAAGTACTGAAATTGTTTTATTCTTCCCCATATTGACAGTACTCGATCTTCATTAGTTCATAGTGATGCCTACAATTAATCGTTTATTTTAAAATAATTATTTACAAATCGATTCTAATTGTTATTTTTGAAGTTCCTCATTCATTTAAGAGGCAAGAGTTTACAGTCAATTAGAGCTGTGCTGTAATCACTTACATTATTTCGAACATGTTTTGTCCTTAGTTTTTATCTGGAAAGCAAAAGTATTTACAAGTATCGAAGTTAGTCAATTAAATTCGATTTTAATCAATTAATAAATCGATTATTTAAAAAAAAAAGATTTATTTCAATGTCAGTTGTCTTGTCACTTCAAGTCACTTGTCATTCACTGTTTCTTGGCAACGTGAATATTGTTTTTTTCGTTTTGCTGTGATAATTTTTCAAGTATTGTTTTGGTTTTGAAAATGGACACTGATACCCCCTTCGAACTCGCCGAACTGAATCGTACGGATACGAACGAGGCAGTTTCGCTTCAACTCCTGCCTGTGGTGGAAACTGTGATACAGCTCCGATGTGCGAATTGTGGTACTGATACCACAATTCGCACATCTATACTATATTCATATTACTGTGGTAAAGGAGAAGGCATACCCTCGATCTTGTGGAAGTGGAATCTGTTATAAGGCAGTAGGTCGCTCCACAAGTGGTACATTTGCATCCATCGTCATAATTTCTTTAAATAATCCAAATAACTGTGCAAACACTAAACCAAACACAAATGCTTTTTGATTAATTTGTTTCTTTTCGAGCGTCGTGTTCAAGCGAAGCCGAAAGTGAACAAAGTCCTTTGGCTGGTCTTTGAAAACTAACCCTGTATAAGCACTCGCCCTAAAAAAATAAGATATGAATATCGAACATTCCAATAATCACTATTCAGTCTCACTTCATTGTGAAAATTCATGGTCACCCTACTGTCATACGGTTTCATACTACTGTTTTTTTGTAAATATCTTCTAAAATATGAATGCTGCAGTTATATTCGCCATATTTATCCAAACTAGGTCATGTTACTCGTCGATTAGTCCTTTAAATAAACTTAAACCTACTTTTAATAACGAGATAAACGCCATTGTATTTTAGGCATATTGCCGTCCGAGCGGCCAACTAAAATCGACTCTAACAAATTATTGAACCTACTTTCTAGTATTTTTTTCTGTTTATTCGCTGTAACAAATTAGTAACTAATTGTCCATACACATTAGCCTCTATTAATTTGATATTTATGGTGATATACCTACCTACTCGTAACCTGAAAACTAAATATTGCATAACTTTTTGTTTATTTACGTTTTGAAGTTTTTTATTTTTGTAACAAATGTAACAAATTAAGACCTTTCTTTTGATGCATCATTCGTCTATCTACATTATATAGTTTCTGTGTAATCACGAGCGATGACTACGGCAAGTGGCGGTTCTAGCGGCTAACTATTCTTTGTCATAGCGTCTTAGTTTTTTTTGTAACAAATTCAGGAAAAGAGGTGTGTAAAGTAACAAATTAGCACTAATTCCTGGCAAAGTTTCATCAAATATTATGAGGTGGCCGCGCGGTTGAAACGGACATCGGCACGGTGGATACGGCTGTGACTTATAGTTGTAGTTGAGTTCGAATCCAGCCAGGCGCTTTACTTTGTATAAATTAGTTCATAGCCACTGCTCTCAAAAAAGCGTAAAGGAAAACATCGTGAGCAAACCGGCATGTCCGAGGACCAAAAATTCGGAGACGTGACATCTACCAACCTGCACAGGGCCGTCGTGGTGGATTATGGCCCACTCCCTCTCACAGAGAGTAGACCTGTGTCCCAGCAGTGACTACATTATAGGCTGATTACGATGATACATAAAGATGATTTTAACGCGTACGTCTTTTTTACATCGTTCTCACATATAATTATAAATTCAACATTAATGATGTAACTAATATTTTTGTAAAAATCTATGTATCGACAGCGCAGTGCCAATACCTCCTAACTGACATTTTTTGAGAAATTCACTTTTTTATCGTTTTGAATTTAAAAGCGTTATTCGCATGTTTTAGTGAAATCGTTAAGTGTATTTTTAGTTGCAACAGCATTCAATTAAAATGTTGAAATATGTACCTCCCAACTAAACCAACGCAAAGTGTCTATTTTTGAACGTTTTCTTCAGTTTGTGTAAATTTTTGACTTTGTCAGTTAGGAGGTATTGGCACTTCGCCGTCGATATATAAAAGAAAGTCGTGTTAGTTACACTATTTATAACTCAAGAACGGCTGAACCGATTTGGCTGAAAATTGGTGGGGAGGCAGCTTAGAACCAGGAGACGGTCATAGGATACTTTTTAGTATGGTAGGAGTAGGTTAGGAGTAAGGTAGGATTAGGGTAGGAGTAGGGTAGAAGTATGGTAGGAGTAGGGTAGTAGTGTAGGAGTAGGGTAGGGTAAGGGGTAGGACACCACACGAACGAAGTAGCGCCGGGCAGCTAGAAATAATTTATAATATGTCAAAACAAAGTTTGGTGGGTCAGCTAGTATAATTTAAAAGAGTGTCCAAGGAGTTTCTTGTCCGTTCTTCTCCATAGGTACCAACGGTTTGGAATGGGCAACTAGCTTCATATTTTCCGACTTCTTGACAGTTCAAAAGTGCCTGTAAATGGTTTAATTGAAATAAATGCTTTGAGTTTGAATTTGAGATAGCTATAGAATTTAATATTTTTCAACACACTTGCTCGTAAAGTGGTTCTTATTGAACCGCTTTTAGGTCCATAATGCAGTGTATTAAAAACGCGTGCTTTTTCTTTACTTTAATCCACATGTGCTTTATTTCCACAGATAACTATTTACTAGTCGGAGATTCGCGCTTTTTTAATCTCATCAATTCACTTTTTTTTTTAAATAGTCTGTATTGTCCTTGGTCCCAAAATTAACTAATATTTATTATGTGCAGGGACCACGGACAATTTTGAGGTGAATGCGCTGTGGTAGACCGCGAAATTCAAATTTTCTTAGGTTTTTTGCAATTTTCAGGTCAGTGTCAGGTTGTATCTTGATCAAAATATGATTTGCGACTCTAACAGGTATGACTTTACACAATGATAATCATTCGAATCATTAATACATCTTTCTTATGGAAAAGTTCTTAGGGAAAATAGGGAAAACATCTAACTTCTTCATCTAAAAAGATTCTATTCTAATGACTATAATTTTAAATCAAGATACAACCTGATACCGACCTGCAAATTACAAAAAAACGTATGAATTTTTTTATTTATCCACCTTAAATGATCCGTGGTCCCTTCCGAAACAAAACGGAAAAGATCCTGACTGGCGTTCTATTATTGCGGATTCTCACTGAACTAATATATATTTCTCTATGCCAATAGTACTTTCTAATTCCATACTAAATAAACTACAATTATTTTATGTTTTTTTTTTTTTATATATATAGCGGTCTGTAGCTCTACCATGAGTTTGCACAGCCAAAACTCGCTAGCGTCTACGTAAATAAAATGAATGAAATATTGTACAGCGCCCCTAGCGGTCACCGAAAGAATTAAAATTCGTACCATGAGTACTATAGATTTCGATAGGTAAGAAACCTAACGTAATCTATTCGATAGTCACTAACGTTTTTCAGCTGTCGCCATACAAAACGGCACCATGAGTTAATAATTTGACAGACGCTATCGAAAAATACGCTTACGATAGTAGTTACGTCACTCACTAGCTTTTGACGCGTGAAACATATGTTTACATTGAAATTATATACGTTTTTGAGTATTTTGAGTCAAAATAATGTCTGGAAGAGCTTATTTAGCATGGAATATGTTGGCGGCCGCTGAATTTGAAGACCAACGACGTAAAGAACGTGAATTTCAAGCCAAAATTACAAGAAAATGAAATTCTAGCTTACCAATGGGCGGGACATTTCGCAGCTACCTAGGAGGCTTTCTGTGATGAATATTAACTTAAATTTAAATAAAAGACATTTTACTTATACAACTTTTTCATTTATTTTATTATTATATGGGAAACATACAGCATATTTAACAAAATAAGGAACACAAAAATTGACATAAAAACACATACCTACTTATTACCTATTAACTACACATTTTTTTCTTTAAACATTGGACACTAGGATTTCCCCTGTATCGTGGGTGCCTTTACAAACACAAATATCACATGCACAAACATCCAGACCCGGAACAATTAGGTATCTTGCTTTGGATTGGATCACACAACTTTTTGCTCCATGCGACAAATGAACCGGCGATTCTTAGCACAGAAGCGACAGGCAGTTTCTAAAAATTGTGCCATACTGGTCCTCATTGTATTATTGTCATTTTGTAAACTTATAAACTGAATTTTATTAAAAAAACGCCGTGAACATAATGTCAACAAATACAAAATTACAAATTAAAAACGACACTCGATGCCACAACAGTGACATATAAGGAATAAAAATTCAACAACCACTAAATACCTTAAGAAGTTCACTAACCGCCAACCATTCTATTTAGTCGGATTATTGCCTATCATAACATTTTAAGCATAGGCGATAGCACTATATTTTGAGCATAATATATGCCGTTCTCTCTCCTTATTACTGAGGCAGAAAGAAATAAAACTTAAGGAAGTGACGTTACATACGACACGATCTATCGAGTTTACCTTAGCGCCTGCGTAAAACTCCGTCAAACTCATGGTGCAAGCATTATCGAAATCTATTCGATCCACGTTAATACGCTAGCGAGCTTGACGCTAGCGAGTAAGTTTTCGATAACAACTCATGGTAGAGGTACTGTTGTCAGTGCCTACATGCTCTGTGGTTAGTGCTTTTATTTACACTTTCGCGCGCATTGCTGACTATGCGGAAAAACAAAACTAGCGCGCCATTTTCCAAACAAGTTAATATTTAACAACACAAGTCTGTTTTTTCCTCGCAAGTGTGTTGAAAAACGTCGTATGATACGCGTGTGCATTGATCATTAGACTCTCGGCTTTCTTATCTTATCATTAGACGCTCGCCTGCGGCTCGCGCGAATAATACCGCCTCGAGCATAATGATCAACATAGCACACATGTATCACAATGTACTATTAAAATAGCCTCCATGAGTTGCGATTCCCTCTAAACCTGTTGTAACTTACCAAACTTTATACGGAGTGATTTTACAGAATAGCTCTTTGGATGGTTAAAATAGAATGCTGCTCATTATTTGTTCAAAGACCGTGTTCAAAGATTAAATTTAATGGGAACTTTTAATTGCTCCTTCTGGTTTTCGCTACCAGTTTGTAAAACACGAACAGGGAGTGCGCAAGCAGGAATACGAAACCACAATTTTTGTTGCACTCTAATAGTAGATGAAGTGACTCGTTAACGTAAATTAAAGCAAAACAAGTCATTATAGCCCTAAGGCATTTTTTTTTATCGTGGAGAAATGCTCATGCATTCTGCACTACCACGGGGAGATAGTGCAGTTATGTGGGACTCTAACCCACTAAAACTCCACGGTGTCCTCCTCTGCCGCTTACGGCGGGAACACGGGCACGCGTTAGCACTCATCCGTGAACCCGCCGCGGCTGTCCGTCACCGTACCCTCCTCTGTGGAGTACTCCCCATCACCGGCGCACCAGAACACATAGCACGCCGTGACCACCCCAGGGACCAAACCAGCACATGGGCGCCAGACGACCCCGTGTCTAGGAGATGACCCCGTGTCTGGGAGACGACCCCGTGTCTGGGATAGCCCTGGGGCTTAGTCGGGCAATAATATTGTAATGATTTAATTAACCCCGCTGGGCAGTAATAATATTTTTTTAATTTAGTACCCCAAATCTTATTACTCGTATTGACCAGTAGGCTTAATGTCCCAAAAAAACCGTATGAAACTTTTCAAAAAACAAAGTTCCGACAGAAGTGAAGACAATTACGTGTGTATTTTTTGAATCGTCTTATAAACAAAACACGCGCGGTGTCGGTACCGGTAACAGTGTCGCGAGCTCAATGGTTTTTCCCCATCTCAAAAACTGCCCAACGCGGCAAAAGAAGTTTTCACTTCAAAAAATTTAATTGAAAATCGAATTGCTATTTATTATCTCACAGAAGGTGTGAAAACTAGAGTATTCTCCACGGGGACAAAAGTGTCTTCGTTTTGGGCAAGCTTAAATTCCTGGTTGCACTCAGGCTTCTAGGAGTTAACTCTAAGCTCCCTCGCTTAGATAAGGAGTTAGAGTCCGCTCGGTATTCAATAAAGCGCCCGTAATACAGGGATAGAGTAGAGATCGCATCGACGCGCAAACTATAGTATTCAGCACACGATTCTAGTGTATAAATTTCTCGTTGGTTATCAAAAAAAAAATCAGCAACACCACTGCAACCAAAGAGATGGTTATACAGGGTTATTGGTAAAACATTAACAACCTCTTAAGTGGTCATTGTACTCATCATTATGAACAACTTTTACTATGGGACCAAACCTGAAATCGCGAAAAAAAAATCAGTTGTTCCCTACATTTATGTTCGTAGGTATAACTTGTCAAAATGTAGGGAACAGCTGATTTTTTTTTTGAGATTTCAGGTTTGGTCCCATAGTAAAAGTTGTTCATAATGATGAGTACAATGACCTCTTAAGAGGTTGTTAATGTTTTACCGATAGCCCTGTATAGTCTTTCTAGTAAGACGAATAGTTTCGAAACTTCCTAAAGCCAAATATCGGACGAGATTCGGCTATTTATGTTTTAGAGCGAGATTCCCAGACCACGCTTTGGCTTTGACTAACCGATAACCCGCACTGGGTCCGCGTTGTGGATTATGGCCCACTCCCTCTCACAGAGAGGAATATTATAGGCTGATTATGCTTTGACTATACTAAGCAAAGTTTGGGTTCCATACAAATGTGAACCTTATTCTCAAGCTTATGTACATATTATTATGTTAAGATTCGTATTTATAAGCGAATGTGCACAAGTGTTTTTAAATGAATATGAACATTAACCGAAATGCGATCTGTGAATGCTGAAAAATGCTGAAAACTTTTGTACTAGGAATGATGTTTTACAAGTACCTAGGCAATGTAAAATTATGAGATTCAAGGCCTCTTCACATTTATTTCACCTCATCATCTGTCTAGTCTTTTCCCAACTATGTTGGGGTCGGCTACTAGTCTAATCGGATGCAGCTGAATAGGTACCAGTATATTACATGGAGCAGTCTGAACTCCCCCTACCCCTTGGTAAGACTGGTTGTCAGATTTTCGGGCTTCTGACTACCCGTAACGACTGTCAAATATCCACGAATGACAGCCGGGACCAACGGCTTAACGTGCTTTCCGGAGCACGGAGGGGTCACGGTACGTAAAGATGGTCACCCATCCACAGACCAACAGTGGCAAGCGTAGTTTAACCTTATCGATCGACCTGTGCGGCTGTTATTATTTAGCCACGGGCCCCTCACATTTATTTCTCTGACATCAGAAACCCAACAACAACCATATTGTAACGAGAATAAAGATGTCTTGAAGTGAAAATAAAAAAAACGTGTGTGATCGGGGAACCCTGTCCTGCCAGGCTCAGGAACGAAGTTCCTTACGCGATACTCGCACGCACTTACACTCGTATGTAATAGACAGAGAGAGAGAGAGAAAGTGTGATACGCGTTTTTAATACAAAGCCATCAGTATAAGTTTTTAGAAAACCATAAAAACTACTCCCATCATGTAAAATGTAAACTTTTCCGCAGCCGC
Organism: Mesoligia furuncula; assembly: GCA_916614155.1. NCBI lineage: Eukaryota > Metazoa > Arthropoda > Insecta > Lepidoptera > Noctuidae > Mesoligia > Mesoligia furuncula. Next base: position 27,742,889 of record OU744793.1, read on the forward strand.
TATCTTGGATTTTCATTTTGATCTTAGTATAATTGGCTTCAAGGCTTCAACATCCTCGAAAACCATGTAAAAATACGCCGCACTAAACATACGCCGCCGAAGCCAACGCTCCGACATGAACAGTCTACCTCGGAGCCAGACCTGGCAAAGCACTCATCGTCGGAAGCTGACGCTTCTTCATCGCGTAAGCGTAAACAGCCTGACTGCGACCATACTGTACAACTTGCCTTTATTCATACAGATCTGAAAAATACTCTCAGCGAGTGGAAGACAGGTCTGGATGCCAATTTGGTTGTTATTAATAATAATATCAGCACTATTCGGAGTGATCTTGAAATCTACATCAAAGAATCTAAAAAGGAGATAGATCACCTTCGTCTGGAAAGTGTTGCGACGAAGGAGGGTCTCGCAAAACTTACTAAAGAGGTCGATGAGTTAAACACATCCACTCAATACATATCGAACCAATATGACGACTATTTAAGACGTCTGCTTATTCTAGAAGAGCGGTCTGTGAATCAAAGTGCAATTAAAGCCCTCGAAGCAAAAATAGATAACCTCGAGCAACAAGCCAGGCAATGTAACTTGGAAATATCTAACGTTCCTGAGAGGAGAGACGAGAATCTTTACGCTATACTCGAGGGCATAGGTAAAAACATCAACGTTGCCATATCTCGGGAAGAAATCACTACCGTACACCGTGTTCGTCACGCTGCTGCAAACGAGAAGCCTAAGAATATAATTGCGAAGTTTAATACCCGTGCCCTGCGCGACAATATCCTAAGCGCATACCGTTTAAAGAGAGGACTTACTTCCAGTCAGCTGGGCGTCTCGGGCGCATCTCAGACAGTCTACATAAATGAGCACCTCACTCTTCCGAAGAAACAGCTTCTGCGAGAAACTCGCGAAGCGGCTAAGAAAAATAATTACAAGTTTGTATGGGTCAAGCATGCCACCATCCTGGCAAAGCGTTGTGAAACCTCTTCTACGATTGCAATCAAATCCGTATCTGATATTCGTAAGATCACTCATAACACTGACTAATTGTATTTTTTTTTTATTTTTCTTTTCTTTTGTAACTCTTATAGATTAAGACTCTTACCATGGCTAACACTCCGCATGATCTTAGTATCTACTACCAAAATAGTAGAGGTGTACGAACAAAACTAAATACTGTTTACATGAACATTCTTTCTAACTGTTATGATATTATCATTTTGACAGAGACATGGTTAATCCCTGCCATAAATAATTGCGAATTTATCGATGATCGTTATGTTGTGTTTAGATGTGATCGTAACAGATCTGCAACCAATAAATCTGACGGAGGAGGCGTGCTGGTAGCTGTTTTGCGGGAATACAACCCTGTCTGTATCCCACTACCCATGCAAGGCACATTTGACAAACATTATGAACATATTGTTATCGCAATCCCTAGCAGCAACAACACTACACAAAGTATCTTAAGTGCAGCCTACATACCTAATCAATCTGCACTTGGCGTTTATAACTTACATTTTGAGAATATGGACTATATAATAAACTCGACAAATGTTGATGGTTTGCTGCTGCTAGGAGACTATAACATACCAATTGCTCAGTGGACGAAAATTGATCCCTGTCTAGACTCCTTAGCTTGCCTTGGCACCTCTTCCATCTGCCAACGCTTAAGAGACTTCCTGACAGTTCACGATTTGAAGCAATATAATCACTTTACTAATTCAAATGGGCGTATACTTGATCTTCTCCTCTCTAATAATACTTGCCGTGTCTACAAACCCAACCATGAACTGCTACAGGCTGATAATCACCATCCTCCATTTTTTACATTGCTTCCTTTTAATATTAATATTAATTTTTTACCACCAAAACATACCACAAGATTTAATTTCCGTAAGGCCGACTATCTGCATATTAACCAAGATATTGATTCAATTGACTGGGGTTTAGTTTTGGATGGCCAGTCTGCTGAAAAAAGCGTAGACATTTTATATAACTACTTATACGGCATAATAAAAAACCGAGTACCTCTTGCAAAGCCTAAAAACCCTAATTTCCCTATTTGGTTTTCTAAAGCTCTCATTCGTATCTTCAAATATAAAAAGAGAGCCTGGTGTAAGTGGAAAAAGTATGAAAACTTATCAGACTACGAAGTATTTTCCTCTTATAGAGCTCGCTTTAAAGTAGAATGTAACAAATGCTATCTCATCTACATGAAGAGTGTCGAGGACAGTATTCCCCTTAACGTTAAACATTTCTGGTCTTACATAGCTAACCGTCGTGGCAAGTCGGGTGTCCCAGCTCGTATGTTTTATAAAAATGATATATCTAGTGACCCTTACAAAATATGTAACCTTTTTTCAAATTTTTTTCAGTCCGTCTATGAACCAACTTGTTTTAGTCCTGGTTGGTGCCCGACACCCGATCAATCTGACGCTGGCCACACCTCTCTCCATAGCTTATATTTCAGCCTCCCTCTAGTTCGCAAACAGTTGCAGCTCTTGGACATAACTAAAGGGCAAGGACCAGATGGAATACCACCTTGCTTTCTAAAATGGTCTGCAGATACTATTTGTAAACCTGTAACATTAATATTCAATAAATGCATTCAGGATGGCATTTTTCCTTCTGTCTGGAAAAATGCAAATTTAGTGCCTGTCTACAAAAGTGGCTCCAGACAAAATGTCGAGAATTATAGACCTATCTCTTTACTTTGTGCTTTAGCTAAGCTATTTGAAAAACTTGTCCATCTAAAAATTTTTCCTTTTATTCAACAAAACTTAATTCCTGAGCAACATGGCTTTGTCAAAAATAAATCGACTGCTACTAACTTACTGATTTTTACGAATCACTTGTTTAATAATATGGATGTGAGAGCGCAAACAGACGCCGTCTATACAGACTTCAAAAAAGCATTCGATAGAACTGACCACACAATATTACTTAACAAGATTGCATTCAACGGCATTAGAGGCAACTTGCTGCGCTGGTTTCAGTCTTATATCTATAACCGCAATCAAACTGTTGTGAGCAATGGGTACCATTCCGACACCTTCCTTGCTACCTCCGGTGTCCCGCAGGGATCAATTCTTGGCCCTTTGTTGTTTTTAATTTACATCAATGACATTAGAGACTGCTTTCATAATAGTCATTTTCTATTGTATGCTGATGACCTCAAAGTTTATAGGAAAATCGCAACGATCGATGATTGTTATCTGCTACAACAGGATTTAAATAGATTATCTGCCTATTGTGATATAAATAAATTGAAATTAAGTATAGCTACGTGTAGGTATTTGAACTTCACCAAAAATAAAAATGTTGTTAGTTTTAATTATTCTTTATGCAATGAATTACTTTTAAGAGAGACTCAGATTAATGACTTGGGTATCCTATTGGACTGCAAACTGCACCTAAATCTACACATTGATAAGATTATTGCTAAGGCATTTCAAATGTACCACCTTGTAATGAGATCATCCGTAGATTTTAAGCGACCAGCCACTTTCCTGCATCTCTTTAATTCCTTGATTCGACCACAAATTGAGTACGCCTGCATGATATGGGATCCATATTATGCTAAATACAATCTTGCTATAGAAAAAGTTCAGCGCAAATTCTTAAGATCAATGCAGTTTAAATGTCATATGGAACGTACTTCATACACTCAGTCCCTACAAAAGTTTAACCTTCTAACCTTGGAATCAAGGCGTGTGTTGCTTCAAACCATGATGCTTCATGATCTGTTGCACAACAAGATTGACTGCTCAGACCTAGTTAATAATATATTTTATGTAGTGCCTAGAACAGTTACTCGTCGGGAGGTACGCGTTTACCCGCTTTTTGCCACGACACCTTGTCGTACCAACGCGGGTGAACGAGCGCCTCTCCATAGACTAGCTAAAATTTACAATAAACTTTTTGTGAATTTGGATATATTCGCTTTAGATCGCCAAACATTTAAGAAATATTTAGTGAATAGTCTACAATTGCGTGATGTTTGGTGTCTTTTCTTTTTGTTTGTTTTCGTAACAATTGTATTTAGTACTTTTTGTTTTAGTTAAAATAAGTATAGCCTCATTATTCTCTTACTGTCTTCTTCTTTCTGTAACTTGTAATCTTGTGTCTTCACTGTATCATTAACCTAGGTAATCTGTGGAAACGTTGTGGATTGTACATTTACCCACTTCCAATGTAATCTTAGATGTAATACATAATGTACAATTGTTTGTTTTCCCTAACAAAATAAATAAATAAATAAAAAATCCCTCTCTCTCAGTCTCTTTCTAATATACAGGGTTATTGGTAAAACACTAACAACCTCTTAAGAGGTCATTGTACCTACTCATCATTATGAACAACTTTTACTATGGGACCAAACCTGAAATCGTGAAAAAATCTGGTGTTCCCTACATTTTGACGAGTTTTACGAACATAAATGTAGGGAACAGCTGATTTTTTATTTCGCGATTTTTTTTTTCGCGATTTCAGGTTTGGTCCCATAGTAAAAGTTGTTCATAATGATGTGTACAATGACCTCTTAAGAGGTTGTTAATGTTTTACCAATAACCCTGTATATAATCATTATTATATATATAGTCATTTCTATCATATAGATAGAGAATGTCGCATGGATAGGGCATAGCGCTTTTTCGTTACTTGACGATTTCTACCAGTTCACTACTACAGCGTTAAAGAACTTCTTGAGACTGCGACTCCGTTCGTTCTTCTATTCGACAACTTCGTTCTTCTATTTATTTCTTCCTTTATTACGAGTCACAAAGGTAATCATCGAAGTAGGTACTGGTTGGAATTAAAGTTCCAAGAACGTTTGAAAACCCACTTTTAAATTAAAACCCCTGGACCAGGAAATGGCTTTTCTAAGAAAAGGATTTTTATTTTCTACCTTTGCCGAGGTGTTAAAAAAGAGCAAAGTGATAGAAGTTTGAGGATTTGTTTGAAACTGGATCCGTCTCGAAGTTTACTTGTAGTTTACTTAATCTGCTTAAAAGTTCTCTTCGGACAACGGTAAGATTGTGGGTAAGATTATGTTATAAAGTTTACGAAAATTGGTCTTGTGTTTCAAAGTAAGTGAAAGTTGATGCTTTGCTGCCTTTTTACGAGTTACTTGTTGGTATGTTTTAAAAGAAACTTTTAATTACTACTAATTACTTTTTAATTACTTAGGACTCCTCATCCTTGCCTGCGGAATAATGCCTTAAGAGGCTTACAAAAACGCAAAAAACGCAAGTTTTATTAACAATAAAAGTATGATCGACTACAGTAAACAAAATCAGAAAAATATATGATACTTATTCTTCAGGATATATGCTAGGTTGATAGTGTGTTGAAAACATAATACAACTAATTTGATACGACAGAAAAAAGTCATGAAGATACCTCTAAAAACTTTCTTTTTACAATAAAAACCATACAATAATTCTGATTTTTTGTCAGATTATTCTACAAGCAACATACTAAAACACTAGTGTTTTAATTTTTTAGTCCAAACAATAGATTTTTGGTAATTTAATAATTGCTTCATATTTTGCAATAAATGATCAGCGTTGTGTCATCGCGCTTCTCTTTCTTTTCTATGCAGTCTGACAAAGACCGCGCTTTAGGTCCTAACAGTAGCTATATTTCAAAATCTTGAGAGATTCCCGCTAGTAAAAATAATAATAATAATTGTTTATTTATCTAAAGCAATACATAGGCACAGATTCAACACAGTGATAGACATACACTAAACATGAATGGCTGTTTAGACATAAGTGTAAGTAAATTAGTTGTTTATTTTGCAAACATGGCTAAAGTACATGGTGATAAATTGATACCAAATAGGCTCAGCCATATTTTACCAATAGGCATTGCTAAAGTTATAGTATGACGCTAAAACAATAAAGGCAATTATAGTATAAATTGAAGAGTTTTAAATCATAACTTTAGATCACTACCACAAAATTTATTATGACAAAATTCTTAAAAAAAAATCGCTACACAATACTTCTACAAAAGGTGGTTGGTGGTTGGTTGGTGGTGGTAGGTGGTGGTGGTTTGTAAGGTTACAAAAGTCTTATTCGGATAGAGAAATGGAGAAAATTCTACCTCCACAGTCCAGACAATTTCCTATTCACTTTATAATCTGAGGCTTGCTTCATACTGATTAAATATAAATCTCTAAGATTAATCCCCGGTTTATTCCGCGTCATCTCTGCCAGCAATTATAAAATAATCCTGGCATCCTGCTTACAGTACTTACAGAATATAATTATAATACTAAAGCAGATAAAGGTATTTTAGATCATGCAATATGGTCAAAATAGTCAAAGAAAACTTTGTAAAATTACCTTGAGGTCCATTACAGGTATTTTTGCTCTTAGTTTAGGTACACGTATTTGGTAAGTATCTGGGTAGAGCAAAAATATTTGGTAATCATAAACTTATCAAAATAGAATATTTTGCTTGAAGAGTAAAAAAAAAAATTGAAAAAAAATCCGAATAATGTAACCGTTTGAGACACAATAAGCAATTTTTATTAAGTAGGTATTTCACGATCAAATTTGAGTGTCGTAATAACCACTAATAAATCATTGCAAGACACAAGAGAGACACGTGCACAAAACAGGGAGGTTTGGAAGGAAAAAGGAGAGGCCTTTGCCCAGCTGTGAGACGGACACAAATAGGCTAACAAAATAAATAAAAAACAAAACATTGCAATATAACTGTTATCGCATTGTAATAAATTAAGTAGGTACAATACAATTTGATAAAACTATCGGCCTTAGGTAATACCTACGGGCTGGTACCTACTTGCGTACGGTATATAGACCTTACCTTACCAAAATAAGAGTTATACAGGGTGTCCCTTAATTAATGGATAACGTCTTAAGAGCGTTTACGACGTACGGCATTTCATACAAACTTTCAAACCCTGGCTTTTCGAAATGAATGAACCGATTTTAATTAAACTTCATACGCCTAAGCAGGATACAAAGGTGTAAAAAGCTACATAAGAACATTTTCGAAATATCTTATTTAAAAAAAGATAACTGGGAATCTCTGTTTCTATGGAAAATTTAAAATCGGTCTAATTTGGCTGTAACACTATTTTTCGAAAATGTTCTTAAGTAACTTTTTAGAGAAGTTTGATAAAAATCGGTTCATTCATTTCGAAAAACAACGGCTTGAAAGTTTGTATGAAATGCCGTACTTCGTAAACTTGTACTTATCATTATGAACAACTATAACTATGTCACCAAACCTGAAATCGTGAAAAAAGAATCAGCTGTTTCCTACATTTTGACGAGTTATACGAACATAAATGTAGGGAACAGTTGATTTTTTCAATGGTTTTACTAATGCTGATATTTGCTGCACCCTTATGAGTGGCCACCCTGCGCTACAAAATTACTAATCGGAGTTACAATCACCGTTATAAGTATAAGTCAGTGAGCACAGAGCCTGCTTCTGACAAGTTAATTATTTAAATATTTTAGGCTCGTCTATTCATAGCTTTAACATGACAAGCGAATAATTATAATCACACTAGTGTTGTAAGGGAGAAAGATTGTGAGTGTGTGTGTGTTTATATGTTTGTTACTTCTTCACGCTCAAACGGCGGGACCAATTTTGATAAAATTTTGTATGAAGGTAGCTGACACCCTGGATTGACATATAGGCTACTTTTTATCCCACAGGATCGAGACTTATGCGAGTGAAACCGCGGCGCGCAGCAAGTCTAAAATAAATAGAATATTATATTAGGGACTGTTAATTTTTTACGTAAGACAATTTCAACCAATTTAGTACCCCCCTTTCCCCTACGTAAGAAAAAATAAGACTTGAATGAACCCCTCCCCCTCCTATTGAATCTTACGTAAGATCAGTATCTACCGAAATTGCAAAGAAAAATTAGCAAATCATACTAATATTATAAAGTCGAAAGTGTGTGAGTGTGCGTGTGTGTGTGTGTTTATATATTTGTTACTGCTTCACACTCAAGCGGTTGGATCAATTCTGATAAAATTTTGTACGGAGGTAGCTGACACCCTGGATTAACATATAGGCTACTTTTTATACCTCTATTCCCACGGGATCGACATTTACGCGGGTAAAACCACGGCGCGCAACTAGTAAAACATAATTTTTGCTTACTTTTGTGATCTTACGTAAGAATAATGTAGACCCCTCCCACCCCCACGTAAGAAAAAATAACTTGTTCGGACCCCCTCCCCCCTCAAAGCGTATTACATAATAAATTAACAGGAATATTCCTCGCTGAAACCAGATTGTTTTACAAGCTACCCTCAGGCTATACACGGATTTTAGCCGTACAAATGGATTTTTGGAATCGTTATCCAGTCTATTTACGATAACCTTGAAATTCGTGAGCGCTTACTTATTAGATGTTTCATCACCACAGAAGATTCTGGAAGAAGAAATTCGTCACATCAAGCCTTTTCCTCGAAGAGAATATTAACATTACCCCAGACATTACCTATTGCATTTTATTAAATTACATTTTAAAAAAAGATATATAGGTATATATAAATTGATATTGATACTACTGAATTATTATAAATTAAGGTAGGTACCTAAGTGGCAAAAGTCTCCCATAAATGTAGGTACGCCAAATGGCAAAACACAGAGAAACTATAATAGGTACCTATAACAATTGAAACATCTTGCACAGTTGGAACCTATGTTTACAAATAAAGACTATTGATTGATTGATGGATTGATTGCTTGAAGAGTTCGGCAAGGAAGTACGTATAGTAAGCACATCCATATTTCACCAGTTATGTTCCACCAAACGGGGTGAATAGGGATGCAGGGGTGAATTGGGACAAAACTTTAAAATGGATTTTAGCGTTGAAATAATACAGTTTGTTGCCGAAAAGGACACTTAATCGTTAATAAACACATTAGACTCCTTTTTGGCAACAAAATATATTATTTCAATGTTAAAATGATATAACACGAGCCATTAGTCGTTGTTTCGTACCTACACATACATAACTTATAAGTTTTGCCAATAAATGGCAAAGTAATTAGGAAATGGTTTTCCTTTCTAAGTATTTTAGCGTTTTCTTTATTTGTCTTTTCTTCTGAAGGGAAAATTATATAGATAGGGCGGGCATGTCTTCCTTAATTCTAGCATGAATTTCACATCTAACAATATAATATATGTGATCCCATTAGTACCTTTTCTTGGGGAAAAATGTTTGTTTTATTTTTTATTACAAGAATATTAATTATTTCAAAAGGGTAATCTTTGCGCCTCTGAAACCCAGGCAGACAAAGTCATACGAAAAACGACTTATAAAATAGTAGTGTGACATATTAAAATAAAATATAAAAACCCAACTAGCTGTTGTCTTCGACTTTCTCTGCGATCCAGGATGAAAAATAGCTTATGGATTTTCCCAGATCATAGTCTACCTGTGTGCTAAATTTCATCAAAATCCGGCCAGCCGCTTTATTGAGTAACAAACAAATAAAGAGAGATAATCACTTTCGCATTTATAATATTAGGAATTCTTCGCATTTTAAATAATTAGATTAGGATAATTACACATTTTCCGTAAAAAGTTTTCCATAAAGATAAATTTCGCACAATGGTCCATTTGAAGGACTAAGTGCGGAAACCAAAGCCAGAACATAGAAGATAAACTTGGATTCTGAGAATTTGGAAAAAAAGAAGCATTCCACATTCCTCAAAATTCCTTATACAAAAATTCGAAGAATCCATTGCATCTTCAGCTGTCTTCAAGGTGGAATTATCCGCTACAAGACTTAATTTCTACTGATTTGTATCGATATGTTTTTGTTTGATAATACCTTGAACAGAAAAATACACCCCATCACAAAACAACTATTTTAGGTGCCGTTCGGGGACTGAAAATAATATTGATAAAATGTTCCACGGAACTGCACTTTACTAAACTTTGTTTCAGTTCGGTTAGTGGAAGTGCTTAGGTGCGGTTCGGACAAAAGCCATTGAAATCGGTGCTCTGAGTGGAATACCTCACTAATACTATTATGTATTCTGTGCTAATGCTATACATCCCAATATTCTGAGGGAATTCGATAGGTAGATTCACATAATAGCCTCCGGATCACTAATGCCATTAGTTCGGTCAATTTACTTCGAAACGGCCATTATGTGGCCTCCAAGGGTAATGGATAGTCAGACTAACAAATTCTAGTCCACAGAAGCCTTGTAGCTTCCAGTAGCCTAACATTTGTAGTGCTTTTATGCCCAGTTGCTTATCAATAGTAGCATTCTTTATTGACAAACTGTGACATAATATACGAGTAAATAGCTGCGATAGTTAATTTTACCTGTGATAGCTACTTCCATAAGGGAGGGTATACTATGCAAAGCTATGAGGTGTTTGCTTCATTATTGGTAATGATACAAGAGCCTTAATTCTAATTAATAGCGGTTCGTAAATTGTAGGAATCAGACATTAATCGTTTGTGTGTATCAGTAGCGAAGGGTTAATTTTTGTCTATACATAGAATATTGACTGTCATTTATTTGTCTGCCATTTTTTAAAGGGAAGCCGGTAGGAATCGAGTTTTATAGAACCTTCACCACTGGTGGTAAGCCACATAACACTGTTCTTTATGCAAAAGGTTTTTTAGGAATGGCACCTCGGATCTATAATAAAAGAATCAAAGAAATAGACAACATACACGATTTTAAAAAGGCTTTACTGGAAATATTATATGATAAAACACAGTGAACGAATACCTAACTGACACATTATAATTACCTTTTTTTATACCTTTTTATTTTTTTTATTTGACATTTATACTAGAATTTATTATTATTATAATTTATTGGAATATTTTTATTATTATGACGACAATTTGAATTAGAGTTATTCAATAATGTGTGTTAAATGTTTGATAATTTATTATAATCAGCATGTTTGTACCAAGATAATATTTGTACGCCGATGACGGCTAGACATAGCGTTCTTTAATAATTACAACATCTGTACCTAACCCGCCTATGTTCAACAAATAAAACATATTTGTATTTGGTATAGATCTACCAGAATCTCATGTCAAAAAAAAAAACATTGTGATTTTCGGCAATGTCAATACATATGAAAATAACATTTTTTTTTATGCCTTGAGATTCTGGTAGACTTATACACGAAGAACTGCATAAGACTAGAAAGGGCAGACCAAAGAGGCTTAAAGAAAAAAGATCTGTAACCCACTGAAACTCGAGGACCGTTTATTTTTGATTTACTTTAACTCTTACGGCCTTATCACACTGGCGATTTTTCAACGCGCTCGCTACGTATACGTAACGAGCACGTCACGTGTTTGCCGCGTTTGCGGAACGATAGCGATTTACGTAAGTCTACTATAGAAAATGAGACAAGCGATTGTACAGTTTTGTGAAAACGCGATGAAAATTGAGGTACATACATGTGATTGCCTTCTGTACTATCTGTATTTTGTGCTATAGCGGCCGAGCGCTGCAAGCAAGAATAGCCCTTACGGAGTATAGATGTAAGTTTCCTTGATGGTACCTAGCTTGATTCTTGAAAACGATAGCTAATCAAGCTTTATTACATCGTTACTCGTCGACTAATTACTTCATTCTACGAACCAATATGAACTTTTTAGCTCACCAATTAAAATGTAATTAGTCCTTTTGCACTGAAAACAAGCTTCAAATCATCGGAAAAGTCAATTAAGTAATAAATAAAATATACAGGATAATAAAATTCTTTACGCGGCTGTTACTGGCTCGTATTCTTCCAAATGTTGGAAATAATCTATACAAATATTAAGAGGTAAAAGGGCTTTGAAGGTTCGTGGAATATGTGCCTAACTATCCGCCATGTTTTTTTTTTTTCAAAATGTTGTTTACGCGTAAAACATGTTTATGTTACCGGCCAAGCTCCTATTTCTGTATAAAGGTTAAACCCTTTACTAAATCCGGGGTGCCCCTCGCTTGCTCTTGCATCCTATGTCGACGTAGCCCCGCTTCGTGGGGCTTCTATTTCTGTGTAAAGGGTTTAAAGTAACCTAACCAAACCTAACCTCGCGGTGCCCTTTGCTCGCTCTTGCATCCTATGTCGACGTAGCCCCCCGCTTCACGGGGCTCCTATTTCTGTGTAAAGAGTTTAAAGTAACCTAACCAAACCTAACCTCGGGGTGCCCTTCGCTCGCTCTTGCATCCTACGTCGCCGGTGAACTGGTTTGGCCTAGGCGAAACTAGTTTATCCTAAAATCGGGTTTGGCCGGTAACATATAAATCGATAGCTGACATCAATGCAAACAGAAAACATAATAAGACCAAAACCCGTAAAGCGTCACGTTTTTGGGCCAAAACGGGTAAATTAAAGTCGTGCCAGCAACATGAAGAAGCAAACAAAACGCACATAACAAAAAAAAAACCGGGCACGAGCGATTCGGACTCGCGCACCGAGGGTTCCGTAACATCATATGTTTTTAAATTTTCATCAGCGAGCCCTATATTCGTCAGAGAATTTTAATAATGTGCACTGCGGTGTAGAATATTGCAGTTTTATGTCAGCGCCATCTCTTGACCGATAGTGGAACTAATGTAACTTTTGTTGGTGATTTCTGAAAAGTGATTTAGAGAATTCGTTTTATTTTTCCTGTAAACTTTACATAAACTTCTATCACATAGAATAATTTCAGATTTTTCTCTTTGCAAACTTCGGGGGGGGGGGGGCGGTATTTTTATTACATTTTTCATCAAAAGTCGAAAACTATGCGGCCTAAAAAAAGAAAAAATGTTTGAGAATGTGCAAACTGCGCTCTTTCTTATGATACCCCATAGCCCCACTTCGAATTTTTCAGACCCCCTTTCAGTCCCTGTTGCAAAAATCGTCGTTTCAGCCGATAGACGTCCACTGCTGGACATAGGCCTACCCCAATTTTGGGGGGGTTTGCCATAATCGCCACGCTTGGCAGGCGGGTTGGCGATCGCAGTATGGTATGATGGTGGAATGCATAGAGAACGCTGCTGCCCATTCTCCGGTACGACCCTTAGTCGCCTTTTACGACACCCTCGGGAAGTAAGGGGTAGTGCTATTCTTTAAGTCCGGCACCACACAGACAAAAAAATACATATAGGTATTTTTATTTCTTTCATTTGCAAAATAGTTGGGTAAACGTTATCTAAAACTATTTCAAATTTCAAGTTGATAGCATTAGTAGATCTTGAGCTATCCAGCTGTGACAGACAGACAGACAGACTGTCTCACCATAAGGGTTCCATTTTACCATTTTGGTACGGAACACTAAAAAGGAATCAATCTATGTAGCCAAAGCCTCGTAAGTATTCAAAAAGTTCACAATTCTGTTCTTTGCTTTTTCACTTTCACATATCTACACAATCTCTTTTGCTGAAACCCACTGACGAAGATGTAATAACTTTTTCCGAATCTTTAGAATACATTCAATAAAAAGTCAGGCAATATTCCGCCCATCATTCATCAAAATACAATTTCCTTGAACGTGCATCAATATTCCACATCAAAGCATGCAACATATCTCCTGAATTGTGACAGTTTAACGTCACAAGCAATTTAATCAACATTAAGAAGCCTCCATTTCGGGACACGCTTCCCAGAAACCAACTTAACTGTGCACTCCTTAAACTGCTATCCATTCGAATATGAACCTTATCTTCTAAAGTTTAGAGGTGTCTGGATTGTTACCAAACACCCCTAAACAGATTGTTACCACAGATGCCAGTCATTTGGTCGTTGTGGAAAGGATTTCAGGTGGATTACTGCTCTTGCTTTTAGTAACTTTTGGTATATGATTAGTTAAGGCTTTTTATCAAACTGTCAAAGTCATATCAAAATCTATACCGTGTAAAAAAATATTTATGAACTGTCAGAAAATGGGCGAAATGAGTGGGCGATATTCGCCACACCTGTCAGTTATGTATGTCATCGCATATAGGCTGAACGGGTGCACCGATTTGGGTCAATGAGGTGTCGTTTGGTTCCGGAGCGGATGCTCGTCAAGCGGGCAGGCGACATCACTGGAGTGGTCTGTTGTCGGTTTTGTATTGTTCAAATTCGGACCAGGTTAGGCTGTAGGCTCGTTTTTAAACGAATTTTCACACCCTTTTCAATCAGCTTAGCTTTTATAAAGCCATATTTACGATTTTGTGGTGTATTTTTTTTTAATCCCTTTTTATTTAGGTGTTTTTATGTTATAGTTTTGTGGTGTGTGATATTGTGTGTTATTGCAATAAGGTTGTATTTGGTTTAATAGGACTTTTAGAAAAAATAGACGTGTGTTTGCCGCGAAGATTTAATTTTATTTTCAACGTACTTGACAAATAATTTGAGTGGGCTGTCTGTGTGATCATCTACATTATATCGATAGCAAGCTATAGATACTAACGCAACATTAATTTGTATGTAAGTATTTGCTTAAACATTCCGCCCCCCAAAGAACACAGATCTTTAAGGCGCTGTATTAGGCAAATATTTAGGTATTTCAGGAGGTGAGGCAGGGGAAGTAGTAGCTCCGCCCACTACGACCCCGCCGCCGCCGCCGCCGCGCGCCCCGCGCCGGTGCGACGCGACGTCGTTGGCGGCGCGTGGCTTTATTCTGGTACGGCGGCGGCGGCGTCCGTATTCTGGTCACCGATAATAATTGGTAATCCCGGGATTTTCAAAATAAATTTTGCTTTTGAATAATATGACAGATTGGATGTTTGGATTCGGATGCCTATTAACTTAAAATGGAGGTGTCTAATAAAAAAATATTCAATTGGCTAATATGGAATGTTCTTTTGTATTGGAAAAACTGTGTTCTGTTGAATATAATCATATTATTTACCTAGAATTTGATTCATATTTATTTATTTACCTACGTAAATTTGTAAAGTACGACAAAAAAATGTTGTTTCTCATACATACATGGATCAGAAGGCGCGTCCATTTGTACGAAAAATTTTTTTTTTCAAATAATTTGTTTTCAGAAGCCTTTTCCATACTTTTGTAACGAAAAATTCACTTTAGATTAATAATGTAAATATGCATCCGATTATCTGATCTCTGAATATGACTAACAATGAGTAAAACATTATTCTCACAATACAGGTTGATTAAAATCTTTTGGCTTTTTCAGTTTTTTTTCGACTGTCTGTTCATAATGGTGTGCTGGTTCCATCGCGGACATTTGCGGTGAACCACTTTTCGACCTTATTACTATGATAATAAGGTACAAAAGTGGTTCACCGCAGTGGGTGGCGCACTTCCATACATAAGTATAGAAGTGAATATTGGGTGTGGCAAAAGAAGCATGATAGTAGAATAAATGTTGTGGAAATAAATGTAGGGAATAGCAAAATAATTACAGTAAGTATTTAATATTTTACACATAATACATCTAAATTTATATTTTGATACCATTTCTGCTTTCTCCTATCAGTGCCATATCTTTGAAATTACATTCAAACAAAGAAGTATGATTGGAAATTTTTTGTAGTTGCTGAATGAAGTACATCATATTTACAATCCTTCGACCCTGTATTTGTAGGTTTGTATCTTCTTGACATTCGGTTTCAGTAAGGAATGGCTCGTCTATGGTGGTTTCCCTAAAAAAAAAAAAACGTTAAATGTAACCCTAGTAATATGCATAAGTAAATGTCTGTTCGTTTGTACTTAAATCACGCTGAAGACTGACCTGATAATACAAAGATATAAAACCTACATACCCATAATTTCATTCTTCCGTAGTTCCTGTATCTATCGTGGTTGGATTAATGGCAGTTGAGTGTGAGTAATGTTGCGCTATTACTCTGAAAATGCCTGGGTTCTCTGTAAATGAATAGAAAAAATGTTACTCCATCGAAAAAATGTTATCGAACGATAAAACTGTATAAGAAATCAATTTCATTTATTATATAATTATATTTCTGTTATATTATATCAAGGTATCATACACAGAGATCAGATAATCGGATGCCGAGTTAATGTTTCGTTACGAAAGTATAGAAACGACTACAAATAATTTGTTTAAAAAAAAATCGGAATCACTGAATAAATAATAACTAATCTATTGCATAACTATAAAAGTATGGAAGTAGAAGCAACTTATGGAAATAATTTATTTTAAAAAATCACGGGATTGCAAAAGTAATCGAATAAATAGCTCAACTAATCGAATACATAGCTCCAAAAGTATGTAAGTGGCTATTGAAAATAACTTATTTGAAATAAAAAATCCCGGGATTACGAAATTGCGTAACTAATCGAATAAAATAGATCCAAAAGTATGTAAGCTAAAAGTATGTAAGTAATATTTGAAATACAAAAATCACGGGATTACAGGATTGAATAACTAATCAAATGCATAGTACGCAAGTGTGGAAGCGGCTTCTGAAATAATTTGTTTGCAAAAAAATTCCGGGATCAGCTGAAAATCGGAAAATTGTAGATTCACTCCGTGATTCTAGACAACGTGGTGAAGTGGTCAGTTTTTCTAAATATTATTTTTTTTTTGTCTTTCATACGATGAGACGCGCTTTTTGACCCACTTGTGGATGATAAACAAAATTTTTTTATCTACTCTACAACATTAGATAGGTAAATAAATGAATATGCATAGGTAAAATTCTGGGTAAATAATAATAAAATTATGATTCTATTCAACGTAACTCTAAATTAGTCGATCCCGGAATCACTGGAGTTTTGCGATAAAAAAGTATAATCAAAATCTCAACTTTAGATCAATAAAATTATGCATCCAATTATCCGCGGGCCTGGGCCCGGACACATGTCGGGCGGCGGCGCGGTGGTAGTATTTTTCACTACCACATTTTTTCATGAACACGTTTGAACTGTGAGCCGGTGCGGCGCACCGTGCGGCGCAGCGCCGCGGCCGCGACCGCACCGTGCGCCGCGGTGAATGAAAGATACTACCGCGGCACGACGCGGTGTCGTGCCGCAGACATGTGTCCAGGCTCGGCAGGCTCTGAGGGCACATACTTTTCATGAACATTGCACTAGAACGGAACGTACAACCGATATAAAAAGTAGCCTATGTCCTCTTCCAGGTCAGGGGTAGACACCAAATTTATAGTAATAAACACGGCTACACATCAAGCTAAGTATACGTTTCCCGTATAAGCTGAACTCGCATTGTATAGGATTTCCGTACAATGAGAGGTCAGCATATACTGGAAATGTATAGCTTGATGTGTAGCCTGGTAAAACATAACTATAAACCATTTACAACAAGATTAGAAAAACAATTTTTTTTACAGTCCGTTCAAACGATTTTGACTTCTATTCCGTAGGCATAAGGATGGCATTAAAAGCAAAAAAGTGATTATAATACAAACTGTTTACTGCAGCCGCCATTTGTCATGTCTCCAACGCAATAGAAGTCAAAATCGGTTGAACGGACTGTAAAAGGTTTGTTTATATGTCTAATCTATAATTCATATTATAAATATTTACATATAAGTACTTACCTATAATTTATTTTTTTTATACTTACTCTGATGTAATAGTTTTCATTTTATTTCGCCGTTTTCTTGTACAAATCCGTCGTAAAAATTTATTTCTTTTATTACCCATTGTGGTTTTGATAATATGACTCACACAATCACGAGTCCCAAAAACATAAAATTATGTGTCAAATGTTCACACAAAATAAAAATAAAAAACCTAATATCTGAGTGTCAATTTTCATAATATAACTTATTTTGATACATGAATTACGTAATGGAAGACAAACGCATGCGTAACGTCAAACGTGACCGTTCTCTGTAATGGCTTGCGGCGGACTGGGCGTATCCCCGCCAAGCGCGCGACAGTAGTGCATCGCGGCATACAAATAAGGTAGAAAATGGCGATGCGTTTGATTTTAGCTGAACCTCGTGTCCGCCAATGTTAATATTATTTCGCAGTTTTAATTTAATAAAAAAATAAATATACCAATAAGTTAAAATATTTTTACATATGTCTTTAGTTGATTAAATTTCCTTTCTTATAGTTACAAAAAAATTAATAGTTGTCACTCAAAATATTGAGCATTTCGAGACGAAAAAGTTTTTTCATGTCCTTTCTTTGCGATTTTTTTTTTAAGATGCTAGATTATTTCTATAAGATATTTTTGTGTAAGTCTTTTTTTTATACTCTTGACTATGCACTGTATTTTTTTTGGGTTCGTGGTATGTAGCAATTGGGATAACTGTGCGACGAAAAAGTGGACGTTTTTCGGTATCCCGCTTATGGCCGCGCCTTAATACATATTTACAAAATAATAGAAAAATCATATAAATTGTAGTTGTGCACCAACTACAATTTATATGATTTTTCTATGATTTTGTTTGTCTTTTTGGTGTACAGACGCCAGCACATCAAGCTACCCGAAACTGTAAAATTTTCCCAATCAACTTTGAACCATTTATGCTTTAGCAATAAAGTTGAAAATCTATTAAAGAAATATGACAGATTGTAGTAGCTTGATGTGCTGGCGTCTGTACAATGAAGAACACTATTTATGCATCTATGGACTATTATTTTTTTTAATTTTGGGGGTGATTGTGGTTAAGTGATGACAGCCGCACGGGTCGATCAATTAGCTTAAGCTACGCTTGCCGCCGTTGGGTCGTGGGTGGGTGGATCCATCTTTACAAACCAAGTCCCCTCCTTGTATCGGAAAGCTCGTTACGTTGGTCCCAGCTGTCATTCGTGGATCTTTGACAGTTGTTACGGGTCATCAGAAGCCCAAAAGTCTGACAACCAGTCTTATCAAGAGGTATCGTATTACCCAGTAACTGGGTTGTGGAGGTCAGATAGGCAGTCGCTCTATATAAAATACTGGTATTCAGCTGCATCCGGTAAGACTGGAAGCCAACTCCAACACAGTTGGGAAAGAGCTAGGCAGATTGATATTATTGTCCCATTTTGTTTGTTTTGAAGCAAGTATAAAAAAAGACTCGATACTTGTCCAAAGAATGTTTCCCGAGAAATATAATGTCAGTCCATCTGGCTGGGGGGCGCTCCACATTACTCTTGCCGGTACGCATCTGTTTCACCGGCCATTGGTCATTCGACAAACCAGCAGTGGCCAGCTCACAGTCATTTCAGCTAGCTTACACGAGTTATTCCGGTCTGATCCACTTAAAGACTTCCAGGTTACCCAAGGTAACTCATGTCCAGATGGGAGGTCTTCAGCGTTTGGGACGAACGGTAACTCTGGTACTTTTAACTCTATAATACATAACTAAAGCAAAGCCTTAATGAACATTCAGTTGTATAGTAATTAGTGTCCAACCTGAAAAATCAATAGGGTCGACTATACCAAACACCTACGATGAAAATATTGGAGGTATTCCACTCAGAGCACTGATTTGAACAGCACTTGGACGAACGGCACCTGAGCACTTCTACATAGTGTGGGTACATGTCATTGTTCTGAGACGTGACTTTATTATTCCCGACTGTAAGTGATTTCGTTCCGGCAAATTTATTTATTTATTTATATTTATATATACTTTATTGTACACCACAAAAATACATAAGATGAAAAAGATACATCAAACACTACAAAATATACAATGGGCGGCCTTATCGCTTTCTGCGATCTCTTCCAGGCAACCTTGGAATGGACAGTGATTTTCCAGGACATAAAAAATATAATGTTTACATTGTAAACTGTGCGACGCTGGCACGTTAACTCGCTCGCACTTGATGGTGAGATAATAAACACCGTATTGTTCACACCTGAACTATATCCATAATACTGTTGTCATGTTCTTGCAGATAAAACAAGAAAGTGTTGGAGTAAATTAGAGTACCTACCTACCCGATTTAGGATGATCCCGCTCCCCAACGAGTGTCTTCTCGTTGTCGTCGTGGTGGTTTTATATTTCTGGGGCCTAAAAGGCCACTTTGGCAGAATCATAAAAGGATAACATTATGAATCATAATAGACAGTTAACTGTTAAGTTAATCGTATCAAATCCCATTGGTGAAGGTTTTTCAGTTATTTTTTTTTTTGTCTGTGCTCAAATACCAATCGATCGAATCCAATCCCTTGCTCTATGATTTAAACTTACGTAGTGCAGCGAAAAAAAGAAAAACACGGACTGCCATCGCCATATTATGATTCATAATGTTATAGTTTTATGATTCTGCCAAAGTGGCCTTTTTAGGCTCCCAGGTATTTTAAAAAAATCGGGCAAGAGCGAGTCGGACTCGCGCACCGAGGGTTCCGTAACATCCGGGTTTATGCATAAGGTTTATGTTATGAAATTAAATGATTTTAGGGTTCCGTTGCCAAATGGCAAAAAACGGAACCCTTATAGATTCGTCATGTCTGTCTGTCTGTCTGTCCGTCTGTCTGTCTGTCTGTTCGTCCGTATGTCACAGCCACTTTTCTCCGAAACTATAAGAACTATACTGTTGAAACTTGGTAAGTAGATGTATTCTGTAAACCGCATTAAGATTTTCACACAAAAATAGAAAAAAAAACAATAAATTTTGGGGTTCCCCATACTTAGAACTGAAACTAAAAATTTTCTTTTTCGTCAAACCCGTACGTGTGAGGTATCTATGGATAGGTCTTCAAAAATGATATTGAGGTTTCTTATATCATTTTTTTCTAAACTGAATAGTTTGCGCGAGAGACACTTCCAAAGTGGTAAAATGTGTGTCCCCCCCCCCTGTAACTTCTAAAATAAGAGAATGATAAAACTAAAAAAAATATGTGATGTACAATACCATGTAAACTTCCACCGAAAATTGGTTTAAACGAGATCTAGTAAGTAGTTTTTTTTTAATAGGTACGTCATAAATCGTAAACCTCAATTTACCTTTTATTCAACCAACTCAAATATTAAAAAAAACATTTAATTTCATAAACATAAACCTTATACATAAACCCGAATGTTACGGAACCCTCGGTGAGCGAGTCCGACTCGCTCTTGCCCGGTTTTTTTATTTTTTATTTTTGAGTTGATTGAATGAATGGTAAATTGTGGTTTACGATTTATGACGTATTAAAAAAAACTACTTACTAGATCTCGTTCAAACCAATTTTCGGTGGTAGTTTACATGGTAATGTACATCATATATTTTTTTTAGTTTTATGATTCTCTTATTTTAGAAGTTACAGGGGGGGGACACACATTTTACCACTTTGGAAGTGTCTCTCGCGCAAACTATTCAGTTTAGAAAAAAATGATATTAGAAACCTCAATATCATTTTTGAAGACCTACTCATAGATACCCCACACGTATGGGTTTGATGAAAAAAAATTTTTGAGTTTCGGTTCTAAGTATGGGGAACCCTACAATTTATTGTTTTTTTTCTATTTTTGTGTGAAAATCTTAATGCGGTTCACAGAATACATCTACTTACCAAGTTTCAACAGTATAGTTCTTATAGTTTCGGAGAAAAATGGCTGTGACATACGGACGAACAGACAGACAGACAGACGGACAGACAGACAGACATGACGAATCTATAAGGGTTCCGTTTTTGCCATTTGGCTACGGAACCCTAAAAACTATCTGTACCGTTCATAGATATCCGTGATATAGTTAGTTGGTCGCTAAACGTCGGTAACTAAACTACCAAATAGGTTAGGTTAGAAATGTAAAGAAAATGGGAACTAGTTTAACTTTTAAACTGTAATCCCATTCTTGTTTCGCCAGTACGTAAAATATAAGAATAATTTGCTTAGTTTTATTGCCAATTTTTGAAATTCAATAAAATCCGCATCCTAAAAATATTTTCATCTTAAGGGGCTTACAGGACCTAAACGCAAAAAAAGGAAGTTCTAGAAACAATAAAAGTATATGATCGACTACACTAAACAAAATCGGAAAAATATATGATATTCTTCAGGATATATGCTAGGTAGATACTGTGTTGAAAACATAATACAACGAATTTGATACGATAGAAAAAAATCAAGAAAATACCTCTAAAAACTTTCTTTTTGCAATAAAAAACATATTAAAAACCATTCTGATTTTTTGTCAGATTATTCTACAAGCAACATACTAAAATACTGTTTTAATTTTTTAGTCCAAACAATAGATTTTTTGTAATTAAATAATTGCTTTATATTTTGCAATAGATTACCAGAGTTATGTCATCGCGCTTCTCTTTCTTTTCTATGCAGTCCGACAGTGACCGCGTTTTAGGTCATGTAAGCCCCTTAAGCGTCTTAATTTAATTTTAGCGTCAACAAAGCTCTTAATTATTACGTTTAAATAAGCCAATCAATACAGAGCCGTCTCCTGCTGCTCTGTTTCACGTCCAAGTCTTGGCGTGCTGTCTCCAGCACCAAATGGGTCAAGTTACGACGTAATCCAACATGAGCGATTGAAAACAAATGCAAGCCAATAATAAACGGATCCGTCCGATCCGTTTATTGTTTCTTTTATTCAAGTTGATGGTTTTATTTATCCTGGCTTATGTTGTAAGCTGGGGCCTTATGTTGTAAGCCTTGGCTTTTGAGTCTTGATGCATCAGCTTTGGTTAGGGTTGCCAGACGCTTTGGTCACAGTATAAAGATCATACAGTATTGTAACTCGGCCGTAACCTTGAAATAAATGCCTACAGCCGCGCGGTACGTAAACATGCGATAGGGCTGCCCGCCTCCAGCATTTTAATTACATTTGCCTACTTTGTGTTTCCATTTAGTTTTGTTATTGTATTTTACTGTGTGTACATAAATAATAAAATAAATATACTTTTTTTATATAAACAAATAAAATACTTTGTGAATTGAATAGGAAGTGTTTAATAAAAATGCGTGTTGTTTTATGATTGGTAGATTTAATTAAAAAACCATATTAAAAATATTTGCGCCTCGACTGAGACGTACGAAATGCTTTATTATTAAATTTTAAAGTATAAAAAATCCGCATTCTAATATAAAGCTTAACTAAAAATTGTTTTGGGAAACATGGACAAGGTGGAGAAAAAGGAGTATCTTTTACTTGGTTATAGATACCTGCAGCTACTTTACAATTTATATGTTTGGTTTTAAATGAAGTTCGGAATATTTCCTCCATTTTTGTATATATTCCACAAAATCATCGCTGGGTACAATCAAAAAAGTTTGCGAATTAATTTTATTGTAGTCCGTATATCTTAATCAGAGTATAATCTTATTGTAGTCTTATTGTAGCACAATATAGCCTAGTCGTCATATTAAATATGTACTTGAACTTATTTTTAGCGAAAAATCGCGCGGTTATTGTTAAAAAAACAACACACCGTCCGTTCGTCACTGCGGCACAGTCGCGACTGTCTGCATGCCGAGCGCATGCCGAGGTCGAGGTGCGTAGGTATAGCTCGCGTTTCGTCCGTTTGTATGAAGTCGAAATACTGTATGATCTTTATACTGTGCTTTGGTTCTGTGTGTCTAGTTGGCTTTTGGGCTTTTTTAGGGTTGGAGTTATTATGTTCTGTACCACAAAAGAAAAAACGGAACTCTAATAGGATTATTTTATTAGACATTGATTAACGTTGTCCGTCTGTCTGTCTGTCTATACCCTTTTTTGCGGGAAACCGATTTGCGAGTAAAATGCACTTGCCATGTTTGTTTCTGTATTAATAGTTGAGTGATTAGCGTCCTAAGGATGATTGGCGAGAGAACCGATACTGTTCTGCTCAGTAGGTTCACTGAACTCCATGTGTTGCGAGACCGATGAGCATACTGTGAAGGGCGGTGTGTCTAGTTTCTTCCTTTTTTTACTTTTTAATTACTAACATTAGTTGAAAGCTAAATTCTTGTTACTAAAAACCTTGCCTTGCCTATGGCCTTTTTTGTCTGAAATAAATGATTTTTATTATTTTTTTTATTAGAAAGAAAGAAAGGTATTTTCTGCGCTCGCACTGGAAGACCACAAACTAAACAAAACACAGTCCTCTACCCTAAGGTAAACAGATAGAACATGTCTGAGGCATTAAGTCCGTCTTTGAATAGTGATTTTAAATCTAAAATTTTTTTACACGAAATGTTACAATGAATTTTAAAAATTAAATTAAAAATTTAAAAAACCCCCGACACAAAAAATACCTAATAAAATTAAATGTAAGTAATTGGAAAAGGATCAAATAATTTAAAAACCCCCAACTTATAGAATCTAGGTAACGAGACTAAAATAGATAAATTCATATGGCAGTCGGGGGACCTTTTAGAATAGAAGGTGTTCCACAGAACGGTCCCCCGACTTCCATATGAATTTATCTATTTTAGTCTCGTTACCTAGATTCTATAAGTTGGGGGTTTTTAAATTATTTGATCCTTTTCCAATTACTTACATTTAATTTTATTAGGTATTTTTTGTGTCGGGGGTTTTTTAAATTTTTAATTTAATTTTTTATTTCATGGTTTTTGTAGGGACTCCTTAATTTTTGCATTTCATTTCTATTATTTTCTTGCGTTTTAAGATTCAGGTAATTTGGTGTTTAATCAGGTTTTTTATCCGTCAAAAAAGAATTATTAATGTATAGTTGAAGAATAATTTTTAAGAATAAACAGATATTTTTGTTTTATTATATCCTTTTTCTAGTTCTTCCTTTAGTTATTCAACTTTCGTACAAGTATTTCATAGGGTTAGAAGCATTATGACTACCTCTCGATAAGACTAAATAGCAGATATGACTTTTAAGTAGGATAATTCCATTCGTAATAAAAATAGTCAAACTTAGTGGTCGTAGGTACAAGTCATCATCATCACGAGGTACGAGTTTTTAGTTTTCATCTCGTTAGTTGATATTCCTCATTCCCTTTCAATATAGTACACATTATTCTACTTGTCAAGCCCTTGCATTTGATACTTTTATTAAAGGAGTTTGAAGAAAAAATATAATTCGCCATTTTGTGGTGGTGGCCTTCTTGGATTTGAAATTTGTAATAGCGTATAGTATTCTACTAGTCAAGCCCTTTCATTTGATACCCATATTGAGGGAGTTTTGAAAAAAAAAATGTAAATCGCCATTTTGTGGTGGCGGCCATCTTGGATTTGAAATTTGTCATAGTGTATAGTATTCTACTATTCAAGCCCTTTCATTTGATACCCATATTAAGGGAGTTGTGAAAAAATATGTAGTCCGCCATTTTGTGGCGGCGGCCATCTTGGACCGATTTTCATCAAACATAGCTAAGAACACTCCCGACTAATTCACCTTTCAAACAAAAAAAACAAAATCAAAATCGGTTCATCCGTTCGGGAGCTACGATGCCACAGACAGACACACACACACACACACACACACACACACACACACACAGACACGTCAAACTTATAACACCCCGTCGTTTTTGCGTCGGGGGTTAAAAAGAAGGAAGCCCATTTTGACTATTCTTTTTAAACCTATTTTACATTAAACTCTCCAATAATCTCTTCTGAAACGGATTTTATTTTTTTCTAAGTTTCCGTAACATCATAAGCACTTATTCTACTATACTAAGGGCTGATTTTTCCAACGCCACATGAGAGTAATTTTATCGGAAGAATAATTTTGAATATTTGACAGTTCTTCCATAAAAAATCTGTCAGACGTCAATTTTAGTCCACGACTAAAAATGATCTGTCGATTGAAAAATTTTATTTATCCGAAACGCCGGCTGTCGCTGAAAACCAGTGCTGGGCTCTGTCTCGTATAGGATCTTAGCATTGTGCTGAGCGATGGCCGTTTTGTGTGGATGTGACGCATGTTTTCTCCCAAATTGTTATTTTGTGTTTATGTATTTTTGATCTGTGTCTTGCCGGTTGTTGGTGCGGGATGTCTGTGTGGTGCCGGACTTAAAGAATAGCACCACCCCATACTTCCCGTGGGTGTCGTAAAAGGCGACTAAGGGGCGTACCGGAGAATGGGCAGCAGCGTTCTCTATGCATTCCACCACCATACCATACTGCGATCGCCAACCCGCCTGCCAAGCGTGGCGATAATGGCAAACCCCCCTCCTTTTGGGGGAGGCCTATGTCCAGCAGTGGACGTCTTTCGGCTGAAATGATGATGATGATAATGTATTTTTGATGCGTCGTGTTTGCCGCAAATAGACGTACTTATTTTCTTTCTTTCTTTATTCAACTGTCAAGAAAATTCACTACCTCGTTGGTTTACGCAGAAAACCGTCCCTGAGAAAAGGATTAGGGGGGAGCTCTCAAGATTCTAAATGGAATAACAAGCCATCACTCACTTAGGACTACGGCTAACCCTTACAAAGCCACGGACGGGCAATCTGATGGACTAATTAGATTTCAACTGTTGTATAGTGAGAGCAGTGGTGGCACAGTGGTATCGGCCCGCGACTTACCAGTTTATAGGTCGTAGGTTCGAACCCAGACAGGCGCTTTATTTTGTGTAAATTATTTCATCACCACTGCTCTCAAAACGGTGAAGGAAAACATTGTGAGGAAACCGGCATGTCCTAGAACCAAAAATTCGAAGACATGTGGCGTCCACCAACCTGCACTGGGCCCGCGTGGTGGATTACGGCCCACTCCCTCTCACAGAGAGGAAACCGGCATGTCCTAGAACCAAAAATTCGAAGACATGTGACATCCACCAACCCGCACTGGGCCCGCGTGGTGGATTACGGCCCACTCCCTCTCACAGAGAGGAAGCCGGCATGTACTAGAACCAAAAATTCAAAGACAGTGGCATCCACCAACCCGCACTGGGCCCGCGTGGTGGATTACGGCCCACTCCCTTTCACAGAGAGGAAACCGACATGTCCTAGAACCAAAAATTTGAAGACATGTGGCATCCACCAACCCGCACTGGGCCCGCGTGGTGGATTACGGCCCACTCCCTCTCACAGAAAGGAGGCCTATGTTACAGCAGTGGGACATTATAGGCTGATTATGCAAGCTCGTGCTTGCATTTAATCCTGGAGCGTGCAGTTGGTCGTCCAACTGCACGCTCCAGGATTAAATGTGGTTTTAGTGTTTTTCTGGCCTGATACAGGTTTTTTGTCCGCGTAAGTTCTAGCTCTGTTTCTTTTGCTATTTACTTTTTTATTTTTTATGCAAGTCTAGATTTTTTGTTCATACTTACTTATTTTAAATGGCAATAAGACTGTTTCTATTATATTGTCGTGAGGAAAGTTTTGAGTATGATTCGCGTTTCCCTACTCTTACAGTTATCGAGCTATAAAAATAGGGAAAGACCAAAGAAACGATGGATGGACTGTGTGAATGATGATATAGTTAGAAAGGGGGTGACTGCCGAGATGACGACTAATAGAAAGTATGGACGAAACCCGCCGCCCCCAAATAAATTTGGGATAAGGTCAGGGAAATGATGAATGACTGTTTCTATCATAACGTAATGTAATGTAACAGAACAGAATTACTTGATGGAAAAAAGAATGAGATTTTTATTCACTTAGCCAAAATAAATTGCTATTCCAAGGCGTTGGATGTCAAAAACTGAGCAATCACTCCGTGAGTGATGACACGACCGTTACAAACTGATTCAAAAATCGAACATCAAGTTGAAATTCAATTTCCATCGTGTACAGGCAACAGAAGGACGTTCTAAAATCGAATATTTTGGACTAACAACATAACCTTCCAATTTCTAGTGAATGGAATATTGAACGAACGTTATTTTGAGCCGAAATGTTATCTATTCTTGTTAAATTCGTTTGTTCGTTCGTCAGGAAATCAATGTATTCTGTCAAAGACTTCGTAGATTTTATTATAGATATATTTATATTATTAAAAGAATTTTCGAAACCAAAAATCGTAATTCCCGGAATAAAGTCCTTATATCTTGCTTGCCTTTGATGTATGGGCAGGTTGACTGATTAATATTGACAGTAAATGAAGCGAATAGATAGCCTGAAAGGGAGTTGGTTTCAAGTTCTAGCAATTCCTCGTTAGCGTAATGACCACAAGCGCAATAGTTAGTTTTGCCCATTCCTTGCTCGAATGTATTTTGTATGGCGACCAAAGTTTATAATAAACTACCAGACTGTTTTAAAACTCATAACTTTAGGACATTTAAATCTAAATTATTCAATTAGGTATCTCTTATATAAGTAAATGCTATTACTTACTCGACTAATGATTTTATGAATGAAATGAAAAGTTGACTTAAATATTAGAATAATTATATTTTGTTCTTATTATCTCTTTGACTTAATTTTATCTTTTTGACATTTCCATTCCTAATATTTGACTAATTTGCAGTTTATAATAATAATAATAATAGACTAACCATCAAACGGCAAAATGGAGGGAGGGGCCTAATCGACATCCAGCACCTTTGTAGGAAACAAGTCAGTAGACTAAAAACATTCTTTCACACAAAATCGCGCACCAGTAATATACATAAAGCCATAGTGATAAACGATCTCAACTACACTCCACTTAATTTAAACGACCAGATAGAAACACAAAACACTACCAATGATGACCCGCAGAAACAAAAAATTGAAGAATGGAAGAAGAAAGTACTCCACGGTAGGCACCCTCATGACCTAGAGCAGTCCCACGTAAACCAATTAGCATCAAATAAGTGGCTAAAGATAGGAAACCTGTTCCCTGAAACAGAAGGCTTTATCATAGCTATACAAGATCAAATCATCAACACCAAAAATTACAGGAAATTTATCATTAAAGACCCTACCATCACAAATGATAAATGCCGCAGATGCCACGTTCAATCAGAAACCATACAACACATAACAGGAGCATGCACAACCCTCACACAGACAGACTACACCCACAGACACAACCAGGTAGCAAACATCATTCACCAAAAACTCGCTCTTAAACACAGTCTCATACAAAACTCTTGCACTCCTTACTATAAGTACACACCACAAACTATACTAGAAAATGATACGCACAAAATGTACTACGATCGCGCCATACTTACAGATAGGACTATCCACTACAATAGACCAGACATAACCCTGCAGGATAAAATAAGAAAAATCACATACCTCATAGACATTGCAGTTCCCAATACTCATAACCTACAAAAAACCATATCTGAAAAAATAAGTAAAAATGCTGAACTTAAAGAAGAAGTTACAAGAATTTGGAGTCAAGAAAAAGTGTACGTTATCCCTATAGTTCTCTCCACGACTGGCGTTATTCCCAACCACCTTCTCCGTAACCTAAAACTAATAGACTTAGAAGAATCCGTCTATATCAACCTACAGAAAGCTGCCATCTTAAACACCTGCAGAATAGTTAGGAAATTCATGCAGTTAGAGGAAGAAAATACACCGTAATACACACCACACGCTGCATTTACTTGGCTTTGGCCCGTAAATGTAGCTAAAACCAGCCTAAGAGCTGAGAAAAAAAAAACACTCATAATAATAATAATAATAACCCCGCCGCCGTATCTCTACGTTGACGCCGTGGTGGGGCTTGCGCGCTCCGAACTCTAGGCCTATGCCGGAAGAGTTTACTTTGCTGGAATAGGTCTAAGGTGAGGAGCCAGACCAAGAGAGATACAGAAATCCGCAGGGCAGCATGTGGCGAACTGTTGGGCAGTAGCGACCCCACGGACCCTATCTTCAGGGAGAAGTCTTGTTCCTCACCTCTGGCTTGCCTTTATTGGTCGGCTGGAGTGAACAATGACGATGAACAGAGCTCCCACCTCATTCTTGCCTTTATTGGCCGGCTTGAGTGGAGATTCGCAAGAGCAAACGTGCTCGGAGGAAGGAAGTATTCCAGTAAGATGCTGGTAGGGATCTTGACCGTACTTCCGGGATTGTCCTGATAGCCGTGGAATACCTCTCCACTCCTCATAAGCACCTCAGGACATGTTGCCCCTTTGTTGCTACGTCACTATGTGCTAGCGACCGTTTCCGGGGGCCCATTGTTGAGTGTGCAAGTCACCCCCTGCCATTTTATCCGTGTATATATAAAACATTGATCAGGCAGGGGTCGTAGTTATTCCATAGTTCTTGGTAACCAGTCCACTTTAGCCACCCAAACCCATAGTCCAACTTTTTATTTTTCCATATCCTGCAATAGTCCTACACCAACCGGGGGTTATCCTTGGGTGCACTTGCATAGCGCATACAGGGATAATCGTCGGTTGGTGCCGCATTTCATTAAAATTTCCTAAGGGGCCTCTGCGAGTTGGCTTCGGCCCCTCGTACGCCTTCCAAAGGACCGGGACCCAATGGTTCCGAGAAAAAAGAGAAAATAATAATAATAATTTATTTCAGATTCATCTTACGATTACATCCATATTTGTTTGAATGTTATTCTAGTTTATTTAATTCAAAGTTTTAACTAACAAAAATTAAACCGACATTAAAAAGAAATTAACTCAAAATTATGAAATAACTTTAATTTCGGAAGTCGGTGTCTTTGGATCTGTATTTTAGTTTTAGTTTTTTGACACCGACTTCGGAAATTAAAGTTATTTCATAATTTTGAGTTCATTTCTTTTTGAAGTCGGTTTAATTTTTTTAAATTACTTTTTTATTTCGTAATTTTTAGCTTTAAGTAAAAACTGGAATATTTATTTATTTCTTTATTCACAAGGCAACTACAACAGGCAATAATCACAATTATTGCCTGTTGTATAAAGTTATTATAGGTTTCGACCTGACTATCACCCTATTTATTTGTAATAAGTAGGTAATAGTTTTGTTGTAAATATTGCACTCGAATTTGACCAACGTTTTGAAATGTTTTGCCTTTGACACTACACCCGTAGCTCGTATCAATAAGCCATGGCCGTCACACTCACACGTATTAGTCCATATCTTGAAAATTACTGAATCGATTTTGATGAAATTGCACTGTTCCCAAAGTTGAAGTAAATGTAAGCCAATACAAAAAAATAGTCACGTTCGCGATACGATTAATAGTTGCGGAGAAATGCATGGACAAACATACATCCTACATACATATATACGTCTATAAAATTTTGTATATTTGTTTGGAATCCCTAATAGATTGTCATATGTGAATATAATGCAATTCCAATAATATTACATACATACGTGTCTAATTGATAACCTCCTTTTTTTTGAAGTCGGTAAAAATAACCAAAACCCTGAAAATGTATTTGTACGCCGGAAACGGTAGAATATTATGAACTTTTAAAAGTATGTAAACAACTATGTAACAATGAATATTGTTACATAGTTGTTTACATACATTTGACAAATAAATGGACTATGACTATGAATCAGCGGGGTACCTAATTGCGTAACACACTAACAGTAGGAATGGCGTTCATTTTGGCAGTTCAACAACATTCATTGCGTTATTTACGTTGTTAAGCAGACACATTCTTCGAACATATGAAGCAATGGATTAGCAATATCCTTCAAAACGATTCAGAGTGAGATTGATAGTGCGTTACGCAATTAGGGTACAGCGATGCTATTCTGTAAAAATCTAACCGTGAAAACTTAGGTGAAGTGAGCGTGGAGTGAGCTGTCAAAGTGTCAATTCCTAGCAAAAACCAACTCACTTCACATAAGTTTTCACGGTGAGATTTTTACAGAATCGACCGGCAGGTATGCATGTTCATGTGCCTTCTTCGGGGAATACACTGTGTATTTTTTTTTTAGTTTAGTTACGTTTTAGTTTTTGTTTTCCTGTCTTGCAATAATCCCTATGCAATAATCGCTATTTAATTGATCTCACACTGTTGATTTTATTTTGTTTAGTTTTATCTCACGCTGACGCATAATGTATATTCTAAGTTTATTTTTTTATATTTTATTTCTTATTCTTATATTATTTTAGATTAGTTATTTTTTTTTAGTTTCTCTTTCCATGTCTTGTTATAATCACTATGCACTATGAACCACTTTAAAAATGTCGTAACACTGACTCCCAAGATACAGACAAACGCCTAGGTCACCGTCTATTCTCTCCTTGTACAAATTATGACTAAATCTATACATATAATAAAATTGTAGAAAAGTGGTGTCTGTACAATGGAAATATATTAAAAAAAAGTAGCAGAGGTTGTTATTATATCGATGCCGAACCCGAAAATGTAATTAAATTTTTTTTTGTCTGTTTATCTGTTTGTCTGTTTGTCTGCTGTGTTTGTGCACGCTAATATCAGAAACGGCTTATTCGATTTAGATACGGTTTTCACTAATATATTGTAGTAAGCTTCACTTAACATTTAGTGTTTATTTCATGTCAATCGGTTCATAAATAAAAAAGTTATGTCAATTTAAAGAATCACGGCGAACATTTGTTAAGGTATTCTATCAGAGTACGTAAACGCCTCGCGCCTGCGCGTCCGTGGCTATATATACAAGGTGTAACGGAAAGGGGGTATCAACCCTGAAGGAGGTGAATGAAGATGAAAAAACAAAATTTGGACCTCCCATAGTAATAGCACATCAATGATTTACTATTACTATGGGAGGTCCAAATTTTTTTTCATATTTCGACCTATGTTCTTTGGGGAAATTAGTTCAGTTTCATGAGCACCTTCACCTCCTTCAGGGTTGATACCCCCTTTCCGTTACACCTTGTATAAAGCGCGCTGAGAGCCGCGCCGCTGCCATAATTCCGATCCAGCCTGTCCCTTGCTGCCCTCTCCCAGCGACGCCCTAAGCCGAGGTCCGTACCCCACAGGGGGTGCCCTTAGCGTGTAGTCGCTTAGTTTTTAAGTTTATATTGTGTAGTTAAGTTGTGTATTATGCCCTGGCTGGAGGCCTTAATTTATTGAGGCATCCACAGGAAAGCCAGGTTAAGCAGTCGACAACCCCTCAGGTTGAACTGCGAGATGACCATTTCAAAAGAAAACGCGCCGCTGCCATAAGGATTCAGTTATTCGTAGCGAACGCACGTATCCTGGAGAGTATAGGCGAATAGTTGGATCGATTATTGCGATTCACTTGAATACTGACTGTTTGCATATTTCATTTATTTATATTTTAGGGTTTGTAGGTTAGGTTCTTTATCTTAATTTTCTTTAAAATTTTGTAAGTATTTGGTATAGGTTAGGCGGTTCTTTCCTTGATTATTGGGTATTTACTTACCTTAATTTTTATTTAGGGTTTTGTAAATAAATATTGTAAGCATTTATTATTGGTTAGGCATTTCTTTCCCTGAATTTCGGTATACTTATCTTAATTTGTATTTAGGGTTTGTATATAAATATTATAAGTATTTGGTATAGGTTAGGCATTTCTTTTCTTGATTTACTTTATTAAGTAGATATAAGTTCACTAGCTTAGGTTAGTAATTATTTTTTCTAGCAATTCTTTTGTTTTATAAAGTTAGTACGTTTGTCTGTGTAGAAGAATAGCACCACCCCTTACTTCCCGTGGGTGTCGTAAAAGGCGACTAAGGGTCTCACCGGAGAATGGGCAGCAGCGTTCTCTATGCATTCCACCACCATACCATACTGCGATCGCCAACCCGCCTGCCAAGCGTGGCGATTATGGCAAACCCCCCCAAAATTGGGGGAGGCCTATGTCCAGCAGTGGACGTCTATCGGCTGAAATGATGATGATAATGACGTTTGGTTTACACGTCTTAACACTTATTTCTTAAACTGTGATAATTTTAGACTGTATAATAATCTGTAAGTATTTATAATTTAATTGTTTACGATAGTACGTGTTTACTAAATAACTGTGTGTTAAGTAGTAAGTACTATTTTATTGTAAGAATGCCTCGAAGAAGATCCAACCTCTCCCAGTGTAGCAGAAATGCTAAAAGGATGAGATTAATTCGATCACCGGAATCTGAGGAAGGCCGTGAGGCAAAAGGCTCTCTGCACCAGGCTAGGTTTCGTGCTGCAGAAACTTCGACTCAGCGAGAATCTCGACTGAGTTCAAATCGTTCTCGAATGATGACAACTCGAAATAGGGAAAACGGGGAACAACGAAAGGCACGTTTATCTGTCGATCGCGAAACTCACGCGCTATCGCGTGAGTCTGAGACTTTTGCTGTCAGGGAAACCCGCCTGAGCTCCCAGAGAGTACGGACAACAAATGCTCGATTCCAGGAGACACAGGACGAACGGGAAATACGTCTCACTGCCGATCGTGAAGCTCATACACTATCGCGTGAGTCTGAGACTTTCACTGATAGGGAAATTCGTCTGAGTTCTCAGAGGGTTCGGACAGCAAATGTTCGGTCTCAGGAAACACAGGAAGAACGAGAAATACGTCTCACTGCCGATCGTGAAGCTCAAGCACTAGAGTCTGAGACTTTCACTGAAATTCGCCTGAGTTCTCAGAGGGTTCGGACAGCAAATGCCCGGTCTGTAGACGGTATATGTAATTCAAAATATGCTGCCCGAAAAGTCACTATTCCATGCGGACGAAGTCGCGGGCACAGCTAGTAATAAATAATTTTGAATTGAATTTTGAATTTATAGCATATTCAGCCTAACCTGTGCTTCCACTGCTGGGAAACCGGCCTCCTCTCGGTGACAGGGTCTGGACTGTAATCTACCACGCGGGCCAATATGGGGTCATATTATGTCGTCGGTTTATTTTTGTTCTCGGACGTGTCGGTTTCCTCACAATGTTTTCCTTCACCGTTTTGAGAGCAGTGGTGATGAAATAAATTACACAAAGTAAAGCAACTGTTTGGGTTCGAATACACTGTTTAATTTCCCGTATTTACTTTAATAAAATTCACTTGTGCACGGTTGCTCGCCCCCCAAATACATCAGACTTAAGGGAATTACATGACCTAAAGCGCGGTCACTGTCGGACTACACAGAAAAGAAAGAGAAGCGCGATGACACAACGCTGGTAATTTATTGCAAATTATGAAGCAATTATGCATTTACAAAAAATATATTGTTTGGATTATTGACATTGCTTTAGTATGTTGCTTGTAGAATAATCTGACAAAAAATCAGAACGATTGTATGTATATATTAGTATGGTTTTGATTTTGTGTCAAGAAAGTTTTTAAAGGTAACTTTATGTTTCTTTTTCTATCGTATCAAATCAGTTGTATTATGTTTTCAACAAACTATTCTAACTAGCATATATCCTGAAAACAACCATATATTTTTTCTGATTTAGTTTACTGTAGTCAATCATATATTTTTAGGCATTATAAAACTTGCGTTTTTTGCGTTTAGATCCTGCAGTCCCCTTAAACATAACTGGCGCAATGTGAGTGCAGTATAGGTGTATCTCTGCCTAACCCTTAGCGTTATACAGGCGTGATGATGTGTTATGTTATAATACACTGCCAACTTAATGACTGTCCGATGATAAGGGAAGCGTAAAGCCAAACAACAAAAACCGGTGTTAAGCACCCATTGAGTCTGTTTACGAGCGGAATACAACCTTAAGGTGAGTATAGACGAGAGCATTTTCGGGATGCATGAATAAGCCTCCTCGTGTAGCGCAGTTTGTTCCACCAGTTACTCAACTGAACCGAGCGCTCGGCGCATCATGGCAACACCTTATTTGACTGGCCAATTCTTCCCTTGCGGTGGTAACGCTCGCCTGGTTTGTGACTACCCTCCCACCGGAGTCCAGCGGCAAGCAGCCTGCTTTGTTTCGTCGATGCGTGGGAGTTCCAGTACCTTAGGCATCTTCTGGGCACGCTCGTTCCATCATAGACCTCATCCGTCGCTTTCCATCAGGCGTGATCGAGGTCAACAGCGGGTCCATACGGCAATAAAAAAAGCATTCGCCGATTTTAAATTTTATCGGACCGCACTTCGAACACGACTCTCGGTGTTTTATTGCAACCTGATTTTAAAAACCAACGAGCGTATTTGTGTATCATTTTATCGAGCAAAGGCACAGCGCAAGAACGCACAATCATCAACAATGAACGCTAGGTAGAAAGAAATGTTTCAGGTAAATGCTCACTTTTTTTTTCAGGATGGGAAATCATCAAATGACCCCTTCCGCTCTGGGTGGAGCGGAATGGATGTGTAGTGCCGGACTTAAAGATTAGCACCACCCCATACTTCCCGTGGGTGTCGTAAAAGGCGACTAAGGGTGGTATCGGAGAATGGGCAGCAGCGTTCTCTATGCATTCCACCACCATACCATACTGCGATCGCCAACCCGCCTGCCAAGCGTGGCAATTATGGCAAACCCCCCCTTTTGGGGGAGGCCTATGTCCAGCAGTGGACGTCTTTCGGCTGAAATGATGATGATGACATAGCAATGCTTTTGGAATCTGAGCTTTTGCCTGTATTGTACCATTCGCAAGAACATTACATTACATGGAAATGCTCGAGAAAATGATCTAGTGTATAGCCCTCTTTAGAAACAGCGCCATTGATTAACATTTAAACGATTATTGCACTGTAAACTGCCCATACTTCACTTGATATTTATAAAGATTACGTGTAGGTAATGAAAAGCGGTGGAAACTTTCCATGGTGTTATCACTATGACATTTTCAATTGGAGTGCCTACTGGAGGCACTCCAATCCATTCAGAGACATTAATTAAACTATCGCCATGCATGTTTTAAAGGGTCATATTAAATTAGCTAGCGAAACCGACCCAAATGGTATTGTTCGTTCTTTGGTATTGTTCGTCGAATCGTTGAGCTTCTAAAGTTCTGAGCTGCACGATTTTTGACAAATGCGTGCACTGATTGGATAGGTCCGCTCAATCTTTGTGGTTCTTTCCTCAAAAGACCATTTCGGACACCAATCTACATGGTCTTCACACGATCTGACCATGATTTTGTCTGGACTTTAAAAGAGACTGTGACCTCTGAGTTTGTTTCGGCCTTTCTTCTCAGAATAGTCAGATAGGAAACGCCGACCTCATCTAGTTTAAAAAATATGATTGACGTGTAAAAGAGTTCGTACAGCCACGAGCACTAATATGTCAACACTTGGCAACTTTCAATTGCGATTTTTTCGTGAAATGACGAATGCAACGTTGAAAAACGACACTCTACATAAACCTATGGGTTCGAAAAAACTATGTTCATAATAGCATACACTTTCATTAAAAAATAAAAGAGAAAATTGCCTTTGACTAAAGCCAAGTGTATACATACTTATTCTCGTGGCTGTACAAACCTACTTACAGAAAATAAATCATTTATCATTTAAAATCCGCAGACGCGATGAGTATGGATATCTAAACATCATAAAGCAAAAAAATATAATAAGCTAGTTTTAAAATCATCATCATCATCATTTCAGCCGAAAGACGTCCACTGCTGGACATAGGCCTCCCCTAAAGGGGGGCGGGGGGGGGGGGGGGTTTGCCATAATCGCCACGCTTGGCAGGCGGGTTGGCGATCGCAGTATGGTATGGTGGTGGAATGCATAGAGAACGCTGCTGCCCATTCTCCGGTACGCCCCTTAGTCGCGTTTTACGACACCCACGGGAAGTATGGGGTGGTGGGTGGTGCTATTCTTTAAGTCGCCGGCACCACACAGACAGTTTTAAAATAAAGGTTCAATATTCGTTTGTTTTAACAATCCATGGATATTTCTAACAAGTTATGCTTTGTTGTCCCTATCATTTTCTTTAGTGTTCCCTAGTATCTGTAATTTATGTGTATCTTATTTTATGTAAGTATGCAGGATCGT
Source organism: Mesoligia furuncula (assembly GCA_916614155.1). Classification (NCBI taxonomy): domain Eukaryota; kingdom Metazoa; phylum Arthropoda; class Insecta; order Lepidoptera; family Noctuidae; genus Mesoligia; species Mesoligia furuncula. Next base: position 27,780,413 of record OU744793.1, read on the forward strand.
CGGATATAGTTGAACTTTAGTAAGAAACCGATGGAGTTTTGTCGACTGGAATTGAATTTGATAAATGAGTTGTTTGTGTTCTATTAATAAAATAAAATTTTATTCGAGAACATCCATCGGTTTCTTACTAAACTTCAACTATATCCGACGATCCTGCATACTTATCTCTTTTGTTGACTGTACTTATCTATTCTGTCCGACTTTAACTTCATCAACATATTTTGTCTTTGTCTTTTTGTGTATCTGTAGAGAACGTTGTTGGTTACACATTTGTATAACTCCTAATATTCTATTTACTTGTAATATATAATGTGTAATTGTTTGTTCTTCCGAACAAATAAAATAAAAATCCAATAACGAAGATAAAACTTTTGCTCGATAATCCACCAATACACTTATCTTAATCGTTCAATTCATCAAAATCCCAGATGACAGCGGCTCTCGTTAAGGTAACGTTTCAAATGTTTACAAACAACCGGCGCTGCTTGCTAGCTTACTAAACATTTACACGTGCCGCGCGTGTAAAAGGCGATTAGTTATTCATACAAACGCTTTTAGTAAAATAGTAAACAATGACATCAAGAATGCAGAGACACTAGGCAGTAGTGAAACGCGGCTCTAAGGGCAAGAATTACAAATCGCACTTTCACTTAACTTTGTTAAAAAAGGTATGCGTTTCATAGGAATATGAACCTTATTTTCATGCTCATAATAAAGCATAACTCTACACCTCACCTCTTCACACTTCGTCACTCCGGCAGAACATCTGCCCCCCTAGACGGGAACTGCGGTGGCCAATCTAGAAATCTCTTAACCAATTGCGAGCCAAGGTTGGCCGCTGTAGAACCAATCTGGCCAAGTGTGGAGGCCCCTCACACCCCCACAGGACATGCCTCGACTTCTTTCCTATCATTCACAACCTACGGAGCAGTGGTGGCCCAGTGGTAACAGACCCGACTTACCAGTTGTAGGTCGTAGGTTCGAACCCAGACAGGTGCTTTACTTTGTGTAAATTATTTCATCACCACTTCTCACAAAACTGCGAAAGAAAACATCATGAGGAAACCGGCATGTCCTAGAACCAAACATTCGAAGACTTGTGACATCTACCAACCCGCAGTGGGACCGCGTGGTGGATTACGGCCTACTCCCTCTTACCGGGAAGAGGCCTGTGCCCCAAATGTGAGAACTTTATTATAGGCTGATTATGCATGTACGAGTACAACCACCTGCACTCTCCAGGATTTGAACGAGGCGAATGACAGAGCTTTCCTGGTAAAATAGAATAGAATACTCTTTATTATGGTACTATGGTGCTGGTAGCTTCTTAATGGTCGGACAAAGTTTGGGTAGTAGTCAAAAGACACGAAAACAAGAAGATCCTCATGTTCGTATTCCCAGGGATGCATGAAGAAGCCTCCTCGTATAGCGCAGTTTGATCCGCCAGTTACTCAACTGAACCGAGCGCTCGGCGCATCCTGGACAGCCACACCCAACACCTTATTTGACTGGCCAATTCTTCCCTTGGGGTGGTAGGGCTAAAGTCCGCCTGGTTTGCCACCAACCTCCCACCGGAGTCCGGCGTCAAGCAGCCTGCCGTACTTCGTCGATGTGTGGGAGTTACAGTGCCTTAGGCATCATAGACCTCATCCGTCGCTTTCCATCAGGCGTGATCGAGGAATAAAACAAAATAAAAAAAAATCTCAACATTAATCGCATTCGTATAAGACATAAAATGTAAAATAAAGCAAAGCAATGTCAAAGTTCAGTCTGTAAATGTTGCCATAAGACTGTAAAGTCGCGCGGGAAGGGAAAATAGCTAATTTTCTTGAGCAGAAATTCGCAATTTCCGTAATTATTGCGAATTGCGGCTTTCAAAAGTGGCATGCTCCGTGACTTCTTTAATGAGATAATTACGCTAAGAGTGGAAAACCTGGTTTTAATGGTACCTATATGGGTCATACCCAAAAAACGAAAAAAATATGTTCATGTAACTTAAAACCGTTATTTTATTATTATATCAACATTAAATACATTTAATAGTTATTTTGTCTTGAGAACGCGCGGTCGCTGCGGTCGCGTACGGACGTGTTACGTATCGTGTGTGTCACCAAATCACAAATATTTAATTTAACATTTGAAGTTTTAAATGGAGGCGAAGTGTAGCGGCTGTGATGCTGTTATTAATGACTCACTGTTTATGGAGTGTTCGCGAGTGAAATGCAAGAAGAAATTCCATCCTAGTTGCCTGGCCTTAACAACAGAAGAGGTTGAAGCTTTTACGCCGCAATACAGGAGTCTGTGGATATGTCCCGAGTGCACATGCACAATGCCGAAAAGGGGTAATACAGACACACCTGTTCGAGGATCTGCAGTCACCAGCAAAACACATTCACCGAGCAGCAATGTGAACACTGCCGAGAGAGGCAGTCGTCGGAATACAATTGAAGTAATTGATACGGAGAGTCTACTTCTAGACGAGATACGGGAGTTTCGATGGGAAGTGAAGTCTCATTTAGAGCAGCAGCGGAAAGACTATGTGTTATTGCAAAATAGATTTATCAATACGGAAAAAGAGCTAAAGGAATTAAAACAAATATTGGGGGTAGTACAGCAAAAAGCAAATAAAGTTGAGATACTAGAAGCAAGAATTAAAACGCTGATGGAAAGAAATGAGAGCCTAGAAACCAGTCTAAAGGCAGGGGTGCCAAACACGGTGCCAAATCAAAAAGAGCAAGGCTCTAAAAGCTTGACACAGTCTTTTGCAAAAGCCGTAAAAAATAAGCAGAAGCAGGTAGTTGATAATAATGTACCAGCGAAGGAATTTGTGGCCACGAAATCGGCGAAAGAAGTATCGAATGAGGAACAGATGCCAGTAGTAAATAGTGAGAGGAGGTCTGAGAATGTTTTTATTTTGGAAAAGGAAGAACCAGAAAGAGAAGGTAATTGGGCTACTGTAACGCGGAAAAAAACCAGACACTCGAACAGTGAAGTAAAAAAAGGCGGAAACACGAGTGCAATCGGCATACAGGGTACGGAAAAGAAAAGATTCTTACACGTATGGCGTTTGCAGAAACAAACAACAGTAGAAAGTTTAGAAAACTATGTTAGGAAAATTTATGAAGAAGAAGTACAAATTAAAGTGGAAAAAATAAAACATAAAACGGAAAGGGATTATGCATCCTTTATCATCGGAGTTCCGGAGAGCAAATACGACAAGTTATGTCAGCCTGAAAACTGGGCAGTTAATATAGAATTTGCGGAGTGGGTGTGGTTTCGTAGAGCAACCAGCAACCCTAGAAACCCGGAGTAACTCCGTTGAAATAATGTATCAAAACGTGCGCGGGCTTCGAACAAAGCTAGAAAAATTTTATACCAATATTTCAACGGCAAATGCAGACTTGTTTGCCATAACCGAAACGGGTTGCAATGACTCCATCCATGATGCAGAAATAATTCCACCTGGATTTACTATTTTGCGGTGTGACCGAGCAGATGGACGTAAACAAGGCGGCGCGTGTCTCGTGGCCACACCGCGTTTTGAGTTGCGGCGAGTGTCACTACCCGATGACGTCAACGTGGACGATCATATGTTCGAACTGGTTTGTGCTACTGTTTACCTACGTAATCGATTTATATTTTTACTTTGTGTCGTATATATTCCACCTGGTAGTGATGATAATGAATACATGTTACTATTTAGCATCATTGAACAATTTTGTAATAAGTATAGGGATATACTAGTTCTAGGTGATTTTAACTTATATTCGTGTTCTGTAGCCATAAGTAATTATTATGAGTACTTTCATACTTTCTGTGAATTCACTCAGAGTAACGCAGTGGGAAATTGTAATGGTCGTCAGTTGGATTTGGTGTTGAGTACGCTGGCGAAGGGAGGGAGTGTGAGCGTGCGCGCGGCGGAGGCGCCGCTTGTACCGGTGGACGCGTACCACCCGCCGCTCGAGATCTCGGTTAGTACACACACGCGCCTGCGCCGGCACCCAGGCTCAGCAGGCTCAGCTACACCTGACGATAACGCATGTTTACCAGACGGGTGGAACTTTAATAAAGCCGACTTTTTGTCCTTATATTCAATAATTGCAGCCGTAGACTGGACTCCGTTGTATGAAATGGACTTAGAAGTAAGTTTAAATTATTTTTATGAGATTATTAATTCTATTATAGATGACTGTGTACCCAAAAAAAAGCGAAGACGTGGAAACTCAAGGTACATTTATCCTGAGTGGTACACTGTTGAAATAATTCGCGACATAAAGTTGAAGGCTTCTCTGCATAAACGGTACAAGGCAAGCGGGTCAAGGGTCGATTACGAAGCATTTGCTCAGTGTAGGACCAACATTAAAAATATGTTAGTAGTGGCACAGGAACAATATCAGAGCCGTGTTCAAGGGCAAATGCTGAGTGATCCTAAATCTTTTTGGAATTACGCCAAGTCTAAAAGAGGTAGGAGAAGCCCGCAAGCTATCTTGAAAGATGGGGTAGCATTATCTGGGCAGCGGTCTGTGGAAGAGTTTGCGGCTTACTTTTATTCTGTGTATAGGGAAGAGCGACCGGAGTTGGATGTAGACGCGGCTGTAGTCAGTGCAGGTAGCGGAAACGGAGCGGCGCGAGTGGACTTACACCAATTACAGTTAGAAGACGTGAGGCGTGCGCTTCAAGATCTGAAGCCGAAACGGTCCGCAGGGCCTGACGGCATTCCGCCTTACATATTTAGGGATTGTCGAGAAGCGCTGGCTAGGCCGCTACTTCATATTTATAACCAGTGCCTCAAAGCTGCCGTGGTTCCGGAGAGGTGGAAAGTGACCCGCGTTGTTCCGGTTCCGAAAGCAGGGTCAGCAGAATCGGTGGATGGGTACAGACCAGTTGCGGTATTGTCTACGCCGGTGAAGGTGATGGAAACTGCTATACATAAGAGCATATATCTTCAGGTTAGCGCACAGCTGTCAGACGCTCAGCATGGGTTTCGACCGGGAAGAAGTACCACCAGTAATCTTCTCTGCCACATGGCTCATCTGGTGCCGACGGTAGATAGTGGGGGGCAAACTGATGCTGCTTACTTTGACTTCAGAAAAGCATTCGATCTAGTCGATAATGACATTTTGCTTAAAAAGTTTGCAGGTATTGGTTTCACCCCACACTCTCTCCAGTTTTTTGCCAGTTATTTGAGGGATAGGCAGCAATATGTGGAATATGCGGGACACGTGTCAGATCCATATTTCACTAGGTCCGGGGTAAGTCAAGGTAGTAACCTTGGCCCTTTGGGTTTTCTTCTGGTGGTAAACGACCTACCAGAAGTAGTCCGAGACGCTTCTTGTCTGTTGTTTGCCGACGACCTCAAATTATCCCTCGCGATAAAGAGTAGCGACGACTGTGTCAGGCTACAAAGGGATATCGATAGGGTAGTTAGATGGAGCAAAGAAAATCTCTTGCAATTTAATACCTCGAAGTGTGTGACCATCACTTTTTCTCGCGCACACAATCCCATCTTACATACCTACTATATTGACGGGTTGCCTATGGAGCGGGTTACAGAAGTCAAGGACTTGGGAGTAATATTTAACACTGGTTTAACTTTTCGGGATCATATCATGCGTAGCTGTAAACGAGCGTACAGAAATTTAGGTTTCGTGCTTCGTACGGTCCGAGGTTTCACGAATGTGAAAGCAATTATAGCGTTATATAATGCATTGGTGAGGAGCCAGTTAGAATGTAATGCAGTCATCTGGGCTCCGCATGAAGCTAAATATAGTCTCATGTTGGAGAGGGTACAAAATAAATTTATAAGATATTTATACAGGCGTTATTACGGAGTCTATCCCTTTTACCCGTTAATGTATCCTACCTTATTTATTTTAGGTATGGTAGGATACAACGAGCTAAGGGTTAGGAGGGATCTTGCACTCGCCTCATATATATTTAAGTTACTGAGAGGGAAGGTGCATAATGCAGTTGTTTTAGGCCAGGTGAGTTTGTGTGTTCCGGACAGGTACGTGTGGCGGCGACGGCAGCCACGACTGCTAGTAGAACCGCGTGCTCGGACCAACCTTTTAAAAGAGGCGCCGCTGACGCGTGCACTCCGCACGCTCAACCTCATAGCGAGTGAGACGGACTTATTCTGTTGTTCTCTGGGTGAATTCACAAGGAATGCTTTGTTTGTAATTAGTTATAGGTATTAGTTATAAGTAACAATTAAGTATTAGTTAAGGCGCATTTACCGCATTGGTTAGCTGTAATGGTAGATGTATGTTGTTAAATAAATAAATAAATAAAAAAAATCTTTTATAAAAAATTAGCGCCTTACTAAAATTTACATGATATTTTTCCCATTTGAATGTGGAAAAGTCTCCTTCTGTAGACTGTTCGGATGACAAGTATTTGAGTTTAAGTGATGGTTAAAAATATATACATATACTTTAGATACTTTTATTTCGTTTCATCACATCAGTTATATTATCAAATATACTAAACACAACGTATTAAAAAATATATAATTCTAAATTTTGAAATAAAACGTATAAACATGTTGTTCACAGATTTTAGGTCTACTTCTGTAGACGCATAAAATAAACCAAAATTTTCCAAAGATGAACGCATCGTTAATATTTTGTTTGTTGTGTTGGTAGTACTATATTCTCTGTCATTTGCCCGGTTGTGAATTTTACGTAAAGAGCGTGTGACGTGAAAAATCCCAATTTTATTCAATTACACAAGTTTCCGGTCGAGATCAGTGTGTCTTTCCTGTGCAAAGGATACCTGAGTAAGTAACCTTTTCAAATACATAAAAAGATCAAGACAGTATATGAGTTTGGGCGCGGTATGCAAATATCATATTGCTTAAATTCTAACCTCATAATGCAGGATGCCATCTTTGATTTACCAAAATTTGTCTCTCGTGTAGACATCTTTACTGTAGACTTGGTGTCTACAGAAGGGAGCTATGTCAACAGAAGTGAATTAGTAATGCAATTTCACTGTATTTGAAGAAAAGAACAGTAGTGTTACTCACTTTTTATCCGATTAAAAAAAAATGGAGGTTCTTAATTAGAGTTTTTTTGTTTTTATTCCTTTTTTAACCAAATTGGATGATTTTTCTTTTTTTTTAATGGGCATACTTTAGTGCGGTTCCATATTAATTTGGTAGAGATCTGATGGGTTTCCTAGATAATTTAAGAAGGTTTTGTAAATAGAGTTTCTTTGTGTGTTTACTCTGTGTACTTTTAGGGTTTTGTAGTTGAATAATGAACCTTTCTATAATTTCATCATTTATTTTGTCTGTCACGCCAGATATTATCACTTTTACCATTCACTTTTTTTTTCATTCTGTTTATTTTGCCATTTTTTTTTGCATTTTGCTTGCTGCGCATAAATGTTAGGGTATTTTATTTCAGGTAGGTTACGATGCCACGAACGAGTCGATCAGGGCAGCTATCCGAAGAAGAAAAAAAGAAACGCAGGTGCGAGCAGAAAAGCTTAGTATACCGGTGCTCGGACAAAAAAGGATGACGCAGCTCTCGAAGAAAGAAGAAGGAAGGATAGGGAGATACAAAAGAAAAAAACAGCTAGGTCAAATTAAGACTGTTAAAGACTACACGACAAGAGAACAAAGGCAGATAAGAAAAATGTGGAGAGAAAAAGCAAAAAGAAACTTGATATGGAAAAAGTGAAGAAAATGGAACGTGACACCAGACTCCTCATCTGGGTATTTGCCTATACGAGATTCTCCTATTGCTCCAGCTACTCCTGAAGCTCCGACTGAGTCAAATTCACCAGGACTGTCAGATAGACTGACTCCAGATGTTTCCATCGAAATTTTCAGCCAAAGGCATAGACCCCAGAATCTATTAAGACGACTCTGAAGCTTCTGAAGATTTACCACAGAAAAAACGGCCGAAGAATTTCATGTGGAACGATTCTAACGAGGATAATATATTTTAATATTCTGTTCATTTGTATGCCCACAGAAGCATAATGTCTGTTCTGTGGACACATTTCGATTATTTTTTTGTACTCAATTGGTAAATATTTTTGATTATAATTTCTTTACGGGTTAAGGAGAACTTCATTTTAAGTTTTTTTTTCATTGTTTCTATTCTTGATGTTATTGATGTGATTATATAAGACCCATTATTGTTATCTTCTGTAGACAACACGATCTCTACTGTAGACGTAAAAAAACAAAAAATGTGATTTATGCCTAAAATATCCAAGACTGATCTCTAGTGATATTATTGTAAGAATATTAATATCTAACTTTAAATGAATATAATGTTTCATAACAATTCGTGGAGTTTTATTATTTATATTTTGTAATGTTCACTTTTTGTGTATGACCCATATCTCAATGCTCGGTTAACCAAGGGTAGCCCAACCCATTCGTTCACAATTTTGTAAGTTGTACAAACAGCCAAAGCTACGGAAGTGCGGAGTCTCTTAACACAATCAAAATTCAAATTCCAAGTTTTTTATTTGTTAAACATAGGTGTAAAAGTAGGTGTTTGAAATAAAATAGGTACAGAGATCTCTATGTTTTGCCGTTAACGGCGTACAAATAGTAAGCATACGAAATTACAATTTAGTATTAAATTTTTTGCTAAAGATTAAAGCGCAGGAGGCGTCATCATACTAAGGAGGCTCCAATCATAAACTATTGTATTTTGATCTGTTTCTTGTTTTTATTAATAGACAAGATGATGTCGTTTCCCATGCTCATAACGTTACGGTTGAAATTATTTACCATACCCTAGGGACACCATTCGCATACCGTAGCACGAAACACTCTCTTAATTGCATTCATTTGTCGCTTACCCCCTTTAGAAGCACTACAATCAAATGCAAATTATCTTTCACTTGCACGTGTATATTCCCCGGACACAAGGACCAAGGTTCAAATCATTATTAAATGAACAAGCTGTTAAACATACACGCTTGAAAGATAGGATATAAAATAACACTCCTGGGCCCTATTTCTCCAAACTATTAGTTTTACAATAGTAACTAATATATTAATTACCAACTAGTGTAAAAATTACAAGTCCTAGTAAATTAATAGTCCTAATAATTCCTGTTTCTCAAAAGCAGGTACTGGACTAATAACTAATAGTAGCAGACGAATAAAAAATATTAGGCGGGCTTGGCTGAATACACATAATACCTATGCCTCTTTACTTCTTAAAAAAAGTACGGAAAAGTTCCCGCCACTTTTGGATTCGTTTGATTCTGTCTTTTGCACACTGACGCGATGGCGGTAAAAGCGGATTGTGTTATTTAAAGTAAATTATTTTATTAAATTCAATTTACCATGGATCTAAAGCAATATAATGGTTTTAAGAAATGTATTAGAAGTAAAATACATTCTGTTTAGGGGTTTCTCAAACGTTTTACAAATATTTCACGGCGAATTATTATTGATCTCCTTCACTGTCGGAAGTGTCCGAATCTGACCACATTTTATTAAATTTGTTTGGTAATAATAAAAATAAATATTTTGTCTAATAATTTTGGCTAATCTTTTTTACAAGCCTTCTGAGAGCTGAAATTCTCGAAAGGTTAGGCAGAGGTGTATCTATAGTTCACCCATATTTCGCCAATTATGTTAAAGTGCCATATATTTATTGGAGGCGAGCTTATTGCCATCAGCCGGGCACATAGGCACAAATCCGGACTCCGGGCTGCTATTGAGAAATCCCTGATGGAATAACCCAATAACACTTTGCCCAACCTGGAAATCGAACACAGGACCTCAAAAGATGGTGCCGCATTTACTCTATGGCCCCAATCATGTAAGTACAGACGCCAGCTGTCAAATTTTTCCAATCAACTTTGAACCTTATGCTTTGGCGATAAAGTTGAAAATCTATTAAATAAATTTTACAGATTGTAGTAGCTTGATGTGCTGGCGTCTGTACAATAAATTACTAAGTGATTGGAAAGACTTGCTTCTGTGTTTAAGAGTAGAGTACGTGAATTGTTGATAGATAAAACGTACTACAGGAATGAGGAGATCCGCAGGAGAACCAAGGTAACCGACATAGCTAGAAGAATTGCCAAACTTAAGTGGCAGTGGGCAGGGCACATTGCTCGCAGAACAGATGGCCGATGGGGCCGAAAGGTTCTGGAGTGGCGACCGCGTACCGGAAGACGTAGCGTTGGATGTCCTCCCACAAAGTGGTCCGACGACCTTGTGAAGGCCGCAGGAACCCGTTGGATGCGAGAAGCACAGAACCGGTCGAAGTGGAGGTGCTTAGGGGATGCCTATGTCCAACAGTGGTCGTCTTTCGACTGAAATGATGATGAAAACGTACTACAGTGTGACCGAGTTTTTATCAGAGAAAAGAATTGCCTGAATTGCTCTGGATTGATGGATTTGGTCTACTGGCTTTTCGGCTAAGCTTAAGTTAATATTAACAATATAAATGTTGCATGCCGAATGGTGAAATATGGCTGAGTTTTAATATATTTTAACACCTATTATGTATTACTCATATTCGCAAAACAAATATCTATTCTATTCAAATACACATAAATTTTTTGCCAATTGGTTTACAACGTGTGATCTTAAAACTATAACGACCCCCTTAGATTCTATCATTACATCATCATCCTAGCCTAGCCTTTTGCCAACTTTTGTTGGGGTCGGCTTCCAGTCTAACCGGATGCAGCTGAATACCAGTATTTTACATGGAGCGACTGCCTATCTGACCTCCACAACCCAGTTACTGGGTAATACGATACCCCTTGGTAAGACTGGTTGTCAGAATTTCGGGCTTCTGACTACTCGTAACGACTGTCAAAGATCCACGAATGACAGCCGGGACCAAAGGCTTAACGTGCATTCCGAGGCACGGAGGGGTCTCGGTATGTAAAGATGTATGTATGTATGGTCTTGGTATGTCTATCATTATATATGGTGTGCAAATATTAAATTTTATCTTGCATGCTCAGCAGTAGCGCTTGCATTGCATAATCATCATCATAATTTCAGCCGAAAAATGTCAGCTGCTGTACTTACACAGGCCTCTCCCCCAAGCATCGCCACGACCGGCACTGTGCTGCTCCCATCCAATGGATTCCTGCGGCCTTCACAAGGTCATTGATCCACCTTGTGTAATATTCTAATGGAATCACAATATGTGTTGGCTTGGGTATCTTTTATTACAAGTTTGATATTCTTTGGGTTTTTGAAAAGGAACCTTTTCTTTTTTACATATTATATGATTCTTTTCTCGTTAAGGGTTTACCCTTACCAGCAACATTACTGAAGAAATGGATGTAAAAGTAACGTAACGTTAAAAATACATTCTCGATATTATAGCGCAGTTTTTTTTTTCGGTTCCCTTTGGTTTTGTTTTTTCTGCAGCAATAGTAGATTGTTATACAAGGGTCGGAAGGAATCAATTCCCATAGGAGGCATTTAGACGTCCGAGCGCAGCGAGGGCGGCTATAGTCCGAGTGGGAATTGATGACTTCACCCGCGTTAAACACTCTACTTTTCATTTCGAATTTAAGGAAAGTAAAAAATTGTAGTTTTTCTAAAATATTTATTGATAATAATTACATGAATAATAGGTAGGTACCTATTCATTAGTCTTTTTTAAATTTGAAGTATGGAATACACCACGTCACTGCCACATGAGTAGATTCTGTGTCACCACCGCAGGCCGTTCCGCTTACTAGGGCCCGTATTATTATCATTCTGTCTGCATTCTTACTTTTACCATTTTTCATAAATTACTTAGAAAACACGATAATCTTGAAAAAAATTACTAAAAATTGTGTTGCGACGTGACACTTTTTAGTGCTGACCCAACTTTCTTATTTCGATTCAAAACTTGCATACAGCCTAATCGATACTCGCAATAAAAAAAAACCGGGCAAGAGCGAGTCGGACTCGCGCACCGAGGGTTCCGTAACATCCGAGTTTATGCATAAGATTTATGTTTATGAAATTAAATGTTTTTTTTTTTTTTTGAGTTGTTTGAATGAATGGTAAATTACGGTTTACGATTTAAAAAAAACTACTTACTAGATCTCGTTCAAACCAATTTTCGGTGGTAGTTTACATGGTAATGTACATCATATATTTTTTTTAGTTTTATCACATGGACACACATTTTACCACTTTGGAAGTGTCTCTCGCGCAAACTATTCAGTTTAGATAAAAATTATATTAGAAACCCCAATATCATTTTTGAAGACCTACCCAACGTGTGGGTTTGATGAAAAAAAAAATTTTGAGTTTCGGTTCTAAGTATGGGGAACCCTAAAATGTATTGATTTTTTTCTAATTTTGTGTGAAAATCTTAATGCGGTTCACAGAATACATCTACTTACCGAGTTTCAACAGTATAGTTCTTATAGTTTCGGAGAAAAGTGGCTGTGACATACGGACGGACAGATAGACAGACAGACATGACGATTGGCTACGGAACCCTAAAAATGAAAAAAAAAATTGTAGAAACTGAATAAAAACTCTTTAAACTAACAAAATGTTTTGAAATGTAAAGTGTTGGCAGAATAACCAATGTATAGAATTAATTAATTATCATCATTCTCAAAAAAGCTTCTGGTAAGCCTACCTAAAAAATGTTTACTGGGAATTCTGTAGTAAACTATTAGAAAGTATCAAAAATAAAATCCACAATAAATAACTGTCCAATAAATTAAAATAATTTTAAACACCGATCGCATTCCGAATATAAATTCAATTATACATATAAGCATTTCGGCGCGAAATTCAGTAAATGAGGTACCTATTGGCCTGTCTGTTATTGACATGATATTAGAAGAGATTGAAATGACATTAGAAAATCATAAATCATTATTATACACAATGCTTACTGTATTTATTGCTTAAAATAATTTTATTTTATTTTTTAAATATCGATTACATTCGTCATATTAATTACTCGAGTGAATCGAAATTAAAAAAAAAAATTGTTTGGAATAATCGCTTTCACACATCACTGCAATAAAAAAAAAACAATAATGGTCGGCGATTTTGAACACAAATTGAGTAGTGGTATAAGTAGCGGCACGTAAGTTGGCAAGAGTTTTTGTAGTGGGGGAAGTTTGCGCACGCACAATTTCATACATTTTTATATGCGCGAACTTCCCCCACTACGAAAATCTCTTGCCAAGTTACGTGCCGGCAACTATAATGATTAATACCTACGTATTATTGAACCTGTGTTTGAATATTACGTTAAAACCTGGGCATTTTCGTGTTGTGTATAATATTATCAATAACATTTGTCACATTTTAAATCTTATCTACATCTGTGTGTGTGAAATTTGTGAAAAGTAAAAATGTAAACACATACGATTGGCGCGAAACTTCGACATTAGATATCAAAAAAAAATTCATTACCACTACTTATTTACCTTAAACTATGGATAAATTCGTCAAATAATTAAATGATGTGTATTCACAGCCCCATTATGGTAAAGTCAGGATGTTCGAAATCCCCAATTTTTATGTTTTTTAGCCTCGACCACAACTGACATCAAAATGGTGATTATCGTACCTATGTATGTTGAACTTATTCAAGGTAAATTATTAACTTGTGCGCTAAATCTGAAAGATTTAATGGCGTTAACATATGAGCTTTTTATCCAACTCTCCTAATTAACGCACATTCATAAGATTTGATGGGTAGCATAATAAATATTTACATAATCAATTAAGGGTGTCGTATGTCTGACTAAGCTGACTACCTAACTAAATTTAGTTCTATTTTTAAATTTCATTCCCGCCCTAGGGAGGGAAGCAATTATTATGAGACTTTCCCGCCCAAGGGTGGGAAGCAGCGTTTTCCACCCGCTATTCGGATCAAACAAACACTACTTTCCGAGTATGAGAGATGAAAATATTTTTGTAAGCTTATGTCATCATCTGCCTAGCCTTTTCCCAACTATGTTGGGGTCGGCTTCCAGTCTAACCGGATGCAGCTGAATACCAGTATATTACACGGAGCCTATCTGACCTCCACAACACAGTTACCGGGTAATACGTTACCCCTTGGTAAGACTGGTTGTCAGACTTTCGGGTTTTGAAAGCTTATGTAAGTATCGAACTATATATAATATCCTGTTCTATTTTATCTTTATGATTTCGGCCCTTGAAACTTTCAAACGCCTGATGGTAGTCTCTTGTTTCTAATAGACAGTATGACGTAGATTCCAAGTCCTTATAACGTTCTTATACCCAATAACTTTTAGAACTTAGGCAAGAACTCAGATTATAATTACGTACTCGTATTTACTTTTATAAGAATTTTTAATCAAGATAGACATGAGTGGCAAACAAGAACAAATTGCCCAAAGGATCAGGTTTTAATTCTCAAAATATTTTAAAGAGTTTTAATAATAAAAGTCTCTCTTTAAGATTAATGATAAAAACTACCTTGACTTAGTTATAATAAGCCCTAACGGGATAATGATTCAAGGTTTACGGGCTTTTAATAAAAAAACTTTTCTTTTTTAATCGTTTTTAGTTTAATAAGGAAAATAGGTAATTGCATTTTTAATTTGTGATTGATGTGCTTAATTTCTGTAGAAAGATAATGTTTTGTGGACTGTGTGAGTCATTAATGGTGACTTAATCTATACATATAAAATTCAAATGATAAAATGATAAATGATTTATTTCTGTAAGTAGGTTTTTACAAACACTTTTACACGTCATTATATTTTAAAACTAGATGTTGTCGGCGTTTCCTATCTGACTACTCTGAGAAGAAAGGCCGAAACAAACTCAGAGGTCACAATCTCTTTTAAAGTCAAGACCATGTAGATTGATGTCTGAAATGGTCTTTTGAGGAAAGAACCACACAGATTGAGCAGACCTGTCCAATCAGTGCACGAATTTGTCAAAAATCGTGCAGCTCAACTCAGAAATTGAGGAGCTCAACGATTCGACGAACAATACCAAAGAAAGAACATTTGGGTAGGCCGCGTAAATTACTCAAACTGCCAGATCATGAGTAAAAAAATGACTCACATAGTCCTCACATTCACAATAATTAAATGAAAAATTAAAAAAAAAATACTTTACAAAGTAAATATTCATGTCATTGTCTAAATAAAATTCATCAATGTCAATGTGTATATAAAAAATCCGTACATAATCTTTGAGGACCATTTAGATTAGTGTCTGAAATGATCTTTTGAGGAAAGAACCACACAGATTGAGTGGACCTGTCCAGTCCCAGTCCAGACCTATCAAAGTCCTGACTGACTGACTGATATATCAATGCACAGCCAAAACCGCTGGTCCTATAGACATGAAATTTGGAGGGTGTGTTCTTTGTGAAGAGTAGGTATCCACTAAGACAGGGTTTTTCGAAATTCCACCCCTAAGAGGGTGAATGGGGGGAGGGTGAAACTTCACGCGGACGAAGTCGCGGGCAGAAGCTAGTTGCAAATAAAATGGATGCATATTTGTTCTTGCACTCTGTCCACTAGGTTATTCGTTTTTTGACAGCTGCCTTAGAACGTAACTATTCCAGATTACGTAAAAGTTAACTTTAAAATGCGTAATAAAATAAATATAATAAACTGCCTTATCTTATTGAATTATCTTATTTATGATTTCTTACAGACATTATAATACTGTACGTGTATCGTGTATGACAAAAAAATTATAATTGTTATGCGTATTAAATTACTAAGTGATGGGATCGAATGTATTCGTTTCAAATAAATATGTTGAAAATAATAATTTTATATTATAAGTAAATCAGTACTTATAGAAAAACCTTGCATCCACTCAAATATCAATAAAATACTTAGACGCATAAAGAGAACAAGCACAAAAAAGAAAAAGTTGGAGAAAAATATCACATCCATGCGAAACGGTGATCGCTCAGCATAATGCTAAGACTCTATACGAGGCAGAGCCCCAGCGCTGGTTTTCAGCGACAGTCGGCGTTGACGTGATGACGTCAACAGTGCTATCAAATGCAAAAACAATGATCAAACCCGACTGCCCCTAGTCGGGTTTGATCATTGTTTTTGCATTCATTGCATTTCTAGATTTAACGCGTTCAAACAAAAAACTCTTCAGCTGAATTACATTAGTATAGAAAACCCAGAAAATATTCCGTAACTTTACGTTAATAGTATCGCCTTGCGAAAAAATAGGTTCATCCCTAATTCAACCCTTTTCAACGTAAGTAGGTAGATTGAAAACCCTTTTTATAAGTTCACACTTCCATTTTTGTAGTAAGCCGAGTTAATGTATTGTTGAGAGCCGGAGAACAGCGATATATTAATTATGTAGTATGGTTGCTAACTGCTTTGGCTAAATAATCCCCAAGGGTCGATCGCTTACCGTGGTCGATTCATGGATAAGTAACCAGCAACATATTACACTAGCTTTTGCCCGCGGCTTCGCTCGCGTTAATTATTATTAAAAAAAAACTAATACATTTACATCCGCCATCATCCCTTATTTTATTCCCATGGGGGTTGAATTTATCAAAATCCTTTCTTAGGGGATGCCTATGTCATAGTAGCTATATGCATGCAAAGTCTCAGCCCGATCAGTTTAAAATTGACAAAGTTTCATACAAACTTTCATCCCCTATTTTATCCCCTTGGGGGTAGATTTTATCAAAATCCTTTCTTAGGGGATGCCTACAGCATAGTGGCTATATGCGTGCAAAGTCTCAGCCCGATCGGTTTAAAATTGACAAAGTTTCATACAAACTTTCATCCCCTATTTTATCCCCTTGGGGGTAGAATTCATCAAAATGCTTTCTTAGCGGATGCCTACGTCATAACATCTACCTGCATGCCAAATTTCAGCCCGATCCCTCCAGTGGTTTGGGCTGTGCGTTGATAGATTACTATGTCAGTCAGTCACCTTTGAGTTTTATATATTTAGAGAAAGATAACGAGACCCCTCCGTGGCTCGGAAAGCCGGTTAAACCGTAGGTCCCGGCTGTCATTCGTAGATGTAGATCTTTGACAGCCGTTACCGAAAGTCCGACAACCAGCCTTACCAAGGGGTGTCTTGTTACGCCGTACTGAGTTCTAGAGATAGATAGATAGATAAACCGTTTTGGCGCACACAAAAACCACAACACACAAATGTTCAATAGTAGATGATAACCAAACTTACCCACATGATTATAATATAAAAACATGGTGCCGATAAAGAAACAAAATGAAAAACACACATATCGAATAAACGTGGCACTATGACGAATAAAATTAATAAAGAGGTCAGATAGGCAGTCGCTCCATGTAAAATTCTGGTAATCAGTACCATCCGGTAAGACTGAAAGCCAACTCCAACATAGTTGGGAAAAGGCTAGACAGGTTGCTATTGTTGCTAATTGCAAAGGACACTCGGTAATAATAAATCAGATTAAGGCTGTATATCCCGCGAAAGTGTGGAGGTCGAGGGTTTTTAAACGCTAAGACCCTCGACAATCGTGAGATATGCAGTCTCAGGGAATATTTCCTAGAAACCGACGTGGGGAATATCCCATGCATCGAGATTTAGTCATGGTGGACAAGGGCCTCACCCCGCTCTCCTTGGCTAAAGAGAATTGGCGCAAGCCAGTAGTGCTTGACACTAATGATCGGTTGGAGGTATGGCAGAGTAAGAAGGTTCACGGACGCTTTTTCCGGGCCCTACATGGACCCGATGTAGGTCTACTAGCGTCCGTAGCCTGGCTGCGTTTCGGTGACCTCATTGGAGAAACCGAAGGTTTTGTCTGTGCAATTATGGACGAAGTTATTATGATGAACAACAATTACCGGAGATTTATTGTGAAAGACGGTACGGTTGAAATCTGTCGGGCACGCCACCGGCCGGGGGAATCAGTCAGGCATATCATCTTCGAGTGTTCTCGTCTAGCTAACGGAGAGTACTTGCATAGACACAACCTTGTAGCCAGGATAATCCATCAGAAGCTTGCTTTGAAATACGGCCTTGTGGATTCGGAGGTGTCGTACTACAGGTATGTGCTCGACCCTGAACTCGAAAATGGTAATATCGCATTGTACTGGGATCGATCCATAATCACTGACGGGGCTATTGTTGCCAATAAGCCTGATATAGTGCAACAAGTATCCTATGTGTTAATCCAAATTGGATTAACACATAGGATACTTGTTATCCCTATAATACGTTTCCGAGGGATAATTTCCGACCTCCACGCGGGCGAAGCCGCGAGCAAAAGCTATATATTTTACTTCTCTATTTTGCTTTTCTTCTCTTCTATTGTGCTATCGTAATGCCGTGAACGTCCACGATTATATCGTCACGTTAGACATTATAAAAACGCCCAATGCATATGCGCGGATCAATAAATAACAATAATTCACTATACTAATGCCATGTTTTAGTTAAAATGAGCACACTTTAACTAATGCACAATCGTTCGATAGCAGACTCAGTTTACAATACCCAGGAGACACATAAATATTTGTCCCGACGCGTTCCGGTTATTAAAGTTACCCACGGACTCGAATACCAAAAACAGACGTCAAAATGTCCATGTGTGCTAAATTAAATTTATAACCCTCTCGAAATATGTCTAATATATACAGAAACATAATTAAGGGGGATATATGAAAGTGAATCCCTAAATATAATTTGGATGACTCCGTAACGGAGGGAGAGGTGGTGACCGCCGTCGTCAGGACGGGCGGGTGTCTGGCCGACCAGGTGAAGACGGGCACCATACGTTCTGACTTCACGGGTATGCGAACTGTAACGGCAAGCTGCCCCGTGACGGTGGCCAGAACAATAGTGGAGGGCGGAGGCGGAGGGCTCCTGGTGGGCTGGGTTTCGGCGCAGGTCAAACTGCTGGAACCCAAGCCTCTGAGGTGCTTCCGATGCCATACTATAATACTCACCTGATCATTCTGAAATACATCACCATTAAGGCCAAGGTATGTGCTAAGTCCTTATAAGGCGTCGTTTCCGCCAGCGGGATTGTCCGAAAGGGTTACCGCTGGCCCGGAACATAAAGGGCTAAGGAAGGAACACGGGTGGGTTTTTGTCAGTAAGAGTCTGACACTCCCTTCCGCTCCACCCAAAGCGGGAGGAGTCATAAAAATTATATCCCAGCACCGCCTAAGGTTATTTCAATAACCTTTACGCGACCAAAATAATGTTCAGTGATTTAATTTCGAGTCTCAAACGTAACTCGTTACGTTATGTTTTTTGATTAAATTAAACGTTAACGTAGAAATTACTTTGGTTTAGTTCTCGTTTCATATTCTAAATTCAAAATTACAAGTAAACACAGCCATCGCCGGGAGGCTATGGGTCATTTAATCAAAACATTTAAGACTAGCTTCCGCCCGCGACTCCGTCCGCGCGGATGTCGGTCTTCGCGTGGATGGTATATTTCTCCATTTTGAGTAACTCTGACAATGACATCTTATAAATATCTATTGGACCCAAATACGGCTAAGCCTATAATAATTAAGGAGATCCCTGTATTGAGCTACTGCTGTTGAGCTCGCGTTCTGTAGTAAGTTTTTTTTTTCATAGTAATTCCGACCTTGATAAGTAGCATGTAGCAGTAAATTACTGACAGTGACGAAAAGTTTGCAATAATAAAAAAGTGATCGTGACAATGCGACAGAAAGTTAATTGAGAGCTTCAGCATACACAACATTGTTAGTGAGCTCGTCCGGAATATGAACATGAAGATTTCTTGGACTGCTCACACGGGAAAGAGCTACGTAAAGTTGCCCGTGTGAAAAACAACTCGCGGTAAGATCTACGCCAGCAACTCCTAGGATCTGACCTTGAGCCTTATTTATTGTCATGGCGTAACATAAAGCTACAGCCGGTCGATTCTGTAAAAATCTCACCGTGAAAACATAGGTGAAGTGAGTTTGTTTTTGCTAGGAATTGACACTATTGACAGCTCACTCCACGCTCACTTCGCCTAAGTTTTCACGGTGAGATGGTTACAGAATCGCACTGCAGGAAACTGTATTCTCTTAAATTGAAATGGAAAATTATCCACTACGGGTAATGCAACGTGTGTTCGCGGTTCTACAGAACAACGACTATGAATAAAACCGAAAAATAAGATTTTTTTTTCTACGTATTTTTCCAGGATAAAAAGTATCCTATTTTATGCCCAGGATAATAAGGTATATTTATACCAAGTTTCATCGAAATCGAACCGTTAGTTTTCACGTGATGCCTGCATATACAGACAGACAGACAGACAGACAGACAGACAAAAATTTTTTTAATCACATATTTGGGTTTGGTATCGATCCAGCAACACCCCCCGCTATTTATTTTTTCAATATTTTCAATGTACAGAATTGACCCTTCTACAGATTTATTATATGTATAGATTTGAAGATGAAAGGAGTTTTTAGTAATCGTTCGCAATGGCCGTTTGATGTAATTATTCTGCGTTTTAGTAATTTCATTAACAAGTCTCGCTAGGTGGGGTAAAGTATTTAATATCTGTGTTTCGTTTGGTAAATTACCGATCAAAAGGTAAATTACTATTGATAGACAATAGACCATAGACCTCATCCATCGCTTTTCATCAGGCGTCATCGAGGTCTTCAGCAATAAAAAAAACTGGCCAAGTGCGATTCGGACTCGCACACACAAAGGATTCCGTACCACAAGGCAAAAAACGCCGAAAAAAACACGTTTGTTGTATAGGAGCCCCCCTTAAATATTAATTTTATTTTGTTTTAAGTATTTGTTGTTATAGCGGCAACAGAAATACATCATCTGTGAAAATTTCAAGTGTCTAGCTATCACGGTTCATGAGATACAGATAGACAGACAGACAGACGGACAGTGGAGTCTTAGTAATAGGGTTCCGTTTTTACCCTTTGGGTACGGAACCCTTAAAAATAACACTATTTTTCAATCCAAATAAAAAGGACGTAGGAAAAATAGGTTTTCCTTGCCGAATTCTATTCCCCTACCCACCGATCTAGTAAAAGCTCATTCCTGTTCAGAGCATGTCTTACATTCTCCTCAGTTTCGAGTATCAAATACCTAGGGGTGTACATTGATGAAAAATTAACCTGGCGCGCACACATCGAGGCATTATTTACACGTACAAAGAAGCTCATCTACATATATAAAGAATTGAGACATTCAGCGGTCAGCGGGATTGTCCGAAAGGTCAGCGGGATTGTCCGAAAGGTCAGCGGGATTGTCCGAAAGGGTTACCGCTGGCCCGGAACTTAAAGGGCTAAGGAAGGAACATGGGTGGGTTTTAGTCAGAAAGAGTGTGACACTCCCTTCCGCTCCACCCAGAGCGGGAGGGGTTATTTGATGATTTCCCACCCAAAAAAAAAAGAAATTCAGCCGACCCTGCAACCCTGTCATTAGTCTACCAGAGTCTCATCATCTGCCTGCCTTTTCCCAACTATGTTGGGGTCGGTAGTATTTTACATGGAGCGACTGCCTATCTGACTTCCAAAACCCAGTTACTGGGTAATAGTCTATGTGCATCAATAATCACTTACTGTAGTACAGTATGGGGAGGGAGGCATTTATAAATCTCTTCAAATTCAAATAAAAGGTGCTCAAAAGGTGATTCTAAAGGTTATGCATTTCAAGCGTAGAAGACTATCCAACCGCCATGCTGGGCTCTGAAACCCAGGTCCTCACTGTGCGACAACCCTTCATTTTGCGTGTAGTCTTACGCCGCCGCAGCCACTCCATCCTACCTCTCGACTCAAACATCCTTCTAAGACGCCGAGGTCGTCCGGTGTGTGATTCCGTCTAATGTCGTTCCGCGTTTGCTAGCCGCCATTACTCAGTCAGCGCTCGTCTTTATAATAACCCACATCAGTTAATTGATATTTACACGTTGACCAAGTTTACACTGAAAGGAAAGATTACTAATTGGTTGCAGAATTCGTCTTACGACTATACAGTAAATATTTTAACGATCACCTCATGAATAGGTTTCTCAATACATGTAATTAATGAGTCACTTTAACCTGATTGTTGTAATAATCAATGTTTATATGGCACACAAATTCTGCGCGCCAAAACTAAGATAACAGACGTTATCCAAAAAGCCGCTTAACTTAAGTGAGACTGGGCCGGACATATTGTCAGGTGACAATTGGGCTAAGAGAACCACCGATTGGGTCCCACTAAACGCACGACGCCATCGCGGCAGGCCAAGACGTAGATGGCGGGACGAGCTTGGCTCCTACCGTAAGGACTTGCCAGCACTAGCAAAAGACAGAATTGTGTGGAAAAGAGAGAGGCCTTTGCCCTGCAATGGGCCAGTACAGGCTAGTTAGATTAGACGAGGAACGTTGGCTCTTGAGATGCAAGTATCCTTTTACTTAGTTCAGCAGCAGCTGTTCAACTTGCCTCTACCCTCTGCTTGTACAATCATGTTTAGTGTATGTCTAATCTTGTGTTTTTCTTTGTACAATAAACTTATTATTATTAAAAAAAACATATCCCCATGATAGGTAGTCGCTTAAAGGTCCTTAGGGACAAAATACGCCAAGAAACAATAAAATACTTTTACTTCAATAAGAAAACTTTTACAGGATGGCCTACCACCCTGTAACACCCTATATAAAATTTATATAGGGATATATAAAATTTCTACGCACGTTAAAATTGTTTGTAGGTTTTTTTAAAAAGTATTTGCTCTTCCTTACCTTTGGCCGCCTCGGTTTGCACTTTTGTAGAGAACAGGAGGTTTTTTTTTTTAATAATCCAAGAAAAATTTCAACCCAGGGGCACCTAATGCACAAAATCCATGGTAACAGGTGCGTCGATGTTCTTGCCAGCCTGTATTATATGTAATGACATCCGTTTTGTATTGTGTGTAACGTCGAAAACTCTCAAAGAAAAAGTTTTGAAGCACAAGGATGGTCCTAGTCCTTTATCAAACAAACTCTAGGACCAATATTCCAGTAAACCTACGTCAAACACTTTGAAGGCTTCGATACGTCTAGAACCTATCGGAAGATGTATCTAAAAATAAACATTGAGAACCGACATTACATTTAGAAAACATCGTAGTTTAGACACGTTTACGTTTCTATGTAACGCATCTTGCGTTTTAAATGACTAAAAGAAAGAAGAGGTTATTTAGAAGGGTTTCTAGGATTCCGTACCTCAAAAAGAAAAACTGAACCCTTATAAGATCACTTCGTTGTCCGTTTGTCTGTCCGACAGTCAAGACCCTTTTTCTCAGGAACGCGTGGGGTTATCAAAATAAATCAAACTTCTAAGACAACGCAACGACAATCTGGGTTTTATGTTCCGGAATCAAACTTCCCGTTAACCTAGAATCATAAAATTTGGCAAGAAGCAAAGTCATGTAGCACAAGTAAAGGAAGAAATCCGAAAACCGTAAATTTGTACTTAACCTTCTCATGTCGCGCGCACAGGGTACGTACCTATAACAATAAAATTTCTATTGTGTCTGCTAATTGGACACGCGACGGGTTAAATAACAAAAGAAAAACCCGTGTTAAACTAATTACATACCTACAAATTTGTACGGAACCCTCGATGCGCGAGTCCGACTCGCAATTGACCGGTTTTTAGGGTTCCGTAGCCAAATGGCAAAAACGGAACCCTTATAGATTCGTCATGTCTGTCTGTCTGTCTGTCTGTCCGTCTGTCTGTCCGTCCGTATGTCACAGCCACTTTTCTCCGAAACTATAAGAACTATACTGTTGAAACTTGGTAAGTAGATGTATTCTGTGAACCGCATTAAGATTTTCACACAAAAATAGAAAAAAAACAATAAATTTTAGGGTTCCCCATACTTAGAACCGAAACTCAACATTTTTTTTTTCATCATACCCATACGTGTGGGGTATCTATGGGTAGGTCTTCAAAAATGATATTGAGGTTTCTAATATCATTTTTTTCTAAACTGAATAGTTTGCGCGAGAGACACTTCCAAAGTGGTAAAATGTGTGTCCCCCCCCCAGTAACTTCTAAAATAAGAGAATGATAAAACTTAAAAAAATATATGATGTACATTACCATGTAAACTACCACCGAAAATTGGTTTGAACGAGATCTAGTAAGTAGTTTTTTTTTAATACGTCATAAATCGCAAACCGCAATTTACCATTCATTCAATCAACTCAAAAATAAAAAAAAAACATTTAATTTCATAAACATAAACCTTATGCATAAACCCGGATGTTACGGAACCCTCGGTGCGCGAGTCCGACTCGCTCTTGCCCGGTTTTTTTTTAATGTCTGCACCTATTTTTCCTTGATTACTGGACATTTCATGTGGAAGACGAAGCTCGAGCGGTGTTCCCTTATAAATTTTATTAACTTATTTTTTTTCTTCTTTCTTTTTCCTTCAACAGGCTCCGTTTAGGACTACCTATTTATTTGATAAACTTCGATTAGAACGACCTCAATCAATTATACCAATAATAAAAATGTCGTTATGGACTTCATTGGGGAAATCACCCAACTATGAAAACCTTTTATATTTCACTTTTTCGTTCGAACAGTTCAAAATCAAATCAAACCATGTATTTGCTTGAATATGGGCAAATACATGAGGTGATATATATAACCAAAGTTTATTATACATAAGTTTACTTTTTAGCCTATATCCTACCTGAACAGGTGTTGTAAGTATTTGAATTATAATTAAAATATTTCTTACATAAATCATTAATTTATCATATCATCATTTCAGCTGAGACGTCCACTGCTGGACATAGGCCTCCCCCAAGCACCTCCACTTCGACCGGTTCTGTGCTTCTAGCATCCAACGGGTTCCTGCGGCCTTCACAAGGTCGTCGGACCACCTTGTAGAAGGCCTTGTAGGTTTATCATATCATATATTATCATAAATTTATGGAAAGGGCCCGACTACCGAGATTACGACTAATAGAAAAGTATGGGATACGGGCAGGAGAACGATAATATCATAAATTTATATCAACATTTTGCAAAAGACAAAGTCTAATACTTAATTTGATTTATGTTTTAATAAATTCGTCGTTGGCAACCGAACTGGCCGCTGATGAAAGGCTTCAAACAAATTACGGAATAAACTGTCCAAAGTTTCAAACACCAGCATAATTTGCATTAATAATTCCCGAACACAAATTCCAAAATTGAATTGTCATTCGTAGAGCCGCACGTGACGCGCACAAATGCTTACGTTACATTTTCAAATTAATAATGATGCAGTGTTTGTATTTGGTGACTTTTAACCTCTCTGCTCGACAAGATTTTGACACGTAACACGTCTGCTGACTCGACGGGATGTTGCGATTTACGCCATGATATTCAGAAATTTACTTCAACTTTCAGCATTCGAATATATTAAGAAAAATGTGTTACCGCGCCTATTTTGTACGATTTAGGCGTGAAAAGGAGTGCAGAGTTACATTCGAATTTATAATGTTAGTATGTATTAGAAAGTTTATTTTGAATGTAATTATTATTGTTTATAGAGAAAAACTGTAGGTAACCTTTTTTGTTTTCGACAAAATACAGGTAACAAAAAAATTGGTCCTTTTCACCGCATCCCAGATTTCTAGTGAAACCGTGTAATTTTTCGAGAACATAATATAAGTCTTACGTTAGTAGGCGCCTATATTTACAATATAACTTTTTGCCTGTAATGAAATTCGCTGAGCCGAAAATCTGCCTATTTAATTTTCGACAAAAAAAAGTTGTGCTTATTTTGTTTACATACTTTGTGTATCTAGGACATTTTTCAATCTACTTTTTTGTTTATTTAGGAGCCCGAATATGAAAATAAACATACTGAGTGTAGTCCATGCAGGTCCAGTGTCCCAAATTTTTATTACAAAATTACGTACTGACTTACCTTTTGTATTTTTCATTTGTCGCTGTGGGTACTGATATAAATTACGAACACTACGATTACTTGGCTCTATTTCGTAGTGTTGTGTCGGTACTAAGGGTAAACATTGTCAGGGGTGGTCCTATAGGCAAGGCAAAAGCGCCAGGTTAGCCCAGGTTTTTACGTTTTTTGCAATTTGCTGGTTAGTATTAAGTTATACGTTGATTGATGCTCACATATTTACAAATTGTAAATAATTTGTAAATATGTGAGCAGCATGTATCATCACATAATTGTTTTACCTGTAATTAATTATTTTTAACGTTTGTTTTAGACTAATTTTATTCTAGGTGCATCGTCTTCACATATAATTATATTATGTATACAAGATCTTAACACATTTTAAAAGAGTAACGGTGGAGTTTCTTGCCCATTCTTTTCCATACGAAAACTACCTTTTGGAATAGGCGACTAGAATCAATTCTATTTAATAGTAATTTTTGACGTTCTAAAGTGCCTTTAATGTGCCTATTTGAAATAAATGATTTGACTTTGACTTTGATTAAAATATGATTCGCGACCGTAACAAGATTATAATCATTAAAGTCATCAACACAACTGTCTAAGACCAAGTAATCCTACTGAATGACTATTTAATAGAACGTTGACAATTTAGGATTATATTAACTTAACAAGTTCTATTACTGATCCTAATGATTATAATTGTGTAAATACCTACATATTTGTTACAATACTGACCAGCAAATTGCAAAAATCGTAAGAAAATTTTAATTTCACGGACTACCTTAGCGCTTCCCCCTTAAGTACTTCACAAAGTTTCTACTTACTTACTTAAGTCCGTAACTTGAGTTGGGCAGATTCCTACTACGTAAAATAACGCTCGTGCGTAATTAGAAATATTTTAAAATCCGAATTTAGAATATTTACATAATTTAAATGCTGTCAATCAGTCTTAAAACATTAATAATAATTAATAAAAAAGCAGTACTTCTGGACACGACGCGCATTGTCAGGAGGTTCCTCTCTCTGGAGCCCTGACCGCCGGTAGCTTGGACCCTGATCCCGATACCGGTGGGCTACTATTTTTTATATTTTTAAGTGTTTTTATATTTTTTATACTAATATTTAAAAATATAATTTATATGTATTTAGTGGAATAAAGGGAATAATTAATAATAATAATGCATAATAAAAATAAAAATTATTTTTATAAGATACATTTAGTGGATTGAATTTATCAAATTCTGTGACATGTAACGTGTCAATTTTACTTATATTTTATTGCTAAGTAAGTTCATAGTTTTTCTTACATAAACTTTTAAAAGTTAATAAAAATTAAAAGAACGAGAATTACCTACTATAATTTAATACACGAACTACGATAAATAAACCAAGAAATGGTATAATTTTATTTGCTCGATATTATAAATCTTTGATGTGACAATCGCGATGTTTTGGTCCTTCGATACAAATGCCGAATAAGTCCCAAACCTGAATGAAACACACTAAACAACATGTCCCCTGTATAATACCAAAGACAATATTACAATTTCAAAAGTACTTACATCGAAAATTCAGCTGATCAGCACAGCACACCAAAAATTGTGCAAGAGTTATCAAAATAAGAACCAGGTCAAAATCAAGAAACACTCACACACCACAAAAAATATTTAAAAAAGGCATAGTATACACGAAGACCACTTTTAAGGCATAACTTATTGCGAAATAGAAAGTTTAAGATAGATTGTCATTAATGATTTAAAGGTTTTAATGTCGCACCGTTTTTCGTTGCGACCGACACAGAATGAACGTCCGTCTGTCGCAGCGCCGAAAGCGCGACTGACGGTGTCTAGGCAAGCGAGGCGCCGAGCAGTCTCGGAAAAGCAGGTGTACGCCACTGACATACACGAGCGTGGA
This sequence comes from Mesoligia furuncula, assembly GCA_916614155.1. Lineage (NCBI taxonomy): Eukaryota > Metazoa > Arthropoda > Insecta > Lepidoptera > Noctuidae > Mesoligia > Mesoligia furuncula. The sequence continues at coordinate 27,808,165 of OU744793.1, forward strand.
AGGAAAATAGGGATGACACTTTACTGCTGTCTCTTTTACGCTTACTTTCACAGGGAACTCGCATCTTCGTTGCCAGAAAGGGACAGCGTGCGTCGGCGTAGCCGTAGTACGCTAGCGTATCTAGTAAACTGTAGGCTTTTGTCTCCGCCCCGCTACGGCTACAAGCAGGCGTTTAAATATTTAAGTTCAGAGTACATTTAAGTACACTGGAAGGGTATTATTTAGATACGAGGGTCAACATTATCACTTATTTATTTGATGTGAACAATTATAGACTACTTCGTTTACCCAAACGAGAGCCTGAAACAATCACTGTATTTAAATGACTAGCATCTTTAGAATTTACGGTATTTCATATTACTCACTAACTGTCGATTCCGTGGGAATATCGGGATAAAAACTATCCTATGTCCTTTCCCGGAACTCAAACTATCTCTATAACAAATTTCATCTAAATCATTTCAGCGGTTTAAACGTGAAGAGGTAACAGACAGACTGACAGACACAATTTCGCATTTATAATATTAGTATAGATACGGAGAAGGCGTGACCGTTGATCACCACGCTTGGCGATTTTAGACTTTATATTAAGTAACTATAAGACCAAGTTTCCGTACGAGATGTCCAAGATATACTCAGAAAGTAGATTATGAATTGGAAAAGTCACATTGGGTACTTACCTGGATTTGAACCAACAACCTCTCTCAAGTATGACAGCGAGGTCTTAATCACTGCGCCGTCACGACTTTTCACAATAGATGGCATTTTCATGTTCACAACTTTTCAAAAGTCAGTTACAATGGCCGATTAAAGTAAATAGGTATGTCAATTCAGTCGAGAGCTGAAATGGCTGAAAACTTTCTTTGACCTACTTTTGACGAAAGTTCAAAATCATGGGAAATTGGCTAAAGTTACTCTGATAAGCTTAGAGGAGCAAACTGCTTATGTGCCGCTGTATAAAAAAGCAAAGGAAGTTGGAACGTTATATTTTGGAGAGTCATTTCTGACTTGTCTTTATTAAAAACTAGCTTTTGCACCCGGTTTCGCCCGCGTGGAGGCCGGAAATGATCCCACGGGAACTTAATAACAGGAAAAAAAATATCCTATGTGTTTATCCAGGTCATAAAGAAAAGAAAAAAAAAAGGTGTTTCTGCGTGATTGAGTAACAAACACAAACTTTCACATTTATACAGTGTTATATTAGTAAAACATTAACAACCTCTTAAGAGGTTATTGTACTCGTCATTATGAACAACTTTTACTATGGGACCAAACTTGAAATCGCGAAAAAAAAAAATCAGCTGTTCCCTACATTAATTATCTAAAATGTAGGGAACAGCTGATTCTTTTTTCGCGATTTCAGGTTTGGTCCCATAGTAAAAGTTGTTCATAATGATGAGTACAATGACCTCTTAAGAGGTTGTTAATGTTTTACCAATAACCCTGTATTATGAGTAGGAAATTGAATGTGCAAAAAGCAATTCCGGAAAATAAAACTACAAGACATTCCACGACGTAAATAGTTTCAGCATATAGTTACGTTGCCAAATCAAAGCGGAAATAACTTCGAAGTGGGCCAAATAAGGTCATATCATGAGGATGTTGCATTAAGTTATCTTTAGCCGGCTTAAATCTAGATGGGGTAAATAGGCCAGGCTGACATTTTGCATTTAGAGGGCGGCCGGGTCATTTATCATCTGCCTAGCCTTTTTCCCAACGATGTTGGGATCGGCTTCCAGTCTAACCGGATGCAGCTGAATACCAGTATTTTACATGGAGCGACTGCCTATCTGACCTCCACAACCCAGTTACTGGGTAATAGATACCCCTTGGTAAGACTGGGTGTCAGACTTTCGGGCTTCAGACTACCCGTAACGACTGTCAAAGTTCCACGAATGACAGCCGGGAAGAAGGCCTAACGTGCTTTCCGAGGCACGGAGGGGTCACGGTATGTAAAGATGGCCACCCATCCACAGAACAACCGCGGCAAGCGTAGCTTAACCTGATCGATCGACCTGTGCGGCTGTTATTATTTAGACACGGGCCCCAGCGGCGGCCCGGGCTGCGGTAAATCTGGAAATTCTATTTTAGGACAGTACTTTCCCCTCATTAAATTTTAACTCTGATAATTTCATTTTAGAACAGTAGTAGTATTACTGATCGTAACTAAAAGGCGTTGGTAAGTAGCCACAGTTTGTTTTCACGTTCAATAGCAAAATCGTGAAAAGCAAAAGGTGACAAAGTGTCAAACAGTAATACTAGAATTTAGAATAAGTACAATTAATTTTCCGAAAAAAGGCGATATGCTGCACTGTAAAGAATTTGATTCGCAACTAATAGATTCCCCTCGTTACACATACATACACACACAAACTAATGGGAAGAAGGGGTGAGTTTATAGAGACAGAAACAACAGGGGCCCAAGTCTGCTGTTTTTATCGTATTCGTCATTCCAACACGATCCCATTGTCATTTTGCTAAAAGTTCGTAATCTGCTAAATTCGTAATGGTTGTTCATTGGTCGGTCAATGGCACAGAACATATACGATGCTCGTAACGAATTAAAAGCAATGACTGCACAATGACGTTCTAATGATAGGTCATCGGAACTATCAGATCAGAGGAACTGGCAATTTTTTTGCAGATTACCGCCTATTCAGTCATTCATTTGTCGTTATGTACGAGATTACCATTCTATGCCATTTCTTTCAATGTAGTGTCAGTGGTTGACCATTGGAAAGTCATAGTGACGCCATTATATAGTAGATTACCAAACTTGTCAAAATCAACAATTATGAAATCAATGATAGACACTATTGTAATAGCGGACTTGAGGCCCAGAACGAAAACTGCTACGATCCTTACATAGTCCTTTTGCCTCGTTTACGCCTCATTAAATTAGCCTTAAATCTGATAACATTACTCTCCTCGCTCAATGAAAGCTTTGACTGATTTGCAGGGTTAAGCTGTGCATGCCAAGGTTAGTCTTAGAACGGGTGGCCATTCTTTCCTTTCATGGAAACACTTCGCACAGAATCAAAATCAAAATATTTTTACATAAACCTACATGGGCACTTATGAAACGTCAGAAGCAAGTGCACGGTTCCATTTGGTTGTTTTCTATGGAGAAGAGCCTTTTTTTAAATTGGCTTTTATAATGTTTTCTAATTACAGTTTTAAGGGACTACATGACCTAAAGCGCGGTCACTGTCGGACTACATAGAAAAGAAAGAGAAGCGCGATGACACAACCCTGGTAATTTATTGCAAAATATGAAGCAATTATCTATTTACAAAAAATATTGTTTGACTTGATTCTATTGAATCTATTGATTAACTAAAAAATTAAGACACTAGTACTTTAGTATGTTGCTTGTAGAATAATCTGACAAAAAATCAGAATGATTGTATGTATATTATTATGGTTTTTATTGTGAAAAGAAAGTTTTTAGAGGTATCTTCATGATTTTTTTTATCAAATTCGTACCAAATTAGTTGAATTATATTTTCGATACACTACCTAACTAGCATATATCCTGAAGAATATCGCACATTTTTCTAATTTGGTTTACTGTAGTTGATCATATACTTTTGGGCATTATAAAACTTGCATTTTTTGCGTTTAGGTCCTGTTGTCCCGTTAACAGATATGGGAGGGAAGCGTAGACCTATCAACAAGTACCAGGTACTTAACGAAATAGAAAATGGTCTACAAATCTACAGGCTACAAGGCCTGCAACGTTCTCTCTACATAAAATATATAATAATGTATTTAAAAGATAAAGAAAAATTAAAATCAAAGCATATTTGCCATTGCTTTGAATCTATATATCTACTTAGACTCTATTGTCCCACTGCTGGGCAAAAGCGGGAGGCCTTTGCCCCCTTTTCAAGACACGAAATGTTTCATAGGTCATTGAGGTTAACTAATACATTCACACTAATATTATAAAGGCGAAAGTTTGTGAGTGTGTGTGTGAGTGTGTGTGTGTTTATATGTTTGTTACTTCTTCACGCTCAAACGGCTGGACCAATTTGGATCAAATTTGGTATGGAGGTAGCTGACAACCTGGATTAACATATAGGCTACTTTTTATCCCGATATTCCCACGGGATCGACATTTACGCGGGTGAAACCGCGGGGCGCAGCTAGTAACTAATAATTGAATAATAAACACAACCTGGATCAAAGTCAGGGTTGTGTCATAATATTTATTAAATTAAGATTGATAGGGGTGGTGACAACCCTTGTAAACGAATAATCCCCTAAAGCTTTAAAGCCTTTTGTTAGATTAAAATAATATTTTTACATTTTACTTTGAGTGTTATAGATTTTGTCCGTAGTTACGTCAATCAATTTGCCTTTTCCCAACTATGTTGGAGTCGGCTTCCAGTTTAGCCGGATGCAGCTGAATAATTTTACATGGAGCGACTGCCTACCTGACCCTGACAACCCAGTTACTGGGTACACGATACCCCTTGGTAAGACTGGTTGTTGGACTTTTGAGCTTCTGAATAACGACTGTCAAAGATCTACGAATGACAACTGTGACCAACGGCTTAATATAACATGCTTTCCGATACTTTTGTGATTTCGCCCCGGGCCCCAGTTACGTAAAAGCTGAAACAAATTGATTGTATCAGAGATTTTTTATTGCATTTCATTCGATACCAAAATGACAATTTATTACTTAATAGCACCTTTAATAAACAATGCTATTTCAAAATTAAATCCGTAATGACCGATATCCGTGTTAGTTCGAATTTCAACCATCAACCACAATTAGGTTCCACTGAAATCCATTAGTCGGTCGAAAACAAAGCAATTCAGAACAATACATTGGCTTAGATTAATATTCTGTTAAATGATAAATGATTTATTTTCTGTAAGTAGGTTTTTTCAAACACTTTTACACGTCATCATATTTTTTAAACTAGATGTGGTCGGCGTTTCCTATCTGACTACTCTGAGAAGAAAGGCCGAAACAAACTCAGAGGTCACAGTCTCTTTTAAAGTCCAGACAAAATCTTGGTCAGATCGTGTGAAGACCATGTAGATTGATGTCTGAAATGGTCTTTTGAGGAAAGAACCACACAGATTGAGTGGACCTGTCCAATCAGTGCACGCATTTGTCAAAAATCGTGCAGCTCAACTCAGAAATTGAGGAGCTCAACGATTCGACGAACAATACCAAAGAAAGGACATAATGTTATTTATAACAGTTTAAATTAAATATATGGATTTATCTATCTTTTCTTCAGCTTCTGCCCGCAACGTCGTCTGCGTAAAATTTATTGTCCCCCCTCCCCCAAACCCACCCCGTTGCATAGCATCGTCCGCCCGCGATAGAACTTCGTTATCGCTTAACGTTCTTTCAGACTTTTCCGGCCTTATTACAAAACAAGATTTATCTTTAGACCCAGGTTTAAACCATCCGGCCATTTTTAAATTTCGAACTACAATCCAACGAAGCTAAAGTTCTTATTACAAAAACTGACTTTAAACCCGAGTCTAAGTTGTCAATTTTGCATTAAGAACTTTACGTTTGTCGGAATAAAGTTCAAAATAGAGTAACTGGCTCGAAGGTTTAGGCTAGGTCTAAAATTAGATCTCGTTTTGTTGTTCGGCTCTTTAGGATCCTAGTGTGATGTCATACAATAGCCTATATCCTTCCGCAAGCATTGGGCTACAAATGCAAAAAGATTTTTTCAAATCTGATTGGTAGTTTCAGAGATAACACCCTACATACAAACTTACAAATAAACAAACAAACATAATATATGTTGCCTCTTTATTTTATTAGTATCTAACGTGTTTTTAGGGTTCCGTAGCCAAATGGCAAAAACGGAACCCTTATAGATTCGTCATGTCTGTCTGTCTGTCTGTCCGCCTGTCTGTCTGTCTGTCCGTCCGTATGTCACACCCACTTTTCTCCGAAACTATAAGAACTATACTTAAGTAGATGTATTCTGTGAACCGCATTAAGATTTTCTCACAAAAATAGAAAAAAAACAATAAATTTTAGGGTTCCCCATACTTAGAACTGAAACTAAAAATTTTTTTTTCCGTCTAACCCATACGTGTGGGGTATCTATGGATAGGTCTTCAAAAATGATATTGAGGTTTCTAATATCATTTTTTTCTAAAATGAATAGTTTGCGCGAGAGACACTTCCAAAGTGGTAAAATGTGTGTCCCCCCCCTGTAACTTCTAAAATAAGAGAATGATAAAACTAAAAAAAATATATGATGTACAATACCACGTAAACTTCCACCGAAAATTGGTTTGAACGAGATCTAGTAAGTAGTTTTTTTTTAATACGTCATAAATCGTAAACCGCAATTTACCTTTTATTCAATCAACTCAAATATAAAAATTATAAAAAAAACATTTAATTTCATAAACATAAACCTTATGCACAAACCCGGATGTTATGGAACCCTCGGTGCGCGAGTCCGACTCGCTCTTGCCCGGTTTTTTTTATATCCCATAACTCTAGGGGGTCATTGTACTCATCGTTATAAACAACATTTACTCAGCTGTTACATTTTGACGAGTTATACGAACATAAATGTAGGGAACAGCTGATTATTTTTTCGCGATTTCAGTTTGGTCCCATAGTAAAAGTTGTTCATACTCATGAGTACTATGACCCCATTGAGTTATGGGATATCAAAAAAACACGTTGTAGATAATATTCATATTTTTGTAAAAGACCTTGAATGAACGGCATCGTTGATCTAGTGTTCGCATGCGCTACGGAAGAGAATGAGGTCCTGGGTTGAATTCCCGGGTTGGGCAAAGTTTTATTGGGTTTATCTCTCTGGAATTTTTCAGTCGCAGCCCGGAGTCCGGATTTCCGGTTGAACATAACTGGCGAAATGTCGGTACACATCTCTGCCTAACCCTTCCGGGAATACATTTTATATACATATTTATGTGAAAGACCTTGAAAAAAAAATACATACTGTATTTTGAAACAAAGAATAGAAAGAAAAAGAATAATATCAACTTAAAACAGTCATAAACAACGTCTGTCGTAGACCTCGTAGACTCGTAGCCCGTAGCCCGTAGCGCGTAGCACGTAGACTTAAGCCTACGCAGACAAGCCTACGTGCTACGACTTAGTTGTTTTGCGCTCAGCTGGTTTACCGTCGATTATATTTCTTGTGTAAAAAATGTACTTTAATATTTAAACCGAGAATATTTCTTTATTAAAAGTTTAGTACTAAAATATAATCTAACATGCCAAGCAAGTATGATGAGGGCAACAATGGAGCGGGCGCGGGAGTGTAAGCGGAGCGACAAGCGGGGCGGTGCCCAAGCGGTATCCAGTTGAAATTAATACCAAATACCTACGTCTCGGGCATACTGGATGTAGGAAAAAAGGCTGCCAGGCTCAAATGTGATTCGGCGGGTCACACCAGCCGCATGCACGATGACCGCTGGCGAAAAAATCTCTACACAATGGGTGCCTGAAGATGGACGGCGCTGCAGCGGCCGGCCCAGAAAGAGATGGCGAGATGACCTGGATGCGCACCGCGAGGGCTGATTCGAGGTGCGTCGGGAAAAAAAATCCTGGAAGGATTTGGGGGAGGCCTTTGCCCAGCAGTGGGACAGCACAGGCTAACAAAAAAAAAACGTAATAAAGAAATTCGGCCATTAATACGACTTATTTTGATACTTGCAATAAAAAACAAAACCTATACGATACTTCCCGTTTCTTTTCTTTTCTTTGTCCCTATTCGACCAACAAAAAAAAAATTAAACGCACAAGCGCTGTATCCACGTGCTTTAAAGAACCATATTATGAATAAACACACAAAACGAATTGCAATATGGGATAGCAATTTGTTTTGTGTTCTCCGTTCTAATAGATGTTGGAAAAACCGCTCGTGCGTACATCACCTAAGTGTATTTTCTTTTGAAGTTAATGAGGTGTAGATAAAAATCTGTTTGTCAGTGCAAGGTTGGTGAAGGGTTAAAATAAAACGGGCTGGTTTACGGTCTGGTGGTTTCAGACGCAGTACGTCGAATTTTAGGTTTAGGTCTATGTTTAGTAAAGTTGTTGCTAGAATAGCACCTAAAAATGTTTGGCAGAGCTTTTTTTTAACCGACTTCAAAAAAAGGAGGAGGTTTCTCAATTCGACCGTATATATATATTTTTTTTTTTTATGTGTGTTCGCGGATAACTTCGTCGTTTATGATCCGATTTTGATTATTCTTTTTTTGTTGGAAAGGATATATGCCAAGGGTGGTCCCATGATAAGGAAACCAGGATCTGATGATGGCATCCCAGTGAAATCGAGGGGAACTTTCGAAAATTGTAGGAGCGACTAGTGCGTTTGTTAATTTTTTCATTAAGTATTTTAAAGCACTACAATTTGATGAAGGCCTGGAGTCGATCTGATGATGGAGCCGAAAGACAGTCGAGGGGACTCCTCAACGATTTACAGCAGTTACCTTGTGTTTGGGCTTGATTAATTTGTGTTGATGTGAACTTTACACCTAGATGGGTTGCGACTGTCATTAGGGGTCTGATGATGAAGACGAAGGACAGTTAAGGGAATTCCTCAACAGTTTACAGTAGCTACCTTGTGTATGTTCACCGATTACTCGAAGACTGCTGGACCGATTCCAAAAGTTCTTTTTTTATTTGAAAGGGTATACTCTCGAGGTGGTCCCATTATCGTCAAGTTGGAATCTGATGAGAGGATTCCATGGAAATCGAGGGAAACCCTCAAATTTTATAGGCAAAGCTACAGCGATTTGGATATTTTTTAAAGTAACTTGAGCATTTGCTCTCGGAAATCATCACTTGGTAAAGTGGAGCTGATGATGAAGATCACAGATGGCCATCGGAACTACTCACTGACAAATATTTCACGGGTTGCGATTCAATTACTTTAATATGGTTGCTAAGCAATTTATGCTCGTCACAATGCGTATTGCGAGTGATTGTTGAGGATCTCCTGGTTCTTACCGGGAGAACTCCTCAACAATTAACGTCCCAGCATCGGGAAAAGCAAAATTTTGTAAAAGGTGATGAACAGTTGGCTTTAGGCTGTTGTAACTTAGATAAATTACAAACTGACCCACTAAAAAGTGAAAAATAAAATCATTTTTATAAAAAAAAACAACCGACTTCCAAAAAAACACTACAAATTGAAAAATAACTTTAATTTCGGAAGTCGGTGTCAATAAACGAAAACGCGGAACCGAAGACACCGACTTCCGAAATTAAAGTTATTTTTCAATTTGTAGTGTTTTTTTGGAAGTCGGTTGTTTTTTTTTATTTTTAAATTCAGACAAACATTCAAATCTTTTCTCTTTAAAATAGTACCCCCTTATTAATAAACGTATTATATCAGACTAGCAGCGCCCCGCGGTTTTACCCGCATTGGTGTCGCTTGGGTGTCGATATCGGGATAAAAACTATCCTTTGTTCTTCCTCGGGATGCAATCTATCTTTCTGCCAAATTTGAATGAAATCCGCTTAAGTGGTTTAAGCTTGAAAAAGTAACATACAGGCAGACAGAGTTACTTTCGAATTTATAATATTAGCATGGATAGTATGGATGAATAGTTACACACCGATTTCTCTCCTTCAGTCGTCAGTAATTTGACTTTTGAAAGAAGAAGACAAAGCATTGTGTTACTATACAGACGCTATACAACGTTTATTGGTAAGACTGTTAGTTTAGAAAAACGAGGTGTAGCGAGACACGGTGACGTCACTTGAAAGTAACATTTTTAAGTGGTCATTTCTTTAAAAGTTTTTTCAATAATGTAAAATATCATCAAATAATTTTCACCATATTCCATTAGTTAAGATTATTTAAACAGAATTGCACCACCCCTTACTTCCCGTGGGTGTCGTAAAAGGCGATTAAGGCGGAGAATGGGCAGCAGCGTTCTCTATGTATTCCACCATCATACCATACTGCGATCGCCAACCCGCCTGCCAAGCGTGGCGATTATGGCAAACCCTCCCAAAATTGGGGGAGGCCTATGTCCAGCAGTGGACGTCTATCGGCTGAAACGACGACGACGATTTAAACATTTTAATATAAAAATCCTTTTTCAAACGTCGTCGTACACAAAACTGAAAACGTCAAAGTAGCATTTGTACTACAACGCATACAGAAACTTTATCTACCATTCGGTACTATAGTCGCGCGGAACTATAGTCGGACTATTAATTAGCTGCAGTAAAATGACAGCTTATGTGTTACGTATATGACTGAAATTGGCGTCTTTTTGTTTTTTCGCGGCCATCAACTAAATCTTGTTTTTCTAGTACAGACTAATAATAATAATAAATATCTTTATTTCCCAAGAATACAGATATAAAACATGTACATAAAACAATTTGGATGCTGAAGGAATCTGTACATAATAGATTAATCTCTGTCTCTTAAACTGAGGTATCCTGTATCTTAAGAGACAGTGATTCGCAATGAGGTTCCAATTGATATTATGTATGAGTGGACTGTGTCAATTTGCCTTCAGAAGGGAAGAAAAGAAGAAACAAAAAAAAAAAAAAATTTATACTAGTGTACCTAACAAACGAAACTTATTTGACATGCATATCTATAAACTCAGTCCGAAATGAGTTACTAAGAAGTGTCATTTTACTGCAGCTAATTTAAAATCGGACTATAGTTAGCCGCGCCTTAGGTTTGTAAGCGGTGGGGCGGTGGGACGGAGGGGCGGGGACGCTTTGTCATTACTCAGTACCCCGCCGCCCTCACCCCCGTCCCCACCTAAGACGCGGCCAACTAGTACCGCGCGGACTATTGTATGTATGTATAGGTAAGGTACAGTGACCTACAAAAGTTAATTGACATTTTTACACTTCAGGTGTGACAAACCACATTATGATTTAAAATTACCGTGATCCAAATGTTTGAACTGCTATAACGTTATTATTTACTTATTCAACTACCTTTCACTTATCATAAAAAATAATCAAGTAAGTAGCAGCGCGGTGTCACCCTCGTAAGTTTCGATCCCATGGGAATATCGGGATAAAAAGTATCCTATATGTCAATCCAAGAAATGGTCTATCTATGCGCCAATTTTCATCCATATCTGTTCAACGGTTTACGCGTGATTGAGTAGCAAACATCCAAACATCTTCACAAACTTTCACATTTATAATATTAATAGGATCATAATGTGGTATCACAGCGGAAAATGTCAACTAACTGTTGGAGGCCTTTAGGTGTTTTAATAATATACTTTAACCTCACAAGTATCATAATTCACACGTATATAAAAAGCCCCTCAGTGTCGTCTCACACCGGGGATGCCCCACTCACGTCAATCTCGGAAATTGCACTGTCGGCCATTTTGAAATTCGCCAATACAATATTTTGACGTTCCCGTATCAAATATGACCTATATAATATATGGTACCTGCACCAGTGTGTAGCGAGAATCCATCATAATAATATGGTAATCATATTTTTGCAGTAGGTATACCTATGAGGAGTATTGGTAATTTAAAAGTACCTACAACGTCGTAGTGGCGTGTCAGAAAAATTGTGTTTGTTTAAATTGATATCCTATACATATTATGAAATATCATCATCTGCCTAGCCTTTTCCCAACTCTGTTGGGGTCGGCTTCCAGTCTGACCGGATGCATATATTATGAAATATACATAAATATTTTAATTGATAGACCATTCGCAACACCACCACGTCTGCCGTATGCCCAATAAGCTGAGGGCCAATATAACCATCACCTGGAGCCCTGACACAAGTAGAAGGCGTAGCGACAGACCCCATAGAAGACGGCGGGACTAACAGTAACAGTAAATATTTTATCAGAACGCAGAACGTTAAACTTGTCAAAGTTACCGGCAAGTTTAAACATCACAGAGGTAAGCGCGCTAACGGGCCAAGCTTTTTTAAAATTGCACCTACGATTAAGTTATCGAGCTAGGTAAAGTCATTCACGTTTTTTTTTCTTTTTTTTTTTTGGGTGGGAAATCATTAAATGACCCCTCCCGCTCTTGGTGGAGCGGAGGGAGTGTCAGAATCTTACTGATTAAAACCCACCCGTGTTCCTTCCTAAGCCCTTTATGTTCCGGGCCAGCGGTAGCTCTTTTGGACAATCCCGCTGACCAGGCAGGCTTCGGCCCTAAGGGGCCCCTCAATTCACGCTGACATCTCTTTGAGGCGCGCGTGGAACACGTACGCGCCATCCGGCATGGGTCTGGATGGATCGGACGGTGAGCTACCCATTACTCTCCGCCCGCAGGCCCGCGCCTGCGGCGGCCGGGTGTCGTCGGACGTCTTTCGCGCGAATTTTATCAGAACGCAGAACGTTACCGTTGTCAAAGTTACCGGCAAGTTTAAATATCACAGATGTAAACGCGCTGAGGGGCCAAGCTTTTTTAAAACTGCACCTACGATTAGGTTATCGAGCTAGGTAAAGTCATTCACGAGCGAATCCCATACTTTTCGGGCGGCTTGCGCCTCGTAACCTCGTAGAAAAACGAATCCGAAAAAATATTAAGTCATTTGAAACGAATTTCGGAAAACATGAAGTCAAATTCGGGGTATACATGCAGCACAGAGTATGTCATGAACTGCAAAATAAAATTATATATTTCCGTATTCTCTACACCAACAGTTATAGAGAAAAACGAAACGGAAAATCGCAATAAATTAGGGTTATATCACGTACATAGTTGTAAAATATACATCGATACAATAAAACTCCTGAAAACACAACATCCTGAAATTTATGATAAAAGTACACATAAGTAAAGCTCCATCAGAACCATAGAACTATCATTATCAAACTTATTGCTCTAGTACTCACGTCCTTCTCCTTGGCATAGTATAGTGTGCGCCCGCGCAGCCTGAAGTACCGGCGTTGCCATCGCTGGAAGCTGCGCGTCTGCTTCATCAGGTAACCCTCCTTGACCACGGGCTGGGGACAAATAAATTAAATATTATTAAGAACTCTAACCCTGTGTCCAAACAATAAGCGATTGTCGCGTGAATTCGTCATATTCATTTAAACGAGCATGGTGGTCGCTTACTCGCACGATTTTCGCTTTCACCTACTCTTCACTATTCAAGCTTGGAAAATTTCAACACAAATGTAACCGTCAAATAACATCAGATTTTTTGGCATTTGGGAAATATACAATTTAAAACAGCATCTCAAGACACATCACTTAAGAGTAAACTAGTCGCGAGCTCGAACTCACTGGTGGTCATGACCAAAAAGCACGCTGTCTCACCTGGCTTCGTGTCTGACAGAGCTAGTATCAGTGATGAGCAGTTAGACGCTAGTCTACACGCACGTCTAGTTCTCACGCACAGAAGCACCGTTCCGAACTGATAGGCGCGTAAAAAAATTCGAAAAGTGCTTCGGAAAATCGACTTTTATGAAAAAACCACTGCATAAATCAATTAGAAATAAAGTTTATTGAACTCTTCGGTAACTGAGCTGTGTCGATACGGACTTGGTTTTGAATATTTTACAGATCTTTTAGGTATTACTTATTTATACCCAAAGTTACGAAAAAATAGCAAGAAAAACGAATCTTGAGACAAAGTTGCTCGAATTGTTGGCTCATAACTTTTTAATGACTTTTTATTTTACTGTTCTGTTTCCGTACAGACAACATTAATAATAAGACAAAACGATACTTATCATGTTTAACTTTGGATGCACAATGTCAAACAGTGGGTAATACTCTTCCGAAATTTATATGGAAAAAATATCGACTAGTGGCACCTTAAGAGGGAAGCGCAAGGGTAGTCCCCGACAATCTAATTTTTTAAAGTTTTTTGGCAATTTGCAGGTCAGTGAGAGGTTGCATGTTGGTTAATCCTATTGATGAATATTTCATTGAAATTGTAATACAACAGGATTATATGAACTTAGAGGGCTGTATTAATGATTATAATTCTGTAAATACACGCACGCACGCACGTGTTGCCGGTGATGATTTATGGCACTGAAACGTGGTCGATCACAATGGGCCTTATAAGAATAATATAAGGCTAAAAGTCACCCAAAGGGCAATGGAGAGGGCTATGCTTGGAGTTTCCCTGCGTGATCGAATCAGAAATGAGGAGATCCGCGGGAGAACCAAGGGAACCGACATAGCGCGAAGAATTGCCAAACTTAAGTGGCAGTGGGCAGGGCACGTTGCTCACAGAACAGATGGCCGATGACAGTAGTTACGGGTAGTAAGAAGCCTGAAAGTCTGACTACCAGTCTTACCAAGAGATATCGTATTACCCAGTAACTGGGTTGTGGAGGTCAGATAGGCAGTCGCTCCACGTAAAATACTGGTATTCAGCTGCATCCGGTTAGGCTGGAAGCCGACGCCAACATAGTTGGGAAAAGGCACTTGATGATGATGAATTCTGTAAATATATACTTATTACGGTCGCGAATCATATTTTAAACTACACACAACATGGCACTGACCTGCTATTTGCAAAAAACGTAAGAAAATTGGAATATTGCTAGTCCGCAAAATTCAATTTTTTTTTACGTTTTTTGCAATTTGGCGCATCCCCTTAAGAGAATACTATAAAATAGTTCGTAGGTGTATAATACCGTACATATACTGAAAGCTCAAGAAAGATTGTAGATTTTGGCGTCAAACCGCTTAACTGTCACGGACCAATGATAACTAGCGAAACACATTTATTAGACCATTCTTTAAATGGCTTAACTCGAAGATATCGTAGGTGTAATAATGCGCACTGAACTTTACAATCCTTTCACAATACTTAAATACTAAATACAAATCCGCCCCTAAGGTCGCGTCTAGATTACTTTATATAACACCTAAACTTATGTTCTATAACATGTCCACATTATTTAACATTGCAAACTTCTATATAGAAACATGTTATATAACTATGTTCTATATAGAAACATGTTATATAACAGTGTGGACGCACATTAAGACGATCCACTGACCGGACCGTTGTATTTAAAATGAGTAACCAGTTCAAAGAAAATATTCAAACTTATAATTATTTCACTAGATTGGTCTAGTAAGATATTTATATTTCTAGTAAGGAAGGGAGACTTTCATATTACGGCTTTAACCATCTTACTGCAACACATAAACCTTTTGGAATAAATTTCTAAGTCGTTCGCACGAACGTGAAAATATTACTGCGGAATATTATCGCGCACTTTTTCACCTCTCGGTGTTGTGCCGCGCATTGAAAATCTAACAGGGCGGATCCCAGAGCGTCAAAAAACACACACTAATGAAACAACTCTCGGCGTTAAGGGGCTTACAGGACCTAAACGCAAAAAACGCAATATTTAGAAACAATAAAAGTCGACTACAGTAAACAATATCAGAAAAATATATGATATTATTCAGGGTATATGCTAGGCACATATTGTGTTGAAAACATAATACAATTTGATACGATACAAAAAAATCATGAAGATACCTCTAAAAACTTTTTTTTCACAATAAAAACCATACTAATATACACACAATCATTCTAATTTTTTGTTTTAATTTTTTAGTCCAAACAATAGATTTTTTGTAATTAAATAATTGCTTCATATTTTGCAATTTACCAGCGTTGTATCATCGCGCTTCTCTTTCTTTTCTAGGCAGCCCGACAGTGACCGCGCTTTAGGTCATGTAAGCCCCTTAAGCAGTGCGCTGAAATTCAGTTTCAAATGAGTGCTGAAAACGCGCCCGTGCGTTAGGTACCTGGGCTAAATGATAGTGAAAACGGCTTCAAAATCTTGCGTACTAGTTTAGAAAAACAACGCGCTCACACAGACTCTAAAAGCAAAGACCTACCGTTTATTACGTTATTTTTGTGTTATCCTTTCCCTTCCTTACATAGTATAGTAGGTATAAAACAAAGTCTAAAATATGAAACAAAGCAATATAAAACGTAGAAATATAAATATAAAACAAAGTGTTTTATTTTGTATGTTCGGACATAATTCCGTCATATACATATAGACGTATAATTTGCAAAATAATTTTCTGTTCGCATGCATTTCAATTATGTTATGATCTGAGGATGAGTTTCGTAGCATTGAGTTATATTGTACTACGTAGTGCATTATAAGTATTATAACTCAATGTTTCTAAGTCGGTTGTCAAAAGTTTGTCTCACCTTTTACTAAGTGTTGTGTAAATCACATTATAAGAGTTAATCTTTTGTTTGCTTAAGTTTGCTATACCTAATTAAGTTTTTATTGTATTATTATGCGGATAACGTTG
The DNA here is from genome assembly GCA_916614155.1 of Mesoligia furuncula. NCBI lineage: Eukaryota > Metazoa > Arthropoda > Insecta > Lepidoptera > Noctuidae > Mesoligia > Mesoligia furuncula. The sequence continues at coordinate 27,824,420 of OU744793.1, forward strand.
CTGGTTGCGTTATTACTCAAATGTTCTAAAATCTATCTGTACTAGTATTAAGCATCATTACGCAATTGTTTGATGTCCTGAAGAAATAAAATAAAAAAACAAAGTCGCCGAAATGTCTGTACGCGCATAACTGCACCAAATTGGATGATTCTTTTTTTTTTGTGTTCGATATTGCCAGGACAAGGTCTGTAGGGAAGAAAATGTCGGAAATTCGAAAAAAAAATTGCACCCGTGCGAAGACGGGACGGGCCGCTAGTTATAGTACAAGTACAAGTGTAAGTTTTTATTTTAATAAATAAGGTTTAGGTACATCATGTCACCACGAAAGCGAATCCCGCCTGTGTGGCTTTGGCCTAAGCCTATCTTTATCCCTAATACTTATTTTATTCGTTTTATAAATAAAACTTCTTTGATCTTCCTCGTTGACTGTTCCAGACGTCGGAGCGGCACGTGAATGAAACCGTGCGGATAGTGATGAAGACATGCGGAAATAAAAATAAAAATGGCAGAGACTGTTGGGGACGTGAGATAGTAAAATGCGAAGCTGGCGAAGCGATGGGTACTGAATATAGTGGAGACATGATTGGAAGAACAAGAAAGTTCGTAACTTGGAATTTTTTTACAGTTCTGCTGTCAATTCCATTTGTCTGACGATGAGGGTACAGACGAGCAACTTATGTACAGTCAACAAAGGAGATAAATATACAGGAGCGTCGGATATAGTTGAAGTTTACTAAGAAACCGATGGATGTTCTGGACTGAAATTTAATTTAATAAATGAGCTGTTTGTTTCCTATTAATAAAATCAAATTTTGTTCGAGAACATCCATCGGTTTCTTAGTAAACTTCAAGTATATCCAACGCTCCTGTATACCTATCTCTTTTGTTGACTGTACATACGCCAGCACATCAAGCTACTACAATCTGTAAAATGTATTTAATAACTAGCTGTGCCTGCGACTTCGTCCGCGTGGAATAGTGACTTTTCGGGCAGCATATTTTGAATTACATATATACCGTCTACAGACCGGGCATTTGCTGTCCGAACCCTCTGAGAACTCAGGCGAATTTCAGTGAAAGTCTCAGACTCTAGTGCTTGAGCTTCACGATCGGCAGTGAGACGTATTTCTCGTTCTTCCTGTGTTTCCTGAGACCGAACATTTGCTGTCCGAACCCTCTGAGAACTCAGACGAATTTCCCTATCAGTGAAAGTCTCAGACTCACGCGATAGTGTATGAGCTTCACGATGGGCAGTGAGACGTATTTCCCGTTCGTCCTGTGTCTCCTGGGATCGAGCATTTGTTGTCCGTACTCTCTGGGAGCTCAGGCGGGTTTCCCTGACAGCAAAAGTCTCAGACTCACGCGATAGCGCGTGAGCTTCGCGATCGACAGATAAACGTGCCTTTCGTTGTTCCCCGTTTTCCCTATTTCGAGTTGTCATCATTCGAGAACGATTTGAACTCAGTCGAGATTCTCGCTGAGTCGAAGTTTCTGCAGCACGAAACCTAGCCTGGTGCAGAGAGCCTTTTGCCTCACGACCTTCCTCAGATTCCTGTGATCGAACTAATCTCATCCTTTTAGCATTTCTGCTACATTGGGAGAGGTTGGATCTTCTTCGAGGCATTCTTACAATAAAATAGTACTTACTACTTAACACACAGTTATTTAGTAAACACGTACTATCGTAAACAATTAAATTATAAATACTTACAGATTATTATACAGTCTAAAATTATCACAGTTTAAGTAATAAGTGTTAAGACGTGTAAACCAAACGTCATTATCATCATCATTTCAGCCGATAGACGTCCACTGCTGGACATAGGCCTCCCCCAATTTTGGGGGGGTTTGCCATAATCGCCACGCTTGGCAGGCGGGTTGGCGATCGCAGTATGGTATGGTGGTGGAATGCATAGAGAACGCTGCTGCCCATTCTCCGGTGAGACCCTTAGTCGCCTTTTACGACACCCACGGGAAGTAAGGGGTGGTGCTATTCTTCTACACAGACAAACGTACTAACTTTATAAAACAAAAGAATTGCTAGAAAAAATAATTACTAACCTAAGCTAATGAACTTATACTTAATAAAGAAAATCAAGAAAAGAAATGCCTAACCTATACCAAATACTTATAATATTATATACAAACCCTAAATACAAATTAAGATAAGTATACCGAAAATCAGGGAAAGAAATGCCTAACCAATAATAAATGCTTACAATATTTATTTACAAAACCCTAAATAAAAATTAAGATAAGTAAATACCCATTAATCAAGGAAAGAACCGCCTAACCTATACCAAATACTTACAAAATTTTAAAGAAAATTAAGAAAAAGAACCTAACCTACAAACCCTAAAATATAAATAAATGAAATATGCACAGTCAGTATTCAAGTGAATCGCAATAATCGAATCCAACTATTCGCCTATACTCTCCAGGATACGTGCGTTCGCTACGAATAACTGAATCCTTATGGCAGCGGCGCGTTTTCTTTTGAAATGGTCATCTCGCAGTTCAACCTGAGGGGTTGTCGACTGCTTAACCTGGCTTTCCTGTGGATGCCTCAATAAATTAAGGCCTCCAGCCAGGGCATAATACACAACTTAACTACACAATATAAACTTAAAAACTAAGCGACTACACGCTAAGGGCACCCCCTGTGGGGTACGGACCTCGGCTTAGGGCGTCGCTGGGAGAGGGCAGCAAGGGACAGGCTGGATCGGAATTATGGCAGCGGCGCGGCTCTCAGCGCGCTTTATACAAGGTGTAACGGAAAGGGGGTATCAACCCTGAAGGAGGTGAATGTGCTCATGAAACTGAACAAATTTCCCCAAAGAACATAGGTCGAAATATGAAAAAAAATTTGGACCTCCCATAGTAATAGTAAATCATTGATGTGCTATTACTATGGGAGGTCCAAATTTTTTTTTTCATCTTCATTCACCTCCTTCAGGGTTGATACCCCCTTTCCGTTACACCTTGTATATATAGCCACGGACGCGCAGGCGCGAGGCGTTTACGCACTCTGATAGAATACCTTAACAAATGTTCGCCGTGATTCTTTAAATTGACATAACTTTTTTATTTATGAACCGATTGACATGAAATAAACACTAAATGTTAAGTGAAGCTTACTACAATATATTAGTGAAAACCGCGTCTAAATCGAATAAGCCGTTTCTGATATTAGCGTGCACAAACACAGCAGACAAACAGATAAACAGACAAACAGATAAACAGACAAAAAAAAAATTAATTACATTTTCGGGTTCGGCATCGATATAATAACAACCCCTGCTACTTTTTTTTAATATATTTCCATTGTACAGACACCACTTTTCTACAATTTTATTATATGTATAGATTTTTAACTTTATCGCTAAAGCAAAAGTTCAATGTTGATTGGGAAAATTTGACAGTTTCGGGTAGCTTGACGTGCTTGGCGTCTGTACATTTACACTTTCAATCACAATCCAAGGGTTTTGAAGGATATTCCTAATCCACTGCTTCATACTCGTAGTTTTGAAAAACTCGTCTGCTCTACAACGTAACCGTTATTACCTACGTTGTTGAGCAGACGGGGCTGAACTGTCAAAATAAAAGAAATTGCGATCAAATGTCACTGAAATCAGTGGGGTGACTGCGTAACAGCGTAACACACAAGTGATCGCAATTTCTTTAATTCCACCATATTATATTATAAATATAAAAGTACAAAAAAGACTGTCAAACAATAACAACGTGTATCGGAAATTATACGAATAATTATATCAAACCAGACGTAACCGTAATTTATTGTCATGAAAAATTACGATATTTTTACCTCACAAAGCGACAAGCGTTTTACTTGTGGTAACTACGTGTCCAAATACATAACACACACTTTCGCGACTGTGCATTGTCTCAGACGGTACCGAGAGCTCTGTCTTGCACTTACACACACATTTACAGCGTGTTTGTATACTTGGTAACCACAAATAAAGCGCGCGTCGCTTAATGAGATAAAAATACCTGCTAAACGATTTTATACCCAAAATAAAATTAATTTTTTGAAATAATGTGCTCTTTAAAATAACAAAAGGCAAGTGAATTACGTTTAAACGTGGAAAATGTCTGCGGTTTCATGGGCCATTAAAATCTGAAGCGTAGGTTACATTCGTTCGTTTATGCAGTTTCGGTGACGTAATATGTACAATATCCCGTTTCGTGGATTTCATTATGAAACCAAAAAATTTGCTTGAAACCTCGCTTCCGAGAATTTGTCTTTTGATACGATTTATTCCGGTCTGATCCCCTGAAGCCCCCCCTCACCCGACCCCCCACTCCTCGATCCCCTGCTAGTTCGTCTTCTGTTTTCGGTCTAGGTAATTACATTACATTTTCGAAAAAGTATTTCGTGATAAAGTTATTATTTTGATTTCCAAGTTGGTCTTTTCATAATTTTAATAGCATAAACTATCTCCTTCAAGCCAAAACACGTAGTCAACAGTTAAATTGAACACTTTAAAATTATTTCATAATGAATCATCATAAACTCAATTTTGCACCATCCTTCATCCCAATTTAATAAAACACACGTTCACAAAGTTTAACAAAGACATCATCGCGAAGGTCAACGTCGTCCCAGCTTTAATCTTAACTCAAAGGATAAGAATACCTAATTAGCTCAGCAAACTGAACAAAGTCTTGCCGAAGGAATCATGTCACAATATTACTTTGACAACACCGAAAGCAACAGGGTTTGTAAACTGAGAATTTACAAAGCCTATAATTTATTTTAGAGCAATTTTGACGGAGTTAAAAAGTTTTTACGCAAAGAAAATTGAAGACGTTTTAAAAAATTTTTACGACGCCAACTCGGGCCTGTCTGGTCGGACGACGAACACCCCCAGTCCGCCATCCGCACAAATGTTATCAGATTGTCACACCACCTACGCCGTGGTCTACCTTAACAGCGATGTCCTTCCTCAGGCGTCCAGTGAGTGACGATCTTTACTCATGTCTCTGGGTGCATTCGTGTCAAAATACCTCTAGTATACAAATTCGATGTCAAATCAAGGTTATGATGATAAAATCACGTGCAATGTAAACTAAGGTAACTTAGAAGTTTGTATTAAGCCGAATCCGTGCTCTAACACGGACTTATCGAGTTCATTCCAGTCTGCTCCCCAAATCGGACCTCTTGCTAATTAAAAGACCAGTATTTTCCACTAGTTGAGCAGACTTAGGGTATCGGATAGGAAAAACTCGACTTTTCCAGCCAGAAAGGTGTTCTCGAGCTTTATATGTCTGTTGGTAAGTGTTTAGACTTGAAGTGCGAAGAAGATCGAAGTTACAACTAATATAAATAGATAAATAGATTGGTATATGCTTTATAGGTGTCAGATATTTATTGTATTATATAAATGATATACCACAGACACTTGTATTGTCTAGCCTTCCCTTTGAATCATAATTTTTAATCCATCCAAAGGTTGTGTTTAAAAGATCGTTCTTAGCGGTAAGACCGCCCACTGTGTCACCCTTTGTAAAATTTCTATATAATTATGTCTGTAATTTATATCATCATCATAATAAAAAGTGTTCTAGTCGATTATACTGGTTGGTTGGAAGCTGAGTGCAAAGCTTTAAAGGAGTGATAGTTGACACCATTTACAGCATTTTGAGCCATATATGTCTTAATGGACAGTATCTTTTTTTTTTAATGCAAAGTTTTATTCAAAAATAACATACCGACTTTAACTGCGAAAAAAATAAAAAAAACATACTTCGTCTAAGACATGTGTGGCTCAGAATGCTGTAAGTGGTGTCAACTATCACTCCCTTACACCTTTGCACTCAGCTTCCAAACACCCTGTATTTCTGTTTTCATTGTTGTACTTACCATTTGTAGAAACAGTAAAAAAAAAACGGTATTTTCTTTAGTTTAATTTCTATTTCAAAATACACCACGTTTTTAAATTCAACAGCGGTGAAAGTACAAAGAGCGCTATAATTGAAATCCTAGTACAATTAATGAAGTTGAAAGCTTAGAATTTTTTGCCCCTTTCACTTGATTAATAAACGACGAAAAAGACTGCTATTGTTTATATTTAATTTGTATTTCCTACGACCAGCGATATACTATTTATATACAAAGTGTAACGTTAAATGCAACGCATCACGCATCCTTTTTAGGGTTCCGTAGCCAAATGGCAAAAACGGAACCCTTATAGATTCGTCATGTCTGTCTGTCTGTCTGTCTGTCCGTCTGTCTGTCTGTCTGTCCGTCCGTATGTCACAGCCACTTTTCTCCGAAACTATAAAATAAGTAACCCCCCCCCCGTAACTTCTAAAATAAGAGAATAATAAAACTAAAAAAAATATATGATGTACATTACCATGTAAACTACCAGCGAAAATTGGTTTGAACGAGATCTAGTAAGTAGTTTTTATTAATACCTCATAAATCGTAAACCACAATTTACCATTCATTCAATCAACTCAAAAATAAAAAATAAACATTTAATTTCATAAACATAAACCTTATGCATAAACCCGGATGTTACGGAACCCTCGGTGCGCGAGTCCGACTCGCTCTTGCCCGGTTTTTTTGTTTTATTTATTCTTCTGTGGAACCTTGGCCGAAGACGGTACTTTTGTTAATGTGAGCACAAGGTCAAAATTAACAAAAAATAAAAATTATGTATCAACAACAATAGTGTGTGCCTCACTGCTGCGCCAAAAAGGTTCATTTCAGCAATAAGGGGCCACTAGTCGATATTTTTTCCATACAAAGTTCGGAGAATATTACTCCACTGTTTGACATTGTGCATCCAAAGTTAATCATGATATCGTTTTGTCTTATTATTAATGTTGTCTGTACGGAAACAGAATAGTAAAATAAAAAGCCATTAAAAAGTTATGAGCCGATAAAGATTCGTTTTTCTTCCTATTTTTAACGTAACTTTGGGTGTGAATAAGTAATAAAAGAACTGTAAAATCTTTAAAACCAAGTCCATACCAACAAAGCTCACTTATAGAAGAGTTTGATAAACTTTATTTGTAATTGATTTATGCAGTGGTTTTTTCATAAAACTCGATTTTCCGAAGCAGTTTTCGAATTTTTTTACGCGCGTATCAGTTCGGAATGGTGTTTCTGTGCGGGAGGACTAGACTTTTTACGTGTAGACTAGTGTCTAACTGCTTATCACTGATACTAGCTCTGTCGGACACGAAGCTAGATGAGACAGCGTGCTTTTTGGCCATGACCACCAGTGAGATCGAGCTCGCGACTAGTTTACTCTTAATGCCAGACAGATGCTGTCTGACACTGGTTTTCTAATGAACCTTTAGTGAAAGTGACGGGGAGTTCACACAGTTACAACATACCTAATACATACTTTTTATATTTGTAAATAAATGAATAAACTAGTAATCAAGAACATATCATTACAAAAACAAAAAAGAATAACGAAAACAACACAGTCTCATCAATACCCGTTCTTCGCGATCAATCTAGATGAGATAAATATTGCTCCGTGCACGATGCACTCAAAGCGCAACAGGCCGCCGAGCGCGACGGACACCTACATGTTAGTTAGTTTTGCGACAAGAAAACTGGGCTATTCGAATAAAAGCCTGAATAGGTAATCGTAATAATAATATAAAGTAAGTTAATAAAAACAATAAAAAAAATTACTCACAAATCGATGCCTTAGTTCACAATTGTACTAACTGCAAAATTTTCAATTTTCACTTTTTTAGTGCCAAATACACTAAATATCGTACAATATTGAGTTAAGATGGAGTTAGATTAAAGGTTTAGTCTTGTGAATAGATGCATAATTGTTTTATTATTTTACTTTGTTTTCGTACTGTTCACGTCTAAACTTTAAAAAACTTTAAAACGCTCTCCTCAAAATTGTTAATTTTGTAGATATTGCTAATGTGAAGTAAGGCATCGAAATTGTTAATTTAATGCCTACCTTTATCAATAGATGAAGTAGGTACAAATGGTAATAGAAGAAGGGAAGCGTTATTTACTACTTACGAAAATTTACTTTTACGGATCAACATTGCTATTTTGAGTTTCGTGTTAGTGTAAAACAACTTATTTCTACCCTCTTTTGTTTTAGTTGTGCATTTTCGGATGATGTGCTGAATGATAACACCTTGTGCTCACATTAACAAAAGTACCGTCTTCGGCCAAGGTTCCACAGAAGAATAAATAAAACAAAAAAACCGGGCAAGAGCGAGTCGGACTCGCGCACCGAGGGTTCCGTAACATCCGGGTTTATGCATAAGGTTTATGTTTATGAAATTAAATGTTTATTTTTTATTTTTGAGTTGATTGAATGAATGGTAAATTGTGGTTTACGATTTATGAGGTATTAATAAAAACTACTTACTAGATCTCGTTCAAACCAATTTTCGCTGGTAGTTTACATGGTAATGTACATCATATATTTTTTTTAGTTTTATTATTCTCTTATTTTAGAAGTTACGGGGGGGGGTTACTTATTTTATAGTTTCGGAGAAAAGTGGCTGTGACATACGGACGGACAGACATTGATTATTTTCTGTCAAAAGTATTAATACTGAGTTTCGAGTAAATCGGACCGCGCGTTAAAATTCTTCCACACAAACTTTAACACCCCAACACAAGGGGTGTTGGGGTGTTTTGATAAACGAATAATGATAAACTTTATTACTTGCTTAGGCAAGTATTCTTGCCAAGTTTATTAACCAAATGAATAAGATTTTTCTTATAAAGTGTATCCCCGTTTTTCACCCCCACAGGGGTGGAATTTCGTAAAATTGTTTGGGATGTGTTCATTACTCGAGTCAAAGATTGTTTATACCAATTTTCGAGTTAATCAAGCCACGTAGTAAAGTCTTCCCCTATAAAATTAACTTTTCACCCCGTTAGGGGTAAATTTTCAAAAAACGATGATACACGTTATTCTTTATTTTCGGTCTTAAGTATAAATACTGAGTTTCGAGTTAATCGGACCACGCGTTAAAATTCTTCCATACAAACTTTGACACCTCCCAATCCCCCTCCAAGGGGTAGTTTAGAAAAAAAAAAGCCAAACTTCATAATTTATTTAGATAAGTATTCGTGCCAATTTTCATGGTTATTAACTCAAGGAATAAGATTTTTCACACAAACAAAATCCCCTCTTTTCACCCCTTTAAGGTTAAATTTCCAAAAACCCCTTCTTAGTGGATATCTACTCTTCACAAAGAACACACCCTCCAAAATTAATTTCTCTACCCAGCGGTACCGACCAGCGTTTTAGGCTGTGCGTTGATATATCAGTCAGTCAGGACAAAATTTCCTCCCCCTTTTCACCCCCTTAATGGATGAAATTCTAACAACACCGTTGTGTTAGCTTCCAATCATAAGCCTAGATAGTAAATTTAGTGATTTTTACGTCGAAAATTAATGACTTTCTATACACAACTTCATCCCCCTTTTTAACCCTTCAGGGGTGGAATTATCAAAAACGCTGAGACACGTATAAATTTATTTTCAATTGTCAGCCTAAATACAAAATTAGAAGATCCTAACTTCAAAACTGTCGGACTTTCATATAAACTTCCATCCCCTATTTTAACCCTTTAGGGGTTGAATTCCCAAAAATCCTTTCTTAGTGGATACTCACTATTCACAAAGAACACACCTTCTAAGTTTCAAGTCTCTAGGTACAGCGGTTTGGGCTGTGCGTTGATATATCAGTCAGTCAGTCAATCAGTCAGTCAGGACTTTGAATTTTATATATATAGATGATGATTGTCAAAATTTCGAAATTATTCCTCGAATAAAGTTATCAGACGATTGAAAAATCAAGCCTAAGTTAAACTAATAATGTGTAAACTAGTGAATAAGATTAATCGGACCATGTAGTATAAAGTCCAAAAAAAATTGTATAAAAAAAGTAAAAACAAATTCAATTTTTATTATTTGTGGTTATAGTGGCAACAGATATAGGTTATACGGTTCATGAGATGACAGGCGGACGGATAGCGGAGCATTGGTAATAAGGTTCCGTTGGCACCCTTTGAGTACGGAACCTTGAAAAAGGTTGCAAAACAGTTTTTATAAACGACTGAGATTTTCAACCTTGATAGAAGAGTATAACCATACGAGGCGGGGTCCATAGATTAAACTAGCTGCACCCCGCGGTTTCATCCGCATAAATGTCGACCCCTTAGAAATATCGGGATAAAAAGTATCCTATGTGTTTTTCTGGTGTTTAGGCTATGTTACTGTAAAGTTTCATTAAAATCCGTTCAGTACTTTTAGCGTGAAAGAGTATCAAATATCCGTCCTTCCTCTCAAACTATAGTTGGGTTAGTAGGATAGAAAGTAGGATGGTCTAAGTTTATGCTTACCTATTTTCAGAGTTTGAAGAACCTCTTTGAGCAAATTATTGCAAATCCGGCTACCTGTAGATAAAGTTTTGAGTTTATAGCCAGATAATTCAAACAGAGGTTCACAGATTACTGATTACCCAGAAAATACAAATGGCTTGATCTACTCTAACAAGCACAGAACTGGTCGAAGTGGCTATGCTTGGTCTCCAGGCCTATGTCCAGCAGTGGATGTTTTTCAGCTGAAGTGATGATGATGATCTACTCCGTAACTATCTCATCATCATCTGTCTAGCCTTTCCCCAACTATGTTGGGGTCGGCTTCCAGTCTAGCCGGATGCGGCTGAATACCATTATTTTACATGGAGCGACTGCCTATCTGACCTCCACAATCCAGTTACTGGGTAATACGATACCCTTGGTAAGACTGGTTGTCAGACTTTCGGGCTACTGACTGCCCGTAAAGACTGACAAAGATCTACGAATTACAGCCGGACACAACGTATTAACGTGCTTTAACAGAAGGGTCTCGATCACAAGCCGACCGCGGCAAGCATAGCTTAACCTTCGACCGATCCGTGCAGCTGTTAGTACTTCGCCCCTCAACTCCATGAGCAGTTAAAAAAATCAAAGTCCTGACTGACTGATATATCAACGCACACCCTAAACCGCTGGTCCTAGAGACTTGAAATTTGAAGGGTGTGTTTTTTGTGAAGAGTAGGTATCCACTAAGAAATGGTTTTTCGAAATTCCACCCCTAAGAGGGTGAAATTTCACGCGGACGAAGTCGCGGGCAGGAGCTGGTCCATACTAATATTATAAATTTGAAAGTAACCCTGTCTTCAGCGGGATTGTCCGAAAGGGTTACCGCTGGCCCGGAACATAAAGGGCTAAGGAAGGAACACGGGTGGGTTTTAGTCAGTAAGAGTCTGACACTCCCTTCCGCTCCGCCCAGAGCGGAAGGGGTCATTTGATGATTTCCCATCCAAAAAACAAAACCCTGTTTGTCTGTCTGTCTGTATGTTACCTTTTCACGCCTAAACCACTGAATGGATTTCGAATTTTAATCTGTAAACTATCCTATGTCCTTACATGGGATAGTTTTATCGACATACCTCGCGGGCGAAACCGCGGGCGGAAGCTAGTGTGTTATAAATTACTATGGAAGGAAAATAAAGAGATTATATTCATCTTCACCTCGCAAGTCTAGAACATTTCGCAGTACGATGTTCGTTTCAGCAAGTGCACTTGTTATCACGAGAGCAGCCGGTAATAGGCTCCACGAAGCGAGCTGGCGGTTGTTAGGAGTGGCTTAAATCCGGCACGATGCTGTGGCTAGGTCTCTAGTGTTGTTGTGTAACTAACTAGGACGTAATAAGGTAGAGGACGGTATCAAATATTTCAAACTAGGTATAAAATAGTGAAATAATATTTTTTTTAATTTCAAGCCTTCTAATGTTAAGAGTCCCATGTCAGTTTCGCGGACTAAAAACTTCAGCGCAAATTTCTCAATATCCTTAAGTTATCTAGTTTTTTTTTTTTAAATACACAAGCATTTATCACCTATCTATCTAGTAAGTCTATGAATTTAAGTTTTTGATAACTACTTAATATAAATTCGTTTATAAGGCATTATTTAGATATTTTAATACAATTAAATTAGTAGTCAAAATAAAAATATAAAAATTGAGTTTGGTAGATGAACACCACAAATTTTAAAATATTTAACACTTTTTGTTATTTTCAATAAATTCTTACGCGTAGACGACGGTTTTGCGCAGGACTTTATTGGGTTTTTTCAGCGTAGTCAACATTTTTTTACAAGTACTAATTCAATAAATAACTAATTCAATAACTTTAAAAAAAATCGTAGACTTACTAATATACTACCTATATGCCTAGTGATGATAAGCCTAGTATTTAGGATTTTTTTTTCAAATCGTTATTTGCTACCAGTTAGCTAAGGAAGCAATCGAAAAACTTGGTGTTTCGTGATTACGTAAAAACGTGTTTCTGATTTTTCTGTTTTTAGTCCGCGAAATTGATAGGGACTCTTAAATATTGTTAAGAGCTTTATTGTCCCACAATTAGCATAAAGTATGCTTATTCCACTTACGATACATATTTATCCTAGTATACAGGCATCTAACATTATTATACCTTTGTAAATTATGTAAATATTTCACCTATATTAATACCTACCGAATAAAAATATTTAGTTTTCATTTTTTTTATTTTATTTGAATGAAGTGCCGCAATTTTAAAACTGGCAACTGATTCTCGTAAATGCCTAATAGGTATTAACGACACTTAACAATGTTTTAGAGGTTAAGGTAGGTATTTACAGATATAAATTAGATATCTGTTACTGTCCGGTAAAGGCCGGAAAGGGATCGGCACCGTATTAACTCGAGCCGTTTAGTATTCTTTGTTTGAAACTCCCTACTGCAACACACACTAATCGGCATCATAACGTAATCGCTAAGCCTCGGGACAAGCTCACGAACCACAGTGCGGTGCGTTACGGCTCGTCGTCCCCGCGCTTACGTCTCTCCGTACCCGAGCTTACGTCTCTTCATCCACCCTTGCCCCTCTCACCCCACCGGCCTGCTTGCTGCACCATCAACCAGCGGTCTGCGAGCCGTAAGCGCGGCGTCGCCTAGCCGTAGCCGAGTCGACGTATCGGAGCTGCTGATCCGCTTTGGTTACGTGCTTACGTTAGGTTGACGCCTGTTTGACGGCGAGGCGAAAGGCGATACGGTGCCGATCCCTTTCTTATTTGATACGTATGCTATGACCTCAATACGGAAAAATAAATGTTCTACCTCATATGAATGAAAACAGCACAATATAGTACATTGAAAGAAAGAAAATACATTACTTTAGCACAGACTAAAAGATACACAGTACACCAAAGAGATACATCAGATAAAAACAAATAAAAAGTGTAAAGTAAGAAATTAGCAGTAAAGTGTGTCTCACGGCTGCGCCAAAAAGGCTCAGTTCAGCAAAAAATGCCAGACAACTAAAGCAAACATAAACAAACCAAACATATTAAAAGTTATGAAAGTGTTCATAGGTATAACATGCGGGTAGATATGCGCTAATATCCCGCTAGGCGGCGCCACGACCGCAAAATGTTTAATTACAGCCGCCGAGGCACGCTGCGACGATTAAAACCACTTCTTTTGTTTGAATACTCTACGTATTTAATATTTAGATGGTTTTTCTTTTTAAAGCTTTTAGGATCAGCTCAAATATTACAGTACCTATAGTTTTAGTGGTTTTGTGCAGTACCGAAACACCTATCGGCGGTTTTTTATTTCAATGACCCTGTAAAACGATAGAAAAGGCTTGAAATAAAACCTTCGCGGGTAAAACCTTTTTTTTACCCGGGACGGTACGGAGACGGTATATGCGTTTGGGGGGTGAGAGGATGTGTGTGCAAACCAATGTTGCCATTTATCTCCAAAACTACTAGTCCGATTTTGATGCGGTATTCAGTAATGGGTTCTGGTTTATTGGTGCATGTTCTTAGATAGGTGTTACGGTGACAATTCACCAGGCGGCACTGCAGTAAACATTTGTTTGTGCAAAACCAAAACTACTAGTCCGATTTGGATGCGGTTTGCTACTACATATTATGAATAATGATGCTATGCTTTTAAAAAAGTTTGAAATAAAAAGCAAAATTAAAATTTTTGAAAAAACCCATGACGGTTAAATGTAATTGAAAAAAGATAAAATATCTGTTTTGGTCTCGTTACTGTTTCTAAATTATTTTATCTTTTTCCAATTACATTTAATCATCGTGGGTTTTTTCAAAAAATTTAATTTTGCTTTTTATTATTGACCCACACTGTAGCCACCAATAGAGGGTTAGTGGCTAAGTAATAACAGCCGCACAGGTCGATCGATCAGGTTAAGCTACGCTTGGCCCGTGGATGTATGACCATCTCTTACGTTCCAAAGTTCAAAATTTAGTCGCGGTCTCATCTCGGCGACAAACAAATGTCAAAAACTTGTCAAAATGTAGGAAAATTTGAGGTATTTTTGACAGAATGAGACTGAGATCAGGGGGCCTAAAAGGCCTAAAAGACCACTTTGACAGAATCATAAAAGGATATCATGATGGACAATTAACCGTTAAGTTAATCGTATGAAATCCCATTGGTGAAGCATTTTTCAGTTATTTTTTTTGTCTGTGCTAAAATACCAATCAATCCGATCCAAATCCAATCCCAATCTCTTTGATTATACCTACGTAGTGCAGCGAAGAAAAAGAAAAACACGGACTATCTTCGCCATATTACGATTCATAATGTTATCCTTTTATGATTCTCCATAGTGGCCTTTTTAGGCCCCCAGATTGTAAACGTTCTTAAAATTACGAGAATTGCCCCTCTGGTATCGCTTCACAGAATAACAACATTCGAGTACCTACCTATCCATATCGAATATTGTCTAATGGAGATAAGCCTCAAGCTTTCCATTACAAGCTCCTCTGTGACGTCACATAATCACATTCCGATCTACCGTCAACTATTTAAACAATACTGTATGAGTGTGGAACCTAAGGTTGATTTTAGAGTCGCGCTGACCGCACGCTGGGCGCTGACAGCCGAAACGTATAAAACAAACGCACGCGCTGATAGCTACGCGTCATTCTAAAACGCTTCCTAGAAGTTCATACTGTCGTGATTTCATTGATTTAATTTTAAAAAAACATGCATTATTTTAATACCGCATTATAATATCCACTGTGGCAACACTATCAAAGTACAAATCATTAATATTGTAACAAACTTTTAAAATGTATTTCCACTATGGCAACTAAATGTATTATTTTACTTTGGCAACACTTGGAAATAACGGCGATGATATTACTGAGCGTTATTTCTGGGTGGGGCAAATGTCGTTTTAAAATGGTAAAATGTAGTGCAAAGCTAGTCGTTGTTGGATTGTAAAAGAGTACAGTTGTGCGATTAAAAAAGTATTAGTAAGAAAAGGGTCTATTTCATTTTAATACGTTTCAAGCTGTCAGCGCTGACGGTCAGCTTGCGGTCAGCGCGACTCTAAAACCAGCCTAAGATAGAAACACGCTTGTACGATACGACTACAAACAGAAAGCAAAGTTCATAGAAATCTCTATTCCTAGACAGCACGTTTCGCCGAAAACTTTGCTGATAGAAAACATTGTTTGTAGATATCTCGGTCCAGAGGAAGCACTGTTGACAGTGATAGAGTGTTCACAGATATCACTTCTTGCCGTAAACTTTTTCATAGAAACCATTGTTTCCAGATACCTTGGTTAGAGTGACAGAGATCATAGTTCTGTGAACGATTTCAGCCGTACAGGAAAATGCATTATTATAGGGAGCTATTTATAAATGAATGTGGCTGTCCACATTCCAGATTACCTTTATTATTTTCCTGATTAATACTCTCGCGTGCGGCTATGGTAGTCATGTTCGTATGTTCCCACTAGTATCACTTTTGATGTACCCACTTCGGGAGATTTCATTCTCTATAGTAACACCATTTAATTAGTGGTACTAGTGAGACGGATAAATAATTGAATTGCCCTCAGGTAGGGACGGCTCTTATACCCTAAGGTAGATACGGCTAAAGAAGTACCTATTTTAACTAATAAACTATACGAGGTGGCAGGGCCGGAGGGTCCCATGGCTAAATAATAACAGCCGCACAGGTCTATCGATCAGGTTAAGCTACGCTTGCCGCGTTTGGTCTGTGGATGGGTGACCATCTTTACATACCGTGACCGCTCCGTGCCTCAGAAAGCACGTTAAGCCGTTGGTCCCGGCTGTCATTCGTGGATCTTTGACAGTCGTTACGGGTAGTCAGAAGCCCGAAAGACTGACCACCAGTCTTACCAAGGGGTATCGTATTACCCAGTAACTGGGTTGTGGAGGTCAGATAGGCAGTCGCTCCATGTAAAATACTGGTATTCAGCTGCATCCGGTTAGACTGGAAGCCGACCCCAACATAGTTGGAAAAAGGCTAGGCAGATGATGACGGGGTGGCAACGCATCGACGCGCAACATTCAGTACATGATTCTGACTTAATTATTTAATTAACTGCCTCGTTGGTCTCGTGGTTGCAAGTGCGACTGCTGAGCGTGGGATCCTCGGTTCGAACCCCAGGTCGGATAGTGTTATTCGGTCGGTTATCCATTAGGAATTTCTTAGTAACAGTCCGGAGTTTGGAAATTGGCGGTTCAATACCCCCGTGCCTCGGAAAGCACGTTAAGCCATTGTTCCTGCGCCTGATCTCTCCCCGGTCGTGTCGGACTGCCGTCCCATCGGACTATGAGAAAAAAAACAAAAGAGAGTGCACCTGTTTGCGCGCACACTTGTGCACTATAATATCTCCTGCGTACCTAGCTAATCTCCGTTGAGATTGGCCACCGTGACCGAAATCGGCCGGGAGGCTATTATTAATATTACATGATTCTGATATGATTCCGATTAGACCCCTAAGGACTAGGATCATGGGCTGAATTCGTAGTTACAGTTTGCGCGTCAATGGCTGGCACCCTGGGGCCTGAAAAGGCCACTTTTGTAGAATCATAAAAGATAACATAACGGACAGTTAACTGTTAAGTTTATCGTATTAAATCCCATTGGTGAAGCATTTTTCAGTTATTTTTTTTTGTCTGTGCTAAAATACCAATCAATCCAATCCAAATCCAATCCCACTCTTTGATTAAACCTACGTAAAGCAGCGAAAAAAAGTAAACCACGGACTCGCTTCGTCATATTATGATTCATAATGTTATCATTTTATGATTCTCCAAAGTGGTCTTTTTAGGCAACCTTGTAGTTTACAGGAATATGTTGCACTGTAGTTAAAAGTATACCAAAGCTCCCTAAATAACGTGGCTTTCGAAAAAGGAGTCAAAAAAGGGTCATATTGTTGCCACAGTTGCACACATATGTAGCTGCAATTTAGAGCAGCTTTGTTACACACCATGCTGCTGCATTCATCATCTGCCTAGCCTTTTCCCAAACTATGTTGGGGTCGGATGCAGCTGAATACCAGTATTTTACATGGAGCGGCTGCCTATCTGACCTCCACAACCCATTTACTGGATAATACGATACCCCTTGGTAAGACTGGTTGTCAGACTTTCGGGCTTCTGACTACCCATAACGACTGTCAAAGATCCACAAATGACAGCCCGGACCAACGGCTTAACGTGCTTTCCGAGGCACGGAGGGGTCACGGTATGTAAAGATGGTCACCCATCCACAGACCAACCGCGGCAAGCGTAGCTTAACCTGATCGATCGACCTGTGCGGGTGTTATTATTAACCCTCATCGGATCGGATCGGATCGGGAACATGCTGCTGCATTATAGTTATTATTATGGGTTTGTGTTGCTACGGTTACGAGGAATTGCACTTGGATTTGTGCCTATATCTTACAGTAATGGGCATAAATCCACATAAATCATCAGGTAAGCAGCGTAGACTATAACTTTACAGGGTCAAAACCCTGGCGTTTATGCAAAATTCAAAAAGAAAATCTGTTCCTACTTACTTAACTTATGTAGGTATTGTAATATCATCATCTTCTAAAAATATTATTACAAAAAAAAACAACTGACTTCCAAAAAAACAATACAAAGTGAAATATTACTTTAATTTCGGATGTCGGTGGCAAAAAGCGAAAACACAAACCACACCGACTGCCTTTCTTTTTTCACTTTTTCGTTGTAACCACAACTAAAAAATCTAACCTACCTAATCTACCTAAATCGCTATAGGTGTGCCTATAATATTTGAAGAGTTCCCTCGATTTCTCCAGGATCCCATCATCAGATCCTGACCTGATGACAATGAAACGACTTGGAAAGTATATAACATAACGAGCAAAAAATATTTCCAAATCGGTCCAAGCATCCGAGTTATCTGGGAAAATACATTTAAAAAAAGATTCCGACACTCTGAGGACCTTCGCTTTTCATGAAGTTGGTTAAAAAGTACGACGACACTGTGAACTCATTTTCTTTAATTCCAAAATAATATAAAAACCTTGTTCAGATGAGCAGAAACGATATAGTAAATCAATTAGTGTCACTACTCACCACATCTTTGACTTTTGGACGGGAGCCAACGAGTAAACAGGGCTACGCCGCGAATCACGACGGCCCTCTATACAAGTAGCTACTCAAAGTAGGTATGTATATGTGTGTGTGTGTACTACCAAACGGTCATTGATCTCCTGAATCGTAAAGTAAGCATGTTTAAGGAGATTTTATTTGAGAATCGTTTAATATCTTGTTTAAATTGCTGATGTTGATTTTGATGAGGAGTTGGTGTAATTTGGCTTGATTATTATGATTTTAATTTGGTGATTTTACTGAACGTTTCGTACCGAAATAATAAAATTCAGTCGGGGTAGCCCACTTTACCAGGTTGGAGTTATATCTTCCCACTTGGGTCCGGAAATGGTTTGAGGACTTCCAAGTGGACCGCGGAAGGCTTACACCTTGCAGGAAGATGCTCCTTTGCTGGTAAATAGTAAGTAGGAGGGAAAGAGTATCCTGCTACAGCTTACAACGGGCGTCGGCAGGGTGTGGGTGTGGTTTGTGATGCTATGTCGAAAACCATGCTCCACCTCCTATCCTGCCGTCTGTGCTCCATAACACGCAGTCAAAGTGACCTCTGCGCTGCAATCCACGATGCCGTGGAAGTGGCGAAGTTCTGAGTCACCAAGATTTAAAATACCGTCGTGCTAGCGACACGGCGACGAAGTCCGTAATTGTGTCACTGTAGGGCCAAGAATATTGAAAGCCTCCACGAGAGAACGGAGTCACATTACGTCCGCTACGCGTAGCGTCCGTTTATGGCACTATTGTATTCTTGATGGTGATTTTTTGTCGGATCAGTCGCGTTACAACCGTTCTACCTAAAAGCACATGCTTGCCTAAATGCCTAGTACCTACCATGCTTCACAAAAAGTTAATTAGGTCTGTGTGTTATATTTCTAATAACAAGCTCTTCTAGCGTTGAGTGTACTTTAGGGGAAAGGGCTGTAACGCGACTGATCCGAGAAAAAAATCACCGTCAAGATTACAATAGGGCCATAAACGGACGCTACGCGTAGCGGACGTAACGCGACTCCCTCCACGAGAGTACCAATCTTGCTGATCTAATCTTTTGCCACTGCGTTAGCAATTCTGTATGAAAACTTATTTGAAGTGAGCTGGTGAGTCATTCCACCTGATGCTATAGATTGACACTATTGACAGCTCACTTCAACTAAGTTTTCATTTTAAGATTTATACAGAATAGAATGACTTGGAAAGCAGGTTCCAACACGAGAGAAGTGCCCTCTTAATGTAATTTCTTCCTAGTCATTTTCCTACTATGTTGGGGTCGGCTTCCAGTCTAACCGAATGCAGCTGAATACCAGTATTTTACATGGAGCGACTGCCTATCTGAACACCACAACTCAGTTACTGTTACGATTTAACAATCCAATATACAATCAAATTGCATTGCAAAATATGATTGATCCAGCCGAGAATAGACCGTATCTCAGGTATAATTTGATTGCTGCGGATAAAACGCATAGATACTACGGAAATATGCCTCTCGAGTTTCCCCCCTATCATAGACCCGTAAATGCAATTCACATTCTACCTCGCCAGACATAGGGTCGGAACTCCAATGTATGATTGCTTTCAATGCCGTTGCTTCTGATTGAAGATGGATAGTTTTTTTTTATTCATAATTAGAACCTGCCGCGATATGAATGCATTAGTTTGATTGGACGTGGATTATTATTCTGTAATTGGATTCGATGAAGTATGTTTATATATGACATCGCAATGATTTGCAGAATTAAGTTGAAGTAAGAATGTGGAACGACGATCTTCGCAAGATGGCTTTCTGTTGAGCGATAGTGGCTATAGCGGGGTAATTGCAAAACACACTAAAAACGTGACAATTACAGTGAGAATGGCTTTTATTTTGACAGTTTAAGAGCGTTTACGCCGTACGGCATTTCATACAAACTTTCAAGCCCTTATTTATCGAAATGAATGAACGGATTTTAATGAAGCTTCATACGCATAAGCAGGATACAAAGGTCTAAAAAGTTAGTAGAGAATATTTTCGAAATGTCTAATTAAAAAAAGATAACTGGAAATCTGATTCTATGGAAAATTTAAAATCGGTCTAATTTGGCTGTAAACACCATTTTTCAAAAAAGTTCTATAATCACTTTTTAAACCTTTTTATTCTGCTTATGCGTATGAAGTTTCATTAAAATCGGTTCATTCATTTCGAAAAATAAGGGCTTGAAAGTTTGTATGACATGCCGTAGGTACGGCGTAAACGCTCTATTTATTGCGTTATTTACGTTGTTAATCTGACACACATTCTTCGAACATTTATGAAGTAATGGATTAGCAATATCGTTCAAAATGATTCAGATTGTGATTCATAGTGTGTTAAGCAATTAGGGTGCTGGATTGAATGGTGTGCGACTGCAGGGGTTTAAGCCCAGCGGTGGACTGAATAAGATGATGATGACAAGTGACAGATTTAGGACTTATTTTTTAAGTCTTTCATCTGAGGAATAAATATGACGGTTTGACAGCTTTTGTGTAGTAAATAAATATGTCAAACTGCCATTTTCATTCTTCAGATTAAAGTTATTAGTTAAAATTATTAGTACGTAGAAGCAGCATAGTAAGATTGGGGCTTGTGGTCAAGTAATAACAGCCGCACGGTTCGATCGATCAGGTTAAGCTACGCTTGCCGCGGTTGGTCCGTGGATGGGTGCACGTTAAGCCCAACGGCGTAAGGTGCTTTCGTGTCCAGTCGTTACGCGTCGTCAGAAGTCAAAAAGTCTAACAACCAGTCTTACCAAGGGGTATCTTATTACCCAGTCACTGGGTTGTGGAGGTCAGATAGGCAGTCGCTCCATGTAAAATACTGGTATTCAGCTGCATCCAGTTACGCTGGAAGCCGACCCCAACATAGTTGGGAAAAGGCTAGGCAGATGATGAGTAAGGTTAATAAGCTGTTTTCGGGGACTGATCTAGTAACTAGGGACCTGTGTCGCGATGTTTTCTCATTAAGGTTCGTAGCATTGTGTGCAAACACTGAACCATTATTTAGATGCTTCCCGACGACCATAAGCCTATAATGTTCCCACTGCCGGGAAACAGGCCTCCTCCTTTATTTGAGATGGAGTGGGCCGTAATCCACCACGCGGGACCAGTGCGGATTGGTAGATGTCACATGTTTTCGAACTTTCGGTTCTAGGACATACCGG
Source organism: Mesoligia furuncula (assembly GCA_916614155.1). Taxonomy (NCBI): domain Eukaryota; kingdom Metazoa; phylum Arthropoda; class Insecta; order Lepidoptera; family Noctuidae; genus Mesoligia; species Mesoligia furuncula. The sequence goes on from OU744793.1 coordinate 27,846,096, forward strand.
TCTCCTCACGATGTTTTCCTTCACCGTTTTGAGAGCAGTAGTGATGAAATGAATTTCACAAATTAAAGCGCCTAACTAGGTTCGAGCCTGCAACTGGTAAGTCGGGGCCGTGCTTCCACCAGAGATGTGGGAGGTAGCTGGGTGGTGCGAGGAAGTGTAGCGAGGCTGTGAAACGGTGTGAGTGTTTCCACCAGAAATGTGCTAGCGGTGAAAGGTGTGCAAATGTTTACTGCGAGGGTGCGTTGCTAAGCTCAGTTGAAACAGTGTGCAAATGTGTGGCGCGAGGATTTTCAGATGCAAGCGGGGTGAGGTGTGGTGGGAGCGGAGCACGCACGCCACACATCCCTCGCAACTCATCCCTCGCACACATCCCTCGCAACACATCCCTAGCACACATCCTTCCCTTGTTTTGAACATACAAAAACTTCGCTCCGCCGAGCCGTTTCCACTAGAACTGCGCCGAGCGAGGCTAGGTAAATGAAGTGATTTCTTTGGTTCTTAACAAACGCATCCCTCGCTACGCATCCTCGCACATCCCTCGCGGAAAGGCAGCCTTACCACTGGGCCACCACTGTTCTATTTACGACCTGAATACCGACTTTCAATTTAAAGTCGTAGGTACCTTCTACATCATTCATAGTCAGATCAATTTACGAATGCTGTGTACATGAATATGATTGGGCAAAGAAACAGTTTGATTTAGAATAACTTTCATGATACAATGTCAATTTCATACAATGGTAATTATTATGGGGCGAGGCCGGAAAGCACGTTAATCCGTTGGTCCCGGCTGTCATTCGTGGATCTTTGACAGTCGTTACGGGTAGTCAGAACCCCGAAAGCCTGACAACCAGTCTTACCAAGGGGTACGGTATTACCCAGTAACTGGGTTGTGGAGGTCAGATAGGCAGTCGCTCCATGTATAATACTGGTATTTAGCTGCATCCAGTTAGACTAGAAGCCGGCCCCAACATAGTTGGGAAAAGGCTAGGCAGATGATGGTAATTATTATTGGGGTTTATTTTATAAAACTTGCTTAAAGTTAAGTAGATACCTAATGATTAGCGACTGTTACTAAACCTTTTTGACATTTAAACATCTCTTAACTTTTAGCAACGTTTATAAATAAAAGGGTATAACTTAAAAAAAGAAAGTAAAAATTAAATCCCAACTGCGACAAAAACATCGACTAAAGGCATCGATGTCCATAATTATGCAGAACTGGAGTCTCAAGTCATTACTAACATACATACCTATAAAGTCGTGTAATTAAGACAATACCACAAGGCAAAAACGCCGAAAAAAACACGTTTGTTGAATGGGAGGGCTCCCATTCAACAAACGTGTTTTTTTCGGCGTTTTTCTACTAAAATCAAAATGAAATAAATATTTAAGGGGGGCCCCTTAAATATTTATTTCATTTTGATTTTAGTATTTGTTGTTATAGCGGCAACAGAAATATACAATTTGTGAAAATTTCAACTGTCTAGCTATCGCGGTTCTTGAGATACAGCCTGGTAACAGACAGACGGATGGACAGACCGACAGACAGCGAAGTCTTAGTAATAGGGTTCCGTTTTTACTCATTGGGTACGAAACCCTAAAAATGATACAGATTATGGGCGAATTTCACCTATGCAACTGGACCCGATCAGCGGCGAAATTGCGTAACACACTATCAGTAGCAATGGGTTTAATTTTGACACAACAACAACATTCATTGCGTTATTTACGTTGTTGAGTAGACACATTTTTCGAACATATGAAGCAATGGATTAGGAATTTCCTTCAAAATTATTCAAATTGAGATTGATGGTTACGCAATTGGGGTGCTGAACGTGATCAGCACATCAAAATGACGTTCGAGAGCTGTCAGTGTCAATATTCCTTAGCAAAACTGACAGCTCTTGAACGCGTTAAGGATGTGCTGATCGCGTTCAATTTCATTGGTACATTTTGCCCTATATGTGACTCCGGTAAATACAAACAAATATGTTTTGAGACTTGGAAGGAGAACTTCAATAAGCGCTCATTAGAAAAAGGATTATGGTACAAAACCATCCAATGTCAGCCCCTTCGTATCCCCTGGTGCGCAAATACTAGCTTAAATAGAAAACTGATTGTTAAAGCTCACAGACTCAGATCTGGACACATCATCATCACCTGCCTAGCCTTTTCCCAACTATGTTGGGGTCGGCTTCTAGTCTAACCGGATGCAGCTGAATACCAGTATTTTACACGGAGCGACTGCCTATCTGACCTCCACAACCCAGTTACTGGGTAATACGATACCCCTTGGTAAGACTGGTTGTCAGACTTTCGAGCTTCTGACTACCCATAACGACAGTCAAAGATCCACAATTGACAGCCAGGACCAACGGCTTAACGTGCTTTCCGAGGCACGGAGGGGTCTCGGTATGTAAAGATGGTAACCCTAAAAGACTGACTCACCAAACTGCGAAGATTGTGGCGTCTGTGAGGATCTATATAATTTATTGCTGGAATGTGTCCGATTTGAATCTGGGAGGACATGTCTACCAAATGCCTTTGAATTAAACAGACTGGATGTTGGCACATTCAACGTGATTCTTAGTCAACCCAATTCTAAGGTAGCAAAACGTCTGTTTGAATTAATGGCATTGAAGTAAATTGTTATACATATAATTTCATATGCATTTAGTAAAAAGCTGTTATTTTGACAATAATTTTATTTATTTGTACAGATAATATTATTAATTTCCTAGGTAACATTAATTAGCTATAACCTCAACTTTGTAGCTTAACTATACATACGTACATAATACCTCTTCACAAAGGGGATCGAACCACACATACCTATACGAACACAGGAGGCACAAACATACGAAACTGGAACAGTGAAAAGATTGACAGCCGCCGGACATCCGTGGTCGGACGCGGCATAACGTAGGGTGTCCATAATGTTGGCGTCTGAGAGACAGTGTCACAATGAGGTAGGCGATAAGACAGTTACGAGGTAGCGAGTGAATTGATATGATATGGGTGTGAATACCCTTAAGAGATTGGGTAACGTCTTCGATAATGTGACAAGAATTTCTGTGATCAAGAAGATGGGTTGTAGTTATCGCAGATATTGCGAAAGATAGATTAATAGCCAAATGATTTCTGGTGACGCATCACGTTCCTCACTAGAGAGTGTTTTAAATCTTAGAAAAACAAATGACACGCATCTTGTACGCTCTCAAGTTTTGCAACGCGCAGAGATATGAAAAAAAACACTAACCCCTTTATTCATAAACGTTGTTTAAAGTTATGTAGTGATTAGCCACTGTATAACCATACATTTTTGACGTAAAACGTCACTTAACTTTAATCATCGGTTATAAATAACCCCTTTAACTGCCGGCCACAGCAAAATAAATAATGAAATTATATAATAGGTAAAATCAACTAATTTATGGTGAGAGGTTTGTGATAAATCGACCCTTTACCTACACAAATTTTTCGTACGAAACGTAATCCATTAGTGGAAAAGTAGTTAGTTAGGGAAAACCGCGTTTTTATGCAAATATTGGCAACAGAAGCGGGTCGATAAATTTGTTAACCTATCACTCTTGCTAATAAAACCTTTTTTAACATTCTTAATGATTTAAATCGTTATTGTATCAGATGTTAAAGCAAAATGCGTTACTACGACTTAGTTGAATCTATAAAAGAAAAGCTTTTACTCAAGAAACTCCCAGTAATCTGTCTTCCTAAATGAACGATATTTTACCGCCAAAATCCATGGCGCTCTTAGTGTCCCAAGCCATTTATCATCGTGTCGAAAACTAAGGCGGGCAAACAAAAATAGAACGCCTACTCAACCTGATTAAGATCTTTAGACGAAATATTAAATAAACTGGAGCTTTTATAGGTATTCCATGTATTGTATTTAACAACAATTGCATTGTTCTAGCACCGCTTAGGACGTTGAACCACCTGTCGGAGCAAGGAGATCAATAAATATGAAGGATCAACTTTATCCTGGGGAAATCATTGTCACCTTACACTCCCTCTACGCCACTCTTCGTCTCCCCAAATAGGTCAACCTCCACATCTCATTACTTGAGCACACAAAATTTTATACTGACGCTAAACAAACATTATAACTTGAAAAATTGATCTTCGAAAATTGGGTCCAGGCACATGGGGCCCCCCGCCCCCCGCGCTTTGACAGTTGGCACGCCCAAGCTTACAACAACAGATCCTTTACTAGTCTCTCATTAGGATGCTACTCACGAGTCGCCCGACGCACTTGCTTGTTGATATCCTCCGAAGGAGTCTCTTCCTCTCCGTGTCATTGTCGCTGTCTGTGCTGTCCTCACAATAACCAGGTTTTTTCTCTTCCGCGGGCACATTCCCAGCGGCCACTGACATCACTCCACGGGCGTTCGCACACCACACACACGGCACTCATTAAACACAACTACATCATACAGGATAAGCTAATAATTTACATTGTATAAACGATTCGCTACCTCGGTGACATTTCACGCGAGCGCCATGACAATAGTGACAGTACGCCGCCGCTGAAAACAAAACAACCCTGAAAGGTGGTCAGCTACATCTGGCGGGTGACGGCGGAACTTTGTGGTTTGTACGTGTCGAGCGCTTATTTCTCGCGAGTTTAGCTAGTCGCCTGAAAATAATCTTTCAGCGTGTCTTTTTAGTACGTGGAAACATGGTTAGATGTCGCTCTAAGTGTAATATTTTGGGATATTGTGAAGCTATTGGCTCTTGTTAGGTAAGCAGATCTATAATACAATGACATAATGGTAAATATTCTTAAGTAAAAGTAATAAAAAATAGCACCCATTTCTTTTTTTACAAAGAAAAATATTTTCTAAACGAAAAATTAATACTGGTTGAAAACGTTCTTCTCAAAAAACTATAAAATGTTCTAGAAATTATTTAAAAATTCTTAGACGTTGAACGCCCAGTTCGGACTTCACTTTTCTGAAATCCCATGCACATGGTGTAATTGTTGCGTATCAATTTTTTTATATTTTTTTTATTAGTTTTTAAGCTAATGTTAAGCATCAATTTTGAGAACAATTTTGGATAATTAATTACGGGAAATTAACAAGTATTTTTATCTACACCTACTTGCACGATAAATTATCAAGATGAGGGAGATCATTACCCTTCAGGCTGGTTCGTGCGGGAACCAGATTGGCGGAAAGGTGAGTAGCTGGTTTTATATAAAGTTGCGAAAACGTCCAGACTGTAGTGTACCTACGTACCTAGATTGCCAACAGATGTCCCCCGTGTCTTCTTATCACACGACATTTTTATATCCTACCCTTTGTCTAGCGTCCTCTTGGTTTTGAACTTCCAGATTTTCCATGAAGTCATTCCGTTAGATCTAAACTTTATTTGCAAATATTCATTGCTCTGTATAATTGTCCACAGTTCTGGGAGGTGATATCTGACGAGCACGGGATCGACCCGAGCGGGTGCTATCACGGCGACTCGGATCTCCAACTGGAACGCATCAACGTGTACTACAATGAGGCGTCCGGCGGCAAGTACGTCCCGCGCACCATCCTCGTGGACCTCAAGCCGGCCACCATGGACGCCGTGCGCTCAGGACCCTTCGGCTGCCTCTACCGACCTGACAACTTTGTCTACGGACAAAACGGTGCTGCGAACAACTGGGCACGCGGACATTACACCGAAGGAGTTGAGATCATAGAGTCCTGTCTCGACGTCGTCCGAAGAGAAGCAGAGGGTTGCGACTGTCTGCAAGGTTTCCAAGTGTCGCACTCTCTCGGCGGCGGCACCGGCTCCGGTCTCGGCACGCTCCTTATCAACAGAATACGCGAAGAGTATCCCGACCGAATCATCCTTTCATTCTCTGTATTCCCGAGCCCCAGGGTCTCGGATTGCGTAGTGGAGCCGTACAACACGACACTGGCGGTGAACCAGCTGGTTGAGAACACCGACCACACATTCTGTCTCGACAATGAAGCGCTGTACGACATCTGCTTCAGGACGCTGAAGCTCACGACCCCCACGTACGGCGACTTGAACCACCTTATTTGCGCCACCATGTCCGGCATCACGACGTGCTTGCGCTTCCCCGGACAGCTCAACGCGGACCTGAGGAAGCTAGCCGTGAACATGGTGCCGTTCCCACGGTTACACTTCTACACCCCCGGCTTCGCGCCGCTGACGTCACGGGGCGCGCAACAATACCGAGCGCTCACGGTTCCCGAATTAACACTTCAAATGTTTGACGCTAAGAACATGATGGTTGCTTGCGACCCAAGACACGGCAGATACCTGACCGTGGCCACGATATTCAGAGGGCGAATGTCCATGAAGGAGGTGGACGAACAACTTGTGAACATCCAGAACAAGAACAGCACATATTTTGTGGAGTGGATACCACATAACGTGAAGATTGCGGTTTGTGATATCCCGCCACGAGGGCTGAAGATGGCGTCCACTTTCATTGGGAACACGACAGCTGTCCAGAGCATATTTAAGAGGGTAGCTGAACAGTTCGTGGCCATGTTCAGGAGGAAAGCTTTCCTACACTGGTACACTGGTGAAGGTATGGACGAAATGGAGTTCACAGAGGCGGAGAGCAACATGAACGACCTGGTCTCAGAATATCAGCAGTACCAGGACGCGACGGCAGATGATGAAGGGGAATTTGACGAAGAAGCGGAAGGGGAGGGTATGGAATAGCAATTACTATTGGATTATATATTTGTGTTTGTCCTTGTGAATGTCCGAATAAAACTAAAACCAGAATCATATTTAGGCTGGTTTTAGAGTCGCGCTGACCGCACGCTGACCGTCGGCGCTGACAGCGGAAACGTATGAAAGGCACGCGCTGATAGCTACGCGTTATTCTAAAACGCTTCCTAGAAGTTCATACGTTTCAAGCTGTCAGCGCCGACGGTCAGCGTGCGGTCAGCGCGACTCTAAAACCAGCCTTACTGTTTTTCTTTAATAAAAATGTTACTTCGATAGGCAGGTACATAAAATCGGATTTACATTACGAAACTAATTGCGCAAACTTGGGTCATTCATAGTTTCACGTGTAAATAATCATTTACACTAAACTTGATAATGTAATTCTGAACCCAGGTCTGTCGGGTTTACACAAGCTTTTCGATAGTAACGCTGATCACTACAGGTACACCCACTTTAGAGAGGTTATTCTCATTTCGTCCCATTCGCGTTCGAGTTGGTCCCATTCGCACTTGGTCCCATTCGCACTTGGTCCCATTCGCACTTGGTCCCATTCGCACTTGGTCCCATTCGGACTTGGTCGCATTCGTACTTAGTCCCATGCAAGTAGTTTGGTAAGGGAAGAGGTAGGTTTGTGGACCAAAGTCTTATATAACATCACGCTACGACCAATAGGAGCGGAGCATCAATGAAAATGATGCAAAAACAAAATCATCGCAATAGCACGGTAGTGTCTTCGAAACTCATCCTGCCACTGATATCGATGACAATAAAATACTAATTAAATTATTAAATTACTACTACTAATCGATATTATTAAACTAAATTTATTAGTACTGCGGAACTATAGACAGCTTGTCATATCGATAGTCAACGAGTGCTGATTTGTCAATAGTCTGATATCTCTTTAACTATGTACGTTTGCCCCGCACGGCCCCCCAGAATTTGCGATTTAGGTGTGCACCAATGCAATGTACTCGCCTCTAGGAGTATATGTACCGGTTTCTTTTTCAATGTACCTCTGTACTTTTGAAGAAATATGCAAAAAAAGGGGGCCGTGCCAGCCAAACGTTTTCAGCACGGCCCCCGTGTAACTTGAAAAATATATAGCGTATTAAAAAGTTTCATAAACTCAAGGAATGTACTTTATTAACACGTTCTATGTACCGTAACAGATATTGTGAATTCGTAATAACAAATAATATATAGATGTGGATAGGGGGCCGTGCTGAAAAAAAAGAAATAAGAAAATATCTAAAAAAGACAAAACAACCTTAGACAAAAACTATTAAAAAGTAATTCATGTTTGGCAAGTAACATATGTACCGCATTGGTTTCTCATACAACTTGCTAAATTAAAAAAATAAACGAATTTTAGTTTATTCAGCACGGCCCTCTATAGTTGCCTATATCTTTTTAAATATGACATGTTTGTTTACAAAATTCGACTTCCTGAATTATGTATAGGAGTACATTCGTTCCAAATAAATTGCGATTATGGTGTATTAGTACTCTAAAAGATAAATTGGATCAAAAATATCCTAACATACAACTGATGGGGTGACCATGGTTCCATAAATTAGGTACATATATTCTATACCTATATTAATGAAATTATGTGACTTGCTGCTGAAATCTAAAATAACAAAACACAGAGTGGACGTTTTCTTGCAAAGACATATTAATTACTTAAAAGGAGAGCTAAATATTGCAGCGAGTCAATTTCATGTAGAACCTAACACAGTAAAAAGAACAAATCGCAGGTCGAAAAAACGCACAAGTAAAAAACAACAAAAACCAAAACGACAATTTGTTCAAGATTCAATATTTAGCGATAAACCAACATTTGTAGAAAATTGGAGAGGTCAAGCAGACGAGGCCGTTGATGTAAAACCACATAACGATATAAAATTTATAAAAAATGGTAACATGGTCCAAAATTCATCTGTGGTTAACACATGCGGTTTTGATGCAATAATGTTTTTGATTGCAATTGGCTTAAAGTCGTTTTCTAATTTCAAAATGGAAATTGAGCCAAAAGACAATAAACTTCGGGACTATGTAAAAGTCATGTTAAACGAAAAAGTAGACAAAGTCACGGTATATGAAATGAGAAATTACATTTGTCACGAATATTTTGACCGGCCATCGCATGTAAAGAAAATAACAGATTGTGAATGCAATGTTGCTAATTTGTTTGAACAAATGTTTGCCAACTTATTTTACAGTGCTCAGTTTAAAAAAGCTTGCACAAAAGAAGAATGCCAATATTGTGTAAAAATTATAAGACCTTTTATACCTTTTTTTTTTTTTTTTTTGCGGATGGGAAATCATCAAATGACTCCTCCCGCTCTGGGTGGAGCGGAAGGGAGTGTGAGACTCTTACTGACTAAAACCCACCCGTGTTCCTTCCTTAGCCCTTTATGTTCCGGGCCAGCGGTAACCCTTTCGGACAATCCCGCTGACCCGGCAACCTTTTATACCTTTGAATATTAACGTAATCAACATGTTTGGCATTTTTGCATTAGAAGAGTCACTTGCTATCGAAACTACTTCTCAAATTTGTAAAAATGATTGCGATGGAACTGTCATTTCAAGCTATAAATTACAAAATATTATATATAAACTTTGATTTAAATGGAACAGACGCAATGGTTTTGTGTAATATTCCGGTCACTATTAATATTAAAAACCAAATTTATGAAGTCGTTGGTGCTATTGAATATGTAGGGAATTCAATGGGGAATCTGGGCCATTATACGCTTAGCCATGAGCAATGGCTATGTTACGATGATTTGGCCTTGAAAATTAACAACAGTACAGTAGATTCAATATTCGTACACACCCTTACTTACGTTTTAGCGAGTGATCTTTGATATTTTATAATTATGTAAAAATAATAACAATATTCGAATTATTACAGTTGCTTGAAACACTACTGTGATTACGTAGGTTAAATTAGTTGCCTGTGATTATTCCAAATAATTAATGTGATTAATGTAAGTAATATTATTGTAATGTAGGTAAGGTTCAATGAGTGATTTGTTGGAAACGTATCTGTGATTTTTTAAGCCTTTTAAGCTCTGTAGTGTTAGTGACACATAGTTTTTCTGCTATTATTCCATAGGTAAACGTAACTAATACTGTGAAATGTAACGAAACTGTAATTTTATTGTAATGTACCGTACATCAATCCGTGTAATTTATTGGAAATATATCTGTGATTTTTTAAGCCTTTTGAGCTATTTAGTCTTAGCGATACTTGTTGTTTGTCCGATTTGCGACCTACTTACTACTAATAAAGTTATCGTTAATACGAATACGATGCGAATACCATGATTTCACGCGAGAATGGTTAAAAAAGCTTCTGCATAAATTGAGTAAATCTTTAATAAAATAAACATTTATTTTATTAAAGATTTACTCAATCTATGCAGAAGTTTTTTTATCCATTCTCACGTGGAAACATGGTCACCCCATCAGTTGTATGTTAGGTTATTTTTGATACAAAATAACTTTTAGAGTACTAATACACCATAATCGCAATTTATTTGGAACGAATGTACTCCTATACATAATTCAGGAAGTCGAATTTTGTAAACAAACATGTCATATTTAAAAAGATATAGGCAACTATAGAGGGCCGTGCTGAATAAACTAAAATTCGTTTATTTTTTTAATTTAGTAAGTTGTATGAGAAACCAATGCGGTACATATGTTACTTGCCAAACATGAATTACTTTTTAATAGTTTTTGTCTAAGGTTGTTTTGTCTTTTTTAGATATTTTCTTATTTCTTTTTTTTCAGCACGGCCCCCTATCCACATCTATATATTATTTGTTATTACGAATTCACAATATCTGTTACGGTACATAGAACGTGTTAATAAAGTACATTCCTTGAGTTTATGAAACTTTTTAATACGCAATATATTTTTCAAGTTACACGGGGGCCGTGCTGAAAACGTTTGGCTGGCACGGCCCCCTTTTTTTGCATATTTCTTAAAAAGTACAGAGGTACATTGAAAAAGAAACCGGTACATATACTCCTAGAGGCGAGTACATTGCATTGGTGCACACCTAAATCGCAAATTCTGGGGGGCCGTGCGGGGCAAACGTACATCTTTAACTGAAGAGTAAATATGTGCCGTTTGACAGCTTTTGTATAAGAAAATATATCAACATAATCACATTTATTCTTCAGATAAAAGTTATCTGACTTGAAAAATCCTATGCCGACTCGTAGTCACACCAGATTGACAAACAGGATTTTTTTTCTCGTTTGTCACACCTCTACACCATTTATTCCTAACTAGTGCTGTCCTAGTTATACTATTAGTTAAATTTAAAACGACGAGACTTGACATGATTTTGACGAGAAAGCTGACGAGGTGGTCAAAGCACTACGCGACGTGTCCCGCAGATCAACCCAGAGCATTTAAATAAAATAGGTATACGAATAACGACTGCAGTATCGATACACCTACTGTCGATAGTACCTATTCTCGTAATTTTAAAATATGGCAAGCTTTTTCTATACCTAGTGCACTGACCTCTATAATACAAGATAGAGGTCAGTGACCTAGTGTGATAACATAAATACTATAAAGCCCGGAATACACTGTAGCTGGCATGCCATTATGGCATTCACCAATCAGAAGTTGTTACGGCACACGGTATGCAAGCTACTTGCATAGTTTTGTGCAAGTTAATGTATTCTTGGCTTTATTCGAACAATACTTTCGATCTAGCTAGATCAAAAGTATTGCTTGTGATTTCATCTGCATCTTTTTTATATTTTCATATTTTTTTAGGGCAAATTTTCAATAATCTGATAACTTTATTCGATGAATAATTTTGAAATGTTGACAGTTATTTCATACAAAAACAGTCAAACGTCAGTTTTATTCCTCGAATAAAAGTTATCTGTCGATGGAAAAATCAGCCCTTAGACAAATAATATACAGATTAAATGACTATAATGGCACTATCATAAAGCGGCGGTTGTTGTTTATTGTAGTTTTGGTAAATTAAAAATGATAAAATGTATGTAAAAAAACTAGAGCATTTTTTCGAGCATTTCCATGTAATGTAACGTTCTTACGAATGGTGCAGACGCCAGCACATCAAGCTACCCAAAACTGTCAAATTTTCCCAATCAATTTTGAACCTTACGCTTTAGCGATAAAGTTGAAAACCTAGAAATTTGAAATTGTAGTAACTTGATGTGCTAGCGTCTGTACAATACAGGCAAAAGCTCAGTTTGCAAAAGCATTTCCATGTAATGTAACATTCCTGCTAATAATGCTCGACGCTGCTTTCGACGGGTTATTCCGTTTGTCTACCCCAAAAAATCCACCTTAAGTTGGATACGGGGAAACACATGTCCGAAAATAAAAGAAATTTATAGGCTTAGGGTGGATTCTCGGACATGCGTTAGCGTTATCCACCTTAGATTGGATTTTTTGGGGTGGATAAACGGAATAACCGCGTTCGACATAATGATCACGGCGAGTGAGCATTTACCTGCAACATTTCTTTCTACTTTGCCTTCATTTTTTAAATGACGGACTTACAGGTACCGCTTGTACCTTTGCTCGATAAAATGTTATACCAATACGCTCGTTGGTTTTATAATCAGGCTGTAACAAAACATCGAGGGTCGTGCTCAAAGTGCGGTCCGATAAAATTTAAAAGCGGCGAATGCTCGATGTTCTGTTACAAGTAAATGCTTTAGCTGCCGCAAAATGTCGTTTCGCTGTAGCAAAGAAACAACTTTTAAGGGGTTTGAAGGTCCGTCGCATACCTACCTACTGTCGGCCATTTAGTTTTTTTTTATCAAAATGGCGAGCACGTATGAAACCTATACAAGACGATAGCTGACATCAATGAATACAGAAAACATTAGGCAGTTGTCCCACAGCCGGCAATGAACGAGTAGCGAAGAACAAGCAACTGAAAACGAGTTGGCGAGCAGCGAGTGTGTAGTTCCGATTGTTTTGTCGCTGGGCTATCAGCGAGTGGCCGAGTGCGACGGGCGCTTACTCGCACCACTCGCTCGGGGCGGAGATATACAGGGTGTTTGGTGCATCGTTTGCCAAATGGAATTGGCCGAAAGGAGAGGTCATTTGCTATCTCTTAAGGCCCAGTAACTCATTCCTTGTTACACCGGTTTTTTTATTAAGACTTTTTAATTTTTATTTAGAAAAATACAAGAACTCTGCATTTAAGCTTAAATTTAAAAAAAAGGTATGAGTATAGCCTTCAAATGTCATTTTATTTCTTATGTTTACTCTTGTATGGTTCTACGAAATTCAAAATTACTTGATAATAACATCTAGTTCCTTTTTAATAACTCAAAAAGTTTTCAAAAGAAAAAAAGCACTCAAAAGTTGAAAAAAGGAAAAATACACTTAACACTCAACTTTAAATTGTTATAAAAAAAAAAAAACTAAAAGTGATCGGGTTCTTCGATTGTTTTAAAAAGTTCTCTAGTTTGTCCCCTTTACAATGGTGTGCAATATACAAAAATAAACTTTTAATAACATCAGTAATTCGCTAAATGTGTAATCGAGACACATCAGGCTGATATTCGATATTACGGTAAGAACACTAGTTTTCACATAAATAACATTCTTTAAGTAGGTGGATAGTGTTATCTCCCTCTTACGCAGTCTCTTATTTCTTTCTAGGGTTCTAACTTTCCTCGGGTACGTATCAAAATCCCGAAAGTTCATAATACCCATGATTGAAATACCGACGTCCATAACACCGAAATTCAAAATACCGAAAGTTTTAAATGTCGATAGTCGTTATATCGAAACACAAAATACCGATGTTCAAATGCCCGAAAGGACGAAATCCCGAATGGATGAAATCCCGAATGGACGAAATACCGATGGATGAAATCCCAAAGAGCGGCGACGTAGTTCCCGCGATTACTCATGGATGGCACTACAACACAGTTATGACGGTGGGCATTCTGCTTAACATGTTTTAATGTTTTTATAGGGTACGTATCAAAATCCCGAAAGTTCATAATACCCTTGATTAAAATACCGACGTCCATAACACCGAAATTCAAAATACCGAAAGTTTTAAATGTCGATAGTCGTTATATCGAAACACAAAATACCGATGTTCAAATGCCCGAAAGGACGAAATCCCGAATGGATGCAATCCCGAATGGACGAAATACCGATGGATGAAATCCCAAAGAGCGGCGACGTATTTCCCGCGATTACTCATAGATGGCACTACAACACAGTTATGACACTGGGCATTCTGCTTAACATGTTTTAATATTTTTTATAGCGGGGGTAGATCTCGAAAAATTATTTTATTCCGTAATGTTTTATTAATTTGTAGTTACTGTTAGCTACTTAGTACCGAGTGGTTGCTATAATGAGTGAAGATACTTTTAAAGTGTAAAATCTCAAAAAGGTGGATATAAAGTACAGGTAGGCGGTTTTCAGTGGGATTGTCCGAAAGGGTTACCGCTGGCCCGGAACATAAAGGGCTAAGGAAGGAACACGGGTGGGTTTTAGTCAGTAAGAGTCTGACACTCCCTTCCGCTCCACCCAGAGCGGGAGGAGTCATTTGATGATTCTCCCATCCTCAAAAAAAAAAAAAAAAAAAAAAGGTTGGCGGTTTTATGTTTACAAAGAACCGGCAAACCCATTTGCTATTTAGTAGCTAACACATTTGTAATGACAACTTAGGATGCAAGAGCGAGCGAAGCGAGCTCGGGACTTGGGGCACCCCGACTTGAACAGGTTAGGTTCGAAGGGGATGACGGGGGCTCGAGTGAGCGAGCAAAGCGAGCGAACGAGCCCCCGTCATCCCCTTCGTGTTAGGTTCCTTTAAACCCTGTAGACAGAAATAGGGGCCCCGCGAAGCGGGGCTCCGTCGACTACGCCTAACAACTAATATTTTTGTAGATAAAAAAAAAACTTTGCGATTTTTTTCTCGGCCACTATGATTTTGCGAACTTTGCGGTTTTCAAATTTACACTAAAAAGGGTCTATTCTATCAAAAAAAAAATAGCTACTATCAAAAAGCGCCGGGTGTGGAAGTACACTGAAATAGGGGCCCCGCGAAGCGGGGCTTCGTCGACACAGAATGCAAGAGCGAGCAAAGAGCACCCCGAGGTTAGGTTTGGTTAGGTTACTTTAAACCCTTAATACAGAAATAAGAGCCCCGCGAAGCAGGGCTTCGTCAACATAGGAGACAAGAGCGAGCGAAGGGCATCCTGAGTTTAGATATGTAAGGTTACTTTAAACCCTTTACACAGAATTTCAACAATATGACAATTCAATTTTTTGACAATTTCGGGGTTTTGAACTTCGGGATTTTAAACTTCGGGTTTTTAAACTTCGGGTTTTTAAACTTCGGAATTTTAAACTTTCGGGCAAATGAACTTTCGGGATTTTAAACTTTCGACCAAACAACCATTCGGCGTTTCAATTTTCGGGATTTCGTCCATAGGTATTTTAAAATTCGGTCTTTTAAAATTCGGGATTTTGATACGTACCCTTTTTATAGCGGGGGTAGATCTCGAAAAATTATTTTATTCCGTAATGATTTATTAATTTGTAGTTACTGTTAGCTACTTAGTACCGAGTGGTTGCTATAATGAGTGAAGATACTTTCAAAGTGTTCAAATCTCAAAAAGGTGGATATAAAGTACAGGTAGGCGGTTTTGTGTTTACAAAGAACCGGCAAACCCATTTGCTACTTAGTAGCTTACACATTTGTAATGACAACTTAGGATGCAAGAGCGAGCGAAGCGAGCTCGGGACTTGGGGCACCCCGACTTGGACAGGTTAGGTTCGAAGGGGATGACGGGGGCTCGAGTGAGCGAGCAAAGCGAGCGAACGAGCCCCCGTCATCCCCTTCGTGTTAGGTTCCTTTAAACCCTGTAGACAGAAATAGGGGCCCCGCGAAGCGGGGCTCCGTCGACAACGCACAACATATTTTTGTAGATTAAAAAAAAAACTTTGGGATTTTTTTGTCGGCCACTATGATTTTGCGAACTTTGCGGTTTTCAAATTTCCACTAAAAAGAGTTAATTCTATCCAAAAAAAATAGCTACTATCAAAAAGCGCCGGGTGTGGAAGTACACTGTACACTGAAATAGGGGCCCCGCGAAGCGGGGCTTCGTCGACATAGAATGCAAGAGCGAGCAAAGAGCACCCCGAGGTTAGGTTTGGTTAGTTTACTTTAAACCCTTTATACAGAAATAGGTGTCCCGCGAAGCGGGGCTTCGTCAACATAGGAGACAAGAGCGAGCGAAGGGCACCCCGAGGTTACATTTGGTAAGGTTACTTTAAACCCTTTACACAGAATTTCAACAATTTGACAATTCAATTTTTTGACAATTTCGGGATTTTGAACTTCGGGATTTTAAACTTCGGGTTTTTAAACTTTGGGTTTTTAAACTTCGGAATTTTAAACTTTCGGGCAAATGAACTTTCGGGATTTTAAACTTTTGACCAAACAACCATTCGGCGTTTCAATTTTCGGGATTTCGTCCACTGGTATTTTAAAATTCGGTCTTTTAAAATTCGGGATTTTGATACGTACCCCTCATCCTCGAACTTGAAATAAAAAATAAACTTTTATTTAATAAGTACCATTATTATAAATTTTGTTCAAATTGTCCTCCACTATTGCGTACATACGCGCGACATCTTCATCTTAATATCTCGACTGTAGTGGTGTGTAAACATATTTCTGCTTTGGTTTTTTTTTAAATTAGGTTCTTATTGAATAAAAGTTATTTTTTTATTTCAAGTTCGAGGAAAGTTAGATCCCTAGAAAGAGATAAGAGACTGCGTAAGAGGGAGATAACACTATCCACCTACATAAATAATGTTATTTATGTGAAAAACTAGTGTTTTTACCGTAATATCGAATATCAGCCTGATGTGTCCCGATTACCCATTTAGCGAATTACTGAAGTTATTAAAAGTTTTTTTTGATATATTGCACACCGTTGGAAAGGGGACAAACTAGAGAACTTTTTAAAAGAATTCGAAGATCCCGATCGCGATTAGTTTTTTTTTTACAGCAATTTAAAGTTGAGTGTTAAGTGTATTTTTCCTTTTTTCAAAAACTTTGTGAGTTATCAAAAAGGAACTAGATGTTATTAGCAAGTAATTTTGAATTTCATAGAACCATACAAGAGTAAACATAAGAAATAAAATAAAATTTGAAGGCTATACTTACAACTTTTTTTTAAAATTAAGCTTAAATACAGAGTTCTCGTATTTTTCTAAATAAAAATTAAAAAGCCATAATAAAAAAACCGGTGTAACAAGGAATGAGTTACTGGGCCTTAAGAGATAGCAAATGACCTCTCCTTTCGGCCAATTCCATTTGGCAAACGATGCACCAAACACCCTGTATATAGCGGGCGTGAGCTCTAACCGCCAAGCGAGCATCGCTGAGCGAGTGTTTATCTTTGGTAGCTCTTGTCGCTCAGCGACAAACCAGTGGAGCGAGTCCTCGCCGGCAGTGAGAACAGTCAGCGATCATCTAATAAAAAAAGGGACGGATAAGATATGTGTGTCTCGTTATCTTCAGGCATATTTTAGTTACTGTGGGCGTACTATTGGTAGTGTTGGTTATTGCGCAATAGAAGAACCGTTTACAGTTCAAATCAGATTATAATTTTACGAACAGTTTAATCACACACTGTAGGTATTAAGGCTTTCATCCCGGGAGTCTCGGTCTCGAAAATTTGGAGTGTCTCGATGATTTTTTGGTATTTTCGAGACTAGAGAATAACATTTTCGGTCTCGGGAATAACGAGACTTTTGAGACTTGAGACGCGGGTTACTTTTGTAATAAAATTAGGTTCTCTTCGTCTGAAACCACATTAAACGCCTTTTGTTTCTTCCGTGCCCACTACAAAAATGAAAAAAACTTCAACAAATCATTTTTTAATTTTTAATTTGCGTTTGTTTAAAATTCAAAAAAGAAGTTCTCTGATCCTACTTTACGGCTCATGAAGGAGAGGCGTGAGATGATCCTGCAGTCTTCAGATGATGCGCTAAATTACCGGCAACTAAATAGACGGATCTCTAAGTCCTTGAAAAGCGATCTTCGCCGCTTTAATACAGACCGTATTAAGGACGCAATAGAGCGAAATAAAGGCCCCAAGGTCTTTGCTAGAGATCTGTCTATTGGGCAGAGCCAGCTTTTGAGACTGAAGACCGATGATGGCAGGATCGTATCCGCCAAACCTGAGCTGTTGAGAGAGATTTAGAGGTTCTATGGACAGTTATACACGTCAACAAGTAACCTCGTTATGAATCTGGCAAACAACCCAAGAGCTAGATTGACCGACACTATACCGAAGACATCCCGGACGTCAGCCTATACGAGATTAGGATGGCTCTGAAGCAGCTCAAAAACAACAAGCGTCGGGTGATGACGGAATTACCGCCGAGCTCCTGAAGGCCGGCGGAAAACCCGTTCATAAGGCCCTTCAGAAGCTGTTGCAAAACACCAAAGGCATAGAACTGAGGTGTGGTGATACTTTTTTTTAGGAAGGGCGACAATGCCCTTCTTAAGAATTATAGGCCCATCACTTCTGAGCCATGTCTACAAGCTGTTTTCGAGAATCATCACGAACCGTCTCGCGCGCAGGTTTGACGACTTCCAGCCTCCCGAACAAGCCGGATTCCGTAAAGGCTTTAGCACCGTAGACCACATACATACGCTGCGACAGGTTATAGAGAAGACCGAAGAGTATAACCTGCCTCTCTGCTTAGCGTTTGTGGACTACGAGAAAGCCTTTGATTCGATCGAGACATGGGCTGTGCTGCAGTCTCTTCAACGGTGCCAGATCGACTATCTGTACATCGAGGTGCTGAAGTGTCTGTATGAAAACGCCACTATGTCAGTCCGAATCCAGGAGCAGACCTCGAAACCTATCCTTCTGCAGCGACGTGTGAGACAGGGAGACGTTATCTCTCCGAAACTGTTCACCGCTGCACTGGACGATGTCTTCAAGGTTCTGGACTGGAAAGGGGCTGGCATTAACATCAAAGGCGAGTACATAAGTCACCTTCGGTTTGCCGACGATACCGTAGTCATGGCTGAGACTATGGAGGACCTCAGTACAATGCTCGATGACCTCAGTAGAGCCTCCGAAAGAGTGGGTCTTAAAATGAACATGGACAAAACGAAGGTCATGTCAAATGCTCATGTAACACCCACCCTCATAAAGATCGGAGACGCTACACTCGGAAGTCGTGGACGAGTATGTTTACCTAGGACAAACTGTCCAGATAGGTAGGTCTAACTTCGAGAAAGAGGTCAATCGTCGAATCCGACTCGGCTGGGCAGCGTTTAGGAAGCTACGCAATATCTTCTCGTCCCACATACCGCAGTCTCAAGACGAGTCTTTGACCAGAGCGTGTTGCCAGTGATAACTTGTGGCACTGAAACGTGGTCGCTCACAATGGGCCTTATAAGAAGGCTAAAAGTCACCCAAAGGGCAATGGAGAGGGCTATGCTTGGAGTTTCCCGGCGTGATTGATTCAGGAATGAGGAGATCCGCAGGAGAACCAAGGTAACCGACATAGCCCGAAGAATTGCCAAACTTAAGTGGCAGTGGGCAGGGCACATTGCTCGCAGAACAGATGGCCGATGGGGCCGAAAGGTTCTGGAGTGTCGACCGCGTACCGGAAGACGTAGCGTTGGCAGGCCTCCTACAAGGTGGTCCGATGACCTTGTGAAGGCCGCAGGAACCCGTTGGATGCGAGAAGCACAGAACCGGTCGATGTGGAGGTGCTTGGAGGAGGTCTATGTCCAGCAGTGGACGTCTTTCGGCTGAAATGATGATGATGATGATGTTTGTTTAATAAAGGACTTGATTAAAATATCTTGTTTTGACTGCCTAATTGCATAGACTATAAGTTAGAAACCTATTTTTGACATGGTCACAAAAGTCTCATTTTTGCCGGGAATTTCAAGACCACATCGAGTCTCGTTTTTTTCCCGGGACTCAGTGGTGCACCGAGACTGAAAGCCCTAGTAGGTATACAGTAAACACTCAACGATACGGAACGCGCGACAGTTTCTGAGCACATGTTGTCAATACGACGTCCAATGGTCAAGTGCGCCGCCCCACCTCGCTGCTCGCTCTCCTCGACCCCCTCCATGGACTCAGGCTAGACTCTGTCCAGCGCCACCAGATGGCGCTGACGTTCCGAATAGTCAAACGAATGACGTATTTCCGACATCATCTCTTTTGTTTACACGGAATGTATATCTATTGTACGTTTCTTGAGAGAGAAAATAGCCGATAGTTAGTACCTTCCTCGCCGGCGCGGCGGTGGGACAACAGCTTATACCCCGTAAAGTGTCACGATTCCGAGGTAACAACGCTCAAAATTTATCACGGACACCCATATTTATATGTTTGAAATAACCGCTCTGAATGTTTACAATTTGTTTTTTTTTGTATGAATGGTCAAATAAAACCAAATCTTTTCGAGGCAGTGAACTTAAAATTTTGAGCTCGCTTCGCTGGCTCTTACAACTGTATCCCACATTCTTCTAGTTGTCTAACTATTTTGCATACCAGTACCTACACTATAAATCTCAATCTGAATAATTTTGAAGGATATTGCTAATACATTGCTTCATATGTTCGAAAAATGTGTCGGTTCAACAACTTAAACAAAGCAATGAATGTTGTTGAACTGTCAAAATGGAGCCCATTGCTACTGATAGTCATCATCATCTGCCTAGCCTTTGCCCAACTATGTTAGGGTCGACTTCCAGTCTAACCGGATGTAGCTGAATACGAGTATTTAAATTGGAGCGACTGATTATCTGACCTCCACAACCCAGTTACTGGGTAATAGGTACGATACCCCTTGGTAAGACTGGTTGTCAGACTTTCGGGCTTCTGACTACCCGTAACGACTGTCAAACATCCACGAATGACAGCCGGGACCAACGGCATAACGTGCTTTCCGAGGCACGGAGAGGTCTTGGTATGTAAAGATGCTCACCCATCCACAGACCAACCGTAGCAAGCGTAGCTTAACCTGATCGATCGACCTGTGCGGCTGTTATTATTTAGCCACGGGCCCCTCCCATTGCTACTGATAGTATGCTACGCAATTATACCGCTGGGTAGGGGGCCCCATTTATTTTTTTCAATTTATTTGAATGGCAGGTGATGCATGCAGATCAAGGTGGCAGATAAAAGTTCTACCAGTTTTTATTTATATCTTTTAATCGTATGCTGCACTGGCTGACGTCATCACGCTGACTGTCGCTGAAAACCAGCGCTGGGGCTCTGTCTCGTATAGGGTCTCAGGATTATGCTGAGCGATGGCCGTTTTGCGTTGATGTGACTTACACATTCTCCCAAATTGTTATTTTGTTTGTGTTTTTATTTTTATGCGTCATTTGCCGCAAATACACGTATTTTCTTTCTTTCTTTACCATAATTCGGTTCGCATCTGGTGCAATTCTGGTGAAGTAATGAGGACATTGCGCTACGAATTACGAAGAAAAAGGGCGTTATCAGCGGTGCTATTCTGTAAAAATCTCACCGTGAAAACTTAGGTGAATTGAGCGTGGAGTGAGTTGTCAATAGTGTCAATTCCTAGCAAAAACAAACTCACTTCACCTAAGTTTTCACGGTGAGATTTTTACAGAATCGACCGGCAGTACGTCAAGGGTGAGTGAGTTCTTCATCAAATTCGGTGCGGGCAGTGCAGCCCGTGTGAATACACCTTTTGTTTCAAAGAACGATTTTACAAGACAATAAAATGAGTTTTTAATAAAATCATCCTCATACCTGGCCACCGTAAATGATTGTCAAGAATTTCAAAAACAGATTCAATTTTGACAAATCGACTGACAAAAGAATTCGCTGATCTCAGTAGATATAAAATTTTGTGCTATGCACACGCAGTAATAAGTTACAATTTTTTTTTTAGATTTTTAATTTTTTTTATAACTGTTTGATGACAAATTAAACTAAAGTGATTTTTTAATAACAGAGTTTAGGCGCAAAATTCTTTGTGAACTTATTATAATCATGAGGGAAATCGTCCACATCCAGGCCGGGCAATGCGGCAATCAGATCGGAGCAAAGGTAAGGCACTGTTGAAGCTACTCCAAAACAAAGACCTCCCCCTCCCCCCCATACTTCTTGCCCCACATGACGCCGGATCCCCCCATACTTCTTGCCCCGCATGACGCCGTATCCCCCCCCCCCATACGTCTTACCCCGCATGACGCCGTATCCCCCCCATACGTCTTGCCCCGCATGACGCCCGATACGGTTATGATCTGCTAATCAGACCGATCGCTTGGGTTAGTCCAGGGGTGTCAAACTCAATTTTGCAGAGGGCCATATATTAGATTTAGAATGTGTAGGCGGGCCAGGTTCAAATTAAAATACTAAAACATACTAAATTATTTTAACATCTTTATTTATTTAGTTATGTATAATTGTTACAAATCATACCAAAAGTAAGAAAGAGGGTGAAGGAGGGGCGCAGTATGCGTTAGCTGCACGGACGAAATAGAAGACGACTTCGCGCGCGCACGAGAGAGAGAGAAAAGCATAACTAACACTCTCTCACTCGTCTTGTCAGGCGCTACTCTTGAAATTACTTTTAAGTAAAGCGCGCGTATTCTTAAATCTGCGTAGAGGCATTGAGTGCAGTCTAAAATCTCTAAAAAAAGGATTAATTTTTATCTGTGATATATTGTGATCGCGGGCCGTATCGAAATGGCCCGAGGGCCGGATTCGGCCCGCGGGCCGTATCTTTGACATGACTGGGTTAGTCCGTTCAGTTATTTTTCCTCTGACAGCAGCAACCTTATTGTGACGAGAATAAAGATCACAATGAATATGATAGTCTTGTCAATGGCAGCAACTCAACAGCAACCTTTTAAAAATAGAAATAAACATCACTGACATTTGGGATAGAGATGCGAAAAACCCAGGTAAAATAACTGAAAGGACTAGGGTAGGGTTGCTGTAGGTACAGACGCCAGCACATCAAGCTACCCGAAACTGTCAAATTTTCTCAATCAACCTTGAACCTAATGCTTTAGCGATAAAGTTGAAAATCGATTAAAGAAATTTGACAGATTGTAGTAGCTTGATGTGCACAAAGCAACTCTATTCACGTCGTCATTGATTCATTCTGCAAATGGCCAAATAATCTTCAGACCATCTTACCAGGTTCAAATTCCGTAAAACTCGTAAATTTTCTAAAAAAAAATTTGGGGACTATCCCTTCAAAGGTTATGTTGAGCTTACCCAACAAACGGTAAATAACCATTTTCTTTTCAGTTCTGGGAAGTCATCTCCGATGAACACGGCATCGACGCCACAGGTGCCTATAATGGAGACTCCGATCTGCAACTGGAGCGTATCAACGTGTACTACAACGAGGCCTCGGGCAGCAAGTACGTGCCGCGCGCTGTCCTCGTCGACCTCGAGCCCGGCACTATGGACTCTGTGCGCTCCGGACCCTTCGGCCAAATCTTCCGCCCGGACAACTTCGTATTTGGTCAATCTGGAGCTGGAAACAACTGGGCCAAAGGACACTACACCGAGGGCGCTGAACTAGTCGACTCTGTCCTCGATGTAGTCAGGAAGGAGGCTGAAGGGTGCGACTGCCTGCAAGGCTTCCAGCTCACGCACTCACTCGGAGGCGGAACCGGCTCCGGAATGGGGACTTTATTAATTTCAAAAATCAGGGAAGAGTACCCTGACAGGATTATGAACACCTTCTCTGTAGTCCCCAGCCCGAAAGTATCGGACACCGTTGTAGAGCCTTACAACGCAACCTTGTCGGTCCATCAATTGGTTGAAAATACCGATGAAACATTCTGCATCGACAACGAGGCGTTGTACGACATCTGTTTCCGGACGCTGAAGCTGACAACCCCAACGTACGGTGACTTAAACCACTTGGTGTCTGTGACTATGTCGGGCGTGACGACGTGTCTCCGGTTCCCCGGACAGCTGAACGCGGACCTGAGGAAGCTAGCCGTCAACATGGTGCCGTTCCCGAGGCTGCACTTCTTCATGCCAGGCTTTGCGCCGCTGACGTCACGGGGAAACCAGCAGTACCGTGCCCTCACCGTGCCGGAGCTAACGCAGCAGATGTTTGACGCGAAGAACATGATGGCGGCGTGTGACCCGCGCCATGGGAGATACCTCACCGTCGCCGCAGTCTTCCGCGGTCGCATGTCCATGAAGGAGGTGGACGAGCAGATGCTCAATATCCAGAACAAGAACAGCAGTTACTTCGTCGAATGGATCCCGAACAACGTCAAGACTGCCGTCTGCGATATACCTCCCCGCGGGTTGAAAATGTCTGCTACCTTTATCGGCAACACCACAGCAATACAGGAACTGTTCAAGAGGATTTCTGAGCAATTCACTGCCATGTTTAGAAGAAAGGCTTTCTTGCATTGGTACACCGGTGAAGGTATGGACGAGATGGAGTTCACCGAGGCAGAGAGCAACATGAACGACCTGGTCTCCGAATACCAGCAGTACCAGGATGCGACGGCAGATGACGAAGGGGAATTCGATGAGGAAGTGGAAGAAGAGTAAATGTTGTTTGTAACGTCCAATGTTTTGTATTGTCCATGTTCATGTTTAGTGTTAGGTGTAACTATTCGTTTTGATGTTTTTTTTATTACAATAAAATGGAAATGTATGTAACAATATTGATTTTAATTTAGACTGCCACTACACCTGACTAAACCATACATCAGAACCTGAAGACTAAGTACTATTAGTTATTCTGTGCCTGAAAGCCAATTCTCGTAATTAAAAAAGTTATTTAAAAAATTGAAAACCTGACTGCGGTAAAAAACTGAAAAGCTTAAAAAACATAACCCTCCTTCTGACGCAGTCGGGTAAAAACAAGCCCATTTTAATAATCTATACATATAATAAAATTGTAGAAAAGTGGTGTCTGTACAATGGAAATATATTAAAAAAAAGTAGCAGGGGTTGTTATTATATCGATGCCGAACCCGAAATTGTAATTAATTTTACTTTTGTCTGTTTGTCTGTTCGTCTGTTTGTCTGTTTGTCTGTTTGTCTGCTGTGTTTGTGCACGCTAATATCAGAAACGGCTTATTCGATTTAGATGCGGTTTTCACTAATATATTGTAGTAAGCTTCACTTAACATTTAGTGTTTACTAGCTGCTGCCCGCGACGTCGTCTGCGTGAAGGCTCTACAGCACCAAAAATACCTAAGATGCCAGTGTCGCTATAGCATTATAAGTAAACAACTTTTAAAATAGCATTAAAATATATTTTTTTTTGCAAGCGAAGCAAGTGAAGAGAGTTATATGGGAATCCTGCTGAGTACTGAACTCAGCAGGATTCCCATATAACTCTCTTATATATATAATCTCTCATATGATGCGACTGAAGGAAATAGAGAAAATATTGCAGGAATACATTCCAGGACCCAAAAGAGTAAAAATACGTACAAAGTTTATAGGGAAGTGTTGTAAGGTATGATATACCTTACAACACTTCCCTATTCCCTATAAACTACGTTGGTAGTTATGCTGCCAGGAGCCAAAATGTAAAGAGAGTCAGGACTGGTGACGCGGGAGCAAGCGACGTACAGTTGCCCGTGTGAGAAGCAACTCGTCCTGAGGTCAACACCCGCTACCCTCAGTGTCTGCCCCTGCGACTTATTGATGGTCATCGCGAAGCAAACACTCAAGGGGAACTGTACGCGCTTGAACTGGAACGGGAAGTTATGAGATATTAGGGGAATGCGTGGTATAAATACTGCCTCGCCGACGCCACAACCCGTAAGAATTTCCGCCTCAATGGTGTGTCTGTGGAGCGAGATGACTTAAAGGCGGGTCCCGTTACACAACTTCTGAGGAGATAGGTTCCGAAGAAGCATAATTGGGACACCGACCTTCAGCTTGATGGTATGCGCTGGAAGTCCACTTGCTGACAGGGAGTTCAGAAATTCCACGGGATAATGTGTGGCGTCATCTTGCTCAACAACAGTGTTTATCGAGGTGTAGACCACTTCATTCCACTCAATTTTCGAGAGAACGCATTAGTTAATTGCTGCAGCCTGATCATTTTTGGGCGTCAAAATGGCCCGCTCACACACCCAAGAAGTCTGCTGGTGCGGTATATGACTGATGTCTCCGTACACACAGCGAATGAGTTCTTCTAAGCTGGATACCACTCTACCGAGAGTCTCTGGAAGCACCAACTGTCCACCTCTCTCTTCTGGTAGAGTGCCTTCGCCAAGACTTAGAAGGACATCGGAGAATTCTTGAGCACGTGCATTGCCGCCGAGCCAAGCTCTCATATTAATGGTCAAACACAGCGTACGAACTCGTGACCACAACGAAGATCGTTTCAACGAAGCATTCACCTCGTCATTGCCTTCGATCCCCGCCTCACCACGGGAAGCGTTTGCCGGAAATAGCCACTGAACAGAACTGTGACACCACCCATCAAATGTCGTTCCTGCGGATGTCCTGCAGAGTTCTGTCCACGCCCTCAACAGCCTTCCTATTGGCCATCGTACACTCATCCCATACAATCAGAGAGCAATCCTTGAGCACGTGTCCCTTATCGCTGTTACGTGACACACCACAAACAGGCGTTTCGGCGCTCTCTAAATCGATGGGAATTTTAAACATGGCATGTGCTGTCTTGCCACCCAGAAGCAGTGTGGCAGCGATTCCCGACGACGCTACAGCAATAGCAATTTTGCCTTGCCTCCTGACCTCTGCAAGTATGCCAGTGGTAACAAATGTTTTTCCTGTTCCACCAGGAGCATCCAAAAAACCTTTTACCCTGGTTTTGCCCAACGCTTTCAAGGGCGGTGTCATTAATTTGTTTTTGCTCTGAAGAGAACAAAGCGACATGGTCAATTGGTCATTTCGTTTGGTGGTCATTTCGCCCGGATCGTAATTTGTCTCAGCGTTATACTCCCGATTTCTACGGTATTGATGCGGTGATGATTGGGGAGCTAGTAACCCATATTCGATCAGTAGTTTGCCGCCGATAGAAATGACCACATCTTGAAGTGAACTGAGACAGGCGTTCTGCACGCGTTCATCAGTTACTTCGACTTCGTCTCCAGTAGCACGCTTCAAAGCTAGAAGAAAATCTTCAGACAGATGACGGCGATACTTCTCCCACAAAACTACCGGGTCCGCGACTTCACAATACACCAAGACGACGCATGCAAACAGATGACGCATGCGGCTGGGACTGTCACTGACGCTCGCCTCCGCGAGGATGTCATCCCAATTTTGGTCACCGTCGAGAAGGTGACGTGCTATAATGCTATTTTAAAAGTTGTTTACTTATAATGCTATAGCGACACTGGCATCTTAGGTATTTTTGGTGCTGTAGAGCCTTCACGCAGACGACGTCGCGGGCAGCAGCTAGTTAGGTATACGACATGAAAATATATTAATTACCAAGCAATAATCACACAGATAAATACCGAACAAAAGTATGTGAAAACAGTCTATGTTTATTTTGTACTAACAACATGAAATTGATGAAGAAATGATCATCATCAATGAACATAACTTTTTTGTAATACTTAACACCGCATTTTTTTTTAAATTGTCTTCCTCAACTCTGCTCAAGATTTTGAGGGTTTTGTTGGAACTTGAATTTGTCAAAACGTACTATACGATACAACTTTTATGAAGAAAATGCACATTACCATCTATGAATTTTAGGAATAACTAACTACTAACCTCGCCAACATGATCAAATTGAAATTATTAATTTCCAAAAAGTGTAACATGTAACTTGATTTGATTTTTATGAAATCTCATAGATGGCGCTGCTTCAAAATTGTCTTTATACTACTAACATTCATTAAACTATGTTTCTCTCCCCAAGTTACTTAAATGGCGTAGTTTTTATAGTGTAAAGCTAGATAATAGCATGGCTTACTCAAAAACAACATTTAAATATGCGTCGTTAGATTACACGCTGTCACAGAATGCGTAAGAAAAATAAAGCTTCACAGCTCCTCCCCCGTAGGTGATAGCGTGATAATATGTAGCCTATATGTTGACCCGACCTCTTAGTAATATTCATGCAAAATTTGATATAAATCCATGTATTACTTTTTGAGTTTATCCCGGACATACATACAGACAAACAGACAAACAGACAAAAATTCTAAAAACTATATTTATGGCTTCGGTATCGATTGTAGATCACGCCCCAAGTATTCTTTTAAAAAAATATTCAATGTACAGTTATGATTTTGCTACGATTTTATTATATGTATAGATTTCATGTCAATCGGTTCATAAATAAAAAAGTTATGTCAATTTAAAGAATCACGGCGAACATTTGTTAAGGTATTCTATCAGAGTACGTAAACGCCTCGCGCCTGCGCGTCCGTGGCTATATATACAAGGTGTAACGGAAAGGGGGTATCAACCCTGAAGGAGGTGAATGAAGATGAAAAAAAAAATTTGGACCTCCCATAGTAATAGCACATCAATGATTTACTATTACTATGGGAGGTCCAAATTTTTTTTCATATTTCGACCTTATGTTCTTTGGGGAAATTTGTTCAGTTTCATGAGCACATTCACCTCCTTCAGGGTTGATACCCCCTTTCCGTTACACCTTGTATAAAGCGCGCTAAGAGCCGCGCCGCTGCCATAATTCCGATCCAGCCTGTCCCTTGCTGCCCTCTCCCTACGCGACGCCCTAAGCCGAGGTCCGTACCCCACAGGGGGTGCCCTTAGCGTGTAGTCGCTTAGTTTTTAAGTTTATATTGTGTAGTTAAGTTGTGTATTATGCCCTGGCTGGAGGCCTTAATTTATTGAGGCATCCACAGGAAAGCCAGGTTAAGCAGTCGACAACCCCTCAGGTTGAACTGCGAGATGACCATTTCAAAAGAAAACGCGCCGCTGCCATAAGGATTCAGTTATTCGTAGCGAACGCACGTATCCTGGAGAGTATAGGCGAATAGTTGGATTCGATTATTGCGATTCACTTGAATACTGACTGTTTGCATATTTCATTTATTTATATTTTAGGGTTTGTAGGTTAGGTTCTTTTTCTTAATTTTCTTTAAAATTTTGTAAGTATTTGGTATAGGTTAGGCGATTCTTTCCTTGATTTTTGGGTATTTACTTATCTTAATTTTTATTGGATAATATTTTTGTGTTCACCAAAAATCTAAAGGTACATCTATGTATGCATTTCTAAAATATTGATCTTAAACCCGTTTATATTTTATTCTTGCCCGAAAAATACTGATCGTGCACCAAATATTCCTGAATGTTTTTCATTCAACAACTAAATTAATAAATCATATTCCTTTTTCGTGAAAGTTTGCAACACAAGCGCGGGAGTGTATAATGACGCTCGTTGGGAATCATGTACCTAGAAATTCTGTTCAGAAGGAAGTTAGCGTACCCCACTTTCTGGTTGGAATAGGTCGAATCTGTCCCAAAACCGAATCGGGGCACCCCGACTCCACGTAGTCTTTTGGCTGCTACCCCGAGGGTGTATTTAAAAATCCGGAGGCGCGGAGGGAGTGCAGCCCCCGCCCGCTGTAACAAAGCATAGGCACCCGTGCGAGCCGTAGCGCCTGAGGCTGGTCGCCGGAGGCGACCAGTAAGCCGAAGCTGCGGAGGTGAGCATGGGTGCCTATCCTTTGTTACGTAAGGGCGATGGGGCTGCACTTCCCGCAGCGCCGGAGACGTGCAGAAGCAACTTTGTATTGAAAACTAGTGTTTTGAGGTTAGGTTACAATAATTTGTTTTTCTCAAGAATGGTGCGTCCTCGTTTCATGGGAGTGGTACCAGGGGGAACGGGGCTGGTACCAATCCCATGAAACTCCAATAAAGCTACATTGGACATTAATTGGTGTTTGATTCAAATACATTTTGCAGTTTATCTGAAGTAAAACTAAAAAAATAAATGCTTGTTTTTAAAATTAGGTGTATTACTATTTTTACAAATTTGCAACAGTTGTTAAATAGATGCTCGTTATGACATATTTTAATGAGCATATTTTGGTGCACATTCAGTATATTTGGTGGAACACAGGTAAAATTAGGTAAATGAAATGGGAATAAATTGAAGTACGTTTAAATACCATCCATTTTTATTTAGGGTTTTGTAAATAAATATTGTAAGCATTTATTATTTACTAGCTGCTGCCCGCGACGTCGTCTGCGTGAAGGTTCTACAGCACCAAAAATACCTAAGATGCCAGTGTCGCTATAGCATTATAAGTAAACAACTTTTAAAATAGCATTAAAATATTTTTTTTTTTGCAAGCGAAGCAAGTGAAGAGAGTTATATGGGAATCCTGCTGAGTACTGAACTCAGCAGGATTCCCATATAACTCTCTTATATATATAATCTCTCATATGATGCGACTGAAGGAAATAGAGAAAATATTGCAGGAATACATTCCAGGACCCAAAAGAGTAAAAATACGTACAAAGTTTATAGGGAAGTGTTGTAAGGTATGATATACCTTACAACACTTCCCTATTCCCTATAAACTACGTTGGTAGTTATGCTGCCAGGAGCCAAAATGTAAAGAGAGTCAGGACTGGTGACGCGGGAGCAAGCGACGTACAGTTGCCCGTGTGAGAAGCAACTCGTCCTGAGGTCAACACCCGCTACCCTCAGTGTCTGCCCCTGCGACTTATTGATGGTCATCGCGAAGCAAACACTCAAGGGGAACTGTACGCGCTTGAACTGGAACGGGAAGTTATGAGATATTAGGGGAATGCGTGGTATAAATACTGCCTCGCCGACGCCACAACCCGTAAGAATTTCCGCCTCAATGGTGTGTCTGTGGAGCGAGATGACTTAAAGGCGGGTCCCGTTACACAACTTCGGAGGAGATAGGTTCCGAAGAAGCATAATTGGGACACCGACCTTCAGCTTGATGGTATGCGCTGGAAGTCCACTTGCTGACAGGGAGTTCAGAAATTCCACGGGATAATGTGTGGCGTCATCTTGCTCAACAACAGTGTTTATCGAGGTGTAGACCACTTCATTCCACTCAATTTTCGAGATAACGCATTCGTTAATTGCTGCAGCCTGATCATTTTTGGGCGTCAAAATGGCCCGCTCACACACCCAAGAAGTCTGCTGGTGCGGTATATGACTGATGTCTCCGTACACACAGCGAATGAGTTCTTCTAAGCTGGATACCACTCTACCGAGAGTCTCTGGAAGCACCAACTGTCCACCTCTCTCTTCTGGTAGAGTGCCTTCGCCAAGACTTAGAAGGACATCGGAGAATTCTTGAGCACGTGCATTGCCGCCGAGCCGAGCTCTCATATTAATGGGCAATCAAACACAGCGTACGAACTCGTGACCACAACGAAGATCGTTTCAACGAAGCATTCACCTCGTCATTGCCTTCGATCCCCGCGTCACCACGGGAAGCGTTTGCCGGAAATAGCCACTGAACAGAACTGTGACACCACCCATCAAATGTCGTTCCTGCGGATGTCCTGCAGAGTTCTGTCTACGCCCTCAACAGCCTTCCTATTGGCCATCGTACACTCATCCCATACAATCAGAGAGCAATCCTTGAGCACGTGTCTCTTATCGCTGTTACGTGACACACCACAAACAGGCGTTTCGGCGCTCTCTAAATCGATGGGAATTTTAAACATGGCATGTGCTGTCTTGCCACCCAGAAGCAGTGTGGCAGCGATTCCCGACGACGCTACAGCAATAGCAATTTTGCCTTGCCTCCTGACCTCTGCAAGTATGCCAGTGGTAACAAATGTTTTTTCCTGTTCCACCAGGAGCATCCAAAAAACCTTTTACCCTGGTTTTGCCCAACGCTTTCAAGGGCGGTGTCATTAATTTGTTTTTGCTCTGAAGAGAACAAAGCGACATGGTCAATTGGTCATTTCATTTGGTGGTCATTTCGCCCGGATCGTAATTTGTCTCAGCGTTATACTCCCGATTTCTACGGTATTGATGCGGTGATGATTGGGGAGCTAGTAACCCATATTCGATCAGTAGTTTGCCGCCGATAGAAATGACCACATCTTGAAGTGAACTGAAACAGGCGTTCTGCACGCGTTCATCAGTTACTTCGACTTCGTCTCCAGTAGCACGCTTCAAAGCTAGAAGAAAATCTTCAGACAGATGACGGCGATACTTCTCCCACAAAACTACCGGGTCCGCGACTTCACAATACACCAAGACGACGCATGCAAACAGATGACGCATGCGGCTGGGACTGTCACTGACGCTCGCCTCCGCGAGGATGTCATCCCAATTTTGGTCACCGTCGAGAAGGTGACGTGCTATAATGCTATTTTAAAAGTTGTTTACTTATAATGCTATAGCGACACTGGCATCTTAGGTATTTTTGGTGCTGTAGAGCCTTCACGCAGACGACGTCGCGGGCAGCAGCTAGTTAGGTATACGACATGAAAATATATTAATTACCAAGCAATAATCACACAGATAAATACCGAACAAAAGTATGTGAAAACAGTCTATGTTTATTTTGTACTAACAACATGAAATTGATGAAGAAATGATCATCATCAATGAACATAACTTTTTTGTAATACTTAACACCGCATTTTTTTTTAAATTGTCTTCCTCAACTCTGCTCAAGATTTTGAGGGTTTTGTTGGAACTTGAATTTGTCAAAACGTACTATACGATACAACTTTTATGAAGAAAATGCACATTACCATCTATGAATTTTAGGAATAACTAACTACTAACCTCGCCAACATGATCAAATTGAAATTATTAATTTCCAAAAAGTGTAACATGTAACTTGATTTGATTTTTATGAAATCTCATAGATGGCGCTGCTTCAAAATTGTCTTTATACTACTAACATTCATTAAACTATGTTTCTCCCCCCAAGTTACTTAAATGGCGTAGTTTTTATAGTGTAAAGCTAGATAATAGCATGGCTTACTCAAAAACAACATTTAAATATGCGTCGTTAGATT
Organism: Mesoligia furuncula; assembly: GCA_916614155.1. Taxonomy (NCBI): domain Eukaryota; kingdom Metazoa; phylum Arthropoda; class Insecta; order Lepidoptera; family Noctuidae; genus Mesoligia; species Mesoligia furuncula. The sequence continues at coordinate 27,878,835 of OU744793.1, forward strand.
ACACGCTGTCACAGAATGCGTACGAAAAATAAAGCTTCACAGCTCCTCCCCCGTAGGTGATAGCGTGATAATATGTAGCCTATATGTTGACCCGACCTCTTAGTAACATTCATGCAAAATTTGATATAAATCCATGTATTACTTTTTGAGTTTATCCCGGACATACATACAGACAAACAGACAAAAATTCTAAAAACTATATTTATGGCTTCGGTATCGATTGTAGATCACGCCCCAAGTATTCTTTTAAAAAAATATTCAATGTACAGTTTTGACTTTGCTACGATTTTATTATATGTATAGATGTATGTATGTATGTGTATTTCTTTGGCACGCTCTGTAGCCTAAACGGCTTGATCGATTTCAGCTTGAGAGGTGCCGTTAGATTCGTCTTTGTGAGAGTGACACTGGGTATATCAAAATTGAAAAAAAAATTAAAATGGCAGATTTTTGGCGCAATGTCTTCAAAAAAAAATTTTCTTTTCTCGAGTGGGGTATCAAAATAAAGGGTTTTAAAAGGTGATTACAAAAATATATATTATATATATACAAAAATATATATAGAGACAAGTGTATCCTACATATTAAGTCATCACCATATCACCCGAGGACTAATGGCTTGGAAAAACGCCTGGTTCGTACTTTCAAAACTAGAATGTCATCAATTGCGAGCAATGGCATGACCCTGAGAAGGAGGCTAGAAAACTTCCTATTTTCTTGCCGTATGGTATCGTCTGCGGTGCCTTATAGTGCCACCGGTAAGAGCCCAGGTGAAATTTTGTTTGGGCGTCGGTTGCATTGTGCTCTGGACAACGCGCGGCCTAACCCTAAAAGAACTCTGCAACACAAACAGATACAGGCAAACATTGAGTCTGAGAAACTAACCCCATCTTTTAAAGCAGGTGACAGCGTATTTGTTCGCGCCCGAGACGGATCCCGATGGGTACCTGCTACAATATCAAGGCGTACGCACAAATATTCTTACGCTGTGAACACTAGTGTAGACGGTGTAGAGAGGAGAGATATTATGCAGATCTGCAGATCATGCAGAACTAATTGGGTCTGTCTCACTTAGCAGACCCAATCAGTTCAGCTGTTACTGATCTTTCTCCATTACCTTCGTTAACACCTGTTAGACATCCACTAACACTTTCGTCTACACCTCATTCTCGCCCATTGCCTCCATCCACACCTACGCCCCATATTCACTAACTTTTTCCACACCTATCACACAGCGATCACCATCACCCACACTTAACATTCAGCCAGAGTCACCTTTTTTTTTAACGTGGAGAAATGCTCATGCATTCTGCACTACCACGGGGAGATAGTGCAGTTATGTGGGACTCTAACCCACTAAAACTTCACGGTGTCCTCCTCTGCCGCTTACGGCAGGAACACGTGCACGCGTTAGCACTCATCCGTGAACCCGCCGCGGCTGTCCGTCACCGGACCCTCCCCAGTACGATGGGGAGTACTCCCCATCACCGACGCACCAGAACACATAGCACGCCGTGACCACCCCAGGGAACAAACCCGCACATGGTCGCCAGACGACCCCGTGTCTGGGCACCCTTGGTCCCCCTGCGACGGGTCAGGTCTTTAGCCCCGCCGCCTGCCAATTTTCGGCCGCTGAGGATAGGGAGAGCGGCCAACGTCATACCAACACTCCTCCTCCCCTGCGGCCCCACCGCGTCCGCCATCAGACGGTGGCGACCCCGTCAAGGCCGCGGAAGGTAGGGATAGCGGCGCACCGCAATACCGGCACTCCTCTCCCGCCGCGGCCTCCAATCCTCAGTCGCGATGCCTCCCATACGACATCGCGGCCCGCCTGAGCTGCGAAGTCGCCCAAGCGGCACCGCAACCTACTTGTTGGCCGCTACGTCGTCGGCTTACAAGCAAAAGCCCTGACGAGCGGCCCCTCCTCGGGTTCCTCTTCGCTTCACCGTGGGTGACCAAGCCACGGCTACTGAGCCCCCCCGCCTCGACAATGCGGGAACCCACCGGGACAAAGCCAGAGCCACCTCACCCAACTCCTCAACTAGCTCAACCATCAATTTGGTCCTCCTGTCAGGCTTCTCAAGACTCGCCTGATATAAATCCAAATGTGATGGAGCACATCGTTCCAAGTTCATCAGGCACAGAATCAAGCGGACACTCCACGACAAGCCAGCGCTGAGACACCTGGTCTCCCACTGGCCACGGCTGTCTTGCAGGGAGCACCAGCAAAGCGCTGTGGGCGCACCATCACAAAGCCACGACGACTTATCGAGGAGGTGTCGTAGCTTATTAGGATGTGGACGAATGTTTTATAGGTACCTGGCTTTATTGGTTATCATTTTGTTCAGTCGTTATATTTTTACTACGTCAATAAACACATTCTTGTATGATGATATTAATTTATTTCAACTAGAAATATTGATTTTTAAAAAATCCAATGATGCAGTTTTAGTTTTCAACAAAATCGAGCCCGTGACTCCTTTGAGTACCTACTTTTCGCTATTCCTCATAGTTTCGGATTTGGCCATCCACGCCCACTTGGAAAATTCACACTGTATAATTGCAGTCCACTACTGGACATAGGCCTTTCCTATGCTGCACCCTGTCCTCCGCCATCCGCATCCAGTCTATCCCAGCCATCTTTTTGAGGTCATCGGTCCGTCTAGCTAGGGGGCGTCCCACACTATGGTATTATATACGCTACACCGATACGCGGTCTCCATTCCAGGACTCTTCGGAAATAAATTTCAATTAAACCACTTTTGAATTGTCCCGTTTTGAGTTGTACGTGTTCCACGCGCGCCTCAAAGAGATGTCAGCCGGGTCAGCGGGATTGTCCGAAAGGGTTACCGCTGGCCCGGAACATAAAGGGCTAAGGAAGGAACACGGGTGGGTTTTAGTCAGTAAGAGTCTGACACTCCCTTCCGCTCCACCCAGAGCGGGAGGAGTCATTTGATGATATCCCATACTCAAAAAAAAAAAAAAAAAAAAAAAGGACTCTTCTGCTCCACCGGCTATCAGTCCTTCGACAAACATGGCCAGCCCGGGGGTCCCAATCCCAAACAAGGCCAAAATATGTTCAGTGAGTAAAGGCAAATGTACCAAATATAAACGTAGAGTGCTAACATTTTCGAGGTTACTTCGCTCGGTCTTGCATATTGGATTCTTTTTTTGTAACTCCTATTTAATTCCAATATAATTAATGTCTGTGTGGTGCCGGACTTAAAGAATAGCACCACCCCGTACTTCCCGTGGGTGTCGTAAAAGGCGACTAAGGGGCGTACCGGAGAATGGGCAGCAGCGTTCTCTATGCATTCCACCACCATACCATACTGCGATCGCAAACCCGCCTGCCAAGCGTGGCGATTATGGCAAACCCCCCCTTTTGGGGGAGGCCTATCTATGTCCAGCAGTGGACGTCTTTCGGCTGAAATGATGATGATGATTTAATTCCAGTCCATCAAATTCGGTGCGGGCAGTGCAGCTCGTGTGAATTCGCCTTTTGATTCAAAGAATGGTTTTTCAAAACAATAAAATGAGTTTTTAATGAAATCATCCTTATGAAATGCCTGGCCATCGTGATTGTCAACATTTTCAAAAACAGATTAAAATTTTGACAAATCTGACAAAAGAATTCACAAATCTCAGTAGACAATAAAATTTTGTGCTGGGCACATGCAGTACTAAGTTACAATTTTTTTTGTTTTTTTATTTTACTTTAACCGTTCGATGAAAAATTAAACTAGTGATTTTTTAATCCCAGAGTTTAGGCACAAAATTCGTTGTAAACTTATAATCATGAGGGAAATCGTCCACATCCAGGCCGGGCAATGTGGCAACCAGATCGGAGCTAAGGTAAGGCACTATTAAAGTTACTCCAAAACATAGAGGACCCGTACCTCCTGCCCAGTACGATGCTTTATGAAATTGTGACAGCTACGCAACATTATTGTGACGAGAATAAAGTTCACAATGATTTTGGCAGACTTGTCAATAGCAGCAACTAAACATAAACCTTATTAGAATGAAGACAGTGATGCAAAATTAGAGGTTAAATAACTGAAAGGCCTGTTTCTGTACACATAACACAACGCTATTCATGTCGCCATTGACTCATTCTGCAAATAGGTAGCCGTAAAATTAGTTACAATTCTAAAAATAGCACGGGTTTAAAGATTTAAAACTTTGTAGGTAACTGTGCAATTTTCACTAATCCCTTTAAAGGTTACATTGAGCTTACCAATCAAACATACATAATATTCCTCTTTTTTCAGTTCTGGGAAGTGATCTCGGACGAGCATGGCATCGACGCCACGGGTGCTTATAATGGGGACTCCGATCTGCAACTGGAACGTATCAGCGTGTACTACAACGAGGCCTCGGGCGGCAAGTACGTGCCGCGCGCTGTCCTTGTCGACCTTGAGCCCGGCACCATGGACTCCGTGCGCTCCGGACCCTTCGGCCAAATCTTCCGCCCGGACAACTTCGTATTTGGACAATCTGGAGCTGGAAACAACTGGGCCAAAGGACACTACACCGAGGGCGCTGAACTAGTCGACTCTGTCCTAGATGTCGTCAGGAAGGAGGCTGAAGGGTGCGACTGCCTGCAAGGGTTCCAGCTCACACACTCACTCGGAGGCGGAACCGGCTCCGGAATGGGAACTTTGCTAATTTCTAAAATCAGGGAAGAGTACCCTGACAGGATTATGAACACCTTCTCTGTAGTCCCCAGCCCGAAAGTATCGGACACCGTTGTAGAGCCTTACAACGCGACTTTGTCGGTCCATCAATTGGTTGAAAATACCGATGAAACATTCTGCATCGACAACGAGGCGTTGTACGACATCTGTTTCCGGACGCTAAAGCTAACAACCCCAACGTACGGTGACTTAAACCACTTGGTGTCTGCGACCATGTCGGGCGTGACGACGTGTCTCCGATTCCCGGGACAGCTGAACGCGGACCTGAGGAAGCTGGCCGTCAACATGGTGCCGTTCCCGAGGCTGCACTTCTTCATGCCAGGCTTCGCGCCGCTGACGTCTCGGGGAAGCCAGCAGTACCGCGCCCTCACCGTACCGGAGCTCACGCAGCAGATGTTTGACGCGAAGAACATGATGGCGGCGTGTGACCCGCGCCATGGGAGATACCTCACCGTCGCCGCAGTCTTCCGCGGTCGCATGTCCATGAAGGAGGTGGACGAGCAGATGCTCAATATCCAGAACAAAAACAGCAGTTACTTCGTCGAATGGATCCCGAACAACGTCAAGACTGCCGTCTGCGATATACCTCCCCGCGGGTTGAAGATGTCTGCTACCTTTATCGGTAACACCACAGCAATCCAGGAACTGTTCAAGAGGATTTCTGAGCAATTCACTGCCATGTTTAGAAGAAAGGCTTTCTTGCATTGGTACACCGGTGAAGGTATGGACGAGATGGAGTTCACTGAGGCAGAGAGCAACATGAACGACTTGGTCTCCGAATACCAGCAGTACCAGGACGCGACGGCAGATGACGAAGGGGAATTCGATGAGGAAGTGGAAGAAGAGTAAATGTTGTTTGTAACGTCCAATGTTTTGTATTGTTCATGTTTAGTGTTAGGTGTAACTATTCGTTTTGATGTTTTTTTTTATTTGTTACAATAAAATAGAAATGTATGTAACAATATTGATTTTAATTTAGACTGCCACAACAGACCTGACTATACCATACCAAAACATCATAACCATATTGCAAATATTGATGCTGCTATAGGGCAGTCAGATGGCTGCAGCGCCCGACGCCACCATCTAGGCACTTGCCCATGGCATATGCAGCACGTCAACAAAAGTAATTTCCACTTTTTTAACCCCGACTAACAAAAAGGTTCTATGAACAAGCATAACTTTTAGAAATGGTCAAGGCCTTAGGCCGTTTACACATCACTGCAGACCCACCGTACCCCTGGCCGTACCCCTGGTGGTACGGTGGGATTATGCCGTGGCTGCGGCGGCGTCGCCGCCATCTCGGCGCTGTGTATATAGTGACTGATGCAGCGGCGCCACGGCGGCGGCGGTGCCGCTGCAGCTGAAGAGCATAATGTGTAAGGCTAGAAACGCACTGACGAGTCCTAAAACTTTAATTTTTTGTACAGAAATTTTAGTTTTTAATTCAACGGCTGCAACCAAGCTGTAACCTTGGTCGCAACAACAACTATGCAGTTGTCTAAAATGTCGGTCATCAGTTGCCATCAGAAAAGTTTGGGCGTAGCCAATTTGTGGAATTTATCCGTTCCACTATTCTCCCCCCACCAATTTTCCATATAGCGCTACAATTGATGACTTTCTTGATTCTACTTACTTTCCAATCTGTTCAACTCGGAACGGGTTATACCGTTCATCCACACCAAATCCACATACGCCCAAAAATCCACATACGCCCAAAAATCCACATACGCCCAAAAATCCACATACGCATTGCCGAGAATCCACCCTAGGCCTAGTTGGATAAACGGAATTTGTATATTTTTTTTGGCTTATGGTGGATTCTCGGACGAGTTTCCGCGTATCCATCTTAGGGTAGATAAACGGGATAACCGCTCGGTACGAGGCTGGTGGCGACAACAAAATGGGCGCAAAGCAAACGAGACACTACCTTTCTCTCTATGTATCTACAAGCCTTAACAAAATGACTAAATAGGAATTTTCTCATAAAAATAATTTATTAAATAAATGATAAAAACAGCCTACTAATCACTATCAATTTCTTCTTCTACGTCTACACCCATTTCTTCTTCTACGTCTACACCCTCAAATTCCGGCTCTGTCGTCGCGTCCTGGTACTGTTGGTACTCTGATATCAGGTCACTCATGTTGTTATCAGCATCCGTGAAGTCCGACTCGTCCATCCCTTCACCTACATACCAATGGAGGAACGCTTTCTTCCTGAACATAGACGTGAACTGTTCCGAAATTCGTTTGAACAGCTCCTGAATAGCAGTCGTGTTCCCTATGAAGGTCGCAGACATCTTTAAGCCTCTAGGGGGAATGTCACAAACTGCAGTTTTCACGTTGTTAGGGATCCATTCCACGAAGAAGTCTTTGTTTCGGTTTTGGATGTTAACCATCTGCTCGTCCACCTCTTTCATTGACATACGACCACGGAAAATAGCAGCTACTGTCAGGTATCGTCCTTTGCGAGGATCACAAGCCGCCATCATGTTTTTCGCGTCAAACATTTGATGCGTGAGTTCTGGGACGGTCAGCGCTCGATACTTCTGGCTTCCTCGTGACGTCAGCGGCGCGAAGCCTGGCATGAAGAAGTGTAGCCTCGGGAACGGCACCATGTTGACGGCGAGCTTCCTCAGGTCCGCGTTCAGCTGTCCCGGGAACCGGAGACAAGTCGTCACGCCCGACATGGTCGCAGACACCAAGTGGTTCAAATCGCCGTACGTCGGAGTCTTCAGCTTCAGGGTTCGGAAGCAGATGTCGTACAACGCCTCGTTGTCGATACAATAAGTTTGAGTAGAATTTTCTATCAGTTGGTTTACTGCTAGCGTTGCGTTGTAAGGCTCCACGACTGTGTCAGAAACTTTAGGACTGGGTACCACGGAGTACGTAACAGAAATCCTGTCAGGGTATTCTTCGGTCAAATTCGCCAAAAGCAGCGTACCTAATCCAGACCCGGTGCCGCCTCCAAGAGAATGCACAAGCTGAAATCCTTGCATACAATCGCATCCTTCAGCCTCTTTTCGCACAACATCGAGGACTGATTCAAGCAAATCTGCGCCTTCGGTGTAGTGTCCTTTAGCCCAGTTATTGCCTGCTCCTGAGACGCCGAATACGATGTTATCGGGTCTAAATATCCGTCCGTAAACGCCACCTCTTATGGCATCCATAGTGCCCGGTTCGAGGTCGACGAGAACTGCTCTGGGGACGTATTTTGAGCATAATCCTTCGTTGTAGTAGACTTGGATGCGTTCTAGTTGAAGGTCGGAGTCACCGTGGTATTCGCCGGCTGGGTCGATTCCATGCTCATCGGAGATCACCTCCCAAAACTGAAAATTAAAGTGCCAATTGAAAATCAACCTTAGAAACTGTAGCATAGGGCTCATAACAAAATAATATCAAACGGTAAAACTCTCTCTTCTCTTCTTTAAACCGTATCTAGGCAATGCTGGGTCAAAGAGAATGCTGTCTATTTATCTAGATAAATGTTGTAAGTACTATTTTTACTTACTTTTGACCCAATTTGATTGCCGCACCTCCCGACCTGAATGTGGACTATTTCTCTCATTATAACACAGCGAATTTATGAAAAACAAACAAATAAAAACGAAATGGTTTCTTAAAAAACTAAGTAAAAACACAAAACTTGTTGAATACGCCTACATCTAATTAAAATAGAAAATAAACTAAATTAATGATTTGAGCAAAGGCGTTTTGTTTCATGACCAAGTAGCTTTAAACGGGCTGGTTATGGCATACCAACTAGATCGTTCATAGTCTTATACAATTTACATTCCATCGCCACTAATTAGTTATCTACTTTAGTGAAATGTATTTAAAGTTGATTTTTGAGTGACCAATTGTAACAAAAAGGTCCTAATGTTTTTGGTTGGAATGGAATTTGAACCTTGTTTAGTATGACATTCAGTTTGTTGTTCCATAACTTGAGAATGATTTCAAATTCTTTATTCAAATATATCAAATATACTAGATTATCTGCATTTTTTGTTTGTTACGCTTTCGCGCTAAAACAGCTGAACGGATTTGGATGAAATTTGGTACATGGGTAGACCATGTCCTGGATTAGTATATAGGACACTTTTTATCTCGATATTCCCGCAGGATCTAGACTTATGGGGGTATTTAATAAAAGAGAAGTGAAAGTCGCAAATTCAGAAATAATTTTAATAATAAAAAATATAGATTACAAAACAATACATCAAAATTGCGTCGTGCTTATAAAAATGCAAAATACAAATTAACGTTCTAGCTGAATATATTAATTTATCATTTATTAAGTAACATCTCCTTCTTCTCCATTCGTGCTAAATCTTTAATGTTGCAAAGTACAGTCAGCGTGGCAAATCAATCATTTAATTTATGTAGTTAACTCTTATTATATCAATACAATACGTAAAAAGAAGTCCACAACCTCCACATTATATTGGTTAAGAACGTTTAAAAACTTGCGATCAGAGATTTTTTTTATTTCCCAATGGGCCCGACCTTGACCTCGATCACACCTGATGGAAAGCGATGGATGAGGTCTATGGTGGAACGAGCGTGCCCAGAAGATGCCAAAAGAAAGATGATATCAATAGTAATCATCTATTTTATTACCCGACTGCGCGACAGCAAAGACAACCCTGTCTATGTTTTTTATAATTTATTCTAGGAAGGTCAACAAGTCAAGTTCGACTCTCAACCGAAATTTCAAACGTTGATAACTGCTTAGCGTTTTGATTATTATCTTAGCCGATGTCGAAAAAGCGTATAACAAAGGAATAGGAGAATCTTTGGTCTAAAATTCGATTGTTTTTATCTATACTTACATATAAAATTCAAAGTCCTGACTGACTGATATATCAACGCACAGCCTAAACCACTGGTCCTAGAGACATGAAATTTGGAGTGTGTTCTTTGTGAAGAGTAGGTATCCACTAAGAAAGGGTTTTTCGAAATTCCACCCCTAAGAGGGTGAATGGGGGGAGGAAGAAATTTCACGCAGACGAAGTCGCGGGCAGAAGCTAGTTGGTAATAATTGCCTATACAAGCACTGGTAGCCCAGTAGTTTACGAGTTGTAGTCGTGGGTTCGAACCCAGGCTTTACGTTGTGTAAATAATTTCATCAACATCGTGAGGAAACCGGCATGTCCTCGAACCAAAAATTCGAAGATATGCGACATCTAACAACCCGCACTTGGCCCGCGACGGCCACTCCTTCTCTCAGACAGTAGGTTTGTACCCCAGCAGTGCGAACATTATAGGCTGATTATTGTCTATAGGAGGCCAAAGGGCCAATTCTCGTAAATTAAAACGTTCAAAATCTAGTCGCAGTCTCATCTTGGCGACAAACAAATGTCAAAAACTTGACAAAATGTAGGGAAATTATAGGTATTTTTTGACAGATTGAGACTGAGATCAGTCTGTGACCGTTCTTAAAATTACAAGAATTGCCCCTCTGATTTCCAGCAGTGGACGTCTTACGGCTGAAAAGATGATTTTCCACAGAGTCTTTTCTTCCGAAACTCATGACTAGAGTTATTACCAACGTTTGAACTGTCGACGAAAAAGCCCGAAACGTATTGCTTTCAAATGCAATTAGGGTTTAGTATCTGAGCAATATAAGGATGGCACGCAAGGATCGCAGCACATGATTCTAGACCTCCCAAGCGTAGAATGTAGTACCTTTGTACTCAAATTATAATTATGACATATCCCTATGTATTTTACTGTGTGTAGATAAATTATAAAATAAAATAAATGAATGTATTCATTGGTTATAAAAAAAAAACAGTGGCACTCCGGGAGTGCCGACAGAAGTGCAAGTTTTGCCTAAACAAGTTTTCACTTCAAAAAATCTGCTGTTTCATAAGAAAGTGGTCACCTACATGGTCAAAATGCCAATGCATTACTACAACATTTTTCGACAAATCCAACGGGTTTCTGCGGCCAAAGGCGAAAGGTTCTGGAGTGGCGACCGCGTACCGGAAGACGTAGCGTTGGAAGGCCTCCCACAAGGCGGTACGATGACCTTGTGATAAAGTAAGTACCTATATAATAAATAAATAATGTAAATAATGTAATCACTTAGGGGGTATCAGAATCATGTACTGAATCAACGGTAGCAGAACGTCGAACGTCGTCAACGTTGCGCAGACGCGACGTTGACGTCGCGTCGTCGCGTGACAAGCATTAACGTCCGCTGAACGCGACGTCAACGTCGCGTCTGCGCGCAAATGGCCGCCGGCCGTAGCCCCCGCCCGGACCCACACGGACAAAGCAGGACGGCGTGATTGTACCTGTTGCCAACAAACAGACGCAACGTTGACATCGCGTTCAGCGGACGTTAAGGCTTGTCACGCGACGACGCGACGTCAACGTCGCGTCTGCGCAACGTTGACGATGCGCAGACGTTCGAGAGACGCCGACGCTCGTAAAACGCCAGTGGGATAGCGGTCTATAAAACGCAGGAATTCCGTGCTTTCGCGAGTTTGAATATTTCCATAAAAAAGTCCTGACTGCGACCCAACGTAACCATTTTAAAATTAAGAACACTTATAGAGAACTGTTGTAACATTATTATTGCACTAGAAACTTACAACTAATTATTATTATTAGGACATAATTTAAGCATAACATCTGTTAAATTATGACTAGCTTCGTATGTAGGATGGTTCTATCGCTAATTCAGTGCAGTGAGAACATACTTGATATGCTTTATCATTGTATGACGGTACTCTGAGATTTCGTCTAGTTATTTAGTGAAATATGAAAGACCTCGATCCTGTCAAAACGGTGAAGGAAAACATCGTGAGGAAACCGGCTTGTCCTAGAACCAAAAATTCGAAGACACTGGGTTCGCGTGGTGGATTACAGCCCACTCTTTCTCCTCCTTTGTGAACGATCTCTCTTCTAATATTGTCGGAAACTTTATTTTAGAAGCATTTCATTTATTTTTTTTATGACTACCTATCTCGGGACCATGGGGTCCCGGTCCTTTGGAAGGCGTACGAGGCCAACTCGCAGAGGCCCTATATTATTATTTTCGTGAGAAACTTTCGACTCGTAACCTGGATACAGAAGTTACATTTCACGAACGCGCGTCAATCATTCCATTTTATACCGTAAAACAATGATAAAGGAGTCATATGACGCGCGCTCGTGAATTGCACTATCTATGTATATGTGATCGGCTCATGAGTAAAGGCTCCAAAACTGGTTTGGGCAATCCCGAAACGAGGAGTAAAACCGTTGACGTTAGTAACATTTACATAAGCTTACACCAGAAATCACTACAGTACGTCGAGTGAATGCGTCCCTGACACCTGTCAGTATGACATTCACGCTAATTCACACTAATATTATAAAGGCGAAATTTTGCGAGTGTGTGTGGGGGTGTGTGTTCATATGTTTGTTGCTTCTTCACGCTCAAACGGCTGGACCGATTTTGATAAAATTTTGTATGGAGGTAGCTGACGCCCTGGATTAACATATAGGCTACTTTTTATCCCGATATTCCCACGGGATCGACACTTACGCGGGTGAAACCGCGGGGCGCAGCTAGTTGTAGTATAAAATAAAACAAGAGCTAGTCGGACTCGCGCACCGAGGGTTCCGGTACCATCATATTATTATGTTTTTAAATTTTCATCGGCGAGGCCTATATTCCTCAGAGGATTTTAACACTGCGGTGTAGAATATTGCAGTTTTAGGTCAGCGCCATCTCTTGACCGATAGTGGAACTAATATAACTTTTGTTGATGATTTCTGAAAAAGTGTTCTGTTTAGAGACTTTGTTTTATTTTTCCTGTAATCTTTACATAAACTTCTATCACATAGAATAATTTCAGATTTTTCTCTATGCAAACTTCGGAGATAACGGAAAGGGAACGGTATTTTTTTTTTAATTTTTCGTCAAAAGTAGAAAACTGTGCGGCCTAAAAAAAAATGTTTGAGAATGTGCAAACAGCGCTCTTTCATATGATACCCCACATGCCTAGTAGCCCCACTTCGAAGTTTTAAGACACCCTTTCAGTCCCAGTTGCAAAAAAAAATACTTATTTTTATTTCTTTCATTGCAAAATAATTGAGTCAACGTCATCTAAAACTATTCCAAATTTCAAGTTGATAGCATTAGTGGTTCTTGAGATATCCAACTGTGACAGACGGACAGACAGACTGAGTCGCACCATAAAGGCCTCCGCAGACCAGGACGGCATGGCAAGGGATTTAAATTTTTACTAATGGACATTCAAACGTATCGATATAGAAATACGACATAAATTTCTATGCTTTAAAATGATGCCGTGGCATCGAAAGGGATTTCATTGCACGGCATTGAAAGACGCGCCACGGGCTCCCGCGGCGGAATCCCAAGGCGTCCTGTGGTAGGCAACGGCATGCCAAGGACTCCGGCGCTCCTTGTAAAATACCGCGGGGTGAGGCGGCGGGGATAGAGCAGCGGGGAAGCCGCTGGAATGCCGCGGTATCTAAGCGGCTAGTGTGCGCTGACTGACGGCAAAATCCCTTGCCATGCCGTCCCGGTCTGCGTAAGCCTTTAGGGTTCCTTTTTACCATTTTGGTAAGGAACCCTAAAAAGATCAAATTCACAAAGCACGTTTTCGTTTGTATGAAACTGACAGGTGTCAAGAACGCGTTCTCTCGTCGGCCGCACTGTAAAAGCGTTTACCGCTAAACGTACATATTTAAAACACTGGTCTGGTGCCGTATTATGACGGTTTAGTGTCATTATGGTTCCAGTGTAAAGAGGGAGACGAAGCTATACAAGACAGGTCCCTCCCTTTTTCGCACTGGAATCATGTTTGTGTTTGTGATTTTTGGTGCTAGCGAACTTTTTTTTAAATATTATAATATGATTTTAATTAATTATAATACAATATTATTTTAATATAATACTTATTTTATATGTATGTCAAGCTTTCGATAATAATTAAAACATGGGATGGCAGTGTATGTATTGCAACAGATTATTTTGTACTGAACCCTAACTAGACCAACCTCAGTGTTTTTGGTAACATTACACCGATTTGTAAGTATTTCAACATTTTCAGCTCAAACTTAATTTCTCCTGTATCCTTCTCAATAGATCTCCAATATAAACGGAAAAGAATCCTTTGACCATACATTTTAATAAATGGTCATAAATATAATAATAATATATGATTTTTATTCTCGGTTTCATAAAAAGACGCTTATTACAAGTTAATAAAAGGGAAACGAAGAAAAAGATCATAAAACGAAATAACCTCGAAAGGGGATGGAAGATTTTTATATGGAGCCTGGCAAACCCACCTATCCGCCATTTTGATTTTTAAATATCAAAATGGCGGACAGGTATGCCACGAACCTTCAAAGCCCTTTAACAACAAAAAGGAACTTTGTGAGGACTTCAATACCTCCAATAAGTTCGTATTATGTATTGATCCACACATTTTCGAACCCAAATGATGACAATAAAATTGGCTTTCAGTATTCATCTTCTGCCGTGTCAACACATTTTACATGAACTTTATAAAACATAAATCAATGAGCCGAAATAGTAGCGAGGAGTAATAATCTATGACATTGACGCCGATTCTGTTGTTCACAAACTTAACTAAATTTAAGTTCATGCATCTTTTTCTTTCTATTTCATTAAGAAAAGGACAGAAGATAAATATTAGTTTAGTCCTGTCAAATTAAGATACTCCATAGACAACTTTAGACGAGATTGAAAAATTGCCTACTAAAAATGCGTCAATTTACGCCAGGCGTTGACTAATTCGCCCATTCGTAATTCGAATCGGCGCCATTATCACACAAAAATCTCAAAATTACTAAAAACGTTAAAAAACTTACAAATCCTTATTTTAGACGAGCACCTTATTCTTCAACAAATACAAATTAGCGTAAACATTTTTTCTACTTGACAACACTGGCACATAAAATGCTCTGAACACTTGGTGGGACTTCTTGGCGTCAAGTATGGCAACACTGGAGATGACTTCCCACGAGGAGTCTTTGTGGTATGCCGGTTCTAGGGTCGAAGGGCGTCCGATGTTGGAGTCTAGTAAGTAGTGGCATTCTTTGGGAGAGATGTAGGTTCTGTTGTCGCCTTTGTTGAGATCGTTGAAGTGTGGGTGGACGAGGCGGGTTGCTGGAAAGAGGATGAGATATTAATGATAAATGATAAATGATTTTATTTTGTAAGTAGATTTGTACAAACACTTTTACACGTCAATCATGTTTTTTTAAAACTAGATGAGGTCGGCGTTTCCTATCTGACTACTCTGAGAAGAAAGGCCGAAACAAACTCAGAGGTCACAGTCTCTTTTAAAGTCCAGACATAATCTTGGTCAGGTTATATGAAGACCATGTAGATCGATGTCTGAGACAGTCTTTTGAGGAAAAAACCACACAGATTGAGAGGACCTGTCCAGTCAGTGCACGCATTTGTACTTAAGAAACTATAACAGTGTTCATAATCTATACATATAAAATTCAAAGTCCTGACTGATATATCAACGCACAGCCTAAACTGCTGGTCCTAGAGACATGAAATTGGGAGGGTGTGTTCTTGTGAAGAGTAGATATCCACTAAGAAAGGGTTTTTCGAAATTCCACCCCTAAAAGGGTAAATGGGGGAGGGTGAAATTTCACGCGGACGAAGTCGCAGGCAAAAACTAGTCTTAGATAATTCACCACTTAATGCAGCTATCTACTTTAGTGAAATGTTATTCTAAGTTGATTTTTGATTGAACATTTGTAACAAAAAGTTTCTAAGTTTTTGGTTGCAATGGAATTTGAACTTTGTTATGTACGACATTCAGTTTGTTGTTCCATAACTTGAAAATTATATCAAATCTTAATAAAAATATAGTAGTTTTTTTAATAATTTTCTAGTTTTGTATCCAGGGATTGTAAGAGTTATTTTGTTGTTTGTTTATTATCATCCATCCTTCAATGGCGAAAACTCAGGAATAAGAAGTATTATTCCTTTCAGACGGCAAAAATTGAGACGAAAATAACGCTCGCGACTTTACGCTCAGCAACAATGCTTGAAACGTTTAATTAATAAGTTTAAAATAATAATTTAATTTCATTTAATTTTTATTTATTTATTTATAAATAAATCATTTTTATTTTTTTTAAGTTTAGCATCAAACCAGTACAGAAATCAATAGCACCTAATGATTTTCTATGACTCGAAATGATGACATCAGTGAAAAGTGGCTTAGATCACTCACATTTGTCTATGCTTAGATCACTCACATTTGTATATGCTTCGATCACTCACATTTGTCTATGCTTAGATCTCTCAAATTTGTCTATGCTTAGATCTCTCACATTTGTCTATGCTTAGATCTCTCACATTTGTCTATGCTTAGATCACTCACATTTGTCTATGCTTAGATCTCTCACATTTGTATATGCTTAGATCACTCACATTTGTCTATGCTTAGGCCATTCACATTTGTCTATGCTTAGACTATTCACATTTGTCTATGCTTAGACCATTCACATTTGTCTATGCTTAGACCATTCACATTTGTCTATGCTTAGACCATTCACATTTGTCTATGCTTAGATCACTCACATTTGTCTATGCTTAGATCACTCACATTTGTCTATGCTTAGATCACTCACATTTGTCTATGCTTAGATCACTCACATTTGTCTATGCTTAGAAAAAGGCTAAGATTTTCTTACCATTGTGACTCTCCGCATAAGGCGCCGGTAGCTGGCCAGTAAACTCGCTAGGTATGAACCTCACAGTGTACCCGGGCGGTAAGTGGAAGCTGGACGGCGAGCGATGCCACTCCTTGCCAAAGCAGACGGTAAGGTCAATGTTATCGGGCGCTTGTGGAAGGTCGCGGAGTATCGTCATAGGTCCGTGGTAGTTTGTATAGAGGGCTACGGTGCGGGATATTCCTGGAAAATAATGTATTGTTGTTGTTGTTTTAGTGGGAATAAGCTTTTGTGGCACGGTAAGAAGTTGAATCTTGGTGAGAATCTCCTAAAATGTAATGATCTTTTGACAACATGGAAAATCAGGTCACGGTATGTAAAGATGGTCTCACATTCTAAGACCAACCGCGGCAAGCGTAGCTTAACCTGATCGATCGACCAGTGCGGCTGTTTTTGTTTAGCCACGGGCACCTCTAAAATCTCCTAAGGGCCAAAATTATTCTGGTCTAGTTTAGAACCTTTGTTACGTCTGTTAGAATGGTTTAAAAAGTTACTAACCCGCAAGTCCCGCTATAAGCACACACATGATCATCAACGGTCCGGTGTAAGCGAGATAGTGCCGTCGCTCTCGCTCCTTCCTCCAACGGAACAACTCTGTTCCGACAGTAAACGTCATCTTCTGTAGGCAGTCGAGTGCTATGGCGCCTGCGAGGATGATCATACTGTAGGCTGGGTACAGGAATCTGGCAAAATCATAAAAGAAAATATTAAATTGGGTAATATGGAAATCAAGGGACGATAAGCCGGCAGTGAGACATTACAAGCTACATAACATGTGACGTGTTTAAATCTTGCGAAACATAAACCACCTCATTTATACAGGGTTATTGGTAAAACATTAACAACCTCTTAAGAGGTCACTATGAACAACTTTTACTCTGAGACCAAACCTGAAATTGCGAAAAAAAATCAGCTGTTCCCTACATTTATTTATTTATTTTATTTTATTTATTTTAGGAAAACTTACAGCTAAACAAATACAGTAAGTAATAATTCATACAAAATAAGGCCAATTACAAGTTTCCACATGTAATATTTAAATCATTATGAAACAGAAAAAAAAAATATAATAAACTCTATGGCAAAACAGAAAAAAAAACTACTATTTACGCTCAAAGAAGCAATTAGATAAAATTTTCTTCAATTTAGCAACACTAGTATTGAAAATGTCGATATCAGCTTCCTGGCAGGTTGCGTTGTACATACGACTCGCTCTCACCATTTACGAGTTCCGTCTGTATGTGGTGGCTACCACCGGGGTGTGCAATAAATTAGGTCTACGTAAGAACACAGACGGCACTCGCAGCCCGATTTTATGTAACAACTCGGTAACACCAGTTGTTCCATTGGCAATTTTGAAAAGAAACACAAGATCTGATATTTTTCGCCTTTCATAAAGTGGAAGTATATGAATTTTTTTTTGCAACGGTACGTATAATTCGATAAAAACGTTTTAGACCGATATTGAATGTGCCTTAAAAACCTTTTCTGTATGCTCTCAATACGATTTATGTAGACATTATAATTGGGGTTCCAGACTTGAGAGGCATACTCCAAGTGACTGCGAACAAAAGAACAGTATAATATTTTAATAGTCTTTATATTTTTAAACTCTGAGGACACCCGTAAAATGAAACCAAGGGCTTTTGACGCTTTCTTGACTATATTGTCTATGTGTGCATCAAAGAGGAGCTTAGCGTCAAAAGTAACTCCCAGATCCCTAATAGTGTTGACCCTATTCAGTGCTGTATCCAATAGCATGTAGTTGTGGATGATCGGGATAGGTTTCCGTGTAAAGGAGCAAACATAACACTTGGAAACATTCAAGTCCAACTTATTATTAATACAATAATCCTGAAAATTATTAAGATCTGTCTGTAATAGATGAGCATCTGCTACGGTACTTATTTGTCTCATTATCTTCATGTCATCAGCATATAGTAACAATTTGGAATACCGGAAAGAAGAAGAGATATCGTTAATTAAAATATTAAATAATAGTGGCCCTAGCAAGGATCCTTGGGGAACCCCCGAAGGGACATTCATAGGTTTAGAGCGGTATCCATTCAGGACTACAGTCTGACATCTGTTCTCCACATAGGACTTGAACCAACGGTAAAGGTCACCCCTGATGCCCACCGATAAAAGTTTACGCAACAGGATCACGTGATCTATCCGATCAAAACATTTGCTGTAGTCGGTATATATAACATCGACTTGGGACCTCTGTGACATACACTCGGAGAGGTAGTCGCTGCAGACAGTGAGATTAGACGAGGTCGACCGACCCCTTACGAAGCCGTGCTGGCTTTCACTTAAACTGTGCTTGAGTGCCGAATAAACCTGTGCGTGCACAATTTTCTCCAGCACTTTAGCAAACACGCACAGCTTCGAAATAGGTCGGTAATTCTCGATCAATGTCCTTGACCCTTTTTTGTGTATCGGTGTTATATATGCCGACTTCCATATCTTAGGCACCACGCCAGTAGCAAGCGATTTTTGAAACAGGATGGAAAGAGGCACAGAAAGATCTCTGGCGCAGTTGACGATGAATATGGGCGAAATGTCATCTGGACCCGCAGATTTATTTAAGTCCACTTGTTTTAGCAGTCGACACACCTCACTTAGTCGAATTTCCACTTGACTTATATCGTGCGTGTTGTCATTGGGTCCATCAACCATATTATAAGCCGAAGATTGACTGTTGGCATTACTTGTATCATCAAGAAAGTTAGAGTGAAAACAATTACTGAACATATCACAAATTACGTCACCATCACTGGAAGTTACCTGGCCAAATTGCATCACTGACGGGTAAGAACAAGATTGTTTTTTAGACTTAACGTACCTCCAAAAGGCCCGTGGATTGTCGCGTATGCCAGATTCTATTTTAGCAATGTAATTATCAAACATATCCCCCTCTAGGTCTTTAGCCCGTTGCCGGAGTGTAATGAAAGATTGATAGTCAGATAAGTTCCTGTACTTCTTAAATTTAGTGTGAAATTTAGCTTTTTCCTTTAAGATTTTTATCAATGGACTTTTGTACCAGAGAGGGTACTTAGATTTGGGGACGACAGTTTTAGTCGGTATATACGTGGAATGCAGCCTACTTAATACTCCATAAAAATATGCTACCGCTTCTTCCATCGACCTACTACTTAACTCCGACTGCCAGTCTACACGATTTAACTCGCCTTTTATACTTTCATAATCGGCAGACTTATATAAAAATTTTACGTAGGACCTACCTGGTAGTCGATGTAGTTCAACGAATTCCGCGGTAACACTTAAGGCTCTATGGTGAGGATCTTCAGGCACTAGTGGATCATCACAGCAGCTGACGATAACTTCATCATTAGAAAAAACCAAATCGAGAATTCTACCATTTATGTTGGAGTGACTATTATATTGCATTAAATTAGACGTATTAAGATTATCAATTAAAGTAGTCTGAACATTGCCATGAACATTTGTAGGGTATAATGATTGTCCGTCACCGGCCCGCTGCCATACAATATTGGGTTGATTGAAATCGCCTAAGACAATAAACTTATCGGACGGACGATTGAGGGTAATTTCAAGTACTTTGTCCGAAAAATTGCTCAGTTGAGCCATTAATGAATTTCCGTGATTCTGACAGCAAATATATACAACACAAATGTGCATTTTGTAAACTAGTCTTGGTTTTTTATGATGCAGCGTCAACGTAACCCATAAATCCTCTGCGGACGAGCACCAATCGCTGCAGGTGTCAGCGGCAAGTTCACGCTTAACTGCAATTAAGACCCCACCTCCCATCATTTGGCCAGTATGAGTGTAATTCCGGTCACGTCTCCACACAAGATACCGGTCATCAAACAATTCCAGGTCAGATATGCCATCCACTAGCCACGTTTCAGTCAAACAAATAACATCAAAACCTTTACTGCACACATTCCTAAAGAAAACAGCTGTCTTTGTCTGCAGTCCCCGTACGTTCTGATAGTAGATATTAATAGGCGCCATAATAATCATTGAAAGGTTTCTTATTTAATTGAATAGTTAAAAATATATAAAGCACATTCAAATTACGGTAACAGGCCATGTAGACGAAGTTGCAACAGAAACAGGCATAAAGAAATGAGTCAAAATTGGTAGAAGATAAGCAGGTTTCGAACAAGTAGCAAAACGCAACGTTATCAGACAAAAAATAAAGCATATAATCATAATAGCAAGTATTTACAAACCATTTGTCACCAAGCGAGCAGCGAACAAAAGGCAGGCGAGAAAGGAATGCGTATAAAAAACAGTTACCTGTGTTTCTCAAGCTTAGCGAATCGATATTAGTAAACAAAATACCAGAAAGCCGCATCGACATTCTTAACATAAAAACTTTTTGATATCTTGCTCTGTCTTGATGTGATGCTTAGGAGAAGTGCTGTTATTACGTAAAAATATTTTGCAACCAGTAACCCACACAAATTCAAATCCACGCTCTTTGGCTCGAGCTTTAGTGTTGTTTAGGAGAATTTTGTTTTCTAGTGTAAGATGGTCGTTAACATAGATCTTGCTGTCTCCTTGAAGCCCCAGATTACCGGTGTTTAGTTTTCCATGCTTTCTTGCAGCAGCCACGTAATCACTTTTCATGTAACCATTGACCACGGAACAAATTATATTTTACCTTGTTTATCGTTACGCGTTGGTACCCTCGCAATGTAATTGATCTGCTCCCTAGGGATATGACAGTTGATGGCCTCCCCGATCTTGGCCACAACAGTGAACAGGTTTTCATTGTTTGACATAGGCACACCCTTAATCTCGATGTTATTTATACGGGACCTTTGCTCATTCTCACGTTGCTGCTCCTCTAACTTAAATATACGATCTTGTAAGGCGGATAGCTCTTCTTTGGTCTTTTTCATAGACTCAGCTTCTTTCTCCAAGATCGATACCCTACCAGTCAACGCTTTGATCTCGTCGCAGGCAAACTCAAAGGAGTGCTTCACTTCTGAGAATTCGGCCCTTATAGCCTTCAAGTCCTCGAGCTCACTCTGGATGGCCTTCACAGACTCTACTAACGCTGGCAGTGACTCCATTTGGGCCGACAGCCGCTTCAACTCTAGAAGAATGGTCTCATTGTTCGCTGGAACTGGTGATGTAACTTTAATGCTGGGACTGGCTATCACTGGTGCTTTGCAGCTGGCACATTTCCATGTAAGCTTGCGTTCACCGAGCCTACTATATCCACGCTCCGTAATACCCGAGCAAGGAAAGTCGAATTGCCCTTCACATACGGAGCAAGTTACGCCGTCCACGGCTTCATCCCCGCAACGCTTGCACTTAAACATTTTCGAGTAAACTGGAGTTTGAGAAACGCTGACCGTGTGTCGGTAGCAGAGTAGCGACAGTTGTACTATATACTTGGCCGTAACAGTAGGTAGTCAATACAAGTTATATCTTCTCACAATATTAGGTGCTCTGTGACGCTGCAAACACAGGGTCTCTGTGCAAAAGAGTAAAAAAATAACAACTGCACTGTTTTCGCGGAGGTGAAGCACGTTACGGGCAAACGCGGAGTCACTGTGCAAGCGAGATGAAAAATAACCACTGTCTTTGTTGCGCGGAGGTGAAGCACGGTGAGCGCGCGGTGTGCCGGCGCAGCGGTACGACTTCCTTAGTTTACTCAGTATTGGACACAGTGGCGGAACGGTGTAATTAAAAACCACAATCTTCACAATTTGAGTTCTATGTTTAACTGCACTAATAGTTATTTTTGAGGGACACTGATTTAAATATCTTTAATGTAAGCGATAATACGTCTGCTTCAAGTGAAGTCGATCGTAGAATGTTGTTGAATGTTATGTTCGTATAACTCGTCAAAATGTAGGGAACAGCTGTTTTTTTTTTTTGTTAATGTTTTACCAACAACCCTGTACCTATACGTTGCGTGGGCCAACGCTATAAGTTGGGATATTCCAAAAACATTAAAAATAATAAGCATTCACATTACACATTTTTGAGCTCTAAGACCGCTTTCACATATAGGCGACTTTAGCAGCGCGACAGTCGCGCGACCGTCACCCATTCAGAATTTCATAATAAAAACAGAAGCGCAGCGGACGCGCGGCTGGTGCGCTTCTGTTTTTATTATGAAATTCTGAATGGGTGACGGTCGCGCGACTGTCGCGCTGCTAAAGTCGCCTATATGTGAAAGCGGCCTAAATCGAATGTCTGCTTCAAAATGAATACAATAAAATGTCAAACTGAAACAAATTCGAAGCAAATACAATCCGATTTAGAACATGATGGTGTCTGTACTCTGTAGCTACTGCTTTTTTTTTTTCAGGATCTTTTGGCGCTCGAATGACATTGACAGGGAGGCAATTGTTAAGAGCCTATACTACCTCAAATGGCTTAGCATGATCCTCCGTTATGTCGACAATACCGCAGCATTAATTTTGAAATAAATATATGGTAAAGTTGAGGATTAATGCTAGGTACTATGTTAGACGAAAACACGATTCCATAAAATTTTCTCGATAGAAAAAAATTCCAAAGTTACCTCCAAACCGAACAATAAACCGCTAGTATTCAAAAAATACTTCATAATTAGATCATGAAACTTTGCATACTAACTGAACTAACTATAAAGCAGGTCTTATGTTATTTAGTTTTTTTGAATTACCTTTATTTTCACCGTAAGAAGCAAATAGCACTCTGTCTCGCTCTTACACAGTCCGCGAGCAGAATCGTGCGAGCGAGATAAAGAGTGAACTTTAGCTGAGGTAGTATAGGCTCTTAATAAACATTTTTCGAAATGTTTTGTGAAGTATTGAAGATACAAGATGGCGACGTTAGTTCCAATTTTGGCCACGCATCTTGCAAAGATTTAGAATGTATTTTGTAATAATACCTCTCTTCCTTATGCGGCTGTAGCATAAACACGGCGAGCCACAGCGCGAGCGGCATCAGATCTAGCCAATAAGGTGCGCAGAATGGCGCGCGCGCAGTCGAACTTGACTTCATCGCAGTGCATGCCAGTAGGAATAGTGGGCAGGAGAGGGCTAGCACCTGGAATTTGTGGAATAAAGTTTTACAACTTTACTAGTATACAAAGGTCATAAGTTCTTTATGTTTTTTTACATGAAGCGACTGCCTATTTGACCTCCACAACCCAGTTACTGGGTAATACGATCCCCTTGGTAAGACTGGTTGTCAGACTTTCGGGCTTCTGACGACCCGTAACGAAGATCTACGAATGACACCGGGACCAACGGCTTAACGTGCTTTCCGAGGCACGGAGGGGTCTCGGTATGTAAAGATGGTCACCCATCCACTGACCAACCGCGGCAAGCGTAGCTTAACATGATCGATCGACCTATGCGGCTGTTATTATTTTGCCCTTTCGGAAGTATCGTCATCATATCAGCCGAAAGCGTTTACTGCTAGACATAGACCTTCTCTATGCGCCATAACGCCGAAATAATAATATTTTCCTTTTGACTTTTTGTAAGATTTGTTTTTGGAAGCATGTTTTAGTGAGGAAATGTTGTTGTCATTTTGAAGGGCGAAACGAAAAACGTAAATGCTGACAATAGAGCGCTGCAATTAGTCGTTCGACCTTTTTGGTGTGACAAATTGTGATATCCAAAATACATCATCAATAGAGATTCCGTTTGCTTACTTTTTTTTTATCGATGTGATTCCGTGGACAATAGTGTGGGTTATGCGTTTGTTTACTATCATACCTTAGCTAACTATTAATATTGTAACACAACTGTTTTTGTCCCAAATAAATAAAATAAAAAAATCTAATCCTAAAAATGATTGATCTTGCCTTCAAAAACTCTGCACCATCGCCTCTCAACTTAGAATTTTACAGTTATTACTCGACTGCGCGACGCAAAGGAGTGGTAATGTGTTCATCAGCCTATGTATGTATGTATGTATGTTTATATGTTCCTTTGAAGCACTATACAGGCCAAACGCCTGGGCCGATTTTTATGATTCATACATTAATCGATTCCTCTTAGTCCGGCGAGTGTCACTAAAGACATGACGTTAGTGAAAATTCAATATGGCGACTACTGGACGCCATATTAAATATATTTTTTTATTTTTTTTTCAAAACCTATCGAGTGGGGTATCAAAATAAAGGGTTTTAAAAGGTGATTACATAAATATACACAACATATATACTTAAAAGCGATTCGAAGTGACAAATCGCAAAAAAACACCTACCAAGAACTAAATCGTCTGCGAAATCTTTCAAATTTGTAAACTAAAAAGCTGGAAATAAAAAAGTTATTTAAAAAAATCAAAAAACCCGACTGCGGTAAAAAACTTAAGTTAAAAGAAACTGAAAAGCTAAAAACAAGCCCATTTTAAATTAAATAAAAGTTGGAAGCAGGCGGGACCCATTTGAATTTGAAAATATAATAAAAATGGTGTGGGTCCCGCCTGCTGCCAACTTTTATTTAATTTAAAATGGGCTTGTTCATTTTATTTACAAAATACTACATTTCAATAATAAACACAAACTCACCCACACAATATTAAAATTCAAGAACGCATTCACAAAGTAATATGTCCAGGGCTCCACTCCATACAGATCAGGTCCATGTTCAGTGAAGATATTATACGCGACGATATTCCAAGGTGCCACCACCAGTCTCCCATAATGCCATGAGTCTACCACGACGGTAGGTACCAGTATAATAACGAGAGAGATGAGGGACCATTTGACAAAGTCGAGGACTTGTCTCTTCATTATTATCATGTCGATTGCGATTGGTATGCCCAGGAGTGCTGTGAAGGGCCAGCCTGTTTGAAAAGAAAGGAGGATGGATTATTTAGGTTTTTTTTTGGCAACATGATAAAAGGTGAGTACTGGAAAACGCCCATTCTCAGGCTAATCTGGATAAATAATATTGTTTTTTTTTTCGTCTTTCAGTGCTAATATGCTTTCCACCACTTTTACATCTACCTGGTTAGTGCATTTAATTGTTATGTAGCTTGTTTGGGACATCAGTTATTACAGTTTCAGTGGACATAGTTACAGTTTTCTATCAGTGCAGTGTCAATGAAGTGGCAAACTTCATTTACACTGCACTGTTGACTTAGAGACATGCAATTTTTAGGGTTCCGTACCAAAATGGTAAAAACGGGACCCTATTACTAAGGCTCCACTGTCTGTCTGTCCGTATGTCACCGGGCTGTATCTCATGAACCGTGATAGCTAGACAGTTGAAATTTTCACAGTACTTCTGTTGCCGCTCTAACAACAAATACATAAAAACAGAATAAAATAAATATTTAAGGGGGCTCCCATACAAGAAATGTGTTTTTTCGGCGTGGTACGGAACCCTTCGTGTGCGAGTCCGACTCGCACTTGGCCGGTTTTTTATAACTATTTTTTTACAAAGATTTGAATCTAGATATGAACTGAACTGCGCATGCTCTTTATGTCTGGAGGCTTTTATTTAGATACTAGCTGCGGCCCGCGGTTTCACCCGCATAAGTTTCGATCTCGCGGGAATATGGGGATAAAAACTATTCTATGTCCTTTCCCGGGACTCAAACTATCTCTATGCCAAATTTCATCTAAATCGGTTCAGCGGTTTAAGTGTGAAGAGGTAACAGACAGACACACTTTCACATTTACAATAGTTGAGTTCTGTTTACGTTTTTATTTCAGCTTGAGTTTAGTTTTTAATGTTTTTGGTAGTAGGTATATTGGCGTGTGTTACCTAACATATAAGTATGGCAAATAATTTAGGAATTTAATGTTTTGTGTTTCTTTATTTGTAATATTAATTACTTTGCATACTATTATAAGTACGTTCTTCTAACTTTGCAGATAGATATGCTGCTGAGGAGCTTACTGTGTGAAGAGCGCGTTTTGAGGGGCTGTCTTATGTAATTATGACCTTCAAAAAATGCTGAATCTCAGCCTGAATAAACGACTTTTGATTTTGGTAGGCTGTAATTTATGCCACATACTAAGTAAAGTCGAAGCTGCTGTCAAGAATATAGCAGGCGGGTATCTCCGCCGCCACCAACAAGCGAGCGCCCCGCTGGCTAAAGCGCTGCTCCACGCTGACGGCAGCATTGCAGCGCTGCAAGCGAACATGCCAGCCGCTGGAAGGGTCATAGCCAGCCATACTCTGCCCACGTGGACGCCGAACTCGTGGCATACAGCTCTGGAAGGAAGGAAAGGCAATTTTTTTTTATGTTTTTCATAGTATCCTACGGCTTTCAGTCTCGATGCATTACTGAGTCCCGGGAAACAAAACGAGACTCGACGTGGTCTCGAAATTCCCGAGAAAAACGAGACTTTTGAAACTATCTCAAAACTAGGTTTCTTACCTATAGGCTATGCTATTAGGCAGTCAAACCAAGATATTTTAATCAAGTAGTACTTTACAAACACAAATTAAAAATTTATTTGTAGAAGTTTTTTTTAATTTTGTACGTAAGTAACTAAGGGCGTTTAATGTGGTTTCAGAAGGAGAGGACCTAATTTTATTACAAAAGTAACCCGCGTCTCAAGTCTTGTTATTCCCGTGACCAAAAATGTTAGTCGCGAGTTTCGAGAACACAAAAAAAACGTCGAGACTCTCGAAATTTTCGAGACCGAGATTCCCGGGATGAAAGCCTTAGATATCCTACAAAGACGTTTCCTGTCTATTTGGTAAGATTGTGACAAACTTTCAATATAATAAGTCATGCTGACAGTAGAGACTTCTTTATTACCCGAAATCACTGCTCATAATAGCAGTTGATTACCTTCCTTATCACTATAATTATAAACAAAATCTGCACTTAGTAACACAACAAAATTTCATAAAAACTCTCAAAGTGAACTCACTTGTAGAACATAAGCTCAGCGCAGGCCGAGAGTATGGCGAGCAACATCTTTAAAGAGTAGAATACTGAGATAGGAGTCATGAACCAAGACAACATCTTGGCAGGCACCGCAAACAGCCATAGTGGCATATAGGAGCGTATCGCGTACACTGGACTGTACTCCCAGGTTTGAAGACCACTGCCATATACTGAAAATAATAATATAAAAAATCTTTAAGTACCGAATGTTTAAAAAAAAATTGCCGATGATAGTAGAAAGAAGGTGTCCTAAAAGGATATTTTTAGATGAAGATGGATAAATCTATTAACTATGTTTATTTTTTGTATGTTTGAGTGGACTGTATAAACATGGCAGAAAAAGCAGTTTAATATTTTAGAAAAAATAAAAAGATTTTATGATGTTATTTTGTCAAAGGACAAAGTTAGAATATTTCCGTCTTAAAAATTCGATCGTACATACTTATTTAAGAGCTCAACTGTCACTCATCATCATCTGCCTAGCCATTTCCCAACTATGTTGGGGTCGGCTTCCACTAACCGGATGCAGCTGAATACCAGAATTTTACATGGAGCGACTGCCTATCTGACCTCCACAATCCAGTTACTGGTTAATACGAAAACCCCTTGGTAAGACTGGTTGTCACACTTTCGGGCTGCTGACGACCCGTGACGACCGTCAAAGATCTACAAATGACAGCCGGGACCAACGGCTTAACGTGTCTTCTGAGGCACGGACGGGTTTTGGCATCTAAAGATGGTCAACCACCCACAGTCCAACCGCGGTAAGCGTTGCTTACCCTGATCGATCCACCTGTACGGCTGTTATTATTTAGCCAGGGTTCCCACAACTGTCACTAATGAGATACTTTTCTATTGTTACCAAACTTATAATTTTGCCTAATAGATGAGAGGTTAAACAAATCGGTAGCTTACCTAAATAGTGCAACGGCTCCCAATAATTGTAAGTTTCATCACAATCAGCAACATGTCCCCAGAATGCCGACACAACACGGGCAGCCAGTAGCAAACCTAGTGCCACTGCACCACCGGGGTATGCTATACTGCGCAGGTCGGATGGGGCATTTGTTACAAGGAAGTCCCTGAAAAATGTATTCATGGATTAAGAGATGAACGCAATAAGTTAGTAACAGTCGAGTTTTTCTGTTTGTTTGCATAAAAATCTGTTTTTTAGGGTTCCGTACCCAATGGGTAAAAACGGGACCCTATTACTAAGGCTAAACTGTCCGTATGTCACCAAGCAATATCTCATGCACCGTGATAGCTAGACAGTTGAAATTTTCACATATGATGTATTTCTTTTGCCGCTTTTTCCGATTCATACTTGGCCAGTTTTTTTTTTTATTGCTTTTTGGGCCTGCAGGGTAATTCCAATTCCAATTTTTATAATAATGGCTCCATCGTTTTATCGATGATTCTGCCAATCGAATTGAATTCGATTTTTTTTATTGCTGTTTGGGCCTGCAGGGTAATTGTGTACACACTATCAGTAGCAATGGCTTTCATTTTGACAGTTTGACAATATTCATTGCGTTATTTACATTGCTGAGCAGATAAATATTTCAAACATATGAAGCAATGGATTAGCAATATCACTAGATATAACTATAATAGATATACCTATGTATAATATGTATGTGTATAACTTTGAATGCAAATTATGATAAAACAAAAGACCTGAAGGCCTATTCTCGTAATTTAAAACGTTCAAAATCTAGTTGCAGTCTCATCTCGGCGACAAACAAATGTCAAAAACTTGTCAAAATGTAGGGAAATTCGAGTTTTTTTTTTGACAGATTGAGACTGAGATCAGACTGTGTACCTACGTTCTTAAAATTACGAGAATTGCCCCTCAGATGTAAACAACTATTCTAATTATGTTGACCCAGTGGTTAGGACAAGGGAAATAACATCTCGGAATGAAGTACAACCATGACATAATGATTACACACAAAACATTAGGACCCATGATATGTTGTAACTCCAAAACTACATCAATTTTTACTCACCCTAAAAAAGTAAACAGATTTACTTTTTAATAAATAATTTCTGGTATTGTTATCAAATGAAATCCCTTAGTTTCAAACACAATAAAACAAGTTTAATCTGGACTTCCTCAACTTATTATTGGTAGAATAATATAGTCTTACATGACAAATATTTTCAAGTTTATTTGCTTTTTATTCATACTAGATTCCAATGGGATTTAGTTGTTGTATCTGACACAATAGTAATATATCAACAACAGCACAGAACAACAGTATATCGCTATAATTTCCCCCATTAGCAAAAAGACTGACATAATAATATTGGCACTTTATCAGATTGACACTGACATTTGTAGAATTTACGAAAAAAAAGTTAGCACTCAACTCAAAAATAGTTTTTGTTAGTATAGCATCATGCTTAATTAACGTCAGCGAACTGTTTTTACCTTTGTTTGAGTACGGAAACGTCTGGATAAGCGCCAAACTGCAGTATAATACCAGCAACAAATTAAAGTATAGATGAGGCAAAATAAAAATGATTAGGTATAACCTATATACGCCAAGTGTTTTAAACCACAAAACAGTAAGCAAGTTTAGAATTTAATAATTATTACATGTTATTAAAAGCGTTTTTATTAATAGAAAATTGGCTTTAACTACATACCCTTCGCTCGCTCTCCGCTTCCCTTTGCTGAAGCTTGTAGTCCTTTTAGCTCCGTTCTTATTGTGTATACTCCGTTGTCTTGCCGTAAGCGGCATTTTAATGTTTGTTGTTTCTTCTAATACATTTAATTCACTATAATAATATGCGTAGAAAATTCTCGTAAATGTGAATTTATTTTCAGAAACACACGCAAAGTAACTGCGTAAGCCGAGTGACACTGACAATGACAGTCGTCAGTTGACATTAAAAGCGCGTTTATGAGCATAGCTTTCAGCTCAATGTAGTGTTCCTCAGTAGTGATGGTAATTAATGCGATTTCGCATAAATTTCATTAGCATGCGAATTCTCGAGTCTTAGCATGTTAATTGCTATTGCTATGCTATTTGCTAATATAACGATAATTGACAATAAGTAATTATATGAATTTTGTTATTATACGAATTATTAAAGAGCGCGTTCGCCTTATGAAGCGTGCGTTTAGTTTGCTCGCCGATAAAGTTTTATTTCTGCTAGTACACTTGCATTGTGTTGTGATTATGATATTGATCATATTATTATAATTAAAAATATTTGACAATTTAAAACCTTTTGTTGTTTAAGATTTTGTTAACTTTCCTTCATACTTTATCCAGGCTTAGGACTGGCAGTAAAATGTTAAAAAACTGGCGTATTTATAAGTTCACTTGATCGTATTTACATGATTTAGTTTTTACATATAATGTACATTATTTACAAATTTACTCAACATTAATTTATGGCATTAGTTTTTTGTAGTCGGAATTTTTCAAATTGAAATTTAAAAATACCAACTGTTCGGTTTTTTCGACAGAAAGCCTTGTTCTTCTCTCTGACAAGGTGTAACCAGCTTTTGAAAAAAGTCTTTCACTGTAAATTACAATACGACGCGCGCCACACACGTGTCACACAAATTATTATTCAATTTACGACCTTAAATACGAGCAAATCAAAGATTATAAGGTAATAATTTGCCTAATCCCTTTCTTCGCATCACTCTGCTGATAATTTTAACGAATTAAACGATCACACGCATTCATACAATATACGACCCTAAGTGCGAACTAATCAAAGATAATAAGATAATAATTGCTTAACCATATTCTTCGCATCAAATGCACCTGCTAAAAGTCAGGGTCACGTGAAACAGATAGATTAGTATTCCCGTGGGTG
Source organism: Mesoligia furuncula (assembly GCA_916614155.1). Classification (NCBI taxonomy): domain Eukaryota; kingdom Metazoa; phylum Arthropoda; class Insecta; order Lepidoptera; family Noctuidae; genus Mesoligia; species Mesoligia furuncula. The sequence continues at coordinate 27,909,995 of OU744793.1, forward strand.
CGACGAAGAGCGCACGCTGCCGCTGTGGCGCTGTCTCGCTGAGTGCCGCGGCATTATCGTGCATCAATAGTATGAACGAAATACGAAGCGATGAAATCACTTCGCACTTCACAGAATTTCGCAACTACATTTCATTTGCTAAATGCTAAATAAGCATTCGCATGCTAATAATGAATGCTAATGCTAATTAATCCATCACTATTCCTCAGTCGGGTCGAGGTAGATGGGCAGGAAATACTTATGTCCATGAGTATATCTCTCCGGGCTAGTTAGTTTCTTTCGAAAACAGGCAGGAAAGGGAAATCGATCGCCGCATTGAAAACGTCTGGAACAGCTACTGGTCCATGAAGACGCCAAACTCATCGACATGTGTATCCTGCCCATCCTAACCCATGGTGCTCGGACTTGGTTGCTCACCAAGTCGCAAAAGTTCCGCCTTGGCGTTTGCCACAGAACGATGGAGTGCAGCATTCTGGTTCTAAAAAGTCAGGACATAATTCGGAACACCATGCTGCGTTCCAATACGGGTATAGCAAGAAGGCTGCTAGGATCAAATGGGATTGGGTGGGTCAGATCAGCCGCATGCAGGATGACCGCTGGGCCATAATTTCCACACAATGGGTGCCTGAAGTCCTAAAGATGGACGGCACCGCCGAGGTCGGCCCAAAAAGCGGGGGCGAGATGACCTGGACGCGTATCGCGAGGGCTGTTTCGAAGTGGTGCAGGAAAAGAGTTAATAGAAGGACTTGGGGGAGGCCTTTGCCCAGCAGTGGGACAGTACATACTAAACAAAAATAAACAAATTAACATTTATATACATACATATTTATTTGTTAAAATATCTATAAATACAGTGTTGGTACAACACACCAGTCATACATTCTACCTACAAAGTTATTCTCATGTTATGCAGCATAGGTATTAAAATTGTACTACTTTACAGTAGGTATAGTCGACCGCACATCATTAGTATCTATTTGAGATTGACAGCACCTTTATGTCGTAGCATTATAGGCGAGTTTCGTACTGCATGTGTTAACACTTACATAATTGTGCGGATGACTGTGCTTAACACAGAGTAGATAGCTAATGGAGTTATCAAAATCATTCTTACTGTAATTGCGAGACGCGTGGGAGAAAAAAACATTTTTCGATACATCTTAAAGTGTATGTGACGCTGATAGTCGACCAATGACGACGACGAACGACCGGGTTCAGACCGATAGAGCCGTTTGCCTCAGCTCAACTAGTGTGGACACGATTTCCTAACTACATACTTGTCGTAGAACTACAAAATTCATATTTTTATTTTGCAAATACTAGAGTAGTATTTACAAACATTAACATTGTAATTAAATACGTTTATACGTAGGTCACTAAACCTCTTTCGCTTATATTGCAAGAATGGTAATATGTTACTTAGAGGGCGAAAAAAGGTAGAATACAAATTTCCTTTGCCTTATGAAAAAGTAGAGCTACTGGGGTTATCCTAATTACCTAGTGTAGTAACATGATCGATGATACATTCAAACAACAGGGCACTATGTTTAGGGTTGTTCGATTTCAACAAGTATCTATGCTGGTACTTATAACAGTACGCAAAACAAAACGGTAGAAACAATTGTTTTACTGATATTTTTCATTGAATGCTACAGTAATAATATTTTTGATAAAATATAATATTACTTATAACAAACAAAAAATGTCAAATAATCATATTATCTTGAATCGAATTAACCCCGCCTATGATTTAAAATATTAAAATCATTCTATGACTATTAAATTCATATTTGAGCTGCTCATAATTCTTTTGTGCTTATAAATGCACTTTCTAAGTCTTAGCAGTGACTAATTATTCAAATATGGAGATGGTTACTAGTGAGTAATCTGCAAAGCAGTTAATGGGTATAAGGCTATGACTGACTATAACCAATACTATGTTTAAGTAAATCGTAAGGGTCAGCGCAAATCAACAGGAAGCTGTTAATTTTACTACAGTTAAAATTCAACTTTATTCCCGATGGAATATAGCTAACAGATATGTTTATAACAATTCGAGCAGCTCAAACATGATTAAAATTTGACTATAAATTAAAATTATTGTTTTAATTCCTTCGCCTCGACCGCACTACTGTCCACCCAGGGTCTCCGTCTTCATCCATTGGTTCTGGCTGTTGATTCCTGTTTGATGAAGATGCTGCTGCTCCATTCATGTTGTTGTCCGGGCCATCATCTTCTCCGCTACTGTCTGTTGAGTCGTCGTCTGGGTTGCCGTGGCACTGGAAACAGAAATGGCGAATTAATAATATTTTTACGAAAAAAATGTGATAATATTGCTTTGCAAGATTAGATATTTGGAAATAGAGGAGCCAAAATTCTCGTCCCATAAATACAGTTAGTTGAAAAACGCGTCGTGATTATTCATTGACATAATATGTTCTTTGGTTGTCTAAACACTCCATTTACTCAGTACTCTGGGGACAAAAATATTGTTTTTCTAAACAAATAAATATTATTTACTTGTGGTGGCACAGCTTCATGTATAGGCTGGCTGAGCCATTTTTGGCACTTTGGCATTGCATCAAGTCTAGCACGCAGTTCGTCATGTAGCCCATCTTTTAGAAGACTCAGAAACTGCAGCAATAAAACTGCTACTTCTGGAAACAATAAATATATTATTATTTTGAGTGGGTTACATGTTGGTCAAGTAGGTGTTGAACTTTTGTATTAAACAGCAGATTTTTTTTTTCATGATTTCAGAGTTAGTCCCATAGTGAAAGTTGTACAGTTTGATGGTCTAAAGCTCCTCTTAAAGTTTGTTGGGTTAATATTGAAACACCTTTATTATAGTTTTTTTTTTTTTCATTAAATAAAATTCATCATAATTTCTCCCACGCTTTGACACGCAATGATGACAAGCGGGTTGGCGATTGCAGTATGGTAAGCACAGAACCCTAAAATGACAAGCACCACAACAAAAAAATAAAAAAATATATACATTATATTTACCTTTAGGAGAGTCATCATGACAGACAGTTTCAAACTCCTCATCCATCAGATCTTCTATCACCTCAACTAGTTCATCTCTATCCACCACATTCTCGACACAGTATCTCGCTATGTAGACTGACATTAGCTGCGCTGTCTGTAATGTGAAAAAACACAATTATTACTATTATTTTTATTAATTACTAGCTGACCCAACAGGCATTGTCCTGTCCAAATTTCAATTCTTCCTACAATAACCTCCTTTTTTTGAAATCAGTAAAAATCTGATAGAAAGAAAGAGTTTTCCAAAATCAACAATTTTCTGTTAATCTTCCAATTTACAATTTTTTTTAAAGAACGTTTGCAAATTCGAAATATTAGGAAGGTTTTAAAAATAAAAAAAAACAAAACGGTCCAGCCTTTCTCAAGTGATGTGCTTACCAATAAACAGCATTTAATTTTTTCAGATTTTGAAGGTAATTTAGTCAGTCAGTAAAACAAACACCAAACAAACCACAAAAACAAAGCGCTTCCTATCCTCTGTGTCTCAAAACATGCAAAGTGACCTCTGCGCTGCCTCTGAGGATGCCATGGAAGTGGCAAAGTTTTGGGCCAACAAATTGCTATAGAGTTTTGGATGAATACTGTTGACCTCTGTAGTACCTATGCACTGACAATGTTTTATTGTTTCCTTACTTTTTCTATATTTTATTGCGTTACATTAAGATTGATTATGCCTATTAACTTCAAAGATATTTACCTTTTCGCCCCCGGGCGCTCCCATTCCATGTTCGACAGCGAGCTGCAGCGCTGTCCAGTTGTTGAGCACTAAGTCTACAATCGGTTTAAATTCGTCGTACAACATTACCACGTTTTTTTAAGTCACTTTCAACTTAATAAACAGAGTAATTGGTACATCTCACATTTTTATAACCTCTTTACACGATATTTTTTTTTTATCGATTAGAGATGGAATCTGATGAAATGACAGCATTGACAGCTGTTCGTGACAAGCCAAATGTTTTGTTCGGAAACTGAATGAACTGAATCGACAAAACATGAACAAACAAAATTAAATAATTCTTATATTTTGCTATTATAATTTTAATTTGGAACAAAAGTTCGATTTAAAGCAATCGCACTAATCACACATATTATTATAAAGGCGAAAATGTGTGTATGTGTGTGTGTTTATTTATTGTTTGTTAGGTTCTTCTTCACGCTCAAACGGCTGGACCAATTTGGATAAAATTTTGTATGGAGGTAGCTGACACCCTGGATTAACATATAGGCTACTTTTTATCCCGATACTCCCACGGGATCGACACTTATGTGGGTGAATCCGCGGGCGCAGCTAGTGATATATAAACTATAGAGACGTTGCCCGCGCTCTGTAGTGGCAACATGACAGCATCTGCCTAGCATTTTCCCAACCATGTTGGGGTCGGTTTCCAGTTACACCGCATTATATTGTAGTCTTTGGTTTCCAGTCTAACCGGATGCAGCTGAATACCAGTATTTTACATAGAGCGACTGCATAGCTGACCTCCACAACCCAATTACTGGGTAATACGATACGGTGGGTATCGTATTACCCAGATACCTTGATAAGACAACATGAATGGAAGGTAATTACCCATTTTGTTGCGTACCAACCAGTACCACGGCTGAACGTGACAATTAAAAGAACTTCCTCAAATATAAAAAAATGCCGTCCTGTTTTTTTAGGAAATGTAAAAATTATACTGCAACAGTGAAAGATAAAAAAATATCATTTCAGGCTGTATCAACAAAAATGTATTTTATATTTATTTTTTTCGATGCCTTCTAATGGCGGCTTCTAAAGGGGAAGATAGGGTACTTTGCCTCAGTATTTATAAAACCTACATTGTATTTATTTTGATGAAATATGGACCGGGGATCATGGGAACTTGTACGCCTTTCACGATCCCCGGCTGGTGCCGGCCCGCATCGCTAATGCGGGCCACCTCAAGTCCACCGGGGGATTGAGGTGTAAAACTCCCTCCGCGACGTTTTAGAGGGGCGCGCGTGGAACACTACGCGCTGCCGCCTCGTGTCCTGCTAGATGGGGGGGCGGTGGACGTCCCCAAGTCCGCCGTCCCTCAGGACCAGTTTATGGGGGCTAGAAGAGGGCGTTGTCCACCCTCCGCCGACGCCCGGTACGTCTGCTGCGGGTCGGGATAGTGGTCTCGGCCTCCCTCAACCTTTCCGTAGCCTCCTTCTGTAAAATTACGGTTTCACAGAAGGAGATCACCGCGTCCCACGACTCGTCGCTCCCGACCATCGAACGAGCGACTGCCGGCAGCGACAATAGTTGGCTCCGATTTCGGATACGACGGCACGGCGCGGCTCCTCTGCCGGCGTATGCCACGCCGTGTCCTCTCCACAGTTGACGCAGTGATGACACCGAGCGTCCCGCTCCCTGTTTATACGACACAAATACTTCCCGAAGCAACCATACCCCGAGAGCACGAAACGACAGGGAGCCGTGCCTCCATACGTCGAGCAGGTCGGATTACCCCGACGGTAGCGACGTAGGGCGCAGAAGCCTGTCTCGCCACTCAGCCACTAGGACCTTGCGGAGCTGCGACCGACGGAGCTCGATCTCTCGGTGCATCGGTCTACTGCCACGCGTCCGCACCTCTTCACGCCATCGGTGCAGTGACGCGAGGGCTCTTGCCTCTAAGTCCCAAGGCGGAGATCCGGCCAGTGCACAAGCCGCCTCGTAGGAGATCGTGCGACCCTCTGATAGACACGCAAAAAGTCCATTTGAAGGACTAAGTGCGGAAACCAAACCCATGACATAGAACATAGAGACCCCTGATAGACCTGAAGGCCATCGACCTCTGCGGTTTCCGCTGGATTGCGATGCCGGCCATCAGGTCAGAGGACCACACCGGGGCCAGAATAGAGGACTCCTACTACGATAAAATTGATTGATGTTCGATACGGTACGGAAGTGTATCGAGTGGTTGTGAATAGCTATGCACTATGCAGTAATGAGGGATTTTCTTTTTCTTTTTTTTTTAACGCTTCCCTAGTCGCTGGATAGATGGCGCTGAACTTGGTAAGTTACTGCAAGGAACGGAAGTTACATAATTTTTTTATTAATTCACTTGGATGTAATTTTGAGATCGTAAAACGAAAGCAAACGAAACTGTCACTCAACGAGCGTATATGACGTGCCGCAATGTTTTTTTTCCAAGCGTTTTGACTTTGACATCTAGTAACATAGTCAGTTCAACGCCATCTTCAGGGTTCTTTGGAACTATTTTTTTTTTTAAATACTGAAAAGAAAAACCTCTCATTGTGTTTTTGAACGAAAACATCAAAAGATGGCGGCAAATTCTTCTTTCAACCGTTATTTCACTCATTCATTCGTTCAATCAAAAATTTTGTAAACAAATCACGTTGAGGTTAAAAGTTGATAATTTTAGAAAAACGATGTAATTCACGTCTAAATAGTATAAACCGTATGTTATTAGTGTTTTTAGCTATCGAGACATCCTAACAAAATGACCGAGGATATAAGTGTTACATTCATAATACCGAAAGACTGCCGATCTGATAATGATTGTTCGGAGGACATGCAACTCGCCTTTGTCGTAAGTAAAAAACTAGTAATTAAAATTAAATCTATAAATCTGTGGCTGAAATGTTTTCCATAACATCTCAGAATGGATGGTAACTATATAGATGAATAAAAAAATGGCAACAGGTCTCATAATGCTGAAGAAATGGACGTCCTGATGTAGCTAACATGATTAGAAAGTTTGACCACCAACAATGATATTTATATTATCTTTTTTTCTTAAACACGTCGAACGAAACCTTGTGCCACTCACTTGATTTCAATATATAAACATTTTATAATTTGTTTACTCATTGCTTTAGTACCGCATGCAGTCTCCGCATTTTACGTAAAATCTAATAAACTGCTGTGAAAAAATCCCCAGGAAAATAATGTTTCCAATATCTTGGGAAGTATGCTTGAGAAAGCGCAAAAATAAAGAAACATGATAAGTACAGTTGTCTAGTTTCTATAGATCTACCGGCTTTACACCTTGTTGTTACGTTTTTACCTTCCGAACTATCTGTTTGTCAATTTTTTTTGTTTATTTGCAGACATGTGAGCAGCATTGTGGTGGCGGTCTCCAAGCACGATGGGTGCATGAGAGCCAGTGGACAAAGTTTGACGGGCTCACAAAAAGAGATGTCTTTGTACTCACTGAGTTTGAAGGGGCGCTCTATGAAAAGCTACAAGCTACTAAGTGTTTGTAAGTTTAACATTATTGAATAAAATTTTCTACTCTCATTATAATCCAAATATGTTACTTATATTTATAAATCAAGCCCCGAGGGGCCTGTGGCTAAATACCAACTGCCGCACATGTCGATCGATTAAGTTAAGTTATGCTTGCCGCGGTTGGTCTGTGGATGGGACCATCTTTATATCGAAACCCATCCATGCCTCGGGAAGCAAGTTAAGCTGTTGGTCCCGGCTGTCATTCATGCATTTTTGACAGTTGTTAGGAACAGTCAGAAGCCCGAAAGTCTGACAACCAGTCTTACTAAGGGGCATCATGTCATATAGGCAGTCGCTCCATGTAAAATAAGTACTGGTATTCAACTGTATCCATTTAGACTGGAAGCTGACCCCAACATAGTTTGGAAAAGGTTAGGCAGATGATGATTTATAAATCAAGCTTCATTTCACTAAATATTTGTTATAAAGTTTTGTGCAGATAAAGTTTTCAGTTAAAATCAACTAGAAAGTATATTCTTTTGCAAAGCTGCCTGTAGCTTCAAATATGATATTGCTGTGTGGTAGAGCCTACCTTTATTCCAAACTAGCAGCGCCACGCGGTTTCACCTGCATAAGTGACGATCCCGTGGGAATATCGGGATAAAAACTATCTTATGGTCTTCCCCGGGATGCAATCTATCTCTCTGCCAAATTTAATCGAAATCTGTTCAGTGGTTTAGGCGTGAAAAGGTTTACTTTCGAATTTATAATATTAGTATGGATTAGTATGGATGATGGTTATGAATGGGCACTGGTCACCTAGGCTTTACACCAGCACCAAAACCTATATTATAGATATACTTAGATATTATTTTTTGTAAATGCTGTTAATTTTTTTATTCTCAAGGAAGGCATATTAAAACTAAGATGCTGCAACATTTTCATAAACCAAATCAAAACAATTTAATTTAAACAGATCTGAAAAAGTTATTAGCTGATATAATTTGGCCCACTTAGTCTTGCCAAAAGATGGCACACAAAATTTAGAGAAACAGCTAGAGAGATTTACCTAAATAATGTGAGGAGCTACAATACTGCTGAGCTAAGCTCAAAAACGTGTAATATTAAAAAAATAATCTTGCGACAATTGTAATAATAAAAAATATAATCTAGAGAGTGTATGTTATTATAAATGTGATTATTAAATGTGTGTGTTGTACTCCAAATAAATAAACAATAAGTAGAAGTGAAAATTCGGGCGCCAGGAGCACACACCAAACTATGCCAAGGATAGACTAACCTGCGGTAACTGGAAACTTTTAATCTTCAAGCGGGGAGTATCAATAAAAATCGACACAAAAGTTATTGAACGATTTTATTACCCGAAGGCTGCTGGTCTCAATATACAAGAAAATTCCTTTCTAATATTAACAGTTGGTGTAAAACTAAGATGGAATAGAAATTAATTTTTGTCCTGTCATTATTGCACTTTTGTCAATTTAAGTTAAGTATTATAAACCATACCATATTCCGGCGAATAATCTATCAAACCGAATGGGCAAACCCTGGTGATTTTGATCTTCGCGGGGACGTCAGGCGGTCCATGATATATGTCGGTAGGGGCTAGCGTTAAAAATTTAAGTCTTGAAGTAAAAATAAATAAGAAACGCCTAACGGCGTTTCTTTTCCAAAGAAAGTTTTTACATCAGTAGATGAATTAATCCAATATATATAAATTTCAAAAGATCCTGAAACAAATATCGGAAACTATTAACGTCTGCCATCCAAATAACCACGCGACACGTGAGTAGGTTTGAAACCACGAAGAATTTTACCAACCTTTTACAAAATATGGACAATCCCATTATGATGCCGACAAGGGCAAATCAGCCACCACATAATTAGGACTAGATCAGGAATCTGGAAGTAATAACTTCCAGATTTGCATAGGAGCTCTCAAATCACTCCACTCCATGCAAAGCTTAGGCCGGAAAGTGTCTTGTCAAAATCAACTGACAGCGTCAAAAAAAAAGAAAAAATCAGTGTGACCACTACACGACTTCCGATTCAAAAAAATGAATTTTTACATGGCAACACCACCCTGTTGCCTACAAATTAAAGCAAAGAACGCGCTATCATGTAACAGGCTTAAAAGACTCGTTACATTACATCCCCTCCCGAAAATAAAAGAAAGGAACTTTCTTTTATTAGAAAGAAATCTTCAACCAAATAAAGCAGTCTTAACAATTTTCTAATTCAAAAAAAGAAAAAGAATCATATAAGATTCAAAGTGCAAATCAACTCTGAAAATGTCAAACGACAAAATCTCAAGAATTTAATAAAAGTAAAAAAAAATGTAAATGACAAAAAGTCAAAAACGAAATAGTGAAAAACAAAAAATTATAAGTTATAAAAACTCATTAAATGAAACGAAGAGAGAAATCTCTTAGCGCTCCAAAACTCCAAAACAGTGCAGTTAGGCACTATAGCCACTGACTAAAAATTTCAAACAAATTCGGACAATTTACCAAAACAAACTACAATTTTTATAGTGCAGTTAGGCACCTATCGCCACTGACTAAAAATTTCAAACCACTTGGAACAGTACAACTATGAGTGCAGTTAGGCACTATCGCCACTGACTACTATGTCGACCGCTTCCAACTCAACCATCTCTATGAGTGCAGTTAGGCTCTATTGCCACTGACTAACTCCGTATTCAACAATCCAAAAAAATTGAAACTCCGAACAAAAGTTTTTAAATAAAGCTGAAAGACCTTATTTAAAATACTGTTACAGGCACAACCTGCAACGAGACAAAGGAAAGCATATTGTGATCGGCTCATCACCACCGAATTCCCGAGCACAATAGCTGTAAAAGATTGTGAATGCTGTGACTGGCTCAACACTACCAATCTCCCAAACACAGACAAACACAAAAAACATTGAGATCTCCAATGAGAAATCTCAATAACAAAAAAGGCGAAAGCCAAAGTTTCACAATGCGACCGGCACACCACCACCGAACTTCCGAACGCAAAGGAAAAAGGATGACGAAAGTCAAAACAAAATCTCGCATCGTGATTGGAACAACTAAGTCCAACACAATGGAAAAGAGTCGAAATCAAGGTCAAAAACTACACCAAGATCCAAAAAATAATAAGGCATTTTGTAACAAAGGTTACAGAATGACCCTAAAAAGTAAATCCAGGATGAACGCGTTACTAACAAAGTCAAATCCGATCATTAAAAAGAATGAAACTCCAGTAAAAATGAGAAACAAGTCTGTCAACGAACAGCACAAAATAGATTTAAAAATCGATTACTATTTATGACGAAGAGGAAATAGAATGATTTTAAACTATGAGAAAAAAAGATTACAAAAACTTGAAAATGAATTTAAGTTTTTTAACCTCAAGGTAGAAATTACCTGAACTGTAGGGTTGTATAAGATCTTAATAAAATATAAACAGGTAGGTTACCCTTAAAAAAGAAAAATAAGATCTTAGACAATCCAACCAAAACAAACAAAACATAAAATAAGATCCTTCGATGTGAAAAATATTTGGTGTGAAAAAAAAATAGTATTAAATTAACCAGAATGACCCAAGTTTTATTTTTAGAATGTCTCAAAGTCAACAAATTTATAAGAGGTTACCTAACATACATCTTTCAAACCGCCTATAACCTATCATCCATCCTCTCGTACATCACACTGTCAAAAGCGGCCTTCAAACAAAATTATTAAAATCAAGACCTAACACTTGGAAACCAAATTAAAATTTAATAATATCTTTAACATGATAACGTCCCACTGAACCTTTATTTAAATCTTTCAAAACATAAACGTTATCTGAAACCTTTTCAGTTATTTTACATTTTACAAACTTAGGTGCAAGTTTAGCTGAAAAATATGCTTGTGCATTAGATTGAAGAAAACTTCTTCTCCACACCACATCACCCACATCAAAAGAAATGACTTTCCGACCCTTATTATAATAGGCGGCATTACGCTTATACCCCTTTAACAAGTAAGCTTGAACTTTAACAAAGATATCACTAAGTGAATTAAGAGAAACTGCATAAGCATTTCTATTTGAAATTTCTAGTTGAGATAAGTTATCAACAGAACTACTAAAGTGATGTAATGACGCATCAAGAATAAGCTCCCTACCAAACATCAGAAAGTTAGGAGTAAACTCAGTAGCAAGGTTTACACTATTATTTAAAGCTAATTGAACATTGGGCAAAAAACTTGACCAAGTTCTATGATCATCTTTAACAAAACACGATATGCAGGTTTCGACCGTTTTATTATATCTCTCAACAGGATTATTTTGAGGCGTATACAAAGTATTATAAAATATTTTGGTTATATTAAAACCTTTCAAAAAATCTACAAAATGTTTTGAAGTAAAATGAGTTCCATTGTCACAAACTACTATTTTTGGACAACCAAACTTGAGAAATATTTCTTTTTCAAAATGTTTACAAATTACTCTAGTGGTAGCATTGATCATTGGAAAGAACCAGCAATATTTAGTAAAAACGTCTACGACCGAAAGTATGTATCTATGACCAGAATAAGTTTTAGGTAGAATTCCTATGATATCAACTGAGAGCATAAGCATGGGACGATCAACCTTTTTAGGATTAATCATCATACCAAAAGGTGGAGATGTAGTATGTTTATAAGCTTTACAGGTATCGCAAGACAAAATGTATTGATGAATATCATTAAACATTCCCTTCCAAAAATAATGTTGTTTTAATTTCTTTAAAGTTTTATGTATTCCCAAGTTTGAGGTTAATTATAAAAGTCAATGTGGGTAATCCCATAAAAAATTACTATGTTAATTTTATCGTTTTAAAAGTGCAATAATCACTTACAAGCAGTTTAAATCTAGATAAATTAAATGTACAATATTGTACTTAACAATTAGATTAAATTATTTACTTAAAAAGTTAAACTTAGTTTTTAAAATAACTTTACTGTTGAGAACAACAAAACGCAGTCTATGCTATACATTTCTGTTGGTTTTGCTAAGAAAAAAACATGATATTAAACAAAATCATCAATTGTAAACACCAAACATTGTTTACAAAGATTCACCAAATTAAGTTAAGTACTACTTATGAGTCAAAAATCAAAATAAACACAAAGTTATTAAAGTAACAATGTAGAACAAACCAATGCAAACAATAGACTCATAAGTTAATTAATTAATAGTGCAATAATGACAGTATAAGGTACCAGACAAACCTACTTCAAGTCCCTGTTCGCAGAGCGACAATTGTAATATTAAAAAAAATAATCTTGCGACAATTGTAATAATAAAAAATATAATCTAGAGAGTGTATGTTATTATAAATGTGATTATTAAATGTGTGTGTTGTACTCCAAATAAATAAACAATAAGTAGAAGTGAAAATTCGGGCGCCAGGAGCACACACCAAACTATGCCAAGGATAGACTAACCTGCGGTAACTGGAAACTTTTAATCTTCAAGCGGGGAGTATCAATAAAAATCGACACAAAAGTTATTGAACGATTTTATTACCCGAAGGCTGCTGGTCTCAATATACAAGAAAATTCCTTTCTAATATTAACAGTTGGTGTAAAACTAAGATGGAATAGAAATTAATTTTTGTCCTGTCATTATTGCACTTTTGTCAATTTAAGTTAAGTATTATAAACCATACCATATTCCGGCGAATAATCTATCAAACCGAATGGGCAAACCCTGGTGATTTTGATCTTCGCGGGGACGTCAGGCGGTCCATGATATATGTCGGTAGGGGCTAGCGTTAAAAATTTAAGTCTTGAAGTAAAAATAAATAAGAAACGCCTAACGGCGTTTCTTTTCCAAAGAAAGTTTTTACATCAGTAGATGAATTAATCCAATATATATAAATTTCAAAAGATCCTGAAACAAATATCGGAAACTATTAACGTCTGCCATCCAAATAACCACGCGACACGTGAGTAGGTTTGAAACCACGAAGAATTTTACCAACCTTTTACAAAATATGGACAATCCCATTATGATGCCGACAAGGGCAAATCAGCCACCACATAATTAGGACTAGATCAGGAATCTGGAAGTAATAACTTCCAGATTTGCATAGGAGCTCTCAAATCACTCCACTCCATGCAAAGCTTAGGCCGGAAAGTGTCTTGTCAAAATCAACTGACAGCGTCAAAAAAAAAGAAAAAATCAGTGTGACCACTACACGACTTCCGATTCAAAAAAATGAATTTTTACATGGCAACACCACCCTGTTGCCTACAAATTAAAGCAAAGAACGCGCTATCATGTAACAGGCTTAAAAGACTCGTTACAAACGGTATCTCAAAAAAACTCGTGAAATTGATTTTTATGGCATCGGATGGCTTTTGACCACACTTCAAAAAGTCAAAAAGGTACCCTCGGCGTTAAAGTCTGTCATGTAGTTGAACCGTGGTGTGGTGGGCACATTTTGGTTTGTCATCTATACATGACTGTGGCGGTCAAAAGGTTAAAGAAATCGCATCCAATGAGCTAAGCCAAATAGTGGCATCTTATTTAAAACATATAAGTAAAAAACCCATAAAAAGTTTTTCCTTTCTCAGTTTTACCTCAAATCACTAGCGAATACGATCAAAACTTAATTTTTTTCGAAACTAGCTTTTCCTGACATACCGCTTTTGTGTTTACCACGGCAGAATAGTAATATACATAGTAGTATCATATACAAATTCTTTCCTCAGATTGGTGGGTCCCCGTTGCCTATCATGCTGCCTCACAGAAGGTACTCCAATACCATCGGGTCCACAACCTGTCTTCACAATAGCCATGAGAGGCCTGGTGGTCACTGCTAGTGGATTGACAAAGCTACAGAAGGTATTTCTAACTGACTTCAAAAATGGAGGAGGTTCTCAATTCAGATGATTTCTTTTTTAATGCATGTTCGGGCATAACTCTGTCATATATAGACGGATTAAAAAAAACTATTGTTAATAGACAAGGTATGTCTCTGAGGTGGTCCCATATAAATTTGATTAACTTTGCTCGGGTAGTTTTTCAGTTAGCTTCAATAGTACGATTTTTTTGCCCCTTAGTTTATATTGATGATGTTTTAATAACTTCCTGTCACTGATATTTACATAGCAAGTAGTGTTAAATGAATTTTTTGTGGGGTAGGTACAACTAAAAGTGATAAATAAAAACTTTTTACAAAAAAAAAAAAAAACAACTGACTTCCAAAAAAAAACACTACAAAGTTTATTTTTTATTTTCAAAATTCCGTGGAAAACAAACGACCAGTGGGGTCGTTTGTTTTTTCCAGCTCTTCCCGCCATCTTCTATGGGGTATGTGTGTCAGAAAAATGAAAAAAAAAATTAAAATGTGAATAGCTTTTAAACATGAAGTTTTTAATAAGCATACCATTTAAATGCAATTCACTTTCAGGAGGAAATAAAGCGGAAAGTACATTGGATGGGTGGCATTTACAGCACAGTTCTAACAGATGAAACTACACATTTAATATCAGACACTGTGCTTTCTGATAAATATGTTGTAAGTACAATTTTTCGTTATAACCCTTTTTATCCTGTTATAATAAAACTAGCAGCGCCCCGCGGTTTCACCCGCATAAGTGTCGATCCCGTGGGAATAACGGTATAAAAACTATTCTATGTCCTTCTCGGGATGCAATCTATCTCTCTGCCAAATTTTATTGAAATCCGTTCAGTGGTTTAAGCGTGAAAAGGTAACATACAGACAGCCAGAGTTACTTTCGAATTTAAAATATTAGTATGGATTGTATCTTTATGTTCTGTACACTTATAAATCTGTATACATTAGAGGTAATACCAAAATACTGTTTTAAGCTTATGCTGTTGGTTTACTTATTTTAATCACACTAATATAATAAAGGCGAAAGTTTGTGAGTGTGTGTGTGTGTTTATATGTTTGTTACTTCTTCACGCTCAAACGGCTGGACCAATTTTGATAAAATTTTGTATGGAGGTAGCTGACACCCTGGATTAACAACATATAGGCTACTTTTTATCCCGATATTCCCACGGGATCGACAATTACGCGGGTGAAACCGCGGGGCGCAGCTTGTTAATAAATAAATAACTAACATAAATCATAATAGTAAAAATATTGTTATAGTCCGCGCGGAACTAGTTGGCCGCCCCTTAGGTATGTGAGCGGTGGGACGGAGGGGCGGGGGCGTTTTGTCATTACTCAGTACGTGCGTTGTGGACAATAGGCAACCCCGCCACCCTCACCCCCGTCCCCACCTAAGGCGCGGTCAACTAGTTCCGCGCGGACTATAGCTCAGTAGCAGTTGCTGATTGCCCAGAGAGATCGCAGAAACCGATAATGTCGCCTAAACATATTAGGCGACATTATCGGTTAGTTTGTAGTGTTAATTTTACTGGTATGTGTTTTCTGGTGTAAAGTAAATAAAGTATATTATATAAATATAAAATTGTCCTTCCCATTTATTTTCACATAATCTGGTTTTTGGCCCAGCTCTTGCCATCTTCACTACTTTTAACTTTAGAACCCTCATCATCATTTCAGCCGAAAGACGTCCACTGCTGGATATAGGTCTCCCCCAAGCACCTCCACTTCGACCGGTCCTGTGCTTCCCGCATCCAACGGGTTCGTGGTTCCTAAACACCAGCAAATTGATCTCTCTGGGTCTCATGAATGCTGATTGTTAATCAGTTACAATGCTTAAAAAATACTCTGTTCCAGAAATCTATAGAAAAAGGCATACCTGTGATGGCTATAACCTGGATCGAGGCAGTCTGGGAGGCGTCCCTCCGTCTGAATGTCAGTGGTGCGTCACAAGACTTCCTTGTCCATCGCCTGCCTCCCTTCACCAACCTTCAAGTGACCACATCAGGCATTCCTAAGAAGGAAAAACAGCTGATTATGAAGCTGGTCCATGAACAGGGAGGCATTTTCTCTGGAGCCTTCCAGAGTGAGACTACTGATGTTGTGGTGTTGACCAAGTTAGTAGTAAATGCTAATTACACAAATATATTTCTAATGTCATAGATGGTATAGCAATCTCTGAAAAAAAAACTGCCTGTATGATGAACTCAACGTCATTTGAGGCTGCATGGCAGTTCAGTGGCTTCCATTATATTCGTAATCTTTCGGATATTTATGTTTTTGTCGATATTTGTAGGCACTTTGAATGCTTGAAGTTAATACCTATGAAGTTTATACATATGCCCTTCGTAAGATGTTTTGTTTAAGTTTTCAAGTTTACAGTTTTGGCGGAACAGCCGAATCTATATTTGTTTCGAAACGTTTTTTTAGGTGTGATTTTAGATTGTATAAATAAAAATAACTAACTTTTCAGGGAAGGCATCGGCAGTGAAAAATACAAAGCCGCCCTAGAGTATGGCAAGGCGGTGGTCGTACCATCATGGGTAAAGGATTCAGCGGCTAAGGGCGTGGCATTACCACTAGCTAAATACAGAGTCGCCGGCGCAACGACGTCGTCGCCTCTCGCTGAATCGCGCTTGCCTGATATGAGTGAGTTATTTTACTATAAGTGTATTTGGAATTTTTGTTCTGGTATTTAGTGGTTTACCCTTTTTTTTTTTTTTGCGGATGGGAAATCATCAAATGACTCCTCCCGCTCTGGGTGGAGCGGAAGGGAGTGTCAGACTCTTACTGACTAAAACCCACCCGTGTTCCTTCCTTAGCCCTTTATGTTCCGGGCCAGCGGTAACCCTTTCGGACAATCCCGCTGACCCGGCAGGCTTCGGCCCTAAGGGGCCCCTCCCCGATGCTGACATCTCTTTGAGGCGCGCGTGGAACACGTACGCGCCGTCCGGCACGGGCCTGGTCCTGATCGGGCGGTGAGCTACCCATTACTCTCCGCCCGCAGGCCCGCGCCTACGGTGGCCGGGAGTCGTCACGCGGCTCCCGACGCCTGGGGCGTCCCCCGCGGCGGCTGAGACGGGAGGCTCTCTCCCTGAACCGTCCCGCCACCTCCTTCGCTAGCATGACTGCTTCGCAGAAGGAGGTGACTGCCTCCCACTCCCTCTTGCCCCGGACCATGGCTTGCACCAGGGCCGGACGCGAGAGGTCGCCGTCGCTGCCAATCGCCTCTACGAGGACACGGCGGTGCTCCGCCCAAGCGGGGCAGACCTCCACCGTGTGCTCCACCGTGTCCTCTGGGCGATCCTGGCAATGGTGACACCCGGGCGTTTCCTCCCGCCTGATGATGTGCAGGAACCTCCCGAAACTTCCGAGTCCGGTGAGGACCTGCGTCAGGCGGTAGGTGAGGGCGCCGTGGCGCCTCTCTAGCCACTCCTCAAAGAGGGGTCTTGTCGTGGGCGTGCCCTGCGCTGGGTTGCGACAGTCGCTCTTTCCATGCCGCCATGAGATCGCGCCGGAGATCCGTCCGCTCCGCAGCGATTTGCCGCGGAAGCGGATCCTCCCCCCGGCGTAGTGCCTCCGCGCGCCACTCATACAGGCGCGCGAGGACTATCGCCTCCAGATCCCATGGCGGCAGTCCGGTAAGGAGGCTTGCCGCCTCGCCCGAGATCGTGCGGTAGCCCCGGATAACCCTTATGGCTACCACCTTCTGGGGCGCGTTCAGGTAGTGGGCGGCTCGCCGCCGCAGTGAACGCGCCCACACCGGGGCCCCGTATAGGGCCATGGACCGCACGACCCCCGCGTAAAGCCTCCGGCAGGAGGCGTTTGGCCCCCTCAGGTTGGGCAAAAGCCGCTTGAAGGCGGCCCCGGCCCGTTCCGGTTTGGGGGCCAAACGTCGGAAATGCTCCACGAAGTTCCACCGGCTGTCGGGGACGAGACCCAGGTATTTCATCGTCATCCCGACGCCGATGTGAACCCCTCCTACCATTAGTTGGGATCCCGATGGCAGCGCGTTCAGGGGCCCATGAAACGACATGGCCTCGGACTTGTGCAATGCCACCTCGAGACCCAACTGCCGGATCCTCTCCACGACTATCGCAACCCCGCGTGTCATCGCGTCGGCCGCCGCCTGATGCGACCTCCCCTGCGCCAGGACCAGCGTGTCGTCAGCGTAGCAAACCACGCTGACGCCATCAGGGAGGTCGGCGCGCAGCACCCATTCGTACCCGATGTTCCACAGGGGCGGCCCCAGGACCGATCCCTGTGGGACACCGCACGACATCTCTCGCCGGTTCCACTCCCCATCGCGACCGGGGTAGCTGACGGCTCTGTCCGTCAGATACGCCTCGACTATTCGACGGAGGTAGGGCGGCACCCGGTGATACCGGAGGGCCTCCACAATGGTGCTCCAGGGGAGGGTGTTGAACGCGTTGGCGATGTCGAGTGACACCGCCACGACGACCCCACCCTGGGACACCGCGTCCCCCGTCGTGAGGGCTCTCACGCGCATGATGGCGTCCACCGTCGAGCGCCCCTTGCGGAAACCAAACTGGTTGTCCGCAAGATCCGGCCCCGTCCTCACCAGGTGCCCGACGAGGCGGCCCGCAATCACTCTCTCAAAGAGCTTGCCGACCTCGTAAGCAGCACGATGGGCCGGTATGCGGACGGAGAGTCCGCAGGGCGCCCTGGCTTCCGAATGAGGACCAGCTTCCCCGTCTTCCAACGGAGTGGAAACTGGCCTCTCTCCAAACATGCGCTTAAGAACGCCTCCAGTCGAGGCCCGAGAGCCCTCGAAGCCAGGACCCAGGCTTTACCTGGCAAGCCGTCGGGTCCCCTGGGGCGGTATTTTTGGCCTTTAGCCTTCCTACCGCCGCTCTCAGTTCTACCCCGGTCACTGCAGGGATGTCGTCGTCGTCCGCGTGGTCCGCTTCGGGCACCGCAATTGGCGGAGCCATGGGCGGGGGAGTGTGCTCCCCCCGTGAAGGGAACAGAGCGCTCTCCACCTCCTCCACCAGCTGGGGGCGGAGACTCTGCGTCAGCGGGGGGGCCCAGGTGCGGAGTTTATTCCGCACCATTTTATAAGGGCGCCCCCACGGATCTCTGTTCAGAGACTCCACCATCTCCTCGCGGGCCACATCCTTGGCCCGCTGGACAGCCTCTTGGAGGACGGTCTTCGCCGCTCTGTACCCCTCGTACAGCCCAGCTTCCGTGGCTTCCGCATCCGGAGGGCGAATGCGGAGCCTGCGGTGCCTGGTGTACAGGTGTCGCGCATCGACGCACGCCTTGCGTAGCGTCTCCAGCTCCTGCGACCACCAGTACACCTGACGTCGGGCAGGCCTGTCCGGTGATGACACCCAGGCCTGCACGATCGAGGCTTCCAGGAGGAGCTCCCGGTCCAGCTGTTTTAGCGCCCACCGCGGACCACTCGGGGCCTGTTGGACCAGCGCGCTAGAGGTCTGGGCGGAGACGTCGAACCGGATATACCGGTGATCGGAGTAGGTCTCCACCCCCTCCATGACGCGCCAGTCAATGACGCGTTGTGACAGAGCGGGGCTGCCGAACGAGATGTCCACCACGGACTCACCCCGCATCCGCACACACGTGGGAACAGAACCCCGATTTAGGACGACCAGGCCTGTTTCCAGAGCCCAGTCCTCCACCATCCTGCCCCGCACATCCGTGTAACGGGAACCCCAGGCCAAATTCTTGGCATTGAAGTCCCCGAGCACTAGCACGGGGAAGGGATGGTTTCCGGCGACGACGACACTCAACTCTGTTAAAGAGTTGTGGAACTGAACCGAGTTCGGCTCGGAGAGAAGTACACCCCCCCTAATACTATCTCTCCGAACCGTGCTGCTACGCACCCCTGTCCTTTCGTGACGCATTCGAGGGACGGGATGCCGGCGGCGGCCGACGAAAGTATGGCCACTGAGCCGCTCAGGTCCTCCACCCAGTCATCCCTGGGCGGGACAAAGTACGGCTCAGCGACCACGGCGATGTTAATCGACCACTGCGCCACGCTCTGGAGCAACAGGTCCTGAGCGCAGGCACAGTGGTTGATGTTCGCCTGGAGGAGGCGAAGGGGAGCCATTACTCCTCCATTTCAGCCCCCTTCCGGGCCCCTTGTGAGGGCCCCTCGACAGTGGCGACGGCGGCAACGGCAACGGCAGCGGCGGTGGTGGCGGCGGCAGCAGCGGCGTTGGTGGCGGCGGCGGCAGCGGCGGCAGTGGCGGCGGCGACGGTGGTGGTGGCGACGGCGGCGGAGGGCCTGCCTTTCCTCCTGGTTCCGGCGGGTGGAGCGCAGGACTTGCTCCCCGCCCGGTGATCGGCCGGCTTGCCAGCAGCTGCACATGCGATGCAGTGCGGCGCGGCGTTGCACGAGCCGGCCTTATGTCCGGGCTGACCGCAGCGGAAGCACAGTGTGCTGCGGTCTACCTCCGAGGTGCACTGGATGCCAACATGGTGCCCCACATGACATCGGTAACACCTCAGAGGCTTGGGTTCCAGCAGTATGACCTGCGCTGAAACCCAGCCCACCAGGAGCCTTCGGCCCTCCGTGATCGTTCTGGCTGCCGTCACGGGGCAGCTTACCGTTATGGTTCGCATGCCCGTGTAGTCAGGACGTATGGTGCCTGCCTTCACCTGGTCGGCCAGACACCCGCCCGTCCTGACAACGGCGGCCACCACCTCTCCCTCCGTTACGGAGTCATCCAGGCCCAAGATGCGCATGTCTGCGCACTTGACGGGCCTGGAGACTCGAGCCTCGTCCGCATTGAGAGACGCCCTTAGCTTCTCAGCTAGGGCGTCAGCGGCGGGGCCACTCGTCGCACCGGGGATCTCCAGCATGCGGGCGCCAGTAGCGGTCACCCTGTGCCGGAGGCCCCCGGTGATCCCCAGCTCCCGGAGGTCCACCGTCTCTCTCGCTTTAGTGAGCACGTCGCAGTACGTCACGCCCCTCTTGACCGCTTCCGGCTGTAGCGTTATAACTACAGCCGCAGTCTTCGGGGCGCGAAGCCTAGCCGCGACGGCTCGCTCCTTGCGGCGCCGCCTTTGCGCCTTCTTCCTAGCCGCCTTGGCCGCCTTCTTCTTCTCCCCGACCACCTGCCATTCGGCGTCGGTCGTGGGAGAAGTGGGAGGGTTTTGGGGGCGGGGCGTTGGCTCTGGGGCCTTCGCCTCCCGTGCCGGCCTGCCCCTCTTCCGGGCCTGCGCCGGGGTGTTGCCAGTGGGCGCCGGGGCCCCGCCAGCCGGCGCCGGGGCTCCTCCAGCCGACACCGGTTTGGCCGACGCCGGTTTGGCCGACGCCGGTTTGTCCGACGCCGATTTGGCCGACGCAGGTTTGGCCGACGCCGGTTTTGCCGTCGCCGGATTGGCCGGCGCCTGGGCCCGGCCAGACGGCCCGGGTTTAGGGGCGGCAGCTGCCGTAGCGGCCGCGTATGAGGCCGCCTTCGGCCCCGGGGCCGTCCCGCCCGCCAGAGGGGGGCGCAGGACTATGCCCTCCAGGACGGAGAACCGCGCCTGGAAGGCCGCCAGCTCCTGTCGAACCAGGCTGAGGACCTGGTTCTCTACCGGTACGGGCTGGCACGGCGGCTTCGCCTGCGCGCCCCCGGTGACCCGCAGGCCGGCGAGGTCTGCCCGGAGCCTCCCATTCTCCTTTTGGAGATGCTCCATGGCAGCCGTCAGGCGGGCGACCTCCGCCCGCAGTTTAGCCACTTCGCCAGCAGAGGGGCCGGTATATTTGGCCGCCTCCGCTGCTGCCATTATGGAGGCCGTCGCCGAGACTACGGCCTTGTTCTTCGAAGCTTGGAGCTTCTTCAAAGCCACGTCTCGGATCGCGGCCTCCACGACCGCCGCAAACCTGCGATTGTCGTCCGCCTCGGGGTCACTAGCCGCACTCTCCTCGTCGCTTGAGGGCCCCGAAGTGACTGCGGTCCCTCCTTCCTTTGCGGGCTCCTCCGCTCTCTCTGCCGCCTCGCGGGCAGTGAGCCCCCTCCCCTTGCCTCGCTCTCTCACCCCACCCCGCCTACTGGTGGGGATCTTTCTGGCCGAGGCCAGCTCTTCGTCGGAGGACAGCGCCTGACCGTCCTCAGACCTTGGCCGCTTGCTGAGCTTCTTCTCAACAGCGGCCACCTCCTTGGCACGGCAGGGGCTCCCTGAGCCTCCCGTGCTCGCGCCTCCTTATGCGACGTCGGACTCCGACCCCGCATCACTCCTCACCTCTTTTCGGTCCCCTAGGGGACAGGAGCCTCCTCGGCTCTTGTTGCCATTGGCAAACGGGTGACAATCGTTGCCCCCCCCAGAATACGAATGGGGGCTTGACGTTTCCAAAGGGAACGTGGCGGATTCTCCGACTGCTGAGCAGCCGGTAACGCCCTGGGGTAGGTTTTTCTCGAGTGTCGCGTCCATTTTTTTTGTGTTCCTTTTTAAGGGTGAGGTCCCTTGTCGCGCTAACGACCGGATCCCCTCCGGCCATTCATCCCCTCGGCACGCTAGACCTTAGGATTGGGGTAATTTTTTATAGAGGATTTCTTCCTCGCGGCCCGGGCCTCAGTGGCTCGGACCCCCTGTCCTGAGTTCAGATTACGGGGTGGCCGAAGGCTGGGCAAAACCAACCGCCGCCCCGGCGTCTCCACGCTGCCGCCGGATGCCGGACAGACGTAGCGCGGGCATGGGACACCCTCCACCGCCCACACTCCCGTGGGTACCGCGGCACGAACCGCCCTGTGACGGTATACGCCCACTCACCTTCCTCTGTAAGCAGAGGGGGAGTAGACGCATGACCGTCTATAGCCCGGTTCCCTTCACCGACCATCAAGGATGATCGGTGATTGGAACCATGACCTTCCCCTCCTGTCGAAGATTTGCCGCCCGCCCCAATTGTCCACCCAAACCTGGTGGGCAATTGGAACCGACGTTGCCCAGGGTGCGCCACGAGGAGGCTCTTCAACGTGCACCCCTAGTGGTTTACCCTGCCTTTTAGTTATAATGTTTTGCAATATTTTTTTTTATTTCCTGTATATTGTATGCTATGCTATTTAATAATATATCCTGCTATTTTATTGTACGTCCTGCTATTTTATAGTATATCCTGCTACTTTATTGTACTTCCTGCTATTTTATAGTATGTCTTGCTATTTTATAGTATGTCCTGCTATTTTATAGTATGTCCTGCTATTTTATAGTATGTCCTGCTATTTTATTGTACTTCCTGCTATTTTATTGTACTTCCTGCTATTTTACAGCATATCCTGCTATTTTATTGTACTTGTATGGCTCAGAGGTAGCCAGTTAGTTAAAGTTGAGTTGTTGGATGTGAGTTGACGAAAACCACAGACTTCACGATAATTTCGTTTATTCGCAAAATTTACATGAAAGTTCGGTTGAATGCTAATCCGCGGTAATAGCGCTACGGCAGCTCTTGGTCAACTAACAATTATATAAAAGTAAATAAAACGAGTTGCGAAAAGTAGGTCGCGGCGTTAGCAATTTGCCTGTACGTGAACCGTACAGTACTTCCTGCTATTTTATAGTATTTCCTGCTATTTTATAGTATTTCCTGCTATTTTATAGTATGTCCTGCTATTTTATTGTACTTCCTGCTATTTTATAGTATTTCCTGCTATTTTATAGTAGTTCCTGCTATTTTATAGTATGTCCTGCTATTTTATAGTATTTCCTGCTATTTTATAGTATGTCCTACTATTTTATTGTACTTCCTGCTATTTTATTGTACTTCCTGCTATTTTATTGCATATGCTGCTATTTTATTGCAAATGCTGTTATTTCATTGTACTTCCTGCTATTTTATAGTATGTCCTGCTATTTTATTGTACTTCCTGCTATTTTATAGTTTGTCCTCTTATTTTATTGTACGTCCTGCTATTTTATAGTATATCCTGCTATTTTATTGTACCTACGTCCTGCTATTTCCTGCTGTGAAGTTTGAAGTTTCAAATTTTATATTTTTCTTTACAGGTTTAAACTTCTCCCGTATCACAAACTTGAGACCGCCTAGCAATTTTGTAGACGAAACCAGATCCGCAGACGGAACCATGGTGTCTGGTAAAATAAAGGTATTGTACTGAATACTCGTAATAGAAGAATAGAGATTTTACTACCAAGTTACTATCAAAATAAAATGCTGTAGTGACAATAATCTGATTTTATTTAAATGTTTGTGCTAAGCAGAAATGATTTGAGTATTTATTTTAGCTCTCGCAAGATTCGAAGAAAACTGATGTTTCCATTGACAAAGAAATATTGACGGCGTTGGAAAACCTGGATATGAGTCTCATCAAGAAGGCTGGACCTATATTTGATGGATTTTGTGTAAGTAAGAACAAATAATTGTATACATTTCGTGAATAGTTAAAAACATGCCTTGCATAGTCTTAATAGTAGTAATTTCTTTCGTTTAAAAAAAATAAAATAAGTAAGTATGGTTTAATTTTTGTCTAAAATCGAGCTTGTTTATGAATTCTTGAATACTATATTTTATATACACATTGTGTTTTACTTGCCACAGTTTCCAATTTCGCCCTGAAGTTCTTTAAAACCGAACATTTATGTGCACCAGATATGGGTAACCGGCCTGGAAGGCACCTCCCGCGAGCGTGCGGCAGCCTGCGTGTCGCGCTGCGGCGGCGTGCGGTACGACGCCGCGCACCCGCGCGTCACGCACGCCGTGGCGGCCAGCGCAGGCGCCGCGCGCGCCGCGGCCCGCGAGCTGCCCGCCGTGCCCGTGGTGTCGCCGCGCTGGCTCGTCAGCAGTGTGCGGGCGGGGCTGGCGCTGGACGAGGCGCAGGTCTGTGTATGCATGTCCGGCGAGCGGTAGCCGCTGTACTGACTATGAATAAGTTTAAGGTTGGTTGGAGCGAGTTCGGAAGAAAGGGTACCCCGACGCGGATGTTAGGTTCGTAGGGGAAGATTGCAGCTAGATAGCGAGCGAATAAGCCCGCGCTTTGCTGGTGGATGTGTTCATGGTTTTCCTTAGCTTATTTTATTTAAATTTAATATTTGAATTGTTTTTTTCTTTCTTTCGTATTTTCATTACGGACGTTTTTAACTTTCTGCATAGTTCTCACATGCATAATTTTTAACATGAATGGTGTAAACAAAACTTTGTAACCTTATTATTTTGATTTAAAAGAAATCAAATCAAATCAAATCAAATAATTTATTTGCATTAAAACATGGTATTACAGATGTTACATTAAAATTAGTGCTTACATGTTTTGCTATACATACATAGCATGCAAACTTGTCGGTATGCATTACATCACCTAATATCTAATGTTGGAGCATATTTAGTCTCTATAAATTCCTTAATAGAATAAATATTTTGAGTATTTAGCCATTTATATAAGTTGTGCTTAAATGCTCTAGAAGTCAACGTTTTTAAGTTGCTCGGTATATTATTATAAATACGTACACACATTGCTAAACAGTTCTTATTGTATTTTGTAGATCTAGGAATGTCATTTAGTACGAGTCTGAATGGATCTCTACGATTTCTTGGATTTACATCATTTGCAGTTCTAAATAAATCTTTATTGTTTGCTACGAACATACATGTTTCATAAATGTAAAGTGAGGGTAGAGGTAACAAACCAAGGTTCTTAAATATTGGTTGACATGATTGGTCAGGTTGCATGTCATACATTGCTCTTATGCATTTTTTTTGTGCTACAAATGCTTTGTGTTGGTCTGTGCCGTTTCCCCACATTACAAGTCCATAACGTAGTATTGATTGTACATGCGCATGATACGTCATTAAAGCTGTTTTTAAATTGGTAATGTATTTAACTTGTCTTAACGCGTACACAAATTTATTTAACCTTTTGGATACACTTTCTGTCTGTAATTTCCAATTTAAGTCTTCGTCTATGATTATTCCTAGGAATTTTGTATGCGTTACAGCCTTTATTTTTGGTATGTCAAGAATAATATTATGTCTTTTATTATTAGATTTATTAAATTGAATGAATACGGATTTGTCAAGATTTATTTTAAGTTCATTTATTTGTAACCAATTAATTAATTTGTCTATTGTGTTGTTTATGTCATTTTCGTGGTCTTTAACTGTATATTTTTTTTTATCTGTTGTTACTATTATTGAAATATCGTCAGCAAATAGTGTACATTTATGGTTGGTCACTTCTACGATGTCATTAATGTACAATAGGAATAAAATCGGTCCCAGTACGCTTCCTTGTGGAACGCCGCGTATGCATTGTTTATAGTCAGACTTGTACGTTCGGAGTATCTTTTTTCCATCGATTTTCGATATCACAGTACATTGCTGTCTGTTGCTGAGATATGACGATATCCATTGATATGCATTCCCTCTTATCCCGTTCCTTTCTATCTTTTGTAGTAATATGTCGTGTGAAACAAGATCGAAGGCATTAGACAGATCAAAAAATAGCCAGGTGGTCAGGTGATTACTATTGAGTTTAGTTAAGATGGAATCTATGGTATCGTAGATAGCGAGAGACGTTGATTTATGTTTTTGGAAACCATACTGTTCTTTCCGAATTATATTATATTTGTCACAAAAATTAACTATTCTTTTATACATGCACTTTTCATAAATCTTTGATAAAATAGGTATAAGCGTTATTGGACGATAATTATTTACATCGCTTCGTTCTCCTTTTTTAAACAGCGGTTTAACTGTAGATAATTTTAATGCGTCTGGGAAAACACCTTGTGCAAATGATAAATTAATTAAGTATGTAAGTATTCCAGTTATTTTATCCGTGCATGCTTTTATGATTTTTGTATTGATTTCATCATAGCCTACCGAATTCGTATTTCTCAGTGACATTATTTCTTGTTTAACCTCGCTTTCCAGCATTGGTTTAAGGAATATTGAGTTAGGTATTATTTTCTTACTACAATTGCCATTTGTAAATTTCTGTGTTGTGTCATGTTTTCTATTAATATAATAATTATTAAAGGTAGAGGCTAGAATGTTCATTGAATTTCTTGCCTGTTCTTCTTCTTTAGAATGGGCAACTACATGTAGTCTTTCTGACTGACCGAACCCTTGACAATCCAAAAGTGCCTGTAATTGGTTTAATTGAAATAAATGCTTTGAGCTTTGAAATTGGTGTAAGAAATACCATATAGTCAATAGGAGTACTTGTATTTATTCGGATATATTTTTTACTAAGAATCTTTATGCTTTAGTTCCTAATAGACACAAAGCCGGGCACTCCGGCCAAGTCGAGCGCTCGCAAGGCGCGGCCGGACCCAGCGTCGCCGATGAGCAAGCGGAACTTGGCGCTACTGCGGCGAGGGCCGCTCGACTTGCCGCCACCTGCTCCCGAGGTTGAAGAGCCTCAGGATGAGCTTGTCAACCATTATCTTAGCCGTAAGTATTACGACTGTGTGGTGCTGTCTGTGTGGTGCCGGACTTAAAGAATAGCACCACCCCATACTACCCGTGGGTGTCGTAAAAGGCGACTAAGGGGCGTACCGGAGAATGGGCAGCAGCGTTCTCTATGTATTCCACCACCATACTATACTGCGATCGCCAAACCGCCTGCCAAGCGTGGCGATTATGGCAAACTGGCCGAAGTGGAGGTGCTTGGGGGAGGCCTATGTCCAGCAGTGGACGTCTTTCGGCTGAAATGATGATGATGAAGTATTATGACTTGAGATCCTTCTGGTTAAGGAGATATTACCTACACCTCACTGTTACACCAACGGTCATGGTTACGGTCAGTGTTACACCTTTTGTTTCCCTTTTTTTACGAACACTAGTTTTAAATACTTATATATAACTTAACTTTAAAAATCCCCACAACTTCTGTACAAGTAGCGGCACGTAAGTTGGCAAGAGTTTTTGTAGTGGGGGAAGTTTGCGCACGCACAATTTCATACATTTTTATATGCGCGAACTTCCCCCACTACGAAAATCTCTTGCCAAGTTACGTGCCGGTAACTATACCGTTGCACGCACCCAAAACACAATGTTTCGCGTGCGTTACACTGCGCGTTGCCGTAAACAGCGAATTTTCAATAAAAGTTGTTTCTCAGCAATAAATTCTGCTCAATGTCTTGTAGTTGTGATGTACAGAATCTGTAGGCAACGGCTATGGCTATGTAATGGCCATAAGACGATAAAAAAAGTACCTGCTTCGGATGTGATCGGCTGTCCTCGGGACGTACTCGGTTTTAATGTATATCCGATATGTCAGTGAGTGATGGCAAAGTATTCTGTTTGTGTTTTGTTTTCACTTCTGTCGGCATTTTAACACCTTGTTTTTTCCACCCACCAGAGCACGTAGAACCCGAGCTAGAGAAGACTCCGAAGCCAGCTCGTGACGTGACGGGACACGTGGAGTGTCAGCCGGACGTCACGGAGGACGCCGCAGAGGATCCCACTGAGGAGATCGAACAGATATTTAGAGGTAAAGACCCTAATTCTAGTAGCTGCTTATTTTGTAAGAAAACATACTTACACGTTGTCTAATTTAACAGAACATTTTTTTATTACTAAATGGGCCCGCTGTTGACCCGCTATTACGTCATTATAAAATACAGGATGACAGGGACATCGAGGCACAACATGTTACCATGGCTTCAGTACATGGTTCTGGACGTCACTGAGATAAATTTTTCGTCGGTTATTAAAAAAAAAAAAAAATGGCAGCGCTTCCCGCTCCACCGCGCGCGATGCGTTAGTGTACGGCCTGAGTGCACGCTCTATCCGAGCGTCGGGCGGGGAGGGGCGTGCAGCGTTCATGTTAAACACGTGCTACCCGTAGTGGCTGTTCTGAGTGCCGGCCGAGCGGAGCGTGGGCAGCAGCGGGCTTGTTTGCGTCGAGCGGGGCGTCGCGTGCAAGTTCAAACCAGTTTGTGTTTTGCAGCGGTGATACGAGCGTTCTTGAAAAATGTCGTAAATTAGTACTACTCAATTTTAATCTTGATTCAATTCTCTGTAATATGTAATCAAAAGTTGCCACTGTCATCCTTGTATACTCATGAAATTTATCTTCATTCACCCTTAATGTTTCAAATAACGTAGAAAACTCTCCAAATTGTTTTCTTTGCTTCACAATGTTACTAGGACCTTGTCTTGACTCATAATTAAATTTTAGCCACAAATTTTCTTCTAAATACATATCAATAATATCGTACGACGCAGACGCCATGATCTACACAAACGACCGCCCACCACAAACGCTGAGCGTGCACTGAGGCCACTTAAAGAACGCGCTTTCGACCGCTCTTCCCCGCTCCGCCCGACGCTCGGATAGAGCGTGCACTCAGGCCGTACACTTACAGTCCTCACTTGGCGTAATGAAATCTTTGATGCTTTAGCTATCCAATGGTGTAATTGAATTTAGGATGGAGATGATAGATATGAAGCTGCAACACCAAACTGTATCTCCCGATTTTGTTATCATTGGTTTTTTTGACTTGCCTCCCACTATGGAAGCAATTTTAAAGACGTACTCACGTCAAAAATTGCTCTGCTATACATTTTGACCGCGTAGGTACCTATTGCACTTTGCTATGAAACAGCAGATTTTTTTTTTATAACCTATGATAAATTTCTACGCCTAGGGTCTATAAAATCATATTACACTGAATTCATGGTTTCAGTTTGCGCGACAATTTTGCCACCTTGTATGGATCTTCGTCTTCGTGTCGCTGACACGACAGTATTTCAAATCTTGTTGTACTTCCTTTTGTTTTTTTTTTTGATTATGGAAAATCTTCAAATGACCCCTCCCGCTCTGGGTGGAGCCGAAGGGAGTGTCAGACTCTTAGTGACTAAAACCCACCCGTGTTCCTTCTTTAGGGTCAGATCACACCGCACACGCGACGCGGCGCGCAGTTTTCAAGTTAGCAATACAATTATAGACCTTATCGACTACACAAAAAGGTACACAATTTAGTGGGGTGGGCCGCACGCCGCCGCGCGGCGTAGGTCGAAGGAGTAGACACTGAATTGTGTACCTTTTAGTGTAGTAGATAAGATCTATAATTGTATTGCTATCTTGAAAACTGCGCGCCGCGTCGCTTCGCGGTGTGATCTGATCCTTAGCCCTTTATGTTCCGGGCCAGCGGTAACCCTTTCGGACAATTCCGCTGACCCGGCAGGCTTCGGCCCTAAGGGGCTTCATTGATGCTGACATCCCTTTGAGGCGCGCGTGGAACACGTACGTGCCGTCCGGCACGGGCCTGGTCCTGATTGGATTGTTGCACTTCGTATCCTGCCCTCTGTCTTAAAACATGCAGTCAACGTGATCTCTGCGCTGCCACCGACGCGACGACGCCGTGGAAGTGGCGAAGTTTAAGGCCAACAATCTTAAAAATATTGATCAACTTTAACTATCTAACTTCACTACCTTTATTTGATTTTATGTAGAAATTGTTTGCTATTTACAGTTTTTTATTTTACATATTTCATTGTAATTTTGAATTCTCTGGTACTGCTTTTGCTTTTTGTAAAGTTCTTTGCAAAAACTAATTTTCTGACGCAACAATATTTTTATTGTAATCACCATCTAAACAGTGTTTAGATGTTGCAAGTCATTTGTTGCTTCAATTTTATTGTATGCCTTGAAACTTGCCCAGAAACTTGCATCGTGTGAGGCCTGGCGCGCACCACGATTTTTAATCGTGCGATAATTTTGTCGCAGGAATGCAACGTATGAGTTAGTACGACCACAGATAATATAATACTAGCGTACAGATACCCCATCCCATACAAAGAAACGTGACCGCCGTAACTACGTCATTTCTTCGGCCTATTCGGCTTATTTTCTAAAGTCGCTGAGCGCGGCTTGTTTCACTCACGTCGCCGCTAGATGGTGCTAGCAGCGTTGACTCGCTAGCTTGTGGGCCGCGAGCAGTTATTTTACACAAACACCAATAGATGGCGTTAAAACCATACTGTACTTCTGTACTACAAAACTAAGGTCGCCCTGTGACCTTGAAGCTTACGTCGTCAGTCACTCGGCAATAATAAATTTACTTTCTTTCATGCATGCCTACTTTGCGATAGCGCATGATTTCTTGAGCGTAGTAATGGTACAGCTAGGTACATGTTTTTCGGCAGACTTAGTTATTTGTTTGGTTCGGCGTCAAACGTCAACGCTACTTAACTAACTTCTTATACTTAAGTACTTACTTAATAAAGTAGTTCAGTCAATTAGGATAAATTTATAATATCGAAATACTTAGCTCTTGAAATGATTAGGTATTTGCTGCAAATTAGATGATTTTAAGAAGGGAGAGTTATTTTTTTAACAGAGTCAGTTTCGAGTGTGTAGAAAACATTTTACTTTAATTACAAGCTGTTATTACTTAACTAAGTAAGTACTAATATTTGGGAATGCAATCTCGTTATCGCGAGATCTCGGCTTTTTTTAGCGAGATTGATTTCGGACGGAAAAAGGGCGAGAACTCGCGAGTTTAACGAGATTGCACTCGAGCTTCTATACGTCTTATTCAAAGCGCGGACTGACACGGACGGAGTTGCGATCTTGATTTCGTAGAAGACTTGTTGTTTCTTTCATTTGTTATTTGATAGTTACGTACGTCAAAGTTAACTACATATAAGTTTGTAAAAAATATAATGACAGATACGTCAAACAATGTTTGATGCATATTAATCTTATTAGACATCAAACAATTAAAAGTTGCCTACCAAACTTGTCCTTTAACACAAGCCGGGTCGTCGTAAATGTTAATTTCCAGTGTCCGAGGTGGGAAAGCCAATGTCAATCGTAATAACAGTAGAGTCAGCAATGATATTTACTAAAATATCATTGAGAGTCAGAGTCCGTTTACGTGCCAAAAGTCGATCGAGAAAGAAAGCGGTGTCAATATCCGATTTATGACCGTCACTATATACCTACGTGGGGTACGAAAACTCAAACATTCGACTTGAAATTCCAGTTTCATCAAGCGATGTGAAAACACTTCCCCCGCGGTCCGAATTGCGTCAAAAGCTCAAATATCGCGAATCCGACCAAATATAGTAATAGTCACAAAAATAAGGACTATTGAGTAGTATTTGTGACGTTGCGCGTTGGTCGGATTCGCGATATAATCGCTTTTGACGCAATTCGGAACGCGGGTGAGTCGTCATCGTGTCGTTGATTTCATTTCAAAGTTGAAAACAACAAACATTTCTTTTTTTACCCGACTGCGTCAGAAGGAGGGTTATGTTTTTCGAGTGTATGTATGTATGTATATTTCTTTGGCACGCTCTCTAGCCTAAACGGCTTGATCGATTTCAGCTTGAGAGGTGCCGTTAGATTCGTCTTAATTGTGAGAGTGACACTGGGTATATCAAAATTGAAACAAAATTAAAATGGGCGATTTTTTGCGCATTATTATGTCTTCAAAAATTTTTTTTTTCTCAAAACCTATCGAGTGAGGTATCAAAATAAAGGGTTTTAAAAGGTGATTACAAAAATATATACAACTTATACGGTTAAAAGTAATTCGAAGTGAAAAATCGTAAAAAATACGTACCAAGAACTAAATCGTCAGCGAAATCTTTCACATTTATTTTGTAAACTAAAAAGCTGGAAATAAAAAAAGTTATTTAAAAAAATAAAAAATCCCGACTGCGGTAAAAACTGAAAAGCTAAAAACAAGCCCATTTTAAATTAAATAAAAGTTGGAAGCAGGCGGGACCCATATCATTTTTATTATATTTTCAAATTCAAATGGGTCCCGCCTGCTTCCAACTTTTCAGTTTTTTCCCTCAGTCGGGTTTTTTATTTTTTTAAATAACTTTTTTTTATTGTATTTGTGGGTACCATTTTTTATGTAATGTTTCTGACATGGCTTCAAGGCCTTAGATTAAAAAACCGGGCAAGAGCGAGTCGGACTCGCGCACCGAGGGTTCCGTAACATCCGGGTTTATGCATAAGGTTTATGTTTATCAAATTAAATGTTTTTTTTTATTTTTGAGTTGATTGAATGAATGGTAAATTGTGGTTTACGATTTATGACGTATTAAAAAAAAACTACTTACTAGATCTCGTTCAAACCAATTTTCGGTGGTAGTTTACATGGTAATGTACATCATATATTTTTTTTAGTTTTATCATTCTCTTATTTTAGAAGTTACAGGGGGGGGGGACACACATATTACCACTTTGGAAGTGTCTCTCGCGCAAACTATTCAGTTTAGAAAAAAATGATATTAGAAACCTCAATATCATTTTTGAAGGCCTACCCATAGATACCCCACACGTACGGGTTTGATGAAAAAAAAAATTTGGGTTTCGGTTCCAAGTATGGGGAACCCTAAAATTTATTGCTTTTTTTCTATTTTTGTGTGAAAATCTTAATGCGGTTCACAGAATACATCTACTTACCAAGTTTCAACAGCATAGTTCTTATAGTTTCGGAGAAAAGTGGCTGTGACATACGGACGGACAGACAGACAGACAGACGACAGACAGACAGACAGACATGACGAATCTATAAGGGTTCCGTTTTTGCCATTTGGCTACGGAACCCTAAAAATGTCCAGATGGATAGTAGGCCACTGAGAATTGAAGCCAAAAACACGGGGGACAAATGTCCCGCGTCGTACGATCCATACGTCAGTCGCCTATGTAACGCTCCCCGCGTAAACTACGTCACGAGGTTGTGTTGTGAAATGGTGTAGAAATCACACTAAAAAAAAGGAATGTGCCACTATATATCATTTCACAAGTCAGTATTCAATTTCACTTTGTATTTCTTTGTTACCGCATTCTAAATTTATGTAAACAAAAAGTATAACTTGACATTACTGTCACGCTATATTTATTAAGTGTTGCCAGGGGCATAATTTTTTTTACCCATTATTTGTAACTTTTTAAATCGGATTTTTTGCCGTCACAGTTACCGTTTGCGCTATTTCTGCTTACTACCTATTTAAGTACACCAAAACAACAAACATACAAGCAAATATCACAAAAAGTCGTAACATAATAATTTCTGATAAAGTCGCACATGACAAATTACACAAATTAAAGAAATAACGTTGAAACTCAACAACCGTAATAATAAAAAAATCATGTCATTACTGTTGATGATATATTTTACGCTAAACGTAAAATACTGAAAATCTCCCACATTTAAGGGTAAATCTCTGCCACTGGTATTACACGCACATTGCACACAAACGCAATTACGATACGTAATACACTCCCGATCGTGGCGCTCACTCACACATTTATAAAAAAGTGGCTTCACTTAAAACGTTGCGATTTGTTTCGAACACGGAATCTGGACATTTTTTAATCTAAGTTCAAGGCCTTTATGCCAAAAGTTGACACTTGGGGCAGATATATTTTCTACACATCTAAATATATTTGCATTTCATAAATATTGAATTCTATCACAATAGGTATTGTAAATGGTAATGTGAGAAATATAGATATTGAGCTGAGTAGCAAAACTCAGAAAATGAAAACAGCGCCATCTATATTGGTGGAAATAAACATTAAATGAGTGAGCAAACATTGATTTGTTAAAATCATGGAATTTGGAACTAGGAGCCCATTATTCCTTTTTTTTGTGATAAGGGGATTTTTAAAAACAAGGACATACTTTTTCCATGGTCAAATTTAAACAGATACACAAACTTCAAAAACAAATCGATACATATAACGCCATCTATTGAGGCTTTTTTGAACTATTTTTTCTCTCTTCGCAATGAGACCCCATGGTACGACAGTACGCGCACATTCGAGTAATAAATCGCAGCGATTTTAAAATTGTTATTTGTCACAATTTGCTGCGTTTGCTCGCGACGCGATTATCGCGAAAGTAAACTGCAGCGTATGGAATTGTATGGTCCCGCGCGCTCTGCGACAGAAAAATCGCGCACTCGGGCCGGCCGGCGCCCATTCGTATTCCGTTTTTTCGAGGATAAACATGTTCACTGGAGTCTCAATACTAAACGAGGTTAGACGTGGAACATTCTCAATTTCTCAGTAATCTGTCAAATGCTTGAATTTTCATTCTATAATAGCCATAGATTTTTTACCCGACTGCGCGACGCAAAGGAGTGGTAATGTGTTTATCAGCCTATATATGTATGTTTGTAATGTTCCTTTGAAGCACGATACAGAGCAAACGCCTGGGCCAATTTTTATTTGGGATATAGCCGTATTTCTGATAAAAGAAAGCCTTAATAAATCTTCCTCTCTCTAACTATTTAAAAATTTGCTGTGCCCGACAGGATCCATAATTTGTTTCTATTATTTTTTATTTACCACCTGTAATTGTACATTATGGATTGCAATAAACGATTTGATATGAAAATCTATCCGCTGTAAAAGGATGAGTCCAGTATTGACGATTTGTTTTCTTTTTTCATCTTTCCCTCCGAAGTAGTAAATGGAGACAAGCAACTCTTACCGAATCCATGGTGAGACTGAGCAATGACCAAAATTTTTTTTATCGCAGTGCGTGCACTGTACTTTCTGCGATATTTTACAGCGCGATTCTAAACTCGTGTCGCAAAAAGTAAAATCGTGGTGCGCGCTTGGCCTGAGCACAAAATACAGATAGTACAGAAGGCAATCACATGTATGTACTTCACTTTTCATACCTACGCTCGGCGGTCGCGTTAGGGTCGCTTAACTTTGGCTTATGCACAAAAAACTATCGTGGTAGTGGCACTCGTATCTAGTTGTTTGATTTATTGTTGAGCTTATTCTACAATATTAAAATAAAACAATAAACATAGTATTACAATACAAAAAGTTTACAGAACAAAAACATATAAATACATTTGCCAATTTTACTATCGAAAATCCCTAATAACTTCAAACCGGATTACCCTATTTACACAATTTGTTTTTCCCTATCCGTTTTAGACCTCATCATCTTCCTGCCCTTATCCCATGTTACTTGGGGTCGGCGCAACACGTTTTCTTCTTCCATTCTCCCCTGTCAGCCGTCACGCTATCATTCACTCCCTTCTCTTTCATATCATTCCCCACACAATCCATCCATCTTTTCTTCGGCCTTCCTCTCCCTCTCCATCTATCAACATGTATATTCATTACTCTTTTAGTCACATGCGTTTCATCCCTTCTCATCACATGCCCATACCAAGCCAAACGATTTCCTTTCAACTTTTCTGTCACTGGCGCCACTTTCAAACTTCCTCTTATATACTCATTTCTTACTTTATCCATTCTCGTCACTCCACCCACACATCCATCTCAACATTCTCATCTCCGCTGCATGCAATCTTTTTTCATCCGTCTTCTTCACGGACTTATTAATTTTCCCCTTTAACTTGAGGGGCATCCGTGGGTCGCAAGTTGTTCCTGTGACCTGTCGCCATTTCATCCATCCTGAGTTGATCCGGTGCGTTACGTCTCGGTCTACTTCGCCATCTCCTTAGACAAGCGACCCGAGGTAAGTACCGAAAGTCGGAGCAGATCGGTAAGGGCGTTCCGGCGAGAGATATATGGGCACAGGACTGGAGAGACCGCCAAAATCGCAAAACAGGTACTCGGTTTTGGTCCGGCTTACTCTCAGGCCAACGGTCTCGAGTCTTTCCCACCACACCTCCAATCTGCTCTGGACCTCTAAGCCGTTCTCGCCAACCAGCACAATGTTATCGGCGAACAGCATACACCAGGGAGCCTCTTCTTGGATATCTGATGTAAGAGCATCCATTATCAGCACGAAGAGGTACGGGCTGAGTGCTGAACCCTGGTGCAAGCCGACAGCCACATCGAAGCTGCCAGTAGTGCCCACTGTAGACCGGACTTGGGTACTGCATCGACTGTACATCGCTCTAATCAACTGCACATATTTCCCTGGCACACCTTTCTCCTTCAGCGCCCACCACAAAACTTCACGAGGCACTCTGTCGTATGCCTTTTCGAGGTCAACAAATACCATGTGCAAGTTTTTATGCGCACCTCTGTATTTTTCGCAAAGCTGGCGAATGGCAAAGATGGCATCTGATGTTTCTCGACCAGGCATAAAACCGAATTGGTTTTGCGAAATTTCACTCTCTTCTCTCAGACGCCTTTCAATAACTTTCTCCCAAGCCTTCATACTATGTGACATTAGCTTTATTCCTCTATAGTTGTTGCACTCCAGCACATCACCTTTGTTTTTAAAGATGGGCACCAGCGAACTGTTACACCATTCGTCAGGTATGGCTTCTTCCAGCAACAACTTATTGAAGAATAAAGCTAACCACGTCCATCCATCTACTCGTAATAACTTCCATACTTCAACTGGTATTCCATCCGGACCTATTGCTTTACCATTCTTCATCCCATTTACTGCTATTCTCACTTCATCCATACTAATCATTCTCACTAACCCCTCATTTTCTGGTTTATTCCCAAGCACACCACTCTAGTCATTCTCCTCATTCATCAGTCTTTCGAAATAGCTCTTCCACCTATCCTTAATTTTCTCATCATCCGAAAGAACTATTCCAGTTTCATCCTTTATACACTTTATCTGACAAATATCCCTCGACTTTCTCTCTCTAGCTCTAGCAAGCCGGTAAAGATGTTTTTGACCTGCTGGACTATCCAGTGTATCATAAAGCTTGTCCTGGGCCATAGCAAGAGCAAAAGCTCTTGCTATGGTCACAGCTTTCTTGGCTTTTTTCTTTAGAGCATCATACTCACTCTTTTTTTCTGCTTTCAAACTAACATTCTCATCTTCAACACTCTGCCATTCCTTGAACTTTTTCTTCTTAGCCTGCAACACGTTCTGTATTGCTGTCGACCACCACCATGTATCCTTATCTATCGTACCCTTTCCTTTCGTCCACCCAAAATATCTTTTGCTGCACTCCTAATATACCCTGCCATTTCATTCCAGCATTCATTTACACTTCGATCATTCATGTCCCCCAAATATATCATTTTATCCACCACTCGCTCTTTAAATTTCTTCGCATAGTCATTCTTCTCCAGCATATGCCATTTTATTTTGGGGGGTGGTCGCTCTTTGTTATTATTGAGCTTTATTTCCACAACCATTTCCATAATTAGTAGTCTGTACTGTGAGACTAGATCTTCTCCCGGTAACACTTTGCAGTCTTTGATGGGCGGATCTCCTCAAAATAATATTCTTGATAAAAATAATTAAGATTTTCTAAACCTCGCGGCAGAGCTTCTATTTAAGGCCAGATGTATAGATATATCAAATATATAGTATGTTGTAATGAAGGCACCCCAAACTGTCCATTAATTTTGGATATTTTTCAAAATCATTAAAAAACGTTGTTGCTGATAATGTCACATTGTGAGAATAATGACGTTATTGTAAAAAATAATGACACAATGTTGCCGACAATGAGTTGAATAAGTAATATAAATATGGAGATGAATTTACATGTGACTTAAATACTATTTTGGGTATTATTTTGTTCTGATATTATGATATGGACAAGGAAAATAAAATGCAATATTATAATAAAAAAATTTAATATAAAAATAAATTTAAATCCTCCTAATGTATTGATTTTTTGGTCTCCTGATTGGATATTTTGACGATAACAGAGTTTAATGAAATAAAAAACGCTCGACTTACGCTATACATAAACATTAAAAAAAATAACAGACTTAGAGAGACCATAAATTATACTTAAATACGTTTTGAAGCCACTAAACTAAACCCTGATTGTATCTTAAAAATGCTATTTACTCTCCTAACAGTTATAAAAGACTTCAACGGTCTCTAAACTAATCAGACTTTTATCCTCTGATAAACCCTTATTAGAATCTTAACAATAATTTTTTTTGACAAAACATTTAAATCTTTTAAAGCAAAAGGTAACTAAAATTATTTTATATAATAAGCTTCATAATTAACAACGATAACCACAAAACAATTGAATCTTAAAAACGATATTCTAATAACAGTTTTATAAGAAGACGATGATTAACAAAACCTTTAATTTAAACCAATTAAACTCGTTTTGAGGTATATGTTAAAACGTTACGCATTTGTTGAAATTTTTGCCAATTTCTATTGATCAGCAATGTAGATACAGTCAGACAGTCGAAGAGCTCAAATCACGATTCTATTGTCAAGATAATTAGAACATCATCATCATCATCATCATTTCAGCCGAAAGACGTCCACTGCTGGACATAGGCCTCCCCCAAGCACCTCCACTTCGACCGGTCCTGTGCTTCCCGCATCCAACGGGTTCCTGCGGCCTTCACAAGGTCATCGGTCCACCTTGTGGGAGGCCTTCCAACGCTACGTCTTCCGGTACGCGGTCGCCACTCCAGAACCTTTCGGCCCCATCGGCCATCTGTTCTGCGAGCAATATGCCCTGCCCACTGCCACTTAAGTTTGGCAATTCTTCGGGCTATGTCGGTTACCTTGGTTCTCCTGCGGATCTCCTCATTCCTGATTCGATCACGCAGGGAAACTCCAAGCAGCTATGCTTGGAGTTTGTACCCAAAGGGCAATGGAGAGGGCTACCTCTCCATTGCCCTTTGGGTGACTTTTAGCCTTCTTATAAGGCCCATTATGAGCGACCACGTTTCAGTTCCATAAATCATCACTGGCAACACACACTGGTCAAAGACTTTCGTCTTGAGACACTGCGGTATGTGGGACGAGAAGATATTGCGTAGCTTCCCGAACGCTGCCCAGCCGAGTCGGATTCGTCGATTGACCTCTTTCTCGAAGTTAGATCTACCTAACTGGACAGTTTGTCCTAGGTAAACGTACCCGTCCACGACTTCGAGTGTAGCGTCTCAGATCTTTATGAGAGTGGGTGTTACATGGGCATTTGACATGACCTTCATTTTGTCCATGTTCATTTTAAGACCCACTCTTTCGGAGGCTCTACTGAGGTCATCGAGCATTGTACTGAGGTCCTCCATAGTCTCAGCCATGACTACGATGTCGTCGGCAAACCGAAGGTGAGTTATGTACTCGCCATTGATGTTGATGCCAGCCCCTTTCCAGTCCAGAACCTTGAAGACATCCTCCAGTGCAGCGGTGAACAGTTTCGGAGAGATAACGTCTCCCTGTCTCACACCTCGCTGCAGAAGGATAGGTTTCGAGGCCTGATCCTGGAGTCTGACTGACATAGTGGCGTTTTTGTACAGACACTTCAGCACTTCGATGTACCGATAGTCGATCTGGCACCGTTGAAGAGACTGCAGCACAGCCCATGTCTCGATCGAATCAAAGCCTTTCTCGTAGTCCACAAACGCTAAGCAGAGAGGCAGGTTATATTCTTCGATCTTCTGTATAACCTGTCGCAGCGTATGTATGTGGTCTACGGTGCTAAAGCCTTTACGGAATCCGGCTTGTTCGGGAGGCTGGAAGTCGTCAAACCTGCGCGCGAGACGGTTCGTGATGACTCTCGAAAACAGCTTGTAGACATGGCTCAGGAGTGGGATGGGCCTATAATTCTTAAGGAGGACATTATCGTCCTTCTTAAAGAAAAGTATCACCACACCTCTGTTCCATGCCTGTGGTGTTTTGCCCTCGAGTATGACAGAACGAGACAGCTTCTGAACTTCTGAAGGGCCTTCAGAACGGGTTTTCCGCCGGCCTTCAGCGACTCGGCCGTAATTCCGTCATCACCCGGTGCCATGTTGTTTTTGAGCTGCTTCAGAGCCATCCTAATCTCGTACAGGCTGACGTCCGGGATGTCTTCGGTATAGTGCCGGGTCAATCTAGCTCTTGGGTCGTTTGCCAGATTCATAGCGGGGTTATTTGTTGACGTGTATAACTGTCCATAGAACCTCTCGATCTCTCTCAACAGCTCAGGTTTGTCGGATACGATCCTGCCATCAGCGGTCTTCAGTCTCGTAAGCTGGCTCTGCCCAATAGACAGATCTCTAGCAAAGACCTTGGAGCCTTTATTTCGCTCTATCGCGTCCTTAATACGATCTGTATTAAAGCGGCGAAGATCGCTTTTCAAGGCCTTAGAGATCCGTCTATTGCTGGTAATTTAGCGCATCATCCGTAGACTGCAGGGTCATATCGCGCCTCTCCTTCATGAGCCGCAAAGTAGGATCAGAGAGCTTTTTTAATTTGGCGGGTCTTGAAGATCTTAGACCCGACCGTATGGACAGTTTCCACGAACCCATCGTTATAATCGTCCACGGAGCTCCCTAGGCATTCGAAACGATTCTGGAGTTCGACCTGAAAGCTCTCGGGGTTTTGGATCTGGATCGGTGCTGGACGGAGCGTAGACTTCATCAGTCGAGATCTTTCCAGCTTGATATTTAAGTTCAATGTTCCTCTTACCATACGATGATCACTTCCGGTTTTCACCGCGTTGATCACAGAGACATCATTGAATACTCGCTTCTTCGTCGACATAATGAAGTCAATCTCATTTTTAGTTGCACCATCCGGGCTTTGCCAGGTCCACTTTCTATGCTCACGTTTTCTGAAGAAGGAATTCATCATAAAGAGGCCTTCCTTCTCCATAAAACTGGCCAGTAGGTAGCCCCGGTGGTTCCGGCGTCCAACTCCTTTTGCCCCACTCGTAGCTCATCATCGTTACGTTTACCCAGTTTCGCGTTAAAGTCCCCCCATGACAACGGTAAAGTGAGTTTTAGAGCCATGCATGGCACTGGAAATATCCTCATACATGGTCTCTACCTCATCGTCGGGGTGTGACGAGGTCGGGGCGTAAACCTGTACGACCTTCAGCGAATTCCTTTCGGATATTCTGAGTATAAGGTACGCCACCCTAGTCGACACACTCTCGATCTTCACCACATTGCTCACAAGGAACTTATGGACGATAAACCCGACACCAACTTGGGACTGCTGGTTGCCCTCCCGGAAATAGAGCAAGTTTCCGGATTTGAGGATTATCGAGTCCTCTCCCTTCCCTCTTTCTTCTCTCGAAACGAACAATAGCACCATGCAGACAGATAAAATAAATAAAATAACGCAATTAACCATATATTCAATATAAATTTGTTAAAAAATAAAAGAAAAAGTGTTATTTTCCGAATTTTCCAAAAAATATGTTATTTTACCAAGCTTTATGCCGCAATTAACGGAAACCAACAAAAACACGATATATCTAACTATTAGGTCGAACCGTCAAATACCAAAATCATTATCGGTAACAACCGTCATTGCTCACTCAAGACAATATCATTGTTAGCAACACGTGTCATTGTCGTCTCATGCGACGTTGCTGAAAATGATGTTGCCAATAATGACGAATTCTAGAAAGTTCACCATTTTACAAAATAATTAGGTATATTCGTCGGAGAGAGTGCCACATGCAGTATTAGTTTCACGCATACTTCAACTTTGTTACATAAAAACACTTCATTGTGAAGAAATAATTGAGATACAGTCAAAAATAAGAATGACGATTGTGATGACAAATTTTGGAGAATCAAAATGAAATACTTACTGCTCAAATCGCGCGACTTCCTTACACTCAAAAGCGTATCGGCCGACTAGGGCGCGGGGTGAAGCGTTGCTTAAACATCATTCGACTCTTCGGTCGCGTATCGTTATAAGTAAAAAAATTACATACAACATTGTTGCCGATAATGACGCTTATTTTTTGAACATTGTTTGATTACATTTTAGAGTAACTTTTAATAAAGTTTTCTAACATTATTGTAATGAAAAACGTTCTTTATTTATCTAAGTTTAATATTTATTCACACAATGTATCAAATTCAATACACTGAATTTTTTATGTCACGAAATGTTGGAAACTATACCCAGG
This sequence comes from Mesoligia furuncula, assembly GCA_916614155.1. Taxonomy (NCBI): domain Eukaryota; kingdom Metazoa; phylum Arthropoda; class Insecta; order Lepidoptera; family Noctuidae; genus Mesoligia; species Mesoligia furuncula. Next base: position 27,952,855 of record OU744793.1, read on the forward strand.
CGACACGCCAAATATTGCCGATTTTTAAAGTAATATTTGAATATCTTTATTTTGTGTGATTTAAAGCTCAAAATGGCTCCGATAGCATCTTTATCATTTATTTAAGTAATGGAATAAAAATGTTTGACTTTGAAATTCTTTAGTATTGATGAGTATTGTAGCGAGACATAAATTTTGGCTCTCTGAAATATTCACCCTGATACGCTTTAAGTATTTGCGTCGTACCAGAAAGTAATCAATTTGCGTCTTGTGATTGCCACTTTTGTATGTGATTAGGTGTCCATCGTTCTTCTGGAACCAAGTGTTGGCTACTGCCAGATCAAATGCGGTAGCGGATTGAAGCAATGTCTCTCCCCCGTTATTTACGTTACCAAATCCCCATCCTCCATGCACTCTTTCATAAACCCCTCGCATTCTTCCCACATGTCCATTAAAATCACCTCCAACTATCAATTCTTCATGCACCGAAATGTTCGTCAAAACTGTGTCAAAGTCCTCCCAAAACTTCTCTTTCACCCTTTCATCATATCCGTTTTAGACCTAAACCTAACAAATGACACTAAAAACAACACAATATCTACACAAACAAAAAATCATGTTTCCAACTTACGTAATAGTTGGTGGCGTGAATTTACCTTCTTACAAAAAAGTTACTTCGTTTAAGACCCATGCATGTTAATCGTCGCAGACGGCTTTCGCTTACCACCTCGGCTTCGGCTTGCTGGCCGGCTCTTATAGTGATTCAAAATAGGAAACTATTATAGAAATCGAGCTTCGATAGCCATTTTTTTGTTGCTCCATTTTTGCACTTCACAGACGCGTGTCCCAAGTGGATGCCACTCGCGCTCGCACTACTCCCAACTCGTCTGAGATAACGTGTCCGTGAGCGGTGTCTATGTGTGCGTGGCTCGAGCGCGCTTTGTATGTAGATTGACTTCTGTACTATCTGTATTTTGTGGCCTGAGTGAGGCTTTAGTAATATTTGTCTCTATCAATCTTTCAAAAACCGGTTACAAATATTTTCATAACTTTTTTTGTAGATATAAAAATCGAAGTGCAAGGGCTAGACGAGGACGCGATCTGCGAGCTAGGCGCCGAGCTGTCTGCCGCGGGCGGCGCGCTGTGCGGCGCGGGCGCGGGCGGCACGCACACGCTGGTGCCGCTGGACTTCGACGTGCGCGAGCTCGTCACTAAGGGGGCGGAGGCTGTCACTGTGTTTTGGGTGGTGAGTAGATATGTGCTGCTAGACAGTGACGCATTGTATGTATTTGCAAGAGCCGAATATAAGCCAAGTTGCCTTCCGATTATCAACATTTGCGCCTTCTGTTGGCGAGTCTAATTTTGTATTGTGGTTTTTTAGGTTTTATTTATTTGTTGAGTTAATACTTCAAGCACATAAATGCACAGAGGCGAAATTAATGCTTGCTTTTATTCATTCTCTTAGCCCCACTGTCTTGTCGAAAACTCTTATAATGAAAAATTTGCCCATTGTGATGTTACAATGGGCTAATCTAAATACTATTACAATTTTTCGCTCACTTTTCTTAGGTTGCTGTCACTTTTGACCATATTAATTACCAGCTGCGCCCCGCAGTTTCACCCGCGTACGTTTCGATCCCGTGGGAATATCGGGATAAAAACTATCCTATGTCCTTTCCCGGGCCTCAAACTATCTCTATACGAAATTTCATCTAAATCGGTTCAGCAGTTTAAGCGTGAAGAGGTAACATACAGACAGACACACTTTCGCATTTATAATATTACTAGCTTCCGCCCGCGGCTTCGCCCGCGAGGTATGTCGACAAAAACTATCCTATGCCCTTGCCCGGAAAGCAATCTATCTCTTTGCCAAATTTTATCAAAATCCGTTCAGTGGTTTAGGCGTGAAAAGGTGACATACAGACAGAGTTACTTTCGAATTTATAATATTAGTATGGAGGTTTTCTACCTCTAAAATTAGCTATTTCTTTTGTTACAGAAAGACTGCCTATCCCAACAAGAGCTAGTCCCGATCCAGTACTACCACCGTCCTGTGCGAGTGCCATGCACGGTTCCGGGTCCGCTGACCGGTGTAGTAGCCAGCCTCAGCACTTACAGCGGCGTCGAGAGAGCCTTCCTGGACGAGCTGGCGAAGCTATTAGGAGCCACGTGAGTACTTGCAGTACGTACAGTTCTCCTAGAAAAAGTATGCGCTTCGGCGATCATCGTTTATCTTCGGTAACACGACTTCTTCTGGCAAACCTGTGCACACGGTGCGAGTGACATGCATGGCTCCGGGTCCGCACTGTGTGTGTGTAGTACCCACACGCAGCACGTACAGCTGCGTCGACAGACGGACAAGCTGCTGGAAGCCACGTGAGTATATGCTGTAATAATAAAAAAAAATATAATTTAAGTGAATGGATGTTATTATAAATGTTCATTATGAAATGTGATTATTAAATGTGTGTGTTGTACTCCAAATAAATAAACAATAAGTAGAAGTGAAAATTCGGGCGCCAGGAGCACACACCAAACTATGCCAAGGATAGACTAACCTGCGGGAACTGGAAACTTTTAATCTTCAAGCGGGGAGTATCAATAAAAATCGACACAAAAGTTATTGAACGATTTTATTACCCGAAGGCTGCTGGTCTCAATATATAAGAAAATTCCTTTCTAATATTAAGTTCTAAGGTGTAAAACTAAGATGGAATAGAAATTAATTTTTGTCCTGTCATTATTGCACTTTTGTCAATTTAAGTTAAGTATTATAAACCATACCACATTCCGTCGAATAAACTAACCACCGAATGGGCAAACCATGGTGATTTTGATCTTCGCGGGGACGTCAGGCGGTCCATGAAATATGTCGGTAGGGGCTAGCGTTAAAAATTTAAGTCTTGAAATAACAAGAAACGAAGAGAGAAGAAACGCCTTGCGGCTGAAATCAAACATGAATAACTGTTAGCTGATGTCCAGCGTGGATAAAAATGGCGATCTAAAAGGCTACGACCAAACACAAATTGACTTACCGTTTCTTTTCCAAAGGAAGTTTTTACATCAGTAGATGAATTAATCCAAAATATATAAGGTTCAAAAGATCCTGAAACAAATATCGGAAACTATTAACGTCTGCCATCCAAATAACCACGCGACACGTGAGTAGGTATGAAACCACGAAGAATTTTACCAACCTTTTACAAAATATGGGCAATCCCATTATGATGCCGACAAGGGCAAATCAGCTACCACATAATTAGGACTGGATGTAGTCCATTGGAAGTATCAACTTCCAGATTTCAATCGGAGCTCTCAAATTACTCCATTTTATGCAAAGCTTGGGTCGAAAAGTGACCTGTCAAAATCAACTGACAGCATCAAAAAAAAAAATCAGTGTGACCACTACACGATTCCGATTCAAAAAAATGAATTTTTACATGGCAACACCACCATGTTGCCTTCAAATTAAAGCAAAGAACGCGCTATCATGTAACAGGCTTAAAAGACTCGTTACATTACATCCCCTCCCGAAAATAAAAGAAAGGAACTTTCTTTTATTAGAAAGAAATCTTCAACCAAATAAACCAGTCTTAACAACTTTCTAATTCAAAAAAAGAAAAAAATCATATAAGATTCAAAGTGCAAATTAATTCTGAAAATGTCAAACGACAAAATCTCAAGAATTTAATAAAAGTAAAAAAAATGTAGATGACAAAAAGTCAAAAACGAAATAGTGAAAAACAAAAAATTATAAGTTTATAAAACTCATTAAATGAAACGTAGAGAGAAATCTCTTAGCGCTCCAAAACTCCAAAACAGTGCAGTTAGGCACTATAGCCACTGACTAAAAATTTCAAACAAATTCGGACAATTTACCAAAACAAACTACAATTTTTATAGTGCAGTTAGGCACCATCGCCACTGACTAAAAATTTCAAACCACTTGGAACAGTACAACTTTCAGTGCAGTTAGGCACTATCGCCACTGACTACTATGTCAACCGCTTCCAACTCAACCATCTCTATGAGTGCAGTTAGGCTCTATTGCCACTGACTAACTCCGTATTCAACAATCCAAAAAATTTGAAAACTCCGAACACAAGTTTTTAAATAAAGCTGAAAGACCTTATTTAAAATACTGTTACAGGCACAACCTGCAACGAGACCAAGGAAAGCATATTGTGATCGGCTCATCACCACCGAATTCCCGAGCACAATAGCTGTAAAAGAATGTGAATGCTGTGACTGGCTCAACACTACCAATCTCCCAAACACAGACAAACACAAAAAATATTGAGATCTCCAATGAGAAATCTCAATAACAAAAAAGCGAAAGCCAAAGTTTCACAATGCGACCGGCATACCACCACCGAACTTCCGAACGCAAAGGAAAAAGGATGACGAAAGTCAAAACAAAATCTCGCATCGTGATTGGAACAACAAAGTCCAACACAATGGAAAAGAGTCGAAATCAAGGTCAAAAACTACACCAAGATCCAAAAAATAATAAGGCATTTTGTAACAAAGGTTACAGAATGACCCTAAAAAGTAAAGTCCAGGATGAACGCGTTACTAACAAAGTCAAATCCGATCATTAAAAAGAATGAAACTCCAGTAAAAATGAGAAACAATTCTGTCAACGAACAGCACAAAATAGGTTTAAAAATCGATTACTATTTATGACGAAGAGGAAATAGAATGATTTTAAACTATGAGAAAAAAAAGATTACAAAAACTTGAAATTGAATTTAAGTTTTTTAACCTCAAGGTAGAAATTACCTGAACTGTAGGGTTGTATAAGATCTTAATAAAATATAAACAGGTAGGTTACCCTTAAAAAAAAAAAAAAGATCTTAGACAATCCAACAAAAACAAACAAAACATAAAATAAGATCCTTCGATGTGAAAAATATTTGGTGTGAAAAAAAAATAGTATTAAATTAACCAGAATGACCTAAGTTTTATTTTTAGAATGTCTCAAATTCAACAAGTTTATAAGAAGTTACCTAACGTACATCTTTCAAACCGCCGATAACCTATCATCCATCCTCTCGTACATCACACTGTCAAAAGCGGCCTTCAAACAAAATTATCAAAATCAAGACCTAACACTTGGAAACCAAATTAAAATTTAATAATATCTTTAACATGATAACGTCCCACTGAACCTTTATTTAAATCTTTCAAAACATAAACGTTATCTGAAACCTTTTCAGTTATTTTACATTTTACAAACTTAGGTGCAAGTTTAGCTGAAAAATATGCTTGTGCATTAGATTGAAGAAAACTTCTTCTCCACACCACATCAAAAGAAATGACTTTCCGACCCTTATTATAATAAGCGGCATTACGCTTATACCCCTTTAACAAGTAAGCTTGAACTTTAACAAAAATATCACTAAGTGAATTAAGAGAAACTGCATAAGCATTTCTATTTGAAATTTCTAGTTGAGATAAGTTATCCACAGAACTACTAAAGTGATGTAATGACGCATCAAGAATAAGCTCCCTACCAAACATCAGAAAGTTAGGAGTAAACTCAGTAGCAAGGTTTACACTATTATTTAAAGCTAATTGAACATTGGGCAAAAAACTTGACCAAGTTCTATGATCATCTTTAACAAAACACGATATGCAGGTTTCGACCGTTTTATTATATCTCTCAACAGGATTATTTTGAGGCGTATACAAAGTATTATAAAATATTTTGGTTATATTAAAACCTTTCAAAAAATCTACAAAATGTTTTGAAGTAAATTGAGTTCCATTGTCACAAACTACTATTTTTGGACAACCAAACTTGAGAAATATTTCTTTTTCAAAATGTTTACAAATTACTCTAGTGGTATCATTGATCATTGGAAAGAACCAGCAATATTTAGTAAAAACGTCTACGACTGAAAGTATGTATCTATGACCAGAATAAGTTTTAGGTAGAATTCCTATGATATCAACTGAGAGCATAAGCATGGGACGATCAACCTTTTTAGGATTAATCATCATACCAAAAGGTGGAGATGTAGTATGTTTATAAGCTTTACAGGTATCGCAAGACAAAATGTATTGATGAATATCATAAAACATTCCCTTCCAAAAATAATGTTGTTTTAATTTATTTAAAGTTTTATGTATTCCCAAGTGTCCAGAATTTACATCATCGTGATTTGATCTAATAGTATCTAAAATATGCTCTTTAGGTATAACAATTTTCCAGTCTAAAAGACTGTGAGGATTATATTTATTTCTACAAAATTTATACAAAGTATTATTTTCAACTCTAAAATTCTTATACTTTCTAGGAGATTTTTGACATTGGATAAATATTTTTCTATACCAAGGGTCAGTAATTTCATCGTCAGGTAAGACTAAACTATCCTGAGCGTTTATAGCAGCGACTTCTATGCGAGATAAAGCATCTGGAACTAAATGTAATGAACCTTTTTTATGAATAATATCGAATGTAAATTGAGAAATTCTAGCAGCCCAACGAGCCAAACGTCCACTAGGATTACTGAGACCTAAAAGCCAATTCAAACAAGCGTGGTCAGTGACAACTGTAAACTTCATTCCCTCAATATAAGGTCTAAAATGTTCTATGGAATCTAAAATAGCTAATAATTCACGTTCAGTGGTATTGTAATTTCTTTCGCATTTATTAAGTGACCTAGAATAAAAAGCAATGGGATGTTGATCTCCCTTCTCATCCTCTTGACTCAAAACACTACCAATGCCCACAGAACTAGCGTCGCAATGTAAAAAGAAAGGTTTTTCAAAATTGGGACATTCCAAGACGGGTGAAGTTACTAATGAATGTTTTAATTCTTGGAATGCATTTTCAGCTTCGTCATTCCAAGTAAGCGACTTTTTAGAATTTTTACTACCTGCAGTCATTTTAGTTAGAGGAGAAGCAATATCAGCAAATTTACAAATGAATCTACGATAATAGGAACATAAACCAAGGAAACTTCGAAGTTGTTTTACCGTTTCTGGACGAGGAAAATTTTCTATTGTCTCTAATTTAGAAGGATCAGTATGCAAACCATTACTGTCTACAATAAAACCAAGATAGCGAAGTCTATCTTTGCAAAAGTTACATTTCTTTAAATTTACAGTTAGTCCTGCCTCTCTTAATATATTATAAATTTTATTTAATTGTTCAATATGGCCATTAAAGTCAGAACTTATACAAATTAAATCGTCTAAATAACAAAATACAGAATTATCATACTCTGGACCAAAAAGTTTATCTACCAGTCTCTGCAACTCAGCCGGTGCATTTGTGAGACCGAATGGCATGCGAACAAATTCGTACAGGCCTCTTCCAGGAACCACAAAAGCAGTTTTCTCACGGGAGGATTTCTCAAGTGCAATTTGCAAAAAAGCTTTAGAAAGATCTATTGTACTAATATACTTAGCACCTCTAAGGTTATCTAATATTCTAGAAGTATAAGGAAGGGGATAAGAATCTTTAATAGTAACAGAATTTAATCGTCTTGAATCTAAACACAATCTAGTACCTCCATCTTTCTTTTCTACCGCCAAAACAGGTGAACACCAAGGAGACTTAGAGGGTTGAATAATGCCTTCTTTTAGTAAAACTTCTACTTCATCAAAAAGTTATTTTTGTTTAGCAGGACTCAAAGGCCAATATCTTTGTTTAAAAGGTTCACTAGTAACGTTAATTCTATGTTCAACTAAATGAGTGAGTCCCAAACCTCTTTTCTCATAAGAAATGTCTTCGAACAAAGCAATAGTGCTATTTAATTTCTCTTTCTCTGAAGGAGAAAGTTCAGCAATAGGAGTAACAGAACAAACTTGTATTTTATTATCTTGATTATCTTTAACAAGTGTAATGTTTTTCCACAAGTTTCTAGCTATATTAAATTTAATCCAAAAGTCAAAACCTAAAATGATTGGTGGGTCAAAAGAAGGAATAATTAAAAATTCTATTATCTTAGTAATATTATCACAAGTTACTGGCAAATCCATGGCACCAATAATTCTCCGAGAGGTACCATCTGCTATAGAAGCAGAACCACAAGTAGGTCTAATTTTATAACCTGACTGCAAAAATTGTTCATGAATATTTGAGCCTAAAACACATTTAGTGGAACCGCTGTCCAACAAACCTGAAATAATTTGATTTCCAACTTTAAATTCTAAAAAGGGTCTAGCATCACTTTGTTTTGTAAAAAGAATAGGAGCTGAGCGATAAATGTTAAAAAAGGTTTTTAAATAATCCAACCAGCCTGAAAAATCTTTGTCACGAGTAACATCGTCCGGCTTGTGACTTCTAATTGTTTTTTTACACATCGAGGTACTCAAAGTTTTATCAAAAACCTGGGCTCGATGCAACCGAATCAGTTTTTTGACTCTTGCGAGTTTTTAACAGCCGAATTACAAACGTCACAAGTCTTAGAAGTGACCCCTGCCTTATGACACTTAAAACAAACAATACCCGGTATGGACTTGCACTTTTTATATGAGTGTCCAGGTTTTTTACATTTCAGACAAGTTAAATCATTAGAAACTGCATTTACTTTAACTGAAGGTTTAACTGACTCTTTGTTGGGTTTTCTGTCTACAACAACTTACAGTTCTTTTGCAAGTTCTAGAAATTGTTCAATTGAATCAATCTGCTTAAGAAACAAAAAAGGTGTATAAATAGGTAACATATTGTGTTTTATGGCATTAACTAAAGTTTGTTCAAACAAAGGTTCTGAAAGACGACTGGCCATATCAGAAATTTCAGTGATGAAATCAGGAAGCGACTCAGACGGTTTCTGTTTTCTGGTGCGGAGCTCATTCTCTAAGAAATAATCAAAGTCAGGCTTATCAAAGCGTTTTAAAAGCGCTAGCTTAAGTGCATGCCAAGAAGAGATACGAATTCGTATAGATCTAAACCATTTAAGTGCTATGCCATCAAGCAAATCTGAAAAAGAACCGACAAGCAAGTTTTCATTGAAATTTTTATAAAGAAAATATTCTTCTATCTGAGTAATAAATTCCCGAACACAAGATTTACCGCTATAAACTATTCTACTTTTCTTCAAGTCAGGCAATTTAGTGAAAGGAGGAAAGTTCTTTCGAATATTTTCATTTACAAGCGCATTCAAGGAATTAAATGAAGGCAATGCTTGTGCTGTAAAAGCCGAAGAAGAGTGAGCGATTCTTGAGTCAAAGGGATTGTTAACATCTGGGGCATTAACCATCTCATGAACTTTCTCAGCAACGTCAGCATCAACAGCAGTACAGGCGTCAACATCACCCGAATCCTGAAGCGGCGGAAACTGAACTCCCTTGTCCATGATGATCAAACAGCAAGGCGAATAGCAAACGAAAAACAAAAACTAAGTTTCAAAAAGTTAAATGTTTGAAAATAAATTCTCAAGTTTGAGGTTAATTATAAAAGTCGAATGTGGGTATTCCCATAAAAAATTACTATGTTAATTTTATCGTTTTAAAAGTGCAATAATCACTTACAAGCAGTTTAAATCTAGATAAATTAAATGCACAATATTGTACTTAACAATTAGATTAAATTATTTACTTAAAAAGTTAAACTTAGTTTTTAAAATAACTTTACTGTTGAGAACAACAAAACGCAGTCTATGCTATACATTTCTGTTGGTTTTGCTAAGAAAAAACATGATATTAAACAAAAGCATCAATTGTAAACACCAAACATTGTTTACAAAGATTCACCAAATTAAGTTAAGTACTACTTATGAGTCAAAAATCAAAATAAACACAAAGTTATTAAAGTAACAATGTAGAACAAACCAATGCAAACAATAGACTCATAAGTTAATTAATTAATAGTGCAATAATGACGGTATAAAGGTACCAGACAAACCTACTTCAAGTCCCTGTTCGCAGAGCGACAATTGTAATAATAAAAAAAAATATAATTTAAGTGAATGGATGTTATTATAAATGTTCATTATGAAATGTGATTATTAAATGTGTGTGTTGTACTCCAAATAAATAAACATTAAGTAGAAGTGAAAATTCGGGCGCCAGGAGCACACACCAAACTATGCCAAGGATAGACTAACCTGCGGGAACTGGAAACTTTTAATCTTCAAGCGGGGAGTATCAATAAAAATCGACACAAAAGTTATTGAACGATTTTATTACCCGAAGGCTGCTGGTCTCAATATACAAGAAAATTCCTTTCTAATATTAAGTTCTAAGGTGTAAAACTAAGATGGATTAGAAATTAATTTTTGTCCTGTCATTATTGCACTTTTGTCAATTTAAGTTAAGTATTATAAACCATACCACATTCCGTCGAATAAACTAACCACCGAATGGGCAAACCATGGTGATTTTGATCTTCGCGGGGACGTCAGGCGGTCCATGAAATATGTCGGTAGGGGCTAGCGTTAAAAATTTAAGTCTTGAAATAACAAGAAACGAAGAGAGAAGAAACGCCTTGCGGCTGAAATCAAACATGAATAACTGTTAGCTGATGTCCAGCGTGGATAAAAATGGCGATCTAAAAGGCTACGACCAAACACAAATTGACTTACCGTTTCTTTTCCAAAGGAAGTTTTTACATCAGTAGATGAATTAATCCAAAGTATATAAGGTTCAAAAGATCCTGAAACAAATATCGGAAACTATTAACGTCTGCCATCCAAATAACCACGCGACACGTGAGTAGGTATGAAACCACGAAGAATTTTACCAACCTTTTACAAAATATGGGCAATCCCATTATGATGCCGACAAGGGCAAATCAGCTACCACATAATTAGGACTGGATGTGTAGTCCATTGGAAGTATCAACTTCCAGATTTCAATCGGAGCTCTCAAATTACTCCATTTTATGCAAAGCTTGGGTCGAAAAGTGACCTGTCAAAATCAACTGACAGCATCAAAAAAAAAATCAGTGTGACCACTACACGATTCCGATTCAAAAAAATGAATTTTTACATGGCAACACCACCATGTTGCCTTCAAATTAAAGCAAAGAACGCGCTATCATGTAACAGGCTTAAAAGACTCGTTACAATGCAGTGCTTGGTGAACGTTATTAGGAGACACCTAAATACGCTCAGACGTCATAAAACACGTTACACATATCTTACATGTTGAACTTTAGCGAAATTAGCTACGATAGGTTTATACAGTTCCTTTTGGAATTAATTGGCGAAGCTTCACAGACGTAGGGGCACAGCCGTTTTTCTAAACACATTATTTAAATAAACAGCTTGATGACAAGTTCAACGTCCTCATGTTACACGTAGTTACTTACATAATTATATGTTTTTGTCATTTTTACAAGCTTTTTTCTTTCGTGTTTCCGGTTACAATTTTTCGTTTTTTATTCTAATCGGTGAAGTTTTGCTAATTAATAAAATAAATAAAAATAAGTTAGCGAAACTTCACGGGTTTTTTATACCAATTTTTTTTTACACCTCAACAAATCTTCACTTACAAACATCTGTTTGTCCACAGTACGCAACTCCGCTTCTGCAGAAGAAACACAGCAAATGCCCTCGCTTCCACCCACCTGATATGTCCCACAGCCACCGGGGACAAATACTTGGGTGCCCTGAAGTGGGGCCTGCCGGCTGTGCAAGCGTCGTGGTTGCTGCAGTGTGTGAAGGAAGGCAAGAGAGTGAGCGAGAAGGGACATCTTGTGGGAGATACTAAAGGTATGTAAAAATGAAGAGTTTTTCAAACTTGTCAAAAATATTCATGACCCTTCAGAAATAGAAATGTTCTAACAAAAACTTAAGGACACTTTTTCATTAGTGTCAATCAGCTGCTATGTTGGATGACCCTTAGGAGCCGTCTCCACGAGCGAGAGAATCGCGGCGATAGTCTCGCCGTGCCAAGAAATTCGCCGCGATGATATCGCCGTTCTAAGAGAGTGTATTGAAATACGTGGCACGACGATAATATCGCCGCGATTTTCTCACTCGCACCATAGCAAATTTTAAAATGTTAGTTGACTATCGATAAACATGGATTGAGTGAGAGTATGGATGTGCTGGTGGCTTTTTATCCATATGGATAAAATAATAATTATGATGATGATGATATTATGGTACCGTTTTGTAACTTTATTTAATAAGTACTGCACATTTTCATAATTAAATACGATTTATTTTTAGCACCGCAACCTCAAATAGAAGAAGAACCTCCAAAACCTATGGAGGTACCAGAACCTGAATCTGAACCTGAACCTCAACCTTTGCCACAAGAAGACATACAGGCTAACATAACAGCATATATAAGTACAGATAAGGACAAAGAGAATGCCATGTTACCTCCTGTGGCTACCGCTATACCGAGGCGAGGGTCCGTGCCTGGTAGCAGGGAGCTGACGCCTAAAGGGAAAGACGGTAAGTAATCTCAAATTTATTTTAATGGACATTACTTGCATCGGCGGCGGCGATGGAGGGGCCCGTGGATCAGGTTAAGCTACGCTTGCCGCGGTTGGTTTGTGGATGGGTGACCATCTTCACATACCGAGACCCCTCCGTGCTTCGGAAAGCACGTCAAGCCGTTGGTCCTGGCTTGTCATTCGTGGATCTTTGACAGTCGTTATGGTTAGTTAGAAGCCCGAAAATCTGACAACCAGCCTTACCAAGGGGTATCGTATTACCCAGTAGCTGGGTTGTGGAAGTCAGATAGGCAGCCGCTCCATGTAAACACTGGTGTTCAGCTGCTTCCGGTTAGACTGGAAGCCGACCTCAACATAGTTGGGGAAAGGCTAGGCAGATGATGATTACTTGCATCGGCGAAGGAAAAAAAAACTTCGTAAGGAAACCTGGACTTGATCATCCATCATCCTTATGCTCTTCTCCCTAATTATTTGGGGTCGGCGCAACATGTCTTTGTCTTTCATACTTCTCTATTACCCGCCATCTCGGATATAGATACACCTAGATAACGCAAGAGCAACTACTATTCGTGTGCCAAAAATCGCACCAGCTTACGTACACAAATCGTAAGCCGCCACTTTCGCGCTCAGTCCTATGTACAGCCGGTCGATTCTGTAAAAATCTCACCGTGAATACTTAGGTGAAGTGGGTTTGTTTTTGCTAGGAATTGACACTATTGATAGCTCACTTCACCTAAGTTTTCACGGTGAGATTTTTACAGGATAACACTGCTGATGGCTGGGTAATAAAAAATATCAAAAACTGGATAGGAAATAAAAAAAGTAGTAGATTGAAAAGCCCGATAGCCAGTCTAAAATTTAAATTTAATACTAAGTAGATACTGCTGTTTTGTAAATAGATTTTTAACGAACCCGTTTTCTATTTTAGTAGCTTAGAGAGCTAATTATGTGTTTAGAGGTGAGGTTTTACTCTTGTAATGTTTTTGATATTGGCCGACTAGTTTTGGGCTCAAGTGCCGGAAAAAGGCCTGCTTTTCTATCCCGATACAACATACAAGTCAGCAAAACCATATGAACTGATACATGTGCCCCTAAAATTATAATATGCAATCGCTTTATTTATTTGTCGGTCGTCAGCCTTTTCGGCAGGATTTGTCGCAACGCAAACGTGTTGTATTATATGTGAGAAAAGATATTCAGGAGCTCACTTACTCAATGTTTGTCATATTCAAAACCCAAGCGTTTGCGTTAAGAATTATGTTATATCGTGTAATTATGTTATGTTGCGTTTAGATGTGGACGAGATGTCGCCGGCATCGCGGTATATAGCGATGGCACGACAAGGGCTCCTCGGATGTGACTCGCAGGAAACACCAAAACGTGTGGGTGACCTCAAAGATGATGCTAGACAAGGTATGAATTTGATGGACCATTTGAATGGTGTTAATTTAATGACGTGTTTTTGAATATATAAGCCGATGCATTAAAGAAAGGAATCTTAAATGGCGGCTTGTACTTGCGATGACAGATAGTACAGTTAGCATATAAAATTTCAACTCGAATTTTTTTTCAATTTAAAAATAATAAAACCATGACCGAGCCGTATTTATTTCAAACTAGCTTCTGCCAGCGGCTTCGCGCGCGTTTGAGTTGAAAATTTGAAAGACACGTGGCGCTTTATATTATTATAAGATCGTTATTGTTGTTTTCAGTAGTTTCAGTAGGTACTTTTTTTCGATGAAAGGTCAAAAATAACAAACAGGTAACAACGGAAAAATAACAGAAACCTATAACAAGGACTTTGTAAAAAGGATTACTGAGAGCGTCAAGACAGCGTGAAAGCAAATCAAGACTGATTTTTTTTCTGCCTACGGTACGCGCGAGAGTGAGTATAGACGGCACTAGTGTGCAAGCGAGAAAACATGATAAGCACCGCCATTTTAGATTCCTTTCTTTAATGAACCGGGTTATACCATTGCTTGTCAAGTAATTTGAATGAAAGGCCGTTATAGTTACCGGCACAGATCTTGAGCGCTCGGCGGTAGAGTGGGGATCGCTTTGCGCACCGTATACTTATGGCAAAATAAAACATAATATTATATAATAATAATATTATTATTATCATAGTCACTGCACGACAATATATATACCCCGCTCCCGCACCTCACTTCATCCCACCAAAGGGACCCAATAACTCACTTTTGCGCAGGTGAAGGTCAGCGCTCAAGATCCGTGCCGATAATTGTACATAATCTTTTATTTATTTAAAGTTTTTTATATTATGTTAGCTACATAATATAAACTTAGGGTTATGTCCCCTTTGTAATGTTACAATACTCTGGATACTAAATTAATATTTTTTAATTTGACTTTTTCGTTTTGATGTGTTATAGGTCTACCGGAATCTCATGGCATAAAAAAAAACAGTGGCACTCCGTGAGTGCTGACAGTGAAAAAAAACACAAACAGAATACTTTGACATCACTCACTGACATATCGGATATACATTAAAACCGAGTACATCCGAACACATCCGAAGCGGGTATTTTTTTAATCGACTTATAAACAAAACACGCGCGGTATCGCTTACGGTAACAGTGGCGCGAGTTCAATGGTTTTCTCCCACCTCAAAAAATGCCCAACGAGACTAAAAGAGTTATCACTTCAAAAAAAATAAAAAAAATGTGATTTTCATATGGCAATGTCAATCCATATGAAAATCACAATTTTTTTTTATGCCATGAGATTCCGGTAGACCTATATCAAAGTTTAACTTCCGTACTGATTTTTATGTTTACTTGTGTGATCGTTTGGTGCCTGAAGAAGGACAAAGGCACATTTTTTTTTAAAATGATAAATAATTTATTTTCTGTAAGTAGGTTTGTACAAACACTTTTACACGTCAATAATATTTTTTTAAAACTAGATCAGGTCGGCGTTTCCTATCTGACTATTCTGAGAAGAAAGGCCGAAACAAACTCAGAGGTCACAGTCTCCTTTAAAGTCCAGACAAAATCTTGGTCAAATGATGTGTCATTACACACAACATCACGGCTTTAATCCCGTAAGATTAGGCAGAGGAGTACACCAACATTTCGCCAGTTATGTTATATACCGTACCTTCTGTATCCAGCTGGTGATTGTGCAGTAAGGACTCCAACATTGGAAGATGCTCTATCGACCCCTAACCTGGCAGCACTAAGCCCCACCACGCGGCGTCGCCTGCAGGCGGTGCGACGCGGAGAGATGCCCTCCGACCCGATACGCACACCCACCGACCCTTGTGAGTATTACTTGTTTAATTAGTAGATAGTACTTTCCAGTTGGCTTAAACCCTTAGTAGCCCTTAGTATATTTATATGATGCGAAAAACCAGGGTGAAGGACTAGTGGATCTCCTTCTATGATGATTTCTTTTTTTGTTGTTGTTGATATTGTAGCGGTATCTACAACGCCACATGAGAACAACGCGTCATACTGACGTCACGCAAAATCCTGCATCTCGCAAGCAGAGTTTACCGCGCAACTAGCATATATACAACGGCCCGACATGAATCATTGGGCAGTTGCCCGCCAGACACAACACACATCTGGTCGGAGGATCCTCCCTTTTCTATAGAGTATGAGTGAACTGTACACCCTGTTCCTCATACCTCTATCATATCAATCAACAACAATCAATCATGATTGTTGTTTTTGTGTTTGAAACTATTGAGTAACGAGTGACTTATTTGCAGTCGATAAGAACCCATCGACGCCGGACAGTGCATTCGGAGCGGCGTTACGGCCCGGTTCCGGCAGGATGTCGCCGGACGCCCGGAAGAGGCTGTGGAAGTTCGTGGACGGTCTACCCAACAAACAACCCGAACCGGTTATACGGGATAAGCACACTGTGAGTAATTTTTTTTTAGATAATGGATAATCAGCCCATAATTGTTTCCATTGCATGGACACAGGCCTCCTCTCAGATAGAGGTAGTGCATGGGCCGTGCCGTATTCCACCATGCTGACCCTGCGCGTTGGTGGATTATTATACAGAGCGTTAGGTTAAACGAGGGACATACTTTGAGGGGAGTTAGTACTCATGAAAATGAACAACTTTTAATATGGGAATAACCCTGAAATCGCGAAAAAAAAATCAGCCGTTTCCTACATTTATGTTCGCATAGCTCGTCAAAATGTACTGAACAGCTGATTTTTTTTGTGATTTCATGTTCGGCCCCTTAGTAAAAGTTGCTCATTTTCATGAGTACTAACTCCCCTCAAAGTGTGTCCCTCGTTTGACCTAACAACCTGTATAAATAACTACGAATAATAAAAGTCAAGAAATGTAATTCAAGCTCAAAAATGGCACCACGCTGTAGACAGAGTAATCTATACTCATGGTATCCGTGTCACCGAAAGGGACAAAAAAATCCGGCAATCTTCATCATACTATCATTTTTACAGCTTATTACACTTCACCTTACCATCTTCACAGTTACTATTATTGAATTATGCACGTAAAAGATCTTATTTTCCGTTTAATCGCGGTGTGTTATTTTATTATTCCTTCATAAACGTCAAACTTGTTGTACACATTAATGTGCTTAGCCGACACGCAGTAAGGGACAGAAATATTCTTACTCTGTCTTTTTTCGTTACTAGTTAGTGACTTTAATATATTTTTCTTTTTCTTGTGCGAATGAAAAAGAAGATAATTATGCAGCAGTTTATAGTTTACTCTGTCTACGCACCACGCAAATGTTTACCGCGGTGGGCGTTGCCTAAAAGGTCACCGCGCACCAGAACCAATCACGGCGCTTGCCGGAATACAATACTTTACGCGAGCGCAGCTGATTGGCTTATTTACATGTGTGTTCGTTCGTTCGAATACTCGAGGTATTTTGTCAATGTAGTAAAGTTTGGAGCCGAATTTCTCGTTGATTTTGTTTATAGTTACGCTTCCTTACTTTTTATTATTCGCAGATAAATAATGAGAATAAAAATATCCTTGATTCAGATAAAATAATTATCTTAGTCCGATCTTCCGATGAGCTAGTTTCTGATGATTGGTTTCTGCGAAGTATTAAGTTTAATTACAGGACCCAAAGCCTAATATGCCTGAGTGAGACACTCAAGATCCTCTTCTTCTTAGCGTGTCGATAACAAACTAAATGGACTTGGCCCAGAATTCTGCTACTTGTTTGGCGCCATCTCTAGCGTCCACCAGTTCCTGTAACGTGCAGCTGACAGGATAGGCAGGACACGATATTAAGAGCGTTTACGCGGTACGGCATTTCATACAAACTTTCAATCCCTTATTTCTCGAAATTAATGAACCGATTTTAATGAAACTTCATACGCATAAGCACTAATAAGCAGGATACAAAGGTCTAAAAAGTTAGTAGAGAACAGTTCCGAAAAATAGTGTTACAGCCAAATTAGACCGATTTTAAATTTTCCATAGAAACAGAGATTACTAGTTATCTTTTTTGAAATAAGACATTTCGCAAATTATCTCTACTAATTTTTTAGACCTTTGTATCCTGCTTATGCGTATGAAGTTTCATTAATTTCGAAAAATATGGGCTTGAAAGTTTGTATGAAATGCCGTACGGCGTAAACGCTCTTAAGTGCCCCATCGTTTGTGGAACAGCACTACATTTACACTCCAAGGCGGAGTCGTCTATGAATCTTCACTCTAGATTATTTACTGAATATTATTATTTACATGAAAACGATAATATTTTGAATAAGTAAACGTTTTATTTGCATAGCACACAAAGTTGAAGGGATGCGTAGTAAGTAATTTGCATTTATATAAACTAGCTTTTGCCCGCGACTTCGTCCGCGTGAAATTTCACCCTCCCCCTTTCACCTTCTTAGGGGTGGAATTTCGAAAAACCCTTTCTTAGTGCATACCTACTCTTCACAAAGAACACACCCTCCAAATTTTATGTCTCTGGAACCAGCGGTTTAGACTGTGCGTTGATATATCAGTCAGTCAGGACTTTGAATTTTATATACATGATGATTCTTCCTAAATTACCCCAGGATGATACAATTTTCGTTTTTCCTAATTATGTTACATATTAGTGTTTAGATAATAGATTACCTTCCTTATGAAATACTTTGTTCCTGCACCAGCAGTGATATTCTGTAAATACAGGGTTTATTTATTTATTTTACCATTTATGTACACATATATAAACAACTTATAAACAACTTTCCGAACGATTTCCGGTTTGGTCCCATAATCGCGAAATAAATCAGCTGTTCCCTACATTTATGTTCGCATCACTCGTCAAAATGTAGGGAACAGCTGATTTTTTTTGCGATTTCAGGTTTGGTCCCATAGTAAAAGTTGTTCATAATGATGAGTACAATCACCTCTTAAGAGGTTGTTAATGTTTTACCAATAACCCTGTATATCACCATGAAAACTTAGTGAAGTGAGCGTGGAGTGAGATGTCAATAGTGTCAATTCCTAGCAAAAACAAACTCACTTCACCTAAGTTTTCACGGTGAGATTTTTACAGAATCGACCGGCAGTATTAAACTTTGTATCTCTTACAGCCATTATCAGAGATCCGCAACAGATTCCTCGCCCAGTTCAATGCTGATGCAGCGACACCACCTTCTGAACACACTGTTGCGCCCAGGAAACTACAACTACAGGTAAAGATAATGTAACTTACGAGCGCACGTTATGTGATTTATGGCATTGTAATAAGGTACAAATTGGAATGATTGATGCGCGTTCGTGAAGTGCGACTTCTTATTCAATTTGCCATGTATTGTGGCTATTTGTCAAAATATTCGCGTAACTTTGGTAATACAAAGTATACCCTATGATTGGGTAAGCTCACTCCGTCGTCGACTTTGTCTCTGTCACCTCTGACCTAGACTAGAGTCAAGAGCAAACCCATTTCAAATAAAAAAAAAAAAATGACTTCAAAAGAGACTGACCTTTGAGTTTGTTTCGGCCTTTTTTCTCAGAGTAGTCGAATAAGAAACATTAATAAAAATAATAAAAGCCGCACAGGTCTATAGATCAGGTTAAGCTACCCTTGCCGCGGTTGGTCTGTGGATGGGTGACCATCTACATACTTACCGTGTCCGCTCCGTGCCTCGGAAAGCACGTTTAAGCCGTTGGTCCCGGCTGTCATTCGTGGATCTTTGACAGTCGTTACGGGTAGTGGGAAGCCCGAAGGTCTGACAACCAGTTTTATTAAGGGGTATCGTATTACCCAGTAATTGGGTTGTGGAGGTATAGGATAGCTAAGCTAGTTTATATAATGTGGAGGAATATACTGGTATTCAGCTGCATCCGGTTAGACTGGAAGCCGACTCCAACATGGTTGGGAAAAGGATAGGCAGATGATGATGATTGACGTGTAAAAGTGTATGTACACATCTATTTAAAATAATAAAATCATTTATCATTTTTATGATAATTGGAATAAATAGATGTTGTATTAGCGAAATAACGTGAATATTTGCACAAACAAGCCAAGTGAAGTCAGCATAACATTTTTTATTTATTTATTTTGAAGGAACAATGCGAGACCCCACCAGCTAAAGTGGCCAAGTTTACACCAGATCAGGTAAGAATTATAATAAAAACATTTTTAATTAAGTAATATATTGTAGAAAAGGATGGTGTTCTGTCCTGCGATCCGTAGCATAGAGCCTGCAAATTGCGAAGATGTACAATAATAATAACCATAGATCGGAGTAGGTAGATTGATTTTTGGTACTTGTATCATAAATGCCCACAGAAAGAATAACATGGATAAGCCAGCAATTAAGTATTGTTAATGTTGGTAGTGATTATTATTATACTCAATTCAAAATTTAAAGGAAGGTATCAAAACTAAATTAATTTATTATTTATCTGTTTTCACGTAACGTTTCTATCCCGAAATTCCGGAGGAATGTCCATATTAATATATACGTTTCGGATCAATGACCCCAATTCAATCTACCTACTCCGATCTATGGTAATAACAAACTGCTCAGCGACGGGTCCTGGGTTCGAGACCCAGGCAATGTGCAATTTCTCAGAAGTAGCTCAGAGTCTGGAATTTGTGTCCAATTGACGGCAACAGGCTCGCCCCCTTATAGGAGGACTGTTCGCCTCTGCCTAACCCTTTGGGAACCAGGCGTGATGTTATTTTATGTGAATGAAACCCTCAATACCTCAAACAACACTAAGGGTCAGTTCACACAGCGACGCGACGTGGCGCACAATTTTCAAGATAGCAATACAATTATAGACCTTATCTACTACACTAAAAGGTACACAATTCAGTGAGGTGCCGTCTACTACGTCGAGCCACGCCTCGCGGCGCCGCGCAGCCCACCTCACTGAATTGTGTACCTTTTCGTGTAGTAGATAAGGTCTATAATTGTATTGCTATCTTGAAAACTGCGCGCCGCATCGCGTCGCGGTGTGAGCTGACCCTTAATTTTCATTATTTCTTGCTCTTCTCTCTCTCTTTAGAGTCCAGGAGGAATCAGCTCCCCAGGACCAGAAGACACTCCCAAAAGCGTATCATCAGCATCCATACCTGCCGCTGTAGACGCGCAACTACAGCGGCTGAATGCAGCGCTGACGGGAAGACTTAGCTCACAGCGCGCTCGACGGAACAGGGACTCTGCACCTTCTGCACCTGTGCCTCGTAAGTGTATAAGGTCTCAAGGTTTTTGTTAAGAAATAGGCTGCTTTCATCCTAACTAATATTATAAACGCGAAAGTAACTTTGTTTGTTTGTTACCTTTTCACGCCGAAAGGTACACATATCAAACCGGAAAGGGATTGGCACTGTATCAACTCGAGCCGTTCAGTATTCTTTGTATGAAACTCCCTACTGCAACGCACACTAATCGGAATCGTAACGTAATCGCCTCGCCTTTACGCCGCCCGCGTTACGGCTCGTCGTCCCCGCGCTTACGTCTCTTCGTATCCGAGCTTACGTGTCTTCGTATCCGAGCTTTTTATTCTTGCTCTTTATTATTTCTTACAATACGTTATTCTAGCCCCAGACTCAGAGCCGGCGCCAGAATCTCAGCCCAACACAGTTGGTTGGGATGACACAACGCCCGCGCAACAAGCGGTCGAACCCGAACCAGAGATGTCCATGCAAATACAGATCAAGAGGTTCATGCTGTCTTCTAATGTCGATGTGAGTGTGTAGTTAAAAAATATTATTTATTATTATTTATTAAAAAATCTTTTTTAGGAAAAAAAACAACCGACTTCCGAAAAACACTATAAAGTGAAAAATAACTTTAATTTCGGAAGTCGGTGTCTTTGGATTTGTGTTTTAGTTTTTTGCCACCGACTTCCGAAATTAAAGTTATTTTTCACTTTATAGTGTTTTTCGGAAGTCGGTTGTTTTTTTTCCTAAAAAAGATTTTATTTTTCACTTTTTAGTGGGTCAGTTTGTAATTTATCTAAGTTACAATAGCCTAATGTCAACTGCTCATCACCTTTTACAAAATAGTGCTTTACCCGATGCAGGGACGTTAATTGTTGAGGAGTTCCCCTAAGCCAGGAGAACTGGAGCTGTTTGAGAAGTCACCATCAGCTCCATTTCACCATATTTATCACCATTGTGACGAGCATAAATTGCTTAGCAACCATATTAAAGTAATCGAATCGCAACCCGTGAAATATTTGTCATTAAGTAGTTCCGATAGCCATCTGTTGTCTTTATCATCAGCTCCACTTTACCAAATGATGATTTTCGAGAGCAAAGGCTCAAAAAAGTATTTTTTTCCAAATCGGTTCGTAAATAACGGAGTTATGAAATATGAAAAGATCGTTAATGTAGATAAATTTTTAGGTTTTTGTTGATTTTTCAAAAACCGCTTGTCCGATTTCGATAAAATTTTCATGGGACCATTTGGAAAGCATACCCTTTCAAACAAAAAAATAATTTTTCAAATCGGTTGGCAAACGACGGAGTTATGCGCGAACAAACATAAAAAAAAAAAAAAATACAAACATCCGAATTGAGAACCTCCTCCTTTTTTAGAAGTCGGTTAAAAAAAGGTTAAAAGTATATTGACTTTCTACTACTTTAGATCAAGGGAAAGGGCGGTTCCATTAATAATAGGAAAAAGTTTTTACTTGGTGTGCACGCCATCGTGTGCACCAACCTTAAAAAAACTATTTTGTTCGACGTACACCCGTACCATAGTGTGTGCGAGCATGTGGGCGGGGCCGCCGCCTGCGCACACATCATGTCTCCACAAACGAACACAACAGAATAGCCACGCACGCGCATAAAATGTCCGCGACCTATAGAGCAAATACCATATATACCATATATAGTTTTTGAAAACAGACTGTACATTTAGATTAAATAATTCCTCCAATCGTTAGAAATGCCAGTGCGTGCAATATAAATAAATAACGTTAATAAAAAAAATCAGCTGTTCCCTATATTTTGACAAGTTATACGAACATAAATGTAGGGAACAGCTGATTTTTTTTTTTTCGCGATTTCAGGTTTGGTCCCATAGTAAAAGTTGTTCATTATGATGAGGACAATGACCTCTTAAGAGGTTGTTAATGTTTTACCAATAACCCTGTATAAACACCCTGCGTAACGTTAGAACAGTGTGTGCTAAGGCGTATTCAGAAAACGCAAAGTTATTGTGAATACAACATCATGAGCATTTGAATGAAACTTTGCGACATATATTTAGGAGTATAATTTTTTAAACCTGATTTGTCTGAAAGGCATAATTATGTGTCTTGACATCTGACATCAACTTGACATCTGGCATCAACTTGTAAAATAAGTAATCTTCAGGCTTTTAAGTTTCACTCGTGTGCAAATAGTTCCATAATAATTTTGTAGTATTTAAGATGTGGGTAACGTCGTGAGCTACACATCATTATGTAATGTCTCTTTTTCTCACTACATGTTTATTACGATGTTTGTGTAACTGTTTGTTTCCCGAATTAAATAAATAAACTTGACATCTGACATTAACTTGACATCTTTAAGCTGTCATGCGTCAAAGCTTGATTAATTCATCACATGTTGCGTTTTCATTCTCCCTATTATGTGTTTTCTTTCGCAGAACCGTGACGAGATTATCTCAATGATAGCCCATCTCGGCGGCGAAGTATTTGAGGGGGCCGAATTGGACCCCGAGGTTACACACCTACTATGCGCGGCGCCCGGACGAAGTGAGAAGATGTTGGGTTCCATAGCGGCTGGTAGATGGGTGCTACATCCCATTTATATCACTAAGAGTCGAGCTGCGGGGAGTTTTCTACCGGTGAGTAGTGAAATCAAAATGTTTCACATTATTTATTTGCTAGAATATAGGTACTTACATAATAACATGGTAAAATAATTTTAGTCTCACTATAATCGACTTATCAGTCGTGCAAATATTTCTAGTGCATTATTATCATGAAATTGTAATATAATTGTATTATAATTGTCATACACATCATAATCGTAATAAAATGTACAGTCTTGCTTCGTTAATATTAATTAGGCACTTTACATTTAAAAATATATTAAACTAGCTGACCCGGCAAACGTTGTTTTGCCATATCAATTTTACCTACTCCTACTCCTACCCTACTCCTGCACTACTCCTAACCTACTCTTACCCTACTCCTACCTTACTCCTACCTTAACTCCTACCCTACTCCTACCCTACTCCTACACTACTCCTACCCTACTCCTACCCTACTCCTACCCTACTCCTACCCTACTCCCATAAATATATTAAATTTTTCTCTGCGTAAGAACCAGCCAGCTTCAAGGAATATTCTAAAAAAGAATTAGCGAAATCGGTTCAGCTGTTCTCGAGACTTGCGCTTAGCAACACATTCAGCGATTCATTTTTATATTATAGATTAGTTTATTAGGTTATATCTCACAGAAAAGACAGTTCATCAATTTATTGATAAGGTTTATAAATAATGTCAATAATTATAATTGAAATAAGTGTTAGTAAAGGGTTTAGCTGGATAAATATGACGAGTCTGCCCCCATTTGGGAGCAGGTTTCTACTTAGAGACCTATATCGAAACTTATGTTTTAATATCGATTTGATGAGCAAACACAATTTATGTAAATTTTGTGATAGGCTTTCGCTTTGACCTTGAGATATGAGAAAAAATAACCGTACGCATGACTATTTTTAAAAATAGTATATCTTAAAAAACTAATGAAGCTGGAGGAATGAAACCAATGCAAGGCTTTAGGGAGACATTACAGAGTATATCATATATATTTTTTTAATTTTTAGAACAACTTTTTATATAAAAATAAATAAATAAGTCATAATTTTTCTTTTGGTATTCTCTGAAACTTACAATCATGAAAATAATATATATGTTATGCTTCTTTATATGTACTATTACTCATAAAAATTGCGTAAGAAAAAAATTGGTGCAACACTTCGAAAAAAAAATAGATACAGAACACAAGTCGATATTAAAACATAAGTTTCGATATAGGTTTCTATTTGGGGGCAGACTCGTCATATTTATCCGGCTAAATTCTTTATATTATAGGGACATTCTGTCTGCTTAAAATTTAAATAATCATCTATTGAATAAAAACATCTGTCACAAAGCCAATTTTTAAAAATTCTATTATACGAGTTACGTTATGACTCGTAGGACATGTTACAGCACAACTTGATTTTGATAAGTCACCCTTTTATATTTGTTATTAGGAAGAAGAATACGAATGGGGCAACCCCCTAGCGACGTGCCTGCCCGCGCTGGCGGGCCCCGAGCGCACGCTGGCGCGCGCGGCGCGGCGCTGGCGGGCCGCGCGCGCGGCGGGGGCCCCGGGGCCCTTCGCCGGCGTCGTGGCGCTGCTGCACGTGCCGCCGCCCCGGCGCCGCTAGCTGGCCCGGCTGGTCACCGCAGGCGATGGTCTGGCGCCGGATGACGAGTGAGTTCTGAATTCATTTATTGCTAAACTCCTGCAGCATGCCGGTTTTAAACTGCAGCCCCCAAAATACAAACTCTTCACAATTGTATTTGCAAGACTTTTGGCTTCAAGCTAGAGTTAGCTTGTTTATGGTGTCATGTCACCAAAATGTTGTTTTCCATCAATTTATAGCTACTTGAAAAAATTGTGTCGTTGCAACTTTTAATGTTAGAATAGAATAGAACATGTTCGAATAGGTATATGGTACATTAAAATCTTTTCACACCACCTGCTCGAAAATGTCAAATTATATGTCAAGCAACCTTAACCCAAAGTGAGTCATTAGTGGCCGGGGGCACAGCCGGTCAATAATGTTGTACTGGATTTAATTATGACCCGCTGGTCAATAATGTGATTTGAATTTGGAATCTCACATGCTCAGCTAAATTGGCAGTATAGTACTAACAAACACCCTTTGGTGCCCGAAAGAGGAAAGCCATTCTCGAAACCCTTACTACGCGTGGATGATATTCTCGATTTCCTACAAAATCATAACGACTGCTTCTTCATATCGTTGCCATGTTTTCGAAGACATAATATTGTAAGAATAATTAGATAACTACGAACCATTTTGTAAAAGGAATGGAATAACATTAAAACTGGCATTAATAATAACAAAAACCATACCGCGCCGTAATACCGTAATAGTAATAGGCTGTAACATTAGTTCATTTATTTTAAGTAAACTGCGGTAAGATTGCTGTGGATTTTGTGAATAAATAAATAAATAATAAAACCTATCTATACTACAGTCGATTTATCACATTTTATCAAAAATACTCTATTTTCACGAGCGTCTCCAATGACGTTCTAAATTCAAAATGCATTCAACCAATCATCCAAAACCATTCTACCAGCCATGTATAAAGCTTAGTTTACACAAACGCCACTTCCATGAGTGTGATATCAATAGACACACACGACAAAACCGTAGAAGAGACTTTTTTTTTTTTGAAAATCGAATTGATCGTGTCTTGGCTACTTATTGGTAGACGCAATAAAGGCGCGAATTTTTGTACTAAAACTATTATTTTCTCACAGTAGGTGTAAAAAGTAGAGTATCCTCCTCTGGGCTAAAGGTGTCTTTGCCTTGGGCTAGCTTGAATCCCTCGCTGCATTCAGGATTCTTGTATTAACTCCCTCGCTTCGCTCGTGAGTTAAACTCTTAACTCCCTCGCTGCGCTCGGGAGTTAAATCCCGAAACCTTCATTGCGCTCGAGATTCAATATGACGCCCGTGACATAAGACACAACTTTAGCCCCTCGGTGCATAATCTACTATTAAATACATCAAAATGTTGCTATAGAGAAATCAAATAATTTTTTTTGATAGAAGCAAAACTTGACTCCCATTTGGTCCGTTGTGCGTGGGGATTCTGGCTAACAAAGCCAGCCTAACTTCGCCCAAAAGCACAGAAGCTTCCTGGAAGCTTCACATGCCTTCACGAAGCGACCTCATTGTTCCCAGGATTTCTGCACGTTGAGAAGCCTCGGCCTCGCATTTCAGTATGACGTGGGCGGCTGATTCCTCGGCGTCAAGGCAGCCCCTGCAGAGGGGGCTGTCTGTGGCGCCTATGTTAAAAAGATGTTTGTTAAGGGGCTTATGGCCCGTAATTGTTCCTAAGATTATTTCACTCAGACTGAGAAGTTTTTTGGTTAGCCGCGGGTGTATCATTGGTAAAGCCAGTTTTGACTGTCTGCAGTCTGTTGCCCGTGACCATCTGTTGTTATGGAGTTCGGTCGATCTTTGGCGAATCCACGTACGAAATTGTGAGAAAGGCAGGGGGAGAAGTGGGTACGGGCCTGGCACTAAATATTCTAATAAAATAATTTATTAATCATCATCTACCTAGCCTTTTCCCAACTATGTTGGGGTCGGCTTCCAGTCTAACCGGATGCAGCTGAATATCAGTATTTTACATGGAGCGACTGCCTATTTGACCTCCACAACCCAATTACTAGGTAATACGATACCCGTTGATAAGACTGGTTGTCAAACTTTCGGGCTTCTGACTACCTGTAACGACTGTCAAAGATCCACGAATAACAGCCAGGACCAACAGCTTAACGTGATTTCCGAGGCACGGAGGGGTCACAAAATGTAAAGATGGTGTCCACAGACCAACCGCGGCAAGCGTAGCTTAACCTGATCTATCGACCTGTGTGCCTGTTATTATTTAGCCACAGGTCCCTCAAAATAATTTATTAATATTTTTCAATACCATTTTTAAATACAATAATTACAACACTACTTGTATACCATTTGTGTCCTAAAGTATATATTACTAATAAGCTATAAATATTACAAAAACTACTTCTAATCACAATGCTTTAAAAGCCTCCTCTACACGTCGTCAGATGCATCAGCAAATGGCCATCTGACAATGCCTCCGCCGACGTGTAGACGGGGTAATTTGCTAGTCTGTGGTAGGTATTTAGCCTCTGCCGACGTCAAATACCTACCACAGACTAGCAAATTACCCCGTCTACACGTCGGCGGAGGCATTCGCAGATGGCCATCTGCTGATGAATCTGTCTACGTGTAGAGGAGGCTAAAGAGCTATCTTCCTTACTTCAAAAATAACACCTAAATAAAATATTAATTACTTATTATATTTATACTTTTCAAATTAGCGTTATCCCGGTTTGCACCCTTTACATTCACCGTACCTTTCTGTCTCCTAAGGTTGTCATAGCTGCCATAATGATGCTTATATTCTACTCAAGCACTTATTTGCGTATTTTCATTCTATTCCAGGCCGCCATACACGAATGACAACATAACAGTATGCTTCGCGGACAAACGCTACCCGTTATCAGACAGAGATAGCGCTTGGCTCATATCTAAGAGAATACCAGTATGTGCGCCCGTTTTACTTAGTTCATACCTCACCGATGACCCGCCGCCGAAGCCTGAGGAACATTGCTTGCCGGATTTTAGACCTTAACAACAAAAAAAATAGTTTTAATTCGTTGCGTAACGATGTCTAAGAAAATTCCAGTCTGTTAGACAAATTCAGAGGAACACTGTGTGTTCGATTTTAGATCTTAAATGTATGTAAATAGAGTCTAAAATCCGACGATATCTCTGATCATGAGGAGATAATAGACATTAAATGTAACTGCTTTAGAGTTTAAAATGGAGTGAAAACGTACAAAGCAGAGTCGAAAAGAAATGTACGCCTCAGGAATACTCACAGTTTCAACTTTTATATTAAATTACACCCAAGTTATCTCGGTACATCACAAATGCGTTATTTTATTGTGCGCAATATGGACAATTTATTCTTGTAAAGAAAAATAAAAATTGCGTTACTCATGAATATTCGATTCTTTATTCGATTTAATAGTTTAATATTATCGATTAATTCATGCGATTATAATTGTACAGACGCCAACACATTAAGCTACTACAATCTGTCAAATTTCTTTAATAGATTTTCAACTTTATCGCTAAAGCTTAAGGTTCAGAGTTGACTGTGTGAGTCTATCTGGCAGGCCCCAACGAGATTTATCAACAGGTGATAGCTTTTCATAAAGACACTATTTTGTACCTAAAGAAAATAAATAAGATATATTTTGTACCTCGACAGTTTTTGATTGAACGACGTTTTTATGAAGTGTCTAGCTAGCGGGCCCCTTATGATTATTTTTGTTGTTATTATACTTTTAGATCGTCCAATAGTGCTTGGAGTAAGAAACTATTTTGTACCTTATAAATCCAAAATTTCGACTTTCTGTGAGCTTTACTTCAAAAGATATTCGCTATCTAAACAAACGTCCAGCCAGCTGGCCCTTTTTTAAATACTACTCTTTTATATCATACATTTATGTTAGGAGCTTGATACTATTTTGTACCTTATAAATCCAAAATTTCGACTTTCTGTGAGCTATACTTCAAAAGATATTCGCTATCTAAACAAACGTCCAGCCAGCTGGCCCTTTTTTAAATACTACTCTTTTATATCATACAATTGTGTTAGGAGCTTGATACTATTTTGTACCTTACAAATCCAAAATTTCGACTTTCTGTGAGCTATACTTCAAAAGATATTCGCTATCTAAACAAACGTCCAGCCAGCTGGCCCTTTTTTAAATACTACTCTTTTATATCATACAATTGTGTTAGGAGCTTGATACTATTTTGTACCTTACAAATTAATCCAAAATTTCGACTTTCTGTGAGCTATACTTCAAAAGATATTCGATATTTAATCAAACGTTCAGCCAGCGGGCCCTTTTTTAAATACTACTCTTTTATATCATACAAGTATATAAGTATCAAGTATCTTAGTATACAAGTATCTTTTATATCTTAAGTTTTGTGTAGGAATGATTCTAACTATTTAAAGACCTAAAGATGTTTTTAATTGTATCGACTATAACGCATCCATATAAAATGCTTCATTGTATAGTTCGCTATTGAGATAGACTCATGATAGCACAAGTTTAAACCTTAGTGGTTTTTGGTTGTTATTTAATATAAGTAATCCTGTATTCTTTTGTATAAATTATAAAAAGAAACACAATTGTATGATATAAAAGAGTATTATTTAAAAAATTGCCCGCTGGCTGGACGTTTTTTAGATAACGAATATCTTTAAAAGTATAGCTCACAGAAAGTCGAAATTTTGGATTTGTAAGGTACAAAATAGTATCAAGCTCCTAACACAATTATATGATATAAAATAATAGTATTTAAATAAGGGCCAGCTGGCTGGACGTTTGTTTAGATAGCGAATATCTTTTGAAGTGTAGCTCACAGAAAGTCGAAATTTTGGATTTATAAGGTACAAAATAGTATCAAGCTCCTAACATAATTGTATGATATAAAAGAGTAGTATTTAAAAAAGGGCCAGCTGGCTGGACGTTTGTTTAGATAGCGAATATCTTTTGAAGTAAAGCTCACAGAAAGTCGAAATTTTGGATTTATAAGGTACAAAATAGTTTCTTACTCCGAGCACTATTGGACGATCTAAAAGTATAATAACAACAAAAATAATCATAAGGGGCCCGCTAGCTAGACACTTCATAAAAACGTCGTTCAATCAAAAACTGTCGAGGTACAAAATATATCTTATTTATTTTCTTTAGGTACAAAATAATGTCTTTATGAAAAGCTATCACCTGTTGATAAATCTCGTTGGGGCCTGCCAGATAGACTCACACGAGTTGACTGGGAAAAATTGACAGTTTCGGGTAGCTTGATGTGCTGGCGTCTTTACAAGGTGATAGGGTCATCGACGCGTAACCTGTTACCATGGATTCAGTACACGATTCAAAATTCTAAACCCCCCCCCCCCTTTTTTTATTTGGGTGGGAAAAAAATTATCAAATAACTTCTCCCGCTCTGGGCGGAGCGGGAGGGCGTGTCAGACTTTTACTGACTAAAACCCACCTGTGTTCCTTCAGTTGCCTGTGCCAGGGTCATCATCATCATCATTTCAGCCGAAAGACGTCCACTGCTGGACATAGGCCTCCCCCAAAAGGGGGGGTTTGCCATAATCACCACGCTTGGCAGGCGGGTTGGCGATCGCAGTATGGTATGGTGGTGGAATGCATAGAGAACGCTGCTGCCCATTCTCCGGTACGCCCCTTAGTCGCCTTTTACGACACCCACGGGAAGTATGGGGTGGTGCTATTCTTTAAGTCCGGCACCACTCAGACACAGGGCCCACGGTACCTCTGTCGATGAACCCGCGACCCTGGCAGGCATCGGCCCTAGCGGACTCCGTCAGTTAATTCTAAAGGTCTAATAGCACACATATCAAATCGGAAAGGGATCGGCACCGTATCGCCTTTCGCCTCGCCGTCAAACAGGCGTCAACCTAACGTAAGCACATAACCAAAGCGGATCAGAAGCTCCGATACGTCGACTCGGCTACGGCTAGGCGACGCCGCGTTTACGGCTCGCCGACCGCTGGTTGATGGTGCAGCAGGCAGGCCGGAGGGGTGAGAGGGGCAAGGGTGGACGAAAAGACGTAAGCTCGGGTACGGGTACGAGCCGGGACGCACCGCACCGCGGTTCGTGAGCTTGTCCCGAGGCAAGGCGATAACGTTACGATTCCGATTAGTGTGCGTTGCAGTCGGGTTTCATATAAAGAATACTGAACGTCTAGAGTTGAGTCGAGTTGATACTGTGCCGATCCCTTTCCGGTTTGATATGTGTGCTATGACCTTTAACCCCTGCGTTCAAATTTTTCGTCAGTTATGAGCAGGATCATAGTAATACGCTGAATTCATGGGTAGTGTTCGCGTCGATATTACCTGCCACCCTGTATTGATAAATATTGCATGATGTTTAAAGTTTCAACTGAATTAAGAAGAAATGATTATTTGTTAATGATGACTGAAGTGTGTTGTATATTATTAGTTATAACTGCATTATTTTGTGACAATAATTATTAAAGAATGTTATAAATATAATGTATTTGTTTTATTATAGCTTTTTCAATATATCTAAAATTGTTCGTTTTAAATATATCAAAAGACACAAGACACATTTGATCAAGAATTCCTGGAAAAAAAAAAGAAAAAAAATCATTATTACAACACTACTCGTATACCATGTGTCCTAAAGTAAATATTACTAATAAGTTGAGCTATAAATATTACAAAAATCAAAATGTACGATTCAAACGGCTTATTCCGTTTATCCACCCTAAAACAGCCACCCTAAGGTGGATAAGGTGGAATCCACACTATTTTTTTTTGCGGATGGGACATCGGCGAATGACCCATCCCGCTCTGGGTGGAGCGGAAGGGAGTGTCAGACTCTTACCGACTAAAACCCAACCCAGCGTATCCACCCAAAGACTACAATATAATGCGGTGTAATATCCACCTTAGGGTGCCTGTTTTAGGGTGGATAAACGGAATAAGCCATTCAAACAAAAAAAATCTTTCAATTTATGCCTAAATTTAGCTAATATCTTAATTTTCGGGTTTATTTATGACAAATCGAAACTGACGATGTCGGGCATTACAGTTATGCCCGACCCGTCAGTTTCGATTTATGAGTTACTCATCAACCATCGTTATAAGAACATGACTAATAATTATTTCTAACTAGGTACTCATAATCACAATGCTTTGAGGAGCTATCTTCCTTACTTCAAAAATAACACTTACATAAAAATATTAAGTACTTAATTACTTATTATACAACGTGTTTTTTTTTATATCCCATAACTCTAGGGGGTCATTGTACTCATCATTATGAACAACTTTTACTATGGGACCAAAGCTGAAATCGCGAAAAAAAAAACTGCTGCTCCCTACATTTTGACGAGTTAATGGGAACATAAATGTAGGGAACAGCAGATTTTTTTTTGCGAGATTTGTTTGATTTGATTTTTTTTTGTTTTTTTTTGGTTGTAAGGTTTTGCAGATTATCTCCCATTTTGCTTATAGGACGTTAGATTGAGCAGGGGGCCTAAAAAGGCCCCTTTGGCAGAATCATAAAAGGATAACATTATAAATCATAATGGACAGTCCACTGTTAAGTTAATCGTATCAAATCCCATTGTTGAAGGATTTTTCAGTCATTTTTTTTTGTCTGTCCTAAAATACCAATCAATCCAGTCCAAATCTAAATCCAATCTCTTTGATTATACCTACGCAGTGCAGCGAAAAAAGAAAAGCACGGACTGTCTTCGCCATACTATGATTCAAAATGTTATCCTTTTATGATTCTGCCAAAGTTGACTTTAGGCCCCCAGGTGAGATTTCACGATTATTATTAGTAAGTATTGAATTGCTTCTATACTAAAAAGTTGTTCATATTCATTGACGGATCTCTAACCCTCTCAAATCTTCCTTTCACAATTTTCTTACTCCTTTATTTATTTATTTATTTAATACTTCAAGCACATTGTAAAGAGGCGGACTTAATGCCAAAGGCATTTTCTACCAGTCAACCTTTGGATGATGCAGAGACTGGTAGGTGCAATCATGATCATTGAGGAATATACCTATATTTTAAATATAAAGGTACGCATAAACCTAATAAGACTATGAATATACCTAGTATACAGGGGTACAAAAAAAATCAGCTGTTCCCTACATTTTGACGAATTATACGAACTTAAATGTAGGGAACAGCTGATTTTTTTTTCGCGATTTCAGGTTTGGTCCCATAGTAAAAGTTGTTCATAATGATGAGTACAATGACCTCTTAAGAGGTTGTTAATGTTTTACCAATAATCCTGTATACCTAATTACATTTAAATATAAGCACAAATCGACGCCTCCCACGCATAAGATCGTAAGGCTAAAAAAACGTGAATATCAGGAGAGCATTATAAAATGAAATACGGCACGTTTAAAAAAAATGCTCTCCTGGCATTAATGTTTTTTTAGCCTTACGACCTTAAAAACACGAAAAATGACGAAAAAACATTAATGTCAGGAGAGCATTTTTTACGTTAAGAGCGTTTACGCCGTACGGCATTTCATACAAACTTTCAAACCCTTATTTATCGAAATGAATGAACCGATTTTAATTAAACTTCATACGCATAAGCAGGATACAAAGGTCTAAAAAGTTAGTAGAGAACATTTTCGAAAAATAGTGTTACAGCCAAATTAGACCGATTTTAAATTTTCCATAGAAACAGAGATTTCCAGTTATCTTTTTTTAAATAAGACATTTCGAAAATGTTCTCTACTAACTTTTTAGACCTTTATATCCTCCTTATGCGTATGAAGTTTCATTAAAATCGGTTCATTAATTTCGAAAAAACTTTTTACAAAAAAAAAAAACAACTGAAATCCAAAAATAATAATAAAAATTGAAAAATAACTTTAATTTCGGAAGTCGGTGTCTTTGGTTCCGTATTTTCGTTTATTGACACCGACTTCCGAAATTAAAGTTATTTTTCAATTTTTAGTATTATTTTTGGAAGTCGGTTGTTTTTTTTTTTGTAAAAAGTTTTTATTTTGCACTTTTTATTGGGTCCGTTTGTAATTTATCTAGGTTACAATAGTCTAATGTCAACTGCTCATCACTTGTTACAAAATGTTGCTTTTTCCGATGTTGGGTTGTTAATTATTGAGGAGTTCTCCTGGTAAGAACCAGGAGTACTCCTCAACAACCACTCACCATACGCATTGTGACGAGCATAAATTGCTTAGCAACCATATTAAAGTAATCGAATCGCAACCCGTGAAATATTTGTCATTGAGTAGTTCCAATGGCCATCTGTGGTCTTCTTCATCAGCTCCACCTTACCAAATGACGATTTCCGAGAGCAAATGCTCAAGTTATTTAAAAAAATACCCAAATCGTCATAGCTTTGCCTATAAAATTTGAGGGTTTTCCTCGATTTCCATGGGATCCTCTCATCAGATTCCAACTTGATGATAATGGGACCACCTCGAGAAGTCGAGAGTATACCCTTTCAAACAAAAAAAGAATTTTGAAAATCGGTTCACAATTGGCGGAGTAATCGCGTAACAAACACACGAAAAAAAAAACATACCGTCGAATTGAGAACCTCCTCCTTTTTTGAAGTCGGTTAAAAATAAGGGCTTGAAAATTTGTATGAAATGCCGTACGGCGTAAACGCTCTTAACGTATAAAAAAATGCTTTCCTGACATTAATGCTTTTTAGGGTTCCGTAGCCAAATGGCAAAAACGGAACCCTTATAGATTCGTCATGTCTGTCTGTCTGTCTGTCCGTCCGTATGTCACAGCCACTTTTCTCCGAAGCTATAAGAACTACACTGTTGAAACTTGGTAAGTAGATGTATTCTGTGAACCGCATTAAGATTTTCACACAAAAATAGAAAAAAAACAATAAATTTTAGGGTTCCCCATACATAGAACCGAAACTCAAATTTTTTTTTTTCATCAAACCCATACGTGTGGGGTATCTATGCGTAGGTCTTCAAAAATGATATTGAGGTTTCTAATATCATTTTTTTCTAAACTGAATAGTTTGCGCGAGAGACACTTCCAAAGTGATAAAATGTGTGTCCCCCCCCCCTGTAACTTCTAAAATAAGAGAATGATAAAACTAAAAAAAATATATGATGTACATTACCATGTAAACCACCACCGAAAATTAGTTTGAACGAGATCTAGTAAGTAGTTTTTTTTTTAATGCGTCATAAATCGTAAACCACAATTTACCATTCATTCAATCAACTCAAAAATAAAAAAAAACATTTAATTTCATAAACATAAACCTTATGAATAGACCCCGATGTTACGGAACCCTCGGTGCGCGAGTCCGACTCGCTCTTGCCCGGTTTTTAGCCTTATGACCTTATGCGTGCGAGGCATCGAAATAAATGTTGTACTCCTTGTTTGGCAACAGCTTCAGGCGTAATTCTTCATCAGCCATCATTCAAATTTCTTCACCATAAGCTTCAAGGCCCTAGTCTCGTCTTTCGGATAGTTAAGGCCGGATTCAGCCAGTTCCTTCAAGGTTATAGTAGCGATGGTCGTGAAGCCGGCTCGTTCTGCACTGATCTGCGAAGCGACGCCGGTGAATACTGTGGATGTGGCTTTAATGCCGTTGTGGAGACCGAGGGGTTTCCTGTAAAAAAAGGTTGGTTGGTAAGTTTGAGGCCTGCGCAGACGACGGACTTTTTGTCCGCTAAAATAGATCGCTTACAACTGTCGCGTACTTTTAATCCCTCGTTTGCGTTACTCGATACTGTTGTAAGCAATCTATTTTAGCGGACAAAAAAGTCCGTCGTCTGCGCAGGCGATGTGGACTCGTCTTTGTAACTTACTAGCAGTGCCCTGCGGTTTCACTCGCATAAGTATCGATCCCGTGGGAATATCAGGATAAAAACTATCCTATGTCCTCCCCCGGGATGCAATCTATCTCTCTGCCAAATTTTATCGAAATCCGTTCAGTGGTTTAGGTTTAAAAAGGTAACATGTAGACAGAGTTACTTTCGAATTTATAATATTAGTATGGATGTATACTATACCGTCTTACACTTGGCGTATTTGCGCAAATGTTCAAATTAACGTTATTTCAATATACTTAGATATGAGTATATTTACCCGACTGCGTCAGAAGGAGGGTTATGTTTTTCGAGTGTATGTATGTATGTATGTATGTATATTTCTTTGGCACGCTCTGCAGCCTAAACGGCTTGATCGATTTCAGCTTGAGAGGTGCCGTTAGATTCGTCTTAATTGTGAGAGTGACACTGGGTATATTAAAATTGAAAAAAAAAAAATTAAAATGGCCGATTTTTGGCGCAATAAGTTTTCAAAAAAAACATTTTTTTTCTCGAAACCTATCGAGTGGGGTATCAAAACAAAGGGTTTTAAAAGGTGATTACAAAAATATATATACCTTATATGGTTAAAAGAAATTCGAAGTGACAAATCGTAAAAAACACGTACCAAGAACTAAATCGTTTGCGAAATCTTTCACATTTGTAAACTAAAAAGCTGGAAATAAAAAAAGTAATTTAAAAAATAAAAAACCCGACTGCGAAACTGAAAAGCTACAAACAAGCCCATTTTAAATTAAATAAAAGTTGGAAGCAGGCGGGACCCATACCATTTTTATTATATTTTCAAATTCAAATGGGTCCCGCCTGCTTCCAACTTTTATTTAATTTAAAATGGGCTTGTTTGTAGCTTTTCAGTTTCGCAGTCGGGTTTTTTATTTTTTAAATTACTTTTTTTATTTGTAACAGCCAAGTAACACGCGATTATTACTTGGGTAATGGCGAATAGGTTCGCGTACGCTCAGTGAAGTACCAGTCGGTCGGTTGGTTATTGGTCGGTTAATTTGAAAATTGTTTTGATTTGTAAGACAAAAAGAGGCTGTTTGGTCAGTTATTTAAAAAATATTTTGATGCACACGCACACGTACAGTCAACAAACGAGATAAGTATGCAGGCTCGTCGGATATAGTTGAAGTTTAGTAAAAAACCGATGGCTGTTCTCGAATAAAATTTTATTTTAATAATAGAAAACAAACAGCTTATTTATCAAATTACATTTCAGTCGACAACATCCATCGGTTTCTTACTAACTTCAACTACATCCGACTTCAACTACTTATATGTATAACGGCACATAGACATTATCAGTCAATTCCAGGTCCATTGCGGCTGCCGAGCAATCGTGGGTAGGCGGGCGAGGAGAATCTAAACCACGTATTGAAGAATATTAACGAAACGATTATTATTCAAACAAAATATTAACAGAACCGTAATCCACACTTCCCAACTAATTGAAATACAGCGACGCTCCACCGAACAGGATCCGCTTGCATCGTGCTCAAGCAAAACGGCTTGAGCACGATGCAAGCGGATCCTGCCTCGTATAGCGGCTGCCTGCAAAAGAGCCCGGAGTTGCGTCAGAGTGAAGGAACGTTAACCCGCGACGTTTCTTGACACTCTCAAAACGTCGAAGCGCCGTCACGGCCAGACTGACATTCGCACGTCCTCGTGTGACTGCTTACGCCTCGAGTTATCTGTAAAAACCAAATACAAATCTGTAGTACACGTTTGGGCACGCTCGCCCATCCCTGACTAGCTACCCATTTATGCTGCCTGTTTGAGAAGATCTCGATCTTCACCCCACACATCAAAATTAATCACACTGGGCGGACAACTGACCTCAGGCGCCCCTTCGACCACCCACCAACTCGCATGGTGCGGTGGACCGGACAACCCGTCCACACATCTGAATTAAGCGCACTGGGCGGACAACTGACCTGAGGCACCCCTTGGACCACCCACCAACTCGCATGGTGCGGTGGACCGGACAAGCCGTCCACACATCTGAATTAAGCGCACTGGGCGGACAACTGACCTGAGGCACCCCTTGGACCACCCACCAACTCGCATGGTGCGGTGGACCGGACAAGCCGTCCACACATCTGAATTGATCACACTGGGCGGACAACTGACCTCAGGCGCCCCTTCGACCAGCCACCAACTCGCATGGTGCGGTAGACCGGACAACCCGTCAGCGCGGTTCCACCAGTAACAAAAGCCACACGCAGCTGCTGCAATCAATTGGTCCGGAACGTCGACCCGCATAGGCCAGTCCCAGCTCTATCTCCTGTACCAGAGAAGTCGTAGTCTGATCGTGGGCGTCGACTCGGTTTAGGCCAGCCCAGTCGATCAACTACACTACATACCACGTAGGAAGACGTAGTCTGATCAGAGGCATCGACCCGGTTTAGGCCAGCCCCATTGATCAACCACGCCGCTCCCAAGTTTCATCCAGTGCTCTACGCTCTAGATTTGCACAATTGTTATAAACTCACCATTTACTACTCATCATGTTCGGAGGCAGAGAGGGTGCCCGAGCTTGTTGTCAAAGTGTGTGAACTAGATACCGATACTGTGTTACTATCAGCATCAAGTGTTGCCATTCCATTCTCATGACTATGGACTTCCGCCGTCTCGGCCTCCTCTGCCTCGTTGACTAACGAAGTAGCTACTTCAATCAATCCACCGTAGCCCCTGCGCGCAATTTTTCATGGGCGTACTTATAGGTTCGGTTAGACCCATCAATGTCTCTCAGCTCGTATCAATCGTGATCTAGTACCTTGACAATCGTAAAAGGACCTTTGAACATTGATGGGGCTAATTATATGAGAAAAACATTCTACATTCCCCCTACCAATGCCCGTCAGATAGACTAAGTCATTCTGCGCAGTACCTGGGAACTTCTCGGCGTAGCTGTTAGTTACTAATGAACAAGCGATCCACTATCAAAAAGAAAGGGAACTGGCTCACCGGGCGATGTAGTCAAGCCTTGCGTTCAAACGCATGGACTTCTTTAACTCTCGCTGCTCCGCCGCTTCCCGCTCGATCTGGACACGCCGATGCCAAGTGTCCTGGTCGTCCACACACGAAGCAGGTGATTGGTCTTGGTTTATCAGCGGCTCTGGATGTTTAGTGGTACGTCTTTTCTTCTCTTCGCTTGCGGCAGTCTATCGCTTTGTGACCCGTAGTACCGCAGCGGTGACATGTTCTCGTGAAGCGTGATTCGTTGAATCGGGTCCTTTTCACGTCCGCATCATGCTTATCGCTACCCTCAGCCTTTGTTTCAGTGAAATGCCGTTAAGAACGCGCAGAAGTTGAGATCTAGTGGTCAGGTTATGAGAGTGGAGCTCACAGCGAATCACGGCTTCCTTTTGGCATAAAACTGAAGATATGAATCCCATTGTAATATCCTCGGAGATCTCCATCCGCGGGATGGGTTCGATGATGTTCCACAGGCGCATGGCTGCCTCACTCGCGGTTTCTTTAGTTTCAACTTGAAAACGTAGAATTTCTTCGAAGTAATCTTGTGGCAGCATGGGTTTAGCAAACTTCGCAAGCAATGCTTATTATAATTGAGGCCATGTCAGCTGCGACGCCTGTAGTCGTGTTAAACAGGTAGCAGCTCGGGCTTTGAGTGCACGTGTAAGTAACAAAAGTAATTCTGCACCTTCTAACTTACGGTTGTTGACTACGATCTGTCACGTTGCACCAACCTTCGATGTCCGCTTCGTTGCCATCCGGATCAAACTCAATCAACTGGGTGGATGCGCTGCTCGAATATTGCGGCTGTGATATAGCCATCAATCGGGATAAAAACCGCTCCATCTGTTGAGACAGGCTTGGTTCTGATACCGGCGCTGAAGATCTCGTGCGACTAGTCTCCTCTAAAGCAAGCCCTTCATATCCCACTTCTGATAACGGCACATAGACATTATCAGTCAATTCCAGGTCCATTGCGGCTGCCGAGCTATCGTGGGTAGGCGGGCGAGGAGAATCTAAACAACGTATTGAAGAAGATTAACGAAACGATTATTAGTCAAACAAAATATTAACAGAACCGTAATCCACGCTTCCCAACTAATAGAAATACAGCAACGCTCCACCGAACACGTTTTGCTTGAGCACGATGCAAGCGGATCCTGCCTCGTATAGCGGCTGCCTGCAAAAGAGCCCAGAGTTGCGTCAGAGTGAAGGAACGTCAACCCGCGACGTTTCTTGACACTCTCAAAACGTCGAAGCGCCGTCATGTACATTAAACTCATTCAACCGCTTTACCTACTATTTCATTAATTGTTAGCCTTATCGCCACTGACTACGATGGAAGTACATCAGTGACGTACCTGAGTGTTAGGTAAATTGCATCAAACAGCCTTGACCAGTGATCTTCATTGAATGCATTATAATTAATTCT
Organism: Mesoligia furuncula; assembly: GCA_916614155.1. Lineage (NCBI taxonomy): Eukaryota > Metazoa > Arthropoda > Insecta > Lepidoptera > Noctuidae > Mesoligia > Mesoligia furuncula. The sequence continues at coordinate 27,993,333 of OU744793.1, forward strand.
ATTATTAGCAATTATTGAAGATCTCAATCAATAGTTAATATACATAACAATGTATATTAACTATTGATTGAGTGAAAATCTTGTAAGCAAAAAGCATGCGCATACGCATACAGAGGTCAAATCAAATCATCGCAATGGCTGATCCAGGCACTTCAAAAAAGGAAACAAGCGATTTATTTTATTGAATGCGTTTACTAGCGACAGCTAGTTAGATAATTTGTTGTCACGCGAGCACTAGAATAAGGATGTGGTTACGTTGATAGCGTAATAAGTGGTGAAAACCAAGTCAGTCTTTTCTTGACAGAACGTCGAACGATGAAAATTGTACCTAGTGTAGGTACAGATGCCAGCACATCAAGCTACTACAAACTGTCAAATTTCTTTGATTTTCAACTTTATCGCTAAAATATAAGATTCAAAGTTGATTGGGAAAATTTGACAGTTACGGGTACCTTGATGTGCTGGCGTCTGTTCCTAGAGGGCTTACATCAGCACTCGCGGAAGTTCGTAAATCTGATATAGTCTCCACAGTCCACACATGCTTAGACTGTTAGGGTCAGTTACCGTTACCTACTAATTCTAGAAGATAAGAAACAAAGAAAGAAAACATCGTTTATTTGCGGTAAACTGTTTACCGCAAATAAACGATGTTTTCTCTCTTTGTTTACCGTAAACATGACACAGAGAAAGGACACTAACACAAAAAAGTAACAAGTTGGGGGGGGGGGGGGGGAATATTCGTCACATCCACTCAAAACTGCCAGTTCTACTTTTGGCTGGTAACCTCGTAATTGTTTTACCACCCTAACGTTGAATGGCACCTCATAAGACGTCTATTTGCCTATGTGACAGTTACTTTCAACCTTAGTTTCAATTAACTGGGAACGGTTGTCAAAATTGGTAAAGCAATTAAGAGGTTGACAATACACCTGCTAGGCTACTTTACGAATCTAAACGCGTGCTATGTCCAAGTTTAAGGTCATAGCACACGTATCAAACCGGGAAAGGGATCGGCGCCGTATCAACTCGAGCCGTTCAGTATTCTTTGTATGAAACTCCCTACTGCAACGCACACTAATCGGAATCGTAACGTAATCGCCTCGCCTCGGGACCAGCTTACGAACCGCGGTGCGGTGCGTTACAGTTCGTCGTTCCCGCGCTTACGTCTCTTCGTCCACCTTTGTCCCTCTCACCCCTCCGGGCCTGCCTTATGCACCATCAACCACCGGTCGGCGAGCCGTAAGCGCGGCGTCGCCTAGCCGTATCGGAGTCGACGTATCGGAGCTTCTGATCCCCTTTGGTTACGTGCTTACGTTAGGTTGACGCTTGTTTGACGGCGAGGCGAAAGGCGATACGGTGCCGATCCCTTTCCGATTTGATACGTGTGCAGTGTGCTATGACCTTTATGCGACAATCTACGCGTTTACAAGGTCAATTTAATATGCATTCGTTGCCATGTGCACGGTTTATCAATTGAAGGCGAGAGATAATAAAATGACGCGACTGCAGTTGACTTGATCTTTTATATCTTGTTTTTGTTTTGTCTTTGTTTGCCTTTTCATTCATAGGTTATTTTGCTTTTACAGAGGACTATAATCTTACTTAGGTATTCACTATTTCACTCATCGTCTTATAGGTTATTTTGCTTAGGTATATAGAGGACTATAATCTTACTTAGGTATCTTATGGCTACGGCATAAAGACTCTGACGATGTCAAATTGTTACCATGTCAAATTGTGACCCTGATGTGCGTGTATTTTTTTAGTAACCAACTTAAGTACTTTTGTTCGTACAGACAGTTTAATGTTTTCTGAATTTTCTTACACGTCTAGTTCTGATAAAAATATTATTATTATTATCAAATGTGATATTGGTCTCTGGATAAATCACTATAGAATTATCTGATATTGTGCGAGAACAGTTTAAATGTTACCTAGTTGAAATATAAACTGCACCCAGATTTTGCCAAGTCTTAAGTCCAATTTTTAGCACGAATCTGTAGCCGAAGTTACGGACGTTTTCTTCTTCGAATCGTCTACGCAATTAAGATTAGTTCGGAATCCGAACTAAAAACGAATGACGACACGATTTGACAGTTGTCCTTACTCCGAATGTGTTTATACCCATCCGAAAAACTTAATAATCGGGAGTTGGGACCAGAGCTACTTTCTGACGAGCCCGTACCTTCGTTGACGGACTAGGAGAGTAGGTCAACTGGATCTGGACTCTGCATTCTTCTACTGATCAACGAGGCATTAAAATCTCACCGTGAAAACTTAGGTGAAGTGAGTTTGTTTTTGCTAGAAATTGACACTATTGACAGCTCACTCCACGCTCACTTCACCTAAGTTTTCACGGTGAGATTTTTACAGAATAGCACCGCTGCTGTGATAATTACGAAAATAAAAATAGGTAATTCTAGCTTACCTCGCTGCCAGTATCCGTGATCCAAGCTTCGCTCCCCGATAGTCTCTTGCCACCACCAGACCGAGAGCATACAGGATCCTATCCAATCCCAAGTATTTAAAGGCGTCCACCTTCTCCTCTGCTACTTTTAAAGCTCCGTACACGTTCTTCCAACATTCACCTTCGATCTGAAAGAGTAGGTATGGAATGTAGTTCTTGGTTAGTGAGGCACATGTCAAATTCGTTTTTGGCGTCAGTGTGATATAATAGAAGGCCAACTCTCGTAATTTAAAACGTTCGAAAAGGGTTCAAACCGGATGCGGTGACGTGACAAAGACGAAAATGTGGAGGCGATGTTCCTCAATACTAACGATAAAGAACTACTACTTATGTATTTCAATAAACCCTGTACTTATTTTTGTTGCTGACGATCCTTCAGGAATAAAAACAAAAGAATAAGCGGTTCAAACCAGCGGGGCAATTGCGTAATACACTGACAGTAGCAATGGCTTTCATTTTGACAGTTCAACGACATTCATTGCGTTGTTTATTTATTTACACCATACCATACTGCGATCGCCAACCCGCCTGCCAAGCGTGGCGATTATGGCAAACCCCCCCTTTTGGGGGAGGCCTATGTCCAGCAGTGGACGTCTTTCGGCTGAAATGATGATGATGATGATGATGATGATTTACGTTGTTGAGCAGACACATTTATCGAACATTTATGAAGCAACGGATTAGCAATATCTTTCAAAATGATTCAGATTGTAATTGATAGTGTGTTACGCAATTAGGGTGCTGAATGAGAAAGCTTATAGTGGATATGACATAGATTAAAACAGAAGACGAACAAGCAGGAGGTATAGGGGGTTCAGGGGATCAGACCGGAATAACACGCAGTCTCATCTCGGCGACAAACAAATATCAAAATCTTGTCGAAATGTAGGGAAATTAGAGGTATTTTTGATAGATTGAGACTGAGATCAGACTGTGAACGTTCTTAAAATTATGAGAATTGCCCCTCAGGTATTTGCAGTGTGTTCCCCACAAGGTGGACCAAGATCGCAGGAATAAGCTGGCGGGTTGTGCAGGATCGGTTTTTCAGGCAATCCTTGGGAAAAGTTACTGTTTGTGGCGAATTAAGCTGTAGCGGTATCTACAACTCCACAGTCATACGAACTACGCGTTATTCTGACGTCACGCAAAATCCTGCATCTCGCAAGCAGAGTTTACCGCGCAACTGGCATAGATACAACGGCCCGACATGAGTCATCGCGCTTTTGCCCGCCAGACACAACACCCGTCTGGTCGGAGGATCCTCCCTTTTCTATAGAGTATGAGTGAACTTTACACCCTGTTCCTCAAACCTCTATAAAGCCGATATTATTTTAATCTCCGATTACCTATAACAGAACCTTTTAAATTCCTCCTAAACACTCTTCAGCCCAATCTAGGGAAGCCTGGACAATAAGCGGCCGGCCCCAAAAAAAGCCAGGATAGTTGAAACATTAAATGCTTACCACGTCATTAGCCTTCTCTCCCTTACAGATCACCACACACACGTTCAACGCAACTAGTTTACTCTTCCCATCCTTCTCTGCGTAACAGGCTAGTGACATCCTCTGTGACAGGTAGCCTCTCCAGAAGTCTGACATACTCTGCACGCTTAGTGGTTCGTCAATGAGGTCTGAAAGGTGTTAATTGGTTAGTGGAGTCTTGTGGTAAATCAAGAAGCGCAACTTCGCAGATGTCTCTAAAACCAGCGGTTTAGGCTGTGCGTTGATATGCAGTCAGTTAGGACTTTGAATTTTATATACACAGGGTTATTGGTAAAACATTAACAACCTCTTAAGAGGGCATTGTACTCATCATTATGAACAACTTTTACTATGGGACCAAACCTTAAATCGCTAAAAAAATCAGCTGTTCCCTTCATTTATGTTCGTATAACTCGTCATAATGTATGGAACAGCTGATTTTTTTAGCGATTTTAGGTTTGGCCCTAGTAAAAGTTGTTTATAATTATGAGTACAATTACCTCTTAAGAGGTTGTTAATGTTAACCAATAACCCTGTATACATAGATAGCCAACTTTGTCAACAAGAGTATTAATATGGATAAAGTCCGGTGTGAATTTAAAAATGTCCTTGTAAATGCAATACACATTTTTTATGCTTATGGCTATGTTGTTTTACTATCATACCCTTTCGTGATTTGTCCACACAAAGAGGCAATCTTTTAACGAAAAAAAAACTTAATAAAATAACAAATAATCTGCCACTGAACGCCTACATTTTAAAATTGTATTACACGATAGTCGACCACGCTAATAATTTACTTAACAAAGTATAGTTATGGAAATCATTTAAGCCGAATGACGTCCACTGCTGCACATAGATAGGCCTTCCCATGCACCTCCACTTCGACCGGTTTTGTGCTTCTCGCATCCAACGAGTTCCTGCGGCCTTCACAAAGATCGATGGTCCACCTTGTGCGACAACCTACGACCTCCAACGCTAACGTATGTTACGTACGTTATGTAAATTATTTATACATAAGCAGTTACTACATTGACGCTAGATGTTTGTTTGTTTTCGTCAATTTTCACGGATTGTTAGAAATATGTATACAGGCTTCGATCAATATTATTATTGATCGAAGTATACAGGACATTGTTTTCGTCTTACTTCTGATACCCTTTTGGCAGATTCTGGAGCGGACTTAACTGTTCGCAAGCGACATGGACGATGGAAGTCGAGTGAGGGGTATATAGAAGATTCCATTGAGAACAAGCCGAAAACATGTGAACGCATCGTGGAAAACATTAAATTGCAACCTTTAGTTAATCCATCCATGCCACTGTCGCCGCGCCCATCTACATCCAAGCAACGAGATTCACTGTCACATTTTCCTCAAAATGAGCCAGATTCGGACATTATTTCAAACACGCAGAATATAAAATATAGTTACAACAATCTCTATCTAAATATATAAAACTCAAAGGTGACTGACTGACATAGTGATCTATCAATGCACAGCCCAAATCACTGGAGGGATCGGGTTGAAATTTGGCATGCAGGTAGATGTAAAAATGCAATAAAGGTGAGGTCCTCCTCAAGGTTGACGTTAAGAACGCTTTCAACTCTGTTAATAGGGACACTTTGTGGGCTGAAGTAAAAAAGGAGTTACCAGAAATTTATGGTTTCATGTGGCAGTGCTACAGGCACCCATCAAAATTATTATATAAAGACAACGTTTTGGAATCAGCAGTCGGATGCCAACAAGGTGATCCTCTCGGGCCAGTCATTTTCAGTTTGGCTATCCATCCCATAATACAACAACTAAATTCAAAATTCAATGTATGGTATTTAGATGATGGAACACTAGGAGGTGACGTAGACACCGTTTTAAAAGATCTTCAACTCCTTAAGCAGCAGTTCCAATCTATCGGGCTTGACCTCAATAACTCAAAATGTGAAATTTACATTTGTGACAATACTGACAGACAATCGACTATACAGAAATTCAATTCAATAGCTCCAGACATCAAAGTTTTAGAAAAAGGTCATTGCACCTCCTACGTTCCCCAATTTTAGAAGACCGTTTTTCACCATTCGTCGACGAAAAAATTAAACATTTTAACGATATTTCGGATAGGCTTTCTAAAATTAATTTACATTCGGCTTTCACCCTTATCAGATATTGTTGTTTCGGTCCAAATTTTATGTATTTTCTCCGCTCTTCCTCTTTATGGAAGCAGCCACACCTTTTGGACAAAATTGACCATATTATTCGCAGTACTCTTACATCCATTTTAAATGTGGCTTTGGACGACCGCGCGTGGCTGCAAGCCTCACTACCCATTCGTTTTCGCTCGGCGTCCGCAAAATTTCTAGTGTAAGCCTACCGGCGTTCCTATCCTCGGTCCACAGCACAGACAAGTTAACCAGACGAATTTTGATTCCTGCTCAGGTTGACTCTGAAGTGCCATGTTTGACCGATGCGGTGAACGCCTGGAAAGTGACTTGCCCAGACACAGTTCTGCCCGAGAACCCATCTTCCCAGAGACAGTGGGATGAGCCGCTCTGCAGGTTGGTACGGAATAAACTTATTAATACGTCCACCAATACTGCTGAGCGAGCCCGCCTGCTGGCTGTGGGTGAATGGGAGTCGGGCCTCTGGCTTCAGGCGCTACCTTCACCCAACATAGGCACTATGCTGGGTGACACCACATTCCGGCTCGCTACATGCTTGCGTCTGGGCGCTCCTTGCGGAGCTCCACATCGCTGTCAATGCGGTGAAGCAGTCGACTGCCTCGGACACCATGGCTTATCCTGCAGCAAGAGCACTGGGCGGATGGCACGGCACGCCAGCATTAACGACATCATCCGTCGGGCTCTTGTCACCGCCGGGGTGCCAGCTGTTATAGAACCCAATGGCTTGGCACGCGACGATGGCAAGAGGCCAGATGGAATGACCATAATGCCTTGGAAGTTGGGTAGGCCTTTGGTGTGGGATGCTACCTGTGTCGACACCCTTGCGCCATCCCATCTTCCTAGCACGGTGGGCTGTGCTGGGGCTGCTGCTGCAGGAGCAGAAAACCTCAAACGGCGCAAATATAACAACCTTATTGGGAGCTATATGTTTGAGCCGTTTGGGGTTGAAACACTAGGGCCTTGGGGTCCGAGTGCTCATCGAATATTTCGGGACATCGCCAAGCGGTTGGTTGACTCTTCACGTGACCAGAGGGCTGGCCTATTTTTAGCCCAAAGAATAAGCATTGCCATCCAACGTGGTAATGCTGCCAGCCTTTTGGGCACTTGTGCCATTGACAGCGATGCGGACGAATTTTTTGATGCCCAATGAGCTCCTTTCTTTTTCTTTACCTTTTTTTTTATATACTTGTATATACTGTATAATATGTATATTTTAGTGTTAAATTGTAAAATAGTAACATTGTAATTTAGTTGTTACTCTATGTTTTATTAAATAATACTTAATATTACAATAAAATATGCGGCGCCTTTTATTTTCTCATAGTGGGTAATGAAAAGTAGAGTGTAGGTATCACTCGTTCGCAAAATATATTGACGTTCTTTGAATCCCTCGCTACGTTCTGGATTCAAAAAAGCGCCCTCGCCGTAAAAATATTGATACAATCTACTATTGCGTCATTTGTTTCATCACCAATGCTCTCATAACGGTGAAGGAAAACATCGTGAGGAAACCAGCATGTCCTAATCTGCGTTCGCGATTTATTGGCCAAAAATGTAAACAAATATGAATTAATGGAAAAATAACTTTAATTCCTTCACAATACAGTTCAGTTTACGCTACAACTTCAAACATTTTTATAACTTTTTCAATAGTGCTAATCACTCCGAAATCAACTTAAATTTCATTCAAATAAAGTTGACATTTGTTTAACTTGAAATATGGTGGGGGTGTGTTCGATTAGTTGTGATATCAATCAAACCGCACTGGGCCTGCGTGGTGGATTATGGCCTACTCCCTTTCACAGTGTGGAGGCCTGTATCCCAGTAGTGGGAACATTAACGGCTGATTATGCTAAGTCGTGTGTTAAAAATGACTTCAAATAAACTGCCAGAAATCATCCTCTCTTTTTTATTTTTTTCTTAAGGTGCGTTTATGGTAGACGAGCCGAGCACGAGCGGAGCACGAGCCGAGCACCGTGTTGGCGGCGTCAAGTGTGGACGTACAACGAATCTACTACGATCACCGTTCTCAAACGAAATAAATCCGTGTACGTTACCCCAGCAAGAAAGTATCTCCTAGTTATATGAGTAGAACGTATAGTTGGTGCCTTATCTGCTGTAAATGGGCCCCCACATAAAAAATGTGTGCCGCCGGGGTGCCGTTTAAAAAAAAATCGGAAAAACGATTCTTGCTGGGGTAACATTTTTCTAGCAGGAAAATTCTAAACGAATGATCGGAGAGAGAAAAACTGTGCATGGCCAGAGAGTTTATATGTGTGCCAAAATGTGCCACCAAAAATAAAATCTGTGCCCCTTCAGATTTTCGAGATATTGCATTTCCTGCTGGAGTAACGTTTTGATGAATCTTATACCTCTAAAACCATTGCATGTGCCCCTGTAGAATAAACATACACGAGTAGCTCTTAATGTGTGCCCCTTAGTGCCCCAATTAGATTTAAGAAAATATTTATAGTTTTCAAGTTATCGCGGTTTTATGAAAACCCGAAAATACATCGCAGCGCCTAAATGAGACAAGGCACAAGTTCGCTGAAAACTGTATTCGGTCGTTCTTGACGCTAATAATAACCATACAAAGTTTCAAAACTGTTCATGCATGCGTTTTAGAATAATCTTGCTAAAAGTCAAAACGATGGTGTCATAACTTTGACGGCAAAATACAAGGAACTGGCTCAATCCCAGATGTGTAGGTGTAAACCAAAATCTTGTGCCTTTAGTCAAAAATATATGGAGAAAATATTGAGCTTGGACTGTTTCGCATTAAGTAAATATAAACAAAAAACCAAAATATGTAAACAACGGCTGGTTATCCGACCAAATCTGAATGACTACTAAGAAGCGAGCGATTCATACATATCGATGACCTTCTTTATTGGACGTATTATACCTAAGCTGTTGTCCGTACAGTCGCGTTCAAAAGTTTTGGGGGCTAATTAAAAAATATATTAAATGCACCTTGTGACTATATTAATGAAACAGCTAGTTGATGTGGAAATTATTATTTTTATTCCCTTAATTTTAATTCTTAAAGTAATTATTGCATCAAATCTCAGATCAAATTTCCTACCTATAAATATTAGAAATTATTTCCACGTTGTGTAGTCATTATTATTTAAATCACAGATCAGTTTTTCATCTAAGTCTAACATATAATTAGTAAATTGAATTAATTACACTCCACTGAACAAACTTAAAAAAATCTCTTAATTCTCTTCGTGATCTAGGCGTACAGTTAGACTCAAAGCTTCACCTTGATGCCCATATAGACCATATAGTCAATAAGGCATTTAAAATGTTTGGTTTTGTAATGAGAGCATCAAGAGAATTCCACCGTCCCTCTACCTACTTATACCTATATAAGTCAATAATACGACCGCAATTGGAATATGCAGTACCTATTTGGAACCCTTATTATAAAAAGTATAATGACATTATTGAATCGGTCCAACGAAAATTCCTACGTGGAATGCACTATAGATGTTTTAAAAAGAAAATTCCGTACCAATTATTACTACAAAAATATGACCTTATTACTTTGAAATCCAGACGCACCCTACTTGAGATGATGACCCTATTTAATATATGTCGTAATAAATTCGGCTGTACTGATTTAGTGAACAGTTTGTGCTACCTGATCCCTCGTACAATTCATGGTCGTGAAGATCGCTCGAGACACTTGTTTGCAACTACTTTTTGTAGAACCAACTCAGGCGTACGCTCACCATTGCATCGATTAGTTGACACCTACAATAGACAGTTTGGCTCAACTGATATTATGTTTCACAGCGAGGCTATATTTAGAAAAGAAATTGTTACTATTTTAAGTGATCAGAACCCTATTAATTAAGTAATGTTTACTTTATTCTGCCTGTTATTATATAGTTCTTTCTAACAACTAAGTAGTAGATCTGTTAAGTAATATGTGGATAACGTTGTGAGTAGTGTATTTGTTACATCTATTATTAACTTTTAACCTATGTTTACTTATTATTACACTACTGTTTGTTGTCCCTAAATAAATAAATTCGCATCACAAAAAATCACAGATAGTATTAAGTATAAGTATAATATTGAGTAAAAAAAAATATTAAATTTGAAATCACAGATAAATAATTTTCTTACGAGTAATTTGCTTATACATAGATTCAGATAAAGTGTGTTAGTATAGTAAACCGCATAAAGATATAACTGTAAACATGGAATGTGCACAAATTATCTGATGGTACATAATTGGCGATAAAAATAAACATATTTATCACTAAACTAAACAACATTATCACCTGACTATGGACTGACATTTACATAAATCTAAAACGCCATCAAATCAAAATTATGAGACACTACATAATCAGCTTTAATATAATCGTTGGTTAATAATTATAAATCCCTCACAGGTACGTAATACGACATACAAAAGGAAACACGTTGTTGCAACACAGATCATTGTGCGGTTGAGTATAGGTATACACTAAAAACAACTCTCAAAACTGTAGGTACCAAAATTTATTTGGTTAAGGTGAATGCTCCAACCAACCCGCGAAATTGAAATTTTCTTACGTTTTTTGCAATTTGCAGGCCAGTGCTAGGTTGTATGTTGATTAAAATATTATTCGCGACTGTAAGACGTATGTAGTTACAGAATTATAATCATCAAAATCATCAATATAACCCTCCAACTTCATTAAGGCGTAGGAACAAAAAAAAAAGTCATTCCTACAGCTTTATGAACTTAGAGCGTTGTATTTATGATTTTGATGATTATAATTCTGTAACTACATATGTCTTACAGCCGCGAATAATATTTGAATCAACATACAACCTAGCACTGGCTTGCAAATTGCAAAAAACGCAAGAAATTTAGATTTTCGCGAGCTGGTTGGAGCATTCCCCTTAATGATGAAAAACTTACTGTTAATTTATCTAACCTACGGCTTATCAATAAATATAATATATACATATAAAGACAAATACGGGCTTTTTATTTACATACAAAAAAGAGCTACCTCTTTTTAGTAGTAGGTATTCATCATACATTTCATGAACTATATTTTATTTTAAACATCGGGATTAGTCAAATTTTGGGTCAAAGACCTGGCAAATGGCAAATGGATGTATTTCTTTCGTTCACACATAAATTACTGGATGTATTTTAATGAAATTTAGAATGGAGAAGATAGTTTACCTTGGAATAGCACTTACGCTACTATTTATAATGTATTTAATCATAAGTAAGGCTATGGCCTTACACATGATTGACAACTTTATTTTATTACTTATTACTTTTCTACTTCAGTGTACTCAGGCACAACACGTGTGAACCGTGAACACGTGTGAACTATAAATATTTTCTTACATCTAATTGGGGCACTAAGGGGCACACATTAAGAGCTACTCGTGAATGTTTATTCTACAGGGGCACATGCAATGGTTTTAGAGATATTCATATTTTTAATAGGTTTATGCGTATCTTTATATTTAAAATATTTATTACTCAATTTTCATGATTGCACCTACCACTGTTTGTCTCTGCATCACCCAAAGGTTGACTGGTAGAAAATGCATATGGCATTAAGTCCGCCTCTGTACATTTACGTGCTTGAAGTATTAAATAAATAAATATACGATTAATCAAAAGGTTACTCCAGCAGGAAATGCAATATCTCGAAAATCTGAAGGGGCACAGATTTTATTTTTGGGGGCACATTTTGGCACACATACAAGCTCTCTGGCCATGCACAGTTTTTCTCTCTCCGATCATTCGTTTAGAATTTTCCTGCTAGAAAAACGTTACCCCAGCAAGAATCGTTTTTCCGATTTTTTTTCTAAACGACACCCCGGCACACATTTTTTATGTGGGGGCACATTTACAGCAGATAAGGCACCAGCTATACGTTCTACTCATATAACTCTAGGAGATACTTTCTAGCTGGGGTAACGTACACAATAAATCCCTTTGTGTTCGTCAAAAAACCGACAATCGGCGGAGCACAGTCGAGCACGAATCAAATGCTCGAAGCGCGCTCGTTCGAGGCTCGTATGTCGGTCCACACTACACGAATTTGTGCTCAGCTCGTGCTCCGTTCGTGCTCGGCTCGTCTAGCGTAGACGCACCTTTAAAGGAATAACCAATAAGAGATGATGTCAAGAGTATCCACATCATTCCGCCTGCAAATCGCTGACAACAAACATCGGTCACAAATCCCTCTCCAGTAGACTTATGGTAAAATTACTTACTATTGCCAAACAATTGCCAAACTTAAGTGGCAGTGGGCAGGCCACATTGTTCGCAGAACAGATGGCCAATGGGGCCGAAAGGTTCGGGAGTGGCGACCGTGTACCGGAAGACGTAGCGTTGGAAGGCCTGGGAACAATTAAGGTGGTCCGACGACCTTGTGAAGGCCGCAGGAACCCGTTGGATGTGAGAAGCACAGAACCGGTCAAAGTGGAGGTGCTTGGGGGAGGCCTATGTCCAGCAGTGGACGTCTTTCGGCTGAAACGATGATGATGACTTACTATTAAGAACACACAGCGCTTCATCAGGACAGAGGTTCTCCACCAGTATCTTGATCGCCTTTTCGTCATCCTCTGGCGGCAGGTCTCGGATCACCCACGTTGTCCCATTGTCCTCCCACTTGTCCCAAACTCGGGGGCAGGACGAGTCCCAGACTCTTTTGAAACCCATTGTTGTTCTGAAGAGCAAATAATTTCATGAAAAACTTTCATGGAAGGCTTATGTTACGGGACTTTCATGGGGGCTTATGTTATTTACGCTGTCGAGCAGACGAATTTTTCAAACCTATGAGGCAATGTATTAGGAATCTTCTTCAAAATCCTTCGGCTTCTGATTAAAATTGTGCTGGGGTGTTGAAAAGTATATATAGATTCATTTCCTGAATTGCCCAGCAGATTATTAGCAATTCGTCTAATTTTCGTAAAAATATAAATAATACTAGCTGAACCGGCGAACTCTGTATCGTTTCAGTTCAATCATGATTTGAAAAAACACGTGGCGCCATCTGTTATCATAATAACGTTATTGTTGTTGTCCTCGGGAACAGCACCTTTTTCGGGATGAAAGGTAACCTATGTCCGTTTCTGTACAACTGACAACGTACATACATAATGCAAAATATCAGGATGATCGGTTCAGTAAGTAGAATTAGCTGATCACATATCTCCATTCAAAACTGGTAAACAGATGAATTGCGTGCTAAGAATTGTACGCAAATAATATTATGCATTTTCAGTTTATGACCATTCTACGATTTATATCTAGCTAAAAAAATAGCTATACCTACAATGCGTAGCGAAGGGTCAATTTTCATTGTCATTCAGAGTCATTTGATGATTTCCCATCCGCAAAAAAAAAGGGTCAATAGGGAATCCGGTATGAATCGAGTTGTATAGAACCTTCGGCACTGATGCAATGTGTGTCATATACATTGCATATTTAGATAATATACCAGACAGTAATAAAATCCTACCAACTAATTTTACAAAGTGTCTTTAATGTTTAGGGGAAAAAAACTACTCTGTAACTACTTATATATTAACAGGTAAAAAAAAGAAATAGCAATCGTAATTATTTACGCTCTGACATTATTTATACAGTAGGCAAATTACAATAGGCTAATTATGACTAAGTATAAACTTAAATGTTTGCTTGTCACATCTAATCTGGTAGATCTGTATAATTATTTATGTTAAGGTAGTGGTGAGGTGGGTAGTGGTAGACCGCGAAATTCAAATTTTCTTATGTTTTTTGCAATTTGCAGGTCAGTGTCAGGTAGTCTGCCGGGTCAGCGGGATTGTCCGAAAGGGTTACCGCTGGCCCGGAACATAAAGGTCTAAGGAAGGAACACGGGTGGGTTTTAGTCAGTAAGAGTCTGACACTCCCTTCCGCTCCACCCAGAGCGGGAGGAGTCATTTGATGATTTCCCATCCGCAAAAAAAAAAGTGTCAGGTTGTATCTTGATCAAAATATGATTTGCGACAATAACATGTACATATATTTAGAGAATTAGAATTATTAATACATCTTTCTAAGTTAGATTTCTACCATAAGCACTTTATATAAGAGATTTGTTCTTAATTTTGCGGTCTACCCATTCACCTTAAGTCCGAAATTGTAACAACACTTATTATGTCAAATAAATTGATTTGATTTGATTTAGACTTCTAGCTGACGGAAACAAAAGACAATTTTTGTATTATTTTCCTTTAACCTTCTCATTATTTAAAATTGTACTAGTACATTAGAGTACTCGTATTCGTGGAGTTTCTTACCGGCTCTTATTCACGGTCCGTAGCTTAAAAGAACAACGTGGTTACAAAGAGAGAGACACACGAAAAGCGAATTAAAACAATTTACCTGATTTAAAACGAGGTTGGCCCTTTATTCACTACTTTTACGACACGTTAGCACTGTATAGCTGATGTATACACGACTGTTTGCTTCCTGACGAGAGGTTTGCCGAGACCTACTTTGTGTAAGTGTCCGAGTCCACTAACCAACGTTTACGTTACTTACGCTAAGGGCTGATTTTTCCATTGCTAGATAACTTTTATTCGAGGAATAAAATTGACGTTTGACAGTTTTTGTATGAAATAACTGTCAAAATTTCAAAATTATTCCTCGAATAAAGTTATCAGATGATTGAAAAATCAGCCCTTAGTGAGATTATCTTCTCAAATAAAAAAAAAACAGTGGCACTCCGTGAAAACAAAACACAAACAGAATACTTTGCCATCACTCAGACTCACTGACATATCGGATACATTAAAATCGAGCACATCCCGAGGACAGCCGAACACATCCGAAGCGGGTATTTTTGTAATCGTCTTAAAAACAAAACACGCGCGGGGTCGATTACGGTAACAGTGGCGCGAGTTCATGGTTTTTTTTTGTCACAAAAAATGCCCAACGCGTATAAAGAAGTTTTCACTTAAAAAAACATTTTTAAAGTGAAAACTTCTTGAGTGTTGTGAGTTCGAATCGGGCTGTACCCGATTCGAACTCCCACCGCCCGAGTCCACTGACCAACATTTACGTTACTTACGCTTAGTGAGATTATCTTCTCAAATAAAAAAAAAAAACAGTGGCACTCCGGGAGTGCCGATAGAAGTGGAAACAAAACACAAACAGAATACTTTGCCATCACTCAGACTCACTGACATATCGGATACATTAAAACCGAGCACATCCCGAGGACAGCCGAACACATCGGAAGCGGGTATTTTTTTAATCGTCTTATAAACAAAACACGCGCGGTGTCGATTACGGTAACAGTGGCGCGAGTTCAATGGTTTTTTTTTTGTCACAAAAAATACCCAACGCGCCTAAAGAAGTTTACACTTAAAAAAACATTTTTAAAGTGAAAACTTCTTGAGTGTTGTGAGTTCGAATCGGGCTGTACCCGATTCGAACTTTAAAATTTGACGCGAACTATAGCCGTAGTGTACGGAGGGTAGAGTGGGAAATCTGAAATTAAGTATTTAATTAAAGTAAAAATGCTAAAGTATACAGCTGGTCCATTCTGTAAAAATCTCATCGTGAAAACTTCGGCGATGTGAGTTTGTTTTTGCCAGGAATTGACACCATTGACAGCTCACTCCACGCTCACTTCACCTAAGTTTTCACGGTGAGATGGTTACAGAATCGCACTGCAGTACATTGTAGATGACAAGTTTTATTACGATGTTAGGTGTTTACTTCGGAAATGTTGGTTTGTGGACCTCGCCCTTTACTGCAGCGTGTAGGTACTCTCTTGACCTTGCTAACAAACACATAATGTAAGACGAATATTATAAAAGGTATAGAGGTAAGCAAGTTTTTAGAGTCATTTGAAATTTTAGTTTTTGTTTATTAACAGCTATGCATGCGTTTTTAGGGTTCCGTAGTTCCTACAAGGAACCCTTATAGTTTCGTCAAGTCCGTCTGTCTGTCTGTCTGTCCGAGGTTTTGCTAAGAGACCTTTAGTACTAGAAAGCTGTAATTTTGTAGGAGTGCGTATATTAATTACGCCGACAAAGTGGTAAAATAAAAATTTTTAAAATATTTTTTTTTAGGGTAGCTCCCCTACACGTGAAGTGGGGATGAATATTTTTTTCGTCGTCTACCCCATCGTGTGGGGTATCGTTGAATAGGTTTTCTAAAATGACTTGGGGGTAGCTAAAACAATTTTTCGATTTAATGCACCATTTACGAAATATTAGACTTTAAAGTGCAATTTTTTGTTCCAGTTTCCAATTTGGCGTTTGTTCCAGTTTTCAATTTGGTTTGGAGAGGAAGGGGCCCCTCTAAAACCTAAACTGCTAGCTTGATAAATCTGGAAAAATTCACGATGATAGTGCATTTCATGAACTTTAAAGGAAAAGTATAGCGGTTAAGATAACTTTATTAGTTTAGCAGTAACAGTCGTTGAACTTGGGTGTTGGATAATTTTGTACCAAATACAAAATCCTTAGCATTAATCTTTTAAAGTGACTAAGATGAAGTAATTGCTTGTTTATAACGGGTAAAGACTTACACTGAAAAAAAAAAGTCTTTTTTTTTGTATTTAGATTATAGAACAACAGAATCGTACTAATTTGTGATAACGGGCTACTACGGAACCCTACACTGCGCGTGGCCCGACACGCACTTGGCCGGTTTTTTTTCTAAACAATATATTGAATTTTGAGATGAACATAAATCATGTCAGATTTAATTAATTTAAAAGTGGGTACATAATATGTTTTTTAAATCATTCCAGATCCACAAAAATACTAAAATGGTGGCTACTAACGGTATTTCAACAATTATTATTCCCAGACATTGACGTGATGGCCGCCGTTTCAGCTGGTAAAGGTCCGGTAAAACTTTTCGCTTTTCTCTGGATAAGGATTTCATGGCAGCGAATACATTTCCTTACGAAGATTATAGATAGTAAATCAGTTTCCACCGATATGATAATAGCAACAAGTTGGATATAAGGTGATTGCGTTCTAAAAAAAAAGCCTTCATTTGAAAAATGAAGGCCTTTTTTTCATTGGTTTAAAACACTTAATAATAATTCTCATCTCGTTCTAATTAAAGAGGATAAGGTTTTTCACGGTCATCATAATCTGAGCTAATAAAAAAAATTGCACGAAGTATGAGTACTTTGTATTACGTCGTTATTTACATCGTCAAAATTTGTGGCACGTTCTTAAAAATTAAGGAAGTAGCGTCAGCAAATAACACCATTTTTAGTTTATTTTTTAATAAATGTAGTTTATTATTATACACTAAAAATAGGAAAGGACCCAATATCGAGCCTTGTGGAACACCCATTATTACTTTTAACCCCATTGATTAGACTATAATAGACATTCCTCAAAAACCATCGGTTCATATTGATTTGCTTAATTTTATTAAAGCTTTTATTACTGTTATGGGGTTAATATGCTTAAAGTTAAAAACTACTAACACATTCTAAAACTACTACTACTAATAATATGATTGAGAAAATTGATAATTTTATTAAAATTCCTGATGAGTACAAATATTTAATGGAATGTTTTAGGAAACAAGTAAAACTCTAAAAAGGTGTTAGGAAAATACATGTACCTACTACTACTAGGTGCCTAATGTATTATTTTAGAACCCAATGGTTTGGCACGTGACGATGGGAAGAGTATATAATGCCTTGGAAGTTGGATAGGCCTTTGGTGTGGGATGCAACCTGTGTCGACACCCTCGCGCCATCCCATCTTCCTAGCTAGGTCGCCGCCGCTGCCGATCGCCTCTACGAGGACATGGCGGTACTCGCCCAAGCGGGGCAGACCTCCACCGTGAAACACTAGGGCTTTGGGATCAAAGTTCTCATCAAACATCGCCAAGCAACAAACAAACAAACTTTTAAAATGTATTTCCACTATGGCAACTATATGTATTATTCTACTTTGGCAACACTTGGAAATAACGATAATTTAATAACCGTTATTTCCAAGTGCTGCCAAAGTAGAATAATACATACTATAGTTGCCATAGTGGAAATACATTTTAAAAGTTTGTTACAATATTAATAATTTGTACTTTGATAGTGTTGCCACAGTAAATATTATAATGCGGAATTAAAATAATGCAGGTTTTTTTAAATTAAATCAATGAAATCACGACAACTCGGCAACTTGCTAACTCCGAAGCACGCGCTAATCACGACAAATAATATTTACTAAGCACATAGATAGCCTACTACCAGTTCAGCACGAAGCGTAGCATGATGTGATCATGTCCCAAAATTATCAACGTTTCATAATTAAGTATAATTGCAATAATGGATCACTTATTATCTTTACAGTTTGATAAACATACATGTAGTTGCGTGTTTCGAATAAGGCATGCCGCGCACTGGCAGGTGGCGGAGAAGGACCCTTTACTCGCTCGAAAAGCCAATGCCATATCGCGAAAGTCCTCTCGAAGTCAATTCCGAGCATTTCGTTTAGATAAGTAGTCATAAACATTGACTTTGGAAACCTTATCGGCCGTACCATATGCCGATGTGCGCAGGCCTATAAACCATTGCAGTATTTTGTAGCAATTCATTTTTTTACTAGTTGCGAACTAAATGTTTTCTTGACGTGTTCGATTTTAACAAGAACATTACCGCTGTATAACTGACAGTCAGACGAATTCCCAGTATCTGAGAGGCCGAACTATCCTCTGATCAGGCCAAACCAATCACAACAGGTAACGTAGACTTGTTGTGATTTTAATTTCCAAGAATATATTAAAATATTGTCTTGGAAATTAAGATCACAACAAGTATTTACACAATTAAAAAGGGAGAGGAAAAAATCATAGAGCGTGCATATACCCAGGATTTTGTAATATTATTTTGATTTAAAAGAGTATCCTTGGAGTTTCTTGCCCGTTCTTCTCCATAGAGATCTACGTTTTAGAATATGCAACTAGCTTCATCAGAAAGTTGAAGGTTTTGTTGGCCATTTAAATGGTTTATTTGAAATAAATGGAGTTTGCAATTGATTGTTTTATCGGAAATAATACTATCGGAATCCTAGCTGAGATTGGCTCTTCAGTGGTGAAGATCACTGTGTGGAAATTCAATCTATCAACCGCAAGCTTTTACATCAGAGGAATTGTGCGTTTGGAACGGGCCTTACGTCTATACATATCTTAGCAATTGCTTACGTAACCTAAAGTCGACATCGTTTTACGTATTTACTCCTATAATTATTGGTCATAGGTCACAGTAAAAATTTGCCAAAAATAAAATAACGCTACAAAAAATTGTACTAAAAACATAGTCTGTAATTAGCGATGGACGAGTAATGCAATTTAAGTACGTAACAAGTTGAAACAGACGGCTTTATAAACAAGTCTCAGTAGATTCTCAATCAGTCGCACTTTGATCTTGAACTAGAAGACATCTTCAAAAATGTTAACCGTGATACTAACGTGTGTCAGTTTTGTGTTAGCTATCGCATATCTGAAAGGCAAATATAACCAATACTATTGGAAGAAACGAGGTGTAGCTTTCTACGATAAACACAGGACCGGTGGGCCTTTGTGGCAATTCGCTACAGAAGATAAGTCATTCTTCCAAATTTTGAGTGAAATCTACTGGAGCTATGAAAAGGAGCCAGCCGTCGGTCTTGGCTCGTTCTGCGATCTAGGACTGTATGTGAAGGATCCCACCAACATCCAGCACATCACACAAGAGGACTTTCAAGCTTTTAGTCACAGAGGGATTGCGTTTAACGACGAGGATATCTTGGCACAAAATGTTCTTATGTTGAACGGCCCGAAATGGAAGCTCATCAGGCAGCAGTTGACTCCTCTTTTCACTACAGCCAAATTAAGAAATATGTTCTACATTATTGACAAGAGTGCCCAGGATTTTGTGGAATTTTTAAAGATCAAACCAGAAAGATTGACGGGAGTTACCCTCGAACATTTGTGCCAGTTCTGCTCAGCTGCTATCTCGGCCGCTGTGTTTGGGATCGGGACAAAGTCAATCTTCGATTCACCATTCCGTGAAATAGCCAGAGAGGCCTTAGTTCCTACTTTCTGGACGAACATAAAGTTTGCATTAAGTGGAGTCAGTGGAACACTTTTTAAAATTTTGAAATTGAAGTTGTTTCAAACTCAACATGAGGACTTTTTTATTGGAGCCATCAAACAAGTAATCAGACAACGAGAAAAAGAAAACGTAAAAAGACACGACTTCGTAGACATGTGTGTTGAGCTTCAAAAGAACGGAACGATGTTAGACGATGAAACCGGACTGAGGATAGAACCAACAGATGAAGTATTAGCGGCTCAGGCTTTCTTCTTCTTCTTAGCCGGTATTGATCCTACCGCCGCTGGAATCTTTGGAGCTTTAATGGAAATAGGAAGAAACACTGATGTCTTGAAAAGAGTACAAGAAGATGTTGATGCACTTTTCGAGAAATACAACGGTCAGCTTACCTATGAATCTATGTTTGAAATTAAGTATTTGGACAACGTTTTGAACGAGAGTCTTCGGTTGTACCCTCCTATTGCTTTCTTAACCAGACAGTGTGTCCGAGATTCTGTGCTGCCCGTAGGTAAAGTGCCTGTTGAAAAGGGGGTGAAGATATTTACCCCTATTTTCGAGCTGCACCACGACCCGAAATATTTCCCTGATCCGGAAAAATTTGATCCTGAACGGTTTACAAGGGAAGGAGAGGTGAATGATTCAACGTACATGCCATTCGGAAAAGGTAGTAGGTTTTGCATCGGATCTAGATATGTTCGCCTTCAGGTCTTAACCGCAATTGTTCATCTTCTAAAACACTTTACAGTGCGTACACATGTTCAGGAGGGAGGCATACAATATAAGAAGGAGCAATTTCAAGTGAGATTGAAAAACGTTAACGTTGAATTTATTCCTAGGTACCAGTGATGGAAGCAAAGGAATGTTTATGAAAAAAAATGATTAGTGTGTGTGATATTAAAAATGTAACAATCGAATTTGTAAATACTTGAAACTTGTACAGCTGCATATCCAATTATTAATATATTTTACTACTTGTAGACAGCGTAGCGTTGGAAGGCCTGGAGGGAGAACCGATGACCTTGTGAAGGCCAATGATAATGATGATGACTTGTAGAAAAATAAATTTATTTAAATTGCCGTATTTGATTTTGGACCGTACGAATTTGATGTTGTTACTACAGGGGAGCACTGATAGAGTTACTGTTGGTACTTAAATTAAATTTTTAGTAGTGCCATCAGCATGTGTTCACTCGCTCCGGGTCGGAATAGACGTAGCCGCCGTTTATCCGGCGGCGAAATGTAAAAGCATACACGGTCAAAACGATTATGTACAGAAGATACACAATTCTGCATTTTAAAGCGCATTTGACCTAGCATAACATAATCAGCCTATATCTAATGTTCGCACTGCAGGGACACAGGCCTCCTCTCTGTGAGAAGGAGGGGCCGTAATCCACCACGCGGGTTGATACTCATTACTCAATATCTTTATTGCTGTACGTGTGTATGTGTACTTAGGTGGTAACTATATAATTTAGATCATTATGGACCCTGTAGGGCACAGCAAGAGGGTTAGGAGAGAGGAAGCCCTGAGGAGATATATAATTATTATTTTTGTTATATTATTTATTAATTACTATATTATTTATTAATAATTACCTTATGTCACATACCCTCGATTTTTTTATTTTAGGACATGCCGGTTTCCTCACGTTTCTGAGACGGGAGTTTTTACACTAGCTTACACTTATTATTCCTGGGTCTCGTCTGTTTGGCGTTTTCATTAGCCGTCGACGCGAGGACGCTTGGATCAAAATATTTCTAGTTAGTCATCATCTACCCAGCCTTTTCCCAACTGTGTTGGGGTCGGCTTTCAGTCTAACCGGATGCAGCTGAATACCAGTATTTTAAATGGAGCGACTGCCTATCTGACCTCCACAACCCAGTTACTGGGTAATACGATAGACTGGTTGTCAGACTTTCGGGCTTCTGACTACCCGTAACGACAGTCAAAGATCCACGAATGACGGCCGGGACCAACGGCTTAACATGCTTTCCGAGGCACGGAGGGGTCACGGTATGTAAAGATGGTCACTCATCCACAGACCAACCGCGGCAAGCGTAGCTTAACCTGATCGATCGACCTGTGCGGCTGTTATTATATAGCCAAGGACCTCTCAAAATATTTCCAGTTAGTGTGTCACGCAATTAACCCGCTGGTATTACAGATGTCCTGTCCAATGGTGATGACCACTTAACAAGTGGGCTGATTATCAGTTTGTTTTCCAAACACAAGGAAAAGTCACGCCCGTAAAGGACAAATTGCTATGATTGCCATGATCCCCTATCTTCCCGCCAGGGTCGCGGGTTGTTCGAAAGAGATGCCGTGGCCCCTGGCACAGGCAACTGAAGGTACACGGGTGGGTTTTAGTCAGTAAGAGTCTGACACTCCCTTCCGCTCCGCCCAGAGTGGGAGGGGTCATTTGATGATTTCCCACCCAAAAAAAAATCCCCTATCTTAGCATAGTTACATGTTATTAGAAGATGAAGAAAGAGGAAGGCTTTCTTGAACTCTCTCTCTTCTCAATAAAACGATACCGACTAGCAGGTTTTAAGTATTGTTTTCCGGGAGATTTTCAGGGAGATATAAAGTCAAAGTAAAACAACAAAACAATGTTTGTTTGTCTTTACTAATATTAATCAAGTTTCCTAAGCTAAGAAACGAGAATCGTCAAACTTAACATAGTTGAAGTTTGCCGTGTTTAATAAATAATTTGACTTTGATTAGGAAAACAATATTAAAATATATATCTAAAGAAAGATAATAAATAAGGCACACAAAACACACACAAAAAACTTAATATAGTATTGTGTGACTGACGCTGGTTCCAGCAGTGAGAATATCATGACGACTCAACACGCATCAACGTATATATTATATACAATGCTATTAGCTGTTAATATTAAAGTTCATTAATATTACATAGTAATAATAGTGGTGCTACATTCGAAACGGCACTTGATTATTACAAATTCGAACCTAAAACTGGAGCCTTAACTACACGTATCAAACCGGAAAGGGACCCGTTCAACTCGAGCCGTTCAGTATTCTTTGTATGAAACTCCCTACTGCAACGCACACTAATCGGAATCGGGACAAGCTCACGAATCGCGGTGCGGTGCGTTACGGCTCGTCGTCCCCGCGCTTACGGTTCGTCGTCCCCGCGCTTATAGATAAGTAGTAAATCAGTTTCTACCGATATGATAATAGCAACAAGTTGCATATAAGGTGATTGCGTTCTTGTAAAATGAAGGTTTTTTTTTTCATTGGTTTAAAACACTTAATAATAATTCTCATCTCGTTCTAATTAAAGAGGATAAGGTTTTTCACGGTCATCATAATCTGAGATATTCAAAAAAATTGCACGAAGTATGAGTACTTTGTATTATGTCCTTATTTACATCGTCAAAATTTATGGCACGTTCTTAAAAATTAAGGAAGTAGCGACAGCAAATAACACCATTTTTAGTTTATTTTTTTAATAAATGGAGTTTATTATTATACACTAAAAATAGGAAAGGATATCCAATATCGAGCCTTGTGGAACACCCATTATTACTTTTAACCCCATTGAATTAGACTATAATGGACATTCCCCAAAAACCATCGGTTCATATTGAGTTGCTTAATTTTATTAAAGCTTTTATTACTGTTATGGGGTTAATATGCTTAAAGTTAAAAACTACTAACACATCCTAAAACTACTACTACTAATAATATGATTGAGAAAATTGGTAATTTTATTAAAATTGCTGATGAGTACAAAAATGGAATGGAATATTTTAGGAAACAAGTAAAATTCTAAAAAGGTGTTAGGAAAATACATGTACTACTAGGTGCCTAATGTATTATTTTAGAACCCAATGGTTTGGCACGTGACGATGGGAAGAGTATATAATGCCTTGGAAGTTGGATAGGCCTTTGGTGTGGGATGCAACCTGTGTCGACACCCTCGCGCCATCCCATCTTCCTAGCACGGTGGGCTGGGCCAGGGCGGGTGCCGTAGGAGGAGAAAACCTCAAATAGAGCAAATACACATATAACAACCTTATTGGGAAAGCCGTTTGGGGTTGAAACACTAGGGATTTTTTTTTTGTTTGGGGATGGGAAATCATCAATCGACTCCTCCCGCTCTGGGTGGAGCGGAAGGGAGTGTCAGACGTTGTCTTACTGACTAAAACCCACCCGTATTCCTTCCTTAGCCCTTTATGTTCCGGGTCAGCGCTAACCCTTTCGGACAATCCCGCTGACCCGGCAGGCTTCAGCCCTAAGGGGGCCCTCCTCGATGCTGACATCTCTTTGAGGCGCGCATGGAACACGTACGCGCCGTCCGGCACGGGCCTGGTCCTGATCGGACGGTGAGCTACCCATTAGTCTCCGCCCGCAGGCCCGCGCCTACGGTCTGCCGCGGCGGCTGGGACGGGAGGCACTCTCCCTGAGCCGTCCCGCCGTCTCCTTCGCTATCATGACTGCTTCGCAGAAGGAAGCGACTGCCTCCCACTCCCTCTCGCCCCGGGCCATGGCTTGCACCAAGGCCGGGCGTGAGAGGTCGCCGCCGCTGCCGATCGCCTCTACGAGGACACGGCGGTACTCCGCCCAAGCGGGGCAGACCTCCACCATGAAACACTAGGGCTTTGGGATCCAAGTGCTCATCAAACATCGCCAAGCAACAAACAAACAAACTTTTAAAATGTATTTCCACTGTATTATTCTACTTTGGCAACACTTGGAAATAACGGTTATTATATTATCGTTATTACAATATTAATAATTTGTACTTTGATAGTGTTGCCACAGTAGATATTATAATGCGTAATTAAAATAATGCATGTTTTTTAAATTAAATCAATGAAATCACGACAACTCGACCATCCGACGGGCGTGCTAACTCCGAAGCACGCGCTTATCACGACAAATAATACTTACTAAGCACATACCATACACATACCGGCCAATCTCAATCCTGCCATCAATTTCAAAAATAATTGAGAAGATCCTTAATAAGCAACTCAAAGGCTTCTTGAACAAACATCGCATCATTGCGGAAAACCAGTATGGTTTCAAAGCTGGGGTATCGACAGAGCTGGATGCTGTTTTGGACCTTACACAATTTGTGGCAAAGGAACTTGATGGTGGGTCTAAATGCTTGGGCATATTTCTAGACCTCTCGAAGGCCTTCGACACAGTTTCTGTTCCCAAACTCCTAACAAGGATAGAGCGTCTGGGTGTACGAGGCATGGCACTAGAAATGTTTAAAGACTATCTTAAGAATCGCTCTCAGTTGATTAAAATAGGTGAACATCTCATTGATGAGGAAACTGTGACCTACGGCGTGCCCCAGGGAAGCATATTAGGGCCCACTATGTTCCTAATTTACATGAATGACCTCTGCAGAATGATTCTCCCTAACTGCAAGATCTACGCGTATGCGGATGACACTGCAATCGTCATTTATGGACCAACTTGGGATATGGTTAAAACAATGGCAGAAAACGCTCTAAGTCAAATCGTGAACTGGTTTCACGATAGCCTACTAACCCTCAACTTAGATAAAACCTGTTACATTCCTTTCGCAATCCGACGTAATACTATGCCCCCTAAAGACTTCACAATAATTGCTCACTCATGCCAGAGCTCGTCTAATACTTGTACTTGCCCTACACTGGACAGATGCGATAGTGTCAAATATCTAGGCTTGCAAATTGATGAATGCCTTAGATGGGACAAACAGCTCGATATGATAACTTCCAGAATTTTGCGGCTCATCTACGTTTTCAAATCGCTAAGAGATCCCGCTGATATGGGCACACTGAGAATGGTATATTTTGCACTCTGTCAGTCTATAATTGGATATTGCATTACCGCGTGGGGTGGTGCATCAAAAACCAACTTGCTGAGAGCTGAGAGAGCTCAAAGAGCTGTACTAAAGGTCATGTGTAAAAAACCATACCGATATCCAACTAAGCAACTCTACGAGGACTGTGAGGTCTTAACTGTTCGACAACTGTTCATTCTGCAGTCAGCCCTCAGGACTTATGAGTCCTGAGGGCTGACCATGACCGGATCCATGCCTAAATCAAACCCTAAAAAACGCACAAATGTCCCTTCAGGCGTTAAACATAAAACCTTTTTTGTCCAACACCAATTTTACGTTTTAAGTAAGCACTTATACAAAAATCTGCACAGAATGCTAAACATACTGGATTTAAATACACATACATGTTAAAAAAGGAAATAAGTAAATGGCTATTGAAACAGGACTATGTGGCAACAGAGAATCTGCTAACTTACATCTCCTAATATATATACATACTCATAGATCACATCTCACACTTTATATCGAATTATTATACATTTATTACATTCACGGAATCACTCCCCCCCCACACACACACATACACCCACACACATCCCACACACACACACCCACACATACCACACACACCCACACACTACACATACATACACACATCAAAAGTGTCTAGGGATCAAGCATTTTTATGCGGATTTCTTGAGATTGAGATGTGGCTTTGTAATAAATTTATGATTTTATAAATTTATATGGATCCTTTTTGGTGCATTTCATAATTTGAATCAGGAACTGTGAATCAAATTCGAGTAAAAGATGAAAATCAGCTGTCAATATTTTCCCTATAAAAACATACAACGCATTGAAGACATTATTAGTGCTACTGTTTCCCTACTACTGATTAAAACCAACGTTATTATGGAGCGGCGACGTCATTTAAGCAGGGAAGAAATGCTCAGAGCCGTGGGAATGATAGAAGCTGGTTCCCGGCAACGTACTGTGGCTTTAGCTCTGAATACAAGTCAGAGTGTTATCAGTCGACTTTGGACACGTTACCGAAGCACTGGTACCGTGGCTGAGCGCCATGGAGGACGGTATCGCTGCACCACACGGAGACAAGACCGATACATTCAAATCTTAACTCGAAGAGCTCCAACAATAACCGCCATGATGTTAGCCGTGAGGCTTCATCACTCTTCAGGGAACTTAATTAGCGACCAAACAGTCAGAAACCGCTTGCATGAAGTGAACCTTCATTCCCAAAGACCGCTACGGGTACCACCTATAGCAATGCACAATCGTAGGATTCGATATCAATGGGCTCTTGAACACAGAAATTGGGCAGAAGAACAATGGCGTTTCGTGTGCTTTTCTGATGAGTCTCGTTTTGGTATGAGACCGGATACAAGACGTATACGACACTGGAGAACCCCTGGACGCCAACAGCGATTAAAATCCTGCCAGGAAGTCCATCCTTATAGTGGTGGAACCATCATGGTATGGGCGGGTATTTGGATCGGCGGAAGAACTGAGTTGATTTGGATCAGAGGCAACCTCAACGCTCAAATTTATGCTGAGACGATTGTATCAGACGTCATCGTTCCTCTACAAGTGCAAATCGGTCCCTTATTTCAGTTAATGCATGATAATGCACGACCGCACACCGCAAGAGTTGTAAGACAGACTCTCGCCGCAGCTAACATCAATGTCCTGCCCTGGCCTGCTCAGTCGCCAGACTTGAACCCGATTGAGCATGCATGGGTTATGCTACAGAGAAGAGCTCTGCCGAATATGGAGGGTATCCTGTCCCAAGAAGACCTTTTTTTGTTGTTGCAACGAACATGGGCGGCCATTCCACAGCGTGATTTGGATGAACTCATTTTGAGTATGCCAAACCGATGTTCTTGTGTTGTTAGTGTTCGCGGTAGAAACACGGATTATTAATTGTTTAAGTTACCCAATAAAATTTTAAAGAAAACTGTTATTTCAGTCTTTTTTTCGAACTTTTGTGTTAGTGGTTCAAATGTCAAAAATCCCTTTATTAGGAAAATGGCAAATTTCTTTATTAATGCAAAGGTGACTTGGTTTATCGTTACTGTGACAAACGAAAACACTTTATTTGATGAATCCTTAAAGAAAATTTTAATTAATATCAATCAGGAGAAAAGTTATTGCAAAAATATATGTTGATCCCTATCCTCCACTTGTGATGTGTGTATATACAGATGCATGTCTGCTCTCATTCACTTTCCTCGTGTTACACAGGATTAGTTTTTGTTATTATTATTGTTTTTATTTTTATCTCTCTCTTTATTTTTATCTCTGTACAGCTGTTAGTAGAAATCATTGACACTGTCTTCACTTGTTCTGGTTGTGAATATATTAACAGAATCCACTTTTAAGATACCCACACCCTATCTTTTAAGATACAGGCTAGTCCTAGTTTAAAAGATAGAGTCTACTATTGCATCATAATGTAAATATTATCTCAAACAATGTATACAGTGCAAAGTGCTATGTTTTTGTGAAAAAAATACTTTATTATTATTATATTATTATATATATTAGCCTATCTCCAGTTCAGCACGAAGCGTAGCATGATGTGATCATGTCCCAAAATTATCAACGTTTCATAATTAAGTACCTATAATTGCAATAATGGATCACTTATCTTTACAGTTTGATAAACATACATGTAGCGTGTTTCGAATAAGGCATGCCGCGCACTGGCAGGTGGTGGGAAAGGACTAGGGCTTTCGAATACCGGATTTTTTCAATACCGGTATGACTACCGAAAGTTTTTTTCTAAATACCGGGATTCCGGGATACCGGCATTGAAAAAAAAGAAATCTTATTTTTTTCAGACTTAATTTTATTCTTTTTTTGAAGTACCTACGTATTTAGAAGGTAAAATTAATAAACAAAGTTTTGATGTCAAATCATATATTATTTACATGTAGGTACAATTATCTTTTTATATAACAATAATATTAAGTGTCAGTTAGGTCAGTCTTTTTTTTACGATAATTCGCGTTATAAAAATTATGACTAATCACATTTATTATTATAGAATTTCACAAAACTTGTCTAACAACATTTCTGTAAGTAATAAGAATCTCAGCGATATTTGGGTTTTAATTTAGCATCTAAGATAGACAGTAACACTGAAAATAAAAACTTTTACATACTCCGTAATCAACACATAATATCTAGCCAACAAAATATATCTTAATAATATAGAGCGAGCATTTTTAGAGCGAGCCAGAAGCCCGAAAATCTGACAACCAGTCTTACCACTTACGATACCCCTATCGTATTACCCAGTAACTGGGTTGTGGAAGTCAGATAGGCAGTCGCTCCATGTAAAATACTGGTATTCAGCTGCATCCGGTTAGACTGGAAGCCGACCCCAACATAGTTGGGAAAAGGCTAGGCAGATGATGATGATATTTAGAGTGAGCATGACGCGTGCGGATCACCCTTCCGCTACACCGCCCGCACCGCCTCTGAGACCTATTATTACCGCGTCGCTGTACCCCTAGGGAACGGTAAGCACGACGTTGACAGACTATAACAGCTTCGCGTTGCATGCACCTGATGCACCTGAAGGAAGGCGGAGCGGGCGGGGCGTATAGGGAATTTCCCCTTCACCCCTGGTGGGCGCCGCCGCCTTCCGCACTGTACTTAAAACTTAGAGCAACGCGGGACTTCCGGGAAGTCCCTGTTGCTCTAAGACTGAGAACGACTTAAATTTATTGCGTTGCGTGCGTGTAACTGCCATGTCGTTAAATCAATGATATTATACCGACTTAAAATATTCCAAAATAAAATAAATGAATAAAAATGTCTACGTGCGGTAGTGATAGTTTATTATTTTGTGTTTTGTTAAAATTAAAATAAAATTACTAATACCGGGATCCCGGGTATGAACATTTCAATACCTTATTAAATAACTTGAAAAATAACCGGGATCCCGTTTTTGGTTGATACCGGGATCCCGGTATTGAAAACCCTAGAAAGGACCCTTTACTCACTCGAAAAGCCAATACCATATCGCCAAAGTTCTCTCGAAGTCAATTCCGAGCATTTCGTTTAGATAAGTAGTCATAAACATTGACTTTGGAAACCTTATCGGCCGTACCATTTGCAGATGTGCGCAGGTCTATAAACCATTGCAGCATTTTGTAGCAATTCATTTTTACTAGTTGCGAATTAAATGTTTTCTTGTCGTGTTCGATTTTAACAAGAACATTACCGCTGTATAACTGACAGTCAGACGAATTCCCAGTATCTGAGAGGCCGAACTATCCTCTGATCAGGCCAAACCAATCACAACAGGTAACGTAGACTTGTTGTGATTTTAATTTCCAAGAATATATTAAAATATTGTCTTGGAAATTAAGATCACAACAAGTATTTACACAATTAAAAAGGGAGAGGAAAAAATCATAGAGCGTGCATATACCCAGGATTTTGTAATATTATTTTGATTTAAAAGAGTATCCTTGGAGTGTCTTGCCCGTTCTTCTCCATAGAGATCTACGTTTTAGAATATGCAACTAGCTTCTTCAGAAAGTTGAAGGCCATTTAAATGGTTTATTTGAAATAAATGGAGTTTGCAATTGATTGTTTTATCGGAAATAACACTATCGGAATCCTAGCTGAGATTGGCTCTTCAGTGGTGAAGATCACGGTGTGGAAATTCAATCTATCAACCGCAAGCTTTGACATCAGAGGAATTGTGCGTTTGGAACGGGCCTTACGTCTATACATATCTTAGCGATTGCTTACGTAGCCTAAAGTCGACATCGTTTTACGTATTTACTCTTATAATTATTGGTCATAGGTCACAGTAAAAATTTGCCAAAAATAAAATAACGCTACAAAAAATTGTACTAAAAACATACTGTCTGTAATTAGCGATGGACGAGTAATGCAATTTAAGTATGTAACAAGTTGAAACAGACGGCTTTATAAACAAGTCTCAGTAGATTCTCAATCAGTCGTACTTTGATCTTGAACTAGAAGACATCTTCAAAAATGTTAACCGTGATACTAACGTGTGTCAGTTTTGTGTTAGCCATCGCATATCTGAAAGGCAAATATAACCAGTACTATTGGAAGAAACGAGGTGTAGCTTTCTACGATAAACACAGGACCGGTGGGCCTTGGTGGCAATTCGCTACAGAAGATAAGTCATTCTTCCAAATTTTGAGTGAAATCTACTGGAGCTATGAAAAGGAGCCAGCCGTCGGTCTTGGCTCGTTCTGCGATCTAGGACTGTTTGTGAAGGATCCCACCAACATCCAGCACATCACACAAGAGGACTTTCAAGCTTTTAGTCACAGAGGGATTGAGTTTAACGACGAGGATATCTTGGCACAAAATGTTCTTATGTTACACGGCCCGAAATGGAAGCTCATCAGGCAGCAGTTGACTCCTCTTTTCACTAAAGCCAAATTAAGAAATATGTTCTACATTATTGACAAGAGTGCCCAGGATTTTGTGGAATTTTTAAAGATCAAACCAGAAAGATTGACGGGAGATACCGTCGAACACTTGTGCCAGTTCTGCTCAGCTGCTATCTCGGCCGCTGTGTTTGGGATCGGGACAAAGTCAATCTTCGATTCTCCATTCCGGGAAATAGCCAGAGAGGCCTTAGCTCCTACTTTCTGGACGAACATAAAGTTTGCATTAAGTGGAGTCAGTGGAACACTTTTTAAAATTTTGAAATTGAAGTTGTTTCAAACTCAACATGAGGACTTTTTTATTGGAGCCATCAAACAAGTAATCAGACAACGAGTAAAAGAAAACGTAAAAAGACACGACTTCGTAGAGATGTGTGTTGAGCTTCAAAAGAACGGAACGATGGTAGACGATGAAACCGGACTGAGGATAGAACCAACGGATGAAGTATTTGCGGCTCAGGCTTTCGTATTCTTCTTAGCCGGTATTGATCCTACCGCCGCTGGAATCTTTGGAGCTTTAATAGAAATAGGAAGAAACACTGATGTCTTGAAAAGAGTACAAGAAGATGTTGATGCACTTTTCGAGAAATACAACGGTCAGCTTACCTATGAATCTATGTTTGAAATTAAGTATTTGGACAACGTTTTGAACGAGAGTCTTCGGTTGTACCCTCCTATTGCTTTCTTAACCAGACAGTGTGTCCGAGATTCTGTGCTGCCCGTAGGTAAAGTACCTGTTGAAAAGGGGGTGAAGATATTTACACCTATTTTCGAGCTGCACCACGACCCGAAATATTTCCCTGATCCGGAAAAATTTGATCCTGAACGGTTTACAAGGGAAGGAGAGGTGAATGATTCAACGTACATGCCATTCGGAAAAGGTAGTAGGTTTTGCATCGGATCCAGATATGTTCGCCTTCAGGTCTTAACCGCAATTGTTCATCTTCTAAAACACTTTACAGTGCGCACACATGTTCAGGAGGGAGGCATACAATATAAGAAGGAGCAATTTCAAGTGAGATTGAAAAACGTTAACGTTGAATTTATTCCTAGGTACCAGTGATGGAAGCAAATGAATGTTTATGAAAAAAATGATTACTGTGTGCGATATTAAAAATGTAACAATCGAATTTGTAAATACTTGAAACTTGTACAGCTGCATATCCAATTATTAATATATTTTACTACATGTAGACAGCGTAGCGTTGGAAGGCCTGGAGGGAGAACCGATGACCTTGTGAAGGCCAACGATAATGATGATGATGTGTAGAAAAATAAATTTATTTAAATTGCCGTATTTGATTTTCGACCGTACGAATTTGATGTTGTTACTACAGGGGAGCACTGCTAGAGTTACTGTTGGTACTTAAATTACATTTTTAGTAGTGCCATCAGCATGTGTTCACTCGCTCCGGCTCGGAATAGACGGAGCCGCCGTTTATCCGGCGGCGAAATGTAAAAGCATAACCGGTGAAAACGATTATGTACAGAAGCTACACAATTGTGAATTTTAAAGCGCATTTGACCTAGCATAACATAATCAGCCTATAATGTTCGCACTGCAGGGACACAGGCCTCCTCTCTGTGAGAAGGAGGGGGCCGTAATCCACCACGCGAGTTGATACTCAATACTCAATATCTTTATTGCTATACCATAATGTGTACTTAGGTGGTAACTATATAATTTAGATCATTATGGACCCTGTAGGGCACAGCAAGAGGGTTAGGAGAGAGGAAGCCCTGAGGGTATATATAATTATTAATTTTGTTATATTATTTATTAATTATTATATTATTTATTAATAATTACCTTATGTCACATACCCTCGATTTTTTTATTTTAGGACATGCCGGTTTCCTCTCGTTTCGGAGTCGGGAGTTTTTACAATAGCTTACACTTATTATTGCTGGGCCTCGTCTGTTTGGCGTTTTCATTAGCCGTCCCCCGACGCGAGGACGCTTGGATCAAAATATTTCTAGTTAGTCATCATCTACCTAGACTTTTCCCAACTATGTTGGGGTCGGCTTTCAGTCTAACCGGATGCAGCTGAATACCAGTATTTTACATGGAGCGACGGCCTATCTGACCTCCACAGCCCAGTTACTGGGTCATACGATAGACTGGTTGTTAGACTTTCGGGCTTCTGACTACCCGTGACGACTGCCAAAGATCCACGAATGACAGCCTGGACCAACGGCTGAACGTGCTTTCCGAGGCACGGAGGGGTCACGGTATGTAAAGATGGTCACCCATCCACAAACCAACCGCGGCTGTTATTATATAGCCACGGACCTCTCAAAATATTCCAGTTAGTGTGTTACGCAATTAACCCGCTGGTATTACAGATGTCCTGTCCAGTGGTGATAACCACTTAACAAGTGGGCTGATTATCAGTTTGTTTTCCAAACACAAGGAAAAGTCACGCCCGTAAAGGACAAATTGCCATGATTGCCATGATCCCCTATCTTCCCAGGGTCGCGGGTTGTTCGAAAGAGATGCCGTGGCCCCTGGCACAGGCAACTGAAGGAACACGGGTGGGTTTTAGTCAGTAAGAGTCTGACACTCCCTTCCGCTCCGCCCAGAGCGGGAGGGCTCATTTGATGATTTCCCACCCAAATAAAAAAATCCCCTATCTTAAGATAGTTACATGTTATTAGAATATGAAGAAAGAGAAAGGCTTTCTTGAACTCTCTCTCTTCTCAATAAAAGGATACCGACTAGCAGGGTTTAAATATTGTTTTCTGGGAGATTTTCAGGGAGATACAAAGTCAAAGTAAAACAACAAAACAATGTTTGTTTGTCTTTACTAATATTAATCAAGTTTCCTAAGCTAAGAAACGAGAATCGTCAAACTTAACATAGTTGAAGTTCGCCGTGTTTAATAAATAATTTGACTTTGATTAGGAAAACAATATTAAAATATATATCTAAAGAAAGATAATAAATAAGGCACACAAAACACACACAAAAAACTTAATATAGTATTGTGTGACTGACGCTGGTTCCAGCAGTGAGAATATCATGACGACTCAACACGCATCAACGTATATATTACCTATATACAATGCTATTAGCTGTTAATATTAAAGTTCATTAATATTACATAGTAATAATAGTGGTGCTACATTCGAAACGGCACTTGATTATTACAAATTCGAACCTAAAACTGGAGCCTTAACTACACGTATTAAACCGGAAAGGGACCGGCACCGTATCAACTCGAGCCGTTCAGTATTCTTTGTATGAAACTCCCTACTGCAACGCACACTAATCGGAATCGGGACAAGCTCACGAATCGCGGTGCGGTGCGTTACGGCTCGTCGTCCCCGCGCTTACGGTTCGTCGTCCCCGCGCTTATAGATAAGTAGTAAATCAGTTTCTACCGATATGATAATAGCAACAAGTTGCATATAAGGTGATTGCGTTCTTGTAAAATGAAGGTTTTTTTTTTCATTGGTTTAAAACACTTAATAATAATTCTCATCTCGTTCTAATTAAAGAGATAATAGAGCTGTTTTGCATTAAAACAAAACAGTTATTATGTTATGAAAAACACATAGCATTGGTGAAGAAGCAGTCTAACAATTTTACCAATAAAAATGCAACAACAACAGAATATACATAACTTGGTCTAAGTTACCTGTGGGGATCTTTCAGTTTGGCAGCTGGTGACAGCACAGCTGTCACTTTAAAGTGTCACTCATAGAAGTCTTCAAAACTCAACAGCAAGCACATTGCTCCAATGCTATGTGTTTTTCATAACATAATAACTGTTTTGTTTTAATGCAAAACAGCTCTATTATGTTTCCTTCAAAACACATAGCATTGGTGAAGACCTGTTTGATATCTGCTGGTGAAAGAATACCCGAAGGATGTAGACGCTATTTGAATTATATATTAAATGAAATTAATGAATATTTCTGTGTGTATTCATTAAATTTTCAAACCAAACTAAGATTTTTGAATCTATTATTCTAGAAAATTAACAAATCTTCCATAAAATGCTATACATTATTAACAAATGTATTTGCCTTAGATAGTGAACATGAAATATAAAGCTATAATGATAATTTAAAATCAATGAGATTTAAACTGAATTATAATAATAATCTCATTACTAAAGGATAATTGGATCACTCATTTCCTTAATTAATCAAAAGTACAAATATTTCTGAATCTCCAACTTTATGAAAATGTGGGAAAACAAACTCAATGTCTTAGATAATAAAGTTAAAATTCCATTGAAACTGAAATTTATTTAGGACCTTTTATATTACTATGGTTAATAGATTAAACCTCGCATGTAAATGAACTACAAGTCTCTTCATTTATCAATTAAATTGACTCAAAATATGAATCAACATATTTAAATAGTTTCAATGGGAATTAAAAATTCTCATAATTATGATAAACCCATCAGTGGGAACATTACAGGCCGATCATTCTAAATAGGTGCTCTTGAGAGATAGCCCTCTCCTTTACTACTTTACAGAAGTAAACATTCTGTAAGCCTAGTGGCTCTTTCAGTTTAATTGTATCTGATGAACTAATCACCAGTCAGCCTTCCGAAGGCTACCACAGACCTCTTCTTCCGACTTCCTGGAGGCTCCTCTGTCTTAGTTTATTTAAAAATCTTTTGAGTAATCATAGACACACCTGTTATTGTAAACCAAAATCAACAATGATTATGGTAGCTTTTAGGTAAACTCTTTGATTGTGTCTTTGACCCAACCCTGGGGCGCACTGTTATTACTTACCCTGCTTTTAACATCTCTTGCATTGTGACAATTTGTGTTGTATGTATTGTACTCATGTTTGAGCAAATAAATGATTATCTTATTCAACATTTAAAAGTTGTGAGATAACTTACAATATTAGGGTATGTAAATCTCTACTCATCAAGGGGTAATCAGTGGTTTAGCTAAGAATAATAATTTTGGGACTTTCTAAATGGACAAAAAACTGTCTAGATGTCATGCAATCTACACTATGACATGCACCTCTGAATACAAGCTTTATAAATAATTACCTATTGTGTATTTCCACTATATTTTAGCAAGTTCCTTGCTACTCTACCGACCACTGCCCCTTCCAACCTGACTGCTCTCCCCCCCCCCCCCCCCAAACTTTCCAAGCTAGGAGTTGAGTTGCAGCTTGTCAGGTCTAAGAGGTTCTTACTTAGATCTTGTATAGGTACTGGCTTTCTGAGACCTCTCGTCTCCAAATACGGGAGCCAGGCACACTGGGGCCAGTATGGGGCGATTTACACATAATACGTCCCTGCCCCATTTCCGAGTTCAGATGACTGAGCACTCGGTTTAAATTGGGTGAAGAGAAACACCCAGGTACTCAATGTTGTCACTTCTTAACTGAAGGCATCGCAGAAGTTTGCCAAGCCATCATTTGAGTCCCCTGTGATGTACTGTCGCACAGCGGCCGACTTATCTGACGCGAAAAGGTCTACATCGGGGACGCCCCACTTTCAAACATGGCCTCCGAGGCCTGGGGCCTGGAGCAACAGGAGCCAATCCGGCTGGTCTGTTCCTAGATAAGCGGTCGGCTAAGCCGTTATAACACACTTTTAACCTCCCCGGGAGGTAAACCGCTGACAGAGTGATTCTAGTGTTCAGCTAATCTGCTAACTTCGTCAATTTGTACGTTAGGTTCAGGATTACTAGAGATGTATGTATTCTTGTTCATGTTCCTAAGTTTGCGACAAATGGTCTGTTGTCGGATTGAGCTAGAATATGTGCACTCTGAAGACTGGCTCTTTGGCTGATTGTTACTGCGTATATGGCAAACATCTCTCAACTTAGAGTGCCATTTTTTCTGGTTTGGTCAAGTTCCTGGCAAGAGTAGGATAGAACTGAATATTCTTTATTATGTACACCATACGAACTACAGATATAAGTGTAGAATATTTTACATAGGGTGACACATAGGGCGGGCTTATCACTAAAAGCGATATTTTAAAATAGCCCTCTCATGTGGGCTCCTTACCCTTCCACCACAGCATGTGTGGACAGGAAGAGGGTTACCCGTATATATAAAGGAACTGAGCTGTGGTCTATCAATAGCCTCTGGCCACCACATTAACTCTTAGCAAACCAGAGGAGCAACCTTTTTCATTTGTCTTGGTCTGCTCCTATCACATATGTATATATATATATTTTTTTTTTGACGACAATTATTCCCTTACAAGGATAGCAAAATTTGGGTGTTAATAAGCTTTGAAATTGTCTCAGAGAACAAAATCTCTTTATTAGAAGCTTTGATATTATTATCTTCCTTTCTACTTAGCCTGCAGGCAGGGCCTTGTAATTAGGCCTACATATTCTAACTCCTGATTGAGATTTAGAATTGACTTTGGAAATTCATTTGTCACCCAAGCTTTGTTAAGTCCCACAGTCTCCAAGACAGCTTTTGCTAGTGGGCCAGCAAAAAATTATCTAAACTCATCATCATCTGCCTAGCCTTTTCCCAACCATGCTGGGGTCGGCATCCAGTCCAACCAGATGCAGCTGAACACCAGTACTTTACATGGAGCGACTGCCTATCTGACCTCCACAACCCAATTACTGGATAATACAATATGATAAAATTATCTAAACTGAATAAACAAAATATTGCAATTTACATTATTACATGCAAATACTACAGGCTTGCAAATTCTCTGCCACTTAGTTGGCTAATGCTGCAATTGTCCAGAGAACTGAAGAAAAGCCAAATGGGTGTGCTGTCAATTCCCATATTTTCTTGATTCTAAAAGACTCTCTGGAGTTGTTTGTGTAATCAGCATAAACAGCTACCCTTCATTAATAAATAATTACTTTCGTTTAACTTTTTAGTAATACCGGAGTGTAAACAATAGGTTTTGATTATAATATCATAATCTTAGAAAAATCCATATAGATTAATATGATTAGTTTAATAGAAATTTGCATTAATTATTTTAACTAAAGATACAATATCTCAAAATAGAATTGTTTTGAATATAAATCTTTTCCAGATTTGACTTCCTGTTATGATTTCCCAAGCTTTTAATGGTTCTTTAGACAGTCTGAATCTTGTCTCTAGTATGAATCTTGGCCTAGTTATATTTGGTAAGATCCTCATTTATCATGATTTTAAAATAAAATAACTATTTTCTTATATTAAACAGCTTAAAATTGGGCACTGCATGTATTTGCTCCACTGCAAATATAATAAATATCTATATGATAGAGGCCACTCTGATGAATGCCAAGAAGATCCTAATGGCCCTGATCCTGACCATAACTATAAGATTTCCTTAATTATTACACAACACAGAAAAAATGTACAGTATAGCATAATAAATTATAACATTGTTTAAATATTTAACATTTCATAATAGTTATAAAACTTATGTAATTTTTAATTATTCATCTTAATGTTCTAATTGCAAATTAGACTTAGAGGTGCTGAACTTCTTTAATTTAAGTAAGAACTGCATACGACATGAGAGCAATGAACTATTGTAATTACATTCCTGGATAGGAGTGTTCAGACTACTTCCAAAAGCGACTGTAGGGTACAATGCTAGTGGGTAGGTTGTTGCTCAATTAACAAGTGTCTGTAGACATATTTTAGCAGCTAGCTCCTTTTGCTCTAGACCCACATTAGAGATCCCAGCCACACCTCCCTCCGCGGGGGCTAAATAGTCTTTAGTTTTATTTAGTGGCATAAGTACTCACTCTACTTCTAATTCAGGGTGTGAAACACATGGGATAGATGAGCATACATGTAAGGTTTACAAAATGGTTTGCTTTTCATGTTGGCATGTCACAGAACAGAACCTGCTTGAGTAATTTTAGCTCCTCAAGACATTCAGTATTTGCTTTAGGAATTACTACTTTATCATCATATTTTTACACTGAAATCCCTTTCCATAAGTTATAATATACTTTAAACACGAAAGGGTTGTTTTTTAAAACAATACTGCACTTCTGTCTGAAGTACTTATATACTAGCAATAAACAGATTAGAAATTTGTTGATAGTATTTTTGAGTAAGGTTAGTGATATAATGTGCAATAACAGTTATTCAGCACTTACTTGGCTTATTGGCTACTCATTCAAATAAAAATGCGTAGATCCGACTTACAGGAAATCGTTTCGATCTCTTTGCCCTGTAGTTCGGTAAAATTAACGAGAGAAAATTTTTTCCGTACGTTGGCGGTAAAATTTTTAGACGCTATGAGTGACACTTTAAAGTGACAGCTGTGCTGTCACCAGCTGCCAAACTGAAAGATCCCCACAGGTAACTTAGACCAAGGTATGTATATTCTGTTGTTGTTGCATTTTTATTGGTAAAATTGTTAGACTGCTTCTTCACCAATGCTATGTGTTTTGAAGGAAACATAATATGAATACTTTGTATTATGTCGTTATTTACATCGTCAAAATTTATGGCACGTTCTTAAAAATTAAGGAAGTAGCGACAGCAAATAACACCATTTTTAGTTTATTTTTTAATAAATGGAGTTTATTATTACACACTAAAAATAGGAAAGGATATCCAATATCGAGCCTTGTGGAACACCCATTATTACTTTTAACCCCATTGAATTAGACTATAATGGACATTCCCCAAAAACCATCGGTTCATATTGAGTTGCTTAATTTTATTAAAGCTTTTATTACTGTTATGGGGTTAATATGCTTAAAGTTAAAAACTACTAACACATCCTAAAACTACTACTACTAATAATATGATTGAGAAAATTGGTAATTTTATTAAAATTGCTGATGAGTACAAAAATTGAATGGAATATTTTAGGAAACAAGTAAAATTCTAAAAAGGTGTTAGGAAAATACATGTACTACTAGGTGCCTAATGTATTATTTTAGAACCCAATGGTTTGGCACGTGACGATGGGAAGAGTATATAATGCCTTGGAAGTTGGATAGGCCTTTGGTGTGGGATGCAACCTGTGTCGACACCCTCGCGCCATCCCATCTTCCTAGCACGGTGAGCTGGGCCAGGGCGGGTGCCGTAGGAGGAGAAAACCTCAAATAGAGCAAATACACATATAACAACCTTATTGGGAAAGCCGTTTGGGGTTGAAACACTAGGGCTTTTTTTTTGTTTGGGGATGGGAAATCATCAATTGACTCCTCCCGCTCTGGGTGGAGCGGAAGGGAGTGTCAGACGTTGTCTTACTGACTAAAACCCACCCGTGTTCCTTCCTTAGCCCTTTATGTTCCAGGCCAGCGCTAACCCTTTCGGACAATCCCTTCGGCCCTAACGCGCCCCTACCTCGATGCTGACATCTCTTTGAGGCGCGCATGGAACACGTACGCGCCGTCCGGCACGGGCCTGATCGGACGGTGAGCTACCCATTAGTCTCCGCCCGCAGGCCCGCGCCTACGGTCTGCCGCGGCGGCTGGGACGGGAGGCACTCTCCCTGAGCCGTCCCGCCGTCTCCTTCGCTAGCATGACTGCTTCGCAGAAGGAAGCGACTGCCTCCCACTCCCTCTCGCCCCGGGCCATGGCTTGCACCAGGGCCGGGCGTGAGGTCGCCGCCGCTGCCGATCGCCTCTACGAGGACACGGCGGTACTCCGCCCAAGCGGGGCAGACCTCCACCATGAAACACTAGGGCTTTGGGATCCAAGTGCTCATCAAATATCGCCAAGCAACAAACAAACAAACTTTTAAAATGTATTTCCACTGTATTATTCTACTTTGGCAACACTTGGAAATAAAGGTTATTATATTATCGTTATTACAATATTAATAATTTGTACTTTGATAGTGTTGCCACAGTAGATATTATAATGCGGAATTAAAATAATGCATGTTTTTTAAATTAAATCAATGAAATCACGACAACTCGACCATCCGACGGGCGTGCTAACTCCGAAGCACGCGCTAATCACGACAAATAATACTTACTAAGCACATACCATACACATACCGGCCAATCTCAATCCTGCCATCAATTTCAAAAATAATTGTAAGATCCTTAATAAGCAACTCAAAGGCTTCTTGAACAAACATCGCATCATTGCGGAAAACCAGTATGGTTTCAAAGCTGGGGTATCGACAGAGGATGCTGTTTTGGACCTTACACAATTTGTGGCAAAGGAACTTGATGGTGGGTCTAAATGCTTGGGCATATTTCTAGACCTCTCGAAGGCCTTCGACACAGTTTCTGTTCCCAAACTCCTAACAAGGATGGAGCGTCTGGGTGTACGAGGCATGGCACTAGAAATGTTTAAAGACTATCTTAAGAATCGCTCTCAGTTGATTAAAATAGGTGAACATCTCATTGATGAGGAAACTGTGACCTACGGCGTGCCCCAGGGAAGCATATTAGGGCCCACTATGTTCTTAATTTACATGAATGACCTCTGGAGAATGATTCTCCCTAACTGCAAGATCTACGCGTATGCGGATGACACTGCAATCGTCATTTATGGACCAACTTGGGATATGGTTAAAACAATGGCAGAAAACGCTCTAAGTCAAATCGTGAACTGGTTTCACGATAGCCTACTAACCCTCAACTTAGATAAAACCTGTTACATTCCTTTCGCAATCCGACGTAATACTATGCCCCCTAAAGACTTCACAATAATTGCTCACTCATGCCAGAGCTCGTCTAATACTTGTACTTGCCCTACACTGGACAGATGCGATAGTGTCAAATATCTAGGCTTGCAAATTGATGAATGCCTTAGATGGGACAAACAGCTCGATATGATATCTTCCAGAATTTTGCGGCTCATCTACGTTTTCAAATCGCTAAGAGATCCCGCTGATATGGGCACACTGAGAATGGTATATTTTGCACTCTGTCAGTCTATAATTGGATATTGCATTACCGCGTGGGGTGGTGCATCAAAAACCAACTTGCTGAGAGCTGAGAGAGCTCAAAGAGCTGTACTAAAGGTCATGTGTAAGAAACCATACCGATATCCAACTAAGCAACTCTACGAGGACTGTGAGGTCTTAACTGTTCGACAACTGTTCATTCTGCAGTCAGCCCTCAGGACTTATGAGTCCTGAGGGCTAGTCAGCCCTCAGGACTTATGAGTCCTGAGGGCTGACCATGACCGGATCCATGCCTAAATCAACCCCTAAAAAACGCACAAATGTCCCTTCAGGCGTTAAACATAAAACCTCTTTTGCCCAACACCAATTTTACGTTTTAAGTAAGCACTTATACAAAAATCTGCACAGAATGCTAAACATACTGGATTTAAATACACATACATGTTAAAGAAGGAAACATGTAAATGGCTATTGAAACAGGACTATTGTGGCAACAGAGAATCTGCTAACTTACATCTCCTAATATACATACATAGACATAGATCACATCTCACACTTTATATCGAATTATTATACATTTATTACATTCACGGAATCACTCGCCCCCACACACATACACATACACCCACACACATCCCACACACACACACACCCACACATACCACACACACCCACACACTACACATGCATATATACAGATGCATGTCTGCTGTCATTCACTCTCCTCGTGTTACACAGGATTAGTTTTTGTTATTATTATTGTTTTTATTTTTATCTCTCTCTCTTTATTTTTATCTCTGTACAGCTGTTAGTAGAAATCATTGACACTGTCTTCACTTGTTCTGGTTGTGAATATTAACAGAATCCACTTGACTGAACCCTATCTTTTAAGATACAGGCTAGTCCTAGTTTAAAAGATAGAGTCTACTATTGCATCATAATGTAAATATTATCTCAAACAATGTATACAGTGCAAAGTGCTATGTTTTTGTGAAAAAAATACTTTATTATTATTATATATATTAGCCTATCACCCTGTTCAGCACGAAGCGTAGCATGATGTGATCATGTCCCAAAATTATCAACGTTTCATAATTAAGTACCTATAATTGCAATAATGGATCACTTATCTTTACAGTTTGATAAACATACATGTAGCGTGTTTCGAATAAGGCATGCCGCGCACTGGCAGGTGGTGGGAAAGGACTAGGGCTTTCGAATACCGGATTTTTTCAATACCGGTATTACTAACGAATGTTTTTGTCTAAATACCGGGATTCCGGGATACCAGTATTGAAAAAAAGAAATCTTATTTTTTTCACTTTTGATTTTATTCTTTTTTGAAGTACCTACGTATTTAGAAGGTAAAATTAATAAACAAAGTTTTGATGTCAAATCATATATTATTTACATGTAGGTACAATTATTTTTTATATAACAATAATATTAAGTGTCAGTTAGGTCAGTCTTTTTTTTACGATAATTCGCGTTATATAAATTATGACTAATCACATTTATTATTATAGAATTTCACAAAACTTGTCTAACAACATTTCTGTAAGTAATAAGAATCTCAGCGATATTTGGGTTTTAATTTAGCATCTAAGATAGACAGTAACACTGATAATAAAAACTTTTACATACTCCGTAATCAACACATAATATCTAGCCAACAAAATATATCTTAATAATATAGAGCGAGCATATTTAGAGCGAGCCAGAAGCCCGAAAATCTGACAACCAGTCTTACCAAGGGGTATCGTATTACCCAGTAACTGGGTTGTGGAGGTCAGATAGGCAGTTGCTCCATGTAAAATACTGGTATTCAGCTGCATCCGGTTAGACTGGAAGCCGACCCCAACATAGTTGGGAAAAGGCTAGGCAGATGATGATGATATTTAGAGTGAGCATGACGCGTGCGGATCACCCTTCCGCTACACCGCCCGCACCTCTGAGACTTATTACCGCGTCGCTGTACCCCTAGGGAACGGTAAGCACGACGTTGACAGACTATAACAGCTTCGCGTTGCATGCACCTGATGCACCTGAAGGAAGGCGGAGCGGGCGGGGCGTATAGGGAATTTCCCCTTCACCCCTGGTGGGCGCCGCCGCCTTCCGCACTGTACTTAAAACTTAGAGCAACGCGGGACTTCCGGGGAGTCCCTGTTGCTCTAAGACTGAGAACGACTTAAATTTATTGCGTTGCGTGCGTGTAACTGCCATGTCGTTAAATCAATGATATTATACCGACTTAAAATATTCCAAAATAAAATAAATGAATAAAAATGTCTATGTGCGGTAGTGATAGTTTATTATTTTGAGTTTTGTACTAAAATTAAAATAAAATTACTAATACCGGGATCCCGGTTATGAACATTTCAATACCGGTAATAAAAATGTTGAAAAATGACCGGGATCCCGGTTTTGGTTGATACCGGGATCCCGGTATTGAAAGCCCTAGAAAGGACCCTTTACTC
This sequence comes from Mesoligia furuncula, assembly GCA_916614155.1. Classification (NCBI taxonomy): domain Eukaryota; kingdom Metazoa; phylum Arthropoda; class Insecta; order Lepidoptera; family Noctuidae; genus Mesoligia; species Mesoligia furuncula. The sequence continues at coordinate 28,038,097 of OU744793.1, forward strand.
ACTCGAAAAGCCAATACCATATCGCCAAAGTTCTCTCGAAGTCAATTCCGAGCATTTCGTTTAGATAAGTAGTCATAAACATTGACTTTGGAAACCTTATCGGCCGTACCATTTGCAGATGTGCGCAGGCCTATAAACCATTGCAGCATTTTGTAGCAATTCTTTTTACTAGTTGCGAACTAAATGTTTTCTTGTCGTGTTCGATTTTAACAAGAACATTACCGCTGTAAAACTGACAGTCAGACGAATTCCCAGTATCTGAGAGGCCGAACTATCCGCTGATCAGGCCAAACCAATCACAACAGGTAACGTAGACTTGTAGTGATTTTAATTTCCAAGAATATATTAAAATACTAGCTTCTGCCCGCGACTTCGTGCGCGGATCCTGTTGCTTATGTCAGCGACAACGGGGTCGTCAAAATCGAAGATCTGAAACGTCTGATGTCGAATTCTAAGAGCCTGGGGACGGGACGGGTTGTGGTGTCTCGCCGACACCACAACCCGTTAGAATTTCCGCCTTAATGATATTTCTCTGCAGTAAGACGACTTTGAGCCGGGTCCCATTGCACTGTTTCGGCGGAGTGAGTTTCCGAAGAAGCATAATTGGGACACCGACCTTTAACTTAATGGTGTGCGCTGGTATTCCACTTGCACCGAGGGAATTGAGAAATTCTACGGGGTAATGTGTGGCGTCATACTGGTCGACAACAGTGTTTATTGAAGTGTAGATCACTTCATTTCCCTCAATTTCCGCGAGAATGCATTCATTGATCGCTGAAGCTTGGTCGTTTCTGGGTGTTAAGATGGCTCGTTCACACACCCAAGAATTATGTTGGTGCAGTATCCTATTGATGTCCCCATACACCAGGCGAATCAAATCTTCTAAGGTGGACACCACTCTCCTAAGTACCTCAGGTAGAACCACCTGGCCACCGTCTACTGGTAGCGTTCCCTCACCCATTTTAAGAGAACATCAAAAAATTCTTGGGCGTGTACATTCCCGCCAAGATGTGCTCTCATATTCATCGTTAAGCGCAACCTATGAATATGTGGCCATAAAAAAGGGTATTTAAAGAAAGAAAAAAGAAAGAAAAAAAGTTTATTTGGACACAGTTCGTGAAACACAAAATACAAAATTAACAAAAAATAATAAATAGTATGTGCCTCACGGCTGCGCCAAAAAGCAACAAAGCATTCACCTCATCAGCCCTAGTTCCTCGCGTCACCACAGGCAGCGTTTGTCGGAAATCGCCGCTAAGCAGAACTGTAACGCCACCCATCATTTGCTGGTTCCTGTGGATGTCCTGCAAAGTCCTGTTTACCGCCTCTACTGCTTTTCTGTTCGCCATAATGCATTCATCCCACACGATTAAAGAGCAATCTTTAAGCACGCGCCCTTTGTCACTGTTGCGTGACACTCCACAAACAGGTGTTTCATTACTCTCTAAATCTATGGGAATCTTAAAAGTTGAGCGCGCTGTTTTGCCACCAGGAAGCAGTGTTGCGGCGATTCCTGACGATGCTACTGCAATGGCAATCTTGTCTTGCCTCCTGACCTCTGCGAGAATGCCAGCGGTGACAAATATTCTCCCTGTTCTACCAGGAGCATCCAAGAAAAACATTTTACCTTGGCCGAGCCGAGTCAAGGATGGTGTCAAAAATTTGCTTTTGCTCTGAGGTAAATTTATGACCATGTATGACTATGTCTCATGGTCATTGACGACGGTACTCATAGCTCTTGGATCATAATTTATTTCAGAGTTGTACTCTTTGTTTCCAAGCTCTTGTACATCCAGATGTAGTGGAGTCGGTAGACCATAATTCACCAGAGAACTGCCGCAGATCGAAATGACCATATCTTGAAGTGAACTAAGGCAACTGTTTAGAACGCGCTCATCAGTTGCCTCAGTATTATCTTCAGTAGTGCGTCTCAGACCTCTTAGGAAGTCTTCGAACAGAAAATGCCGATATTTCTCCCACAACAGAAGCGGATTTGCAATACCGCAGAACACCAACATGACGACAAACAGATGTCGCAAACGACTGAGATTGTCACTAATGCTGGCCCTCAAGTGCGTTGTCCCAGTGCTGATCACCGTCGAGAAGGTGGCGTGCTACGCAAGCAGCGCGGTATGTGGGATACTCAATGTCATCGACTGTCCTTAGAAACGCAAATGATGTTGGGCCGTGCACTGTGTGCAGTAACATTCGCAAATAATAGCACTCGCCATTATTTGGGTGCATTGTGTAAACCCGTCCCAATGCGGTGTCCTTAATAATTCCCGGAAACCCGTCCACGGCGTGTCCGCATCGACGTCGATTAAATACACCTCTTTGCTTGTCGTACGTGTAGTACGACGGCACCTCATCATAGGTGAGTGATCTAGCAAAGTTGTCCCCTTCACAGAGTCTGAAAAAGGCCAATTTCAGTCTATCAAAAAGTACTCTGTGAAGGCCAACAGGAAAATTAAACACATCAACACAGACAACAAAGGTAACCCCCGTTTCTATAGGATGAAAGCGGCACATCGGCACCTATAACATCACATTTTGGGAACAAAACCATAGCGCGATCTAACTCGACGCCAACGCCATCTAGTTAGAAAACGGAAACTACATATTATTTACCCAAATTAATTAAATTATGAATAAAACTAAATTGTCGTTAATTTAACAACTACATTAGTTTTGCATTAAATAAAAAAATATGGTAACAGCAGCAAGGATCAAAACTAAGAATTACATACTTAAATGAATTACCTACAACAAATGTGCTTGGTAAGATATAACTTAGAACCAAAAGAACATTAACCTTAGAACAAAAACTTGACTTCATGATAGTGTAGCTTGTTGTACCGCCAATCAATCTGTTTAGTAATATTGGTGTGAAAATCTCCAAACAATTAGATAGGACATGTAAAGTTCTCAGATTTCATAACAGTATCGTTCCTAATGCACATAAAAAATGCAAAAACTAAAAAAAAAAGAATTTTATGATTTTTTAAAACAATAATTATGGGATTTGAACTCGCAACATTTAGTGCGGTAAAGGGTCGCCTGACCTTACCGCTAAATTCCCCGTTGACATATTGTTGAAATAGCTGTTCCCTTGCAATTTATAATATTACTGCCCCGCTCCTTTATAAAAATAGCGTGATTATTATGTTCACAGAGTTAAAGTTTTATTTTTAACCAAATAAATAAATAAACATGTTATTATTTTGTGCATTCAATTACGAACAAACACATTTTAAAATCAATATTGCTTACCTCCCATAACATACGGCGTGATAATATGTAGCCTAAAGCCTTCCTTGGTTTACTAAGAACATTTTTGCTGAATTTCAATTCAATCTATCCAGTAGTTTTGGCGTGAAGCCTTACCATACACACAGACAAACAGATAAACAGACAAACAGACAAAAATTCTAAAAAGTCTCTTTTTGTCATCAGGTACGTTTTTCTAACTAAAGCCGCTTATTTTTTCTCGAAAATTCACAATGTACAGTTTTTCTTTCGTTACTGTTTTATTATATGTATAGATTGTCTTGGAAATTAAGATCACAACAAGTATTTACACAATTAAAAAGGGAGAGGAAAAAATCATAGAGCGTGCATATACCCAGGATTTTGTAATATTATTTTGATTTAAAAGAGTATCCTTGGAGTATCTTGCCCGTTCTTCTCCATAGAGATCTACGTTTTAGAATATGCAACTAGCTTCTTCAGAAAGTTGAAGGTTTTGTTGGCCATTTAAATGGTTTATTTGAAATAAATGGAGTTTGCAATTGATTGTTTTAGCACAAATAACACTATCGGAATCCTAGCTGAGATTGGCTCTTCAGTGGTGAAGATCACGGTGTGGAAATTCAATCTATCAACCGCAAGCTTTTACATCAGAGGAATTGTGCGTTTGGAACGGGCCTTACGTCTATACATATCTTAGCGATTGCTTACGTAGCCTAAAGTCGACATCGTTTTACGTATTTACTCTTATAATTATTGGTCATAGGTCACAGTAAAAATTTGCCAAAAATCAAATAACGCTACAAAAAATTGTACTAAAAACATACTGTCTGTAATTAGCGATGGACGAGTAATGCAATTTAAGTACGTAACAAGTTGAAACAGACGGCTTTATAAACAAGTCTCAGTAGATTCACAATCAGTCGCACTTTGATCTTGAACTAGAAGACATCTTCAAAAATGTTAACCGTGATACTAACGTGTGTGAGTTTTGTGTTAGCCTTCGCATATCTGAAAGGCAAATATAACCAGTACTATTGGAAGAAACGAGGTGTAGCTTTCTACGATAAACACAGGACCGGTGGGCCTTGGTGGCAATTCGCTACAGAAGATAAGTCATTCTTCCAAATTTTGAGTGAAATCTACTGGAGCTATGAAAAGGAGCCAGCCGTCGGTCTTGGCTCGTTCTGCGATCTAGGACTGTTTGTGAAGGATCCCACCAACATCCAGCACATCACACAAGAGGACTTTCAAGCTTTTAGTCACAGAGGGATTGAGTTTAACGACGAGGATATCTTGGCACAAAATGTTCTTATGTTACACGGCCCGAAATGGAAGCTCATCAGGCAGCAGTTGACTCCTCTTTTCACTAAAGCCAAATTAAGAAATATGTTCTACATTATTGACAAGAGTGCCCAGGATTTTGTGGAATTTTTAAAGATCAAACCAGAAAGATTGACGGGAGATACCGTCGAACACTTGTGCCAGTTCTGCTCAGCTGCTATCTCGGCCGCTGTGTTTGGGATCGGGACAAAGTCAATCTTCGATTCTCCATTCCGGGAAATAGCCAGAGAGGCCTTAGCTCCTACTTTCTGGACGAACATAAAGTTTGCATTAAGTGGAGTCAGTGGAACACTTTTTAAAATTTTGAAATTGAAGTTGTTTCAAACTCAACATGAGGACTTTTTTATTGGAGCCATCAAACAAGTAATCAGACAACGAGTAAAAGAAAACGTAAAAAGACACGACTTCGTAGATATGTGTGTTGAGCTTCAAAAGAACGGAACGATGGTAGACGATGAAACCGGACTGAGGATAGAACCAACGGATGAAGTATTTGCGGCTCAGGCTTTCGTATTCTTCTTAGCCGGTATTGATCCTACCGCCGCTGGAATCTTTGGAGCTTTAATAGAAATAGGAAGAAACACTGATGTCTTGAAAAGAGTACAAGAAGATGTTGATGCACTTTTCGAGAAATACAACGGTCAGCTTACCTATGAATCTATGTTTGAAATTAAGTATTTGGACAACGTTTTGAACGAGAGTCTTCGGTTGTACCCTCCTATTGCTTTCTTAACCAGACAGTGTGGCCGAGATTCTGTGCTGCCCGTAGGTAAAGTACCTGTTGAAAAGGGGGTGAAGATATTTACACCTATTTTCGAGCTGCACCACGACCCGAAATATTTCCCTGATCCGGAAAAATTTGATCCTGAACGGTTTACAAGGGAAGGAGAGGTGAATGATTCAACGTACATGCCATTCGGAAAAGGTAGTAGGTTTTGCATCGGATCCAGATATGTTCGCCTTCAGGTCTTAACCGCAATTGTTCATCTTCTAAAACACTTTACAGTGCGTACACATGTTCAGGAGGGAGGCATACAATATAAGAAGGAGCAATTTCAAGTGAGATTGAAAAACGTTAACGTTGAATTTATTCCTAGGTACCAGTGATGGAAGCAAATGAATGTTTATGAAAAAAATGATTACTGTGTGCGATATTAAAAATGTAACAATCGAATTTGTAAATACTTGAAACTTGTACAGCTGCATATCCAATTATTAATATACTAGCTTCCGCCCGCGACTCCGTCCGCGCGGATGTCGGTCTTCGCGTGGATGGTTTATTTCTCCATTTTGAGTAACTCTGACAATGACATCTTATAAATATCTATTGGACCCAAATACGGCTAAGCCTATAATAATTAAGGAGATCCCTCTATTGAGCTACTGCTGTTGAGCTCGCGTTCTGTAGTAAGTATTTTTTTCATAGTAATTCCGACCTTGATAAGTAGCATGTAGCAGTAAATTACTGACAATGACGAAAAGTTTGCAATAATAAAAAAGTGATCGTGACAATGAGACAGAAAGTTAATTGAGAGCTTCAGCATACACAACATTGTTAGTGAGCTCGTCCGGAATATGAACATGAAGATTTCTTGGACTGCTCACATGGGAAAGAGCTACGTAAAGTTGCCCGTGTGAAAAACAACTCGCGGTAAGATCTACGCCAGCAACTCCTAGGGTCTGACCTTGAGCCTTATTTATTGTCATGGCGTAACAAAGCTACAGGAAACTGTATTCTCTTAAATTGAAATGGAAAATTATCCACTACGGGTAATGCAACGTGTGTTCGCGGTTCTACAGAACAACGTCTATGAATAAAACCGAAAAATAAGATTTTTTTTTCTACGTATTTTTCCAGGATAAAAAGTATCCTATTTTATGCCCAGGATAATAAGGTATAATTATACCAAGTTTCATCGAAATCGAACCGTTAGTTTTCACGTGATGCCTGCATATACAGACAGACAGACAGACAGACAGACAGACAGACAAAAATTTTTTTAATCACATATTTGGGTTTGGTATCGATCCAGCAACACCCCCCGCTATTTATTTTTTCAATATTTTCAATGTACAGAATTGACCCTTCTACAGATTTATTATATGTATAGATTTTACTAAATGTAGACAGCGTAGCGTTGGAAGGCCTGGAGGGAGAACCGATGACCTTGTGAAGGCCAACGATAATGATGATGATGTGTAGAAAAATAAATTTATTTAAATTGCCGTATTTGATTTTCGACCGTACGAATTTGATGTTGTTACTACAGGGGAGCACTGCTAGAGTTACTGTTGGTACTTAAATTACATTTTTAGTAGTGCCATCAGCATGTGTTCACTCGCTCCGGCTCGGAATAGACGGAGCCGCCGTTTATCCGGCGGCGAAATGTAAAAGCATAACCGGTCAAAACGATTATGTACAGAAGCAACACAATTGTGAATTTTAAAGCGCATTTGACCTAGCATAACATAATCAGCCTATAATGTTCGCACTGCAGGGACACAGGCCTCCTCTCTGTGAGAAGGAGGGGCCGTAATCCACCACGCGAGTTGATACTCAATACTCAATATGTTTATTGCTATACCATAATGTGTACTTAGGTGGTAACTATATAATTTAGATCATTATGGACCCTGTAGGGCACAGCAAGAGGGTTAGGAGAGAGGAAGCCCTGAGGGTATATATAATTATTATTTTTGTTATATTATTTATTAATTATTATATTATTTATTAATAATTACCTTATGTCACATACCCTCGATTTTTTTATTTTAGGACATGCCGGTTTCCTCTCGTTTCGGAGTCGGGAGTTTTTACAATAGCTTACACTTATTATTGCTGGGCCTCGTCTGTTTGGCGTTTTCATTAGCCGTCCCCCGACGCGAGGACGCTTGGATCAAAATATTTCTAGTTAGTCATCATCTACCTAGACTATGTTGGGGTCGGCTTTCAGTCTAACCGGATGCAGCTGAATACCAGTATTTTACATGGACCGACGGCCTATCTGACCTCCACAGCCCAGCTACTGGGTCATACGATAGACTGGTTGTTAGACTTTCGGGCTTCTGACTACCCGTGACGACTGCCAAAGATCCACGAATGACAGCCTGGGCCAACGGCTGAACGTGCTTTCCGAGGCACGGAGGGGTCACGGTATGTAAAGATGGTCACCCATCCACAAACCAACCGCGGCTGTTATTATATAGCCACGGACCTCTCAAAATATTTTCAGTTAGTGTGTTACGCAATTAACCCGCTGGTATTACAGATGTCCTGTCCAGTGGTGATAACCACTTAACAAGTGGGCTGATTATCAGTTTGTTTTCCAAACACAAGGAAAAGTCACGCCCGTAAAGGACAAATTGCCATGATTGCCATGATTGCCATGATCCCCTATCTTCCCAGGGTCGCGGGTTGTTCGAAAGAGATGCCGTGGCCCCTGGCACAGGCAACTGAAGGAACACGGGTGGGTTTTAGTCAGTAAGAGTCTGACACTCCCTTCCGCTCCGCCCAGAGCGGGAGGGGTCATTTGATGATTTCCCACCCAAATAAAAAAATCCCCTATCTTAGGATAGTTACATGTTATTAGAATATGAAGAAAGAGAAAGGCTTTCTTGAACTCTCTCTCTTCTCAATAAAACGATACCGACTAGCAGGGTTTAAATATTGTTTTCTGGGAGATTTTCAGGGAGATACAAAGTCAAAGTAAAACAACAAAACAATGTTTGTTTGTCTTTACTAATATTAATCAAGTTTCCTAAGCTAAGAAACGAGAATCGTCAAACTTAACATAGTTGAAGTTCGCCGTGTTTAATAAATAATTTGACTTTGATTAGGAAAACAATATTAAAATATATATCTTAAGAAAGATAATAAATAAGGCACACAAAAACAAAAAACTTAATATAGTATTGTGTGACTGACGCTGGTTCCAGCAGTGAGAATATCATGACGACTCAACATGCATTAACGTATATATTATATACAATGCTATTAGCTGTTAATATTAAAGTTCATTAATGTTACATAGTAATAATAGTGGTGCTACATTCGAAACGGCACTTGATTTATTACAAATTCGAACCTAAAACTGGAGCCTTAACCACACCTATCGAAATCGGGACAAGCTCACGAACCGCGGTGCGGTGCGTTACGGCTCCTCGTCCCCGCGCTTACGGCTCGTCGTCCCCGCGTTTACGGCTCGTTGTCCCCGCGTTTACGGCTCGTCGTCCCCGCGCTTACGGCTCGTCGTCCCCGCGCTTACGTCTCTCCGTACTCGAGCTTACGTCTCTTCGTCCACCCTTGCCCCTCTCACCCCTCCGGCCTGCCTGCTGCACCATCAACCAGCGGTCGGCCAGCCGTAAGTGCGGCGTCGGCGTCGCCTAGCCGTAGCCGAGTTGACGTATCGGAGATTCTGATCTTTGGTAATGTGTTTACGTTAGGTTGACGCCTGTTTGATGGTGAGGCGAAAGGTGATACGGTGCCGATCCCTTTCCGATTTGATACGTGTGCTATGACCTTTATCAAGATTTCTTTAACTTTTTAATATTCCAATTTACGAAACTCACATAATAATTGTCTTTCTCGTAAACACTGCTGCTTTTGAATGCAAAAATCACAGGTTCCTAGGAATAAACTCAACGTCAAAGTTTTCCAATCTTACTTGAAACGCTCCTTCTTATATTGTAAGCCTTCTTTCTGTATCTCGTCTGCACATTGTGTAACTTGAGCACTAAGTACCTAAGGTTTTTTGACAATTCATCATTTAAATAGAGGATGAAGTTTTGTATGGAAAATCGTCATTTTTAAAGTTAAACCGTGGGAGTTTGTAGGTACTTAGACTTCTTTTAATTAGCAAAGGTTAGTTGTATCATCAGTTGGGCACAGGGCTTCTTTCTTTCATGATTCTTTACAAATCTGAACGTTCATTTGGACAATTTCTTAACAGCAACAACCAGGAACTACGTAGGTATTGAACAAGCTTTATTATTTATTGACATTTACAAGTTTGTGAAACATCATTACAGCAGTTCTTTCATTTTGTAACAGGACGTTGTTGTTTATTGATGCTAAACCGTTGTTATTTGAACCAAGAGTATTCACAGTTGTCGTGTGTACGTAGGTTAGTTTGACACAAAACTCTGTTGGTGGAAGATCAGAAGAAAATGAGGAAGGCGTTTCTTATAGTGTTTGCGTTTGGAGTGGTCAAATGTAAGTATGTTTTTGTTTTGTCATCGACCTAGATGCCTAGTATTTTCCCAACTACGATGGGGTCGGCTTCCAGTGTAACCGGATGCATGTTTGTCTTATGAAGGGGTATCATCGTGTTACTTAAACCGTAACGTAACTGGGTTGTGGTGGTCAGACAGGCAGTCGCTCCATGTAAACTACTGGTATTCAGCTGCATCCGGTTAGACTGGAAGCCGACCTCATTTTAGTTAGGAAAATTGATTGAATATGTCTAGCATTTAATTAAAAACATCTGGCCAAGTGCGAGTCGGACTCGCATACAAATGGTTCCGTACCACAAGGCCAAACCCCGAAAAAAAACACGTTTGTTGTATGGTAATAAATATTTAATATTTATTTTATTCTACTTTTAGTATTTGTTGTTATAGCGGCAACAGACATTCACCATCTGAGAAAATTTCAACTGTCTAGCTGTCACGGTTCATGAGATACAGCCTGGTGACAGACGGACAGACGGACAGTGGAGTCTTAGTAATAGGGTCCCGTTTTTACCCTTAGGTACGGAACCCTAAAAAAATTATGATTCTTTTGACAGCAGCTTTACGATAGAAAGACAAGACCAAAATAGAAACGAAATTCGGTCACCTACCTACTAACTGACCGTACCAAATAAAGTTGGACCCAAAATAAGATGTAGTATTACACGTAAATTACGAGGGGCCAACCCAAGCCAAGTTCTTTGCTTCACCATTAAATACAGCCCAAAGAAATGTGACCAGATTCGTGCCAACTAGCAACGGTGTTTTTTTCCTTTTTGGCATGTTCAGCACAGTTTGAAATATAATGCCACAATATGTTTGAGATTTTTATTTTGTTTGTTTGACAATATTACTGTTAAATTAAGTGTTGGTAGTAGAGATTCTTGTGAAAGAGTCGGTCGGGGGATTATTGCTGTACCAATTTTTGCTGCCAAGCAGTATTGTTTTGGTTCTCCATTCGTCTTGTTCTCATCTCTTAGATGCTACGGCTTACTTTAATTATTTATTTTTGTATTGTTTTTTTTGGGTTCTGTACCCAAAGGGTAAAAATGGGACCCTATTATTAATAATAATAATTTAATATAATAATAATCTTTATTTCAGATATACGTTGTTAATGGTACACACAAAAAAAAAAAAAAACTTTTTACAAAAAAAAACAACCGACTTCCAAAAAAAACACTACAAATTGAAAAATAACTTTAATTTCTGAAGTCGGTGTCTTTGGTTCCGCATTTTCGTTTATTGACACCGACTTCAGAAATTAAAGTTATTTTTCAATTTGTAGTGTTTTTTTGGAAGTCGGTTTTTTTTTTGTAAAAAGTTTTTATTTTTCAGTTTTTAGTGGGTCCGTTTGTAATTTATCTAAGTTACAATAGCCTAATGTCAACTGCTCATCACTTGTTACAAAATATTGCTTTTCCCGATGTTGGGACGTTAATTGTTGAGGAGTTCTCCTGGTAAGACTGGTTCTTACCAGGAGAACTCCTTAACAACCACTCACCATACGCATTGTGACGAGCATAAATTGCTTAGCAACCATATTAAAGTAATCAAATCGCAACCCGTAAAATATGAGGGTTTCCCTCGATTTCCATGAGATCCTCTCATCAGATTCCAACTTGACGATAATGGGACCACCTCAAGAGTATACCCTTTCAAACAAAAAAATAATTTTGAAAATCGGTCCACAATTGGCGGAGTAATCGCGTAACAAACACACAAAAAAAAAAAAAAACATACCGTCGAATTGAGAACCTCCTCCTTTTTTGAAGTCGGTTAAAAAAACAAAACATCTAAGACCACTTGACTGTCCGTCTGTCTGTCTGTCTGTCACCAGGCTGTATCTCATGAACCGTGATAGTTACACACTTGAAATTTTCACAGATGATGTATTTCTGTTGCCGCTATAACAACAAATAATAAAGATAAAATAAATTTAAAATGGAAAGGGGTATAAAAGAAACGTGGCGTTTTATGCCTTGTGGTACGGAACCCTTCGTGTGCGAGTCCGACTCGCACTTGGCCGGTTTTTTTGTTTCTGTTTGCTGTGTTATGGACGCTTTTAACGTGTACATGTTTTTCACATCGTTCTTACATAATATAATTATAAATTATGCTGTAACTCCATTAAGTAACAAAGTAGGTAATTTACAAAGTGTTCAATTGTTCATGGTGTTTCTTGCCCGTTCTTCTCCATATGTTTGGGCAACTAGCTTAAAATTTCTGACTGACGATGACGTAAATGGTTTAATTAAAATAAATACTTTAAGTTCGAGTACTCCATGCAATTTCATTTAGGTTACATAAAACTTTTCATCTTTATATTTAGGTGAACCAATGCTATTATTCAAATTAAAAATCATCTTTTATATTGTCTCCTTAATTCTTCTTCGTTCCAGATACCCACAGTCAACTCCTCACAACTGGATCAAACCGCAGAACATCGAAAACGACATGCGACCCATCAGCCAAGTCATCATTGGTAGAACATTTCTTCAACATAATCTTCACAGAGTTTCACAACACGGCGCCAGTCTGTGTATGCGTTCAAATGTGCCCCGATCAACCAACATACTGCTATCCCAATGGATGCTTAAAAAGAGCGGAGAAGAATAAGAAGGTAGAAGTTCCACTTCCCGTGGCTACGATCAGTGAGAACACTAAACCAATCTTCTTTATTGACGAGACGAATGACTTCATGAATGATTTCATTACAAAGAATTACATAGATGATAACATACCAATAGTTGCTCCAAGTGAGTTTACTGTAAACTATTTTTGTCTGTTACCTGCGCTGGTAGACGTTTACAATGTGTATAGTTATTAATTTCGACACTTTTGCAAATGGACACTTCATAATTTTCCTTGTTCTCATGTTCATCATCATCTGCCTAGCCTTTTCCCAACTATGTTGGGGTCGGCTTCCAGTCTAACCGGATTCAGCTGAGTACCAGTATTTTACATGGAGCGACTGCCTATCTGACCTCCACAACCCAGTTACTGGGTAATACGATACCCCTTGGTAAGACTGGTTGTCAGACTTTCGGGCTTCTGACTACCCGTAACGATTGTCCAAGATCCACAAATGACAGCCCCGGCTGTCATTTGTGGATCTTGGACAAGCACGTTAAGCCGTTGGTCCCGACCAACGGCTTAACGTGCTTTCCGAGGCACGGAGGGGTTCCTTGTTCTCATGCTATTTACGACATTTCCTAAGTATTCGATAATATAAAATACAACGTGCCGCTACAATGGCGACATTAATTTAACACACGGGCAGGCCAGTTATCACAAAAATATATGTAACAACAAAAAAATAATTCCTAATTTGAAAACAACCGCCTGCGCCACTCGCCAACAAAAGGCTCCACGGATATCGATAAGGCTCTATATCTCTTTCTTTGAATTCGCGTACCTTTGCACGTTATTCATTTTAATTTTATGTTAAGATCCGTGACCCCTGCAAATGAACCCTGCGCTACAGTAAGTACTTTAAGCACAGGTTGCTCCAAGATGCTATTTTAGAAAATCACACTAATATTATAAAGGCGAAAGATTGTGAGTGTGTGTGTGGGGGTGTGTTTATATGTTTGTTACTTCTTCACGCTCAAAGGGCTGGACCAATTTTGAAAAAAAATTGTATGGAGGTAGCTGACACCCTGGATTAATATATAGGCTCCTTTTTATCCCGATATTCCCACGGGATCGACACTAATGCGGGTGATACCGCGGGGCGCAGCTAGTTAAAAATAAATAATAACGTTTAATGAAATTAAAATATGTTCATAAAACGAAAGCACGAAACAGTATACGTGTGTAAAATTAATGTCGCCATTAAAGCGCGGCACGCTGTATACGATTAAAAAGTAGTCACCTGTATATTCATCATGATCATTCATTATTCTGTGTTTCATTATGATTTTAGTGCCCACACAATCTGAAAATTCCATGACGACGAATATGCGTCCCGATCCATTTAAAGACAGATACAAGATTCTCTTCAAATATAAGAAGATGCCAAAAGTGGAATTGAAGTACAACCTTGGTGAACAGGTTAAGAACATGAAGTCAGAAGTGTTGAAAAATGAAAACGTTGATGTCTCTAACACAAGATGGCCGATGAATAAGTTCGACCGCCGATTAGGTGTTGGCCAAAGAACTGGTCAAAATAAATCTCAAAAAAGTACAAATAACCCCAGATACTTTATGTCATTGTTCCCCGATAAAGACACAAATTACCCACCCAAATACTCCAAAAGAGAATTACCAAACAATACAAATAGTGAAGTCGATATCAAAGCGGTTTATGTAGTTGGAACATCTGAAACAGAAAGCAGCGCTTTCTCATTAGAAAAACTAATAGATAGTTTAATTGAAAGCAGTTTTGATAAGAATGTGACCTCACCTGATGCTGGAGCAGAGACTAAAACCCTAGTCAATCAAACAGTTGTCAAAATTGAAGATCAGAATGACGCACCTAAAGAAAATAATTCAACTAAACGTTCGATGAAGAATGAGACCACAAATATAATATCAATGAATTTAACAAATGAAAATGTCGACAAGAATAAGTACTCAGACGATGTAACGAATAACTCGAATAATATTGGAGACATGATCGCGACTCTGTCTAAAAGGATAGAAAGACAGAATAATACAAGTTTAGAAATGATGAAGAGAATAACAGGAGACTTCGAATTTGAATCGTTTAATACCACATCGGAGAAACCCATAAGAACTACGTCCGATACGGAAAATGAAACTTCAACTACAGAATATACCACTGTACCAGGCGTCTATGAAACTAGAACAACGAGAAAGATAAGAAAAAGAGTCGTGAGAAGACTTCAAAATAGCAAAAATAATTAGTTATGGTTATTTTTTAGCGTTATGGAATGAGAATGTTATGTTTTGTAAGTTATTCTGGAATATTATAGATTAATTAATAAGTATGGAATAAAAAAACATGTTGCGCCAACCCCAAATACTTAAATTGAATAATGATTCTGGCATTATAAATCACACTAATAATATAAGGGCGAAAGTTTGTGTGTGTGTGTGTGTTTATATGTTTGTTACTTATTCACGCTCAAACGGCTGGACCAATTTTGATAAAATTTTGTACGAAAGTAGCTGACACCCTAGATTAACTTAAAGGCTACTTTTTATCCCGATATTCCCACGGAATCGAGGGTGAAACCGCGGAGCGTAGCTAGTTAAAACATATTTCTTCAGCCGATTCGTTGGACGCTTGACAATGCCAACTCAAAAATAGTAATTGCCGATTATTGTAACTCCAAAGAATTTTATGATTAACTAGCTTCTGCCCGCGACTTCGTGCGCGGATCCTGTTGCTTATGTCAGCGACAACGGGGTCGTCAAAATCGAAGATCTGAAACGTCTGATGTCGAATTCTAAGAGCCTGGGGACGGGACGGGTTGTGGTGTCTCGCCGACACCACAACCCGTTAGAATTTCCGCCTTAATGATATTTCTCTGCAGTAAGACGACTTTGAGCCGGGTCCCATTGCACTGTTTCGGCGGAGTGAGTTTCCGAAGAAGCATAATTGGGACACCGACCTTTAACTTAATGGTGTGCGCTGGTATTCCACTTGCACCGAGGGAATTGAGAAATTCTACGGGGTAATGTGTGGCGTCATACTGGTCGACAACAGTGTTTATTGAAGTGTAGATCACTTCATTTCCCTCAATTTCCGCGAGAATGCATTCATTGATCGCTGAAGCTTGGTCGTTTCTGGGTGTTAAGATGGCTCGTTCACACACCCAAGAATTATGTTGGTGCAGTATCCTATTGATGTCCCCATACACCAGGCGAATCAAATCTTCTAAGGTGGACACCACTCTCCTAAGTACCTCAGGTAGAACCACCTGGCCACCGTCTACTGGTAGCGTTCCCTCACCCATTTTAAGAGAACATCAAAAAATTCTTGGGCGTGTACATTCCCGCCAAGATGTGCTCTCATATTCATCGTTAAGCGCAACCTATGAATATGTGGCCATAAAAAAGGGTATTTAAAGAAAGAAAAAAGAAAGAAAAAAAGTTTATTTGGACACAGTTCGTGAAACACAAAATACAAAATTAACAAAAAATAATAAATAGTATGTGCCTCACGGCTGCGCCAAAAAGCAACAAAGCATTCACCTCATCAGCCCTAGTTCCTCGCGTCACCACAGGCAGCGTTTGTCGGAAATCGCCGCTAAGCAGAACTGTAACGCCACCCATCATTTGCTGGTTCCTGTGGATGTCCTGCAAAGTCCTGTTTACCGCCTCTACTGCTTTTCTGTTCGCCATAATGCATTCATCCCACACGATTAAAGAGCAATCTTTAAGCACGCGCCCTTTGTCACTGTTGCGTGACACTCCACAAACAGGTGTTTCATTACTCTCTAAATCTATGGGAATCTTAAAAGTTGAGCGCGCTGTTTTGCCACCAGGAAGCAGTGTTGCGGCGATTCCTGACGATGCTACTGCAATGGCAATCTTGTCTTGCCTCCTGACCTCTGCGAGAATGCCAGCGGTGACAAATATTCTCCCTGTTCTACCAGGAGCATCCAAGAAAAACATTTTACCTTGGCCGAGCCGAGTCAAGGATGGTGTCAAAAATTTGCTTTTGCTCTGAGGTAAATTTATGACCATGTATGACTATGTCTCATGGTCATTGACGACGGTACTCATAGCTCTTGGATCATAATTTATTTCAGAGTTGTACTCTTTGTTTCCAAGCTCTTGTACATCCAGATGTAGTGGAGTCGGTAGACCATAATTCACCAGAGAACTGCCGCAGATCGAAATGACCATATCTTGAAGTGAACTAAGGCAACTGTTTAGAACGCGCTCATCAGTTGCCTCAGTATTATCTTCAGTAGTGCGTCTCAGACCTCTTAGGAAGTCTTCGAACAGAAAATGCCGATATTTCTCCCACAACAGAAGCGGATTTGCAATACCGCAGAACACCAACATGACGACAAACAGATGTCGCAAACGACTGAGATTGTCACTAATGCTGGCCCTCAAGTGCGTTGTCCCAGTGCTGATCACCGTCGAGAAGGTGGCGTGCTACGCAAGCAGCGCGGTATGTGGGATACTCAATGTCATCGACTGTCCTTAGAAACGCAAATGATGTTGGGCCGTGCACTGTGTGCAGTAACATTCGCAAATAATAGCACTCGCCATTATTTGGGTGCATTGTGTAAACCCGTCCCAATGCGGTGTCCTTAATAATTCCCGGAAACCCGTCCACGGCGTGTCCGCATCGACGTCGATTAAATACACCTCTTTGCTTGTCGTACGTGTAGTACGACGGCACCTCATCATAGGTGAGTGATCTAGCAAAGTTGTCCCCTTCACAGAGTCTGAAAAAGGCCAATTTCAGTCTATCAAAAAGTACTCTGTGAAGGCCAACAGGAAAATTAAACACATCAACACAGACAACAAAGGTAACCCCCGTTTCTATAGGATGAAAGCGGCACATCGGCACCTATAACATCACATTTTGGGAACAAAACCATAGCGCGATCTAACTCGACGCCAACGCCATCTAGTTAGAAAACGGAAACTACATATTATTTACCCAAATTAATTAAATTATGAATAAAACTAAATTGTCGTTAATTTAACAACTACATTAGTTTTGCATTAAATAAAAAAATATGGTAACAGCAGCAAGGATCAAAACTAAGAATTACATACTTAAATGAATTACCTACAACAAATGTGCTTGGTAAGATATAACTTAGAACCAAAAGAACATTAACCTTAGAACAAAAACTTGACTTCATGATAGTGTAGCTTGTTGTACCGCCAATCAATCTGTTTAGTAATATTGGTGTGAAAATCTCCAAACAATTAGATAGGACATGTAAAGTTCTCAGATTTCATAACAGTATCGTTCCTAATGCACATAAAAAATGCAAAAACTAAAAAAAAAAGAATTTTATGATTTTTTAAAACAATAATTATGGGATTTGAACTCGCAACATTTAGTGCGGTAAAGGGTCGCCTGACCTTACCGCTAAATTCCCCGTTGACATATTGTTGAAATAGCTGTTCCCTTGCAATTTATAATATTACTGCCCCGCTCCTTTATAAAAATAGCGTGATTATTATGTTCACAGAGTTAAAGTTTTATTTTTAACCAAATAAATAAATAAACATGTTATTATTTTGTGCATTCAATTACGAACAAACACATTTTAAAATCAATATTGCTTACCTCCCATAACATACGGCGTGATAATATGTAGCCTAAAGCCTTCCTTGGTTTACTAAGAACATTTTTGCTGAATTTCAATTCAATCTATCCAGTAGTTTTGGCGTGAAGCCTTACCATACACACAGACAAACAGATAAACAGACAAACAGACAAAAATTCTAAAAAGTCTCTTTTTGTCATCAGGTACGTTTTTCTAACTAAAGCCGCTTATTTTTTCTCGAAAATTCACAATGTACAGTTTTTCTTTCGTTACTGTTTTATTATATGTATAGATATAGATAGATAGATTATATTTTCGTAATAAAATGCTTGAGTCACTCATATAATTGGTGGCTTCTTTACTTCGTTATTTACAGTTTCTTTGACATAAAGAGTAAGCGAAGACTCAATAGTTACTATAATTAACAGAAAATTCGTAATTCTAATTACAAAAGTCCCCTTTTTATTTTGTTATTTTTGCTAGCATAACTTTACAGTAACCAATTACTTTAATTTAGGGAACATTTGATTGTCTAATAAACACAATTTATTTCATTAAGAGCGTTTACGCCAGACGGCATTTCATAAAAAAAACGTTCAAGCCCTTATTTTTCGAAATGAATGAACGAACATTTCGAAATGTCTTAATATTTAATAAAGATAACTGGAAATCTCTGTTTCTATCGAAAATTTAAAATCGGTCTAATTTGGCTGTAACACTATTTTTCGAAAATGTTCTCTACTAACTTTTTAGACCTTTGTATCCTGCTTAAGCGTGTGAACTGAAAGTGAGCATTTCCGACGTTTGGCCCCCAAACTGGAACGGGCCGGGGCCGCCTTCAAGCGGCTCTTGCCCAACCTGAGGGGGCCAAACGCCTCCTGCCGAAGGCTATACGCGGGGGTCGTGCGGTCCATGGCCATATACGGGGCCCCGGTGTGGGCGCGTTCACTGCGGCGGCGAGCCGCCCACTACCTGAACGCGCCCCAGAAGGTGGTAGCCATAAGGGCTATCCGGGGCTACCGCACGATCTCTGGCGAGGCGGCCAGCTTCCTTGCCGGACTGCCGCCATGGGATCTGGAGGCGATAGTCCTCGCGCGCCTGTATGAGTGGCGCGCGGAGGCACTAAGCCGGGGGGAGGATCCGCTTCCGCGGCAAATCGCTGCGGAGCGGACGGATCTCCGGCGCGATCGCATGGCGGCATGGAAAGAGCGACTGTCGCAACCCAGCGCAGGGCACGCCGCGATAGCGGCGATAAGACCCCTCTTTGAGGAGTGGCTAGAGAGGCGCCACGGCGCCCTCACCTACCGCCTGACGCAGGTCCTCACCGGACACGGAAGTTTCGGGAGGTTCCTGCACATCATCAGGCGGGAGGAAACGCCCGGGTGTCACCATTGTCAGGATCGCCCAGAGGACACGGTGGAGCACACGGTGGAGGTCTGCCCCGCTTGGGCGGAGCACCACCGTGTCCTCGTAGAGGCGATTGGCAGCGACGGCGACCTCTCGCGTCCGGCCCTGGTGCAAGCCATGGTCCGGGGCGAGAGGGAGTGGGAGGCAGTCACCTCCTTCTGCGAAGCAGTCATGCTAGCGAAGGAGGTGGCGGGACGGCTCAGGGAGAGAGCCTCCCGTCCCAGCCGCCGCGGGAGACGCTCCGGGCGTCGGGAGCCGCGTGACGACTCCCGGCCACCGTAAGCGCGGGCCTGCGGGCGGAGAGTAATGGGTAGCTCACCGCCCGATCAGGACCAGGCCCGTGCCGGACGGCGCGTACGTGTTCCACGCGCGCCTCAAAGAGATGTCAGCATCGAGGAGGGGCCCCTTAGGGCCGAAGCCTGCCGGGTCAGCGGGATTGTCCGAAAGGGTTACCGCTGGCCCGGAACATAAAGGGCTAAGGAAGGAACACGGGTGGGTTTTAGTCAGTAAGAGTCTGACACTCCCTTCCGCTCCACCCAGAGCGGGAGGAGTCATTTGACGATTTCCCATCCGCAAAAAAAAAGACGGCATTTCATAAAAAACGTTCAAGCCCTTATTTTTCGAAATGAATGATCCGATTTTAATGAAACTTCATACGAACATTTCGAAATGTCTTAATATTTAAAAAAGATAACTGGAAATCTGTTTCTATGGAAAATTTAAAATCGGTCTAATTTGGCTGTAACACTATATTTCGAAAATGTTCTCTACTAACTTTTTAGACCTTTGTATCCTTAAGCGTATGAAGTTTCATTAAAATCGGTTCATTCATTTCGAAAAATAAGGGCCTGAAAGTTTGTATGAAATGCCGTACGGCGTTAACGCTAAGCTTAGTTTCCGATACTTTCAGGTATCTTTATGTGACCCTAATTCATTGATCTCGAGAGTATTTCTATGGTAGGTACTTCAGCGATATTTCTTAATATTATGTTTTAACAACAATGTAATAATATTGGTAAGCTTGCACGTGTAACATGTTTTCCAATTACAAGGCAGAGTCCGCATAACATTCACAAAGAGAATACGTGATGTGTCAAGCATTTCAATAACTTTCCTTACTCTGCAGTATATTACAGAATGTACTACATTTGTGTACTTACAAGTAGCTGTATTGAAATTGGCCAAAAATTTTCTCTATGTACAGACGCCAGCACATCAAGCTATTACAATCTGTCAAATTTCTTTAATAGATTTTCAACTTTATCGCTAAAGATTAAGGTACAAAGTTGATCGGGAAAATTTGACAGTTTCGGGTAGCTTGATGTGCTGGCGGCTGCACAACTGGATAGACCGTTTTGTAGCTATTTCAGTAAATAGCTTCTCCTCGAATGCATGGTCATTTTATTCGAGTACTTGAGTCTATTATGTGGCTACTTTAATCATAGAGTTAGCGTGCATACACAAGACCGACAGGCGTCCACGACAGAAGCAGTTGGTTTTGTCGTGGACACGTGTCGCTCTCGGGTGTAGTTGCACCCGTCGACAACATGCCCCTCGTCTATTTGAGCAGCGCACTCAAATCGAGCATCGCTCGCGTCGACGGCGGGCGTTGACGGGTGTCGACGGCTGCCGTCGATACAATGATATTGCTAATCCATTGTTATGGAATGCGGAGATCCGCAGGAGAACCAAGGCAACCGACATAGCCCGAAGAATTGCAAAACTTAAGTGGCAGTGGGCAGGACACATTGCTCGCAGAACAGATGGCCGATGGGGCGGAAAGGTTCTGGAGTGGCGACCGCGTACCGGAAGACGTAGCATTGGAAGGCCTCCCACAAGGTGGTCCGACGACATTGTGAAGGCCGCAGGAACCCGTCGGATGCGAGAAGCACAGAACCGGGTGTCACTGTCGCTGGCAGGGCCACCATCAGGGATTTTAATTTTGATAACACAAAAAATTAGTGGCTAATTAGTCGGTCGCCAAATATCAGAATTTGTCGGTCACTGGTTCAAAAGATATAAGGGTTTATAGGTGGCCGATCTGGAGAGAGTCTCCCCAGCAGGGCCACATTTATATCTCAAAAACTAGATTATATCTTTTGAACCAGTGACCGACAAATTCTGATATTTGGCGACAAATTTCGACTAAATAGCGACAAATTTTTTGTGTTATCAAAATTAAAATCCCGGATGGTGGCCCTGCCAGAGACAGTGACACCAGAACCGGTCAAAGTGGAGGTGCTTGGGGGAGACCTATGTCCAGCAGTGGACGTCTTTCGGCTGAAATTATGAATCCATTGTTATGTTGTAAACATATGTTCGAAATATTTGTCGGCGCAATGAACGTTGTTGAACTGTCAAAATGTAAACCATTGCTATTTGCTACCACGCAATTACCCCGCAGATCCACTAAGTGCGTAGGTACCGTTAAACGGGGTGAATAGGGATGCAGGGGTGAATAGGGATGCAGGGATGAATCGGGACGAAACTTTAAAAGCGATTTTAACATTGAAATAATATAGTTTGTTGCCAAAAAGGAGTCTAATGTGTTTATTGTATTAAATTAACGATTAAGTGTCCTTTTCAGCAACAAACTGTATTATTTCAACGCTAAAATCCATTTTAAAGTTTTGTCCCAATTCACCCCTGCATCCCTATTCACCCCGTTTGGTGGTACACACACGAACGATATCATGTGTCGACGACAGGGGAAACTATCCGCAAATTTTTCGAACATTTATGAAGCAATGTATTAACAATATCCCTCATAAAATGATTTAGATTATGATTGATAGTGTGTTTCGCAATGAGGGTGCTATAATACTTGGCTATATAAATTAATTTCCGTAAATTAGGGTGCTATAGTACTTGGCTAAATAAATTAATTTCCGGAAAGAGTTTTCTCTGCGTTGTGGTGGGTCAGATATTATTAAGCTTAGGTATTTTGTTCGATTTTTAACCGACTTCAAAAATGGAGATTCTGTATTCGACCCGTATGTATGTATGTTTGTATGTCCGCGATTTTCTCAAAAACTCATGAACCAATTTTGATAATTCTTGCACTATTGTGATCTACATACTTTCAGGAAGGTTTAAGTATGTATATTTTTTTTTGGTAATTATTCTTATGTACGAAGTTATATGCATAAATGTACTACCTTTCCAGCATTTCTATGCGAATTTTGATGATTCTTTTAGACAGTGTCTTCAATTCTTCAATGCACTTGAGTTAATTGAATTTGTGTGGGGTAGGTACAACTAAAAAGTGAAAAATAACAACTTTTTACAAAAAAAAAAAGTAGTCGGTTGTTTTTTTTGTAAAAGATTTTTTATGAATTTATTTTACCACCACATTGCTATTTACGTAGATGCTGCTCTTTCTTAATTCATCATCTTGATCAACCTAAAATTACTTTGCAGAAACGAGTAATAAAGTTTTATCAAAACCACAGGGCAGTAAAATTCACGAAATGCCTACTATTGTGTGTTATAACACAAATGATGACCTACAATTTACCCGCCGATCCTCTCAAATGTCACAGCTCAAAAAACATCCGTTTAACAACGGAATTAAGTCACCTCGACCAGAGTTAATTATACGCAATGAAAACTGTAATTTAGTAGGACGATACAATGGAATTGAACCCAGAAAGGGTTGGATGTAATGGTGGAGAGCATCTGGATTTGTTCTGTGAAATGTGTCGAACACAGCTTCTGTAATGCTGCAGTTTCTCAAGCTTTTTACTGTCTGTGAGGACAAAATATTTAATCTAAAGTCTATTCAAACGTATGTTTGACAAATATCAACTTTAATTTAATGGTAATTAAGTTGATTTCAGAGTGAGTAGCATTATTGAAAAAGTCATAAAAATGCTTGAACTTGTAGCGTAAACTGAAATTTAGGTATTGTATAGGATTTAAAGTTATTTTTTTAATTGAATAGAACATATTTATTTACGAAGAAGCACACACTAATGGATACAAGTCCATATTATGTTAGAAGGTTATGTTAGTAAAAATTAAAATAATTATTATTTTGGACATGCATGAGCGACCAATGCCTCAGGATTTGGCTGTCCACTCTGTCTGACACCACGCTCAGAAGCATGTTGGTGCTACCCTTTACCCGAGACCACAAGGAGGCCGTTCTTTTGCGAAGCACCGCCTGGAAGCCGTCCGTGCTTTTTCCATAAAATCACATTTGTTTACATTATTGGCAAATAAATCGCGAATGCAGATTACATCACTACAGTTTGTTCACTGTTTTTTACCTCTGACAGCAGTAACCCAACAGCAACCTTATTAGAATGAGATGAAGGTTCACTGTCATTTGGACAGTAATGCAAGATCAGAGGTAAATAAAACTGAAAAGACTGTACAAGAATCTTTTGGCGCTCGAATGACGTTGATAGGGGGTTGGTAAGCGTTTGGGAGATTGTTTTGTGAAATGTATTCAAAAAACAAAATGTGGCCAAAATCGAAACTAACCCCGCGTTAGTTTCGATTTTGGCCACGTGCCAAAAGATCTTTGCACAGCCGTTTGAAGATTTTATTGTGGTAA
The DNA here is from genome assembly GCA_916614155.1 of Mesoligia furuncula. Classification (NCBI taxonomy): domain Eukaryota; kingdom Metazoa; phylum Arthropoda; class Insecta; order Lepidoptera; family Noctuidae; genus Mesoligia; species Mesoligia furuncula. The sequence goes on from OU744793.1 coordinate 28,062,100, forward strand.
GACATATACAAGGTGTAACGGAAAGGGTGTATCAACCCTGAAGGAGGTGAATGTGCTCATGAAACTGAACAACTTTCCCCAAAGAACATAGGTCGAAATATGAAAAAAATATTTGGATCTCCCATAGTAATAGTAAATCATTGATTTGCTATTACTATGGGAGGTCCAAAATTTTACATACATTGATATGTGCTGCTTCTTCTCTCAAAATAATGTGAGAATAGCTTATACCGCGGCCGTGACAAAATATTAGCCAGGCAGAGAGTGGGTATAGTATGTGCACTGACTGCCTGGGTGCGTACAATATTCCCTTACATAAAAAAACCAGGCAAGAGCGAGTCGGACTCGCGCACCGAGGGTTCCGTACCATCATATGTTTTTAAATTTTCATCGGCGAGGCCTATATTCGTTAGAGAATTTTAACACTGCGCACTGCGGTGCAGAATATTGCAGTTTTAGGTCAGCGCCATCTCTTGACCGATAGTGGAAGTAGTGTAACTTTTGTTGATGATTTCTGAAAAAGTGTGTGTAAAGATTACAGGGAAAATATTTTTCACAGTAATATTATAAAGGCGAATGTTTGTGTGGGTGTGTGTGTGTTTATATGTTTGTTACTTCTTCACGCTTAAACGGCTGGACCAATTTTGATAAAATTTTGTATGGAGGTAGCTGACACCCTGGATTAACATATAGCCTAGACTTAGGCTAGACTTAGACTGGCCCGTTGGTCTAGTGGTTAGTGGCCCTGACTGCTATGCCGGAGGTCGTGGGTTCGATTCCCACCCAGGACAAATGTTTGTGTGATGAGCATGATCATTTGTTCTGTGTCTGGGTGTAATTTATCTATAATATGTATGTATTTAGAAATATATATGTCGGAAACGTCATTAGTACGGGAGCTGACTTGACAACCGGAATCGGAACGCTAGCGCCATCTGGTGGCGTTGACAGAGTCTGACCTGAGTTCGTGGGGGGTCGACGCTGGAAGGCAGCGCGAGAAGAACGGTGGAGCTCTTGGACATTGGACATCGTACGAACAACATGTGCTCAGAAACTGTCGGCGTTCCGTATCTGGTTGTGTCGTGTGCCTACCTAGTGTGTAATTTGCTAGCGTGATTAAATTGTTTGTGAAATTATAATCTGATTTGAACTGCAAACCGTTTTTCTATTGCGCATTATCCAACACACAACCCACTGTAGCCCACTGTAGCCCACTCTAATTCAAATATGGCTGATAATAACGAGACACACTATACTTTCCCCGTCATCAGAACTGGGATTAGTGTTGGTTCATGCGCAAAATCAGAACGCTTATAATTAAAGTGACCGTTGACATTTGATAAACAAAGTGCAAACATGCGAACGCTTATTAAATAATCGTGTGGATCTGTCCAAGTTCGACCTAGACAAACCAGATACGGATGCACGATCATAGTACATGTTGTTTTGGGCATAGGCTGTATGCAGAAATACCTTTGCACAGTGACGCGCCAGTTGCGCCCTACCGCCACGTTTAAATTAAAAAAAAAGTGTGTCTGTAACCGGCGTTTGAGTTCGTCGTATCCTGTTTTCGTAATAAGAACACATGGTAGGACGCGTCGTGTGCAAACGTAACAGCACACAGTACGATAGCTGATTGCGTTTTGCTGAAAATTCACTGCAAGGAGGTCAACTTGTTGTGACCGTCATTAAGGCGCACAAAGGGAGCCAAGGACGTGGCGTGGAGCTACCAGTGACGTTGGGTGACTTGAAGAATCGAGCCAAGCAGCCTGCGGCCGTCGGTGAAGCCCTTCGTGTGCTGCAAGTGAGGGAATCCAGGACATGTCGCGACATGTCATGGGCCGCGGCCCGGTGCACGAGCAGTGGCAGCCAGGCAGATGGTGGAGGTGGACCGCGTGCTGCAAGCAGCAGCGGCGAGTGGACGTTTGCGTCGTACAGCTACTCTCAGGCACGTTAGAAAATAAAGGTGAGCTGTATTGTTTTGTTTACGATTCTGGTGCTGAATGCTCGTTAGTAAAAGCGAGTTGTGCAGCCAAATTAAGTGGCAAATGATTTAATAACGTTGTTGCATTGACTAGTATTGGTCAAACGCGTGTATTCAGCACAGAACAAATCATATGTAGCGATGCAATTAGCGAGCAAAGACTTAAGATTTTATACCCGACATTTACTGGCAAAGTAATATTATGATATGACAAATAAAGTAACATGTTGAACAGACCTAGTTTAAGTTTATTTTGATAAAGGCTCGTAGGCTTGTGACTCGTTTGGGTGGTGTGTAACTGGATGGAGGTTACATGTGGAGGTGACCGGATAGAGGTTGCCTGTTGTGTTAGTAACCGGATGGAGGTTACGTGTTGAAGACCGGATGGAGGTCGTTTGTTTTGATGCTTATAACTGGATGGAAGTTATAAGTGTGATGATATGAAGGCCCGATGGAGGCATGAGCGCTGCAATATTTTAAAGAGCTTTCTATTATTTGAATGAGTATGGGTGTTGTTCAACATGTCGCTTTGAGAGAAAGGGTTGGTAATGATTTTCATTAAAAGTAATTCATAAAAATTAAATTCTTTATTGCGAGTAACCATGAGACCCATACAGTGTTAGTAACAATAAACTAAACTTACAGTTACAGTTAGTGATACAATTACAACAATTTTCGCTTTGATTAAATAATCAAAGTTTGTTGACATGGCTGGGTCATTGGATGTTTTTGCTATGATTAATCAAAGTTTGTTTATTCAATTTAGAGGTATTTTTTTGTAAAAACAATGAGAAGAGGATTAAAGCTTTCTGTTTTTAAAAGTTAGAAGTCGTTTTAGTGGTCAGAATTGGCCAAGTGGAACATGCACTGCTGTTTGTTTTTTTTTGTGGTTACAGGTTGGTGCGCGGCGGCGTGTGCGGGCGGGATGGCAGTGTCGGGCGGCGCTGCATTCTTTGGATCTCCTGTAGGAGTGCTCGCTGATCAGGGACGGTGCTTTTCGTGCAAGAGATTTCACGACTTCTGCCAGGGAGGCAGTGACGACGAGTGGATTGTCTACCGAATCTGGTGAGCCGTTTTCATTTTGTTTTGACTCTGGTACTGAGTGCTTCCCTGGTAGATAACAGTAAAAATGGTTACATTGTTGGGTGTGGCCCAATCTAATTTACAATGCAATTTTAAATAAGCTCACGTTAGTTTAAGAATGATGTCAGTAGGTCATGTACCAGTCGAAGTAGATAGTGATCACAGTGGTGATGAGCAATGAGCAAGCCTATGTAGTGGGAGCCACGCGAGTAGGTGTTCTCTAACGGGCGCGGGCGTAGTAAAGTTGTGTGTAGTCACAGGGTGATGGATGTGGATCCACGCGCTGGATGTGTGAGAGCAATGTGGATTGCTGGTCGGCCGGAGCGCCGTGGCGTTAGAGTGGTTTACTCGTGTGTGGGTTTCCAGATGCCTAAGGCTCTTAGTGAAAAAGATTATTGTTGTAATGTCGATAACGATGGTACATGGCTATGGTTGATGTTTTTTTTGCTATGATTGATTACAGTTTGATTACATGGCTGTGGTTGAATCAAGTACGCTCATGACGCTAAGGCACATGCCATGGCACAGGCCAAGGGATCAGAGTATTACTGACGAATTTGAGGAAAGCCAAGTAAAAGTCTTGTTGATGAAACAGAGCAGAGATTAAGTCGTGTGTGTGTGTGTTGTGTAGGGTTTTGTGAGAAACCACAAAGTCTGTGAGTGACTTGGCGATCCGAGGGGATGCGCAAATGAATGGTTGAGTAACAGGAGGTTACTTGATAGTATGAGACATGCACCTTAGTTGATTATTTAGTTTGTGATCTTGAGATTTGTTAATCAAATAATGAGTAATGCTCTGAACTCTGCAATTTTTTAGGTTGTTCGAATTTTCATTGTGTTTTTGCCTGTACCATATTGGTCAGGAGTGACCGAGCTATGTGATACTTTGCGGGGATGTTTGTTTACAGATTAACACACGAGGACGTGTGTATCGCAGGATGACCGTGTCGGAAACGTCATTAGTACGGGAGCTGACTTGACAACCGGAATCGGAACGCTAGCGCCATCTGGTGGCGTTGACAGAGTCTGACCTGAGTTCGTGGGGGGTCGACGCTGGAAGGCAGCGCGAGAAGAACGGTGGAGCTCTTGGACATTGGACATCGTACGAACAACATGTGCTCAGAAACTGTCGGCGTTCCGTATCTGGTTGTGTCGTGTGCCTACCTAGTGTGTAATTTGCTAGCGTGATTAAATTGTTTGTGAAATTATAATCTGATTTGAACTGCAAACCGTTTTTCTATTGCGCATTATCCAACACACAACCCACTGTAGCCCACTGTAGCCCACTCTAATTCAAATATGGCTGATAATAACGAGACACACTATACTTTCCCCGTCATATAAGTATGTTTATCAGTTGTCTAGTACCCATAACACAAGCTCTGCTTAGCTTGGGACTAGACGGCGTTGTGTGATAGTGGTCGAATATATTTATTATTATTATTATTATTATTATATAGGCTACTTTTTATCCCGATATTCCCCCGAGATCGACATTTACGTGGGTGAAACCGCGGGGCGCAGCTAGTCTTTACATACATTTCTATCACATAGAATTATTACAGATTTTTCTTTTTGCAAACTGCGGAGATAAAGGGGGAACAGTATTCTTTTTACATTTTTCATCAAAAGTCTAAAACTATGCGGCCTAACAAAAAAGAATAAATATTTAAGAATGTGCAAACTGTGCTCTTTCATATGATACCCCACATGCCCTCGTAACCCCACTTAGAATTTTTCAGACCCCCTTCCAGTTGCAAAAAATATAAAGTTTTTATTTCTTTCATAATTGCAAAATAATTGGGCAAACGTCATCTATAACTGTCCTGTCATCTATCTAAAGTTGATAGCTTTAGTAGTTCTTGAGATATCCAGCTGTGACAGACAGACAGACAGACTCAGTCTCACCACAAGGGTTCTGTTTTACCATTTTGGTACGGAACCCTAAAAAGAAAAACAAGTGGCGAACTGACGAATCAGTGAAACTGACTAATCAACGAAACTGACGAATTAAATAAACTGATGACTGAGGGAAACTGACCAGTGATACGCGGACTCGATCCACATATGTGTTGTATTATAGGTAGGTATACTAATTTACCTAAACCGAAGTAATGATGGATGGACTGTGTGAAAAACGATTTGGCTAGAAACGCGGTGACTATCGAGATGACGACTAATAGAGAAGTATGAAGAAAAAGACATGTTGCGCCTACCCCAAATAAATTAGGATTATAATGATAATGATTATTTGGAAAGACAACCTTTTAATAAGAAGATCTCGGCGACTCTAAACCCATCAAAACAAAGTAATTAAAAAAGTTTTCGTCATCCAATGCCTCTATTTATCCATCGGCAAACAAGAATCCCTTTGAATCCATTTCCTTTCAACATTGAGAACCACTGCCAATGACCTCGATTAGCGCTATTATAGCTATATAAAAGTAGGATATTAACTGTAATAAGCTTTCATTGGCCTGTATAAGATTATTAGCTGGATATAGGTGTGTATTATTAACACAGTATACGCACGTCTTTATAACGTAATTGTATTTTGGATTAAGAGTGTTGTGAGCTGGTGATGTTATTATGGCGGCAAAAGGCTGTTCGGTAGGTATAGATATGATTAGTACGCTGATCATTTGAGATTTCTTCTTGCCAAATTTCATGATTCTAGGTCAACGGGAAGTATCCAATAGATTTTGATTTCGGAACATAAACGCCCGTATCTTTTGATTGCGTTGCCTTTTTTTTTTTTTTGCGGATGGGAAATCATCAAATGACTCCTCCCGCTCTGGGTGGAGCGGAAGGGAGTGTCAGACTCTTACTGACTAAAACCCACCCGTGTTCCTTCCTTAGCCCTTTATGTTCGGAAAAGGGAACATAAACACACATTTTCCTTTTCCAGCGGTAACCCTTTCAGACAATCCCGCTGACCCGGCAGGCTTCGGCCCTAAGGGGGCCCCTTCTCGATGCTGACATCTCTTTGAGGCGCGCGTGGAACACGCACGCGCCGTCCGGCACGGGCCTGGTCCTGATCGGACGGTGAGCTACCCATTACTCTCCGCCCGCAGGCCCGCGCCTACGGTGGCCGGGAGTCGTCACGCGGCTCTCGACGCCGGGGGCGTCCCCCGCGGCGGCTAAGACGAGAGGCTCTCTCCCTGAACCGTCCCGCCACCTCCTTCGCTAGCATGACTACTTCGCAGAAGGAGGTGACTGCCTCCCACTCCCTCTCGCCCCGGACCATGGCTTGCACCAGGGCCGGACGTGAGAGGTCACCGTCGCTGCCGATCGCCTCTACGAGGACACGGCGGTGCTCCGCCCAAGCGGGGCAGACCTCCACAGTGTGCTCCACCGTGTCCTCTGGGCGATCCTGGCAATGGTGACTCATTGGGAGTCACCATTGCCAGGATCGCCTTGAAGAAATGAATAAATCAAACTTCTAAGTAGAAGTTTGATTTTTTCATTTCTTCAGGTGATTGCAGCCATAAATATTTAATATTAATTTCAACTTGATAACTCCACGCGTTCCTGAGAAAAAGGGTCTTGACTTACGGACAGACAGACGGACAACGAAATGATCTTAATTATAAGGGTTCCGTTTTTTCTTTTCAGGTACGGAACCCTAAAAACGAATGGAGGCTTTCAACCATCGTAGAAAAGCTAAACTGTAATGCAGCCATTCACCTGAAGCACTACCTACATTCCAAAATGGAACCTTGTTCTTAGGCTTAAAGAAATTTATTTCTCATAAGAACTTAAAAATAACAGTTCGCTGATAATGAGATACTTAAGTGATTATAACTAGTACTATTAACATTATTTACCTCTAGGGTGTCTGTGTGGTGCCGGACTTAAAGAATACCACCACCCCTTATTACCAGTAACTGGGTTGTGGAGGTCAGATAGGCAGTCGCTCCATGTAAAACACTGGTTTGACTGGAAGCCGACCCTAACATAGTTGGGAAAAGGCTAGGCAGATGATGAATTCGTTTCTAAATACGAAAATAAATACAATCCCATTTCATCATTAAATCAATTAGAGCCCGGGTCATTAAACACATTAACAAGATTAGACCATCAATAATGTCATTTGGAAACAACTGTTAGAAAGTAGAACAATTTTCTTTGGAGTAAAGCGAGTGCCCAGGAACAAGTCGTGAAGTGGTATAGGTTGCTGTGACAAGCGGTAGCGGGCGATGAACCGGTAAGCGATTGTTTGAGGTACAGCTTTACACCCCATTACTATTCCTACGTTTTCTTAGAAGAGCGGTGGCCGCAACAAAGCGTCCGCTATTTATCGGCGAATGGCGTCACGGAAATATTATTACCTGACTTCAGAGGGTATGTGATTTTAACCGGTATGTATGTTCATCTGTTCCCTCATAACTTCAAAAGTCCTTAGAATAATTTGACAAGTAAGGTGTCGTTAGAAGCGTCTTGACCGTTCGCTGGTTATAGGCTATGTGACGTCACACTAAATACAATATGGCGCCCTCTAGAGGACATAAAGTAAAGAATTAAGAAATCCATATTTTGGGATGGTGCCTTGTTGGGTACCAAATGAAAGGGCTTCATCACAACACATCATAATAAGCCTGTAATGTTCCCACTCCTGGGACACAGGCCTCCTCTCTGTGTGAGGGAGTGGTGGGTGGTTCGTAATCCACCACGCGGGCCCAGTGCAGGTTGGTAGATGTCACATGTCTTCGAATTTTTGGTTCTAGGATATGTCGGTTTCCTCACGATGTTTTCCTTTACCGTTTTGAGAGCAGTGGTGATGAAATAATCTACACAAAGTAAAACGCCTGTCTGGGTTTGAACCTACAACTCGTAAGTCCAACACTGCTCTCTGAAAGGGCTTAATTAGCACATTTAAAAAACTATTAATATTACTGAAATAAGCTAATAAATAATTAAATAAAAAATAAGTTTAAAAAATAAAACACGATTACTGAAAAGGCTGCAAAAGACTGCATGTCAAGTTGAACATTTACATTACTTTTAATAAACTAGCGACCTCGCCCCGACTGCATTATGCTTTATAGCATAGTTAGACAATAGAAGGGTCATTGAATGATCTTGTCATCAATCCAATGACCTATATATGTTATGGGAGTGACACGTCTATGAGTGGCCAATGATCTGGATCGCAGGGACACGTGCTATCAAAAGCCACCTAAAGATTTCCAGTTTTTTTAAAAACACGTAGGTATTTACTTACAAATACATACAAACAAAATAAAATACATCTTCAAGGTCTTTTTTAAGTACCTACTCACTGTGTAAATTAACTTCCACACTTTTGATAGCATTTGCCAGTCCATTGGTAAACTTCTGCGTTACTGGGCGAAAGAAAATTCGTACAAGTAAAAAAAATGCTCTTGATTAAACCTTGCGTAGACAGAGTCTGTTTTTTTTTAAAGCAGAGTTTTGACATCGGCATTAGGTGCTAATATAACTGAGAATTTATCTATATGTCGTGGATATATAGCGCCACAGTACAGCGAATATCGCCATCTAACAATTTGATTGGTAAACGAAGAATTGATCGGAAACGCAAGCGAGCCCTGCTGCTTGGAAACGATCGTCGGTGGAGGGGCGATGCAGCGTGGACTGGTGGAGACCGACTGTTGCGACAGTCTACAGTGGACAGTCGAGCTCGGACAGTCTCGGCAAACGCTCAATACCAACGCACGTGTTTATTTCCGACGCACGTGTGCGTTTTATTAAAGTTACTTTAAATTCAAACAATCTCTTCGTTCGAGTACCTACCCTCTGCAGTGTGTTCAATTGGTGTAAGGGACAAAATACCCAAAATGAGTTGAGTATACAGTTTTGTTCAGAATTTTGCGCTCTTTCGAATGGTGTATATGAAAAAATTCTAGCTTAAAAATAATGTCCCTTACCCCACTGATTTTTTGGATCCAAATTTCGAATCAGCCCCATAATAACAATGTATCTGAAAAACTATGCAATATAGCAATTTAAAATGGTGTAATTACCGCTGCCAATCCACTTCAAATAAGGTAAGGCTCTTCCCAATCAACGAATTACCATTACATGGTTTATTTTTGAAGAAATCAAAATAAAACTGGCCTTACACTAATGTCTTTGTTATCTCAAAAAATAAATAGCACCCATACTTTAAATGGATTGCACGAGTTTTGACATAGTTGTCCCTTACCCCAATTTGCATTGTCATATTTTAAGCAGTGTCAACGTTACACCTATTTGAATCGAATTATATTTAGGTACAGTGTCCGTTACAACAATTTGCTCGTGAGAAGTAATGAATATTTACCCTGTTACCTTTATTTACACACACTTCATAACACGAGATAGCTCGTGCTTCCACTATTACCATCCTTTTCTATCTCTCAAAGTCTTGCTGTGTGTGAAAGAGAATCCTCTCTTTCATGATACCAATGCGAAAGCAGCGCGCGGGCATAAAAAAAGTCGCTTTCATATCTTTACTGTGCTATCAGTGCAAGTTCACCTGTCGTTTGGTCGGGATTGTGCACGGTTTTTCACAAAAAGAATGTGGTAAAACTGGAAAAACAAAACCATTTAAACCAGTTGCTTCGACGAAGACAGAAGAATCATAATAATGTAAAACTATTCAATGTTACCTAATTATTCTCTAATCATCATTTCAGCCGACAGACGTCCACTGCTGGACATAGGCCTCCCCCAAGCACCTCCGCTTTGACCGGTTCTGTGCTTCTCGCATCCAACGGGTTCCTGCGGCCTTCACAAGGTCGATTTTCCACCTTACCTACATGGTCACCACTCCAGAACCTTTCGGCTCCATCGACCATCTGTTCTGCGAACAATGTGCCCTGCCCACTGCCACTTAAGTTTGGCAATTCTTCGGGCTATGTTGGTTACCTTGGTTCTCCTGCGGATCTCCTCATTGATTCGATCACGCAGGAAAACTCCAAGCATAGCCCTCTCCATTGCCATTTGGGTGACTTTTAGCCTTCTAATAAGGCCCATTGCAAGCGACCACGTTCATCACTGGCAAGACGCACTGGTCAAAGACTTTCGTCTTGAGACACTGCGATAGTGGGAAGAGAAGATATTGTGTAGCTTCCAGAACTCTGCCCAGCCGAGTTGGATTCGACGATTGACCTCTTTCTCGAAGTTGGACCTACCTAAATGGACAGTTTGTCCTAGGTAAACATACTCGAGCACGACTTCGAGTGTAACGTCTCCGATCTTTATGAGAGTGGGTGTTACATGGGCATTTGACATGACCTTCGTTTTGTCCATGTTCATTATAAGACTCACTCTTTCGGAGGCTCTACCGAAATCATCGAGCGTTGTACTGAGGTCCTCCATAGTCTCAACCATGACTACAATATCGTCAACAAACCGAAGGTGAGTTACGTACTCGCCATTGATGTTAATGCCAGCCCCTTTCCAGTCCAGAACCTCGAAGACATCCTCCAGTGCAGCGGTGAACAGTTTTGGAGAGATAACGTCTCCCTGCCTCACACCTCGCTGCAGAAGGATAGGTTTCGAGGTCTGATCCTGGAGTTGGACTGACATAGTTGCGTTTTCGTACAGACACTTCAGCACCTTGATGTACCGATAGTCGATCTGGCACCCTTGAAGAGACTGCAGCACAGCCCATGTCTTGATCGAATCAAAGGCCTTCTCGTAGTCCAGAAACGCTAAGCAGGGAGACAGGTTAAACTCTTCGGTCTTCTGCATAACCTGTCGCAGCGTATGTATGTGGTCTACGGTGCTAAAGCCTTTACGGAATCTGGCTTGTTCGGGAGGCTGTAAGTCGTCAAATCCGCGCGCGAGACGGTTCGTGATGACTCTCGAAAACAGCTTGATGGGCCTATCATTCTTAAGAAGGGTATTGTCGCCCTTCTTAAAGAAAAGTATCACCACACCTCTGTTCCGTGCCTGTGGTGTTTTGCCCTCGAGTCTGACGGAACCAAATAGCTTCTCAAGGGCCTTAAGAACGGGTTTTCCGCCGGCCTTCAGGAGCTCGGCCGTAATTCCGTCATCACCCGGCGCCGGTGTAGTGTCGGGTCAATCTAGCTCTTGGGTCGTTTGCCAGATTCGCGACCGCGTACCAGAAGACGTAGCGTTAGAAGGCCTCCCACAAGGTGGTTCGACGACCTTGTGAAGGCCGCAGGAACCCGTTGGATGCGAGAAGCACAGAAACGGTTGAAGTGGAGGTGCTTGGGCGAGGCCTATGTCCAGCAGTGGACGACTTTCGGCTGAAATGATGATGATGATAACTCTTGTATTTGAATAAGAATTCAAAGTACCTACCTATAGGTAAAATTGTTACAATTTTGTTAATAATTTGATTATAATAAACATATTAAATTAATAAAAATGTATTACAGCTAATAGAAATTGGCTATTACAATGTACAAATATTGCATGTAAGCGAAGCGACACACAAAAAAACGCACGCACGGTTCTAATACATTTTCACGTCTCTTATATGATTTTTTATAACGATTTCCAAATTTAAGATATCCGTACGTCAAAAGTGTGTGCTTCATTTTCTATCAAAAATCTCTTTACACTGTATTATTTTACATTAATTTTTTCAACAAGACCTTTACACTATTTTATCATTATAGGTTGGATCCAACGTAGAGATTAATTTAATGTAAGGGACGGGACTACAAGATACTTGTTCAGTAAGGGACATTACTAACAAAATACGTTGGTGTAAGTTACGTCTATTTTCTTAAATACCTAACTTATTTAAATAAATGTTAGACAGGTAGATAGAGCGCCAAAATACAAGATGATGTGTGCAATCAGATCCGAAAAAGGTTAATAACAAAAAAAGTTATGGGCGATTTAATCCGAAAAAAAACTTTGTCGGCCTCTCCTGAAAAATCGTATTTTGTCCCTTACACCAATTGAACCTACGGTCGACGTATAGAAGAACTCAATAACATTAAAATTAAATCATCTTGGAAAAAGACTCGATGCTTCGCAGCTTAATCCGAGACCAAATAAGAGGCCCTGAAAAACTAGCCTCGTTTATCCCTGGCATTAGGGCCTTCCATTAAACCTTCTAAGCCCTAATGTCCGGAATATACGAGGCTAGTTTTTCAAACTAGGATAGCAAGCAATTAATGACCTGATCCCACCATCGCCCTTTTACCACCGGACAACCAGACGTACTGCAGCGTACCATTCACACTTGGTTGATATCCCGACGAATCGTACGCAGCGCTTCCCCTCCACGTTTATTATGCACACAGCAAAATTGTGGAACTCTATGGCCGGCATCTGTTTTCCCTCCCACATTTAACCCTTCTGCCTTCAAAGCAAGAGTGAACAGGCATCCTCTGGGCGCACACGTTCCATCATAGACTTCGTCCTTCGCTTTCCATCAGGCGTGATTGAGGTCAAGAACAGGCCAAATTAGGAATAAAAAAAATATATATCCTGGCTTAATATTCTGGCTTAGTACATGTAATAATGAGGATATACCTGAGAACTAGCCGGAGTGATTAGCTGGCTAGCCTACTTGCACTATTTTGCTATCCTAGGTTGAAAAACTACAAACCCGCTGTTCCTCCGACAAAACCACACCCTTAATTCATTCAAACAAAAGAAAAAAAAAACCAATTTGTACAGGAAACAAAGCAGGGCCATTCAGAACAGTCTTTTTCTATTAAGTTGTGAGAGAAAAAGTTTTTCCATTTGACCCATTAAGCCCGCGGCAAGACACTTCGGTTTGCACCGTATATTCTAATAATGTTCGAGGTAATACTTAACTAGTTATCTACTAATAATGTTATTTCTTGAGTTATGTTACACTTTAAAGCACTGTATACAACGTATGTTTTTAAGAGGGGATCCTGCCGTTTTGCTGAAAAGATTTTGCCAAAGGAGATGGCATTTTTTGGCATTACTAATTTTGGAAAACTACAGAATTCAAAGCTATTTAAAAAAAAAAGCGCTTATTTTTATGTACTGATAGCCAGATAAACTTTATTATTGACAATGGGGATAAAATCTCGATAAATATGAGTAGGTAACTTGATTTGATCGAACACAGAGCGGCCGGATACAAGGTTTTTATTTTATTTTTTTACTGCCTTCAAAAAAAGGAGGTTTTACACCGCATTATATTGTAGTTTTTGTTTCAACCTCCTTACCCTAAACATGAACACCCACTAAAACCTATAAACATGACTCTTTAGAAGATGACATTTCACGTCATATTATTTATTTTATTTCGACAACTTCACAAGTCACATTCATAGATAAAAATACTAAATGTACAAGTCACATTCGCTCGCTCGCTACTGTTTTGTGCTGGTTTTGTGCTCCCAAAGTTTTACGTGGATCTTTTCAACGACCTGGCTTGCTTTTGGATTTCGAAGACTCCTACCTTTCTGAACAACCGTTGCGAGATTTGGACCTCTATGTGTTTGTGTGTATAACATTACGGACCGCTGCCTAAACTATAACTATACTATCTACCTTCTTGTACCGACACCGACAGGTGTGTATCAATTGTGGATCTTCTACAGCACGTTCCAGAAATCACCAATTACGGAGTGATCCGGACAGAGAACGAGGAATATATAGTGATTCGAGAATGGAATGGTACTTGGCATGGGCACGGCATCAAGCTAGCCTGTCTCCCCCTGCACCTTTCATAATATAAGTATTGCTTATGATGAATAAAATATTATGATTAAATACCTACTAGTTTTTTATTGTTACCTAAGGATGACAGGATTATTGTAGGTCTACAATAATCCTGTCATCCTTAGGTAATTGCCATTATATGCTTAGATTCCGATAAGTGAGTCTTTAAAGTCTCCTGAGTTTTCTGTGACTACCTACTATGTTTAATTAAAACTGACAGAGTACACTTAGGCTGCGTTTCCACCAGAGATGAGCGACGATGCGTAGGTTAAAACTAACCAATAACAACGCTAACTTAGTTCAAGCTATGAAAATGAAGCGATGTTATTGGTTTGTTTCACACACATCCCTCGCTACGCATTCTCGCACATTTCTGGTGGAAACGCAGCCTTAGACTGCCATTAGGTCTTTAAATGATCAGTGAGTAAATCTTTGAATTAAACAAACTTCAACAACTAGTTATCATTTTTCAAGTCATTAAAAATCATAATTAGCAATAAGTATGTTATGCATACAATAAACATTTATGCCTTAAAATAGTAATAGAGGTAAAATAACCTAAAATTAATGCACTTAACCTCACTTTTACAAAAATTAAGATTTCTCTTTAACCCCATTGATATTATTTTTTATTTATTTTTTTAACAAAAGCTCTTAATATTCCCTTTCAAACCATGCCACTTTTATATTTGTAGTAACTAAAAAAGTTTAATGCCAGCGTTCTATGAGCTTCTGCCATTCTCCTTTTCACATGTGCGTGTGGTGTGAGGGCCACTTTGTTAAAACTCTTTGAAAATGTGCTTAGGATTTAGTGAACATTCCCAAAGAATTGTGAAAGTTGGTATCAGATTTTGTGAAAGTCTAATAACCGAGAAAATATTTCGGAAATTGAACGATCACATAGAAAAATACTGTTACCCAAATCATTTTTGCTTGAAAAATCGTTCGTTCTGAAATAACTAACGACAATAATCAAATAATTTATTTATTATTTTTATAAAGGCTTTTGTTCAGCCATGGGACAATGTAGGCTAAACTAAAAATAAATATGGTAAAAAGTCAGTCACTCTAAGAATTGTTTAATTCAATTTCACCTATTTATAAATTGTAAAGTTTTTAAAGTAAAATATAATTATTTCATACTCCAGAAAACATCTTTGTTATTGTGCAAGTAAAGTTTGTTTTGATACATAGGTACTCATAATTTGATAAGTTCGTAATATTTTACTAAATAGTACTTAGATAGTCACTCTAAGAATTGTTTAATTCAATTTCACCTATTCATAAATTGTAAAGTTGTTAAAGTAAAATATAATTATTTCATACTCCAGAAAACATCTTTGTTATTGTGCAAGTACCTACCTACGAATAAAAAAAACATCCAGGAACGCACTGCTTTATTAGGTACTAGCTTCTGTCCGCGACTTCGTCCGCGTGAAATTCGAAAGTCACATGGCTCCATCTATTATTATAATAACGTTATTGTTGTTTTCCTCGGGAACAGCACTTTTTTCGGGAAGAAAGGTTCAGTGGTTTAGGCGTGAAAAGCTAACAAACAAACTTACTTTCGCATTTATAATAGATATTAGTTAAGATTATATTTAGCCTACATTGTCCCATTGCTGGGCAAAAACCTTTATAAAAATAATAAATAAATTATTTGTTGTCATTAGTTTTTTCGGAACGAACGATTTTTCAAGCAAAAATGATTTGGGTAACAGTATTTTTCTATGTGATCGTTCAATTTCCGAAATATTTTTTTTTTATCACGAAACTTGAGTACAAATGCTATGACGATAATAAGCGAAAAATCGAAGAAAGTTTATTAAAACCTATGACTCTACATTTACTAATCTTTACTGCAATCTAAAAGAAATTGTGGTCACCCTATTTCCTAATACAGAGAATAAAAATAAAACTCAATTTACTTATACAATACAGTGTCTTTTAATTTCTTTCTGGTATCGCATTTGTCGCACAATTTTTTTCACAAAAAGAGACAATTTTGTATTTGTCTTATCTTTCATACGATAAGCGTAATAAATCGAAAACAAAAGAAATGGAGGACTGAGGGATAACTTTCAAACAAAAAAAAGTGGTGACCTGTTCTTGCTTTTATAAATTTTCACAATTTATATAGTAGCATATAGGATTTAAAACAGTAGCTGTAAGTTAATGATTTTATTATAATTGCGTAATAAACTTTTTCAACACACTTGCTCGTAAAGTGGCTCTTATTGAACCGCTTTTAGGTCCATAATGCAGTGTATTAAAAACGCGTGCTTTTTTTTTACTTTAATCCACAAGTGCTTTATTTCCACAGATAACTACTTATTTACTAGTCGGAGATGCGCGCTTTTTTAATCTCATCAATTCACTTTTTTTTTAAATAGTCTGTATTGTCCTTGGTCCCAAAATTAACTAATATTTGTTTACCCGGACAATATAACCGTATAGTTTCCGTTAGAATGGACCCGAACACACGAACCTCCGCCGGCTCGGTACTGGGTCCCATTGGACCCAGGAATTACGACATACGACACCCTACATTGATTTTGTAAATATTTGTTATGCTACCCATCCAATCTTATGAATGTGCGTTAACTAAGAGAGTTGGATAAAAAAACTCTTAAGTTAACGCCATTAAATATTTCATATTTAGCGCGCAAGCATATTAATTTACCTTTATTAAATTCAAGTCTTTAAATGCGATAATCACCATTTTGTTGACAGTGGTAGTCGAGGCTAAAAAACATAAAAATTGGGGATTTCGAACATCCAAACTCCACCACAGGGGCAGTGAATAATACATAATTTAATTGTTTGACGAATTCATCCATTGTTCAAGTTAAATAAGTAGCGGTAATGAAGTTTTTTGATATTTAATGTCGAGTTTCGCGCCAATCTGTTATACATTTAACTTTTCACAAATATCACGCACACACATGTAGGTAAGATTTAAAATGTGACAAAATATTATAGATAATATATTATAAACAACACGAAAATGCCCAAATGTTAACGTAATATTGAAGGTCCAATAACACGTATTAATTACCGCTACTCAATTTGTGTTCAAAATCGCCGTCCATTATTGTTTTTTTTTTTATAGTAATAATGTGCGAAAGCGATTATGCTAAACGATTTTTTTTTTAATTCTCTACTACTTTTAAATCGATACTCGGAAACTGAAATAAAATTATTTTAAGCATTAAATACGATAAGCATTGTTTATAATAATGATTTATGCTCTTGTAATGTTATTTTTAGTTTTTTGGACACTATATTGAAACTGAATCAATAAGTAACTGAGGACCTTTGACCATAGTCATTAATTATTGAATTTCGCGCCGAAGTGTTTCTATATTTGAATTTATCTTCGGAATGCGCTCGCCGTGCAAAATTATTTTTATTTATTGTACTTACTACATATTTATTTTTGATATTTTCTAATAGTTTGCTACAGAATGCCCGGTATATATTTTTTAGGTAGGCTTTAGCAAAAGTGCGGGAATGATGGTCAGGTTTGTATCTTGATCAAAATATGATTTGCGACTCTAACAGGTACCTACATCTTTACAGAATTATAATCATTCGATACATTAATACATCTTTCTTATGGAAAAGTTCTTAGGGAAAAAATCTAACTAGAAAGATTCTATTCTAATGACTATAATTCTGTAAATACATATACAGAGCGTTAGGTTAAACGAGGGACATACTTTAAGGGGAGTTAGTACTCATGAAAATGAGCAACTTTTACTATGGGGCCGAACCTGATATCGCAAAATAAAATCAGCTGTTCAGTACATTTCGACGAGCTATGCGAACATAAATGTAGGAAACGGCTGATTTTTTTTCGCGATTTCAGGGTTCCATCCCATATTAAAAGTTGTTAATTTTCATGAGTACTAACTCCCCTCAAAGTATGTCCCTCGTTTAACCTAACGCTCTGTATATTATAGTCGCGAATCATATTTGATCAAGATGCAACCTGATACTGACCTGCAAATTACAAAAAACGTAAGAAAATTTTAATTATCCACCTAAAATTGTCCGTGGTCCCTACCCGAAACCAAACGGAAAAGACCCTGACTGGCGTTCTATCATTGCGGATTCTCACTGAACGAATGTAGGTATATTTCTCTATGCCAATAGTACTTCTAATTTCATACTAACTAAACTACAATTGTTTATTTTTTTACAATTGTTTTTACATGCTCTGTGGTCAGTGCTTTTATTTACACTTGCGCGCGCATTGCTAGTGCTGGCTATGCGGAAAGACAACCAGAGCGCCATTTTCCATACAAGTTAATATTTAACAATACAAGTCTGTTTTTTCCTCGCAAATGTGTTGAAAAACGTCGTATGAAACGCGTGTGCATCGATCATTAGACTCTCGGCTTTCTTATCGCACTCGCCTGCGGCTCGCGCGAATAATACCGCCTCGAGCATAATGATCAACATAGCACACATGTATCATAATGTACTATTACGTGTATGAGAATTGAGGGCCCATTTTGTACGAAGATATACAAAGTAGGACACTGTTTTGCGATAATATCTTGTTTTCACAAATTTTGTTTGGCATTAGCTTAGATTTTGGCAAAAAGACTTTTTCTGTAGTGTCCATAGTTTATCAGTTTCAGGTGGGCCCTCAATCCTCTATGTGAGAACTGAGGGCCCAACTTTACAGTCTATAACTCGGTTATTAGACTTTCACAAAATCTGATACCAACTTTCACAATTCTTTGGGAATGTTCACTAAATCCTAAGCACATTTTCAAAGAGTTTTAACAAAGTGGCCCTCACACCACACGCACATAATTTTCACTACCCAAACAAATTTTAGCAACCTTTTTTTATACCAACGCAATGTTTGGAATGATTTTAGTACGCACATTGTAGATGTCTGGTGCAGTAATGGGCGATTGTCTAGGTAGTCAAACAAAATGTTCAGTAACAATTGTTATATTATTATAATCGTCGTATTTTATAGTTTATCAATTAATAAGTTTCAGGAGTCAGGATCTTGCGAAAACTGGTGAAAATAAGGTTTATATGCTGGGGATTTTTCTTAGTTTTTTTAGTATAACGCAATCTGTGAGCGAATACAGGTACTAATTGGTGGTATGACTTTGTGAGGTTAATGAAACATTTAATATTTTGTTGGTCTGAGATCATAGTCTGCAGTTTTTTTTGGATATTTCGATATTTGTGTAACAAAAATGAAAAGCTCCTATTGTTTATCTATTAAAAACATACATTTTTTTTTCATTTCATCACAAAGCAATCATAATCTATATTGTACACATAGATGCACATAAGTAATATGATATTGGTATCATCTCTGATACCGTATTTTAGTTTCTATCTTCATGCAACACCCATAATATTATTTATATTAGCTACTTGTAGGTACTGAATCGGGATTATAATAAATAAAACTATGTATGTATTTATTGCCAAACAAATTCTTATATTGTAGAAACTACATACATAAATAAAATGATAAAAAAAAAGTCTTCTAGAGACACCAAAACATTGTTGTTATTAAATATACAGCGGCTTGAAGTGTTACCTACTGGCTCGCTTGTTATTTGGTAGGCTTACAGCTAATGTTGTACGAGCACCTCGTTGTGCTACTGGTGATAATGGGGGTGGTAATGGTAGCGGCGGCGGTGCTGGTGGGACGCCCCGTGGTAGTGGTGGTGTTGGTGGAAGATACTGTGGTGGCGGCGGTGTTGGCGATTTATGTTCCACAGATGGAACAACATCCTCTTGTAAGTCCCTTGATGAGTCATGAATCAGGTGTCGATTTGCTCGAACCTAACAGGTTTGACATGCATAAACTGTTGCTATATCCTGAAAATATTATTACATTTTATTACATGGCATGACATAACTGGCGAAATGTGGGGTGTACTACTGGTTCACTTTCCCCAAATCCTTCGGGGATCGATGGCGTGATGTTATGTTTTATATGACGAAACACTTATTTTTCTTGACAGTCGTTACCAGTGCTCGTCTTTCCAGTTTTGACGGATCTATCCAATTCATTTACCCATTTTCTTTCTAAGACCTTTCCTACTTATTATAAACATAAATAATTTACCTGATAATTATTATCATTGGAAATAAGGCGTACTAAAGGGTTGTTCACTGCAACAGTATAGAAACGTCAGCTTCTTGGATTTCTGAGTCCGACTGAGGTACACGGCTGACCATTGTATGACCTAGTAATCTCTCATTGTCGGCAGCTTCGGTATTTAATAAATTATAACCATCGTGACAAGCGTATCCATCTAATGGGAGCTGGAACAATAACAAATGCCATTGTATTTTTCAAATTATAACACAACTAACTGCACAATGTACTCAATAACTGCCTTTACTGCAGGGTTTTCGCAACTGCCGTAGTATAGAGGCGTACCTGATTTGCTAACCATCGTGCCACATGCAGGCGTAACGCGAGCCCTCTCAC
This sequence comes from Mesoligia furuncula, assembly GCA_916614155.1. Classification (NCBI taxonomy): domain Eukaryota; kingdom Metazoa; phylum Arthropoda; class Insecta; order Lepidoptera; family Noctuidae; genus Mesoligia; species Mesoligia furuncula. The sequence continues at coordinate 28,082,304 of OU744793.1, forward strand.
ACGATATGTCTGCGAATCCTCATCATAATATCCAAATCGAAAGGAAAAGCAGAATCCTATAAGAATAGCAATAGTAATCGTGTCTAGAATCAATGTCAGTCCGTGTAGAATATATCAATAATACAAAATAATCGCACAGTAAGCATACACGCAACTTGGAACCGCAATGCAAGGAAAGCAAGCAAAAAATACACAGACGACTTTTAAAACACTGAAAAAATAACTGGTAATATTCTGTCAATCTCATGTCAAACAAGTAATAAATACTTACCTTCATGTTAGGAAGTGGGTATTCAAAAAAAACATACATGATGTGTAAACAAACTTATTTTAGTAATATTGTCGTATTTTATACGCAAATACGTTAATATAATCCTTTGATCTAAAATAAGCGGCATAGTTATTGTTCACACTCTTTAAAGGTAATTACGGGATAAAATGGAACGTCAAAAACATTTTTAGTACCTACTTCCCGTTAAAAATAGCAAAGCGGAAGCTACGATTGAGTACTGTTTTTTTGAGAATTATGTTACGCAAGTAATACTGAAATAATAAATCCATAGTAATTTAGATCTAAATTTTTAAATCTTACTGTAAAAATTTAAATCATGAACATTTATCAATACCAGAATTACCAGAGGGCAGAAATTGGACATGTCATTTTACTTGGCTGAATATTATCAAGGATAGTGTCATTTAGACATTTGGTCTTTAATCAAATGACTTATTACAGCGAACAATCTTTAGATAATAAACATTTAGTCAAATGATTTGTTATAAAAAAATATATACTCGTATAGACAAAAATATTTTTTTTGGGAATTACATGGTTTTACTTACATAATTACTTTTTTAATTACATTGCATGGTTGCGGTCAGTCGATAGGCGACGAAGGAAGCAAGAGCGAGCAAAGGGCACCCCGAGGTTTGGTTTTGTTAGGTTACTTTAAACCCCTTTTACAGAAATAGGAGCCCCGCTAAGCGGGGTTCCGTCGACATTGGATGCAAGAGCGAGCGAATGAGAATACAAATACCTTTACCTCATATCATATTAAACAGGGCCAATTGAAATCATAGGCAGACAGAAATACAGGGCGACGGTAATAAATATTTGGCTTGTTATATTTTACGTAAAATATGTTATACCAACTGAAATATTTGACTAAATTAAAATTGGTAAAAGTACTATTTGGTAAGCAAGTTATTGTTTAAACGTTCACTTGCCAAACATTAGGTTTGCGTTAAAAATTTTTGTGATAAGTTTATTTGCTACGTAATGATTTGGCAAATGAAATTGTGTGATTCGGAAAATTGTTTGGGAAGTGATAATTTGGCAATTTCTTTTCGATAAAACAAGGAAGACCCTTTTAAGAGATTTGTAGAATTGTGTTTCTTCGTAATGTTTTGTTAGATACATATAACGGCGCGGGATTTTACCAAACGTGGTAATCGTATTTGTGATTGTGCCGGAATACCCGACATCGTGGACGTGGTCTCCTGACTTCATCTGTCATCTGCCACACAACCATCGATGCGACACTCTGCTAGACTGACAGTAATCAGCCAGTGTCACTCTTATCCGACCTCTTTGGTGGTTCCGTAATCTACCTTCGGTATCACGCACGCTGCGCTATCAGATTTGTTGGAACAAAAACATGCGAACTTGCTACGATTTCCCAATGTGTTTAAGTTTTTTTATGCGATATATCATATCTTCATCCATATTCTGGAATACACTAGCAAATAATTAAACATCTAAATGATTCCTAAGAGGTTGATTCCAGAAATAACTCTAAAAATGTAATAATCCTTCGAAATATATGAGTATTTTAATGATAACATTCAGATTATGCAAAAATCTGCTCAAATACTTGTAATACTTCGAAGAGACACTTCAAACTTTCAAAGAGGGCACAGAAACCTTAAGTCGCTCTCAACCACATTTTATTCATTGTCCCTTATCACTCCACGTAGCCTTTTCCCAACTATATTGGGGTCGGCTTCCAGTAACTGTATAGGAGGCCGATTCTACTAATAAAATTCTTAAAAAATCGCAATGGAACCACAACTGAAACACGGCTTTTAAGCGTTTTCACATTCTACAAATGAACAACGACTCCACTGCAGTTACCTTTTAGTTTAAGCCAATGTTCGATCGAAACAATTTCAAAATCTATTCTGCTAACAAAATCGAACAGGAGCGTGACGTTTAGTCGCATTCTACTATGATTTTGACATTTGTTAGAATCGAATCAAAGCTGAACTTCAGCGGTTCATCTGTCAAAATTCACGGTTGAACCTCAGAGTACTTTTACTTTATGAGTTGGGGTACTTTTACTTTATGGGTTGAAAAGTGACTATCACGAAGAATACAACTGCCATTTGATTTACTAAGTTAGAGCGGAATGGCAAATGGTTTTTAGTTCACTTTGCGAACTAATGTGACCCCAGCGCAGCTTGTAAAACTAGTGTAGTTGAGCTAGGGGGTATTAGCTCAACCATAGTAGTTTTTAAGCTAAGTTTTAAGCCTATCCTGATATTTAGAGCTCACTGATCTGACCGTCATGCGCTATAACTTTATTAGGACACAATCCACTAGTTTAAAGCTTGCGATCTGACCGCGCCCTAATGCATTTTCACTTAAGAGCCTATACTACCTGAAATGGCTTAGTATGATCCTCCGTTATGTCGAAAATACCGCAGCATTAATTTTGAACTAAATATATGTTGAAGTTGAGGATTAATGCTAAGTACTATGTTAGACGAAAACACGATTCCATAAAATTTTCTCGATAGATAAAAAATCCAAAGTTACCTCCAAACCGAACAATAAACCGCTGGTACTAAAAAAATACTTCAAATTAGATCATGAAACTTTGCATACTAACTGAACTAACTATAAAGCAGGTCTTATGTTAATTAGTTTTTTTTAATTACCTTTATTTTCACCGTAAAAAGCAAATACCTAAACTATTTACACTGTCTTCCGCCCAGCACCGCACTCTGTCTCGCTCTCACACAGTCCGCGAGCAGTATCGTGCGAGCGAGATAAAGAGTGAATTTTAGTTGAGGTAGTGTAGGCTCTTAACCTTTGCAGAGCAATAATTATTCTATTACTCAAGGTGAATGGATAGTGGTTAGACCGCGAAATTCAAGATTTCTTACGTTTTTTGCAATTTGCAGGTCAGTGTCAGATTGTATCTTGATCAAAATATGATTCGCAACAATAAAAGGTACATTTTTAGAGAATTATAATCATTAGAATCTTTAATACATCTTTCTAAGTTAGATTTCTACCATTAACACTTTTCCATAAGAGATTCACCAATCTCTTATGGAAAAGTGTTAATGGAAAAAAAGATGTATTATGTTAGATTTCTATCTAACTTAATACATCTTTCAAGTTAACCAACGGTGGCTGGTGGTAGAAATCTAACTTGAACGATGTAATAATTAATGATCCTAATGATTAATAATTCTCTAAAATATTTATACATGTTACTGTCGCGAATCATATTTTGATCGAGATACAACCTGACACTGATCTGCAAATTGCAAAAGACGTAAGAAAATTTGAATTTCGCTGTCTCAACTACCCATTCACCTTAAAAATGAAGCATAAAAATAACTGGGAGTGAATTGATATTTTTCTCTTAAGTAATATAAATTACTCTCAGTGGTTATAACGTTCGATAAAGTTTATAAAAGTATTTCTTTATCGAAGGATATATCCCATCTATCCACGGCCCCTTCACGTCGTTGCTGTCAGTGCCAAAATGGCGAAAATCAAATGTCTTCATTCTGTCATCGATAGCATGCAGTCCAGCGTACTCGTATAATTATTACAGGTCAGTGTTGTGTGTACTTAACAAAAAAAAAATACATTACAAAAGTATAATTATGGTCTAAATATCATTTTGTATTCTAAAATACATTCGGTGACATGTATTCGTATTTAGTAACATTTTTAGATTCAACTTTTTTTTTCTGTGGTATTATTAAAACATAGTACTATTTTGCATGTTAGTAACACAGGTTACCCGCTGTTACGTTCCCGCTACGTTCAGTTTCGATTCAGTTTAAGTTTAGTTTCCAGTTTGCATACGAAATAGTAGAATGACTTTATAGGTAACTATCGAACGGCGATCGAACGGCGATCGAAATCGAACTGTTGTTGAAACACAATTGAACGTGTAACGTAGCAAATTAGTAGAATCGGCCCCCTGTAACTGGATGCAGCTGAATACCAGCATTTTAAAATTGAGCGGCTACCTATCTGACCTCCACAACCCATTAACTAGGTAACACGATGCCTCTTGGCACTTGTGATCAGACTTGGGCTTCTGACTACCCGTAACCACTGTCAATAATCTACTGTTCATAGCCGGGACCAACGGCTTAGCGTGCTTTCCGGGGCACGGAGGGGTCTCGATATGTAATGGCAACCCATCCTCGAACCGACCGCGGCAAGCGTAGTTTTAACCATAAATCGACCCTTGTGACTGTTATTATTTCGCCACGAGACCCTTCATTTTCCCTTTTATGATAGAAAAACTTCCAATAACGACTTCGAAAATTATAAATTGAATTTTCCTTTCCTCTAATACGAAAACCAACGCAACAATATAAAACAGAATCTCAGTATCTACACTTGTAAAACCCATTAAGTTGGTCCCTAAATTGTGGCAGAACTTTTTTGCGGGGACCGAATTTTTGGCCAAACATCTTGATAACTCTTTTGGACGACCCTAAATGATTTAAGGTTGTTCGTTACTTTCTTGTTCGGAGATAAAAACGAATGTCGCGTTTCAAATGTTTTTTTGAACCCAGATTTGACTGTTTCTGTACTAGTTCTTTTGTTTGAAAGAAACAATTGAGATGCGTTTCGATTTTTGATAATGACATGTATAGTAGGAATATCTACAGATTTATAAAGGTATGAGGAACACTTAATGCTATTCTGTAAAAATCTCACCGTGAAAACTAAGGTGAAGTGAGCTTAAAGTGAGCTGTCAATAGTGTAGCATCTGCGGTGCTGTTAGCTCACTCCACGCTCTACGCGGAGCTGTCAATAGTGTCAATTCCTAGCAAAAAAAAACTCACTTCACCTAAGTTTTCACGGTGAGATTTTTACAGAATCGACCGGCAGGTGGAATGACAGCTCACTTCACCTACGTTATCACGGTGATCTTTTTACAGAATAACACCGCCGTTCGTAAAGTTCACTCATTCTCTATCGAAAAGGGAGGAACCTCCGACCATACGGTGACACAGATGTGTCTGGTGTGTGAATGTGTCCGACGTTTGATATCGGAACGTTATTATTGTATGTAACGGCTTTTATTATTTTCGCGCGTATATTATTCATCGATTTTTTTAGATTAATATCAATGTAGGTTTCTTTTTTAAATATAATTATTTTCTAGGCAATAGGCTCAGTTCACCTTCTATACCCTGTTTTTGTCCAGACGGTAAAAAAGTCAGCCGGTATAATCACAGCGCCGCGCGGTGGTCACGCGGTAAACTGTGCTTGCGCGATGCAGGATTTTGCGTGACGTCAGTGTGATTAGTTTGCAAGTGGCGATGTAGACGCCGCACAGCGTCAGCTTTAGCAGTTAGGTAGCAGTTCAGTCTAGCACACTTATGGCTTATACCTACATTATTTCTGTCAGTAGATGGGGGTGTGTCAGTAATCCCGTAGATGAAAATCTACTTATCAATACCTATATACGAAGTCGGAGAAATATGATTTTGCTAATTAAACTGGCTGTCAACTTACTTAACTCATCGGTAGATTTAAATCATAACTGTTCTATCATTTGCGTATGTAATAGCTAAAAACGGTATAGGGTGTTAAAGCAAACAGTTAATTTCACTGACTGTACGTACAGACGCCAGCACATCAAGCTACCCGAAACTGTCAAATATTCCCAATCAACTTTGAACCTTATACTTTAGCGATACAGTGGAAAATCAATTAAAGAAATTTGACAGATTGTAGCAGCTTGGTGTGCTGGCGTCTGTACATACATACATACATGGTTAGTTTATTCCTGAGGTCAAGTAATCTCTCACAAATATCAGTACAAGTTTCATGATACGGATATCCCTGATCCCGATCAAATCAGACATTTTAGCCGTTCGGCAGTTTAATTGAATATACATATAATGGACACAACCGTCCTGTAATTTAACGGGTTGGATCAATCAATTAATCCTTCAATGGTAAATGGACCGCAAGGATCGATTGAGATTACGGTTATTGTGTGAGTTAACGAAATTGATATAGAAGTGAGAAAGTTAGAAGTTTATTAATATGTGGTAATAATACCGTTTTCGGTCACGGTGGCCAATCTCAATGGAGATTAGCCAGGTACGCAGGAGATATTATAGTGCACAAGTGTGTGCGTAAACACAGGTGCACTCTCTGTTCCTTTACTCTCATAGTCCGATGGGACGGCAATCCGACACGACCGGGGAGAGTTCAGGCGCAGGACCAACGGCTTTACGTGCTTTCCGAAACACGGGGGTAAACTCCGGACTTTTACTAAGAAATTCCTAATGGAAAACCCAATAACACTTTGTCCGAAACGGGAATCGAACCCAGGACCCCACGCTCAGCAGTCGCGCTTGCAACCATGAGACCAAGGCACCAAGGGGGCAGTCTGATATATCGTCGTCGTCGTTTCAGCCGATAGACGTCCACTGCTGGACATAGGCCTCCCCCAATTTTGGGAGGGTTTGCCATAATCACCACGCTTGGCAGGCGGGTTGGCGATCGCAGTATGGTATGGTGGTGGAATACATAGAGAACGCTGCTGCCCATTCTCCGGTACGATCCTTAATTAGTCGCCTTTTACGACACCCACGGGAAGTAAAGGGTGGTGGTATTCTTAAAGTCCACCACACAGACCTCCGGCACCACACAGACCTCTGATATATATGGCAGAGTCTGATATATATCTATATGAATATGTGGTACTTGTGGTAGGAAGGGCAATGATAGACCTGTCACTGAAAGACCGATTTTATAACTCAGAGAATCGATATGGGACCAAGGTTTATGACGTAGGAGTAAGGTGGATCACACACTTCAATGCACCACGCCACGGGGCGCAGATAACTCGCCCCAGCGCGTGATTTTTTACATACAAATTCAATAATAACGCTCTTCCGCGCGGGGAATTCGGCTCCGTTTTTCGCGCCCTATCGCGCCCCCCGTGGCGCGTTGTAGTGTGTGATCCGGCTAAGGGTAGCGGCTCTGAAATAGAGGTGGGCAGGACCTCTATTGGCTAGATACTCTACTCCTTGGCTAGATGTGGTGATAGCAGGTGGAGCAGAGCCCTAACGGAACGGTTGCTCAGAGCGTTGTCAGACCAATTTTATAATTGGTCTGACAACGCTCTGAGCAACCGTCCGTGTCCGTCCGTCCGGTCTTCCACCTGGCTATTAGTAGCCAGGTGGAAGACCCACAGAAGATCGCGAGGACTACTTAGTCGCGGTAGGAGGCTTATGTATACTCAAGAGTGGGTAGATCAAACTTCCAACTGTGAGGAAAGGCAAGCCTTATGTCCAGAAGGGAATGTAAATAGTAATCAGCTTCTACTTATCAACATAATTTGTGATATAGTAACAAGATATATTTATTATTATCTACCCAATAATCTATCAGCTTCATATATAATATTATCGCATTTCCGTACTTCAATCCACTCCACCCTAAGTCCTGCTACCCTACTAATCCTGGCAAAGTAAGTGGGGATAAAAAGATCGATAACGTTTTACTTACACAATATCCAGCAAATATTATAATCCTCTTGTTGCGTTGAGTAGCCAAAAAAAATTAAAACTCAGAGGTAAAAAAAACAATAAAAATAAGTGGAGGAGAAAATAAAAGGTATTTATAGTGTTGAAAGAGATTTGAATGTATATTAAATGATAAATTATTTATTTTCTGTATGTTCTATTGGTTACATCTGGTTTCAAAAATACATACCATTAATGTGGTTAATTAACCATTAACCGACCGTTTACATCCACGGGTATTACATTTGTGCATCATCATCTGGCTAGTCTTTTCCCAACTTTGTCGGAGTCGGCTTCCAGTCTAACCAGATGCAGCTAGAATACCTACCAGTATTTTACTTGGAGCGACTGCCTATCTGACCTCCACAACCCAGTTACTGGGTTCTGACGACTCGTAATGACTGTCAAACGGCCGCATGGAGGGGTCTCGGTTTGTAAAGATGGTCCTTTTTATGTAGATTATTTCAGAAGAAAGTTTTCTATCCCAAACTGTCAAAATCACACTGACAACTGAAAGTTGGTAGTGAAGAGTAATTGCTAAAGACAGTAGAAAACTTTCTATTTTGTAATTGCTAAAGACAGTAGAAAACTTTCTATACTCGACGGCCACAAAGTATATACGGTTATCTACAAAATCCCGTAACGACTGTCACAGATCCACGAATCACAGCCTGGGACTTAACGTGCTTTCCGATGTACCGAGAGGTCTTGATATGTAAAGATGGTCACCCATCCACGGACCGACCGAGGCAAGCGTAGCTTAACCTGATCGATCGTTATTACTTAGCCACTAGCCCCTCCACATTTGTGCATATAATGTACTATTACGTACTAATGGCTAATCTATGACTATATTATTAAGTACGTATTTTGAAGATGTTACTCATATTTTACAGAAACGTCTTAAGGGGCTTACATGACCTAAAGCGCGGTCACTGTCGGACTGCATAGAAAAGAAAGAGAAGCGCGATGACACAACGCTGGTAATTTATTCTAAAATATGAAACAAATATTTAATCACCTAAAAAATCTATTTTTTGGACTAAAAAAATAAAACACTAGTGTTTTAGCATGATGCTTGTAGAATAATCTGACAAAAAATCAGAATGATTGTATGTATATTAGTATGGTTTTTATTGTAAAAATAAAGTTTTTGGAGGTATCTTCATGATTTTTTTCTATCGTATCAAATTAGTTGTAGGTACCTATTATCTTTTCAACACACTATCTACCTAGCATATATCCTGAAGAATATCATATATTTTTCTGATTTTGTTTGCTGTAGTCGATCATATACTTTTATTGTTTCAAAAACTTGCATTTTTCTTAAATATTGAAGACAAAGACAAAAGACAAAGACATTTATTCGTCGGATATGGTAAATACAAAGTTGGTTGGAATAATAAGGATAAGGTCAACACATCCGCCGCTACTAGCGGCATACGAATATTTACAATGTGAACCTAATGTACCCTTGGGTATAAAACCTAGCTTATATACTACTCTCTAACAAACAATACAAAACACTTACATTATGGTCATTTTATACTCTTAATCTATACTTAATATTTTGAGAGTTTGTTTGTTTGTTTGGTTGAACGCGCCAATCTCAGGAACTACTGGAGTGCGATTCTGCTTTGAGTATTAAACCAACCGGAGACGCCACGAGTACTAATATCTATGCAAATAAGTCTATCACTTTCATCGCGGGGGACGAGGGAACGCAATAATAAACTAAAGCAATTCGATCGCGTTGTTACGTACGCACACAAAACAAAAAACAAACACAAGCATAAACTATACGCACACATGTATATAACCGCTATGACCGGCGGTCTCGTACCTTTGGCAGCGGGGATCGCCTGACAATGGCGCCTCCAGTTGGTTTAATACTCAAAGCGATTCTGTAACCATCTCACCGTGAAAACCATACCCAAGTGAGCGTGGAGTGAGCTGTCAATAGTGTCAATTCCTAGCAAAAACAAACTCACATCAACTAAGTTTTCACCGTGAGATTTTTACAGAATCAACCGGCTGGTTCGAATTGAAAAAGTATTTTTGGTTTAGTTATTTCATTTATCGGGGGCTATATACGCACGCTACGACCAATAGGAGCGGAGCATCAATGGTAAAAATGTTGCAAAAACGGGAAAATTATTCCTATTAAGAGTGAACCGTAAAGCATCCAACTTGGTGCTGTAAAACGTTCTCTAACAGCCGGGACTCTTTTGCAGTTCATCTCACTAAGCAACACTTTACGACATCCGGGCATCCGGACATTCCTAGGACGAAAAGCGTTTTCGTGCAGTTGTAGTAGGTACCTATATCACACTAATATATATAGGTAAAGGCGAAGGTTTGTGAGTGTGTGTGTGTGTGTTTGTTACTTCTTCACGATCAAAAGGCTGGACCAATTTTGATAAAATTTTCTATGGAGGTAGCTGACACCCTGGCTTAACATTTAGGCTACTTTTTAACTCGATATTTCCACGGAATCGCCATTTACGCGGGTGAAACCGCGGGGCGCAGCTGGTGTAGAAATAAAGCTAAAAACAATGCTGTGTTCTTAAGGAAAAGGGCTCCAGGGATCTATAGGAGCAAGTAATAATACTCCTACCTACAATATAAAAAGAACTTCAAAGTATAATTTTATTAAAGGTGACACCGGTGGAAGCCGTTCATTGCCTTTGAATCCCTCAAAAACCTAAGGATTTCGACCAAATCTTTTAATTTAAAGAAAAAAATCGTCTCGAGCTTTCGGCGTAAAAGTTTGACAAAAAGAAAACTCAATTTCTTTTGTAATTTGTGTATAATAAACATATTGATGCTTCGGTTCTTTTTCGAGATTCTTCGGCACACATCGGCTGAACGAAGAGGAAGTAAAGTCGGAAAGCGATTGCTTTTAGGAAAGTTATGGGGGTAATAAAATAGGTGATGGTAGTTTTATGGTTTCTACTGTAGTTTAGCAGTTTCTGTGTCCTTTGTCAAGGTTTTGTGTACTTTATATAGCCAATTAAAAAAACTTTGCTTCCATTAATAAATTCGACCCAAAAATATCTCGTAGTTTTTCGATTTCTTCTTAATTTGCATTTCAACAACGTAACCGCAAATCGAATATGAAAACTTTTTTGTAACATCGCCACAACCCATACAGCGTCGTTAACAATAAAGCAGAAAGCGCTTAAAAGCGGTGCGCCCATTAAACCCGATTCCGCTGTTGATGTTTGGAATTATTTTTTTTTTCATCTTTTTTGGAGCGATTTTCTTGCTGTTGGCGTCGAAGCTTTTCGGGATAATCCTGGAAAATATAGGTTGCATTTTATCTCTTTAAGTGCTTTTTCAAAATGACCTATTCTTTATTGAATTATGGACTTAATTGAATAGAAAATTATATTGTCAAACGATTGTGTTGAACCATCGTTTGACAGGGTTTACTGCTTGATTTCGAATGTCATATGCCCGAAAGCTAATTCCCCGAAGTCATTCGATCGAACGTCCGAATTGCCGAAATTCCATAGCATCGATGTACCACAATTTCGAATAACCATTAGATCGAGCGTCCGTTTCACCGAAAAGCCATTACAACGATAGTCCTAACCATCGAATGTCTATTGGCTCAACGTGCCAGTAAGTCGAAAGCTATTCTACATAAAATATTCAAGAAGAGTAAAAACAAACCAGCAGGGTTTAATCAACATAATATGTAATATATATTTTTCACAATCAGAAGTGGAAATGATTTTTAAATGATTAGGTACGACCATTATTTTTCTTATGCAAGGAACCAAATTATAACAACATAGACAAACATAAAACACCACTGGTAATAACTAATAGAATGAACCTCTATCTAGTTCAATCGAATATAACTTTCGACTTACTGGCACGTCGAGCTAATAGACATTCGATGAATAGGGCAATCGTTGCAATGGCTTTTCGGTGAAACGGACGCTCGATCTAATGCCTATTCGAAATTGTGGTACATCGATATTAAGGAATTTCGGCAATTCGAACGTTCGATCTGATGACTTCGGGGAAATAGCCATCGGGCATATGACATTCGAAATCAAGCAGTAAACCCCGTTTGACAATATAATTCAATTTTCACTTCACTCTTTTAACTAATCCAACGCTTTTTAAAGACGTTCGATTGATGTGCGGACGTCAGTCATGTGGCGAACGTCAGATCTTGAGCCTTTTTAATCAAATAAAAAGCAGTCGATAACAAGGTTTCTGACTAAGAACAAGAACACAACCCGCTATTTACACGTGTAAAATCTTAAACTATTCACCTAACAGTTAGACACATCCCACATGTGCCTAAATCATTTGTGTCTATAATAACACTGAATACATATTCATACCTTTTGAAACGTTTATCCACTCCAGTGTACAATAATTTCCACAGAGAACATAAAAACAGAGAGGGAGCCTTACAAAGGTGAACTCTGCAATATATCCGTGTCTTTCTTTCCTTTGAGTTAGGAAGAGAACTCAATCATTTTCCTTAAATATTTTTTTTCAGTTTCGTTACCGGGTAGACAGGATATTTTTTCTTCCTAATTTTTTACTGCTTCATGAGGAAAATGTCGTCAGTAAAGTTTTCGAGTATACGAGTATATGTGGATGGATATACGAGTAGGGGAAGACTAAAGACACGATGGTTGGACTATGTGAACGATGATAAGGATAGAAAGGGAGTGACTACCGAGATGACGATTAAATATTGAAGCATGGAAGACAAAGACATGTTGCGCCGACCCGAAATGAATTGGGATAAGGGCAGGAGAATGATGATGACTTTTGGAACAGACCTTACGTTTGACATAAGGATGATTTCCACCAAACGGCTCGGATCGTAAAGGATACGAACGGATGCGGCGACAGCCGATCGCGTCTGGCAGCATGTCGACCCACACGATCGGTTCCGTACCGTCGCTTGCGAACGTATCCGTTTCTGCGCCTAGTCAAATAGTTTAATTCCTACCGTGTTGACGTGTTTCTAATTTTTGAAAATGGTTGAAGTTGACGTAGTATTGTAGGCTATTGCATTAGAAAAAGAAGAAAATAATCATAAAACACAGAAGAGGAAAAGAAAAATTTGTACGACAGCCGAAAGGATTCAATCGGAAACGACGACAGGCGAACGGAGCCGATCGCGCGTCGCGGCATACTTTAGGCTACGATCGCGTGCCGCGGAACACGCCCGCGGTCAAGCTGCTGTGCGCGGCTTGGTAATAAAGACTTTAAGTACTGTGTACACGATTTAATATTGTTTAAAGACTGTAAATCATCCTTTAGGCTTTCTTGGTATTGCTCTATAATAATTCATCACGGTGTTTCGAAAGTGCCAATTAACATCGTACACTTAAGTGGCGTTGAACTGACACTTCGATAACAAGGAGTTGTTACATTTAAATTATTACAGATATTGAAGCGTTAGATTTTGTATTAAGTGTGTACCTAATTTGAAGATGTTTTCGTGGCTTTGGGAGAACTCGTTCTACACTGCTACAAGGATATTTTCGGCGCCCGAATGACCTTGACGGCTGTTAGTAAATCATCATCATCATCATCTGTTTCCTTTTCCCAACTATGTTGGGGTCGACTTCCAGTCTAACCGGATGCAGCTGTATACCAGTATTTTACATGGAACGACTGCCTAACTGACCTCCACAACCCAGCTACTGGGTAATACTATCGTATTACCCAGTAGCTGGGTTGGGCCCCTTGGTATGACTGGTTGTCAGACTTTCGGGCTTCTGACTACCCGTAACGGCTGTCAAAGATCCACGAATGACGGCCGGGGCCAACGGCTTAACGTGCTTTCCGAGGCACGGAGGGGTCTGTTAATAATAAATATTTGTGCAAATTGTTTTGTGAAATGTAAAAAAACATCATGGTCGCGTTAGTTCCGTCATTGACCCAGGCCAAAATAACCGTGTATAGTTGTGTGCTTAAAGGCTTAAGAGGCGGCGCGTTTCAATGCATAGATTTATATTTATGCTTCTAAAAATATAAATCATAAATATAAAGGCAGCGGCGCGGGGAGCGGCGTACGAGTGACGCGCACCACTCTAGCGTTGCCCGCGCGTCTGCATTGACGTACAGTTGTTCATTTTATTTTTTGCTTTTTAACGACCTACGTTTCAGAATGTTGTATCAAAACGATGTTGTCGTCGCTGTTTAGACATTTCGTTCGCGAACAAAGACACACATTTCTCATATCACAACACTACACCGCTCTCTAGCGCCGCGCGATCTGTCCGCTGGCTTCGAGACCGGGACTGCGCCCCGCCGCGCCGCTCCCGCCCCGCAATCGCTGACTTCGAGACCGAGGTCTAAGATCTAGCGATGTCTTGTCTTGAAAACCAAGGAATTAAAATTAAAATACCGCAATTCTTGACTATTAAAGGAGAAAAGTACTGTGGAACTGGTTTATGTCAAAATTAAGTGTGTTTTTGATAATGCGTTAATTATGTTGTAATGCGATGATCAGTGCGTTAATTATTGTTGTCTTCTTTAATATGTGTGCATGTCCATACTAGCTCTGCTCATGAATGTCATTATTATTTATAGTTAAAATATTTCTCATTAAGTGAAATTTATTGTAAATTTCTTTTGAGTAAATAAAGATTCTTTAACCACATAATGATGTGCTGTAGAAGATTACGAGAGATGTATATGCAATATTAAGTATTAATTCGGTTATATACATTCAGATACGTCACCGTTGCCAAATACACATAAAGAAATCAATTGAAACAAAACACTACCACTGCAAAGATAATAAAAAAGAAGTGAAACAAAAGAACAAACAACATAATTCTTAAAGTAATCCCAACTTTTAAAAACACGTACAAAAAGAAAATGCTACAGGAATTCGCAATTTAAACTGCGTCCGAACTCATTTACAAATGGTCACCCTAGCTGGGACGTAAACTACATTCTTTAGCGCCAAGGAACAGCTTGTTCCAGCTCCGGGCACCATGATTTACATAAAAAGCGGACAGTCCACGTCCCGTTCGTTCGTAATTGGACAATTTTGTTACTCCACTTTTTAATACTATGCGCTTTTGCAGTATTTGCTTGGTGGTACAGAATAGAAAGGTTCAGAAGTCTAATTTTTGAAGTGAAACTTCTTTACGCACGCTTGACTTGGGGAGTAAGCTGGCGAACGCGTGACGTAAGCGTTACGAAAAGTGTGATCGGGCAAGGCGAACGGAAGTTAAGTGGGGGATATAAGCAAGAGACAGCAATGCGCGCGCACATTTTCTTTCTCTCTTTAAGTTTCACTTCAGTCGTGTGGTCATAAGCATGAGTTTTTTTAATGTTCCACCTTCCTACAGTTACCTAACCAGTGAAAAGCAATAATATGGCTGCAGGCAACTTTTACGCGTCATTTTATCACTTACGAAACAATTTTTTAAATGTTATTCATTAAAAAAACACTGCACGAATATATGAGAAATTTTGCGACCTAAATATTAATCTCATTTCGTCTCATATTTGGACATGATAGCGCATGACTCTGTTTTTTTTTTTAATTAATCCAATTCTGGCTTTTCGAACTCTTAGAAAAGAGGATGGCCCTGTAGGGGTAAATGCTCGTTCTAAGGTTTGACACGGACGTCGTAGAAATGCAAAATCTCCTTCTCCACCAGGTTCTACATAAGTACTGATAACATTGTCTGTTAGATGTTTCATTAATGGTGGTTCAGTTACGTCACACTGTCAATAGGATTAAATTGGATAAAGACATCGTTGTTTACGAAGATAAATGATAAATGATTTTATTTTTGTAAGTAGGTTTGTACAAACACTTTTACACGTCAATCATGTTTTTTTAAAACTAGATGAGGTCGGCGTTTCCTATCTGACTACTCTGAGAAGAAAGGCCGAAACAAAGCCCAAGATATGAGCCAAGGATATGATCCAGTCCAGCGGCGGGGTAGTTGCGTAATACACTGACAGTAGCAATGGCTTTCATTTTGACAGTTCAACAACATTCATTGCGTTATTTACGTTGCTAAGCAGACAAATTATTGGATTAGCCATATGCTACAAAATTATTCCGTATTTGATTTATAGTTCGCAATTTTTCTTCTTAGCGTGTCGATAGCAATCTAAATGTACTTGGCCCATAATTCGGCTTCTTGTTTGGCGCCTTCACCACCGTCCATCACTTCCTGTAACGTGCAGCTGACAGGACACGCAGGACACTATATTAAGTGTCCCATCGTTTGTGGAACAGCACCACATTTACACTCCAAGGCGGAGTCGTCTATGAATCTCCACCTGAACAGGTTTTCCTTGCTTCGGCCAACCTGGGTCCGGAGTCTGTTTAAAGACTTCCAGATTACTCAAGGCAACTCATGTCCAGGTGGGGAGGTCTTCAGCGGGTGGGACGAACGGTTTGGGTAAGGTAGCACTGTCTCGCCACAGCTTCAGTCTCTCTTGTGATCGTTCGCCAATGAGTGGAACGACACACTTTAAAAAACTCGGCTTTTCAGCCTTTGTGGCACAAGGATGTCGTCGTGCAATGGGTGTCGTGTGTCGGAGACCATTTTGGCTCTTTCGCTGGAGCTTGCCACCGCTCTGCGAACCACTGGTGGTGCTATTCCTGATAGCGGATACAGCATTTGTACCGGGGTTGGTTTTACGCAATTAGGATGCAGGTTTTAATCCAGGCAGAAAGAACCTCAGGGTGTGTTCGTCAATCCTTTCGAAAATCCTTCCTTCCGTGCTGATTATTTGCATAAAACCTTTAGAGTGGCCCTTCTGCTTATAACTTTTACAGTATTTGCCTGTTAGAGTCCAGTTGTTTATGCAACTGTCAGTGTTGTTTTAGCCAATCATTACTGAGACCAGTTGGGAGTCCATGTTGTTTTTAGACCGCAGTATTATTGGGATCGCAAATTGGATATTTATGTACCGACAAAAGTGATTAATATTGCTATATTTCGCGGTTATTAGGGTTGATTTTGATGTTTAAAATTAGGAGAACGCTGGTATCAGTTATCTTATTAGGGAAAAGTAATGTTTTTCCTTTCCTGGGGGCCTAAAAAGGCCACTTTGACAGAATCATAAAAGGATAACATTATAAATCCTAATGGACAGTTAACTGTTAAGTTAATCGTATTAAGTCGTATTGGTGAAGGATTTTTCAGTTATTTTTTTTGTCTGTGCTAAAATACAAATCAATCAAATCCAATCCCAATCTCTTTGATTATACCTAATCAGTGCAGCGAAAAAAAAACACGGACTGTCTTCGCCATATTCATAATGTTATCTTTTTATGATTCTGCCAAAGTAGACTTTTTAGGCCTCCCAGGTCTGTTTTCTTTATTAATGTCACATTTCGTTACAGTGAGTCATAAGTGAATTGAATTGGAGTTATTTCTCCTTCGCCAAGCCTTTTTATTTTATTTCATTTCATTTTATTAGCTGTTGCTTGCGACTTCGCGATCCAGGATGAAGAGTAGCCTATATCCTGTCTCAAGTCATGGTCTATCTGTCTGCTAAATTTTACCCAAATCTATTTAGTCGTTTGAGCGTGAAAGCTTAACAAATAACCTGAATTTCGCATTTAAAATATAAAGTAGATTTTTTTGTTTTTGTTTAAACTATGACTAGAAAAGTATGCAGGATCGTCAGATATACTTTTTTTTTTTTTTTTTGCGGATGTGAAATCATCAAATGACTCCTCCCGCTCTGGGTGGAGCGGAAGGGAGTGTCAGACTCTTACTGACTAAAACCCACCCGTGTTCCTTCCTTAGCCCTTCATGTTCCGGGTCAGCGGTAACCCTTTCGGACAATCCCGCTGACCCGGCAGGCTTCGGCCCTAAAGGGGCACCTCCCCGATGCTGACATCTCTTTGAGGCGCGCGTGGAACACGTACGCGCCGTCCGGCACGGGCGATAGATATATGTACTTAGTTGAAGTTTTGTAAGAAACTGATGAATGTTCTCGAATAAAATTTAATTTTATTAATAGAAAACAAACAGCTCATTTATCAAATTAAACTTCAGTCGACAACATCCATCGGTTTCTTACTAAACTTCAACTATATCCGATACTCATCTCTTTTGTTGACTGTACATTATATTTACATAATTTAAAAAGCTAACAGTCTTAAAATAATAATAATATGTACAAGTATCTATATAAAAAGGAGGGGAAATAACCAAAGGGCATCAAAACATTCCGCAACGCTGTCAATAGGAATCGTGCCCAAAATCATGTGTTGTTTTTGGCAATGCTGATTCTTTGGCCAAAAAAATGGGACAGCCCTCTGGTCACGTGAAAAATTGTCGAACCGTCTTTTATTTATTATTTATGTAAACACAGTAGTTGTCTGTGTGGTGCCGGACTTAAAGAATACCACCACCCCTTACTTCCCGTGGGTGTCGTAAAAGGCGACTAAGGATCGTACCGGAGAATGGGCAGCAGCGTTCTCTATGTATTCCACCATCATACCATACTGCGATCGCCAACCCGCCTGCCAAGCGTGGCGATTATGGCAAACCCTCCCAAAATTGGGGGAGGCCTATGTCCAGCAGTGGACGTCTATCGGCTGAAACGAAACACAGTAAAATGGATACAGATACGACATATTTGTATCGCAATATTTATTCCGAAGATAAAAGTTATCTGACTATTCAAAAATCAGCTCTAAGTGACGTCTCTGTCTCTTTGATACTTTTATCAAAGGAATAAAAGACGTCACTAACGTTACGTGACGTTATTTCATGATTAAAAAATCACCCTTTTGATAAAAAGAAAAGAAAGAAAAACGTTTATTTGGACACAGTTTGTGAAACCCAAAACACAAATAAAAAAATATAAAGTGAAAAAAAAATGTTTTTATCACATCTATTCAAAAAGAGCTAGTGCATTCTTCGTGAACAGGGACTAAAATAGCTCTTCAATCCCTAGGGACTAAAAGTGATTTGTATTTGGAATGTGTGTAAAAGTTCCAGTCACCAAAGAGGTCAATCACGAACATTGTATGAACAAGTAACAGGCCGTATGATAAAGAAAAGCCAAATGAAAAAAAAAAGGTTAGTTTAAAAATAAAAACGCGCGAAAAGCATTCTGTCTTCGTTCGTTATTGTTTACTCAAAATTACATGTAAATAAATAAACGTACTATTCTTATTTATAAGATAAAAAGAAGAGTGTCCACCTCGGGAGCACCACTATTTAAAGCTCGAGTGACGTACTAAGAACCCCTCGCTGTGCTCGGGATTCTACTCTAGAATCCTTCGTTCCGCTCTGGATTCAAAGAAACACTCTCGCCTTCAAAATAGTTGTTTGCTCCCTTGGAAAACAATCTACTATTGAACAACGATTGATAAAATAGTTTTGCATTAGTTACTTGCCTGCAATTTTGTTTATAGCACTGTGTGAGCTAAACCCGCATTTAAGTCTCGCTTTTTTGTGACATAAGTAGTCGATTTTTATATAGAAAAGAGTGACTTAAGTGCGGGTTTAGGTCAAATGAGCTATAAAATAGTATACAATACGTGTGACTTGAGTAGTCTATTAATCACACGCATCGAACTACTACAATCTGTCAAATTTATTTAATAGATTTTCAACTTTAATGCTGAAGCATAAGGTTCAAAGTTGATTGGGAAAATTTTACAGTTTCGGGTAGCTTGATGTGCTGGCGTCTGTACTATCTACCTACAGTGCCCTCCAAAAGTTAGTTGATATTTTTCCACTTCAGCTGTGATGCCAGATTATTTTTTATGATAAGTCATAGATAGTTGAATTAGGACTAAGTTTTCAATCGACAGATCATTTTTATTCTTTGAATAAAATTTACGTTTGACAGTTTTTTTATGGAAGAACTGTCAAAAAATCAAAATTATTCCTTTGATAAAACTATCGGCGTTGGAAAAATCAGCCCTAAGTCAATAAAAACGTTATAAGTGAGAGTTCAATAATTTAAAACTATAATTTTAAATAATAATGTGGAAAAATGTCAACTCGATTTTGGAGGGCACTTTATAAATGAAAGAAATAAAGAAAATCAAAATCTACAAAGTTCTTTAAATAATCGTAAGTCTAATGAGTCGATATATACTTTTCCTTGAATTTCTAACAATTATTAGCTATAAAAACGTGTTATAATTTTCGCCACACCAACTTGCCAATCACCGCCTTCAGAACTTAAATCGAATGAAATTGATTGATCATACTTTTCTACGTTTTTCATGTTTTAAGTTCGACAACTTTCAACCGTGGCTCAACTCAATGAATAAAAGAATTTCTTTTGAAAAACTTCACGTTCCTTTAGTTTTTCTTTCACTTGTATTTTTATTGAAAGAAATGTTCGGTAATTTTTTGTTTCATTTCTTTTCTGATAAATGTTACGTGAAGGAGCAAAACTTCTAGTAAATGGTTCTGTGTAATTGGCTTAGAATAGAATAGAATACTCTTTATTCTCTTTTTTTTTGCTTTTTTTGTTTCTCTTTGCTTAGCATTATTTTTTACCGAAAATTAGAATTATTTTTGGAAGAACCAATGATTAATTTAAAAGAAAGACAACCTTTCTCAAACTATATAGTAGTATGGTCACCTTTAGATTTTTTTTTGTTTAATATCTAATAAAAAAAAATATATTTCAGTAACCTAACCTCTCTAAAAGTTTTAAACCGTTCTAGAACGTTCTTAAAGTACAGGAACATCGCAGCAACCCGGCGCTCATTACGACGGCGGCACGTAGCACGCAGATTGCCTTAATGTCTCTATCGGAACAGTTGACTAGACCTTAACCTCAGGTGACGGGTTACAAAGATAGTTTATGGCCCAACTTTGGTTTGGGTACGTGTACACAGTGGCTGGAGTTGGCTGCAGTGCGGAAGTTAGAGGTGCTAAAGGAATTAGGGGATCTTTATAAGTACGCGTCAAAAATGTAAAAAATCTGAAACTAAATTACAATAATTGCGACCGCAATTAATAAATAACATTTGAAAGTGTTTCTTTAAAAAAAAAGTTTTTTTTGTTAACTTCAGTTGTACAAGAACACTTATAAACACAGGGTTACAACTAAAGGAAGAGAGAAGATTTCGATGAACTCTGTGATAGATTAAGGGCAGAAATGCAAACACCAATAAGATTATAAGAGATATAATTTGAACACGTCCGAGCGCCTACGTACATATCGCAAAAAGGGAAGAACCAGAAAGAACTATAGACTGTCAGCTAGGTCATTATTTGAGACCCAATTACGTAATATCTGTTTACAAGGTAAGTTACAAGTGAGTATTATGCGAGACCTATTTCACCTATAAATACCATATGACGTTGCGTTTATAAAGACAGCTCTAATACTCTGGCACCAAAAGTAAGACTTAACTTGTGTTTAGGGTGCCAGCGTCTTCGCCTATTATTTGAACATACTCGTAGTATATCAGTAGTTGTAGGACGAGCACAGTATCTTATTATTACCGACTTCAAAAAAGGAGGTTATCAATTCGACACGTATGTATGTAATATTATTGGAACTGCATTACTCATATATTCACATATGACAATATATTAGAAGCCCTAATAGATTGTCATAAGTGAATGCCAAACAATTATACAAAATTTTATAGATGTATGTATGTATCTTTGTCCACGCATTTCTCCGCAACTATTAATCGGATCGTGACCATTTTTTCATTGGCTTACATTTACTTCAACTTAGGGAATAGTGCAAGTTTCATTAAAATCGATTTAGTAATTTTCAAGATATGGGCTAATACTTGTAAGTGTGACGGCCTGGCTTATTGATACGAGCTACGGGTGTAGTGTCAAAGGGAAAATATCTCAAAACCTTGGTCAAATTCTAGTGCAATATTTATAACAAACCTACTTATTACAAACAAATATTTCAGTTTGACTTAAAACTAAAAATTACGAAACAAAAAGAAAAAAAAAATCGACTTCAAAAAGAAATTAACTCAAAATTATGAAATAACTTTAATTTAGAAAGTCGGTGGCAAAAAACTAAAATACAGATCCCAAGACACCGACTTCCGAAATTAAAGTTATTTCATAATTTTGAGGTAATTTCTTTTTGAAGTCGATTAAATTTTTTTATTATGATAACTACTTACTAGTAAATGCATAGATGTGGTTTTTCCAGCAGTCATAATTTTAAGTTTATAAAAACAATATTATTAGGTAAATAACTCTTTAAAGTTTTGTGGCATTTTGTTATAGATAAGTCAACTTATATAATACCAGAAGGCCAATTCTCGTAAAAAAAAAACGTTCACATTCAAGTCGCAGTGCCTCAAAAGTTCCAAAATGTCACAAAAGGTATTCTACTAAACCAAAAAAGTATGTCAAACGTAACGTTTACTGCAATGATATTGCGACTAGACTGAAAACAAAAAATGTACCAAAACGGTATTCTGCTAAAGTTTCGACATGACATTTAAAATATTATTGGTATTCCACTAAAAATAAAAATGTCAAAACTGACGTAAGCATGAGATTATTTGTACACCAGACTGTGACAAATAATTTTAGCTTCTGCATAGTTAAAAGCGTATAAAATTTACATTTCCCGCCTTTTTGTATCGATTTCAGTAAGATTCGATATAAACTCCACAGAATACGAATTGCTATAATGTCAAATAACGGAATTACAAGAAGTTAGTCAAAAGCAACATTTCACAAATCGGATTGGAGGCTTTGTGAAGAAATATTGTTATAATGGCAGATTTAGCCATTTATGAAAAATTTCTGGAGCACACGCGGGTTACGACGACCCTTTTATATCGCCGACAAAATGCAGCTCTTCGGAAAATGGACATAGCGTTCGAAATGCCGGATCTCGAATTTGTTGGTATAGACAGGCTAAATAAAAGTGTGTGTCGCGACCTCATCCACGAGCCGTACATTAATTTGTACCCGCCGCGATGGCATAAGTACTAAACCCAAGGCAAGTAAAAGAATTGTTTTACACTGCCCTTCAAGATACAGGATTCTCCTAGTTTGAAGGGCAGGGGTCTTCTAAAATGTAATAGCCATTCCCAACCCCTATTGAATTAACACTGATGTTACCTAGGCTAAGTCTTTTGGTAAATAAATAATTACTTACTTATTCTCTTGTAAAAGTAGTGTTGTAACACTTTTAATTTATTACTATAGAGGTTTTGGGTACTCTATACCCCTGCCCTCGGTGAAATACATACAATCTTCTATTCACATTTTAGGTTTTCAATAGGTACACCTCTGCCTAACCCTTCAGGGATTTAAAGGTGTGATATTTACTTCAATTGTATTAAGTAGTACTTACCTATATAATAAAATATAAGAGGACCATAGAAGAGGATACCTTAGTATACATTTTACTAAAATAAAACAATAGTGGTATGAAAAATACTTTAATAAATTAACAATTCTCATCTTAAATTATTAAAACACGAATATAAACATAATAGTTAATTAGGCTTTTTTTCATTCATTCATTTAGGTTTGCGACTAATTAGTGTTGATGTTAGCTGCGGAGGGGCAAACCATGTCTCCTGTTTTATAGAATCACCATCCACTTAAGACCCACTTGGAACAACTCCACCAGGCTGAAAAGGAAAATTTGTGGTTTTTAGTAAGTCAAATCATCATCATCATCTGTCTAGCCTTTTCCCAAATATGTACTATGTTGGGGTTCGCTTCCAGTCTAACCGGATGCAGCTGAATACCAGTATTTTACATGGAGCTACTGCCTATCTGACCTCCACAACCCAGTTAGTTACTGGGTAATAAACCCCTTGGTAAGACTGGTTGTCAGACTTTCAAGCTTCTGACTACCCCGTCATTATTTAATTTGAGTACTGTTTTAATAATAAAATAATTGTTTCAGGTAGTGCAGGCTATCCCTTAAAAAATCAACATTGAAGATACCACAAGTGGACACAGATCCCGATACCTTTTTCCCTTTATGCAAAGTTTTTGTGTTATTTAAATGTTATAATATAGTATGTTTTCCTTTGTATTTCTTTATAATTATATTATATGAATGACTTGACTTTTTTATTGCATGTACAAAAAATTCATACTTTACCTCTATGGGACACCAATAAATAGTCTTTCGACAGCATAAGCAAGCCTCCCAAGGTTCTGCACTATTAATTTGCTGTATCAGCTGTGACATGTTGCATCTCCACCTGAGGTAAAACTCTCCGAGCCTCATCTAGTACAGCCAGAGGGTAACCTAAAAAACGTAATAAAAATACCATACTTAATCGTTATCAATAGTCATCATAAGTCTTAACCGCAATATGAATAGCTGTAGGGTTAGAAAAATCCACTCACCGCGGTATCTCGCTTGCAGAGTTCGAGCACTGTTGTAGCATCGGCAGGGCTAGGGTTTGGTGCTGACGCACGAGTCTGGACAGAACATGGGGCTGCAGTGATCTCGAAAATCGATCGGCTCAGTGATCGCTCAACACCGACAGCGCTTCCACTTTGACTGTAGAAAGTTGAGCAGTTTGTTCCATTGTATCTCAGGCACTAGCTGCACGTCTTTCCATTCCTACAAAATATTACGTACATTTGAATACATTTGCACAGCATGAGAATTAAATAATGATTTAAGTCAAACAATTATACACTTACTTTGTATTAAAACGATCTTTCTCGCACGAAATACTTGTTATAAACTACACACGATATTGTTAAGTTATTGTTTGATTCAGTTTGATGTTGACAATGTGGTGCGTTCCGAGTTGCGATGTAATCGATTTGAGTGTGCTTAAAAACTAAAGACTAACTAGTCGCTATAAATCGTAGGGATGCGATTACACTCACCTAAATCGTAAACAATTTAGGTATTAGTGCGGTCGGGACCTTCCAATCGCACTAAACCGGAATCTAACAGCTCTAACTTCAATTACATCTTTCGATTTCCTACAAATTGAATAGTGTATAAAGCGCTTAATTCGGAATGCGGCCTGCCGATTACCAATTATTACGTTCCATGTTAGCTTTCTAGCCGATTTTTTCTTTTAATGATTTTGTATTTTCAAAGATATTTAATAACAAACGGGAAATGAAAATACTATGAGCATACACTTAATCAAGCAAACTAATAAAGACATTAAACAAATCAGAAAATAAGGTTGATAAAAATTAAAGTATCACAATATAGTCTGCGTACATTGAACCAACATTAAAATATGTTTAATTTCGTAAACGAGAACAAAGTTGACTATACTGCAATGATATTGCGATTTGAATGTGAACAAACCGAATTTTAAGATTAGTAGAATACCGTTTCTTGATCTATTCACAATATCATCGCATTCCGGTGTCATGTTTTTCACATTGCACGTTAATTAGTAGAATTGACCTTCTGTTCTTTTGTACAGAGAAGTACTTGGTGCTTTCGGCAGAACTATTCTATCTGGATTCCGCCTGCCTTGCGTTATGGCCTTGGCGAGATGCTATTCAAGCAAAAAAAAAAAAGAGTTCGCATGATCTCTATCGCTTTAGTTAAGACCTGGGGGCCTAAAAAGGCCACTTTGGAGAATCATAAAAGGATAACATTATGAATTATAATATGGCGAAGACAGTCCGTGTTTTTCTTTTTTCGCTGCACTACGTAGGTACAATCAAAGAGATTGGGATTGGATATGGATTGGATTGATTGGTATTTTAGCACAGACAAAAAAAAAAACTGAAAAATGCTTCACCAATGGGATTTGATACGATTAACTTAGCAATTAACTGCCCCACGGCCTGAGTAACAAGTTCAATAATGTCACTCTCCTCAAAATCGTCTATTATTGTCCAAGGTCTAAGTCTAGGTTTATACTCTCCCGTACCTACTTAGTGAAAAAAGGTTATATTCATTAGCAAGCAGACTGTACCCAGCACAGCTTGGTTTAATGTGCCTTGCCGTACAACTATCTTGCTCCAATTTATCGCCCCTTCGCTTGCCAGGCTTGAATAAAACTTTGAATTTTATTTTTTTAGTAGTGCAATTTTTGTTTGGATTCTTTTTTAAATTTAGACACGTGTTGGTGAAAGTTTTTAGTTTAGGGGCAGCGAAAAATGTTACCGTTATTGTTGTACACATTTTGTAGCAATTTCTTATTAGCAAAAGCTGAACAAGACTAGCCCACGCCTTGGTAAAAACTTTAACCTGTCATTTATTTATTTACATAACAATGTTTATCAGTCTATACTGTTCCTACTGCTACGGTGAAAGGGGGTGGGCCGTCCATCACGCGGGCCAAGTGCGGGTTGGTAGATATTACATGTCTTCGGATTTTTGGTTCTAGGACATGCCGGTTTCCTCTCGATGTTTTCCTTCACCGATTTGAGAGCAGTGGTGATGAAATTATTTAAACAAAGTCCTGGGTTCGAACCTACGACCTACAATTCGCAAGTCAAACAATCAAGTTAGTCATTTATTTATTTTTAGTTAATTAAAACGTTACAACATTAATTATGTTAATTAACATACAGACAATTACGTTGACAAAAGTTATGTTGTTTAAGTTTTAATGTTTGTTTTTCGCTCACAATGGGTCTTATAAGAAGGCTAAAAGTCACCCAAAGGGCAATGGAGAGGGCTATGCTTGGAGTTTCCCTGCGTGATCGAATCAGTAATGAGGAGATCCGCAGGAGAACGAAGATAACCGCCATAGCCCGAAGAATTGCCAAACTTAAGTGGCAGTGGGCAGGGCACATTGCTCTCAGAACAGATGGCCGATGAAGCCGAAAGGTTCTGGAGTGGCGACCGCGTACCGGAAGACGTAGCGTTGGAAGGCCCCCCACAGGAACCCGTTGGATGCGAGAAGCACACAACCGGTCGAAGTGGAGGTGCTTGGGGGAGGCCTATATCCAGCAGTGGACGTCTTTCGGCTGAAATGATGATTTGTTTTTTTAACTTTAGTGTTGTTATAATATAAATGACTTTTTGACAGAATTAAAACTTTCCTAGGTCCTTTCCCGGGACTCAAACTATCTTTATACCAAATTTTATCTAAATCGATTCAGTGGTTTAAGCGTGAAAAGGTAACATGCAGACAGACAGACAGAGTTACTTTCGAATTATTTATAATATTAGCATTGATTTCCATAGTATTATTATTCTCATAAAATTTAATAATGAATGTTAGTGAACCAGTCTTTGGTTTATTGAATTAATTATACGTATCCATACTAATATTATAAATTCGAAAATAAGCGTGTCTGTCTGTATGTTACCTTTACACGCCTAAAACACTAAACGGATTTCGATAAAAGGCAGAGAAATAGATTGCATCCCGAGGAAGGACATAGGATAGTTTTTATCCCGATATTCCCACGGGATCGACACTTATGCCTGGTAGTGTCATATAAAAAAAATTATACGCCTTGTCAGGTAAAACATGTACGTCTTGTTACCTATATTTAAGATCTTGCATTCTTGATTTGTATGTAAACGCATGTTTGACAAATAAATTATATTTATCTTTAACTGTAATCTCCAATCCGAATTGCAATATACAATTTAAATTTAATAGAGTCAAATAAAATATTTTATATTTATTATTTTGTTAAATGCTCAATCCAATCCGCATTGCAAAACAAACTTAAATAAACAGCCTTATTTATTTTATTCAGTACACAATAAATACACGCTTATAACCATTAAAAAGCGGCGAGTATCGACGCGGGAGTTATTTATTCAGCTCCAAATGGATTGAAAGTGATTGATGCGCGCCATCGCGCTGTTGGTATAAAAGTTGCTATAAATCACTTTATTGGCCATTGGTGTACTGCAGCGTCGGTTAAAGGAGGTTTTGTGTTTTGTTGGACTTACTTACTGACATTTTTCAGGCTGCTTTTAGCAATTAGTACGCGACAATTTAAAAATAAAATCGGAATTATTTTTTTATTGTCATGTGCTATTATAACCACCATCAATTCGGTGATATCTTAAAAAAAATTCTTAATACCAGGATAAAAAGTAGGTTATATATTAATACAAGTCTTAGTCTACCCGTGACCTTAATTTCATTCAAATCCATTCAGCCGTTGAAGCGTGACAGAGAAACAAACATACAAACTTCCACGTAAAATAATATTAGTAAGATTTCTGTTGTCCCAACTCGACAGTATCTCAAGCTGCCAGTACTGAAACTCATTGATCCAAAACAGGAGTAGCTATGTACACGTTATGATAAGCATTCGTTCCGAACTATGCACGTGTGGGGCTAAGTTTTGGTCTTTTTTTAGTGTATTTTAATAATTATAGTAAAATCGGTAATTTAATAAAAAAATATTATTCCCAGGATAAAAGTATGCTATACATTTATCCAGGTCTTAGTCTACCTGTGTCCTTAATTTCATTTAAATCCATTCAGCCGTTGAAGCGTGACAGAGGAATGAACATACAAACTTCCACGTAAAATAATATTAGTAAGATTCCTGTTGTCCCAACTCAGTATCTCAAACTACCAGTACTGAAATTGATTGATCGAAAACAGAGGGGCAATTCTTGTAATTTTAAGAACGTTCACAGTCTGATGTCAGTCTCAGTCTGTCAAAAAAAAAACCTCGAATTTCCCTACATTTTTGACAAGTTTTTTACTTTTGTCGCTCGCATGACTAAAAGTCCTATCTCATTTTTTCATTTTTTGGCTGATTTGGGTTGGGACAGCTACATTTCTCTATTCGTGATTCTGTACACTTTTCACTAACCGTCGTACCTCTGGGTTATTTGGAACTCTTTTTATATATTATTTCATAATATCTTTTCGTATTGTATATTTTATTTCTTATTTTGATTGTTGTTTTTGTTTTTGATTATTGTTAATATCTAATCGCATGCTGCACCGGCTGACGTCATCACGTCGACGCCGGCTGTCGCTGAAAACCACCGCTGGGGCTCTGTCTCGTATAGGGTCTTAGCATTATGCTGAGCGATGGCCGTTTTGCGTAGATGTGACGCATACTTTCTCCCAAATTGTTATTTTGTTTTATTTTTTGTTTGTGTCTTTATTTTTATGCGTCATGTTTGCCGCAAATAAACGTATTTTCTTTATTTCTTTCTTTTCTTTTAACTCATAATATAAACCTTTTGAAAAACAACAAAATGTAAAGAATCACGAATGGAAGACTGTAGTTGTCCTGACTCAAATCGGCTAAAAAATGAGATAGGACTTTTAGTCATGCGAGCGATGATTTATGGTCGCTGAGATGAGATTGCGTCTTGAATTTGAACGTTTTTTAAGTACAAGAATAGGCCTTCAGGAGTACGTGCACGTCATTATAAGCCCTAGTTTTGATCTTTGCACGTGTCGGGCTAAGGCTGGGTCGTATTTTTTTAAATTGTACGATAAGAATTATAGTAAAATCAGTGATAAAATAAATATATTCCCAGGATAAAAGTATGCTATATTTTAACCCAGATTAAATTCTACCTGTGTGTCTAATTTCATCCAAATCAATTAAGCGGTTAAAGCGTGTGAGAAGAACAAACATACAAACTTCCACATGAAATAATTATTAGTAAGGTTCCTGTTGTCCCAACTCTGTATCTCAAACTGCCAGTACTGAAACTCATTGATCCAAAACAGGAGCAGCTACGTACACATTATGATAAGCACTAGTTCCGAACTATGCACGTGTCTAAGTTTCGGTCTAGTCAGCTCCAACTCGGTTAGCTTTAGTTATTGTAGTTCGATGTTCGAGTTCAACTATAAAGATGTTGTGTTGGTGATGCAGATAGCGGGGTGGCGTGGTTGGGTCATATGATTGGGTAATGTGCGCTTCTGATGCTTAGAGTTTCTATAGAAATAATACATGCTACGGTATTGGTATATAGAACTATGCAGTTCTTGGAATATATGCCGAGGTATCTATGCCATGCTTCGCACGGGTTTTACAACTTGATGAAATACGAATATTTCTTGATTATTCTGCTCGCGACTTCATCCGCGTGAAATTTCTTGTTTTAACAGATAATATATTCAGTGACACTCAATAACATTTAAGCTTCCCATTAGTGAATGAATTTTTGGAATTGGATCAGTAGTCCCGAAGATTACTCTCTACATACAAAAATAAAAACCACTTTATAATATTATAGAAAGGTATAATATGAATGCGGGAAGCAATAGAACTGGTCGATGTGGAGGTGCTTGGGGGAGGCCTATAACCAGCAGTGGACGTCTTTCGGCTGAAATGATGATGATGATGAAGATAATATTATATTACTTGCTTTTGCCCGCGACTTCGTCCGCGTGAAATTTCACCCTCCCTCCATTTACCCTCTTAGGGGTGGAATTTCGAAAAATTTTTTCTTAGTAGATACCTATTCTTCACAAAGAACAAACCCTCCAAATATCATGTCTCTAGGACAAGCGGTTTAGGCTGTGCGTTGATATGTCAGTCAGTCAGGACTTTGAATTTTATATATATATATAGTATATATAGATGTGGTCGACCTAAAGTGAGGGGCCCGTGGCTAAATAATCACAGCCGTACAGGTCGATCGATCGGGTTAAGCTACGCTTGCCGCGGTTGGTCTGTGGATGGGTGACCATCTTTACATACCGTGACCCCTCCGTGCCTCGGAAAGCACGTTAAGCCGTTGGTCCCGGCTGTCATTTGTGGATCTTTGACAGTCGTTACGGGTAGTCAGAAGCCTGAAAGTCAGACAACCAGTCTTACCAAGGGGTATCGTATTACCCATTAACTGGGTTGTGGAGGTCAGATAGGCAGTCGCTCCATGTAAAATACTGGTATTCAGCTGCATCCGGTTAGACTGGAAGCCGACCCCAACATAGTTGGGAAAAGGCTAGGCAGATGATGATGAGATGTGGTCGACCTGCGCACTGGTAGACCTCACCGATGGACTGTGGCGTGTATGGTTTACATAAGTTAACAATCGGTGGTGGTCCATCGGTGTACCTTATGGTACAAAATGAAAATATTCAAAAATTGAATCGGAGTCAAGCTGAAGTAGCAAAGGGGGTGCTGTCACACCGACGGCACTGGAGTAGACAAGACCGAGAGTTGAGACCGTAGATAGGTCAGAATAGTATTCGGCTCGAAGGACCAACTTAAAAGAGACAGAGATCCGGATGACGTAGTAAAATAAGAGCTTGATGAATTTCCTACCAAGGAATATAGAATTTAGGAATTACCTTTGATACTTTTTACGATATTCTTAGCGGGGTGAAGTTGGCCAAATTAGGTCTCATAAAGAAAGAGCGAAAATGACGAGACCGTTAATAAGGTTCAAAATACAATGACAGACTTGTGAAATAAAACAACTACAAAGATAAATTAACAACCTTCGAGTTCCTTTTACATCCTTCATTACTTCTCCAAATTGTGTACTTTA
This sequence comes from Mesoligia furuncula, assembly GCA_916614155.1. Classification (NCBI taxonomy): domain Eukaryota; kingdom Metazoa; phylum Arthropoda; class Insecta; order Lepidoptera; family Noctuidae; genus Mesoligia; species Mesoligia furuncula. The sequence continues at coordinate 28,113,459 of OU744793.1, forward strand.
AACTCAACATATCCTACATTATACTTATCAACTCGTAATTAAGACAATACATGTACTTGTTAGACGAAACTGTTTGTTGAAGACACAGTTATCTCAATTTTATCATAATGAGAGCGTTCCTTTGTCTCACTGTTAGGCATTGTAGGATGGCAAATGAAGACTTTTGAAGTAATAGGATCTTGATGAAAATTTTCGTGTTTGAGTTGTGTTTTCTATAAGTTAAGGGAGTATAAAGTACAATTAGGACTGATTTCGTTTTCTTGTTAGAGACAATATCTATTTTATAATGATTTTTCAATCTTCAGATAACTTTTGCAAGCCGGAAAAGACATTTGTTTAAAGTTATTGTATAGAAAATTTGTCAAACCGCCATATTTATTCTTCACATAAAAATAAACTGACGATTAAAAAATCGGACTTTAGAAAACATGTTTTTTAAAACGAACATGTTAGTTTTAAACACTATACTTCGCTGAGTTGTTAAAATACGTGCAAACGGCAGCGCAACGAGGAACTGCATCGCTAAACATAGTCGAAAGTATCTGCGTAACCACCGCCCTTAGTGTTCGTAGCCCGTAGCAATGTGCTACGGCGTAGCACGTCGTAGCTTGCAAGACGCTACGAACTATTTAGAAAGTTATCTTTAGGTGATAGCGAAATATTTCTATGGTTTAACACATTGCTGTTCGAAATCTGCTTTAAGAGCAGTTTTAAAAAAATAAGACTTTTCGTTCAGCGAAAAGCTCTATTTTCACACAATTTCCCACCATCTTCAAGCGATAATAGATAAAGAAAATCTCATGAAAATTCCCAAGCAAACATAAATAAAGCTGAAAATATGATACAGTGTTATGTACAGCTACATTGTAGCTCGAGTAAGCCTCTTTGGCGCAAAGTTTTTCAATTAAAAAGGTTTTACTGCGACCACGGCAGGCGATGTATGATACTGTGAACAGTTTTTGTTGTATAATAGTGTTAAAGTATTTGGTAGAAGATTGGTATGAGAATTGCATTATAAGGTGTATGTATGTCGACACCTTTATAGTCCCCAAAATCTACAACTAATACTTTATTTAGTTTTCTTTATAAAGTTAATGCTCCAAAGTTTTTTGTTTTTTTTTTTGAGCGTAGTTAGCGATTTTCGACATCCACGAGATAAAATGAGGTTTTCTATTCTTTCAGAGAGCACTAAACCAGAGAGACATTTCCCGTATTTTTAGAAAATTACTTATTTCTGTAAAAATATTACAAAAATAAGTAATTATTAGTTATACTCAAATAATACTTCTACTCAATCGATAGCTACTTACCCAATGTAACTCCGTACTAGTTTTGTATAAATTGAGAAATGTATTAACAGAGAGAGTCCTGACACCCATAACACAAGTTTAATCTTAGCTTGTGTGCCAGTGGAGTAATCAGTGATTTATGCAATTTTAAAGATTATTGTCATAGAATTAACTTATTGCCATAGGCAAATTGTAAAATTTAAAATAAAGTTACCTAGACACGCGGCAGCGTGTCAAGCCAAGTTCAAGCAAAGGAACTGGCTAGCCAGCGCCGAGTGTAATATTACACGAACCACTTGGTGCCACTTTTGACCCTTCTATAACTCAAAACCTCTTTAACGTAAACACATAAAAGTACGTGTGTTTAATTATATCCATAAGGACTAGAAGCCCAAATTTCATGAAGCTAGCTCAAACGGTTATAAAGATATGAAGGTCAAAAAGTCGTAAATTTTAGCACTGACTAACTGACATAATTATAGTACCTAAATCATAAAAAAAATGAAAAAATAGGGGGAGTCCCCATAATTTTTTTTTTAATTGCAGCGTTGGAACCGTTACAAGCAGATATTTGAAATTTTCCCAATATATGTATTATTTATATTGTTATTAAATATCAATATTTGTGATGTTTTTATCAGAATTAAAAAATATATATTTAGGTTGAATAACTTTATAAAATGACTGATGTAATGAAAACTGGCCAAGTCAAATCTAACCTACTTTAAGATCTCACATTTTTAAATAACAGCAATTGTTATAAGTATCCAATAAAGCAAAGAAATAGAGTTTAATACTTGTTCATAATGTTATTTTGTTCCTATTGAACATAGTTGGATTTTGCATAGAACTTGGCACTCATTTAGATCTCCATTCTTTTTGCGGCGAAGCATAATTTTTGTATTGAACTTGGCTCTCCTTTTTAGGGTTCCGTAGTCAACTAGGAACCCTTATAGTTTCACCATGTCTGTCTGTCCGTCCGTCTGTCTGTCTGTCCGTCCTCGCTTAATCTCTGTGACTGTTAGCACTAGACAGCTGACATTTTGTAGGAGTACGTATATCAGTTACGCCAACAAAGTGGTAAAATAAAATTTTGGAAAATATTTTTTTTTAGGGTAGCTCCCCTACATGTGAAGTGCGGATGAATATTGGCTTAGGGGTTGCTAAAATTATTTTTCGATTTAATGCTCCATTTACGAAATATTAAAGTTTAAAGTGCAAATTTTTGTTCCAGTAGGGCGTCCCCCCCCCTCTAAAAGCTAAACTACTAGCTTGAAAAATCTGGAAAAATTCTCGATGAAAGTGCATTTCATGAACTTTAAAGGAAAAGTATAGCGGTTAAGATAACTTTATTAGTTTAGCAGTAATAGTCGTTGAACTTGGGTGTTGGATAATTTTGTACCAAAAAAAAAATCCTTAGCATTAATCCTTTAAAGTGACTAAGGTGAAGTAGTTGCTTGTTTATAATGGGTAAAGACTTGCATTGAAAACCAAAATATGTTTTTTTTTTACCTATTCAGAATAAAGAACAACAGAATCGTACTACATTGTGATAACGGGCTACTACGGAACCCTACACTGTGCGTGGCCCGACACGCACTTGGCCGGTTTTAACATTTATGTTTTGGTGGGATTATTATTATTATTATAACCTCAGTCATAATCTGTCAAAATTACTTCTAATTCCCATATATGTTTGACAAGTTTTTGACATTTATTGTTGCTGAGATGAGATTGCGGGTTTTGAAAGTTTTTAATTACGAGAATTGGTCTTCTGGAGCTACAAAGTTTGTCACGACAAGCAATTGTCTAGCTCGGAAAACTAACTAAACAAAGAAACTGGAAAAAATGAAAATCTCAACAGTCACCACTAGGTATAATATTGCAATTCAAACAGCTTCAGAAAGAGCAATAAAGAATAAATTGAAACATAACTTAAATCTTCACAAAAATGTCGCAATAATAAAACAAAATGCTCTTCGGAAATTTTCGCGAGACATCGTCAACGTTCGGCCTCCATCGCTCACCGTCGACTCTGTCCCGAACGCATTCCATTTTGAATTGAGAACGTCCATGAATTGCCGTTTTTGTTGCTGCTCGGTTGAACAGGCATGTACTGGCACCAAAAAAGGGTAGATTGAAAAATTTCCGCGCGTCCTACGAAATATGGAGAGGGATTCTGAACCCTTGACATGTTGAGATGGAACGTAGGTACATGTTGCATTTTGGAAATTGAAGTAAGAAAGTATTTTATAGTAGCTTTTTGGTACTCACACATTTTAGCCCATATTTCTAAAAACTGCCTTTTTTGTCGAGTTGTTCGAGCAGTGGTGGTCCAGTGGCAACGTTCCCGATTTACGAGTTGTAGATCGTGGGTTCGTACCCAGGCGCCGCCGGTTTACTTTGTGTAATTAATTTCATCACCACTGCTCTCATAACGGTAAAGGAAAACATCGTGAGGAAACCGGCATGTCCTAGAATAAAAAAATCGAAGAAATGTGATATCTACCAACTTGCACTGGGCCGGAGTGGTAGATAATAAATAGCCCACTCCCTCTCGAAGAGAGGAGGCCTGTGTCCCAGCAGTGGGAATATTATGCCTTTTCTGTTTAACGTTTGCTTCTAAAATAAGATTACAAACTACTAAGAAAATGCTAAAATTAAATAAGACCGATTGAACAAATAATAATTATAACAATTCTACAAAACTACTACTACTAACATTTCGAGACACAGTTAGAACTTTCAAATTACTTCGAAAAAAATCTCAGCTTCGAGCCACAAGAATTTCAATATAAACCCAACGCCAGACGGAAACTATTTGAATAAAATCCCTTTTGTTGCGCGTAACGACACTGTTTCGGCCATTACAAAAGAATGGTGCAGAAGGTCGAGTTCTTATAACAAGCGACCACTCACACACACATAGACACACCTCTACGTACAGCCAGTGCAAGCACATTAGCGACCGGCATTTGTTTCACATCATCATCATCATCAGCCTATAGTAGTCCACTGCTGGACATAGGCATATTGCACGCCATTCAAGTCGATTTTCGGTAACTCTCATCCAGCTTCTACCAGCCATCCTGCGAAGATCGTCCCTCCACCTAGCCTGAGGGCGTACTACTTTACGTACCTTTACTTGACATAGTTATGTCATATTGTAACTACGGACATAGTTCATCGGGAGTGATTTCGTAGAGCACGATTGCTCTGAGGGGGTAAATTTTGCCCCAAAAAGGAGATTATGCCCCAAAATACCATATTGTTAACATGAAAATGTAAACAAATGGATCAGAAAACGTTCCAGAGGATGCCATTTTATAGAGCCACTTTCAAATTGAGTGCTTCGATTTGAATATTTATACACGAAATCTAATTTAAAATCACAATAAAGGTGTTTTTCCGTTTTCAATTGAAGTTAATTTTATATCCCGAATTTTCGATGACGGTTTAATAATAATATCTGATAATATATGATAAAAAAAGTTAAATATTAAGTTAAAACCTTTTAAATTCAGATGAATGTGTCAGTAATTCCCTTTAGTGAATGATTGCGTAAGAATTTAACCTGAACAGGGTTTGTTTACAGTTTCTTCAGATACTTTTAGAACAGACTACACCCTGAACGCAGTTGGCTAGAGTTATATGTCCATGCACTTGATTTCGTTTGTCGCTTGGAGTCGGCCTTCTGTACGTGTCTACTTTGTGGCGCCATTGTCTCGGCAGTTACATGAAACTAGCTCGGTTGCGCGTGGAAATACTAGAGAATTACCTTTATTACGCAAACGTGCGGTGTATGGGTATTTATTAGGTATTATTTACATTACTGTTTATGTTCAGTGGCTGTGAAATGGTCGGGAATATTAGTGGTAATGGATTTTGAAGTTTAGTTTAGAACTTTAGACACTGCTTTTTGAGTTGGGTGTAGATTTTTAAGTGGGTGTGGCTATGGTTAATCAGGTGTAGGCTTTAACATTAAACTTTATCAGGTTCTAGAAATAATGCCGTCTAGACCTGCCAACTTAAGAGAACTTAAGAGAATGATTATAAAGTAATAACCACGATTTTCTCAATTATTATTGTTATTATCTTCCTAAGCTTTTTACCGTCTCCAGAAAATAGTTCTTAACCCAAAAAGTAACAAAGATTCAGGAGGTTAAAAAAATTAGCTTGCACCTGTGACTCTCAATAAATCACCAGCTTCGTGTAAAAAATCTAACTCCTTTGTAGTTGTTTCGTATTTAGTCTGTCATACGCCTAATTACGAAGTATACAGACGGGGCGTCAATATTTAGGGTGAATGGTAGCAGCTGTATGACCGAAAAATGTCCGGCGATTGGAAAGGCCTACATAATGTCCAGCATTGGACTGCAATAGGCTGACTGACGCTGATGATGATGACAGAATGCATTATCGAAAACCACGCACCCATTAATAAATAAAGAAATTAAACACAAAATGCAAGTTTAATGTCGGTTTCTCGTAAATATTCATACCCGGGGCATACGCAAAATGAATTCTGATTTATTCAGAATATTATATTATTACGAGCAACTGAAATACACAGTTATATTTCAGTCTCTGGCTCCTTTTTAAAGAGGTCAGTTGCTGCTGTGCTTAAACCCAGAAATAGGACATTATTATTGTGAATGGAATAATTGGAGCATACATTTTGAATTGCTTGTTGCGAAATGTTCTTATTCGTTAGCATGGCTTTCGAGCATGTGGAATTAATTGCGTTCAATTCTCTATTAAGGAATGTTTGTTTGCTTGATATCTATTGAACCAAGTTTTTTTTCGCTCGGTGTAGTAATGCTCGATGTTGGGAGCAGTTGTGGGGTGGTAATGGCCCCGACTTACGACTTGTGAGGTCGTGGGTTCGAACCCAGCGGCGCTTTACTTTGTGTAAAATATTTCATCACCATTGTTCTTAAAACAGTGACGGAAAACATCGTGAGGAAACCGGCATGTCCTAAAAATAAAATTTCAAAGACATGTGACATCTACCAACCCATACTGAGCTCGCGTGGTAGATTACAGCCCACTCCCTCTTGAAGAGAGGTCTGCGTCTTAGCAGTGGGAACATTATAGGCTTATGAGTATGAGTAATGCTTGATTCCATGCTTGGTTCATTAGTTGTTAGTCGCAGCTGAAACGTTTCACTCCACTATAAAGCATTCAGCGTGTCGTGTCAAATATGGTGGCATACTGCAAAAGGCACTGCATTTTCTCTGAAATCTCAGTAGCACTTCTCTTCTGCATTATTGAAGACAGTAATACATCAGCAGCAGTAATATCTTAGATACTGTGAGAGCTCTTGCGAACTCTTCATACCGGGATGAGATTAAACAATCACTTTGTTATATAACATCCATAATTATTCTTACAATGATTTAAGTTTTTAAATTTTCTTCATCGTCTGTTATCTCGCTTGTCAGCTAGACAGACCCCTACTTGTATAGAGGTATGAGGAACAGAATGTAAAGTTCACTCATGCTCTATAGAAAAGGGAGGATCCTCTGACCAGACGGGTGTTGTGTCTGGCGGGTAACTGCCCGAGGTTCATGTCGGGCCGTTGTATCTATGCTAGTTGCGCGGTAAACTCTCCTTGCGAGATGCAAGATTTTGCGTTGAAGCGTTGTTCGCATGTGGCGTTGTAGATACCGCTACACTTGTTCTATATTCTAATCTTAAACTAAATATTTGTCTCGTATTTCTTGCCAATAACTTTTAACGGACTCGCGGAGGTTATTATTAATTATTATTTATTAAACTTACACACACTATCTTTACAGGATGACCCCAATACAATAGTGGTTTGCACACAAAATAAAATGAAAAATCAACTTACGGCTAATACTTAAAAATCTAAACTTTGCTGGTTGGTTGTATGTAAGCACCGAATTAGTTATAATGTCTACAATACCAACCGTCTTACGATAAATTACCCGCCTGCAAATGACCCTGTAATTACAAAAGAAACCAAGTAGGCAAACTCTCATTAGCAGCCCCTAATTAAGACATGTGTCCGATAAATGCTTCACCAATAATTATGTCGTATTAATTATTATTATTCAGTCATTAAGCACTATTGTGTTAAGATACCATCGATATCACAGCAAGATGGGAGAGCCAAAAAGCCAAAAAGCCTATCAAGACTTTTTGACTTTTTGGCCATAAGCAGGGTTTTGTTTTTCAAGTGAAAATCCTGCTTATGGCCAAACAGCCAAAAAGCCTTGATAGGCTTTTTGGCTTTTTGGCCATAAGCAGAATTCTGTTTTTAAAGTGAAAACTTTTTTAGACGCGTTGGGCATTTTTTAAGATGGGAAAAAACCATTGAACTCACGACACTGTCACCGTAACTGACACCTCTGTTTTAAGTTTTGGCCATTATAAAGACGTCAACGCGCGGCACATTTTCTTTGGGAAGAATGACCTTTAAACATCTTTATAAAATTACTATGCTTTTTCAAGTTTTCACTTCTGTCCGCACTCTTGGAGTGCCAATGGTTTTTGGTTTTATATACTGTTGGCCCTGCAAATTATATTAGATCATCACGCCACCTCCGCCTTGGGCTACCTCGACGGCGATGTCCTGCCTCAGGCGTCCAGAGAGTGACGACCTTTGCCCATCTCTCCGGGTGCATTCATCCGGCCAGAGGTCACACAAGACATCCCGGTTTGGAAGAAAAAGGGGAGGCCTTTGGCCAGCAGTAGGAAACAAAAAAAAATATACTGTTGATTCTATTTTTCTGTGTTTGTTTTTTATTATTTAGTCTGTGTTATTGTACTTGTTGGAGTCCTAGTAAATACTTTTTGTTTCTTTTCCTTCTTTTTCTCTGAAGTATCACCAGCTAATTTGATCCTTTATTGTACATTCTTCTTAGTAATACCTACAGGATCTAGTCTACTCTGCTGACCTTTTCGTGGAAACAGTACGCTGGAGGTTTCTTCCTATTCTGAGAATGAAAGCTTAAAACGTTCTCTGCAACAGCTGTTTATACCTACAAACTGGTAAATTGCATGAAACTGAGGAAGCGTGTGTAGTATTGGTATCTTTTTACTGAACTCCGATATTGCAGTACGTGACTCCATGCTGTGTAACCACTTTTAAATGAAGCTTGTGCAATGTGTGGTACGTCACTGGAAATGGCTGGAATTGTACTTTGAGTACCGTTGAAAAGTGTCGGTGTTACAAAATCAAAGTCGATTGATTTTCGGTAAAGACACTCTTTTGATAGTAGATTGTTTGCCAAGAGAGCAAACAACTATTTTGAAGGCGAGAGGGATTCAAAGTACGTCACTCGAGCTTAAAATAGTGTTGCTCCCGAGGTGGATACTCTACTTTTTATCACCCTCTACGAAAAAATAAGTAAGTGCAACTTATGAATAAGAATAGAACCTACGTTTATTTATTTACATACAATTATTTCAAGAAGACTGAAACCTTAACTACTTATTTATTTTTAAATTTTCACGCTGAATGGCTATTTGTTAGTTAAAATAATAAAATTAAATGTAAGTAATTGGAAAAGGATCAAATAATTTAAAAATCCCCAACTTAAAGAATCTAGGTAACGAGACTAAAACAGATAAATTCATATGGCAGTCGGGGGACCTCTTAGCATAGAAGGTGTTCCACAGAACGGTCCCCCGACTTCCATATGAATTTATCTGTTTTAGTCTCGTTACCTAGATTCTTTAAGTTGGGGGTTTTTAAATTATTTGATCCTTTTCCAATTACTTACATTTAATTTTATTATTTTGTGTCGGGGGTTTTTTAAATTTTAAATTTAATTTTTTATTTCATGCTTTTTGTAGGAACTCCTTAATTTTTAGGGTTCCGTACCTAAAGGGTAAAAACGGAACCCTATTACTAAGACTTCGCTGTCTGTCCGTCTGTCCGTCTGTCCGTCTGTCCGTCTGTCCGTCTGTCTGTCTGTCTGTCACCAGGCTGTATCTCAAGAACCGCGATAGCTAGACAGTTGAAATTTTCACAAGTTATGTATTTCTGTTGCCGCTATAACAACAAATACTAAAAACAACATAAAATAAATATTTAAGAGGGGCTCCCATACAACAAACGCGATTTTTTTGCCTTTTTTTGCTCGATATCAAAAATGGCAACAGGTAGGCACTTGAAATGTTCACAAAATACTCAGATGTATTTTAACTTTAATAATAAATAATAAAATTAAAATAAAATAAATATTTAAGGGGGGCTCCCATACAACAAACATGTTTTTTTCGGCGTTTTTGCCTTGTGGTACGGAACCCTTCGTGTGCGAGTCCGACTCGCACTTGGCCAGTTTTTTTGTATTTCATTTCTTTTATTTTCTGCGTTTTAAGATGCAGGTAATTTGGTGTTTAATCAGGTTTTTTATCCGTCAAAAAATAATGATTAATTTATAGTTGAAGGATAATCTTCAAGACTTTTCAGACTTTTTTGTTTTATTATATTCTTTTTCTAGTTCTTCCTTTAGTTATTCGACTTTCGTACAAGTATTTCATAGCTATTAGATATCTTAGGTATTTCAGATCTAGTTTCTAAAATGGGACTGCGACACTATCTGATGTAGAAATACCAACGCTTTTTAAGTAGGATAATTCCATTCGTAATAAAAATTGTCAAACTCAGTGGTCGTAGGTACCAGTCATCACTCCACTTTCCTGATCATTCCAGAGCATTGATCGGACAAAAAAATATTTTCAAGTTTTTAGTTTTCATTTCGTTAGTTAATATTCCTCATTCCCTTTCAATATAGTGTACATTATTCTACTTGTCAAGCCCTTCCATTTGATACCTATATTGAAGGAGTTGTGAAAAAAAATAATAATTTGCCATTTTGTGGTGGCGGCCATCTTGGATTTAAAATTTATCATAGTGTATAGTATTCTACTATTCAAGCCCTTTCATTTGATACCCATATTAAGGGAGTTGTGATAAAAATATGTAATCCGCCATTACACACACACACACACACACACACACACACACACACAGACACTTCAAACTTATAACACCCCGTCGTTTTTGCGTCGGGGGTTAAAAATAATTATAATTAATCTGAAGAAATTATAAAAACTAAATAATGGCTGCTACTTTAAGGTAGAGAACATATTAAACAGGGCCAATTGAAATCATAGGCGAGGAAATTAAAGAAAAATAAAATAAATCTGAATTATAGTATAGTGAAGAGCACTAATTGTACCTATTAAGATACACTTTTTCTAAATAAAGAAAATTTAAAAGTTGTGTTTATTTTCATTTAACCTGCTAACTGTCGTTTATAAACCCATGTCCTGTTTTGAGTAAAAAAATATATATTCAGTTTACTTTGGTAAACTGACTGTAAACTTTAGATTTTGAGACTTTTTAAAAAAGCCTAAGTAAAAAGTCTTTCCAACCGCATTTCCTCTTAAGGTCTGACTGTATGTTATGTTTTGTTGCTACATATTGACACAATATTATGTGACCAAGATTGTAGACAATTAAGTGAGTTTTTGTTTGGGCGAATATTTTAATGTGACTACTCTGTGTTGTCTTGATGTGTCGTTGTACAGGTCTCCCAAAGTGATAATGCGCATAGAAATCTTCGTCACTGTCCGGCAATGGTCGTATTCCCCGAGCGTCGGAAGACGATATGTATATAGAGTGGTTAAGTGCATTTTCTTCATGCATGTTTAGGGCTCTTACGATTCAATTACGACAATTAGCGAAGACCTGCATGCGCATTATTAATTTGGGAATACTGTAAGTAGTTGTGAATTATATCTGGACGTCGAGAGAATGTGTTCCTGACACCTGTTAATTTTATGCAAACGAATAGGTACGTCATCATCATCTGCCTAGCCTTTTCCCAACTATATTGGGGTCGGCTTCCAATCTAACGTCGCCTGCTGGCTTCCACCTGGGAGGATTCGTAGATGATTGTCATACTGACGTCTTCTTCGACCCCTCCTCCGCCTTCGGAGCGGTGCCGCGAGAGGGTCTTCCTCCCGCGCGCGCTCCACCACCTCCTTCTGGGACATGACGTGTTAGCAGAAGGAGGCGACTGCCGCCCAGGACCCCTCATCCCCCAGCATGGCGTTGACCAAGCCGGCGAGCGAGAGGTCCGTTCCGATCGCCGCGGTGAGACTGCGGCGCGGCTCGGACCACGACGGGCACACCTCGAGAGTGTGCTGCGCCGTGTCCTCCGCCGTGCCATAGTCGTGACACGACGGCTTCTCCTCTGCCCGATATGGTGCAGGTACGATCCGAAGCAACCATGTCCGGACAGCACCTGCACTAGACGGAAGGAGAGGAACCCGTGCGACCGCTCGAGCCAGTCTCGCAGGACCGGCCCAATCGCGTCGAGGGTTCGGCGGCCAAAGGCTGCGGCGGCGAGGTTCCGCGTCTAGTGGACGACTATGGCATCCTTCTCCTCCCGCCGGACGGCCTCCCGCTCTTCCGGGGCTGGGCGTTCTCCTCTCGCCCTCCGCCGCGCCCTCCATTCATATACTCTAGCGAGCACCCACGCTTCAAGTTCACAAGGCGGGGTGCCGGCCAGAGCACATGCCGCTGAGAAGACGACCGTGCGGTAGGGCCTCGCCACCCGCTGGGCTATGGCCCTTTGGAGGGCCCGCAATGCGGCGGCGTTTTCCCTCCTGAGGAGGGAGCCCTCCCAAATAGGGGCCCCGTAAAGGGCCATACTCCTCAAGATGCCGTCGTAGAGTTGCCGGCATCGCGCGCTGGGCCCCCCCAAGTTGGGGAGCAGCCACGAGAGGGCGCCCGCAGTCTTCAGTAGGCGCGTCGATAGCCCGCTAAAATGCGGGCCGAAACGCCACCTGCTATCGAGTACAAGGCCCAGATATTTCATCTGGGCCTTCACCTCAATTCGGACGCCCTCCACAAAGATGTGGGCATCTGGTGGTTGGCGCTGCCGAGGCCCGTGGAGAAACACGGCCTCGGTCCTGTGCAGCGCCACCGTCAATCCTAGGCGGCGGATCCTCCCTGAGACCAAGGATTCGCCCGCCGAGGCCAAGTTGGCCGCCTCCCTGAAACTCTCCCCCCGGGCGGTGAGAAGTGTCATCCACGTAGCAGTCGACACTCGTGCCACGGAGGAGGGTTCTCCGCAAGAGCCAGTCGTAGCCGACGTTCCAGAGGAGAGGTCCTACGACTGACCCCTGTCGAACGCCGGCCTCGACTGCGTACCGTCGGACTTGGCCAGCCCTGTTCACGAGGATGATCGCCCGATCCTCCAGGTAGCTGGCCAGTAGACGCCGCATTTATTGAGGCACCCCGTGGAATCGGAGCGCCTCTAGGATGGTGCTGTGGGGAACAGAGTTGAAGGCGTTGGCTATGTCGAATGACACCGCCAACAATCCGTCCCCCGCCTCCATCGCCTCCTTCACCTGGCCCTTAAGGCCGGCCAGTGCGTCCACTGTGGAACGCTCAGCCCGAAAACTGAACTGAGCGTCCGACAAGTCCGGCCCCACATTCCGGAGGTGGCCCTTTAGGCGGGCAGCGATTATCCCCTCGAACATTTTGCCGACCTCATCGAGCAGGACGATGGGTTGGTATGCTGAGGGCGAGTCTGCAGGGCGGCCCTCCTTGCGAATGAGGCACAACTGCCCATCCTTCCACGGTTTCGGGAACCACCCAGATGCAAGACATGCGCGCTAAAGAGGTCCCGAAACCGCACCTCCATTTGAGTGGCGGCAATTGCCACCACCCTCGCCGGGACACAGTCGAGGGCCGGAGCCGTCTTCTTGGCGAACCGCGGCAAGCCTAGCTTAACCGGATCGATTGACCTGTGCGGCTGTTATTATTTAGCCACGTGCCCCTCAAAAAACGAATAGGTACGTGTTTAGTCAATTTGAACTTTATTAAGTCAAGAACGCGTTCTCTCGACAGCCTAACTGCAGGTAGTACGATTTAGGATTCGAGTCACGATTACGAACTATGGCAGTTAACGTGCAAGACTTGCACTAAAGGTACAATGTTGGTACAGAATCGTCGAAGTACGGGATTACCGACTTGCCAAAAGAATCACTTTTGTGCCGTGCATTTGTCGCTTCATTTCCCAGTTTTACTTATGCAAATAAGTTTCGACAGCGGACGAAAACCTGCTGAAATGAAAGCGTTTGTTTCGCCCAAATGAGTGGCGTGGAGTCGTTGTTGTCACCAAGTTCTTTTGTGTTAAAGTTTATATTCGTTCTAACTATAAACCAAAAATTACATAATGCATATGCGTTGGTGGTTCGTTTTACAATATTTTATACATAAATTCAAGTTTAGTTCAGTGGTCCAAACACATAACAATTATATTATTGATTTACATATTTGTGTCTAGGTACTAGTAAAAATGACATTAATTATGTGTTTACTGTATACCGAACAGTCATAGCAGTTATCTTTTATCATTATCATCAAAAGGGGTTTCAATAAACTTATAAGATAAATGACTTTTTGCCAAAATACTGCTACCTCTTAAAATATCGTTTATCCCATTTATCCAAAGGAAAATGTGTGGTTTATTTTTTTGCGGGAACGATCTGCCATTTCCTAATAAGTTAAAATATGTAAAGAAACTATTCTGACTAAAAAACTCCCTAATTTAACAAAGGACAGAGATAGAGTTTGCATATTTTTTTTTAGACTACTCCACTACCTTCACTGTTTTATGAAGGAAAACTTTTTGCAGCTGCCAGAGCTCTGAGCTCTAATGACGACGGGTCACCGGCCGCTCCGAATATCCCATAATGGACTATTGTGTGTACCGCTGTTCAATGATGGATGGCCACAAATATTTAAAGAGAGAATACTTTTATTCTAGAAAGGATTTTGGAAGGAAGATCGTGTTTTGGGAATACCATGGAGTTTCTTAGTTGGGCGTGTACTGTGATATCCTGATGTTGCTTTCTTGTGAGAACAGCGGTGGCCATTGCGTAACACATTATCAATCGGAAACTGTCATTTTGACAGTTCAACAACATTCATTGCATTATTTACGTGTTGAGCAGACAAATTTTTCGAACTTATGAAGTAACTAGCTTTTGCCCGCGGCTTCGCTCGCGTTAAGTATTATTTAAAAAAAATACATTTACATCCTCCATCATCCCTTATGTTATAATTTATCAAAATACTTTCTTAGGGGATGCCTACGCCATAGTAGCTATATGCATGCGAAGTCTCAGCCCGATCGGTTAAAAATTGACAAAGTTTCATACAAACTTTCATCCCCTATTTTATCTCCTTGGGGGTAGTATTTATCAAATTCCTTTCTTAGCGGATGCCTACGTCATAACATCTACCTGCATGCCAAATTTCAGCCCGATCCCTCTAGTGGTTTGGGCTGTGCGTTGATAGATCACTATGTCAGTCACCTTTGAGTTTTATATATTTAGATGGATTAGCAATTTGCTTCAAAATTATTCAGATTCCGATTGAAAGTGTGTTACGCAATAAGGGTGCTGTGGCGGCCCTGGTTACGGCCCCGACTTACGAGCTGTAGGTCGTGGTAGGTGCGTTACTTTGTGTAATATATTTCATCACCACTGCTCTCAAAACAGTGATGGAAAACATCGTGATGAAGCCGGCATGTTCTAGAACAACAAAAATTAAGACATCCACAACAACAAAAATTAAGCCGTAATTCACCACGTAGAGTAACGCAACCCGCGTTGGGCCTGCGTGGTGAATTACGGCTTAGTCTCTCACTGTGTCCCAGCAGTGGGAACATTGCTGATTATGTGTACGTTATTGTTCATTTATGTCTATAGGAATTTGTACTATCTGCCAGTCAGGTAATAGACATAATTTTCTCAAAAACCTAGACCTAGTTTAAAAAAAAAAATGACGGGTGCCTCCTGGAGTGCCGGCAGAAGTGAAAACTTGAATATTAACGTTGTGCATTTTTGATATTTTGGAATCTTACGAATTTTCGATCAGGTCACGTGTCCTGACGCGAGTTTAATATTTTTTACCCATTACAAAAAAAGTGTACAACGCCGCTAAAGAAGTTTTCACTTCAAAAATTAAATCCCCGACGCATAATGTCGTGAAAAATATGAAAATAATTAGGTACTACAATATTTTGATCTTGATGCATGAGACTTTTTGGTACGACTTTGGGTCCACCACCATTTCAGCCGATAGACGTCTACTGCTGGACATAGGCCTCCCCCAATTTTGGAGGGGTTTGCCATAATCGCCACGCTTGGCAGGTGGGTTGGCGATCGCAGTATGGTATGATGGTGGAATGCATAGAGAACGCTGCTGCCCATTCTCCGGTAAGACCCTTAGTCGCCTTTTACGACACCCACGGGAAGTAAGGTCTTTAAGTCCGGCACCACACAGACTTTGGGTCAATCTCCTTTAATTTTTTTATTTTACTTTAACGTGTTGAAAGATGACAGATGACAACCGTGCCGTCTTTTACATCTGTCTGTCTGTCTGCCTGTCTGTGCCATTCTGTGCCTGCCTGTGCCTGTCTGTGCCTGTCTGTGCCTCTCTGTGCCTGTCTGTGCCTGTCTGTGCCTGTCTGTGCCTGTCTGTCTGTCTGTAATTTGATCCTGTATACTTGTTTTCAATTTTAGATATTTTGGAATCTTACGAATTTTCGATCAGGGTCACGTGTCATCTTACGATCAGGGTCACGTGTCATCTTACGAATCTTACGATCAGGGTCACGTGTCCGGACGCGAGTCTAGCATTTTTTACCCATTACAAAAAAAATGTACAACGCCGCTAAAGAAGTTTTCACTTCAAAAAAATGAATGTTTAGTTTGGTTTGTGATCTTTCTGTGCGACTCACAATAAATACTTTGGGGCCTAAAATTAAGATTTTTATCTATTAAACTGAAATGACGCGTTTGTTTTAGAAGCGGGTTTATACCAAATCCTCAAAATTCACTATTCTGGTAGCCTAATCAGACTGTGATACCTAGATTTCATAAGAGCAGGTACGTACAAATAGAAAATGTAATCCCTGTGAATACAGTTAGAGGATTAAAACAAACATTCAAAAAACTGCATCAAATTAAGTCCAAGCGCATTCCGAAGGCGTGATGGTCACATACGAACACATACGAATGAGCCCGAGCGTCAAACTCATGAAATTCCTTTTTGCGTTGAGGTTAATGAGAAATGAGTAAAACCTGATGTTTTTCACATAAAAATATCATATTCTGCAAAATTTAGCAACAAGTTTTTCCGTCCATAAAAATTGTGCAACGAGGTTCTCTTTTAAAACCTTTTAAAATGTGGCGTTCTTTCATAACGGAGGGGAATATTTTAAAATATATCAACACTATAGCTTTTTGCATGGTTTTTCGTTTAAATAAGTTATCCAAAGAATTGACTGCTGGTTATTTTTAGCCGAATTAAAAAAAGGAGGAGGAGGATTTGCAAATATATATTTTTTTTAAAGAGGTTTATTTCGAAATAGTCCTATTTAAGTTTCGTAAAGATCTGATGATGAGTTTCGGAGACAGACAACGGAACTCTTCAATAAATGCCAGCAAATCAACCGCGATTGCTGCTATCACATACGTTCAACATAACATCATGCCTGTGAAATAATTAAAAATAACTTTAAATTCGGAAGTCGGTGTCAAAAAACGAAAACGCGGAACCAACGACACTGACTTCCGAAATTAAAGTTATTTTCACTTTATAGTGTTTTTTTTGGAGGTCGGTTGTTTTTTTTTTTGTAAAAAGTTTTTTTATGTGTAAATTTTTACCTTATGTGTATCTTTCCTAGAAGAGGTTGGGGCTTAATGATAACAGGCGCACGGGTCGACGCTTGCCGCGGTCGGTTCGTGGATGGGTGTCCTTTCATTACATACCCTTCCTTGCCTTGGTGAGTCCCGGCTGTCATTAGTAGATCTTTGACACTCTACACAGTCATTGTTTGCAGTATAATAAATAACTGATACAGGGGATAATACGAGTAATGTGAATAAATAATGACAATTTCCTGAATTTGTACCTACAATTCGTGCATTTTATAACTCTTCAGTTGGCTATTTGAAAGCCTAGATTAGAGAGATAGACACACAATGAGTAGTAGGCTATATTTACAAATGAGATATTTTAAGGACGCTGAGGGGCTTGTGGCTAAGTTCGATCAATCAGGTTAAGCTACGCTCGCCGCGGTTGGTACGTGGATGGGTGACCATCTTTACATACCAAGACCTTCCGTGCTTCTGAAAGCACGTTAAGCCGTTTGTTCCGGCTGTCGTTTGTGGATCTTTGACAGTCGTTACGGGTGGTCAGAAGCCCTAAATTCGGCCAACCAGAGTTACCAAGGGGTATCGTATTACCTAGTCACTGGGTTGTGTAGGTCAGATAGGCAGTCGCTCCATGTAAAATACTGGTATTCAACTGCATCCGGTTAGACTGGAAGCCGACTTCAATATAGTTGGGAAAAGGTTAGGCAGATGATGGTTTTTTTAGGACGCTGCTGCTACCCTGATATATTAACCACCATACATATTCAGTAGAACTGCCTCGTTGGTCGCGAGCGCTGCTGCTGATCAAGGGGTTATTGGGTTTTTCCATCTCAAATTTCTCAGTAGCAACCGGGAGGTACCGACATAGCTTGCAGAGTAAGCAAACTGAAGTGGCAATGGGCTGGCCATGTTTGTCGAAGGACCGATGGATGGTGGAGCAGACGAGTCCTTGAGTGGAGACCGCGTATTGGCAAGCGTACTGTGGGACGCCCCCCAGCTAGATGGACGGACGACCTAAAGAAAGTGGCTGGAACGAACTGGAAGCGGAAGGCGGAGGACAGGGAGTTATAGCGCAGCCTGGGAGAGGCCTATGTCCAGCAGTGGACCGCAATGGGCTGATGTGAACCCGGAGTCTGGATTTGTGCTCTGTTGATGGCAATAGGCTCGGCTTCTATGACATGAGACTTAAACATAACTGGTGAAATGGGGGGTCTCCTATAGCACAGCATCATGCTGAGTGAAAGCCTTCTTGCCACAGTCATGACGTGCAGCCGTCGACTATCTCTGCTTTGCGCTCGTAATTATAGATATAATGGAGAAGGTATGTGTGTCTCGTTATTATCAGCCATATTTTAATTATTGTGGGCGTACTGTGGGAAATGTTGGTTATTGCGCAACAGGAAAACCATTTGCAGTTCAAATCATATTATAATCTCACGAACAAATTAATCACACCAGCGCATCACACACTGTAGGTACACGGCACAACCAGATACGGAACGCGGGTCAATTTCTGAGCATATGTTATTCCTACGATATGCAATGTCCAAGAGAGCTCCACATCGTTCTGTCGCGCTATCGTCGACCCCCCACGAATTCAGGCTAGACTCAGTCAGCGCCAACAGATGGCGCTCGAGTCAAACGAATGACCAGATGCGACAGATATATATTTAGTTTTATTTTCCTTACTATTAGAATTTTTTGTATGCACGTGTTTCTGTGACGAATAAACCTATTTTTCTTTCTTTCTGTTTTTCCTTTCTGGATTACAGGTGTGATGTTCTGTTACTTTATATAATGTAGGCACTAAATATATCCAAAAATTAATCCTACCTACCTCCCAATGAATAACAAGCAAAAAGATAGGCTCAGTCTGAAAATAAGCTAGCACGTATTGGTAATTCGTCTTCGAGAGCAGGTCGATAAGATTGAGGAGGGCAGGCTAATGTGCCCAATTCTGAACCAATGGAGTGGCAATTTGTCTCTATAAAACACTTGCAATTTTGAAGCCTCTACGTGCACGTGCTTTGTGTAGCTTTAGTGGGATTTAGCACTTTGTGGCTTTATTTCTAAAATCCTTATTGTGTTGTTTATCCCCCTCACTAATAAACGTTGTATAGCGTCTGTATAGTTACACAACGCTTTGTCTTCTTCTTTCGAATGTCAAATTACTGATGACTGAAAGAGAGAAATCGGTGAGTAATAATTCATTCAATTAATTCATCTGATATAATACGTTTATTAGTAAGGGGGTAAGTGTTCAATAATATTTTTAGAAGCGAAAATGGAAATCATTTGAGGTTTGATTAATTGCATACCTTTTCAAATGAAAGGGGTCAGGTAATAAAATAATGTCAAATTATAATACGAAGTCATTGAGACATTGACGATATATCGATGTAATGTGGATATTAATTACACCTATGATCATATGCTATCTATAAGTCTATATCAAAGTTTGTTTGACGACACGACATAGGTACATTTACGCTTGTAAAAACCTGACGTAAACTTCAGGGCTTCAATACCTTGCAGGTGTACAGACATCCACTCAGTTAGGTTATTATTCTATTAAATATGAGCATTTATTAAAAGAAGTTACAGGGGTGTATTAAAAGTATCCACAAGTACTATAACGATATTGAGGTCTTCTGGTAAACTTTTGACAATCACACTCGCTACTAACCTATAGTACGCGCAGAACTAGTTGGCCGCGCCTTTGGTGGGGACGGGGGTGAAGGCGGCGGGGTTGCCTAGTGTTCGCAACACACGTACTGAGTAATGACAAAGCGCCCCGCCCCTCCATCCCCTCGCTTACATACCTAAGGCGCGGCCAACTAGTTCCGCGCGGACTATAGTCAAGTTAGTAGCGAGTCTGTCAAAAACCAGTTGCTAGTACTTAGAGTACCGTTAATACGGTGTCAATTAGCAAAACATAACAACACGCTCCAAAGGGTTAAGTAGAGCTGTACCTATAGTACAGACGCCAGCACATCAAGCTACCCGAAACTGTCAAATTTTCCCGATCAACTTTGAACCTTTTGCTTTTGCGATAAAGTTGAATATCTATTAAAGAAATTTGACAGATTGTAGTAGCTTGATGTGCACATGTGTGCTTGATGTGACATTTCACCGGTTATGAGTTTAAGTTCCATATAATAGGAGGCGAGCCTATTGCAATCAACTGGGCACAAATCCAGACTCCAGGCTGCTACAGAGAAATTCCAAATGGAAAAACCCAATCATTCAAAATTACTCCTCCCGCTCTAGGTGGAGCGGAAGGGAGTGTCAGACTCTTACTGACTAAAACCCACCCGTGTTCCTTCCTTAGCCCTTTATGTTCCGGGCCAGCGGTAATCCTTTCGGACAATCCCGCTGGTCCGGCAGGCTTCGGCCCTAAGGGGCCCCTCCTCGATGCTGACATCTCTTTGAGGTGCGCGT
This sequence comes from Mesoligia furuncula, assembly GCA_916614155.1. Lineage (NCBI taxonomy): Eukaryota > Metazoa > Arthropoda > Insecta > Lepidoptera > Noctuidae > Mesoligia > Mesoligia furuncula. The sequence continues at coordinate 28,133,912 of OU744793.1, forward strand.
GGAACACGTACGGGCCGTCCGGTACGGGCCTGGTCCTGATCGGACGGTGACCTACCCATTACTCTCCGCCCGCAGGCCCGCGCCTACGGTGGTCGGGAGTCGGACTAAAACCCCTGTGATCACCATCAGCACATAGGGGTGGTCCCGGTTCTCCCCCGTGCAACGCCTGTAAGGCACATCCCTGGGGCGACTGTGAGAATCGAACCTAGGGCCATGCTTAGCAATAGCGCTTGCGACCACTAAACCAACGCACCAGTTGTTTACTCTAACATCACGATCCATATCGATTCCAAGAGAACAATTAATATAACATGAAGCCGGGAATGTCAGATATTGCTTCCATGATCTAACCAGTGAATCTTGCATGTCGACGCGCACTGACATACGTCAATCCCGACCTCAGCAACCGGATTTTCATATAAATTGTATTGCCACAGCTTCCGGCGACCCCGACCGGCAGAACAACAAGCAAATAATGGAGACAAAGCCTCAAGTTATAGGATTATAGATAGAGGACAGATGCACTAACCACAAGGATGAACTATGCAAGTTTTTGTTGTCCGGTTCGTAAGCGGAACGCGGATTTGTGTGCAACTCCATCAATGATTTAGTGCTCCTATGAACAAAAAGCAGTGGTGGCTTAGTCGTAACAGCCTTGACTGTTGTTACTTTGTGTAAATTATTTCATCACCACTGCTCTCAAAACGGTGAAGGAAAACATCGTGAGGAACCTGGCTTGTCCTAGAACCAAAAATTCGAAGATATGTGACATCTACCAACCCGCTCAGGGCCCTCGTGGTAGATTACTGTCCACTCCCTCTCACCGAGAGGACTTCTGTATCCCAGCAGTGGGAACATGGATTATGCTATGCTATGGACATAAAATGAGGCCTGGAACGTTGTACTTCACCAGAACGCAGAAGGATCACATTTTAGGGGTACATTGTCACATGACCTACTCAAGTTTGCCCCTATGTCACGAGCCGCACGTATTAATTGTTATTACGGTATCGGAGGATATGTTTGGGCAAAACCCTGCCGAAATTCACTGAAATGGCACAAATAATACCTAATTGAGGGAGGTCTGATATTGTACCGTTTAACGATAACAAAGAATTATAATACTTACTAATATATTAGTAAGTATATAATTATATGTAATTTTGCTTACAGGTAATTTTATTTTTTGTAAATTTGTGTAGTTAGACATTGTGACTTGTAAGTTATAACTAACTTAGATGCGTCAATGAAGATGTTAAATTGTAATTTAAATCACACTAATATTATAAAGGCGAAAGTTTGTTAGTGTGTGTGTGTGTGTGTTTATATGTTTGTTACTTCTTCACGCTCAAACGGCTGGACCAATTTTGAAAAAATTTTGTATGGGGGTAGCTGACACTCTGGATTAACATATAGGTTACTTTTTATGCCGATATTCCCACGGGATCGACACTTATGCGGGTGAAACCGCGCGGCGCAGCTAGTAAATAAATAATTGAATCTGTCAAATCTATCCAAACATAATAATATTATGTTGTCGGTTTGTGGTTTATGCCATAAAGCCAACCCCTATTATTTGTTCTAAGTGTCATTAGGTAGGCAGAGGCACGTTTATTTCAGTATTTCCAGCTTTCTGTAAACATCACCAGGTGGAATGACAGGTCATTTCAAGCTCACTTCACCTAAGTTTTCACGATAGGATTTTTACAGAATAGATTGACTAGTCCCTGTGAGAGGCCCGTAGGCTAAATAAGAACAGCCGCACAGTTCGATCGATCAGGTTAAGCTACGCTTGCCGCGGTTGGTCTTTGGATGGGTGACCATCTTTACAAACCGTGACCCCTCCCTCGATAAGCACGTTAAGCTCAACAGCTTAACGTGCTTTTCGATGGAGGGGTCACGGTCACGAATGACAGCCGGGACCAACGTCCCGGCTGTCATTCGTGGATCTTTGACAGTCGTTACGGGTCGTCAGTAGCCCGAAAGTCTGACAACCAGTCTTAGCAAGGGGTAGGTATCGTATTACTCTGTAACTGGGTTGTGGAGCTCAGATAGGCAGTCGCTCCATGTAAAATACTGGTATTCAGCTGCATCCGGTTAGACTGGAAGCCGACCCCAACATAGTTGGGAAAAGTCTAGGCAGATGATGAGGTCGACTAGTCCCTAAAATGTCCAACGTAATTGGACTCAATCGTGTTGCGTACTTTCAAGACGTTAATAAAAAAAAAAAAAAAATTATTTCAGACCTTGATCCATATGATGTTAGTAATACTGTGTCTCCAAATTAAGATTCGAAACAGTTCCGAGCCAAATTGCCCAGTGTTTCGGTGCTAATTTGAACAAAATATCTTACAGTCAATTGGGCGGCAGAATTTGAGAAAGATGGCGTCTACATGAAATCAACTGCCGAAAAACAAACAGACACTATCAAGCGGAAATTCTTTTTTCCCAACTTGTCCTTTTATTTGTTTTATCAAACGGGAAGAAAATTTCCATCTGTTCAAATGGATGCCTCCGTTCGGTATTATTTTTTTTCGGATTTCTGTTATTTCATCGTACGCCACTTGGGTTACAAAAAGTTTTTGGCGCGGAGCAATTTTGCTAAGCAATTTTTTGGAAGGATTGCAAGAAGTTGCCTTTTCATATTTTCGTTCGAGTTTCTCGGAACATTTTTATGAGATTTGGGAAATTGAAATGATTTGTGGTGGCTCACAGTTTGTTTTGATTTTCCATGTAACGTGATGAGAGGACAAGAGCCGTATTAATTTTGTAGCTATGTTTGACATAGCATTTTCTTATGTGTGTGATCAAAATGTTTATAGCAAACAATCTTTTTAGATCAATCTGTAAATGTCTTCATTCCTGTTTTTGGGTTGCATATAGTTAAACTTTTATGAGAGGGGTTTGTGGCTAAGTAATAACAGGGTCGATCGATCAGGTTAAGCTACGCTTGACGGAGTTGGTCCGTGGATGGGTGACCATCTTTGCATACCAAGACCCCTCCGTGCCTCAAAAAGCACGTTAAGCCGTTGGTCCCGGCTGTCATTCGTGGATCTTTGACAGTCGATACGGGTCGTCAGAAGCCCGCAAGTCTGACAACCAGTCTTACTAAGGGGTTTCCCGATAACGAAACTGCCTCTCTGACCCAACTGGGTTGTGGAGGTCAGATAGGCAGTCGCACAATGTAAAGTACTGGTACTCAGCTGCAACCAGTTAGACTGGAAGCCGACCCCAACACAGTTGGGAAAGGGCTAGGCAGATGATGAGAGCTAAAATGTAATCGTACTGAAAGAGCTTTTCTTACAAAGCTCTTTTTCTCGATATCTCTCAAAAAACTCATCATTATAATCTTCCTGTCTGTGTGGTGCCGGACTTAAAGAATTGCACCACCCCTTACTTCCCGTGGGTGTCGTAAAAGGCGACTAAGGGTCTTACCGAAGAATGGGCAGCAGCGTTCTCTATTTATTCCACCACCATACCATACTGCGATCGCCAACCCGCCTGCCAAGCGTGGCGATTACGGCAAACCCCCCCAAAATTGGGGGAGGCCTATGTCCAGCAGTGGACGTCTATCGGCTGAAACGACGACGACGATAATCTTCCAAAACCCAAAACCTCTAAGTCCACACTATTACTCTAACTGGGGCACTGAGCCTCACATATAGATGTAACAGGATATTGTCCTAAATCCTCGCAGGGCCCATTAGACTGGACAAACGGGATTAATTAGGGATCCCACTTGGCAACTACCGACCTACTTAAACACAAGGCTGGCTCACAAATTGGTCAAGGTATCGATAGTGGGAAGGGTAAGCGCTAGGCGGGTTCAAATAGAATAATGTGATTTAGTGATATTTGCCGATTCTGAAAATCGATCGTGTTCGTAATTAAAATGGGAAATATTTAATTGATCCTCTTAAAACTTATGATGGACAATTATTTTAATGATTTTAGGCCTTGTAGACTAACGGAACCCTATTACTAAGACTTCGCTGTCTGTCCGTCTGTCCATCCGTCTGTCTGTCAAACCGCGATAGCTAGACAGTTGAAATTTTGAAATAAAATAAATATTTAAGGGGCCCGGCTCCCATACAACAAACGCGATTTTTTGGCCCTTTTTTGCTCAATATCAAAAATGGCAACAGGTAGGCACTTGAAATATTCACAAAATACTGAGTTGTATTTTAACTTTAATAATAAATAATAAAATTAAAATAAAATAAATATTTAAGGGGGGCTCCCATACAACAAACATGTTTTTTCGGCGTTTTTGCCTTGTGGTACGGAACCCTTCGTGTGCGAGTCCGACTCGCACTTGGCCAGTTTTTTATTTTATCAAGTACCAGGTACTTGTTGACAGGCCTACGCTGACCTTACATACCTACTGTAATTTGAAAACATTGTAAAAGCCAATTATTTTTAAAAAGAGGATCCGTGGAGTTTCTTGGCGGTTCTTCTCCACAGGAAACGACCAATTGGAACCGTGCACCTAGCTTCTGACGTTTCATAAGTGCCCATGTAGGTTTATGTGAAATAAAATATTTTGATTTTGATTGAGCCTTTTTTAAAGTTTTTGATCTTTTCTTACAGTTTGTCGCAGTTACTGAGCTAGGATACCGAGTATAGGGTTTGGGTAGGTTGTACTGTGACCAACCACGCGGGAGCCGAATTGGTAGCAGTAACTAAGCTAGGGCATCCTAACCAAATAAGTTAGGTTAGAACTGAGACAGCGCGCGAGCCGAGCGAGCGCTACATTCAACTTGGTCGCAGTTACTTAGCTTTAAAGTATTCTTAGGACCCAAAAACAGGAATTACTTGAGGTTTTTTTTTAATAAACATTGCCCCACACTATTAATTTCTCCTGTATTGTGGGTGCGTTTACAAACATTCAAACTCACATACACAAACAGCCAGACCCGGAACAACTACTTGTAGGTCATACAAATATTTGTTCCGTGCGGAAATCGAACCCGCGACACGCAGCGCAGCAGTCAATCGCTTAACCACTGCGTAAACCGTGCCGTCCACAAAAAGAAAACAAAAACCAAAACCCGTTTACAAAAAGAGGCTATATATAGTATTTTTAGGACCAAAAAACAAGAATTACTTGAGGTTTACAAAAAGAGTCACTAGAATAATAGAGTGTTCGATAATATTTTTATTAAGTGCTATTTAGGTTCTCAGTGATGCCTTAAAATAAGCAACGTTGGTAAGTAAAACTTTTCGTTGGACAAAGCAACAAAGCATTAAAGGTGCAGGAAAACAAAGTTTTCAACCGTAGTGGTAACTGAAATCTAGAATTTAAACGCGAAGTTTGCCCAAGATAGTGTTAACTTTTTGATGCAAATGTTCTTATTTTGTTTAAGATTTGACCAAAGACAAATATCTTTTATTCGTGGAATAAAATTGACGTCTGACAGTTCTTGTATGGAAAAACTGTCAAAAATTCAAAATTTATTCTCAGGATAAGACTTATTCTAGGTATAAAAGTCCATACTAATATTATAAATTCGAAAGTAACTCTGTTTGTCTGTATTTTTTTTTTTCACGCATAAAACCACTGAACGGATTTCGATAAAATTTGGCAGAGACATAGATTGCATCCTGGGGATGGGCATAGGATAGTTTTATGACGATATTCCCACGGGATCGACACTTATGCGGGTGATATCGCGGGGCGCTGCTAGGAGTATTATAAAGGGGTAAAGTTTGTGATTGGTATCCCTATGAAGCCAAACGCCGACGCGGCCGACCTAGGCGACGCTGGAGTGACGATATCTACCAAGTAGCCGGATCTACATGGACTCGCCAAGCACAAGACAGACAGCACTGGAAAGAGTTGGAGGAGGCCTATACCCAGAAATGGGTACCCCAATAATATACTTGTATCAATAATGTGACACAGTATTTCGAAAAACCGAAATAAAATTAATATAATGAATAACTAGAAAAGTCAATGTTTAAATGTGTTATTCGAATATGATTAAAAATATAATTTAATCAATTATAAATAGTGTTAAATGAAAGTATGAATTTAAAATAATATCTGAATCATAATACAAAAATAAACAATATAAAGTAAATTAATTAAAAAAATATATAATTATTGTTTAAAAACTAAATATAATTTAAATCTTAAATGTAAGTCTATTAAATGGTAAGGTATGTAAATAATTAATCGAATAAACTCGTAGAATGTAATTAGGATTTAATATGAATTGGTATTATAAATGTGCATGGAAACGTTATGGAATTATGTATTTGTATTTTGGGAAATAAAGGCTTTATTATTATATTATTATTAAAGTTTGTGAGGTTGTAGGAGGTAATCTCTGGATCTACTGAACGCATTTTGAAAATTATTTTACCATCAGAAAGCCACATTATTTGTGAATGTCATAGGCTATATATTATTACTAGCTGCGTCCTGCGTTTTCACCCGCGTAAATGTGGATCCGGTGGCAACTTCGGGATAGATAGTAGCCTATAGGGTTAATCCAGGGTGTCAGCTACCTCCATAATTTTTTTTACAAAATTGGTTTAGCCGTTTGAGCGTGAAGAAGTAACAAACATATAAACACACACACACTCACTCACAAACTTTCGCCTTTATAATATTAGTGTGATTATTTATATAAATGAATATCTTAGAAGATATCAGAGATTTAAAAAGCGGGTCGGAGCGGCTGGCGGGGCGGTACGAAGTTTGCCGGGTCTGCTTGTCTGTTATAATCCTTGTTTAATTTGGCCTCATTTTGATTAATAACTAAGCAAATATGTTGTGTTGCTATTGCAAACTGAGCAGTAGCTGGCTCAGTGATAATGGCCCCTACTCACGAGTTGCAAGTCGTGAGTTCGAACCCAGGCCACTTTAAGGCTCCTTCAAACAGGTCCGACACGCGATAAAATCGCGCGCGACACAAAGGCACCGCAAGTCACGCAACGACCGGTGCCTTTGTGTCGCGCGCTAGTATATCGCATGTCGCGCCTGTTTGTAGGGCCTTTACTGTGTGTAGTTAATATCATCACCACTACTCTCAAAACGTTGAAGGTGGAGGTGAATACATCTTTTAAAAACCGGCATTTGTTAGAACCGAAAATTCGAACACACGTGATATCCACCAACCCGCGCTGGGCCCTTGTGGTGGATTATGGCCCACTCCTTGTCACAAGGAGTGGCTTGTGTCCCAGCTGTGGGAACATCATCATCTGCCTAGCCTTTTCCCAACTATGTTGTTCCAGTCTAACAGGATGCAGCTGGATACCAGTATTTTACATGAAGCGACTGCCTATCTGACCTCCACAACCCAATTACTGGGTAATACGATACTCCTTGATAAGACTGGTTGTCAGACTTTCGGGCTTCTGACTACCCGTAACGATTGTCAAATATCCACGAATGACAGCCGGCACCAACGGCTTAACGTGATTTCCGAGGCACGAAGGGGTCACGGTATGTAAAGATGGTCACCCATCCACAGACTAACCGCGGCAAGCGTTGCTTAACCTGATCTATTGACCTGTGCGGCTGTTATTATTTAGCCACGGTGGGAACATTACGATGGCTTATTATGCTATTACAGACATGATTTTATGTTACACTGTATATTCAGCATTCACCCACACTGCCTCATAAAAACTGCCCCTTTACTCGGCAAACGATCGATACACTACATCTCACCCATTTCGTTTCAGTAAGGAAATGATTTTATAAATAATCGCACGAGGGTGTAATTGAAAAGCGAATGGAAATACATCAGCGGTAAGAAATATAAATAACCTCAGATCTGGGGAAGTGTAGACAGGAATACGGAATTTCAAAACTGCATGCATGGATGGTGAGGGTCTCTTTGGACGAGCTACTTTACTTGCATGATAAGAATAAGACTGGGAGTGCTCTTACTGTTCTGATCTTAGCATTTTTGATGTGAGAATTTTCGTTTGTGAAGGTTAAAAGTTGTGTAAGCTTGACATTAAAAAAGATTTTTCTTTATCTTACATTAATCCCTTGTTTTGGGTTGTTCTTTGGGGCAGCCTTAGGGTACGTAACATTTGGGTGGTGACTTTCGGGTATAATGCATGAGAATAATGTGTGTCAGTGAGGCCTGTCTAAAATCGACAATTTAAACAATGGCGAACTGTAAGAAATTGTTTTTGGGTTTTCGTAAAAAGAGTGTGTTGCTTGTATGTCATTTAACTGTTTTAAAATAGTTATTTTATTCTTTCTTCCTTTTTATAATTACGGCGTACGACAATGCGGCATAAGTAAAAAAACGAGTTTAGTGATTGTGTCATTTATCTGTTCTAAAATGTTTATTTAATATTTTTTCTCTACTTTGTTTTTATAATCACAACGTATGAGTAAGTGACAAAGGTTTAAATCCTAGAAAGTGCATAACTTCAAGTCGTTCGTGGTGCGTGTACCGACACATCATCTCAAGAAGTTCCTCAAGGAAGAGTTCTGGCCGAAGGGTGTCGTGTACCGCCGGTTTCGTGGCCGGCTACATGACACCAGTCAGCGAAACACGACGCAGACACTTCGTGTGCGTTAGTTTTTTAGTGTAATTTTATTATAATGTTGTATGTATTTATAGTATCTTTAAGTTATATTAATTAGTTGTCTGTGTGTCGGACTTAAAGAATTGCACCACCCCTTACTTCCCGTGTGTGTCGTAAAAGGCGACTAAGGGTCTTACCGGAGAATGGGCAGCAGCGTTCTCTATTTATTCCACCATCATTCCATACTGCGATCGCCAACCCGCCTGCCAAGCGTGGCGATTATAGCAAACCCCCCCCAACATTGGGGGAGGCCTATGTCCAGCAGTGGACGTCTATCGGCTGAAACGACGACGACGATATTAATTAGTTATATTATTGTATGTGTTTATATGAGCGTTGATGCCTGAAATAAATGGATAAATAAGTAAATAAATAATAAAGACTTTGCTCGATTAAAAACTCTACCTAAATTCAAACGCAGCACCATCTCGAACCGCGGGGAACCCACGGGAAATGTGGTTTTATTTGGACGCTACACAAATAAACTGGTTTTAAGAAACCCCCAAGTCTCGGGAAAACTTGTCCGGTACGTAAAATGGTTCGGAATTCTGTTGGAACCGAGTTGCACTCTCTGAACTTGGACAAAACGCTCATATTGATCTTTTTGTACGGATAGGGAATAATTAATTTTCGGTTACGTGATCTTTGAGTTTTGAGTTAGTTGGAGAGAATTGAGGGATGTAGGAGGGGTTGGTTCTTGTGTGGGATTTTATTTCGTGTTGGGAAAGTAGTCCGATAGTATCGGGTCATTGACTTATATATTACTAGCTTAATCATTGATCGGGGTGTTAATATGAGACATCAAGCTATGGAAGACGGTTGTCGTAAAGGTATCAGTGACATAGACGACAAGCTATCGCTATCTATCGTTCATTGATATGATTCCTGATATTCTTTTTACATGGTTTTCCCGGTAAAAGTAGCGAAAATCTACTTAAAAACATTAAATAGTTATTAGCATTACGGTTAGTTTCATAGAGAACGAAAATGTGACAAAGGTAACTTCCCTTCTTAGTCTGTGATGTGACATGAAATAATATTTTTTTAAATCATAGACTAGTCGCTCCTAGGGTTTTCATCACTGATCTCTATAATACAAGGCGTACTTGTATTATAGAGGTCAGTGGTTTTCATACATCGAAATGTGCGGAATTTAAGAACGAACATGCAAAATGCTAAATGTTAAATGCATGGAAGTTGGAACTAGAAAGTACTACTTCATACTAAAGCAATTCGACTAAATTTGAATCACTATGCCACTTTGACAACTGGGTGAGATCCCGCGATGCACTCAACGACAAAAAAATAAAAAGAACTAGAGATCCCGAGTGCATTCGAGCGGGAAATTTCATCCAAATCCGTTCAGTAGTTTTTGCGTGAAAGAGTAACAAACTTACCTCGATCTTCACAAACTTTCACGTATATAATATTAGTAGGAGGTAGGATAATTATTTTAAAACGAATATCTAACCGATTTTTTTATTATTTGCTACACATATCTACCAATTTTTTTTTTCAAATACACTCACTGTAAAACTGATTTACATCCATAAGACTTCCTCGTAACATGGAGTCAAGTTAAAAGCCATCGTCAGGCACTAGTTATCTGGCATTTATGCTGAACTGTGCCTAATTAAGTACAATAATACTATCTTAAGTGTTTTTTTCTGTTTTCTGTTATTTTGTTAATATTGTGTAAAATATTTTTTTTTTCTGTTTTCGTTTACAAAGTTATTCAGAACTCGATGTTCAGTGTAAAAGACTTACACAGGGTTACTGTTAAAAATCAGCTGTTCTCTACATTTTGACGACTCACACGAACATAAATGTAGGGAACAGCTGGTTTCTTTATTGCGATTTCAGGTTTGGTCCCATAGTAAAACTTGTTCATAATGATGAGTACAATGACCTCTTAAGAGGTTGTTAATGTTTTACCAATAACCTTGTATAAGTCTGTGAGCGTAACTTTATAGGTATGTATTTGCGACCAGGATCAGCATTTTGGCAGTTGAATTAACCCATACTTATAACCACACACCGCAACGCGGTAATAACGTGTTCGCATGCTGATGAGCCACGCAATCGATCGAATGATTGAAACCTACCAAATCATGAACAGATTCAATCGCGTTTGTTAGGTCTTTCACCATTCTATATGGACAGGCCATTCGGCAGCCGATCGTTGCCGATCATTGGCGAACGTGGGCAAGAGTGATGGAGTACCAACGCATAAATAAGGTATTCGCACTTTGTCGAGCCTGCGAGTCGTGGCACTGAAAACGACCCAAAGCCAATGATGTCTGATACAAATCAAGCCTTAAACTCATCTAACACGAGAAAGGTGTGAATCGATTGTCTCAAAAAGGTTCCATGATGGTTCCACTTTACGGAAACATCAATAGAGTTCGTTTAGGTTGGTTTTAGTAGTAGAACTTGTGAAGGAACTCGCCTGGGTAAGGTCACACTGCACCGGACACCGCCCCGGTGTGCGGTACTGCGGTTTTTAACGTTGACATTTTGATTTGTAAACAAGTACCGCAGGGTATATAACACATTGACACCACATCTCAAAGTCAAAGTTAAAAACCGCAACACCGAAGCAGTTTTTGGTGAAGTGAGATAACCGCCTTAGTACAGTAGGCTGCACGTCAATGGTAACTCTTTGACCTTGAGCTGGTCTAGCGTGGTACGGAGTTTCAATAGGAGATAACAGGCCAGGTTATACTGGTTTTGTTATTACGTTTTGTACTTCTCACCTTATCGTATTTTCTTTTTTTATTTGCTAAAGGGCCCACTTGACCATGATCACGCCTGATGGAAAGCGATGGATGACGTCTATGATGGAACGAGCGTGCCCAGAAGATACCTGTTCACTTAAATGGGAACACAGATGCTAGAGAGTTCCACACTTTGGCAGTGCGCATAATAAACTTGGTGGAGAAGCGCCGAGATGACTCGTCGGGATATCAACCAATTGTAAATGGTACGCTGCAGTACGTCCGGTTGTCCGGTGGCAGGTGAAGGTATATTTACAGGTGCACGAGACATTTCAGCTCTGGGTCTGGACTGGTAATACATTTGCAATTGCCTCTAGTATTGCGAGGTGCAGGGAAGCAGTGGTGTCCCAGTGCTACCGGCCTCGACTTATGAGTTGTAGGCCGTGAGTTCGAACCCAGAGAAGCACTTTACTTTGTCTATTTAATTTCATCACTACAGTTTTCAAAACGGTGAAGGAAAACATCGTGAGGAAACCGGTTTGTTCCAGAATCAAATATTCGTAGAAGTGTGACATCTACCAACCCGCACTGGGGCCGCGTGGTGGATTACGGCCCACTCCTTCTCACAGAAAGGAGGCCTGTGTCCCAGCAGTGGGAACGTTATAGGAGGCTGATAATGCTATGGTTATGCTAGTACTGCAGATATTCTTAGGCAACGGTGAATACTTACCATAGCAAATGCGTTAAACGGATTGTTTGTCAACAAGGTAATGTAAAATCCATACTAATATTATATAAACTAGCTTCCGCCTAAAGCTTCGTCCGCGAGGTTTGTCGATAAAACTATCCTATGTCCCCGGGATGCAATCTATCTCTCTGCGAAATTTTATCGAAATCCGTTCAGTGGTTTAGGCGTGAAATGGTAACATACAGACAGACAGAGTTACTTTCAAATTTATAATATTAGTATGGATGCGAAAATAGTGTCTGTCTGTCTGTTACCTCTTCACGCTTAAACCACTGAACCAATTTAGATGAAATTTGGTCCAGACATAGTTTGAGACCCGGGAAAGTATAAAGGATAGTTTTTATCCCGATATTCCCGCAGGATCGACACTTATGCAGGTGAAACTGGGGGGCACTGCTAGTAATACTCATAAAAAGTACATGAAAAAATATTTCATTCTTACGACTGCCTCGTTGGTCTAGTAATTGCAAGCGCTACTGCTGAGCATGAGGTCTTAGGTTCTCAGGTCGGTCAAAGTGTTATTGGGTTATTCCATAAGGAAGTTCTTAGTAGCAGCCCGGAGTCTAGATTGGTGCTCGGTTGATGAATCGATTATCATCATCATCATCATCGGCATCATTTCAGCCGAATGACGTCCAATGCTGGACATAGGCCTCCCCCAAGCACCTCCACTACGACCAGTTCTGTGCTTCTCAAATCCAACGGGTTCCTACGGCCTTCACAAGGACTTCGGACCACCTTGTGAGAGGCCTTCCAACGCTACGTCTTCCGGTACGCGGTCGCCGCTCCAGAACCTTTCGGCCCCATCGGCCATCTGTTCTGCAAGCAATGTGCCCTGCCCACTGCCACTTAAGTTTGGCAATTTTTCCCGTCCTGATTAAATGGGACCCAAAAAAACTGAAATGTGGGTATAGGAAGACCTCTGAATAACCCTTTCAGGTATTACAGTCGAGAAGCTGTCTAAGTATTTCGTTCTTAGCTTTCTTATTTTCTTACCGATGAATAAATTGCAATAATATTATGTATGTATGTACCAAGTTCGTGAACTTTGAAACCGATGTGAGCTGCTTGTAAATCAGCGAATGTTTGCTGATCAACTTCGGGAGAATTCCGAATTATTAATTTTGTTTATGTTTTGGTGTCAACGAAGTATGATGGGTAACGTAGAAGTCTCAGAAGATAACTTTTGCTTGATTATATTTATATTTTGAAGGACAATATGATGACCATAGATATCCATGATGACAGTGGATATAGACGGCATACCGGGTGTGGTACGATCGTTGTTCTTTTGTTTCGTTTGTTGTAACATCGCCTAGAGTTGGTCCTGTATCAGTGTCTGTACTTACCTATTTTTACTAGATTGAGGTCGTGTAACGCCATTAGATCATCATCTACTTAGCGTTTTCCCAAGTATTTTGGGGTCAGCTTCCAGTCTAACCGGATGCAGCTACCTATCTGACGTCCACAACCCAGTTACTAGGTAATACGATACCCCTTGGTAAGACTTGTTGTCAGACTTTCGGGCTTCTGACTTCCCGTTACGACTGTCAAAGATCCACGAATGACAGCCGGGACCAACGGCTTAACGTGCTTTCCGAGGCACGGAGGGGTCACGGTATGTAAAGATGGTCAGCATCCACAGATCAACCGCGGCAAGCGTAGCTTAACCTGATCGATCGACCTGTGCGGCTGTTATTATTTAGCCGTGGGCCCCTCATTCAGCCACGGGCCCCTCTCGGCCACGGGCCCCTCATTTTTCAACACAATTTTTTATTTTTTTTTGCTAGCCTATGCTTTCCCACTGCTGGGCAAAGGCCTCCCCCAAATCCTTCCAGGAACACTTTTCCCGCGCCACCTCAAACCAGCCCTCGTGGTACGCGTCCAAGTCATCTCGCCATCTCTTTCTGGGCCGGTCTCGGCGGCGCCGTCCATCTTCAGGCACCCATTGTGTGGAGATTTTCCCAGCCCAGCGGTCATCGTGCATACGGCTGATGTGACCCGCCCAATCCCATTTGAGTCTGGCAGCCTTCTTTCCTACATCCAGTATGCCCGTTTTGGAACGCAGCGTGGTGTTCCGAATTCTGTCCTGTCTCTTTTTTTTTTTTTTTACATAGTAAACATTCAAAATAATAACACATAACTACATAGATTCTACCTTCGTCCTAAAATTGAAACAACCAACAAAAGGCCTTACCCAAATATCTCTTATTACAACTACGTCCCTTTCAATTCAAACTGATCTCAAGGAAGGATATTCGTTCGCAACATGTTCTTTATCTGTTTAATTTATTGGAAAGGATAACCATTAGTGTGTGGTATTGGCAGACGCGTCTCCGAGGGGAGTTGACTTGAAAGGCTACGATTATATTTCCAGTTTATCCGACTCGAAATCTGTGCCTCGAGCTGCGATTTCTATACAATAGTTTATGTGTTTGGATGAGGGGCCCGTGGCAAAATGATAACAGCCGCACAGGTCGATCGATCAAGTTAAGCTACGCTTGCCGCGGTTGGTCTGTAGATGGGTGACCATATTTACATACCCCTCCGTGCCTCGGAAAGCACGTCAAGCCGTTGGTCCCGGCTGTCATTCGTGGATCTTTGATAGTCGTTACGGGTAGTCAGAAGCCCAAAAGTCTGACAACCAGAGGGGTATCGTATTACCCAGTAACTGGGTTGTGGAGGTCAGATAGGCAGTCGCTTCATGTAAAATACTGTTATTCAGCTGCATCCGGTTAGACTGGAAGCCGACCCCAACATAGTTGGGAAAAGGCTAGGCAGATGATGATATTATATCCTTCATAATCTGAGCGTCTGATTTTCTGGCAGAGAAAATAATGAATGAATGTCCTAGAATGTCTAATATACGAGTACCTATACCCGTCTGGACACACCAAAAGAAATGGCTTCAATAAGTTTTTAAACTTGTGCAGGCTCTTATTATAATTCATTCTTTGGACCGTTATCGTGTTTTGAAATAAAAAATCTTAACAAAATCTGACGTCATTATAATTTTATTGTAATAGGTGTTTTAGGTTTCATCATGTCAAAAAAGAACATTAAATGGCAACATAATAGGCATGACGAATGATTTTCAAATCCTCTTCCGTAAAGTACGTACACATTTAATATTTACGAAAACACCTATATTTCGGTAATAAACTAAAGTTTAACGAAGTTTGAAGCCATTTTTCTAATATTTTTTCAATCGGGCGCGAAAACAGCTCACAGTGTCATGGCGTCGGATCTGACGTCACGCCTAGGTAAACATCAAATGTTGTCAGTATACTATCTATATTGTACTCTGTGAACCACAGTGATGTTTACATAGGCGTGATGTCATGCGCTGTGATTGGTGTTTCAGTCAAAATGGCCGACTGCAGTATTTTAATATTTTATTTTAGTGAAAATCCGATTAATCTCAAATTTTTAAATTAAACTAAATCACTGTTTTAAATCCTTTTAATAAGTATTTTCCCCTAACATCATTAAATTTTTGAATATTTGATACTGTCGTCACGCCTATTGTGACCGATTCCGGTTTCTTTATGTCGATATAACTTTTTTCGGATGGACATTTTAGTTTCGCTGACATACAATAAAATGATAAGATGGCTATGGCCCTTCGATTAAGTTAGGTTTTAAAGTGCTACAAGGGTGGGGACGGTGCCCATACATTTTTGATTATTGTTCTTTCATCTAAATCGGTTCAGCGGTTTAAGCGTGAAGAGGTAACATACAGATAGACAGACATTTATAATATTAGTATGGATTAGGAAAGTGGCTTGCATATTACTAACTAGCTGACCCGGCGAAAAATTATATTTTTATTATTTATTATTCATCAAAAAAGCCATTCCATACTAAACGTATGAGAAAATGAATTATTTATTTATTTATATAAGTACCTATACTTTATTGTACACCACAAAAATACATAACATGAAAAAGATACATCAAACACTATCTAAAACCGAACCGAATTATCTTCGTCATTTTGTGAATATTTCTCATATTTTAATAGTTATTCTGCTATTCGGGGCGGAGACAAATCAAACAAATCAAAGATCATAAAAATCGGTCCAGCCGTTCTTGAGTTATAAAGGCGTAACTAATACGACTTTGTTTTATTATAGAAAAATTGTCTCGTAAACATCTTCAACTAAGCTAAATGCTTATCATAGAAAGTTATCACTACGGTCACATGACCCCTCATGTTATTTAGTAACCCCCTTACTAATAAACATTGTACAGCGTCTGTATAGTTGAAAGAGAGACATCGGGGTGTAACTGTTCATCTGATATAATATGTTTATTAGTAAGAGGGTAAACTATATCATCATTCATTCATTTCAGCCGAAATACGTCCACTGCTGGACAAAGGCCTCCCCCAAGCACCTCCCTCCACTTTGACCGCTTCTGTGCTTCTCGTCGTCAGTCCACCCTATGGGAGGCATTTCAACGCTACGTATTCCGGTACGCGCGCCGTCGCCACTCCAGAACCTATCGGCCGTCTGTTCGCAAAAATTATGTACTACAAGTAAAGAAATACTGTACAAAGGTTGACTTAATGCCTGAGTATTTTCTACCAGTCAACCCTAAGGTTGACTGTGTTCCAAAACATGACAGGTGTAAATAAGAGATAAGTAGATAGTACGAAAATAACTTAGTCTGTGTGGTGCCGGACTTAAAGAATACCACCACCCCTTACTTCCCGTGGGTGTCGTAAAAGGCGACTAAGGATCGTACCGGAGAATGGGCAGCAGCGTTCTCTATGTATTCCACCACCATACCATACTGCGATCGCCAACCCGCCTGCCAAGCGTGGCGATTATGGCAAACCCTCCCAAAATTGGGGGAGGCCTATGTCCAGCAGTGGACGTCTATCGGCTGAAACGACGACGACGAAAATAACTATAAACATGCATAAATATGAATTTAATATACATAACAATACCTTACGTTTTTGGAACGAAGTTCTTTAACACGGCTTCGGGTAGGAGTAAACTGGTAGAAATTGTCATGAAAAAGTGTTATGACTTTCTCTCTCATTCTTTTTACATGGTTTTAAAAGGGCGCCGGAGTCAATATGAAAATCCATGAAAAAACTTCCATCATTATGGGCATCGTTTTCATGGTTTTTGTGGGTGCTAAAGCCAATAGCGAGGTCAACATGGAAATCCAAGATGGCGACAACTTTGCGAAAGCTTCTAAAAACTTAAACGAGATTACTCTGTATAAAAAACGCGTATTAATACTTTCAAGGACGTTTTACTATTATACGGTTACCAGCCGTCATAATAGTAAAACTTCTATTGTGTCTCATTTATCGCGCCGGAACCTCTTAAATTCACACTGTCTCGCTCTTTCTATTATATTACATACGAGTGTGTGTGTGCGTGCGAGTGTAGCGTCAGAAACTTCGTCCCTGACCCTCCCTCGACCGCACACGTTTTTTCTTACTGTCGCATTCCAATTACGTCCGTATAATTGAATTTCTTCTACCCCAAAAATACTAATACAATGTCAACTTCCAAATATCTTTCTCACACAAAAGCCACATCCAGAACCTGAAAGCACGAAATTCGCGGTAATTATTCAACGTACGAAATAGGTATGGCTCCTGAATTTCAATAAGACATCGTGAGATTTCCTTTAAGCAAAGAATGGTGGTTATAATAAACATATTAATAGCAAGCGTGCTAAGCCTGTGAATTTGTGTGCTTAGAATGTATCTTGTTTGTTTATTTAACTTTATTTTTCTTGTGTTTGGTGTAAGGAAACATTGTTACCATGGGAAATGTTCAGAGAGGTTGTCATTGCGAAGTTTTAGATTCCCTTGTTGGTTTTGCATGTCGATATTTCGTTAATTAGTTATGTAATTGATCAGTGATGTCAGCGGTATGTGGTCCTTCGGGACGCATCCATTGATGACAGCCAAATTCAATCAGCACCTGACGTTTAGACATGTCTGATCAAGGCCATACTGTAGCCATGTTACATACATTTTTGAATTCTTGTTTTTTGTTCTGGTAACGTATTCTCTACGACACAAAGAACAAAACCGCGTGAAATGAACTCGAGGTTGGCGTGATAGCTAAGGAATTGACGTAGTTTTGAGTAATGAATCATTGAGTGGTCTTAGTGAAACAGGGCCCTGTTCGACATGTGTCTTCGTACCACCTCCTAAGATGGAGAGATAAATGCTTTGCAATAACAATATAGAAATAAACATCTTAGCCTATAACCCTGCTACTGCTGAGACAAAGGTCACCTCTCTGTGAAAAGCAGTGGGCCGTAATCACGTGGGCCCAGTGAGGGATGGTGGATGTTACGTGTTCGATTTTTTGGTTTTCAGGTATCCAGGTAACGTTCAATATTTTGAGAGCAGTGGTGATAAAATACATGACACAAAGTAATACGCCCAGGCACTCGGTTCGAAGTTCAATGACACGAGGGTAAGTCGGGACCGTTACCACTGAGCCACTACTGCTCAAACAATAGAGCAACATATTTGGCGCAACGTTTTAGTATTCTACAAGTAAAAGTCGTATTATCTTAGGGAACGTTCAAGTATTACGTAACACAATTTGGGGGGGGGGGGGGGTCTTGTAAAATGTTACGGTGCGTTACAGGGGCAGGGTATTGGAACAACGCGTTACGTAACTTTTGTTATTTTTACAAAAAACTAGGAAATTAAAATGTCCCAAGTTGGCAACCCTTTTCGTTAATGTTTTACGGGGAATCCCTCGATTGCATTGTTTTTGATTAATTGTTCGCAATTAAATTGTTTTTTAAATACCTTATTATTTCATTAATAATATGGCTAAATAAATAACATTATAACTTCAAAAACTCTTTTTTTACTTATTATTATTGTAAACGCGATTAAAACAATAACAAAGGTATTTTAGCGCCTTTTCGGTACTTTGCGCAACATAATAATTGTGACTTTTAGGTAAAAATGGTCACTTAGATGTTACATAACATTTAGGGAGGGGGAGGGGGGTACAGAAAAACGTTACGGGGGGGGGAGGGTGGGTCTAAAATCTACAAAAAATGCGTTACGTAATACTTGAACGCTCCCTTAGCGACCCTGTTTACTTTAACAACAGATTTTCATAATAAAATCAACTTTTAATATTTATGACAAGCACGAACCGATGTTAAGCGTCACCAGTCATTATAAGTACAACAGATTTGCGTACTGAGGGAAATCTTCATCAACACCGCACCGGTGACAAAACTAAAATTGAAACCACCCCAAAGAATATTTCATCAACCATTGCCTGTTTTGTTCAAACGATGAAGATTCTCTCGGTTCAAAACCAGCAATGGATTACGTGTTTAACGAAGTTGTAGTTAATAAAATGTAGGTTGATGATGTCGTGGTGGAAGGTGAGAAGTGTTTGCAAAGCAAGCTAAGCTGTCTAAGGAATTAGGAGCCTCTAAGTATTCACGGACGCTGAATAAGTGCGCGCTTTGATCTCTCACAAACTGCCGTTTGTAAAGTATGGAGTACCAGGTACTCAGGTAATGAGTAGAGGATAATTATGTAGGTGCTTGTGCTGCTAAGGAGTTTGTCGCGCCATTTCTTCTTTCCAGCTAAAGCACTAGAAAGTAGAGAAGGACGGGCGTTTTGGGGGACTGTCTTGTGTCATTTTGATGTTTGAAAGGCCTGATTTGAATAAATGACTGTTGATTTGATTGAAACAGGTGACTGTAAAGTATGATATAATTAAAAATGTAGTAAGTTATGTTATTTATGTTTAGGATCATACCTATTATTGAAGTGAAAACTTCTTTAGCGGCGTTGTACACTTTTTTTGTAATGGGTAAAAAATGTTAAACTCGCGTCAGGACACGTGACCCTGATTGTAAGATTCGTAAGATGACACGTGCTATAGATGGGCAATCCACCGGGTTTAAACCCGGTGCTTTTGATAAACACCCGATAAACACCCGTAAACACCCATAAACACCAACAAAATTGGGTGTTTATCAAAGCACCGGGTTTAAACCCGGGTGGCCCATCTATAGACGTGACCCTGATCGTAAGATGACACGTGACCCTGATCGAAAATTCGTAAGATTCCAAAATATCAAAAATTGAAAACAAGTATACAAGATCAAATTACAGACAGACAGACAGACAGAGACAGACAGTTACAGTTACAGCTACAGTTATAGTTACGTTTACGGTTACGGTTACCGTTCCAGTTACAGTTACAGTAAACAACGTTAATATTCAAGTTTTAACTTCTGCCGGCACTCCCGGAGTGCAACCCGTCGTTTTTTTATTTATTTTATCATTTATGTACACATAATACACACATATACAACATTATTTTTAGTATATGCGAAACCCGAAACACGTGTCTAGTATTTGTATGTAAAGAATCTATGTACTAAATTTCAAAACTGTATCATGAAAAATCACAAAGTTATAAGCTTGTTAAGTTACCTGTTTGTCCGTACAAACACATGCTCACCCGCGCCGCTCGCGCCGCGGCGTCTTGCGCTCATTGATAATAATATCTAGGTACCTAACCGTTCGGCGCGGGGATTGGATAACTTACTTAAGTGCCGCTCGGTGTCCTAGTTTTAAATATTTTTGGGACAAAATATAACATGGGGTAAAAATGATTGGAATCGATTCAGTTACTTATTCTGAACAAACTATATTCAGGTTTCGCATATAGTAAAAATAACGTTGTATAAACAGACAAGAATAAAAACAGGACAGAAAAATACGTACAAAGGTGATGCTTATTTCATAAGAAATCTCTAGAGAAATCTTTATTAATAGAAGAGAGAGCTTTTTAGTTCCAGTTGTTAAGTTTTATTTGTTAGATTAAGTGTTGTGGTCCAACTATTTTTAAAGTTGGACAACTGCCCCTAGTAAAGGCCCATGGTCCAACTAGTTGGACAGAGCAGTTGGACCACTGCCCCGGACTGAATAATACACGTATTTTTAGTACTTAGTTAATTAAGTAGATAGATACTTTTTTGTTTAGTGTTAGTTGAGTAGGTACCTGTTGCTGTTAACTTCATAATGTACAGACGCCAGCACATCAAGCTACCCGAAACTGTAAATTTTTCCCAATCAACTTTGAACCTAATGCTTTAGTGATAAAGTTGAAAATCTATCTAAAGAAATTTGACAGATTGTAGTTGCTTGATGTGCTGGAGTCTGTGCATATTTCATTTTAAAAATATCTTAAGTATATAATAATACTAGCAGTGCCCCGCGGGTTCACCCGCATAAGTGTAGATCCCGTGGGAATATCGGGATAAAAACTATTTATTTATATATACTTTATTATACACCAGAAAATATATAACAAAAAAAAATACAATTATTAACACAAAACATACAATGGGCGGCCTTATCGCTTTCTGCGATCTCTACTATATAACTATCCTATGTCCTTTCCCGAGATGCAATCTATCTCTCTGCCAAATTTTATCGAAATCCGTTCAGTGGTTTAGGCGTGAAAAGGTAACATACCTACAGATAGACGGAGATACTTTCGAATTTATAATATTAGTATGGATTAATAATAGTTGCAACCGGCGTATGTCTATGGCCAGGTGTATGAAATAAACGAGGCAAAAATAGTATGTAAGAATCGTTCAGTAGTTTCTGCCTCATTCCATGGGACACAGAGGTCAGGGTAAGAGGTGGAGCTTGGTTTGTGACATAGCTCCACAATCAAACCCTACTGCCGTTCCGTCAAGGTAGCTCCACTTTACCAGGTTGGACTTACATCTTCCCACTTGTGTCTGGAGATGGTTCAGAGACTTTCAAGTGGACCACGGAAGATTACACCATGCAGGGAGATACTCCTTTAGTGGTAGGTAGTGAGTAGGAGGGGGAAGAGTATCCTGCCACAGTTTGCAACGAGCGTCGGCCGGGTTTCTTGACAGAGACGCTGTCGATTTTAAGAAGCTGTGTCTGCTTTTTAGCCGTTGCGTTGGTAGCTGTGCGCCAGATAGTGGGTGTTATCAGAGTCCTGTTTGAGTTTCTCCACTGCGCATGCAACTTCACCATGCTCCACATCCTATCCTGCCCTCTGGGTCCCAAAAACATGCAGTCATAGTGACCTCTGCACTGCCACCGACAACGCCGTGGAAGTGGAAAAGTTTTGGGAAAACAAGATTTAAAATACAGTCGTCCCTGCGACACGAAGTATGTGTACCTAATAATAGTTGATAGCCACACTATCGTATTAGCGCCTGACACAACTCCATACAAGTTTAGACGTGAGTAGAAACTTGCCTACTAAAATTACGTCAATTTATGTCAGGCGCTGATTAATTTCGTCGTCGTCTCGCCTCTCCGCCGAAACTGTGCAATGGGACCCGGCTCAAAGTCGTCTCACTGCAGAGAAATATCATTGAGGCGGAAATTGTAACGGGTTGTGGTGTCGGCGAGACACCACAACCCGTCCCGTCCTCAGGCTCTTAGAATTCGACATCAGACGTTTCAGATCTTCGATTTTGACGACCCCGTTGTCGCTGGCATAAGCAACAGGATCCGCGCACGAAGTCGCGGGCAGAAGCTAGTTATTAATACAAAACATACAATGGGCGGCCTTATCGCTTTCTGCGATCTCTACTATATAACTATCCTATGTCTTTTCCCGAGATGCAATCTATCTCTCTGCCTGTCGTCGTCGTCGTTTCAGCCGATAGACGTCCACTGCTGGACATAGGCCTCCCCCAATTTTAGGGGGGTTTGCCATAATCGCCACGCTTGGCAGGCGGGTTGGCGATCGCAGTATAGTATGGTGGTGGAATGCATAGAGAACGCTGCTGCCCATTCTCCGGTACGACCCTTAGTCGCCTTTTACGACACCCACGGGAAGTATGGGGTGGTGCTATTCTTTAAGTCCGGCACCATTACGACACCCACGGGAAGTATGGGGTGGTGCTATTCTTTAAGTGCGGCACCACACAGACATAGTGACATTCATGTCTTACAATGTATGAGTTTCGGGTATTTACCTACATAAAAAACCCACAAAAGTAATACCTATTACAGTGTATAATGATGAATGAACTTTACCTTTATGTACTGACGTCTATTCTAGTAGTGATTGTTTAATGACATCACCTAGGTACATAGATTAGTCAACTAAGTGCCAACTTCAAAGTTATATACATGTATGTAATTAACTATAGTTTGCTATTTGAACTCATTGTGACAATAGTGGTTACTGCTGTTTTTTTACAAACAAAACAAAAACTGTTTAAAGTGTTTTTTCATTATGTTGTTGTTGTTTTTCTTAGTATCAGATAAAGATGTTTTTAATGTCATAGAGCCTGTTTAGATAATTTTTAATTTATTATATATTGCGATCGCCAACCCGCCTGTGTTGGCGATCGCAGTATAGTATGATGGTGGAATAAATAGAGAACGCTGCTGCCCATTCTCCGGTAAGACCCTTAGTCGCCTTTTACGACACCCACGGGAAGTAAGGGGTGGTGCAATTCTTTAAGTCCGGCACCACACAGACAAATTACACACACACTTGACACTGATTAATTTGGCAGGACTAAACTAAAATTTATCTTCTGTCCTTTTCATTATGAAATAGAATGAAAAACATGCACTGAATTTTAATTTAGTTTAGTTTGTGAACAACACAGAATCGGCACCAATGTCGGCTCGTTCAAACAGCTCTAACGGCAGTGCAGCAAAAACAGCAGTGTGTGTGTGCGTGTGTGTGTGCGTGTGTGTGTGCGTGTGTGTGTGTGGGGGGGGGGGTGAGAGAGTGTCTGTGTGAGAGTGGGGGTGGGGGTGTGTGTGTGTGTATGGTGTGTGTGTGTGGGGGTGTGTGTGGGGGTGTGTGACCACAAATGCTGCTTGGAGCGGAAAATAGGTTCGGTGGTAGGTAGTGGTTCCCTATGTGAACTCTTTCCAAGATCCCCAGCGATGTAATTGCGTAACACACTAACAGTTGGGATGGTTTTCATTTTGACAGTTCAACGTTATTCATTGCGTTAGATATACGTTGTTGAACAGTTTTTTTTTCGAACATATGAAGCATTGGATTAGCAATATCCTTCAAAATGATTCAGATGTGTGTGTCGCGGGATCCTGTCGTTTTGCCAAAAAGATTTTGCCAAAAATTCACAACCCAAACAAATTTTAGTCACCTTTTTATACCAATGCAATGTTTGGAATGATTTTAGTACTCACATTTTCATTTGGGAAAATTTATACTTGGGAGAATAATAACAAGGATAACGTCAGTTAGGCATTTGGTCTTTAATCAAATGATTTATTACAGCAAACAATCTTCAGACAATCAACATTTAGTTAAATGATTTGTTATGAAAAAAAACAATATAGATAAAATATATTTTTTTGGGAGTTACATGGTTTTACTTACATAATGACTTTTTTAATTACATTGCATGGTCATGTCATATTAAACAGGGCCAATTGAAATCATAGGCAGACAGAAATAAGGGCCCCGGCGGTATTAAATATTTGGCTATTTTATTTTGCGTAAAATATGTTATACCAACTAAAATATTTGACTAAATTAAAATTGGTAAAAGTACTGGTTGGTAAGCAAGTTATTGTTTATAAGTTCACTTGCCAAACATTAGGTTTGAGTTAGAATTTTTTTTTTTAAGTTTTTTTGCTAAGTAATGATTTGGCAAATGAAATTATGCGGAAAATTGTTTGGGGAGTGATAATTTGGCAATTTATTTTCGATGAAAGAAGGGAGACCCGTGTTTCGCTATTAAGGTGCTGCTTGCTCAAGGCGGATTGACGGTTTCAGACTTATATTTCGTCCAGGTTTCTTCACGATGTTTTTCTTCATCGATGTCAGTGATATCCAAGATAATCTTTAAAAAGTAGTTCGTGGATGAGAGGCCTTAACCACTTTGCCAGCATGAGAATTAGTACTTTAAGGGGCTTACAGGACCTAAACGCAAAAAACGCAAGTTTTAGAAACAATAAAAGTTTATGATCGACTACAGTAAACAAAATTAGAAAAATATATGATATTCATCAGGATTATGCTAAGTTGATAGTGGGGATCCCTTCTTTTCGCATAATGTTCTTTGTCCTAATATACTTCAGCATAACGACTTTGGCACAATTTGTTTTGGCATAATAATACTTCGGCATAATTTTTTTACGCATACATTTTATGTTGGCATAATCATCTTAAAGACTAATTTGTTTTGGCATAAATTTGATTCGCATAACGTTAGTAGGCCTAATGACTATTAGCATAATAATATTTAGGCATACAATTAATTAAATTTAATATGCTGTGCAACAAAAGTTAGTGACAGGACCGAATTGCTGCAAAACCGACTCCACGTAGTCTTGTTTGTCCTACCCCTAGAGTATAATTTAAAATCGCGTAGGCGCGTAGAGGTGAGGCGGCCCGCGGGCTGAGGAGCAGGCGGCTGCGAGCGATCCGCCGCGGCTGAGGCTGGCCGGCGAAGCCGGCCAACAAGCCGAAGCTGCGGTGGTGAGCGAAAGCCGTCTGCGACGATTAGCACGCGTGAGGCCGCCGGAGGCCCGCAGCGCCGGAGCCGTGACAGAAACCCTGCCTGCTGCATGTTGCATGCTCGCTTGAATACTGCATGCTGCATGCTTGCTTGCATGATGCATGCTTGCTTGCATGCTTGCTTGCATGCTGTATGCTTGCTTGCATGATGCATGCTTGCTTGCATGCTTGCATGCTTGCATGCTGCATGCTTGCTTGCATGCTTGCTTGCATGCTTGCTTGCATGCTGTATGTTTGCTGTATGTTTGCTTGCATGCTGTATGCTTGCTGTATGCTTGCTTGCATGCTGTATGCTTGCTTGCTTCATGCTTCCTACAGCGAAAAAAAACCCACAAAATTGTTCAATATGTTATATTATATTAATATGTTATATATATTACCTGATTCAGGAGATATGGCTTTTTTCCAATCGTCGAAATTAATTGGTATATCCTCTTCGGGCAAATTTATGCTTTAGGATATTATGCTTATAAAAGTTATGCTTTAGAACTGTATGCTTAATAAATTTAAGCTTTAGAATATTATGCTTAATCATTATTATGGTTAGAGGAATTATGCTTAAAAAAATTATGCGTAAGCTTTTATGCGTAAATATATTATGCGAAAATATAATTGTGCCAAACAAAATTATGCTAAGTTATATTAGGTCTTAAAATTTTATGCAAATGGATAGGGAACCTTGATAGTGAGTTGAAAACAAAATACAACTAATTTGATACTATAGAAAAAAATCATGAAGATACCTATAAAAACTTTTTTTTTCAATAAATACCATGCTAATATACATAAAATCATTTTGATTTTTTTGTCAGATTATTCTACAAGCAACGTACTAAACACTAGTGTTTTAATTTTTTAGTCCAAACAATAGATTTTTTGTAATTAAATAATTGCTTCATATTTTGCAATAAATTACCAGCGTTGTGTCATTGTGAAGTAATTTTATTGGTGTAATTGCGGTATGGCGTTCCAGCAGGAGGATAAATAAATAAATAAATAAGACAATCGCGCTTCTTTTTCTTTTCTATGCAGTCTGACAGTGACCGCGCTTTACGCTTTAGGTCATGTAAGCCCCTCAATATTATTTTGTTTAACTTCACCATACAACGGCTAAACGCTAATAAAATTATGTTATCATAAAACCCTTGCGAACCGATTACGGAAAGCTGCACGAACCACAAACAGCGATGGTCTGACAAAGCAAGACTCTAATTCGTTAATTGAACGCAGTTAAATGGTACAACTAATTTGAATAAGCCTTATGCGGTCGGTATTACGTGTGGCCATAGAAACTAATGGTGATAGAGAGGGTTGGTAACGTTTGCCAGGCATTTGCCAGTACAATACCGTAACTGCGTAACACAATAATGCATTGTTCGAAAAATTTGTCTGCTCAACAACGAAAATAACGCAATGAATATTGGTGAACTGTCAAAATGAAAGCCATTGGCTACTGTAGCGGTATCTACAACGCCACATGCGAACAACGCGTCATACTGACGTCACGCAAAATCCTGCATCGCGCAAGCAGAGTTTACCGCGCAACTAGCATAGATACAACGGCCCGACATGAATCATCATCATCATCATCAATTTATTTTTGGTGATATAAAAACTAAAACCACGTGCAAGTGCTGTCAGTGTCAAAATTCCACAACAATGATGACACTGACTGGTCTTAAACGTGGTTTAGATGTGCTGATCGCATCCACTTTCATTGTTGAAATCATTAATCACACTAATATTATAAAGGCGAAAGTTTGTGAGTGTGTGGGGGTGTGTGTGTGTCAGGGTTTGTGGGCGGGTGTGTATGTGTTTATATGTTTGTTACTTCTTCACGCCCAAACGGCTGGACAAATTTTGTTAACATTTTGTATGGAGGTAGCTGAAACCCTGGATTAACATATACGCTACTATTTATCCCGATATTCTTACCCCGACACTTTTACGCGGGAGAAACCGCGGGGCGCAGCTAGTTTAATAAAAAAACGGAAACAATCACTGGAAGAAAGAAAAATATTTGGGACACGCACACGGAATACAAACAATAAAAAAAACCGGGCAAGAGCGAGTCGGACTCGCTCACCGAGGGTTCCGTAACATCCGGGTTTATGCATAAGGTTTATGTTTATGAAATTAAATGTTTTTTTATATTTGAGTTGGTTGAATAAAAGGTAAATTGCGGTTTACGATTTATGACGTATTAAAAAAAACTACTTACTAGATCTCGTTCAAACCAATTTTCGGTGGAAGTTTACATGGTATTGTACATCATATATTTTTTTTATGTTTATCATTCTCTTATTTTAGAAGTTACACGGGGGGGGGGACACACATTTTACGACTTTGGAAGTGTCTCTCGCGCGAACTATTCAGTTTAGAAAAAAATGAAATAAGAAACCTCAATATCATTTTTGAAGACCTATCCACAGATACCTCACACGTATGGGTTTGACGAAGAAAACATTTTTTAGTTTCAGTTCTAAGTATGGGGAACCCCAAAATTTATTGTTTTTTTTCTATTTTTGTGTGAAAATCTTAATGCGGTTCACAGAATACATCTACTTACCAAATTTCAATAGTATAGTTCTTATAGTTTCGGAGAAAAGTGGCTGTGACATACGGACGGACAGACAGACAGACAGACAGACGGACAGACAGACAGACAGACAGACAGACATGACGAATCTATAAGGGTTCCGTTTTTTGCCATTTGGCAACGGAACCCTAAAAAGAACATTAAATCAAACAAAATCATTAAAACAACAAAAAAGAAAAAGGACAGGACTTCTAAGTTTATCTAAAATTAAAACTAAGAAAATAGTGAAAACAACAAAGAAAAGAAAAAAGGGAACACCTGTGCGAGGCCACAAAGGTTCCTCAGCATGACGCTGCGATATTAAAAAAAAAACAAATACCGCAGAGCTGGCGCCGCAACACTGCTTATTGTATTGTGACTTGTTAAAAGGCTCATTGTCGGAAATAGACGTCAAGTGATGACAATAAATGTTGGCTTATAATCAGCAGATAAAGTTTCAAATCATTCACGGAAAATAATGAAGGCAAGCGTAGACTGTTCAAGAGAGAATTTCCATTAGCTTAATATAAATCACTGACATATTGGTACATGCGGAGTAATTGCGTAGCACATAGAAAATGGTAATTGATCGCAATTCCTTTATTTTGACGGTTCAAAGTCAAAGTCATGGTTTTTTTATTTGTTAAACATAGGTGTAAAAGTAGGTGTTTGAAATAGAATACATACAGAGATCTATGTTTTGCCGTTAACGGCATACAAATAGTAAGCATACGAAATAACAATTTAGTATTAAAATTTTTTTGAAAGATTAAATTACAAGCTAACAGAGTTAAACTATTCACTATCAAGTTAACAAAAAAAACATTTAAAATGTTAAAAACATAGTAACATTTATAATATTTCTTATGTATTAGTAATACAACATTTTAAATAATAATATATTTACACTGACAAACATAACCACAGATTAAATGCTGTGCATTTAAATTAATTCATGCCGCACATATTTATCCACATATCTTTCATTATCTTCGAGGTACCTATTCATTAATGGAATAATATGCCTCTTGATTTAGGAAATTATTTAAACATTTTTTTAAAATCATTTAGCTCGTGTTTTGCTCTTAGCCACGTTCATTGCGTTGTTATCGTTGTTGACCAGATGGTAATTTTGAAACCTATGAAATAATCTTCTTCTTAGCTTGTCGATGGCAATCTAAATGGACTCGGCCCAGAATTCGGCTACGTGTTTGGCGCCATCACTAGCGTCCATCAGTTCCTGTTACGTCCAGCTGACAGGACACACAGGACATGATAATAGGTGTCCCATCGTTTGTGGAACAGCACCCCATTTACACTCCAAGGCGGAGTCGTCTATGAATCTCCATCTGAACAGATTTTCCTTGCTTCGGCCAATCTGGGTCTGGAGTCTGTTTAAAGACTTCGAAGTTACCCAAGGCAGCTCATGTCCAGGTATGAGATCTTCAACGGTAATAGTGAATTGAGCGGTGACTTCATATGAAACTTTATATGATTAGAAACGAGTCGAAATCGTCACGCCAGCTTTTTAGGCCTGTCTCGGCAACGGCGCCCATCTGGTACTTACTGTGTGAAGATCCTAGTCCATCCCTGGACTCGTTCCTAATCGATTGAAGGGAGAAGACAGCATTAATAAAAGTGGAAAAATATAGGGCCCCGTAGTTCCTTCAAAAGAACTGCTAAAGGAACTAGAGAGCACAAAGGCCTATGGAGACTTTTGGTCCGCAGTGAGATAAAATAGGTAAACTGAAAAAAAAGTAATGGATTAGAAATTTCTTTTAAAACCCGTAGATTGTGATTGAAAATGTGTGACGCAATTCGGGTGCTAATTATAACTTTTCAGAGGATCTTGACATCTCATTATCCACCAAACAATCACTTCAACACTGCAGTCTCTGAAGCCTTAGCCGCATTTTAAGCATAATCAACCTATTAATGTTCCCACTGCTGGGATACAGGCCTTCTCTTGGCGAGAGGGAATGGGCCGTAAATACACAACGCGGGCCCAGTGCGGATGTCACATGTCTTCGAATTTTTGGTTCTAAGTCATGCCGGTTTCCTCACGATGTTTTGGTTGCCTAGCAAACCAGCATTAGGGCTTTGTCTCGTATAGGGTCTTAGCATTATACTGAGCGATGGCCGTTTTGCGTTAAACTTGTTTCAATTTTGTATCATGTTTACCGCAAATAAACGTATTTTCTTTATTTCTTTCTTTGCCTGGCTGAGTCCAAACCGACGACCTCACAACTCTTAAGTCGCTGCTGTTACAACTGGACCACTACTGCCGCATTTACCTATACATAAATACTTATGACGTCACTGTCCCAATTACATGCTACATACACGTTGCAACTGCAGCAATTCTGCCTGGAATTCTGTCCAGCACTTAAGGGGGAGCAGCGTGCAGATAAAAGTAAATTATCGTGCATATTTCCCAGAGGAATGGCCGCAGTCACTGCGAGAAAGTAAGGCTTGGGATGTTGTGGTGCTTGTAAACTATCTACAGACTTTTCATTAGTGCTTTTCATTATTTATTGAGCGCGTCAGTCTGTAGCTTGAGAAAATTAGTTGATTGCTTGGCATACAACACTAAGAAGTCAGAGGTCATGGTCTTTGAGGCTGCGGGTAAAAGTCCTGATGCAGTACCGCCTGTATTACTTTATGGTACACTTTTGCAGAGTCTACAGGATTAAATATCTTGGTCATATATTGACTCCCAACCTCAAAGACGATGATGACATTGAACGGGAGCGGAGGGCGTTGTCGGTTAGAGCGAACATGCTCGCAGGTTTGCACGATACTCACTTCCTGTTAAATCACGCTCTTTCGAGCCTACTGTGCTGCTTTTTACAGCAGCCTGTGGGCTAGATATACGCGAAGATCGTACAGCGCTCTCCGCGTTCAATATAACAATACGTTTAGGATACTGGTGGGGCTGCCCCGTTTCTGTAGTGTGTCAGGGATGTTCGCAGATGCGCATGTAGATCGCTTTTGCGCTTCCCTGGTGCGCAGGGTGTGGGGCGGCTCCAACAGTGTCTTAAGCATGGTTGCGAGTCGCCTGGACTGTGTATACGTGGGTCACTGTTGTGCCGTCTCTCATGGGATGTCGCAACCGTGAGAAACAGTTATTTCTTGTATTGTTTTCCTTGTTTTTCTTTAGTGTCTGCGCTTACTAACATAGTCGGAAGTTTTACTAACAATCTTGTTGAGTCTTGGTTACTTTAATAAAGAAATTCTTTTATATTATATTAGTATTACAGTTTGTATTTTTCTTTAAGATACATAACATCACGCCCTGAAGGGTTTTGCAGAAGTGTACCTATAGTACACCTTCATTTCGCGAGATATGATTAAGTCCCATGTTATATAGGGCAAACCTATTGCTATCAACCGGACACAAGTCCAGACTCCGGGCTACTAAGAAATTCCAGATGGAAAAACCCAATAACACTTTGGCCATCTCGAAATCGAACCCAGGAACTCATGCTGAGCAGTAGCGCTTTTTTGCTTTTAAGAAGCAAACAAAAAAAAAACATTAAATAAAAAACAGTGGTACTCCGGGAGTGCCGACAAAAGTGACAAATAAAACACAAACAGAATACTTTGCCATCACTCACTGACATATCGGATATACATTAAAACAGAGTACATCCCGGTAGACAGCCGAACACATCCGAATGTAGCGCGGTGTCGGTTACGGTAACAGTGTCGCGAGTTCAATGGTTTATTCCCATCTCAAAAAATGCCCAACGCGCCTAATAAGTTTTCACTTCAAGAAGTATTTACTCAATGAAAATCATCATCGCAGTCATAATGGGCACACAGTGATCCAATGACAATACAGATTAGCAGGGACATGGACGCGCAACCTGTAACCAATAATTCAGTACAAGATTCTGAACGCCCCTGCGTTGAAGCAGGAACCTTCCCCCTCGGTTACAAAAAAAAAATTGCCTTTCCATACATTTTGGCAGCTGAACACCAGTATTTTACATGAAGCGACTGCCTATCTGACATTCACAACAGGTTGGTTCGTTGGTTGGTTCTTCTTCTTAGTGTGTCGATAGCAATCTAAATGGACTCGGCCTAAAATTCGGCTACTTGTTTGGCGTCATCACCAGCGTCCACCAGTAACGTGAAGCTGACAAGACACGCAGGACACGATATTGAGTGTCCCATATTTTGTGGAACAGCACCACATTTACACTCCAAGGCGGAGTCGTCTATGAATCTCCACAAGAACAGGTTTTCCTTGCTTCGGCCAACCTAGGTTCGGAGTCTGTTTAAAGACTTCCAGGTTACCCAAGGTAACTCATGTCCAGGTGAGGAGTCTTCAGGCGGATGGGATGAACGGTTTGGGTAAGGAAGCACTGCGATACCCCTTGGTAAGACTGGCTAACAGACTTTCGGGGTTCTGACGACCCGTAAGGACTGCCAAAGACCCACGATTGACAGCTGAGACCAACGGCTTAACGTACTTTCCGAGGCACGGAGGGGTCTTGATATGTAAAGATGGTCACCCATCCACGGGCCAACCGCGGCAAGCGTAGCTTAACCTTATCGATCGACCCGCGCGGCTGTTATTACTTAGCCACAAGTCCTATTCTCTCATAGATAATAATTAAATAGTAATAAAAAAAAACTAGACCTACTTATTAAGGGGCTTACAGGACCTAAACGCAAAAAACCCAAGTTTTAGAAACAATAAAATTATACGATCGACTGCAGTTAACAAAATCAGAAAAATATATGATATTCTTCAGGATATATGCTAGGTAGATAGTGTGTTGAAAACATAATACTAATTTGGTACGATAGAACAAAATTATGAAGATACCTCTAAAAAATTTCTTTTCACAATAAAAACCATACTAAGATACATACAATCATTCTGATTTATTGTCAGTATATTTTACAAGCAACATAATAAAACACTAGTGTTTTAATTTTTTACTTCATGCAATAGATTTTTTGGTAATTAAATAATTGCTTCATATTTTGCAATAAATTACCAGCATTGTGTCATGGCGCTTTTCTTTCTTTTCTATACAGACCGACAGTGACCGCGCTTTAGGTCACGTAAGCCTCTTAAAGAAGCCTCGAAATATTTGCGCACCCACATGCGTTTCTAATAAACTATCTAGCGGCTAGACATTAGAAAAATTTATGATAGGATAGCAATAATAATATGAACTTCACCGAATGCCAGCTCTGCCAGCTGCAGACGCGCAGCTATTCCCTAATAGCTATGTTTTAATGTTCAGCTGATTTGAATAAGCCTTAGGGCAAATTACGTGTGCTGATAGTAATGCATAGTTTCTACGATTTAGATTTTTGACTTTAAGCAATAGCTAAGACAAGTATACAACAATAATTTTTGCTGTGCTCTGACAGGGTCTACAACGGCTCTTAGCTCTAAGCCCTCTTTTTTAGGGTTCCGTACCCAAAGGGTAAAATCGGAACCCTATTACTAAGACTTCGCTGTCTGTCCGTCCGTTCGTCTGTCCGTTCGTCTGTCTGTCACCAGGCTGATCTCAAGAACCGCGATAGCTAGACAGTTGAAATTTTCACAAATTATGTTTTTCTGTTGCCGCTATAACAACAAATACTAAAATAAAATAAATATTTAAGTGGGCTCCCATACAACAAACGCGATTTTTTTGCCCTTTTTCGCTCGATATCAAAAATGGCAACAGGTAGGCACTTGAAATATTCACAAAATACTCAGTTGTATTTTTACTTTAATAATAAATAATAAAATTAAAATAAAATAAATATTTAAGAGGGTTCCCATGCAACAAACGTGTTTTTTCGGCGTTTTTGCCTTGTGGTACGGAACCCTTCGTGTACGAGTCAGACTCGCACTTGGCCTGTTTTTTTTTTTTGGTTGCAAAATTATCAAATAACTTCTCCCGCTCTGGGCGGAACGGTCAGACTTTTACTGACTAAAACTCACCCGTATTTCTTCAGTTGCCTGTGCCAGGGGCCACGGTATCTCTTTCGAACAACCCGCGACCCTGGCAGGCATTGGCCCTAGCGGACCCCGTCAGTTAATGCTGACATCTCTTTGAGGCGCGCGTGTAACACAACGCGCCATCGGCCCGGGCCTGGTCTTTACCGGAGGGCGAGCTGCCGGTTGCTCGCCGTCTAAGCCTTTTGTTAACATTTTGTTTTACCTTGTGGAACGCAAATAAATGATTATGAATAAGTATCAACATGCATTTTCTTTTTTGCAAAGATTGAGTTTGTCATTAGGTTTTGTTCTAGGGCTACTTACTGGTGACGTAGGCCTAGGAAGGCCACTAGTGTTTTCAACCAGAGAGCCACCTGGGTCCGGAGTTCAAACAGACTCCGGACCCAGGTAGGCCGAAGCAAGGAAAACCTGTTCAGGTGGAGATTCATAGACGACTCTGTGACTGTGACTCTGTGTGTAAATGTGGTGCTGTCCCACAAACGATGGGACACTTAATATCGTGTCCTGCGTGTCCTGTCAGCTGCACGTTACAGGAACGGTGCGGTGCGGTGGTGTGGCTGCGGTGATGAAGGCGCCAAACAAGTAGCCGAATTCTGGGCCGAGTACATTTAGATTGCTTTCGACACGCTAAGAAGAAGAACCAGAGAGTCCAGAGGTGAACAATAAGACATGAGCTCTTGTCGTGTGCTAAGGCTTTCCACAAACTGAGGATATCGATGAAAGTTTCCACCCGAAAAAGAGCATATTGCCTTTGTTGTGTAATGTAGGTAAGTTTAGATGTACGTCCACCCGCACAACAAAATAATAAACAGTCTTGCATGGAACGCCATTGTGTTTTATTCAATACATTCCAACTGGCGACGAATTGGTGAATTTTACTCGAAATTAGTGATCATGCCTTTCGGAAAGTTGCATGAATTCGAGCTACATGGTTCGGGGAACTGGGGCGCATATGTACGACTCGTGGAACAGTTTATTCTGCTCAATAATATAAAAGACGAGTTAAAAGTGGCCACGTTGGTGACTCACGTTGGCGCTGCGACCTACGAGTTGATGTGTGATCTGTGTTCACCCGACCACCCGGAAACAAAAGACTTTAAGGTACTGGTGGAACTCGTCAAAAACCACTTGGATCCAAAAAGGTCTGAAATAGCAGAGAGGCATATTTTTCGACAGCGGCGACAAGTGGCGGGCGAAACGGTCGTGGTATTTCTTCAAAGTTTAAAACATCTCGCAGCGCATTGTAACTTTGGTGCAAGCTTGGAAGAAAACCTACGCGATCAATTCGTTTCGGGCCTCGGTAACGAAGACATGCGCTCACGCTTGTTCGCGGAACCCACATTGGATTACAAAAAGGCGGTGGAGTTGGCGCTCGCATTGGAAGCGGCCGAGCGGCACGCCGAGGCAGCGGCGGCCGGCAGCGGCGGCGGCGGCGGAGGCGGGGCGCCGGCAGCAGGACTCGGGCAGGGCGCGGTCGGCCTGCACCGCGTGGGCACGGAGCCCGCGGCGGACAAGCGGCGGCCCGCTTGCTGGCGCTGTGGCCGGGAGGGCCACGCGCCCAACAAGTGTCGTTACAAGTCGTATACTTGTAACAAGTGCATGGACAAAGGTCACTTGTCTAGTGTGTGTAAAAAAAAAAGTGAGAAAAGTGATAGTGCCGGTCGTTCTAAGTTCCATAATTATATTATGGAGAACGAGAATTCGGACAGCGACGCGAGTGATGGTATGTACAATATTATTTCGGTTAGCAACAAAATAAAGGATGGACCGTATTACTGTGAACTTAAGGTGGAAAATTGTAAGGTGTTATTTGAAGTTGATACGGGTAGCAGAATATCGGTTGTGTCTAAGGAATTTTACGACAAACATTTTTCTAACTTGAAGTTACAAAAAGATACTATACGATTGCAGTCATACAAGGGAGAAGCGATAACTGCACTCGGGCGCATTAACGTGCATGTATGCAGCGGTAACGAGTCAGCTGAGTTGCCTTTGTTTGTTATCAGTAACGGCGGCCCGCCTCTGTTGGGCCGGTTCTGGTTGCGTAAATTAAATCTCGATTTAATTAAGCTCAACAAAATAGGTGACAACAGTGTCGACCCGTTAGTACTTGAATTAAAAAATAAGTACCCAGAAGTGTTCGATGACAAATTAGGAACATTTAAAAGTAAAATACAGCTGCACTTAAAAGATAACACTCCGATTTTTTGCAAAGCGCGACCGCTGCCCTTGGCACTGCGTATGCCAGTCGAACGTGAGCTCGAGAGGTTACAATCAGAAAATGTAATATATAAAGTAGATAGTTCTGAATACGGAACACCTATTGTCCCAGTAATCAAACGAGACGGATCGATTCGGATATGCGGTGACTACAAGGTCACGGTAAATAAATGTTTAAAAGAATTTCACTATCCGCTACCCCGTATTGAACAATTATTTGCTGCCTTAAGTGGCGGGGAGCAATTCACGAAATTAGATTTAAAAAACGCGTATTTACAATTAATGTTGGATGACGCCTCACAACCACTAACCGCCATCACTACACATGTAGGCACCTTCGTGTATCGCCGTGCCCCCTTTGGTATAAAGTGTTTGCCTGAAATATTCCAAAAACTCATTGAAGAGACATTAAGCGGGTTAGAGGGGGTCGTGGCGTTCATCGACGATATCTGTGTAACAGGTAGAAATAAAGAACATCACATGCAAAACTTACATGCTGTCTTAATTCGACTAAGGGAGGCAGGTTTGCGCATTAAATTAGAAAAGTGTCAGTTCTTTAAAAACGAAGTGTGCTATCTCGGTTATAGAATTAACAAATACGGTTTGCATACGGACAAAGATAAAATTGCAGCAATTAGTAATTTGCCCGTGCCACAAAATGTGTCCCAGCTGAGAGCTGCCTTGGGTCTAGTCAATTATTATTCGCGGTTTATACCCAATATAAGTACGATTTTACATCCCTTGTACGCGCTACTCGCAAAGGGCACTCGGTGGCAATGGACACATTTATGTGCAGAGGCATTCAAGCAGGTAAAAGAAGAGTTACTGAACAGCCCAGCGCTGGCGCATTACGAGCCGTCGTTGCCGCTGGTGCTGAGCGTTGATAGCAGCGCATACGGGCTGGGCGCCGTGCTGGCGCAGCGCTACCCGGACGGCGCTGAACGGCTTGTGTGCTGTGCCTCGCGGACGCTCACTGACTCCGAGAAACGCTACAGTCAGATCGACAAAGAAGCGTTGGCAATTGTATACGGCATCAACAAGCACCATCAGTACCTCTTCGGACGAAAGTTTACCCTTCGCAGTGATCATAAAGCGCTTACATATATCTTTGGTCCGAAGCACGGTATACCGCAGACGGCCGCGAGCCGGTTACAAAGGTACGCGGTGCGTCTGGCGGCATACGACTTCGATATAGAATTTGTATCGACTGATAAAAACGGTAACGCAGACTGTCTTTCCCGTCTCCCACTTCCAGGGATTGTGCAGAGTAAAGAAGAAGACGACGCGGCATACCTACACTTCGTGGAAGAATCATTCCCCCTCA
The DNA here is from genome assembly GCA_916614155.1 of Mesoligia furuncula. NCBI lineage: Eukaryota > Metazoa > Arthropoda > Insecta > Lepidoptera > Noctuidae > Mesoligia > Mesoligia furuncula. The sequence goes on from OU744793.1 coordinate 28,171,576, forward strand.
GCCACAGGGACGTGGCGAGAGAAACACAAAAAGATGTAACGCTGTGTAAGGTATACGGTTACATCATGAGCGGCTGGCCTACGGAAACGGAATTTGAAAATGAGAAACCGTTTTTCCATCGTAAGGACACGCTGCACATCGATCACGGGTGCATCGTGTGGGGTTACCGAGTGGTAATTCCCGGCAGCCTACGGTCACAGGTAATAGAGGAGGTGCACGCAGGCCACGTCGGCATGGTGCGCATGAAGCAGATCGCGCGCGGGTACGTGTGGTGGCCCGGACTCGACGCCGACCTGGAGCGATGCGCGCGCACCTGCGCCGCTTGCCGCGAGCAGCTGGACGCGCCACCGCGAGCTGCCCCCGCACCCTACGCTTGGCCCGCCGAGCCGTGGCTCAGGCTGCACGCTGACTTCCTTCATCACAACGGTAAGTCATACTTCCTCGTAATAGATGCGCACTCAAAGTGGATCGAAGTATTTCCGATGACGAGAGGCACGTCGGCGGCGCCGGTAGCGGGCAAGCTGCGACGGTGTTTCGCGCGTTTCGGCTTACCCGTACAGCTGGTCACAGATGGCGGGCCACCGTTCACATCTTACCAATTCGAGGCATTCTTACAAAAGAATGGGGTGTTACATGTCGTCACGGCTCCGTATCATCCATCGAGCAATGGCGCCGCCGAGAACGCGGTTAAAACCATTAAAAAGGTACTCAAAAAAGCATCAAGCGAAGGTAAGGACGTCGAGACCGCCCTTCAAAAATTTTTATTGCAGTACCGAAATAGTCCCCACAGCAGCACCGGGCGTGAACCCGCAGTCGCCATGCTGGGGCGGCGGCTGCGCACGCGCCTAGATCTGCTGCGCGCCGGCAGTGCGGCGGCCGCCGTGCGCGTGCAAGCCGCACAAGACGGCCAACTGCGCAACGCGGGCGGCGCACAACGGGAACTACGCCAGGGAGATCACGTACTCGTACGCAATCACTCCAAACAGGGCCCCAAATGGTCAGAGGGTACGGTGACCGATCGCACCGGCGCGGTCACTTATGAGGTGCAGGTTAACGGGCGCAGTGGAACCAGACACGTAGACCAGCTAATAAAGAGGAAATCGGTACGTTACTCTATTCCCAGAGAGGAGTCCGTTCCACACAATGTTGAAAAGGTCAGACGATACACAGAGTAGATACAGATAAGTATTAATAAATATCCGACTGTATCTGTATCTGCAGGGCATCGTCATCAAACCATCTGAAAGATTATTTTGTAATAGTAATTTTGGAAGCCATCATTTTCTTTTCTTCTCTGTCAATTATGTCAATAGAATCTATGTAATCTCTATTACTATCCGATTACGTAATCCCACTGTATGTGCATTTATATTAAGAGCAAAACAAACGTCACCCGTTGACTTAGCGGGATTGGTCTAATTGCTCCCTATGTATGCACCCATCGCTCCGGTTGCTTCATTGCTCCCGTTGCTACATTGCTCCCTTGCTCAGCTAAGCTAATACAATTTAAAGCGATTGCTCCTTAATCTACTGTTTGTGGCTCGTGTGTGATGAGATGTATTTGTGAGACAGTATATATACGTAGATGGAGTATGTTGTATGTTTGTGTGATGCGATGTAATGATGTCGTTTCCGTTCATCGTTTCGTTTTAGTGGGTGGTAACAAAGTCTGAGAAAAATCGTTGTGTTGTCAGCATTCATTTTGTTAGTACAAATCCGTACAGTCAATCTAATTTTGTTCTTTCTTTTTTCTTTAGATAGAACTTAGTGTGATATTGAACCCGCAAACCAGCGTATGCAGCGTGCGAGGAAATGCGGTCGGAGAGACTTTTGAAAAAGCCGATGTAAAAACTCATAATTCGAGGTTTGGCTCTCGCCTATTTATTTCCTCCTCCAATATTGAACCAACTTAAAATATATTTCATAAACTGAATAAGAAGGATAATATACACTGTGTCCCTATGTTTTTCTTTTTTCGTTATAAGTTGACAAATTTGTACACTAGGCCTCTGTTGACAGCGGCAATTTTGAGCATTTTTTAAGGGGTCTAGTGCTCATAAAAATAATGTTTCATCAAAAAGGAAAACATAGGGACATAACATAGGGAGTTAATATTTATTATTCTGTAAAAAATCATAGCTTTATGGTCATTAAGGGGCTTACATGACTTAAAGCGCGGTCACTGTCGGGCTGCATAGAAAAAAAGAAAGAGAAGCGCGATGACACAACGCTGGTAATTTATTGCAAAATATGAAGCAATTATTTAATTAACAAAAAATCTATTGTTTGGACGAAAAAATTAAAACACTAGTATTTTAGTATGTTGCTTGTAGAATAATCTGACAAAAAATTAGAATGATTGTATATATATTAGTATGGTTTTTATTGTAAAAAGAAAGTTTTTAGAGGTACATTCATGATTTTTTTCTATCTTATCATATTAGTGTATTATGTTTTCAACACACTATCTACCTAGAATATATCCTGAAGAATACCATATATTTTTCTGATTTTGTTTACTGTAGTCGATCATACACTTTTATTGTTTCTAAAACTTGCGTTTTTTTCTAGAACCTGAAAAAAAACAGGCGAAAGCATTTCTATGGAGAAAAAACCACCCGCATTTTCTCTTAAGATGCGGGTCCTTCGGGTCAGCAAGACGCCCTACCTGCGGGGTAATTACGTATCACACTAAGATTAGCAATGGTCTGTATTTTATTTATTTATTTAATACTTCAAGCACATAAATGTACAGAGGCGGACTTAATGCCATAGGCATTTTCTACCAGTCAACCTTTGGGTGATGCAGAGACAAAGAGTGGTAGGTGCAATCAAAAACATTGAGGAATAAATATTTTAAATATAAAAATACGCATATACCTATTAAAACAGACATATACGTATACACACGTAGACATAGACGTATTTTGACAGTTCACAACATTCACTGCGTTATTGACGTTGTTGAGCGGACAAATTTTTCGAACATATGAAGCAATGGATAAGATTCAGCCGGTGGGTTCTGTAAAAATCTCACCGTGAAGACTTAGGTGAAGTGAGTTTGTTTTTGCTAGGAATTGACACTATTGACAGCTCCACGCTCACTTCGACTAAGTTTTCACGGTGTGATTTTTACAGAATAGCACCGCTGGTTGTGATTGATAGTGTGTTACACAAGGTGCTGTACAATCATCATCATCATAATTTCAGCCAAAATACGTCCACTACTGGACATAGGCCACCCCAAACATCGCCCTTTTTAGGGTTCCGTTGCCAAATGGCAAAAAATGGAACCCTTATAAATTCGTCATGTCTGTCTGTCTGTCTGTCCGTCCGTCCGTATGTCACAGCCACTTTCTTCCGAAACTATAAGAACTAAATTATGGTTAAAAAGCACTTCCTATCTCCTTAAGCATCATCATTATATTTTCTTTGCTCATGTTTCATGTTTATTATTATATGTATATATTTATATATATTAGTATAATATACTTTATGTATGTAAATGGTACACCACAGACTACCTACAGTATTTGTCTGTCCTTTCCCTTTTTAATCCATCCAAAGGTTGTCTTTAAAAGATCGCTTTTAGCGATAAGACCGCCCATTGTGTCACCCTTTGTACAGTTTCTAGATTTATATGTCTGTAATTTATATGGTGTACATAATAAAGAGTATTCTATTCTATTCTATACTGTTGAAAATTGGTAAGTAGATAGATGTGTATTCTGTGAACCGCATTAAGATTTTCACACAAAAATAGAAAAAAGCAATAAATTTTGGGGGTTCCCCCATACTTAGAACTGAAACTCAAAATTTTGTTTACGTCAAACCCATACGTGTGGGGTATCTATGGATAGGTCTTCAAAAATGATATTGAGGTTTCTAATATAATTTTCTTCTAAACTGAACAGTTTGCGCGAGAGACACTTCCAAAGTGGTAAAATGTGTGTCCCTTGTAACTTCTAAAATAAGAGAATGATAAAACTAAAAAAAAAAATATGATGTACATTACCATGTAAACTTCCATCGAAAATTGATTTGAACGAGATCTAGTAATTAGTTTTTTTTTAATACGTCATAAATAGTAAACCGTAATTTACCTTTCTTTCAATCAATTCAAATATAAAAATAAAAAAAACCATTTAATTTCATAAACATAAACCTTATGCATAAACCCGGATGTTCGGAACGGTGCGCGAGTCTTTTTTTTCTTTTTGAAACTGTTTGTCGCGGTTTTTAACACAATACCTGGAAATTGGCTTGTACACTTCGGCTTTAAATTTCAAAGCCTGTCAGTATGAATACACACAATTTTATCCCTAACACAAACATAACGGCAGGTGTGTACTTTTTCTGTGTGTTCTGTGTACTGTGTTGTGTACAAAGGTTTAAGCCGGGGTAAAAGGTTTGGAAGAATTCGTGTGTATCAAAACAAATCCTATTATCGTTGTGTGCATTTATTAATGGTAACATTTTCAGCACCGTTCGAGAATATTTTGATATACAGGTTGATTTTTTTGGGGAATAATGGAAAAATGGGCGAACATTGATGTGTAAAATTTTGATTCTAAGTGTATTGGATCATTTAGCTCCCTTCAAAATGGTTGAGCTGAATGGTGCTAATACATGCGTCTTGTTCGTGAACGGGCGCCGTCAGTAGGGACTGGTCATCTCTTTGCTGCCATGGCTTATTTCAATTTAAATTAATATTCGAATTACTATTTTTTTTCGTCTTTTCATTACTGACGCTTTTAACGTTCTGCATCGTTCTCAATGCATAATTTTTACCATGAATAATGTAAACAAGACTTTGTAACCATATTATTTTGATTTAAAATAGTATCCATGGAGTTTCTTGCCCGTTCTTCCCCATGGGTACCTACGCTTTGGAATGGGCTTCATCTTTCTGACTGACCGACCCGTTGACAATTCTAAAGTGTCTGTAATTGGTCTAATTGAAATAAATGCTTTGAGTTTGAGTTTGGTTTCGGAAAAAAAATGCTGGTTCAACCTTTTGGAAAGATATTAACTGTTATTAGACCCTGTATACCAGGGGTGGCCAACTTGGTTAGACCCAAGATCTAACTGATCACTGACGACACCCTTTGCGATCTACCAATTACATACTTCTTGAAATCTTAAATGAAACAGCATAACTCAGTACTCAATTATGTAGTATTTTTTATTTTATTAAGAGCTGATTTTTCAATGATCTAATAACTTTATTCGAGGAATAATTTTGAAATGTTGACAGTTGCTTCATACAAAAACTGTCAAACGTCAATTTTATTCATCGAATTAAAGTTATGTGGCGTTGGAAAAATCAGCCCTAAGAGGGAAACATAAAGGGAGGAGGGAACATAAAAGGCTAAGGAAGGAACACGGGTGGGTTTTAGTCAGTAAGAGTGTGACACTCCCTTCCGCTCCACCCAGAGCGAAAGGAGTCATTTGATGATTTCCCATCCGCAAAAAAAAAGAGGGAAAGTATAAAACTGAAAATTATTGTTAGTAACCAACTTATTTATATTAATGTGAGCATTGCGTTTGAGCATCTTTCGCTAGATTAGCAAAATCAGGTTGGTAGTTGGAAATATTTTTTGCCTTGCCACGATTGACTGGACTAATAGTCGCGATCGACCCGTCGATCGCGATCAACTAGTTGGCCACCCCTGCTGTATACTATACAGTATAGGTACTATATAGTATACAGGGTCAAATTCGTGACGACGTGACGGGTATTGATCCCAACTCTCTCTCTTGGTCCGAACTTCGTGAATCTTTGACAGTCGTTACGGGTCGTCAGAAGCTCGAAAGTCTGACCACCAGTCTTACCAAAGGGTATCGTATTACCCAGTAACTGGGTTGTGGTGGTCAGATAGACAGTCGCTCCATGTAAAATACTGATACTCAGCTGCATCGGGTTTGACTGGAAGCCGACTCCAACATAGTTGGGAAAAGATTGGACAGATGATGGACGCGATCTTTAGCAATTGACGCAATTGTTATTAACCGTCCGCAATAAATATTGCTCTAGTAAAACCCGGTCAAATGCGAGTCGGACTCACACACGAAGAACCACAAGGCAGAAAATGCCGATAAAAATCACGTTTCTTGTATGGTATGTATGGGGTACTGTTACATCCCCATAATGCACCCATTATTGCCTAATAAGCGCCACGTCATCATCCCGGTCGAGACCTAGTGCATTAGTCAGATAATAGAGACAGTTCGGGTTGAGACTCCTACCGGATAGGTCGCATGTCAAAATATTGACCAAGTTTCCCTTTCTATTGTGATTTTTAATGAATATAATCATTTAGCTAAAATAATCGTTTTTTTTAAAAAGGGATTATTAAATCGTGTCCTAACATTGGTGGCAGCGGTAAAGGGATTGTATCCCGTGGAACGCCCCGTGAAGTGTTATCCAGTGAAAGTGTCTCTGTGCCAAGTGTATCTTGTGTGCTCCAAATCCTACGACCCGAACTCACCACGACCTATCTACGGCCTAAGAGAGGCCAACCTTGGCTGAAATAGGCCATCTCTAACTCCAGCTAACTCCAGCTAGCTCGAGAGGCTAACTCCAGCTCGAGAGGCCAAATCCAGGGCCCTTTCGAGGTTCATCCGAGTCGTCACCTGTCTACTGTGCAGTGGTACTGGGCAGTGCGCTGCAGGCGCATTCTACGGACCTGCTCGTATCCAGCACCGACCAGGATCAGACGTCCTCCGTGTCTCCGCAAAATGAAGTGTTTCTGTGTTCTGTGAGTCAGTTCAGTGATCTTAATTTTAATCCTATTTATAGATTTGCCATAGTTACAAATCGTAAGTTACTTTATAATCCTGTTACTTTGTATCTGTAGATAACATTGTGTCCAGACCGTAGTCTAAACATCCTTCGCCCACGTATTCGGTAACTCAGTACTCAGAATACTGATAAGCCGTCCAGAACCAGTTGGCAGAAGTTTTATATTGCGACCTTATAATAGTTACTGTACTTGTATTTTATTTCAGAGCCAGTTATTTTATTTACAAAAAAAAATAAAAATGACTAAATCCGATTCGAAAAAAGACCTAAGGGAGGTGAAAGATGAAGAAATACCCCTTAACGTTATTTTAAAATTTATCAAGCCATTTGACGGCTCTCGAGATAAATTAAATGCTTTGATAGTAAATTGCGATAATGCAATATCTTTGTCGTCATCATCACAGGAAAATATTATACTTAAATTTATTATCAGCCAACTAGATGGCAAAGCGCAAAGCGCGTGCTCCATCAAAGACTTTGACAATTGGTCATCTCTCAAAGAACTTTAAAAGACGATGCCGTTAATTCTATATCCAATCACCATGTATCCTCTAGAGCTATACGACAGGGTAACCAGCCCCAAACTGGCAGCTCTCAAAATGTCACGCGACAGGGTAACCAGCCCCAAACAGAAGACATTCCTGATCCTAATCATCATTTATCATCTAGAGCTATACGACAGGGTAACCAGCCCCAAACTGGCAGCTCTCATAATGTCACGCGACAGGGTAACCAGCCCCAAACTGAAGACATCTCCAATCCTCCTCAATCCATGTGCATCCCTAGAAAAGAAAATAGTGATGATTACAAAGTGTATGAAGTAAATACTAACTTGAAAACATACTTACCCTATATCGTCGCCCAGTCGTCTGTCAGCGAGAAACCACTTACCCTTTTGATAGACACTGGAGCCTCCTTGTGTATCCTAAAGAAATCATGCCTAATCAAACCTCCTGAATTAAGAGTTGATGTTGTCAGAATAAAAGGCATAGATTCAAAGGACCCGATTACGAGTCACGGTAACCTTACTCTAGACCTAAGTCTGTCTCCTGGATACGTAGTATCACACAAATTTCATATATTTGATAACCTAGGCTTTCCTTATGATGGTATTATAGGTAATGACCTATTCGTTAAAAATGGCTGCCGAATAAATTATGATTCTGGTATGCTGGAAATCGCACACCATCATATAAAATTATCATTTAATCATCCATCTTACACTATAGAACCACGAACCGAAACCATCATAGAATGTTTAGTTCAAAACCCAGAAGTTAAAGAGGGTATAATTTTGGACCAACATATTTGTGATAAATTACTAGTAGCTAATTCGATAGTGAAAGTAAAGAGTAATAATCGAATAAATGTATCGATTCTAAATGTATCTGAAAAACCTATTTCAATAGATCCTAACCTATCTTTGACCTTAATACCTATGACTAAAAATGAAATATGCCTATCTCAACCTAACACCAATTGTTACGAGAGAACAAACGAGGTCCTTAAACAGCTACGAACTTCCCATTTAAACTCCGAAGAATCTGAAGTCCTTTATGACATCTGCAGTCAATATGCAGATATATTCCACCTTCCCGACGATGAACTCACTTCAACCAGTGCGATCAAGCACGAAATCAAAACAAGTTCCTCGCAACCTATAAATGTAAAATCTTATAGATTTCCAGAGGTTCATAAAGATGAGGTCAGAACCCAGATCAGTAAGATGCTGGAACAAAATATCATTAAACCATCTACCTCTCCATGGTCATCCCCCATTTGGATAGTGCCCAAAAAAGTGGATGCATCTGGAAAAAGAAAATGGCGTATAGTGATTGACTATCGCAAGCTCAATGACGTAACTATTGGAGAGAGCTATCCAATTCCCCAAATCAACGAAATCCTAGACCAGCTTGGTAATAGCAAATACTTCACAACTCTCGATTTAGCGTCAGGCTTCCATCAGATAGAAATTTCAGATGAAGATGTCACTAAAACTGCCTTCAGTGTACCCGAAGGCCACTACGAATTTATTAGGATGCCATTTGGCCTCAAAAACGCCCCTGCAACGTTTCAAAGACTTATGAACACAGTCCTTTCAGGGCTGCAAGGTATACACTGCTATGTCTATCTAGACGATATCGTTATATATTCCTACGACCTCACATCCCATGTCCAGAAATTATCCTACACATTTGACAGATTGAGGAAATTCAACCTCAAACTGCAACCAGACAAGTGCGAGTTTCTCCGCAAAGAAGTTACTTATCTTGGCCATACTATTAGTGAAGCAGGCTTAAAACCTAACCCCGAGAAAATAAAAGCTGTAAGCGAATTCCCTGTCCCAAAATGCGCAAAAGACGTAAAATCATTCTTAGGGTTGGTGTCCTATTATCGTCGCTTCCTACACGACTTTTCTAAGCTAGCCAAACCTCTTACATCCTTGTTAAAAAAGGATATACCATTTGACTGGACTAATAGTCAACAACTTGCTTTTGAAACATTAAAAAATAATTTAACCTCAGCACCCGTCTTAATATACCCCGATTTTACTAAACCTTTCAACCTGACGTGTGATGCGTCAAATTACGCTATTTCAGCAATACTCTCTCAAGGCGAGGTAGGAAAGGACCGCCCAATCGCGTTTGCCTCACGCACATTAAATAAAGCTGAAACTAATTATAGCGTAACCGAAAAAGAATGTCTGGCAATTATTTTTGGAACAAAAATATTTCGCCCATATCTTTATGGTCACAAATTTAAAATTTTAACTGATCATAGACCACTCAGGTGGCTATTCAATTGCAAAGAACCAGGCTCCAAACTAGTAAGATGGAGATTAAGACTTGAGGAATTCGACTATGAGATCGAATATAAAAAGGGTAAGATCAACAGCAACGCTGATGCTCTTTCCCGCTACCCTGTAAAATCCATTAGCTTACCAAACACTGCTCACGTACTTACCGACAAAGTACCACCAGCGAATATTCCACCTCCACCTCAACAGCCGGAAATTCCTCCTGTTAATCCTGAAAGTCCCGGAATACCTGAAATTCCCGACTTACCTGACTTTGTAGACTTACCTGAAAACGTTGAGTTACCCGATGACCTTGAACTCCCTGAAGATTTTGACATCCCAACACCACCTGAAGTCCAAAATGACGACGACACTTATACTAAATGCCTGAAAGAAATAAACAACAAATTAAATCAGTTTGATACTATAATTCATGAACATAGTGAAAACTTATTAAAAACAAAATTAAAAACTATTATTATACCGACTTCCATTGACCTCGACGAGTCAAATCACTATATTTCGGAAGTCATCGATAATCTTCCGGAACCAAAAGATATCCTAAAAGAAGAAAGGATATTACATTCCTTCCTCTCTTTCGAAAACAATAATGTTAAATTTTACTTCCTTTTCGTAAAAGTCTATCACTTCGATCAATGTAACTATGAAGATATTTTTAAGAGCCTTAAAATCTAAAATTTGAATTAATTAATAAAAACATAACTGAATTCGCTACGACGGATTTCCGTAATCCATTCGACTCGCATAGTCTTATGAAAATTCATAACATAATTACATACCTATTTCATTCTACTTCAATAGCAGCCCATATTTTCAAAAATACCATAATTTACCCTTCTCCAACGGAAATTACTAAAATCCTAAAAGAGAACCACGATATTCCCATATCAGGTCATTTGGGCTCAAATAGAATGTTAAGTAGAATCCAGGAGAAATATTATTGGCGCAATATGCGCAGAGATGTCGAAAACTATGTCCGAAAATGTGATCAATGCCAAACCAATAAAGCATTGCGTAGAACCAATCGAGCTCCTATGCAGATCACAACTACATCTACGCAACCTTTTGAACGCGTGTCACTTGATATCGTCGGACCGTTGCCCGAATCAGGCACGGCCAAGCTCAGGTTCATTTTAACAATTCAGGACGACCTCACGAAATTCTCTACTGGCTATCCTATCCGAAATGCTACGGCGGAGGAAACCGCTGAGTGTTTGATCCATTTCATATCCCAATTTGGTATCCCCAAGACTATTCTCACAGACCAAGGAACCAATTTTACAGCAGATCTATTTAAACAAACTTGTAACTTTTTGAAAATCAAACAGTTATGGTGCAGCCCCTATCATCCACAAACTCAAGGTGCTTTAGAAAGAAGTCATGCGACTCTAAAAGAATATTTAAAATCTTTCGTCGATGACAATCAAAATGACTGGCCGAGATATGTTTATACAGCAATGTTAACCTACAACACCACAATCCATTGCACCACAAATTATACACCATATGAATTATTATTCGGTTGCAAACCATTTATACCCACTTCTATTTATGACACAGCACTAGAACCTACATACCCTAGTTATGTCCGTATACTCCAACAAAGAATGAAACTCTCCAGAGAGAAAGCTGTAGAAAACATTCTTAAATCTAAAATTACATCAAAAGACTATTATGATAGAAAAACCAGACCTATGAAATATAAAACAGGCGATATGGTGTATATCAAACACCACCCGCGGCAAAATAAAGCCCTGTTGCCTATCTGGAAAGGCCCATATAAAGTGATAAAAATCAATGGCAACAATACGTTGACCCTTCTCGTTAATCGCCGCCACGTTAAGTATCACTATGACGAATTAAAGTTGGCGGAAACAACTAACACTTAGTTCTTAATCTAGTATTACGCATATATCTTTAAAACCTAGTTTTAACTTAATTATAAAAAAAAATAACATTAGTTAAAATATTTTGTCCTGTATATATTTTTCAGAATATCTACATTCCTGTCCCTTGCAACGTCTGATATCGTCGAACAAGTCTCTGAAAGCCCTGGCATATACTTCGATCCGATAGGAATCATGAAACAGACCAGAGATAACATTCATTTGCTTGTACCCATAGATATTGCATATATAAAACCCCACATAGACAACATAAATAATGTTTTAAAAAGTTCCACACTTTTGTGTCGAGAAAATACAGTACTTAAGGAATCCGAATGTACAAATATACTACAGCCTCTGGCTATGCGACTTATTGATATTCTAAAAGACTACAGTACCTTATATCATTTAACATCTGGGCGAGAAAAGAGATCCGCTTGGTTAGCAGGAGTTGGCTCTCTTTTCAAACAAGTCATTGGTACAATGGATGAAGACGATGCTATAAGATATAATAACGCTATTCAAACCCTAAATAATAATAATATTAAGATTGCGTCTATTTTAAAGGATAACATAATTGTAACGAGCACGGCTCTCTCCCGCTATAACGAAACTCTTAAAACTATAAACACAAACGAAGTCCGTTTGAATGACGCTATTATTAATCTATCTAGCACTTTTAGTAACCTGTCTATTATATCTGATAAGCTGTATATAAAATCAAAAATGAACGATGTCTATACTGAACTATCATCTTGCCTACTTACCTTGTCATTTAAATTAGACGACCTTGTAAATGCAATGCTATTCGCTAAAACTAATACTCTACATCCGTCAGTTATGACACCTAATCAGTTGTATAATGAGCTAGTAGATAATGTTAGATTATTACCTAATTATGAAAAATTGCCTTTAGACTTAGATTTAGATAATATTCATGCTTTACTTGATATATTAAAATTGTCTTGTTATTTCGCAAACAATAAGTTAGTCTTTGTAATTAAAGTTCCTCTTGTACACTCTTTTGAGTTAGATGTGTTTAAGGCTATTTCGGTACCTATACCGCACAACATAGATAAACCAAACTCCTTTGCTATGATTGTGCCATCTTGTAATTATATTGGCATTAGTAAAGATAAACTATCATATACCTGTATAAGTAATCTAAAATCATGTGTTAAACCCGTAAATAGAGTTTATATTTGTGATGATGTGAACACACTCTTAATTCCAGAAACACCAACCTGTGAAACTGATATACTAACAAAAATTGTTACGGAAATACCTAAATACTGTCAAACTAAATTAATGTATGGTCAGATAGATATTTGGCAAGAATTGCAAGGTAATAGATGGATATTTGTCCAATCTGAACCGACTAAACTTTCTATCCAGTGTAAATCTGATTTAATAGAGTTCAAAATATTAGGTACTGGTATACTTAATATTCCACCTAATTGTACTGCTTATTGTAGAAACAAACAGCTGTTTGGTAAAAACAACTTTGACATAAATGTTAAAAATATAGTTTCCGATTATAATCTAATTAATGAAGCCTGTTGTAATCTAGAAAAGTTTAATATATCAAAACCCAATTTGTTATTTTCTAAATTGTCGAATATAGACTTAGACAAACTACCTAGGATTATTAATAATCAAATAATGTCAGATGTCGATAAAATTATAAATAGTCCTAGCCCTAACCTAATTGAATATAGTTCTCATTATCCACTTTTAACTTACCTTGTATTCATTTTAATTTTAATCTTTATTAGTTACAAACTTTGTAAGAAGTTTGGGAAATATTTTGACTGCAAAAGAAAGCCCGACTCACAGAACAATAACAACTTAGATAACGATCCGGAACCTGAAACAATTCCTCTTCCAAGGTTAAGAATAAATTCGTAACTTTCCATGAACACCGTAAAGTTCCTCTTAAAGGGGGGGTTGTTACATCCCCATAATGCACCCATTATTGCCTAATAAGCGCCACGTCATCATCCCGGTCGAGACCTAGTGCATTAGTCAGATAATAGAGACAGTTCGGGTTGAGACTCCTACCGGATAGGTCGCATGTCAAAATATTGACCAAGTTTCCCTTTCTATTGTGATTTTTAATCAATATAATCATTTAGCTAAAATAATCGTTTTTTTTAAAAAGGGATTATTAAATCGTGTCCTAACAGTACGTATCAAAATCCCGAAAGTTCATAATACCCATGATTGAAATACCGACGTCCATAACACCGAAATTCAAAATACCGAAAGTTTTAAATGTCGATAGTCGTTATATCGAAACACAAAATACCGATGTTCAAATGCCCGAAAGGACAAAATCCCGAATGGATGAAATCCCGAATGGACGAAATACCGATGGATGAAATCCCAAAGAGCGGCGACGTAGTTCCCGCGATTACTCATAGATGGCACTACAACACAGTTATGACGGTGGGCATTTTGTAACATGTTTTAATATTTTTTATAGCGGGGGTAGATCTCGAAAAATTATTTTATTCCGTAATGTTTTATTAATTTGTAGTTACTGTTAGCTACTTAGTACCGAGTGGTTGCTATAATGAGTGAAGATACTTTTAAAGTGTTCAAATCTCAAAAAGGTGGATATAAAGTACAGGTAGGCGGTTTTGTGTTTACAACGAACCGGCAAACCCATTTGCTACTTAGTAGCTAAAACATTTGTAATGACAACTTAGGATGCAAGAGCGAGCGAAGCGAGCTCGGGACTTGTGGCACCCCGACTTGGACAGGTTAGGTTCGAAGGGGATGACGGGGGCTCGAGTGAGCGAGCAAAGCGAGCGAACGAGCCCCCGTCATCCCCTTCGTGTTAGGTTCCTTTAAACCCTGCAGACAGAAATAGGGGCCCCGCGAAGCGGGGCTCCGTCGACTACGCCTAACAACATATTTTTGTAGATTAAAAAAACACTTTGGGATTTTTTTCTCGGCCACTATGATTTTGCGAACTTTGCGGTTTTCAAATTTACACAAAAAAGAATCTATTCTATCAAAAAAAAATAGCTACTATCAAAAAGCGCCGGGTGTGAAAGTACACTGTACACTGAAATAAGGGCCCCGCGAAGCGGGGCTTCGTTGACATAGAATGCAAGAGCGAGCAAAGAGCACCCTGAGGTTAGGTTTGGTTAGGTTACTTTCCCCCCCGGTGGGTTCCCGCATTGTCGAGGCGGGGGGGCTCAGTAGCCGTGGCTTGGACACCCACGGTGAAGCGAAGAGGAACCCGAGGAGGGGCCGCTCGTCAGGGCTTTTGCCTGTAAGCCGACGACGTAGCGGCCAACGAGTAGGTTGCGGTGCCGCTTCGGCGACATCGCAACTGAGGCGGGCCGCGATGTCGTATTGGAGGCATCGCGGCTGAGGGTTGGAGGCCGCGGCGGGAGAGGAGTGCCGGTATTGCGGTGAGCCGCTCTCCCTACCTTCCGCGGCCTTGACGGGGTCGCCACCGTTCGATGGCGGACGCGGTGGGGCGCAGGGGAGGAGGAGTGTCGGTATGTCGCTGGCCGCTCTCCCTATCCTCTGCGGCCGAAAATTGGCAGGCGGCGGGGCCAATAACCTGACCCGTCGCAGGGGGACCAAGGGTGCCCAGACACGGGGTCGTCTGGCGCCCATGTGCTGGTTGGGTCCCTGGGGTGGTCACGGCGTGCTGTGTGTTCTGGTGCGCCGGTGATGGGGAATACTCCCCGGAGGAGGGTCCGGTAACGGACAGCCGCGGCGGGTTCACGGATGAGTGCTAACGCGTGCCCGTGTTCCCGCCGTAAGCGGCAGAGGAGGACACCGTGGAGTTTTAGTGGGTTAGAGTCCCACATAACTGCACTACCTCCCCATGGTAGTGCAGAATGCATGAGCATTTCTCCACGTTAAAAAAAAAAAAAAATGGTTAGGTTACTTTAAACCCTTTATACAGAAATAGGAGCCCCGCGAAGCGGGGCTTCGTCAACATAGGAGACAAGAACGAGCGAAGGCCACCCCGAGGTTAGATTTGGTAAGGTTACTTTAAACCCTTAGACAATTCAATTTTTTGACAATTTCGGGATTTTGAACTTCGGGATTTTAAACTTCGTGTTTTAAACTTCGGGTTTTTAAACTTCGGAATTTTAAACTTTCGGGCATGTGAACTTTCGGGATTTTAAACTTTCGACCAAACAACCATTCGGCGTTTCAATTTTCGAGATTTCGTCCATTGGTATTTTAAAATTCGGTCTTTTAAAATTCGGGATTTTGATACGTACCCTATGTATGTGTAATAAAAAATAAAGGGGTCTCTCCTTTAATTTCTATTAACTTTATTTATATTAGTTGCAATAAGCTGCAATAGAAATATACACAGTAGAAATTTAAACTGTCCACCTATTACGATTCATGACATACAGCCCGCTGACAGACAAACGGACGGACAGCGGAGGCTTAATAATAAGGTTCCGCTGGCACCCTTTGAGTACGGAACCCTAAAAATCAGTACACACCACAATATTTCACCCTGAGATCCGCAAATGAACTGCGTGACGTCATCCCGCCCCAAGAGCCCAAAATTGCCTCGTATGATTAAACGTAAGGATTTACAAGACGAATGCTAGCAGAGCCTTGAAGATGAATTACCAGGTCGTTAGTTAGGGACATTATGTTTACCTTATTAGCATTTTGTGGTTTATTTCCAGCTTTATTGGCCCTTTGAGACTCGTTTAAAAAGTTTTGACCTATGTCAAGATTGTTGGGTAATTTGGTAATAAATTGTGGTATTTTTCACTTTTGGTTGGAATCCTAAGAGTAATGTTGATACTTTGATAGATGTAATGCCATATGGGTTATAAGAATCTTAGTTCAGAGTTATGTCGAGAGAATATTTTTGAGGTTTTAAAAAAAAGCCTTCTACATGGGGAATACAAAGCTTTTTAAATCTAGAAATATAATAAAATAGTAACGAAGAATTTTATCTGGTTGTCTGGAAGTTTGTCTCGGATTGGCTCAAAAACGGCTAAACGGATTTGAATGAAAAGCAGACAGATAGTTTATATCCTGGATTAACACATAGGGTACATTAAATCCCGGTAGTGCGTTCCCGTGGGACACTTTCTGACATCCCCGCGGGCGAAGCTGCGGGCGAAAGAAATAGCTATAAAGTTTTCAATATTATAACGTACGTGTCCTATACAAGGAGCTTTATAGTTCTTAATATTATAATGTACGGTCCTAAAGAAGGAGTTTTATAGTTTTTAATATTATAATGTACGGCCCTAAAGAAGGAGCTTTATAGTTTTTAATATTATAATGTACTGGTCCTAAAGAAGGATCTTTATAATTCCTAATATTATAACATGTGGTTATAAAGACGGAGCTTGATAGTTCTTCATATTATAAGAAAGAAAGAAAATACGTTTATTTGCGGCAAACATGACGCATAAAATAAAACACAAACAAAAAATAAAACAATTTTGGATAAAAAATGCGTCACATCTACTCAAAACGGCCATGGCTCAGCATAATGCTAAGACCCTATATAAGAGCCCCAGCGCTGGTTTTCAGCGAAAGCCGGTGTTGACGTGACGACGTCAGCCAGTGCAGCATACGATTAGATATAAATAAAAAACAACAATCAAAATAATAATACTAAAAACTACTAATACTAAAAACTAGCTGTCTCGGCGAACTTCGTACCGCCTAAACGTATGAGAAAATGAATTATCTTCGTTTTTTTTTTCGTATATTTTCCTCATGTTTTAATAGTTATTTTGCTATTCGGGGCGGCGACAAATCCAACAAATCAAAGATCATAAAAATCGGTCCAGTCGTTCTTGAGTTATAAATGGTGTAACTAACCTGACTGTTTTATTTACCTACTAGCTGCGCCCTGCGGTTTCACCCGCATACGTCTCGATCCCATGGGAATATCGGGATAAAAAGTATTATATATGTTAATCCTGCACCCTAATTGCGTAACAAACTCTCGATCTCAATCTTAATCATTTTGAAGTATATTTCTAATCCATTGCTTCATATGTTCGAAAAATGTATCTGCTCAACAACGTCATTAACGCATTGAATGTTGATGAACTGTCAAAATGAAACCCATTGCTACTGATAGTGTGTTACGCAATTACCCCCCTGGTTATAAACTATTTATGTGCCAAATTTCATTCAAATCCGTTTAGTAGTTTTTGCGTGAAAGAGTAAAAAACATCCATCCATCCATCGATCCTCACAAACTTTCGCGTTTATAATATTAGTAGATTAGAGATAGACTAGTTGTGCCCCGCAGTTTCACCCGCGTGATTGTCGATCCCGTGGGAATATCGGGATAAAAAGTTATAAGTCTATACCTACATAATATGATAATCCAGGGTGTCAGCTACTTTCATTCAAACTTTTATCAAAATTGGCTCAGCCGTTTGAGCGTGAAGAAGTAACAAACATATAAACACCCAACAAACAAATACAACATATAGACATATAGACACACATAACATAATACATAACATATAGACACACACACACTCACCCCCTCACAAACTCACAAACTTTCGCTTTTATAATATTAGTGTGATTAAAATGTTTTACCACTGGCCATTTATTAAGGTACAAGCTACTACTTACCTACTGTGTTACATAGATAGATAAATCATTTATTTGGTGCCCACAAGACATCTAGCTCAACACACAAAAACACAATGTTAACAAATAACATGAATATAAAAACATGGTCATCATCTGCCTTTCCCAACTATGTTGGGGTCGGCTTCCAGTCTAACTGGATGAAGCTGAATACCAGTATTTTACATGGAGCGACTGCTTATCTGACCTCCACAACTCAGTTACTGGGTAATAGTAAAACTGGTTGTCAGACTTTCGGGCTTCTGACTACCCGTAAGGACTGTCAATGATCCACGTATGACAGCCGGGACCAACGGCTTAACGTGCTTTCCGGGGCATGGAGGGGTCTCGGTATGTAAAGATAGCCACCCATCCACAGGCCAACCGCGCCAATAAAAACAAGGTGCGAATATAAAAAAACGGCGGCGGTGTTCAGGGGCGGCGTCTGTGTCAGGTACTTTACATCTGCATACGAGTTAACGAGGTAACCCACCTCTTCCATGTACTTCTGAACGCACTGCAGCACAAGTTATTATTAAGGAAAATTTAATGCACCTCCTTGGGGCTCGGATGCGCCGCCAGCAATTAAACCTTAGTTATGACGTCGCGAGGAAACCTTACAGGAGATATGGGCTCATATTTTGTACGTGAACATAGTAGATTTATCCCTTTATTCATAAATTTACTTAAAGTAATGATCAGTGACTGTTTACCCATACATCAAGCGTGATCGAGGTCAAGAGCAGGCCCATAAAAATAAAAATAAACCGATATTAACGTGTAGCGGTATCTACAACGCCACATGCGAACAACGCATCATACTTACGTCACGCAAAATCCTGCATCTCGCAAGCAGAGTTTACCGCGCAACTAACATAGATACAACGGCCCGACATGAATCATTGGGCAGTTGCCCGCCGGACACAACACCCGTCTGGTCGGAGGGTCCTCCCTTTTCTATAGTGGATGAGTGAACTTTACACACTGTTCCTCATACCTCGATAGACGTTTAAGAACGTCTCTTAGTTTTAATAGTTTATAAATAAATCCCGATGTTAAGAAAGGTCTATTCATTTCTATTGTCTTTCATAAATAGCAGATAAAAGTGTATGCTGCATCAGAATTTTAATCCCTACTGATTTTTTTATTTATTTTATAACCCTGGTACTTAAAGGTGGCTAGTAGCGGAAGGTGGAGCACAGAGTGTTGAGGCCTAGACTGTGAAAGGCTATGTCCTGCAGTGGACTGGAATAGGTTGAGTTGATTGATTGTACCTTGGTCCTTTAGTCGTTAAGCAATCATTCCGATGAACTGTAATGATGATTCCGAAAGAAACTTCAGGTCTTGAGGGTACTAGAACTAAGCATCGTTCGATGCATTGTTGATGAGCATTGTTCGTTACTTGCAGCTGGAAGAGGTGGTAAAGGACACAGATACCTAAATATTACAGGTAAATATTTGGGGTAACATATCTAGCTTCAATGGTGAAGACCATTGAAGCTAGATATGTCACCCCAAATATTTACATCATAAATTCCATCACAGACGTGGCTACAATATATATTAAAGTGCTGTGCTATAATATATATTATAGCAAGCTACCACATACGGATACGATTATATATAATGTATAATATTTTGCCTTCATTTTATTGATAGTCAGCCTAGCTATAATATAATTTTCAACACACTTGCTCGTAAAGTGGCTCTTATTGAACCGCTTTTAGGTCCATAATGCAGTGTATTAAAAACGCGTGCTTTTTCTTTATTTTAATCCACAAGTTCTTTATTTCCACAGATAACTATTTACTAGTCGGAGATGCGCGCTTTTTTAATCTCATCAATTCACTTTTTTTTAAATATGATAATCATTCGAATCATTAATACATCTTTCTTATGGAAAAGTTCTTAGGAAAAAAATCTAACCAGAAAGATTCAATTGTAATGACTATAATTATTTAAATACATATACATTATAGTCGCGAATCATATTTGATCAAGATACAAACTGACCTGCAAATTACAAAAAAACGTAAGAAAATTTTAATTATCCACCTTAAATTGTCCGTGGTCCCTACCGAAACCAAACGGAAAAGACCCTGACTGGCGTTCTATTAGGTATTACGGATTCTCACTGAAGTAATGTATATTTCTCTATGCCAATAGTACTTTCTAATTCCATACTAACTAAACTACAATTTGACATACGACAACACTACGATCAGTCTACACATTATTTTGTGTTTATTATATTTTTTCTATAGGCTGTTTAGAGATGTTGTCGGTGCCACAGACTTATATATTTAAAATGAGATTCAATGCTTTTTACGTAGTACCTATGTCTAAGAAGTCCGTGGTGCTTTTATTTACACCTGCGCGTGCATCGCTAGTGCTGGCTAGCACGGCGCGCTGAAAAACAAAACCAGCGCGCCATTTTCCAAACAAGTTAATATTTAACGATACAAGTCTGTTTTTTTCCTCGCAAGTGTGTTGAAAAACGTATGAAACGCGTGTGCATTGATCACACACAGCACACATGTATCATAATGTACTATTACAATATAGGTTGGTGACGTCATTGAAATATATATTATAGCTGTGTGTGCGGACATATAGATAGTATAGAAAATATATCGTAATATGCCTAGCTGTGATATTATAAATTCGAAAGTAACTCTAGCTGTCTGTCTGTATGTTACCTTTTCACGCCTAAACCGCACTGAACGAATTTCGATAAAATTTGGCAGAGAAGGGGCATCCGGGGAAGGATATAGGATAGTTTTTATTCCGATATTTCCACGGGATCGATACTTATGCGGGTGAAACCGCGGCGTGCTGCCAGTATTAATATATATTATAGCTACGTTTGTGATGAGCTTAATAAAAAATGTTCAAGACATGTCCCATTCAAATTATCTTCCCGTATAGCCCCGCATGGTCTCAGACACGTCGTAAATCGTGCTGTATTTTCAACTACCTCCCACTTTATTAATGTGGAGAACGAGTACAGCCTTCATCTTTACTCTATTAAAAGCGGTCACTGGTGACATAGAATTGAGCGGTATTGTGGTTAAGGAAAGAGGAGATTCATTTGTTATTAAATTATTATTCAAATTCAAATATTCATTGCTCTCATTTGGTTGCAGTGAAAATTGATTACGTAAGGTCAAAACTGATTGTTCATAGAATTATTAATGTTTGTATGGACTAAAGTTTTCCCGGGTCTAAGAGCTTGCGGTTTTAAAACGCACCCGTTATACTATGTAATTTACTCTTTTCCTAGAATGAAACTCCACTTTACGGTACCTTTGCCTTTAATAATTTTGGGATGCATGAAGAAGCCTCCTCGTGTAGCACAGTTTGTTCCACCAGTTAGTCAACTGAACCGAGCGCTCGGCGCATCCTGGACAGTCTCACCCACCTTATTTGACTGGCCAATTCTTCCCTTGCGGTGGTAGGGCTAACCCCCACCGGAGTCCGGCGTCAAGCATCCTGCTGTGTTTCGTCGATGCGTGGGAGTTCCAGTGCCTTAGGCTTCTTCTTGGCATGCTCGTTCCATCATAGACCTCATCCATCGCTTTCAATCAGGCGTGGTCGAGGTCAATATATATATATTCAGCAATAAAAAAATCAAATGTTTTTGTTTCATCCAGCCAGCCCACCACCAACCTTTGCCCAACTTGCACTGTTGGGGTCGGCTTTCAATCTAACCGGATGCATCTGAATACCAGTATTTTACTAGAAGTGACTGCCTATCTGACCTCCACAACCCCAGGCAACACGATACCCCTTGGTAAGACTGGTTGTCAGACTTTTGGGCTGACTACCCGTAACGACCGTGATAGATCTATGAATAACAGCCGGGACCAACGGCTTAACGTACTTTCCTCGGCACGGAGGGTTTCGATATGTACTGACTGGATGGTCACCCATCCACGAACCGACCGCGGCAAGCTCAGTTTAAACTTCGATCGACCCGTGCAGCTGTTATTATTTAGCCACGAGACACTCTGATTATACAGATACTTTGTTTTTTCTTAATATTTATGAACAGTCAACAAAAGAGATAAGTATGTAGGATCGTCGAATATACATAGTTGAAGTTTAGTAAGAAACCAATTGATTTTCTCGAATAAATTTTAAAAAATTAATAAATTTTAATTTTAATACATTTTAATTTTAAATTTCGTCGTCGTCGTTTCAGCCGATAGACGTCCACTGCTGGACATAGGCCTCCCCCAATTTTGGGAGGGTTTGCCATAATCGCCACGCTTGGCAGGCGGGTTGGCGATCGCAGTATGTTATGGTGGTGGAATAAATAGAGAACGCTGCGGCCCATTCTCCGGTACGATCCTTAGTCGCCTTTTACGACACCCACGGGAAGTAAGGGGTGGTGGTATTCTTTAAGTCCGGCACCACACAGACACATTTTAAATTTAATTAATAGAAAACAAACAGCTCATTTATCAAATTAAATTTCAGTCGACAACATCCATCGGTTTCTTACTAAACTTCAACTATACCCGACGATCCTGCATACCTATCTCTTTTGCTGACTTTACCTAATTTGTTATCTATTACTTAATTGTGCTTTTGTGTATTGTGCCATTTCTTTTGTGTGCACCAAATTAAATGGCATATCTCTATTCTCTATTATGTATCTATCAAATGACACTCGTTCTGTTGTAATAATATAAACAAGTGCATATTAGATTTGAGCCGAAGTTAAAGGTTTAATAAACTCAACAATAGGTTCATCAACGAACATTTTGAAAAGCAACGTAATCTCTCATTGGCTAACAAAGCACGGTTGACAAAATGGTGCCGATATTCAGGGGTGCACGATTTGCATATTAAAGGGCCAAACGTCAGTTTAATAGCGAGGTAAACGTTTTCACGTGGGTTTGCGTCGAGTTGCAAAATATGTATTTTTTTAAACGAACCAGGGCAAGGGTGGGATATTTAGATATCCTGTGTGGTAGCACTAGTGGTAGGTGTACCTTATCATTAAATGAGTACCTAGGTAAAGTATAAAATATTTGGTGGATGGTGTTATTTTTTTTATTAATTTAGAAAATGACACTTTCTTATGAACGGTCAGGTGCGTAGTATTCGCAACCGGCGTGAGTGTATGACCAGGGAGCCTAAAAAGGCCACTTTGCCAGAATCATAAAAGGATAACATTATGAATCATAATGGACAGTTAACTGTTAGGTATCAAATCCCGTTGGTGAAGGAATTTTCAGTTTTTTTTTTGTCTGTGCTAAAATACCAATCAATCCAATCCAAATCTAATCCCAATCTCTTTGATTATACCTACCTACGAAAAAAAGAAAAACACGGACTGTCTTCGCCATAATTATTATGATTGTGTTATGTTATCCTTTTACGATTCTGCCAAAGTGGCCTTTTTAGGCCCCCAGATGAGTGAACGTAAACGAAGCTAGAATAATGTAACCAGGATTTAGTAATATCTTGATTTAAAGGAGTCTCCATGGAGTTTCTTGCACGTTCTTCTCCATAGAGATTTACGTTTTGGAATGGGCAATTAGCTTCAACTTTCTGACTAACTGGCAGACTATTTAATTTTGACAATTCAAAAGTTCCTGTACAAGGTTTAATTGAAATAAATGCTTTGAGTTTGAATTTTAGTTTGCAAGAGTAGTATGTAAGTATCGTAGCAGGTGGCGTTCTGTTATTTTTGCCTATCCCATGGGAAGAAGTTGAAATAGCCATATTTGTCGAGAAAAACTCTCACTTCTTCTCCACAGTTGCCGAAAACAATAGATTTGCAAAAAGGGACCCCACCAAGTTAAAAAAACAATTTTGTAATAGGACTCTTCACTACAGAAACAGCTACCTTATGTCCATTAAAATATATTCCAAAAGTGATAACTGATAAGAGAGTTACCATTTAATTTCTACAAAAAAAGACTGAAAAATTGGTTTCTCCAAAATAATTTCTACACCTTAAAATATTTTTTTGATTATTAGGGTAAATAAGTAAATAATATGTTTTTTAAATAATAATATTGATTTATTTAGTTGGATAATAGAAATGTTGTTATTGTTGTTTTTATTTTATATTGTATATTATTATTAGAATATATAATGTCCTTGTCTGTGTGATGCCGGACTTAAAGAATTGCACCACCCCTTACTTCCCGTGGGTGTCGTAAAAGGCGACTAAGGGTCTTACCGGAGAATGGGCAGCAGCATTCTCTATTTATTCCACCATCATACCATACTGCGATCGCCAACCCGCCTGCCAAGCGTGGCGATTATGGCAAACCCCCCCAACATTGGGGGAGGCCTATGTCCAGCAGTGGACGACTATCGGCTGAAACGACGATATAATGTCCTTATTAGAAGTATTTTGTATTGTTTATTAGAGTTTAAGTAGTATACAAGTTAGGTTTTATACCTACCCACCTGTCGTGTACATTATGTTCATATTGTAGGTAAATATTCGTATGCCGTTGTTAGCGGCGGATGTGTTGAACTTATCCATTATTCCAACCATCTTTGTACCTACCATATCCGACGAATAAATTGTCTTTGTCTTTGAAGTCGTGAGTCTATGTATATGTAGGAACACATTCATTCGACATAATTTAAGTTACACTTCTTAGGGCCGATTTATCAATATGGTGTGTGTTTGTAACTATTAAGTATTTGAAGATTCATTTTGACAGTTTGACTTATTATATTTCATACAAAAGTTGTCATGCCGTAACATGGTTTAAAAAATCAGCTCAGATTATACTTTCTTTGTTGTCCAGAAGGCAATTATCGTACTTAAAAAACGTTAAAATTCTAGTCACAATATTATCTCAGCGACAGTCAATGCAATGTTGGTCCTTTGATTCGTAGTATTTTGCAAATAATTTTCTGTTTATGATCGATATTTTTTTATAACTTGAATTGCGTTCTTTTTTTTTCTTTCACTTTTTTTGTATTTTTGAACATAAATCGGGATTATTTATTTATTTATTTAATACTTCAAGCACATAAATGTACAGAGGCGGACTTAATGCCATAGGCATTTTCTACCAGTCAACCATGGTGATTATTCTGTGTTTATTTCAATTAATTACTCAGCACCGCTGTCACCATGTTGTTAATGAAAGACGGGTTGACCAAGACTGATTTTTATTGAGTACCCACTACCTAATTATTATTATAATGACCTACCCACATAGTATATGACATCATCAATTCATCATTAATTTATGTTAACAAATCCCCAAAGATCTTCTATAAAAAACTATTTTTCATTTTTAGTCGTTCGTATATTGGCTTCTTTCTCCCCAGAACAAAATGTAAGTCTGCTGCTTGCATCGCCCCGTAAGCAGCTTATAAGCTTTTTCTTCCAGTTTGAAAACGTTATTTTCTGCGGATTGTATAATACAGAATGCTGTTGTAAAGCGTAAAACGTAGCCTTTTATTACTCTCAGAAGCCTGGCTTTGTTCTGGAGAACATAAACCTTTATTTTTCTCACAAGATAGTAAAGCCACGGTACAAGAGGGTATTAATGATTTACTTAAATAATGTTAATTCTGTAAGTATACAAGTAACTGTTACCTAATCAATAAAAATTGTCAATCAAAACTAAATTCTGGAAAATAATCGTGTAATTATCGCCTTAGATAGTGCAAACTAAGTAATTGCCTTCAAGTAAACACGAATTATAGGCGTTTCAGTAAAAAAAAAACGAGTGGAACGAAGTTCAAAATGAAAATCTAATATGACAGCTGCGAAAATGTTCAAGCCGAAAGCTCACTTTCAGCTTCAGCACCCTCGAAAACCATGAAAACGACACCCATTAGAAAAAAAAATTAAAATTTTCGCAGCCGCCATCTTGGATTTTCATTTTGACCTCATTATCGGCTTTAGCACCCTCAAAAACCATTAAGACGACACCCATGAAAAAAAATTTGAAAATTTTCGAGGCCGCCATATTGGATATTCAATTTGACCACACTATCATATCGGCTTCAGTACCCTCGAAAACCATGAAAACAACACCCATGACGAAAAACGATAGTTATTTTGCCGCCGTCATCTTGAATTTTCATTTTGACCTTATTATCGGCTTCAGTTCCCACGGAAACCATGATAAAGACATCCACCCATGACGATTTCTCCAATTTTACCCCTACCGCAAGCTCCGTTAAAGAACTTCGTTCTAAAAAAGCATAAAGTATCAAAACAATGAAGAAAATTAAAGTATCAATTTTAGCGCGCGCCTGATAAGCAATCCATTCATCGCAGAGTTCACACCATGAAGTAAGTTGTTCATGTTCAAGTTCCTACGAAAAAGAGCACGAGGCCACGTTGCCGTATCACTTGCCTATGCGCCCGTATTTGCACCCCTTTCTCTAATGAAGTGCTCAAAATTTTCTTTATAACACGATGAATTTGGTGCACCAATGAATGATGAATGTGGTGGTGAGCGCGTCGCGGCATTTACCTTCGCCTTAATACTACAATAATCAATAGAGAGTCTATTATCGCTCAACTTTTATAATCTACAACTTAGACGAGTTACGGAAGTCATATTTGAACGCTTTTCGCGGACTTTCCTGGCGCTGCACTAAGGTAGCACGCGAAAGTTTTTCTTGTTTTTCTTGTAATTTGCAGGTCAGTGTGAGGTTGTATATTGATGAAAATATGATTGGTGACCGTAACTATTACTTATGTTTTTACATAATTAAAACCATTAGAATCATCAATACAACTCTCTAATTAGAATTTCAAGAAGCAGTCACTCAATCCACGACCCAGGCGATCAATCTGCTGAACCTGATTAATAACGGAGAAGGTACGTGTTTCTCGTTATTATCAGCCATATTTTAACTACCGTAGGTGCACTATGGGTAGTGTTGGTTATTGCATAATAGAAAAACCGTTTGCAGTTCAAATCAGATTATAATTTACGAACAAGTTAGTCATACTAGCGAATCACACAGTGTAAGTGCACGACTCGTAGATACAGAACGCGAGACAGTTTCTGAGCACATGTTGTCCGTTTGATGTCTGATGATCAAGAGAGCTGCTCCACCTCGCGCTCGCTCTCCCTGACTCCCCACCAGTGCCGGATTAGTTAGCCCATAAACAAATTAAACAATTACTTAGGGCATCACGTCTCGTCATAAGGCAGAAACAGCACGGAAACAATATTTGCTAGCACATGAATGGCAAGGCTGTTTATCAGCAAGATATTACAAGACCCAAAAGTCACACTGGAGATGTGCGCCAATCTTTACAAATCGCTCAATACGAAAAATACGAGGCGACTAGTGGATAGGAGGATAGGTATGGATTGCTTAGAGCATCGAGTAGTCTTAATCCGGCACTGCTCCCCACGAACTCAGGCTAGACTCTGTCTAGCGCCGTCGGGTGCCGCTGGCGTTCCGAATACTCCAACGAATGACTCCGACATAAATAAATGAATAATAGGGATAAAATGTTAAATGATTTTATTTCAGTAAGCAGGTTCGTACAAACACTTTTATACGACAACTAACTTCTTTCTGCCCGCGATTTCATCCGCGTGAAATTCTTTGTTCCACCAACCCACACTGTCGGCTTGCATCACCTGCCCATGCTATCATTTCTTTTTCGCTTAATGTTCTTTCTGACTTTTTTTCTTTTTACTTAGGGCCTAAGTGTCCTAGCGTGTTAAATAGCCTAGTCCTAGCCTTCCTCAAGAATTGGGCTATTAAATGCAAAAAGATTATTTTCAAATCCGATTGGTCAAAAACACAAAACGGTACAAAGGCGGACTTAATGCCTTAGGCATTCTCTACCAGTCAAGGGTGGTGAAGAGATTGGATGGCAGGTGGTTTGGTTGAGAGGAACAATGATAAAAAAAAACTTAAAACTAGATACACAAATACATAAATAGGTTATATACATAAGCATAAAATTTACTATAATATATACTTATAATTGTATATATATACAAATTCAAACAAACAAAGTCTTCTTCCGCTTTATTATTAGATCATATTTAAAAAAATATATATGAGGGGTTGTTCGCAATACACACAAATATAAGTCATATATTTAATGTTATAGTAGAAACTGTCATTATTATTGCTGGTTTCATTCGCACATTGAATCGGAAATAACTTGGTATTCAATTAAAACTTTAATACAGCTCATTATCACAGCGCAAATATCATTTGTTTGGTCATTTTAATGAGCTCAGATAATAATTTAAAATACTTATTTGATAACGAGCTTCTGACTATTGTTCGATTAATCGCACTTGCATCGCATGAAATGGAACGCAAAATATTGGAATTTTATGATATAATTGAGGTGTATAATATTTATTATGTATTTAAGTGTTCGATAAATTAAAACATTTAGGGCTGATTTTTCCATTGCCAGATATTTTTTAATCGAGAAATAAAATTGACGTTTGACAGTTTTTGTATGAAACAACTGTCAGAGAACAATGGCAGCCACCTATACATTAATTTAGCTGAGATTAAATTCTCGCGTCTTTAAATGAAAAATATCTTGTTTAACTCTGCGTCAAATTCTGAATTAGTTTGTGCAAGAATTTTTGTTCGAGAAGGCCGAGAATAATAGAAATTCAGTTATGAACTTTTGTAGGTTATGTCTATGGTAATTCCAATTCTAGGAAGTAAAAGGGCAATATTGCTAAATCACATTTTTTTCTCCTGTCCCTTAACCGTTCATCCTTCCTTCAGGGGAATATCACAGTAATTCATAAGCAGTCCGGGTCAAGTTAAAATTAAAGAAAACGGAAACCAATCAAATGATGTCGTGTGACATGAGTATCACTACCACAGATCACTACAACGGTACAACCTATTATTTTTTTAGATTTGGGATAATAGCCTTTTTGCCAGTTATTAATTGAAAGTAATTCATTTATTATTACACTATAATATTTTTACCTCCTTGCAAGGAATACTTCCACTTAGAAATAACAGTAATGTTAATTTATTTACTCCGTTTAATTACAATAACAAACTAAAACTACATTAATGCTGTACACTTGGCAGAATAAATATAAAATGGCAACACTAATAGTCAATGAAAAAATCAAATAACTTTTCATTTAAAATATTTTTTTTATCCGGCCTTAACTAGTTAATGTGATACTTTGAAAAAACGTAGAAAAATAATGGAACTGCCTTCGTGTATAAATCACTTGTAGACGCTCAAATTAAATTCAGCCAAGATTTCGCCATTGTTCTTTCAAAATTATTCCTCGAATAAAGTTATCAGATGATTGAAAAATCAGCCCTAAGTGAAACAGCAATAACCCAACAATAAAGAGGACAGGAATGATGAGGCACAGGCCGTGAGTTCGATTCTTACCCGTAACAACGTGATTAAGGGGCTTACATGACCTAAAGCGCGGTCATTGTCGGACTGCATAGAAAAGAAAGAGAAGCGCGATGACACAACGCTGATAATTTATTGCAAAATAATAATTTTTTTTTTAAACAATCGATTTTTTTTTAAATAATTTCTTCAATTATTAAAAAAAAATCTATTGTTTGGACTAAAAAAATAAAACAGTTGTGTTTTAGTATGTTGCTTGTAGAATAATCTGACAATAAATCAGAATGATTGTATGTATATTAGTATGGTTTTAATTGTAAAAAGAAAGTTTACATAGGTATCTTAATGATTTTTTCTATCGTATCAAGTTAGTTGTATTATGTTTTGAACACAGTATCTACCTAGCACATATCCTGAAGAATATAATATATTTTTCTGATTTTGTTTACTGTAGTCGATCATGGTGCTTTTTTCTCCCATATCCCTTCAGGCTATGGGCCCAGAGTCTGCCAGTGAGTGAAATCAAAACTGATTAGTGAACAATTGCAGTGATTTGAACTAACACAGTTTGTCGTAAACAAAGTTATAAATGCGTCTACGCGAGTTAAGGTTTAACGAAAGTGATTAGGTAACGTGGAATTGCAAGTTACGTTTCGCCGTTTGTTTACTACTACTAATTAAGTTGTTACGAAGTCTTCTTTAAATTGCATTGCAGTTGTTTTTGGAGTTGAAGGAACTTCGATATAGCTACATACAAGGACACATGCGAGCAATTCTGATCAAGGACGATCTATGGGAGTATGTATCGGGAGCGTTACCAAAACCACATTTCGGTGATTCAAAATATGCCGACAGGATAAAAATGAACGGAAAAGCCGAGTCAGACATATTCTTAGCGGTAAGTCCAAGTGAGTTGGCTGCGTTAGATGGTTTGGAAAGTTCCAAGGCTATATGGGATAAGCTGAAATCTATGTACCAGTCGAGCGGACCAGCCAGAAAAGCCTTGTTATTGAAAAAGCTGGTTCTTACTCGTATGCAGGAAGATGATGATTTGAAGAAGCACATCGCGGATTTTTTTGTTGCAGTGAAAAACTCAAAGAAATCGGTTTGATTGTTATTGACGAACTGCTAGCCATATCATTGATGTACAGTCAGCTTCACAGTTATGGTACCCCCTTGGTATTGAAATCAAACCTATATAAGTTTTTTGTAATGTAACGCAAATGGCGTGATGGTCTAATGGTTAACACTGCAGATTGGCAAAGCGATGGTCACGAGTTCAAATCCGCTCATTATTATTTTTCTAATTACATTTCTAGGAATTCATAGAATCCACTTCCTGGTTGAGTATACAGTTTTCTATCTGTGTTAAATAGGGGTTATTTACTTAGAATATTAAATAAACACAAAATAGATACCTACCTACCCTGGATGAAGTTTAGAACGTTTAACATTAGATAACGGTTCGTTTATAGATATTTCTAGAAACATAACTACAATAATTTTTATTTATTTAAAGTTGTGAAAACAAAATTTTTTATACTCTGTATGATCTTATCGGAAAAAAGCCTGGTTAAAAATGAAATGTTGTCATTTGTGCCTGTGAATTACAGAGAAAGAACCAACATGCTAAACTATAACAGTATAGCAATATACATCTTTCTCTTTTATCACATTTTCTGATAACCCTTATTTAACACAACATTAGAAAAATATGTGAGTTCAGATGGTGCATCGTTAACACATTACAAGACTACGTCTTGTAAACAAGACAATAATAAAGGTTTGTTTGTTTTTGATTAACTACGAGATAATGATCCCACAAATATTGGGGATTATTAACACTTGCTCGTATTTGTTCCAATGCAATTTTATCACATAAGTTACACAATCAATCTGCCGAGTAAATTGCCTATGAATAACGTCACTGTCTGTCAGTCTTCTTGAAGTCAGCACTGAACGCGTAGTTTTGAAGAGTGCCACTGAGTGAACTTTCACAATATTACGTTGTCGCTCCGATTCATTAATCTAAGCAATTGGGCGAGGGTCTTGGCGATCACATTTAACATCACCCGTCGCCCGTCACTCTACACAATACATAAAAAAATCCAACTTGTAATTAATAATGCAACAAGATTGCATCAATAAATAGGTATTATGTGTAAGTAGTAACGTAAATCTTACCGTTATGCCCATATCTCGTGCTATTTTCTTTATGCTTTATTCCTGTTTCTAGAGAACAACAATTTTAGCCTTCAAAAAGTTGTTAATCGAACCATACCATCGGTTAATAAAATAAACCGGTGAAAAACTTAATAAATTGGATAATATTACGACGAAGATAATTACACACAAGCGGATCGAAAACGAAACCATTTGAAAAGTATTTTTTTTGGATGGGAAATCATCAAATGACTCCTCCCGCTCTGGGTGGAGCGGAAGGGAGTGTCAAACTCTTACTGACTAAAACCCACCCGTGTTCCTTCCTTAGCCCTTTATGTTCCGGGCCAGCGGTAACCCTTTCGGACAATCCCGCTGACCCGGCAGGCTTCGGCCCTAAGGGGCCCCTCCCCGAGGCTGACATCTCTGTGAGGCGCGCGTGGAACACGCGCCATTTGTCCCCATAGGTTTTATAGTTATAGGGTTCAAATCGGGAGTTTTAAATAGCCAGTAAATAACAGTTACACCTTCTTGAGCAGCTAACCAATTCTTCACAATGCCTGCACGGTGGATGGAGCAGTTATCTTGCACGAAGTAAATATCTGTATTTGGATAGGCAATTCGCACAGTCGGCAGCAGGCAGGACGTCACCATCCAGTCAGCAATGTTTTGTATAGTCATTAAGTTGCGACATGACGCTTTGATTACACCCAATTCATTAAAAAATACTTTTCACGAGCTACGTCAAACGTTTTAGAAATGTTTGTGCGCCACAGTCACTGTTTAGGCGTTGGTAGACTGACTTATGTCACTTAGATCAATTTAGTATCCATCTACCCTACGACGTAAACTATTACTTCGTCCTACTTATTTGAGGACTTATAGTTTTTTTTTATTTACCCACTTATTTTCCAGAAAAGTTGTTAGGCAAAAATCATATTGGTCGTTCTATAATAATGCAAGAAATATTGTAGAAATCATAAATGAAAACAAATAAAGAAAGAGAAATTATAAAGAAATTGATAAAAGGTGGATTGTGTTTTCGAACCCACATGTTGTTCGTCGCGAATCCAGCATCGAACCGCGAAGCCACAATGACTGGTTGAGAATACGCGAAATTAAAGATTAGGTAGTAAGTATGGCCGTGTTATTTAAAAGCTTTTCAACTTTAACGACAAGAAGATAATGATTAAAATGGCTTAACAAGATATGCCAGTGGGTCAGGCAATGTTCGGTGGGTCCGACAATGTTGGTCACCGACTGTACGCGCCGTCCGGCACGGGCCTGGTCCTGATCGGACGGTGAGCTACCCATTACTCTCCGCCCTTCAGGTCCGCGCCTACGGTGGCCGGAAGCCCCTCAGTCACAGTTTAGTAAATAAGGCGAAGAAGTATTCTAAAATTACGGTAGTGCAACAATCGGAATCAACACACTACATTATTCAACCAAACAAGAAATCTATGCTAATTTCAACCTTATATTTTAGTTAATTGAGGAGTTGCTTGTTGCATTTTGTAAAACAAGACGGTAAGGTGCTAGTATTAAATATAACACGGAAGTTGAAATTTAAACCTTAATACCTAGAAGATTAGACCGTTAATAACCTTGTTCGATAAAAGTAGTAATGCTATTCAAATTTTCGTCGAGGTTGATAACTGAGCCAATAGCCTAGTGGTGTAAGGTACGGTCTAAATGATCTGCTGGCGCCTGGTGATCGGGTTCGTATCTTAATCGCACGCAAAGTGTCTTTTTGTAAGTTATTCTTGGTATATGATTCGGCCAGAAGAAAGCCGAAAAAATACCATATAAAATTATTAAAAACTTGCAAATAATATTTGAGGCGGATCAGTGGATGCGCTCGGGCAGAGATGGGTGCGGCGGCGGAGGACGGAGCTGCTCAAGGCTCACGTGACGCGCCCGCCGCCACCGCTTGAGCTACGAGCGACGGCGGGCGCGAGCGTGCTCGGGCGATAATCTTCAAGTCTTAGGGGGGTTCCTTTTCTCTGACGCTGGCTGTACAGTTTGCCGGATTCATTCGCCATGTTTAGGACGACAATGGAATCGCGCGATGATTTGCCATTAAAGGAAACGTTAAAGGTCAAGATTATCGAGGATTTCGAAGCTCGTAAGTCCAATACGGTAGACCAAGGGGCTATATTAGTCAAACGTAGCAATAAAAATAATAATAATAATAATAACCCCGCCGCCGTATCTCTATGTTGACGCCGTGGTGGGGCTTGTGCGCTCCGAACTCTAGGCCTATGCCGGAAGAGTTTACTTTGCTGGAACAGGTCTAAGGTGAGGAGCCAGACCAAGAGAGATACAGAAATCCGCAGGGCAGCATGTGGCAAGCTGTTGGGCAGTAGCGACCCCACGGACCCTATCTTCAGGGAGATGTCTTGTCCCTCACCTCTGGCTTGCCTTTATTGGCCGGCTGGAGTGAACAATGACGAGAAACAGAGCTCCCACCTCATTCTTGCCTTTATGGGCCGGCTTGAGTGGAGATTCGCAAGAGCAAACGTGCTCGGAGGAAGGAAGTATTCCAGTAAGATGCTGGTAGGGATCTTGACCGTACCTCCACTCCTCATAAGCACCTCAGGACTTGTTGCCCCCTTGTTGCTACGTCACTATGTGCTAGCGACCGTTTCCGGGGGCCCATTATTGAGTGTGCAAGTCACCCCCTGCCATTTTATCCGTGTATATATAAACATTGATCAGGCAGGGGTCATAGTTATTCTATAGTTCTTGGTAACCAGTCCACTTTAGCCACCCAAACTCATAGTCCAACTTTTTATATTTCCATATCCTGCAATAGTCCTACACCAACCGGGGGTTATCCTTGGGTGCACTTGCATAGCGCATACAGGGATAATCGTCGGTTGGTGCCGCATTTCATTAAAATTTCCTAAGGGGCCTCTGCGAGTTGGCTTCGGCCCCTCGTACGCCTTCCAAAGGACCGGGACCCCAAGGTTCCGAGAAAGTAAAATAATAATAATAATAACCCCGCCGCCGTATCTCTACGTTGACGCCGTGGTGGGGCTTGCGCGCTCCGAACTCTAGGCCTATGCCGGAAGAGTTTACTTTGCTGGAACAGGTCTAAGGTGAGGAGCCAGACCAAGAGAGATACAGAAATCCGCAGGGCAGCATGTGGCGAGCTGTTGGGCGACCCTATCTTCAGGGAGAAGTCTTGTTCCTCACCTCTGGCTTGCCTTTAATGGCCGGCTGGAGTGAACAATGACGAGGAACAGAGCTCCCACCTCATTCTTGCCTTTATTGGCCGGCTTGAGTGGAGATTCGCAAGAGCAAACGTGCTCGGTGGAAGGAAGAATTCCAGTAAGATGCTGGTAGGGATCTTGACCGTACTTCCGGGATTGTCCTGATAGCCGTGGAATACCTCTCCACTCCTCATTAGCACCTCAGGACATGTTGCCCCCTTGTTGCTTCGTCACTATGTGCTAGCGACCGTTGCCGGGGGCCCATTGTTGAGTGTGCAAGTCACCCCCTGCCATTTTATCCGTGTATATATAAAACATTGATCAGGCAGGGGTCATAGTTGTTCCATAGTTCTTGGTAACCAGTCCACTTCAGCCACCCAAACCCATAGTCCAACTTTTTATATTTCCATATCCTGCAATAGTCCTACACCAACCGGGGGTTATCCTTGGGTGCACTTGCATAGCGCATACAGGGATAATCGTCGGTTGGTGCCGCATTTCATTAAAATTTCCTAAGGGGCCTCTGCGAGTTGGCTTCGACCCCTCGTAGGCCTTCCAAAGGACCGGGACCCAATGGTTCCGAGATATATAAATTCATAAAAATAATAATAATCAATTTATTGACCCACACAAGTTAGGAAACATTAAACAGTAACAATTATAGTTAAAAGAGTGCATAAGTAGAAGTAGCCGTGGGCCCCAAACTAGGCACAGCCTGTATCTTGGTGGCCCAATAGAGACAGAAGAGGCAGATTGAATTATTGACTGTTCAGCATGACACAGCACAGCAAGACACAAGTAACAATTTATTATGAAAACTAGCTGACCCGGCAAACGTTGTTTTGCCATAAAAATTTGTTACTTCGTTCGCGTGGTGTCTTACCCCTTACCCTACTCTACCCCTACCCTACTCCTACTCTACTCCTACACTACTTCTACCCTACTCCTACCCTACTCCTACCCTACTCCTACCCTACTCCTACCCTACCCCTACCCTACTCCTACTCTACTCCTACACTACTCCTACCCTACTTCTACCCTACTCCTACCCCACTCCTACCCTACTCCTACCCTACTTCTACCCTACTTCTACCCTACTTCTACCCTACTCCTAACATACTCCTACCCTACTCCTACCCCTACCCTACTCCTACTCTACTCCTACACTACTCCTACCCTACTTCTACCCTACCTACCCCACTCCTACCCTACTCCTAACCTACTCCTACACTACTCCTACCCTACTCCTATAAGTAAATAAAAGTATAAAAAAAAAAAAGTATCCTATGTCCTTCTCCTGGCTCTCAACTACCTCCCTGCCAATTTTCAGCTAAATCGGTTCAGCCGTTATTGAGTTATAAGTGGAGTAACTAACACGACTTTCTTTTATATAGGTATATAGATAGGAATTAAAATCGTTCAGAAATCAAAAACAAAATAATATTATCAATCAATGAAATAAATATATAAAAAAAAACAATAAGTAATAATAAAATCAATGAAAAGATCAACATGCATGAAGACATAAGTAAACAAGATGGCATTATTAATTGGAATGGTGGAAGAGTAGCGTGTGTGGACGAGTGAGCATGTGTGTGTGTATGTGGGTGTGTGTGTGTGTGTGTGTTAAAAGTTTAAGACAGGGGCCGGGAAAGGTCTTAACTATTTGAGTGTCATCTTACCTATGAGAGTGACGTTTGAGTGCTAGTTACTTCAAGGGGCGCAAGAGATCTTCTGTTTCATCATAGGTCAGGTCCTGAAGCCATTTCTTTATAGCAGTCTTGGCTTCGTGAATATTTCCAGGGATCTGGCAATCTGAAGAAAAATAATGATAAACAAGGACATAAAAATAATTTTGAATGCTATCGTTGTGGTCGTCGCGGGCATTTAGCAAGAGAGTGCAAGACTAAGAACAGCAAAGACAACGAACAAAAGACAACGATGTT
This sequence comes from Mesoligia furuncula, assembly GCA_916614155.1. Lineage (NCBI taxonomy): Eukaryota > Metazoa > Arthropoda > Insecta > Lepidoptera > Noctuidae > Mesoligia > Mesoligia furuncula. The sequence continues at coordinate 28,208,350 of OU744793.1, forward strand.
ATTGAGCACTACCGAAGAGGTTATGTTGGGTGAGAAACTAAATCCTATTTGGTACATTGACAGTGGATGTACGGGTCATATGTGTAACGAGAAATAACGGACCATTGCATTATCAAGCACCGAAGCTGAATACGTGGCCAGTTCCGAAGCTACTAAATAGGCAATGTATTTGCGAGATGTTTTAAGTAACATTGCGATTAAGTGTGAGTGTGTGATGCTATTTAACGACAACCAAGGCGCGATTAAACTTGCTCAAAGTAGGAATCCACGAACGAAACATATCGATGTCAGGCACCACTTTATTCGAGATATGTGCGAACAAGGTGTAATTTATCTTAGGTATTTATGTACTGACCAAAGGCTTGAGTGGAACAAAGCATCATGAATGTCTGCGTAATTTAGGTATGATGGATGAATGTATGTGAATGTCGAAGATACATGCTCATGACTTCGAGGGGAGGTGTTATAGTATTACGAAATGCGTGAGCAGTGCCACCTATAGTAGAATGTAGTTAGTTCGTTTCCGCGTACGCGCCGCTAACATCGTTGTAATCATTGTCTTAGTAATATAATTTACTGCTGTAAATGGTGCTTTTTTCTACCATATGCCTTCATATACTTTTATTATTTCTAAAACTTGCGTTTTTTGTGTTTAGGTCCTGTAATCCCCCTGAAAAGAAATTGTAATAATACACCCACGTTGCTAATAATCTTAATAAAATACGGAACGCTAATTTCATCCCAAAGAAAAAGAACCAATGTGACTTTTTGTTTCACATGTACTTTCCGAGTTTATCTTGGGCATTACTGACATCTGTGAAGGGGAAACATCGTGAGGAAACCTGCAGGATAATTGCTGTATTACGCAATTATCCTGCAGGTATCAGTAGCAATGGGTTTCATTTTCATCATGACAGTTCAACGACATTCATTGCGTTTTATGCGTTATTGAGCAGACTCATTTTTCGAACATATGGAGCAATGGATTAGAAATATGCTTTAAAATTATTCAAATTGAGAGTGTGCCACGCGATTAGGGTGCTGGACTTTATGATAAATTAATCCATACTAATATTATAAATGCGAAAGTGTCTGTTACCTCTTCACGCTTAAACCGCTGAACCCATTTTGATGAAATTTGGTATAGAGATAGTTTGAGCCCCGGGAAAGGACATAGGATAATTTTTATCCCGATACTCCCATGGGATCGACACTTATACGGGTGAACCGTGGGGCACTGCTAGTGGAAAAACAACTTTAATTCCTACACAATAAAGTACATATAATATAACTTTTTCAATAGTGCTATTCACTCTGAAAACAACTTAAATGTCATTGAAATAAAGTTGATATTTGTTTAATTTCAAATAGGCTAGGGGTGTGCAGCTCTGCGCACTTTTACTATACCTACAGATAATTTCTCTACAGCTCCCTATCACATACATATCTTCGTCAAATGACACTGAACATCGCTTTAAGCCTACACTTGTACTTGGCCATCGGAAACACAAGCTACATAATCATTTTCTATCCCGCCGGCTACACAGAATGCATTAGGCACTGCAATCTTTAAGCCTAGAACACACGTACGTGGCTTTAAGGCAGAATCAACAACGCTTGTTGACGCTGTTCTGTACCAAGCCTTGTTTACGAAAACGTAGTGCACGACTGTACAATGTATGTGTTCACTTGTCTACGTGAATGTACGTAATTATGTGTGCATTTCCGTATGTCTATGTAAGTAGGTTCGTAGCGGTGTAGTAGCAAGGCATCGTGTGCTTTGGTAATTGAAATTGTATTCTGCGGTGCTGTTCCGTAAAAATCTCGCCGTGAAAACTTAGGTGAAGCGAGCGTGGAGTGAGCTGTCAATAGTGTCAACTCCTAGCAAAAACAAACTCACTTCACCTAAGTTTTCAAGTCTGTGTGGTGCCGGACTTAAAGAATACCACCACCCCTTACTTCCCGTGGGTGTCGTAAAAGGCGACTAAGGATCGTACCGGAGAATGGGCAGCAGCGTTCTCTATGTATTCCACCATCATACCATACTGCGATCGCCAACCCGCCTGCCAAGCGTGGCGATTATGGCAAACCCTCCCAAAATTGGGCGAGGCCTATGTCCAGCAGTGGACGTCTATCGGCTGAAACGAACTAAGTTTTCACGGTGAGATTTTTACAGAATCGACCGGCTGTTGTATTAAAATGCTTTTGTATAGATATTGTCGTCGTTGCAAATTGTAGATACTGAGATATCTTTATGAGAAGACAGTGACGTTCCTTTTTAACCGACTTCTAAAATTAATTATTAAAAACATTTTTTTTTTTTTCATAGTTTGCCGTATGTCATTACTTCCCAGAATTTGATCGTTATTAGGGACACTATCGAATGGTCTTATAATACAGTGTGCGTGTTTTTATATCAAAATCAACGAATTCGATTCCTGGCTAGAAATATTGATTCTTTCAAAATCCAGTGATGCATTTTTAGTTTTCATCAAAATCGAGCCCGAGACTCCTTTGAGTACTTTTCGCTATTCCTCATAGTTTCGAATTTGGCCATCCACGCCCCCTTGAAAAATTCACCCTGTATCCCCTCCCCCCTCTGTGTCTTGTACCCTGGACTTGCAACATTAATTTTTTTGTCGATAGCACTGCTGGGATCCGGCTTGTCTGCACCTGAAAATCGGCTATCACCTAGTGTTGCCATTTGAAATTATTTTGGGGGAGGCCCTTTTTCACATAAGTATTTTGTTATTATTACTTTTAAGGGACTTAAAGAATTGCACCACCCCTTACTTCCCGTGGGTGTCGTAAAAGGCGACTAAGGGTCTTACCGGAGAATGGGCAGCAGCGTTCTCTATTTATTCCACCATCATACCATACTGCGATCGCCAATCCGCCTGCCAAGCGTGGCGATTATGGCAAACCCCCCCCAAAATTGGGGGAGGCCTATGTCCAGCAGTGGACGTCTATCGGCTGAAACGACGACGACTTTTAAGGGGGATGCACTAAGGAAGCCCACGAAATTAAAATTTTCTTACGTTTCTTGCAATTTGCAGGTCAGTGTCAGGTTGGGGTGCATGTTGAAAGCCTCCTCGCGGCGCACCCTGGGCAACGTCAGCACCAATTGCCCACTGGTTCTGGTGGACTCTTGGGGCTGGCGGCTAATTTTCAACACACGGGGAAAGGTCATGGTTCCAATCACCGATCATCCTGGATGGTCGGTGAAGGGAACCGGGCTATAGACGGTCATGCGTCTACTCCCCCTCTGCTTACAGAGGGAGGTGAGTGGGCGCAGACCGTCACTGGGCGGTACCCACGAGAGTGTGGGCGTTGGAGGGTGTCCCATGCCCGCGCTGCGTCTGTCCGGCATCCGGCGGCAGCGTGGGGACGCCGGGGCGGCGGTTGGTTCTGCCCAACCGTCGGCCACCCCGTAACCTTGAACTCAGGACCGGGGGTCCGGGCCACTGAGGTCCGGGCCGCGAGGAAGACAACCTCTATAAAAAATTACCCCAATCCCAAGGTCGAGCGTGCCGAGGGGATGAATGGCCGGAGGGGATCCGGTCGTTAGCGCGAACAGGGACCTCACCCTTAAAAAGGAACAAACCATGATGCAAAAGACAGACGACAAAAAACTACCCCAGGGCGGTACCGGCTGCTCAGCAGTCGGAGAATCCGCCACGTTCCCTTTGGGAACGTCAAGCCCCCACTCGTATTCTGGGGGGGGCAACGAATGTCTTCCGCTTGCCATTGGCAACAAGAGCCGAGGAGGCTCCTGTCCCTTAGGGGACCAAAGAGAGGAGAGGAGAGATGCGGGCTCGGAGTCCGACGCCGCATCAGGAGGCGCGAGCACGAGAGGCTCAGGGAGCCCCTGCCGTGCCAAGGAGGTGGCCGCTGTGGCGAAGCTCAGCAAGCGGCCAAGGTGTGAGGACGGTCAGGGGCTGTCCTCCGATGAAGAGCTGGCCTCAGCTAGAAAGATCCCCACCAGTAGGCGGGGTGGGGTGCGCGAGCGAGGCAAGGGGAGGGGGCTCACTGCCCGCGAGGCGGCAGAGAGAGCGGAGGAGCCCGCAAAGGAAGGAGGGACCGCAGTCACTTCGGGGCCCTCAAGCGACGAGGAGAGTGCGGCTAGTGACCCCGAGGCGGACTGCAAGCGCAGGTTTGCGGAGGTCGTGGAGGCCGCGATCCGGGACGTGGCCTTGAAGAAGCTCCAAGCTTCGAAAAACAAGGCCGTAGTCTCGGCGATGGCCTCCATAATGGCGGCAGCGGAGGCGGCCAACTACACCGGCCCCTCTACTGGCGAAGTAGCCGAATTGAGGGCGGAGGTCACCCGCCTCACGGCCGCCATGGGGAAGCTCCAAGAGGAGAACGGGCGACTCCGAGCGGACCTGGCCGGCCTGAGGGCCGCCGGGGGCGCGCAGGCGAAGCCGCCGTGCCAGCCCGTCCCGGTGGAGAATCAGGTCCTGAACCTGGTCCGGCAGGAGCTGGCGGCCTTCCAGGCGCGGTTCTCCGTCCTGGAGGGCATAGTCCTGCGCCCCCCCTTGGCGGGCGGGACGGCCCCGAGGCCTAAGGCGGCCTCGTACGCGGCCGCTGCGGCAGCTGCCGCCCCTAAACCCGGGCCGTCTGGCCGGGCCCAGGCGCCGGCCAATCCGGCGGCGGCCAAACCGGCGTCGGCCAAACCTGCGTCGGCCAAATCGGCGTCGGCCAAACCGGCGTCGGCCAAACCGGCGTCGGCCAAACCGGCGTCGGCCAAACCGGCGTCGGCCAAACCGGCGTCGGCTGGTGGAGCCCCGGCGCCAGCGCCGGCTGGCGGGGCCCCGGCGCCTACCGGCAACACCCCGGCGCAGGCCCGGAAGAGGGGCAGGCCGGCACGGGAGGCGAAGGCCCCAGAGCCAACGCCCCGCCCCCAAAACCCTCCCACTCCTCCCACGACCGACGCCGAATGGCAGGTGGTCGGGGAGAAGAAGAAGGCGGCCAAGGCGGCCAGAAAGAAGGCGCAAAGGCGGCGCCGCAAGGAGCGAGCCGTCGCGGCTAGGCTTCGCGCCCCAAAGACCGCGGCTGTAGTAATAACGCTACAGCCGGACGCGGTCAAGAGGGGCGTGACGTACCGCGACGTGCTCGCCAAAGCGAGAGAGACGGTGGACCTCCAGGAGCTGGGGATCACCGGGGGCCTCCGGCATAGGGTGACCGCCACTGGCGCCCGCATGTTGGAGATCCCCGGTGCGACGAGTGGCCCCACCGCTGACGCCCTAGCTGAGAAGCTTAGGGCGTCCCTCAATGCGGATGAGGCTCGAGTCTCCAGGCCCGTCAAGTGCGCAGACATGCGCATCTTAGGCCTGGATGACTCCGTAACGGAGGGAGAGGTGGTTGCCGCCGTTGTCAGGACGGGCGGGTGTCTGGCCGACCAGGTGAAGGCGGGCACCATACGTCCTGACTTCACGGGTATGCGTACCGTAACGGTAAGCTGCCCCGTGACGGCGGCCAGAACGATCGTGGAGGGCCGAAGGCTCCTGGTGGGCTGGGTTTCAGCGCAGGTCAAACTGCTGGAACCCAAGCCTCTGAGGTGCTACCGATGCCTTGTGGGGCACCACGTTGGCATCCAGTGCACCTCGGAGGTGGACCGCAGCACACTGTGCTTCCGCTGCGGTCAGCCCGGACATAAGGCCGGCTCGTGTAACGCCGCGCCGCACTGCTTCGCATGTGCGGCTGCTGGCAAGCCGGCCGATCACCGGGCGGGGAGCAAGTCCTGCGCTCCACCCGCCGGAACCAGGAGGAAAGGCAGGCCCTCCGCCACCGTCGCCACCACCACCGTCACCGCCGCCGCTGCCGCCGCCACCAACGCCGCTGCTGCCGCCGCCACCACCGCCGCCGCCGCCGCCGCTACCACCACCGCCGCCGCCGCCGCTGCCGCCGCCGCCATCGTCGAGGGGCCCTCACAAGGGGCCCGGGAGGGGGCTGAAATGGAGGAGTAATGGCTCCCCTACGCCTCCTCCAGGCGAACATCAACCACTGCGCCTGCGCTCAGGACCTGTTGCTCCAGAGCGTGGCGCAGTGGTCGATTAACATCGCCGTGGTCGCTGAGCCGTACTTTGTCCCGCCCAGGGATGACTGGGTGGAGGAACTGAGCGGCTCAGTGGCCATACTTTCGTCGGCCGCCGCCGGCACCCCGTCCCTCGAATGCGTCACGAAGGGACAGGGGTGCGTAGCAGCACGGTTCGGAGAGATAGTAGTAGTGGGGGTGTACTTCTCTCCGAACCGAACTCTCGCCGAGTTCCACAACTCTTTAACAGAGTTGAGTGTCGTCGTCGCCGGAAACCATCCCTTCCCCGTGCTAGTGCTCGGGGACTTCAATGCCAAGAATTTGGCCTGGGGTTCCCGTTACACGGATGTGCGGGGCAGGATGGTGGAGGACTGGGCTCTGGAAACAGGCCTGGTCGTCCTAAATCGGGGTTCTGTTCCCACGTGTGTGCGGATGCGGGGTGAGTCCGTGGTGGACATCTCGTTCGGCAGCCCCGCTCTGTCACAACGCGTCATTGACTGGCGCGTCATGGAGGGGGTGGAGACCTACTCCGACCACCGGTATATCCGGTTCGACGTCTCCGCCCAGACCTCTAGCGCGCTGGTCCAACAGGCCCCGAGTGGTCCGCGGTGGGCGCTGAAGCAGCTGGACCGGGAGCTCCTCCTGGAAGCCTCGATCGTGCAGGCCTGGGTGTCATCACCGGACAGGCCTGCCAACATCGACGATGAGGCGGAGTGGTTCCGGGAGGCCATGTCCGAGATCTGTGACGTGGCAATGCCCCGAGTCCGGCCAGGACGCGCCCGACGTCAGGTGTACTGGTGGTCGCAGGAGTTGGAGACGCTACGCAAGGCGTGCGTCGATGCGCGACACCTGTACACCAGGCACCGCAGGCTCCGCATTCGCCCTCCGGATGCGGAAGCCACGGAGGCGGAGCTGTACGAGGGGTACAGAGCGGCGAAGACCGCCCTCCAAGAGGCTGTCCAGCGGGCCAAGGATGTGGCCCGCGAGGAGATGGTGGAGACTCTGAACAGAGATCCGTGGGGGCGCCCTTATAGAATGGTGCGGAATAAACTCCGCACCTGGGCCCCCCCGCTGACGCAGAGTCTCCGCCCCCAGCTGGTGGAGGAGGTGGTGAGCGCTCTGTTCCCTTCACGGGGGGAGCACACTCCCCCGCCCATGGCTCCGCCAATTGCGGTGCCCGAAGCGGACCACGCGGACGACGACGACATCCCTGCTGTGACCGGGGTAGAACTGAGAGCGGCGGTAGGAAGGCTGAAGGCCAAAAATACCGCCCCAGGACCCGACGGCTTGCCAGGTAAAGCCTGGGTCCTGGCCTCGAGGGCTCTCGGGCCTCGACTGGAGGCGTTCTTAAGCGCATGTTTGGAGAGAGGCCAGTTTCCACGCCGTTGGAAGACGGGGAAGCTGGTCCTCATTCGGAAGCCAGGGCGCCCTGCGGACTCTCCGTCCGCATTCCGGCCCATCGTGCTGCTCGACGAGGTCGGCAAGCTCTTTGAGAGAGTGATTGCGGGCCGCCTCGTCGGGCACCTGGTGAGGACGGGGCCGGATCTTGCGGACAGCCAGTTCGGTTTCCGCAAGGGGCGCTCGACGGTGGACGCCATCATGCGCGTGAGAGCCCTCACGACGGGGGACGCGGTGTCCCGGGGTGGGGTCGTCGTGGCGGTGTCACTCGACATCGCCAACGCGTTTAACACCCTGCCCTGGAGCACCATTGTGGAGGCACTCCGGTATCACCGGGTGCCGCCCTACCTCCGTCGAATAGTCGAGGCGTATCTGACGGAAAGAGCCGTCAGCTACCCCGGTCGCGATGGGGAGTGGAACCGGCGAGAGATGTCGTGCGGTGTCCCACAGGGATCGGTCCTGGGGCCGCCTCTGTGGAACATCGGGTACGACTGGGTGCTGCGCGCCGACCTCCCTGATGGCGTCAGCGTGGTTTGCTACGCTGACGACACGCTGGTCCTGGCGCAGGGGAGGTCGCATCAGGCGGCGGCCGACGCGATGACACGCGGGGTTGCGATAGTCGTGGAGAGGATCCGGCAGTTGGGTCTCGAGGTGGCATTGCACAAGTCCGAGGCCATGTCGTTTCATGGGCCCCGGAACGCGCCGCCATCGGGATCCCAACTAACGGTAGGAGGGGTCACATCGGCGTCGGGATGACGATGAAATACCTGGGTCTCGTCCTCGACAGCCGGTGGAACTTCGTGGAGCATTTCCGACGTTTGGCCCCCAAACTGGAACGGGCCGGGGCCGCCTTCAAGCGGCTCTTGCCCAACCTGGGGGGGCCAAACGCCTCCTGCCGGAGGCTTTACGCGGGGGTCGTGCGGTCCATGGCCATATACGGGGCCCCGGTGTGGGCGCGTTCACTGCGGCGGCGAGCCGCCCACTACCTGAACGCGCCCCAGAAGGTGGTAGCCATAAGGGCTATCCGGGGCTACCGCACGATCTCTGGCGAGGCGGCAAGCCTCCTTGCCGGACTGCCGCCATGGGATCTGGAGGCGATAGTCCTCGCGCGCCTGTATGAGTGGCGCGCGGAGGCACTACGCCGGGGGGAGGATCCGCTTCCGCGGCAAATCGCTGCGGAGCGGACGGATCTCCGGCGCGATCTCATGGCGGCATGGAAAGAGCGACTGTCGCAACCCAGCGCAGGGCACGCCGCGATAGCGGCGATAAGACCCCTCTTTGAGGAGTGGCTAGAGAGGCGCCACGGCGCCCTCACCTACCGCCTGACGCAGGTCCTCACCGGACACGGAAGTTTCGGGAGGTTCCTGCACATCATCAGGCGGGAGGAAACGCCCGGGTGTCACCATTGCCAGGATCGCCCAGAGGACACGGTGGAGCACACGGTGGAGGTCTGCCCCGCTTGGGCGGAGCACCGCCGTGTCCTCGTAGAGGCGATTGGCAGCGACGGCGACCTCTCGCGTCCGGCCCTGGTGCAAGTCATGGTCCGGGGCGAGAGGGAGTGGGAGGCAGTCACCTCCTTCTGCGAAGCAGTCATGCTAGCGAAGGAGGTGGCGGAACGGCTCAGGGAGAGAGCCTCCCGTCCCAGCCGCCGCGGGAGACGCTCCGGGCGTCGGGAGCCGCGTGACGACTCCCGGCCACCGTAGGCGCGGGCCTGCGGGCGGAGAGTAATGGGTAGCTCACCGCCCGATCAGGACCAGGCCCGTGCCGGACGGCGCGTACGTGTTCCACGCGCGCCTCAAAGAGATGTCAGCATCGGGGAGGGGCCCCTTAGGGCCGAAGCCTGCCGGGTCAGCGGGATTGTCCGAAAGGGTTACCGCTGGCCCGGAACATAAAGGGCTAAGGAAGGAACACGGGTGGGTTTTAGTCAGTAAGAGTCTGACACTCCCTTCCGCTCCACCCAGAGCGGGAGGAGTCATTTGATGATTTCCCATCCGAAAAAAAAAAAAAAAAAAAAAAAAAAAGGTCAGTGTCAGGTTGTATTCGCGACCTGCAAGTTAAAAAATCGTAAGAACATTTGAATATGGCGGAGCTTGAGATACAAATAAAACTCTGCGATATTCAAATTTCGCGTCTTCTTTATTTCTAGTCAGTTCTACCTAATACGTCTAATGTGAATTCGTACCGTGTGTGATTCGGCGTCAAAGTTTTAAACGACGACCGGAACGATTACTATTGAACAAATTGTTGAAACTGTAGAGTCTGATCAATTCGTGTATTTACACGCATTCGGTCAAACCGGTTTAGAAACTACTCTCTGAGTCCCGTCTGAAAGTAGTTTGAAGATTTGAAGTGAATCCTGCACCCGATTAATTAACTTTTTTGGATGGGTATGGGCTTTTTTGGTAAAGGAAGAAAGAAAATACGTTTATTTGCGGCAAACATGACAAAACACACAAAAAAAAAAATAATTAGGGTGAAAACATACGTCACATCTACGCAAAACGCCCATCGCTCAGCATAATGCTAAGACCTTATACGAGACAGAGCCCCAGCGCTGGTTTTCAGCGACAGCCGGCGTTGACGTGATGACGTCAACCAGTGCAGCATGCGACTAGATATAAATAAAAAACAACAATCAAAATGAGAAATGAAATATATACTTATTACAAAAAAAAATTATGAACATGAAAAATATGAAGTGGTAACAGCAGGTAGTGCGGTGGTTGGGCACATCGGGAGTAGGGACAACTGTCAAATCATGGTTACATTCATTCTTAAAGTATCAAACCGGAACGGGATTGTCACCGTATCAACTCGAGCCATACACTGTACAGTATTATTTTGTATGAAACTCCCTACTGCAACACCCACTAATCGGAATCGTAACGTAATCGCCTCGCCTCGGGACCAGCACACGAATCACGGTGCGGTGCGTTACGGCTCGTCGTCCCCGCGCTTACGGCTCGTCGTCCCCGCGCTTACGTCTCTCCGTACTCGAGCTTACGTCTCTTCGTCCACCCTTGCCCCTCTCACCCCTCCGGCCTGCCTGCTGCACCATCAACCAGCGGTCAGCGAGCCGTAAACGCGGCGTCGCCTAGCCGTAGCCGAGTCGACGTACGAGGTTGACGCCTGTTTGACTGGGAGGCGAAAGGCGATACGATGCCGATCCCTTTCCGATTTGATACGTGTGCTATGACCTTTAGGTCGTGCCCCAAACTAACCTTATGTCCGTAGGTGATATATGAAACTCCCGTAAGTTTGGGGGAAACTACGTATTTCATGCTTGGGGATTAGACCTTAAGATTCGTATTTTCAGATTGATCCATCTTCTCGTAATGTATATTTATTTTATTTCTTATTTTGATTGCTGTTGTGTTTTATTTATATCTAATCGTATGCTGCACTGGTTGACGTCATCACGTCAACGCCGGCTGTCGCTAAAAACTAGCGCTGGGGCTCTGTCTCGTATAGGGTCTTAGCATTATGCTGAGCGTTAGCCGTTTTGCGGTGGATGTGACGCAAGTTTCCCCCAAATTGTTATTTTTTTTGGGTTCCGTACCCAAAGGGTAAAAACGGAATCCTATTAGGTACTAAGATTCCTCTGTCTGTCTGTTACCAGGCTGTTTCTCATGAACCGTGATAGCTAGACAGTTGAAATTTTCACAGACGATGTATTTCTATTGCCGCTATAACAAAAAATACTAAAAACAGAATAAAATAAATATTTATGGGGGCTCCCATACAAAAAACGTGTATTTTTCGGCGTTTTTGCCTTGTGGTACGGAACCCTCCGTGTGCGAGTCCGACTCGCACTTGTTTTATGTTTGTGTTCTTGATGAGCGTCATGTTTACCGCAAATAATCGTATTTTCTTTCTATCTTATCCCTCCATGTCTGTAACGTATCGGTAAAGCCTTTTGTAAGCAGCGATACCAATTTTACATTACGCAGACCACCTGCTCCCAATCTTATAACATTAAAACGTATTCTAAGATAATATGACAAGAAAAACAGTCCACAAACGCATAAATACTTAACTTTTTTTTTGAATCCTCAAAGTAACTTTTATAAGTTTGGGCCTATGGGCTTAAGTAAATGGAATGTTATTCGATTCGCACATTGTTTATACAACAACTTTTATGATTAAGTCTTGGAATTGAATTTATCGAGAGCGGTAGGACGCGTTCAAGTGTTCTGGGACATACTGCTCGGAAAAATTACGGTGGAAATTTTTGAAGTGAGAACTTCTGGCGCGTTGGGCATTTTTTGAGTTGGGAAAAAACCATTGAACTCAACGCTCAATGGTCCATTGAAGGAAAAAGACCGAAACAAACTCGAAAGTCACAGTCTTTTATTTTACGTTTCATATTACGAGAATTATATATAATAAGGAAATGTGGAAGAAAATAAGGAGGCCTTTGCCCAGCAGTGGGACAGAACAGGCTCACGGAAAAAAAAACGAGATTTGGCCTTCAGATCGTGAACGTGCTTTAGAATAAGGGAATTGCTCCTCTGATATGTCAGGTTAGCTGACGTGGCACAGGCAATAACAGCGTTCTTTCTATTCTGTAGTAGTCAAGAGGAAAGCTCACCGTCAGTCAATCAATCATTTCAGTCACTCAGACAGACATTTATTTTTTAAATGTCGCAGCATCGTGCTGAGATGAGGCCTTTTGGCCTCGTATAGGACTTTCTGTTTAATTTTCCTTTTGTCACTTTTTTTTTGTATAACTCGGATTTTATTTTACTGTGTTTAGTTTAGTTTGTGATCTTCCTGTAAGAGTCGCAATAAATACTTTTTCTTTCTTTCTTTCTCAATACACATTCCCGCAGCCATCCTTTACGACCATATGTCCACGCACCGCGTAGTAACTTCTTTATTGGTCCGTATTTGTCAATCCAATCGGTCGGTGTTTATCAATAAAAATATTTTCGTAATCCCGCGCCGATGCCGGTGTTGCCCTATAGTTGAGAAAATAAAAATAAAATGTTTAAGGAAACGGAGGATAAATAGAGGAAATTGTTTGTTGTTGTTGTTGAAAATAGTGTGCAAGAATATTATGTTGTAGGCAGAAATTGTTCCGTGCGGGAGACACATTAGCGATACGTGAGCACGGAAGTCAGTCCATGTGTCAAAATAATGTTAGTAGTGACTGAGTCAGTTGCCACTAAGAAAAAATATGAACGCAAACGTTTTTTTTTTTTTTTTGGGTGGGAAATCATCAAACGACCCCTCCCCCTCTGGGCGGAGCGGAAGGGAGTGTCAGACTCTTACTGACTAAAACCCACCCGTGTTCCTTCAATTGCCTGTGCCAGGGGCCACGGTATCTCTTTCAAACAACCCGCGACACTGGCGGGCATCGGCCCTAGCAGACCCCGTCAGTTGGTGCTGACATCTCCTTGAGGCGCGCGTGGAACACAACGCGCCGTCGACCCGGGCCTGGTCCTTACCGGACGGCGAGCTGCCCATTGCTCGCCGTCCGCAAGCCCGCGCCTACGGTGGCCGGGAATCGGCTATCGATTCCCGACGCCCAGGGCGTCTCCTGCAGCGGCTAGGGGCGTGAGGGCGCAAGGATTGCCTCTCCCTCACGCGCTCCGCCTCCTCCTTCGCAAGCATCACTGCTTCGCAGAAGGAGGCGACAGCCTCCCATGCACTCTCGCTCCGTACCATGGCCCGGACTAGGGCCCGACGCGAGAGATCGCCGCCGCCGATCGCCTCCGTGTGGACACGGCGGTGCTCTGCCCAAGCTGGGCAGATCTCCACCGTATGCTCCACCGTGTCCTCCGGGCGATCCACACAATGGTGACATCCGGGCGTTTCCTCCCGCCCTATTCTGAACAGGAACCTCCCGAAGCAGCCGTGCCCGGTGAGGACCTGCGTTAGGCGGAAGGTGAGGACGCCGTGGCGCCTCCCTAGCCACTCCTCAGAGAGGGGACTTATCGCCGCAATTGTGGCGTGCCCAAACGCAAACGTCACATTACAATTTTAGTGTAGCCAGTAGATAGCCATGGTCCGGAGCGAGAGGGAGTGGGAGGCAGTCACCTCCTTCTGCGAAGCAGTCATGCTAGCGAAGGAGGTGGCGGGATGGTTGGGGGAAAGAGCCTCACATCCCAGCCGCCGCGGGAGATGCTCCGGGCGTCGGGAGCCTCATGACGACTCCCGGCTACCGTAGGCGCGGGCCTGTGGGCGGAGAGTAATGGGTAGCTCACTGTCCGATCAGGACTGCCTGCCCGTGCCGGACGGCGCGTACGTGTTCCACGCGCGCCTCAAAGAGATGTCAGCATCAAGGTAGGGGCCCCTTAGTGCCGAAGCCTGCCGGGCCAGCGGAATTGGCCGAAAGGGTTACAGCTACCCCGGAACATAAATGGCTAAGGAAGGAACACGGGTGGGTTTTAGTCAGTAAGAGTCTGACATTCCCTTCCGCTCCACCCAGAGTGGGACGGGTCATTTGATGACTTCCCACCCTCAAAAAAAACAAGCCAGTAGATAGATATATAGATAGAATATTCTTTACCACAGCCATGACGATTACAAGTAGCCAAGCAAAACTTACCTACAACTAACGATGATGGAAAACTTTCACAGGATATCCCTTCTCCTTCACGAAATTAATAGTAAATAATCTCATACGAGGCAAATAACTCACTTTAATTATAGCCCTAAACAAACGAAAACTTTTACAAAATAAAATTACCATCTCGTCGCACAACTTATTACGCATCAAATTGAACAATTCAGCGTTACTCAAACTTCTTCCAATTTAGACCCCTGCGGGCTGACACAGCGGATACATAGAATTTTCCACTCAGAATACATGTCAAATGTCTTTGTGATTCTCAAAGTTTACCCCGGCGTAGTGACGGGGCGCAGAAATGATAAATGACAGCGGCTAATGAGCCCATCAGAAGTTACTGAATTATTTCAATGATGAAGCTGACTGAAGCGAGCTTGTGTACTGACTTTGAGTTGCGTTGTTATTTTCTTTTTGTGTTAGGGTTAACAGAGGGTTGAGTACACTTTTAACCTTCCCGCGGCCATACATTTATTCACATAGATTGTACATCAAGGTATCATTAACCATGGTCATCATTCATGTTAATAAATGCATGAACGTTACCGTAATATAAAAGGGGTTTTCTTAAAATCTGTCTTTTATGTCAAACAAACACTGAAAAAAATAATTTCTTACTACAGCACATTAAACCGATTTCATTAAGACTAACTGACATTATACAGAAAGAAGAAATGTTTGTAAAACAGTAAAAGACAAAACAGTAACCTTTAATGATTGAACATACTATTTACTGAAAAAAAAGAAAAAAAAAGAAAGGAATACCACCATTTTTGTAATGTTATTAAATTTCGATGGTTTGAACGATATCACCAAAATCAAAATCAAAGCCTTTTAGCTACTTAAAACGTTAAAGTTTACTGTCATGACGGTAACATTTTGCCTCAAGCTTTAATTGCTTTCGGATCAGTAAAACAGAGTGAGTGTGTGTGTGTGGGTGAGAGTGAGTGTGTGAGTGTACGCACACACACACACCCCCCGTGTGTGTGTGTGCGTGTTTCAGTATCACTATATTATGTGTACTTAGGTTAAGGTATGTTTCTATGGGTCTTTGTTACCTGATAATAAATGGTTTATTATTATTGTTATTATTTAAAAAATACTGGTTTGAACATTAGGCTCATATGGAACTCTTTAAAACAGTTCAGATTAATGTTTTTTCATTTTTATTTACTGCTTACTTCTTTCAGTGAAGTTTTCATTCAATAAATTCACGTAGCCAATAACAATCATGTTGTCACATACTGTTGTCACCTTACGATATTTGGATAGTTCTTACCAATAACCGATATGCCTAGTTAGTTCTGAGAACTATGTGGAAGTAGCGACATTTCAGTAATAGTGCCTGTTAGGCATGTCGATTCACTTTAAAAAATATCGATCTCCGATTCGATTCAAATTGAACATACTAGAACCGATTCTTGTTTATACCGAGCATTAAAAGATCGATTCTCGATTAATCGCGCCAATTTCAAACATGCCTAATTACCTAATATAGATACAGAATAAGTATTATTGATGACCATTTACCGTAAATACAAGTAATTGGATAGAAGTATTCTTAAATTAATAAACATAATATTACGCCTATTTTCCTTCGAAAGAATAGGTAGAGGTGGGGATCGAACCCAGGATCTTTTGCTCAGCAGTAGTGCTTGCGACCACTAAACTAATGTGGCAGTTTAAATTTCTAGTCTCGCCCGATTTGGGAGGTTTATGAATCGATTCATTGAATCGATGTAGGGTTCAAAATCGATTTGAAAAATCGATTTTATTACTCTATATAATCGATTATTCCATTAATCGATTTTAAATCGACATGCCTAGTGCCTGTTTCCCAACACTATTATTTTTGATACCGAGCCGAAATTATTCAAATGACTTATATCTAGGACGTCCATTCTCAACGTGGCTCGGCATTATCCTTTATCTTGCAAACGAGAATAAAAATAGGCTTAAGCTAAGATCACTTAGGGGCATAAAGAAGGAACTGAATGCGGCCTTAATGTTCCGAGACATAGTTATGAGGCTATAATTCTACATTTTTGAATTTATCCGTTTCCGTTTTTAGGGTTCCGTAGTTCCTACAAGGAACCCTTATAGTTTCGTCAAGTCCGTCTGTCTGTCTGTCCGAGGTTTTGCTAAGAGACCTAGAAAGCTGTAATTTTGTAGGAGAACGTATATTAATTACGCCGACAAAGTGGTAAAATAAAAATTTTGAAAATATTTTTTTTTTTAGGGTAGCTCCCCTACACGTGAAGTGGGGATGAATATTTTTTTCGTCGTCTACCCCATCGTGTGGGGTATCGTTGAATAGGTCTTCTAAAATGACTTGGGGTTTGCTAAAATATTTTTTCGATTTAATGCTCCATTTACGATATGAAACTTTAAAGTGCAAATTTTGTTCCAGTAGGGCGTCCCCCACCCCCCCTCTAAAACCTAAACTGCTGGCTTGAAAAATCTGGGAAAATTCACGATGATAGTGCATTTCATGAACTTTAAAGGAAAACTATAGCGGTTAAGATAACTTTATTAGTTTAGCAGTATTAGTTGTTGAACTTGGGTGTTGGATAATTTTGTACCAAATACAAAATCCTTAGCATTAATCTTTTAAAGTGACTAAGATGAAGTAGTTGCTTGTTTATAACGGGTAAAGACTTGCATTGAAAAAGAAAATATGTTTTTAATTTTTTTTATTCAGAATAAAGGACAACAGAATCGTACTACATTGTGATAACGGGCTTCTACAGAACCCTACACTGTGCGTGGCCCGACACGCACTTGGTCGGTTTTTTATTTTTTGCAAAATGTTTCGTTAAATATCGAAGGCAAAGATTTGAAGAGTTCTTAAGCATTATACTGTTCTTGTAGACTTCTTGATCAGCATTGGCCTTACTTTGACCTCAGTTGCAAAGGATTGTACAGACCCCAGCAGATCAAGCTACCCGAAGCTGTCAAATTTTCCCAATCAATCTTGAACCTTATGCTTTAGCGATAAAGTTGAAATTCTATTAAAGAAATTTGACAGATTGTAGTAGCTTGATGTGTACAAAGCTGAAGGATGCTAGATTACAGTTTTTAGCAGATTATCTCTGAGTATACCCAGGAATGTAGAAGATTTTTTGAGGGAACACACCTACCACCGGAAGATAAAAGCAGGTCATCTATTCTTACTACAACTCGATATAAAAATAAAAACAAAACATAAACAAGTCAAGATTTTCACACCATGTTTTACATCTTATTTTTCATCTTTTAAGTTTGTTTTCTTTCTTTATAAAAAAAAAACAAACAAAATAAAACCTAATAAACAGACGCAAACTTCATCCATTATTCAAATCCAGTAATAATTCGAGAAAACCAATGTAACGCCATAATGGAATCACTCACGATTCATTCGAAAGACTTTCGCCCCAAATAATTACGCTTCGCAGTACTACGTCACAAGTTGTCCCAACTTTCGGGCCGACCGAGAAGTTTTTTATTTGTAAATCGGCAATCCGAAAGAAATTAACATTTTTTCTGACATCCAACAAGGGTTGCGTTCTTTTATTTCAGCGCTCCTTTGTTTACTGAAAATGAGGTTTTGGTGTTAGTTTTAATAAAAAAAGACTGTTTTTTCAAAGTTGGTTGTAAGAAGGAGGAAGGTTTTCGCTTTTTACAATTTAAGGAAATTCTTTGAACAGAACTGTTTTTCTTTTTCTGGTACTTTTTTTTCGTGAATTGTGAATTGAAATGAAATTGTTTATTTTGTAAATAGGATAAATTGGAATCACTTATACTTATTAAAACAAAAAAAGGTAGATGAGGTCGGGTTGCCTATTTGACTACTTTGAGAAGAAAAGCCGATTGGGCCGACATAAATCACCATTGTCAGGATCGCCCAGAGGACACGGTGGAGCACACGGTGAAGGTCTGCCCCGCTTGGGCGGAGCACCACTGTGTCCTCGTAGAGGCGATCGGCAGCGGCGGCGACCCCTCACGCCCGGCCCTGGGGCAAGCCAAGGTCCGGGGTGAGAGGGAGTGGAAGGCAGTTACCTCCTTTTGTGAATTAAGCAGTCATGCTAGCAAAGGAGGTGGCGGGACGGCTCAGGGAGAGATTGACCGAAAGTGTTACCGCTGGCCCGGAACATAAAGGGCTAAGGAAGGAACACGGGTGGGTTTTAGTCAGTAAGAGTCTGACACTCCTTTCCGCTCCGCGCAGAGCGGGAGGGGTCATTTGATGATGTCGCACTAAAAAAAAAGTGTTTTAAAATCCAGACATATTATTGGTGAGATCAAATAATAATAATTCCTTGGAGTAACTTGGGAATTAATGTATGAGATTCTTATCTTTTTAGAACAAAGGAATGGAGTAGTTTGGGAATAACCCCATGTGAAGACCATATAGAATGATGTCTGAAATGGTCTTTCGAGGAAAATACCACACAGATTTCAGTGAACCAGTCCAGTCAGTGCAAGTTGGCAGTAATCATGTGGCTCTACGCAGCTCAGTAGATTAAAATCGAATCCTTGAAGGGTAATGACATGTGCAATTTATACGAGTAACGCTATTATGATAAGGTAAGTCCGACTGTCAGTCTAACGGATTTCTGAATTTCTTTAAAAATCTGAAATTTGGGTTTCTGGTACTCACTGAGGTCTTAGCTCGATTCCTGTTATGAAAAAAAAACTGGCCAAGTGCGAGTCGGACTCGCACACGAAGGGTTCCGTACCACAAGGCAAAAACGACGAAAAAAACATGTTTGTTATATGGGAGCCCCCCTTAAATATTTATTTTATTTTATTTTTATTATTTATTATTAAAGTTAAAATACAACTGAGTATTTTGTGAATATTTCAAGTGCCTACCTGTTGCCATTTTTGATATCGAGCAAAAAAGGGCAAAAAATCGCGTTTGTTGTATGGGACCCCCCCTTAAATATTTATTTTATTTTGTTTTTAGTATTTGTTGTTATAGCGGCAACAGAAATACATCATTTGTGAAAATTTCAAATGTCTAGCTATCGCGGTTCTTGAGATACAGCCTGGTGACAGACAGACAGACAGACGGACAGACGGACAGACGGACAGACGGACAGACGGACAGACAGACAGACGGACAGACAGCGAAGTCTTAGTAATAGGGTTCCGTTTTGTACCCATTTGGGTACGGAACCCTAAACAAGGCAAAAACGACGAAAAAAACATGTTTGTTATATGGGAGCCCCCCTTAAATATTTATTTTATTTAATTATTTATTATTAAAGTTAAAATACAACTGAGTATTTTGTGAATATTTCAAGTGCCTACCTGTTGCCATTTTTGATATCGAGCAAAAAAGGGCAAAAAAATCGCGTTTGTTGTATGGGAGCCCCCCTTAAATATTTATTTTATTTTGTTTTTAGTATTTGTTGTTATAGCGGCAACAGAAATACATCATCTGTGAAAATTTCAAATGTCTAGCTATCGCGGTTCTTGAGATACAGCCTGGTGACAGACAGACAGACGGACAGACGGACAGACGGACAGACAGCGAAGTCTTAGTAATAGGGTTCCGTTTTGTACCCATTTGGGTACGGAACCCTAAAAAACATGTGTGGACTGACGTTCACTCTCAAATTGTTATTTTTTTCTAAATGAATGATAAATATTCTAACAAGCATACAATGATTTACAAAGTAAACCAAAAAATAAGTAAACATTAAATAAATCACGAATTCATTATAACCAGTGTTGCTATTGCATAGATCCTATTTTATGCTTTTCATATAAAAAAAGTTTGAGAATTTATGTTCTATTTTTGTGTCTGCAAAACTGAAGAGTCATTTGTCATACAATTACAAAGTTTGTAGTGGAACTGACAAGCTTGTTTTGTAAAATTGGATTATTAAACGAATGCGACTCGTACTTTGAAATTATTTATTGCAATGCTTTATAGTCTTTATATCTGAAATTTCCTCACAGTGGGTATACAATAATTTCCAGAATTGTAAAATAATAACTGTAATGTGTTATTTGGTATTGTGTCATGTTAAACATTCTTATTTAAGAAAGCATTGTTGATGACTGAGGGTCCACTATTATTGAATGTTCGATTTATTAACCATTCGATATTATGAACGTTCGAGTATTTAGACTTTCGATATAAAGTGGTCGATCAATTGATATTCGATCATTCGGCATTCGATTTGGC
Source organism: Mesoligia furuncula (assembly GCA_916614155.1). NCBI lineage: Eukaryota > Metazoa > Arthropoda > Insecta > Lepidoptera > Noctuidae > Mesoligia > Mesoligia furuncula. Next base: position 28,228,528 of record OU744793.1, read on the forward strand.
ATAGTGCACCAAAAAAGATGAAAAAAAGAAGAAGATCAGTCAAAGAAGAAGATCCATCAAAACAAGTGAAAAATTAAATTTTTCGGACGGGCTAAATAAAACACATCGGAATTAAAACTGTTAAATGGTGTGTGCTTGTGGTTAAGTAATAACAGCCGCACTGGTCGATCGAACAGGTTAAGCTATACTTGCCACGGTTCGTCCGTGGATGGGTGACCATATTTACATACCAAGACCCCCGTGCCTCGGAAAGCACGTTAAGCTGTTGGTCCCGGCTGTCATTAGTAGATCTTTGATAGTCGTTACGGGTAGTCAGAAGCCCGAAAGTCTGACAACCAGACTTACCAAGGGGTTTCGTGTTCCCAGTAACTGGGTTGTGGAGGTCAAATTGGCAGTCGCTTCATGTAAAATACTGGTATTCAGCTGCATCCGGTGAGACTGGAAGCCGATCCTGATAATATAGTTGGGAAAAGGCTAGGCAGATGATGATAAATCGTGTTGTCATTCATTATTAGTTCGGGCTCCAAACGAATTTAAGGTTTGTAAGTGAAGCGCCCGTTTCGGCCAAAAGTACGGATTTTGTGCTAAGGGAGTAGCATAAGCATAATCAGCCTATACTGTTCCCACTGCTGGATCACAGGCCTCCTCTATGTGAGAAGGAGTGGGCCATAATCCACCAAGGGGTCCAGTGCGGGTTGGTAGATATTACATGTCTTCGAATGTTTTGGTTCTAGGACATGCCGGTTTCATGCCGGGAGCATTGATGAGTTACTCAACTGAACTGAGCGCTCGGCGCATCCTGGACAGTCACACCCAACACCTTATGTGACTGGCTAATTCTTCCCTTGCGGTGGTAGGGCTAACGCCTGATTTGCGATCACCCTTCCACCGGAGCCAAGCAGCCTGCTGTGTTTCGTCGGTGCGTGGGAGTTGCAGTGGCTTAGGCATCTTCTGGGCACGCTCGTTCCATCACAGGCCTCATCCATCGCTTTCCATCAGGCGTGATCGCGGACAAGAGCAATAAAAAAATACACAAAATAAACGCTAGCCTGGGTTCGAACTCTTGTCACTCGGTCCGTCTGTCACCAGGCTGTATTTCATGAACCGTGACAGCTACATAGTTGAAATTTTCACAGATGATATATTTATGTTGCCGCTATAACAACAAATACTAAAAACAGAATTAAATAAATATTCAAGGGGGGCTCCCATACAACAAACGTGTTTATTCGGCTTTTTTGCCTTGTGGTACGGAACTCTTCGTGTGCGAGTCCGACTCACACTTGGCTAGTTTTTTATATAATTTTTGACACTAACAATAAACGTGCAAATGAACATAATTATCATCTTTCTATCTTTCTAAATACTCACCTTGATTGAACCAATTTTCGTTTTTTTTTTTTTCAATTTTTTTTACAATTTAAAGTCGGCTTTCCATTCAAAAGTAAAACAAAATGGAGGCAAAAAATATAACATTTCAAAACTGTGAAGATGGTTCCAGCGTTCTACTAGGTTCTCAGCCAAGCGGGAGCGTCGACTTCCGATCCTACCGACGTCACTTCCGCACTCCCCCTAGCGGGCGAGCCTTTGTTGACTGAAAATTGTAAAATGCATGTAAATAATAAATCCTTTTGCAAAAACGAATTGTTTTTCCACGCTTCTCTCCATAATTTTTGCTTGTAGATATGTTGGTGCGAGGGGTTGTGATATTATTTGTTTACGTTCTGAAATTGTTTTTTTTAGGGTTCCGTACCTTAAAAGCAAAAACGGAACCCTTATAAGATCACTTCATTGTCCGTCTGTCTGTCGGTCTGTCAGGACACTTTTTCTCAAGAACGAGTGAAGTTATCAAGTTGAAATGAATATCAAATAACCAGGGCATGCAATCCCTTGAATCAGTGAAAATATGAAACTTCTAAGTGTCTAAACACACTATGCCGAAGTTACGCGACCGAAGTTCGGCATGATTACGCCTGCAATGCTATTTGAATTACTGACGACACATTATGCCGAAATTACGTTGCGTTAAATAGCATTGCGGGCGTAATCTTGCCGAACTTCGGTCGCGTAACTTCGGCATAGTGTGTTTAGACACTAAGTCGACCCAATCAAAAGATACGGGCGTTTATGTTCCGTTTATGCCAAACATTTTGACACTCGCAAGGGAATCAAAACCTATAGGGTACTTCCCGTTGACCTAGAATCATGAAATTTGGCAAGAAGCAATGTCATGTAGCACAAGTAAAGAAATAAATCCGAAAACCGTAAATTTGTAGTTACATACGGAACCCTCGCTCTCGGTGTCCGACTCGCAATTTACCGGTATTTTGGGTTCCGTACCCAAAGGGTAAAAACGGGACCCTAATAATAAGACTTCGCTGTCTGTCCGTCTGTCCGTCCGTCCGTCTGTCTGTCACCAGGCTGTATCTCAAGAACCGCGATGGCTAGACAGTTGAAATTTTCACAAATTATGTATTTCTGTTGCTGCTATAACAACAAATAATAAAAGAGAATCAAATAAATATTTAAGGGGGGCTCCCATACAACAAACGTGTTTTTTTCGGCGTTTTTGCCTTGTGGTACGGAACTCAAACTCAAAACTCAAACCGTTTATTTCAATTAAACCATTTACAGGCACTTTTGAACTGTCAAGAAGTCGGTCAGTCAAAAATTATGAAGCTAGTTGCCCATTCCAAAGCGTAGGTACCTATGGAGAAGAACGGGCAAGAAACTCCATGGACACTCTTTTAAATAATATTTTTACAAAAATATTAGTTACATCATTAATGTTGAATTTACAATTATATGTGAGAACGATGTAAAAAGGAACGCGTACGCGTTAAAAGCGTCCAGAGAACAGCAAATAGTAAGAAAAGAACCGAGTCCGACTCGCTCTTGCCCGGTTTTTTAGGGTTCCGTAGCCAAATGGCAAAAACGGAACCCTTATAGATTCGTCATGTCTGTCTGTCTGTCTGTCCGCGCGTATGTCACAGCCACTTTTCTCCGAAACTATAAGAACTATACTGTTGAAACTTGGTGAGTAGATGTATTCTGTGAACCGCATTAAGATTTTCACACAAAAATAAAAAAAAAACAATGAATTTTAGGGTACCCTATACTTAGAACCGAAACTCAAATTTTTTTTTTCATCAAACCCATGCGTGTGTGGTATCTATGGGTAGGTCTTCAAAAATGATATTGAGGTTTCTAATATCATTTTTTTCTAAACTGAATAGTTTGCGCGAGAGACACTTCCAAAGTGGTATATTGTATGTCCCGGGCCCTGTAACTTCTAAAATAAGAGAATGATAAAACTAAAAAAAATATATGATGTACATTACCACGTAAACTACCACCGTAAATTGGTTTGAACGAGATCTAGTAAGTACTTTTTTTTAATACGTCATAAATCGTAAACCACAATTTACCATTCATTCAATCAACTCAAAAAAAAAAAAAAAAAAACATTTAATTTCATAAACATAAACCTTATGCATAAACCCGGATGTTACGGAACCCTCGGTGCGCGAGTCCGACTCGCTCTTGCCCGGTTTTTTTTTAATAGCTGACGACAAATTTCAACGTAGGGGAGTTCATGTACTGAATTAATACAGCTGGTCGATTCTGTAAAAATCTCACCGTGAAAAATTTGGTGATGTGAGTTTGTTTTTGCTTGGAATTGACACCATTGACAGCTCACTCCACGCTCACTTCACCTAAGTTTTCACGGTGAGATGGTTACAGAATCGCACTGCTGGTTGTGCGTTATCATCAGTCCCTGCCATCCTGTATATTATTTAAGCTAAATATTAATGTACTCGTATTTAACACTTTACTCAACTGCGTTAGACTGGAAGTCGAACCCAACATACATAGTTGGGAAAAGGCTAGGCAGATGATGATTGATGTATTTAACACATAAACCACGCAATCACTGTCCATTCCAAGGTTGCCTGGAAGAGATCGCAGAAAGCGATAACTCCGCCCATTGTATGTTTTGTATTAATAATCGTGTTTCTTTGTTATGTGTTTTCTGTTGTATGTACAATAAAGTATATACAATAAATATTATAAACCTAATGGGACTCGTCGCAAAATAATAACAGCTGCACGGATCGTTGGAAGCAAACCTACGCATGACGATGTCGGTTCGTCGATGGGATGCCATCTGTCGACAAAATTAAGCTTAGTGTCCCTCATTTCGATATGTGCACATTGTGAAGACTTACACAGATCTCTTCGTGCCTCGGAAATCACATTGAGGCCTTTGGTCCCGGCCGTAGATTTTTGACAGTCGTTTCGTAACGTCAAAACCCCAAAGTAACTGGTAACTGGGTTGTGAAGGTCAGATAGGTAGTCGCTCCATGTAGAATATTGGTATTCAGCTGCATCGGACTAGACTGGAAGCTGACCCCAACAAAGTTGGGTAAAGGCTACGCAGGTTGTTTTTTTGACACATATACCTTCTGGAAAAAAATCTCGAAATAACGTTAAAACCCGCATTACAATCTCGCGTAGTTTAATAGACCACGCGGTCACACAGACATACACGAAAAGTCTTTGAATTGTAACGTGACATAAACTACAGACGCCAAGCTACTCGAAATTGTCAAATTTTCCCTATCAACCTTGAACCTTATGCTGTAGCGATAAAGTTCAAAATATATTAAAGAAATTTGACAGATTGTAGTAGCTTGATAATATGTAGTCTGTACAGTAATACTAATTATTAATAGTTTGTTATGAAATGGAATTTGGAATGTTCCCAATTAGCGGCGTCAAAATTCATTATGATGCTATGATCGTAATGAATTTTGATGCCGCTAATGGAATTCTGTTTTTAGTTAGAATTTCAAAAGGTCTTTTATTAAAGACCTTTTGACTTTTTGACCTTTTCAATATTGTAATATTCAAGTGAGTATAGTGTTCTATACTCACGTGAATATTACAATATTGAGGACATGCAACGCATGACGCATCACAAAATGATTGCATCATTATTTATTTTTATAATTAGTTCTGTAATATTTATCACTTCGGCAAAAATTATGAAAACTGCCAGTGTCGACCAGCGCTTCACGTCGCCGAGAAACATATCGGCGCCCTTATACCATAAAAATATACCCTTTATGTTCCAATTTCTTACCCTTCTAATATTTCAATACGAACCATCAAAACCTCAACACTTTCCTTAACAACCGATCTAACAGCAAGTCAAACCGTGTATCCTTAAAATTGCAAAGAAAAGAGAAAAGCCTTTCTTTCGCAGGTCAAACTAAACGTCAAGCTATTGCTTTGCGACTTTGCCTATGACCTTTCGGTCGATACTGTACTATCATCTGGACCCATTTTCTTTTTTCAAAAGTCAATATTTTACCCTTTTAATAGATATTTCAATACCAACCATCAAAACCTCAACACTTTCCTTAACAACCGACCCAACAGCAAGTTAAACCGTACATCTTTAAAATGCCAAAGAAAAGAGAAAAGCCTTTCTTTCTCAGGTAACCAGAAACCTTCCAGGAAACGTATGGTTATAACGTACAATAAAGTTTATCGCGGCTTCGAATGGGCCGACAATGAAAGCCGTGGCCGAACCGTGGCCGGGCTGTGGTGGACCGTGCGCCATAAAAACTAGCCGTTACCTCGTCCATCCGCTTTACTTCACAAACGTGGCTAAATAATGGAAGGTTGTTGCGGTAAGGGTTGGCACGTGAACTGATGTCAAGTGACGGAAAAATGAATTGACTTGTTAAAAAATCTGGCGGTAACTTTTCATATAGTCAGATACCTTTACTTATATTTATTCGTGACTAGCTGCGGCCCGCGGTTTCATCCGTATAAGTTTCGATCCCGTGGGAATATCGGGATAAAAAGTAGCCTATATGTTAATCCAGGGTGTCAGCTACCTCCGTACCAAATTTTATCAAAATTGGTCCAGTCGTTTGAGCGTGAAGAAGTAACAAACATACACACACACACACACACCCTCACACTCACAAATTTTCGCCTTAATAATATTAGTGTGATCATGTGCCAAGATTGTTTCTTCATTAAAATTAATAATCTTTCATCATCATCATCAGTCTATAGCGCTCCACTGAGAGGCAAATACCGTTTTAATAGCGCGCTAGTTGACTTAACCCTGCTTCTATCATCCTGCCCCCTAATGCGTAACACTATCAAACACAATCTGAATCAATTTGAAGGATATTGCTAATCCATTGCTTCGCATGTTCGAAAAATTTGTCTGCCCAACAATGTAAATAACGCAATGGATATTGTTGAACTGTCAAAATGACAGTCATTCCTACTGACAGTTTGTTACGCAATTACCCCGCAGCTGTTATTAGCTGCCAGAGTCGGAGTATTTTTAATCCTGAGGGCTTAGACAACTTGGTCTTCTATCAACGTTAGCGATGGTAGAAAGGTCAAATGTCAAACGATTCGATTGGCATAAGCTATCAAAATCCAAAAAGCTAATGTCAATCCTGTTGAAAGTCGTTGCAGAAATACCTAACGATTTGAAAGCGATCGCCATGTTTCTAAGCCCATATTTATTTCGATTCAAATAGCCTAAAAATATAATGAATTGAGAAGCAGTTCTTACATTCACATCTACATGATTCGTTAAATAAAGTAACCGTCAATTTAACAACACAGGCTGAAAATTATATAATAATTATGTATCTTTCTATTTCAATCCCAGAGACTAATCTGACAGGTGTAATGTCAAACTTCGATACTTAAAAAAAAAAAACGCAAACAAAAGTCACGATTATTTTTGGTTATTTAAAAGTTATTTTGTTTTTAGTATTTGTTGTTATAGCGGCAACAGAAATACATCATGTGTGAAAATTTCAACTGTCTAACTATCGCGGTTCTTGAGATACAGCCTGGTGACAGACAGACAGACAGACGGACAGACGGACAGACGGAAACACGGACAGACGGACAGACGGACAGACGGACAGACAGCGAAGTCTTAGTAATAGGGTCCCGTTTTTACCCTTTGGGTACGGAACCCTAAAAAAGGAAACAAAAGACTTAAATGTCAGATTAGTCTCTGGGATAAAAAACGAACATTAAGTATTAGTATTTATTCTTGTATTGTTTAGTCATTTCCTAACTATTTATCCCGACTGCTGTTACACCTGCCATGTTTTGCCTCTGCATCACACTAAGGTTGACTGGTAGAAAATGCCTTCAGGCATTAAGCCCGTCTTTGTACAGTATTTTTTTTTTGCTTGTGCATAAAGTTTGAATAAATAACAATTGCCTCAACTTAAAACAGTCCAAAGGTATTTCAGCCACACTTTGTTTTCTTAACAACCCTACAATCATAACGCTTGCTAGAACAACAATAGAGCGTAGAAAATAGGAGGTAGCCTCAGTGGGCAACTCTATGACAATGTCGAGTATTTTATGTGTTGACTGTAACTTGGTTACGACTCTGTGACATTTCCTTACGGGTAGGTAAGTAAAGATGGCCAGCTTCATTTATCTTTTAAAATACTTACATAGCCGGGAATTTTATCATCCGTACTGCCTGGATGTGTTGCCGTATATTTGTGAAGATATTTATTTGATTCGAAATACGCTGTGTTGGTGTAAGGCTTGCTAGTGGGCTTACAGGACCTAAACGCAAAAAACGCAAGTTTTAGAAACAATAAAAGTATATGATTGACTATAGTTAACAAAATCAGAAAAATATATGATATTCTTCAGGATATATGCTAGGTAGATAGTGTGTTAAAAACATAATACAACTGATTTGATACGATAGAAAAAAATCATGAAGATACCCGTAAAATCTTTCTTTTTAGAATAAAAAACATACAATCATTCTGATTTTTTGTCTGATTATTCTACAAGCAACATACTAAAACACTAGTGTTTTAATTTTTTGTAATTAAATAATTGCTTCATATTTTGCAATAAATTACCAGCGTTGTGTCATCGCGCTTCTCTTTCTTTTCTATGCAGTCCGACAGTGACCGCGCTTTAGGTTATGTAAGCCCCTTATTAGGGACGTGATTATGATGACTACAGTCCGACCATCGCGAGAATGGGTTCCTGACAACTGTCATTGCGACAATTCCAGTAGGTACCTAGCTAATAGGCAAAGACCGAATTCGCAAAACACGTATTCGTTTGCATGATTTCTGCCGACTTTTTTCTATACGAAACTACACTTTGAATAAACAATTGAACAAATTTTCTTGTTTTTGACTTGCAAAAGTCATTAATGGCCTAATTAAAATAAATGATTTTAATCTGATGGCAGAATAGTCGACATCGGCTTTGCTTGCCATTTATTAAAAATAAAATAGAATAGAGATAACGAATAGATTTTGAACGTTTTTAAATTACGGGAAATGGCCTTCAGATGACTTTATATCTGCAGAATAAGTATGACAGATTGACATAGATTCTATATAAATCAATAATAAACACACACAACCAAAGACTACAATATAATGCGGTGCACACAACCTACAAAACACTATTGCAGAAAAGCTGTCAAAATATACTTTCTTAAAAATAGAAATAAGCCGAATGTGGCGATTAGGCAGCGTTGCCATAATCCCAGTAGTAGTCTCAACCACGGGTGTCATTACCAAACAACTGCACCAATCTTTAAAAACGTTAGACTTATCTCCTTCCACCTACCGAACTCTACAGAAAGCTGCTATTCTGAACACTTGCAGAATTGTCCGAAAATTCCTTCAGAATGACAATGATGCCCAAATGTCACACCCACAAACATCACCAACAACACAAAGTATCATATTATTACACACAAACATATCATTACATCATAATATGTTATCATCTATCGCTTAGGTTAGCACTTGGCTTCAGCCCGTGTTATCCTATAAAACCGGCACATCAATGCCGAGATACAAAGATGTATACCAACAAATAATAATAATAATCATCGCCTGACACAACTCCATACAACTTTAGACGTGGTTAAAAACTTGCCGACTAAAATTACGTCAATTTACGTCAGGCGCTGATTAATTTAACAGGACTAAACTATCTGTCCTTTGCTTAATGAAATAGAAAGAAAAAGATGCACTGAACTTTAGTTTAGTTTATGAACAAGGGAATCGGCGCCACTGTCTAAAGTGAGCTGAAAAAACAAGTGTGCATAAGAAAAAATAAAGAGAAAAAGGCATTCGTAATCTCATCTCAACGATTATTATCAATGTCAAAAACTTGTCAAAAATTAGAAAATTACATTTTATTTAAATAAGGGAATTAGAGATTTTTTGACATATTCAGACTGATACCTGACTTTTTTTATTTTAAATGGGTTTGCTCTTGACTCTAGTCTAGGTCAGAGGTGACAGAGACAAAGTCGAAGATGGAGTGAGCTTACCCAGAAGAAGCCTGTTCACTCTTACTTTGAAGAGATTCGGGTTGTATGCGCTTGGAAACAGTAGACGCAGGTAAAGAGTTCCACTCTTTTGCTGTGCGCATTATAAGAGACATTTGAAAACGCTTAGTGCGTATTGGTGGAATAGCAACTAGGCAGGGATGGTAACTTGCTGTGCGTCTGGATGACCGAAGGAAGAAGGGGGCCGGTGGAATGAGGTCGTGACTGTGAACGTTCTTAAAATTACGAGAATTGCCCCTCTGACTATTAAAAGATCAGCCCTATATCCTATGTCGGCATATTATGTTATTCGTTGTCATTATTTCTTTAACCATTTATGTACATACGCCAGCACATCAAGCTACCCGAAACTGTCAAATTTTCATAATCAACTTTGAACCTTACACTTTAGCAATAAAGTTGAAAATCTATTAAAGAAATTTTACAGATTATAGTAGCTTGATGTGCTGGCATCTGTAATTACACACATATAAACAGTCAAAAAGAAAGTAACAGAAAATTACATACATAAGTGATGTGGTTATTAGTTTATAACAAATCTTCACCATGACACCTATATATTTACAAAATAAATGTCTATTATATTCTATTAGGTACATGTTGCATTGGATAGGAGATTTTTATGTTTGTAACAGCCTGTCTTCAGTAAATAAACAAGAGCGAGTCGGACTCGCGCACCGAGGGTTCCGTACCATCATTTGTTTTAAATTTTCATCGGCGAGGCCTATATTCGTCAGAGAATTTTATCACTGCGCACTGCGGTGTAGAATATTGCAGTTTGGGACAGCGCCGTCTCTTGACCGATAGTGGAACTAGTTTAACTTTTGTTGCTGATTTCTGAAAAAGGGTGCTATTTAGAGACTTCGTTTTATTTTTCCTGTAATTTTTACATAAACTTCTATCACACAGAATTATTTCAGATTATTCTCTTTGCAAACTTCGGGAACGGTATTTTTTTTTACATTTTTCATCAAAAGTCGAAAACTTTGCGGCCTAAAAAAAATAAAAAAAAATGCACGAAAATGTGCAAACTGCGCTCTTCCATATGATGCCCCACATGCCCTAGTAGGCCCACTTTGAATTTTTCAGACCCCCGTCAGTCATTGTTGCAAAAAAAAAAAAAAATATCTTTCTTATTTGCAAAATAGTTGGGTAAATGTCATCTAAAACTATTCCAAATTACAAGTTGATAGCATTAGTAGTTCTTGAGATATCCAGCTGTGACAGACAAACAGACGGAGTCTCTGCATAAGGAGTTCTTTGATTTGATTTGATTTGATTTGATAAGGGTCCCGTTTTACCATTTTGGTACGGAACCCTAAAAACCTATAAAATACTGTCTATTGACAATAAAATCTAATCCCGAAAATGGACTAACATTTTCCAAAGTTTGATATAGGTATCCAATCTCGTAAGTCGTTTCTTTCGTAGAATTATAATGAAAAGTCTTGTGATCTTAAAGACTTATTCGAGATAAAGTTCACTCAGCTTATGCGATGCGCGTACAAAGAAAATTAACATACAGATAGTTTGAGAGACGTGGCGTCGGATCGAGGTCTTAGATTTAGGTTATTATGAAGGTCTGGATAATATGAAGGACGTGGGGCTGCCTGATTAGAAATAAGTTTAGTTAATTTCAGGTTTATATAATTTTATCAAGACTGTCTCGAAGGGTGTCGTCCTGTGGGTCCTGTGATATTTAATAAAACACTTTAGTTGCTACTATAAAGTGTCCCAGAAATACCGCTGCCGGATTTAAATTTGCCACCATTTTTTTTCTTTTTTGACAGTTTATTGACAGTTGTCACGTACAGACCACGCGATTTAAGAATATGGAGAAGTATTCAAACCAACAACGTTTAATAATTGTAAAAACGCATTACGAGAATGGGGAAAGTTTTGCGAAAACATTTCGCACATTACGTCAAGTTTTCAGTCGCAATAATGCGCGAAATGAATCGACACAAACAGTTGAACATCTTAAAAAGGAAATACGGCGCGTTTTTGGTGAAATACAGCCACATTGGCGATAACGTTATTCAAAATTTCAACAAATGAATAACCCTGTGCCAGAATTTTCATGATGGCCATTTGCCTGATGTTCTATTTCACGTTTAATCGGAACTATTTTATTTTAAGTTGAAATAACAATGTTTGCTTAATTAAAAAATAAATATATTTTTCTTTAAAATTAAATCCGGCGCTCTTTATCTTGCAGCATTAAATCCTTCTTGGAGTTGATATTCAATCTCATTTTTAATACAGGCCATGTATTACTTACAGTAGTTTCAAATTACGTACCGTTGATACGTCAGATGGCATTTTTTTTATGGTGCTAAGCTTCACTTGAAAGCACAGACTAAGAAGAGAAGTTACCTTCTTGAAAGAAATCGTTTGATGTGTAAAGATTTTTTTTTTCTCCTTGGACTAAAACGCCTAAATCTCTGTATTAATCTGCCTTAATCTATGTATCTGAAAGTGTTTTTTTGTGTTGAAATAAGGTACGTATTTACTATTTTTGGGTTATTCATTGTTTTATTTTTTTTCATGTCGCAATATTTTTAATCGCTTTCGTTCTTTACTAAAGGTTCCTCGCTAGAAGACGTTTCATTGAACGAGACGATCGATCGATTGAGACGTTTCGTCTCCACTGCTGATGGAAAATTAAAAGTTTTTTTTTCTCCTTCATTGGTACGTAATAATTATGGTTCTATGCTCTTTTTTTGGGTTTATGAGATTCTGCTTGCTTCACGGGTTCTTATGGATAAATTTTACTCCAGGTTAAGGCCCGAACTTACAGCAAGCCGATACACTCGGCTTCTCCCCGGTACCCAGTCGCTTGCCAATAAGTTATTCTGAAATACACCGGAGCAACAGCCGATTCGTACTGACGATCAGAGCCGAGCTGAGCCAGATTCGCCGGTCGTATTCGCCGACGGACAGGAGCCTGTGTTAAACAGATATTTTTTTATTTTCTCCCCTAATCTTTTGTTACCTAGTATGTTGTAGGTAGTTTAATTTTTTATTTTAACTGAAATATGGCGGGTGTGATACCTTACCTATTTTTGCGGACCGTTTTAAGCACGCGTACGGATTAAATTTGATTGCAATCACGTTTTAAATTCGTCACGTTTTCAAATTTTAATTTTTTTTTTGGTATTATCCCAAGGTATTTTTTTATATAACCTATTTTCACGTCACGGTTTCTCAAGATATTTTCGTCATCATTTTTTAACCTGTTTATTTTTTATCTTTTCTTATATTCAATGTTTTTCTTTCCGTCTATTTTCGCTACAATCTGTAGGTACCTAACCCACCTATATATGTTCAACAAATAAAAAATATTTGTATTTGTAAAAAGAGGGGCCCGTGGCCAAATAATAACAGCCGCACAGGTCGATAGATCAGGTTAAGCTAAGCTTGCCGCGGTTGGTCTTTGGATGGGTGACCATCTTTACATACCCTGACCCCTCCGTGCCTCGGAAAGCACGTTAAGCCGTTGGTCCCGGCTGTCATTCGTGGATCTTTGACAGTCGTTACGGGTAGTCAGAAGCCCGAAAATCTGACAATTAGTCTTATCACGGGGTATCGTATTACCCAGTAATTGGGTTGTGGAGGTCAGATAGGCAGTCGCTCCATGTAAAATACTGGTACTCAGCTACATCCGGTTTGACTGGAAGCCGACCCCAACATGGTTGAGAAAAGGCTAGGCAGATGATGATGATTTGTAAAAAGAGCCGAAAGATATCGTGTCGATGTCGGCCAAGTACGCGATCGTCGCTCATTCACAAGAATATGACATAATCGCACGATCAATAAAGTCGCGCATTTAAACGATCGCGTAATCGCGTATTTGCGTGACAGTCGCTTTTGGTTAGGTCCCAGGGTACGTACACAGGTCACGCTGATCATTAAACCGGGGAACACGAAGTGTATCTATAATCATTTATTTATTTCTTTAATTAAAACGGTTTAAAACCAATTACAGAAATTAAAGACGCAGTTTGTATATAAAGTCTACCTACTCATACACGAAATCTCTTAATGGGCACATGACCTAAAGCGCGGTCACTGTCGGACTGCATAGAAAAGAAAGAGAAGCGCGATGACACAACGCTGGTAATTTATTGCAAAATATGAAGCAATTATTTAATTACAAAAAGTCTATTGGTTGGTCTAAAAAATTAAAACAGTAGTGTTTTAGTATGTTGCTTGTAGAATAATCTGACAAAAAATCAGAATGATTGTATGTATATTAGTATGGTTTTTATTGTAAAAAGTACCTAAGTTTTTAGAGGTATCTTCATGATTGTTTTCTATCGTATCAAATTAGTTGTATTATGTTTTCAACACCGTATCTACCTAGCATAATATCCTGAAGAATATCATATATCCTGAAGAATATCATATATCCTGAAGAATATCATATATTTTCTGATTTTGTTTACTGTAGTCTATCATATACTTTTATTGTTTCTAAAACTTGTGTTTGTTTGCATTTAGGTAGGTCCTGTAAGCCCCTTAGGGGGTCATTGTATTCATCATTACGAACAACTTTTACTGTGGGACCAAACCTGAAATCGCGAAATTTATTTCGCTATTTTAGGTTTGGTTGCTGTTCTCTATGGTTTGGTTGCTGTTCTCTATATGATCAGCTGTTCTCTACATTTATGTTCGCATAACTCGTCAAAATATATGGAACATCAGATTTTATTTTTCGATTTCACGTTTTGTCCTATGGTAAAAGTTGTTCATAATGATGAGTACAATGGACCCCTTGAGATACTTTGTGTATAAATGAATATACTTTAAAAAATCACACTAATATTATAAAGTCGATAGTTTGTGAGTGTGTTTATATGTTAGTTATTTCTTCACGCACAAACGGCTGATCGGATTCGGATGAAATTTGTCACATAGGATAGGATTTTTATCCCGATATTCCCACGGGATCGACGCTTATGCAGATGAAACCACAGGGCGCTGCTAGTGTTGTTATAAAAACAGTACTAGTTCAGACGTCTGCTCTGATTCTGTGATCGCGACTCGATCCATCCCAATTCCATTTGGAGATCAAATACTATCCCCAGTTTTCGTTGTAAAGTTATAGGGTGTGACATTTCTGTTGTTTTATTTTTCGTTTTACATTAGAACATGGAGTGTTTTTAGAATAGAATAGAATATTCTTTATTATGTACACCATAAATATTACAGAATATAAATGTGGATTTTTTACAAGGCGTGACACAATGGGCGGTTTTATCGCTAAAAGCGATCTTTTAAAGACAACCTTTGGTTGGATTTAGAGTGAAATGAGAGACAACACTGCAGGTGGTGTTTTACTATTTAAATGTATATAATAAATACATACATTCACAACAAGACAAAATAGAATAAAAAAAAAAAGATATAAATATACAGATATGTTTATATAGTTATATGATAGTTAAGAGGCTGACAAACCACACATACTAGAAAATGGCCATCACTGCTTTTAACGAAATAACGGATTTTTATAAGATAAGGCATCAGCAAAATCACGCAAAAAAAAACCGGGCAAGAGCGAGTCGGACTCGCTCACCGAGGGTTCCGTAACATCCGGGTTTATGCATAAGGTTTATGTTTATGAAATTAAATGTTTATTTTTTTATACTTGAGTTGGTTGAATAAAAGGTAAATTGCGGTTTACGATTTATGACGTCTTAAAAAAAAACTACTTACTAGATCTCGTTCAAACCAATTTTCGGTGGAAGTTTACATGGTATTGTATATCATATATTTTTTTTAGTTTTATCGTTCTCTTATTTTAGAAGTTACAGGGGGGGGGACACACATTTTACGACTTTGGAAGTGTCTCTCGCGCAAACTATTCAGTTTAGAAAAAAATGACATTAGAAACCTCAATATCATTTTTGAAGACCTATCCATAGATACCTCACACGTAGGGGTTTGAGGAAAAAAAAAAAATTAGTTTCAGTTCTAAGTATGGGGAACCCCAAAATTTATTGTTTTTTTTCTATTTTTGTGTGAAAATCTTAATGCGGTTCACAGAATACATCTACTTACCAAGTTTCAACAGTACAGGTCTTATAGTTTCGGAGAAAAGTGGCTGTGACATACGGACGGACAGACAGACGGACAGACAGACAGACAATTAAATAATTGTAATTAAATAATTGCTTCATATTTTGCAATAAATTACCAGAGTTGTGTCATCGCGCTTCTCTTTCTTTTCTATGCAGTCCGACAGTGACCGCGCTATAGGCAGCTGTCGAAAGAATGTGTTCCCAGACACCTGTAAGTACGTCAATTTTAGTAACTAATAAAGGTCAAATTCGCAAAACACGTATTCGATTGTATGAAACTAATGGATTTCAAGATTTCTCGACGGCCTGACTGAAGATGTAATTTTATCTTAAACGTGCTAATAGTTGGCTTAGGACTTTATGTAGCTGTTATGATAACAGTTTCAATGTTATGTTGATCGAGCCAATCAATTCCAATTGTGATAATATGATACGTATTAAGATATCGTGAAATCGAATAGCTACTTATATTTGATGCCAATCAAATTCAAAAGCCCTCACTCATATATTAAACGAACAGCTTTTCTCATCATCATCATTTCAGCCGAAAGACGTCCACTGCTGGACATAGGCCTCCCCAAGCACCTCCACTTCGACCGGTCCTGTGCTTCCCGCATCCAACGGGTTCCTGCGGCCTTCACAAGGTCATCGGTCCACCTTGTGGGAGGCCTTCCAACGCTACGTCATCCGGTACGCGGTCGCCACTCCAGAACCTTTCGGCCCCATCGGCCATCTGTTCTGCGAGCAATGTGCCCTGCCCACTGCCACTTAAGTTTGGCAATTCTTCGGGCTATGTCGGTTACCTTGGTTCTCCTGCGGATCTCCACACGAACACTCAGGGAAACTCCAAGCATAGCCCTCTCCATTGCCCTTTGGGTGACTTTTAGCCTTCTTATAAGGCCCGTTGTGAGCGACCACGTTTCAGTTCCATAAGTCATCACTGGCAACACACACTGGTCAAAGACTTTCGTCTTGAGATACTGCGGTATGTGGGACGAGAAGATATTGCGTAGCTTCCCGATCGCTGCCCAGCCGAGTCGGATTCGTCGATTGCCCGCGACTAAGTCTGCGTGAAACTTCTTGCTACCGATCCACCCCGTCACATCGCATCGCCCGCCAGCACGATAATTTCGTTGTCGCTTAGAGTTCATTCTGATTTTTTCTTTTTGCTGAGCTTCTAAGCGTTCTAGCGTTTTATTAAATAATCTATAGCTTTCCTCAATAATAAGGCTATCCCACTCCCACTCCTCCTTCTTATCTCGTGTCTCACTTCCAATATCTATGTTCTTCTCACGCTAAGAATCTACGTTCTTCTAACTATCTTCTCCTACTCTGTCCTTCTCATACTTCTGACTTTGTTCATTGAATGCACTTCCTCTTGATATCAGGACGGCCACCAGTCGGTATGCATTTAAGCGGAAATTGCAGAGTTATTTTCAAAACAAATAGAGTAGAGTCATCTCAACACCTCTCTACCTTGAATTTGTATGTATAAATATATTATAAGTATATATTATAGTAAATAGTACGTATGTAGTATGTATATGTATCTATTTATGTATTTGTGTACCTAATTTTAATAGTTTTTTTTTTAAATTTTATCATTGTTCCTCTCAACCAAAGCACCTGCCATCCAATCTCTTCACCACCCTTGGTTGACTGGTAGAGAATTGACTTGGTTGACTGGTACAAAGGCGGACTTAATGCCTTAGCATTAAGTCCGCCTTTGTAACTTTTTGTGCGAAAAGTTTAAATAAATAAAACAAATAAATAAGGCTATAAAATGCAAAAAGAATTTTTCAAATCCGACTGGTAGTTCCAGAGACTAGCGCGTTCAAACAGACAAACAAACTCTTCAGCTTTATTATTAGTATAGATTTACAAAATGCAAAAAATGCTCATCCTTTTCACTGCAATCTAACAAAAAAACACTTAGTATTCGATAATAAATACCTGAAATCCATAAGCCCAATTTAGTACCCAGTATAAAAATTACGACCCACCCTGTATTCGAGGCACCTGCGCTCGGATCACATTCTTATTAATTCTACAGAATAGAAATTGGATTCCCTTATTGGAGCAACGATTATTCCAATGGTTTTCATTTCGATTCGCGCGTCGTCGCATAATTTATCCCAAGTATAATTGAAGAGGGATGGAGGGCTACTGCGTTTTCGTCAATACCTTCGATTATAATCTTTTGCAAATTAGCTTTTGACGGGTTATAAATTAGCCTGTGAAATCTTTTATTATACTAATATTTTCGATGTTTGGCTTCGAAACAAAACATCAAAAACATTGGCATTTGGCATTGGCATTGGCTTACCATTGGCATTGGCTTGGCTCCGCAGCTTAATACCAGAATCGCTAAATGAGAACCAAAAAAACTAAGACGTCATGTGACATTTACGAACCCGCACTGGGCCTGCGTGGTGAATAAAGGTCATAGCGCACGTATCAAATCGGAAAGGGATCGGCACCGTATCGCCTTTCGCCTCGCCGTCAAACAGGCGTCAACTTACGTAAGCACGTAACCAATGCGGATCAGAAGCTCCGATACGTCAACTCGGCTACGGCTAGGCGACACGACGCCGCGCTTACAGCTTGCCGACCGCTGGCTAATCGTGCAGCAGGCAGGCCGGAGGGGTGAGAGGGGCAAGAGTGGACGAAGAGACGTAAGCGCGGGGACGACGAACCGTAAGTGGAGGGACGACGAGCCGTAATGCACCGCACCGCGGTCCCGTTCACCGAGAGGAGGCCTGTGTCCACCGCAGTGGGAAAATTTTGGACTAATAATGCTTATGCTTTTCATGTTTTTTCTAAAGCAATTATAATTAGAACGGCTGTAACGCGCATGATCCGAGGAAAAATCTTCTTGAAGAATAGAATAGTGGCCCTATTCTAAGCAAGCGTTACGCGTAGCGGACGTAATGCGACTTCCTCAATTATTGAAACTTCAAAGGCCATCACAAAATAATTACAAAACTCTTTGAAATTCAAAAATATCCGTTCCACTGGTTGATACACGCTTGATTAATCTGCGAATGTACTGAGGCGTGATAATACTCAATTTAAAAATACATTTGTTCAAATTAATAACGCTTGAGCGATACGAGTTCAAAGTAGAACAGCATTAATGCATATGAGAAATAATTGAGCAGGCTCCTTTTAGCACCAGACTTTTCGAACGGGCGGATGGGCAATTCAAACTCTTTTACATGTCTAGCGTCGCCATTCGCCCGTAGTCCGTCTGTCGCTCGATTTGACTGCGTCTAGTCCTTACTATTCCGACAGATGAAATATTTATGCTGTCCGTACTCAAAAAGATTCGATGTGAGATAGAAGGGTTTTCTTGCGATGTGTCATTCTGTTTTGGATTCGTCCATGTCGTTGGAAAGAGAGAATTTGGTTGGTATGCATAAGTTTGAGAAGTTTTAAATGATGTAAGTGATTGAGCTCTCCGCCTCTGTGGACAGTGGAAAAGTTCTCAAAAATGTGTAGCTAGTGGTAATGAACGCTCACAAACTCAAACTCTTTCTTGCATTCACGTGTAGGTACATTTAGTTGTTACAATATACTTAAGTAAGTTCTAACATGAAACCCGGTTAGGGCATGGAAACATAACAATAATTTTAACCATAGTCTATATATCTACCTATATAATTATATAAAAATGAATTGACGTTTGTTAGTTTCACAAAAACTCGAGAAGGCCTGAACCGATTCTCATCAATCATCATTATTATATGGCTTCACCAAGATTATGTCTGGACTTTAAAATAGACTGTGACCTCTGAGTTTGTTTCGGTCTTTCTTCTAAAAGTACTGGCATATGAAACGCCGAACTCACATTTAAAAGTTTTTTTTTTAAGGGGCTTACATGACCTAAAGCGCGGTGTCTGTCGGACTGCATGGAAAAGAAAGAGAAGCGCGATGACACAACGCTGGTAATTTATTGCAAAATATGAAGCAATTATTTAATTACAAAAAATCTACTGTTTGGAGTAAAAAATTTAAGCACTGATGTTTTAGTATGTTGCTTGTAGAATAATCTGACAAAAAATCAGAAAGATTGTATGTATATTAATAAGTATGGTTTTTATTGTAAAAAGAAAGTTTTTAGAGGTATCTTCATGATTTTCTATCGTATCAAATTAGTTGTATTATGCTATCAACACACTATCTACCTAGCATATATCCTGAAAAAAAAAATATTTTTCTGATTTTGTTTACTGTAGTCAATCATATACCTACTTTTATTGTTTCTAAAACTTGCGTTTTTTGCGTTTAGGTCCTGTAAGCCCCTTAAAAACATAATTTATTTTTGAAGTGAAAACTTCTTTAGCGGCGTTCGGCGTTGTACACTTTTTTTGTAATGGGTAAAAAATGTTAAACTCGCGTCAGGACACGTGACTCTGATCGAAAATTCGTAAGATTCCAAAATATCAAAAATTGAAAACAAGTATACAGTATCAAATTAAATTAGCTAGCGAAACTTAGCCACAAGTATACAGGATCAAATTAAATTAACCAGCGAAACTTAGCCACAAGTATACAGGATACAATGGCAAAGTTTTAATATGTGTTTTGTTTTCACTTTTGTCGGCACTCCCGGAGTGCCACTGTTTTTTTTGACGAGTACAAGTGTTTTTTAGACCAATTTAGAGAAATAAATATAATTTATTGTTTATCATCATCATCCCGTTTTATCAGAGTTATTCAATTTAATGTCATCCACCAAAATAATAGAATAAACATTTATTTTGCAAATATAGGTAATTCACAATAGGTGTTAAAATACAACAAAGCTCAGTCATATTTCACCATTATAAATAAACAAATTAATCTTTATTTCGGATATGCAGCATCCATATGGGTTAGTAAACAAAAAGATAACTTATACCTATGTTAGTAAATTATGCAACATTTATATTATTAACATTCACTTAATCCATCCATCCACATGATCCATTAATCCATAGCTATTCAGGCAATTCTTATCTCTGATGAAAACTCAGTTACACTATAGTACATTAGTAGACTCGTAAATATCAAAATTTAAGTGTTTATACTAAACTAGATGGAGCGTGGAAATTAAATCCCTATAAAAACAACAACACAACATCAACATCATAACTCATTGTTAACAATATCTAAACAGATTAAATACACAAGATTATCGTGTTGACCGCTAATATATCTTTAAGTAGACAGAATGGAAGCAAAGAAAACAATTTATATGTTGTGTGAGGTGAATAAAACATTAGTTACCGAGAAATATTACACATATAGCCAGATTAATGGTGTTAAGAGAAGACGGCCATCTTGGACTGGGAGCGTGGAACAAATATAATTGGTTAATGTACCACTAATGAGATAATAGGGCTTATGTCTTTTGTATATGCTTGAATAGCTACAGAACAAAGAGTGATATAGTATGAGCTTGTTATTCATTCGGAAAGTTAAGGCATCGCTTAAACAGGTGAGAAGACGGTAAGATGGTATCGTTCGCAAAAATTTAGGCATGACAAAATGCTTACGAAACTTATAATTGGGCTTTAAAATATAGCTGGTTGAAAAATTTCTTGGGCTAACCTCCGCATTTATTTATCGTTGCTTAAAGATAAGTTATGATTCGTCGACTACACGGTTTTTTAGCTTTTAATCATCTCTTAAGTATAAACACCGTTTATAAATAAAGGCGACCAAAAAAATAACGACACTGCGTGAGTATTAAAAACCTCACACTTGTCATAAGCAGTCACATGATTTTGTGCTATAGTATATATACTTTCTATTTATTTATTTGTTTTAGTGTAGGTAGTACGCACATATGAACTAAAATAAATAACCCATTTATTTTAAATACAACACACACATGTGTGTCGCAACATTTTATTTTGTTAATTTATTTTAAGGGACACACACGTCTCTATGTGTTTGTTATTCCAGCGTATGGCACTCGTGGGTTGCAGCTGAAAATCAGCGTCAGGTGGTACACCTTGTGTTGTCATCTGACATTATGCTGAGCTGAGGCCCTTTTGGCATTATAATCTTTGTTTTCTGTTTTTATAGTTTTAAGGTGTATTTATTTTGCTGTAATGCCAATAAACGCATTTTTCTTTCTTTCAATTTTTGAAAGGTCTGTAGAAGTGGTAGGTGTGTGAAGGGATATGTAGATGTACGAAGGGAAGAAAGAAAGTCCGAAGTACACCAGAAAAAGGAAGAAAGTTTATTGCACAGACACAGGTTACAGTCACACACACAAGAGTTCCACTAAGAAGAAGGAGTAGTAGAAATAGAATAGATAACACGAAGTTAAGCAAAGTACAGTCAATATTAAGCGCGGCGAAGCTATGTTTTTAAACGACAACGGTCGCTATAAGTTTTTATCAATGTACTGGCGAGCGAGGCGGCTCGCACCTCGGACCGCGCTTGCGCGCGCGCAACGTCACAATAGTGCCGTCCCGCTCGCGCCACCGGTCCGTGTGACGTAGCCGGCTCGCTGGCCGCTAGAACAATAGACGCGTCATAGCTACGTAAGCTAGCTCGTTAGTAATTTCTCTACTAATACAAAATATGTGTTTGTATGTTGAATATTAGTTAAGTACTTAAATTCTTATTTAATAAATATATTATTTTGATTTTATATAATTCTAGTTGTTAAGTTACTTTGTAAATATGTATATAAATTATTATTGTTTTTAATTTTGAGCAATTGCATAATTTATATTTAATTTTAATGTTTAGCTAGAGTGGGTCACTACATCACCCCCTTCCAAAGACCGTCAAGGGCGATAATAGTCGGGAAATCTCACGCGACGACCTGACCGCGTCGTTCTGATGACGTCATCGTCAGCAGAAGGCAAGTTTCGGTTATCCGCGTTGGGTGAGTAGTGATGAGCGTTAGTGTTGAGTGGTGACTGTGGTGTGTTGTGGTGCATGTTAGTGGTATGTGGTGTGAATGATGTGTTGCCGGGGTCACGCAGTATGAAGGCCGGCTTAATGCGGTCTATCGATACGGTAACCTGTTTACCATTTACCAGTATTCTGAACACCTTGTCACCTCTTTCTATGACCTTATGAGGACCTGTGTATGCCGGTTTCAGACCACCACCAGCGGTGCAGTCCCTGAGGAACACATGTGTTGATGAGGATAAATCCTTGTGAACGAAAGTTTTGAAGTTGCTATTGTGCCTGGCCGCTGGTGATGGTTGCAGATTCCGGAAAATACTCCGAAGCCTTGACAGGTAGTCGGTCATGTCGACGGTCTCGTCAGCCTGAGGGTCGAAAAATTCGCCAGGTAGGCGCATTGGCTGGCCGTAAACTAATTCAGCGGCAGAAGCCTGAGCGTCTTCTTTGTAAGCGCTGCGCACACCTAACAGGACTAGTGGAAGACATTCCACCCAACTGTCATTTGCGTGGCAAGTGATCGCAGCCTTGAGTTGACGGTGGAATCTTTCCACCAGTCCGTTACAGGCAGGATGGTATGCAGTTGTTCTGCGATGTTGGAACCCAGCAATGGAAGACAGGCATTTGAAGAGTGCTGATTCGAACTGCCTACCTCTATCGGTTACGATATCCGATGGGCAGCCGAAGCGAGCGATCCAGCCGCTAAGTAAAGCCTTTGCCACTGTTTCTGCAGTCATGTCTGCCAACGGTATTGCCTCAGGCCATCGCGTAAAGCGATCGACGGCTGTGAGACAATAGCGGAAACCTTGGCACAATGGTAGTGGTCCCACAAGGTCGATGTGGATGAATGCGAACCTTGATTTTGGTAACTGGAAGGCCCCTACTGGAGCAAAGACGTGTCGCGTGGTTTTCGAGCGCTGGCAAGCCAGGCAAGAGCGAGCCCATTCTCGACAGACTTTTCTGATGCCAGGCCACACATATCGGTCAGCAACCAGTCTTGCTGATGCCTTGGTGCCTGGGTGACTCAAGGCGTGCAGGCTAAGAAAAATTGTCCTGCGCAACTCCTTGGGCACAAAAGGTCTTGGCGTAGGGGTGCTGACGTCGCAGTATAGGTGTGTCCGCGATCCTGGTACGCTAACTTGTTGCAGGCGTAACGCGTTATCCCCAGCAAGCAGTTGCTTTAGCTCCTGGTCCTCCAGTTGTGCTGCAGCGATCCTTTCAGCGGGCACAGGTTGAGTAATCTCCTCAACGCGAGAGAGGGTATCCGCCACGACATTATTTTTCCCAGATATATGCCTGATGTCTGTTGTGAATTGGGCTATGAGATCCAGGTGACGGAACTGTCGTGGGGAACAATTCTCTTTACGAGAGTGGAAGGCGAAAGTGAGTGGCTTGTGGTCTGTGTAAATCACAAAGTCGCGAGCCTCCAGCATGTGCCGAAAATACTTCACACTCTCGTAAATGGCGAGCAGCTCACGGTCGTAAGGCGAGTACTTAACCTGCGCCGAACTCAGCTTCCGCGAAAAGAAGGCAAGAGGCTCCCAAGCTCCTGCGTTCAGTTGCTGCAAGACCGCGCCCATGGCTTTATCAGACGCATCCGTGACCAACGCCAACTTAGCGTTGCAGTCAGGATGAGCCAAGAGTGCTGCCTGACAAAGGCTATTCTTGCAGTTCTGGAATGCCTCGTCCTCCCCGGGTGTTAAGTTGACTGGATGTGAACCCTTAACCGATCCAGTTAACAGGGCGTTCAGGGGTGCCTGGATGCTAGCTGCACCTGGAATAAACCTCCTGTAAAAATTCAGCATCCCAAGGAATCTGCGCAGCTCTCTGACGGTCTTAGGCGCTGGGAAATTCTGCACAGCCTCGACCTTGGAAGGCAATGGTCTTGTGCCCTTGACTGAGATGTGGTAGCCCAAAAATTGTACCTCAGGCACTCCAAAGACGCACTTAGAGCTGTTGATGACCATTCCGTAGTCTTGGAGCCTGGAAAAAAGCTGGCGCAAGTGGTGCTCGTGGGTCTTCTGGTCTTTTGAAAAGACCAAAAAATCGTCCAAATATGCGTATGTAAAGTCCAGACCCCTGAGCATTTCGTCCACGAAGCGCTGAAACGTCTGTCCGGCATTTCGCAGACCAAACGTCATGAATGGAAATTCGAACAGACCGAACGGCGTTGTGATTGCAGTCTTCGGGATGTCATCTGGATGCACAGGAATCTGGTTATACGCTTTAACTAAATCGATTTTTGAAAACACGGTACAGCCAGACAGGCTATGAGCGAAGTCCTGGATGTGCCGGATGGGGTATTGGTCAGGGATGGTTCGTGCGTTCAGCATCCTGTAATCGCCGCAGGGGCGCCAACCATCGTCTTTTTTAGGTGCTAGGTGGAGAGGCGACGACCACGGTGACTCTGACAAGCGACAGGTGCCACACTGCAACATTGCCTCAAACTCCTCCCTGGCGATTTTTAATTTGTCGGGGCTAATCTGCGAGGTGAACACGATACTGGCGGCCCCGGTGTAGTGCGGATGTGATGTACTGTATTGTGTTTCGGAGTGTGGTGTATACCATGTGGGCGGGTGATGTCGGGAAATTCCCGTAGTATGTGAATGTATGCGGAATCACCAAGACTTACTTTCACCGAAGAGACGACATCAGAACGACGGACAGGCGTCGCCGGGGTGTGGAGACTTGTATGATTGTCGATGAGGCGTTGGTTCCTGCAATCAACAACCAAATTATAAAAAGATAAGAAATCCACGCCTATTATCGCCTTTGTTACATCGGCGACGATAAATCGCCAAGCGAAGTCGCGGCGCAAGCCTAGGTTTAAAGTTACATTTATAAAACCATACGTGGTAATCGATGTCCCGTTTGCCGCACACAGCTGGTAATTAGTTTTTTCTAGACGTCTTGTAATTGCCGATCGGGGGTAGACGCAGAGGTCGCTTCCGGTGTCGACCAAAAACTGCACCTTCGACCTTTGATCGGTGACAAATAAGCGACCAGCACTCGGACAATCGTCGGTCGCCATTACTGATTGCCCCGCGCATTTCCCGATGTAGGGTAGTCGCATGGCTTCACGCACTTCCTAGCCCGGTCCCCAAAATTTTGATGGTACCAGCACTGGGGAAACCTTTTGTAGCTGGACTGCGACCTGTTGGAGCTGGACCGATGGCGCGTACGACTACGGGATCGCCCTCTAGGACGAGACAGTCGCTCCACCTTCTCCGCCAGCTTCTCCATCTGCTTGGTCAGGGCGGCGATCTCGGGGTACACGCTGTTGCCCGGGGTGCTCGACGATGCAGCTGTAGTGATGGCGGATGCTGATGCCACCTGTGTGCCGACGACGTCGTGGATCCGGTCCGCCAGCTCGGCCAGCTCACCCAGGTCCGGCTTGGACTGGGAAGCTATGATCGCCTGCGTACTAGCGGGTAGGCGGCTCGTCCAAATGGTCCTCAGGAACTCCTCCGGTACACCTGGACCAGCGAGGTTGAGGAGGTGCCGGTAAAACTGTGAAGGCTTCCGGTCACCTAGCTCTTCGTGTATGAGAAGTTGCTTGATCTTCTTCTCACGCGTCGCCGAAAGCCGCTTAATGAGCTCATATTTGAGTTTTTCATATTTACCGGTGGGTGGAGGGTGGTCGATAATATCTTCGACTTCGGAAGCATATTGCGTCTCCAAGTTGCCGATGATGAAGTGGAACCTGGTTTCATCCGCCTTGATACCCGCCAGGATGAACTGCGCTTCCATCTGGTTAAACCAGAGTCCCGGCTTCTCCGGGTAGAACGGCGGTACACGAACACCCACACGAAAACTTTCTGCTGCTGAATCGCCAACATCTCGATGACTGCGCGCTTCGTCCTCGTGCATCCTCGTGCTCCTGCTCGGGGTCACCAATGTAGAAGTGGTAGGTGTGTGAAGGGATATGTAGATGTACGAAGGGAAGAAAGAAAGTCCGAAGTACACCAGAAAAAGGAAGAAAGTTTATTGCACAGACACAGGTTACAGTCACACACACAAGAGTTCCACTAAGAAGAAGGAGTAGTAGAAATAGAATAGATAACACGAAGTTAAGCAAAGTACAGTCAATATTAAGCGCGGCGAAGCTATGTTTTTAAACGACAACGGTCGCTATAAGTTTTTATCAATGTACTGGCGAGCGAGGCGGCTCGCACCTCGGACCGCGCTTGCGCGCGCGCAACGTCACAATAGTGCCGTCCCGCTCGCGCCACCGGTCCGTGTGACGTAGCCGGCTCGCTGGCCGCTAGAACAATAGACGCGTCATAGCTACGTAAGCTAGCTCGTTAGTAATTTCTCTACTAATACAAAATATGTGTTTGTATGTTGAATATTAGTTAAGTACTTAAATTCTTATTTAATAAATATATTATTTTGATTTTATATAATTCTAGTTGTTAAGTTACTTTGTAAATATGTATATAAATTATTATTGTTTTTAATTTTGAGCAATTGCATAATTTATATTTAATTTTAATGTTTAGCTAGAGTGGGTCACTACAGGTCCATTAGTTACAAAATTGCTGTTACTGTTGAATCCAGTTTTTCGAACCGTAAGTGAAAAGTACAGAGACGCTAGTAGATGACAAAATCGTCAAACTATAAAATAGCCCAATGGCAGCATTATTTATAACTAGCTGCGCCCCGCGGTTTCACCCGCATAAGTTTCGATCCCGTGGGAATATTGGAATAAAAAGTAGCCTATATGTTAATCCTGGGTGTCTGCTACCTCCATACCAAATTTTATCAAAATTGGTCCAGGCGTTTGAGCGTGAAGAAGTAACAAACATAAACACACAACCACATACTCACAAACTTTCGCCTTTATAATATTAGTGTGGTTATCTTTAAGTAGCTCATACATTGTGCATGCAGCGTAAGTTATATTATATTGCCCGATTTGTGAACCAATAATAATAAAAAAAAAGTAATTAAAAAAAATAAAAAACCCGACTGTATCATTTTTATTATATTTTCAAATTCAAATGGGTCCCGCCTGCTTCCAACTTTCATTTAATTTATAATGGGCTTGTTTTTAGCTTTTCAGTTTTTAACTTAGGTTTTTTACCGCAGTCGGGTTTTTATTTTTTTTAAATTACTTTTTTTTCATTTCCAGCTTTTTAGTTTACAAATGTGAAAGATTTCGCAGACGATTTAGTTCTTGGTACGTGTTTTTTACGATTTATCACTTCGAATTACTTTTAACCATATAAGTTGGATATATTTTTGTAATCACCTTTTAAAACCTTTTATTTTGATACCCCACCTGATAGGTTTTGAGAAAAAAAAATTTTTGAAGACATAATACCCAGTGTCACTCTCACAATTAAGACGAATCTAACGGCACCTGTCAAGCTGAAATCGATCAAGCCATTTAGGCTACAGAGCGTGCCAAAGAAATATACATACACATACTCGAATAACATAACCCTCCTTCTGACGCAGTCGGGTAAAAAGGGGAATACTAAACTTTTTACTCAGAGTCGTGAGAAAAAAAAAAGTTCATCAGTATCCAGACTCCCGGTCTAAAACTTATGCAGTCGCGACACGTGGTGTGTACCAACCGATTTAGAACATGGCAGGCTATGGGGATTATTATGAAGTATTATTTTTTATCCGCCATGACAGACGACGCTTTATGGCGGGCGTAATGTGCCTTTGAGCAATAAATTGAAGAATATTAGAAAGGATATACTGACGTCATGAGGAAGTGATGTTTGCAGACCATATTTTTTAGGAAGATGGACTTTTGTTCGTGTTCTTGTAGAAATTTTAATAGTGTAATCTATATTTTTTCTTTGCTTTTATAAGTTACCGTATTTGTGTACGAGTGCATAATCCGATTTGAATGTAACTGCTTATGTAGGGATGGAGACCTCGGGGCCTAAAAAGGCCACTTTGGAGAATCATAAAAGGATAACATTATGAAATATAATATGGCGAAGACAGTCCGTGTTTTTTTTTTCGCTGCACTACGTAAGTATGATCAAAGAGATTGGGATTGGATTTGGATTGGATTGATTGGTATTTTAGCACAGCCAAAAAAAAAAATAACTGAAAAATGCTTCACCAATGACATTTTATACGATTAACTTAATAGTTAACTGTCCTTATCCTTTCATGATTCTGCCAAAGTGGCCTTTTTAGGTCCCCGGTGTCCTGAAATACAGGCCTTACGCCTAGCTTAGGCACCAGTCTCTCACAGCATAATTTAAAGTATTATGTATTGTTCTTGATCTTTTGATGTACTGTTTTTGTGTAAAACATAATGTTATCTTATCATAAGTTAAATGTAAAAGAAAACGAAGAAAACTCTTCAAACTATAGTAAGAACCATTGCAAAACAGCTGTTGGA
Source organism: Mesoligia furuncula (assembly GCA_916614155.1). Classification (NCBI taxonomy): domain Eukaryota; kingdom Metazoa; phylum Arthropoda; class Insecta; order Lepidoptera; family Noctuidae; genus Mesoligia; species Mesoligia furuncula. The sequence continues at coordinate 28,257,305 of OU744793.1, forward strand.
AATGAACAGGGAATAAATATTTGAGGTCAGTTGTTTTTAGCCCTGGGTGGAGACCTTAATTTATCGACGCACCTACAGGCACGACAACCTGACATGCGAGAGGTCTTCCAAAAAAAAACTGTAGTTTTTACACAACCATACAATCTGAAGCGGGAGATATTTAAATCAGAAATGAACAGAGCGTTACAAACTTATATTTTTTGTAAATTCCAAGCAGAATTGGAACACTGCTGTCACATAGTGAAAATAATAAAAAGAGCTAAAAACATCCCCAGCTAGAATACCATAACCAACCACACTACCACAAAGAAAATTATTATGAAATTTTTTATCCTCTGTGATGGACGGGGTATTATAGCGCATGGCAATACAGACCAACAGGCGCTTAGTGATTTTTTACTTTCATGGGATCATTTTGTAGGCTGCCATGTTGTAGGTATGGGGGTTTTGACTGTCAAAGCACCGACCATTTGTTGTTGAGGGCCTGTAAACGGCTTAAATGTTCCGCTATATTTTGCGCTATTGAAGCAGGATTTTGGTTGGAGCCGCGTGTATGAATAATACATAGTGTGTAGTTGTTTGTGCAATGTTTCGTGTTGTGTGCATAAAGTTGAATGTAGATGGTTTTTTGAGGGTTCATGGGAAAGTTAAAATACAATGTTTCAGTAACATTAATTTGATAAATAATCGGTGTTATTTCTAATGACAATCACTTGTGAATGATTTCGTTATCGTGTTTTTAAAATTAGACTAGGATAAAACTTACTGTGCAAATCTTCAATATGTGCAAATACAGCCGATTATGTCATTATTTCAGTAAAATCCTGTAAGTAATAATAAAAAAAACGGTTCTTGCTTTTTGCTAACATAATTATAACATGTAGATGCAATATTCCTAACATTTCAAAAACCTTAATAAAGTAAATAACCTTTTGCAATTAATCATGAACAAAACCTCGTATTAATAAAGAACAAACCCACTCACAAGTTAAAAGCCGACAAAACTTCGTCTTTAAACCACGCTCAAAATATGTAAACTCAAACCGAAAACTCATCAAATCTTGACGTACTTAAGGCTGATATAAAAATTTTCGACAAAAGCGGAGTCGCCGGTAAACTTTCACAATTAAGCCGTCGTGCTATCGTATCGTTCGACTTTTGTGAGCGAATTTATTAAAACCTTGCTCGCGATATTCTGTTACAGCTTTTGGGATCCTTTGGGTTGGGACTATTTGACTTTTGACGACCTCGGTAACAATGAATATACGTATATAAAGAAGGGTCATTATTATGGATATATGCTGTACGTGTACGAGAAACCTTTGTTGTGTATAGGAAACTTTATAGTAGTAGTTTCAAATCAATTTCTAGTAGATTTAGAATAAGCGTTTGAGAAACCTGACAACAGAAACCATGGCCTATTTTTAATTATTGACCTAATTAAAACTCATTATCAAAAATTTTTGGCTACCCATAAACATATTTAGCCCTTTCATAGTCTTTCAAAATATTATCATAAACACAACCATATATATAGCGAAAGGGGTACCCCAAGGCTCCATCTTTGTTCCCCGACAAACTTTGACGGTAAACAATGAGCTTCTAATTAATTTCGTCTTTGAAGGTGTGCGTACGACACAACTTTACTAAATATTATATTAATTTCCCCAATTTTACTTTAACACGGGAAATTTCATTTACGAAAACATGTTAGTATTATCAGTTGGCAAGAATGTACGTTCTGTTTTTGTGACTTGTTTGAATGGGTTCTGAAGCGGGTGCGACTGGAAGGAACGTGTATGCAACCATATTATTTACGAGTATCATGAACAGTGTTCTTTCTATAAATATCAGCTGTTTTTGCTATAAAGATTAACTAGAGCAGTGTCAATTTTGTTGTGTTGTTATTACAAAGACATATTAATTAGTGCAGACACATAAATGTGTCTGAAAAACTAGTAAACTATTCCTATTCTTTGGATAAAACATAACTAACGAAAAACCCAAAAATAAGAAGTATCCAGAGAAGCTTCTTGAAAATAAGTCTACAATATTTTAGTTGGAAAGTAATGTTATCTTGAAAATGAAAGGAGTAATTTAGACTTGACCTAAGTATCTCCCTGTAAACGATATCGTAGACCTTAACTTAGACAGTTTTATGGAGAAAATTGCTGTAATTTGAGGGCACGTTATAATTTTAAGTTGATTAAGAAAAAGAAAAAACAAAAGGGTTAAGAATTAATTGTTAAAGGACGGGTAAACGTTTATTAATAAAATATGATACTGTAGCAAAATTTTAGGGACTGCTAAGAAACAAAACAGATGATCGTTAAAAACGATATATTATATTTTTTGTATATTTTTTGTTTTGTCGATTTTGTAAATTTAGATGTAACGAAAGCTACAATGTCAACAAAGTTTCCTTATCGTATCGAAAGTCAGACATCATCTGCCTAACCTTTTCCCAATTATGTTGGGGTCGGTTTCCAGTCTAACTGGATGCAGCTGTATACCAGTATTTTACATGAAGCGACTGCCTACCTGACCTTCACAACCCAACTACTAGGTAATACGATACCCCTTGTTAAGACTGGTTGTCAGACTTTCGGGCTTCTGACGACCCGTAACGTCTGTCAAAGATTGACGAATGACAGCCGGGACCAACGGCCTAACTTGCCTTCCGAGGTACGGTATCGTATCGAAAATATGGACAACAAATTAATATCTAGAAAAGTTATCAAAACCTAAAATATTTCCTCCATGTCCTCAACCATGACCTTAAATATCCTCAAAAAAGACAATAGATTGCAATAAAAAAAAAACCCCATTCACAGAAATAACAAGTCACAGTCCTCATTTTTAATATTAAATTATAGACATAATCTTCTTTTTTCAATTCCGGATGGTTTCTGCGGATAATATGCAATCAGCGAAACAATTAAAGCCTGACCGAAAAGGTCGGGACTTTTATTTTTTTCCAACCCTTTTACCTGATCCCCGGCTAATAAATCCGTTGAGGAAAATTTGGGTACAAGTGATGAGAGGATTGAGGGCTGTTGATTCATCTAATGGAAGCCTGATTGCCTCTGTGTAGTTTCTTTGGCCTTTATTAAACGTTAAATTAGAACGACAGGACATTCAGTTCTTATAAAGAACCACCCAGTTTTTATACATTCACCATCATCTTCATTATCCTTCTGCCCTTATACGAAATTATTTATGGTCGGCGCAATATGTCCTCTACCAAACGTCTCTATTCCGTCATTTCTTTTATATCCTTTCTCAAACTAGTCCTCACGTTCCCTCAGTCCTTCGCATGACATGCCCAGACCATGACAACCGATTTCCCCCTCACTTCTCAATCACCAGCGCCACTTTTGAACTGCCTAAAGGGCCTCATACATCATTTACAGTAATAATCTCATTTAGGAGTTAAGCCTACATTAACATAAACTAGCTTTTTCAACGAGGTTTCATTTTCAACATACTCTTCCGGTAAAACTAGATTGTTTGTTAACAAACTGTCTAAGCTAAATCTGTTTGTTAGCATTAGATCTAACTTTGACAGATAGTATCAAATTTAAACAGTCTTTCTCGAAATAGTCACTATATTGTCACCATCATTTGTTACACGTGGATATGGTTCCCCATATATTAGATCTAAGTTAGAAATTATCTTAGGAGCTTGTATAATTAATTTAACAAATATGTAGATATTGAAATTGTTCGGGAAACTTCACGGAAGCAAATTGTTTAGTATATTGCAATTAACTATTAGTTAGTTTCGAATTTAGACTATGTGACTTCAAGCTATCACTTAATCGAGATTTGCGTTCCAAGAGACACCACTCAATCAGTTTGAGTGAACAGGGCCAGGGGCCGTATTACGAAGTATTAAAGCCATCATAATTCCAGTGCGAAAAAAGGATGGTGCTATCGGTCATGTATAGCTCCGTCTCTCATTTACACTAAGCCATCATAATAAGGCACTTGTGTGACAGTTTTCTGGGACTTTTGAGTTATTATAATCATTAGGTACCTTATCAATGTCATTCTCATCGTGGAATTTGTACCCTTATTTATAGCTCAAACATTTTATAAAGTTACACTTAAATTGTTCATAATAAAACTTATATATATATATTTTTAACTTTTACATCTAATGCTTTCTTCGTTGGGTATACATTTAGGTGGAGGCGATATTTTCTTCAGCTTTGGAGGCTCTCCGCTCTTCAAGTTCACGCCCGGCTTTTTAGAGTCTGTAGCGGTATCTACAACGCCACATGCAAACTACGCGTCATACTGACGTCACGCAAAATCCTGCATCTAGCATGCAGAGTTTACCGCGCAACTAGCATATATACAACGGCCCGACATTAATCATAGGGCAGTTGCCCGCCAGACACAACACCCGTTTCGTTGGAGGATCCTCCCTTTTCTATGGAGTATGAGTGAACTTTACACCCTGTTCCTCATACCTCTATCATCATCATCATCATCATTTCAGCCGAAAGACGTCCACTGCTCGACATAGGCCTCCCCCAAAAGGGGGGGAGGGAGGGGGTTTGCCATAATCGCCACGCTTGGCAGGCGGGTTGGCGATCGCAGTATGGTATGGTGGTGGTATGCATAGAGAACGCTGCTGCTCATTCTCCGGTACGCCCCTTAGGCGCCTTTTACGACACCCACGGGAAGTATGGGGTTGTGCTATTCTTTAAGTCTGGCACCACACAGACATACCTCTATAGGTCTTTGTAATTACGAGAAGGATTGAAGTTTATATAAAACCACAGTAACAGTTCATCGCTAGGTACAGAAATCGATTTAGGGCCTCACGATCAATACGTATAATTACCAAAACGTCTAACGAACCGAAACGGCTATTCAGCAATAGGTACGTCTAATATGCATAATTCATAATTCAGTTAAAAAAAAAATGTATTCATTAATTTATTATATCAAAATATATAAATGAATTAATTCAATATATTATCATAATTCAGCAACGTCCATAAGATATTATAATACAAATACAAATACAAATACAAAATGTTTATTTCTGTACCAACTAGTTTACATTAGTTTATGATTGGAGCCTCCTTTTAAGCATGATGACGCCTGTGTTAGGAGACTCCGCACTTCCATAGCTTTGGCTGTTTGTACACTTTACAATTTTTTTTTATTTTAATATTATTTTTAGTTCCTTAAATTACACTTTTATACATTAATGTGGGTGTGTTGGGTGTGCGGAGTGTGTGATGTGTAAGGGGTGTGTCGAGTGTGTGTATATTATCTTATGAACTTTGCTGAATTATGATAGCCTAAGCATAAATAATTACTATAATCTAGTCAGGGTTCATTTTGTTTCATCCTGCAGTCCCTCTAATGGGCATCTGCATCAAACTACTTCAATCTGGTGCAACACCATCATGATGCTTATGCTCATTGAGTATATTCAACTGTCAGTTGGCACTAAATTCATTTTCTCTCGTATTATTTTATTCTGTGTCGATGCTTGAGCCAGTTTAATTTCAGCTATTTTATTTAAGGTAGACATTTGAACCATTTTACCTTTCTCAAAAAATAAAAAAAATTGATTTGGGCTAACCAACAAATTTTATAAAATAATACACAATTTTCAACAGTAATAACTTAAAAAAACTTCCTTACTTAATTAGGGATATACTGTATTAAATAAATAAAAGTATCAAATGGTTGTTTTAATTATTAAAAAAAAAATTACTTTGATCCGTCCTCCTGCAAGTTTTACAATATGTCACTTAGATCAATTAGCCTTTCAACCGTCGATATTAAATCGCTAACCAAATAATCTTGTACCACAAAAAAATGGAAGGAAACGCCGACAAAGCGATATAAATGTTTTATTGTACTTTTGTAACTGAATTGCATATCAGGCTCCGTGTTGTATTAATAACGGCGAGCCCAGTGTTGGGGTTGGGCTTATGCGGGCACGGATTTGTGTGTGTATTGGTATTAATACATGTGAAATAATTAAAATGCGCATTGGACTTGAAAGTATTCTTCTCGCTTTGTGCTGAAAATTGAAAGCATGTTTTCGCATTGTCAGCTTAGACAGCTGTTATGATTTGATTTGAATTTGTTAAAACTCTGCAGGTTAACCATTTCAAAGACTTATGTAGTCATTTCAGAAAAACTGTATTTTTTCAGTGCTTTATTCAAAGGTATTGCTGTCGTGTGTGTTCGTTGGTGGCCCAGTGGTAACGGCCGGCTTAAGTTCAGGCATCTTTTTCTTTCTATTTCATTATGACAAGGACAGAAGATAAATATTAGTTTAGTCCTGTCAAATTAGTCGGCGCCTAGCGTAAATTGACGTATTTTTAGTAGCCAATTTTTTAATCTCGTCTAAAGTTGTCTATGGAGTATCTTAATTGACAGGACTAAACTAATATTTATGTTCTGTCCTTTTCTTAATGAAATAGAAAGTAAAAGATGCATGAACTTAAATTTAGTTTAGTTTGTGAACAACAGAATCGGCGCCAGTAGCGAATTCTAATTTTAGATCTATCGTTACTTCTTCTAATTTCTTATCTTCAATAGGTAAGTTGGTTCTTCAACGATTGGTTTTTAAGAAAACGTTAGTGTTTTGTTTTTCACTCTATGTTAGCTATATTGATACCCTATTTACTTTTGCACGCACTTCCAAACAAATTCTCGGTTTCTAAACCAACTCCTTATAAACACGTCACGAAAACCTCAGAGATCCTTACATCGTCGTAATGTTAGAGATTTTCCGCAGCTTTATCATGCAGCCCAGCCTTAAGTGTAAGACGGCGTATATATAAATTTTGTTTATCACTAATAGGCGACTCTAGTACGTCCGCGGAATATAAATCTGGCCACTCTATTGTCGCTAAAGCTGGTAAGAAGTATGGGGACTTATGGCTTTGTGAATTTGGTTTAGGGCCTTGAGATTTTTATGTTGAGTGCTGTCTGTATTTTGTGTGAGGTTTCTTTTGGAAAAGTAATTCTTCGCGAAATCAATGTGCTACGAATTTACTAGTTGGCAATAAACAGAACTGTATGTTTGCCCCTAACAATGTTTTACGTAGTAGGTCGGAGGGGATCGAGGTGGGAGGGTGGAGCCGGTTCAGGGATCAGGATCAGACCGGAATAACTCGTATATATTTGAGGTGGATTTTTTTGTTTTATCTTATGTTATTTGATGTTATGTCAAAGACTTCATTTTATGTCAAGGAGAATGATAAAGAGTTCGATGATACAACTTGGTCCTTCGGGTTTGGTTTAATTTCGACTATACGGTTGGAAAGGTACGGTTGGAAAGAAAACTTCGGAATTAAGATCTACGTTTTGGAATGGGCAACTAGGTTCAACTTTCTGACTAACTGACAGACTATTTAATTTTGACAATACAAAAGTGCCTGTACAAGGTTGAATTGAAATAAATGCTTTGAGCTTGAGTTTCAAGATACTTACACGAGATGTTAACTTAAAATAATAAGGCATTAAGAAAACGATAGGACCAAATTGTCTAGACTAGAATCGATCGTAAACCCAAGCTGTGTACGTGAGTAATTAACTCTAGCTTTTAGGGTTAAATCTTACTTTGCCCTTAACACTAAAATAAAACAGACCTTTCCCCAAAAAAGCTGCCAACATTAAGGCCTTAAGTTGTATTTAGAAGGTCATTAACTAATTTAAAGGTAGTCTTTAAAGTTATAAACTTTTTAGTATCTTTGACGTTATTTTTTTCATGACGTCTTTTTACGACGTCGTTCGAGAAAATGGGGCCCTCCCTTTATAGGTTTATTTAATTATTTTTTATTTATTTTAGCAATTACCTAATTATGGGGGCTGTTAGCTTCATGGGGAGTTATTTGCCATAATGTTTTAGTTGGTGTCTTTGGAGTTCACCAAAGCTGTTATCTCAATTCGGGTCTTAGAGGTGAAAATTAATTCTATTGTCCATTATTTAGACTTTTTTTTTCAAAAGTTATGTGTGGGAGAGTCTTAGTCAATTATTTATCAGACATATGGGTTTTGGCAATAGACACCTATAATGTTCCCACTGCTGGGACACTTGCCTCCTCTCTGTGAGAGGCTGTGGGCCATAATACACCACGCGGGCCCAGTGCGGGTTGGTAGATGTCACATGTCTTCGAAATTTTGAAAGAAGCCTATGTTCGCTATTAAATATCTTCAACTGTTTGAAATATGATTTCAGAAAATTCCTAAACGAAAAACCAATCCTGCCATTGCTCTTATTTATGTAAAGTAACTATATTTTCATGGAAAATCCCTTCTAGAAGATACCTTGGAACTCGATCCCAGAGAACATAAACGATTATCATATCCCTTTCATCTTTATGCGAACACAAGGACCAAAGGTGTGTCTAACAAGAGAAAAATGACCAAACTTTACAACGAAGTACTCATTAAAAGTTTTTCGAGAGAATTAAATAACGTCTCCGAAACGAATCCGTTTACTACTACGAAAAGTTTTGACAGAGTTTTGTATAAAAGTAATTTTGAAGTGAGGTTTTAGTTCTGAACCCTTTTAGTGGTATTTATTCACTGGCAGTTTTTGTTTATTGTACTGGCTGAAATGGCCCGACCGTTTGGTTATGTACAGATGTTGGTTCTACATTCGTTTTGGGAAACTTTGTATGTGTTCTGGGCTTGATTTATTAATTTATTTTATATACTACTAGTTGACCCGACAGACGTTGTCCTGTTTTTGATTCGAAAAACACGTGGTGCCATCTATACGTTATTGTTGTTTTCTTCGGGAACAGCACTTTTTTTCGGGATGAAATACCTTTCCCCTATGTCCGTTTTTGTACACCTGACAACGTATATGCAAAATTTCAGGATGACCGGTTCAGTGGTTTATGCATGAAATGGTAAAAAACAAACATACAAACTTACTTTTGCATTTATAATATTAGTTAGGATTACCACTTACATTAATTTGTTGTTACAGGTGGAACCCAATACAACAATGTAGTCACAATTTCCACACTCAAAAACCAATTACACACCAGCTCCAACAAAAATGAAATATTTTTAAAATACCATATTTTGACTGACAGGGTTCAAATTTATACCTGTCGATTAACGTGAATGATTAATTAACAGGTATCGACTCTGGACTCTCTCTGGACTCTGGTCGACCACCGGTACAAGTCATACAGAGGACAATATGTTAAGTGTCGCCCTCTGGAATTCCGCCTAAGAGCAAGTAAAGATGTCCAATCGCAGAGAGACACTGTATCTTTATTGCCCGCTCCACCGGGGCAAACTTTTACAAGTTCGTACGGGCCACCGGGACTTTTAAACAGCCTCTATCTCGGCCCTTGCCACTGTCTACTGGTTTGGAACGAGCAATCCCAACGATCCTTGTATTTACGGATTAATGTATATGTTACTGTAAAAGCCCGAACTGCGGTAAATCTTAGGATTTACCGGCAAATCCTAAGATTTACCAAGTCTCACCGGTAAAAGTCCGAATTGTTCTATAAAAATCTTTAGTTCAGTTGGTAAATCCTAGGTTTTACCGCAGACACCGGTAAATGTCCGAAATCAAAGATTTAATTACACTCGAGAGCAATGAATTAAGAGACTGAAAGTCTCGGAAACTGAGAATGCTAGCTAAATGAAGTAAGTTGAAGTTGACAAAGAAAAGAAGAAGAAGAGAAGAAAAGAAGAAGAAGAAGAGAAGTCCGAGAAGTTGTCCGAAAATTCTCTTTAACCGGAGGGCAAGGCAAAAAATGCTCGACGAAGAAGTGCGCTTGCAAGTCATCAGGATTACTTTGTAATTCTAAATGCCATAATAGTTCACCATGTTGCAACAAGTGAAATCCTTTTCTTAACTGATTAGATTAAGAACGTTTAGTTTACTCGTACCTAGCGTAAAGTAGGTGTTATTAGTGAAAAGTATTTTTTTTGCGTATACCACGAAAAACCATAAAAACATATTTAACCAGTGCAAAATTGCGTCTTAGGTACATCAACTTATGGTAACTATTACAAAGAGGATTTTGGATACATAAAGATGGAATGAGTAGAAGCCAAACTGTTTCATGTATAGGAACCGGGTTTTATTTTGCATTTTTTCTACCATATGACAATACTTTGTTTCAAATGGATTTATGAATCTTTAATTTTTTAAACAACTCATGTTTCGGTCTTTTCGCTTTATGATTATTGAATTATCCAGGAATAGTTGCTATTGGTTGATTTATTTGTTTTTTGAAGACAAACTTATGTTTGTGACTGGCTGCAGCTGAAATTCCTTTCCATCTGACGCGCTGTAGCGTAAACATTCCACTCAAACCTGTCTTAAACCATCAAAATTAATTTTCATTTACCAGTTTCAAGTCTCCAATTGTATTTGAAAGCCAACCGCATTGCAGTTGGATATAACACGTCGAAATTAAATCGTTGCGTAATTAAATGTGGACTATCGGTGGCTTCGCCGATAATTATTATCAGCGCGGCGCCATCGCGCCATGTAAACCACTTGTGAAGAGTGTAAATTGACGGGTCGCAATTTTTTTACGTGTTTTTTACGCCAAACCCGTTGCATCAGTTGAACAAATATTTGGATTTACTAAACGTTATAGAACCGAGTCCTCGCTAGTCATTTATGTACCTATATTTTCAATGGTTTTTGTTTAGCTTCAAATATGGCAACGAATTACTTCGCGCTTTTTAAGATATCATTTTTTTTAAGGCTCTCCTCCAAACACAGGTGTGACTTGACACGCGATATCGCGTTACAACTATGAAAATTTCAGACACCGCGATACCTTCGTCGGTCGCAGCGCCAGTCGCGCCTGTGTCGCTGGCGAGCTCATGAAAACTGTAGCTGTTTTGCTTTCGCAATCAAATAGTAGTACATTATACCTAATGACTTTATAACAAAGTAAATGAACACTGTTATACTACACCCTGTATTTCACCTCTCAAATCCACCATCAGATAATTGAGAACAAAATAATCACAACACTATGGTAATTTGGAAATAAAGCTAAGCGCATATTACAGTTCGATAATGTACGATGCAGACCGCCTGTAGTGTACGATGGTTCATACTAAATGTACTAAAGTGGTGAAAGAGGATTTTTGCCCCAATATGCGTCAGCCTTTTATAATTAATTTGTACTTGTCATTGGCCTGTCCGACATTATCGTTGTGTGTAACCTTTGTTATTGAACGTAACGCATTATTGGAAATGTTTTACTTATATCGCTATCATACTGATTTCATTATGTAATAAACGTTTTACCATGAAAAGATAGGTACAGAAGGTCGGCTTCATACAACAAACGAAAACGCACGCACACGCTTCACAGCGAATGCAAGCGCTCCCGCGAGCAACCGGCATTAGTTGGATCCATACCGGACGATCCAGTGCGCTCCGATCGGGCGCGGCAGGAGCGCGATCCAAATGCGCGGTAGGTGTGGACGTGCCGCATGCGATCCGAGCACACGTGGTGGAGCGGCCGATCGCTGACAGTTTTTTGACAATGCTCAAAGGCGCCTAGTCTTTTATCGCGATAGGTGTGGACGGTTGTGAGGGGCCCGTGACTAAATAATAACAGCCGCATAGGTCGATCGATCAGGTTAAGCTACGCTTGCCGCGGTAGGTCTGTGGATGGGTGACCATCTTTACATACCGTGACCCCTCCGTGCCTTGGAACGTTAAGCCGTTGGTCCCGGCTGTCATTCGTGGTTAGAAGTCGTCAGAAGCCCGAAAGTCTCACAACCAGTCTTACCAAGGGATATCATATTACCCAGTAACTGGGTTGTGGAGGTCAGATAGGCAGTCGCTCCATGTAAAATACTGGTATTCAGCTGAATCCGGCTAGACTGGAAGCCGACCCCAACATAGTTGGGAAAAGGCTAGGCAGATGATGAGGTGTGGACGGTTGTGTGTGGATTGGGCGTTCGGGTATATGAATGTTCAACTGAGCTTAATCCAGCCAAAACGTGGATCGGTACTGGAACGTGCAACAGGACAGCGGGTTTATAAAACGAATTGTGGATCGTGGAGCGCTGATCCAAATATTGATCGTTTTTGATCGTCGTATGTACGCGTCTATGTGTGCGTACGCCAGTTTTCGCTCGTTGTATGAAGCCGACCTTCTGTACTACACATTTATTCTGTGGTTTTACTCCAGCAAAGTGCGCTAATTGAAATCCATTAGCTGACCAAGCGGTTTGAGGTGATTTTGATAAAACGGATCTGTTTGTGTCGCGATAAGTGATCTGCAAGGTTACTGTGGTCATTATTGTTGGCTGTTTATTTTTTGTAACGAAGTTCCTAATCGCATGTCATAACTCTGCAAACTTGGTAAATGAGAGCATGACCGAAAAAAAGGTATCAGTTTGACCATCACGACACATTTGCTATAGTATCATTGGTTGTGACTTAACAAGAGTGTGTACAATGCGATTCAAATAAGAATAGGAACGTCAATGACCTCTATCTGTCAAATGTTGATTGAAAAGTACGGTTTGCAAAGACAACTTATTTGCGTATCAATAAAATTTTTTTTTGTTTAACCGAGTCTTAGATAAATCAAAGTGAAAAAAACATCAAAAAATTAGTCATGATTAGTTTTTTTTTTTAAATTATGCTACTTTCTTTCTTATTTTCATTGATAACAAAAATTCACAAGAAAGTAACGAAGATGCCAGCCGCCATCTTGTCGTTGGTTGGTGTTACATGCTCTGTGGTTGTTGGTGTGCTTCTTCGTGAGACTGAGTGCTTGTGGAGTGTTACTGTTACTTTCGTTAATTCTGTATGTTACGTGGTTGTTTCCTGTTAAATTTGTTATTTGTTGACGATGACCACTCAAACAGCGATGAATTGAATTGTTCATGATTCGTATTCGATTAATGTTATTAAAAAAATATCTTGTTTTGCTCACCCTACCCAATTTGTTCGATTTGACAGCTATGGCGTCACAACATGGCGCTAAGTCGATCCTATTCTTATTTGAAACGCATTGTAATAATAAAATGTTAATTTTAGGGTTCCGTACCCCAAACGAATAAACGGAACCCTTATACGATCATATCGTTGTCCGTGTGTCTGTTCGTCTGTGGAGACCCTTTTTCTCAGGAACAAGTAGAGTTGTCAAGTTGAAATTATATATATTAAATACTTTAAACGGCAATCCCTTGAAGCAGTGAAAACATCAAACTTCTAAGTCAACGCCATCAATAGATACGGGCGTTTATGTTCCGGAATCAAGACCTACTTCCCGTTGACCTAGTGGTTGGAGTGTCCGACCGAAACTAGTTTTACGACCGAAACCGAAACCGAAAACGAATTTCGGCAACGGTCTCTGTTTCGGCCGAAACCGAAACCGAAACCGAATCTTCATTACAAGGATCATATTTTGAGGAAAAATAAAGAAAACGTTAGTATAATCAGTCAGTCTTTATTGTTTTCTCTTTAAGAGCGTTTCTTACGCCGTACGGCACTTCATACAAAATTTCAAGCCCTTATTTTTCGAATTGAATGAACCGATTTTAATGAAACTTAATACACATAAGCAGGATATAAAGGTTTAAAAAGTTAGTAGAAAACATTTTCGAAATGTCTTATTTAAAAAAAGATAACTGGAAATCTCTGTTTCTATGAAAAATTTAAAATCGGGCTAATTTGGCTGTAACACTATTTTTCGAAAATGTTTTCTACTAACTTTTTAGACCTTTGTATCCTGCTTATGCGCATGAAGTTTCATTAAAATCAGTTCATTCATTTCGAAAAATAAGGGCTTGAAAGTTTGTATGAAATGCCGTTCGGCGTAAACGCTCTTAAATCACAGAGATAAGCAGTCTTCGACATTTTCATTTATTAATAATCAACATAGAAACCTTTATTTAAGAAAATAAATTAGTTGGGCCTCAAAAATACTCACTATAGGGATTTATTTGAGTTTATAGACTCTTATATTATCACACATAAGATTAAGTACTTAAGGAAACTAATTAAGGTCTTACTAACCACAGCGCGATAACTCCCGAATGCACATTCGGTTTCGGTCGTAGTTTCGGCAAGTTTGCCGCCGAAAACGAAACTAAACGGAAACTCGTGTTTTTGCCGAAACTCAACCGAAAACGAAACCGAACATTCGGTCGGACACTAAAGCGATGTCATGTAGCACAAGTAAAGGAAAAGGTCCGAAAACCGTAAATTTGTAGTTACATACATACATATATGCAGGGCCATGTTTGGAAGGATATTTTGAAGACAGAGCAATTGCAGCTTTGTCTTGACGTGTCCCTACAGATGGCGCGCTTGCATCAGTCATAGTGTAGCTCAGCCCTATTTTAGGGAGCTCAATGACCCTACCAGACCCTACCACACGACGACCAGATCTGCAGGACATTTGCGTAATACCAAGAGCATCGTAGGTCTTTTTTTTTTTTTTTTTTTTTTTTTTTTTTTTTTTTTTTTTTTTTTTTTTTGTCGCCATCATAGATCATATATGTTATGGTTTCATTTTTAATTCTTTTACCTTTTGTGGTACAGTAATTTTTATTTTAGGTGCATCGTCTTCACATATATATTATATAATTAATGTACATGCAAAATATTGTAAAACATTTTAAAAGAGTAACGGTGGAGTTTCTTGCCCATTCTTCTCCATACGAAATCTACCTTTTGGAATGGGCGACTAGAATCAATTCTATTTTAGTAATTTTTGACGTTCAAAAGTGCCTGTTAAGTGCCTATTTGAAATAAATGCTTTGACTTTGACTTTGATAGAGGCTGAGCTGTAATGGATTTTGTTGTCACGTCATTGTCACGCACCCTGCAACCCAGAACATAGCAATCCTGCATATGGTAGTATTAGGCACAGTGGTAGTACTTCCCGAGGAGCTGCTTCATAAACACCTTTATTTTTCATCCGTCGTCGTATAAAGGCCAATGAAAGGCGGTAAATCCTTTATTGTACACCCGTCGTCGCATTAAGGCCAATGAAAGGCGGTAAAGGTGTCAGCGGGATTGTCCGAAAGGGTTACGGCTACCCCGGAACATTAAGGGCTAAGGAAGGAACACTGGTGGGTTTTAGTCAGTAAGAGTCGGACACTCCCTTCCGCTCCACCCAGAGCGGGAGGAGTCAATTGATGATATCCCATCCGCAAAAAAAAAGGCGGTAAAGGTAGCTAGAAGATTATAAAATCCTTTATTTTTCACCAGGCGTCGTATAAAGACCAATGAAAGGCGGTACAGGCAGCTAGAAGATTATAAAAGGTTAATGTACAGAAAATGTTTATAGATACCCAATAAACGGGCAGGTGAACGTTAACACAAGTAATTGACCCGGTTATCCGGGTCGTTACGTTTTTCCGTGCAAACTTATCCGGTTTTTTCCGCATCTTAATTATTATTGTGGCAAAAATAATGTGAAAATAAGGTGGATCGGTGTTCAGAAAGTTTGCGGGTCATTTCATGTTTGGTTTGATTTTTTGAGGTTATTTTTTTAAAATTTTGTTGTCTTTGCAAGGAGTTGGAAGTTGTTGGAACGGAGTTCCTTAAGGGGCTTAAATGACCTAAGGCGCGGTCGCACTGCATAAAAAAGAAAGAGAAGCGCGATGACAAAACGCTGGTAATTTATTGCAAAATATGAAGCAATTATTAAATTACAAAAAATCCATTTTTTGGACTAAAAAATTAAAACACTACCTAGTGTTTTAGTATGTTGCTTGTAGAATAATCTGACAAAAAAATCAGAATTATTGTATGTTCTTTATTGTTAGTATGGTTTTTATTGTAAAAATGAAGTTTTTAGAGGTATCTTCATGAGTTTTTTCTATCGTATCAAATTAGTTGTGATTTCAACACACTATCTACCTAGCATATATCCTGAAGAATATCATATATTTTTCTGATTTTGTTTACTGTGTTCGATCATATACTTTTATTGTTTCTAAAGCTTGAGTTTTTTTTTGCGTTAAGGTCCTGTAAGCCCCACACTTGGCGAATGAGAGCTGGACCAAAAAAAGTGTAACATTTTGACCGTTACGACAATTTTGCTATAGGATGTTTTTTTTTCTGTATATGTTTCTCTCAAAAGTTGCGATTGTAACATTTTATTTTTCTTTTTTTACTATTTTTTTTCTTTCATTTTGTATGTTACTTAATACATAATATATAGCGAAAAGAATTTCGTCCCAAGCGGGTATCCCGTGGCACGTCTCGACTTTTTTTCAATGAAAACACTTACATACAGTAACTGCTAAAGGTTACGAAGACTTTGAAATACAATACAATGTTCTAATAGTGTTTTCAAAGATACAAAAACCTAAAACTAAACTAAAAATATGTTGCTTTGTTTACTAGATACGACATATTTGAACGATATATTGGAAGGTTTTTCTAGGTAACGTAATACATAGTCAATATTTCTTGAATATTATTTGTTATTGGATTATTTTCTTTGGCTTAGAAGTATAAATAAAGGGCGTAGTGGGTATATTTTTGGGAAGCCTGCCGGGTCAGCGGGATTGTCCGAAAGGGTTATCGCTGCATGGCCCGGAACATAAAGGGTTAAGGAAAGAACACGGGTGGGTTTTAGTCAGTAAGAGTCTGACACTCCCTTCCGCTCCACCCAGAGCGGGAGGAGTCATTTGATGATATCCAATCAAAAAAAAAAAAAGTGGGTATATTTTAAAACATTTACTCGGCACCTTTTTGAGGGTTCATATTAACTTGACCAACCCGCACTGGGCCTGAGTTTTGGATTACGGCCCACTCCCTCTCACACAGAGGAGGCCTGTGTCCCAGCAGTGGGAACATTATGGCTGATACATAGAGTCTTGCCTTTTTCCCATTAGAGTAAGCAGAAAGTACAGACGCCAGCACATCAAGCTACTACAGTCTGACAAATTTCTTTAATATATTTTCAACTTTATCGCTACAGCATAAGGTTTAAAGTTGATTGGGAAAATTTGACAGTTTCGGGTAGCTTGATGTGCTGGCGTCTTTACGTAACGCCACGATCCTTCCATACTCCATTTTGCTTTGTTTACGTTCATATATCTACGGGGTAATCATGTAACACACTAAGAATTGCATTATTAGCTTTAATTTTGACAGTTCAACAGTATTCATTGCGTTTTTTACTTTGTTGAGCAAACAAACTTTTCGAACTTATGAAGCAATGGATTCGCAATATCCTTCAAAATCAAACATAATGAGATTTATAGTGTGTTACGCAATTAACATGCATTTATTTTTGTTTTTCGTGTATTTATAAATAATTTTATATTTTCTTACTACAAAAAAGTATTTTTTATTAAATCTGAAAAAAAAATCTGAAGTCGGAATAAAATAATGATGCAGTGAGTAAGCGTGATCAGTGCCCGTATGAATGAGAATAAACTTGTGTTATCTATCAGAAGCAGGTTTAAAACGAACTCAAACTCGAAGCATTTATTACAATTAAACCATTTACATGGCACTTTTGAATTGTCAAGAAGTCGGTCAGTCCGAAAAGAAAAGAACGGGCAAGAAACTCCATGGACATTCTTTTAAATTATATTTTTACAAAAATATTACTTACATCATTAATGTTGAATTTATAATAATTATATGTGAGAACGATGTTAAAAAGACGTACGCGTTAAAAGCGTAAAAAAATGATACGTACAATCAATCAACTGTATTTATTATTTATAAAAGTAAATCTTAATTTATAGAAAAACCTAGCAAACCAATAGAATTAATGGGCAATTAGCTAATCACTTGGTACCGAGAAGACGCAATACTGAGATAGAGAGCAGGGGACCTAAAAAGGCCACTTTGGAGATTCATAAAAGGATAACATTATGAATTATAAAATGGCGAAGACAGTCCGTGTTTTTCTTTTTTTTCGCTGCAGTACGTAGGTACAATCAAAGAGATTGGGATATGATTTGGATTGGATTGATTGGTATTTTAGCACAGACAAAAAATATAACTGAAAAATACTACACCAATGGGATTTGATACGATTAACTTTACAGCTAACTGTCCATTCTGATATCCTTTTATGATTCTGCCAAAGTGGCCTTTTTAGGCCCCTAGCTGTCGCCGTCGGCGACACCAAAAGAGGGCGAGTGCTTCTCGCCGTCTGCAGTTGCTGCTAACTATCTCCACTCTTGGTGCAGCTGTTTTGGCGACGCCTCTCGTTCCCTCCAACTTCTTTAGGCCGCTTTCCGAATTAGCTATAATCGCTCACATCGTTTCCCTTACTTCCCGTGGGTGTCGTAAAAGGCGAGTAAGGGTCATACCGGATGGGCAGCAGCGTTCTCTATGCATTCCACCATCATACCATACTGCGATCGCCAACCTGCCTGCCAAGCATGGCGATTATGGCAAACCCCCCCCGCCCCGCAAATTGGAGGATACCTATGTGCAGCAGTGGACGTCTGTCGGCTGAAATGAGACTCACAGCGTTCACATCATCTCACGTGTGTCCCGATTTAGATATTACGATTATGACAGCTGAGAGCTGTCAACAATTCGGTACGGTCGTGAACGCGCTCACAGTGCTTATTCAATTTAAAAACGATATTATTACAGTATTTTCTTGTATAAACACCACATTTCTTCTTCAGTTCTTCTTCTTTGGTTAGGTGGCGACTGTCAGCCAGAAGCACAATTTCGAAAATGCCACATTAGTTTAATTTGAAGATGATTCAACTCAAAACAAAACACACACTGACACATCCTCACACACACACTGTCATTTTTGACAGCGCTCACGGTGATATTATTCCAAGGCATGGTCGGCGTTATTGCAAGACAGCGCATGTCATGACGTCATCTATGATGATTCACGGGACATCCTTAACGCGCTCACGCTAATTCGGTACGGGTTTAAGCACGATCAAATCGATTATTTTCTGACTCGGAACGCAGGGTTAGTTTTCTAATGCCACTGCTACATTGTCGCGATATCGTGAACTGTACCTCGCGCTCTCTCTGTCGTACAGCGAAACGTCGAGCGGTATGCGAGAGAGAGAGCACGCGAAGTGTAGTTCGCGTTATCGCGAAAATGTAGCATGTAAATAAGCAATGGGAAAGTTAGGTACTGGCTGAACATAAAAGGGTGCAAACCTGACACAACTGCGAGCTAATCTCCCATAAATATCTAATCCGAAATCGGTGTTCAAATTCTAAACTCAAATATCAAATACACGATTTCAATTGCCAAAGCCAGCACGTTCATTATTCAGCCCCTTAATGCTTTGCTAATACTCGAACTGTAAAAGCGAAACACGACTTATTCACCATTTTACCCCACTTTAGGAGTGCCAAAAAGAATAAAATGGAACGATACGATGAAACAGGTAGGTTTAGAAGGTTCAAGGGAGCTAGAGCTGCAAGCCTATTCTGTAAAAATCTCACGGCGAAAACTTAGGTAAAGTGATCTCTCATTCTATCTAATGCTAGGATTTCCGCGGAATTGCAAAGGAGTGGATGCAGCTAGTTCAGAGCAATTTTCCATTTACCCCTAGCCCAGCATTGGCATGAAAAGATGTGTACAAGATTTTCTGGAATCTACCCAAACTGAACACAAATCAGGATTTACTTCCACTGCTGAATGCGTATCTATAAATGGCATACCATTAAATATCCGGTCATCATCATCACCATCTGCCTCTGCATCTGCGAGCCTTTATCTATGTTGGGGTCAGCTTCCAGTCTAATCAGATGCAGCTAAATACCTGTATTTTACATGGAGCGACTGCCTATCTGACCTGAACAACCCAATTACTGGGTAAGTAATATGATACTCCTTTGTTAGAACGGTTGTCAGACTTTCGTGCTTCTGACGACCCGTAACGACTGTCAAAGATCTACGAATGACAGCCAGGACCGACAGCTTAACGTGATTTCCGAGGCACGGACGGGTCTCGATATGTAAAGATCACCCATCACCCATCTACGAATCGACGGCAAGTGAAGCTTCACCTGATCAATCGACCCATGCGGCTGGAAGGACGGAGCCCCTTCTCATTCTATTAAAATTATATCTTCTTCATTACATACCCGTTCAAAGAAGATTATATCCACTATGCTTATTGATTGGGAGACTGTAGTCAGTTTAACCAAAAAATTGAGTTCACCAAGCCTTCTGCACCTTCCTGCATTACCCCGAAACGGTGAAAGCATGTTCGGTTCCGTGTTATCCATTCATGAATTGCTTAGCCTATCTAGCACTAATGGACTTGCCGTTTTACCAGTAGTGTCCTCCATGTGCTTCTGAGGAATTGATTTTTATGCATTCACTGTAATAAGTGGAATTACTGTGAATATGACTTGCCGTCCTGCTTTTTTGTTTCGTTTTTGTATTTTGTAGTGCTTTTTGTAGTTCCGAAATATCACAATTTATTCCATTATTGTTTAGTTTACTGATAATTTGCTTTTTTGATGGATTCATAGCGCGTTCTTGAATAGCGTTATAAAAAACATTGTGTTAATAATATTTAATCATCATAATCACTGTCCATTACAAGGTTGTTCAACAATATTAGAAATTAAATAAAACATTATCTAAGTACGGTACAATTCTGATAAATTAAAAGTCTTTAGATAGGAATATTATATTATTAATCATAAATACAGGATTAGTCACAAGAAATTTTGTCAGCAAGAAATTCGTCAATGGTATAGTAGCATTTGTCTATTAAAAAAATATTTAGGCTGCGTTTAAATTGAGTCAAGTTTAAATCTTTATGTCATTTGGTAGCTTATTAAAAAAATTCGGAGCCATGCGAAGTGTGCTCTTGTACAGACGCCAGCACATCAAGCTACTACAATCTGTCAAATTTCTTTAATAGATTTTCAACTTTATCTCTAAAGTATAAGGTTCAAAGTTGATTGGAAAAAATTGAGAGTTTCGGTTAGTTTAGTGTGCTGGCCTCTGTACATAAGGGCGGTTTGAATCTGAATCCATGGTACAGGTTGCGCATCGCTGGCCCTGCCTACCTGCTTTCTATATTGCATTTCGTTCCGTTTACCGTCGAAATATATGCCAAAATATGTCGCAATATATGACAAAATTTTACAGGAGGTGCAAAAAATCTTGTAACTTTGATATGAATGTAAACTAAAAATATAGTTAGCTTTAAACACTTATTACTTACAATATTAATATAAATTTATTTCTGTACTTCGTTCGGTAAGATAGAAGAAATTTACACTTTTTTAAAAGACTGAATTTGTAGATAGGAGGTCTTGACGGCTAACCGTCGATTTATGAATACAGGCCTAAATGTTTTACCATGCAATTTGCACGTAGCTTACCTACCAAATAATTTGTTAATACCGTATCTACTTTCTTCCCGCCACGAAGCTGGAAAATAAAACGGGCAAAGATACGGCCATATAGAAGACCTCTTTGTTGTAAAAATACATGATGCAGGCTCGGCCAATGAACGGGCTTAGTTCCAAGCTAGATACGTTAGGGGTCTCCGAGGCACCCTAAAGCTAAAATACTGGAGATAGAAGTTCCGACCATGATGTTAGGTAAACAGTACGTAACGTCGCTCCTAAATTTTCTGGATCTTTCTTGTAGTGGCGGTCGGACTATTTTTGGTTGTTGGTTTAGAAAATTAAACTTTAGGCGCTTTGTTGGCCTGCTTTTATGAAGTGGTTGATTTGATAATGTTAAGGCGTTAATTAAAAATATTTGAGAGTAGAGGTAATCTTTGATGAATTTTTGAGAGTTTGCAATTAAATTAAGTTACCATTTTAGTATTCTGCCTAGCATTTTCCCAACCATTTTTGAAGTCGGCTTCCAGTTTAACTGGATTCAGCTGAATACCAGTATTTTACGTGGAGTGACTGCCTATCTGACCTCCACAACCCAGTTACTGGGTAACACGATACCCCTTGGTAAGACTGGTTGTCAGACTTTCGGGCTTCTGACGACCCGTACTGACTCTCAAATATCCCTGAATGACAGCCGGGACCAACAGATTAACATGCTTTCCGAGACACAGAGGGGTCTCGGTATGTACCTAAACATGGTCACCAATCCACGGACCGACCGCGGCAAGCGATCGACCCATGTGCCTGTGATTACTTAGCCAGGAGCCCCATTTACTTAGCCATGAGGCCCACCTAATTAGCCAGGAGCCCCACTTAAGTTTCAGTTTAGTGTTTGTATGCAATTTAATCAGGAATCCTCCTGATGCGAGAAGCACAGAACCGGTTGAAGTAGCGGTACTTGAGGGTCTCATTGGGGGAATCGTGTTCAGGAGTGGACGTCTTTCGGCTGAAATGATGATGATGATGTAATCTAATTAGTTTTTAAGTCGCTCGATGTACAGACGCAAGCACATCAAGCTTCCCGAAACTGTCAAATTTTCCCAATCAACTTTGAACCTTATGACTTTGCGATATAGTTGAAAATCTATTAAAGCAATGTTCTATGTTATGGGTTTGGTTTCCGCACTTAGTCCTTCAGTGGACCATTGTGCGCTATTAAAGCAATTTGACAGATTGTAGTAGCTTGATGTGCTGGCGTCTGTACAGTCATCAAAAGAGATAAGTTACCAAGGTCGTCGGATATAGTAGAAGTTTAGTAAGAAACCGATGAATGTTTTTTAATGAAATTTAACTTGATAAATGTGACCTCTTTGTTTTCTCTCTTTTTTTATCTCTTTTTTTTTCTCGTACGATGACGCTAATTATGGAATACTATATTGAATTTTGCGCGTCGAATTCTTTAACACACGTTGTTTTTTTTTTTTATTTTGTTTGCCAACGTCAGGGAGCACGACCCCTTCAATATAAACGTAGGTACATAAACCAGGTACCTCTCGTATCAACATTTTTCACCCGGCTTCACATAGCCGGGTAACTACTGGAAAATAAGTAAATAGTGCTCGTTCGCGCAGTAATTAGGTTAGACGGATAAATTGCCGCCCCGGGTGCTATGTGCCCCGCTAACGAACGGACCAACCGGGTATATACAAGAGGTTATCAGTGTGCCCAAGAACCGGGTAACATTGACCTTGCTTTCGAGGGTCCAATCGACTTTTTAGGCCATTACTGTTTGCTTTTATTGGATTAATACCCAGGTAGTTACCTGGGTAATTGTCGCTTAGTGTTATTGGGTCGTTATTCGGTTTGCTGTTGGAGTCGGATTCAAGGTTTAATGTTCTTTTATTAGCTAGGTAAAAATCCGGACTACAGAATTTTTGTACCCCAAATGACCATCACCACATCCACCCATTCCATCTTGACCCATTTCTTAGCTATTTATCCCGATTGTTGCACTTGCCATGTTTTGTCTCTGCATCACCCTAAGGTTGACTGGTAGAAAATGCCATAGCCATGAAGTCCGCCTTTGTACAGTGTCTTTTTTACTTGTGCATAAAGTTTTAATAAATATACAGGGTCCCATTAAAATAGATGGATACATTTTAACATAGCGCTCAGTATGTCTAACCAAAGATATCCAACCAAAAAAACACTGATTAATGTGAAAATCATATTAACCAGTGTTTTTTTGACCTAAAGTAATAAATTGCGCGCATTAGTGTATTTTCGTTAGCTAATTATTTTTCTTGTAAGTATCTATGCGTTTTTCTGATATGTTTTTATCATCGTCCTTATATGTTGGTGGGCTGAATGATTTCTAAAATTTTACCCATCTATTTTAATGGGACCTTATATAAGTAAATAATTAACAAACTTTCAATTTATACTTACGTGAAGCAGTTCGGTGTGGGAGCCGTCACAACATTTTACGTGGTTACGTACGTGTTGTGACGGCTCCCACACCGAACTGCTTCAAGAATCGATTGAACAGATTAAATGTCTTCAAGCTATTTGATACGCACGCATTATTTCATTACCAGAAAAAACATTGCGATTTTCATACATATGGCAATGTCAATTCATATAAAAATCACTAGGTATATTTTTTTATGCCATGACATTCTGGTATACTTATAGCTGCTATAATAGTGTCTAACTATAACAATAATAACGTTATACAATTCATTTTGTAATATGTCTCCAAAATATGAGTCAAACAAATATGAATCTTGAATGCAGTAGCAGAGTCTGAGCCATTATTTCATTAAGTGCAACACACGTCGTAACAGCGTCGTGTTCATTAGCTTACGGTAAAACGTTGAAGACAAAATGTAGTCATAATTTCTAGCAACTGCTTTCAGACACTTACTTCTCATTAATATGCATTCTAAAACTCAACTTACCCCACGCCCGCGCAAGTCAAGTGCAGTCAGCGTCAAATCCACCTGAAGAATTCCAAGAAATATGCATCAAACCAATAAAACTCCTCCAAGTCGCGATAGATTTCCCACAAGCGTTCGACTCTGTGAAGCATGGCCCATGCGACACCCAGATAAACATACAGCCGTCTATCATTCCGTTTGTGGCTACCAGCCAAAAAGTATCGCGCACAAACTCGGTCGGCTGCCCAACTTGCCAGTGTTTTTCTGGGAATTTACAATTTCACACACGGTGGAACACAGTAACCTAATCTATGGAGACTTGGGCCTTAGAGATACGGATCTTGATTAATTTGTGGAACGCCCACTGTTTCGTTTGAACAGTTAATTACGATATTCACGACACTATTTCGTGACGTGTTCATGTTTAAAAGGTGGAAAAGTGTGTGATACTTCCTGGCCGCGCCACAGTGGAAAATTAAAGAAATATGTTTCTAGATAAATTGTACCCTTTATGTACTTTAGGGTACATGTAGTGAAAAAAATTGTACCTCAACGAATAATGAAATATAATGAAGTTTTGGTGGCGCGGCTGGGAAGTATACTTCCTGGCCGCGCCACCACGGTTTTTGTAAACTATTAGGCGTACCCGGACATAGTGTACACCAAAGAATTGTACCAAAATTGTTCTTTTCCGTACGCTATAAAGAGATTCGAAAATTTTATTACTTTAGGAATTATAGCCTTGTGTAGGTGGCGCGGCCAGGAAGCATACTTCCCAGCCGCGCCACCGAGTTTTATTAGGCGTACCCGGACATAGTATACGCTAAAGAATTGTACCAAAATTGTTCTTATCCATACGCTATAAAGAGATTCAAAAATTTTATTACTCTAGGAATTATAGCCTTGTGTTGGTGGCGCGGCCAGGAAGTATACTTCCCAGCCGCGCCACCAAGTTTTATTAGGCGTACCCGGACATAGTGTATGCTAAAGAATTGTACGCATTATGTACTACCCAAAAACATAATAATATTACGGAATACTGTAATATAATAAGAGAAAACATCAAAACAAACTTAAGCGCATCAGCAGACTTGCTGATCTTTGTACCTACTAGATGTGGCCTCCAAATTAGAAGTAGCTACTGGAATTATCTCGGTGGGATGGTTGTATAACTTGCACAGAAGGGCGAGAAATAAGCAACACAATACGAATCGATATGCTTATCAAGAAAAATAGACCATCAGGAACCAGATAAGAACTTGGTAGGTAGGTAGGTACTTAGGTATTAGGGACGGTCAGCAACGAAAATCGTCAACACTGTTACTTTTACGTGTCAATAATTATGATTTCAAAAACTGAAATGTAGGATCTACTTCGTCGTTAACTATACCTACCTACATTACAAAAAGTTATTAAAAAGGTGAAGGTACATAACGAACCCATGATAAAAAAATTAAGCCTCCAAAAATCTAGTTGGCATTTTTACACTGCAGCTGTGACACCACATTATGATTTAAAATTCTAGTTCCAAATGTTTGAACTGCACTTTAACGTTTTTGTTTACTAAATCAACCTATGACTTATCATAAAAAATAATCAAATAATCCCTCAGGATTACCTGATTAATTTTGTATTTTAAATCATAATGTGGCATGGTAAAAGCTGAAGTGGAAAAATGTCAACTAACTTTTGGAAGCCACTGTACGTATCTATCGATAGTAGTTAACCAATCGGATTATATTATCAATAAAAACAGCATGATACTTTTAACGTTTTGACTTTTATCTAATTCAAGAAACATGAATGTATCATATGAACATTTGGTGGCCCTGAAAAGGGCCTTTTGTTTTTGATGCGCCTGCCATCATACGTCTTTAATTTATTGTGTACATAATGCAATGCACCGTTATATTTTGTGTATGTTTTAGTACTGTTACGTTACGTGTATTAATATTTTGTCTAAAACATAAGACACATTAGACATACAGTCCACAATGGTAATGTGGTTTTTGATTGCCTTATCGTATTATTATTTGTTCAAAATGTTTGTCCTCATTTTGTACACATTTTTTGTGTCGTCTTTCTCGGCGAGAACTTTTATCAGATCCATTGATTAATTCGGATTGTTTAGCGTCAAGCAATTTACGAACGCTCATTTTATCAATGTAAGCAGTTACTAAAGATTGCACTACGACTACAGAATCAAAGGCACAAGTGTTTTCGATGACAATGCCACTAACGCCTGATGAGCGATTACTGTCATTTGACAACAAACCTACACTTGTGCTTTGATTCCGTGGTACTCGTGTGTTCTCAGTTTTTATTGATAAACGTTTCCAGTTTTCAACAGGAATTGGCATATCGTTTAATACTGATTCCTAGGGCAATGAACCCTCTAAAGATGATTTCTCATTTTTAGGATTCCGTAGCCAAATGGCAAAAAACGGAACCCTTATAGATTCGTCATGTCTGTCTGTCTGTCTGTCCGTCCGTATGTCACAGCCACTTTTTCCGAAACTATAAGAACTATACTGTTGAAACTTGGTAAGTAGGTAGATGTATTCTGTGAACCGCATTAAGATTTTCACACAAAAATAGAAACTGAAAATACCTACTGAAACTTAAAAATTTATTTTTCATCAACCCATACGTGTGGGGTATCTATGGATAGGTCTTCAAAAATGATATTGAGGTTTCTAATATCATTTTTTACTAAACCGAATACTTTGCGCGAGAGGCACTTCCAAAGTGGTAAAATGTGTGTCCCCCCCCCTGTAACTTCTAAAATGAAAGAGAATGATTAAACTAAAAATAATATTTGATGTACATCATGTGGCAATCATAAACAGGGGTAAACTTCGTGCAATGAAACGAAGGTGGTTAAATATAATTCCACATTCTACAGGGTATTACCGTGTAAACTTCCACCGAAAATTGGTTTGAACGAGATCCAGTAAGTAGTTTTTTTTTTAATACGTCATAAATCGTAAACCGCAATTTACCTTTCATTCTATCAACTCAAATATAAAAATAAAACATTTAATTTCATAAACATAAACCTTATGCATAAACCCGGATGTTACGGAACCCTCAGTGCGCGAGTCCGACTCGCTCTTGCCCGGTTTTTAGGGTTCCGTAGCCAAATGGCAAAAACGGAACCCTTATAGATTCGTCATGTCTGTGTGTCTGTCTGTCTGTCTGTCCGTCCGTCTGTTTGTCTGTCTGTCGGTTCGTATGTCACAGCCACTTTTCTCCGAAACTATAAGGACTATACTGTTGAAACTTAGTAAGTAGATGTATTCTGTAAACCGCATTAAAAAAAAAACAATAAATTTTAGGGTTCCCCATACTTAGAACCGAAACTCAATTTTTTTTTCATCAAACCCATATGTGTGGTATCTATGGGTAGGTCTTCAAAAATGATATTGAGGTTTCTAATTTAATTTTTTTCAAAACTGAATAGTTTGCGCGAGAGACACTTCCAAAGTGGTAAAATGTGTGTCCTCCCCCCTGTAACTTCTAAAATAAGAGAATGATAAAACTAAAAAAAATATATGATGTACATTACCATGTAAACTACCACCGAAAATTGGTTTGAACGAGATGTAGTAAGTAGTTTTTTTTTAATACGTCATAAATCGTAAACCACAATTTACCATTCATTCAATCAACTCAAAAATAAAAAAAACATTTATTTTCATAAACATAAACCTTATGCATAAACCCGGATGTTACGGAACCCTCGGTGTGCGAGTACGACTCGCTCTTGCCCGGTTTTTTTATATTTTTCTGTGGAGCGTTTTTCTGAAACTTTTAAATTACTAAAAGCTTTTTTTAATTCACCTGATAAAATATTTATGATGCCTTATTATAAACACATGAATAAATAAAAAATAATTAATAACAATTAATAAAAATGTCAATTTCATTCTAAATTGTCAAAATGAAAATCGAAGATGACGACTGCGAGCGACGATGTTCCTTAGTTTTTAAACTTAAAACCGCCATGACGAAAAAATGTATAAGAAGCACAATAATTTAAAAAGTTCCTCATTTTGACCTCACTTTCGGCAATAGCACCCTCGATTATTTTATAACATTATAATGCAACGACATTACACATACAACACACACACATACATACATACAACATACATAGATTATAACATTTCCTTAATATACAAGTAGTACATACTAATTCCATGCATTTCCCTTACTTTGTTATCTTCCTTATTTTAATAATATTGACACTGGCTGAATACAATAAGGTGCTTAGATGACACAAAAAAAAAAGATTGTTTTACCAACTTTCTTTTTTGGCGGTAACAAAAATAAATTCGAAAACATTGTAGTTAAATATATAATGGAAAAAAACAAGAATAAACGTGGAAAAGTGTTATCAGTGTGCATTGAAGAGCAAAAGCATGAATTCATCAAATTTGCCGATCAAATAACTGACAAAAATTGCCTGCCATCTTCGTCAAGTAAGATTTTCATAAAAATACGTAATAATTTGTCATGTCGCATGTCAACTAAGGCTCTTTACCTGTCCCTTAAAAGGAATTATAACTATTTTTTTGGCCAACACCCTAAGCAGCGAAATGTACAATCAGACAATGACTTGCAGTCATTGCATTTATCATCTTCACAGGAAGATGAAAAATCTGAAAACGACTGCAACCATTCATCTTCTACATCCAGCGAAGAAAATAACACAACAGTTAAAACATTTAATTTTGACATTGAACCTAATGTGTGGGAGCAAATAAAGCCAGTAACTGCCTATCACACACGCAATGACAAAAATAAACCAAGTGTGAAGAATCATAAGTCTTTTAATTTACCTAAAAATAGATGGACTTATATAATGGCTGAAATAATATGGAAGAAAACTAAACGAGAATGCACCTGGGTATTCAAACACAGAAGTGCAACACAGGATTCTAATTTTAATTTTCACGGATATTGCAAGCAATGTGCAGCAAAAATAAGCGGGCATTCTACAGTAGTGTCTAAAACCTGTGCTACATTGGAATGTAAAATATATGAAGGAAACTTGAGCATTGTACACGATCCTAAAGTCAAAAATAAAATAAACAAATTAAAAAAAGAACAGCTTTCGGATAGATTGGAAAAAGAGCATGCGGTTGTGTTACGACACAAATTGATCAATAAAATGATGAACGAAGACGATGAATTTGAACCACCAATTATACCATCATTAAAATCTTTGCAAAATGCCAGGTACAAGTTTAAAACAAGCATATATTTCCACAAAGATGTTATTCTTTCTCTTTGGACAATGGCGAATACTGCTTTGTACAAAAACGTTATCCGTATGATTTCTGTTTTACCCTTTACCATTTACTATTGGTCCGAACTTCAGGAAAGATATTATAGATACCTTGCCGATACAAAGAAAACAATAAAATTAAGTATTGACGCAACGGGGTCTATTTTTAAGAAAATAAAGCCTCCCAGAGATCCCGACCATTCTTACAATCCAAAACATGTTTTCCTTTATGTAGCTGTAGCCGAAACCGAAAAATCTTGCATTCCGATGACTCAGATGGTCACTGAGGTACACACACTTGAAAACATATCCAAATGGCTTAAGCAATGGGGCTGCAATAAACGACCGCCTCATGAAGTAGTTTGTGACGATTCCGCGGCATTAGTAGGCGCTATTGTAAAATCTTTTACAGAGTTTGACACCACTCATGAGTATATTGCTTATTGCTTCGATGTTCTGGCAAAAACAGTGGAAATAAAGAAATACCATTGCTTAATTCGCTTGGATACATCACATTTTATTAAAGCATTGTACAACTCTCAATGCTTTAAGTACGTAGACAAAAGAGTTCAGGCATTTTACATATCAAATCTACGTAAAATAAAAAATTCTTCATCATTTACAGAAATTAAACTCGTTATTAATAATCTTCTTGTGGTTGCGCTAAGCAAATATACGGGTATACAGAACAATGGGATACCCACTAAATGCAAGATAAGCTTACAAGCATTGCTAGAAATTCAAGATCAAAGCAATATTGAATTTAACGATGAAGAAAAGGAAGAATATGATATTACCTATAACAGTTTCTTAGACGCAGATGAAGATAATAGTCGATCCCAATTTATGAAGGAGTTTGATAAGAAAGTTGACCAAATATCACTAGAATTAGAACTCTGCGAGCTTTCAACAGTGTATGACAATCTCTTTTATTTGCCTGGTTTCATTCAAACATTGAGACGATTAGTTTCTCGATTACCGCTGTGGTCAAATGTAATGCTCGGCCATGTAAAAACTGTAAATATATGTCCTACCAGCTCTAACGTTGAAAGTTACTTTAAAACTATAAAAACTATTTTGAAGTTCTCTACGGAGCGAATGAGAGTTGATGAGTTCATAATAAGGCATCATGAATACTTATCAGGTGAATAAAAAACAGCTTTTAGTAATTTAAAAGTTTCAGAAAAACGCTCCACAGAAAAACATAAAAATGAGAAATCATCTTTAGAGGGTTCATTGCCACATTCATTAAATGATGATTTCTCACAGGAATCAGTATTAAACGATATGCCAATTTCTGTTGAAAACTGGAAAGGTTTAACAATAAAAACTGAGAACCGTAACAGACGAGTACCACGGAATCAAAGCACAAGTGTAGGTTTGTTGTCAAATGGCAGTAATCGCTCATCAGGCGTTAGTGGCATTATCATCGAAAACACTTGTGCCTTTGATTCTGTGGTGCAATCTTTAGTAACTGCATACATTGATAAAATGAGCGTTCGTAAATTGTTTGACGCTAAACAATCCGAATTAATGGATCTGATAAAAGCTCTCGCCGAAAAAGACGACACAAAAAATGTGTACAAAATGAGGACGAACATTTTGAAGAAATATTATTACGATAAAGCAATCAAAAACCACATTACCATTGTGAACTGTATGTCTAATGTATCTTATGTTTTAGACAAAATATTAATACACGACTATTCTAGCGTAATTTCCGAAAAACGATGTACCAACCAGAATTGCAGCCAAAACCGCTCAATACCGCGAAAATGTTCACATATGCCATTAAACGTGCTCACTCTGTCCGACAAAGGAATCAAAGCTCTTGAAGAAGCAACAGAATCAATGTTAGATCTAGATAATAATCTGCATTGTAGAAAGATCGTCAATGATATGTTATGTACAGGCACACATGTCATTAGCTATAATTTAAACGAAATCCTGATATTTGAATTAGATGATATAGATTTGATTGACATAAATGATATTCCAAACAGTCTAACTTTACAGCAAAAAATATATGCTTTGGTGTCAGTCATAGAGTTTTTACCTAATATGCGCCACTACAGAGCATTGTGTAGGCGTTATGACAGATGGGAATGCTACGATGACCTAAACAACACAGTAACAGTACTAAAACGTACACAAAATATAACGGTGCATTGCATTATGTACACAATAAATTAAAGACGTATGATGGCAGGCGCAACAAAAACAAAAGGCCCTTTTCAGGGCCACCAAATGTTCATATGATACATTCATGTTTCTTGAATTAGATAAAAGTCAAAACGTTAAAAGTATCATGCTGTTTCTATTGATAATATAATCCGATTGGTTAACTACTATCGATAGATACGTACAGTGGCTTCCAAAAGTTAGTTGACATTTTTCCACTTCAGCTTTTACCATGCCACATTATGATTTAAAATACAAAATTAATCAGGTAGTCCTGAGGGATTATTTGATTATTTTTTATGATAAGTCATAGGTTGATTTAGTAAACAAAAACGTTAAAGTGCAGTTCAAACATTTGGAACTAGAATTTTAAATCATAATGTGGTGTCACAGCTGCAGTGTAAAAATGCCAACTAGATTTTTGGAGGCTTAATTTTTTTATCATGGGTTCGTTATGTACCTTCACCTTTTTAATAACTTTTTGTAATGTAGGTAGGTATAGTTAACGACGAAGTAGATCCTACATTTCAGTTTTTGAAATCATAATTATTGACACGTAAATGTAACAGTGTTGACGATTTTCGTTGCTGACCGTCCCTAATACCTAAGTACCTACCTACCAAGTTCTTATCTGGTTCCTGATGGTCTATTTTTCTTGATAAGCATATCGATTCGTATTGTGTTGCTTATTTCTCGCCCTTCTGTGCAAGTTATACAACCATCCCACCGAGATAATTCCAGTAGCTACTTCTAATTTGGAGGCCACATCTAGTAGGTACAAAGATCAGCAAGTCTGCTGATGCGCTTAAGTTTGTTTTGATGTTTTCTCTTATTATATTACAGTATTCCGTAATATTATTATGTTTTTGGGTAGTACATAATGCGTACAATTCTTTAGCATACACTATGTCCGGGTACGCCTAATAAAACTTGGTGGCGCGGCTGGGAAGTATACTTCCTGGCCGCGCCACCAACACAAGGCTATAATTCCTAAAGTAATAAAATTTTTGAATCTCTTTATAGCGTACGGATAAGAACAATTTTGGTACAATTCTTTAGCGTATACTATGTCCGGGTACGCCTAATAAAACTCGGTGGCGCGGCTGGGAAGTATGCTTCCTGGCCGCGCCACCTACACAAGGCTATAATTCCTAAAGTAATAAAATTTTCGAATCTCTTTATAGCGTACGGAAAAGAACAATTTTGGTACAATTCTTTGGTGTACACTATGTCCGGGTACGCCTAATAGTTTACAAAAACTGTGGTGGCGCGGCCAGGAAGTATACTTCCCAGCCGCGCCACCAAAACTTCATTATATTTCATTATTCGTTGAGGTACAATTTTTTTCACTACATGTACCCTAAAGTACATAAAGGGTACAATTTATCTAGAAACATATTTCTTTAATTTTCCACTGTGGCGCGGCCAGGAAGTATCACACGGAAAAGTTCAATTACTTAGAACCTATGCTTCAAGAGAAATATCAGCGTTTGAGACTACAATTTATTAAGAACTTTGTTTTTAAAAGAGATTTATGCCCAGTTACTAAATGCCTTAAGAGCTAAATGTATTTAACACGTCGTTATATTTCTGTACATCGTTTGAAGATGACAGAGATGATGAGAGAAGTTATAAATTAAATAGCGATACGTGTTGTAGTGCAAGTACGTCCTAGATTTGTATAGCACCGCCGTGGACGTACAAAAATGTATGCGGTCGGGGAAACCGCGACTGGAACGAAGTCCATTATTGGCTTCATCACCCTCGAAAACTATGAAAACTATCTCTCTCTCTGAATCTTTCTATTATCTATCTATCTATACATATAATAAATCTGTAGAAGGGTCAATTCTGTACATTGAAAATATTGAAAAAATAAATAGCAGGGGGTGTTGCTGGATCGATACCAAACCCAAATATGTGATTAAAAAAATTTTTGTCTGTCTGTCTGTCTGTCTGTCTGTATATGCAGGCATCACGTGAAAACTAACGGTTCGATTTCGATGAAACTTGGTATAATTATACCTTATTATCCTGGGCATAAAATAGGATACTTTTTATCCTGGAAAAATACGTAGAAAAAAAAATCTTATTTTTCGGTTTTATTCATAGACGTTGTTCTGTAGAACCGCGAACACACGTTGCATTACCCGTAGTGGAGAGTTTTCCATTTCAATTTAAGAGAATACAGTTTCCTGTAGCTTTGTGTTACGCCATGACAATAAATAAGGCTCAAGGTCAGACCCTAGGAGTTGCTGGCGTAGATCTTACCGCGAGTTGTTTTTCACACGGGCATCTTTACGTAGCTCTTTCCCGTGTGAGCAGTCCAAGAAATCTTCATGTTCATATTCCGGACGAGCTCACTAACAATGTTGTGTATGCTGAAGCTCTCAATTAACTTTCTGTCGCATTGTCACGATCACTTTTTTATTATTGCAAACTTTTCGTCATTGTCAGTAATTTACTGCTACATGCTACTTATCAAGGTCGGAATTACTATGAAAAAAATACTTACTACAGAACGCGAGCTCAACAGCAGTAGCTCAATAGAGGGATCTCCTTAATTATTATAGGCTTAGCCGTATTTGGGTCCAATATATATTTATAAGATGTCATTGTCAGAGTTACTCAAAATGGAGAAATAAACCATCCACGCGAAGACCGACATCCGCGCGGACGGAGTCGCGGGCGGAAGCTAGTACAAATAATAAAATTGTAGAAAAGTGGTGTCTGTACAATGGAAATATATTTAAAAAAAGTAGCAGGGGTTGTTATTATATCGATGCCGAACCCGAAAATGTAATTAAATTTTTTTTTGTCTGTTTATCTGTTTGTCTGTTTGTCTATTTGTCTGTTTGTCTGTTTGTCTGCTGTGTTTGTGCACGCTAATATCAGAAACGGCTTATTCGATTGAGATGCGGTTTTCACTAATATATTGTAGTAAGCTTCACTTAACATTTAGTGTTTATTTCATGTCAATCGGTTCATAAATAAAAAAGTTATGTCAATTTAAAGAATCACGGCGAACATTTGTTAAGGTATTCTATCAGAGTACGTAAACGCCTCGCGCCTGCGCGTCCGTGGCTATATATACAAGGTGTAACGGAAAGGGGGTATCAACCCTGAAGGAGGTGAATGAAGATGAAAAAAAAAAATTTGGACCTCCCATAGTAATAGCACATCAATGATTTACTATTACTATGGGAGGTCCAAATTTTTCTTCATATTTCGACCTATGTTCTTTAGGGAAATTTGTTCAGTTTCATGAGCACATTCACCTCCTTCAGGGTTGATACCCCCTTTCCGTTACACCTTGTATAAAGCGCGCTGAGAGCCGCGCCGCTGCCATAATTCCGATCCAGCCTGTCCCTTGCTGCCCTCTCCCAGCGACGCCCTAAGCCGAGGTCCGTACCCCACAGGGGGTGCCCTTAGCGTGTAGTCGCTTCGTTTTTAAGTTTATATTGTGTAGTTAAGTTGTGTATTATGCCCTGGCTGGAGGCCTTAATTTATTGAGGCATCCACAGGAAAGCCAGGTTAAGCAGTCGACAACCCCTCAGGTTGAACTGCGAGATGACCATTTCAAAAGAAAACGCGCCGCTGCCATAGGGATTCAGTTATTCGTAGCGAACGCAGGTATCCTGGAGAGTATAGACGAATAGTTGGATTCGATTATTGCGATTCACTTGAATACTGACTGTTTGCATATTTCATTTATTTATATTTTAGGGTTTGTAGGTTAGGTTCTTTTTCTTAATTTTCTTTAAAATTTTGTAAGTATTTGGTATAGGTTAGGCGGTTCTTTCCTTGATTATTGGGTATTTACTTATCTTAATTTTTATTTAGGGTTTTGTAAATAAATATTGTAAGCATTTATTATTGGTTAGGCATTTCTTTCCCTGATTTTCGGTATACTTATCTTAATTTGTATTTAGGGTTTCTATATAAATATTATAAGTATTTGGTATAGGTTAGGCATTTCTTTTCTTGATTTTCTTTATTAAGTATAAGTTCATTAGCTTAGGTTAGGAATTATTTTTTCCAGCAATTCTTTTGTTTTATAAAGTTAGTACGTTTGTCTGTGTAGAAGAATAGCACCACCCCTTACTTCCCGTGGGTGTCGTAAAAGGCGACTAAGGGTCTCACCGGAGAATGGGCAGCAGCGTTCTCTATGCATTCCACCACCATACCATACTGCGATCGCCAACCCGCCTGCCAAGCGTGGCGATTATGGCAAACCCCCCCAAAATTGGGGGAGGCCTATGTCCAGCAGTGGACGTCTATCGGCTGAAATGATGATGATAATGACGTTTGGTTTACACGTCTTAACACTTATTACTTAAACTGTGATAATTTTAGACTGTATAATAATCTGTAAGTATTTATAATTTAATTGTTTACGATAGTACGTGTTTACTAAATAACTGTGTGTTAAGTAGTAAGTACTATTTTATTGTAAGAATGCCTCGAAGAAGATCCAACCTCTCCCAATGTAGCAGAAATGCTAAAAGGATGAGATTAGTTCGATCACAGGAATCTGAGGAAGGTCGTGAGGCAAAAGGCTCTCTGCACCAGGTTAGGTTTCGTGCTGCAGAAACTTCGACTCAGCGAGAATCTCGACTGAGTTCAAATCGTTCTCGAATGATGACAACTCGAAATAGGGAAAACGGGGAACAACGAAAGGCACGTTTATCTGTCGATCGCGAAGCTCACGCGCTATCGCGTGAGTCTGAGACTTTTGCTATCAGGGAAATCCGCCTGAGCTCCCAGAGAGTACGGACAACAAATGCTCGATTCCAGGAGACACAGGACGAACGGGAAATACGTCTCACTGCCGATCGTGAAGTTCATACACTATCGCGTGAGTCTGAGACTTTCACTGATAGGGAAATTCGTCTGAGTTCTCAGAGGGTTCGGACAGTAAATGTTCGGTCTCAGGAAACACAGGAAGAACGAGAAATACGTCTCACTGCCGATCGTGAAGCTCAAGCACTAGAGTCTGAGACTTTCACTGAAATTCGCCTGAGTTCTCAGAGGGTTCGGACAGCAAATGCCCGGTCTGTAGACGGTATATGTAATTCAAAATATGCTGCCCGAAAAGTCACTATTCCACGCGGACGAAGTCGCGGGCACAGCTAGTATGTAATAAAAAGTCGCATGGCATAACGCTTTGTCGTTACGTGACAATTTCTTCCAGTTTACCTCTAACGCAAGCTCCGTGAAAGAACTTCGTTCCAAAAAATATCTCTAAGGTTGATAATACCGTCAAGCAGCGAATTGATATAGAGAATCGTAATACTGATATCTATCGATTCTGCCACTACCTGAGACAATGAACCATCTCAATTCAAATCCTATCATACATTTTAGATAGCTCAATCATACCATACGACTTAAAGCAAACTCCACGACCTCGTTCCACCGGCCCCCTTCTACCTTCGGACATCCAGACGCACTGCAAGTTACCATCCCTGCGTAGTTGCTATTCCACTAATTCGCACTAAGCGTTTTCAAAATGTCCTTTAAAATGCGCACAGCAAAAGAGTGGAACACTCTACCTGCGTTTGTGTTTCCGAACGCATACAACCCGAACTCTTCAAAGTAAGAGTTGTTTACTCTTCTTCTGGGCTTCTGAGTAAGCTCACTCCATCGTCGACTTTGTCTCTGTCTCCTCTTACCTAGACTAGAGTCAAGATCAAACCCAATTTAAATAAAAAAAAAAACTTCCTTTAGTCTATATAATTATCTAAACACATAAATCGAGCTGATCAATCTCGCAGAGTTTATATTTGATCTACTGACATAATAAATGGTATACAAGTTACGATTTCATTAAACCATTTTGAGCATTCTGTTTTTTGAAGCGTCGACAAAATCGATAGTGTATATTGGCTATTAGCGGTATAATAATGTGGTCGGTGACGAGGCGAGTCTCAGTCGCGTTGGTTGTATGTGGTTTGCATTTACGTTTTGTTTTTGTTTCAGTACATATTGTTATTGGTATGGCTGTGAGATAAACGAACTTTGTGTTATGTTTTGCAAGATCACTACATAGTATAAAACGGCACTGATTTAAAGAGGCAGTTGTAAATAGCGGTTTTGGTAAGTTAAAAATTATAAATGGCACGTTTAATAACTTGTTCAGCAGTTAAAACTAAGCAGTAAAGTAAACAAAAATGAGTAATAAAAAATAATGAAATGGATCAGTGAATATATAATTGAGTGGGAAAATAATTAAATGGGCGGTAAAAATGAATGAATGGGCAGTTACGTGTGGGCAGTAATAAATCGGAATTTGTCGGTAATAAATCTCATTCTAAGCAATTCTATAAACAATGAGGTGGTAAAGTAGTTTTAGGTGTGTAGTCGACGGAGCCCCGCTTCGCGGGGCCCCTATTTCTGTCTACAGGGTTTAAAGAAACCTAACACGAAGGGGATGACGGGGGCTCGTTCGCTCGCTTTGCTCGCTCACTCGAGCCCCCGTCATCCCCTTCGAACCTAACCTGTCCGAGTCGGGGTGCCCCAAGTCCCGAGCTCGCTTCGCTCGCTCTTGCATCCGCTATGATCTGCCGAACTATTTAGCGAACCGCCCATTCCATCATTTTTACCGCTCATTTAGTTATTAGACTGCTCAATTATTTTTAGAATTGACATTGTATGATAAAATAACAGTCTAATTGATCTTTTATTACTGTCCATGTTTTACTATCGCAATAATTAATCAACCGCCATTAAATTAAATAACTGCTCAATATGTTTTTCAACTGATCATAATAACATCTCGAATATTTAAATAACAGCTCAAAAAATTAGTTCCCGTATAAAACGAAGTTGCTTCCCGCTGTCTGTCCCTATGTACGCTTAGATCTTTAAAACTACGCAACGGATATTGACGTGGTTTTTTTAATAGATAGAGTGATTCAAGAGAAAGGTTTTTATGTATAATACATGCATATAATATTATAGTAGAGAAAAGCCGAGAAGTTCAAAGATTTGTAATGTGATGCCATAACAAACATATTTTTGTGCGCTTCATTGCAAACGCTGGCTAAACCTTACGAGATAGATCAAATCAATGTACTACGGAATTATATATCTTAAAAATGTCGATAAAAATTCCGCAACCAATAAGTTTATCTAACGATAACCCACAGTAACCATTTTTAGGGTTCCGTTGCCAAATGGCAAAAAACGGAACCCTTATAGATTCGTCATGTCTGTCTGTCTGTCTGTCTGTCTGTCTGTCTGTCCGTCTGTCTGTCTGTCCGTCCGTATGTCACAGCCACTTTTCTCCGAAAGTATAAGGACTATACTGTTGAAACTTGGTAAGTAGATGTATTCTGTGAACCGCATTAAGATTTTCACACAAAAATAGAAAAAAAACAATAAATTTTGGGGTTCCCCATACTTAGAACTGAAACTAAAAAAATTTTTTTTCGTCAAACCCATACGTGTGAGGTATCTATGGATAGGTCTTCAAAAATGATATTGAGGTTTCTTATATCATTTTTTTCTAAACTGAATAGTTTGCGCGAGAGATACTTCCAAAGTGGTAAAATGTGTGTGTCCCCCCCCGTAACTTCTAAAATAAGAGAATGATAAAACTAAAAAAAATATATGATGTACAATACTATGTAAACTTCCACCGAAAATTGGTTTGAACGAGATCTAGTAAGTAGTTTTTTTTTAATACGTCATAAATCGTAAACCGCAATTTACCTTTTATTCAACCAACTAAAAAAATAAAAAAACATTTAATTTCATAAACATAAACCATATGCATGAACCTGGATGTTACGGAACCCTCGGTGAGCGAGTCCGACTCGCTCTTGCCCGGTTTTTATCTTTTACATATTACAAAAAGATTATGGGTTATTTACCAAGCTATTTTGAACAATAGAGTATTATTCCTTATCAAATTAAATACATTAAATGCGTGGTGCATTTCACGGAGATTAAAATTGCTCTTTACAGCATATCATTAAAATGAATATCTTAGAAGATATCAGAGATTTAAAAAGCGGGGGCAAAGCGGCTAGCGGGGCGGTACGAAGTTCGTCTGGTCAATAAGTTTATACTATCATTTAAGCTACGGGCTTATTATTTGGGGAAACAGTAAGGATAAAGACAGAGTATTCATCGCACAAAAGAAGTGCATCAGGGCTATTTGTGGACTTCGTCCTGACGAATCCTGTCAGTCATTTTTTAAAAAGCTAGGTCTGTTACCACTTCCTGCACTTTACATATACGCAGTCTGTAACTTTGTGTATAGTAATAAGGGATTGTTCAAAAAAGCTTATGAAGTAATCCCTCGTCCAAGGGATCCGAACAGACTCGTAATAGAGGATACTTCTAAATCAGCCAGGTATGCTAAAAGCTGCCTTGTGATGTGTGTACGCATTTACAACAAAATCCCGAAAGAATTAAAATGTATAAATAATGCAAATTCATTTAAAAACAAGCTGTATAAATGGCTGAATGGACATAATTTCTATGACATTAATGATTTCTTTGACTTAAAATTATAATATTATATCCATCTATTTATTTGAATGATTTATTTATTAATTACTGTTTTTTTTTCCTTGGACCTAAAATTTTTGCATGCAATTGACATATTCTGTGTAGCTAAACATGTGGACATTGTATTTAAATAAGACTAACACCATTATACCATGTTTAAGGCAAATAAAGACTTATCTTATCTTATCTTATCTTATCTATATATGTATTAGAAGAACAGTGATGGCTTAGTCATCGGCCCCGACGTACGGGTTGTAGGTCGTGGAAACCAGACAGGCGCTTTACTTTGTGTAAATAATTTCATCACCACTGCTCTCAAAACGGTGAAGGAAAACATTGTGAAGGAACCGGCATGACCTAGAACCAAAAATTCGAGGACACGTGACATCTACCAACCCGCACTGGGGCCACGTGGTGGATTACATCTCAATCCTTTTCACAGAGAGGAGGCCTGTGTAGCAACAATGGGAACATTACTGATTAGAATAGAATAGAATATAATAGAATAGAAGATTATGCATAATATAAGACTAGTATTGTTGAATAGTTGTGTTTAGTAAGCTTTGTTTATGAAAACATTTTGCATATCAATAGCAGTTAATATTGTAGGTATTTTTCAGCAATTTCTTAGACGATTTTTATAATACACTAGCTTTTGCCCGCGGCTTCGCTCGCGTTAAGTAATATTAAAAAAAAAACTAATAGGTACATTTACATCCTCCATCATCCCTTATTTTATCCCCATGGGGGTTGAATTTATCAAAGTCCTTTCTTAGGGGATGCCTACGTCATAGTAGCTATATGCATGCGAAGTCTCAGCCCGATCGGTTTAAGATTGACAAAGTTTCATACAAACTTTCATCCCCTATTTTATCCCCTTGGGGGTAGAATTTATCAAAATCCTTTCTTAGCGGATGCTTACGTCATAACATCTACCTGCATGCCAAATTTCAGCCCGATCCCTCCAGTGGTTTGGGCTGTGCGTTGATAGATCACTATGTCAGTCAGTCACCTTTGAGTTTTATATATTTAGACTAGCTGCGCGGTTTCACCCGCGTAAATGTCGGTCCCGTGGGAATATCGGGATAAATAGCCTATATGTTAATCCAAGGTGTCAGCTACCTCCATACAATTTTTTTTATCAAAATGAAGTAATAAACATATAAACACACCCCCACACCCCACACACACACACCCACATCCCCCTCACAGTCTCCTCCCACACACACACACTCACAAACTTTCGCCTTTATAATATTAGTGTGATTAATATTATTATCACTAGCTTCCGCCCGCGACTCCGTCCGCGCGGATGTCGGTCTTCGCGTGGATGGTTTATTTCTCCATTTTGAGTAACTCTGACAATGACATCTTATAAATATCTATTGGACCCAAATACGGCTAAGCCTATAATAATTAAGGAGATCCCTCTATTGAGCTACTGCTGTTGAGCTCGCGTTCTGTAGTAAGTATTTTTTTCATAGTAATTCCGACCTTGATAAGTAGCATGTAGCAGTAAATTACTGACAATGACGAAAAGTTTGCAATAATAAAAAAGTGATCGTGACAATGCGACAGAAAGTTAATTGAGAGCTTCAGCATACACAACATTGTTAGTGAGCTCGTCCGGAATATGAACATGAAGATTTCTTGGACTGCTCACATGGGAAAGAGCTACGTAAAGTTGCCCGTGTGAAAAACAACTCGCGGTAAGATCTACGCCAGCAACTCCTAGGGTCTGACCTTGAGCCTTATTTATTGTCATGGCGTAACACAAAGCTACAGGAAACTGTATTCTCTTAAATTGAAATGGAAAATTATCCACTACGGGTAATGCAACGTGTGTTCGCGGTTCTACAGAACAACGTCTATGAATAAAACCGAAAAATAAGATTTTTTTTTTCTACGTATTTTTCCAGGATAAAAAGTATCCTATTTTATGCCCAGGATAATAAGGTATAATTATACCAAGTTTCATCGAAATCGAACCGTTAGTTTTCACGTGATGCCTGCATATACAGACAGACAGACAGACAGACAGACAGACAGACAGACAAAAATTTTTTTAATCACATATTTGGGTTTGGTATCGATCCAGCAACACCCCCCGCTATTTATTTTTTCAATATTTTCAATGTACAGAATTGACCCTTCTACAGATTTATTATATGTATAGATAACTGCTTCATTGATCTTGTGGTCGCAAGCGCTACTGCGAAGCATGAGGTCCTTTTTTTTTTTTTTTTTTTTTTTTGGGTGGGAAATCATCAAATGACCCCTCCCGCTCTGGGCGGAGCGGGTTCGATTCCCGGGTCAGGTAAAGTGTAATTTGGTTTTTTCAACTGAAATTTCTGAGTAGCAGCCCAGTCTGCGTTTGTGCTCAGTTGATGGCAACAAGCTCGCTCCCTATTTTATG
This sequence comes from Mesoligia furuncula, assembly GCA_916614155.1. NCBI lineage: Eukaryota > Metazoa > Arthropoda > Insecta > Lepidoptera > Noctuidae > Mesoligia > Mesoligia furuncula. The sequence continues at coordinate 28,299,940 of OU744793.1, forward strand.
GGACTTAAACATACCAAGCACAACCAGTAACATGAACAGTTGTGTATAGTATACCCGTACTGTAGGTACCATCGAGGAAACGGATCACTCCCGTGATCACTTACTTTAGCGGCCCGAGCGCTGCAAGCAAGAATAGCCCTTGGCCCTTTACACATTATGCCGTGGCTGCGGCGGCGTAATGTATAAACGGCCTTAGGCCTCATTTACGGAGACGCGGGGCGTCTCGCGTCGCGTGTGGCGTGGCGTCTCGCGGCGCGTCGGACGTTTTTTCTGTTTACGGTGGGGCGGCGCGTGAAGCGGCACGCATCATCGCACGCGTAAACACAAACTTATAGCAATATACGACCATGTTCATAGAGAAGCGAGACGGGAAGCGTGGCGGTGCCCGCCGCGGCGCCCGCGGCGAATCCTCTAGCGTGTAGCGAAGCACGCGGCGGGCATTGCGGCGGCACATAGCATAGGACATAGCTTCATCGAGAATTGCCGCTGCGTGCGCCGCCGCGATAAACGCCGCGTGGGACGCGTCGGTGCCATCCGCGGGCTCGGCCGCAAAAAACGCCCTAATTCAAACAAACGCGTCTAAAATCGCTTCTCCATAAACGCACTCATACAACGCCATATATTTGAATTCAGTGCGGGCCGCGCCGCTCAACGCAACGCGCGACGCCCTGCGTCTCCGTAAATGAGGCCTTACGGTGTATAGATGTAAGTTTACTCGATGGTTCACCTCTGCTTAACCCTTCGGGGAATACAGGCGTGAAGTTGTTTTATATTATCATATCCCACTTCTTCGAGATAAGATAATCCATGTCTATACTACTTCTAAAGCTAAAGAGTTTGTTTGTTTGAACGCGCTAATTTCTGAAGCTACCAGTCTAATTTCTGAAGCTATCAGTCTAATTTCTGAAGCTACCAGTCTAATTTCTGTAGCTACCAGTCTAATTTCTGAAGCTATCAGTCTAATTTCTGAAGCTACCAGTCTAATTTCTGAAGGTACCAGTCTAATTTCTGAAGCTACCAGTCTAATTTCTGAAGCTACCAGTCTAATTTCTGAAGCTACCAGTCTAATTTCTGAAGCTACCAGTCTAATTTCTAAAGCTACCAGTCTAATTTCTGAAGCTACCAGTCTAATTTCTAAAGCTACCAGTCTAATTTATGAAGCTACCAGTCTAATTTCTAAAGCTACCAGTCTAATTTCTAAAGCTACCACTCTAATTTTTGAAGCTACCAGTCGAATTTCTGAAGCTACCAGTCTAACTTCTGAAGCTACCAGTCTAATTTCTAAAGCTACCAGTCTAATTTCTGAATCTACCAGTCTAATTTCTGAAGCTACCAGTCTAATTTCTGAAGCTACCAGTCTTATTTCTAAAGCTGCCAGTCTAATTTCTGAAGCTACCAGTCTAATTTCTGAAGCTACCAGTCTAATTTCTGAAGCTACCAGTCTAATTTCTAAAGCTACCAGTCTAATTTCTGAAGCTACCAGTCTAATTTCTGAAGCTACCCGTCTAATTTCTGAAGCTACCAGTCTAATTTCTGAAGTTACCAGTCTAATTTCTGAAGCTACCAGTCTAATTTCTAAAGCTACCAGTCTAATTTCTGAAGCTACCAGTCTAATTTAAAAAATCTTTTTGCATTTGATCGCCCAATCCTCGAGGAAGGTTGTAGATTATTTCGTCGCTTTTTTTATTTTTTAGCTGATTTGAATTAGGACAACTACATTTTTCTATTCGTGATTCTTTACACTTTTCACGAATCGTCGCGTACTACCTTTATATTATTTGGATCTCAAAATATAACAATTTTGAAAGGCAACAAAATGTAAAGAATCACGAATAGAAAAATGTAGGTAGTTAACCCAACTCAAATCAGCTAATAAATGAGAAAAGTAATGCAAGCGACGTAACATTCTAAGGAGCCGAACAAAAAGAAAGAAGTAATAAAGAACGCTAAGCGAAAACGAAAAAATCGCGCAGGCAGGCGATACGATGCGACGGGCTGGGTCGGGAAAACAAGAAATTTCATGTGGACAATGCATATTATCATCCATCTTAAATATTACGTTAAAGTTAACTTTACTCTTAAAAACCAACGCACTATGCTAAAATTATCCCTCGCAGTAATCTCATCACTCCACTTGTAATCCTATATTCGCCTGCGTTACCCGGGTAATCCTTTGAACCAGTGATATGGTGCATACCCGGATCATGAAATTCTAACTGACGGACTGACGTATTGATCCGGTTGTGACGTTTTAAATGCAGTAAAAAATGGACGGAGTTTAAAATATTTTACAGTAGATAAGGGTTTTGTCAATGTAATTCACAAGATATTTCAACTTTGTCTCTGTGTTGATAAGGAACCTGCGCTGCAGTGCCTCCGGTATTGCTGCAGTGCCTCCGGTATTGCAAATCCATATACTTTTTTTTTTCAGAGATTAAAACAGAAGACGAACTAGCAGAGGATTCGAGGAGGGGCGGGTGGAGAACGGAATAAATCGTTTTAATCATGGTCATACCCCAGTGTCCTTTCTTTGGTATTGTTCGTCGAGTGTGTTCTGAGTTGAGCTGATGATGATTAATGACAAATGCGTGCACTAACTGTAACAGGGCCTCTCAATCTGTGTGGTTTTGTCCTAAAAAGACCATTTCAGACACCAATCTACATGGTCTTTACATGACCTAACCAAGATTATGTCTGGACTTTAAAAGAGACTGTGACCTCCGAGTTTGTTTCGGCCTTTCTCCTCAGAATAGTCAGATAGGAAACGCCGACCTCATCTAGTTTTAAAAATATGATTGACGTGTAAAAGTGTTTGTACAAACCTACTTATAGAATGTTTTATTTTCAACGGCCTCTTCAGGAAAATGTTGGCACAGAAATCATTTAAAATTTATTTTACCTGCACTTTAGATAGTCCCAGTACTGAAGCCGCGATTAAACATGGTTTATTATCAATAAAAGTACCGACTGCTGACACAATAAAAAAAAATTACCTACGCGACGATATCAGAACCTTTTCCTTTTTGTCGGTAGAAAAGAGGACCCGATCTATCCAAATTAGACGCTAAAAGGGTTAGATAAAAAGGCCTCAATTTGGTTGAGAGAACTCAATACTGAAATAAGCATAATAGGTCCCCAAAAACTATCTCGAATGGACTATTCCTGGTTATAAACTATCTGTGTGACAATAATGATAGGGTTTATCGTCCCACTCTAAACTTGCCGATATGCGGCCTCCATTACTGGACTCGTCTGCTCCACCGGCCATCGTTCCTTCGACAAACATGGTCACACTGCTAGATGGCTGGGACAGGCTGGATGCGGATGGCTGAGGACAAGGTGTTGAGGTGCAACCTGGTAGAGGCCTTTGTCCAGCAGTGGACCGGGATAGGCTGAGTTGAGGCGGTTGAGGACATATTTCTCTTGTCACTTTTAGGTACTTTATTTTGTAGGCATACGTTATAGTATAAATGAGGAAAATTTCGTGAAGAAAGTTTTGTTAGGGGTAGACTCACGGATATCGAAGGATATGTCATGGAGGCGTTGCACATGTCGCCACCATCTGATCAAACTGACCAAAAATTTAATTGCGTACCTACACGCAATCAGTAGCAATGGGTTTTGTCAGTTCAACAACATTCATTGCGTTATTTACGTTGTTGAGTAGACACATTTTTCGAACTTATGAAGCAATGGATTAGCTATATCTTTAAAAATGATTCAGATTGAGATTGATAGTGTGTTACGCAGTGCAGAGTTGCCTGTGAGCATTCAGTGGCTGTATCTATACTTTCTAATTCCCGCCCCTTTTGAGCATGTGTACAATAAGATGGCACAAAAGTGTTACGCCTACTTTCTTGGGTGTGTGCCAAAAAAGCATCATCAAGTATCTATTTCTTTTGTTTTAGTGTGAGTTTCAGGAGGCGGAAAAAGGTGGCGACAGTTGAACTCGAATAAATTTAGAGTGAAGGTATATCTCTAGGATATCTATGGTCAGAACAAAGAAACGATGGATGGACTGTGTGAGAGATGATATGGTTAGAAAGGGGGTGACCACCGAGATAAGAACGAATAGAGAACTATGAAAGAAGAAATCATGTTGCACTTACCCCAATTTAAAAAAAAAGCATCATCAAGAATCTATTTCTTTTGCTTTTGTTTGAGTTTCAGGAGTCGGAAAAAGGTGGCGACAATTGAACTCGAACAAATTTAGAGTGAAGGTATATCTCTAGGATATCCATGGTTAGAACAAAGAAACGATGGACGTCTGTGTGAGAGATGATATGGCTAGAAAGGGGGTGACCACCGAGATAAGAACGAATAGAGAACTATGAAAGAAGATAACATGTTGCACTTACCCCAATTAAATTGTGGTAAGAGCAACATAAGATAAGGTATATTGCGTGTCAAAAAACTGGACGTAATAATGATACACTTGATGATTATTATCTACACTAGATAAAGATAAAAACAGTGTTTCTATCTTTATCTAGTGTAGATAATAATAATGTAATGGGTTATCTCAACTATGGCATAGAAAAAACAAATAAGAAAGCCAACTCGAGCCCCGAGCGAGCGATAATAGCCTAAACAGGGCTGTCACTTATAGTTTATTCAATCGTCAAAAATGCATAGTCAATCTCTTTACAAAACAATTTTCCCCTGTTGGGTAAGCATCAAGGATTTTTAATACAAAGTTTTTTTAAATTATTACTTCTACAATGATCGGAGCTGACTACATTTTTTTCATTACCTACGTCATGTTATCTGTTTAGTTATTTGAAAAATTACGATCGAAATATGATTAATTAAAACGTGGTTGTACTGAATAAAATAAAATGATTATGAAATTGTATTTTTAACACTATAAAGTATTTTTTACTTTTTCATTCACTATGAAAATTATAATCTTTAAATTCGGAAATTGAATATATTTTTACAATAACCTCAAATATCATCATCTGCCTAGCCTTTTCCCAACTATGTTGGGGTCGGCTTCAAGTCTAACTGGATGCAGCTGAATACCAGTATTTTACGTGGAGCGACGGCAGGGTTATTTTAAATTGTCTAGGTAAACTCCGCAGACCCGAAGTGTATCAACATCTAAACACGATGAACTACAAAAAAAATATGTTTTTTTGGGAGGTCAGTGACCGCTTTTTGTGTTGTTACTTGAACTATGAGTTGAGCAAAACTGTTTTCTTAGATATCCCGATAAGTGGCGGTCACCTCTTATCATTTGGTGGGTCATCTGCTTGTTTGCATAAAACATAAAAACAATTTAGTTGTTTCTTCCTACACACACGGAGTATAGCTTCTATGTTGTTGACATACGGTTCAATTTTGTTTACTCCTGACAAAAAAATCGAAAGAGGAGCGAATTACAAAAATAAACCAGTCAAGTGCGAGTCGGACTCGTGTACCGAGGTTTCCGAACTTTGTAGCTATGTATCTAGAAATTTACGGTTTTCGAATTTTTTCCTATACTTGTGCAACATGTAATTGCTTCTTGTAAAATTTCATGATTCTGGGTCAAAGGGAAGTACCCTATAGGTTTTGGTTCCCTTGCGAGTGTCATAATATGCGGCATGGAACATAAACGCCAGTACCTTTTGATTGCGTTAACTTAGAAGTCAGATTTTTTCACTGCTTCAAGGGATTGCAGCTCTGAGTATTTGATAATAATTCCTACTTGATAACTCCACGCGTTCCTGAGAAAAAGGGTCTTGATAGACGGACTCACAGACGGACAAGGAAATGATCTTATAAAGGTTTCGTTTTTCCTTTTGAAGTACTTACGGAACCCTAAAAACGAAAGCATAAAAGTATAGCTTATTTATTAAAAAAAAATTACAATGCGAAAAACATACGAAAATCTTTACAATATTTCTCCTGAATCTTGATTAATATCTTCTGTAAGTACATCAAAAATGTGCTGTCAAAATAAAAAGTAAAACGAAAAAAAAATTATATCTACGTAATTACAAAACAGCACTTCAAAGGTACTTAAGATCAATTGATGAATCTTTACTTAAATCTAATAATGTAAAACGAAATCGACAGTATAAAAGTAAAACATATACATAAATAGAAACAACAATGGTTTAAGCCGAATGCGCCAGGTTAGCCCGCGAAATTCATTTTTTTTTACGTTTTTTGCAATTTGCTTGTCAGTATTAAGTTGTACGTTGATTATAATATGATTCGCGGCCGTAACAAATATGTATTTACAAAATTATAATCATCAAAGTCATCAACACAACTCTCTAAGACCAAGTAATCCTACTGAATGACTATTGCATGAAATCTTGACATTTTAGGATTATACTAACTTAACAAGTTGTATTACTGATTCTAATGATTATGATTATGTAAATACATATTTGTTACGGTCGCGAATCATATTATAATCAACGTACAACATACCTAATACTGACCAGCAAATTGTAAAAAAGTAAGAAAATAGAATTTCGCGGGCTACCTTAGCGCTTCTCCCTTAATAAGCAAAACAACGCTACTTTTCAAAAGGAACGTTTCAAGATGTGAGTAAACACTAGAGCATTTTCTCGAGCATTTCCATGTAATGTAACGTTCTTACAAATGGTACAATACAGGCAAAAGCTCAGTTTCCAAAGTCATTTCGATGTAATGTAACGTTCCATTCCTGCGAATGCTCAATAATGCTCACGGCGAGTTACCATTTATCTGTAATATTTCTTTCTACCTTGCGTTCATTGTTGATGATTGTGCGTTCTCGATCGCTCGTTCCTTTGCTCGATAAAACGTTATTCCAATACGCTCGTTGATTTTTAAAATTAGGTTGTAACCGTTTGTTTACAACCTGATTTTAAAAATCAACTTCGCACACGCACTTCTATAAATTATAAAATGGTGAATGCTTGATGTTCTGTTACAAGTAAATGTTCTAGTACTCACCTTTATGTTAATGAATCTCGACTTAATTAAATATCTTGCGACTTAAATCTATAGAGACATAAATCATAACTAGACCACTAAATATTTTGGTTTTAAAATCACAATAAGTCTTATAAACTACTTCACAAAATATTACATCGTTGAAAATTAAAATCCAATAAGTAATGAAAATATGAAATTTGTAAAAGTAATGAAAAAATGAGTTTGGATGTTTGTAACTGAATCCTTCTTTTAAGGTAAAATTTATTTGGATGAAGTGGCACCCAAAATAGAATACATCATCATTATCATGTTCTGGAATATTATATATTTATATATATATCTAAGATATTTGTACACGGGCACATACATAACTCCATAGTCTATGTACAGAGTGCAGTTGGCTTACTTAGCGCCTTGAGCCTAGAGTCACCTTGCCAGTAGCGAAGTGAAATGACTCGCGTGTATCGAAGGATGCTCTGAGCCTAGAGTCACCTTGCCAGTAGCGAAGTGAAATGACTCGCGTGTATCGAAGGATGCTCTAAGCGCTAAGTACCTATGCCACCTGTCAGTGCGTAGGTAGCCTTAGGATGCGAGTGATACCACAAGCGATAACTAGTTGAAAAAGCTAAAATTACAATGATGGATCTTGACCTAAATATCTCGTAACTTCAATTCATAACGAGCAGTAGGGCTTCGCAGACCAAATGGGCTTCGATCAAAGGTTGGAGTACAGTTCTGTTTACCTAAAGTGAAGCGACGCAACAGCCAAGCTAGCCCGACCTTCACTTGGAGACGAGCGAAACGATTACCTGAAAAATAAAATAGGAATAGTTTTTAAGGTTGACTGGTAGAAAATGCCTACGGCATTAAGTTCGCCTCTGTGCATATACGTGTTTGAAGTATTTAATAAATAAACGAGTCATAATAAATGGAATAAGGGCCAAAGCCAAATGGATTTTTAACAGCAGGAATAATATAAAAAAACTATTTTACAAAAAAAAAAAAAAACAACCGACTTCCAAAAAAGACACTGTAAAGTGAGCAAAATTTTTTAAGAAAAAAATTAAACCGCCGAAAAAACTGAAAAGCAAAATATAATAAACCTATTTTATTTAACCTTAATAACTAAGTTCTTAAACTAATGTAAGTATACCTAAGTAATTTTGAGTCGGCGCCACCGCTCACCATCACGCTTCACTTAATGAATTAATTTGCTTGTTTCACCGACTCATAATCACTTTAATTTTTTTGTTAAAAAGTTTTTATTTCTCGCTTTTTAGTTGGTCTATAGAGGTATGAGGAACAGGGTGTAAAGTTCACTCAACCTCCATAGAAAAGGGAGGATCCTCCGACCAGACGGGTGTTGTGTTTGGCGGGCAACTGCCCGATGATTCATGTCGGGCCGTTGTATCTATGCTAGTTGCGCGGTAAACTCTGCTTGCGAGATGCAGGATTTTGCGTGACGTCAGTATGACGCGTTGTTCTCATATGGCGTTGTAGATCTACTACAACGCCATATGAGACTACAGGTCTGCTTATAATCCATCTAAGTTACAATGGCATGGTGTCAATTTGCTCATCGCCTTTTACAAAATATTGCTTTTCCCGATGCAGGGTCGTTAATTGTTGAGGAGTTCTTCTGGTATTCCACCATCAGTTCCATTTCATAATTCGCATTGTGACAAGCATAAATTGCTTAGCAACCATATTAAAGTAATCGAATCGCAACCCGTGAAATATTTATCATTGAGTAGTTTCGATGGACATCTGTGGTCTTCATCATCAGCTCCACTTTACCAAATGACAATTTTCGAGAACAAATGCTCAAGTTACTTAAAAAAATTCCCAAATCGCTATAAGTTTGCCTATAAAATTTGAGGGTTTCCCTCGATTTCCATGGGATCCTCTCATGAGGTTCCACCTTGATGACAATGGGACTACCTCGAGAGTATACCCTTTCAAACTAAAAAAGAATTATCAAAATCGGACTACTCTGTAAACAGTTATGCGTGGTCATACATTAAAAAAAATATATACGCGTCGACTTGAGAACCTCCCCCGTTTTTTGGTCGGTTAAAAATAACTTTATTTGGAAATCAGTGTCGTTGGATTCGCATATTTTTGTTGTTTGCCACAAACTTCAGGCTCCCGTTCTATCAGTGGTATAGAGTTCATTATAACTCATTACTCATAATCACTCTTCGTAGAGGTAAAGACAAAATGTTTTATATGCATTGCCCTTAGCGTACAACCCTTCAAACGTTTAACTTTAGTGTTGAAATAGAAGTCTTCATTGAGACTGTATGTAATTCTCAAGTTGAATATTAGACCTCCTGGTCAAGTATTCTCAAAGTAGGTTCGTTTCTAAAATTTTATGGTATTCAGAAATCTAATCTGTTAATGAGAATCATGTGATTTACATTATTATAAATCTGATCAGGTCAAGGTACAAATGACCGTTTTGTTACAAAGTAATCTTTCTATTTGTTTTTTTATTGTTTTCGATCCGAACACAACGCCAAAATGTATGAACAATGTCACTAACAATCATGATTATTGATTACTAATTTAGATTACTTACCAATGCAAATACGGTTTCCTTCACCAAAAGGTAAATAGACATAATTATTTATTTTCGAATGGTTTTCTGATGAAAACCTTTCCGGATCAAATATGTCTGGGTTAGGGTAATACTTTTCATCCCTGTGAAGGGCAAATACTGGTAACAAAATGATATTATCTTTTGCTATAGCTATCCCAGACGGAAGATATGTGTCTTTTGTACATAATCTTTGGATGACACCTATTGGAGGATACTTTCTCATTGCTTCGTTTAGCACTTTATCCAAGTACTGCATTTTCTCGATATCATTATAAGTGAGTTCTTCGGTACCACTATCAAAGGCTTTGTCTATTTCTTCATGCAATTTTGTTAAGATTTTTGGGTTGTTTGACAGTTCCAGTAGAGTGTAATGCATTGTGTTAGCTGAAGTGTCGGCGCCAGCAATGAAGAAGAAAAATGCTTGTGCAGCCAGGAGCTCATCGGTGGGTTCCAATTCATACCCTGTAGTAAAGTCCTGCATCACTCCATGTTTTTGAAGCTCCAAACAAATGTCTATAAAATCGTGTCTTTTCGCAGTCTCGTGTCTTCTATTTTCTAAAACAGTTTTCACAGCGCCCACAAAAAATTCTTCAAACTCTCCGAAAATTTTCAGCTTTAGGAGTTTATACAGAAAAGGGAATACATTTGAAATTAAAATTACAATATTTTGTTGCATTGATGGTTCTAGAGTTTTCCAAGCCATGTCTAAGAACGGCGATTCCATAGTATTCTTATTCTGAGTATCTATGCCGAACACTGCTGCGCCTATGGATGATGTAGTATACGTATATAGTGCGTTGAATGGCTTTTGCCGCTTATGATGATTATCTTCCAGAAAATCCACAAAATCCCGGGAACATTTATCTAAGATGTAAAACATATTCTTAAGTTTTGAACTCGTGAAAACTGGACTGAGTTTCTGTCTTAAGATTTTCCATCTTTTAAAATCATTGATGAATAAAATATTATCAGCTAAAAGGTCATTTGGGTTTGCTATTATACCACGGCTGTGGAAGCTTTGGAAGTCTCCAGCTAGCACAGCTTGGATATCTTCAGGACTCTTCACCATCAGCGTAGGAATTGTTCCCGTAGTCATTCCAATATACGGTTCTTCGTGTTCATTGTATATAGTCTTCACAATTTCTGCCATCGACTGGTTACCGAACATAAACTTTATCATTATGTCACTAGTTTGCACTACATTTTGGTTCTTCCAGTAATTCTTGTTCGTCTTGAAATAGAACCACACTATGCACAAAACTATCGTTATCAACAATATTATTATGAACAACATTGTAACACGATGCTCACTAGCAAAGGTTACTATACCGACTGATAGCTAGCAGCACTCGGTTCTCATATTTAAACACACTTAAGTACAAAATGCTGGGAGTTGTTTGTTCTTGTTAATCTATGCATTCCAATGGTTTTCCTTTAATTTATTAATGACTTTGGTTCTAGTTACGGTGTTAATGATTGCTTCTTATCTGTAACTATAGCGAAGGGGAACCGTAATTATAGCTTATTGTTATGTATGTTAATAGTTAAATGAACCATTAACGTCTGACCGAATATTCAATTTTATGTTTACTTTCGTATGTTTGTGTGTGTAATATTTGATTTGTTGGGTCAATTCAACCGACAAATGATATGACATATTATGTCCTCGATGACAGCTGTTAAGTGGTAATTTTCCGGCCTCCCAATTACTACTAAAATGAGATTCGTCTGGCGAATGACTTTGACCTATGTCAAACTATATAAACAGACTTATTTGACTGCTTCTTATCTTTGCTCATTTGTTGAATTCGGCTTTACTCTGATACGTCATCTTTTTTTCGCCCTTTGGCCCCAGCTGTCATTTGTAGATCTTTGACAGTCCGTCCGTCAGTCAGAAGATCGAAATTCTAACAACCAGTCTTACTAAGGATCATCGCACCCAGTAACTGAGTTGTGGAGGTCAGAGAGGCAGTCGCTCCATGTAAGATACTGGTACTTAGCTGCATCCGGCTAGACTGGAAGTCGACTCCAACATAGTTGGGAAACAGCTACGCAGATAGTTCAGAGAATAATGTTATCGTTGTGAATATTGAACAAAGTTTCCTATTCAATAGTGATTAGGTTTTATAAGCGCAATTAGACGAGTCGAGTGAGACTTCCAAATTGGATGCAATTGATTTCAATGTAAATGATACCGTCTATTAAACGGACGATATCGTGAAACAAGCAAACACACTAACACAAAGTTTCTAATAATAGTAACAAAGCCAATAAATAATGTTGTGAATGTTAGAGGTCGTATATCCATCAAAAAGTATTTGTGATGTGATTCACTGGCCGCTAAATTCTCTTTTCAAAAGTGAGTGACAAATATGTCACGAAAACTGTCTTCTGAAAAATATCGTAAAAGTAGCTTACTAATATTAATTTGAATGTAATCTATTTTAATAGAAATAAACATTTTAATAAGTGTTGAGTGATAAAAACAGTTTATAAAAGTGTAGACTCTAATATAATAAATAAAATTAGGTCTATGAACTCTAATAAACTTGAGTAGACATATGTTATAAACTTTCTTTAATTGTGCGCTTATAAATATCCAAGTTATTCGTCAATACTGCATTCGTAAGCTTCCGAACACACACCTGCGTCTCTGCTACCAGTGTTCCACCCGGATACACCAGGTATTATTCTAACAGGTTATGGGCCCAGAAACTAGTGACAGAGGCAATACATAATGGATTTTGCACAAGTAAAGGTTGGCAACCTCCAAGGAAAGGCAGATTGGGCAATGTGGAAATACAAGGTCACTCAGGTCCTTGATGGGATACCCGGGGTCCTTGACATAGTTGAAGGCAACAAACAATTGCCTGTCATGCCTATAATCCCTGAAGGTGCTGCAGGAGATGCTGAGAAAGATATCAGAGAGTTCAAGAAGTTACACAGCACTGCTATGATAATTATCACCACCAACTTAAGTAATGCTATTATAGAGAAGGTAATGCGCTTCAATAAAGCCAATGAAGTGTGGTCGGAGCTACACAGGCTTTTTGCAGGCAACTCTGAAGACAGAGCCTACAGCGCGTGTCAAAAGTTCTTCAATTACCAGTATCAAGCAGAAGATGACATGGCAACCCATATGTCCAAACTAAAGAACATTTGGAACGAGATAAATCTACAGTTAAAGGATAAGCTCCCTGAGATATTGCTAATGATTAAGATCACGGACTCCCTCGACGACAGATACTCGGCCTTTAAGTCAAGCTGGCTGCTGCTAGGTGCAAAGGAGAAGACTATTGAGGCACTCACTGAAAAACTCTGCGCTTTTGAAAGTTCATTGAAGTCACCTTCCGAAGACAAAGAAGAAACTCTCACTGTCAACAATTCGAACAACAAGTCGAAGAAACAGTGGAGATGCAATTACTGCAAAGAGAAAGGACATGGAGTCAAGACCTGCCCCAAGTGGATTAAGGATGGGAGACCTCCAAAACCCAGCACCAGCAAGTCGGGTCAAGTACAAAATATCGCCTTAATGACTTGCTCTTCACAGCCAGGCATGAAAAATGAAGACTTTTGGTATGTAGACAATGGGGCCACAAGTCACATCACAAATAATAAGGCAAATCTATTGAATTTTCAAAAATTTGTTCGTTCGGACCACACAGTAACTACTGCTGATGGGACCGTAATTCCTGCTCTAGGGAAAGGTTGCGTCGTAGTACTGTAGAGGTCTGCACTGGACCTCTACGGTTTCTACTTTATAATTAAAACACCGTAGACTTGAAATTCTTGTATTGATAAAAGGAACCTTGCAGCTTTACAGAAAATATATGAATCAATGACGTCTTATATCGAAAACTATCTTAAGATCTCTGACATATATTAGTTTTAATCTTCGAATGGAATAACCATACAAATATAACCAGCCTGTCATACTAAACGTAGTGCTACACATAAAGCCTCTACATCAGCTACGCCCACCCTTGAATAAAAGTATCGGCATAAGTCAAACACCAAACAAGACTTTTATTCATACAATTCGAACATTCAAACTCTTCCTACCTAATCCTATACAGAAAAATGACCTAACGCCGGAGTTAGACAGGATGAGGACCATCTCCTGCAAGAGAAAGGTTAAAGTCAGGACGAACGAACCGCGTATCCGACACTTCGATAAGTGCCAGGACAATTTATAAGTGCCAATGTGCACTAACACAAACTAACGTCGTCATGCCTGAACCTCATCACACCAAAACCGGCGGAAAAGATGCGACTAGGCCTCCTAGGAAAACAATTGATGTGAAAGTTCACATCGGCCTAGATGAGGCTTAAAAAAAAAATTAAATGATCTTAACTTCAAACTCTTTTACCCCATCGGACGGTATGAGCCAGAGGGAGGGAAAAGTTTAAGAGGCCAGGGTTCATTTAAAAAGTCTAACACAAGCCCATACTCCAGAGGGAAAATTCAAAATTCACTCCATCATCATCTAATAACAACTCAATGAAACATCAACAACAAAACTGTGGGTGCTCAAACATAAGCTGAACCAATTGTGTCAACTCAACACACTTTGCAAAGGCTATGCCCCGTTAGCAAAGTTGGTTTCAACTTAAGCTGAGTGTCTTGTCACCCCCCCTGTAGGAGTGACCACAGTTTACTAAACCATTATCCTCCCATAACTCGCATCATAATTATCTGGAGCATGTTCATTCTATCCCGGCCTATTCGAATTTGGAAAACATTGACGACGACGATATGTTCGCTCCCTCAGGCCTCTTGGAGTTGAGAGGCAAGGCACCTCACACTCCCGGCCGCTTAGAGGTGGAGGCATTGCGCCTCACAGACCTCTGAGAGCTGTGAGGTATGGTACCTCACACTCCCGGCCGCGTCCGATATTCTCTTCCCAGCATATGAAACATACACAAGAAAACATGTTAATAAAATGTAGCATATTAGTAACTAAAATAATGTCTCAATGATGTTTACATCTAACTGACATATTATTATTTACAATGACATGACAAGTGTCAACAAAAAAAAGTTAAAAGTTTAAGTCATAACTAGAAAAGTTTTTTAATCAATTTAAAAATGTTTTTATCTCTATACTTCCATTTAATAAATTTATGCTCTAAAAAAGAAAACTTCGTTATAAAATGATAATTATTTTTACCCGACTGCGTCAGAAGGAGGGTTATATTTTTAGAAGATAATTTTATAAATTTACAAATAGATGAAAAACATTTTGGAATAGAGTTTTTAGTTCTAGCTTTTTTGATACAAGGGATTCTTTTCTTAATGCGTATTTTTCTTGCAAATGGGATTCTTTTCTTAATTCGTGCTTTTCTTATATCGATTGTTGCACATTGTGAAATACTATGATTATTATTAATGACAAAATCACTAATATTGAAAACTGCAACTCCATCTGTAGAAAAATTAAATGAGTCTAAAAGTTGCACAGAATTGTCTTTCACCTCTATGTCTTCATCTCCGACTGCATCCAACTTTAAATCACCTTTAACTAACCCCATTTCACTATCCACCTTACTATTGTCAACTGACAAAACGATGTTTTGTGCATTGTCCTTTGTAGTCGAAAAATCGAAATGGTCATCCTCCTTTATTTTGGAATTATTAAACGAAAAATTATTCTCAGTAAATTGATCAATAGCGATGTTATTTGTGTTGAATTGTACATCGTGATCATGATGCTCTTCCTGCGGCTCTGAAACATAACTAGATATATCAATAACTGGAATGAACTGACCCGATTCGTTACTTTCTTCCTCGTGTTCATTCTCGAACACTTCCATCAGCTCCTTCTCATCCTCTGCATGGCTGCAATCTTGGCTGCTGCGCTCGTCATCATCTTCTTCATCTCCATCAACTGCCACGCTGCTTTCTAGGCAGCTTTGCTCATCTTGTAGGGGGTTATCTTCTTTTCCACTAAATAATAGAGAAGTATCATCATCTACATATATAACATCGTATTGTCCGCATTCTTCAGACGGATCTTTTAAAATCTCCTCTTTCTGTGCTTTATAAAATGCTCTGTGACATCTGCACGGAAGCTCCTCTCGAAAGACATCACACATAACATCAAAAGTAATACCTTCGTGGTACTTAAAATTATATAATGCTAAGGCTGCTCCCTGAAGGTAAACCCTCAATATCAGCGCCCAATCACTTTCACGCCAATTATTGTAGGCGGCAACTATCTTATACTGACTAATAAATTCTTCTAGGCAACCGTTGTAGCCCGTGAAAAATTGAGCCATTTTACTCTCTTTATACAAAAAAAAAATATATTCAACCACTTAGCTCTGATTCCTCTGGCGACGATTCTGCGCCTGTTTTATACTCACTGCACTGCTTATCTTTAACTTTCTGTTACTCCTTGGCGTTGCGAGAGGTCTCGCTTTTTATATATCATGTGCGCAACTTTAGCGCTTTACTATAAATTCGCTGAAAAAAAACTCGTATGACGCGGGGTGCGTACTTCAAATAAGCGCTTATTCGCTTAGGAGTTCGGCGACTTCGGCCCTCCACCATATGTAGAGGTCTGCACTGGACCTCTACGGTTTCTACTTTATAATTAAAACACCGTAGACTTGAAATTCTTGTATTGATAAAAGGAACCTTGCAGCTTTACAGAAAATATATGAATCAATGACGTCTTATATCGAAAACTATCTTAAGATCTCTGACATATATTAGTTTTAATCTTCGAATGGAATAACCATACAAATATAACCAGCCTGTCATACTAAACGTAGTGCTACACATAAAGCCTCTACAGTACAATCTGAAACAACCAACGATAGGATCACCTTAAGTGATGTTTGGCTAGTTCCATCTTTAACTAAAAATCTTTTTTCAATGTTAGCTGCACAAGACAAATTGCCGAATAGTGTATTCACATCAACGTATCGCGAATGCAAATTAACGGTCAATGATCAAGTCAAGCTTTTAGGCACCCGCAAACCAAATGGCGGACTGTATAAGCTTAGGATGAAAGTTTTAAAAAGTGATAAGACGAGCCAAGTCAATGCAGTAACTGAAAATGATAAGCTTCAACTCTACCATGAGCGCTTTGCGCACCAAAACAAAAGGCACGTGATTGAACTAGTCAAACAAAAGCTAGGCATTCAACTTAAGCCTGATGAGGTGAAATGTGAAGCATGCATCAACGGGAAGTCGCACAGATTAAAGTTTGGAAAAAGGGAAAGAGCAGAAGCACCCGGTGAACTGATTCATACGGATGTGTGTGGACCCTTTCCAAGCAGTCATCGCAAATTCAGGTACTACGTCCTGTTCAAGGATGATTATTCAAGTTACCGTATGGTCTACTTCCTGCGGAACAAGTCAGAAGTGCAAGACAAGTTAACCCAGATGCTAAAAGAAGCAAAAGCAGCGGGTCATACCGTAAGAACCCTCCTCAGTGACAACGGTGGCGAATTCGACAACGAAGCCGTACGTAATATATTACGAAGTCACGGAGTACAGCAGAGGCTGACTATGCCCTACACACCCGAACAGAATGGTTGTAGTGAGCGTGAAAACAGAACGCTTGTCGAAGCAGCAAGAACTATTTTGCATGCCCAACATGGCTTACCAGAGTTCTTGTGGGCAGAGCTAATAAACACTGCTACATACGTGCTAAATCGGACAGGCCCAACAAGAGTCCAAGGAAAAGTTCCATACGAACTGTGGAATGGCAAGGAACCCAAGATCTCACACCTAAGAGTCATTGGCAGCACTTGCTTTGCGCACATACCCAAACAGCAACGCAAAAAGTTGGCTAAGAAAGCCATCAAAGGTAGACTGATTGGTTATGAGCATGACTATGGATTCAGGATCTGGACTGGACAAAGCACGATAAGATCGAGGGATGTAACGTTTCAGGAAAACGTCGAAATAAGAGCACCTGAGAGCTCAAACCCGGCAGAACCTGAGAGGATTCAGTTAGATCCAGGAGACGAACCCTCTATCATAAAGTTACATCTGAGAAATGAGACGTCAACTGAGAACACGACATCTATTGAGTCACGGGGGGAATGTTCAGCGACCCCAGAAGAGGTAAAAATACCTGAAAACGTGAACGAAGGTGAAAGGGAAAGTTTTGGCCCAGAAGTGCCCCCTAACGTGTCAAACTCCGATGACATCGAAAATATTTCAGATATCATGGATTACCCAGAAGAAAACGAAGTCAGTCGTGAAGAGTTCTTCGATGCCAACGAAGAAGAAGTGACTCCAGAACCTGACAGAGCACTTGAAGGACGCTACGACTTGAGGGACAGGACCAAACTGAGGCCACCTGTGAGACTCAATGATTACGTAACGTTCGTTGACAGTTTCAACAGCAAGTTTCCCGAAACGTATCAAGAAGCTACTCTGAGGCCTGAAAGTGCAGAGTGGCGACTAGCTATGCAAAAGGAAATAAACTCGCTAAAGGAGCTCGAAGTCTGGACACTGACAGATCCACCTCGGGATAGAAAGGCTCTACCTTGCAAATGGTTATTCCGAATAAAGTATAACCCTGATGGAAGTGTGGACAAGTACAAAGCGAGATTGGTGATTAAAGGCTTTAGGCAGAAAAAAGGGTTAGACTATACAGAGACATTTAGCCCAGTAGCACGGATGTCTACAATAAGAGCACTGTTGAGTGTAGCTGCCGCCGAAAACCTACACCTTACTCAATTTGACGTTGCCACAGCATTCTTGAACGGCAAGCTAAATGAAACTATCTTCATGAAACAGCCTGATGGTTTCGATGATGGCAGCAACCGTGTTTGTAAGCTGAATAGAAGCCTTTACGGCTTGAAGCAAGCACCAAGATGTTGGAACATCTGTTTTGCAGAAATTCTCATCGATATGGGTTTTAAGCAAGCTGATGCCGATCCATGTCTATTTATAAAGCAGACAGCAGGAAAGAAGGTCTTGCTAACGCTGTATGTGGACGATGGACTAGTGGCTGCAAGTGATGAGGAGACAGCAAACAAGTTCCTGATAGACCTGCAAAAGCGCTTAAAGATAACAAGCAAGCCGGCTTCATACTACCTTGGGCTGGAGATAGAGCAAGGGAAAGACGGTTCCATCTTCATAAGACAAGAGTCTTATACTAAAAAGATATTAGAACGCTTTCACATGTTGGACTGCAACCCTATCTCAACACCAATAGAAGGTGGAGTGACTGCAACTCAAGAGAACTTACCAAGAGGAAGTTTTCCATACAGAGAGGCAGTCGGTGCTTTAGCATATCTGATGACGGGAACTAGACCAGACATAGCATATGCAGTAGGGGTCGTATCCCGAAAACTAGAAAATCCTGGGATTGAAGACTGGAAGAAAGTCAAGAGGATTTTCAGATACCTTAAAGGGACGTTAAGGCATGGCATTAAGTATCACAACAAGAGTCAACAAACTGAAATCGTTGGGTACAGTGATGCAGACCATGGAGGTGACGAGCAAACAGGACGCTCGACCACTGGCGTTGCCTGTCTATTCAGTGAAGGCATCGTGTCATGGCTAAGTCAGAGACAGCCATCTGTTGCAATCTCCACTACTGAAGCAGAAATTGTAGCTGCAAGTGAAGGTGCACGCGAATTAATGTGGCTTCTAAGGATCTTTCAATTCATGACCACATTAGACACGATTCCCAAGTTGTTCGTAGACAACGAAGCGGCCATAAGACTAGCGAACAATCCTGAATTTCACAAACGAACCAAACATATCCGAATCCGTCATTTCTTCGTTAGAGAAACTGTGCAAGAAGGATTGGTGAATGTTCAGAAAATAAGTTCAGCTGATCAACTGGCCGACATAATGACTAAAGCTGTTCCAAAGCCTAGGCTCGTAAGAATACGCGCCGCTTTAGGGCTACAGAGCACACCTTTGTTTTTAATGGATAAGGGAAAGTGTTAGAGGTCGTATATCCATCAAAAAGTATTTGTGATGTGATTCACTGGCCGCTAAATTCTCTTTTCAAAAGTGAGTGACAAATATGTCACGAAAACTGTCTTCTGAAAAATATCGTAAAAATAGCTTACTAATATTAATTTGAATGTAATCTATTTTAATAGAAATAAACATTTTAATAAGTGTTGAGTGATAAAAACAGTTTATAAAAGTGTAGACTCTAATATAATAAATAAAATTAGGTCTATGAACTCTAATAAACTTGAGTAGACATATGTTATAAACTTTCTTTAATTGTGCGCTTATAAATATCCAAGTTATTCGTCAATACTGCATTCGTAAGCTTCCGAACACACACCTGCGTCTCTGCTACCAGTGTTCCACCCGGATACACCAGGTATTATTCTAACAGTGAAAGGAGAGATACTCGTAGATAACGGACTCAAGTATCTTGACTTGACATACGATCTTTGACATAGAGGATTGTGTTGCCGCATTACTCTTTACAAGCTTTTATTTCTAACTAATTTCTCTTCACTACTCGCTACGGTGTCTACGGTCAACTAAAAGAAGAATCACTAATCGACCGCTGCGATTGGCCAGTCTGCGATCACGCGACGGCTAGACGACCAATCAGAAGAAAATGCTTGTTTGTGGTCTGTGAGTGGACACGAGGAAGTGACGTATAACAATATGGACATTGGAAGAAAAACTAGAACGTGCTCATGTTAAAAAACCAAAAGCTGTAATTTATCAATATATTACACCAGTTATTATCACCAAAAAGTTTACAATTATTTTCACCGGCCTCAGTCCTCGAATAACCACAACATAATTTGGACCTTCGAACCGAAATTCTACGCATCAAGAAAAACCGGATCCGAGGGATTGAGAGACGCATCACGGTGCATCATAACCAAACTTATGAATAACGGTGGAATACAGTGCTTTTGGTGAGGCGTGCCAACTAAAACCTCCAAACCCTTATTTCGTCACCTGTCTAATACTAACCCATGGTTATTTCAGTGCTTTGCAATTTCGAATTCGCATGTCGACTTGCACGTCGAGGGGTGATGCATACGCTTTAGCTCGCCGCCACGCTACAGATTTTGCAAAGGTTCGCTTTTATGCTATAAAGTACGCTGATTACAAAAAACTGTGAGTATTACATTTCAATTTATTTAAAATGGAATCATCTCAACGTGATGCTAAAACTGAATTGCTAATGAAAGATTTGAAAAGAAAGCGTGGGTCGATTAAATGTCGACTAACCAATTTTAAAAAGTACGTAACTTCTTTCAAAGATGTTGATTTATCTTCTCAACAGCAAGCAGAGTTAAAATTGCGTGTGGTAGGATCTCAACTATTAATGAATGATTTCAATCAGGTGCAAAGTAAAATAGAGGACATCAGCACTGAGTTAGAGATTGAAAATCAGCTCGAATCACGCGAAGAATTTGAGCAGGATTACTATAATGTTCTTGCACTTGTTGAATGTATGACTAGTACTGATGAGAGGTCGACAAGTATCTCTGATTTTCCAACAACTAGTTCAAATTCAATTAAATTACCAATAATTACCATTCCCAACTTTGAAGGGTCGTATGAACACTGGTTGGAGTTCCGTGACACTTTTATGTCATTAGTGCACAATTGTAAAACAATAACACAGATTCAAAAGTTCCATTACTTAAAGTCATCATTGAAAGGTAATGCAAAGTCAGTCATAGATTCTCTTGAATTCTCCGCAGACAATTATGATGTAGCATGGGAGTTGTTAACCAATCGGTTTGACAATACCAAGTTGTTGGTTCACAACCATGTGAAGTCCATGTTTACAACTCAAGCATTAACTAAGGAATCTCCGGGATTGTTGCGCAAGCTTATTGATAATATTCTTAAAAATCTACGTGCGTTAAAATTACTAGGGGAACCAACAGAATACTGGGATACATTGATAATTTATATTGTTGTTTCAAAATTAGACCCTGTTACAGAACGTGATTGGGAACAGCATCGAGGAACATTTTTTAATGCTGGTAGTAAATTAAAATCAGTAATTAAATTAGATGATTTAATGCAGTTTCTTAGGAATAAGGCAGATATTTTGGAGACCCTTATAGTATCACATAGTAAATCAAATATTTACAGTGGGAGTGAAAATAAGAAACAGACCAACAATGTTTCATCGTCTAAAGTTCATTGTAATGTAGTTACTAATAATAAGTCCTCTAATAGTAAATCACAAAATAAAGCCTTACGGATGTACAAAGCTTGTCTGATGTGTAATGAAAAACATCCTTTGTATTCTTGTCAAACATTCCTAGACTTAAGCGCTGAAGACAGATTCAAGATAGTCAAAGATAAAGATTTGTGCATCAATTGTATGCGTTCTGGTCACTCAGTGGGTACCTGTGTTTTTGGTCCATGCCGGAAATGTGATAAAAAACACAATTCGTTAATTTGTGAAGTAATAAATAAAATTAAGGATAACAATTTAGGTGTTGTTACACTCACAACTAGCGAGAAATCAGCTGTTCCTAGTACTGGGATTGACAGTGGTAACAGTACACCTTCTATAACTACTCATAGTAATTCATTACAGGTACATAATGTACATGTAAACAATCATAACAAAAATAATAATACATCTTCGGCACAAAATATTGTGTTGTTGTCGACCGCCATTGTAGATATACGTAGCCAGTCGGGTGTAGATCATAAAGCGCGCGTGATCCCCGACAGCGGCAGTGAACGTTCGTTTATTACGCAATCATTTAGTGAAAAATTAAATACGCAAATTATACAGTCCACTCAACAAATTCACGGTGTAGGAAACTCAATAACACAGTGTTCGCAATCCTGTAATATTGAGTTAAGATCGCGTAACGGTAGCTTCACTGCACGTGTTCAGTGCTTAATTCTGCCTCAAATATCGTCAAAGTTACCTACGACAACTTTGAGTACCAGTTGTTTTTGTATACCCAACAATATTAGTCTCGCTGATCCGAGTTTTAATGATAGTCAACAAATAGATATGTTAATAGGTGCGGATTTGTTTTGGGATTTAATTAGTGAGGGTAAGATGCGTCTTAAAAATGGCCCTTACCTTCAAAACACGAAGTTAGGTTGGATTGTGTCAGGTTCAATTCAATATTTTAGGCAAAGCCCAATAAAACATGTTACGTGTAATTTTACACAATCTGCAATTGAAGGTGATACCTATTCACTCGATCAACTGTTACGCAAATTTTGGGAGATCGAAGAGTTACCCGTGTGTAATAATAATAAGCTCGGCAGCGACGAGGAGCTCGCGGGCGAAGAGCATTTCAATAAGACAACAAAGCGGCTTGCCGACGGGCGGTTCAGCGTTCGAATCCCGTTGAAGCTTTTACCAAATAAGTTAGGTGACAGTCGTAACCAAGCAGAACGTCGATTTTATGCTTTAGAGAAAAAGCTACAACGTAATCCTAACTATAAACAAATGTATAGCGATTTCATTCACGAATATATTCAGCTTGGTCATATGAGTCTTATTCACACTTACAGTACACCGCATTATTTCCTACCGCACCACGGAGTGTTTCGCGAACACGCCACAACTACTAAATTGCGTGTCGTTTTTGATGCTGGAATGATTTCCAGTTCAGGTGTTTCGTTGAATGACCTACAGATGGTAGGTCCGGCCATTCAAGGTGATTTGATTGCAATATTACTTAAATTTCGTGAAAACAGATACGTAGCTTGTGCGGACATAGAAAAGATGTATCGCCAAGTATTAATAGATAAAGATCAACGCGACCTACAGCTAATCTTGTGGCGCGACAACCCGTCCGATTCACTAAAGGTATATCAGCTAAATACTGTAACGTATGGGACGGCTTCTGCACCGTTTCTTAGTTGCCGATGTTTAAAACAATTAGCTAACGAATGTGAGGTTCCGTATGTAAAGGAGACCATTAAAGAAAATTTTTACGTCAACGATTTAATCTGTGGTGCAAATACTATATCGGAGTTAAATGCAATTTGCGAAGGTACTAGTCAGGTTTTAAATTCCGCATGCCTAGTTTTACGTAAATGGGTTTTTAACTTTGACCGCGCGAACCCTAACGACACGCTTAATGTTACAAAACAACTCGCATTGGGCGATAATATTCAAAACAAAACATTAGGTATAGGATGGAACAATAAGTCGGATGAATTAAACTATTATTCGCAAATTAAAACTGAAACGAGTGTAATTTCTAAACGTATTATTTTATCGAACGCTTCTCAGATTTTCGATCCATTGGGATTAATTAGTCCAGTAATAACAATAGCTAAAACATTGTTGCAAAAATGTTGGTTATTAAAATTAGAGTGGGACGAACCGGTTCCTACAGACGTCGCGCAAGTCTGGAACCGATTTGTTAGTAGTCTATCCTCACTTGGTAATTTACGAATACCGCGCTATGTTATGTGTTATGATCCTACTTATATTGAATTACACATATTTACCGATGCGTCGCAAACAGCGTATGGCGCTTGCGCATATATCCGCACGATTAATAGGGAATCAGCTGTTACGATGCGCTTGTTATGTTCCAAGGGCAAGGTCGCACCTACAAAACCCACAACTATACCTAGATTAGAGTTGTGCGGCGCTGTATTAGGAGCGCGACTATACACAAAGGTTATTGAATCTCTGCGTTCTACAGTAAATAAGGTCGTGTTCTGGACTGATTCTACTATTGTTTTAGGCTGGCTAGGTATGCCACCTAACTTACTTAAAACTTACGTTCAGAATAGAACTGCAGAAATTCATGACCTAACTAAGGGATATCCATGGCGTCATGTTTCTGGCAAAGATAATCCAGCGGATTTAGTGTCGCGAGGTCAAGGTTTAGACGCACTTGGATCTTCATCTTTATGGTGGGAAGGCCCGCAATTTTTACATACCGCTAATTTTGAAGTCTCAAATTTAGAGAATAATAATAATGTAAAACAAAATGATTTGCCAGAGTTGAAAACAAAGGTTCTTTGTAATGTATTAACCCATTTGAATGATATTAATTTGTTTCCATTTTCGAAGTTTTCTCAGTATTCAAGATTGAAGCGTGCCGCCGCTTATGTACTCCGATTCATATACAATACGCGCAATAAAATTAATCGGCGGATGGGTTCATTGACCGTAGAGGAGCTTGAATATGCGGAATCAACATTAGCAAGATTGAGTCAGCAAGAATCATTTGGTGATGTGTATGATTCACTTAGAAAACAAAAGGGTATAAAGAACGCTAATTTAGTTAAATTGAATTTATTTATTGATGCTAATAATTTAATACGAGTCGGTGGGCGCATACAAAATTCTCAAAATTTTAGCTACAATAAGAAACATCCAATTTTAATATCAGCTAAACATTGGTTCTCAGTTTTGCTATTTCGCCACGAGCACCACCGTACAATGCATGCTGCACCACAGCTGCTTTTATTTACGTTAAGAGAGGCTTGGTGGCCGGTCGGTGGTCGGAACCTCGCAAGAAGGGTAGTGCATAACTGCGTTAAGTGCGCACTGCGCGCAACCACGGTTAATCCAATAATGGGCAATCTGCCGCAAGAGCGCCTGGATCCAGGCTTTCCTTTTTTACGATGTGGCGTGGACTATGCAGGACCAGTGGTCACATTGACTCGTAAAGGTAGGGGAGCGAAATTACAGAAATCATACATTTGCTTATTCGTATGTTTTGTCACTCGCGCTGTCCATTTGGAACTTGTAAGCGACCTGTCATCAGAATCTTATTTGTTAGCTCTCAAACGTTTTATTTCGCGACGCGGTAAACCGAGTGAGATATTCTCTGATAATGGAAAGAACTTTGTTGGTGTGATGAATGAATTCTCAAAACTTTTGAAGGATTGCTCTGATGATATTAAAGATTACGCAACTTCACAAAACATTAAATTTAAGATGATTCCATTTTATGCGAGCCATTTTGGGGGTTTGTGGGAAGCTGGGGTAAAGAGCTGTAAGCATCACCTCCGGCGAGTAGTAGGCAATGCTCATCTCACTTTTGAAGAGTACACTACGGTTTTAGTGCAAGTTGAAGCAGTCCTCAACTCCCGGCCCTTGACTCCTATGTCCACTGATCCATTTGACTTCCTTCCCCTTACTCCAGCTCATTTTTTGGTTGGTCGTCCACTAACTGCACCTGTACCTGCTGACATTCACGATGTTCCTGAGCACCGCCTTTCGCGATACCAGCGGGTTGAGCAGATACGCCAGCACTTCTGGAGGCGCTGGTCTAAGGAGTACGTGTCAGAACTGCAGACCAGGAGCAAGTGGCATAAGCACAAGGATGACCTCAAGGAAAACACGCTAGTTTTGATCAAAGATGACAATATGCCGCCATTAAGATGGAGCTTGGGAAGAATCCTGAAAACTTACCCTGGAAAGGATGGCGTATCACGTGTGGCTGACATAAGAAAACCAGACGGCGTAACTAGACGGGCGTTTTCAAAAATCTGCCCGCTGCCTCTGACTGATTAACTAAACAAGCGGTAGCTGCCGGGCATTCATACTTCTTGGAACCTAACGCTTCCAAAGCCGGGAGCATGTTGCCGCATTACTCTTTACAAGCTTTTATTTCTAACTAATTTCTCTTCACTACTCGCTACGGTGTCTACGGTCAACTAAAAGAAGAATCACTAATCGACCGCTGCGATTGGCCAGTCTGCGATCACGCGACGGCTAGACGACCAATCAGAAGAAAATGCTTGTTTGTGGTCTGTGAGTGGACACGAGGAAGTGACGTATAACAATATGGACATTGGAAGAAAAACTAGAACGTGCTCATGTTAAAAAACCAAAAGCTGTAATTTATCAATATATTACACCAGTTATTATCACCAAAAAGTTTACAATTATTTTCACCGGCCTCAGTCCTCGAATAACCACAACAGATTGGTATATGGACTTGACAGACATTTTGCTGATGATAGTGATATCGACCAATGCCCTTATATCAGCTTACTTATTTATTTATAAGTATAACAACTATGTATTAAGTATGTTGAAACTGTTTGTACTTCCCGTCACTTGTAGGGACAAGTGACGGGAAGTACAAACAGTTTAAGTAAGTAAGTTAATTAGAAAATCAGCGTCAGACAGCATCTGTCGGGCAATAATGCTGAAATTATCCTTTTTGGCGCAGCCGTGAGGCACACACTAGCATTATTTTGTCTTTTTATATTGTTATTTGTAACTAGCTGTGCCCGCGACTTCGTCCGCGTGGAATAGTGACTTTTCGGGCAGCATATTTTAAATTACATATACCGTCTACAGACCGGGCATTTGCTGTCCGAACCCTCTGAGAACTCAGGCGAATTTCAGTGAAAGTCTCAGACTCTAGTGCTTGAGCTTCACGATCGGCAGTGAGACGTATTTCTCGTTCTTCCTGTGTTTCCTGAGACCGAACATTTGCTGTCCGAACCCTCTGAGAACTCAGACGAATTTCCCTATCAGTGAAAGTCTCAGACTCACGCGATAGTGTATGAGCTTCACGATCGGCAGTGAGACGTATTTCCCGTTCGTCCTGTGTCTCCTGGGATCGAGCATTTGTTGTCCGTACTCTCTGGGAGCTCAGGCGGGTTTCCCTGACAGCAAAAGTCTCAGACTCACGCGATAGCGCGCGAGCTTCGCGATCGACAGATAAACGTGCCTTTCGTTGTTCCCCGTTTTCCCTATTTCGAGTTGTCATCATTCGAGAACGATTTGAATTCAGTCGAGATTCTCGCTGAGTCGAAGTTTTTGCAGCACGAAACCTAGCCTGGTGCAGAGAGCCTTTTGCCTCACAACCTTCCTCAGATTCCTGTGATCGAACTAATCTCATTCTTTTAGCATTTCTGCTACATTGGGAGAGGTTGGATCTTCTTCGAGGCATTCTTACAATAAAGTAGTACTTACTACTTAACACACAGTTATTTAGTAAACACGTACTATCGTAAACAATTAAATTATAAATACTTACAGATTATTATACAGTCTAAAATTATCACAGTTTAAGTAATAAGTGTTAAGACGTGTAAACCAAACGTCATTATCATCATCATTTCAGCCGATAGACGTCCACTGCTGGACATAGGCCTCCCCCAATTTTGGGGGGGTTTGCCATAATCGCCACGCTTGGCAGGCGGGTTGGCGATCGCAGTATGGTATGGTGGTGGAATGCATAGAGAACGCTGCTGCCCATTCTCCGGTGAGACCCTTAGTCGCCTTTTACGACACCCACGGGAAGTAAGGGGTGGTGCTATTCTTCTACACAGACAAACGTACTAACTTTATAAAACAAAAGAATTGCTAGAAAAAATAATTACTAACCTAAGCTAATGAACTTATACTTAATAAAGAAAATCAATGCCTAACCTATACCAAATACTTATAATATTTATATACAAACCCTAAATACAAATTAAGATAAGTATGTATACCGAAAATCAGGGAAAGAAATGCCCAACCAATAATAAATGCTTACAATATTTATTTACAAAACCCTAAATAAAAATTAAGATAAGTAAATACCCAAAAATCAAGGAAAGAACCGCCTAACCTATACCAAATACTTACAAAATTTTAAAGAAAATTAAGAAAAAGAACCTAACCTACAAATCCTAAAATATAAGTAAATGAAATATGCAAACAGTCAGTATTCAAGTGAATCGCAATAATCGAATGCAACTATTCGCCTATACTCTCCAGGATACGTGCGTTCGCTACGAATAACTGAATCCTTATGGCAGCGGCGCGTTTTCTTTTGAAATGGTCATCTCGCAGTTCAACCTGAGGGGTTGTCGACTGCTTAACCTGGCTTTCCTGTGGATGCCTCAATAAATTAAGGCCTCCAGCCAGGGCATAATACACAACTTGACTACACAATATAAACTTAAAAACTAAGCGACTACACGCTAAGGGCACCCCCTGTGGGGTACGGACCTCGGCTTAGGGCGTCGCTGGGAGAGGGCAGCAAGGGACAGGCTGGATCGGAATTATGGCAGCGGCGCGGCTCTCAGCGCGCTTTATACAAGGTGTAACGGAAAGGGGGTATCAACCCTGAAGGAGGTGAATGTGCTCATGAAACTGAACAAATTTCCCCAAAGAACATAGGTCGAAATATGAAAAAAATTTTGGACCTCCCATAGTAATAGTAAATCATTGATGTGCTATTACTATGGGAGGTCCAAATTTTTTTTTCATCTTCATTCACCTCCTTCAGGGTTGATACCCCCTTTCCGTTACACCTTGTATATATAGCCACGGACGCGCAGGCGCGAGGCGTTTACGTACTCTGATAGAATACCTTAACAAATGTTCGCCGTGATTCTTTAAATTGACATAACTTTTTTATTTATGAACCGATTGACATGAAATAAACACTAAATGTTAAGTGAAGCTTACTACAATATATTAGTGAAAACCGCATCTAAATCGAATAAGCCGTTTCTGATATTAGCGTGCACAAACACAGCAGACAAACAGACAAACAGACAAACAGACAAAAAAAAATGTAATTACAATTTCGGGTTCGGCATCGATATAATAACAACCCCTGCTACTTTTTTTTAATATATTTCCATTGTACAGACACCACTTTTCTACAATTTTATTATATGTATATACACTCGAGAGCAATGAATCCGGGTCACTTAAAGAATCCTAAAAATCTCGGAAACTAAAAATGCTAGGTTAATGCAATAAATTGTATTTAATAGACAATGTAATACTCCCTGTCCTGTCCTGTGTACTGCCTGACGACATAAAAATTATCCTGGACCGATCGGTTCCGGTCGGAAAAAGTGAGAAAAAAAACCCCGGAACATACATAAAAAAAACGACGAACTGTGAACCTCCTCCTTTTTTTGAAGTCGGTAAAAAGTTGATAGGTATTTTATTACAGTAAGAATATAATAGAATAGAATAGAATACTCTTTATTATGTACACCGTATTAATTACAGACATAAGGTATAAAAACTGTACAAAGGGTGACACAATGGGCGGTCTTGTCGCTAAAAGCGATCTTTAAAAGACAACATTTGGATGGATTAAAAAGGGGAAGGACAGACAAATACTGTAGGTAGTCTGTGGTGTACCATTTACATAATACAATAAATACATACATAAAGTATATTATTGGGTTTTACCCCTTGTATATTTGTAGTGGAGGCTGCTTCCAGGTCGAGGATTCTTGTTATAATTGAAAACCTTATTGACTTTCACAATTATCAATATTTATTGCAAAGTAGCACACAGAACACGTCGTTACAGTTGTATTATTTTGAAGGCAAGACCACAGTGTTGCCATGAACAAATTAAAATAGACATCAGTGTTGTCAATAAACAAAATTACTAATCTAAATGTTACAATCCAAAACATATTGGGGGCCGCGAAATGCAAACCTCAGTTCTAGAAAATTTTACTCACATAGCAAGTTGTATTTAAACATTTTAAACAAAAAAAAAATGGTAGTAAGTAAACTGCTAACTATGGAAGCAAAGAAACTTACTATAATAGTATATTTAAGTATACAATTTTATAAAATATACATCTTATAACTTAAAGATAATAGGTACACCGTTTTAACTAATACACACAATTAAAACTAATAACTATATTACACACCTGTGATGGCCTACGAACTTATGACACTAGGGGTATCATCATTATTAAAGGGAAACAAACAAACCTTGGTAATTGACCTAGTGTGTTTTCGTTTATTTGATGTCATTACCTCAAATGCTCTTATTTTATTGTCATTTTCAGGGAACACTTGAGTTATACGACCCATAAGCCACGTGAGGGGTGGTGTATTGTCATCACGAAGCAATACTAAATCACCAACTTTTACATTAGAACATTCATCTCTCCACTTTGGTCTGGACTGCAAGTTGTTTAGATAGTATTTATGCCAAGTTTTCCAAAAGGATTGTACAACTTTGTTTGTAACATTCCACAGTCTAAGCCTAAAGATTGGAACCTCAGAGGTATTCTGCTCAGGATATGAAACTAGCGCCTTACCCGCTAAAACATTACCTGGGGTGAGGTACGTGAAATCATCACAGTTTGTTGATTGAGGTACTAAGGGCCTAGAATTTAAAATCTTTCAAATTTTAAGTTACCAATAAATTGCAGTGTGGTAGAACAAATCACTTGCAAACTACCACAACAAAAGACAAAACAATTTACTCTGCCTCCTGGAATAAAGTTGGCAGACAGTGACTATTATAATCCAAGCAATATAGATATATTAATGGCATGTGATGTCTTCTTCCAGGTCCTGTTACAGAGCCAACAGCTGCATAATGTGGATGGCTGTGACACCACCCCACCAACACCGTGCATCATAAACACGCAGTTCGGCAGTGTACTTGGAGGTAGCATAAACCATCACTCTCCCTCACAACTGCTCCTCTACCTCTTGTAGCTTCTTTATGTACAAGTTGTGACAACAGCATCAACAAAACAATTAAGCAATTTCGGCAGACAGAAGAGGTTCCTGAAATATGTTATGAACACTCCACAGAATCTGAACTATATGAAGAATTTTTTTAAAAATCTGTGCAATTTGATAGCAAGGGTTTTCCGGTAGACTTACCAGTTAAGGTTTCTCTAGAGCAAGTGAACGACCATCTGGGCGATTCATTCAATCTTGCTCTCAATAGATTTGTCAACTTAGAGATAAAGCTACATAAAAATGAAAATTTATTTCAACAATATAAAAAATGTATCGATGAGATCATCGAACTAGGGCATGGCCATTATATTGACATATGGCAATATGATTTTAAAAACGATCCTATTTACGAAAGTAAATAGGATCCTATTTACGAAAGTAAATAGGATCGTTATACCACATCATGCGGTCTTCAATGAGAAAAGTAAATCAACAAAATTAAGAGTAGTTTATGATTGCTCCATGAAGACTAGTAAAAAGATAGCATTAAATTATATACTTTTAAATGGTCCTGTTGTCCAGAATGATTTATTTGACATATTCTTATTATTTCGCATAAGTGAACATGCGTTTAGCATAGATATAAAAAAAATGTTTAGATGTATCGCTTTAAACCCTTCACATGCCTCATTACAGAACATCCTGTGGAGGGAGAGTCCCAACATTGAGATAAAATGTATCCAGCTAACTGCAATCACCTACGGGCTAAAAAGTTCCAGTTTCCTCGCCACGCGGTGTCTGGATGAGCTTGCTTGCATGTACAAAACAGAATTGCCTCTTGCTTCATCCATCTTAAGAAACTGTACATTCGTTGATGATGTACTATATACATGTCACGACTTGGCTACAACCCTAGAAGTCAAAATTCAATTGATTGAAATTCTGAAAAGAGGTAGCTTTCAAACTCACAAGTGGGCATCTAATACACTTCAAATTCTGCGTGATATCCCAGAAAATGAGCAACATTTTGATAATTACGATTTTCAAAAGGAAAGTTTCAATTTGTAGACTTTAGGCATTGACTACAATGTCCAAAATGACTGTTTTACAGTAACCTGTCCAGAAAAATTTAATGACAGGCCAGTAACCAAACGACATATACTTAGTTACATTTCAAAATTCTATGATCCCCTAGGGTTTATAGCACCAATTATTGTGACTGCAAAAAGCTTCATCCAGACGCTGTGGGCTGCAAATGTGGGATGGGATTTTCCCTTAACAGGAGATCTTAAGGAGCAATGGTTGTTATGTTCTAAAAGCTTAGAAAACATGAGTCCTATAACACTGCTTAGAAATATTCCTACTACGCATGCATTGGTGCAATTGATTAGGTTTGCTGATGCATCCAGCTCAACGGCTTATGGCTGCTGTATATATTTAAGGGCGGTGAATAAAGGTAAGGCAAGCTTATACTTACTGTGTTCCAAGTCACGAGTGAACCCGCTTAACAAGCCACTAACTGTGCCACGACTGGAGCTGAATGCCACACTACTGCTTGCAAAATTAACAGTGAAAGTTCACAAAGCTATAAGCTTAAAGCTAAGTGTGGAAAACGTGTATTTATTCACAGACTCGCAGATCTTCTTAGCATGGATTGGTACTCAGATAATTCAGCTAAATGCTTATGTGGCAAACAGAGTTCAGGTTG
The DNA here is from genome assembly GCA_916614155.1 of Mesoligia furuncula. Lineage (NCBI taxonomy): Eukaryota > Metazoa > Arthropoda > Insecta > Lepidoptera > Noctuidae > Mesoligia > Mesoligia furuncula. The sequence goes on from OU744793.1 coordinate 28,332,509, forward strand.
TGGCTATCTGATCATTAGTGACAGACTTCAGAGGTGCCTGGCAATTCTCTCTCCTCACCTATTCATTCTGTGTGTGCTAAAATCGTGCTTTCTTATACAGGAACGCATAGACCAGCTTCGTGCACGCGTGGTTCACCACACCAGTGCTGCAGGAAATCGTGAGTACCCACACTTCCCATAAAGTGCCACAATGAGTTTGTCTGAGGATATTAAAAAACTAGCAGGTTTCAAAAAGAAACGAGGACAAGTAGGTAAGTAGTCATTGTCACATTTCGTATTCCCAATTTCGTGATTAATGACAGACCACGTTGCTCTACATTTGTTTTGGCCTTTTTAAATGAAATTAATATTAGAATTAATTTTGGATTTACAAATGCACTTTTTCAGTATGTTTGAATATTTTTTAAATTTTGTTTTAAACATTACAGTTTTATTTTTGTAGCAAAGATATCGTAGAGATCGTTTAGTTTTACAACTATTTCTTAGACCTTTACTTATCCATTATTGTAAAGATTAATAACTCTAACACATGCATGTTTGAGTTATTAATCTTTACTTTAATTTTTGAGAAGCACAAGGTTATGTAGGAGACATAATAAGTCATTTTTATTAAAAGCCTTGTTTGGATCAGTTTCTAGGTTTCTACTTCAGTTCACGATAAACTTGCGAGATATTTTGTGAGTTTTTTAATATTTTCGTTACAGTAGTCTTTTTTATAAATGTAGTATGATTTGGACTTCGAACTTTGCTCTTTTACTGGAAAGTCTAACAATTGGGCAGTGTCGTGGTCAGATAAATAAAGAGGCAAAACATCTGTTGATGTTGTCTTTATATTACTTAGTATACAAGCGTCTATACAAGCGTCTTTACGTGTGCATATTAATATGTATTTGGAGATTGTTAGTATTACATAAATCTTTTAAATAGGTAGTCACTTTGCCTGGTTTTAGGGTATTTATATTAAAATCACCAGTAATTACAATTTTTGTGTTTGGCCCATATTTCTTGTGTGTTTCATTCATAAATTGGTCGAGCTTATTCAAAAATACATTGGGGTCAGATTTTAGCGTTCTATATAGACACTATTAATAATTTGTGCCATGGGATTTCAATGCCACAGGCTTCAAATGATTTTTGCGTTGAATATTTTTTTTATGTAAGTAAGTTCATTGAATACAGTACCCTGTTTTGCGAGGATACAGGTTCCCCCTCTCTGTTTGTCTCTACTTCATGCAGTTGCTAAAATATAGTTATTTAATTTTAAGCATTTTGCATTACCGGCCACGCATAAAGGTTTCTGAAAAACACAAAATATCGGGTTCTTTATTGACGTCTTGTAATTCTAGTAGTGTTAGTTCTAGTATTTCCTGTTTTGATAAGATACTAGCGATATTTTGATGAAATATTTTAAAAGTCTTATTTGCTAAAATTTTTCACGAAAAAGCTGTTTCCCGTCTACAACCTTAAAATAGTGTGGTATAGTACCTTTTTTTGTAGAAGACGGATTTTTCACATCGGGTTTATTTTGAGTATCACATTCTGGCTGTTGTCGTGCATAGTAATATGGGATTGTTCCCTTTGGATAATTTTTCTTTTTGCTATCAGATTTCGTAGAACTTGACTGACTACGCAGTATTAATTTCTTAAGTTCTTTGACATTCAAGTATTATTTTTCATAATCATCATAGTCAATAGTATAATTAATTAATTTGCATGCAATATTTAATTTAGGATTAGCGTCAATAAAGTTAGCATTTTTGTATTCATTACAAATATTTCTTATGGTTTGGTTCAAGTCATTTAAATTTAAGTACATATTCTTTACTAAACTCAGAATAATTACATTATTATTGCCGAATACATCGAGAAGTTGACGAAGTTGTGAGGACAAAATCTTTACATCATAGTCATTTTCACCCACACAAATAATCAGTTTGTCTCTTGGCGATAGCTGAATATTTTGGCAGTTCTTAATAATGTCACTAGTTAGTGCATATGGCTTCGTTAGAGACGTGACGGTATATTTTTCATAGGATGTATCCTGTCTTGAGTGTATCAATGCAGATGACAGTCCAACACCTTATTAAGTGCCAAATATAAATATTTTGTTCGTGCGCTCAATTTTTAGAGTATCCAGTGGAGTATTTTTTTCCTTTTTGAAATTCGCCTTTAGTTTCCATAATTTTCTGAAGCTTCAGTATTTGATCTTTGAGGTTGAATATTTCGTTTCCGGCTTGTTTTAACTGATGTTCCAGATCTGCGATATTTTTTTGTAGGCTCAAGATATTTCCACTGAGTTGTATCTTTGTGTTACTATTGCTACTCGTACTTGTAGCCAGATTTCTAGGTGGCGTAAAGAAGGCTTACATATCTTGGTGTAACAAAGAATATGTATTGATTTTTTGAGAACTCATGAGAATGGTTAATTAAAATGTGGTTTTACTGAATCATGTATTTATTCAAATAAAATCATTATGAAATTGTATTTTTACACTAGGTATAAAGTATTTTTAACTTTTTCATTTACCATGAAAATTATAATCTTTAAATTTGGAAATTGAATTTGTTTTTACAATAACCTCAAATAATAGGCATTCATTAAACTGGTTATTAAAATATTCTAGCGTTAAGAGTTGCTTCTCAAACCGTGGGTTCTATTACCACCTTAGGCAATAAGTGATAGACATAATTTTAATACTAGAAATAAAAATAAATTAGATCAACCTTTTTTCTTATTATCTAAAATACATACTGTTGTATAGTTTATGTTTGATCTATGGTTTTTATTTATGTCATCTTGACTTGTAAAAATAAACGTCAGTGCGCTACTAGCTATCCGTGAATTCATTTGTCTTTTCTAATCCTAGGCCTTCGCCCTCCGCAATATCCGCATACTTATCATTGGCGACGAGGACCCACGACAAAAAAAAAAAACAAAATGGCTCATTTTGGTATTTTGTCAAGTTTTGACCATGTCAACCAGACATGGGAAAATTTTAAGCAGAGGATTTTGCAATGGTACATTGCAAACGATGTAGACAGTGCGAAGGACCCAATAGGTATTAAACGACGGGCAATATTGCAGCTATTATTTTCGGAGTGCGTCGTTTTCACCAGTATTTATATGGAAGATCAGTTCCGTTTGTGCTCCGTACCGACCATAAGCCCCTTTTATCTATATTTGGTCCATATAGGGGTATTCCAGAGGTCTCGGCAAATAGGTTGCAGCGTTACGCAATGTTCCTGAGTGGTTACAATTACACCATCGAATACATACGCAGCGCCGACAACAGCGCAGATTTTTTATCGCGCGCCAGTCTGCCTGACAGTGAGTCAACGGCGGCTAGTGGGGGGTGTGGCTACAGGGCCGACGATAGTTTAGTCCCTGTAGAAGATCGCGCATCTTATGTTAATTTTGTTACCGATGGTAGTTTACCCGTTACACTTACTGAAATTCGTGATGAAACTCAGAAAGATCCGGTCTTAATTAAAGTTTTATCATATATTGTAAAAGGCTGGCCTAAGCGACTATCAGATATATTAATTAAGCCTTATTTTTTATGTCAAAATCAGTTGTCGTTTGAAGGCGGTTGTATTATGCGAGGGCACAAGGTGGTTATTCCAGAGACTCTTCGGACAAAATTATTATTTGAGCTACATAAGTCACATTTGGGTGTAGTGAAAACGAAAGCGGAAGCGCGAAGTAGATTTTGGTTTCCAGGAATTGATAACGCTGTAGAGAAAATGATTGCAGACTGTAAGGTTTGTTTACAGTTGAGACAGCTACCAGCGCGTGCGCCGCCAGCGCTGTGGCCACAACCACCGCAAGCTTTCTATCGTATTCACATAGATTTTCTCGGCCCCATACATAACCGTTCCTATTTGGTGATTGTTGATGTGTACTCGAAGTGGGTAGAAGCTTACGATATGGGAACAAGTACGTCATCCTTATCGGTGATTAATAAAATGTATGAATACATGGCACGATTTGGCTTACCGCATACTATAGTTAGTGACAATGGCACACAGTTTACTTCCTCAGAATTTAGGACGTTTTGTGTTTCAAATGGTATTTCGCATGTGACGTCGCCGGCTTATCATCCCGCTAGTAACGGGCAGGCGGAAAGCTACGTGAAGGTGGTTAAAAAAGGAATCAAATCGTGTATGTTAAGTAGTAGTAATGTTACGGAATTAAACAATAACTTGCTAAAATATCTATTTGATTATAGAAATTCCATACATTCCGCAACGGGCTGTTCACCTGCCCAGTTGGTATTCGGTCATAAGCTGAGATCACGGTTAGATTTAATTTCACCGGCGTCTGTCACTCTCACCCAAAACGTCGAAAATAAACAGTGTTTGCAGTCTAAAGAGAAAAGTGACAAAATTATTAAATACTTTAAACAAGGAGACAATGTATTGTATAAAAAAAACAGCACTAATAAACAAGGGACTTGGAATAGAGGCGTAATAATTAAAAAAATAGGAAAAGTTGTTTATATTGTACAGGATTGCAATACTTTACTGAAGGTTAAAAAACACAAGAATCAATTATTAGCATTTCACGGTACAGCAAGAAATATTCACGGGCCGAGTGAATGTCCTATTGAATTTGAAGATCTACAAGGAACTTCGGAACAGTCGGAACCGAACCCGGCACCTCCAGGGGATGGTAGTGCGTCGGACACTGGAGGGGAGGGAAATAGAGAAGACGAAGTATTCTATGATGCAGCAGATGCGACTCATGGTGATACTTCTGTGGAATCAAGACAAACGGTTGATGGAAAAATACTGCGAGCTGTGCCTAGAGTAGACTATAAGCGTTTTTATTAGAGTTTTTGATTTATGTTTATTTTGTCAAGCTAGGGGAAGGAATGTTGTATAGTTTATGTTTGATCTATGGTTTTTATTTATGTCATCTTGACTTGTAAAAATAAACGTCAGTGCGCTACTAGCTATCCGTGAATTCATTTGTCTTTTCTAATCCTAGGCCTTCGCCCTCCGCAATATCCGCATACTTATCACATACACTTCTCACAAATGCTACAGCAAAATACCTTGTGACATATTGCAATTAAATGAAAGAAAATTTAAAACTCATATTAAAAGTACACTTTGTAAACAAGGATATTACAAATTAGAAGATTATATCCAAGATAAGAATGCTTGGAAACATGCTGGTATTTATGTTAATAAATTATAATCAAATAAAAATGGCGGAAACAATTTTGTTTTAGATATTCGATAGGTACTATAGTCGATTTTGGGGTAAGATTACGAATATGACATCCATTTTTGTATTGAAGATGGCGAGTGTATTTTTAATCGACTTCTAAAAAGGATCAGGTTGTATTTCCGGGTATAACTCCGTCATATACGGACGGACGGATTAGCAAAATTATTTTCTTGTTCGAAAGAGGTTTATTCCAATGGTCCCATTTAAGAGCGTTTACGCCGTACGGCATTTCATACAAACTTTCAAGCCTTTGTGTTTCGAAATGAATGAACCGATTTTAATTAAACTTCATACGCATAAGCAGGATACAAAGGTCTAAAAAGTTACTTAAGAACATTTTCGAAATATCTTATTTAAAAAAAGATAACTGGAAATCTCTGCTTCTATGGAAAATTTAAAATCGGTCTAATTTGGCTGTAACACTATTTTTATAAAATGTTCTTAAGTAACTTTTTAGACCTTTGTATTCTGCTTATGCATATGAAGTTTCATTAAAATAGGTTCAATCATTTCGAAAAACAAGGGCTTGAAAGTTTGTATGAAATGTCGTACGGCGTAAACGCTCTTAAATTTCGTAAAGATCTGATGATGAGTTTCGGAGACAGACAACGGAACTCTTCAATAAATGCCAGCAAATCAACCACGATTGCTGCTATCGCATATCTAATGCATTGTTTACGCAATCACACATCATAACAACATCACGCCTGTACCCTCTAAAGGGGTACGCGGATGTGTTCAATAGCTTCCTGTCACTGATATTCACATAGCAAGTAGTGTTATATGAATTTGTGTGGAGTAGATGGGTACAACTATAAAGTGAAAAATAAAAACTTTTTAACAAAAAAAAAAAACGATTTCCAAAATTAAAAAAACTACAAAGTGAAAAATAACTTTAATTTCGGAAGTCGTTGTCAAAAAACAAAAATGCGGAACCAAGAACACCGACTTCCGAAATTAAAGTTATTTTTCACTTTGTAGTTTGTTTTTTGGAAGTCGGTTGTTTTTCTATGTAAAAAAGTTTTTAAATATCGACATTGGTATCGATTGTGGAGGTGTTTAATAATAATATTCTTTATTTTCGGACAAGAATGATCCAGCGTGTTAGTTTAGGGTGTTGTTTACGAATATACCATCCAATTTTGTATTCAAGGTGGCGGATTTTTATTTTGTGATAAATCGACTTACGGCCAATTCCTTCATCAATAGTAACAGCCAAAATAACGTCACAAAGTCAAAGTAACGGTTAAATTTGTTTCTTCACTATTTCAGCTGTTGCTTGAGTACGTTATACCTACGTATAGTTTTTATTGTGTTTTTGTTGTATTGGCATGGCTAGCTAACATTTGTCATTAATACCAGAAACTGTGGACAATTATTTATATTGTGATCGTTGTTGTTATATTTAGGACATGATTTCGAAGCTGATTTAGTGCTAGAACTATTACGAGATTGTGTTGCAACCGTCGACTTGATCTTAGGGGCTGACTTACCTACCTGTCGTTTGGGAATAATTAGTACGTGCTAGCTCCAAGGTCTCGATAAGACCGGCACGATTACGTAGGAATAGCATAAATGCGTCAAAGGTAATTGTTGCGGCGGCTTAAAGCCTTGGGGTGAAAATCGAAATTTTCTTAGTGGACTGTATTAGGGGCGGTTCGATGATGCGAGTAGGTGTTGGTGGTGTGGGAAAATGATAGTCCTACCTGCCTGGTGAGCTATGGCGGAGACACGGAGGGTTCCTTAGCCACGTGGCGACGGCGCGTCCAAGATGTCACGTACGTACGGACGAGGATCTGCACTTTCCACAATCACACAGAGACACGCACTTGCACAGTTTATATTAATCTTCGTTCTTCTGGCGAAATATGAGTTCTTTTTGAATTAGGGTTGCATTTTGACCCGTGAGTCTTGATAGCGGTTGAGAAACTGACCGTTTTTTTCTCTTCATGGCGGTACGCGGCAGCGTCCGCGCATGGCGGATCTTCCTTCTCGCTCTCGCTCAGGCATTATAATGGTTGCGGAAGGGAAAGGGAAAGCGGAAGGAAATGCGTGAACACAGATACTAGTATTATCTAGAGTTGCCAGTAATTAGGCATGAAAATATAAACAAAAAAGAGTTATGGCGGTAACATTCCCCGCGGCCTTAAAGGGTCATCTTTAAAAGGAATAATACAATAAAAATTACACTTAAATCTAATTAAAGAGGGAATGGTCTGAATAAGATATTACTGAGTAGGAATGGGGCATAAGCGGACCACAGGTCTCACAAGAATCCCATTAGAAGTGCGTACAGAAACGACTCGCGTGCTACCGTCTTTAGACGTATGCAATTTATCGATAACACCTAGAGGCCAGGATAAGGGAGGCGCATTATCATTAACGATCACTACTACAGTACCTTCCTTAATCATGTCTCCACCAGGTTTATTCCATTTTAAGCGCGATTGTAAACTATGAAGATACTCGCTTCGCCATCTTTTCCAGTACGACTGGACTAATTTATCCATAAGAGAGTGTCTTTGAAGCAGGTTATCAGACGATAAACCTACTTCTGCGGCAGGCAATGAGTTAAGCGGCACAGTATGTAAAAAATGTGAAGGGGTAAGAGCTTTAGGCTCTACCGGATCAGCGCTAAGAACAGTAAGAGGTCTGGAATTCAACAGGCACTCTATTTGAGAAAGAATTGTAACTAATTCTTCATAAGAGAGGAGTTGTTGACCTATTGTCTTGAAAAGGTGAGTCTTTACGACCTTCACCATGGACTCCCAACATCCACCGAAGTGCGGTGATGCAGGCGGAATAAATTGCCAATTAATGCGATGCTCAGCGAGCTCCTCTTCGAAGCGCGGGCGGTATTCTTTATTTATGAATGTATACAAGTCGCGTAAAAACGAATTAGCTCCTCGAAAATTGGTCGCGTTATCCGAATATAAACATTGTACCGGTCCGCGGCGGGATAAAAACCGTTTCAACGCGGCTATGAACGAAACAGTTGTAAGATCTGTAGCTAGTTCGATGTGAACAGCGCGAGTGGTCATACAGGTAAAGATACATAAGTAACCTTTGCGACTCTTCGCACCTCGAGTGCGTACGGGCACGTAATGTATAGGACCAGCGTAATCACACCCTGTATGAGAAAAAGCTTTGATAGCAACATTTACTCTAGATTCTGGAAGATCGCCCATCGTCGGCGGACCATGAGGCCGCGGTCTCCACCTGTGGCATGCGTTGCACTTGTGGATTATATGACGAATAATTCGTCTAGCGGACAAGATCCAATACCTATGGCGCAATAACGACATAGTGAGTTCTGGACCTGCATGTAAATATTTTTTATGATAATAGTCTACGAGAATTTCAACTATGCGATCATGTCGAGGCAACACTATAGGGTGTTTAGTACTATAGGCCTCAGCCGAATGGGTTAATCGACCTCCAACGCGGATTAAGTCATCACCATCTACGAATGGCTTGAGTTTAATAAGAGCGGGTGAACAAATATTATTATTTTTTAACTCGGAATAATCTTTTATAAAGTATTTTCTTTGAACCTGACGCAACAAAATGGTTTCAGCGAACTCGAGGTCGCTAGCGGTAACGGCGTCAGTTCGACGCGGGAGTTTTTTCATGAAGCGGTATATGAAAACAATAATACGCCGCAGCTTTGTCCAGGACGACGTACGTTCTGCGAGTATGAGTAGAAGCGAATTGTCCGCACTTGAGTCCTCGACTATGGGGTGCGCATGGACCTTTTCTTCCGGAATGGGTTCCGAATTCAAATCATTAACCTTATATATGGGCCATTCGGAAGGGTCAAGCTTAGCCCAATCAGGTCCGTGCAACCATAATGGGTGGTCAATGAATTTGTCAGGTGTTAGACCACGTGATAAACAGTCCGCCGGGTTTTCAGTACCAGCTACGTGATAGAAATGCTCCGCAGGGACGTTGTCTACGATGCGAACGACACGATTGGCCACAAACGTGTGCCAACGATGCGGAGAAGAATTTATCCAGCAAAGAGTCACCTTTGAATCGGTGAATGCGTAAATAGCGGTAACATTATAACGCGGATTATAAGTGTCGTGAACACGGCGAAGAAGCTTAGCGAGGAGCTCGGCACCGCAGAGCTCCAGTCGAGCGATAGTCAATGGTTTAACCGGGGATACCTTCGACTTGGCACAAACCAGCTGAACGACCACGTCATCGTCGCGAGTAATATGCGCATAGATGACAGCGCCGTAGGCGCTTTCGCTGGCGTCGGAAAATCCAATTAGGCGAAGAGTACAGTTTTCAACTATACCTAAATGGCGCGGAATTTTAAAATCATTTAAAAGCGGCAGGGCAGAGCGAAAGGTTTGCCAAATATTTATGATGTGAGGCGGGGGGGTGTCATCCCAATCGAGCTTCAGTAGCCACAATTCTTTTATAAGTAGTTTAGCAAAGAGAATTACAGGCGCGACAAGACCCATAATGTCCCACAGTCTAGCTACGGCCGACAGTATAGCACGTTTAGTACACTTATCTGGCGGTGCGGAAATAAGAAATTCAAAGCAATCATTTGACCTACACCAGCGCAAGCCGAGGACCTTTTGCTCCACCGACTTGTCGAATTCTAGTTGATCGGTCAACCTATGCGACGCCGGAATACTGTTTAGTACAGTTTGAGAGTTACTGGTCCACTTGACCAACTCGAACTGACCTCCTCTAAAGAGTTTAATCAGTTCGTGCGCAACCTGGACTGCTCGCGATTCGGAGCTTACGCTGCAGACTACGTCATCCATATACAGCGAGTCTATTATGACGGCGCTGGCGCGCGGGAAGTGATGTCCGTCGTCTTGAACCAACTGTCGAACTGTGCGGATCGCATGGTAGGGACTTGACTTGAGACCAAAACACACGCGGTTAAACTGATATAGAACCAGAGGATCGTTTGCACTGAAACGATATAAGATGCGTTGAAAGCGGCGATCGTCATCTCTTACTTTAATCTGTAAGAACATTTGTCGGCAATCAGCCGAGAGTGCGAATGCGAACAAGCGAAAATTTAAAATTATGGTAAATAAGTCGCCCTGTAAATTCGGGCCACTGTGCAAAATGTCGTTGAGAGATACTCCAGTACTCGTTTTAGCACTAGCATCTAGCACGGTGCGTAATTTTGTTGTTGTTTTATCTAAACGTACAACTGCGTGATGCGGAATTACATAGTCAGGACAACTACTGTCTGAAATATCGGGAGGAACAGGCGATAAATATTCTTTGTCAATATATTCGCGGATGACGTCATTATACGCAGTACGTAACTCAGGTGCGGATTCTAATTTCTTTTCTAGGCAGAAAAAACGTTTTTTCGCGACATCGAGTGAGTTCCCCAATTGGAACACATCGCTGCGAAACGGCAAGGCTACAGAGTATCTACCTGTGTCCTCATCGCGTTCCGTTGTCGAATTATAAAAGTACTCGCACTCAAGTTCGTCGAGCGATTTGCTCGTCGAAAGAGTGACGGGCGCTTCATCGACCTGCCAGAATTTTTTCAACGCCGATTCTAAGGAATCTTTGTCTGATGGGTGTGAAACGTATGAGCAACAAGACAGTAAAGTCTTATTACGACGTATAGGTAACGCGGGCACAGTGCCCATGATGACGTAACCGAGTACCGTCTGCATGGCGGGCGGCGCGGAGGAGTTGCTGCTAACTACGCGGGGCAGCAGAAGATGCGGGAAAAGTGAAGCCCCGATCAGCACATCGATGCGACCGGGTGTGCCGAACGATTCGTCGGCGAGCGGTAAACCGTATAAATAAGGCAAAGCGGAAGTATCTACGGGAGCGGTAGGTAGATTGTCGGTGATTGCATCGACAACTAGCGAATTAACGTTAAAAGTAACGTTCGGATTAAAGCGGGAAAAGAAAGTAAATTGTACGGAACCCTTAACGGATTTTTCCGTACCACCGATACCCTTAACGGAAGTTGTATCAGATGAACGTCTAGTCAAACCTAATCGTTTGCAGCATTCTGCGGTAATAAAATTAGTTTGTGAGCCACTATCTAATAGACAACGAATTAGATGTTCCTTATCAAAAGCGTCTCGAACTATTACAGTCGCGGTTGACAACAAAATCGTAGTATTCGTATTACCTTGCGGCTTTGATACGCGGGAGTTCGAGTCGTGAAACCTCGACGCAGCAATGGACGCGTTACATTGCGGGGCGCTCTGGGCGGCGGCGGCGTGAGCATGTTGCTCGCTTGGTGCGTGCGACAAGGACAGCTGCTCGGTAGCTGCAGTGCTATCCCGAGCGCGAGCCGTGACGTTTGAACCGGCGGTTTGTGTACGTGCGGTATTATCAACATCGTTCGACAATAAAGTCGCGTGCGATTCGCGATTAAAGTGTAATAACGTGTGATGTTTATTATTACAAGCTTTACATCTAGATTCGGACTGACAGGCTTTGGCCTTATGTTTAATACTTAAACAGTTAGTGCATGCTTCTATTTGCTTCACTGATTTGAAACGATCACTTGGTGTCATTTTAGAAAATGCAGGACATTTAAATAAATGTTCATGGACAAAGCTATCACACAAACATTTTGCGGATTTATCAATTGTAGTGTAAGATTGCGGTTGCGGAGTTTTGGACGTTTTTTTATTTTTAGAATTGTTATTAGACTGAGTGGAACTCGAGCTGTCTAAAGCTTTAGTATTTTGTAAAATGCGAGATTGATTTTTAATGAACTGTACTAAATTGTCGAATTTTGGAATATCGTCCTTTGAATCCATTTCGAAAAGACGAGCGGTTTCAGAATCGACCTTCTTTATCGCGACATGGAAAAAGATCAAATCTGTCAAATCATTTATTTTAAGGTTTTTTCATTTCAATATCATTTATTTATTTTAATAATCATTTATTTTAAGGAAACAAAATTATCAGAAAAGGATTCGTAATTTTGAATAGATGCGGTATTAAAAGATTTATGTTCAAACATGCGATTAAGGTAACTAGAAGCCAACATACGTTTGTCTTCGTATTTGTTTACGAGTGAATTAAAAATTAATTGGTAATTATCGCCATTAGGGCAAACTCCTGAGAACGCGGTTTGAGCCTTAGCTGTCAATTTCCCCATCAAATAATATAATTTCTCCGAATCGGTCAATGTATTATTTTCGTGTACCGTGCTTTTAAAATTAGCGTAGAACAGGGGCCAGTTACGAATGTCGCCGTCGAATGACATAATTTCAATGGGAGGCAAGCGAACTGTGTGCTTAATGATACTACTACCACTAGAAGTAGAAGCCGATGTGTCCACTGACTTTGAGTAATTGGTATGATTATATTTAATTCGGCAATATAATTCCTCAAAACTAATCCACGACTGTTCGTCAATCGTATTTTTAGGGTTTTGTTTTAGAAGAAGCGAATTATATTTATTAAATGCCTCGAGGAACTCGGTGCGCATCGCATCGACATTGACACACGCACACATGAACTTCTCTAGCGGTTCCATACCGGACTTCATCTTTTCCATTAAATCGTAAATAGTTTGCATGCGGGCAAAAATCATATTACGACATGACAGTGCTATTTGAATGGCGGTTTCTATCGGATCATCCGAATCAATGATTACTTTCTTAGACATTTTCGATATTTTGTAGGTTTCTACAATACTGAGCTAAAATAAATCGCAACGATCTGCGCGTGGTGTGGGATTGGTAGGTACCTACAAATATCGTAACGAACGATGGCGAAGCGAGCGAGCGGTAGGTAGATTATATTTTCCTATCTACCTACTTAAATTAAATATTTTAATAAGTTGAGCGGGATGCGAAATACCTGTGAATGTCACAATTACGACGTAGGTATTGCAATATGAAAGCGGTTTAATATATGAGTTTAAGGAACGAAGATTGAAATGAAATATAGATGCGGGATGATGATCGACGGATAGAATAATGATATCCGTTATCGAAAGAAAATAGGTATCTGTGATCGTGAGACCAAAAATGAATGCGGTTCGAAGTGACCAAAAATGAATCCGGCTCGAAGTGACCAAAAATGTTGCGGCGGCTTAAAGCCTTGGGGTGAAAATCGAAATTTTCTTAGTGGACTGTATTAGGGGCGGTTCGATGATGCGAGTAGGTGTTGGTGGTGTGGGAAAATGATAGTCCTACCTGCCTGGTGAGCTATGGCGGAGACACGGAGGGTTCCTTAGCCACGTGGCGACGGCGCGTCCAAGATGTCACGTACGTACGGACGAGGATCTGCACTTTCCACAATCATACAGAGACACGCACTTGCACAGTTTATATTAATCTTCGTTCTTCTGGCGAAATATGAGTTCTTTTTGAATTAGGGTTGCATTTTGACCCGTGAGTCTTGATAGCGGTTGAGAAACTGACCGTTTTTTCTCTTCATGGCGGTACGCGGCAGCGTCCGCGCATGGCGGATCTTCCTTCTCGCTCTCGCTCAGGCATTATAATGGTTGCGGAAGGGAAAGGGAAAGCGGAAGGAAATGCGTGAACACAGATACTAGTATTATCTAGAGTTGCCAGTAATTAGGCATGAAAATATAAACAAAAAAGAGTTATGGCGGTAACAGTAATCGTGCAGCCTTTGTCCATCCTACCTTTGTACTCCTCCCTCTCACGATAGGTTTTTTGATCAAGCTTACAAGTGACAATGTATGTATTAAAAGTGTGTCCCAGTGTTTAACAGGCTCCCCTAATGAATCTAAAGCTCGCAGATCTTTTATTTAACTGATCGATCAAACTCTTAATGGCAACAGAAGATTCCTTTGATAAGGACTCAATATTAAATAATGCGCAAACATGATTTTGTATCAATAATCTTCTGTTGTCAAATTGATCGCATAACAACGAACATGCCACAGTGTAATTGCTCGAAGAAAACTCAATAGATTTAATGACTAATGCAGCTGTTCCCTGAAGTGATGCTCTCAAGTAGTGGAATTTATTGATTGTGTCTATGTCATCGTTACTATGAATTAGGCTAGGAAAGGTGTCGCGGAATTCAAGCCATCATCATCATCATCATTTCAGCCGAAAGACGTCCACTGCTGGACATAGGCCTCCCCCAAAACGGGGGTTTGCCATAATCGCTACGCTTGGCAGGCGGGTTGGCTATCGCAGTATGGTATGGTGGTGAAATGCATAGAGAACGCTGCTGCCCATTCTGCGGTACGACCCTTAGTCGCCTTTTACGACAACCACGGGAAGTATGGGGTGGTGCTATTCTTTAAGTCCACCACTCAGACAGAATTAAAGCCCATTCAATTCAAGCCAATTACAATATAATCCGCTAAACTTTGGTAACTGAATCGTTGGCCACTTAACTGGCTTGTGCAGTGTAGGTGTACTTTTGCAGCTTTCCATCGATTTATTATCTTTGTTAAAATCACTCAAAATAGTTTGGGCTTTGGATAAAGATTTATAATAAAGAGACTCAAATTTATTATTTATTTAATACTTCAAGCACATAAATGTACAGAGGCGGACTTAATGCCATAGGCATTTCCTACCAGTCAACCTTTGGGTGATGCAGAGACAAAGAGTGGTAGGCGCAATCAAGAACATTGAGGATTAAATATTTTAAATATAAAAATACGCATATACCTATTAAAACTATGAATATAATATATACCTAATTACATATAATAATAAGAACAAATAAATATACATAAATACATGAATATACTTACTAAAAAGAAATAAGACAAACAATGAGAAAATATTACCGTTGTGATGATACTGCCAGCTTCTTGCGAATGTGCTCGCGAGCCTTAACTTTAAAATATAATCGGTTGGTTGCCATCCTGATTCAAATTCAGAACGCTCAGAGTATTGTGATTTTAAATCGTCTACAATGCATTCCAGACGTAACTGTACCTCAGCATATTGTTCGTCTCCATCTTGCCCATACGCAACTGCAGTTCAGACCGATACAGCTGGATAATTCTTTGTCCTTGAGTGAGTACAGGAAATTAACGAAAGCAGTCAAACGGCCCTTGAAGCTGCCTCGCTTTTTAACTAAATCCATTTCCTCAGACATACTGGGAGACGAGTGTTGTCAACCTGGAATTGACCGGCCAAGTGCGTGTCGGACCACGCACAGTGTAGGGTTCCATAGTAGCCCGTTTTCACAATATAGTACGATTTTGTTGTTCTTTATTCGGAATATAAAAAAAAAAATATAAAAAAAAAACATATTTTGTTTTTCAATGCAAGTCTTTACCCGTTATAAACAAGCAACTACTTCATCTTAGTCACTTTAAAGGATTAATGATAAGGATTTTGTATTTGGTACAAAATTATCCAAAACTCAACGACGAAAAAATTCAACGATTATTACTGCTAAACTGATAAAGTTATCTTAACCGCTATAATTTTCCTTTAAAAATCATGAAATGCACTATCATAGTGCATTTCATGAACGTGAATTTTTCCAGATTTTTCAAGCCCGCAGTTTAGGTTTTAGAGGGGGGGGGGACGCCCTACTGGAACAAAAATTTGCACTTTAAACTTTAATATTTCTTAAATGGAGCATTAAATCGAAAAATAATTTTAGCAACCCTGAAGTCATTTTAGAAGACCTATTCATCGATACCCCACACGATGGGGTAGACAACGAAAAAAATATTCATTCCCACTTCACATGTAGGGGAGCTACCCTAAAAAAAATATTTTCCAAAATTTTATTTTCCACTTTGTCGGCGTGATTATATATACATATTGATACCAAATTTCAGCTTTCTAGTGCTAAGGGTCACAGAGATTAAGCGAGGACGGACAGACATGGCGAAACTATAAGGGTTCCTAGTTGACTACGGAACCCTAAAAACGAACAATACAATTTGAGTACACGCCTAACTATATTTTATTCACCTTCTAAATGCTATAATTATTAGCAACAACACAAACTTAATACTCTAACTAAGTACCAATTGTATAAACATAAGATACCTAAAATACTACAATCTTTTTTGTTAGTAAAACTATAACAGTAAGTACTAATTAGGCCCAACTAAAACACTAATATAATATTCGTAATTATGTCGACTACATAAATGACTAAATGCTTATAAGGTGGGTGGACCATGGAAGGCCACGCTCCTTTGAAGGCCAACTATTGAAAAGTCGTAGTTATTGACATGTAAAGACATATTCCTTCTGCTATACGCTAAGATCCATCAAACTCAAGACCACAGATGCGGCGGCGAGTCGCTCGCGCCGCTATTGTGGCGGTGCGATCTCACGCTTCCGAACTTTGGTCGTCGACGTTACAATTATTGTTATTAGCGCGCACAGCAAAACATAAGTTTTTAATTAAATAACCTATTATTATCTCATATTTTTTACTGTGAATTGTCGTTTAAGGATATGTTTATGGTACAGTCAACAAAGGAGATAAGTATACAGGAGCGTCGGATATAGTTGAAGTTTACTAAGAAACCGATGGATGTTCTGGACTGAAATTTAATTTAATAAATGAGCTGTTTGTTTTCTACTAATAAAATTAAATTTTATTCAAGAACATCCATCGGTTTCTTAGTAAACTTCAACTATATCCGACGCTCCTGTATACTTATCTCCTTTGTTGACTGTACATACAAAAGAAAAAAAAAATAGTTTTGCCTTGATTTAAGGTAAAATATTGGTAGTGTTCCTAAGAAAGCCGGTGGTTCCTTATAAGGCCAATCAAAAATTTGACAGTTGGCCTTGCTAGGGTACATGGGCCTTACAAACCATGAACATATGAACTTTACTTACTTACTTTACTTTTACTTTTTTGTTAAAAATACGTACCGTTACAGTTAAAACAATGTTTTATATTTATAATATTTTTATTATAAATATAAAACCTTTTATTTAAAAGGGTTATTAAACTTTTTAACTCATATATAATTAAAAAGGAACATTTTGGCCTAACAAATAACGGACCCATAAGAAGGCCATTTAAGGTAAAAAAAAAAGTTTTTAATTTCATTATAAAACGTGTTGGCAAGTTATTTGATGTCAATATAATACTCATTACTACTATTTTTAAATAATTTCCATTAATATATTCTTAGTTCTAAAATGGTGTTCAAGTAATGTTCGTTGAGGTTTTTATAGATGATAAAAATATTTTAAGCATTTAATGTTTCAAAAAATGAAAGAGCTTATTATGTAGTTTTAGTAAAGGCGGATAAATTAATTGTTACAACTCTATTTTTAAGTTGAACGACTGATGTATAATATTGGCCTTGTTTGGAGCCGCGTTCCTTGCAAGGCCATTTGGAAGAGCTTAATAAAACTTAAGTTTAATAAATAGTGATTAAAGCTAGGTCTAAAAAAAGTGATTTATATGGTAGGTACATAATAAAACAAAGAGAAACTTAATAATTTGTTTCCTTCATTTATCCAGTTAATAAACGAATAAAAAGTTTTGTCTCGTTAGAGTGGCCTTCCATGGTCCACCCACATTAATTTATAACAATGACTTGCATAATATCAAACACTCTCAAATTATATGTATTATGTTAAGATACTTGCTAACAATTAACACCACTGTTAAATAAATAAGTGGATTAGTTACAGCTTTAAATAATGTAAGTTCAAATAATGTAGCAATTATGCTAACTATACTGTGATAGTACGATTTTAAACTTAACTTAAACTTTGCTGTTGAATAAAATACTAATCACAATGTACCAAGTACCTAATGATCTTAATCTAACACGATACAATAGGCAATGCAATTAAATGATACTGAATGACCTTTTAAATTACCGTATATTTATACTACCTGAGTGTTGGGTGACGATATTAGTTTAATTATAAATGCTGTACACCGCTAAATCGCTTGCTTGAAGTCAATACTTTTCACCGGCGAAGAACCTCCACTGCACGTGGGTGACAATAATCCTTATTCTTGATTTTAACCACTGATCTCCTTTGTATTTACGTTATCCGGCTCGTTACGGACCATGTGCGGGAATTTTAAGGGATATGCCGGAAAAATAAACTGGATCCTCAATACAAGCGAATATAATTTTAAAATTGGTGTTAACAATATGGGGTTTCAAAAGCTAGTGAAGTGTCAGAGGGACCGAAACATATTACTTTTAATAAGTACGTTAAAGCAAATTAGACGGATTGCTGCTATGAGATATTGATCAGGCGTTTCAACATTAATAGGGCGCCTTGAGAGCGACCGGTGTCCAGCAGTAGACTGAAGCAGGCTGATGATGATGATCCAACATAACTAGACCTCTAAATATGTTGGTTTTAAAATCACATTAAGAAGACAAAACTACACTTAACAGCAAAGTCATAAAGACTACTTCACAAAATATTACATTTTTGATCATTAAAATCCAACAAGTAATGAAAATATGAAATGTCGTATATTTCTGTGTGAGTTTGGATGTTTGTAACTTAATCTTTCTTTGAAGTTTAAATTGATTTGGATGAAGTGGCACACAAAATAGCACACATCGTCATCAATATATATATCTAACATATTTGTACACGGGCACATACATAATTCCCATAAGCTATGTAAGTACGCACTGCAGTTGGCTTATTTAGCGCCTTGAGCCACCTTGCCAGTAGCGAAGTGAAACGACTCGCGTATATCGAAGGATGTTAAGTTTAGGCTCTAAGCGCTGAGCAAGCCACCTGTCAGTACTTACGTAGCCTTAGGATGGGAGTGAAACCACAAGCGATAACTAGTTGAAAAAGCTTAAATTACAATGATGAGTCTTGCCCTAAATATCTCGTAACTTCAATTCATAACGAGCAGTAGGGCTTCGCAGAGCAAATGGACTTGGATCAAAGGTTGGAGTACAGTTCTGTGCACCTAAAGTGAAGCGACGCAACAGCCAAGCTAGCCCGACCTTCATTTGGAGACGAGCGAAACGATTACCTGAAAAATAAAATAGGAATAGTTTTTAAGGTTGACTGGTAGAAAATGCCTACGGCACTAAGTCCGCCTCTGTACATTTACGTGCTTGAAGTATTTAATAAATAAACAAGTCATAATAAATGAAATAAGGGCCAAAGCCAAATTCCAAATGGATTTCAAATAGCAAGAATAATAAAAAAAAACCGGGCAAGAGCGAGTCGGACTCGCACACCGAGGGTTCCGTAACATCCGGGTTTATGCATAAGGTTTATGTTTATAAAATTAAATGTTTTTCTTTATTTTTGAGTTGATTGAATAAATGGTAAATTGCGATTGCAAGTATTCCCAAAGTAGGTTCGTTTCTAAAATTTGATGGTATTCAGAAATCTAATCTGTTAATGAGAATCATGTGATTTACATTATTATCATAATTATAAATCTAATCTGTTCAAGGTACCAATGACCGTTTTGTTACAAAGTAATCTTATCTACCTACCTATTTGGTTTTTTATTTTTTTTCGATCCAAACACAACACGCCAAAGTTTAAAAACAATGTCGCTAACAACCATGATTATTGATTAGTAACATAGATTACTTACCAATGCAAATGCGGTTTCCTTCACCAAAAGGTAAATAGACATAATTATTTATTTTCGAATTGTTTTCTGATGAAAATCTTTCCGGATCAAATATGTCTGGGTTAGGGTAATACTTTTCATCCCTGTGAAGGGCAAATATTGGTATCAATACTATATTATCTTTTGCTATAGCTATCCCAGACGGAAGATATGTGTTTTTTGTACATACTCTTTGGATGACACCTATTGTAGGATACTTTCTCATTGCTTCGTTTATCACTTTATCCAAGTACTGCATTTTCTCGATATCATTATATGTGAGTTCTTCGGTACCAGTGTTAAAAGCTTTGTCTATTTCTTCATGCAATTTTGTTAAGATTTTTTGATTGTTTGACAGTTCGAGTAGAGTGTAATGCATTGTGTTAGCTGAAGTGTCGGCACCAGCAATGAAGAAGAAAAATGCTTGTGCAGCCAGAAGCTCATCGGTGGGTTCCAATTCATACCCTGTAGTAAAGTCCTGCATCACTCCATGTTTTTGAAGCGCCAACCAAATATCTATAAAATCTTGTCTTTTCGCAGTCTCGTGTATCGTCTCGTGTCTTCTTTTTTCTATAACAGTTTTCGCAGCGCCCACAAAAAATTCTTCATACTCTCCGAAAATTTTCAGTTTTAGGACTTTAAACAGAAAAGGGGATACATTTGCAATTAACATTACAATTATTTGTTTCATTGATGGTTTTAGAGTTTTCCAAGCCATGTTTAAGAACGGTGATTCCATAGTATTCTTATTCTGAGTATCTATGCCGAACACTGCCGCGCCTACGGATGATGTAGTATATGTAAATAGAGCGTCGAATGGCTTCTGCCGTTTATGATGATTATCTTCCAGTAATTCCACAAAATCCCGGGAACATTTGTCTAAGATGTAGAACATATTCTTAAGTTTTGAACTCGTGAAAACTGGACTGAGTTTCTGCCTTAAGATTTTCCATCTTTGAAAATCGTTGGTGAATATAAGATTATCAGCTAGAAGGTCGTTTGGGTTTGCTATTATACCGCGGCTGTGGAAGCTTTGGAAGTCTCCAGCTAGCACTGCTTGGATATCTTCAGGACACTTCACCATCAGCGTAGGAATTTGTCCCATAGTCATTCCAACATACGGTTCGTCGTGTTCATTGTATATAGTCTTCACAATTTCTGGCATCGACTGGTTACCGAACATAAACTTTATCATTATTTCACCAGTTTGCACTACATTTTGCTTCTTCCAGTAATTCCTGTTCGTGTTGAAATAGAACCACACTATGCACAAAACTATCGTTATCAACAATATTATTATGAACAACATTCTAACCGCGATGCGCACTCGCGAAGGTCACTATACCGACTGACAGCTAGCAGTACTCGGTTCCCATATTTAATCACACTTACGTACAAATGTAGGAAGTTGTTTGTTCTTGTTAGTCTATGCATTCCAATGGTTTTCCTTTGATTTATTTATGTCTTTGGTTCTAGTAACGGTGTTAATGATTGCTTCTTATAAGTAAGTATAGCAAAGGGGAACCGTAATTACGTATTTAGCTTATTCGGGTAGAATAATCTAAATAATAGATTTAGTGGTATGGTTAGACGTTAATGGTTAAATGAACCGTTAACGTCTGACCGAATATTCAATGTTATGTTTACTTTCGTAAGTATGTTTGTATGTGTTATGTTTTATTTGTTGTTGGGTCAATGTCACGTACCTATATTCAACCGACAAATGATGTCATATTATGCTCTCGATTTTCCGGCCCCCAATTACTACTTAAATGAGATTCGTCTGGCGAATGATTTTGACCAATGTCAAACTACACAAACAGGCTTATATGACTGGTTCTTATCTTTGCTCATTTGTTGGATTCGGCGTTACTCAGATACGTCATCTTTTTTACTGCCGGAAAACACGTTTTAAACCTTTGGTCCCGTCCCGGCTGTCATGTGTAGACTTTGACAGTCCTTACGTCTAGTCAGAAGCCCGAAAGTCTGACAATCAGTCTTACTAAGGGTCATCGTGGGTACGATGAAATTTAGTTAAGTAACATAACGTCGCGTATGTATCCCCGAAGGGTACCTAATAGTACCCCTACATGTCGCCAGTTATTTTCAAGACCCATGTAACAGGGAGTAAGTTTATTACCACTAACCGGGAACAAGTCCAGAGTCCGGTCTGCTACTGAGAAATTCCCGGGAAAAGACCCGGGAATCGAACCCAGACCCTCAGCAGTAGCACGACGATCACTAGACCAACGAGAGACGAACACTGGAACTTATTTATTTGTCAATCGATCAGGTTAAGCAACGCTTGCCACGGTTATTTCGTGGATGGGTGACCATCTTTATATACCAAGACCCCTCTGTGCCTCGGAAAGCACGTTAAGCCGTTGATTCCGGCTGCCATACGTGGCTCTTTCACAGTCGTTACGGGTCGTCAGTAACCCGGAAGTCTGACCACCAGTCTTACCAAGGGATATCGTATTATCCAGTAACTGATTTGTGGAGGTCTGAGAAGCAGTCGCTCCATGCAAGATACTGGTACTTAGCTGTATCTGGCTAGACTGGAAGACGACCCCAACATGGTTGGGAAACGGCTAGGCAGACAGTTCAGATAATAATGTTATCGTTGTGAATACTGAACGAAGTTTCCTATTCAATAGTGATTAGGTTTTTTATGCGCAACTAGACGAGTCGAGTGAGACTTCCAAATTGGACGCAATTGATTACAAGGTAAATGATACCGTCTATTAAATGGACTCTAGAGTGATTCAAGCAAACACGCTAACACAAGGTTTTTAACAATAGTAACAAAGCCAATAAAAATAATGTTGTGAAAGGAGAGATACCAGTAGATAACGGACTCAAGTATTTTGACTTTGCACACGATCACAGATTACTTACAGATAAATCACTCCAAACAAAATTTTCAATACCTACTGCTGTAATTAGTCATACACCACTCAGCGACCTTCGAGTCGCTAGACGAAAATGTACGGTCGAACAAGCTATTTGGTATACAGGCAGCTAACATGCAACTACTTTTAAACAATGTGTGCTGAGTAGTTAATTCTTTTACACCACTTTAGTAAGGATGCCATAAGCTGAAAAAGTTATAACGCACAAAATAAAACTGAATATTGTGGAAGATGAATATTTTTATTCACATACCATTACCATAGTTTATTCATTTAAAAACGACTACTCGCTCTGTCTGTGGGGACGTTTACAACTGTGCCCGGCGCACTTACTGGTTGGGTATTTAAATCGTTTATCGCGCTTTCTTCGTTGGTTATTCTATCGTCGGCCCTATTTACACGATCAAATCTTGATTTGATTGAGCTTATTGACAAAACGTCAGATAATTAAATACAAATTAAAAGAAACTTAAAGTATGTTTATCTTTATCATAATACTTATAAAATAAAGGTACTTACTTGAAAAAGTAATAATCAAATATTTACTTACCTATTGTACTCATTGGGATAGTAAAGTATGATATATTTTATAACTTACAAAATTCTATATTTTATTTGTAGATGGCAGCCCAAATTAAACCTGCCACACACTTTGACAATGTCTTAATTGACAGATGGATTCTATTCATCTGTCAAATAAATGACAAAATGTTGACCGTCAACACAGACTACAATATAATGCAGGACCGTCAATAAATATTTCAATAGAGGGTCTAGAAATCTAATGGATGATTTCAAAATTGCAGGAGCCATCTTAAACCATTTCCATCCCGTTTTGACTGACCGTCCTGATGCCCAAACTATACTGGAAAGAGCTAATCAGAGAATGAACATTATTTAGACGGCCATGTGATTCGGCTTCACCTTAATAGACGCCGAGCCAGTTTCGTCCAGATAAATGCTCAAATTATACTATTATCCGTTCGGTTGTGGCGGCCATTTTTGCGCTTGCGCAAGCTTGCGTGACAGACTTCTGGTTGGAACTTCCGGAGTCGACGCGTTGATTAAAATGACGATATCCCTAAAGTTTTGTATGGGAGCTGTATATAAAAGTTATGTCGTTGGAATCGTAATGAAACAAGCTAACATTAAAAAATATACCATAATCAGCCTATAATGTTCCCACTGCTGGGACACAGGCCTCCTCTCGGTGAGAGGAGATTAAAAAATATAACGCAGTGTAATGTATTATTCATTCTAATTAGAATCTATTATTGGAATCACGACTCGCGACCTTTTTTCCAGTTTATTGTACAAACGTCGTTATAATTAAAAAAATGTACCATTATTTCAAAATATTATTATTTTAATTACGTAAGTATACAATATTTCACAGTAATCTATAAAAAGAACACAATGTCCCCATATATTTTTTCACACCACGACCTTAACAAAAACGTGTTTCATTAAGTCGACGCGAGCGCACGTAGATACCGCTTCAAGATTAAAATTTTTAATGAAGTGTGTGTTAGTTAAATATTTTGTAATTTTAGAGATATTTTTAAGACTAACGGAGGAGTTATAATGATAAGGTTTATCGTCCCTTTCTAAACTTGCCGATAAGCAGTCTCCATTATAGGGCTCGTTTGCTCCACCGGCCATCGTTCCTTCGATAAACATGGTCACCCCACAGCTGCGACGACTGCTAGATGGCTGGGACAGGCTGGATGCGGAAGGCTGAGGACAAGGTGTTGTGGTGCAACCTGGTAGAGGCCTTTGTCCAACAGTGGACCGGGATAGGTTGAGTTGAGGCGGTTGAGGACATATTTCTCTTGTCACTTTTAGGTACTTTGTTTTGAAGGCATACATCATATAGGTAAACCAAAGAAACGATGGATGGACTGTGTGATAGATGATATGGTTAGAAAAGGGATGACCACCGAGATAAGAACGAATGGAGAACTATGAAAGGAAAACCTCAATTAAATTGGGTTAATAGCAAGAGAATGTAAAAGAATATAGCGTGTCAAAAAACTGGACGTAATAACGATACATTTGATTATTATTATCTACAGTAGATAAATATAAAAACTGTTTTTCTATCTTTATCTAGTGTAGATAATGTAATGCAATGTATTATCTCAACTTTGGCATAGATAAAACAAATAAGGAAGCCTACTCGAGCCCTGAGCGAGCGATAATAGCCTAAACACGCGCTGTCACTTATAGTTTATTCAATCGTTAAAATGCATAGTCAATTTTTTTTAACAATTTTTCCCTGTAAGGATCTTTAATACAAAGTATTCTTAAATTATTTTTTCTACATAGACAAATATAAAAAAAAATTCTACATACACGTTATAAAACAAAAGTTTACCTGGTCATTATTTTGTACAGTGAATTATTATTTGGCAAACTTGTTGTTGTATAATGATGAAATGACAAGTCATGTTTTGTAAGCAACAATTGGCAAAAACATGCTTTGTCATGATGACAAGCAAGCTTCAGGGATCTTTAATACAAAGTTTTTTGAAATTATTTTGTCTACATAGACCAGGAGCTGACTACATTTTTTTCATTACCGACGTCATGTTATCTGATTAGTTATTTGTAAAATTACGACCGAAATATGGTTAATTTTTTAATTAACCATATTTCGGTCGTAATTTTACATGTGGCGGTCGTGGTTTTACTGAATCATGTATTTATTCAAATAAAATAAAATGATTATGAATGTATTTTTTACACTATAAAGTATTTTTTACTTCTTCATTTAACATGAAAATTACAATCTTTAAATTCGGAAATTATATTTTTACAATAACCTCAAATAATAGGCATTGATTGAACTGGTTATTAAAATATTCTAGCGTTAAGAGTCGCATCTCAAACCGTGGGTTCGATTCCCACCTGAGGCAATAAGTGATACATATAATTTTAATACTAGAAATAAAAATAAATTAGATCAACCTTTTTTCAGATTATCTAAAGTACATACATCTTATAAGGGATACCTATTGTGTTAAATGCTACAACAAAACACCTTGTGGTCTATTGCAATTAAATGAGAGAAAATTTAAAACTCATATTAAAAGAACACTTTGTAAACATGATTACAAATTAGGTGATTATATCTAAGATAAGAATGCTTGAATCGTTCAGCTCCTTAAGTTCTGAGTTGAGCTGCACGGTTACTGACAAATGCGTGCACTGCCTGAACAGGTCCGCTCAATATGTGTGGTTTTTTCCTCAAAAGACCATTTCAGACACCAATCTACAAGGTCTCCACACGATCTGACCAAGACTTTGTCTGGACTTTAAAAGAGACCTCTGAGTTGAATAGAGTCCAAGTAAGTAATGAAAATATGAAATTTTGTACATTTCTAAATGTGTGAATTTGGATGATTGTAACTGAATCCTTCTTTTAAGGTTCAAAGGTAACACATCATCATCATTATCATGTTCTGGAATATGATATATATGTTACGGGCAATTTGATAAGTCCGGGAACTATTAATAATAGCCGGTCTGTATTCATAATGCCCGACTCAATTGGGCAATGTGATTAAAACAGCATGATTAATCACTTTTCCTGGCCATTATGAATAATGCCCACCCTATCTTGGGCAAAGTAATAAAATAGGTGAACTGTAGTGTTTTTGTTTATTAAATGAAATTAAACTTACAAAATTTTCATGAAATGTTAACAAAAAATAAACTATTGAACATAGTAGTTAAAAAATAAACAGTTAAAAATGTAATAACATCAGTAGTTACCTACTTTTATTTTGATAAAAATATTACTTAAGAACAATAGTTTAAAAATTAGTAAACTGAAAAAAATCAACAGAAATATCTAATAATTAAGGACTGTGCAAGAAAGTTATTAAGTTTAGAATTATTTATTCTTGCAAGATGAGCTTTTGTGAAATTTTTGATTTCTTGCATTTACAACGGTTTGAATTGCAGTCAACACTACAGTTACAATGCTGGAAGCCTTGTCCATCAAAATAAGAGTCTCTCCGAGCACATTCTCGAAGAGTGATATCAACTTTTGGAACATCGTCGATCGAAATGAACTTTTCTTTACACACAGTAAACTCATTTCTGGAGTACAGTTGGTTCAAAATACCGTATTTAGTTCCAAGTTTGTAATGTTTTTCTTTTTCGACAGATATAATAATATCAATTATATTACGACTATCCGTCTTGGCTCGATCTACATCTGGTATCCTTACTCGAACTGCCCGGTCCAAGTGATAAATTCAAGCTATCTCAAACACTGACTTATTACATGGACCACGGGCCGTCGGGCATTATTAATAATGGCCGGTCAAAGTGATAAATTAATCACTTTTCCCCTCGCTCTTGGGCATTATTAATAATGGCCGGTCCTTATTAATAATGCCCAGTTAATCACGTTGCCCGTAGCATATATTTATACCTAAGATATTTGTACACGGGCACATACATAATTCCTATAGGCTATGGACGCACTGCAGTTGGCTTACTTAGCGCCTTGAGCAACCTTGCCAGTGGCGAAGTGAAATGACTCGCCTGTATCGAAGGATTTTAAGTTTAGGCTCTAAGCGTTAAGCAAGCCACCTGTCAGTACATACGTAGCCTTAGGATGCGAGTGAAACCACAAGCGATAACTAGTAAAATTACAATAATAAAATCTTGACCTAAACATCTCGTAACTTCAATTCATAACTAGCAGTAGGGCTTCGCAGACCAAATGGGCTTCGATCAAAGGTTAGAGTACAATTCTGTTCACCTAAAGTGAAGCGACGCAACAGCCAAGCTAGCCCGACCTTCACTTGGAGACGAGCGAACCGATTACCTGAAAAATAAAATAGGAATAGTTTTTAAGGTTGATTGGTAGAAAATGCCTTCGGCATTAAGTTCGCCTCTGTGCATATACGTGTTTAAAGTATTTAATAAATAAACAAGTCATAATAAATGGAATAAGGGCCAACGCCAAGTGGATTTCAAACAGCAGGAATAATATAAAAACTATTTTACAAAAAAATAAAAACAACCGATTTCCAAAAAAGACAATGTAAAGTGAAAAATAACTTTAATTTCGGAAATCAGTGTCGTTGGGTTCGCATGATTTTTGTTGTTTGCCACCGACTTCAGGCTCCCGTTCTATCAGTGTTATAGAGTTCATTATAACTCTTTACTCATAATCACTCTTCGTAGAGGTAACGACAAA
Organism: Mesoligia furuncula; assembly: GCA_916614155.1. Classification (NCBI taxonomy): domain Eukaryota; kingdom Metazoa; phylum Arthropoda; class Insecta; order Lepidoptera; family Noctuidae; genus Mesoligia; species Mesoligia furuncula. Next base: position 28,360,392 of record OU744793.1, read on the forward strand.
ATGTTTGATATATGCATTGGCCTTCAAACTTTAACGTTAATGTTGAAATAGAAGTCTTTATTGGGACTGTTTGCAATTCTCAAGTTGAATACTAGACCTCCTGGTCAAGTATTCCCAAAGTAGGTTCGTTTCTAAAATTTGATGGTATTCGGAAATCTAATCTGTAAATGAGAATCACGTGATTTACATTATTATAATTATTATAAATCTGATCTGGTAAGGTACAAATGGCCGTTTTGTTTCTATTTGTTTTTTTATTGTTTTCGATCCGAACATAACACGCCAAAATTTATGAACAATGTCACTAACAATCATGGTTATTGATTAGTAATTTAGATGACTTACCAATGCAAATACGGTTTCCTTCGCCAAAAGGTAAATAGACATAATTATTTATTTTCGAAATGTTTTCTGATGAAAACCTTTCCGGATCAAATACGTCTGGGTTAGGGTAATACTTTTCATCCCTGTGAAGGGCAAATATTGGTATCAATACTATATTATCTTTTGCTATAGCTATCCCAGACGGAAGATATGTGTCTTTTGCACATAATCTTTGGATGACACCTATTGGAGGATACTTTCTCATTGCTTCGTTTATCACTTTATCCAAGTACTGCATTTTCTCGATATCATTATAAGTGAGTTCTTCGGTACCACTGTCAAAGGCTTTGTCTATTTCTTCATGCAATTTTGTTAAGATTTTTGGATTGTTTGACAGTTCCAGTAGAGTGTAATGCATTGTGTTAGCTGAAGTGTCGGCGCCAGCAATGAAGAAGAAAAATGCTTGTGCAGCCAGGAGCTCATCGGTGGGTTCCAATTCATACCCTGTAGTAAAGTCCTGCATCACTCCATGTTTTTGAAGCTCCAAGCAAATGTCTATAAAATCGTGTCTTTTCGCAGTCTCGTGTCTTCTATTTTCTAAAACAGTTTTCACAGCGCCCACAAAAAATTTTTCATACTCTCCGAAAATTTTTAGTTTTAGGAGTCTGTACAGAGAAGGGAATACATTTGACATTAAAATTACAATATTTTGTTGCATTGATGGTTCTAGAGTTTTCCAAGCCATGTCTAAGAACGGCGATTCCATAGTATTCTTATTCTGAGTATCTATACCGAACACTGCTGCGCCTATGGATGATGTAGTATACGTATATAGAGCGTTGAATGGTTTTTGCCGCTTATGATGATTATCTTCCAGAAAATCCACGAAATCCCGAGAACATTTGTCTAAGATGTAGAACATATTCTTAAGTTTTGAACTCGTGAAAACTGGACTGAGTTTCTGCCTTATTATTTTCCATCTTTGATAATCGTTGATGAATATAAGATTATCAGCTAAAAGGTCGTTTGCGTTTGGTATTATTATACCACGGCTGTGGAAGCTTTGGAAGTCTCCAGCTAGCACTGCTTGGATATCTTCAGGACTCTTCACCATCAGCGTAGGAACTGTCCCCGTAGTCATTCCAACATACGGTTCGTCGTGTTCATTGTATATAGTCTTCACAATTTCTGGCATCGACTGGTTACCGAACATAAACTTTATCATTAAGTCACTAGTTTGCACTACATTTTGCTTCTTCCAGTAATTCCTGTTCGTTTTGAAATAGAACCACACTATACACAAAACTATCGTTATCAACAATATTATTATGAACAACATTGTAACCGCGATGCGTACTCGCGGAGGTCACTATACCGACTGGTAGCTAGCAGTGCTCGGTTCCCATATTTAATCACACTCACGTACAAATGCAGGAAGTAGTTTGTTCTTGTTAGTCCATGCATTCCAATGGTTTTCCTTTGATTTATTTATGTCTTTGGTTTTAGTTACGGTGTTAATGATTGCTTCTTATATGTAACTATAGCGAATGGGAACCGTAATTACGTATTTAGCTTATTCGGGTAGAATAAGCTAAATAATAAATTTAGTGGTATGGTTAGACGTTAATGGTTAATTTAACCACTAACGTCTGACTGAATATTCAATTTTATCTTTACTTTGGTTAATATGTTTGTGTGTGTTATATTTGATTTGTTGATCCAACCAATGATATTATAAATGATATCATTGGTTGGGTCAATGTCACGTCATTTGTCGGTTGAATATAGGTATATTCAACCGACAAATGATGTCATATTATGTTCTAGAGTTCCCGGCCTCCCAATTACTACCAAAATGAGATTCGTCTGGCCCTGTCCCGGCTGTCATTTGTAGATCTTTGACAGTCCTTACATGTATTCAGAAGCCCGAAACCACCAGTTTTTACTAAGGGTCATCATACCCAGTAACTGAGTTGTGGAGGTCAGAGAGGCACTGCCCCATGTAAGATACTGGTACTTAGCTACATCCGGCTAGACTGGAAGTCGACCCCAACAAAGTTGGGAAACGGCTAGCAGATAGTTCAGAGAATACTTAATGTTATCGTGTGAATACAGAACAAAGTTTCCTATTGCGTTTAGTTTGCTATAAGCGCAACCAGACGAGTCAATCTGTCAAAATTCTTTAATAGATTTTTGACGTTATCGTTATAGAATAAGGTTTAAAGTTGATTGGGAAAATTTGACAGTTTCGGGTAGCTTGATGTGCTGGCGTCTGTACATGGAGTGATTTATCTGTTAGTAAGTAATCTGTGACATGATGATAGAGGATTCGTATATGGACTCGACTGCAGATTGTGCTGATGATAGTAATATCGACCAACGCGCAACGCCCTAATTGCTTATTTATTTATTAAGTATGTTGAAACTGTTTGTACTTCCCGTTACTTGTCCCTATAAGTTCATTAGAAAATCAGCGTCAGATAGCATCTGTCTGGCAATAATGCTGAAACGATCCTTTTTGGCGCAGCCGTGAGACACACACTAGCATTATTTTGACTTTTTATTTTGTTATTTGTCATTGGTGTTTCACAAACTGTGTCCAAATAACATTATTCTTTCTCTCTTTAATTTCTCTTGAATTTCTTGGCAGTTCAACGAACAAACACTTAAATAGACTGATCAGATAGCTGAACAAATAGATATAACTGATATAGCGGATAGCTTGCTGGATGTAAAAAGCGATACTTTTGAACACAGCACTACCAGTGGTGTTAATGAAAACGTTTTTCTGAATGTCATTTTGTGTTGCTACTTACAGATTGAGTGATTTGATTATTTGGCAACTTAAACCGAAACTCTAATTTTATGTCACCATAAATATGTTTTGATTTTTACAATTGAGGTTATTTTTTAAAACAGTTATAAAATTGGCGTCCACAATTTTTCAGTAATAATTTAATAATGTTATTTAAAGAAATAATATTTATTATATAGTTGGAAAAAGTGATGAAAATAAAGTTGAAACCTTACAATAGACATGAATGTGGTATTAATTCCACATTAGAGAGTGATTGCGTAAGAATTGTACCTGAACCGGTTTATTTACACTTTTACCAAGAAGTTTTGGAACAAATTATAAATACAATTCGTTTTTATCGAATGAATGTACCTTATCATAACCATCATCATTAGTAAGATGACGTAAATTGTAATAGCAACTACTATTAGCAGCTAACTATCATTAGCTAAATATGAACTAATTACCTTTCGTCAATTGGTTTGTTTATCAGCTGTCAAGTATCTTCATTGTTTGAGAAATCTGTGACGACTTGAATACTTGTCTTGTCATCCTTAGTGAACCAAGGCAGGCAGGCCAAAATTGCGTACCTACCACTTCATTACCACTGCTCTCTCGGCATGCCCTAGAATAAAAAATTCGAAGACATCCTCTAATGCGCACTAGGCCCACGTGGTGAAATATGGCCCACTCCATCTTATAGAAACGAAGCCTATGTCCTAGCATTAGGAACGTTATTAGCTGATGGCTGATTACACATGTGCCCATGCATTGTTAGTAAGGGCTCCTAAGATATTATGAAACGAATCGTCTCTGTTTTGTCTATAAAAGCAGTTTTAACTAGCGAATCACTGCGTATGTTTTTTTCCTTAATTAGGACATCAGTTATTATCATCATCGTTACTAGCAGTCTACTCCTAGACACAGGCCTTTACGATTGCACAACTATTGGTAGACACATATTACCTTACTTAGAGCGCCCCGCGGTTTCAACCGCATATGTGTCGATCTCGTGGGAATATCGGGATAAAAACTATCCTATGTCTTTTCCCGGGACTCTAACTATCTATACAGGATTATTGGTAAAACATTAACAACCTCTTAAGAGGTCATTGTACTCATCATTATGAAGAACTTTTACTATGGGACCAAACCGGAAATCGTGAAAAAAAAAATCAGCTGTTCCCTACATTTATGTTCGTATAACTCGTCAAAATAAACTTCAAATCGTTTCTTGTGCGGGTTCCAACTCAGTACCTGGAAACCTTCATGAAGGAAGAGTTTTGGCCGAAAGGTGTAGCGTACCGACGTTTTCGTGGAAGGTAACGCGACACCACGCAGTGCAACATGACGCCGACACAGTCATCACTTCGTGCACATTAGGTAGTTTTTATAATTAAGATAATATGTCTGTTTAGATTAAGGTTCGTTCGTTGAGTTTGGGTGCGGTAACGGTAACGTAAGTAACTATACATATAGCGAAAAAAATGATAATTCGGAAATAATTCTGAGTACTGAAAATCGGAATGTCGTTTTTCGTTTTTAGGAAATTGTGATTAATAATATGTAAAACGTTTTTATTCCAAACGATGTTTTAAGAGATAAAATGAATAAAAACCGGGCAAGAGCGAGTCGGACTCGCGCACCGAGGGTTCCGTAACATCCGGGTTTATGCATAAGGTTTATGTTTATGAAATTAAATGTTTTTATTTTTGAGTTGATTGAATGAATGGTAAATTGCGGTTTACGATTTATGACGTATTAAAAAAAAACTATTTACTAGATCTCGTTCAAACCAATTTTCGGTGGTAGTTTACATGGTAATGTACATCATATATTTTTTTTAGTTTTATCATTCTCTTATTTTAGAAGTTATGGGGGGGGGACACACATTTTACCACTTTGGAAGTGTCTCTCGCGCAAACTAATCAGTTTAGAAAAAAATTATATTAGAAACATCAATATCATTTTTGAAGACCTACTCATAGATAACCCCACACGCATGGTTTGATGAAAAAAAAATTTTGAGTTTCGGTTCTAAGTATGGGGAACCCTAAAATTTATTGTTTTTTTTTCTATTTTTGTGTGAAAATCTTAATGCGGTTCACAGAATACATCTACTTACCAAGTTTCAACAGTATAGTTCTTATAGTTTCGGAGAAAAGTGGCTGTGACATACAGACGGACAGACAGACAGACAGACGGACAGACAGACAGACAGACAGACAGACAGACAGACAGACAGACCTGTTTTCGCCATTTGGCTACGGAATCCCAAAAAGGAAATGTTTGTCAAATAACACATTATAAAACAAAAGTTTACTTGGTAATTATTTTGTACAGTGAAATATTATTTGGCAAACTTGTTGTTGTATAATGATGAAATGACAAATTATGTCATCAAGATCCCTGATGCTCACTTGTCATCATGACAAATCAAGTTTTTGCCAATTGTTGCTAACAATTGGCAAAAACATGATTTGTCATGATGACGATGATCTTTAATACAAACTTTTATGAAATTACTAGCTGCGCCCTGCGGTTTCACTCCCGTCAATGTCGATCCCGATAGAATATAGGGATAAAAAGTAGCCTATATGTTAATCCAGGGTATCAGCTACCTCCATACAAAATTTTATCAAAATTGGTCCAGCCGTTTGAGCGTGAAGAAGTAACAAACATATAAACACACACACACACTCACACACACACTCACAAACTTTCGCCTTTATAATATTAGTGTGATTTTTTCTACATAGACCAGGAGCTGACTACATTTCTTTCATTACCTACGTCATGTTATCTGTTTAGTTATTTGAAAAATTACGATAATTAGAGATAAGATAAGATAAGTCTTTATTTGCTTTAAACATGGTATAAGGGTGTTACAGAGCCGGGTCAGCGGGATTGTCCGAAAGGGTTACCGCTGGCCCGGAACAGTAAAGGCTAAGGAAGGAACACGGGTGGGTTTTAGTCAGTAAGAGTCTGACACTCCCTTCCCATCCGAAAAAAAAAAGGTATTTATCTATGGATATGCCTGAAATAAATGGATTATTATTATTTCCTTTATTTACCTATATCCATATAAATTACTAGCTTCTGCCCGCGACTTCGTCAGCGTGAAATTTCACCCTCCCCCATTCATTCACCCTCTTAGGGGTGGAATTTCGAAAAACCCTTTCTTAGTCCACCAAGAAAGGGTTTTTCGAAATTCCACCCCTGGAGTCCTTCCAATTTGGTGTGTGTGTTGTTTGTGAAGAGTAGGTATCCATACCTACTCTTCACAAACAACACACACTCCAAATTTCATGTCTCTAGGACCAGTGGTTTAGGCTGTGCGTTGATATAGCAGTCAGTCAGTCAGGACTTTGAATTTTATATGTAGGTATTGTTGAGTCATCGACTCAACGGAACGAACGAGCGGACCAGGAGGGGAACGAGGCGAGAGCGGCGCGGCAACAGCTGCGTCACCGCGCCCCGCCAGTGCCATAACAACACGCTACGTCGACCGGTCGCGCTCGCGCATCCTAAACTTTTACTTGTCAACCGTTTAATGTTATTAATTATACGTGATCGTCATATTTATACAGTCCACTCATTTTAACTTTCTACATGTACTTACCTCTACTACTATCGTCGTGAACATTTGGTCCTTCGAGCCGGAGCCGCAACTTTCGTAGGCGCTTTCAACGAATTGGCCAACCTTCTTTCGCAGGACTTAGATTTCAGTACGGTCGATCCTGGCATCAACTTTTCTTTTATTCCTGCATACACTCCACACTTCGGTGGACTATGGGAGTCGGCTGTCAAGTCGACAAAACACCATATCAGACGTATCTTAGGCTTAACCAATTTAACTTTTGAAGAGATGGCAACTTGCTTAATTCAAGTGGAGGCTATCTTAAATTCAAGGCCCTTAACCCCACTTTCCGATGATCCTTCAGACCTTACTCCGCTTACTCCTGCACACTTCCTTATTGGACGTTCGCTCATCATGCTGCCTTATCCACAGGTGCAGAATGCTAACGTCTCCAACATGCAACGATTTCGCCGCATAGAATTCCTGAAACAACACTTCTGGGCTCGCTTTTCCCACGAATACATTCTGTGGCTTCAGGAAAGGACAAAGTGGTGCCGATCATCAGGCGAACTAAAAGAAGGAACTCTGGTAATAATTAAGGACAAGACCTCACATCCTCTGTTATGGCTTTTAGGACGCATCGTCAAGGTTCTTCCTGGCAGAGATGGTATCGCTCGAGTTGCTGACATCCGTACACGCAAGGGTATCATTCGGCGAGCCTTCAACACCATCTGTCCCTTACCAGTAGTTACTACTGTTGAAGACACTTCAACGGGGGGAGTATGTTGAGTCATCGACTCAACGGAACGAACGAGCGGACCAGGAGGGGAACGAGGCGAGAGCGGCGCGGCAACAGCTGCGTCACCGCGCCCCGCCAGTGCCATAACAACACGCTACGTCGACCGGTCGCGCTCGCGCATCCTAAACTTTTACTTGTCAACCGTTTAATGTTATTAATTATACGTGATCGTCATATTTATACAGTCCACTCATTTTAACTTTCTACATGTACTTACCTCTACTACTATCGTCGTGAACATTTGGTGAGATGTTTTTAAATATTAGTATAAAAAAAACATAAAAACATTTAAATATATAAAAAATAGTAGCCCACCGGTATCGGGAACAGGGTCCAAGCTACCGGCGGTCAGGGCTCCAGAGAGAGGAACAGAAACAACAGGAGGTCCAGAAGTACCGCTTTCTGGACCAAGCCCTTGATCCAGCTGCCCAACGAGAGCTTCCTTAGGTGTTGGTCGAGGCTCTTGGCTATTAGTGCATTGGCTGTCACGACTATCGGCACAATGATCGCTGAGTCCACATCCCACATGTCGACAGCCTCGTGAGCCAAGTCAAGATACTTGATTTGTTTATCTTTCTCGGCTTTCACGAGGTTCTCACCATGCGGGACGGTTACGTCAACAATCATTGCGCGCAACTCTGATCGATCCACCACCACTATATCAGGCTTATTGGCAACAATAGTCCTGTCAGTGATGATGGTTCGATCCCAATATAATGTGATATTATTATTATTATTCCTTTTATTCAACTAAATACATATAAATTATATTTTTAAATATTAGTATAAAAAAAATATAAAAATATTTAAAAATATAAAAAATAGTTTCCCACCGGTGTCGGGATCAGGGTCCAAACTACCGGTGCTCAGGGCTCCAGAGAGAGCAACCTCCTGACAATGCGAGCCGTGTTCAGAAGTACTGCTTCCTGAATCAAGCATTATTATTATTATTTCCTTTATTTCAATAAATAGGTACATATAAATTACATTTTTAAATATTGGAATACAAAAACATTGAAAAAATATTAAAAATAGTTGCCCACCGGTATCGGGATCAGGGTCCAAGCTACCGGCGGTCAAGGCTCCAGAGAGAGGAACCTCCTGACAATGCGAACCGTCTCCAGAAATACTGCTTTCTAAATCAAGCCCTTGATCCAGCTGCCCAACGAGAGCCTCGTCAGGTGTTGGTCGAGGCTCTTGGCTATTAATCCATTGCCTGTTACGACTATCGGTACAATGATTGCTGAGTCCACATCCCACAAATGTCGACAACCTCGTGAGCCTAGTCAAGATACTTAATTTGTTTATCTTTCTCGGCTTTCACGAGGTTCTCATCATGTGTCAACAATCATTGCGCGACGCTCTGATCGATATACCACCACTATGACAGTCTTATTGGCAACAATAGTCCTGTCAGTGAAGATGGATCGATCCCAGTACAATGTGATATTTCCATTTTCGAGAATTGGGCCACACCTTTGGCACATACCTGTAGTACGGTACCTCCGATTCAACAAGGCTGTATTTCAGAACAAGTTGCTGATGGATTATCCTGGCTACAAGGTTGTGTCTATGCAAATACTCTCCGTTAGCTAGACGAGAACACCCGGAGATAATATGCCTGATTGATTCTCCCGGCCGGTGTCATGCCCGACAGATGTCAACCGTGCCGTCTTTCACAATAAATCTCCGGTAATTGTTAGTTATCATAACTTCGTCCAAAATTGCACAGAAAAAACCTTCGGTTTCTTCAAAGAGGTCACCGGAACGCTGCCAGGCTACAGACGCTAGTAAATCTACATCGGGTCCATGTAGGGCCCGGAAAAAGCGTCCGTGAAGCTCCTTACTCTGCCATACCTCCGTGCGATCATTAATGTCAAGCACTTCTGGCTTGCGCCAGTTCTCTTTACCTAAGGAGAGCGGGGTGAGGCCCTTGTCCACGGCGACTACATCCCGATGCATTCCCACGTCGGCTTCTAGGAAATATTCCCTGAGGCTGCATATCTCACGATTGTGGAGAGTCTTAGCGTTTAAAAAGCCTCGACCTCCACACTTTCGCGGGATATACAGCCTCATTACCGATGACCGTGGGTGATGCATTCGATTTCCAGTCAGCAGCGTATAAACTTTCCTATCCAGGGCGTCGAGCACCTTGTTTCCGCCTGAAAGAAGACTATTATATACTTTTTTCAGGCGGCCAAAGAAGCGCTCCTTCAACGATTGCTTCATGTCAGTAACATTGATACCCAACGCTTCCGACATACCCAAATACTTATAGGTTTCGGATGCGGAGAGGGCTCTAAGGTTTGTGAAATCCGAGAGTTGGGTTCCCACGGATTCCACAATCTCCCCTCGCTTTACATGCATGACCGCACATTTGTCCACACCAAATTCTATCCTGATGGCGCTACTGAAAGTTTCAGTAATTTTCAGTAGCTCCATCAGTTGCAAATTGTTGGGGGCAAAGAGTTTTAGGTCATCCATGTAAAGGAGGTGAGATATAACCTGACCACCTCTCCTCAGACGATAGCCTAGACCTGAATCCTCCAGAAGTGTGCTTAGAGGATTCAAGGCTAACCAGAACCAAAGCGGACTCAAACTGTCACCCTGGAATATGCCTCCCTCGATCCTTATCGGCTCGCTATTCCTCTGGATATATCGACATCCTGGATAGCGAAGGACCGTCCTCCATTGCCCCATACACGACATCAGGAAGGTGCGTAGAGTTGTATCTACTTTATACAACTCCAGCACCCTCATGAGCCATGTATGTGGCACCGAGTCATAGGCCTTCTCTCATGGGATGTCGCAACAGTGACCAACCTTTCTTGTGTTTTTGTTTAGTCTCTGTACTTACTAACAATCTTGTTTGAAGTTTGGTTACTCCAATAAGGAAAAATCAATCAATAATCTGATGGAATTCCTTTCGTTCTTATTGACTATCAAATATTGATTGACACTTGACAGTAATGACACTAATGACAGTAATCGCAGTAGAATGTGTCAATTTTGACAAGTTTATCTATTTTTTCGGGTGTATACACTTTAATAATCTATATAGATATTTAAAAAGATTCGTTCGTTTTTTCTCTAAATTGGAGGTGTTTAAAAATGTATGATATAGTTAGAACAACTAGTTTCTGGGATGTCTATCCAAATATATTTAACTTATCCTGGTTAGAATTATTGGATAATAAAAAACCATTTTCGTACATATCCTTTATTGTACCTGCACTTTAGACAGTCCCAGTATTGACGACGCGATTAAAGATGGTTAACTATCAATAAAAGTACTAACTGCTGACACAATAAAAAAAACGTACCTACGCTTCGATTTCAGAACCTTCTCCTTTTTGTCGGTAGAAAAGACGACCTGATCTATCCAAAGTAGACGCTAAAAGGGTTAGATAAAAAGGCCTCAATTTTGGTTGAGAGAACTCAGTACTGAAATAAGCATAATAGGTATACATCCAAAAACTATCTCGAATCGACTATTGTTTAGAACTAGCGTCTGCCCCTGACTTCGTCCTCGTGTTTTGACATTAAACATGTTATATGGCAGTAGGCAATAGCGTAGTTTTCTATCAAAGAAAGCATTTTTGTAATCAGAGCAGTACTTCCAGAGATTACATTTTATTACGTTAAAATTTTAAATCATTAGATTAAATTTTTAAATTAAGTGTGTGTTAGTTAAATATTGTGCAATTTAAGAGATATTTTTAATACGAACGGAAGAGTTATAATGAGTTATATGTTTATCGCCCTACTCTAAACTTGCCGATACGCGGCCTCCATTACAGGACTCGTCTGCTCCACCGGCCATCGTTCCTTCGACAAACATGGTCACCCCACTGCCGCGACGACTGCTAGATGGCTGGGACATGTTGATGATGGGAGGACAAGTTGTTGTGGTGCAACCTGGTAGAGGCCTTTGTCCAACAGTGGACCGGGATAGGCTGAGTTGAGGCGGTTGAGGACATATTTCTCTTGTCACTATTAGGTAGGTAGGTACTAGGCATACATCATATAAATGAGGAAAATTTCCTGAAGAAAGTTTTGTTAGGGGTAGATCAAAGAAACGATGGATGGACTGTGTGAGAGATGATATGGTTAGAAAAGGGATGACCACCGAGATAAGAACGAATAGAGAACTATGAAAGAAGAAAACATGTTACACTTACCCCAACTAAATTGGGGTAAGAGCAAGAGAATGTAAAAGAATATAGCGTGTCAAAAAACTGGAAGTAATAACGATACATTTGATTATTATTATCTACAGTAGATAAATATAAAAACAGTGTTTCTCTTTTTAATGTAATGTATTATCTTATCTGTGGCATAGAAAAACAAATAAGAAAGTCTACTCGAGCCCCGAGCGAGCGATAATAGCCTAAACTGGCTGTCACTTATACTTTATTCAATCGTTAAAAATGCATAGTCAACCTCTATACAAAACAATTTTCCCCTGTAGCATCAGGGATCTTTAATACAAAGTTTTTTTAAATAAACATTTTTTTCATTACCGACGTCATGTTATCTGTTCAGTTGTATCTACCTACAACACATTGAATGCTCAATGTGACATGCAGCTAACGTAGTAATTAGCATATCACCTGAGATGAAGTTACCAAATTCCGAAATCGGGTATTAAGTTAATTATTGTTTACCTTGATTTGTTTTTACTACGATGTAGCATTACATGTAGCATTAAGTACAAACCTTAGTGGTTTATAAATGCTATTCTGCTGAAATAAATATAATTGATTTTTAAATGGTAATAATAATAATAACCCCGCCGCCGTATCTCTACGTTGACGCCGAGTTGGGGCTTGCGCGCTCCGAACTGTAGGCCTATGCCGGAAGAGTTTACTTTGCTGGAATAGGTCTAAGGTGAGGAGCCAGACCAAGAGAGATACAGAAATCCGCAGGGCAGCATGTGGCGAACTGTTGGGCAGTAGCGACCCCACGGACCCTATCTTCAAGGAGAAGTCTTGTTCCTCACCTCTGGCTTGCCTTTATTGGCCGGCTGGAGTGAACAATGACGATGAACAGAGCTCCCATCTCATTCTTGCCTTTATTGGCCGGCTTGAGTGGAGATTCGCAAGAGCAAACTTGCTCGGAGGAAGGAAGTATTCCAGTAAGATGCTGGTAGGGATCTTGACCGTACTTCCGAGATTGTCCTGATAGCCGTGGAATACCTCTCCACTCCTCATAAGCACCTCAGGACATGTTGCCCCCTTGTTGCTACGTCTATGTGCTAGCGACCGTTTCCGGGGGCCCATTGTTGAGTGTGCAAGTCACCCCCTGCCATTTTATCCATGTATATATAAAACATTGATCAGGCAGGGGTCGTAGTTATTCCATAGTTCTTGGTAACCAGTCCACTTTAGCCACCCAAACCTATAGTCCAACTTTTTATTTTTCCATATCCTGCAATAGTCCTACACCAACCGGGGGTTATCCTTGGGTGCACTTGCATAGCGCATACAGGGATAATCGTCGGTTGGTGCCGCATTTCATTAAAATTTCCTAAGGGGCCTCTGCGAGTTGGCTTCGGCCCCTCGTACGCCTTCCAAAGGACCGGGACCCAATGGTTCCGAGAAAAAAAAAAAAAAAAAAAAAAAAAAAAGTTACTTGAAAAATTACGATCGAAAGATGGTTAATTAAAACGTGGTTTTACTGAATCATGTATTTATTCAAATAAAATAAAATTATTATGAAATTGTATTTGTACACTAGGTATAAAGTATTTTTTACTTTTTCATTTACAATGAAAATTACAATCTTTGAATTAGGAAAATGAATTTATTCAAATAACAGGCATTAATTAAACTGGTTAATAAAATATTCTAGCGTTAAGAGTCGCATCTCAAACTGTGGGATCAATTCCCACCTTAGGCAATAAGTGATAGACATAATTTTAATACTAGAAATAAAAATAAATTAGGTCAAACCTTTTTTCAGATTATCTAAAGTACATACATTATACATCTTCTAAGGGATACCTACTGTGTTAAATGCTACAACAAAATACCTTGCGACATAATGCAATTAAATGAAAGCAAATTAAAAGTACGCTTTGTAAACAAGGATATTACAAATTAGAGGATTATATCCAAGATAAGAATGCTTGGAAACAAGCTGGTCCTGCTCCATAGGACAACCTAGACTCTAGACAAAATCCTACTGGTTCCTAATTTAATTTATATTAAAAAAAATTATCACATTGATTTTTACAATCTGTGACTACAGTAACTCACACACTTGTTAAAATTCTAGGAAAATCATCTACTTTTACAATATTTGTAAATAATTTGTAAATGTGCGAGCACCATGTATCTATCACATAATTGATTTACCTGTCATTGCTTCATTTTAAATTCTTTTTACCTTTTGTGGTAGACTAATTTTATTCTAGATGCATCGTCTTATGTATACAAAAACTTGTAAAACACTTTAAAAGAGTAACGGTGGAGTTTCTTGACCATTCTTCTCAATACGAACACTAGCTTTTGGAAGGGGCGACTAGAATCAATTCAATTTTACTGTAATTTTTGACGTTCAAAAGTGCCTTTAATGTGCCTATTTGAAATAAATGATTTGACCTTTGACTTATAAAAAATGGTTGATTGCTTCTTGTTCTGTTACACGTACATGTTCTAGTACTCACCTTTATGTTATTGAATCTCGACTTAATTAAATATCTTCCGACTTAAATCTATAGAGACATAAATAAATCATAACCAGACCACTAAATATGTTGGTTTTAAAATCACATTAAGAAGACAAAACTACACTTAACAGCAAAGTCTTATAAACTACCTACTTCACAAAATATCTTTTATAATTATTTGATCATTAAAATCCAACAAGTAATGAAAAATATGAAATTTCGTATATTTCTAACTGTGTGAGTTTGGATGTTTGTAACTTAATCCTTCTTTTAAGGTTAAATTGATTTGGATGAAGTGGCACATAAAATAGCACAGAATCATCATCATCATCACTATCATGTTCTGGAATATGAGATATATGTATATATATATCTAAGATATTTGTACACGGGCACATACATAATTCCCATAAGGCCTCTACACACCCAACCCGGCCCGCCGGCTTTGCCCGGCGGGTTAGGCCGCCGGGCTTGTTTTGCGATAATCGTGTTGTTTTTGCCGGCCGGCACCAACCCGGCAAAGCCGGCGGGCCGGCGGAGAGGAGAGGCCTATAAGGCCTCTACACACCAAACCCGCCGGCTAGGATAGGTTAGGCTATGTACGCACTGCAGTTGGCTTAGCGCCTTGAGCCTAGCGAGTCACCTTGCCAGTAGCGAAGTGAAACGACTTGCGTGTATCGAAGGATGTTAAGTCGCTAGGCTCTAAGCGCTAAGCATGCCACCTGTTAGTGCGTACTTAGCCTTAGGATGCGAGTGAAACCACAAGCGATAGCTAGTAATATTAAAATGATCTTGACCTAAATATCTCGTAACTCCAATTCATAACTAGCAGTAGGGCTCCGCAGACCAAATGGGCTTCGATCAAAGGTTGGAGTACAGTTCTGTTCACCTAAAGTGAAGCGACGCAACAGCCAAGCTAGCCCGACCTTCACTTGGAGACGAGCGAAACGATTACCTGAAAAATAAAATAGGAATAGTTTTTAAGGTTGACTGGTAGAAAATGCCTATGGCATTAAGTCCGCCTCTGAACATTTACGTGCTTGAGGTATTTAATAAATAAACAAGTCAAAATAAATGGAATTTGATGGTATTCAGAAATCTAATCTGCTAAAGAGAATCATGTGATTTACATTATTATCATATTTATAAATGTAATGAGCGTTTTGTTACAAAGTAATCTTATCTACCTATTTGGTTTTTTATTGTTTTCAATCCGAACACAACACGCCAAAATTTATGAATAATGTCACTAACAATTATGGTTATAGATTAGTAATTTAGATTACTTACCAATGCAAATACGGTTTCCTTCACCAAAAGGTAAATAGACATAATTATTTATTTTCGAATTGTTTTCTGATGAAAACCTTTCCGGATCAAATACGTCTGGGTTAGGGTAATAACTTTCATCCCTGTGAAGGGCAAATATTGGTATCAATACTATATTACCTTTTGCTATAGCTATCCCAGACGGAAGATATGTGTCTTTTGTACATAATCTTTGGATGACACCTATTGGAGGATACTTTCTCATTGCTTCGTTTATCACTTTATCCAAGTACTGCATTTTCTCGATATCATTATAAGTGAGTTTTTCGGTACCACTTTCAAAGGCTTTATCTATTTCTTCGTGCAATTTTGTTAAGATTTTTGGATTGTTTGACAGTTCCAGTAGAGTGTAATGCATTGTGTTAGCTGAAGTGTCAGCGCCAGCAATGAAGAAGAAAAATGCTTGTGCAGCCAGGAGCTCATCGGTGGGTTCCAATTCATACCCTGTAGTAAAGTCCTGCATCACTCCATGTTTTTGAAGCTCCAAACAAATGTCTATAAAATCGTGTCTTTTCGCAGTCTCGTGTCTTCTATTTTCTAAAACAGTTTTCACAGCGCCCACAAAAAATTTTTCATACTCTCCGAAAATTTTCAGTTTTAGGAGTCTATACAGAGAAGGGAATACATTTGCCATTAGAATTACAATATTTTGTTGCATTGATGGTTCTAGAGATTTCCAAGCCATGTCTAAGAACGGCGATTCCATAGTATTCTTATTCTGAGTATCTATGCCGAACACTGCTGCGCCTATGGATGATGTAGTATACGTATATAGAGCGTTGAATGGTTTTTGCCGCTTATGATGATTATCTTCCAGAAATTCCACGAAATCCCGCGAACATTTATCTAAGATGTAGAACATATTCTTAAGTTTTGAACTCGTGAAAACTGGACTGAGTTTCTGCCTTATTATTTTCCATCTTTGATAATCGTTGATGAATATAAGATTATCAGCTAGAAGGTCGTTTGCGTTTGCTATTATACCACGGCTGTGGAAGCTTTGGAAGTCCCCAGCTAGCACTGCTTGGATATCTTCAGGACTCTTCACCATCAGCGTTGGAATTGTTCCCGTAGTCATTCCAACATACGGTTCGTCGTGTTCATTGTATATAGTCTTCACAATTTCTGGCATCGACTGGTTACTGAACATAAACTTTATCATTATGTCACTAGTTTGCACTACATTTTGCTTCTTCCAGTAATTCCTGTTCGTTTTGAAATAGAACCATACTATACACAAAACTATCGTTATCAACACTATTATTATGAACAACATTGTAACCGCGATGCGCACTCGCGGAGGTCACTATACCGACTGGTAGCTAGCAGTGCTCGGTTCGCATATTTAATCACACTGATGTACAAAAGCATTAAGTGGTTTGTTCTTGATAGTCTATGCATTCCAATAGTTTTCCTTTGATTTATTTATGTCTTTGGTTTTAGTTACGGTGCAGGTGTTAATGATTGCTTCTTATATGTAACTATAGCGAACGGGAACCGTAATTACGTATTTAGCTTATTCGGGTAGAATAAGCTAAATAATAAATTAAGTGGTATGGTTAGACGTTAATGGTTTAATTTACCATTAACGTCTGACCGAATATTCAATTTTATGTTTACTTTCGTAAGTATGTTTGTGTGTGTCATGTTTGATTTGTTGACCCAACCAATGATATTATAAATGATATCATTGGTTGGGTCAATGTCACGTACCTGTATTCAACCGACAAAATAATTATGTCACATTATGTTCTCGATTTTCCGACCTCCCAATTACTACTAAAATGAGATTCGTCTGGCGAATGACTTTGACCAATGTCAAACTACATAAACAGACTTATTTGAATGCTTCTTATCTTTGCTCATTTGTTCAATTCGGCGTTACTCATTCGGCGTCATCTTTTTTTTCTGCCGGAAAACACGTTAAACCTTTGGTGCCGTCCCGGCTGTCATTTGTAGATCTTTGACAGTCCTTACGTGTAGTCAGAAGCCGGAAAGTCTGACAACCAGTCTTACTAAGGGGCGTCGTACTCAGTAACTGAGTTATGGAGGTCATTGAGGCAGTCGCTCCATGTAAGATACTGTTACTTAGCTGCATCCAGCTAGACTGGAAGTCGACCCCAACATAGTTGAGAAACGGCTAGGCAGATAGTTCAGATAATAATGTTATCGTTGTGAATACTGATCAAAGTTTCCTATTCAATAGTGATTAGGTTTTATAAGCGCAACTAGACTAGTCGAGTGAGACTTCCAAATTGGATGCAATTGATTTCAAGGTAAATGATACCGTCTATTAAATGGACGCTAGAGTGATTCAAGCAAACACACTAACACAAAGTTTTTAACAATAGTAACAAAGTCAATAAATAATGTTGTGAAAGGAGAGATACTAGTAGATAACGGACTCAAGTATCTTGACTTTGCACATGATCACAGATTACTTACAGATAAATCACTCCATATAAAATTTTCAATACCTACCTACTGCTATAATAGCCATACGAAAATGTACCTAACCTTACAAGCGTAAAGTGAGTTTTGCTTTGTAGTTGCGAGCCGCCGTGTGGTTATTGTGAATTGCCAGGGCTGCCTCTTTCGATAAAGATGTCAGTAGGTATTTGTAGTTCACTTTATGAAATAAAATAAAATGCTTTTCTATGCTTTAGCATCTTTAATTATTAAAACTTCGTCTTAAATAAAGATAAATAAAAAAGTTTTACAGGTGTTTTATACAATGTTATTTTTAGTTATATGCGAAACCTGAATACAGTTTGTTCAGAATAAGTAACTGAATCAATTCCAACAATTTTTACCCCATGTTATATTTTGTCCCAAAAATATTTAAAAAAGGATAAAAGTTGGACACCGAGCGACACTAAGTAGGTTATCCAATCACCGCGCCGAACAGTTAGGTACCTAGGTACTATTATCAATGAGCACAAGACGGCGTGGCGTGGGTGAGCAATAGCATGTTTTTGTACGGACAAACAGGTAACTTAACAAGCTTATAACTTTGTGATTTTTCATGATACAGTTTAGAAATTTTTTACATAGATTCTTTACATAAAAATACTAGACACGTGTTTTGGGTTTCGCATATACCAAAAATAATGTTGTCTATTGATTAATATTTTTTTTCTCTTGTCGAAATTCACGATTGTTGAATTTTAACGTACAGAATATTCGGAATCGAAAAAAAAGCTTTAATAGATACTCTTGCGGGAATCATGGGCTAGGGGAGTTAAATGATATATGTTTTAAAAGTTCAAAAATCGTGCTACCGGACTTTTGTCTCATATTTTCTTCAAATAAATGAATAAATGTGGTCTCTAGATCTTTAACAAAATTATAACAAATTATAAAAGGAATCAGAGGCTGTCCGTAGAAAGGTGACGTTTTGTGAAAAGTATTAAAATGAACAAACATTCTGGATTCATTGAAAGCGGGAATATTATTTAATTCAGAATTAAATCAGCAGGTATATTGCAAAAAGACAAGTTTTTATCTCTTCTCTTGCTGGGTCTACATCCATCAACTGCATATAATGTACCAGAACTAGCCATATCATAAGAATTAGAAACTAAGTACGTCAGGTCGATCGAAATATATGCGTACGTACGCGTCTCGCGACTGTCGGCAACCCAATGAGAAAGGGCCGCGCGCGGCCCGGTGGCCGGTACGTAGTTGGCGCGCGGTAAGTACATGGAGTGATTTAACTGTTAGTAAGTAATCTGTGACACGATCTTTGACATAGAGGATTGGTATATGGACTTGACAGACATTGTCATCCGTATTGCCAAACTTTCTACACGAGTAGCCTGTGGGTCAGTTATACGCGTGGAGTATTGGATAAGCTGCGAATCCAGTAAAATAACAGCTTCAGAATGCTTTTGGGCTTGCCGCGTTTCTGTAGTGCCTCGGGCATGTTCGCACAGGCTCACACTCATGACTTTTATGCCATGATGAGGCTAAAGACAGCCTCACTTTTGCATAGGGCGCGGTCGAGCTCAAATAGCATTCTGAGGATGTTAACAAACAAACTTTTTTGCAACACTCTATGCGAATATTGGTGAGGCAAGAATAATATTAAGATTTTATTTTTCTATTCTTTGTGTGTTTTACTAACATAGTTTATAAGTGTTTTGTAACTAACCCATGGACCTCTGATGTCTAATAAATGAATTATATTATTATTATTATTGTGCTGATGATACCTAGTGATATCGACAAACGCCCTAATTCTATTAAGTATGTAAATAGTAGTAAATTATCTATTAAGTATGTTGAAACTGTTTGTACTTCCCGTCACTTGTCTCTATAAGTTCATTAGAAAATCAGCGTCAGACAGCATCTGTAAGGCAATAATGCTGAAATTATCCTTTTTGGCGCAACCGTGAGGCACACACTAGCATTATTTTGACTTTTTATTTTGTTATTTGTAATTGGTGTTTCACAAACTGTGTCCAAATAACATTATTCTTTCTCTCTTTCTTTAATTTCTCTATAACTTCTTGGCAGTTCAATGAACAAACACTTGAATATACTGATCCGATAGCTCGACAAAGGAATTAATATTAAAAGCGGTACTTTTGGACACAGCACTACCAGTGGTATTAATGAAACGTACCTGTGGATACCATTTTGTATGGCTACTTACAAATTGAGTGATTTGATTTGATTATTTGGATACTTAAACCGAAATTCTTATTTTATGTCACCTTAAGTAGGTATGTTTTGATTTGGACAATTTAGGTTATTTTTAAATCTTTAATTGTCGTCCACAATTTTTCAATGACAATTTAATAATGTTATTTAAAGAAATAATAAATATTATATAGTTGGGAAAGTGATGAAAATAAAGATGAAACCTCAATACACATGAATGTGGTACTAATTCCACATTAGAGTGATTGCTGAACCGATTTGTTTACATTTTTTCAAAAAGTTTTGCAACAAATTATAAATTTAATACAATTCATTTTTATCGAATGAATGTTCCTTATCATAACCATCATCATTAGTAAATTGACGTCCATTGTAATAGCAACTACTATTAGCAGCTAACTATCATTAGCACTGATTGAACCTTCCGTCAATTGTTTATTAAGTATCTTCATTGTTTGAGAAATCTGTGGCGACTTGAATACTTGTCTTGTCTTAGTGAACCCAGTAAGGGAATCCAACATTGCGTACCACTTCATTACCACTGCTCTTAAAACAGTAAAGAAAAATATCGAGAGGAAACCCACATGCCCTAGAATAAAAAATTCGAAGACATCCTCTAATACGCACTAGGCCCATGTGGTGAAATATGGCCCCCTCCATCTTATAGGAAGGAAGCCTGTGTCCTAGCATTAGGAACGTTATTGGCTGATGGCTGATTACACATGTGCCCATGCATCGTTAGTAAGGCCTCATAAGATGTTGTGAAACGCATCGTCTCTGTTTTGTCTATAAAAGCAGTTTTAACTAGCGAATCACTGCGTACGTTTTTTTCCTTAATGAAGACATCAGTTATTGTCATCATCGTTACTAGCAGTCTACTCCTAGACACAGGTTTTTACGATTGAACAACTATTGGTATTGTCCGGTAGACACATATTGATAATTGGCAGCGCCCTGCGGTTTCAACCGCATATGTGTCGATCGATAGGAATATCGGGATAAAAACTGTCGTACGTCCTTTCCCGGGACTCACACTATCTCTATATTAAATTTCATCTAAATAGGTTCAGCGGTTTAAGCGTGAAGAGGTAACAGACAGACAGACAGACAGACACACTTTCGCATTTGTAATATTAGCAATATTAGTATGGATGATGGACATATTCTTTAGCTAAGTTTGAGTACCTATATTAGTGTGCGGCTAGAATCTTAGAAAAGCTAGATAATTTCCCACTAGATGATAAGAAACACTTCAGAGCCATTGTTATTGATATCAGTGACCCATGATATCACCAGAAGACAAAGTGTTAATGAAGAATTAGAGACGTAAGGAATATTCAAACTCATCACACTAATATTATAAAGGCGAAAGTTTGTGAGTGTGGCAAGTAGATGTTCCAATCAAAGAGAAACCAACAATCACCTAACATGAACCCTGTAAGGACACCGCAACTTACGAAGTCATCATCTGCCTAGCGTTTTCCCAACTATGTTGGGGTCGGCTTCAAGTCTAACCGGATGCAGCTGAATACCAGTATTTTACATGGAGCGACTGCCTATCTGACCTCCACAACCCAGTTACTGGGTAATACGATACCCCTTAGTAAGACTGGTTGTCAGACTTTCAGGCTTCTGACTACCCGTAGCGACTGTCAAAGATCAAAGTCAAAGTCAAAACATTTATTTCAAGTAGGCACTTAAAAGGCACTTTTGAACGTCAAAAATTTAGAAAAAATAGAATTGATTCTAGTCGCCCATTCCAAAAGGTAGTTTTCGTATGGAGAAGAATGGGCAAGAAACTCCACCGTTACTCTTTTAAAATGTTTTACAATATTTTGTATACATTAATTATATAATATGTGAAGACGATGCACCTAAAATAAAATAATATTACTATACCAAAATAGGTAAAAGAATTAAAAATGAAAACATGACATAAATTAATTATCTAATAGATACATGGTGCTCACATATTTACAAACATGGTAAAAATAAACGATTTTCATTTAAATAAAAAATTACAAGTAATAAGTCAGTGTGTGAGTTTAAGTAATTACAGAATATAAATCAACGTCAAAAAAAAGAAGAAAGAATCAATTTTACAATTAAATTAGCAACCAGTTTGATTTTGTCTAGACTCTAGATTGTCCTATGGAGCAGGACCAGCATGTTTCCAAGCGTTCTTATCTTGGATATAATCTTCTAATTTATAGTATGCTTGTTTACAAAGTGTACGTTTAATGTGAGTTTTAAATTTTCTTTCATTTAATTGCAATATATCACAAGGTATTTTATTGTAACATTTAACACAGTACCCCATAAAAGATGTATTTACTTTGGCTAATCTAAAAAATGGTTGATGTATTTTATCTTTATTTCTAGTATTAAAATTATGTCTATCGCTTATTTTATTAAAAAGATGTAGATTTTTTCTTACATACATAATATTTTCATAAATAAATTGGCAAGGTACTGTCATAATATTAATCTTTTTAAAAAGTTCCCTGAGAGATTCGCGGCGACGTAGATTATAAATGGCTCTGACAGCTCTCTTTTGCAAAATAAAGATGGATTCAATGTCAGCAGCTCGACCCCATAGTAAAATGCCGTACGACATTAAACTGTGAAAGTAGCTAAAATAGACTAAACGCGCGGTTTCTAAATCAGTTAATTGTCTTATCTTTCTAACAGCATAAGCGGCCGAGCTAAGCCGCCCCGCAAGAGATGTTATGTGAGGTCCCCATTGTAATTTCTCGTCTAGCGTGATTCCCAGAAAAACAGTTCGATCAACAAATTCCAGTTTTTCTCCATTAAGTATGATGTCACATTCGCTACTTCTAACATTAGGTAATTTAAATCTAATGCATTTGGTTTTCTTTTCATTCAGTACCAAATTATTTACCGTGAACCAATCTTGGACCTGAAGAATAGAGTTATTCACATCGTCACGATTTTGTGCCCGTCTGTCTATCTTAAAGATCAATGATGTATCATCTGCAAATAACACCATCTTCGGTTGATTTTGAAGTAATTGGGGTAAATCATTAATGTAAACTAAAAAGAGGAATGGACCCAATATCGAACCTTGAGGAACACCCATTGTCATTTAAGACCCTAATGAGTTAACGCCGTTTACTTGAACTTTAACCTTTCTATCTTTCAGGTATGATCTTAGCAAATCAAGTGCTGTTTTTCTAATTCCATAGTGCTCCAGTTTCATCAGAAGTGTTTCATGGTTTACGCAATCGAACGCCTTAGAGAGGTCGCAAAAGATTCCAATGGCGATCCACGAATGACAGCTGCAACTTACGAAGTATTCAAATTAACACGACTTTATATATTTTATTTACGACTGTTTCTGGCCGATGATTTGATTTTTGATTTGAGTATATTATAGTTAATTAGTTAGTTATAGACGCCGCACATCAAGCTACCCGAAACTGTCAAATTTTCCCAATCAATTGTGAACCTTATGCTGTAGCGATAAAGTTGAAAATCTATTAAAGAAATTTGACAGATTGTAGTAGCTTGATATGCTGGCGTCTGTACAACCAAGTTGACATATATCATCATGGCGAAGTATGTGTTGTACCGATGAGAAGACAGGAGGGTCCCTATTGCTACCAATCTAATCAGATTGGTAGCAATAGGGACCCTGCGCTGAGGGTCCAGGATATGCCGAACGAACATTTCGCTTGCTAATCAGCAAGCGAAATGTTCGTTCGGCATATCCTGGACTCTCAGCGCTTTATAGATGGACGCTACTAATGGCGCCAAACTCGTAGCCGAAATCTGGGCCAACCTAATATTTCTACCACGGAATTCTTATACCTATACTTACCTAATAAAAGAAAAGTATTAGGTATACAGGGTTATTGGTAAAACATTAACAACCTCTTAAGAGGACATTGTATTCATCATTATGAACAACTTTTACTATGGGACCAAACCCGAAATCGCGAAAAAAAAAATCTGCTTTTCCCTACATTTTTGTTCGTATAACTCGTCAAAATGTAGGGAACTGCAGATTTTTTTTCACGATTTTAGGTTTCGTCCCATAGTAAAAGTTGTTCATAATGATGAGTAAAATGTCCTGTTAAGAGGTTGTTAATGGGAGAGAGCCTCCCGTCTCAGCCGACGCGGGGGACGCCCCAGGCGTCGGGAGCCGCGTGACGACTCCCGGCCACCGTAGGCGCGGGCCTGCGGGCGGAGAGTAATGGGTAGCTCACCGTCCGATCAGGACCAGGCCCGTGCCGGACGGCGCGTACGTGTTTCACGCGCGCCTCAAAGAGATGTCAGCATCGAGGAGGGGCCCCTTAGGGCCGAAGCCTGCCGGATCAGCGGGATTATCCGAAAGGGTTACCGCTGGCCCGGAACATAAAGGGCTAAGGAAGGAACACGGGTGGGTTTTAGTCAGTAAGAGTCTGAGACTCCCTTCCGCTCCACCCAGAGCGGGAGGAGTCATTTGATGATTTCCCATCCGCAAAAAAAAAAAAAGAGGTTGTTAATGTTTTACCAATAACCCTGTATAATCCATTGGTTACCTATTAAGAAATCTCCAGTGGGAATAATATTCGTTTATAGAACCTGGAACCCCTTTAGAGATAACGCTAAAATAACAAGCGCCAATTAAGTTTTTTCTGAAAAATAATACACGACCTCCAACAAAAAATAAGTACGGAAACCAATTTGATTGGAGTATAAAAGTCCTTTTTGTTGAACAACTTAGCTTGGCTTCGTTCCAGCCAAGTTTCATGTTACATTTTTATCTCCATACAACTTTCATTTAATCTGTTTCGGCTTAAAACTTCAACGTTTAGATGTAAGTGCCTTATGTAATGTATTTTCATGCTTATAAGCCTGCAGGATAAAAGGCTAAAGGGACATATGGACTAGAATAGCATGGCATAAAAGAGAACAGTAATGGAGCTCCTTGAGAAAGATTTCATCCAGGGAAGTACAACTGCCATATCTTTTTTCAGCTAATAAGAACTGATTTTACAAAGTCAGATATCTTTTATCCCTTGAATCAAATTGACGTCTGACAGTTTATGTGTGGATAAACTGTGAAAAAAAAAAAATGTAGGATAAGACTTTACTAGGTAGGTACTTATGTGTGGTCGAATTATCCCTTAATTATTTAGAATTAGGGCTAATTTTTCAATCGACAGAATTTTTTTTCCGTGGAATATAATTGACGTCTGGCAGTTTTTGTATGGAAGAATTCCGATATTTCCGATAAAATTATCTGGCGTTGGAAAAATCAGCCCTAAGTCGATTTTTTTTTTGATATAACAATATAAATGCTATAACCTTTATACGTTTTTAGATCGGCACCACATGTGGATATAATATGGCAGGAAAAACTTAAAATACGAAGATGTACAAATTTATAATAATCTACCGGCAGATATTAGGAGCACATCTTCTTTTAACATATTCAATACTAAACTCAAGCAATACGTCACTAACAACACAAAACTATTAAGTTAACGACATAACGGTTTTTTTCACACATTACTTCAAATATGGCTGATAATTAATAAAGAGAGACACGTACCTTTTCCGCCATATTTAAAAACTAGAATTTAATAAAAAGTCTATAGGCAGTTCCCTTCAGGTGTATTTGCTTTGCTATTTTTCATAATAAAATACAAATTGATATTCAACTGTTTTTTTTTTTTGCAAAGCAATCATTCAAATGCACAAACAATAAAAAGCCATTCGTGAAAGTGACCGCAGAATCTCAGGGAATGACGCCTGAAAGTAATATGTGTCGCTTGTGAAGAGGGTTGTGCTACACTTTTGCTGGCAGCTGATTTTCATTACTGTCGGCTTGAACACCTGTCTGGCTAAGACGTAGCTTTGTCGTGATACTTTTGGCTTTAGGGTGTGTGTACATGTACAGTCAACAAAAGAGATGAGTACGCGAAAAAAAAATCTGTTGTTCCCTACATTTTGACGAGTTCATCATTTCAGCCGAAAGTCGTCCACTGCTGGACATAGGCCTCCCCCAATTTTGGGGGGGTTTGCCACAATCGCCACGCTTGGCAGGCGGGTTGGCTATCGCAGTATGGTATGATGGTGTAATGCATAGAGAACGCTGCTGCCCATTCTCCGGTCTCCCTTAGTCGCCTTTTACGACACCCACGGGAAGTATTTTGATGAGTTATACGAACATAAATGTAGGGAACATCTGATTTTTTTCGCGATTTCAGGTTTGGTCCCATCGTAAAAGTTGTTCATAATGACGAGTACAATGACCTCTTAAGAGGTTGTTAATGTTTTACCAATAACCCTGTATAGTTTTTAGTAAGAAACCGATGGATGTTCTCAAATAAAATTTAATTTTATTAATAGACAACAAACAGCTCATTTATCAAAAAAAGACAAAAGGAATGCTAAGTGAAAATTAAGTTATATCGAGGGCGGGCGAAGCCGCGGATAGAAGCTAGTCAGTAAATACGTCAAAACGTAATACGGTCAATCAACCCCCAAGACATCCTTATTATATTCACTCTAATAAATAATCGACGTCAGACCAAATCATGAGACGCCAATCAAAAATAACCCTTGTCAAGATAATATTATCTTATTCAAAATTTGCTGGTGTCACATCACGCCTGCTATACTCGAAGGAGTAGTCATAGGTGTACTATAACAGTAACTTAACAGCATAGAGAAATATAAATAGTCTTTGCTTAACAGCCTATTATGTTCCGTTTAAAGCAGCGATTAAGTAGTTATCAGCGATTTTCCCAGGAAGAAATGTATAAAAAAATTATAGGTCCTGTGTACGTAAAAGAAATTCACAATTATTATATTAATTTACATTAATAGTTGATCGCTGACTGTTCACACCTCCTCCGGCGAGTATTCGTTTGTCGCAGCGACGAAGGCGAAGAGCTATCAAAGAGAGCATTCGGTCAGCGACGCTCACTTGGCGGGTGGAACACTCGCTAAGAGACTCACTTGGTACATGCGAATACCAGCGAGTAATCGCTCGTCGCTGAATAGACTAGAATAGAAAATGTTTATTTCCCTGGTTCATAATGTTACATTATGTCCACAGGTCGTGGTGAATTCGGCCTGTGGGTGCGTCAGCTATAGTCGGACTTTTAATTAGCTACAGTAAAATGACAGCTTATGTGTTACTTAAATGACTGAAATTGGCGTCTTTTTATTTTTTCGCGGCCACCAACCAAATCTGGGGGCACGGTAGTGCCCCCACCAAGTCGAGCAATAAGCAGCACGGCCGTACTCTTGTTTTTACCTGACTGCGTCAGAAGGAGGGTTATGTTTTTCGAGTGTATGTATGTATGTATGTATATTTCTATGGCACGCTCTGTAGCCTAAACGGCTTGATCGATTTCAGCTTGAGAGGTGATGTTAGATTCGTCTTAATTGTGAGAGTGACACTGGGTATATCAAAATTGAAAAAAAATTAAAATGGCCGATTTTTGGCGCAATATGTCTTCAAAAAAAATTTTTTTTTCGAAACCTCTCGTGTGGGGTATTAAAATAAAGGGTTTTAAAAGGTGATTACAAAAATATATATAACTTATATGGTTAAAAGTAATTCGAAGTGACAAATCGTAAAAAACACGTACCAAGAACTAAATCGTTTGCGAAATCTTTCACATTTGTAAACTAAAAAGCTGGAAATAAAAAAAGTAATAAAAAAAATAAAAAACCCGACTGCGAAACTGAAAAACTACAAACAAGCCCATTTTAAATTAAATAAAAGTTGGAAGCAGGCGGGACCCATACCATTTTTATTATATTTTCTAATTCAAATGGGTCCCGCCTGCTTCCAACTTTTATTTAATTTAAAATGGGCTTGTTTGTAGTTTTTCAGTTTTCCAGTCGGGTTTTTTTATTTTTTAAATTACTTTTTTTATTCTAGTACAAAATAGTGTAACGAAACTTATTTGACATGCATATCTCTAAACTCAGTCCGAAATGAGTTATTAATAAGTGTCATTTTACTGCAACTATTAAAAGTCGTGTCTGTGTGGTGCCGGACTTAAAGAATAGCACCACCCATACTTCCCGTGGGTGTCGTAAAAGGCGACTAAGGGGCGTACTGGAGAATGGGCAGCAGCGTTCTCTATGCATTCCACCACCACACCATACTGCGATCGCCAACCCGCCTGCCAAGCGTGGCGATTATGGCAACCCCCCCCCCCCCCTTTTTGGGGGAGGCCTATGTCCAGCAGTGGACGTCATTCGGCTGAAATGATGATTAAAAGTCGAACTATAGTTACAGCCTACCAATGTTTGTCTCAGAGAGATCTATATAAGTGTCGTGTAGTGTGTGCTGTGAGCTTGTTAGTGTGTACCGCTGTCACGCACTTGTTGCTTGTTGTCGTTTTTTAGCCCGCAGTTTGATGTCACGTCACATTTTTTTATTGGTTCTAGGTTCTAAAACACATGCCAGATTTCTAATGATGTTTTGTTTGGAACGAAGTTTCTTAAACCTATCGCGGCTTGCGCTAGGAGTTGACTTGTAGATATCTCAGCAAGGCTCCAGTCCTGCTGCGAAGAACACTGTTCCTGTAAACATCACAACTGAGAGTACATCGCGCTCGCGTAGTAATATTTAACTGTGTCCTGATTGGCTGTTAATAAATACTACCTTTTAATAACTATACTACTTGCGCCTAGGTAATTTTGTATATAAGTAGGGCATTAATAAATTAGCATATTCATTCCTTCCTACAACAAACATTATTTTATTTCTACCAACTGAATTCGTCGCTAAAGTAAGGAAAAACCGTTTGAGAACCTCCTCCTTTTTTTCGTCGATAAAAAGTTCTAGATTTGAACCAATCTAGTCTGTGCCTTAGAAGATAATTCTAATGTTTGCCTCCCGGTGCCAAAGTTACACAATGTTCTTTGTTTGTCTGGCTTGCGTGTTTTTATTCTTTTTCGTAACCAATAAAGAGACAGGTGACTTGAGTCTAGTATTAAAACGAAGTGGGTTTTGTCGTTTAAATTTTTCTTTAGGTGATGTTGTGGTCTTTATGATAGCTTTATAGAGGGTGTATTTAAAGTATAAAAAATAATAATACTCGGCTGATAAGTTCTTTTCATCATCATCATCATTTCAGCCGAAAGACGTCCACTGCTGGACATAGGCCTCCCCCAAGCACCTGCCCTTCGACCGGTCCTGTGCTGCCCGCATCCAACGGGTTCCTGCGGCCTTCACAAGGTCGTCGGTCCACCTTGGTCGCTCAGAATGGGCCTTATAAGAAGGCTAAAAGTCACCCAAAGGGCAATGGAGAGGGCTATGCTTGGAGTTTCCCTGCGTGATCGAATCAGGAATGAGGAGATCCGCAGGAGAACCAAGGTAACCGACATAGCCCGAAGAATTGCCAAACTTAAGTGGCAGTGGGCAGGGCACATTGCTCGCAGAACAGATGGCCGATGGGGCCGAAAGGTTCTGGAGTAGCGACCGCGTACGCTACGTCTTCCGGCGTAGCGTTGGAAGTTATTTTATTTCAAAGCAAAAGTTTTAAAAATAAATTCAATTAGAGCATTAAAAGGCACTTTTGAGAGTCTTTTATAATGATTCACAAGAATCGAATCTTGTTCTAACTAAAAGATATCATTTTTCCATTAATTGTTTTCATGAGATGAGGTTTAGTACTTCTGTTTGTTTTTTATTTTGATTTATGATTCTACATTCATATTCTTTGGTGTTGTTACGAACTTCAATTAATAAGATCTTATTAAAACACAACATTCATTTAATTTCGTAACAAAACAAAACATTGAACATCGAAAACCGCAGAGAAAACAAGTGCCTCAGAAAAAAATATTCCAAATATCTAAATACTGTCTAAACATAATTTTCCACGAAATTCTAATATCATGAGAAATAAAAACCACGAAAAACGGGTATCTACATACCCTCCTTACAAAGGGCCGTATTGAATATGCAACGATTATTTTCTATTTTCTAGTCTTGTCCCGTACGAACTCCAGGGAATTAAATGTGTCAATATTCATACGGGCGAGTTTTTTCTACAGAAGATTTCTCTCCGGGATAGGAAAGTATGGATAAGACGAGGTATAGAGGAAAGAGTCCAAGTATATCATTATCATCATAATTTTCCAGCCCTTATGCCAATTTATTTGAGGTCAACGCAACATGTTTTTTTCTTCCATAGTTCTCTATTAGTTGTCATCTCGGTAGTGACCCCCTTTCTAGCCATATCATCTTTCACAAAGTCCATCCATAAACATTGACTACATCTTTTGTTACTTGGGTTGGGAGGCTTGTGGCAAAGTAATTACAGCCGCACGGTTCGATCGATCAGGTTAAGCTACGCTTTCCGCGGCTGGTCCATCTTCATATACCAAGCCCCTCCTTGCCTCGGAAAACACGATAAGCCGTTAATCCCGGCTGTCATTCGTTGATCTTTGACAGTCGTTACGGGTCGTCAGAAGCCCGGAAGTCTGTCAACCAGTCTTACCAAGGGGTATCGTATTACCCAAGACAAGACAAGCTAAGACACAAGACAACAAACAAGACAACAACAAGAAAAGCCTATTTGGCTCTAGTCATCGCCTTAATTTACATTAATAGTTGATCGCTGACTGGCGGAGGGGCCCGTGGCTAAATAATAACAGCTGCACAGGTCGCTACGCTTGCCGTGGTTGGTTTGTGGATGGTTGTCCATCTTTACATAGGTACCGTGACCCCTCCGTGCCTCGGAAAGCACGTTAAGCCGTTGGTCCCGACTGTCATTAGTGGATCTTTGACAGTCGATACGAGTTGTCAGAAGCCCGAAAGTCTGACAACCAGTCTTACTTACCAAGTGGTTTCGTATTACCCAGTAACTGGGTCGTGGTGGTCAGACAGGCAGTCGCTCCATGTAAAATACTGGTATTCAGCTGCATCCGGTTAGACTAGAAGCCGGCCCTAACATAGTTGGGAAAAGTCTGGGCAGATGATGAGCTTGTCCCGTTCATACCCCAAGGTACTTCCAGAATCTCTGAAGCACACATAAATATTTGTGCCCCGGGACAATGTATGTTTTTAGTTTGTTTTCTTATGTTTTGTAAGCTTTGAATAATTATTTATGAAGTTTCTGTGGAGGTTGGTCTTTTGTTTTATAGCCTGTAAATAATAGTGGATGTTTTAAACTAGCTGTGTTGATAATATAATGGAAATCCGGGGTACTTTACTTCTTCGTTGGGTAGTTGTTATTTTTGCATTAAGGCTGTGCGCAGACCGGAGTTAAGACTTTGCTAAGACAGACGTGGTTCTCTGAACATAGTGATGGTGCGCACACTTGCAACAAAAATGTTTCACAGGTATAGTCTGTACAAAAAAGTATCTGATGAAAGTGTAAACAAACCCTGTTCAGGTTAAATTCTAAATTAATGGAATTAGTTACATATTCATCAGTATTTAGAAGGTTTCATCTTTATATTTCACCACTTTTTCCAACAGTTAATGTCTCAAATATATATCTATACTAATTTAAAATATTATACAGAGGTAGAATTTGTTTGTTTATATGTAGGGAGTAATCTCCGGAACTACCAGTCGGAATTGAAAAAACAATTTTGCATTTGATAGCCCAGTTCTTGAAGAAGGCTATAAGCTATACAACATCCCGCTAGGGCCATAAGTAGCCGAGCAAAATAAAATAAAAAACAGGCCAAGCGCGAATCGGACTCGCACACGAAGGGTTCCGTACCACAAGGCAAAAATGCCAAAAAAAACACGTTTGTTTTATGGGACCCCCCTTAAATATTTATTTTATTTTGTTTTTAGTATTTGATGTTATAGCGGCAACAGAAATACATAATTTGTGAACATTTCAACTGTCTAGCTATCGCGGTTCTTGAGATACAGCTTGGTGAGACAGACGGATGGACGGACGGACGGACAGACAGCGAAGTCTTAGTACTAGAGTTCCGTTTCTACCCTTTGGGTACGGAAGCCTAAAAAGAAAGAATGCTAAGCGAAAATAAAGTACTAGCGCGGGCAGGTGATGCATGCGACGGAGTGGATGGGAGAACAAAAAAAATCACGCAGTCGAAGTTGCGGGCAGAAGCAAGTCGGTAGATAAAAGTGTTTTGGCTGTTCTAAAAATGTCCCTTTTTGCTGCAGTTCGACTATTACAACTACTTCATTGATACGAAGAATTGAGATAAATTATGATGCCTGATGATATTGTTTAGCAAAGATATTTAAGAAATTGTCTACTCTTAAATACGATCTCTCACAGATTTATGAATAACATAATCAGCCTATAATGTTCCCACTGCTGGGATACAGGCCTCCTCTCGGTGATAGGTAGCGGGCCGTATTCCACCACCCGGGCCCAAAGCGGGTTAGCAGATGCCATGCCGGTTTCCTCACGATGTTTATGGGTATGTTAGGATGATATGGATAAGATAGCAATAATTTTATAATCTGCATTCGCGATTTATTTGCCAAAAATGTAAACAAATGTGAGTTTATGGAAAAATAACTTTAATTCCTTCACAATAAAGTTCAGTTTACGCTACAATTTCAAACATTTTTATAACTTTTTCAATAGTGCTAGTCACTCTGAAATCAACTTAATCACCATTAAAATAAAGTTGTTATTTGTTTAACTTGAAATAACATCAATTTGAAACATGAATAGACTTTAGTTCCCTACTAGCTTTTCCAGCGGTTTCACCAGCGTAAATGTCGGAAATTATCCTAAGGGAACGTACCATCGGGATAAAAAGTATGTGTCAATCCAGGTTAAAAACTACTCGTGTGACAAATTTCATCGAAATCCATCCATCTTTATCGCTGATACGAGTAGAATGTCATTTTGTCTAGGCCCTTAGGACGTGGTATACAGAACTTTTTTAACCAATGCGCAAACTGTAACCACGAATTCAGGACGAATATCAGGACGGTAACCAATCACTTCACATTTAAAGTGAAAGCTCGAATACACGTGAGTAGTCGAGTACACAAGAAGTTGGCAGATTCGTCTCAGAATTAAGTTGTTGTAGGTTTTCTTGTTTCTCTCTCATAACTTTTTCTTGTGTTTTGGTTTATATATATTTTTGTATGTATGTATATATGTATTTATTCTTATATTTTACTTATAAATATTTTCTATTTGTTTTCTGCTATTGCACCTACTGTGTATTGTTTCTGCATCATCCTAAGGTAGACTGGTAGAAAATGCCTTTGTACAGTTTTTACTTACTTAATAAATTCAGTATATAATTACCCCCCCCCCCCCCCCCCCCCCCTAGAGTAATGAGATGAGAGAATATAATATTTACATGATCTATGCTAATATTTGAAATAACAATAATGTGTACCTGTACATTTATATGAAAAAGAAAGCAAAATAATCATAGGGCATCAACAAATTCGTCCGCATCGCTGTCAACAGGAACAGTGCCCAAAAGGCAGGCAGCACTGCCACGTTGTATGGCGATGCTAATTCTTTGGCCAAAAAATAGGCCAGCCCTCCAGTCACGTGAAGAGTCGACTAACCACTTGGCGATATTTCGAAAAACCAACGCACTCGGACCCCATAGCCCTAGTGTTTCAACCCCTAACGGCTCGAACATATAACTCCCAATCAGGTTGTTAAGAAGCTTTTTAGTCAAACATACAAGAAAAAACAGGTGATCCGCACGGAACGGACGGCAGGTGGTGTTTCAATGAAACAGCAGATTTGTTTTTGATGACCATCAAAAACAAATCTGCTGTTTCATTGAAAAGTAGCACCTACGCTGTCAAATTGTATGGAACAACGATTTTTATTTTTTAACCGACGAAAATGTTCTACGCTAAGGTCTAGAATCATAAAATGCTGAATTTATCGTTACTGCAGTTTGCGCGCTGTTTTTCTTGTATTCTGCTACAGGATAATTGAGTCCAACAATACCTATTGTGAATTTGAGGACTATGTGGGTCATTTCTTTTTTCTGTTTTCCTTCTTAGTTAGTTTTAATCATGATCTGGCAGTTTGAGTAATTTACGCGGCTTACCCAAATGTCCTTTCTTTGGTATTGTTCGTCGAATCGTTGAGCTCTTCAAGTTCTGGGTTGAGTTGCACGATTTTTGACAAATGCGTGCACTGATTGGACAGGTCCGCTCAATCTGTGTGGTTCTTTCCTCAAAAGTCCATTTCAGACCGGTCAATCTACATGGTCTTCACACGATCTGACCAAGATTTTGTCTGGACTTTAAAAGAGACTGTGACCTCCGAGTTTGTTTCGGCTTTTCTTCTCTGAATAGTCAGATAGAAAACGCCGACCACATCTAGTTTAAAAAAATATGACTGATTTGTAAAAGTGTTTGTACAAACCTACTTACAGAAAAAAAACCTAAGGGGCAATTCTCGTAATTTTAAGAACGTTCACAGTCTGATCTCCCAGTCACAATCTGTCAAAAGTACCTCTAATTTCCCTAAATTTTTGACAGGTTTTTGACATTGATTATCGCTGAGATGAGATAGCGACTAGATTTTGAACGGTTTTAATTACGAGCCTTCAGATTCTAATAAAAACTTGATATTTATCTTTTCCATTTTCACCGAATATAAAACGAATGGTACCTGCAATATCTCATAATTAAAAACTAATATTGGTAGTGCAGCAAACGTTCTATGAACAGGACGTATCGACACACGAAACGCTGTATAACGTTATTAAATTTCGATTAAATTTAAAGCACCCTGTTGTTGATACTTAGTGAGTATTAAATTTTGATATTTTGGCATTATTAATTTATTTTCGGTAGCTTAGAATAATTGGTTTTTAACGCGTTATTGTTTTTGCATAGATTTAATTTTAATTTCACGTGTAAATTTTTGTTTCAGTAAAATTGGGAAAATTGTAGATTCAATTTTATTGTGAATCGTAATTAAAACTAGTAAATGTCGGAAAACAAATTGGATTACATGGGTTTTAATTTTTTTTGCGTGGGACCTTCATTATTTTTTTAAAATAAATGTAGCCTAAGTTACTCCTTATAACATCAGCTATCTGCTAGTGAAAGTCCTGTCAAATCATACGTTTCGCAGATTAGCCAGAACAACCAGACAGACAGACAAAAAAAAAATTAAATTTGTGTTTTTGTTATAGTTATAGTAGATACTTTCAGACACTTCAATTTTATATATTGTGTGTATGTGTATGTATAGAGTATAGATAGAAGTTCATGCTAGAGTTCGAACTCACGACCTACAACTCTTCAAGTCACGGCCATTACCACTGGCCCGCCAGTGCTCTATGAATATTACCATCAAAAATATCCAAAACTACTTTAAAATAGAAAAAAAATAAAAAAACCGGGCAAGAGCAAGTCGCGCACCGGGGGTTCCGTAACATCATGTTTTTAAATTGTCATCGGCGAGGCCTATATTCTTTAGAGAATTTTAACACTCGCACTGCGGTGTAGAATATTGCAGTCTTAGGTCAGCGCCATCTCTTGACCGATAGGAGTTCCACTAAAGTTACACTAGTTAGTGTAACTTTTGTTGATGATTTCTGAAAAAGTGTGCTATTTAGAGACATCGTTTTATTTTTCCTGTAATCTTTACATACACTTCTATCACATAGAATTACTTCAGATTTTTCTCTTTGCAAACTTCGGAGACAAGGGGGGGAGGGATGGTATTTTTTTTACATTTTCATCAAAAGTCGAAAACTATGCAGCCTAAAAAAAAAAACAATGTTTGAGAATGTGTAAACTGCGCTCTTTCATATGATACCCCACATGCTCTAGTGGGGTTATACACCACATGCCCTAGAGTGGGGTTATACCCCACATGCCCAAGTGGGGCTACCACTTCGAATTTTTCAGACCCCCTTTCTGTCCCTGTTGCAATATACATACATATATTTTTATTTCTTTGCAAAATAGTTGGGCAAACGTAATCTAAACCTATTCCAAA
This sequence comes from Mesoligia furuncula, assembly GCA_916614155.1. Lineage (NCBI taxonomy): Eukaryota > Metazoa > Arthropoda > Insecta > Lepidoptera > Noctuidae > Mesoligia > Mesoligia furuncula. The sequence continues at coordinate 28,396,482 of OU744793.1, forward strand.
TTTCAAGTTCTTGAGATATCCTGCTGTGACAGACGGACAGACAGACTGAGTCTCACCATAGGGGTTCCGTTTTACCATTTTGGTACGGAACCCTGAAAAGAAGAAAATGAAAATACTAACAATCCCTTTTCGATTTCCGTTTAATTTTAAAATAGCTTTGTAAACATTAAACCAATAGAAGCTAGTAGAACAATGCATTAGCAGTATTAAGCTTTTAATAAAGAGTTAGGAAGCGGACGATTACAGCATCCTGGTACAGTACTGTTATTGGAAAAATTCAGTGTGTTATCTTAGCTGGAAACGAAATAATAATGATATTCTCCTGAGTTTGTTATTTTTGTATGTTGGTTAAAAAAAAAATGTCTGAGCCATTTTTAGGGTTCCGTGCCCAAACCTTAGGACCACATTACTATGGCTCTGCTGTCCGTCTGCCCGTCTGTCTGTCACAGGGCCGTATCTTTTAAACCGTACCGTAACGCAATAGAAAACATTATCAGCCTATAATGTTCCCACAGCTGGGACACAGGCCTCCTCTCGGTGAGAGTTGGCAGATGTCACATGTCTTCGAATTTTTGATTGTTGGACATGCCGGTTTCCTGACGATGTTTTTCTTCTCTGTTTTGAGAGCAGTGGTGATGAAATAATTTACACAAAGTAAAGCGCCTGTCTGGGTTCGAACCTACGACCTACAACTCGTAAGTCGCGGCCGTTACCGCTTGGCCACCACTGCTATAAAATTCAAAGTCCTGACCGACTGATATATCAACGCACAGCCTAAACCGCTAATCCTAGAGGCATGAACTTTGGAGGGTATGTTCTTTGTGAAGTGTATAAGAAAGAGTATCCAATAAAAAGGGTTTTTCGAAATTCCATCCCTAAGAGGATGAATGGGAGGAGGATGAAATTTCACGCGGACAAAGTCGCGGGCAGAAGCTAGTATTTTAATAAAGCTAAAAGATAGAGGCGTTTTTCTTTAAAAAAAAGTTAAGTGTTAAATACTATACGGTGATATAGCCTTCGTGTGCGACTCCGGCTCGCACTTGACAGCTTTTTAAATATATTTTTTATCCCCTTGTGTGTCAAACTGAATTTTAATACTAAACGTCGTTCGTTTTACACCATTGCACCGTTCGGGGCAACTGAATTGGAACAAGATTGTGGTGTCGTATCTAAAACAAACAAAGATAACCTTTTCTCGGTGCCACAGACGGGTAAAAAAAATGCTTTCCCACGCTACAATGTCATCACAGGTGCGTTTACAGCTGCCCCCTCTGCCTAGCCATTTCCCAATAATGTTGGGGTCAGCTTCCAGTCTAACAGGATGCAGCTGAATACCAATATTTTACATGGAGCGACTACCTATCTGACCTCCACAAGCACAACTCGGTAACACGCTATGGTAAGGCATACAGCAAGCACACACAAAAAAAAAATAAGCAATTACTCAACTGAGAACTTATTGCCCCTCTCTCCTGGGGGCCTAAAAATGCCACTTTGGCAGAGTCTTAAAAGGATAACATTATGATATGACAGTTAACCGTTAAGTTAATCGTATCAAATCTCATTGGTGAAGGATTTTTCAGTATTTTTTTTTGTCTGTGCTAAAATACCTATACAAATATAAATCCAATCCAAATCTCTTTGATTGTACCTACGCTACGTAGTGCAGCGAAAAAAGAAAAACACGACTGTCTTCTTCATATTATGATTCATAATGTTATCCTTTTATGATTCTGCCAAAGTTGCCTTTTTAGGCCCCCTGTTCTGGTCCTACCCGCCTTGCGGCATACGGACTCCTTGGAGACACTCCGGCTATTGTAAGACTTCGTATTTACAGCTTACTCTACCAGAGTGTATTCTGTAGACTCCATACCTTTGATTTTATTTAAACCCCTTTACAATTTTAGACTTCGCGCCCGAGCAGCCCATTTGGCATTTACAATTAATTAAAATTTAGAGAAATTTTAATTAATTGTGAATGCTAAATATGAATAGAGATTTATTCAACTGAGAACAATTGAGAATCATAAATCCGTAATTGGCTGTAAGACTTGCTTCCGAACTATATTTTAAATAAAATTTCAAAGAGCTGTGGATTTTGTGAATAATAAATAAATTATTAGCAGTAAGTTTAAGATCCATACAATTCAAACAATACCAATTTACAATTTAAAAAAATCAAAACACTTACCTAATCAAACTTTGAAACTAATAAACTAAAAAACGCTAAGTAAGTTATACAAATTACAATAACTTAAAGTTGAACGTTTGGCCGAGTACCAGGAAGACAGAAACTATCGGCACACTTGCGCTAAGTGTGGCCCGCACTTAGACGCGGTACAATTTATGTGTTACTTAGCAAACTGGATGGCCAAGTTGGAGTCCGGCCCTGAAACTAGCGGAGAACACGGCGGGAAATTGAATTTGCTTGAAGTTTTTTTTCGCAGAGATATACCGTGAATGGTGTTGCAAGCGCGACTGCTGAGCGCGGGGTCATAGGTTCGATTCCCGGGTCGGACAAAGTGTTATTGGGTTTTCAATTTGGAAGTTATTTGTAACAGTCCGGAGTTTAAAAGTTGGCGGTTTAATAGCCCCGTGTCTCGGAAAGCATGTAAAGCCGTTGGTCCTGCGCCTGATCTCTATCCGGTCGTATCGGATTGCCGTCCCATGGGATTATGAGAGTAAAAGACGAGAGAGTGCACTTGTGTTTGTGCACATAGTTGTGCACTATAATATCTCCCTCGAACCTGGCTAATCTCCGTTGAGATTGGCCACCGGGACCGAAATCGGTCGGGAGGCTATTCCTTTTAATGATCACTGAATAGTGATGATTAACGTTTTGACCGTAAGGGCGCTTTCAATTTAGATGTTTCGTGTCGGACCGCTGCGGTGCCGAAGCGGTGCGTTTGTCGTGTTGCGCACGGACGGTCGTTTGTTTTCATACAAACACACACACAACAGTGCGGCGTCGGTACAAACGCACCGCTTCGGCACCGCAGCGGTCCGACAACAAACGTCTAAATTGAAAGCGCCCTAACAGTCATGTATAGATGACAAACCAAAATATGCCCAGCACGCCACGGTTCGACTACATGACAGACTTTGACGCCGAGGACACGTTTTTGATTTTTTGTCGTGTGGCGGTTAAAAGGTTAATCCATTGGCTAATTTACCAAAGTTCTGAAGTGAAATAGGTTAAACTGATTGTGTAACAAAAGATTAGAAATACAATCTGATAATTATGACTATTCTACAGACAATATTTTAATATGGAAAACCGTATGAGATACATTGACGACACGTGACCGTTACTTTTGGGTTATTTTTGACACTTTTCAATTTCAATAAACAAAAAATAAAAATCCTCTAATAAACAAATCGACGGGTATTTTCAGGCAAAAATTCCAAATAATTTCGCGTAATACTTCTAATCTTTTCTTTTCGATTGTACTCTTTTTCGTTGTTTCTTGAAGTGAAATCATCTTTAAGCGTGTTGGGTATTTTTTGAGGTGAGAAAAAACCGTTGAACTCGCGCCACTGTTACCGTAAGCGACACCGCGCGTGTTTTGTTTATAAGACGGTTAAAAAAATACGCGCTTTGGATGTGTTCGACTGTCCTCGGGATGTACTCGGTTTTAATGTAATATCCGATATGTCAGTGAGTGATGGCAAAGTATTCTGTTTGTGTTTGGTTTTCATTTCTGTCGGCATTTCTATAGTATGAGCCAGGCAGCTAAGCTTACTACAGACAAAACACGACACCACAGAAACAGACCAAACACAAAAAAACTTCTAATTATTTCTTTCCGCTGTCTTCATGGCTCTTACCCAAGTGTTATCAGATGGAAAAATAACATCGAAACTTTTAGCGACCAGCCGTTTAAGTGCTTGGTTTGCGACCAGCAACTTGGTCGCTGTTGAGTGGCAGTAGTGACAGACCGCCACGGGTCACATACTAGAGAGGCACAGGAAATAGCGAAGATAAAAAGTTTAGGACTCGCTTTACTATTGGGTTTTATTTGGTTTCTGTTTGGGACCGTTTTTTTTGAAGAGAAGGAAAATTATTATTTTATTGTGTTTGGGTAAGTTACAGCTACCATTAAAGAAGATACCAATAAAAACTGGCCAAATGCGAGTCGGACTCCCACACGAAGGGTTCCTTACCACAAGGCAAAAACGCCGAAAAAAATTCGTTTGTTGTATGAGAGCCCCACTTAAATATTTATTTTATACCTACTGTTTTTAGTATTTGTTGTTATAGCGGCAACGGAAATACATCATCGGTTCATGAGATACAGCCTGGTGACAGACAGACAGACGGACAGTGGAGTCTTAGTAAGTGCCAGTCCACACGGGCGCGTTGCGTCGTCGCAACGCATGAATTTTAACGCATTGCCGGCCAAACGACGCAGCGCATCGTGTGTACTCTATGGTTATTTGTATGTAAAACAACGCAACGACAGCGCTGCGTCGACGCAACGCTGACGTAACGCGCCGTGTGGATTGGCTCTAATAGGGTCCCGTTTTTACCCTTTGGGTATGGAACCCTAAAAATGAGGTAATTCACGAAAAGCCATTCACAAGCCTCCACAGAATGTAGCTATAAGGTATTGTTGTGTGAGTTGTGTTATGTGTTGTTGAGTTGTGTTGTTATATTGTTTTATTTTGGGCTTGTACACAAAACTGCGAATTGGAGCTATGCGAATTCGCAACGCAGAAAACTGCCTTGCGATGCGTCGTGCGAGCTCGTAGATTTTTACGAAGCGACGTCGCATCACAGTTTTGTGTAGGTACAAGCCCTTTCTTCAATTAACTTATTTTTTTACAAAATAATTGACGGTGTCATCCTACCTTGTTCTACACAATTTGATGGTAAAATCATCATCATTATTATTTCAGCTACTGCTGGGTCATTGGCCTCCCCTTTTTTCTACCGTATTTCCTGTTTCCGTGGGTCCTTCGTCCAGGTATTTCCCGTGATTTTGACGACCCAACCCAATCCTTTCTTTGGTATTGTTCGTCGAATCGTTGAGCTCCTCAATTTTTGAGTTGAGCTGCACGATTTTTGACAAATGCGTGCACTGATTGGACAGGTCCGCTCAATCTGTGTGGTTCTTTCCTCAAAAGACCATTTCAGACACCAATCTACATGGTCTTCACACGACCAGACCAAGTTTTTGTCTGGACTTTAAAAGAGACTGTGGCCTCTGAGTTTGTTTCGGCCTTTCTTCTCAGAGTAGTCAGATAGAAAACGCCGATCACATCTAGTTTTAAAAATATGATGACGTGTAAAAGTGTTTGTAAAAACCTACTTACAGAAAATAAATCATTTATCATTTAACGCACTTTTGACCGACCCTGGTTTCTTTGGCCAAACCTTGGACACCATTCGGTCACAGCTTTCCATCGGTAATTTCCTCGTCTAACTCAATGTCCTGCCCAACTCCACTTGAGCGCCCCCTGTCCCAATGCAACAAACCCGGTTAAAATAAAAAAATAAAAACTGGCACTCCGCCGACAGAAGTGAAAAACAAAACATAAACAGAATACTTTGCCATCACTCACTGACATCATCATCATTCTCCTGCCCTTATCCCAATTTATTTGGGGTCGGCGCAACATGTCTTTTTCTTCCATACTTCTCTATTAGTCGTCATCTCGGTAGTCACCCCCTTTCTAACCATATCATCATTCACACATTCCATCCATCGTTTCTTTGGTCTTCCTCTACTCTTATAGCCATCGACATCCGTACTCAAAACTCTCCTCACGACATTTTCCTCATTTCTACGTAACATATGCCCATACCATGACAACCGATTCCCACGCAACTTTTCAGCTACCGGTGCCACTTTCAAACTTCCTGTTATGTACTCATTTCTTATTCTATCCATTCGTGTAACACCACACATCCCTCTTATCATTCTCATCTCTGCTGCATGCAATTGCCTTTCATTCATCCCTTTTGTGGCCCAACATTCTGATCCATACACGACAGCAGGTCTAATCATGGTTTTATATATCTTCCCCTTAAGTTTAAGGGGAATGCGGGAGTCGCAGATTGTTCCCGTGACCTGCCGCCATTTCATCCATCCAGTTTTAATTCTGTGCTTAACCGTCCGATCTACTTCGCCATCGCTTTGCACGAGTGAACCCAGATACCGAAAGTCGGAACAGACTGGGAGAAGTGCACCATCAAGTGCTATAGCTCCAGAACTGGGGAGACCGCCGAAATCGCAGAACATATACCTATTCGGTTTTGGTTCTGCTGTTTTTCAAGCCAACATTCTCCAGCTTCTATTGCTATTTCTCCAATCTGCTCTGGATCTCAGGCATATCGGATATATATTAAAACCGAGCACATCCCGAGGACAGCCGAACACATCCGAATGTAACGCGGTGTCGGTTACGGTAGCAGTGTCGTGAGTTGAATGGCTTTTTCCCATCTCAAAAAATGCCCAATGCGCCTAACGATGTTTTCATTTAAAAAAATCACACTAATATTATAAAGGCGAAAGTTTGTGAGTGCGTGTGTGTGTTTATATGTTTGTTACTTCTTCACGCTCAAACGGCTGGACCAATTTTGATAAAATTTTGTATGGAGGTAGCTGACACCCTGGATTAACATATAGGCTACTTTTTATCCCGATATTCCCACGGGATCGACAACTACGCGGGTGAAACCGCGGGGCGCAGCTAGTATATCATAATTTTTGAGTGACTTAAAGTAAAAGTAATCTAGAAGGAACAGCTAAACTTAAAACACTCAGATAAGTGCTAACATCTTCTAAAAGCACAATTTCCGTTTCTGAAGTGTTCACATACTTACTAAGTAAAACATGTCAAGAATCTCATCAGTTTATTTCAGTTTAAAGTTACCAGGTAATGAGAGACTGAAGGAACTCTAAGTAATGACTAACTTCTTAAAACAAATCATCTGCCTAGCCTTTTCCCAACTATGTTCCGGTATTTTACATGGAGCGACTGCCTATCTGACCTCCACAACCCAGTTACTGCGTAATGCGATACGCCTTGGTAAGTCTCGTTGTCAGACTTTCGGGCTTCTGACTACCCGTATCGACTGTCAAAGATGAATGACAGCCGGGACCAACGGCTTAAAGTGCTTTCCGAGGCACGGAGAGGTCTCGGTAAGTAAAGATGGTCACCGATCCATAGACCAAGCGCGGGAAGCGTAGCTTAACCTGATCGATTGGCCTGTGCGACTGTTATTATTTAGCCACTAGCGCCTCTAACTAACTTCGAACTAATTTCTTGAAACGAAAACCTAAATTACTCATTACCCTAAGGAAACTTTAGAAAAATTCAATTCAATTCAATTCAATTCAATTCAATTTTTCTTTAGAGACTTAGGTCCATCGTCCTGGGTGACTGACTGAAGCGATGTAATGCGATGAAAAGTATATTTAAACAGGGTGGCATCATGATCATCATCATCCCATCATCATCATCATCATCATGCAACATCGACGCACAAATTGAAACCATGAGATTATAGAGGTATGAGGAACAGGGTGTAAAATTCACTCAACCTCCATAGAAAGAGGAGGATCCTCCGACCAGACGGGTGTTGTATCTGGCGGGCAACTGGCCGATGATCATGTCGTGCAGTTGTGTCTATGCTAGTTGCGCGGTAAATTCTGCTTGCGAGATGCAGGATTGCGTGACGTCAGTATGACGCATTGTTCGCATGTGGCGTTGTAGATACCGCTACACAAGAGGTACCTAATGAAGTAACCTCTTGTGCAAATAATGTTGGGTGCTCACCAGCTCGATGGACATCAAACATAAACATTCGTCCTCTTTGCTGTACTTATGAATGCATTTTCCTCAGGAAGTGTAAACCTATTTCTGTCATTATGTTCCTATTTGAGGAGTACGTATGAGTGCTGATAAAGTATATAGATAGTTTTCTACAGCTACGCGCACGCATTACCCAGGGGTATATAAATATTTTATGGTTATAAAGCCGTGTGAGCAAAGGGATTTCTTATCGGCAAAAATGATGAACTTCTAAACAACTTTTATACCCTCGAGGACGATTTTTGAAAAAATCCTTTTTTCAGTGCTCACATTCCTGTTGTAACTCATGGTGCAAGAGGCCCAGAGGTGTAGGCTGTGCATTATATGCCTTGTCTAGAAGTCCTTGTTCATAAGACATTATAAATCCTACCGGGGTTGTAGGTTTACATAAAAGTATAAAACCATAACTACTTTCCATGTTTCGCGGTCTGCGGGGTTATTGCGAAACACACCTAATAAACTCAGTTTCAAATTAATATTATTTCAAGTTAAACATATATCAACCTTGTGTTAATGTTAATTAAATTGATTTCAGAGTGACTAGCACTATTGAGAAAGTTACAAAAATGTTTGAAGTTGTAGCGTAAACTGAACTTTATTGTGTAGGTTTAAAAGTTATTTTTCCATAAACTCATATTTGTTTAAATTTTTGGCAAATAAATCGCGGATGCAGATTAAATAACAGTGCCATTCATTTTGACAATTCAACAGATTTTTTATTGCGTTATTAATATTGTCGAGGACACAAATTTTTCAAACATATGAAGCAATGAATGAGTCATTTTCGTTGAACTGAAGGAGTTTGACGAAAATTACTCATTCATGAGTCTTTAGCCAGATTGTTTGTGATTGGAAGTAAATATACTTCCAAACATAACAACGTTTGGGTGCTGTTTACCAGGAATAGCATAATAAACCTAAGATATCTCCACTCACCCAGGCCTCCTCTCTGTGAGAGGGAGTGGGTCGCCGGTGGTCGTAATCTACCACGCAGACCCAGTACGGGTTGGTAGACGTCACATGTCTTCGCATTTTAGGTTCTAGAAGATGACGGTTTCCTCACGATGTTTTCCTTCATCGTTTTGAAAGCAGTGGGTTTGAAATAGCTTACGCAAAATAAAACCCATGTCTGGGTTCTAACCACAGACATAGATATACCTAGATAACGCAAGTATCACGATCTGTGTGAAAGCTAAGGTGCCATTTTTTTGATTACCTACTATGACGTCACAAGCAGTATTTAGTGATGGGAAAATCAAATCGATTCTAAGACGCCGCGTGCGGCATCTGTTTCGCCCCACCCCGGAGCCTAGCGCCAGCGCTCACGCTCACCCAGACAGCAGTACTCAGGACTGAGCGCAAAAATGGCGGCTTACGATTTTTTTACGTAAGCTGGTGCAATTTTTGGCACGCGAATTAGTTGCTCTTGCGTTATCTAGGTGTATCTATATCTGGACTCTGTCCGCCCACCAAGTGACCCCAGGGAAGTCGGTGGCACAGTGGTCACGTGCTGTCGTGCATAGCGAGGCTCAGGGGAGGCCCCTTTACAGTCTCCCCAGGGATGTGCCTTACAGGTGTTGCACGGGGGCTTCCGGAATTTACTTTTAAGAGGAACCGGGACCACCCCTATATGCTGATGGTAATCACCGGGGTTGTTTTAATGAGGTAAAAATCCCACACTCCCCGACCGCCCTTCCCGGAGGCCGGGTGCCTTTTGAAGGTTTCCCCCCGTCAACAAAAAAAAAAAAGAAAAGGTATACTTAAATTTGTGGTTCGGACCTACGACCTACAATTCGGCAAGTCACGGCCGTTTCCACTGGGCCACCACTGTTAGAAGCACCAAGAATATAAAAAATACAGTCTGAAAATATAACAAGTCAAACTAAACTCTGAATATTTTCGCCTTCATCGTTCACATGAGACACAGTCCTAGCTCTAAACCTACGTCGCCTTTGTTTGTCTTCCCTTTGATGTCGTTGGTGCGTGCGATTTGCTTCTCCTACTTAATTAGATGTGTCTTTGAGTTGGCCCTTTTTGTTCTACTAATGGTTATTGGGTTGCTTGAAGAAATTGTAAGAGAGGCCTTTTGTTGTTGTCTGTACGTCTTTTGGTTTGGGTGTAACTATGTGGTCTTTGTGAGTTCTTAGTCAAAATGGAGTGTGTAAGAAATGGTTCAAGAAAATATTTATAGTTATAATAATAATTATCATTTTATTATCAGGCAACTAAGGTCCATTGGTAAAATACACAACATAATCTTATACAATAATAAACTAATATAAGTATATTAAAAACCTTAAAACTATGACTATAGTAACGTTGTCGGCGTCGTGTTTCGCTGCGTGGTGTCGCGTAACCATCCTCGGAAACGCCGATATACGACACCTTTCGGCCAAAAGTCCTCTTTCAGACAGGTCTGTAGATGTTGGGTTGGGTTGGAACTCGTACCACGAATGACTTAAAGTTGATGTTGTTTTTCGCGATGTCAGGTTTGGTCCCATGGTAAAAGTTGTTCATAATGATGAGTACAATGACATCTTAAGAGGTTGTTGGTGTTTTTCCAATAACCCTGTATAACTAAGGACAATAAATTTTAAGATTTGTGATTTACAATAGGTCCAATATGAATCCTAACTAGTACTATTATGAATGCGAAAGTAAAATTGTTTGTTTGTTTGTTACCTTTTCACGCCTAAACCACTGAATCGTACATCCTGAAAATTTGCATATACGTTGTCAGGTGTACAGAAACGGACATAGGGTACCTACCTTTCATCCTGAAAAAAAGTGCTGTTTCCGAGGTAAACAACAATAACGTTATTACGATAATAGATGGCGCCATGTGTCTTTCGAATAAAAACAGGACAACGTCTGTCCGGTCAGCTAGTATTAGTATAATTAGGTAATTGTTACTTTTAAATCAATGTCAAAATTGTGTCATGTTGGATTTTTATATATGACGGGGAAGGTATAGTGTGTCTCGTTATTATCAGCCATATTTAAACTAGTGTGGGCTACAGTGGGTTATGTGTTGGATAATGCGCAATAGAATAACGGTTTTCAGTTCAAATGAGGTTATAATTTCACAAACAATTTAATCACGCTACCAAATTACACACTAGGTACACGACACAACCAGACACGGAACGCGGGACAGTTTCTAAGCACGTGTTGTTCGTACGATGTCCAATGTTCAAGAGAGCTCCACATCGTTCTTGTCGCGCTGTCCTCCAGCGTCGACCCCCCACGAACTCAGGCTAGACTCTGTCAAGCGCCACCAGATGGCGCTGGCGTTCCGAATAGTCATTGTCGTCACACTGTTTCCGCCTCGCTGTCAAGTGAGCTCCCGTACTAATGATGTCTCCGACATATAATTCCATTCAGCAATGTCTTAAAAGCAATTATCCAATAACCAACTTGTCAGCTTTTCTTGAACATGGGGATGGGAAGTTCCTTAAATGAGTTAGGTAACTTGTTAAATACCTCCAAAATATTTGTAAAATTCTAAACAATCACGTTTGGGGCTCAAGGGCGAAAACCGTCTGTTTTGGTGTTTGTCAATGTCGCAACGCATTTTGCGTAAGTAGGATTGTTTTTCGGCAACTTTCTCCTCGAGCAATTTAAAATCAATTCTAAGAATTATTAACGTTCACATTTCCTAACCATTCTCCGCTCCCGGCTCTCTAGACTTCCCAATATCCTGAGTGCCATTACATCGTAAATCACTTGCACGAACATTCAGAATTTGAACAAACATCTGTAGATCACTCGGATATTCTCATTTAACTAAACCGGAAGTCGAAACCGAGACTTTATGCGACGAAAAATAAGATTTTCCAGTAACTATCGCAGTAGATAGATATTTAATTGACTTTTATAACTTGCATGTCGACGGTTAAGAATCAATAATGTCTATCTCAATTTTTTACATTTTCTACTTTTTTAAATCAGTGGATTTAAAGTCTAATTTGGCATAGGTTATTCGGGCTGCTATCTCAAAATTTACAATATTTCCTAAATTATTTGTCATAGAAATACCACCTATGTTAGGAACGCGTAAATTTTTCTGCCAATATGGTCTATCTCTCCTTAAAAATCGTCTATATCAAATAGATATAGTAATAGTGTCTATCTCACAAAAGTCAACTTTACAGTAACTGTAAAGTTGACTTTTGTTGACAGTTGACATTCAGAATTTGAACAAACATCTGTAGATCACTCGGATATTCTCATTTAACTAAACCGGAAGTCGAAACCGAGACTTTATGCCACGAAAAATAAGATTTTCCAGTAACTATCGCAGTAGATAGATATTTAATTGACTTTTATAACTTGCATGTCGACGGTTAAGAATCAATAATGTCTATCTCAATTTTTTACATTTTCTACTTTTTTAAATCAGTGGATTTAAAGTCTAATTTGGCATAGGTTATTCGGGCTGCTATCTCAAAATTTACAATATTTCCTAAATTATTTGTCATAGAAATACCACCTATGTTAGGAACGCGTAAATTTTTCTGCCAATATGGTCTATCTCTCCTTAAAAATCGTCTATATCAAATAGATATAGTAATAGTGTCTATCTCACAAAAGTCAACTTTACAGTAACTGTAAAGTTGACTTTTGTGAGATAGACACTATTGATTCTTAACCGTCGATGTGCTTGTGTTGTTTAAAAAAAAAATCTTAAAGTCATTGTGTTACGTATGTGGTATATTAGGTCTCATATTATCTAGTCTATATAATACTAGCTGCGCCCCGCGTTTCACCCGCGTAAATGTCGATTCTGTGAGAATATCGGGATAACAAGTAGCCTATATGTTAATCCAGGGTGTCAGTTACCTCCAAACAAAATTTTAACAAAATTGGTCCACCCGTTTGAGCGTGAACAACTAACAAACATATAAACACACCCCCACACACTCTCACAAACTTTCGCCTTTAAAATATTAGTGTGAAGTAAGATGAGACGCTTTTTACTCGTACGAATTTTTTACATCGTTCTCACATATAATTTATAAATTCAACATTAATGACGTAACTAATATTTTTGTAAAAATATAATTTAAAAGAGTGTCCATGGAGTTTCTTGCCCGTTCTTCTCCATAGGTACCTACGCTTTGGAATGGGCCAATAGTTTCATATTTTCTGACTGACCGACTTCTTGACAGTTCAAAAGTGCCTGTAAATGGTTTAATTGAAATAAATGCTTTGAGTTTGAGTTTGAAGAATATTGTCTCATTATTGAGTGTAGGTACGTACATACATAAAACTGAGAGTAGACGCTAACAAACTGCAGAACCGCACCTGGCGGGTTTTCAGAAAGCCATAAAATAATATGCATGAAAAATAACTAAAACACAACGAAAACCCGCCAAGTGTAAATGGAACAATATTATTGTATTGATATCTAAAAAGTTTCAAACACAAATTACTTACAACAGAATTGCAAAATAAGGCCGGTGCAAAGAAAATGGTTTAAAACTTGGCGTTGGTTTCGATTTCAACTCTTTTGCTGGTCAAACATCTACATGAAGTAAGGAACTTGGCCTTCTTTTTCAACATTATATGTTTTTGGTGGGATCGTTACATACTCCATTTGCTTTGTTGACGTTCATAAAGGACCTACAATCCTAAATCCATATTAGCTATACGACTTTACCCCACTCTCCCCTACCAGAGCTTGCAGTGGGACAATACTCGTAATTTTAAGAACGTTCACAGTCTGATCTTAGTCTCATTCTGTCAAAAATAACTCTAATTTCCCTACATTTTGGACAAATTTTTGTCATAGGTTGTGGCTGAGATGAGATTGCGACTAGATTTTGAACGTTTTTAAGGTTCCGTACCCAAAGGGTAAACCGGAACCCTATTACTAAGACTCCGCCGCCCGTCTGTCCGTCTGTCACCAGGCTGTATCTCATGAACCGTGATAGTTGAAATTTTCACAGAGGATGTATTTCTGTTGCCTCTATAACAACAAATATTAAAAACAGAATAAAATTAATATTTAAGGGGGGTCCCATACAACAAACGTGTTTTTTTTCGGCGTTTTTGCCTTGTGGTGCGGAGCCCGTCGTGTACAGACACGAGCATAAGTATGTATACACTTAACTTTATTCAAAGGCGATTTTCTCCTTTATTTTTGAATGAAATTTTATATTATTAAGAACATAGTATTTTCTAGCCCCATAGGTTTATGTAAAGTGTCGTATTTCAACGTTGCATTCGTTATTTCGTGAAAAAATTGCAATTGAAAGTTGCCAAGTAGTCCGACTCGCACTTGGCCAGTTTTGTAATTACGCGAATTGGCCAGACGGCCACAGGCGGACTCGCAACAGGCGTGCGTGTATGACCAGACGGTTATACAATAATATATATCAACTCACTATCCTGGCATATATCCTGAAGAATATCATATAATCAATCAATCAATCAATCAATCAGTTTATTTGTGAAACATAGGTGTATACATAGATGTTTACATAAATAGGGCATGCGCTATGTTTTATCATAATTAAGACATACAAATTTATGAGGGACCCATTAGGAGTCATTAGGTACATTATGTCATAAAAATAAAAGTAAAAAAGAAAATTATTTTAAATTAATTAACATGAAAAGGATAAAAAAGATACATTAAATAGAATAAAATTAATAAATAGTAAAAAAAATGCATTATTCTAATATTTGGTCATTCAAAAATTCGTCTACATTATAATAACATTTGTCAATTAATAATTTGATAAGAGCTTTTTTAAATTTATACAATGTCAAGTTTTTTATGTCATTGGGAATTTTATTAAACACTTTAGGTGCCATACCAAAAAAACTTTTTCGCATCAATGCGGTCTTACATTTTTGATTACATAGTTTGTTTACATATTGGGCACGCAGTTTTTTTAGTTGAAGATATTTTTGTAAACAGTTGTGTGTTTCTTTTCACAAACAATGCAGTTTCCAATATGTATAATGCGGGAAGGGTAAGTATTTTTAAAGACTTAAAATAGGGTCTACAGCTATCCGTTGTTTTTATATTACACATTGCTCTGACACATCTTTTTTGCATCCTAAATACAAGCTCACGGTCAGTCGACTGCCCCCAAAAAATTACGCCATATCGCAACACAGAAGCTACAAGTCCATGGTATGCTACCAGTAACGTATCTTTATTCACCTTTTTTGATAACTGAAAGAGTGCATAAGCAGATTTACTCAGACGTTTACAGAGTTCTTCTATCATGGGTTTCCAAGTAAGCTTACTGTCGATGGTTATACCTAAAAACTTAGCATTATTAACTTCTTTTATTTTGTGGTTATTATAAGTTATATCAATATTTGGATGTGGTTGCCGTTGATGAAAGTGCATCACCTTGGTTTTATTTAAATTAATTACGAGATTATTATTATTCATCCAACGGATGATATTGAGAAGGCATTCATTAATATCATTTTGATAAGTTGTAACATTATCACATCCTATAACAGCTGTGCTATCATCGGCGAATAGGATCATTTTGTGTCGTATTATTTTTGGCAGATCATTTATATATATCAGAAATAATAACGGCCCTAGCACGCTACCTTGGGGCACGCCAAATCTTACGTGTCTTGGTTTTGATCTATATATGATCTGCGTTTTAGTCTTATGACATATTCTAGATATTTCCGTGTATTGATATCTGTCACTAAGGTATGATTCAACAAGTTTCAGAACATTGCCCCTTATGCCATATCCCTATAGTTTTTGCAGTAATATCTTGTGATCTACATAATCAAATGCCTTGGTCATATCAGTAAAGATTGCACATACTGGATTATTTTTATCTACTGATGTCATAAGATGTTGTAATAAATCGTAAAGTGCCATATTAATAGTATGATTTTTACGAAATCCTTTTTGTTCCTTGCAGAATAGGTTGAACTTTTCAAAGTACGTATAAATTGAATTATAAATTACTTTTTCAAATATTTTTGAAAGTACTGGGAGTTTTGCTATCGGCCTATAGTTTTTTACATCTGTTTTGTCGTTTCTTTTAAATAGAGGTTTAATTATGGCCTTTTTTAGACCTTTCGGAAATATGCCATCAGTGATGCATAAATTAATGATGTGTGCGAGAGGTGGCGCTATAATTTCTTTAACATATTTAATAACTCTTGTAGATACACCATCATAACCAATTGTGTTCGTATTTTTTAGATTGTCAATTATTTTAATAATGTCAGTCATCAAAACAGTTAACATAAATAGGGATTGTGCTGTCAGATTTTCAATATTATTTTGATTAGTCCAATTCATGTCATTTTGTTTATTATTTTCGATTTCGTCAACAAAATAGTTATTGAATTCATTAGATATGTCAATAGGATTCGTTATAGAAAGTTGATCTTTTTGTATGGCATTTATTGTATCATGTGGCAAACTTGATTTAGATTTATTTATTATTTTCCAAACTGCCTTCGATCTATTTTGAGAGTTCTGTATAAAATGGTTATTTTGCGACTTCTGGGTTAAACGCATTATTTTTTTAAATAATACAGTATATTTTTTTAAAGTTTGTTTAGTACTTAAGTCAGGATTGCACCTATATTTCCAAAGTAGTTGTCTTTGTTTTCTACTACAGAGTTTTATCCCACGAGATATCCATTTAGTTTTCCTATTGGTCTTTATGGTGACTGTTTTTTCCGGAAAGCAAAGTGTATAGAGCATTAGGAAATCATCTATGAACCTATCAAAGGATTCATGGGCCTCTTTAGCATTATATACTTCCGAGAAAGATAAACATTCAAGGTGAGCTTTAAATGTCATTAAGTTGTCCGTAGAGATATCTTGCTTTTTGAATTTCCAAAGGGTTAATTTACATGTTTTTTCAATAGGCACAGTTAGAATTTGAGATGTGTGATCAGAGAGACCGAAATCAACAATTTTTGCCTTGCATTCAATTCAAAGCATTTATTTCAATTAGACCTTGTACAGGCACTTTTGAATTGTCAAAATTAAATAGTCTGTCAGTTAGTCCGAAAGTTGAAGCTAGTTGCCCATTTCAAAACGTAGATCTCTATGGAGAAGAACGGGCAAGAAACTCCATGGACACTCTTTTAAATCAAGATATTACAAAATCCTGGGTACATTACTCTTGTTGCTTCTATATGCGAGAACAATGTTAAAAAAAGACACAAATGAAGAAACAATTCAAAATATAAGATTAAAAATAAGCATTGGCAGTTAAGAGATGACCAGTCTCAACCGACGGCGCCCGTTCACGAACATGACGCGTGGATCAGCACCATCCAGTTCAACCAGTTTGTAGGGAACCGAATGATCCAACACACGCGCCACCATCGGTGAGACATTTAAGTGAGCATGACAAGTTCTCAACTGCCATGCTCTTTCAAGTCAACATCAAAATTAAATCATAATAAACGGAAACATGGTTCTTACATTTACAAAATTAAAAAATGCTTCTAAATTATACAAAACTATAGTTTGCAATTTATTTAAGAGGTTGATAGAATTTAAAAAAATAATAAAAAACAATTATATGAACTCATATAACTTGTCAGTAAACTAATTCTGGAGAAAGAACATAAACCAATGTTTATGTTCTTTCTCCAATGTTTATGTTTTTTCACTCAAGACAATTCTTGAGTTAATCAGGGCGACCAACTATTCTTATCGTTTAAGTAATCGTTGATGGAATAGTATGCCTTTGAACAAAGGTTGGATTTTATTTGAGCTTTAAATGTATTAAAGGGCAAATCTAGTAATGAAGAAGGTAGCTTGTTATAAAAGCTTATACCAAGCCCAACAAATGAGTTATGAACCTTATGAAGCCGGTGAAAGGGAGCGCGTAGTTTGTCCTTATTTCTAGTGTTAACATTGTGAATATCACTGTTTTTAGTATACAAGTGTATATTTTGCCTAATATATAAAATGTTGGCAAAGATGAACTGTGATGCAACCGTAACAATTCCAATATCTTTAAAAAAATCTCTTAGAGAAACTCTGGCACCTAACTGGTATATTGCTCGAACAGCTCGTTTTTGCAGGACAAATATATTTTGTATATCAGCGGCTTTGCCCCACAGCAGAATACCGTAGGACATAACGCTGTGAAAATAACTAAAATAGACTAAACGAGCTGTATCAACGTCAGTGTATTGTCTTACTTTCCTGACGGCGTAGGCAGCCGAACTGAGCCTTCCTGCTAGACTTGATATATGTGGTCTCCACTGAAGTTTGGCATCTACTGTTATTCCCAGAAAAACTGCCGAGTCCACAGTTTCAAGCACCTCTTTATCTAAGACGATGTTGGGTCCAAGATTTCTAACATTCGGTAAGGCGAACTTTACACATTTCGTCTTCTTGGCATTGAGAACTAGGTTATTTGACATAAACCAATTCGTAACTATTGAGAGCGCACTGTTTACGTCGTCAAAATCTTGTCTATTCCTGTCTACTTTAAAAATAAGAGAGGTATCATCTGCAAACAGTACAACGTCACAGATGCCCTTTAAATGGAATGGTAAATCATTGATATATACTAGGAACAAGAAAGGACCCAGTATTGAGCCTTGCGGTACACCTAACTGAACTGGTAGCCCGGAAGATTTCACACCATTAACATCCACACATTGGAACCTATTATGTAAATAAGAATTTATTACGTTGAGAGCTTCGTTTTGGACACCGTAACGACGTAGTTTACGTAAAAGCGTGTCATGGTGCACGCAATCAAAGGCTTTGGAGAGATCACAGAAAACTCCAATAGCATTTTTCGAATTCTCCCATGCATTATATATGTGTTTTAGCAAAGCAACACCCACATCTGTAGATGAACGACCTTTTGTAAAGCCATATTGTTCATTATGAAGGAGGCTATTTAAATTAAAATGTCTTAGCAACTGCTTGAGTATTAATTTTTCAAATATTTTGCTAAATGCAGGTAAGATGGAAATAGGCCTGAAATTGCCAACGTCATTTTTATTACCTGAATTAAATAATGGTATGACTTTACTACTCTTCATGAGGTCAGGAAAAGTTCCTAAATCAACACATTTATTAAAAGTAACAGCTAGATAGGGGGCAACGATGTCTATTATATTACTTAAAAGTTTAATGGAGATGCCCCAGTAATCACCGGTGTTTTTAGACTTAAGTGTGTTAAAAACATTAACTACATCACGCGGGGTTACATGTTCGAAGCTAAATAAGCGACTACATTTAGGTACACTGCTATGCAAAAGGTTTTCAGCTTTAGACGGGGAGGAATTTAAGGAGCGAGTCGTAGTTATAGGTATGTTGGCAAAAAACTCATTAAATGCCTCAGCTACGTCAGCTGCTTTGTTAACTAATTTGTTGTCGACCATAATCTCAAGTTGTTTTTCTTGTTTAACCGATTTACCAGTTTCATTTTTCACAACATTCAAATATCCCTGAAACTGATTGTTTAGCTATATCCGGTAATTCTTTATACTGTGGTCCATTTGTGATAAAGATACACGTTCCTCCTCTTTTTGTATTTCTTGAAAAAATTGCCGCTCGGCTGTAGTTCGGTATGTGAACTAAATTTTCATAGCCAGCTTCTATAAAATGCTCTGTTATACAAATAATGTCTATTAAGGTTCCTTGATCGAACAGTTCATCTAATTTAACTAAAAGTGTATCTGATTTGTTAATTAATCCTGCTATATTTTGATGAAATATGTTAAGCTTGTTAAAGAAAAAACTGAGAGTTTATTGGTTTTGGCTTTGCAGAGATTTTATTCTGATTTAGAATGGAGTAGTCGACTTCTGAGTGTGCAATATTTAGGTCGCATATGTCAATAACTAGATTTTGCAAATCCGACACAACAATTTTTAAGCCATGTTTGTTTAAGGTTTTATACCGTAAGTTATATGTATCATAACTGTAGGGCAGATTTAGGTTGGAGTCTAAGATGTGTGTATAGCAGTGTGTAAATGTATCCATATACCTACAGAAGATTATTAAAGGTTTCAATGCGGCTGTTAAACATAATGTTAGCGTTTTCCATATATTTGAAAGTTGGTAAACATATTATAAAGTTAGTGTGGGTTAGGTTTAACAATTTTTCTCTTATGAATATCACTAATTCTATATAATTACGGGTTTTAAGAAAGTCTTCTTCACCTATATAAATTATACAAAAATCAGAGTGGGTATAGTCCCTTACTTTTCCGTCAATTTTATTCAATAATTGTTCCAATCCACATTTAGGTTTACGGTAGTGGCACATGTCGCAATTTTGTAGACCAGTAGTGGTAGCAAGGTTATATAACATGTTTGAGGTTTCACTACTAATTAAGCATATTTTAGGTTTACTGGGGCATTTTTGTGTGTCTCGTATGACTTTTGTATTTGTGTTGCCTAAGCTGTTGTCATTCCCATCAGTCAAGTTATTTTCCGACGCGGAGTCATTTTCGCTCATCCTAATTGTCTGCGTTTGTTTGGTGTTTGTGAGCTTTTTTGTAATATTTTTAGGTGTCGTCACTTTTATTTTCGCTGGACTATTGGCTATTTTTTTGTATACCATGTTCTTCTTAGTAAATTCTTCGTTTTGTTTCTTCAAATTACTATTTTCTAGTGATAATGATTCAATCTCCTTATGCGCGCTATTTAGTTGAGAAGTTAAACTGTCTATCTGTTCCTTTAATATTTTTATTTCATTATTATCTTCGTCTTCCGATACTTCTGGTAAACTACTTGTAGTCTGTTCCAAACTTTGTGAAATAATGTCATCACTATCATCATTGTTTGGTTCCGACTGCGTGCGTGTGCGCCTGAATGTTATGTTATTTAGATAATTCATTTTTATAATACAAATAAATCCTCAAAAATATTTCACGCTCATAGGAATCGAACGCGAAGCCTCTTGCACGGAAAGCAAGTCCTCAAACCATTGCGCCAATCGCTCAAGTACAGGATCAACCAAATTGCGTTTCTATTGTGATATCAACGACGTCAGTAAGTTAATTGGTAACTAATCCAACAGATGTCACTTTTTCCAATATGTTTTCATTGTAATGAAGTTATTAATCTTGGCAACCCCGATTGGAGGATAGCTCAACTTGATTCAAGTATTAGATGTGAGATGGCGTTGTAGTGCACCACCGTTTCAAATAAAAAACGAATTTATCTTCGTCGAGATTCGTAAAAACACTCAAAAAACATATGTGATTCCACTGTTATTAGAGTTAATCTTTTGGTATTGACTAAGAATATTAAAATATTGTACGTACAGTTTATAATGTTCACTTCTGTAGGCGTAATTCACAGTTACATTACTAGGGGTTTTATCACTTTTAATTTAGTCTAATCTTCATAAAAACTGAGGATAAAATTGTCACAGTTAGTTTGAGAATCCAGGTTCATTTTAATACACATTTCACAATCAACAGACTCAATGAAACATTTTAAGAATTAAATTAGTAAGATCACAGCTTAGAGTAATGTTTACAAGTTAGCGCCCTCTAGCCGTCCTCCTATATTTTTCTGATTTTGTTTATTGTAGTCGATCATATTTATATACTTTGATTGTTTCTAATACTTTCGTTTTTAGGGTTCCGTAGCCAAATGGCAAAAACGGAACCCTCATAGATTCGTCATGCCTGTCTGTCTGTCTGTCTGTCCGTCTGTCTGTCTGTCTGTCCGTCCGTATGTCACAGCAACTTTTCTCCGAAACTATAAGAATTATACTGTTGAAACTTGGTAAGTAGATGTATTCTGTGAACCGCATTAAGATTTTCACACAAAAATAGAAAAAAAAACAATAAATATTAGGGTTCCCCATACTTAGAACCGAAACTCAAATTTTTTTTCTTCATCAATCCCATACGTGTGGGGTATCTATGGGTAGGTCTTCAAAAATGATATTGAGGTTTCTAATATCATTTTTTTCTAAACTGAATAGTTTGCGCGAGAGACACTTCCAAAGTGGTAAAATGTGTGTCCCCCCCCCCTGTAACTTCTAAAATAAGAGCATGATAAAACTAAAAAAAATATATGATGTACATTACCATGTAAACTACCACCGAAAATTGGTTTGAACGAGATCTAGTAAGTAGTTTTTTTTTAATACGTAATAAATCGTAAACCACAATTTACCATTCATTCAATCAACTCAAAAATAAAAAACATTTAATTTCATAAACATAAACCTTATGCATAAACCCGGATGTTACGGAACCCTCGGTGCGCGAGTCCGACTCGCTCTTGCCCGGTTTTTTTTGTGTATGGGTCCTGTAAGCCGCTTTGAGCTATCAAATGCGATAAGATTTTTTCCTGACTGGTGACTGACTGACTGACTGACTGGTGACTGACAGACTGGTGGTTCCAGAGATTCATCATCATCACCATCATCATTTCAGCCGAAAGACGTCCACTGCTGGACATAGGACTCCCCCAAAAGCGTGGCGATTATGGCAAACCCCCCCGGGTTGCCATAATCGCCACGCTTGGTTCCAGAGATTAGCGTGTTCAAACAAACGAACAAACTCTTCAGCTTTATTATTAGTATTGAAACTCAAATAAGATCTCTGACTACCTCTTCGCACCGGTAATTTCAATAATTATAGATACGAGGTTCTGTACCTACTTCTCGTACTCTTTTGTACCTCGTATCTCTTTTGTTTCGCATCGAAAAGTGTTCCTTTGAAAATTTTCGGCACTCAAAGCTCCAAATCCTTATGAGCTCGGCAAATTAGATTGCGCTGGCTCGAGGGGTTTAAAGATAGATCGTTTGATTAAAACAGCTGAGCGGCTGAGCTAATGTTTGTGCTATCATTAATTAAGTAGGTGCTGTGTTACGTATTTTCGATTGAAGGACTGCGCCTTTGGCGGGAGATTATGAGAGAAGACTTTTGAATTTAGTTTTACTTTTTTACGCGGTTTGACCCCGTAATAACATCGGGATAAAAACTATCCTACGTCCTTTCTCGGGTTGCATTCTATCTCTCTGCCAAATTTTATCGAAATCCGTTCAGTGGTTTAGGCGTGAAAAGGTAACATACAGACAGACAGAGTTACTTTCGAATTTATAATATTGGTATGGATGCACATAAATGTACAGAGGCGCACTTAATGCCACAGCCATTTTCTACCGATAACCGTTGAGTGACGCAGAGACAAACAGTGGTAGGTGCAATTATTAAATTTGGGGAATAAATATTTTAAATATAAAGATAGGGTAGGATTAGTATATAAAGATAGATAAACCAAACTCAGTCTTGTAAAGCGTTTTGCTATTTTCTCGTTCTTGAGTGACGTGCAAAGAAATGGATTAATATTTTTCGGTCCAGTATTTATTGAGACGGTGTTTTACATTCATATAATTCCATTCTTCCATTAATACCGGGTTCACACTGGTCGGTAAAATATACTTTGAATTTGAAATAGAATTTTATTAAAAATTTGTTCAATCAAACTGTTCAAATCACTTTCGATTTGGCACATCAACTAAAATCGAACCGTGTGAACCCGGTTTAAGATTAAAGTATTTTTAGGAAGATATTCCTAAAAATACTATCATCCTAAAAAGACATCATCATCTGCCTAGCCTTTTCCCAACTATGTTGGGGTCGGTTTCCAGTCTAACAGGATGCAGCTGAATACCAGTATTTTACATGGAGCGACTGCCTATCTGACAATGATATGTAATATGATACTCCTTGGTAAGAACGTTTGTCAGACTTTCGGGCTTCTGACGACCCGTAACGACTGTCAAAGATCTACGAATGACAGCCACACACGCACAGCACGGAGGGGTCTCGGTATGTAAAGATGGTCACCCATCCACAGATCGACCGCGGCAAGCGCAGCTTAACCCGATTGATCGACTTGTGCGGCTGTTATTATTTAGCCACGGGCCCCTCCAATGTTTATAAACCTCTACAGATATTCCTAAAACAAGGCTCTGTACTTATCTGTAACGAGAATAGTTCATCTGCATAATATTAGGTGAACCATCAGCATATCTACTTCTACATAGTGCATATTCTACCATCGCATTTAAAATTAAAATAAATATCATCAGACGTCCACTGCTGGACCTAGACATAGGCCTCCCCCAAGCACCTCCACTTCGACCGGTTCTGCGTTGAAAGGCCTCCCACAAGGTGGACCGACGACCTTGTGAAGGCCGCAAGAACCAGTTGGATGCGAGAAAATAAATTTATTCGAGCCTATTTCCTCAAAAATGTCAAACGGCAGTTATAAGACAAATACGAACATAAACAGTGTTGTCTAAAAGCAAAACAATTATTTGAAAGAGGACTCGAGGACTCCGCTTGAATATACCAATACAGACAGATAACCAATAGTTGAAGTGGTCTTGCATTTCATGAATCAGAATTGGGTATAAACAGTCACCGTTTGGACCATATAAATTTCGAATGAAATATGGAACATTGTTTCCAGGAAATCCATCCAATTTGAGTTGAAATCAGAATTAAGAGCGTTTACGCCGTATGTTAAATGTTTGTGTGGTGCCGGACTTAAAGAATAGCACCACCCCATACTTCCCGTGGGTGTCGTAAAAGGCGACTAAGGGGCGTACCGGAGAATGGGCAGCAGCGTTCTCTATGCATTCCACCACCATACCATACTGCGATCGCCAACCCGCCTGCCAAGCGTGGCGATTATGGCTAACCCCCCCTTTCGGGGGAGGCCTATGTCCAGCAGTGGACGTCTTTCGGGTGAAATGATGATGATTATGATGACGCCGTACGGCATTTCATACAGACCTTCAAGCCCTTGTTTTTCCAAATGAATGAACCGATTTTATTGAAACTTTATACCCCTAAGCAGGATACAAAGGTCTAAAAAGTTAGTTAAGAACATTTTCGAAATGTCTTATATAAAAAAACCGGGTAAGAGCGAGTCGGACTCGTGCACCGAGGGTTCCGTAACATCCGGGTTTATGCATAAGGTTTATGTTTATGAAATTAAATGTTTATTTTTATTTTTGAGTTGATTGAATGAATGGTAAATTGCGGTTTACGATTTATGACGTATTAAAAAAAAACTACTTACTAGATCTCGTTCAAACCAATTTTCGGTGGTAGTTTACATGGTAATGTACATCATATATTTTTTTTAGTTTTATCATTCTCTTATTTTAGAAGTTACAGGGGGGGGACACACATTTTACCACTTTGGAAGTGGTTCTCGCGCAAACTATTCAGTTTAGAAAAAAATTATATTAGAAACCTCAATAACATTTTTGAAGACCTACCCATAGATACCCCACACGTATGGGTTTGATGAAAAAAAAAATGTTGAGTTTCGGTTCTAAGTATGGGGAACCCTAAAATTTATTGATTTTTTCCTATTTTTGTGTAAAAATCATAATGCGGTTCACAGAATACATCTACTTACCAAGTTTCAACAGTATAGTTCTTATAGTTTCGGAGATAAGTGGCTGTGACATACGGACGGACAGACAGACAGACAGACAGACAGACAGACATGACACATGTCACATGACATGTCCCGAACCCTAAAAAAGATATCTGGACATCTCAGTTTCTATGGGAAATTTATAATCGGTCTAATTTGGCTGTAACACTATTTTTCGAAAATCTTCTTTACAATTTTTTTAGACCTTTGTATCCTGCATAAGCGTATGAAGTTTCATTCATTTCGAAAAATAATTCCCTGAAAGCTTGCATGAAAAACCGTACGTCGTAAACGATCGTAACAGCATAGTGCGCTTTTAAAATTTCTTACGTGATTACGTGATTCAATATTATGATGGACGTCCACGTCGCAGCACCACGATAACATGGAACTAAAATGTATGGAAATATAATTATGAAGACGCTTTTAAATTTCTGTCCACGACAAAGTTATAGTATTTTCATACATTTTATGGACGTCCATGATAATATCACCAGTCACCAGGTTAGAAATAAAAAAAGTAATTAAAAAAAAATAAACCGACATAAAAAAACGAACTCAAAATGATGAAATAACTTTAATTTCGGAAGTCGGTGTCTTGGGATCTGTATTTTAGTTTTAGTTTTTTTGTCACCGTTTTTTACGTCTATAAAATTTTGTATATTTGTTTGGAAGCCGATTGTGCTATGTGAATATAATGCAATTCCAATAACATTACATACATACGTGTCGAATTGCTAACCTCCTTTTTTTTAAAGTCGGTAAAAAATAGAGAATCGTGCCGGTTAATTCTCTATTTTTAGACAGCTTACGGTCCATTCCTCATTTTTTTCAAACCGAAATAGAATTCATTGATCATAGTTATTTGCGAATGAAATTAAACAAAAACCTTTGATTTCCAATCGGATGCACAAAAATAAAAACCTCTAATTGCTCCAAAGCTGGTTATTTTATTTATTTAAACACACTCAGCCCTCTGCTAGCGTATTGATGGTGCTCTCTCGAGATGAATGCAAACTTAACAATACGCCTCAACTAACCCTTACTCCAGAAGGCCCAAAGTTCAATTTAGCTTGTCGTAGTGTTACTGCTAAGTTGGCACACGTCTCTTGAATAGATTTATATTCAATTTAACTTTTCGCTTTTAGGTTTCCATTGGTTACAATAAATAAGCTGGTGATAGGTCGGCCGTTGTTACGGATGTTAAAAGGTGTTAGTTTGCGTCCGTATATACGCATACACAGCCCGGGCATTACTTTATGGGCACTTCATCCTGATTTAGCTAGTATACATATTTATGTACACACAAATACCATTTCTTTGTAGCCTGTTCTAGATATAATGTATCTAAAGTAGGCCATCTTATCTTTTTATGGTACATAAGTAAAGAACATAGGCGACGGAAGGTTTATATCGGGTGAATGTATCCATTACTTTAGATAAACATTGGGACATGATAAAAAGGATCATGTCTGGAATAAAATAATAGGCGTTTCTTTTATCGTGAAAAAAGAAAGAAAGAAAAGAAAAAGTATTTATTGCGACTCATACAGGAAGATCACAAAGTAAACTAAACACATTCAGAAATAAAAAACCAAAATTTATTAAAAAAAAAAAACAGTGGCACTCCGGGAGTGCCCACAGAAGTGAAAATAAAACACAAACAGAATACTTTGCCATCACTTACTGACATATCGGATTTACATTAAAACCGAGTACATCCCGACCACATCCGAAGCGGGTATTTTTTTAATCGTCTTTTAAACAAAACACGCGCGGTGTCGCTTACTGTATCAATGGCGCGAGTTCAATAGTTTTATCCACAATGAAACAGAAAGTCCTATACGAGGCCAAAAGGCTCTTATCTCAGCATGATGCTGCGACATTTAAAAAATAAATGTCGCAGCACTGGTATTCTGATAAGTTTGCTAGTGTGTGTGTGTGTGTTTGTTTATAAGTTTGTTACTTCTTCACGTTGGACCAATTTTACTAAAATTTTGTATGGAGGTAGCTGACACCCTGGTTTAACATATAGGCTACTTTTTATCCCGATATTACCACGGGATCAAAACTTATGCGGGTGAAACCGCGGGGCGCAGCTATTAAATACATAATAAAATATATTACATACTATTGGCGCCGATTCTGAAGTTCACAAACTAAACTAAATTTAAGTTCATGCATCTTTTTCTTTCTATTTCATTAAGAAAAGAACAGAATATAAATATTAGTTTAGTCCTGTCAAATTAAGATACTCCATAGACAAGTTTAGACGAGATTGAAAAATTGGCTACTAAAAATACGTCAATTTACGCCAGGCGCTGACTAATTTGACAGGACTAAACTAATATTTATCTTCTGTCCTTGTCTTAATGAAATAGAAAGAAAAAGATTTTAATTTAGTTTAGTCTGTGAACAACAGAATCGCATAAATAAAACATTAATTTTCAATCCACGCCAGACGTAACCTCATTACATGTCTATGCCTTGAGTTGAGTGTCAAAAAGGGTGTATAGGAATGCTTTCGAGCCTCAACAAGATACGAGTCCCAGGTGCGGGTAACTATAGTTAATAGGCAACAGCATGCGATATCCTCGTGGATACTCTCCGTCTCAACTCAACTCAAAGCTTTTATTTCAATTATTAAACCAATTACAGGCACTTTTGAATTGTCAATGGGCGGCCAGTCATAAAGATGAAGTTAGTTACCCATTCCGAAGAGTAGGTACCTATGGAGAAGAACGGTCAAGAAACTCCATGGACACTCTTTTAAATCAAATTAATATGGTTACAAAGTCTTGTTTACATCATTCGTGTTAAAAATTATGCATGTGAGAACGATGCAGGACGTTAAAAGCGTCCGTAATGAAAAAACGAAAATTAAAGAATCAAATATTAAATTAAATTAAGCCATGGCAGCAAAGAGATGACGCGCCACCACCAGCGAGACATTTGAGAGAGCACGACATACTCTCAGCCGCCAGGGCACATTCAAGTCAATGAAAGGCGTACCCGTCTGAGAATAACGGAGGGTTATGTCGGAGTCCTATATACTAAAACCCCACTGTTCCTTCTAGTAACATTAGTCGGGGGCCCAGGAGATACCTACTTGTCATTCGCCGCACCCCCGACTGGTATCAGCCTGCCATGCCAAGCGGGCCCCATCACCAAGTGCGGCCGATCCTTTTACTATTTTTTTTTAAACTGATATAAAGTTCCATAACGTTCTGAATCAATATCTAACGTGATCTTCAACATGTTCCAATAACGAAAATCCATGCATAGTTTATTGTTTGGGTTCCTACGACGATATATTAGGGAAAGGGCAATGACCGCTATTTATTATTTATTTATCCATTTATATCAGGCATCAAGGCCCATATAAAACACATACAATACAATTTTACTTACTTAAAAGATAGATAGATAGATAGATAAACCATTTATTTGGCGCAAACAAAAAGACGACTTGAAGTTCGTGTTGTGACGCTACTCCAACTTCTCGACCCTCAAAGTCCAGTTGGTCTTTACACGCATGTACCTACTCCTCGAGCTCCTCAACCTTCGTGGAGTCGTGCAGACTGGACACCTACAGCTGCGTTGCTATTGCCACGCTATAACGCGACAACTGTAGTATGGGTTATTCTCATAACATTTTCATAAAAAAAACATTATATTTAAGATGAGGATAATGTAGTGTTCACAAACGTATACATGACCTCCTAGCAGCGAATTCCGATTAAGTGAAATGTGAGGAAAAAAATTCATCTGCCTAGCCTTTTCCCAACTATGCTGGGGACGGCTTCCAGTCAAACCGGTTGCAGCTGAATACCAGTAATTTACAAGGAGCGACTGCCCATCTGACCTCAATAGCCCAGTTATTGGGTAATACGATACCCCTTGGTAAGACTGGTTGTCAGACTTTCGGGCTTCTGACAACTGTCAAAGATCCACGAATGGCAGCCGGCACCAAAGGCAGGAGGCACGGAGGAGCCTTGGTATGTAAAGATGGCCACCCATTTACGGTTCAACCGCGGCAAGCGTGACTTAATCGATCTACCTGTGCGCCTGTTAATACGGGTAAGTATTAACAGGCGCACAAGCAAAATAATACAAAAAAAAAAAACGATCTCTGAACCAATACATTGCTTCAGACATCTATACAAACAGGAAAAAACTTTCAATTGCCAAATAAACAATGCCAAATGTACATCAAAGGGAATCAATCGAAAACATTCAGATGAAATGTTCGTGTGTTTGTTGATAGGAATGTTGTTACTACATTTGATTCGTATCAAAGTTGAGCTTTGAGACCTGGAATATAGACCTTGGATCAGTTACTGTTTATTTATCGATGCTCTACTTACACTGAAAAATAATAAATACTTCTTACTACACCACAATAAAATTATGTTTGTAAAACAGTAAAAGACAAAACAGTAACTTTTAAACCAACAAAAAAAAAAGGAAAATCACCATTACTGTAATGTCAATTGTAAGGTTTGAACGATATCATAAAATGAATAAAAACGATTTCGTGACCGTTTAGCTACTTAAAATGTTAAAGTTTACTGTCATGACGGCAACATTTTGCCTCAAGCTTTGACTGTTTTCGGATCAGTAAAAATACTGTTTTGAACGTTAGACTCATTATGGAACTGTTTAAAGCTTTTCAGATCAAAGTTTTTTCATTTGTACTGCTTACTTCTTTCAGTTTAGGGCGATACTTGTACGATAATTTGTATGTACAGACGCCAGCACATCAAGCTACCCGAAACTGTCAAATTCTCCTAATCAACTTTGAACCTTATCCACATTATCTATGTTTACTCTTTTTGAAAGGTAAGTACAGTCAAGAGAAAATAAAAGTTTCAAGACCCCAGGTAGTCAGTCACACTAGCATCTTTGTTGACTTAAATATTCTTACATCTTTTTCTTTCTATTTCATTAAGAAAAGGACAGATAATAAATATTAATTTAGTCCTGTCAAATTAGACAGCGCCTAACGCAAATTGACGTATTTTTAGTAGCCACGTTTTTAATCACGTCTCAACTTGCTATGGAGTATCTTAATTTGACAGGACTAAACAATTTTTTTTCTGTCCTTTTCTTAAAGAAATAGAAAGAAAAAGATGCACTGAACATAAATTTAGTTTAGTTTATGAACAAGGGAATCGGCGCCATTGTCGAATCACTATTTAAAAAAAAATACTTAAAAATAAGGAGGAAAAGTGGAATAATCAAAAATGAAAAGTTTTTTTTACAAAAAAAAACGACGGGTTGCACTCCGGGAGTGCCGGCAGAAGTGAAAACTTTAATATTAACGTTGTTTACTGTAACTGTCAGCGTCACCGTCACCGTCACCGTCACCGTCATTGTCACCGTCATTGTCACCGTCACCGTCACCGTCACCGTCACCTTCACCGTCACCGTCACCGTCACCGTCACCGTCACCATCACCGTCACCGTCTGTCTGTCTGTCTGTATAATTTGATCCAGTGTACTTGTTTTCAATTTTTGATATTTTGGATTCTTACGAATGTTCGATCAGTGTCACGTGACATCTTACGATCAGGGTCACGTCTATTGATGTTTAACCCACCCGGGTTTAAACCCGGTGCTTTGATAAAAACTCAATTTTGTGGGTGTTTATGGGTGTTTACGGGTGTTTATCGGGTGTTTATCAAAAGCACCGGGTTTAACCCGGTGGATTGCCCATCTGTAGCACGTCTCATCTTACGATCAGGGTCACGTGACCTGACGCGAGTTTAAAATTTTTTACCCATTACAAAAAAAGTGTACAACGCCGCTAAAGAAGTTTTCACTTCAAAAAACTTTTTTTTCATTAGAGTTCAGTTTTCCCCCCTGAGGGGGATTCTGTCAGGGGGGAATAGTGGAATAAGCCAAAAATATAACATCAACGAGCAAACTGAAACCATGAGTTCAGCACGTCCTAGCGTAGTATTTTTTGTTAGATACCAAAAAAAAAAACTGCTATACCTACGCCGTTAAAATGTATGGCAGAGCAATTTTTTTTTAATAATCAACAAAAAGTTTCAACGCCGGGAAATTTCAGAATCATGTGCGGAATCCACGCTAAGGGGCCGCCTCCACGAGCGAGAGAATCGCGGCGATAGTTTCGCCGTGCAATCAAATACTACTAATATAACAAATATTAGTAGTATTTGATGGCACGGCGAGACTATCGCCGCTGTCTTTGACTATTAATTTTCTTTGTGAATGCTGTACCAGTACAGCGTCCTAATATTTGTTTGCTGCACCGGACGACGTCAATACGTCGACTCTGGCTGTCGCTGAAAACCAGCGCTGGGGCTCTGTCTTGCATAGGGTCGCAGCATAATGCTGAGCGATAGCCGTTTTGTGTGGATGTGACGCATGTTTTCCCCAACCCTTTCTTATTTTTTTTATTTATGTTCTTTATTGCGTCATGTTTACCGCAAATAAACGTATTTTCTTTCTTTTTCTTTCTTTCTACTATACTAAATATTACTGTGTAGGGTTAATTTTTATTTCATAAACTCGTATTTGTTTACATGTTTGGAAAATCGCTAATGCAGATCACATTGTATAAAATTAAACCTGTGACTAGCATTATTGAAAAAGTTATAGAAATGTTTGTAAGTTGTAGTGTAAACTGAACTTTACTGTGTAGGGTTTAAAGTTATTTTTCCATAAATTTATATTTTTGGCAATAAATCACGAATACAGATTACATTAAAATTAAACCATATCAGTATAATATAATTATAAGTAGTAGGTACTCGTATGTAGTAATAAGGTGGTGCATTGTTATGTAAAAGAGCGCCTCTCGCCATCAAACGTAAAAGTTTGACGAGTTTAGAATAATTTAGATTTAAACCTGTGTATTTTGAATATCATTAAATAAATAAAAAATTAAAATAAAATCGCGGCGATGATATCGCAGTGTGGAGACACGTTCTAAGAGAGTGTATAGAAATACGTGCGATTCTCTCGCTCGTGAAAACTTAGTTGAAGCGAGTTTGTTTTTGCTAGGAATTGACACTACTGACAGCTCACTCCACGCTCACTTCACCTCAGTTTTCAAGGTGAGATTTTTACAGAATAGCACCGCTGTATTGTAATTGCGAAAAACTTGTTTCAAATATTTTTTGACGACCGTAAGTTGCGTTTTCAACAATTATCCAGAACTGGGAATTGGGCAAAAGACACTGATATTGACAGTAATTTTATTTATTTTTTATTAATAATCAACTTATATAAACATTTTGCACCACACATACAGTAACTTGGCCCTAGACATACAGTACACCTATATACAGTACCCACACATACAGTAACTTGGACTTGGAGGGGCCCGTGGCTAAATACTAACAGCCGCACATGTCGATCGATCAGGTTAAGCTACGCTTGCCGCGGTTGGTCTGTGGATGGGTGACCATTTTTACATACCGTTACCCCTGCGTGCCCCGGAAAGCACGTTAAGCCGTTGGTCCCGGCTGCACATACAGTAACTTGGCAAGGTTTTGGCGTCGTAGGAGTAGGTTCGTTCACTTATGAACACTTAATCCAACAAAAAAAAAACTACACTTATATTGCTTGCCATTATTCTATGGTGGTTCCCATAATTTATTTTTGAACATGTCTGTTTAGAAGAACATTAGACAAAGCAGTGGAAACATCTAACGACCCTTGCCAAGTTACGTGCCACGACTGAACAAGTTATCGGTCAATATGCCTAATTACACATGCAATCATAAAATTAGGTTAAATTACTAATGCATGATTTAATTACATCTATAATTTCCCACAATAGCTATTTAATGACCTTTATGATCAGCTATTATGTCTATATTTCAAGCTAAACGCTCTCGGAACAGTTAATTACCATCCACCTTAAAGTAATAGGTAGGTAATCCAAACGTCTAAGCCCACTACACCGAATAATAACAATTATAGAAACAGTACATCAGTCTGTTACGAGTAGAGCGATGTTTTAGACTAATTAAATTGATAATGTTAGTCTAATTGTTCTATTACTAGAGTCAAAGTTATTAGTTTGTTATTTCATCATCTGCCTAGCCTTTTCCCAACTTTGTTGGGATCGGCTTCCAGTCTAACCGGATTCAGCTGAATACCGATATTTTACATGAAGCGACTGCCTATCTGATCTCCACACGTTACCGTGTAATACGGTACCCCTTGGTAAGACTGGTTGTCAGACTTTCGGGTTTGTGACTACCCGTAAAGACTGTCAAAGATCCACGAATGACAGCCGGGGCTTAGCGTGCTTTCCGAGGCACGGAGGGGTCTCGGTATTAAATGATGGTCACTCATCCACAGATCAACCGCGACAAGCGTAGCTTAACCTGATAGATCGACCTGTGCGGCTGTTATTATTTAGCCACGGGTCCCTCAGTTTGTTATTTATTATTATAAAATACTATTATTATAGGTAAACAAAAAGTTTTATTTGATAAAAGTAATTTTTAACCTACAAACGTATTTTCTTTCTTTTAACTTCCTGAAAAAATTTAAACAAATGATGAACGGAATCTTTATCCCTGGCAAGTATAAACCAAAGTCGCTTCCCGCTGTCTGTCCCTATGTATGCTTAGATCTTTAAAACTACGCAACGGATTTTGATGCGGTTTTTTTTAATAGATAGACAGATTCAAGAGAAAGGAAGATTAATATGTATAATACGTGCATATTACCTATAGTAGAGAAAAGCCGAGAAATTCAATGATTTGTAATGTAATGTCGTAACAAACATATTCTTGTGCGCAATGTAAGCGCTGGCTAAACCTACGAGATAGATCAAATTAATGTACTACGGAATTGTAT
Organism: Mesoligia furuncula; assembly: GCA_916614155.1. NCBI lineage: Eukaryota > Metazoa > Arthropoda > Insecta > Lepidoptera > Noctuidae > Mesoligia > Mesoligia furuncula. The sequence goes on from OU744793.1 coordinate 28,430,567, forward strand.
ATCTTAAAAATATCAATAAAAAAGTCTGCGATGGTATATCTTTATCTCCTAAGGATAACCCACAGTAACCATTTTTATCGTTTACATATTACCAAAAAAATATGGGTTATTCACCAAGCTATTTTAAACAACACAGTATTATTCCTTATCTAATTAAATATACCTATTAAATACGTTGTGCATTTTATGGAGATCAAAATTGCCCTTTTCAGCATATCATTAAAATGAATATCTTAGAAGATATCAGAGATTTAAAAAGCGGAGGCAGAGCGGCTGGCGGGGCGGTACAAAGTTGCCCGGTCAGCTAGTGTTTTATATTCATTGTTGAAATGGAAGACCTCTTGCCAAAGTGACGCCAACTGGGCCTCAAGTCTGCTACAATAGTGTCAGAATGGTCTATCATTGACTTCATAATTGTCGATTTTGACAAGTTTGGTAATCTACTAATATAATGGCGTCATTATGACTTTCCAATGGTCAACGACTGACACTCCATTGAAAGAAATGGCATAAAATGGTAATCTCGTACGTAATGAAAAATGAATTACTGACTTATGCGGTAATCTGCTAAAATTTTGACAGTTCCTTTGATCAGTGACCTACCATTAGAACTTCATTGTGCAGTTATTGCTTTTAATTCTTTACGAGTATCGTATAATTTCTGTGCCATTGACCGACCAATGATCAACCATTATGAATTTAGCAGATTACGAACTTTTAGCAAAATGGCAATGGGATGGTGGTGGGATCGTGTTGGAATGACGAATTCATAAAAATAGCAGACTAGGGCCCCTGAATGTGTGAATTTCTATGAAGATCCTGAATGACTCGTTCTTAGACCACGGCAATGTTTGCAATATCTACATGCTAATCCCCCATATTCTAAGCCCCAACCAATTCTACTCCACCTAAAATATTCAACGCAATTTGAATAATATCTTTGTTCCAAAATTATCTACAATACGTACTGTTATAGAACGGTAATTTCTCGTATGGTATACAACCCGAGAGTCAAACTTCGGAAGCCACAGCTGCTGCACCAAGATTCCGATGCTAATGAACTGAAGTTATACCATAAAAGCATATCAAGATATTTGCATTTTGAGTAGGTTTCTTCCGCGAGGTATGGCAGGCTCAAATCGAAACTTATACTTTGAAGTGTGTCGTAAAATGTGACGGTAATGTTATATCTACTTAATGTTTAAAAAATTTACTGTCGACTTAAAAAGGCCCCGTTCCATAACCGTTTGCTGAGCGATTCAAGCGCAGGGCAAGTTAGGGTGACAGCAATAGTTGTAGCACACATGGTCGAAAATCGCTTGCCACTTCATCTGAAACTGCACTTTTTAAACTTTGTTCGTGCAATTTCGACATCATGTATGTCACTATTTTGTGTGCGCATCACTAGCAAGTGTCGACGCATGCGCACTTCCTTCCTGTTTCCGGAGGACTGTCATGCGTAGCGCACGCGTCCTGAAGTTATCCGGTGACTTAGTTTTATTAATATAGGTACTGGCGTGGAGCCATTTTTGTGACTGTAATTTTTAAGGCGCGGGCCCACCGCGGCGCATGCTGTGCACGGGCACGCGGCGCATTTTAGCTGCGTGTATTAATTTGTTTGACAACGTGGGTCTACGTTTCCACTGGAGTACATGACTATGTATAGCGTGGCACGGCGCGCGGAGAGGCTACACACGTGCCACTGACATGAAACGCGTCCGTTCCACAAGGTGTATGACTGAAAACTGCGCTGCGAGAAGCAAGCTCACAGCTGTACATAGTCGTGGGTCATATTCGTGTACTCCAGTGGAAACGTAGACCCACGTCGACAGCGTTGAGCTATGTAACCGCCTATTCGAGCAAGCCACGCATGTACCCATGACGTCAATTCATGCGTAGCCTCTCCGTGGGTTACAGTGGACACAACCGCATACATTTTCTTACAAAGCGAAGCTTAATACACGTGCGTAGCCTCTCTCTCTTTCAGACCGGGCGTCAACATATTTATAGGACCCGCGACCTACCAAATGCACGTGGGATGGTAAGAAGAGAACTCACACCGATTCACCTCCCATCAAGTTTGCACCTGATTCCTTTGCGTCTACGAAGCTGTTGAGGGGCGGCTAAGACGCCGACGGGACCCAGACCAGCCGATGCGGTTGCGCGAACAAACTTTTTAACAAATATTGGCCAATAATGCTTTAAGAATTTATGATTATTCCCTGGGCTTAAATGGAGACGAAAAGTGAAGTTGTGCGGTGGCCCAATTCGGGAGATGGTTTCGTCCTGCAGCGGATCTCGATAAGGTAAGTTTTTTTAATCAAAAGTTTTGAAAAGGGACAGCGCTTTGGAAACTTAACGCTTTCATTTGCCTTTTGACTTATTGGAGACCTCACTATTCTTTGCAAGAGAGGTTTACCGCTGTTTCTCGAAACTAGTAAATTAAATTTTTAGTCCACCATCCTAATTGCGTATCACACTATCAATCACAATCTGAATCATTTTAAAGGATTTTGCTAAACCATTGCTTTATTTGTTCGAAAAAATTGTCCGCTCGACAACGTAATTAACGCAATGAATGTTGTTGCACTGTCAAGATGAAAGCCATTCCTACTCTTAGTATGTTATGTACATACGGGACAGGTCTCAGTAAAATAGTCCTATAAGAGTCATTTTTTTTTATTATTATTTATTATAAGGACTTTTACACATTGTGCATACCATTACCCATTATACTCTAACCACATCTGACTGCCAATAAAGAGTCATTAGAAACAGGTTGTTACAACCCCAAGAGTGTGACAACCAGACGTTACTCAGTCGAGGAGGGGCCCCTTAGGGCCGAAGCCTGCCGGGTCAGCGGGATTGTCCGAAAGGGTTACCGCTGGCCCGGAACATAAAGGGCTAAGGAAGGAACACGGGTGGGTTTTAGTCAGTAAGAGTCTGACACTCCCTTCCGCTCCACCCAAAGCGGGAGGAGTCATTTGATGATTTCCCATCCGCAAAAAAAAATAAAAGACGTTACTTAGTAATTGGATTATGGAGGTCAGATACCATAGGGGGGCAATTCTCGTAATTTTAAGAACGTTCGCAGTCTGACCTCAGTCTCAATCTGTCAAACGTGGGGGTCGTGTCAAAAACTGCCTCTCACCTCCTAATTGTGAACTGGACCAATTGCGAACTGGACCAATTGCGAATTGGACTAATTGCGAACTGGACCAATTGCGAACTGGACCAATTGCGAACTGGACCAATTGCGAACTGGACCAATTGGGAACTGGACCAATTGAGAATTGGACGGTTGGACATTTTGCGAATTGGACATAATGCGCCCAAAGGCTCTTATTTTCCTAAATTTTTGACAAGTTTTTGACATTGATTGTCGCTGAGATGAGATTGCGACTAGATTTTGATCGTTTTAAATTACGGGAATTAACCTTCAGTTCTTCTGTGTCTGGTCTGACTTGGAGCTGACCTCAACACAGATCAGGCTAGGTACTTGGAGGCTGCATGTACCGCATTGTATGCTATTAAACTTACTGCCAGCTTCTAGTTTAACAAGGTCTGGATAAGTTGAATCTATTTACGTTAGAGCTAAGTTTTTGCACGAGTCTCCTTGAAAACTTTAGTTCTTTGCCTCAGGGAAAACAAAACATGGACAAGAATAGCCTTGCAAAAGTACTTAGTATTTATCTTGTTGGTTCTTGCAATTTGTGGGATTTAAAGCAGCATTTAAAGTAGGAGAGACTGGGTTAGTAATTTTATTTCGTTTGATTTGTGGGAAGGTTGAACTGGCTTTTGCGCCGCTTGGAGAAGGTTTTATTCTCATTTATAAATATTTGTGGGGTGCTAAAGGATCTTTAAGGTATGTAGAACTTAAATCCCGGCTGTCATTCGTGGATCTTTGACAGTCGTTACTTTTAGTCAGAAGCCCGAAAGTCTGACAACCAGTCTTATCAAGGGGTATCGTATCACCCAGTAATTGGGTTGTGGAGATCAGATAGGCAGTCGCTCCATATAAATTACTGATATTTAGCTGCATCCGGTTAGACTGAAAGCCGACCCCAATATAGTTGGGAAAAGGCTAGGCAGATGATGATGAACTAAAGAACGATGTAGAATTTAAATCGTTAAAACGTTACAAACAACAGTCATGGGTGAAATTGCTGTTATTGGTGGAATGATACCACAATTATAGTGTGTACCAAAAGTGTCTGATGAAAATATAAATAAATGGGTCAGAAAACGTACCTGTGGATGTCAATTTGTAGAAAAATTGAGTACTTTAATTTGATTATTTGAATAATTAAACCCGGAATTCATATTTTTAAATCACCTATTATATAATTTTATCATTGTCATTCAAACGATTTTTATTGGAATAGTGGTGGGATATGATGTTAGAACCCGTTCAATATAGATCACTCAATGAATGTGCTACAATTTCCATTTAGTGAGTGACTGTATAAGAATTTAACTTGAACATTTGTTTACACTTTTATCAGAAACTTTTTAGACAGATAATAGTTTAGACTATTATCAGACAGGAGAAAGTTGCTGCCCATCACCATAGACTCACATCTGACATGTTAAACTTTTTTCTGTATTCGAATGATTGATTGATGATGAAAATTCCCTCCCTATTGAAATTATGTTAAAGTAACATTCCCGTTTTACTTTTAAAACAAGTACAAACTTCTCGCACGACTGCAAAAGATCGTACAAACATTCTCCTATCCGTTCGCGACTCAGCAAAAACATGGCGTCGCTTTAACTCTTAAGTTAATTGGACGCTGTTTACGCGGAACTAATTAATACATTATCATTAGAGGACACTTTCTATCTGCTTTTAGGAAGGGGAACAATGATCGAGGACTAACTGATTCGAAGTTGTTTTTGTGAGGGAGACTTCAGGGTACACTTGAGGGTATAAGTCGTTTTTAAGTCAACGGGGCTTTTTTTTTTCGGGTGGGAAATCATCAAATGACTCCTCCCGCTCTGGGTGGAGCGGAAGGGAGTGTCAGACTCTTACTGACTAAAACCCCCCGGGCCCCTTCTGTGTTGCTGACATCTCTTTGAGGCGCGCGTGGAACATGTACGCGCCGTCCGGCACGGGCCTGGTCCTGATCGGACGATGAGCTACCCATTACTCTCTGCCCGCAGGCCCGCGCCTACGGTGGCCGGGAGTCGTCACGCGGCTCCCGACGCCCGGAGCGTCAACGCGGAGTCAACGAAGCTTAGGACTGCTTCAATACCCCTGACGCAATTGAGCAATTTCTGAAAGATGGATAAAAAAAAGCCTTCTTAAAATAAAGAGCTCTTTATTTTAAGAAGGCGATCTAATGCAAACTTCTCTATATTAAAGAGGAACGTATGTGTAAGTGTTGTAGTGGTATCCCAATGGTAATGGCCGCGACTTACGAGTTGTAGGTCGTGGGTTCAAACCCTAGCAGGCACTTTATTTTGTGTAAATTATTTCATCACCACTGCTAACAAAACGGTAGAGGAAAACATCGGCTTTGTGAGGAAACCGACATGCCCTAGAACCAAAAATTCGAAGATATGTGACATTCAACAATACGGACTGTGCCCGCGTGGTGGATTTTGGCCCACTCCCACTCACAGAAAGAGGAGGCCATTGACCCAGCAGTGGGAACATTATAGGCTGATTATTTTGTAGGTTTTATAAAAGTTGACAGAGTAGCGACACGACAGCTGCGAGATTTTTCTTCGCGGGTTTTGAGGCAGACTGGCGACCGACGCAACTGTCGCCCGCCCCGCTCTATTGGCCCGCACAGACCGCAACCGTCTCCTCGAAATCCATGTTGATGAATGCGGCAAAATTTTACGAAAAAAAAGCGTTGCTGTCGCTTCCGTGTGCGTATCGTCTAAATCTCGGCGAGGAGACAGCGTCAGAGACAAAAAAGTTTCTGGGCAACTAAGTGCCACTAGAGCGACCAGTGTGTACCAGTGCGGCACCGCGCAGATAGGACCCAACATGCTGCTGCGTCCAGCAATCCCGACGACGCAGCTGTACGTGTCCAGACTGCACCACTCCACGAAGGTTGAGGAGATTGTGGAGTACATGCGTGTCAAGACCAACTGGACTTTGAGGGTCGAGAAGTTGGAGTCGCGTCATAACACGAACTTCAAGTCTTTCGTGGTGCGTGTTCCGACACATCATCTCCAAAAGTTCCTCAAGGAAGAGTTCTGGCCGAAGGGTTTTGTGTACCACCGGTTTCGTGGCCGGCTACATGACACCAGTCAGCGAAACACAACGCAGACACTTCGTGTGCGTTAGTTTTTTAGTTGTTAGTTTTCAGTGTAAATATAATGTTGTATGTAATAATAAATAAATAAATAAGTTGCTCGTGGGCGCCCTCCCTTAAGCCTGGAATGACAACTCCCTATTTACTTTACCAAGGAAGCCTATTGTTATTAAAGGCAGCGTACCTAAAGACCTATTAAGAGTTGGTCGTTACAACGAAGCAGATAACTTCTTAATTGCTACGAAACCAAATTCTTATCGCGTGGGATCTTTGTAAAAAGTTTTTTTGAGATATAATGGCTTGAATGGCTTTGTGAAAGGTTTGAGACAGGGCCCGTGGTAAGGCGAGAAGTTTTCTGTATCTTTTGATCAGATAAACCGTAAGTTTTTGGGAGTTTTTGACCGATAAGTTTTAAGAAATCTACGGTTTGGTTTTGCTTTTTTTTCCATGTATGGACTGCCCATTTGGTCTCGTGGTAACAAGAGCGACTGCTGAGCATGGTGTCCTAGATTCAATTCCCAGGCCGGGCAAAGTGTTATTGGGTTTTTCAATTAGGATATTTTAGTAACAACCCGGAGTTTGAAAGTTGACGGTGTGATACCTCCGGGGGTCGGAAAGCACGATAAACCGTTTGTCCTGCGCTTGATCTCTCTCCGGTCGTGTCGGATTGCCGTCCCATTGCCGTGGCGATGTAGCGCGTCAGGGATGTTCGCGGAAGCGTGCGTCGATGGTTTCGCCGCGATCATGCGGAAGCGATGCGCTTCCATGATGGCGCGGTTGCGCTCCTCCTCCAATGGTATCCTGAATGTGTTTGCAGACCGGTGGGACTTTCCCCTCTTACGAAGGTGGGTAAGTGTTCATACACACTTATCCAAATAAGCGGTGTACCATTGAACGAACAGTTCAATGGTACACTACTTGTCTATTATTGTAAATTTAATTTAATATTAACATTAGGCTAAGTTATACTACTACTAACAATATATGGATGTAAATCTGAAATAAAATATTTGAATTTGAAAAAAAAAATTGGACTATGAGACTAAAGGAATAGAGAATGAACATGCGTCTGCACAAACACTTGTGCAGTAAAATTTCTCCTGCGCCGAAGGTAGTCTCTGCTCAGATTGGTCGCTGTGGCCGAAATTCGGTCCAGAGCACTATGCCTGCAACTTGAATTAAACTTTTTTTTATAAAATGAATTCCCTTTCATGTGTCATTTAAACATACATTTATGCTACATATTTTGTTTTGCAATTAAGTTACCTCTACGGGTAACGACACTGAAGTGCGTTTATCATTCCATCATGAACAGATCTGCCCATTGTGGCACTCATGTAATCTTTTGAACATAAACTATTACTCGAGTATCATTCGAGTCGACCTGCAAATGATAAATGATTTTATTTCTGCACATAAGTAGGTTTGGACAAACACTTTTACACGTCAATCATATTTTTAAAACTAGGTGAGGTCGGCGTTTCCTAACTGACTACTCTGAGAAGAACAGCCGTTACAAACTCAGAGGTCTCTTTTAGAGACCAGAGATAATCTTGGTCAGATCATTTGAAAACCACGCAGATCGATGTTTGAAATAGTCTTTAGAAAAATTAAGAAAATAAAGCAAGAAATATTTAAACAAAATCCACAGCAAACTTCAAGCATAACTTTTTACGTGGCGGGATAATATATCCCTGTAGTGCCTTCGAATATTTTGGCTCAACAAATATATTCGTACGTGCCCTAGAATATTTTCTACCTAACTCAGACTGCCACAAAGTGGGCCTACAGATCACCTCATTGTCCATAGTCTGGAGAGTTATGAAGCCATGTATAAAATACGAAAGATCACATATTATTCCTGTGACACACTGGAGATATACGAACACATATTTCAGGCGTGGCTGAGCATAAATTTAAAGAACTTATAAGGTGTGTTACATGAAATAAATGACAGTGATAAACTGCATAGGTTTCGGGTTGGAGTAACGAAACAGTGTTAGGTTTCAAAACTTGACAAATCTCAATATAAATAAATAATTAAAATAACATCTCGCCTGCCGATATATATGACGGAGAAGGTATGTGTGTCTCGTTATTATCAGCCATATTTTAACTAGTGTGGGCGTACTGTGGGAAGCGTTGGTTATTGCGCAATAGAAAAACCATTTGTAGTTCAAATCAGATTATAATTTCATGAACAAATTAATCTTACTAGCGAATCACACACTGTAGGTACACGACACAACCAGATACGGAACGCGGGACAGTTTCTAAGCACATGTTGTTTGCACGATGTCCAATGTCCAAGAGTTCCACATCGTTCAGAACGATGTGGAGCTCTTGGATATTGGACATCGTGCGACTGTCGCGCTGTCATCGACCCTCATGAACTCAGGCTAGACACTGTCAAGCGCCACCAGATGGCGCTGGCGTTCCGAAACGAATGACTCCGTCGAAGCGTTGTCGTCACAGCGCTTCCGCCTCGTTGTCATGTCAGCTCCTGTACTAATGATTTCTTCGACATAATAATATATATTTATATAGCCTTTGTAAAACCCACATTTCGCAGTCATGTGTAAGTCCCATGTAATAGGGGACGAGCCTATTGCCACCAAACGAGCACAAATCCAGACTCCGGGCTGTTGGTGAAAAATTCCTAATGGTAATGGAAAGGTTGTCTGCAAAACTCGACCTTAGGTAGTGCAGACTGGCAATAAATTAACTTCGGTTGCATTGGAACAGTCAAACAAGTTTAGAATGAGCTTTAACATTATTGGATTAGGGTTTTTTTTGTAGAACGCATGTGAATGAACGCAGAAAATTTAACGTTGTATGATTTTAACACAACATTACACGCAACACACACTCATACTACAATAAATCCAATAACGGTAGTAGCAGTATGTAGTGTAGTGTATAATAATAATAAAATGTTGATTAGAAACTTGATTTCCTATGGTGGAGAGGAACGTCCGAAAATCTGGGTTGGTCTTAAATGACCAGCATGTAATGAGCTTTCTACGTCTATCATAATCACCCCTTTGTAAAACAAAAATGCATCAATCCATACTAATATTATAAATTCGAAAGTAACTCTGTCTGTCTGTCTGTATGTTACCGTTTCACGCCTAAACCACTGAACGGATTTCGATAAAATTTGGCAGAGAGATAGATTGCATCCCGGGGATGCACATAGAATAGTTTTTATCGACATACATCGCGGGCGAAGCCGCGAGCGGAAGCTAATAGATTGATAAAATTTTGAGCAAACTTTGATATTCACAAGAATTTCAATACTATTTATTGTATTGTACTTATACAATTTGAAATCGGATTTTTAAAAGTCGACCGTTTGGAATAAATGGGTTCAAACTAACATTTTTACTAATAATATTTCTTTTCTAAACAAAGCAATGTCTTTGAGAGGGGCTGGTGGCTAAGTTATAACACGGGTCGATCGATCAGGTTAATCTACGCTTGCCGCGGTTGGTCCATGGATGGGTGACCATCTTCATATGCCAAAACCGCTATGTGCCTGGGCATGCACGTCCCGACTGTCATTCGTGGATCTTTGGCAGTCGTTACGGGTCGTCAGAAGCCCGAAATCAGACAATCAGTCTTACCAAGGGGTATCGTATTACCTAGTAATTGGGTTGTGGAGGTCAGATAGGCAGTCGCTCTATGTAAAATACTGGTATTTAGCTGCATCCGGTCAGACTGGAAGCCGACCCCAACATAGCTGGGAAAAGACTAGACAGATGATGAGGTTGTTAAAAACCTATTATTCTGTATATTATATTACCTACATGATATTATGTTCAACAAACTGCCTTGCCTTACAAAACCAACCCGCATTTTTACACCAATCTTTCCTCTACATAAAATTTCCACAGTATCCCGGTACAGTAAGCCAGTTATTTCGGTTTCTCCGGCTCGTGACCGGAGCGGTAATGCCCACAATATCCTACTGTTTATGTGAGCGCCGATCAGTCAAGGTGCCAAGACTATCCTTAAGGGAATTTTGCGTCTAGGACTTTTGAAGAGGAGTTGCAAATGAGTGAAGATGTTTGTTATTTTGTTTTATGAAATGTAGTTCTGGGAGTGTCGAGGCTCTTTTCGGTGATTTATGGTCGAAACTTTTTAATCTGGGGGTAGAAATGAAATGAAATTGTTAATTCTGTAAATAGGATAACAGAATCACTTTTACATGTCACAATATCGCATGTTTGAACCCAAGGTTTACTTAAGCCTAATAATACCTTACCCATTCTGATATATTGTTGTTTTGAAAACTCGCATTATGTACATTTAGGGAAAATTGTTTATCAAAATGTCACACTATACATTGCGTCAATTTTCCCTGGTATGGCCATTTCATACAACTGTCAAAGAATGATAGTTGTGATTTGAATATACGAACAATTTAAGTTGGTAATCAATTTGATAAGCAATTTATGTCACTGACGTTACATTAGTCGTCAATTTTATTGTCATACTAGTTTATGACACGATGACCGCTGGGCAAAAATCTACAAACACTGGGTGCCTGAAGATGGACGGCGCCGCCGAGGCTGGCCCAGAAAGAGATGGCGAGACGACCTGGATGCGTACCGCGAGGGGTCGAGGTGGCGCGGGAAAAGAGTTCCTGTAAGGACTTGGGGGAGGCTTTTGCCCAGCAGTGGGACATAATAGGCTAACAAAAAAATAACTAGTTTATGCCCGCGGCTTCGCTAGCGTTCGGGTCAGCATTAGAGATGGGTCCGATATCATGACACATGTAAAAATCATCGATATTTTAATATAATTTCATCATGCAATGACAACGACAAAATCATCAATGCTTTTAAATCTTGAATGAATCATTTCTTGCAGCAACTATCACTAATGGAAACATAGTGATGATTTCCATGATTATTAATCAATACCTAAATACCCAGCCATGAAAGTCACAAACTAAGAAAAATATAATTATTCGGGCTAACTGACAAACTCTACCCATGCTTACTTAAATAACTAATGATAATTTCACTAAGCCGTTCTGCGATCATTTCAGTATCTATCTACTCACAATTGAAGTGACGAGATCTAATCTATCTGTATATCTATATATAAAAGAAAGTCGTGTTAGTTACACTCCTGTACAAATCTTGTGAAGTATTAACAGTTCGACAGCTATTTATTATGGGCATTGTATTAAAACAACACAAAGCTCTACCCTACAGCGCTAGATATACTAATAAAAGACGTAAAGATATAGTTTGTCCACAAATTTCAACAAAGCATGCTTTTATATCCAAATTTTATCTGTACCTTGGACCTCTCCTATATAATAGACTAAACTCGAAAGCAAACATTTATTCTGTGAACTATACAAATTGTAAGAGAATCCTCAAGGATGCTCTCCAAAGTATGTCTTATGAAGAAACAGAAAATTTACTAACTGTATTAAAGTAAATATAGGTATACAAATTTCACTTATGTTAAATATTTATCAAGTTTATAAACTAACGGTCTTATTCATAAAAAAAGCTTATAGAAGGTTTAAAACGTTCATTAGTTAAAATGCTCGATAAGCTTTTAAAACGTTCGATAAAATTTTGTATTCATAAACGCTTCATAAACCTTCTATAACTAAAGTCATAAGTCATAAGTCATAAGTCATAAGTTATTTATTTCATAACAAAATCCATTGTGTTGAAAATATTACAGTGATGATAAATAAAATAGGTAATAATAACAAAAAAAAAAAAAACATTAACTACGTTCATATTTAAAATTCAGCAGCGACTACGCATTCAAAATGGAACAATATAATAATAAATAGTTGTATGTCAATAATTCAGTAACATAAAGTGTCCTATAACTTCAATATAAATATAAATGTTGCCATTTTATTGAAGTCATCCAACAAATTGGCCAACACATTGAGTTGTCAAACGAGAATATCTGCCTACGCACCGAATAATTATGACCATAGACATTATGACGTACGGAAAACTAATTTATTGTCTACAGTTTCCACAGTTTTGCCCATTGACGTAAAAAAGTATGGACTGGAAATACCTACAAAAAAAGGGTGTATACCTACAACTCGTTTTGTCGCATAAAATGGCTGCCACTGCTAGGGTTGTGTCAATCAAGGAACATAGGTGTTACTATTATCGAGTATCGATACTAAATATGAGTCTTACTAGTTATTACGTTTGGATCATAATAACTTACTAAATTAAAGTCAGTTGTAATTACGGTTGCCAACCATACTTTATAATAACGTTTGTTACTTTATTTTCGGTAACTTTATAGTTTTTCATAAAAATAAAGTGTGCAAAAATACTTTATTTATAATCTTTTGTGATGCTTGAAACGAAAGACTCATGGTTAATTACTGAACTATTTATCGGTAGGTATACATGTCAAAAAAGAAAATCTTTTATTAGAGTTAGAATTTTCAGAGAAAATATTATAGTTATGTACAAACCTGTATTATGTACAAACAATGTGTATTATGTACAAACCAGTTGTGAAGACAAATGGCAATATAATAAGATACCTACTTATAAATGAATCTGATAGCGCTAGTACCAAATGTAAAAACTCTCTGTTACCGTCACTTCAGCTTTCACTGAGTTTTTTCGGTAATAAATCTGCAGTGGCGAGAAGAGAGAAACAGATAGTCCATAAATTTAATAAAAAACGAGTTATTTATTTATTAAAATCAGTACCAGGTACAAATTAGAAAACATTGTAAAAATTGTGGAGTTTCTTGCCAGTTCTTCCCCATAGGAAGCAACCAATTGGAACCGTGCACCTAGCTACTGCACTGGCAAGAAACTCCACAGTCTGTGTGGTGCCGGACTTAAAGAATAGCACTACCCCATACTTCCCGTGGGTGTCGTAAAACGCGACTAAGGGTCGTACCGGAGAATGGGCAGCAGCGTTCTCTATGCATTTCACCACCAAACTATACTGCAATCACCAAACCGCCTGCCAAGCGTGGCGATTATGGCAACCCCCCCCCCCCCCCCCCCCTTTGGGAGAGGCCTATGTCCAGCAGTGGACGTCTTTCGGCTGAAATGATGATGATGACCTAGCTACTGACGTTTCCTAAGTGGCCATGTAGGTTTATGTGAAATAAAATATTTTTATTTCGGTGCTGTGAACCAGAGGACGGACCTGGCGAGGTCACTCGGACCGAATAAGACACAGAATTATTTATGTTCACATCGCAGAATATGTCGATGACGTTTCAGCGGAGAAAACTATTACGGCAACGGTACAACCCTATTCCATTTGACATATTATTGTAAACAAACAAATGAATTAACAAAATATACTAAAAAGGTCTATTATACGGAAATGAACCCAAATATCAATACTTTAGCCATAAATTCATGATCGTGTCACAACTGTATCATCGAATGTGTATTAATAAATGTATTTTTGCATGAACACCGGCTATTAACCTCTGCAAAGACATTAGAGGTTGATTTTCATTCTTTCTTGCACCACACTTCACAATACAACACACAGACATGTTGAATTGTTGTTTTCCAACATTTGCATGCAGTTTTAAAAGGTAAAATCCTTGTATATTTCTCGCAAATCTCAATAATACAAAAAGTAAACAACCATTTGACAGCAAAACTACCACGAAACTTGTCGCAAAAGATGGCTGATACGGCACCTTACCTACAATTGTATTACGTCACGTCAAAATGTTGCCAAAATGAGCAACAACTTAAAATATTGTTGTCTCTTTTATCAAATACGATTATCTTATTAGAAAGAACGAGACAAAACGATATTTCGTATTCTGAATCATATTTCACTCATATTTGTATAAGCAAATGTATGTATAGAATAACGCGGCCTCTCCATGTTTTTCCTATCTCAATGGTTTTGCCGCGTTACCATGGTTATTTAAGTCAATGAATTTGTTATTGTTATTTTTAACCCCCGACGCAAAAACGACGGGGTGTTTAACCCCCGACGCAAAAACGACGGGGTGTTATAAGTTTGACGTGTCTGTGTGTGTGTGTGTGTGTGTGTGTGTGTGTGTGTGTGTGTGTCTGTCTGTGGCATCGTAGCTCCCGAACGGATGAACCGATTTTGATTTTGTTTTTTTTGTTTGAAAGGTGAATTAGTCGGGAGTGTTCTTAGCTATATTTGATGAAAATCGGTCCAAGATGGCCGCCGCCACAAAATGGCGGACTACATATTTTTTCACAACTCCCTTAATATGGGTATCAAATGAAAGGGCTTGAATAGTAGAATACTATACACTATGATAAATTTCAAATCCAAGATGGCCGCCACCACAAAATGGCGATTTACATTTTTTTTTTCAAAACTCCCTCTATATGGGTATCAAATGAAAGGGCTTGACTAGTAGAATACTATACGCTATTACAAATTTCAAATCCAAGATGGGCGCCACCACAAAATGACGAATTATATTTTTTCTTCAAACTCCTTTAATAAAGGTATCAAATGCAAGGGCTTGACAAGTAGAATAATGTGTACTATATTGAAAGGGAATGAGGAATATTAACTAACGAGATGAAATCTAAAAACTCGTACCTCGTGATGATGATGACTTGTACCTACGACCACTAAGTTTGACTATTTTTATTACGAATGGAATTATCCTACTTAAAAGTCATAGGTATCTGCTATTTAGTCTTATCGAGAGGTAGTCATAATGCTTCTAACCCTATGAAATACTTGTACGAAAGTTGAATAACTAAAGGAAGAACTAGAAAAAGGATATAATAAAACAAAAAAATCTGTTTATTCTTAAAAATTATTCTTCAACTATACATTAATAATTCTTTTTTGACGGATAAAACACCTGATTAAACACCAAATTACCTGAATCTTAAAGCAAGAAAATAATAGAAATGAAATGCAAAAATTAAGGAGTCCCTACAAAAAGCATGAAATAAAAAATTAAATTAAAAATTTAAAAAACCCCCGACACAAAAAATACCTAATAAAATTAAATGTAAGTAATTGGAAAAGGATCAAATAATTTAAAAACCCCCAACTTATAGAATCTAGGTAACGAGACTAAAATAGATAAATTCATATGGAAGTCGGGGGACCGTTCTGTGGAACACCTTCTATTCTAAAAGGTCCCCCGACTGCCATATGAATTTATCTATTTTAGTCTCGTTACCTAGATTCTATAAGTTGGGGGTTTTTAAATTATTTGATCCTTTTCCAATTACTTACATTTAATTTTATTAGGTATTTTTTGTGTCGGGGGTTTTTTAAATTTTTAATTTAATTTTTTATCCAATGTGGGTATTTTATTGTCAGGAGAGCGAAAACCTTTGAATATTTTTTTGTATTTAAAAGAAATGGAATTAAGACCGTAGACTAGTTCCAAGAAAGGGCAAAGAAGTGAATACTCGTTTTGATTGGAGGACGATGAGGTGTGTACTGTTACCTACAACTAAAATGTGTTCAAACAGTTATGTTCAAAGTAAGTTTTGTTTTGTTAATTTCTTATACTTTTGCTTGCTTTTGCTTTTCCTTAGATCTTTTAGAAGAATTGGTCAGGGAGAGGGTTTCCATAACATAAAATGAAGGTGGACGCTAGTGATGGCGCCAAACAAGTAGCCGAATTCTGGGCACACTAAGAAGAAGATAGAAAATAAAAACACTTATACTGACACCAACGCGAAAAAGGCGGCATGGCATGATTTACGAATTAGGTGCCTATCCCATTTACTTATAAGTTACAAAGTTCCTGAGTAAGCATGTCAAGAATTTCGTTTGATTAAGAGAAAAAATTATAACATTCATTTTGTATTTCAGGACAGTAGGAAGGATGGTGCTTCACTACAAATAGCAGAAACTGAAACGGCCTACAGAAGAGATGGCAAATGAAAAGAAACATTTTAAAAATGTTGTTCTGCTAGCACAAGTTCTAGAAGCCGAATTAAAGTTTAGAGTATTATAAAAATAAATCAATTAAACTGATATCTGTATAAAAGCTTTTTATTAATGCACTACTCGCTAAAATGTCTCCTCTTTATCGTCTTCGTGTCGCGGGGACGACAGTATTTCAGATCTTGTTGGCCCAAAACTTTGCCACTTCCACAATGTCGTCAGCGGCAGCGCAGAGGTCACTTTGATTGCATGTTTAGGGACGCATAGGGTAGGATAGGAGGAGAAACATGGTTTGCTACATAGCTTCACAACCACTCCCTACTGCCGCATCCTAGTGGAGCATCTCCCTGCAGGGTGTAAACTTCCATTATCCACACAGAAGCCCCTGAACCGTCTCCGGACACAAGTGGGAAGATGTACCTCTAACCTGGTAAAATGAGCCTATCTCGGCGGAATGTTTCCTCAAGTTTGTAAAATAGCATTTGCATTTCCCCTTGCACCTAGGCTTCTTGGGCTGAATTTGTATGATATTCATTGATATTGCTACCCTAACTACTAACTGCACGTCTCCATGGTCAACTGCAATATTGTAAGGTACTGCTCTAGCCACTATGGTTGTTTTCACATTTCCTAGTTTGCATGTATGCCATGTAAAAGACATTGAAAAGCGTTGTTTCCACAGCCCAAAGCAGCAGCGTCCCACAGTAATTCTTGTTGCAATAATTTATGTGCTTCGTTATATTTTTCCTTGCTTCTATTTTGCATTGTAGGTATATAATAATAAACTAAATTGCTTAAACAAAAGTGCAACATAAATTAAATACAACTGCATATGTTACATTTGTAGGTCAAACTCATTTTCTATCAGCTGATGTAGAGTCGGCCATTTTTATAGTACTGTTATAGTAGGGGTCTGGGTTTCATAACTTTATAGTAGGTTTATCGAACGTTTTAGTGCTAAAATGCGTTTATGAATAACAATTTTTGACAACGAGACATTAGCAAGCCTTTAGATGTTCTATAACTTATTATGAATAAGACCGTAAGTGTTAAGCTACTCAACATATAATTATTTGTCTATTGTCAACTTTCGATTAGTTATTAGTTTTAAAAGACTATTTTAGCTCTTCTCGCCTGAAACACAGGACTACCTAGTTCAGGCACGTAAGTCTTAGCAATATAATTTTTATTTAAGCAAAACGGTACTAATTTTCATGCCTTATAATTTTGAATAAATATTTTATTATTATTATTTACTAGCTTCTGCCCGCGACTTCGTGCGCGGATCCTGTTGCTTATGTCAGCGACAACGGGGTCGTCAAAATCGAAGATCTGAAACGTCTGATGTCGAATTCTAAGACCCTGGGGACGGGACTTAGAATTTCCGCCTCAATGATATTTCTCTGCAGTGAGACGACTTTGAAAAAATGTATGACGTATGTAGTTGAGTCTTAAATTTTTGGATACTATAGATATTAAATTAACACCTTTGGAGTGATTATAACTATTGAATATTTATTGATCTTGAATATTTATCACTAGTATTTAACATAATTGCTTCATTATAAATAATTGTCATTAATAGTAACAATTCAATTACAAAATAATTTTGTATTATTTTTGTGTACAGTATATGATTTATTATTTTTCAATATTTCTATGTTTGGTGACAAATCTTTGAGGACTTTGTATGGTCCTAAATATACATCGTCTAGCTTATTTCCAGTTTGGTTTTTTAAAAGTACGAGGTCACCTGGTTTATAAGTTACCAAATTTGATTTCTTATCATACAATAACTTTCTCTTATGTTTACTAATTAGAAGATTATTCCTAGCATCCATTAGGGCGCGCTGTAGCCTATATTTTAATTCTAAAGGATAACTATCAAGGTTGTAGAGAGGCTCTAACCCTGTCTAAACTATTGGTAAGATTATTAGGTAAGTTGCATAATTTACCAAATACGAGTTCATGTGGCGTATATTTTGTCTCTGAATGAACAGTAGTATTAAAAGAAAAACACCAATAACTTAACCAGTCACTCCAATCACTTTTGTTTCGACTACACTGCACCCTGAGATAGGCGCCTAGACTTTTATGGGTATTTTCTAATGCACCTATAGTCTCATGATGATAAGCAGTGGAGTGTAATTTCTTTATTCCTAATAAATTACATACATCTGACATAATACTTGACATGAATTCCGTTCCCTGATCTGTTATGATTTCCCTGGGAATGCCGTATCTTAAAATATATTTATTCGCAAATGATCTACTAATGGACTCTGAGTCCTTTTTAGTAAGCGGGTAAGCTTCTACAAATTTTGTCAAGTGACATTGGAGGGTTAAAATGTACTTATAATTATAATTGTCTACATCTAAAGGCCCTACTATATCTAAACTAATTCTTTCGAATCCAGCACTAGGGGTTGTCGTTATTGACATTGGCTCTCTAGTTTGTTTATTAGTGTGTTTTTTAATTTGACACTCTTTACACCTTTTCACATATTCTGAGACGTCAGTACTTATGCCTGGCCAGAAATAATATCGTTTGATATTGTTCAACATCCTGTTAACTCCTGCGTGTCCACTAGTGGGTAACAGGTGGAAATCGTTCAAGATAACTGTTTTTTCATCTTTATCATTTATTCGCATTACATCCTTGATTACTAATAATCTTGAAAAATTATCTTGCGAATCTTTCATTTCTCTCAGAATCGCTTTAATCATATGTGAATTGTCTTTATTCTTTATTAGAACCATCTCTTGTATATTAAGTCGTTTACAAAACGACTCTAAGTCCCTCGCTAACACACTTACGGTAGGAAACGATCGGGATCTTAGATATATTGTTGATTCTGTTTTAACGAATTCAAAGTGACCTCCTTCGCTAAGGATTATTGGTTCATATGAGGAATTATTATTTACTACATTTCTTGGAGTTAGGATTAGTTCTATGCTTTCGATGGGTCGTTTAAGAATTTCAACAACTTTTGGACCAGACGACCCTAAAGTTAGAGGTAACTCACGCGTCAAATCCATGTCGTCGTTGGCGATGGTTTGTTGTCTGTGCTTATGGTGCTGAGCCCTCGTCATGACTGATACTACATTTTCGTTAATTTTCTTCAAATCTGCTATATTTAAAGACAGACGGCTTAAGGCATCTGCGGCTGCATTGTGTTTGCCAGGAAGATATTCGACCGTAAAATCGTATTCTTCCAAAAATAATCTAAATTTAGTTAACCGACTCGAAGGGTCAGTCATTCCGAAAAGGTAGACCAATGGTTTATGATCCGTAACAACTTTGAATTGTTTTCCGTATAAATATGGTTTAAAATGCTTAATTGCCCACACAATGGCTAATAGTTCTAACTCTATAACCGGATATCGAGTTTCTGCGGGTTTCAAATTACGACTCGCGTACGCTACTACCTGTCCGTTACTATTAGACAGCACGGCTCCCAAGCCTATTTTTGATGCGTCTGTGTGCAAGATGAATTTATTTCCTTCTGAAAAGTCTGGATAGCCTAGCACGGGAGGATTACAGAGTGCCTTTTTCAAAGTATTAAACGCCGATTCGCAATCATGGGACCATTCAAAAACTGTGTTTTTCTTACTTAACTGATTGAGAGGATAGGCAATTTCTGCGAATTTATGAATGAATCGTCTGTAATAGTTCGCAAAGGCTACAAATCTTTTTACTTCATCCGCGTTTGTAGGTTTTGGATAGTTCTCTAATACAATAGCTTTAGAGGGGTCAGGATAAATTCCGTCTGGAGTGATTTTATGACCTAGATATATAATTTCTCTGCGTAAAAATTCACATTTTAGTGGATTCAATTTCAAATTAACTTTCCTTAGACGTTCTAAAACACAAGTAAGGTTTTTATTATGATTAATTAACGATTTACCTAAAACAACACAATCATCTAAATAGATGAAACATTTTTCGTAGTTTAATCCCGCCATTGCTATAGTCATAAGCTTGGAAAACATACTCGGACTTGTTTTTAGTCCCATTGGACAACGTTTCATTTGGTACATCTTATCAGTTGTGAATGCTGTATATTTTCTAGAATTTTCTGTAAGATTAATTTGGTAATAACTTTGCGACATATCAAGTTTTGAGTAATATATACTACTGGAAAGTGAGTCTAGTATTTCTGTGATATTCGGCAATGGAAACTTATCATCTACAATCCTGTTGTTTAATTGACGATAGTCGATTACAAGTCTCCATTTCTTCTCGCCTGTTTTATCAGATTTTTGTGGCACAAGAAGAACTGGGCTTGACCACTCTGACGTAGTCTCTTCTATAATGTCGTTATCGAGCATGTCTTGTATTTGTTTCTGTACCTCGCTTCGCAAGGCATGAGGGATTCTATAAGGCTTGGTGTACGCTGGGCTAACGCCTTTTTTTAATGTGATACTATGTTCTAATAAGTTAGTTGTGCACAATGTATCACCTGGTAATTGGAAGACATCTGAGTATTTGGCGCAAATTTTTTCAATACTTATTTGCTCTTCTTCATTTAAGTATGTGTTTAACTTGAGCAAATTAAATAACGTTTTTACCCTATCTGATTTTGATACTGACTTTTCAAAGTTCAGAATGTCGAAGCCATTCACACCGTTAATTTCTAAACCTGATAAATCCACCTCAACCTCGTCGGTTGTCGTATTTAAAATTCGGATTGGAATTTCCCCATTTTCGGGTTTCGTAATCAATCCACCTATGAAAACACCTTTATGTATTTCCTGCGCTAGTGTAACACAATCCTCACGTATAGTAGTAGGTATGTGCTGGATAATTTCGCATCGCGGCGGAATTGTAAACAAATGTTTGTTATAATTATGTCGTCGTATTTGTATGGATATCTGATCATTATTATTTTCTAACAGTAGGGAATTATTTTTGTAACTTATTACAGCGTTATATTTTGTAAAAAAGTTGTGGCCTAATATGCCATCAGCTGCACAAGATAAGTTTTGGAAAATGTAAAATTTTTCTTTGAAAAGTAACTTATTGAAATGTAGATTTAAATAAATATATCCTTGGGAAGTTAGATTCCCGCTCACCCCCTTAATTGTTAGCTTATCTGGAACTATATTATTAACGAAATGAGACTTTGTTTGTAACCATTCGTACTTTAAAACACAAAGGCTAGCTCCACTGTCTACTAAAAAATCTATGGGGTGGGTTGAGTCTACTGTACATTCAACTATGCTAGTATTATTATAACTTGAAATGGAACATTCTAATTTAGGGACGAAAAACTGATTTTCCACATTGTTGTTATCATTCCTGATGTCATCGCCTACGTTATTGGCACTGTTGTCCACACATTCAGCGTCATTTCGCTGAGTGTGCCCAGTGTGCTGCACGTAAGGAGCACGTTGCACATTCCGTGCACCTCTGTAACTTGCCTGAGTTCGTTTACCTCTTTGACCTGAATTTATAAACGTACGTGTTTGTGTAGAATTATTATTTGGCATGTTACGTCTCTGATCATTGCTATAATTACGACCATTGAAGTTTTTATGACCGAATTTTTTTTGAGGATTGCTCTGTCTATTGGAGTATGAAGGTCTAAAATTCAAGACTTCGTTATGCCTTGATGAAGAAGACTCTTCGTCTAGGGCGCTGCGGATTGCTTCGGAAAGTGATGAAAACTGCCTGGCAGCAATGATAGTACTAAGTCTGTCATCTGACAAACCATCCGCAAAGCGTTTGATGGCGGTCTTTTCATTGATTGGACGTAACAATTCATACTTAGCAGGATCGTCGTCTGACTGGGCAATAGTCATATTTATAAAAAGTTCCTCTACCTCATTACCAAAAGACTCTATGGAGCGACGTCCTTGCGATGAACGGTATAGTTGTGATTGGATCGCTTCAGCTGATTTTTTAGGAAGTAAGTACTTTCGCATATCATTGACTAACAACTTTACGCTATCATAAGATAATTTCATGCGAAGTTTTGCACTCGGAGACAATCTCGTTTTAAGGACAAAATTCAACAAAAGTGTTTGAGAGGCGTCATTTATCATGCTACTATACAGTAAAATTCCATCAATGAGCTGTTTCGTGATTTGCTCTTGCCCTGTCATTACTGGTAACAAGGCTATTGCCGTCTTTAAATCAAATTGGGACATTTTGGTATTTGTTCCGTCTTGTGTTTGAGTAAACGAATCTACGAATTTGACCAAGCTTTGTATCTTATTATAACTACTTTTATGTGGTCCACTAAGCTATTGATGTATTGGTTTGACTACTTAACTTGGTCTGTTCAATCTGAGACACAATATGCTGCGCTTGACTGTATATCGTGATTGTTTCTTCTAATTTCTTATGCAGTTTCTTTTTGCCTACGTTGCGGTCCTATTTTTACCAAATACTCTTTAATTTGCTGTAATTTATCGCGACATGTTACTAGGTTTTTGACCATAATAAAGATAAGACTATAATAACTTTATAAAAAAAAAAAGTGACGAATTGGTTAATTTGGTTTCCTACTTAACAAAATGATTAAGTACTTAGCTACAAAAATGGGTCAGTTGCTTGCAGTCCATTTTGTTGACGATGCAGAGTTTAGCGAACGATGACTGGGTGACTCGATGACGTTGAAGTCACGAGGTGGGCCGCGTGGTTGCCGTGGATCGCTGCCGATACTCGATGCTCGCAGATTGGACCGGGATGTACCCTGGATTCCGTGGGCCGGGATTTCCCTGGACACCGCTCGTTCTGGCCGGGCTGTACCCTGGACTCGTCTCCGTCTTCTCTCAGGAACTCACAACGCATCTTCTATAATGAAGCTCTTCTTTAGGTTTACAGGAACTCTTCTGTAAGTTTTCAGGAGCTCTTCTTTAGTTTTACAGGAACTCTTCTTTAGGTTTACAGGAACACTCGCGAGTAAGATCTTCGTGGTCTTGATTTGTTAACGCCATTCCAAATCCAAATGGCAGGGTCGCCATGTAATAGGTTGAGAGAGGAGCTCTCGAAGATAAGAAAAACTCAACGTGAAGTGTTGAATAAGTTTATATTTCAGTAGTCTCCATAGTAAAGCCTAATGTCTAATGCATTACAATGTATTTATAATGTTAGCTAATGACCCAATTTCATACGTCATTATCATCATCATCTGCCTAGCCTTTTCCCAACTATGTTGGGGTCGGCTTCCAGTCTAACCGGATGCAGCTGAATACCAGCATTTATACGTTATTTTTCAGTTTTCATACGTCATTATGTTACTGCGAATTAGTAAATGTAGCAGTGCAACATTGAATTGTGACAATATACTTCAGCCGGGTCCCATTGCACAGTTTCGGCGGAGTGAGTTTCCGAAGAAGCATAAGTGGGACACCGACCTTTAACTTAATGGTGTGCGCTGGTAGTCCACTTGCACCGAGGGAATTGAGAAATTCTACGGGGTAATGTGTGGCGTCATACTGGTCGACAACAGTGTTTATTGAAGTGTAGATCACTTCATTTCCCTCAATTTCCGCGAGAATGCATTCATTGATCGCTGAAGCTTGGTCGTTTCTGGGTGTTAAGATGGCTCGTTCACACACCCAAGAATTATGTTGGTGCAGTATCCTATTGATGTCCCCATACACCAGGCGAATCAAATCTTCTAAGGTGGACACCACTCTCCTAAGTACCTCAGGTAGAACCACCTGGCCACCGTCTACTGGTAGCGTACCCTCACCCATTTTAAGAGAACATCAAAAAATTCTTGGGCGTGTACATTCCCGCCAAGATATGCTCTCATATTCATCGTTAAGCGCAACCTATGAATATGTGGCCATAAGAAAGGGTATTTAAAGAAAGAAAAAAAGAAAGAAAAAAAGTTTATTTGGACACAGTTCGTGAAACACAAAATACAAAATTAACAAAAAATAATAAATAGTATGTGCCTCACGGCTGCGCCAAAAAGCAACAAAGCATTCACCTCATCAGCCCTAGTTCCTCGCGTCACCACAGGCAGCGTTTGTCGGAAATCGCCGCTAAGCAGAACTGTAACGCCACCCATCATTTGCTGGTTCCTGTGGATGTCCTGCAAAGTCCTGTTTACCGCCTCTACTGCTTTTCTGTTCGCCATAATGCATTCATCCCACACGATTAAAGAGCAATCTTTAAGCACGCGCCCTTTGTCACTGTTGCGTGACACTCCACAAACAGGTGTTTTATTACTCTCTAAATCTATGGGAATCTTAAACATTGCGTGCGCTGTTTTGCCACCAGGAAGCAGTGTTGCGGCGATTCCTGACGATGCTACTGCAATGGCAATCTTGTCTTGCCTCCTGACCTCTGCGAGAATGCCAGCGGTGACAAATATTCTATCCAAGAAAAACATTTTACCTTGGCCGAGCCGAGTCAAGGATGGTGTCAAAAATTTGCTTTTGCTCTGAGATAAACTTATGACCATGTATGACCATGTCTCATGGTCATTGACGACGGTACTCATAGCTCTTGGATCATAATTTATTTCAGAGTTGTACTCTCTGTTTCCAAGCTCTTGTACATCCAGATGTAGTGGAGTCGGTAGCCCATAATTCACCAGAGAACTGCCGCAGATCGCAATGACCATATCTTGAAGTGAACTAAGGCAACTGTTTAGAACGCGCTCATCAGTTGCCTCAGTATTATCTTCAGTAGTGCGTCTCAGACCTCTTAGGAAGTCTTCGAACAGAAAATGCCGATATTTCTCCCACAACAGAAGCGGATTTGCAATACCGCAGAACACCAACATGACAACAAACAAATGTCGCAAACGACTGAGATTGACACTAATGCTGGCCTCCTTAAGTGCGTTGTCCCAGTGCTGATCACCGTCGAGAAGGTGGCGTGCTACGCAAGCAGCGCGGTATGTGGGATACTCAATGTCATCGACTGTCCTTAGAAACGCAAATGATGTTGGGCCGTGCACTGTGTGCAGTAACATTCGCAAATAATAGCACTCGCCATTATTTGGGTGCACAGTGTAAACCCGTCCCAATGCGGTGTCCTTAAAAAATCCCGGAAATCCGTCCACGGCGTGTCCGCATCGACGTTTTAAAATCAATATTGCTTATGCATAATTGAATTACGAACAAACACATTTTAAAATCAATATTGCTTACCTCCCATAGCATACAGCGTGATAATATGTAGCCTAAAGCCTTCCTTGGTTTACTAAGAACATTTTTGCTGAATTTCAATTCAATCTATCCAGTAGTTTTGGCGTGAAGCCGTACCATACACACAGACAAACAGACAAACAGACAAACAGACAAAAATTCTAAAAAGTCACTTTTTGTCATCAGTTACGTTTTTCTAACAAAAGCCACTTATTTTTTCTCGAAAATTCACAATGTACAGTTTTTCTTTCGTTACTGTTTTATTATATGTATAGATTTAATTAATTTGGGTAAATAATATGTAGTTTCCGTTTTCTAACTAGATGGCGTTGGCGTCGAGTTAGATTGCGCTATGGTTTTGTTCCCAAAATGTGATGTTATAGGTGCCGATGTGCCGCTCTCATCCTATAGAAACGGGGGTTACCTTTGTTGTCTGTGTTGGTTGATGTGTTTAATTTTCCTGTTGGCCTTCACAGAGTACTTTTTGATAGACTGAAATTGGCCTTTTTCAGACTCTGTGAAGGGGACAACTTTGCTAGATCACTCACCTATGATGAGGTGCCGTCGTACTACACGTACGACAAGCAAAGAGGTGTATTTAATCGACGTCGACACGGACACGCCGTGGACGGGTTTCCAGGAATTTTTAAGGACACCGCATTGGTACGGGTTTACACTGTGCACCCAAATAATGGCGAGTGCTATTATTTGCGAATGTTACTGCACACAGTGCGGGGCCCAACATCTTTTGCGTTTCTAAGGACAGTCGATGACATCGAGTATCCCACATATCGCGCTGCTTGCGTAGCACGCCACCTTCTCGACGGTGATCAGCATTGGGACAACGCACTTGAGGAGGCCAGCATTAGTGACAATCTCAATCGTTTGCGACATCTGTTTGTCGTCATGTGGTGTTGTGCGGTATTGCAAATCCGCTTCTGTTGTGGTAGAAATATCGGCATCTTCTGTCGAAGACTTCCTAAGAGGTCTGAGACGCACTATTGAAGATAATACTGAGGCAACTGATGAGCGCGTTCTAAACAGTTGCCTTAGTTCACTTCAAGATGTGGTCATTTCGATCTGCGGCAGTTCTCTGGTGGATTATGGGCTACCGACTCCACAACATCTGGATGTACAAGAGCTTGGAAACAGAGAATACAACTCTGAAATAAATTATGATAGCTCTTGCTATGAGTACCGTCGTCAATGACCATGTTTCTAAGTTTACCTCAGAGCAAAAGCAAATTTTCGACATCATCCTTGACTCGGCTCGGCCAAGGTAAAATGTTTTTCTTGGATGCTCCTGGTGGGACAGGGAGAATATTTGTCACCGCTGGCATTCTCGCAGAGGTCAGGAGGCAAGACAAGATTGCCATTGCAGTAGCATCGTCAGGAATCGCCGCAACACTGCCTCCTGGTGGCAAAACAGCGCACGCAATGTTTAAGATTCCCATAAATTTAGAGAGTAATGAAACACCTGTTTGTGGAATGTCACGCAATAGTGACAAAGGGCGCGTGCTTAAAGATTGCTGTTTGATCGTGTGAAATGAATGCATTATGGCGAACAGAAAAGCAGTAGAAACGGTAAATAAGACTTTGCAGGACATCCGCAGGAACCAGCAAATGATGGGTGGCGTTACAGTTCTGTTTAGCGGCGATTTCCGACAAACGCTGCCTGTGGTGACGCGAGGAACTAGGGCTGATGAGGTGAATGCTTTGTTGAAATACTCTTTCTTATGGCCACATATTCATAGGTTGCGCTTAACGATGAATATGAGAGCACATCTTGGCGGGAATGTACACGCCCAAGAATTTTCTGATGTTCTCTTAAAATTGGGTGAGGGAACGCTACCAGTAGACAGTGGCCAGGTGGTTCTACCTGAGATACTTGGGAGAGTGGTGTCCACCTTAGAAGATTTGATTCGCCTGGTGTACGGGGACATCAATAGGATACCGCACCAACATAATTCTTGGGTGTGTGAACGAGCCATTTTAACACCCAGAAACGACCAAGCTTCAGCGATCAATGAATGCATTCTCGCGGAAATTGAGGGAAATGAAGTGATCTACACTTCAATAAACACTGTTGTCGACCAAGATGACGCCACACATTACCCCGTAGAATTTCTCAACTCCCTCAGTGTAAGTGGACTACCAGCGCACACAATTAAGTTTAAGGTCGGTGTCCCAATTATGCTTCTTCGGAAACTCACTCCGCCGAAACTGCGCAATGGGACCCGGCTCAAAGTCATCTCGCTGCAGAGAAATATCATTGAGGCGAAAATTCTAACAGGTTGTGGTGTCGGCGAGACACCACAACCCGTCCCGGGCCCGGGCTCTTAGAATTCGACATCAGACGTTTCAGATCTTCGATTTTGACGACCCCGTTGTCGCTGGCATAAGCAACAGGATCCGCGTACGAAGTCGCGGGCAGAAGCTAGTTATGAATAAAACTAAATTGTCGTTAATTTAACAGACAACTACATTAGTTTTGCATTAAACAAAAAAATATGGTAACAGCAGCAAGGATCAAAACTAAGAATTACATACTTAAATGAATTACCTATAACAAATGTGCTTGGTAAGATATAACTTAGAACCAAAAGTTTGACTTGACTTCATGATAGTGTAGCTTGTTGTACTGCCAATCAATCTGTTTAGTAATATTGGTGTGAAAATCTCCATACAATTAGATAGGACATGTAAAGTTCTCAGATTTCATAAAAGTATCGTTCCTAATGCACATAAAAAATGCAAAAACTAAAAAAAAAGAATTTTACGATTTTTTAAAACAATAATTATGGGATTTGAACTCGCAACATTTAGTGCGGTAAACGGTCGCCTGACCTTGCCGCTAAATTCCCCGTTGACATATTGTTGAAATAGCTGTTCCCTTGCAATTTATAATATTACTGCCCCGCTCCTTTATAAAAATAGCGTGATTATTATGTTCCCAGAGTTAAAGTTTTATTTTTAACTAAATAAATATATAAACATGTTATTTTGTGCATTCAATTATTTTGTGTATTCAATTACGAACAAACACATTTTAAAATCAATATTGCTTACCTCCCATAACATACGGCGTGATAATATGTAGCCTAAAGCCTTCCTTGGTTTACTACGAACATTTTTGCTGAATTTCAATTCAATCTATCCAGTAGTTTTGGCGTGAAGCCGTACCATACACACAGACAAACAGATAAACAGACAAACAGACAAACATTCTAAAAAGTCACTTTTTGTCATCAGTTACGTTTTTCTAACAAAAGCCATTTATTTTTTCTCGAAAATTCACAATGTACAGTTTTTCTTTCGTTACTGTTTTATTATATGTATAGATAACTCAAGAACGGCTGAACTGATTTGGCTGGTAATTGGTGGGGAGGTAGCTTAGAACCAGGAGACGGACATAGGATACTTTTTATCCGGTTTTTTTAAAATACTTTTATTTACTTATAGGAGTAGGGTAGGAGTAGTGTAGGAATAGGTTAGGAGTAGGTTAGGAGTAGGGTAGGAGAAGGGTAGGAGTAGGGTGGGAGTAGGGTAGAAGTAGGGTAGGAGTAGTGTAGGAGTAAGGTAGGAGTAGGGTAGAGGTAGGGTATTGTAAGCGGTAGGACACCATGCGAACGAAGTAGCGCCGGGCAGCTAGAAATAATTTATTTGGCAAAACAACGTTTGCCGGGTCAGCTAGTACTCAAATAAAATCATTGTTGATTTTGTCATTGTTCCCGTCATCGAAATTTTTTGTCATGCAGTCATTGACACAGAAAAATCATCACTCAGCCCATCTCTAGTAAGCATTGGTTTTTATATTTTTGGGTGCGGTACCCTTCTTCTTCTCAGCGTATGATGGCAAAAAGTTTAAATATTTTTGGCCCAAAATTCAACTGTGCGAACTCCGCTCACTGACGCAGTCATAAGATCATCAAGTGCACAGGTGACATGCGGTAGGTGCCCTGATTCTTATTTTGAAATAAAAGTAAGTTATTTCTTATAATATCAGCCAGTGAAAGTCCCGTTAAAATCGGTCCAGCCGTTTCGAAGTTAAGCCGGGACAAACAGTCAGAAAGACAAAAATAAAAAAAAAATTATACAAATTCCGAATATTATAAGTAATTAAGTACCGTATAAATTTTCATAATGCATTTAGTTAAAAGCTGTTGTTCTGACAAACAGACGCTTCAATTTTGTTTAATTGCATAGATTTTATGTCCAGGAAAATCACTGTCCATTCCAAGGTTACCTGGAAGAGATCACAGAAAGGGATAAGGCCACCCATTGTATATTTTCTAGTGTTTGATGTATCTTTTTCATGTTATGTATTTTTGTGGTGTACAATAGAGTATATATAAATAAATAAATTATTTTATTCTAACTAGTAACTGGGTTGTAGAGGTCAGATAGGCAGTCGCTCCATGTAAAATACTGGTCTTCAGCTGCATCCGGTTAAGACTGGAAGCCGATCCTGACATAGTTGGGAAAAGGCTAGGCAGATGATGATGATATTATTTTATTTTTCGTTACATAATTATCCAATCCTCTGAATATTTCTATTACCCACAGTCGGAAAATTTCTGCGAATACTACAAAACATTCGCATTATGAGTACCTATATCTGAGAGATATTTCTCCGTATATTTACTCGTGAGTCTAAGTGCCTATTATTGATGGAAACGTCTATACAATTCCCTTTAGGTCTTGATTGGGCAATGTATCCAGTGTACCAAAGTGCGTAATACCCTCTTCGAGAGAGCCTAATCCTAATACCGTGTTGTTGTACACGTCATTCAATGTCGATATGAACGGTAATAGGTAACGATGTAACAGACAGCTAACATACCTTTTGTGGATTATGAGATGTTAGGTACCTATATACGTAACATCTCATAATCCACAAAAGGTATGGTCCAATAACCTAGCTCTAGATATCTACAGGTAGGTTATTGGATCAGTTTTCAGATTCTATTTATATTCATATAAGATAAGCTGACTTATTTGCGTAAAACATGGTATACATAGATGTTATTAAAGCATATGAGATCATACATGTTTTGCTTAAAAATTAAAGTATGCAAACTTCAACAAATAAACAAATTTGAATTTACAATCATTATAATTTACGAGTATGTTCAAAAAAATCCTGATAATCAACAAAAAGCTAAGGTTCTTAAAGGCCAGCATGATTGTCTTTCTGCGGGTATAGAATATGTATACCTTTATCCTACTAATATTATAAATGTGAAAATTTGTGAAGATGTTCGGATGTTTGTTACTCAATCACGCGTAAACCGTTGAACAGATTTGGATGAAAATTGGCGCATAGATAGACCATTTCCAGGATTAACACATAAGATACTTTTTATCCCGATATTCTCTCGGGATTGAAACTTACGTGGGTAAAATCGCGGGGCGCTGCTTGTAATATACTAATGTGAAATTTAAACGTTTGTTTTGTTTGAACGGATTTGAATGCAATTTGGAGCATAGATAGTTTATTACCTAACAAAGGATTTTTTATCGATAGTACGTTCCAGTCGCTGGTAAAAGCTAGTTTTTAAATAAAAATGTGTTCCAAAATTTTCGTTTGTTTGTTACTCTTTCACTCTAAAATGGCTCAACCGATTTAGATGAAATTTGGTGCACAGGTAGACCATAACCTGGGTAAGGACATAGGAAACTTTCTTCCAGGATAGCAGACGAAATCGCGGCTAAGAGCTATTTAGCAATATTATTGGAGTAATAACCCAACGGTTACTGTATTGGTATTAGATATAGTAGAGATTGTATAGAAAGAACGCAGAAGTATTAATCCACCATCACGCAATGAAAAACCGTGCTGAAAAGGTCGATGTATGTTCAACGGGTCCAATACAACAATGTTTTTACGATACTTTTGCGACTGCCTCGATTTGGCAGTGCCTCAGAAATGTTTGTGTAATGTAACCCATACCGATGGGTTTCATGCCTTCATCCGTAAAAAACGGCCCCACTCCTGAGCAGAAAACAGGCAGTCAGAATAAACTCAAACTCAAAGCATTTATTTGAATTAAACCATTTACAGGCACTTTTGAATTGTCAAATAGTCGGTCAGTTAGTCAGAAAGTTGAAGCTAATAGCTCATTTCAAAACGTTGATCTCTATGGAGAAGAACGGGCAAGAAACTCCAAGGACACTCTTTTAAATCAAAATATTACAAAATCCTGGGTACATTATTCTTTACAATATTAAGGGGACTACATGACATAAAGCGCGATCACTGTCGGACTGCAGGACTAAGAAAGAGAAGCGCGATGACACAACGCTGGTAATTATTGCAAAATATGAAGCAATTATCTATTTACAAAATAGTACATTATGATACATGAGTGCTATGTTGATCATTATGCTCGAGGCGGTATTATTCGCGATAAGAAAGCCGAGAGTCTAATGATCAATGCACACGCGTTTCATACGACGTTTTTCAACACACTTGTGAGGAAAAAAACACACTTTTATCGTTAAATATTAACTTGTTTAGAAAATGGCGTGCTATTTTGTTTTTCCGCGCGCCGTGCTAGCCAGCACTAGCGATGCGCGCGCAGGTGTAAATAACAGCACCACAGACTTCTTAGACATACTACGTAAAAAGCACTGAATCTCATTTTAAATATGTATATTAGTCTGTGGCACTGACCAAAACCTCTAAACAGCCTATAGAAAAAATATAATAAATACAAAATAATGTAATGTGTATGTGTAAGTAATGTGTGTTTAGACTGATCGTAGTGTTGTCGTATGTCAAATTGTAGTCTAGTTAGTATGGAATTAGAAAGTACTATTGGCATAGAGAAATATACATTAGTTCAGTGAGAATCCGCAATAATAGAACGCCAGTAAAGGTCTTTTCCGTTTGGTTTCGGAAGGGACCACGAACAATTTAAGGTGGATAATTAAAATTTTCTTACGTTTTTTTGTAATTTGCAGGTCAGTATCAGATTGTATCTTGATCAAATATGATTCACGACTATAATATATATGTATTTACATAATTATAATCATTAGAATATAATCTTTCAGGTTAGATTTTTTCCTAAGAACTTTTCCATAAGAAAGATGTATTAATGATTCGAATGATTATCATTCTGTAAAGACGTACCTGTTATAGTCGCAAATCATATTTTGATCAAGACACAACCTGACAACTGATCTGAAAATTGCAAAAAAACCTAAGAAAATTTGAATTTCGCGGTCTACCACTGCGCATTCACCTTAAATTGTCCGTGGTCCCTGCGCTTTCACCTTAAGGTAAATAAATATTAGTTAATTTAGGGACCAAGGACAATACAGCTTATTTAAAAAAAAAATGATTTGATGAGATTAAAAAAGCGCGCATCTCCGACTAGTAAATAGTTATCTGTGGAAATAAAGCACTTGTGGAATAAAAGACTCAAGACTTTTGTGCCAAAGAATATTAAACTTAAATATAAAGATGATGAGTACGGATTATTTAAATATTGTAAAGTTATGTCAGTCTTTGATAAATTCAGGTCGGCGATCATCTTGGAAAAATTTAATAATATCTCCTTAACTTTAAACAATAGACCAAAACAGTTACGTACTCTTGATTATTTACCTACATATAAACTACCTACAACTGTAAACGTGTATGGCATGAGAACGTGGGAATACATATTACCTGATACTATGAATAAAATTCCTAAAATTGTGCAGTCAAATATCGTCACTAGTGCATATAAAAAATGTAAATCTACCTTAAAAAAATATTATATTACTGGTGACATCACATCTTAAGTTTTTTAAATATGTTTGTTTAAGTCATGTGTGGTGAGCGAGCTTGCTTCCTCCACTTGGTCACATAAACCTTCAAAGGTTTTTAGACAAGTGTAATTTTGTTTAATTTAGTTATTGTAACTTTAATGTATTGAAAAATAAAGTAAAAAAAAAAAAAAAAGTAAAGAAAAAGCACGCGTTTTTAATACACTGCATTATCGACCTAAAAGCGGTTCAATAAGAGCCACTTTACGAGCAAGTGTGTTGAAAAATCTATTGTTTAGACCAAAAAAATAAAACACTAGTGCTTTAGTATGTTGCTTGTAGAATAATTTAACGAAAAAATCCGAGTGATTTTATGTATAATAATATAGATTTTATTGTAAAAAGAAAGTTTTTAGAGGTACCTTCATGATTTTTTTCTATCGTATCAAATTAGTTGTAATATGTTTTCAACATACTATACATATAACTAGCATAATTATATCCTAAGAAATATTACATATTTTTCTGATTTTGTTTACTGTAGATGATCATAATTTTATTATACTTTTAGGCATTATAAAACTTGCGCTTTTTTTTGTATTTAGGTCCTATAGTTCCCTTAATAGCATCCTGAAGGCTGTGGCGACAGATACTTCCTCCGTCATAATAAGGTAATTTGTGAGAAGACTAGATATACCCTAGTTTCCATTTAATGTTGTGTCCAGTTGATGGATGGTCTTCTCATTTATTTGTCTTTAGCTCAAGTTGCTAACAATAGTGTTTTATGTGCAAACCTGTTACTAACAATGTATGGATCTTTATAGTTGTCCAAAATAAAATTATTTTATTTATTTTCATTGAGAGAATAAATTCTGTTCAATGTATAATATGTGCAATTTATTGTCTTACCGTACCTAGTTTTTTTAATTTCTAACAAAGTCTGATATTACAATATCTAGGCCCCGAGAAGGAATAATTTCAACCGAATTCACCAATATCATTAAGTACTTATACAAAACAAACTTTTTTTTTCTGATACGTAATTTATTTATTTATTTAATACTTCAAGCACATAAATGTACAGAGGCGGACTTAATGCCATAGGCATTTTCTACCAGTCAACCTTTGGGTGATGCAGAGACAAAGAGTGGTAGGTGCAATCAAGAACATTGAGGAATAAATATTTTAAATATAAAAATACGCATATACCTATTAAAACTATGAATATAATATATACCTAATTACATATAAATATAAGAACAAATAAATATACATAAATACATGAATATATACTTACTAAAAAGAAATAAGACAAACAATGAGAAAATATTACCGTTGTGATGATACTGCCAGCTTCTTGCGAATGTGCTCGCGAGCCTTAACTTTAAAAGATAATCGGTTGGTTGCCATCCTGATTTCCTGGGGTAATTATGTTTTTTAACCGACTTCTAAAAAAGGAGGAGGTTCTCATTTCGGATGTTTGTATTTTTTTTTTTATGTTTGTTCG
Organism: Mesoligia furuncula; assembly: GCA_916614155.1. Lineage (NCBI taxonomy): Eukaryota > Metazoa > Arthropoda > Insecta > Lepidoptera > Noctuidae > Mesoligia > Mesoligia furuncula. Next base: position 28,465,118 of record OU744793.1, read on the forward strand.
CGCATAACTCCGTCGCTTGCCAACCGATTTGAAAAATTCTTGTTTTGTTGGAAAGGGAATGCTTTCCAAATGGTCCCATGAAAATTTTATCAAAATTGGACAAGCGGTTTTTGAAAAATCAACAAAAACAAATTTATCTACATTAACGATATTTTCATATTTCATAACTCCGTCATTTACGAACCGATTTGGAAAAAAATACTTTTTCTAGCATTTGCTCTCGGAAATCATCATTTGGTAAAGTGGAGCTGATGATAAAGACCACAGATGGCTATCGGAACTACTCAATGACAAATATTTCACGGGTTGCGATTCGATTACTTTAATATGGTTGCTAAGCAATTTATGCTCGTTACAATGCATATGGTGAAATGGAGCTGATGGTGACTTCTCAAACAGCTCCAGTTCTCCTGGCTCGTATTAGGGGAACTCCTCAACAATGAACGTCCCTGCATCGGGTAAAGCAATATTTTGTAAAAGGTGATGAGCAGTTGACATTAGGCTATTGTAACTTAGATAAATTACAAACTGACCCACTAAAAAGTGAAAAATAAAAACTTTTTTACAAAAAAAAAAAAAAACCGACTTCCGAAAAACACTATAAAGTGAAAAATAACTTTAATTTCGGAAGTCGGTGGCAAAAAACTAAAAAACAAATCCACAGACACCGACTTCCGAAATTAAAGTTATTTTTCACTTTATAGTGTTTTTCGGAAGTCGGTTGTTTTTTTTTTGTAAAAATTTTTTTTAATTTTAAAAATTTACTTTTTTTAATTACCTACTTACACATTTATTTATTAATTTCTACTTACATCTACCGTTACAAGATAATCCCAATGCAATATATTAGCTTATACTAACTTAGCTCAAACATCAGAGACCGCAAACGTGCCATCATGTGTACCTAACAGTTAGTACAGGGATATCACATTAATGAGTTATCGATGCAGTTATGTGGGAGGTCACAACTCGGAAAATGAATTAACCGAACCGATATCTAACGATATTCATATTCCCAGGAATCAGGGCGCTCGCTTCATGTGAAATGGCTGATATCCAGCCACATCTACAAATGAATAATTTCAGTATCTAATTCAGAATTATTACCGGGAATCAATAGATAGGCAATTCATGCTTAGTTAATGATTAGTGTAAAACTTAAATCCAAAAGCCTATGCTTTTGGATTTAAGTTTTGCATAAACCTGTAATGTTCCCACTGTTGGGACAGGTCACACAGGCCTCCTCTCAGTGGGAGAGAGTGGGCCGTAATCCACTACACAGTGCGGGAGATGTTACATTTTGTTTTTTAAACTTTGCCCCACACTAGGAATTTCTCCTGTATCGTGGGTGCGTTTAAAACATTTAAACTCACATACACAAACAGCCAGACCCGGAACGTAGTTGTTCCGGGTGTGTGTGTATCAAATATTTGTATGACCTATCATACAAATATTTGTTCCGTGCAGAGATCGAACTCGCGACCCGCAGCGCAGCAGTCAATCGCGTAACCACTGTGCCAACCGTGCCGTCTAATGTCTTCGAGTTTTTGGTTCTAGTGTAATCACGGTTTCCTCACGATGTTTTACGTTACCGTTTTGAGAGCAGTTATTATGATATGATTTACACAAAGTAAAGCGCCTGTCTGGGATTGAACCTGCGAACTACAACTCGTAAGTTTCGGCTGTTACCACTCGGCCACCACTGCTCGCTTCCCTAGAGGTATCTATTTGAGACTCGCCTACATGAGACTTAAAATATTCCAGCTTAAAGCTAACTGAAAACAAACACACTATTTGGGTTCTTCACAATAGACTTAACTGAACCCCATAGTTGTAAAAAGAAGAGGAGGCAGTTAGTTACACAGTTGATTAAGTACAACACTGGTCGAGAGCTACAGAAGACATTTTAGCTTTAAGTTAAAACTAAATTGAATTTCAAAATTGAACCAACAAGCGTCGTTGTAATAAAAAAAACAACTTTTTTATTCGTATTGCGACTCGAGGTTGTGGAATCATCGTGGACGAATGAAGATTTTATAGGAGGTGGTATTATAAGAGTTTCATAAGAAGAGAAATTCCAAGTGTTTATTCAGGATATAGTGTCGACGTCAGAGCGAAAAGCTGTTTTCGCTTCGCTAGCTCATTGCTTGAGTAAGCGCGCTCTGCTCAGTCAAGGCGACATTGAGCTCGCTTCGCTCACTCGGCACGAAGTTGAGCTCGCGCTTTTTCCGTAAAAGCAAAGCAAGCAAAATTTTTGTGATTTACATTTTAAACCACTTTTATTGCTCAAATTAATTAGCAAGACTACTTGACAATATTTGACTAGCTGCGTTGATCTAGGGGTTGCAAGCGCTGCTCCTGACCTCATGGTCAGGAGCAGCGCTTGCAACCCTTGAAAAATACAATAATACTTTGCTCGACCTGGGAATTGAACCCAGGACCTCATGGTCCTAGGTTCAATTCCCAGGTCGAGCAAAGTATTATTGTATTTTTCTATCAGGAATTTCTCAGTAGCAGTCCGGAGTCTGGATTAGTGCCAAAGCTTGAAAATAATTGAACCTTTGTACGTATTTTTCTGTTTGCACGTATTTTGCATACACATGTCCATAATTATCCATTTGAGGTATCTGATCCCTGGGAGGTATCTGGTAGATCTGCTTTTAGAAGATCTTTTATTGACTATGAAATGGTTTAATTAGTACATAAATACACAAACATACTTACATAATTTAGGCTGTCGCAATTCAGAAAACGAAGGAATTTTACATGATATTTGAACTTAAACCTGCATTCTTTAAGATGCCATATCCACAACAAGACAGCATCCACAGTATTAGATTGCGCCCGCGAGCGGCGAGTTGCTTCACATAATTAGATTGCACTCCGCCACACCGCGGAAGGAAGGTGTAAAGAAAATTGCATAATTTATTTTATTTCAACGCAGTTTTATAAATACAGCGCGATGATTTAATAACGAGGGCGACAAAACTTGAAGTTTTATGACTTTTGTTGAAGAAGTCATTATGATAAAGGAGAAATAGTGGTCTTTAAAAGTTGGGTATTTTGCGCGCTTTTTCTGACATATATATTACATTTATTTTCTGCGAAACGTAGGACGCTGCAACATAGTGAGGCTTGTCGTCATAATATACGGGAAATATTTAATCTATCCTCTAAAAACTTATTGCCTTTTTAATGCTGGACACTTTTTAAAATTAATGAAACTCCTCCTTAGTCGTTCACTCTTGACAGTGTGGTCGTGGTTGATCACTCTGTTGGACAGACCTTATCAAAGCGTCAACACAAACCTCCATAGTTCAGAATTTTCGAGACGCTGAAGACCGGAATAAGTGGAGGGGCATCGCGAGGGTTGCTTTGGCCAAAAACGAAAAAAAAAATGAAACTATAAAAACTTTTTGCGTTTCTAATGACGAACTCTTTAAAAAAATTATTTAACTCTTGATCTTTACTCACAGTTGGTTGCAGCGACTAAGCTAGAGTTCCCCGACCAAACGGGGTTAAAGTTAAAGGGGGTTAAAACGGGGTAGGTTAAATCAAAATCGAAAGTCATTTATTCAAATTAGTTAAAATTACAAAAGACAGTCCCCCAAAACGCTGTGAAGAAGAAGTGGAAGCTAGAAAGTGGAGATTAGTAAGGGAGCTAAGCCACCCCGACATCGAATTAAATACAGCAATTTCATAATCAATAACGGTTTTATTTATTTACATAATCTATGCTAATATTTAAAATAATAACAATAATATGTACATTTATATGAAAAAATAAGTAAAATTAAATTTCTTAATTAATTTAGTTTTACACTTATGTTCAATAAATAAAAAAAAACTGTGACTATGAAATTTTCTCAATTTGATTATTGATAAAAGATAATTGATACTTACATCTTCTATTCTACAAAACTGTACATTAAATATAAAAACTTCTTACAAAAAAAAAAAAAAAAACAACCGACTTCCAAAAGACACTACAAAGTGATCAATAACTTTAATTTCGGAAGTCGATGGCGAACAACGATAATTCGAACCCAAGGACACGGGCTTGCGGAAGGCGAGCAATGGGCAGCTCGCCGTCCGGTAAGGACCAGGCCCGGGTCGACGGCGCGTTGTGTTCCACGCGCGCCTCAAGGAGGTGTCAGCACCAACTGACGGGGTCCGCTAGGGCCGATGCCCGCCAGGGTCGCGGGTTGTTTGAAAGAGATACCGTACATTAAATATAAAAACTTCTTACAAAAAAAAAAAAAAAACAACCGACTTCCAAAAGACACTACAAAGTGATCAATAACTTTAATTTCGGAAGTCGATGGCGAACAACGATAGTTCGAACCCAAGGACACGGGCTTGCGGAAGGCGAGCAATGGGCAGCTCGCCGTCCGGTAAGGACCAGGCCCGGGTCGACGGCGCGTTGTGTTCCACGCGCGCCTCAAGGAGGTGTCAGCACCAACTGACGGGGTCCGCTAGGGCCGATGCCCGCCAGGGTCGCGGGTTGTTTGAAAGAGATACCGTGGCCCCTGGCACAGGCAACTTAAGGAACACGGGTGGGTTTTAGTCAGTAAGAGTCTGACACTCCCTTCCGCTCCGCCCAGAGCGGGAGGGGTCTTTTGATGATTTCCAACCCAAAAAAAAAAAAAATAAGGACACGGGCTTCCGAAATTATAGATATTTTTCACTTTGTAGTGTATTTTTTGGAAGTCGGTTGTTTTTTTGTAAAAAAGTTTTACTTCAGTATTGGTATTGTTATTTCTCTACCAACGTATTTATTATTTTAATAAACCACTCAGACGGCGTAGAAAATTACAATAGATTTTATATCCCTAAGAGTCCACAAGAAAACCTTTTCCAATTCACAGCCAAGCGTTTGTAAAACCAGTAATTCTTTTCATTTCGTTAAAAGTATTCCGTCATTTCGGTGTTATGAGCTTACTGGACGAAATTTAATAAATTCTCCTTCGTTGACGATAAAGAAATAAATGATATTTTATGACAATAATAATGTATATTGAAAAATGAAGAGAGTGATGGCGTTTGGGTTTCTTTTTGTCAGTAATGAGTTTTTGAGATGAGATGGGAGAAACGGAGATGGCTTGCTTTGTGTGGGTAGTCTTGACAATTAATGTTTTGTTCTAGTAATTGAAGTTTCAAGCGTCAATGACATCTGAAATATAAAGAATAATAACAGCCGCACAGGTCGATCGATCAGGTTAAGCTACGCTTGCCGCGGTTGGTCTGTGGATGGGTGACCATCTTTACATACCGAGACTCCTCCGTGCCTCGGAAAGCACGTTAAGCCTTTGGTCCCGGCTGTTAATCGTTGATCTTTGACAGTCGTTACGGGTAGTCAGAAGCCCGAAAGTCTGACAACCAGTCTTACCAAGGGGTATCGTATTACCCAGTAACTGGGTTGTGGAGATCAGATAGGCAGTCGTTCCAAGTATAATACTGGTCTGGTGGAAAAGCCGACCCCAACATAGTGTTGCGCGCCACAATTAATGCCTAGTACATGGCGACAGTAGTTACCACTAGCGCCATCTAGTATCGAGTAGCGGAACTAGTAGTCAAGACCCTTCTAGAAGTTTCGATGCGAGAACTTTCTAGAACATTCCCGAACTTTCGACATCTGGTCGATCGGGGCCTGTATGTACTCGAACATTCTAGATGTTTCTACAATGGAAGGTTCTAGAACTCTCTTTGGCGCTATATAAGGCCGAGACGCGCCACGACCGACACAGTTTGGATAAAGCGATCGAAGTGAAAGCATCGAAGCGATATTCAAGTGCGACTTAAAGCGATCAGTAGTGCAATTGTGTTTTGTAATTAGTGTGTTTGAGTGGTAATTAGTGTTGATTATTAAAGTGTCATTTTTTTTGGTTATTAAATCGGCAGTTTTTATTGTCACGAACCCGAAGCTCGTAACAATTGGTGTCAGAAGAGGGGATTAAAATGCCGGTTTTACCCAAAGACGACACGGAGGGTATCCGTACCCGGAGTCAACGCCAGCAGGAGACGGACCAAAGGCGATTCGGTGGAACAACGCCAATGGGGTCGGAAGGCCAGCTACCGACCGCGGAGGCCGGCCCGTCCACAGCTGCTCCAGCATCATCAGCGCCAGATTTTGCTGCTCTGATGATGATGCTGCAGGAACAGGCTCGCCGACAGGAGGAACAGGCTCGCCGACAGGAGGAACAGGCTCGTCGGTTGGAGGAACAGCTCCAGCGGGACAAGGAGGAACAGGCCCGTCGACAGGAGGAACAGGCCCATCGACAGGAGGAACAGGCTCGTCGGCTGGAAGAACAGCTCCAACGTGATAAGGATAAGCAGGCGCGCCGTCAGGAAGAGCAGATGCTCCTTATGAAGGACCTTCACGCTACCTTCGGGAAAGACATGAAGGAGGTGAAGGATAAGGTTGCTCAACATGACAACCGCCTGTCGGAAGCTGAAACCCGAATCGACCAAGTAAATAATCGGGTTGACAACGTGATGGCTGACGTGAAGCTAACCGTGATGGCTGACGTGAAGAAAACGCTGGATTACCTCAAACTTGGGGATGGAATCGCAGCTCCCGTAGCTACAACACCTTCGCTACGTGGATTCAAAGTGCCACCGTTCGACGGAACTTCTTCCTGGTCGGCCTACAAAATCCAGTTTGAGGCTGTCATGAAGGCGAACGGGTGGAATAAAAGCCAGGCCATGACTGCTCTCACCCTAGGCCTGCGCGACCAGGCCTTAACTGTCCTGGAAGCTCTCGGTAAGGAAGTGACTTACGAGCAGCTCCTCGAGGCATTGGAGGCTCGGTATGGCGACGCTCACCTGGAACACGCGTTTCGTGCGCAGCTCAAGGATCGCGTGCAACGCAGTAGCGAAAACCTGCAGCAGTGGGCCCTTGAAGTGGAGAAGCTGGTTCGCAAAGCTTACCAGTCCGTACCTGCGCTTATTGATGGGAACCTGGTGCAGGCATTCATCGATGGCATCCGCGACCTTGAAGTGAGAGCTGCTGTGAGGCTCGGGCACCACGGGACGCTTAAGGACGCTTTGGGCCATGCACTGGAGGTGGAAGCTGTGCGGCAGGATCATCGTTCCCATCGCGTCAGGGAGGTTGCAGCAGCTACAGTTCGCGAACGCAATAAAGGATACAGCCCTAGGTGCTACGGCTGTGGGGCAAAGGGCCACCTTCGATCCAGTTGCCCTAAGCGAACTGCAGAAAGAGAAGTCGACCGATCTCCAGAGGGCAGTGCGGCTACAGTTCGCGACCGCAATAGAAGATACTGCCCTAAGTGCTACGGCTGTGGGAAAAGGGGCCACCTTCGATCCAGTTGCCCTAAGCGAACTGCAGAAAGGGAAGATGGCTGGTCTCCAAAGGGTAGTGCGGCTAACAGCACCGCCCAGCAGCAGCAGCAATACGACTTTGTGGTCAAACATCGCAGCGGGAAATCTCATGGCAACACAGATGCATTGTCAAGAAGACCTTGTCCTGAAGACTGCAAGCATCAAGAGAATAAAGAAGTCGTACCTGTGAGGATGCTCAAGACAGACCTCAGCAACGAGTGGAAGGAAAGCCTACAACGTGCACAGCAGGAAGATTCGGACATCAAGCCGATTCTGGAGTGGATGAAGGCCAGAGCTCCTAAACCCAGGTGGAGCGACGTCTCAGCAATGAGTTCGATCACAAAAAGCTATTGGGCCCAATGGGACAGCTTGGTGATTCAAGATGGAGTCCTGTGCCGTAAATGGGAAAACGCTCGGGGAAACAGCTGTCATTTGCAAATGGTTGTCCCTAAAGCTCAAGTACCGGATGTTCTACAGCTGTACCATAATGGTTGTTCAGGAGGCCATCTGGGAGTAAAACGGACTCTATTGAAGATACGAGAACGGTTTTACTGGGTCCACTGTCGGGACGATGTCGAGGACTGGTGTCGCAAATGTACAAGTTGTGCAGCTGTAAAGGGTCCTCAGACTCGTAGTAGAGGTGCATTGAAATTGTACAATGTTGGTGCACCATGGGAGAGGATAGCCCTTGACGTTGCGGGGCCGTTTCCGGTAAGTGAAAGTGGTAACAAGTATTTTATGGTTGTGATGGATTACTTCACTAAGTGGCCGGAAGTCTTCGCCATTCCAAACCAAGAAGCTTCAACAGTTGCAGATAAACTGGTTCATGAAGTCTTCTGCCGTTTTGGAGTACCCTTGGAGATTCACAGCGATCAGGGAAGGAATTTTGAGTCCCAAATATTCCAGGAAACTTGTCGAGTTATGGGTAGTCATAAAACAAGAACAACTTCTTACCACCCACAATCGGATGGAATGGTGGAACGATTTAATCAGACACTGGAGAGGTACCTAGCCAAAGTTGTGGAAAATACGGCAACGAGATTGGGACAAGCACATACAACCGTTTTTGTTGTCATATCGAAGCGCTGTTCACGAAAGTACATCGGTGACACCAGCTTTCGCAAACTTTGGAAGAGAATTACGGCTGCCTGCAGACCTGATCACCGGAATACCACCTGATGCCCCACGCAGTGTAACCGAGTATGCGAATGACTGGCGGAACAAAATGAATGACATTTATGAGCACGTCAGACAATCGGGCCAGCAAATGTCTGAAAAGATGAAAACCCGTTATGACCGTAAAATGAACAATAAAGGGTTCGACGAAGGTTCACTAGTGTGGTTGCACAATCCAGTCCGCAGCAAAGGGAAATCTCCTAAGCTTCAAGCTAAATGGGACGGACCGTACCGGATTGTGACAAAGATCAATGACGTAACCTACCGGATACAGAAAGGTGCAAGAGGTACTCCTAAGATCGTCCACGTGGATCGACTGGCACGTTATTATGGGGCCGATAATGCTCGGGACGAGCATGTCTTAGGAGGGGGCAGTGTTGCGCGCCACAATTAATGCCTATTACATGGCGACAGTAGTTACCACTAGCGCCATCTAGTATCGAGTAGCGGAACTAGTAGTCAAGACCCTTCTAGAAGTTTCGATGCGAGAACTTTCTAGAACATTCCCGAACTTTCGACATCTGGTCGATCGGGGCCTGTATGTACTCGAACATTCTAGATGTTTCTACAATGGAAGGTTCTAGAACTCTCTTTGGCGCTATATAAGGCCGAGACGCGCCACGACCGACACAGTTTGGATAAAGCGATCGAAGTGAAAGCATCGAAGCGATATTCAAGTGCGACTTAAAGCGATCAGTAGTGCAATTGTGTTTTGTAATTAGTGTGTTTGAGTGGTAATTAGTGTTGATTATTAAAGTGTCATTTTTTTTGGTTATTAAATCGGCAGTTTTTGTTGTCACGAACCCGAAGCTCGTAACAATAGGAAAAGGCACATGATGATTTACACTGACGAATTTTTTTTTATTGTTGTTGTTTTTTTAGGGTTCCGTATAAAAACGGAACCCTATTACTAAGACTTCGCTGTCTGTCCGTCTGTCCGTCTGTCCGTCTGTCTGTCTGTCTGTCACCAGGCTGTATCTCAAGAACCGCGATAGCTAGACAGTTGAAATTTTCACAAATTATGTATTTCTGTTGCCGCTATAACAACAAATACTAAAAACAAAATAAATTAAATATTTAAGGGGGGCTCCCATACAACAAACGCGATCTTTTTGCCCTTTTTTGCTCGATATCAAAAATGGCAACAGGTAGGCACTTGAAATATTCACAAAATACTCAGTTGTATTTTAACTTTAATAATAAATAATAAAATTAAAATAAAATAAATATTTAAGGGGGGCTCCCATACAACAAACATGTTTTTTTTCGGCGTTTTTGCCTTATGGTACGGAACCCTTCGTGTGCGAGTCCGACTCGCACTTGTTGTTTTTATTTTTACTTTTTACATAAAATCACGCCTGTATTCCCCAAAGGGTTGGGCAGAGCTGTACCTATAGTACACCCACATATCACCAATTATGTTTAAGTCACATGTAATAGGGGGAGCCTATTGCCATCAACCGTTATCAAATCCAGACACCGGCCTACTACTGAGAAATTCCAGATTGAAAAACCCATTAATTGCCTGACCTGGGAATCGAACCCAGAGCCTTAAGGTATAAGTTCGTAGCCGACTGCAGGCGACAGCAGCAGGCGACATGTCGCGACACTACTGGTTTCTATGTCTTTCTATAAAATACCTTCCGAAGCTAGCGACACGTCGTCTACCACGTATTTAAAAGAATAAAAAAATTAAACATTATAAAAAAAATAAAAAGAATCGTATTAAAAGAATTGTAGGAAATGTAAGTGATGGTGATATTGATTTCAATCAAATATTTCAGATTAGGGATATAAATGTAGATAGAAGTTATTGTTTCAAATTTAACTGAGAACCTGATATTTATCATTTATAAATAAAAACAGTTTGGATTCAATTTTATACAATTATTTCCCTTCCCGTATTAAAAAAAAAACAAAACAACAAACTTCTTTAACAATAAATAACGGTTTTAATCTCCAGCAAAATGTCCGAGCACAATGTTTTAAACTAACTGAACAAATTATATTTTCATTAAGTTTGTGAAAGCATTTTTCTCAATGTTTAGATTTAAATAAGATTTACTTTGGTACCTTGGTCTCTATGCGTTTTTGCGGCGACATTTTTGGCCTCGTTAGCCCAATATGCGAGGTTTTGTGGAAAACCTTTGCGTTGTTAGCTTTCAGAGTTCGTTAGAAGATTTTTGTGTTAAATTTTATTTTGTACTACATGAAAATTTTGTCGTGGGAATTATGTTAAAGTGGCGCTACCGTAGTTTGTTCTTTGATGTTAGCTCCAGGTACGTGTTTATTGGATTTATTTTTATTTAAATGCATGTTGCTTTGTTCGCTCTTTTCATTAAAAGTACTCAGGGGTTTCCAGATAAACAAAATAAAATAGTGCATGTGGTGTACTTTTAAATGAAATGTAAAGTGTAAACAATTGGACGTATTTATGCAAAAGGGAACCAACCCACAAGTAGGTCAAAATTGAGTTAAGTATACAGAAACCTTTTAAAATGCACCTTCTATCGGCCCTGTAAAAATCATAGTTGTCTGATTACTCTTTCATATCAAAACATTATGTCGACAAGGATACCAACTCATATATTAGCAGTTTCCGAATAAAATAAAAAGACCCATGCTGTATGGTAATGTTAAAAACTGCAAATCTTTGTGGTTATATTGTTTGACAAAGAACCATGTCACATGGTTCCGCATAAAACATATTTATATGATTTAACAAAAGAGATCATGCGGTTTGGTTCCAGTTTGCATAATAAAATTGCCGTTAGCCTATGCTTTGACAAAGAACCATGTCACATGGTTCCACATAAAGCATATTTATTTTAATTTACAAAAGAGATCATGCGGTTTGGTTCCAATTTGCATAATAAAATTGCCGTTAGTCTATGAGATTCATATCACATGGTTCCTTGTTAATATTATTTGCACGTACTTATGCAAAAGGGAACCCATCCATGAATGACAGTTTCGAGATAAAACGATTTTTAACAGAATGTTGTGAAGAAAGTAAACTGTTCATAATATTATAATAGGATTACTTTGCAATATAGTGTAAGATACTGCATTTTATGAATCTATGTGAAAAAAAAAGAGTTTTTTATGTAAAAAGTATTTTTTGAATAAATTATCTCTTGTTCCTTGTTGCTATAAACCTTATATTTGGGTTGGTTCTTTGTTAAAATGTATAAGCATTTGAATATCATTGGTAAAAATAAAAACTCAGGTTTTTTAAGGTAATTTTATTGAAAAATCACTTAGATACCTCAATACTTATATAATCGGCTCAACTGGCTCCAAATGGAGCGAGTTGAGAATCAATCAGTTAATCATGTTTATTGTGGATCAGTTAAAATGTATAAACATTTGAATATCATTGATAAAAATAACAAAAACTCAGGTTTTTTTAAAGGAATTTTATTGAAAAATCATTTAGATACCTCAATACTTATATAATCGGATCAACTGGCTCCAAATGGAGCGAGTTGAGAATCAATCAGTAAATCATGTTTATTGTGGATCATAGGTACAGAAATAGATACAGGTGTTAAGAATTACAGTGATGTTGATCAGCTATGTCCCGGCTTTTGGGCATACATGAGAAACCAGATGGGTCAAAATTTTTAGCTTGAGAAAGCTAAGTACTAATTTTATTATTATTTTCACTTATCTGGTTCATCTACCTCGAAATCAGGTTGCCCTGAAAAACCTTCCAGATCATCATCAAGTCTCCCAAGATTAATATAAAAGCCATGGAAGTCTTTAGGAATGAGGTGCAGAAGGCTCTTCAGGTCCTTTAACATAGCCTTATTATAGGAACAGGCTTCCCGTTTGGCCAAAGAGGTTCCATTACCTCTCACGTAAGCACAAAAGTTGGCCTATTTTATACTCCTCGGTCAAATTAGACCTCATAAAAATTGTGAAAATTTCCTCCTTTTTGAGCTTTTTTCCCGTGTGTCAAGCCAAGACACTTTAAGACCAAATACAGTTTTCTTCCTATTTGTTAAGTTGTTTTCCAGCTTCAATGAAGACAGGGATATTGAGCAGTGGTGCCCCAGTGGTAACAGCCGCGACTTAAGAGTTGTAGGTCGTAGGTTCGAACCCAGACCACAGAATAAATAGTACAAGTCCCAGACAGGCGCTTTACTTTGTGGAAATTATTCCATCACCACTGCTTTCAAAACGGTGAAGGAAAACATCGTGAGGAAACCGGCATGTCCCAGAACCAAAAATTCGAAGCCTCAGGAACAAGCTTCCCGCCTGTTCCTGAGGCTAAGGTAAAAGGCCTGAAGAGCCTTCTGCACCTCATTCCTAAAGATTCCCATGCCTTTTATATTAATCTTGTATAGAACTAAGGATGATCTGGAAGGTTTTTCAGGGCAACCTGATTTTGAGGTAGATGAACCAGATGAGCGAAATTAATAAAATTAGTAGATTTCGCAAGCTACAAATTTTGACCAATCTGGTTCCTTAACTCGCTCCATCTGGAGCGAGTTCAGCCGATTATGTAAGTATTTAGGTATCCAAGTAATTTTTCAATAAAATTTCCTTAAAAAACTTGAGTTTTTGTTATTTTCACCAATAATATTCATATGTTTATATATTGTAACAAGGAACCAACCCACATTTTAGGGTTTTTGCAACAAGGAACCAGAGATAATTTATTAAAAAAAAGACACTTTTTACATAATAAACGCTTTTTTTTTACATAGATTCATAAAATGCAGTGACTTACACAATACTGCAAAAAAAAACTATTATAATTATGAACAGTTTACTTTCTTTACAACATTTTGTTAAAAATCGTTTTATCTCGAAACTGTCAATGTGTGGGTTGGTTCCCTTTTGCATAAGTACGTCCAATTGTAGGCTGACCTGAATAAAATAAAAAAATAAATAAAAATAAAAAACAAATAAGAAATCGCTTGCTTTTACATAAAGTCTATCCAAACTTACAGAGACAAGTCATTCTACAGAAACCAGTGTCGCCAATTCAAAATTTTATTTACGGCTTTGAGCGCCAAGCTCTTTCTTTTCAGTAAAGATCACGGATATTTAATTACTATTAAAATCGAATGAAGCTGGTGAAATTCAGTAATTAATTGGTTACTATTTAAAAAAAAAAGACTGAGAACGTAACTGCATTTGAGACGTTTCGTAATAATTACAAATTGCATGCTACTATAAAGTAAGCGCAAAAAGAATACTCGCAATAAATTCGATCATATTATTTAACGCAGCAAAAAAATGTATGTATTTTTTTAAAACACTTTATGTAATTAATTGTTATTTTATTGTTTCTTTCAGTTTCGTTCCAAGTTACATTCTAGGGTCTTTCTCAAATGTCAAAACGGGCCTTTTATTTTTTGACAACTTTAGTACTAATGAAAAAGTTGTAAAAATGCTTGAAGTGGTAGCGCAAACTGAATTTTATTGTGTAGGAGTTAAAGTTATTTTTCCATAAACTTATATTTGTTTACATTTCTGACAAATAAATCACGAATGCAGATTACAAAAACTCAAGCCATCTTCCCATGCGGGTAGGCAGAAACTACAGCAAGACACCTGCTAAGATCCTTACATCGCTTGTTTTCACTCGACACATAAGCTTATAAGCACAATGTCTCGGAATTTCAGAGCATGCAAGTAAATAAACAAGTGCATGAAAGAATCATCATCTGCCTAGCCTTTTTGCAACTATTTCTGGGGTTGGCTTCCAGTCTAACCGCACGCAACAATATTTTACGTGGAGCGACTGCCTATTTGACCTCCATAACCCAACAACTGGGTAACAGGATACCACTTGTTAAGACTGGTTGTCAGAATTTCGGGCTTCTGACGACCCCTAACTACTGTTAAAGATCCATGAATGACAGCCGGGACCAACAGCTTAACGTGCTTTCCGAGGCACGGAGGGATCTCGGTTTGTGTAGATGGTCGAGTATCCACAGACCAACCGCTGCAAGCGTAGCTTATCCTGATCGATCGACCCGTGCGGCTGTTATTACATAGCCACGAGCCTCATGAAAGAAGGAGAACCAAGGTACCCGACATGCTCGAAGAATTGCCAAACTTAAGTGGCAGTGGGCACGGCACATTGCTCGCAGAACAGATGGCCGATGGGGCCCAAAGGTTCTGGAGTGACGACCGCGTGCCGGAAGTCGTAGCGTTGGAAGGCCTCCCACAAGGTCCGACGACCTTGTGAAAGCCGCAGCAACCCGTTGGATGCGAGAAGCACAGAACCGGTCGAAGTCGAGGTGCTTGAAGGAGGCCTATGTCCAACAGTGGTCGTCTTTCGGCTGAAATGATGATGATGATGATATTCTTTCATGCAGCATTTTATTTTGAAAAATAAGTGATGAACTCTAAATGATCAAATATTCTCACACTTCAGCAATATCGAATGGGAATAAACTCTATTCAAGAAACCCAACCAAGTGAATCCCAGTGTCAAAGTTATAGCAAACTCTAAGCTAGAAGAACGTGCCTAAACATAACTAGACGACTTAACTAAGTGAACGCTAACGGCTGACAAGTTGAGACGTGTTCCTAGCGTGCTCACGAAGTAGGTAGGTACAGAAGGCAGGCTTCATCCAACGATCAAAAACACACGCACACATAGACATGCGTCTACGTACAGTGCTCGCCAAGGGGCTTTGTGTCTGTTAAAAGTGTAAAATTAGCTGCGGGTAGAATTTTTGCGCTTGTAGGGACACCTACATCGCCACATGTGAACCACAAAATCCTTCATCGCGCATGCAGTGTTTTCTGCGCAACTAGCATACATACAATCCATATCCGGACAACAAACGGTCGGGCAGTAGCTCACCAGATAAAACACCCATCTGCGGTGCTATTCTGTAAAACTCTCAACTTAGTGGAGGGAGCTGTCAATAGTGTCAATTCCTAACAAAAAAAACTCACTTCACCTAAGTTTTCACGGTGAGATTTTTACAGAATCAACCGGCTGGTCAGAGGATCCTCCCATTTCCATAGAGGATGAGTGAACTATACACCCTGTTCCTCATACCTCTATACGCGTATTTCTTCAGAAGTTGAAGGAAATCACAAATTCGAAAAAAACCGGTGCCCAGTTTATAAAGACGCGGTTGCTCGTAAATGCTAATACGTCTAACGGACTTTAAAAACGAAAGTGGTTCTTTTATAAAGTCCGTGTGACGAGAAAATGTGATCTGCAACTAACTTTACAAACAAAGATCCGTGGCGCAACTGTAGGTATTAGGCGCTTTCTCTCTTTTAGGTGCGTATGATAATCGTAAACTGTCTCAAACGAACACACCAGTCGCGAGAGCGCATGCGCTTGCTGTACGTTCAGCGTGTCTATGTGTGCGTGCGTTCACGCTTATTGTATGGAGTTGGGCTTCTGTACTACTTATCTATTCTGTGGTCGTGTTGTGTACTTAGAGTAGCGAGCATCCCTGATTGGTGGTAATCTTAGGTATGATGTCACACGGGATGATATTTCATGTAATGATCATTCAATGGGATTATATGAGCTTTGAGGGTTGTATTGATGATTTTAATAATTATAATTCTGTAGTCTTTTTTTACGCTCGTGATTCATACTTTGTTCAATATACAACCTGACACTGACCTGCAAATTGCAAAATATCGCGGTCTTCTTCTTTTTTTCGTGTCGATTGTACTCTTTTTATTACCCGACTGCGCGACGCAAAGGAGTGGTAATGTGTTCATCAGCCTATGTATGTATGTATGTATGTATGTATGTATGTATGTTTAGATGTTCCTTTGAAGCACTATACAGACCAAACGCCTGGGCCGATTTTTATGATTCACACGTTAATCGATTCCTCTTAGTCCGGCGAGTGTCACTAAAGACATGACGTTAGTGAAAATTCAATATGGCGACTACTGGACGCCATATTAGGGGAGGTAAGCCTAAAACGGGTAGCCCGCCTAAAACGGGTATGCTTTTTAAATTGCGCACCTTTATTGCTAATAAGAATGTGTGCGTGCAGTGCGCGGCGCCTGCCACTCTCCAATCACAGGGAGCCGGCGCGCTTCTCTGGCGGACACTAGTTCACGGTAAGATAAGAAAGAAGTTTTTTGCTATTTCCACTAAAAAAAATTGAGTTACATTACTTTTGAATACTCGAAAATGGTTTACAATATGTTCTTACTAGTTTTGTGTTATGATTTTGCAACAAGTAGACGTTTTATTTGTGTAATAGGTTGGCGTTTATTATTTCGGTTTTAAGGATATGAGTCGATTGAAAAAAATACATGCTTGTGGGCAAAAAGGGTAGGGGCAAAGCGGGTGCCCGTTTTGCCTATACCCGATTTGCCCTGTATAATATTAGTTCTTTTATTTTTGCAGATGGTTAATAAATACAAAAGAAAGACTGCAAATGCATCGTGGGATGAAGGAGTTATGAAGCTTGCGATAGAAGAAGCTCTCAAAACTTCCGTCAATGGTGCAGTAAAAAAAATATGGCATCAACCTTTCGACTTTACAGATACATGTAAAGAAAGGATGTCAAAAAAAAACTAGGAAGATTCACAACAGTTTTTATAGCAGCTCAAGAATTAGAGGTAGTTGAGTATCTATTTCACATAGACAATCTGTTTACGTTGCCAACTCATTACGTTGTCTACAAAGTGCCGCAACCATTCCAAGAATACTGGTCCATTGATCCAAGCATTGTCACTGCAAGTAGCTGATGATCCTGGTGGAGCTCCATCTGAGTTATGATTGTTATGAAACAGTTCTAGTCATTGATTGACGTTAATCTCATGTAATTCAGTCCCTACCCGCTTTGCCCAAAAGCCCTACCTGCTTTAGGCCCCCCCTACGGGCAAAACGGGTAATTCGAATGGTAAAGATTCTTGTTATTTTTTTATTCTTAATGTACAAAACTACTAAATATGTTATTTATTTTATAGTCCTTGATAACTAAACATTTCAAAATATACAAATAAATTTTCTATTTGTATCTAAAAGTTGTTTTTTTTTACCATCAACCTTAGCTTACCCGTTTTGGGCTACTCTCCCCTAATTTTTTTTTTTTTTTTTCAAAACCTATCGAGTGGGATATCAAAATAAAGGGTTTTAAAAGGTGATTACAAAAATATACACAACATATATACTTAAAAGCGATTCAAAGTGACAAATCGCAAAAAAACACCTACCAAGAACTAAATCGTCTGCGAAATATTTCCAATTTGTAAACTAAAAAGCTGGAAATAAAAAAAAGTTATTTAAAAAAATCAAAAAACCCGACTGCGGTAAAAAACTTAAGTTAAAAGAAACTGAAAAGCTAAAAACAAGCCCATTTTAAATTAAATAAAAGTTGGAAGCAGGCGGGACCCATTTGAATTTGAAAATACAATAAAAATGGTGTGGGTCCCGCCTGCTTCCAACTTTTATTTAATTTAAAATGGGCTTGTTTTTAGCTTTTCAGTTTCTTTTAACTTAAGTTTTTTACCGCAGTCGGGTTTTTTTCGATATTTTATACTAGCTGCGTCCCGCGGTTTCACGCGCATACGTTTCGATCCCAAAGAAATATCGAGATAAAATGTTTATTTAAAAAATCTTTATTTAAAAGAGTGTCAATGGAGTTTCTTGCCCGTTCTTCTCCATGGAGATAGACTACGTTTTGGAATGGGCAACTAGCTTCAACTCTCTGACTAACTGATCGACTATTTAATTTGGACAGTTCAAAATTGCCTGAACATGGTTTAAATGCTTTGAGTTGGGTTGAGTTTTGAACAGTTGAATGGGCAAAATAAAGCCAGACATCATTAAATAAATCGATTCGGTGAACCACTAATAAGCCCGAACCTAAGAGCCACGTGACGTTAAGATATTTTGTTTTATTTTCTCTTTTGAAATCTGGTAAAACCCTTATTTTATTAAGAATGAGGGGTTCGTGGCTAAATTAAATTTATCATTTAGCCACAAGCCCCTCATTCGTAATTAAATAAGGTTTTTTTTTAGCTCCTCGTGCCGCACCGGTCGATCGCTTGCTGCGGTCGGCTCGTGGAAAGGTGACCTTCTATGTCAAGAGCCCTCCGTGTCTCGGAAAGCACGTAAAACCGTTGGACCTGGCTGTCATCCGTAGTTCAAAATCTCACTCAAAATACTTAACGAGCTAAGCACACAGTTAATACTCAAGCGTTATTTAATAACACGTTCGTACTCACACTGGATTACAAAATGTTAATAATGGCGCTTAATTGGGTCAGGTTATAAACCCTTTTTTCTACTCTTTGTTAAGGGGGAACCACCAGGGTAGCCCGCGAAATAATAATAATAAATAATAATAATATGACCTCAGACCAAATAAAAAACCAAGACAGAGGCCTGTCAACAGTAAAGTGAGGCCGGTTTCGTAAACATAGTGAGGTGTAGTTTGATTGTAAATGGTTGTAAATGTGTGCGTGTGAGCGTGTATGCACAGAGCGGAGGTGTAGTTTTTGCATGCTTCACTGTATTGTTCGCAGCGCTATGTCTTGACTTCTTATTTTGGTTTGAGAATATAACCCATCCAATACCCGAGTGAGGGCGGAGTGGAGTGCCTTTAATCAGACCATGCCACTTGCTGAAGTGCCCTAAGTTCACCTTGCACCTTGGATGACTTAATAAACCCTACTGTTGCCGTAATCAACGTGGCCACCTACTTGGCTCAAACAATCCTACTATCCATACTAATACTATAAATTCGAAAGTAGGTCTGTGTTTGTATGTTACCTTTTCAAGCATACACCATTGAACGGATTAATGGCATAGAGATAGATTGCATCCCGGGGAAGGACATAGGATAGTTTTTATCGACATACCTCGTGGGCGAAGCCGCGGGCGGAAGCTAGCAATATATAATACTAGCAGCGCCCCGCTGTTTCACCCGTATAAGTGTCGATCCCGTGGAATATTGGGATAAAAACTATCCTGTCCCTTCCCGGGATGCAATCTATCTCTCTGCCAAATTTTATTGAAATCCGTTCTGTGGTTTAGGCGTGAAAAGGTAACATACAGACAGACAGACAGAGTTACTTGAACAGATTTAGATGAAATTTGGAATAGAGATAGTTTGGATCCCGGGAAAGGACATAGGTACGATACATTTTATCTCGATATTTCTTTGGGATCGAAACGTATGCGCGTGAAACCGCGGGACGCAGCTAGTATAAAATATCGAAAAAAACCCGACTGCGGTAAAAAACTTCCGGACCCATTTGAATTTGAAAATACAATAAAAATGGTGTGGGTCCCGCCTGCTTCCAACTTTTATTTAATTTAAAATGGGCTTGTTTTTAGCTTTTCAGTTTCTTTTAACTTAAGTTTTTTACCGCAGTCGGGTTTTTTCGATATTTTATACTAGCTGCGTCCCGCGGTTTCACGCGCATACGTTTCGATCCCAAAGAAATATCGAGATAAAATGTATCGTACCTATGTCCTTTCCCGGGATCCAAACTATCTCTATTCCAAATTTCATCTAAATCTGTTCAAGTAACTCTGTCTGTCTGTCTGTATGTTACCTTTTCACGCCTAAACCACAGAACGGATTTCAATAAAATTTGGCAGAGAGATAGATTGCATCCCGGGAAGGGACAGGATAGTTTTTATCCCAATATTCCACGGGATCGACACTTATACGGGTGAAACAGCGGGGCGCTGCTAGTATTATATATTGCTAGCTTCCGCCCGCGGCTTCGCCCACGAGGTATGTCGATAAAAACTATCCTATGTCCTTTCCCGGGATGCAATCTATCTCTATGCCATTAATCCGTTCAATGGTGTATGCTTGAAAAGGTAACATACAAACACAGACCTACTTTCGAATTTATAGTATTAGTATGGATAGTAGGATTGTTTGAGCCAAGTAGGTGGCCACGTTGATTACGGCAACAGTAGGGTTTATTAAGTCATCCAAGGTGCAAGGTGAACTTAGGGCACTTCAGCAAGTGGCATGGTCTGATTAAAGGCACTCCACTCCGCCCTCACTCGGGTATTGGATGGGTTATATTCTCAAACCAAAATAAGAAGTCAAGACATAGCGCTGCGAACAATACAGTGAAGCATGCAAAAACTACACCTCCGCTCTGTGCATACACGCTCACACGCACACATTTACAACCATTTACAATCAAACTACACCTCACTATGTTTACGAAACCGGCCTCACTTTACTGTTGACAGGCCTCTGTCTTGGTTTTTTATTTGGTCTGAGGTCATATTATTATTATTTATTATTATTATTTCGCGGGCTACCCTGGTGGTTCCCCCTTAACAAAGAGTAGAAAAAAGGGTTTATAACCTGACCCAATTAAGCGCCATTATTAACATTTTGTAATCCAGTGTGAGTACGAACGTGTTATTAAATAACGCTTGAGTATTAACTGTGTGCTTAGCTCGTTAAGTATTTTGAGTGAGATTTTGAACTACGGATGACAGCCAGGTCCAACGGTTTTACGTGCTTTCCGAGACACGGAGGGCTCTTGACATAGAAGGTCACCTTTCCACGAGCCGACCGCAGCAAGCGATCGACCGGTGCGGCACGAGGAGCTAAAAAAAAACCTTATTTAATTACGAATGAGGGGCTTGTGGCTAAATGATAAATTTAATTTAGCCACGAACCCCTCATTCGTAATAAAATAAGGGTTTTACCAGATTTCAAAAGAGAAAATAAAACAAAATATCTTAACGTCACGTGGCTCTTAGGTTCGGGCTTATTAGTGGTTCACCGAATCGATTTATTTAATGATGTCTGGCTTTATTTTGCCCATTCAACTGTTTCAAAACTCAACTCAAAGCATTTAAACCATGTACAGGCACTTTTGAACTGTCCAAACTAAATAGTCGATCAGTTAGTCAGAAAGTTGAAGCTAGTTGCCCATTCCAAAACGTAGCTATCTCTATGGACAAAAACGGGCAAGAAACTTCATAGACACTCTTTTAAATCAAGATATTACAAAATCCTTGGTACATTATTCTTGTTGCTTCTTTATGTGAGAACACAGCCAAAGTGTGGAACTCTCTGCCGGCATCTGTGTGGCTCCCACATTTAACCCGTCTGTCTTCAAAGCAAGAGTGAACAGGCGTCTTCTGGGCGCGCTCGTTCTATCATAGACCTCATCTTTCGCTTTTCATCAGGCGTGATTGGGGTCAAGAGCGGTTCCATTTAGTAATAATGAAGAAACAATTCAAAATATAAGATTAAAAATAAGCCTTGGCAGTTAAGAGATGAGCTGTCTCAACCGACGGCGCCTGTTCACGAACATGACGCGTGCATCCAGCTCAACCATTTTGTAGGGAACCGAATGATCCAACACACGCGCCACCGTTGGTGAGACATTTAAGTGAGCATGACACATTTTCAACTGCCATGCTCTTTCAAATTTCAGTTCTTAGTCGCTTTTAGGCCTATTACTCATTCATGAAGTGATTTTCAAACCCAATACGTAGCCGCTAAGTATGGCTTCGAGCAAGATCCATACATAAGCGTTAATACTGCCTTAATTCTTGTTAATTTTGCAGTCTTCTTCTCTCATGTCAACAAGAAATAATATGAAAATAGCTCATGCCGTATTTAGCTAATATTTAGGTTTACGGAAAACACATTTTTTTTCATAAATATCGTTTCAGTGACGTTAATCGTCGGAAAACTGCAGACGCTATGTGGCGGTCATCGCTCTTTTATGAAAGAGACGTGTAAATTAACCTACAACAGAATTTCGACAGGCACATGTCCAGTGAAATTGGTCGCATGAAACATGCCGCGTCCACACTCATCTATCAGTGCGGGTTCGTAATGTACGATGCTCATTAATAAGGCCAATTGGGTGTGTTTTCCGCCTTCGCTGGACACGTCACTGGGTGTGACAGTTGATGGTCGATTGGCGAATGTTTTGGGCTAGCGTGGCGAATTCTAGTTTATTAGATTTCAGCATTGAAAATGCTTTTTCACTGGCTCCGGATATAGGACCTCATTTTACGAAATAGTGATATTTTGCTAGGGCTTCGTGAGTTTTACGGCTACGTGAATGGTTGAGATCTCAATAAATGCGTATTGACTAGATCTCCAAAATTTTTTTTTGGTAAATGCAAAAATGTTTAAAAAATTCGCATTTTGTTCATGTCTTTTGTAATAAAATCGTCTATATTTCAAAAACTAAATGCGATATCAAAAAAATTAAAAAAAGCCCTCGGGGTATTGAGTTAGGCTACATTTTGAAAAAAACAAAACCTCTCTATCTCTTACAGTTTAGGTGTTAAAGTGCCCTTTGTGTAGCCGTATTTTAGCGAACGCGCGGAAGGCGATAGACGCGTAGGGGCGAGGCGGCCCGCGCTGAGGAGCAGGAGGCTGCGAGCGAGCCGCCGCAGCTGCGGCGGTGTCAGGGAATTTTTTAATCTTGAACACAACCATCTCTCGACGGTTACAGTGGGGTAGATTTGGGATGATGGTTGTGGTCTTGTAGGTGTTGCCAGTTCTCAAATTTTTGAGAATTTGTTTAAAAAAAAAATTTAAAAAAATTTTAAATTTATTAAATTCATTTTCAATGTAACCGAAGGTCGTGAAAGGCACGAGATCTGGGCATTTTTCTGGGTGGATGTCTGCATTACGTACGTATTGTAAATTCGTTCCTGTATTGTCCTAGATTGATTGATCTATAGCCTACAAAAAAATTTAAGAATCTATAATATATGTTATTTTCTGAAAATCTGTAATGTCCAAGCACAGGTGCCGTATTATGACGGCTTAATGCCATCATGATTTCAGTGTAAGAGATGGACGGTGCTATATATGACCACGAGCACAATCCCTTTTTCACACTGGAATCATGATCGTATTAATACTTCGTAATACGGCCCCTGGTCCAACCAAATTCAGTCAAATTAGCAAATGTGCTCTGTTTTAATTGATAAGGTATCTATTTAGTGTAAAATGTATCCCTTTTATAATTTAACGATTATTTTACATATAATTAGGAATAGAATTTAATAGAAAACTTTTATTTCAGATAGGATTCCATAGGGTTAGTAACATTTTTAATCAACATACCACTTTGTTTATTTCGTAATATACAATGTGGTATGTTGATTAAAAATGTTAGTGATCTCATATTCTCAGTTTTTAGGGCTACTATATTTCTTTATTCATCATCTGCCTAGCCTTTTCCCAACTATGTTGGGGTCGGTTTCCAGTCTAATCGGATGCAGCTGAATACCAGTATTTTACATGTAGTGTCTGCCTATCTGACCTCCACAACCCTGTTACTGGGTAATACACTGATACCCCTTTGGTAAGATTGGTTGTTAGACTTTGTGCTTCTGATGACCCGTAACGACTGTCAAAGATCCACGAATGATAGCCGGGACAAACGGGTTAACGTACTTTCCGAGTTCGTGCGGCTGTTATAAGGACACTGTATTTATTTATTATACCTACCATAATTTTCCAATGAGCTGCGTGGCAAAGCTGATATCAGACGCTTCATTCATATGAAGTGGACTAATGGGTTCATGTTTATATTTTTTATTAATTTCGTGTCCAGCGGTGCTATTCTGTAAAAATCTCACCGTGAAAACTTAGGTGAAGTGAGCGTGGAGTGAGCTGTCAATAGTGTCAATTCCTAGCAAAAACAAACTCACTTCACCTGAGTTTTCACGGTGAGTTTTTTTCAGAATCGACCAGCAGACGTTTCAATTCGAGTGACCAAATGAAAGACAAGAATAAACGAAAGTGATGCGTCGCCATAATCAGCCTATAACGTTCCCACTGCTGGGACACATGCCTCCTCTCGGTGAGAGGGAGTGGGCCGTAATCCACCACGCGGGCCCAGTGCGGATTGGCAGATCTCACATGTCTTCGATTTTTTTGTTCTAGGACATGCCGGTTTCCTCACGATGTTTTCCTTCAAGTGATGCGTCTGGTATCTGCTTAATAGAAAGAAAACCCAGAGCGGAAATTGCGTAAGTAGTTCAACAACATTCATTGCGTTATTTACGTTGTTGAGGAAACATATTTTTGGAACATATGAAGCAATGGATTAGCAATCTCCTTCAAAAGTATTCAGATTGTTATTGACACACTATTGTTACGATTAAAGTGCAGCTCAGTAAAGTTGGTAGAGGGACTGATATTTTACGTTCAAAGTATAGGTTTTTAGCCTATCGCAGTCCACTGCTGGACATAGGCCTCTTCCAGGCTGCGCTACAGCACCCTGTCCTCTGCCTTCCGCTTTCAAGGGGCCGTCTCCACGAACGAGAGAATCGCGGCGATAGTCTCGCCGTGCTATCAAATTTTCGCCGCGATATATCCGTGTGGAGACATGTTCTAAGAGAGTGTATAACAATACATGGCACAACGATAATAACGCTGCGATTTTCTCGCTTGTGGAGACAGCCCCTTTTTTTTCACGATGGGAAATCATCAAATGACCCCCCCTCAGACTCTTACTGACTAAAACCCACCCGTGTTCCTTCCTTAGCCCTTTATGTTCCGGGCCAGCGGCAACCCTTTCGGACATTCCCGCGGGCTTCGGCCCTAAGGGGCCCCTTCCTTGATGCTGACATCTCTTTGAGGCGCGCGGGGAACTAGCTGGGGGACGTCTCACAGTACGCTAGCCGATACACGGTCTCCACTCCAGGACTCGTCCGCTCCACCAGCCATTGGTCCGACAAACATAGTCGAGGTTTTGTTCAGGTTGAATGCACCCTGCTATTTAAATAACATCATAATAATGACCCCTATTGTGTTGCGTCCATTTATAATTAGTGCCAAATTATATATTAAAACCACATTTGGCACAGCAGCAGTGGATTAAAAGGTGATAAAACCGCAGTATGCACCGACAGCTTGCCAACCGAAACCTATCTCTGAATAATCGTTTGTAGCGGTAAAAGTTACGGTTACGGACGGGAAGGCATTGTTGTTTGTAAATATTTTTACCTAACTGCGTGACAGCATTGCTGCCGTCTTAACGAAAAGTGCAATAAACTAGGTTAAACCTGATTTCGAGAAAAACGCGGTTAAAGATTTTTTTTTTGGTTTGTTTGTATCTCCATCACTATATTATGCTTAGTATTAAAATCAGCTATGTCATGGATACGTAAAAAGTGTCTAATAAGAATACTTAGATCTCATTCTGCAGCTTCCAATTCCAGAGGGGCTCGTGGCTAAATAATAACAGCCGCACAGGTCGATCGATCAGGTTAAGCTACGCTTGCCGCGGTTGGTCTGTGGATGGGTGACCATCTTTACAAACTGTGACCCCTCCGTGCCTCGGAAAGCACGTTAAGCTGTTGGTCCCGGCTGTCGTTCGTGGATCTTTGACAGTCGTTACGGCTTGTCAGTAGCCCGAAAGTCTGACAACCAGTCTTATCAAGGGGTATCGTATTACCCCGTAACTGGGGTTGTGGAGGTCAGATAGGCAGTCGCTCCATGTAAAATACTGGTATTCAGCTGCATCCAGTTAGACTGGAAGCCGAGCTCAATATAGTTGGGAAAAGGCTAGGCAGATGATGATTCTGCAGATTCCAATTATATACTTATCTCAATTTGGGGCAACACTCGAGTTATTGCACTTTTCGTAAGGACGGCAGAGTGGTGGTCCAGTGGTTACGGCCGCGACTTACGACTTGCAGGTCGTAGGTTCGAACCAAGACAGGCTCTTTGCTTTGTGTAAAATATTTCATCACCCCTGCTCTCAAAACGGTGAAGGAAAACATCGTGAGGAAACCGGCATGTCCTAGAACCATAATTTCGAAGACATGTGAAATTCTACCAATCCGCACTGGGCCCGCGTGGTGGATTACGGCCCAGTCCCTCTCTCCGATAGGAGGCCCGTGTCCCAGCAGTGGGAACATTATAGGCTGATTATACATGATTATGCGTGAGAGCAAAGAAAGGGTTATGTTTTTGTAAGCGGTGATTTGATTAATTAGACGACAGTTGTGGGTGAAATTTCACGTTTAGGCACATTTCGTTACATGAGAGAGAAGAAAGATGCAACTCTCTCTGCCTCTTATACCAAATCTCTCTTATTCTATATTTTTTAACAAGTTTCGGTTCTATCGCGTGATCGGTGGTGCACGGGCAATTTTTTTGTTTAACGTATTTTTTATACCCTCGAAAGAATCCGACGTCTGGATGGATTTCAAATACACGAAGTGATCATCAACTCGTCTAGGTTGTGTGATGGTTTGTTTTTGGCAGGCTTTTAGAGGTGGATTTTAGACGTCAATAAGTCGGTACCTAATGCCTTGAAATAAAAACGTACCGATCATGACAATGTAGGGTATCAAAAAACGGCTAAAGGAGATGATTCCAAAAATATAACTGAAAAGATTGAAAATGAAAAAATAAAAAAATATATATATAAATTTTATTTTTTCGCTGACTGAAGAGCAGACACTTATGTATGATCGCCTTATCAATACAGTGAGCAACGACTGGGATCTGTTCTACTGGATGGTCGGCAAGCAGCCCACGCCAAAGGAATACGACAATGAAGTTATGGACATGCTGAAAAAACACGCTAAAAATGAAGACAAAACTTCTCTGAGGGTTCCCAGCCTATACTGAATTCTTACATAAAAATTTAATGTTATAGATGAATTTTGTTACTTGTTATTATCTTCGTAGACATTTATTGCATCTTCGTAGACATACAATGCAGTTACGCAGTATTAGATTATAATATTAATAACATTTAAATCTATTTGTTGGTTAGTTAATAATAACGCTGATAATGTATACCTATCCACGTATATCACGTAGTCCTGTGCAGTTGCACAGGACTACGTGATAACCATACATAAAAAATAAAAATAAAACATACATAAAGTCGAACATATTACCTCCTCCTATTTGGAAGTCGGTTAAAAAGTAATCATGTTGTGAACTTATTGTTGCAGTTGAGTTATTACACACATCAAAAGTGTCTAGGGATCAACATATATTTTTGCAATAACTTTTCTCCTGATTGATATTAATTAAAATTTTCTTTAAGGATTCATCAAATAAAGTGTTTTCGTTTGTCACAGTAACGATAAACCAAGTCACCTTTGCATTAATAAAGAAATTTGCCATTTTCCTAATAAAGGGATTTTTGACATTTGAACCACTAACACAAAAGTTCGAAAAAAAGACTGAAATAACAGTTTTCTTTAAAATTTTATTGGGTAACTTAAACAATTAATAATCCGTGTTTCTACCGCGAACACTAACAACACAAGAACATCGGTTTGGCATACTCAAAATGAGTTCATCCAAATCACGCTGTGGAATGGCCGCCCATGTTCGTTGCAACAACAAAAAAAGGTCTTCTTGCGAACGGGTTACCCTCCATATTCGGCAGAGCTCTTCTCTGTAGCATATCCCATGCATGCTCAATCGGGTTCAAGTCTGGCGACTGAGCAGGCCAGGGCAGGACATTGATGTTAGCTGCGGCGAGAGTCTGTCTTACAACTCTTGCGGTGTGCGGTCGTGCATTATCATGCATTAACTGAAATAAGGGACCGATTTGCACTTGTAGAGGAACGATGACGTCTGATACAATCGTCTCAGCATAAATTTGAGCGTTGAGGTTGCCTCTGATCCAAATCAACTCAGTTCTTCCGCCGATCCAAATACCCGCCCATACCATGATGGTTCCACCACTATAAGGATGGACTTCCTGGCAGGATTTTAATCGCTGTTGGCGTCCAGGGGTTCTCCAGTGTCGTATACGTCTTGTATCCGGTCTCATACCAAAACGAGACTCATCAGAAAAGCACACGAAACGCCATTGTTCTTCTGCCCAATTTCTGTGTTCAAGAGCCCAATGATATCGAATCCTACGATTGTGCATTGCTATAGGTGGTACCCGTAGCGGTCTTCGGGAATGAAGGTTCACTTCATGCAAGCGGTTTCTGACTGTTTGGTCGCTAATTAAGTTCCCTGAAGAGTGATGAAGCCTCACGGCTAACATCATGGCGGTTATTGTTGGAGCTCTTCGAGTTAAGATTTGAATGTATCGGTCTTGTCTCCGTGTGGTGCAGCGATACCGTCCTCCATGGCGCTCAGCCACGGTACCAGTGCTTCGGTAACGTGTCCAAAGTCGACTGATAACACTCTGACTTGTATTCAGAGCTAAAGCCACAGTACGTTGCCGGGAACCAGCTTCTATCATTCCCACGGCTCTGAGCATTTCTTCCCTGCTTAAATGACGTCGCCGCTCCATAATAACGTTGGTTTTAATCAGTAGTAGGGAAACAGTAGCACTAATAATGTCTTCAATGCGTTGTATGTTTTTATAGGGAAAATATTGACAGCTGATTTTCATCTTTTACTCGAATTTGATTCACAGTTCCTGATTCTAATTATGAAATGCACCAAAAAGGATCCATATAAATTTATAAAATCATAAATTTATTACAAAGCCACATCTCAATCTCAAGAAATCCGCATAAAAATGCTTGATCCCTAGACACTTTTGATGTGTGTATTTTTTTTGGAATTCGAACCGAACCCGTTCGAAAAAAACCAGCTGTTCCCTACATTTATGTTCGTATAACTCGTCAAAATGTAGAGAACAGCTGGTTTTCTTTCGCAATTTCAGGTTTGGTCCCATAATAAAAGTTGTTCATAATGATGAGTACAATGACCTCTTAGGAGGTTGTTAATGTTTTACCAATAACCCTGTATATTTAAGTATATATTATAGTAAGTAGTAGGTATGTGTATATAACCTATTTATGTATTTGTGTACCTAGTTGCAACCTTTTTTTTTATCACTGATCCTCTCAACCAAAGCACCAGCCATCCAATCTCATCACCACCCTTGGATGACTAATAGAGAATGCCTAAGGCATTAAGTCCGCCTTTGTACCCTTTTGTGCGAAAGGTTTAAATAAATAAATAATATGAACATCTCTTGAATTAATTTTATAACATAACTAAGTTAACAACTTCATATCATTAACACTTAGAATTCGCTAACAATTTGCAAAACAATCAAGTCAAACGCAAACCAGGCAAGTCAATACAGTAATATTGTTCCGCAAACAGACGTTAGCGCGTTAGTGGGAATTCTATCAAGTGTACCGAGAATATGGAGACGTAAAACGAGGTTCAGTGCACTAATAATAATTATGTTAAATGTATTATGTTAAATTTAAGCATTTAGAACTAGGAATTCTATATTATTTTTTTAAATTTTATCTTATCGTATGCTGCACTGGTTGACGTCATCTCGTTAACGCCGATAACCAGCGCTGGGTTCTGTCTGGCATAGTGTCGTATTTCATTTTATTTTTATCACACTAATATTATTATAAAGGCAAAAGTTTGTGAGAGTGTGTGTGTTTATATGTTTGTTACTTCTTCACGCTCAAACGGCTGGACCAATTTTGATAAAACTTGGTATGGAACCCTTTGGAAAACTTGGTATGGAAGACAAAACTTGGAAGACAAAAATGGAAAACTTGGTATGGAAGACAAAACTTGGTAAGCTGACACCCTTTTTTGTATGTTGTTGGCAAATCATCAAATGACGTACCGCTCTGGGCGGAGGGGAAGGGAGTGTCAGACTCATACTGTCTTAGGCGATTATCACACTGCCACGCACCACGCTGCATGTTGCGTGTAGCGCACCCACGCGCGTGATTTTTTACATACAAATTCAATAAAAATGCACTCACGCGCGTGGTTTTGGCTCCGTTTCCCGCTCACCGCTGCGTGAAACGCAGCAGTGTGCCAATCGCCTAAAACCCACCCGTGTTCCTTCCGTAGCCCTTTATGTTCCGGGCCAGTAGTGACCCTTTCGGACGATCCCGCTGACCCCGCCAGCTGACAGCCTGAATTAACATTTACGCGGACATTTACGCGGGACATTTATGCGGGTGAAACCGCGAGGCGCAGCTAGTTTATTCATAAAATAGCCTCGTTGATCTAGTAGTTGCAACCGAACCTTTTTCGATCCTTGGGTTGGAAAAAGTGTAAAGTGTTTTATTATTATTTATATAACCCCCGGTAGCAGCCTGAAGTCTAGATAAGTGTCTTGATTGAAATGAGCTTATCACCTATATAGTTAATAAATAATCGCAGAATCATGTATAGGTGCCAGCACATCAAGCTACCCGAAACTGTCAAATTTTCCCAATCAACATTGAACCTTGTGCTTTAGCGAAAAAGTTGAAAATCTATTATGGGGCTTACAGGACCTAAACACAAAAAACGCAAGTTTTAGAAACAATAAAAGTATATGATCGACTACAGTAAATAAAATCAGACAAATATATGATATTCTTCAGGATATATGCTAGGTAGATAGTGTGTTGAAAACATAATACCTACAACTAATTTGATTATAGAAAAAAAATCATACCTCTAAAAACTTTCTTTTTACAATAAAAACCATACTAAAATACATACAATCATTCTGATTTTTTGTCAGATTATTCTACAAGCAACGTACAAAAATACTAGTGTTTTAATTTTTTCGTCCAAACAATAAATTTTTTGTAATTAAATAATTGCTTCATATTTTGCAATAAATTACCAGGGTTATGTCATCGCGCTTCTCTATCTTTTCTATGCAGTCCTACAGTGACCGCGCTTTAGGTCATGTAAGCCCCCTAAAGAAAGAACAATGGCGAAATCTTAGCTGAATTTAATTTGAGCGTCTACAAGTGACTTATATACGAAGGCAGTTCCATTATTTTTCTACGTTTTTTCAAAGTATCACATTAACTAGTTAAGGCCGGATAAAAAATATTTTAAATGAAAAGTTATTTGATTTTTTCATTGACTATTAGTGTTGCCATTTTATATTTATTCTGTCAAGTGTACAGCATTAATGTATTGTATTCAGTTTTCGTTTGTTATTGTAATTAAACGGAGTAAATTAACAATACTGTTATTTCTAAGTGGAAGTATTCCTTGCAAAGAGGTAAAAATATTGTAGTGTAACAATAAATTAATTACTTTCAATTAATGACTGGCAAAAAGGCTATTATCCCAAATCTAAAAACATAATAGGTTGTATCGTTGTAGTGATCTGTGGTAGCGATACTCATGTCACACGACATTACACGTCGTGTAATGTCGTGTGACATGAGTAGTACAATTAGTATTTTTATCTATGGTATCACTACCACAGATTACACGACGCTTACGCTTTGTGCTTTGTGTTGCTCTCGATGGTTTTCCGATTTCTTTAATTTTAACTTGTCCCGGACTGTGATATTCCCCTGAAGGAAGGATGAACGGTCAAGGGACAGGAAAAAATAATGTGATTTAGCAATATTGCCCTTTTACTTTTATTGGAATTACCATAGACATAACCTACAAAAGTTCATGACTGAATTTCTATTATTCTCGGCCTTCTCGAACAAAAATTCTTGCACAAACTAATTCAGAATTTGACGCCGAGTTAAAGAAGATATTTTTCATTAAAAGACGCGAGAATTTAATCTCAGCTAAATCAATATATGGGTGGCTGCCATTGTTCTTTGACAGATTGTACCTAGTAGCTTGATGTGCCGGTGTCTGTACCTACCTACTGAAGTCTGATTCCAAGGTAGCGCCGATGTCCCTGCCAATAATTATGATGTCCTGCCGATGTTCATACATTATTTTGTACCGCGTAGATATTTCACTTTTCTATGAAACAGCTGATTTCTTATTGATATCTAACCGACGAAATAATTCTAAAGTCTATTCAAAGGTATGTTTCAAATTAATATTATTTCAAGTTTAACAAATATCAACTTTATTTTAATGGTAATTAAGTTGATTTCAGAGTGACTAGCACTATTGAAGAAGTTCTGATTTTTTGAAGTTGTAGTGTAAACTGAACTTTATTGTGTAGGATTTAAAGTTATTTTTCCAGAAACTCATATTTGTTTACATTTTTGGTAAATAAATTGCGAATGCAGATTGCGTTGAATCATGTGTTGAATTCATTGTTACAGTTTGCGCGTCGATGTCATGCCACCTTGTATTATTATTATACTCCTGTAGCTGTATCTACAACGCCACATGAGAACAACGCATCATACTGACGTCATGCAAAATCCTGCATCTCGCAAGCAGAATTTACTGCGCAACTAGCATAGATACAACGGCCCGACATGAATCATCGGGCAGTTGCACGCCAGACACAGCACCCGTCTGGTCGGAGGATCCTCCCTTTTCTATAGAGTATGAGTGAACTTTACACCCTGTTCCTCATACCTCTATATCGACTACTGAATCGAGAAAGAATCAGACCCGACCTGGAGAATGAACCCAGAAGCTTCCACACTCAACAGTGATGCTCTACAGTCTGTGACAGACCACAGAAGCAGTTATTATTAGGGTTTGTTTCACTCAATTCATGCGGTATCCATTTAACGAGCTTTTTCAGTTTTCCAATTTGTTTCGGGTGAATTAAACTTGTTTTATCGCTCACACCAAAGCCTGGCGCTAACTCTGACTCTAATCCGTTTCCATGATCACTTTTAATTTTTCATTGTCAACTAGGGTCTCCAGCCGTTCACGGGGTTTGTTCTGTAGCTCAAAATTTCTAGAACGAAAATGTTGGAACCAAAAACGTACCGTGTTTTCTTTTACAGGAGGTACCTAGCTTCTCCATACACATCATTAATCCTTCGAGCTGTTTCTGCAGAGCTGGTGCCACAATGGAACTCATATTCGTAAATAACAACAACGCGATATTTTAAGTTTACCATATTGTGAAAAGAACGATGTCAAAGAAAAATCAAATGGCGCGAAAACAAATGAATCACTAAATTCGAAACAAAAATAGACAAGCCTAAATTTGAAATGAATTTGAATTTGGAATTCCTAACCTAAAGTGGCCAGTTCTACAACGCGCCAATTTCATATGTCATCATCTGCCTAGCCTTTTCCCAACTATGTTGGGGTCGGCTTCCAGTCTAACCTAATGCAGCTGAATACCAGTATTTTACATGGAGCGACTGCCTATCTGACCTCCACAACCGAGTTACTGCTGGGTACTACGATACCCCTTGGTAAGACTGGTTGTCAGACTTTCGGGCTTCTGACAACCCGTAACGACTGTCAAAGATCCACGAATGACAGCCGGGACTAACGGCTTAGCGTGCATTCCGAGGCACCCACTTCGTGCCTCGGTATGTAAAGATGGTCACCCATCCACAGACCAACCTTGGCAAGCGTAGCTTAACCTAATTGATCGACCTTTGCGGCTGTTATTATTTAGCCACGGGCCCCTATAACCAATTTCACACGTAAGGGCCTAATACTAAATTATCATACTTAAATAAGACAATGAAATAAGATGCAACGTAATTACTCTAACGTGTAATGTTACAGATGACACGTGTCACGTGGCTGTTAGTTGCACAGCCGTAAGACCTTCTCAACTTAGTGCAATCCTCAAAGGTTCTTGAATGTTTGGTGCAAGTTGTAAGAACGTAGCGTTTCAAGAATTTTCTTTTTGTCACGATGAAGATTAATAATTGCACTTTGTCTTTTAAACTGGCATAAAATGTTTATTCTTATTAATTCTACTTTAAGAGCGTTTACGCCGTACGGCATTTCATACAAACTTTCAAGCCCTTATTTTTCGAAATGAATGAACCGATTTTAATGAAACTTCATACGCATAAGTAGGATACAAAGGTCTAAAAAGTTAGTAGAGAACATTTTCGAAATGTCTTATTTAAAAAAAGATAACTGGAAATCTCTGTTTCTATGGATAATTTAAAATCAGTCTAATTTGGCTGTAACACCATTTTTCGAAAATTTTCTCTACTAACTTTTTAGACCTTTGTATCCCGCTTATGCGTATGAAGTTTCATTAAAATCGGTTCTATCATTTCGAAAAATAAGGGCTTGAAAGTTTGTATGAAATGCCGTACGGCGTAAACGCTCTTAATAGATTTATCGTGATAAGTAATAAAAGAAATGATTTCATGCTGACAAAGTTTTCTCTGGCAGCATTTAAAAGGAAATGGAAATTCGAAGTACCTAATGAAAATTTCACTAAAAGTAAAGTACCTAGTTTAAATAGGAAAAGACTTACATAAATTCTTCAAGGGTTATAGATCATAAATGATCTAGTTTTGTGTAATAGATGCTAGAAGTTTCTGGCAAAGTTATGAACTGTCTAAAGGCTCCTACAAACACGCGCGACACAAAGGCACCGCTCGTTGCGCGACTTTCGATGCCTTTGTGTCGCGCGCGATATTATCGCGTGTCGCGCCTGTTTAAAGGAGCCTTAATCCGTGAGCTCGATTGAGTTGCATATTATTCGCAAGACAAACTGAAACTTAGCAGTACCTATGTGTGGTTCATGCTACGAGAAAAAGGCGTGTTATAACCGATGGTGTCCAGGCATGATGTAGCATCACACTGTAGGTGTTAAATATCTACACATACATCATTAGAGGGGCCCGTGGCTAAATAATAACAGCCGCACAGGTCGATCGCTCAGGTTAAGCGTCGGTCCGTGGATGGGTGACCATCTTTATATCGTGACCCCTCCGTGTCTCGGAAAGCACGTTAAGCGGTTGGTCCCGGCAAGTGTATAGTCTATGGTCCCGGCTGTCATTCGTAGATCTCTGACAGTCTTTACGGGTAGTCACAAGCCCGAAAGTCTGACAACCAGTCTTACCAAGGGGTATCGTATTACCTAGCAACTGGGTTGTGGAGGTCAGATAGGAAGTCGCTCCATGTAAAATACTGGTATTCAGCTGCATCCGTTTAGACTGGAAGCCGACCCCAACATAGTTGGGAAAAGGCTAGGCAGATGATGACTCGTATTTCATTAGTTCATCATCATCATCATCATCTGCCTAGCCTTTTCCCAACTATGTTGGGGTTGGCTTCCAGTCCAGGAAGTCTTCCAGGTTAGTTATGGAAGTTAAAAGTAATATCCTGACCTCTTCAACTACTAGACTAGTCGGTAATGGGATTATTTATTTGTATTTGTACCTGTGTAAGTATGTATGGCAAAACACTTCATATACAGCATCTTCATACTGGGACATTGTTCTCGCACAAGTTTATTTAACGTGGAGGGAATGCTACTATTGTATTGATGTGGTTTTTGTAAACATTGCAAGAGCAGAAAGGTAGTAATGTTATGCAATCATTAGTAACAAATAGATAATTTACGGCTGCATTTTTTAAGTATCAAAAATTTTTTGAACTTAATTTTTTTTAAAGTCAGGATATTTTTGTCTGAGGATTTATATTACGGTTTGACATGTTTTGTGTAGAAAATATGTCAAACAGTCATATTTATTCTTTAAATATAAGTTATCTGACTATTGAAATAAATTGGTCAAGTGCGAGTCGGACTCTCACATGAAGGGTTCCGTACCACAAGGCAAAAACACCGGACAAAACACGTTTGTTGTATGGGAGCTCCCCTTAAATATTTATGTTATTCTGTTTTTAGTATTTCTTGTTATAGCGGCAACAGAAATACATCATCTGTGAAAATTTCAACTGTCTAGCTATCACAGTTCTTGAGATACATCCTGGTGACAGACGGACAGTGAAGTCTTAGTAATAGGGTCCCGTTTTTACCCTTTGGGTACGGAACGCTAAAAATCAGCCTTTCATATTTTTTTTTAAGAAGAAATAAAAAGTTTAATTTAGTTCAAGATATTATTCACATAATTATATAGGTACGCTAACAGAATTAATTAAAATAATAATATGTACATACATGTATAAATAATCAAAACTAAATCGCATTAATTTCCTCACTTGACCCACAACCAAGCAAAGATCCCAGGTACAAACTGTCACAGCAGAACGGAATCTGCATCTCCCTGCTCATTACTACATTACATAATGAGGTTTGTATACCGTGTAGCCCGACCTTTATGAAATATTCACATCGCTCACGTCCCGAAATGAATCTAATTACCAACTCAAAGGGTTCACAATCGTTTGTGTACAACATGTGCAAATGCGAGTCAGCCTCATTGAACATAAGCTGTTTTAGTTAATTGTACCTACAGACAGTGGAAAGGTTTAGTGTTGTATGAAATTTTATTACCCGTGGGTGTAAATAAAGCCTTATTGCTTATGGCTGCTATTATTTGGTATGTTAACTAAGATGAATTGGGCAGGTAAGCTTGGGCTCTGACGGTGTAAGTAAATATTAAAAGCTCATTTTGTGCATCTCGAGAATGAAACTTAGGAGTCCAACATACATATGAGGAGGGCCTCGATGAATTCACCTAGTGACATTATGAGATCGTCATGTGTTTTCCATAAGTTATGACTTCAAAAACAGGCTGGTTTTAGAGTCACGCTGACCATCGGCGCTGACAGCTCAGCGAGTAGCTTGTCAGCGCTGAGGTTCAGCGCGAGACGTTTCAGTATCGTGCTGATCACTCGATTCGTCATGACTGTTCACGTTGACGGCGTCCGCTCGGCTCGACACTAGAAAGCTCACTGAAGACAGATGCGCGCGACGCGTACGGCCGCAGACCCGGCGTATTCGTCATGACTGTTCACGCTGACGGCGTCCGCTCGGCTCGACACTAGAAAGCTTACTGAAGACAGTCGCGACGCGAAAGGCGCGACGCGTACGGCCGCTGACCCGGAGTTATTCTAAAACGATTCCTAGAAGTTCATACGTTTCGGCTGTCAGCGCTGACAGTCAGCGTGCGGTCAGCGCCACTCTAAGCCCAGCCTTAATGATTCATGAAAGAACTCTTTTTGAGTGCAGTTGACCAAAAACTCAGGTAGACCTAAACATAGTCCAAAGTTTGACAACCAGTCTTACCAAGGTCAGATACACAGTCGCTTCATTTAAAATAGTGGTATTCAGATGCGTCCGGTTAGACTGGAAGCCGGTCTCAGTTAGGGAAAGGCTAGGCAGATGATATGTAAATAAAAATGATGGGTAAGTATAATAACATGGAAACTGAATAAAATAACCTGTATTTTGACATACAAGGTGTAACAGAATAAACGCAAGTCCTGAAACAAGTTTGTTCATAATTGACTGCTGAATCGATTTCAGTAACTTTTAACATAATAAATGTATTTTCCCATACTAGCCGCCGGCCGATTGGGTCAAAGAAAATTAAATCTTATTTTAAAGCAATAAGACTCAATATTAAATGAATAAAGCAATGCCCCTAGCATTACTTTTATGCATTTTTTAATGTTGAGTCTCAACACGATTTTCTTGATAATAATAGTTAACTTAAAATATATAAAAGGTTTTGGTCATTGTAATATGCTTTTAACTCAATACTCTGTATAATTGGCGTGTATGAGGTCTTGCGTTAATTATGTTACATATTGTATACAATTATCAATTTAAGTGTCGATCGTTCCATGCTTATTAACAAAGAACTGAATCTAATCTAATCTACGCTAATATCTAAACTAAATAATTATTATACACCGTGTTCCGGACGATATACATAAACTTCGACCAGACCATGGAAATAAGCATTTTTCATTATGGACACATTAATGAATTTTCATTTTTTGTTTTGTTAATTTTCATACAAACTAAATACCTTGAAGTAAATCATCCGATATGCGTGCCTCTTTCACCGAATTGGCAACAATGTA
The DNA here is from genome assembly GCA_916614155.1 of Mesoligia furuncula. Taxonomy (NCBI): domain Eukaryota; kingdom Metazoa; phylum Arthropoda; class Insecta; order Lepidoptera; family Noctuidae; genus Mesoligia; species Mesoligia furuncula. The sequence continues at coordinate 28,503,202 of OU744793.1, forward strand.
TTTGCATTCATAAGATTTGGCGGGCTGAAACTTGTCAAAAATAAGTTAAGACCCTTTCTTACTGCATAGCACAATTAAATTTCATTAAATGAAATTACAAATATCTTTGTAACGAAGCCTTTTTAAGTACTACTTCCTTTGTTATATTTAATTTGTAAAAGCTATAGAAGCATTTGACAAAGTTTATGGAAAACGTGAAGAACACGGTGTATAAAGAGAAAATATTTGATTTTTTGTGTGCATCTTTGATAAGCTTTCACGCTAAAACGGCTTAACGGATTTGCATGACATTTGACACATCGACGGTGAAGTATCAATATCTAATAACTAACATTTTTGCGATTTTCACTTTATTGCATATTCGTAGGCAAAATAATATCCCTAACCTGATATATTTGATTGTAATCATTACCATCATCACTAGCGTTTACTACTATTTTTTCAATATAAGTAACTTTTTTATTTAAATATTAAAAACTATAGAAATTAAACGTTTTTTTCGCCTCCTGTAAAATCATGTTTTTGTAGTTATTAGATATTGATACTTCACCGTCGACATGTAGAGCACACAGTAGACCATGACCTGGATTTGGACAAAGAATACTTTTATCCCGATATTCCACATGAATCGAGACGTATGCAAGTGAAACCGCGGGGCGCAGCTAGTGTATTATAAAAAGGTAAAGTTTTTAAGTTTGGATGTAGGAGGTAATCTCCGAGACTACTCACCTGATTTCAAAAATTCTTTTACTGATATAAAGCTAAGTACGGACGCCAGCACATCAAGCTACTACAATCTGTCAAATTTCTTTAATAGATTTTCAAGTTTATGGCTACAGCATTAGGTTCAAATTTGATTGGGACAATTTACCAGTTTCGGGTAGGTTGATGTGCTGGCGTCTGTACAATATTACTGAGCCCCATAGCATATCTTTTATTGTATACAGGGTTAGTTTTCAAAGAGCAGCCAAATTTAAGGGCGTAGTACAGACCATCGTACTGAACAATCTTGTCCATGGGACCAACAACGTAATCGCGAAAAAAATTCAGCCGTCCCATACGTTTAGGTAGAGTAGGTATTGTAGTTTTCTATGGGACAGTATTGATACATTTTTCGCGATTACGATATTGGTCCCATGGAGAAAGTTGTTCAGTTTGATGGTCTTTATCACACCGTTAAATTTGGCTGGTCTTTGAAAACTAACCCTGTATTTTGTTTCCACGCTGTTGGAGTTGCGGGCAGACACTACAGTGCGGCCGACAAGAACTGCATTCTTGACATCTGTCAGTTACATACAAACGAATACGTGTTTTTCGAATTTAGTCTTTACTAGTCTAATACAGGCTTTTTGCGCTTAAAAGAAGGCTCCAATCACCACTGAAGTAATATGAAAACTTGTTGATTCCAATAAACCTTTTTTTTTTTAATAGCTGCGCCCGCGGTTTTACCCTCGTAAATATCGATTTCGTGGGAAAATAGGGATAAAGGTAGCCAATATGTTAATCCAGGGTGTCAGCTACCTCCATACAAAATTTTATCAAAACTGGTCCAACCGTTTGATCGTGAAGAAGTAACAAACATATAAACACACACACACACTCACAAACTTTCGCCTTTATAATATTAGTGTGATGAGCTACTAGAATTGTCGCAATGACCTTGTCAGGGACGAATTCTCTCAACGGCTGGACGGTAGTCATAATAATAAACTGTAATAGCCCTTTTAAAGTAAACGCTTTAAATAACATTGCTGTGCAAGTGCAAGACATTAAGTACTAAGCAACTCGGAGAAGGAGGCGTCGGGGTGGCAACCGCCTTGGCGCCTAAAACGCCGAAGCCCGCTTACCAAACAGGGTAGGTGGACCTTTGGGATCGCGGGCGCACAGAGTGGGGACTCTGTCCGCCCACCAAGCGACCCCAGGGAAGACGGTGGTACAGACGGTGATTACGTGCTGCCGTGCATAGCGAGGCTCAGGGGAGGCCCCTTTACAGTCTCCCCAGGGATGTGCCGTCCAGTCGTTGCACGGGGGGGTTCCAGAATTGGTCTTTTAAGAGGACCCGGGACCACCACTATGTGCTGATGGTGATCACCGGGGTGGTTTTAGTGAGGTAAAATCCCCGGAGGAGGGAGGTCGGGGAGTGTGGGGTTTTTATGATAAGTCGGGAGCCTTTTGAAACGGGAGTCGGGGGGAAACCGACAACAAAAAAAAAAACCGGGCAAGAGCGAGTCGGACTCGCTCACCGAGGGCTCCGTAACTTCCGGGTTTATGTTTATGAAATTAAATGTTTTATTATATTTTTTTTATATTTGAGTTGGTTGAATAAAAGGTAAATTGCGGTTTACGATTTATGACGTATTAAAAAAAAAACTACTTACTAGATCTCGTACAAACCAATTTTCGGTGGAAGTTTACATGGTATTGTACATCATATATTTTTTTAGTTTTATCATTCTCTTATTTTAGAAGTTAAAGGGGGGGGGGGACACACACACATTTTACCACTTTGGAAGTGTGTCTCGCGCAAACTATTCAATTTAGAAAAAAATGATATAAGAAACCTCAATATCATTTTTGAAGACCTATCCATAGATACCTCACACGTATGGGTTTGACGATAAAAATATTTTTTAGTTTCAGTTCTAAGTATGGGGAACCCCAAAATATATTGTTTTTTTTTCTATTTTTGTGTGAAAATCTTAATGCGGTTCACAGAATACATCTACTTACCAAGTTTCAACAATAATAGTTCTTATAGTTTCGGAGAAAAGTGGCTGTGACATACGGACGGACAGACAGACAGACGGACAGACAGACAGACAGACATGACGAATCTATAAGGGTTCCGTTTTTTGCCATTTGGCAACGGAACCCTAAAAAGCAAATGTGATCTAGATAAAAATAGTAAATGCCTCACAGGCACTGTTACCGTGTGAAACTCGCCTTATTATTACTCGCTATTATTACGGCAGCGGTCATAACCTCCTAACTGCATGCGGTAAACACGGCACACTGACTTCACCTGTGGGACTTTATATAATTTTACAGGAAATAAGCAACGTTTATTTATTTATTTAAACTTTTCGCACAAAAAGGTACAAATGCGGACTTAATGCCTTAGGCATTCTCTACCAGTCAACCAAGGGTGGTGAAGAGATTGGATGGCAGGTGCTTTGGTTAAGAAGAACAATGATTTTAAAAAAAATTAAAACTAAGTACACAAATACATAAATAGGTTATATATACATACATACTATTGACTATAATATATACTTATAATTTATTTATTTATTTATTTATATGGCACTTCAACGACTTACTCACTAAGACATACACAAACAAAAATCACATACAGTTTTAGGAATTGTGAATTCGTCACTTACAGAAGTGCACAGCACTAGCACAGAAATAAATAGTAAGTACAAGATAACGTTAGTTGAATTACACATAAGTTATAAAATAAAGTAAAAGTAGAATTAAATTAAAAATTAAAATGAGCAATGTTTACAATTAATACGATCGTAGCCACAAAACGATTTAAAAAAAACAACAAAAAGAAGGAGGCTGGCAGGGAAGGGAAAGGGAGTACTTAAATACAATTATTAATGGGTGGCTCGTGTCGCACAGACGACTCGAGACTCGGAGCTAGTTACTAGAGAATCAGAGCTGGTAAGAAGTTTCGATCGGAATTGTCGCAGAGGGTTAGAGTAGATGTCGATGCTATTGGTTCGTGTAGCAGTTTTATTGTATTTTCTCATTAGACGGTTCATGGGTGCGGTGCTACCAAGGTTAGTACGACTTGCAGGTAAAGCAAAGGTAACGGTTTCGCGACTCGATCTAATAGGTTTCTGTCGCGGTACAGCTATACTTAATTCCGCCAGAAGATCGGGAACATTTAGTAAACCGTTTAAGATTTTATAGAGAAGGATTTGGTCCGTCACGTCTCTTCGGTGTTCAAGTGAACACATTTTAAAATGACTGAGCCTTTGATCGTAAGAAATATCCCGTGGACAGTTAGGGCTTCTAAAACGAAGGTATCTAGTGAAACTTCTTTGGATACGTTCAATTCTGTCTATGTGAACGCGGTAAGTAGGGTTCCAAACTGGCGATGCATAGTCCAGTAGACATCTCACCAGAGTATTAAAAAGCACCTTGAGGGTAGAGATCGACTGGAAATCCCGGCATATTCTTTTTATAAAGCCAGACATTTTTGCAGCTTTGGCAGTGATATTGTCGATGTGGCTAACGAATGTGAGTTTTGAGTCGAGGAGGACTCCCAGGTCGCGAATGGTGTCCACTTTTTGAAGTATTACCCCATTTATTGAGTAAGACGTAGGAATAGGTTTTCGTTTTTTGGTGAATGTTATGTGGTAGCACTTTTTCACATTGAGAGACATGCGGTTTTCTAAGCACCAGTCGTGAACTGCGTCGAGGTCGGCCTGGAGTAAATGGACGTCGAGCGATGAGTTTATCTCTTTATAGATTTTTAAATCGTCAGCGAAAATAGAGCAATTGCTGTATTTTACTGAGAGAACTATGTCATTGACGAACATTAGAAAAAGTATTGGGCCTAGATGCGATCCTTGGGGGACTCCAGATGAAGAAAAATAAACTGGTGATTCATATCCCTTAACAACCACTCTTTGTTTTCTTTCTGTGAGATATGATTTAAACCAAAGGAGTAACTGACCAAATATGCCGAAACTTTCAAGCTTCTTTAAGACGATTATATGGTCCACCTTGTCGAACGCACTGCTGAAATCAGTGTAAATGGAGTCGACTTGGGCGCGAGAGTCCATCAATTTACTTAACTCATTGACGTAGTGGACCAAATTAGTAGTCGGAGATTTACGAACACAGAAACCATGTTGTTCAGGCACTAACTGAGGATTGATGTGTGATGAAATTACAGGACATAGCAGGGATTCGAAAAGTTTTGCGAATACTGAGAGAAGTGAAATAGGACGGTAGTTCAGGACGTCACTAGAATCTCCTTTTTTGAAAATCGGTACGATGTTAGCCATTTTCCATACCGTCGGAAACTTTGATGATGCAATCGAATGGTTGAATATTATTTTAAGCGGCAATGATAGACTAGTAGCACACTTTTTTACAAATACTGGCGGCAAACCATCTGGCCCTGGCCCTTTGCAGATGTTGAGTTTGTTTAGTGCTTTCCGGACGTCTCGTTCCGTAAATACTAATTTACCTAATGCATGCTGATGATACTTGGGTCCTATTTGAGCTACAGCAGGTGAACCAATCGAAGGAGTAAAGTTAGAGGAGAAATGCTTAGCAAAAAGGTTGCATACTCCTTCACCAGTAGATGCTGTTTCATTTCCTAGATACATCTCCGAGGGAATGTCGTTACACTTAGACTTCTTCGCTTTGACGAAGGACCAAAAGAGCCTCGGATTATGTTTAATATTTCTTTCAGTGAAGCTCATATAGGTTTTATAACAGCTGTTCATCATAGTTTTCGATCTCCCCTCTAATAGTCTATATTCAAAGTGGTCCCTTGGGTTATTATACTTTTTGTAACGTGTTCTGAGTTTTTCTTTTTCGTTTAGGAGTCTTATGAGAGGCTTAGAGAACCAGGGGGGATACTTATCACTCGGTTTTTTTGATTTAGGAACGTGCTCATCCACTACATCATTAAGGTGCGTATAAAGGTGTGTCACCATAGCATCGACATCGTGCAAGTCTGAGAAAATATCGGTCCAGTAAACGTCGCCGATCTTAGCATTGATTAAAGTATAATTGGCTTTCCTAAAGTTGTATCTAACAGGAATTTTACTCTTTAATAATGCGGGGGACGTGTCTTTTATTATTATTTCGAGGGGTGGGTGATAGACATCTACAGTTGATAAGGGGTTATTGCATACACTTACAATTCCTCCATAGAAGTTACAAAATATTAAGTCTAGAGTTTTGTGATAACAATTTTTGACTGAGTTTATTTGCTCCATGTTACATAATGACATAAAGTCTATCAGTGAGTAGCCCAAGGCGTTAGCGTAGTTATAAGCTGTGTTACTGGAAGTGTGGGAAAGAGTTTTGTCCATTTGCCAGTTAATGAAACTCAGATTAAAATCTCCAGCTATGAAGGTTTCGTCCCCAGTGGTGTCGATAACAGACGACACCTTTTCAAGGAATGAGTCCAGTGTACGATGTTGAACTGGAGGGGGTAGATATACCGCACAAACATTTAAGTTTTGGCATTTTTTCCCTTTAACAGTCTTCAGCCTGACCCATAGGTCTTCAATGTCTGTTTCCCACTGCGACATCCGGGCAGAGTCTATTGACTTCAAAACAGCAATCAATACACCTCCTCCTCTTTTGCCGCTATTCACGGTAGATGCTCTGTCTCTACGATAAACGGTGTACCTCGAGTCAAATATTTCGCCATCACTTATGCTATCATCTAGCCAAGTCTCTGTGCCGACAATAACATCGTAATTGCGCAACCGTGTGGATAATTCAATCATATTCAATTTGGTTTTCATACCCCTAAAATTTTGGTAGTAGATGTTGAATTGTTGTTGTTTATATGTACGGTATTGTAGCAGGGTTTTATTGTAGGAGGTTTACAGTAGTGCAACAGCGTTCAGGCTTCTTATGTGTTTAGCTTGCTCTCCATCAGCCTTTCTTATAAGAATTTTACCGTCACGAACCCACACATATTTGTATCCCTTTGCGGTAGCTGCCTTTCTAGTCGCCGCATGGATTTGTTTGTTAAGGGGTGACAAATGTTCAGACACATATATAGGCTTGACGGGACCGCCATACCCTAGGTGTTGTGAATTTAGTTTTTCAGTAGGGTGCGCCTTGTTAAAGTTCATTACTGAGGTTAAGATAACGTCCCGCGATTGAGTGGTGCGCAGCTTTACAATAACTGCTCTAGGGTTATTATTTTCGGGATCCAGTCTGCGCACTCGAACGGCCGACAGTATGTCTTCTTCTGTGATCTTGCTTGCAACCGCGTTCCCCATCTGCATAACCGTCTTCACCAAATTTTCCGCTTTGTATTCAGGTACGCCGTTAATTTCAATATTTTGCTGGCGCGAGTATTGCTCGATTAAATTAACTCGTACAGACAAGTCCGAAACCATCTGCTTAAGGGACTCATTTTCCTTACTAAGGCTTTTGTTATTTTCTGCACATATTTTTAGTTCAGACTGAATGCGGTCGTAATCATCACTCATAAACTTGACAGATTCTTTTAGGTCCCGGAATAAATCCTTCATCTCGTTGAATTCTACAGCAATACATTCCTTAATAGCTGTTGAGATCTCTGTAGATACAACCGCGCGTATTTCTTGACGGATGATGTCGACAATTTCGGTTGCTTTCGGTTGTTGATGGTCAACCTCAGGAGAGCTATTCAGACGTGGACGCTTAGGCCGGATACCAACATTTGCGACTTCAGGCGAGTTGGTCGAGGAATGTAGTATATCGGGCTCGGACTGAACATGGCTTAGATTTGTAGTATCTTTTTGTTTTGGTGGAGTGCGTGGAACACGAGACATGTCGCGTTAGTAATAGCAAACGAAGTCAAAAAAAAGTAATAAACACGAAGAGAAAAAAAAGATAAAACTTGTAAAAAACTTGTAAAAACTTGACAAAAAAACAAAAAATATGTTCAAAAAGTGCACGGTGCGGCTTGGATTCGAACTCCCTACCACACGTTTGTGACTGTAGCGGTTAGTTGCGAGGCGCTACACTGACGCTGGTATCAGCGACTAAATTAGCCACCGCAATGATGCTATGTAGGGAGCGCAGACACCAAACTAATTAAGAGTCCAAAGGTCAGTCTTTTGTTTACTCGAGACGGGTAGGCTTATGAATTCGAATTTAACAGTTTTGCACAACACTTTTATTCGATTCACTTCAAAACATTAGCACTTGGTGTGTTTCTTTTGCACAATCGAGAGTACGATATTCACAGATTGTTTTGGTGTAACTTCGTAGTAGGAATAGTCACTCTTTGCCACTTTTACTTAATTATTTGTCGGAGCTAACGAATACGCGTATGACTTACAAAGTTGAAGAATGACAACTTATAATATATATATATATATACAAATCAAGGGAGAGAGGTGTTGAGATGACTCTACGCTATTTGTTTCTAAAATAACTCTGCAATTTCCGCTTAAATGCATACCGACTGGTGGCCGTCCTGATTTCAAGAGGAAGTGCATTCCAAAGAAGAATGGACTGAATATGAAAGGAAGAATGAACAAAGTCAGAAGTGTGAGAAGGACAGAGTAGGAGAAGTTTGTTAGAAGAACGCAGAACGAACGAACAAACGCGAACGCGAACGAACGCGTTTGATGAACGCGTTTGTACTTGATTTTATCATAATTAGTTCGGCAGCTAAAGACGACGTGTAAGGACGACCATTTTATTATTTTACCGACTTCAAAAAAAAGGAGGTTAACAATTCGACACGTATGTTTGTAGTATTATTGGAACTGCATTATATTCACATATGACAATCTATTAGGACTTCCAAACAAATATACAAAATTTTATAGACGTATGTATGTATGTTTGTCCACGCATTCCTCCGCAACTATTAATCGGATCGTGATCATTATTTTTTATTGGCTTACATTTACTTCAACTTAGGGAACAGTGCGAGTTTAATCAAAATCGATTCAGTAATTTTCAGGATATAGACTAATACATGTAAGTGTGACGGCCTGGCTTATTGATATGAGCTACGGGTGTAGTGTCAAAGGGAAAACATCTCAAGACCTTGGTCAAATTCTAGTGTAATATTTACAACAAAACTATTACTTACTTACTTATTACAAACAAATATTTCAGTTTTTACTGAAAACTAAAAATTACGAATTGTGAAAGTTGTTGTCTTGGGATCTGTATTTTAGTTTTAGTTTTTTGCCACCGACTTTCGAAATTAAAGTTATTTCATAATTTTGAGTTTAATTTTTTTGAAGTCGGTTGAATTTTTTTTTTTATTTTTTATTAAATGGCAAGTAAAGCCGATGTCGACTATTCTGCCAATGTCTAAAGTGAATTGGTGAATAAAAATATTTCATCGTCAGAGTGTGTTAGTGTCAAATCAGTTGTTCCCTACATTTTGACGAACATAAATGTAGGGAACAGCAGATTTTTTTTTTTGCGATTTCTGGTTTGGTCCCATAGTAAAAATTGTTCATAATGATGAGTACAATGACCCCTTAAGAGGTTGTTAATATTTTACCAATAACTCTGTATACTCTCAGAACGCATCTCTCAATATTGCGTTAAAAATGACAGCGCAGATAAGGGAGACACCTACACAGACCATAGTTCAGTCATGCGGGCTATTGGCAATTTATCTGATCGTATGGATCAAAGCCGCATAACTATCAAGTATAAATACCGAAGCTTCCAATGGAAATAGGATTTGAAAATGATTTTATAGGAATTGATGAAGAATTCCCCAACAATTTACATTACCACAACTATGTGCTTCTTATTCTTATACAGACGTCAGCACATCAAGTTACTACAATCTGTCAAATTTCTTTCGGACGGCCTTCCTTGAGGAGCTGGGATGGATCGAATACCTAATCGATTTTCCCACCCGTACGCAAAATACGCGCAGTTACACCTCACAAAACCAGCCCATATTACCTATTACTTCTTCATCATCATCATCATTTCAGCCGAAAGACGTCCACTGCTGGACATAGGCCTCCCCCAAGTGGGGGGGTTTGCCATAATCGCCACGCTTGGCAGGCGGGTTGGCGATCGCAGTATAGTATGGTGGTGGAAAGCATAAAGAACGCTGCTGCCCATTCTCCGGTACGACCCTTAGTCGCCTTTTACGACACCCACGGGAAGTATGGGGTGGTACTATTCTTTAAGTCCGGCACCACACTGACAATTACTTATTGTTTGCTTTTCAAAATGTTGTCCTTGAGGCGGCATCTATCGCCATAATTTTGCGAACTACGCAAACTGACGTCACGCAAAATCCTGCATCTCGCAGAGTTTTCCGCACAACTAGCATTTATAAAACGGCCCGACATGAATCATCAGGCAGTTCCCCGCCAAACACGACATCCATCTGGTCGGAGGATCCTCCCTTTTCTGTGGAGGATGAGTGAACTTTACACTGTTCCTCATACCTCTATTAACTTTACATCCTGTTAAGTGCTCATACCTCTATATTCTAATTATGTAGTTACAGTTGTACAAAGGTTTCAAAGGTTTCCCTGTTTGACCTGCGTCCGTTTATTGGACGCTAACTTTAACGAGACCACGATCGTTATTAGGACTGTTTAGAAGTTTGCCACAGGAACTTGGATTAATTCAAAATTAGTAATGTACTGTATTCGTTTTAGATTTGGGAGCTAATGGTATATTTGGAAAGTAAATCTTTACTGTTTTACCGAAAGATTACACCGTCATCACCATCTGCCTAGCCTTTTCCCTACTATGTCAGGGTCAGCCTCCAGTCTAACCGGATGCAGATGAAAACTAGGCAGTCGTTCAGATAAGCATCTGACCTCCACAACACAATTACTGGATAAGACTGGCTGTCTGACTTTCGGGCTTCTGACGACCAAATAACCACTACCAAAGATCTACAAATTACAGCCGGGTTACCAATTAGCCGGGTTTAATGACTTTTTCGAAGCATGGAGGGGTCTCATTGTGTAATGTATGGTCACCCATCTACTGACTGACCTAGGGAAGCCTTAGCTTAACCTTCCATTGACCTGTGCTGGTGTCATAATTTATCCACGAGCCCTGAGACCTTGACATTCAGGTTAGAATAAGTTTAATGTTGAATGAAAGTAAAACCTAGTCCGGATTTTAATCATTTAATTATTATTAATGGTTTCATAATCTAAAATCGACGGAAATACAATGCCTTTATAAGCCATGATCATTATTAATAGTAGGTGCTAATGAATCGCAAACTAGCAAGGTGAACCCTCTGGAAGATAAAAGAGATAGGCAAAAAGAAATATCATTGTTCAGACGCCAGCACATCAAACTAATACAATCTGTCAAATTTTTTTAATAGGTTTTCAACTTTATCGCTAAAGCTTTAAGTTCAAGGTTGATTGGGAAAATTTGGCGTGCTGGCGTCTATACAATGATATTTCTTTTTCCCTATCTCCCAGAGAGAGATCAGCTTGCTAGTTGACCATTTTTTTAGTACTGTTAATAATGATCATGGCATATAAATGCATCGTATAATAATTTCTGGATCAATCATTTCAGTCCCACATTTCGAGCTAAATCAAAGTCCTAATTATCAATAGTCTTAATGATCCAAAATCCCTTCAAACGATGGAACAGCGGTGCCTTAACCGACCTCGATCATTATTAGCTGCGCTAACGAAGTGGCCAGCTAGCTCATCCAATTACACGCTGATCCCGGCGGGTATAACTAACATAAGTGGTGTTATGCTGAGCTTGCTAACTTTTCAGTTCTGTTACTTTGTTGGTATGGTGAGTTTTGATGATGTCGTTGCGTTTTGATGTGGCTGAAGTTTGGTTCCTGTAATTTTCAAACGAGTTGGGGTTCGTTTTTAGGGTTCCGTGGTTCCTACAAGGAACCCTTATAGTTTCGTCATGTCCGTCTGTCTGTCTGTCTGTATGTCCGAGGTTTTGCTAAGAGACCATTAGTACTAGAAAGCTGTAATTTTGTAGGAGTGGTATATCAATCACGCCGACAAAGTGGTAAAATAAAATTTTGGAAATTTTTTTTTTAGGGTTGCTCCCCTATATGTGAAGTGGGGATGAATATTTTTTTCGTCGTCTATCCCATCGTGTGGGATATCGTTGAATAGGTCTTCTAAAATGACTTGAGGGTTGCTAAAATTATTTTTCGATTTAATGCTCCATTTACGAAGTATGTATTAAACTTTCAAGTGCAAATTTATGTTCCAGTAGGGCGTCTTCCCCCTCTAAAACCTAAACTACGGGCTTGAAAAATCTGGAAAAATTCTCGATGATAGTGCATTTCATGAACTTTAAAGGAAAAGTATAGCGCTTAAGATAACTTTATTAGTTTAGCAGTAATAGGCGTTGAACTTGGGTGTTGGATAATTTTGTACCAAATACAAAATCCTTAGCATTAATCCTTTAAAGTGACTAAGATGAAGTAGTTCCTTGTTTATAACGGGTAAAGACTTGCTTTGAAAAACAAAATATGATGTTTTTTAATATATTTTTTTTTATATTCAGATTAAAGAACAACAGAATCGTACTACATTGTGATAACGGGCTACTACGGAACCCTACACTGTGCGTGGCCCAACACCCACTTGGCCAGTTTTTTTAATGGCTATTATGCGTTGTCTTCATAATGTTGATTATTGTTTACCATTGGTTAAGGTGACGATTTGTTTTTTTGAAGTGAAAACTTCTTCAGGAGCGTTGGCCACTTTTTGAGATGGGGAAAACTATTGAATTCGCGCCACTGTTACCGTAACCGACACCGCTTTGGATGTGTTCAGCTGTCGGGATGTACTCGGTTTTAATGTATATCCGATATTTCAGTGAGTGATGGCAAAGTATTCTGTTTGTGTTTTGTTTTCACTCCTGCCACTTTTTTTTATTTTATATTAGAAAGCTTTTATTGTAGTGTCCGCCTCTCCATAGACACTTTTATTTTCTTTTCAAGGATGAAATTGTCATTTAATCTAATCAAATCAAACCAAAAGTCATTTATTCAAACGAGGCTGAAAATCAGATTTTTCAAACGTCAAATTACATAACACAGTCCCCTAAAACGCCCGCCCTTCATCAATCAGAGGAATAAAACGACGACATCTAAAGAAGAACTCGGGCCTTCCAAATCCATAAGACCTCCTGCAACAACCGTTATTAGAATGACTGTTGATACAGGTTGTTAGCAAAATCTGATGTTTTTTTTGGCAACAACCTGTCAACCAATCAACCTAATGGACACTACATTTGTAAACACAAATGTAGTGTCCATTAGGTTGATTGGTTCCTGTAACATAATTCCTTGGCTGTCTTTTACGCTACAAACAAACAATTCTTAACCACAAACCACAACAATAACTAGGTATAAGGTTTGAGCGTAATTTACTGAAGTTCTTGAAGGTTCATTTTATTCCCAACACGAATCCCGAACATATCTTGATATCCCTTACAAACTACTAACCGCCATTACGATAATCATGTCACCCTAAATACAATAAGGTAAACATAAAAAATAATTCAGTACGTCGTTACACCGCTAGATGGCGTTATAAATAAAAGAATATCGACACTATTTTTCAAGGGAAAGGCCCCGTTAAAATATTTAGCGGCCATTATTTGGTTCTGAAAAATGCGTGTCCCTTCCGTGTCCGTACTTTGTATGCAAATATGAAGACTGGTTTAGGTAGGTTGGGTTGGAAACATACGGGAGGGTTGTTTGTGCGGGAAAGCGGTAGAAATATGTAATCTATAGACTTTTATTATTTTTGTAGAGAAATGGGAGAGGGGGGCTTATTTTCTCTGTATATTATGTGACCAAAAAAGGGATGATGTGTTATCACACTAATATTATAAAGGCGAAAGTTTGTGAGTGTGTGTGTGGGGGGTGTGTGTGTGAGGGTGTGGTTATATGTTTGTTACTTCTTCACGCTTAAACGGCTGGAGCAATTTTGATAAAATTTTGTATAGAGGTAGCTGACACCCTGGATTAACATTTATAGGCTACTTTTTATCCCGATATTCCCATGGGATCGACACTTACGCGGATGAAACCGCGAGGCGAACTAGTTATTAATATTACCTTAGACATTTCTCGGGACCCTGAGGTCCCGGACCTTTGGAAGGCGTACGAAGGGCCAAAGCTAACTTGCAGAGTCCCCTTAGACGTTTTTAATGAAATAAGGCTCCAACCGACAATTGTCCCAGTATGCACTATGCAAGTATACCCAAGGACAACCCTCAGTTGGTGCAGGACTATTGCAGAACATGGAAATAAAAGAAAGAAAGAAAATACTTTTATTTGCGGCAAACATGACGCATAAAAAAAAATGTATAAATATATACAACGTTATTTTTGTCTGTGTGGACTTAAAGAATAACATCACCCCTTACTTCCCGTGGGTGTCGTATATGGCGACTAAGAGTCATACCGGAGAATGGGCAGCAGCGTTCTCTATGCATTCCACCACCATACTATACTGCGATCGCCAACCCGCCTGCCAAGCGTGGCGATTATGGCAACCCCCCTTCCCCCCTTTGGGGGAGGCCTATGTCCAGCAGTGGACGTCTTTTCGGCTGAAATGATGATGATACAACGTTATTTTTAGTATATGCGAAACCTGAATATAGTTTGTTCAGAATAAGTAACTGAATCGATTCCAATAATTTTTACCCCATGTTATATTTTGTCCCAATAATATTTAGGAAAGGTTAAAAGTTGGACACCGAGCGACACTAAGTAGGTTATCCTAGCGAACGGTTAGGTACCTAGGTGATGAGCGCAAGACGGCGCACTATGGAAAGTAAAGGTCTGTTTCTGATTAAAAATCAATAACTTTTTTATTTCTGAATATTATGTTCTAAAATTTTGCACAAATATAGAATAGTGTATATGGCTTCAAATGGAATATAATTTATTATGATTGAATTTAAAACCATACATTAAAAACTAAAACAAATTCAAAATTATCAAAAATGTTCAATATTTATTTGTCAACAATGAATACTATTATTTTAATGTTTACAAAAACTGAATATCATATAGTACATCAAAATATAAATCAATTTAAATAATACAAAACATTTTTTATAAAAAAAAAAAAAAATTGTTGTGATTAAAATCGAACACAGATTAATTAATTAATTGTAATGTTTACTAAATGTTATGTTAATTATACTTGATGAACTTCGGGATCTAAAATTAATTCGTTCACTTTCAAAAGATCTAAGGTGTCTTCATCAAGTTCCTTCACGTTTTTAGTATACGGTTTTCTAATGCTGGATACAGTAAGGATCTGAACTATAAAGAAGAGTATGAAATACATCCTCGTTTGTAGCGGGTCTTGAGCATTTTCTAGCATCATGTAGACGAAATTTTTTATAATCCTTATTACGAGATTCTTGTGCATCTTCCGAAAGTTGACCAATAGGAAGTTAGTACCTACTGCAAAATGCTTTATGACACTTTCTCCATGAATCAAAATTTTGTGAACTGAATATGGCATGTAGTACCATTCATAATTGCTCACATAGATCCTGGCAGTCTCCATAGTATAACTATTGATGTAAACAGCAATATTTCAAACCGCAATAGATAGCGAGCGGTTTTCCGTTTTCTGACTTTTATCACATTTTTACTAATTACTCCGAAAATCGCAAATATCCGCAGCTTTTTTTTATTTGATTATGTTTATGGATAGCTAGGCTACAAATCAACATTAAATGTAAAGCAGGGGTAAACGTGGGCAACTGTCAAAAGTCTCGATGAACTTTAAAAAAACTTTTTTTTCACCATATTTTATTACGCAATTATTTTAAGGTAAACGTTAACATAATATTAAATTCATATTAGTTGTTTCATATTCTTCAAAAGACGAGGTTTCCAGAAATATATAAGACATTATACCTTTTCCTGTAACATATAACAATAAAATCAATTTGAAAGTGATGAAGTGAACAGGACGACGGTGGTGGTGACAGGGTGACGTCCGTCAAAACTAGAAAGTTTGTGGTGTTGTAAAAAAATCTGTTCATATAATATGTATAATTTTTTGATATTATAGTCTAGTTTGGTTCTTAAACTATTGAGTAAAATAAAAAAGCATGCCAGTAGAGACATTGACAAAAACCATTTTTAATCAGCAATTGTTCTACGATTTTCCACAGTGCGGCGCAGCGCCAGCGGCGCGCGCGGGTGAGCATGTTTTTGTACAGACAAATAGGTAACTTAACAAGCTTATAATTTTGTGATTTTTCATGATACGGTTTTGAAATTTTGTACAGAGATTATTTACATAAAAATTCTAGACACGTGTTTCGGGTTTCGCATATATGTAAGTACTAAAATTAATGTTATATAAAATAATAATAATATAATATAAAACACATTGGGCATTGGGTTTGGGTGGCTATAGTGGATTGATTACCGAGAACTATAAAAGGACGATGGCCCCTGCCTGACCTTAATAATACTACGAACATCTTTAACTAAATTAATCTATTTAAATAAAATTCAAAGTACTGACAGACTGATAAAACAACGCACAGCCTAAACCGATGGTCCTAGAACATGAAATTCGGAGGGTGTGTTCTTTGTGAAGAGTAGGTATCTACTAAGAAAGGGTTTTTCGAAATTCCACCCCTAAGAGGGTGAATGGGGGGAGGGTGAGTTTCACGCGGACGAAGTCGCGGGCAGAAGCTAGTAGTTCATAAATTATGAGAACAAAATATAATAGTAATTACATTAACTGCTCAATAATTTCTTTATTAAAAATCAACATTTATTTCTAATACTAAAATAATATTTAACCGCCTATAAAAATAAAACTTGGACTTAATAATAAAACTTAGCAAGCAGGCGTATTTTAGTATCACCAGGTGATTAAAATAAAAAATTAGATATCGTATTTTCGAGAATTAAAAGGTAGATATTTTATTAAATATTCAAAGAATTATTACTTACTTTAATCCCGAAATAATATAAATAAATAAATAAATAAAAACTTTATTCAGTTCAGAAAACACGGTACAATATAAAAAAGAACAAAAACTTGTAGCAGTTTACTAGGAACCTTAGGTGCTAGGTTTTACAAATGCCCTGGACCCCACACTAGGATTCCCTGTGTCGTGGGGTCCAGTCTCTTCCCAAGTAAAGCAAACATTTTAATTTATGTATCTAAGTGATGTAATTAATTTTAAGAGAAATTAAACAGTAAAAAAAAAAATACAAAGTGAATTTTTATTAAGAACCTGAGTAGTACCTACAGTGTTACATATGAAAATAAAATTAAAAGATGAATTAAAAAGAGATAAAAAAATAAACTAACTAACTAAAATTATTATGTTGTAGAGGTGTATAGGTGCTTTGACAGGGTGTGAGTGTGTGTGTGTGTACTGTAGTGTGTGTGTTATGTGTGGGGTGTATGTGAAGTGTGACCGGGTGTATGTGGTGCAAAAGCGCGCAAGTTGTTTTTTTTTTTGTATGTCAGATATTATGTTTGTATGTGCAAAAAGTCTTCTGTTTAGTCATAATTTTTGGGGTGCAGCCATTTGAATATTGCATTCTTACAGCTGTTGTACGTTAAGGTCAGTATAGATCTATTATGGGAATAGAATTTGGAGTACAGATATGACCCAAGAAATGCAAAAGATCTGCGTGCAAAAGAAGAATGTACTCTTGGCCGATCCCACTTTAACGTTCTGGATGAATGGCGGGCCAGTTCTTTAGCATGCCTATGGAAGCGTAACAGTGTCGAAACAATAAACAGCTGCCTCACACGGAGGAGGCTACATTCTGAGTACAGGGCATCAGTAGAATATCGCCAAGGTTTTTGGTAAGCTATTTTTAGAATAGCTCGTTGAGCTCGTTCCAGCGCAAGCAGGTTAGTTTTGTTTGCTGTTCCCCAGACTGATACACAGTAACATAAAATTGACTGGCACAAGGTATAGTAAACCATACGGATGAGTTTTGGTTCTGCGATAGATTTTAATTTTTTGAAAATGTGCGAGAGTTTTCTAATACGGTTCACGAGTGCAACAATTTGCGCTCTCCATGTTAGATGTTTA
Organism: Mesoligia furuncula; assembly: GCA_916614155.1. NCBI lineage: Eukaryota > Metazoa > Arthropoda > Insecta > Lepidoptera > Noctuidae > Mesoligia > Mesoligia furuncula. Next base: position 28,520,965 of record OU744793.1, read on the forward strand.
TCAATTAGTATCCCTAGGTATTTTATACACGAAACCTGTTCAATTTGCGCGCAGAGACAGCTCTCGTTACTAACACTACCACACTCATGAATCTTTATTTTCAGTTCTTCGTCAGGTGCAGACCGATCAGTAATGCTAAAACACACCAACTTGGTTTTGCCGACGTTTAAGGTCAACAAATTATTTTGCAGCCAGGTAGCAACCCTCCCAAGTCCCTCCTGGGCTACACAAACGACGTCACTCCAGGTTTTTGCATGAAAGATTATTGCGGTATCATCCGCAAAGGTAAAGACGCTGGCATTCTGGAGTTCAAGAGAGCATAGGTCGTTAATGTAGATCAGGAACAACGTAGGGCCCAGAACACTACCTTGCGGTACGCCGTAGCCCACATTCGCAAATTCACTGACGTGCTCACCAATATGGATGTGTTGTTTTCGTTCTCCTAGACCTATCTAGGAGAACGAAATAAACGCGTAGGGGCCGAGCTCTGGATTGGTTTAGGTCCTAACCTAAACCAATCCAGAGCTAGGCCCCTGATCCCGAGTGCCTCGAGTTTTTTTAGCAGGATCGGCCGGGAAACTGTGTCAAAAGCTTTTGCTAGATCCAGGAAGACGCCGATGCATCTTTGTCCCTTATCCACTTTGCTAATAACAGAATCAATAAGCTGCGTAACGGCATCCTCCGTGGACCTGCCAGCCCGAAATCCGAACTGATTCCCGGCCAATAAGCTATTTTGTTCAAGAAACTTAAGTAACCTTACATTAATCACCTTTTCAATTACCTTAGTAAGTGGACTCAAAAGAGAAATGGGCCTATAGTTTGCTGGTTCGCATGAGTGGCCTGATTTTAATATTGGTATGACGTTGGCCATCTTCAGGTCATTAGGTACCACGCCCGAGAATATGCTCAGGTTGCAAATATATGTTATAGGGCTAGCTATTACATGTTTGGTCTGTTTTAGCATATCGTTGCTAATGTTATCTTGTCCAACAGCTGTACTAGATTTTAGTGTACCAATTAGTTTAATTATTTCGATTTCATCTGTTGGTGACAGAAAGAGCGAATCTGGTGAGGTGTTTCCTGATTGGCTTGTGTTATTTGCCAGTTCAACTTCTGTTTTTCCTAATTCACTAAGTACCTCACTTGCCAACTGATCGCCAATGGAGCTAAAGTAGTGTTTTATTACATTCAGTGATTCTACAGAATTAGGTTTAATTTTGAGTAAATCTTCATTTTTGTTGGCAGCCTTTTTAATGTTACAAATAGTTTTAATTGAGTCCCATGTTTTCTTAATATTATTTTGGTTTTCAGTTATGAGTTTTTGATCGTGTTTTTGTTTTTGTTGTTGTAATATATTTATACAATGATTTCTGTATAACCTGTATTTTTCCTGTAAATTGAGATCGTTACGATTTTTTCTGGCTTTAGTGTGCAATTCATCGCGGCGTCTAATGAACTTTAAGAGACCTGGAGTTATCCATTTCTTAACAATTACATCAGCACTTCTCACTTTTCGTGTACATTTATTCTGGTTAAGGACAAGATTACATTTTTCGATAAAGAGTTTAGTGGCTTTATTAATGTCAGTTGTATCATACAGGTCCGACCAGTCAATTTGCTTGAGGTCTTCAAGTAGATTATTGTAGTCAATTTTGGTACATGTGTTAATTTTTTTGTCCTTAGGAAAGGAAGATCCCATGATGCACAATATTGTGCTATGGTCTGTTATATCGGAATGACAGACAATTGTTGTAGAGGCAAGTTTCAATACATCAAATGTATTCTTAAGATTATCTTAACTATTCACGAGACATTAAAAGTATTATTTTATTAAACATTATTGAATTAGAAAATTCGCCTCATTTGACCGAAACGTTCCAAGAAATAAATATTTTGATGAAAACAATATTAATTTTTGATGTTATACAAGGTTTGTAACATAATAAACGTGAGTCCTGAAAGTAGTTTCTTCGTTATTTACTGCTGAATGCATTTCAGTAACTTTTTATATAGGTATTTTTTTTAAATTGTGTATTTGCCGTAAGTACTGACCACCGATTGAGCCAACGAAAATTCAATCTTGTTTCAAGGCGATAAGACTCAATTTTAAACGTATAAAGTAACTAGGGTAAACATGCTTTTCTTAATAATAATAACTTTAAAACAATAATAACAGCCGCACAGGCCGATAAATCAAGTTAAGCTACGCTTGCCGCGGTTGGTCTGTGGATGGGTCGCGAAAAAAAAAATCAGCTGTTCCCTACATTTATGTTCGCATAACTAGTCAAAATGTAGGGAGCAGCTGATATTTTTTTCGCGATTTCAGGTTTGGTCCCATAGTAAAAGTTGTTCATAAAGATGAGAACAATGACCTCTTAAGAGGTTGTTAATGTTTTACCAATAACCCTGTATATAAATAGCTATTAACAAAAACTTGATGTTAATTATTTCTGAAACAACTATACAGTGAGTGTCAACATTACTTGTTGTCTTCCACAACAATAATATCTCGAAGAATGTTCAAATAGCTTCACAAGTATTGTTTGTTTATTTCGAAGCGTGTTCCAAACCTTAAATAAATGCAGAATGCATGAGTATTTAACCACGTTAAAAAAAAAAAAACTTAAATAAAAAGAGAAATTTAGCAATTACGTGCATTATTTGTTGTTTTAAAGAAATTGCTCCCAAAATGCGGTGTTAGTTCAAAAAGGTTCTGCTTAATAAAAATAAAATAAAATAAAAATAAAAAAGCCTTTTATTTCATGCATTTAAAAAAGGATTTTTAACATTTTTACAATTGTGTATTTTAGTACAATGTAAGTAATAATTTGAAAAATAATTGATAGGTGAGTAAGCTGTTGCTATCGTTACATAGGTAATAATTACATAGGTAATAATAAGGTTCTGCTCACTTGTTTCTAACTAACTGGATTGTAAAATGTATCTACTTGCGAAACGAGTTGTCATCAAATATAATGAGCACGTTATGAACAAGGGACCTTTATATTATAATTATATCTGTGTGTACTGAGAATTTGAAGTTGAGAATCTGTCAAATTTCGAAAGTTTTTACGCTTTTTTGAAAAGAAAATGTGAATTTTGTTAATGCTAAAGTAGAGTTTCACAAGTTTTCAACGTCAAATTCTAAAAACCAGAAACCGGGCCATCTGCCTAGTCTTTTCCCAACTACGTTGGAGTCGGCTTCTTATCTACCCGGATGCAGCTGAATACCAGTGTTGGACATGTAGAAAGAAAGAAAGAAAAATTGGTTTATTTGACACAGAAACACGTGCCTAAAAAAAGATAATTCTTAACTCGAAAAGTAAAAAACAAAAATCGAACAGAGCCTACCTGACTTCCACAACCCAGTTTCTGGGTAGCACTACACTCCTTGGTAAGACCGATTGTCAGACTGTCGGGCTTCGACTGTCAGAGATCTACGAGTGACCAATGGTTCAACGTGTTTTACGAGGCACGGGGGTCTCGATGTGTAGTGAGTGGTCACCCATCCATGGACCGACCTCGGCCAGCGTAGTTTAAGCTTCTGCCAATCCTCCGCGACCAAATTAGTTCCGATCCAGCCTGTCTCTTGTTGCCCTCTCGCAGTGACGCCCTAAGCCGAAGTCCGTACCCCACAGGGGGTGCCCTTAGCGTGTAGTCGCCTAGTTTTTAAGTTTTTTAAGCCCTGGCTGGAGGCCTTAATTATTGAGGCATCTACAGACGACAACCTCACAGGTTGAACTGCGAGATGCCATTCATATAAAAATAAAATATGTGCGAACAAAGCGACTCCCGCTCCGCGCCCCGCACCCTCCGTAAGGGTGGAGGGGGGTTGAGGGGATCAGAACGGAATAAATCGTTGAAGCCCAAGTTTGACTGAATATTTAGCCAGAAGCTCCTGAACCCAGAAATCGGGTGTTATTTACTAAAAGTATGACAGTCTAAACTATTATAACATTCCCGCCCACAATACTCCCCCGTATTTTTACCGCGGGGACTATTGTGACACGTTTTACGTGACACGTCAAAAAGGGATTACAATAGTATGATATGACGTGATAGATAATACTTTGATCTTTTAACGTGTTTGCATAATATACCTTAGGGTTTTTATTCTCTGAACATATCATCTTGGTCCCTCTCCTCGATTCTATAAAAAATCACGACGAGAGACGACCCTTTTAACATTCACATATTTTTTTAGCACTGTCTTACCGCAACACCAGAACCAATCTTTGTTGTAATCATAAATCAGGCAATATAACCTTTTTTAGGGTTCCGTACCAAAATGGTAAAAACGGAACCCTTATGGTGAGACTAAGTCTGTCTGTCTGTCTATTTGTCAGTCTGTCTGTCACAACTGGATATCTCAAGAACTATTAATGCTATCAACTTGAAATTTGGAATAGTTTTAGATGACATTTGCCCAACTATTTTCCAAATAAGAAAGAAATAAAAATATATGTGTAATTTTTGCAACAGGGACTGAAAGGGGGTCTGAAAAATTCGAAGTGGAGCCCCACTTCGAATTTTTCAGACCCCCTTTCCTTTGAGGGTTAAAAATGTTTGAGAATGTGCAAACTACACTCTTTCATATGATACTCCACATGCCCTAGTGGCTACTAGGGCATGTGGAGTATCGACGCAAAAACAACGGGGTGTTATAAGTTTGACGTGTCTGTGTGTGTGTGTGTGTGTGTCTGTCTGTGGCATCGTAGCTCCCGAACGGATGAACCGATTTTGATTTTGTTTTTTTTTTGTTTGAAAGGTGAATTAGTCGGGAGTGTTCTTAGCTATGTTTGATGAAAATCGGTCCAAGATGGCCGCCGCCACAAAATGGCGGATTATATATTTTCAATATGGATATCAAATTAAAGGGCTTGAATAGTAGAATACTATACATTTAATAATAATAAATCTTTATGTCGGGGGTTTTTAAATTATTTTATCTCTTTCCAATTACATTTAACTTTATTATTATTTTGTGTCCGGGGTTTTTAAAATTTTAAATTTAATTCTTTTCTTTTTTTTTAAGCAGCATAGTTTTCGACTTTTGATGAAAAATGTAAAAAAAAAATACGGCCCACCCCCTTATTTCCGAAGGTTGCAAAGAGAAAAATCTGTGATCGAAGTTTATGTAAAGATTACAGGAAAAATAAAACGAAGTCTCACGAGTTAAAATTCTCTGACGAATATAGGCCTCGCCGATGAAAAATTCAGAAACATGATCTGAATCGCCAAAAAAAAATCAGCTGTTCCCGATACATTTTGACGAGTTATACGAACATAAATGTAAGGAACAGCTGATTTTTTTTTCATGATTTCAGGTCTGTTCCCATAGTAAAAGTTGTTCATAATGATAAGTACAATGACGTCTTAAGAGGTTGTTAATGTTTTACCAACAACACTGTATATATATTTTTGTCACGATCAAGTTTTTTTTTTCAATCAGGGCCCTAATTCACTTTAAACACTAAACTTAACGATTCCTTACCGAGACCAAGTCGAAACCATGTCGAAACCACGTCGAAATCACGTCGAAACCACGTTGAAACCACGTCGAAACTACATCGAAACCAGTTCGAAACCATGTCGAAACCACGTCGGAACCACTTCAAAATCACGTCGAAACCACGTCTATACCACGTCGAAACCACATCGAAATTACGTCGAAATCGCGTCGAAACCACGTCGAAACCATGTCTATTCCTGAGCTAATCCCGCCAATCTTGCGTTAATTTCGCGCGGTTTCGTTCATTGTGTCGTAAATAATTTAATGTCTTTGATTGTGTCATGGAGAATTACGGCACAGAATACAGATAGTACATGACATGTATGTACTTCACTTTTCATACCTACGCTCGGTGGTCGCGCTAGGGTTGTCAACTTTGGTCTAACTATCGTGGTCGTGGCACTCGTATCTAGTTGTTTGATTTATTGTTGAGCTTATTCTACAATATTAAAACAAAACAATAAACATAGTATTACAATACAAAAAGTTTACAGAACAAAAACATATAAAATTTAACTTAAATTGTCAATTTTCACTATCGAAAATCCCTAGTAATTTCAAAAGGGATTACCCTATTTACACAATTTATTTTGCCCTATCCGTTTTAGACCTAAACCTAACAAATGACTCTAAAAACAAGACAATATCTACACAAACAAAAAATCTAGGTGGCGTGAATTTACCTTACAAAAAAGTTACTTCGTTTATACCGATTCAAAATAGGAAACTATTATATAAATCGAGCTTAGACAGGCATTTTTTGTTGCTTCATTTTGCACTTCACAGAAACGTGTCTCAAGCGGATGGCACCCTCGCTCGCACTACTCCCAACCACTCCGAGATAACGTGTCCGTGAGCGGTGTCTATGTGTGCGTTGCTCGAGCGCACTTTGTATGTAGATTGCCTTCTGTACCTACTATCTGTATTTTGTGACTTTTTAGAACGTTTCACAAATAATTCGCGTGTTCGCGAGTTCCCGTGAACAGTCACTTGCTATTATTAAAAGTAATAATATTCATTAACTAATCAAACTTAAAGGGGCGTTTTAAGTGCATTTTACATGTTCCTTAAGACGTTCACAAATTACCTTTTGCCTGTTACGGTAAATAAGACCACTTTAAAAGTAAACTAGAGTATTATAAACGAACGGTATCGCTACAATCTGAACTAAGCCTAAGAACGAAGCCACGCGATGTGTTGCCGGCCCGTTGAGTCGCCTGAGCGGTGACGCTGCGTTTACCTACATACAAATCATAGTGACAAGCCACACGGTGCGTTGTCAACAGACAGGGAGACCAGAGAAACGAAGCGGGGAAGGATGTTGCCGTGCGATACCGAGCGTCGGAGCGGAATTGTAGCGAAGCGCAGTGTTAGGACTCTGCCTTATTAGTGTGTTGCGTTGTCGTAGCGTCGACTCAATAATGACTAATGAATAATTAAATTATGACAATTTAATAATTATTTCAATAAATTAAACTTGTCAATAATGTCTAATTTATTAGTAATTATTATATTCATAATGAATGACTTAACGCAGCTCGCAGGTGGCATACAATGCGTTGATCCGTTGTAACGACGCAACGCAACGCACTAATGAGGCATCGCCCTTATTTGTAGATACTAAATAAAACTGAGACCCGCAACACCGAGACGCTACGACGTCACCGCGTGTGTTAGTAAGCGGAGTGCGGCGTTGCGATGTGACACCGCATTGTCCGCGAGGCATTCGGTGCGTTGAAATCATAGCGGTGGGACGACGCAACGCACCGGCAATGCCCGTGTGTCCTCACTCTAACACAAATGTCTGATAATACCTCGTTTACGACTTCGCCTGATGTATTATGTGGTGTGACGTCAGACTAAATAATGGGTACCTATTTTGCTTTATTTTTTTCAACATTTTCACGTTAATATGTGCGGTGTCAGGTGGCTTTTCAAAGTACAGACGCCAGCACATCAATCTACTACAATCGGTCAAATTTATTTAATAGATTTTCAACTTTATCCCTGGTACAGTCGCCAGCACATCAACCTACCCCACTTTGGCCTTGAACGCGTTATGAGCAACTACAGCGAGAATCGTGCGAAAGAGACATATAGCTTTTGTCTGTTCTTACTAGTAATGTGTCGTGCTGCAGTGCGTACGTGAGAGTGTGTGCGTATGGTCGTCGTGGTGTGAATAAGATACTGTGCGATAAGAAATAGCGTAGCTATCCGAATCAAATACAGTGTCACAACAGGATGACAGTGGGGCGAGCGTATTTGCTGCAGCGCTTAAACAGTAGGTGTCGTCTCACCAAACTATAAAACATGCAGCGCTAGACCGCTTAAAACGTATAGTTTTCTCGCGACCAAAACGTCATAAGCGCCGGGAATTTCATGGCGCTTACACGTTTCATGCAAGACTAAATAAATGAGTTGTTACCGGTCGGTAACATACCCCGCGTTCCGAATTGCGTCAAAAGCGATTATATCGCGAATCCAACCAAATTTAATAGTCACAAAATATAAGGACTATTGACTACTATTTGTGACGTTGCGCGTTGGTCGGATTCGCGATATAAGTAATCGCTTTTGACGCAATTCGGAAGGCCCCCGGCCTGGCGCAAAAACTGGTTTTGCGGCGTCGCGTCCGCGTCGTCGTATCACTAAGTAATAATAGTTCTATGGTAGCAGGTTGAATAATAGAATCGAAACGCCCAGCGCAATGCTTAAAATACCTATGAAAATTTATAGTCTTCTTTTACTTAATCCTTAATTTTTACATATTTGTTGGAAGATTACTTAGAGTATTAAGTAGTAACTACCTACTCATATTACATTTAAACAGGTAGGTAGTACGGTATACACCGTTCGTTACACAATGAATTAGCGAAATTTCACGCTCTCGATGAATATTGTTAAGTAGACAAGTAGGTAGGTAAGTAGGTATAATCTCATATCAGAAAAACATTTCCTTTTTTATTAGGGTTCCGTACCCAAAGGGTAAAAACGGAACCCTATTATTAGGGTTCCGTACCCAAAGGGTAAAAAACTGGCCAAGTGCGAGTCGGACTCGCACACGAAGGGTTCCGTACCACAAGGCAAAAACGCCGAAAAAAACATGTTTGTTGTGTGGGAGCCCCCTTTAAATATTTATTTTAATTTTATTATTAAAGTTAAAATACAACTCAGTATTTTGTGAATATTTCAAGTGCCTACCTGTTGCCATTTTTGATATCGAGCAAAAAAGGGCAAAAAAATCGCGTTTGTTGTATGGGAGCCCCCCTTAAATATTTATTTTATGTTGTTTTTAGTATTTGTTGTTATAGCGGCAACAGAAATACATCATCTGTGAAAATTTCAAATGTCTAGCTATCGCGGTTCTTGAGATACAGCCTGGTGACAGACAGACAGACAGACGGACAGACAGCGAAGTCTTAGTAATAGGGTTCCGTTTTGTATCCTTTGGGTACGGAACCCTAAAAACGAGACCTAAGACTTCGCTGTCTATCCGTCTGTCTGTCATCAGGCTGTATCTCAAGAACCGCGATAGCTAGACAGTTAAAATTTTCACAAATTATGTATTTCTGTTGCCGCTACAATAACAAATTCTAAAAACAAAATAAAATGAATATTTAAGGGGGGCTCCCATACAACAAACGTGTTTTTTTCGGCGTTGTCGCCTTGTGGTACTACGGAACCCTTCGTGTGCGAGTCCGACTCGCACTTGGCCAGTTTTTAAATTTCAAGCAGGTTTTAATGACCTTTTCCGGGTTTTGTTACCTACTTACTGACGGGCTGGCGGTCACCTGTCTTAGCGCGTTCCTTGCTCTTCTATTCTATTATTGATAGCTGCGCCATGCGCCACAGTTATAAACTTTTGTAGTTATCATCCTTTAACTATTTTTATAATACCTATTATATCTGTTATTGTTCCAAAATAAAAGATTTTTATTTATTTTCACGAAATTAAATGCTGAAAACCCATAACATAGGTAATCTGCTTAAAATTTTGAAAGAAATATGGACACCTACTTCTTACCCCATCACGAACGTGTGTGAAGTTTAGCCAATTAATTATACCTACAAAAAGCCTTTTGTCAGTCCGCCGTGTTTAAGATTAACGTTTCGTCCGCAGCATGATCTTATTACAAAAACAATCAGGTTGAACCAGTAGGGTAGAATTGGGGGTTCTGGATCACTTCTTCCTCGCTCCGCTCGGAATGTGATCCAAAACCCCCAATTCTCCACACATATGATCCAGAACCCCCAATTTTCTACACATACACGAATCGGTCTACAATACAGTTGTAGATTGAATATTGTATTTCATTATACAGCGTCGAACTGATACAGTGAAACAATATCGCTTATAATCAGATTCCAAGCGAGGCAGAAGTGATCCAGAACCCCCAATTCTCCACACATACAAAATATGATCCAGAACCCCCAATGTTCTACACATAAACGAATCGGTCTACAATACAGTTGTAGATTGAATATTATATTTTATTCTAAAGCGTCGAACTGATACAGTGGAACAATATCGCTTAAGGCAAGTTTAACGATTGATCACTGCTGCCATCAGTTTCTAACTAATAAAAATCTGTGTACTGTTTCAGACACTTATTAATATAATCTCTCCCTCTCACAGCATTCAAATAAAAACATCGAGGAAAATATATTGCATGTTGCATCCAAGGATCATCGTAAGTCTCCCAATCTTCGATAACACCTCCACATGAAAAACATGCTGCCTTATCATTTATACTATTTCCACAATAGAAGAATCCGGCATCAGCCATTTCCGTTACCACGGCTTTCTTTGAATCAGCTGTCGCCCAATAATGGTTGAATGAAAATAAGCGCACTTTATATCTATGATATGTGTCATAACGAGGATTGTATTTATTTTGAGACATATTATATACGCTCGAGTTCTTGATATTGATGTTTATGAAAGTATAATGAAGTCACATAGGCGTTGCTAGCAACTTATAAACATGTAAATGTGGATGAGTTGGAGGGGTGGCTGGGGATGGGACGTTAAATTTAATAAATAAAATAGTAAAATATTTAATGCAAAACTTTATTTTCAAAGCACCATTTATTTATACATAAAACATTTTTTAAAGCACATATTGAGTCATGATAAATACAACTATACATTTCATGAGAATGTTCATATTTTTTGTGCAAACTTAATAAACTAGGACAACCTTTATCTTCTAAATTATTTACATTATGATTATTTAGAATATCTTTTAACCATAACACTTTTTCAATACCTTTAGTGTAAACATATTTATCTCTTAAAATATCTGCAATCAAATTCCGATGATTTGAATAAGGCACAATTCCTTCACACCAGTATATATTTCTATTACGCTCAATCCAACTAACTTGGCGTCTTTCTGGTCTCGTCAAATTATAAAATGGAAATGGTGGTTTAATTAAAAACACTTGAATTTTTTTATTGTATAATACAGCAATTTCTTTTAAGATAAATTCATTTGCTTCTGTTTTAAAACCTTGAACATCTACAATGGCAGTCATGATAGCCTGCGCACTATGTTGCTCAAAGGTTTATATTCCAGAAGTCTATCGTTAATAATTAAGCAATATCCAGTCGTGTTATCTGGTATTGGTTCTAAGAATTCAATCTCAAGACGCACATCTACGGGACCTGTCTTTAAACTATCATTTTGTCTTGAACAGTCTATAATAAAGAGAGGCGCCTTCTCCTTGAAACTAGCTAAATCAAGTAAGGGGTCCGCAGGGCAGTTGTAATACGACTGACGAAATTTCACATACATTTCGTATAATATATTGTATTTGTTCTCGGCAAAATTTAAGCAAAGAGGCTCATACGGATAATACTGTGAATTCAAAAACAGCGTTATGTTTGTAACTCCACAGTGATCGAACAGAGAACTATCTTTGGTTTTATTATTTTTTCTATTAGTTTGTAAACAAAATATTAAATAGCGAGGTTTCTCTAATTGTGATGCAGTCTTAACTGACCAAGAATGTTTTGTGGTTTTAGGGAGTAACGGATACTCATATAAATCCCAATTTCTGAACGCCATTTGAATAGGTTTATCTCTTTCTAAATGTTTAAGGAGAGTCAACCGTTCGCGATCTGATACTTTTATATGCGGTACACGCCATTGCACTTTTTGTATATCTATTTGAAAATATGTAACGTCATCAGTTACTAAGATACTGTTTAAGTTAGAGTTACTCCTATTCAGTATAAGTTCATGTTTACAATTTATTACAATTTTGCTGTAATCTTCAGCAAATCCTAAAATCTTATTAAGGGGTACAATAGCACTAAAATATCCATCGTTTTTAAATCCGCCTATATTCCAACCCCACAAAGCAGCGACCTTATTATCTCCATCATTCATGGAAACGTATGATTTTATTGTCGATGTTATTCCAGAATTTTTAATACGATCTATTTCAATACCATTCATTTCGTATCTGATATCTTGAAACAAAAACATAATAGGGTTGTTACTGAACGTAATAGTTTTCTTAATTGCTTTTCCATCTTTGTCGAAAAACTTTGCTTGACCTTCGACATAAATTGAACTGCCTGACGGTAACACGTATATATCTTGCTGGTGTATGGGAATTCTGATTTCATCGTTTTCTCTAAAGCTGTTATTGTAGGGATTGTAAGAATGGACTTCGTAGCTTTCAATCGAAGTATCGAAGTGTGGTGATTCAGCAATTTGTAGCATATTCATAGTATAAAACCAAGAGCTTTAAGAAAATCTTTATTCGTTTTGGTCAATTTCTTAAGCTTTTTCTTACGTCTTTGCACCTTAGCGGTCGTATAAGAAATAGGACGCTTTATGTTGACGGTAGGGTTTTTATAAAACAAAATCATTGTGTTTTTCTTAAATGAAGTCGTAGTTGAATATTATGTTCTTCTCCAAAGTTAATACAGTAACCAAATTGATCAACAATCTTAACAAGTATAGATGGAATTATATTTTTGTTCACTGGAAAGTAAATAATGTTTTGTGGTATTTCTATGTACCGATGACCTGTATCAGTATTTGACACAAATTCGTGTATAATATGAGTTGGTAATCCGTTGGAGTATGAACCATGCACTAGATCACATTCGATTCTGATCACAGGCGGAATGCTATCGTTAACGTACAGATTTGGTATAGAATTTAATACTGAAAAGTATAACAAACCACACTCATACTGATCGGATAAATGCAGAGGTGGTTGAAAGTATGAAACTAATTCTGATTTATTTCCAGAGATGGTGACCGTAATAGACATGCTTGTATACTGAACGTTCCTGGAACATCCTGCTTATTTTATTCCTTTACTACACCAAAAATTCTTTAAAAAATGTAAACATAGGTGTCCGCAATTGAAAGGGTGGTCGCGTTGTATATTGTCATAATTATAGTGTACTTTAGCACCTAAGTATTTTATAAATTCCTTTGGCGGTTTAAGATTTCCATAACTATCAAAATATTCAATATAATCATTGTATTTTGCATAGGCTACCCAATGAGAACCTGGATTTTTAGAACTATCTAAATTAACAACTCCACACTCTTTTTTAAAAGGTTGTTTAGGGAGCTCATCTCTCATAAATACACCTCGAAAATAAGGAATATTATTTCCATACTTCAAAATGTCAAAGTTAGTTAAGGCTCGTTTGGGTAGCCGATATCTTAGTTTTTTTTATTCGATACAAAAATTCCAAGCCCGTCTTTATGCGGTTTAAGGTGTAAGCCTTTTCCAATGCAAAGAGCTTCCATTTTTTCATTGTGTCTCTTCGATTCAGCCAACAGCTTTTTAGCTATCTTGAATTCATTTATGGTTTTGGCAATACCAGCTGCACCGCCTGCTAACGCTCCCGCCGCTGATAATCCAGCAAAAATAGGAATCAAAGGTAATACACCACCAGTTTTTGGTATAGGAATAACCCGAGGAAGTTTAATGGATGAATCATCAGCTAATTCTCTGGCTGCAGCCATAGCTAATTCTATTGCCACTTTTTTGCATTTTGGTTTTAATTTTTTCATGTGTCTTTTCGTTTTACTAATAACATTTTTGAATTTATTTTTTAACCCTTTTCCCGATGTAACTTTCCGAGAGCACTTTATGCTGCTTTTTTTCAGGCCAGAGCCAGTTTTAATTTTTGTAGACATTGCCTTGCTTACTAATCGTGCCATGATTTTTTCACATACACTTGCGTCCGAGGCAACTGCTCGCTCTTTTGCCATTTTTAACAAAATTAAATCAGCTTTGTGTCGATCCTTTAAGTTTGATGATTTATGATAGGCAATATCGTGTTCTTTGCAATATTCGTCTAATTTATTAATACCTTTATCACCATGTGAAAGTCTTTTAATTAATTTTGTGCCAGGACCACAATAATTGTATCCTGGTAAGTGTAATTCAACTGGTAAATTGTTTATAAGCCAATTGAGAATACACTACACATCATAAGACTAATGAATCTGAACCGAGCGCTATAATAAATACTTAAAAGCTTCATCAGTGACTTTGTTGTTGAGTTAATGTTATTTTTATTTAAAATAATATATTCGATTTATCAATCCAACTGTTTTCAGCAGAAGACAAACCTAACCATTTTACTAAAACCCTGTTTCCTTTTCTTCTAAGAACTTTCTCGACTAAATATACATTGTGATGTTTTGTCTTTTGAAGCTCTTGCACATAAAATGCTCCTAAAATAGGTTGACCTCTGATTGTATCTTCAATTAAGTAGGTGATAGGAGTTGTATTTTGTATTTTTCTAATTTTAAATATTTCCGATGACCAGTTGGGGGTATACCCTTTTTCAAATGTTCCTTTGTACTTACTGATACGTACATAATCACCTACTTTAAACTTGCTTCTTTTATTATAATTTTTTACCAACCGTACGTATCTTTCTAATATTCGTTTTTTATTAATGTTATCCACGTTAGAGGGGATTTCATCAATCGTCCGATGGTAAGTGTGATTGTATTTATAAATAACATCATCAAGGGTATTATCTACCCAATTATAGTTGCCTTTTAAACTAAATTCCTTATAAAGTTTAGATTTCAATGTTCTGATAAATCGTTCAACTATTGAAGCCTTTTTTGTTGAGAAGGTTGAATAGTGGTTAATTTGATTAGATTTCATAAGCTTTTGGAATTTATTATTATAAAATTCTGCTCCATTATCCGTTTGCACATTTTTAGGAACACGTCCTATAGTCAACAAAATTTTGAAAGAGTTACATACATCATCTTTGGTTTTACTTTTCAGAGGAAAGGCCCAAGCATATTTCGAAAATGTGTCAATAACAGCAAGAATAAATCTGTAATTTTTATTTTCTTTTGAAATTGATTGCATATCAATTAAATCTGCTTGCCACAGGTCGTCTATATCTTTCATAATAACATGTCTTCGCGGAAAGTTCACCCTCGCATTTTTATGAATTTCGTTTACCACGTCGGCTTTGCTCATGTTCAGAATTCAGTACATTTGTCTTGAATCTTTGTATAATACTGAATGTAAAGCATATTATTACGACTATTTATTCTTAATTATGTCAGCTTCTTTTAATTCTTCAATTATCGATAAAATTTCATTGTCATGGTTGGTATTGCCAGCATCTCTTGAAGCAACTAATAGTTTCAATCTGTCAACTAATTCATTAGGGTCATCCCAATATACAAAGTCAGTGTTGTTTTTATATTTTTTTAGTGTTGGCAAGTTTCCTCCAAGTTTAGTGTGAGCAAGTTTATCATCATAGGAAAACAGTGGTTTGATTATTTCACGATATTTTATTCCTTTATCGCCTCTTATTTGCCCATTAGGATTAAAATCTCTCTTATGAGCATTTGTAAAATGTAGCATATCCTTATAGACAAGTTTATCTTTACTCGAAATTAATTTTAAATCAGGTTTTCTTCGAAGCAAAAGTTCTTTCAGGCCAGGGGTTAAATTATAGGCTTTGTCATCGACTTTAACTAAAATGTTATTATCATCATTTAAACTATCAATTTTAGAAAATGATACTACTGCATTACCCAACAATAAAGTTTTGTTTACACTTCTTATTCCAAATGGTATATTTACACCATCATAAATATCATGGATATCACGACCCTCTAATGAAATTTCTAAATCAATTGGTGATTCAATTTTATTACACTTTGTAGGTGTTTTGGCAGAATTTAGTTTTGGATCGTAGCAGTCTTCAAACTTTGTAGATGAGCTAGTATTGATTTCGTTCAAGTCAATGTCTTCAGAATTAGTGAGGGTTGTATTTTCTAAATGTTTTATTTTTTCCATGGACATATTCGAATCAATTATGGTTTTAAGTGGATCTGTGACAGGTTTTAGCATTTTGTCGAGTGACAAGTTCATTGAGTGTTCCTGGTTCTTCATTTGTTTTATTTTATTCTTTATAGAGTCTACAGACTTCACTAATTCTAATTTAATATTTTTCTCCATGTTGTAACAACTGTGTTCAGTTGAAGAACAAACAATACTAATCTTGTCTTTGCGTGTTATTTCCTTATATTTATATGCCTTCAGTCAAATTTAAAAAAAATATCAAAATTCTGTCTGTACCTTCCATTATTTAATGGTGACTCTTTGTTAATAAGAAGAAATTGGTGCGGATTACTCCAAACAGTTTTACAAATATCTTTGAACTGATTCCATGATAGATCGGAGTTGACATGTTCTCCATAGATATGCTTTAAGTTTACATCATCTTGTTTAAATATTATAAGAAAGTTGGCGTTATCACGTAACAGCTGTTTTGGTATTTTTGAGTAGGTTTGCGATAAGTAAAAGCAATCAATTTGTTTATGTCTACCCATAGAGAAATAATTACGAATATTTATTTGTTTCTCACATGCAACATCATCAAATATAATTATAGAATTTGGTAAAGCTTCACTGGGAGATATGACTTCTTTATCGTCATTGAACTCGTTGAAGTTAATCTGAGGCACTCTTCTTAATACTTCACTTAAGAAACGATATTTTGGTTGGAAAGTAGTTTTCGAGTAAAGATAAAGATTTTGAAATTTAAGACCATTTTCATGCAACAATAAACTGATCATAACGTTTGTTTTGCCACAGTTGGAGGGTCCGCATATTATGCAGCGAATCGTATTAGGCAATAAAGCACTGTGTCTAATCTGCCGAACAGAGTCATTGAAATTGATATTATTTACGTTTAGGGATATGGGTTGTTTGATCAACTTCATCTTGCCTATTATTTATTTTCATTACTTACTATCCTTTATATATGAATATGCGAGCGGCATGTCCTAGAACCAAAAATTCGAAGACATGTGACATCTGCCAATCCGCACTGGGCCCGCGTGGTGGATTACTGCCCACTCCCTCTCACCGAGAGGAGGCCTGTGTCCCAGCAGTGGGAACATTATAGGCTGACTATGATGATGCGAGCGCAGTATTCAAAGAGCAGGTTTGGACCTGTCCTTATTATGATTATCTGCATAAATGTATTTGTGACTAATAACTGAAAGGAGTACATATTGTCGGTAGGTCAAAGTAATTAAACATCACACTTCATTGCAGTAGCTGATCGAAGTAGGACCTTACGCCGTTGGTCGCGATTTAAATAATATTTTCAGTCTAAAGGTAAGTGTATGAATAATAACCAATCAAATAATAATAATAAATTAAATATTCGTTTAATGTTTAGGTCAGTAGGTCATCTTAAGAGCGTTTTTTTTTTTTTTTAAATTACTTGGTTTTGTTTTTTTCAGAATCATGTCTCGAGCACCGTCACCATCCTACAGCCCCAGCATTTTGGACAGTGAAAATGTGGTTTCTGTAGAACAGGAACAATCCAGATTACGTGAGGTAATCTTTCTTTTTATATTTTATACGGGTAGATTTTTTTTCTCATGCTGTTATTATTTTTTACATGCAAATTTTGTTTTTTTCAGTGGAGCTCTGAGGTCCTCAATGGCAATCCTGTAATGAGCTCATTTTTCTACTCCCAGGGCAACTATGAACCATATTTCGGAGGTTTAAATCAGAATGCTAATATTGAAAAGCTGCTCAATGAAATCGATCAAGCTCCAACCACTAAACATTCTTCAAAAAAGAGAAAATGTACAATAAAATCATCATCAACATCATACATTGCTCGCCGAGGGGAAAGCAGTAACGGAGGTCATCTAATTAAATTAGAAGTGCATAAAATTAAAAACTCTAAGAATGAAAATGATTATAGAGATAGTGACAGTGCATGTGTAAGTGTACAATATGTGGTGCGTGAAACTTATGACGAAGTGATGGAAGCAGCAGAGACACTTATTAAAAAAATTGGGAAGAAGTTGAGTGAGCCGGAGCAGTTTTAGGTAATTTTTGTATACTTAGTTAATAATAAATAGTCGTAGTTTGTACTGTCAAAAATGTATAGGTTCTAGATTTAATAAGTCAATAATAATAATTATATTTTATTACTTATTGTTTTATAACTGTTTCAAGATTTGATTTTATTATTTTATACGTATATATGTATGGTCGACTGTAAAAATATTCTAAAAATAATTATGATGTAAAACAATCACAAGATTACGTTTCTGTAAATAAATATTATGACTATCAACTATTCTGGAGTTTTTTTTACTATTTAGTTTAAATACGAAGTAGGTATAGAATATCACATTTAAACACATTTATTTGATTACAAATGATTCATTTTATATAATACTAGCTGCGCCCCGCACGGTTTCACCCGCATAAGTTTTGATCCCGTGGGAATATCGGAATAAAAAGTAGCCTACATGTTAATTCAGAGTGTCAGCTACCTCCGTACCAAATTTTATCAAAATAATTATTAAACAAGTTACAAACATATAAACACACACACACACACGCCCCGTCACACACTCACAAACTTTCGCCTTTAGAATATTAGTGTGATTTCAATACATTTTACTTTATTCATTTTTGCTTAAATAGACACCTTAAATTAATGCATTGTAATCTTTTTAAGGCAACACTTAATTCAGATACTGTACTAGTTTATCGGTCCTCTGAAAATATTATCACATTATGATGATTGGTCTAATAACACTACTTCATAAAATAATAACTTTACTAAGGATTTCAGAGGAAAATTTGGAAATTTAATTGGGCTGAGAATTGAACTCAGACTCGGGTTATAGGTACTTCTTTAGACAAATGAGTAGGTACCTATATTTATTACAGAGGGACATAAAGTAAAAAATGAAACAAGATTGTCGTATCGTGAGATTTTATTGTTCAAGCAATAATATTTTATATTATAAACATAAAAGAAAGTAAAATATAAATATTAAAAATGAACAATATAATTAATAATAACATTTCTCAAATTAATAATATAATTAATAATAAAATTAGGTAGGTACATAGTCAAAATAACAGCTTAAAACATAGTACGATGATGACCCCAAGGCGCAGTACAATTATTATTATTTTTAATTTGACGTTTGTCATAATTTCCATTAACACATTGAAGGACACTGAACGAGACACAATAGAAGTTTTATTGTTATTACGTCTATAGGCGTTCAGTGTCCTTCAATGTGTTAAGTACTAATTTATTAATTTTCTGTGTATACAACTTATGATTTTTGGATCGAATGACATACATAGTATCTCTGAGATTTATGTCATTATTCAAAGTATTTTTATATTTTTCAATTGTGAGTTTATTAGAAACAGACTTTTTAACTCCTTTAGCTTTTTTAATTGTATTGCTTAAACTATTTATACAGTATAATTTAGCCCTCAAACCAATAAACTCAGTAATGACATCTCCACTCATCTCATCCTTAAAATAGCCAGGTATTTGTTTATTCGCTTTCGCAATACCATAAATATTATTTTCTTCAAAGTTGCTAGTATCAAAATATTTTATATTTTGTTTCATGTCTTTATAAAAATCATCAGTATGTATTAAATACAAGAGACTATCAGTATCAGTATAACAAAGGTTTATGCCATCTTTATATATTTTCTTCATAACAGAATAGTGAAATTGATATAAATTACAGTTTGCTAATTCCAGAATTGTAAAACCAATGTATATTGGTCGATCTAAAACAACTTTAGCAGGCTTTAATTGAATAGCAACAAGGTTCTCTGAAATAATAGCCATATTTTTAAAATTAGGGGCGCTCACATATTTTTCTGCCCCTTTTATTTTATTGGTCTTATTAAAGCAATCTTTCCACACATTAACTAATTTAACATCCACTTGTTTCCTTTTGTTTTCAATCGTTTTACCAAATATTGAATTATTTTGCTTTTTGAAAAAATCTCTTTCGAAATCTGAGTTAGCTTTTTGTCTGAGTACTGTATTAAGATTTATGTATGGTTCTAAGATATTTTTTTGGGTAAATGCTAGAATTTTGTGGATATTCAATAATATAAGACCATTCTTTAAACATTCTTGTAAGTGAACAAAGTGGATGACATATCTATATTTATCATACAGATTAGCAATTAGTTTTGTGTTTTTGCTATCACATGGAATAGGAACGGATAATTTTTCTGGCGCAAATGGCAAATCAGAATGTCCGTCATGTATATCAGGAGGATAATGAATATCAACTTCAAGTATGTACCCTTCGTCACTATCAGCGGAAACGGATGCAATTTCAAATAAAGCCATTTCAGACTTTGTTAAAAATCTAAAATTTCCAGTGGGAAGTCTTTGTGTCATAGCATGACCATATAAATTTACACAATCTAAGTAAACTAAAAATGTGCTGGGTTCTTTTTCGTTGTAGTCTGACATATATTTATTATTAGCCTTTGCATATCGCAGCGAACATTGAGCAAGACCTCCTCTGATACCTTTTTCTAGCATTTGATATATTTCTATATCAGATATTAAATCTAATTCTACTTTAGTTAACAAGAGCATAGCGTCCCAGCTTAATGACGGTGATGAAACATAATGACAAGGGTCAAGTTCATAATGACATAAACTCATAGATCTGAATTTCTCAAATATGTCACACAATAGTAAGACATCACATTTCAAACATAAATCAGTATATTCGCCTAAATTCTTAATACCAAATTTAGCCCACACATTTAGAGCGTGATTGTAATCGTCAGTAGAAGCTGTAGCGGATGTGAGTTTATTATAAAAATTTGAACGATCTGGTAACCGAGTTTCCGCATATCGTTCCCAGGAGTCTATATAATCATAGCAATACACACCTTTCCTAAGGCATAGTCGAAATAAATTTTCATCAGTGAAAAATGATTGTAAATGCTTTAAATCATTGGAGTCCAACGTCTTTACTAAGTTGTCTAAGCTCGAACTTAAGAAATTAAAAGAATCTATAAATTTTAATTGGGCTACTTTCTGTGAATTAAATGGGAAAAATTTTGTAAAAGAAATATATTTTTCCTTGGTTCTTGGAATTAAATTGATTCGACCGCAAACACTTGAAAGTTCTTTTATAAATAAATGACAGTCATATCCTGAAAGATTATGAAATATTATGGGAATAAATTTTACAGACTTATTATTTAAGTTGCATGAATTATGAGCTGGACCGCGATATTTACCTGTGAAATGATCGTGGTCATAAACGATTCGGTCATTATTAGAAAATTTTTCTTTACAAATATGACATACTGTAGCAGTCTTAAATGAAAGTAACTCTTCATCATTCAACGGGGACATGTCTCTAGGCAAAGATAAAATGTCATATAAACTTTCTAAATCTTTAGCAATAGATTCTACAAATTTTTTCGAACAATTTGGGCCTCGATAAGATACTAAATTATTAAGTTCTGGATTAGTCTCGCAGCATATATAATAGGCGAAACAAGTTGCTTCATGAATTTGAATATTTTCGACATATTGACTTTTATTTTTATCTGAATATTCTCGAAGTAAGCTTTCAAAGTCTCCATAAATAACAATAGGAATTCTTTGAGTCCTTATATAATTAGAAAACCGCAGTTTGCTATTCTCTTCTGGGAGCACTGTTTGCATTCGTGCGCAATTATGATTATCTAATTTTGCCTCTGAATCAAAGTATATAAAACATTCATCACATAAGTGAATTTTAGATTTGTGTTTTGTTAGTTGATCATGAACTAGTCGCGCAAAATTTTTTATTAAACAGAAATGATTTTTGTCTCCTCTTTCAATCAATAATAAATTAACGTGGGTCAGTTTCCGTTGTAAAGTTTTGTATAATGGTCCAGTAACAGTGTTTTTTTTTTCTAAACCATAAACATTTACACTTATATGCGGATTTTCTTTTTCGAATTGTTTTATGTCATCAAATGTTGGTGGGAAAGATATACCATTTATATTTAATAATTGAGAGTAATGTGGATATGATGAAACTCTATTACTGTTATACCGTGCTGGATACATATGTGCTACAATACACCAGAGAAAGCAATGTCTATCTTTGTTGCAAATGTTAAGACATGACTTTGTTTTAAGAATTTTTATCGGTAAAGATATGTAACTGCCAGCTTTTAAGGGATTATACTTAACTATATTCATTTCCAAATGATTAATCGACTCTATAGCCCAACCAGACTCTGATAATTCAAATTCTGTGCACTTATACAGCATTATTTGGATGCATTCTTCAAAAAATAATTTTATATTAGTATTCTGAACTATCACATAATACTTTGTATTGAAAGATTTCAAAGACAATTCTTCATTTTTAGGTAACTTGTACAATACAAAAAGCTCAAATTGAATCTTAATCGCTCGATGTTTTAGTCGCAATGTCTCAATAATCTTGTAAATCGTGCTAGAAATATTTGATAAAAAAATCTCTGGTGATATGTTATCTGAACTTATTGGATCAACAAATCTGTAGCTAGCAATTCTATTTTTGAAAGCAGTAGCTATTATTTGCACATTATCAAATTCAGTATTCAACAAACAGTTTGATTTATGTATATTACTTTTCTTATGTGATGAATATTTTTGGACATAAACCTTACAATCTGGGCAAAATTTCATGTTTGGTTATATTGAATACAACAAAGTTAGCAATAATCCATAAATGTAAAAAATAGATTCACCGAAACAAATCTTTTATATATTTATTTTGTCATAAAGTTGTTTTAAG
This sequence comes from Mesoligia furuncula, assembly GCA_916614155.1. Taxonomy (NCBI): domain Eukaryota; kingdom Metazoa; phylum Arthropoda; class Insecta; order Lepidoptera; family Noctuidae; genus Mesoligia; species Mesoligia furuncula. Next base: position 28,543,615 of record OU744793.1, read on the forward strand.
TTTTGACTTAAGTACTTCAAGGTCAAAATTACTGGTCTAGAATTTTTAACTATGTACTTCAAGATTAAGGTTCAAGGTCAGAATTACTGATCTGGATTTTTTAAGTATTTACTTAAAGGATAAGATTCAAGGCCATAATTACTGGTCTTTGATTTTAAGCTTTGAGATTCATTAATTCGAGTTTATTGGCTTTTGGTTTTTAGTTTTTTGGTTTTTGGTTTTTGGTTTACTGAAAGAAATCACACAAATTATGATTAAAAAAATATAAATAAGTAAGTACTTATGCAAGATTATATTTCATTACAATTATCTTAGAGAACAAAAATTAAAAAGAAAGATCAATTATTGTAGACTTCATGCATTATGTACTTACTCAAATTCAAAAAATATAGATTAGACTGATAAAGTGATCGTTAAAAATGTTTGTCTATAAAAAATGTAACAAACAAAATATTATAATAATCAAAAGAGCATTAAAAAAAAAAGGAAAACATTAACAAATATAGTTACCTATGCCATTATATTATAGGTTAAAGGTATAATTATCAAAAAGAGCAATAAATATTAAGGGTCCTTTACAGTAGGACGCTTACCTAATTTTAAAATACGTTAGACTGATAGAGTATCGGTCGTATCTTCCGATACTCTTCTTTAGCAGCGGTCACAACTTTTGTGACTGCTTTCCATACCGGGCTGTTGTCATCAACAGCCGATTTGAAGGTAAATAGTGCCCGTTTCCAGCGGTCGGTGCTGAGCGCCTCCTCTTCCCGAGCGTTGTAAACACGCAGTTCTACGTAGTAGTTGCCCTGCCGGGTCGGATCCCGCTGGAGTGTGTAACCGGAACCGCTACGTCTTGACAAGAGCTCCGCAGCGCAGCCGCTTGGATGGGTTCACCGTCAAGTTCTTGGTCGTTCTGAAATTAAAATCATTATCATTAGAAAATTAAAAAGAAAAAGCATGAAAGAACCTTCAAAAAAAGAATTTTGCAAATCAGCTTATAAATAACGGAGTTCTTAGGTAACACACATAAAAAAAAATATTCAACCGAATTGATAACCTCCCCTTTTTTGAAGTCCGTTAAAAATATACTGACCCATAAGTTTTAAGTGACACATGAATCGTAAGTATTTAGAATATCTTAGTCAGTAGGTATGGGAACTAAGTATATGTAAAAAAAAGGAAAAATAAAAAAAAATACAACCGAATTGATAACCTACTCCTTTTTCGAAGTAGTTTAAAAATGAAATTCGTTGTGAATTAAATAGGAAGAGTTCAAAAAGGACCTATGTTTATAAATAAAAAAACTTCAGCGTACCTCTGAATCCGATAGTTTCCTTTTTTTGGCCGATCTTGATGGCGTCGGCAAATCAACGTCCGACTCCGTGTCGGACCCAAAAAAGCTAGATTTTACCACCCGAGCACTGGCAATTTTCTTTAATGCAGATTTATTTGTTTTGCCAGCAGTCTTTTTCCTCGCCTTCTTTTTCTCTACCGACGGTCCTGGCTGAGATGCTGGTATTTCACAATCAGAATCGAAGGGATTAGTTGACCTAAAATATTAAGAACATCATTATTAATTATTTTCACTCATAAGTTTAATTAACAATTATTCGATATAAAATCTAATAATTGTAGAGTTATACGTACATACTTGTTGTTTTATTGTTTGCAATAATATTGAAAAAGAAAGAAAAGTCACAAGTACCCGGGATGGGCGCTAATTAAAATGAAATTATTGAGTGCAGTCATATTTATAGATTACATTTTTAAAGCGGTGGTTACAGTAACTAATCGCGAGCAAAGTGAGAAAGCGATTTTGATATGTTTGCTGTAAATTATATTTACAGCACTGCTTAAATAAGGTCTATAATCATTTGTTCTTTATAAGACACTATGCACACAGTCTCCAAATTCCGTTTTCGGGCGGGTGGCGACGCGACGCCGCGGGTGGCCGCGGTAATTCGACGCCTTGCAGCTGTCGCTGCAATTTGTGACGAAATTTTTATAAGGTAAACGTATGTACCTACTCGCTAGTAAATTAAATATTAATGTAAGACGTAATTTAACTTAAAATTGAATTTATTAATATAATCCATTATACATAGATCTTTAATTAACATCATAAAATCCTAATAAACAAACTAATCTGCATTCGCGATTTATTTGCCAAAAATGTGAACAAATATGAGTTTATGGAAAAATAACTTTAAATCCTACACAATAAAGTTCAGTTTAGACCCATCTTCAAATATTTAACTTTTATAACTTTTTCATTAGTGCTAGTCACTCTGAAATCAACTTAATTGTCATTATATTAAAGTTGATATTTGTGTAACTTGTATTAGGTAATATTAATTTGAATCATAACAAAAGTTTGAATAGACTTTATATAAAAACTTGTTTAAAAAACATACTTACACCCAAAGATCAAGCGATATTGTTCCACTGTACCAGTTCGACATCGTAGAATGAAATACAATATTCACCCCCTTACTAATAAAGGTTGTATAGCGTCTGTATAGTTACACAGGGCTTTGTCTTCTTTTTTCGAAAGTCTAATTACTGACGACTGAAAGAGAGAAATCGGTGTGATTCGTGGTTAAACTTGCCTTAAGCGATATTGTTCCACTGTATCGGTTTGACGCTGTAGAATAAAATACAATATTCAATCTACAACTGTATTGTAGACCGATTCGTGTATGTGCAGAAAATTGGGGGTTCTGGATCATATTTTGTGTGTGGAGAATTGGGGGTTCTGGATCATTTCTGCCTCGCTTGGAATCTGATTATAAGCGATATTGTTTCACTGTATCAGTTCAACGCTGTAGAATGAAATACAATATTCAATCTACAACTGTATTGTAGACCGATTCGTGTATGTGTAGAAAATTGGGGGTTCTGGATCATATGTGTGGAGAATTGGGGGTTCTGGATCACATTCCGAGCGGAGCGAGGAAGATGTGATCCAGAACCCCCAATTCTACCCTACTTGAACCTTGTAACGAAATTACCAATACCTACCGAAGTTTGCTTTGACATGATGTTCAACCTTATTGCGCTAGTAATAAGATACGATTTCAAAGGTTATGAATTTTCAAATAAAATTCTAATATATTATTATCGTTACTTTACATCCTAAATCTATACTATAATATTATAAAGCTGATAAGTTTGTTTGAACGCGCTAATCTCAGGAACTGCTGGTTCGAATTGAAAAATTCTTCTCTACTTGATTCACTATAACGTTTTTAGGGTTCCGTACCCAAAGGGTAAAAACGGAACCCTACCTATTACTAAGACTTCGCTGTCTGTCCGTCCGTCCGTCCGCCTGTCTGTCACCAGGCTGTATCTCAAGAACCGCGATGGCTAGACAGTTGAAATTTTCACAAATTATGTATTTCTGTTGCCGCTATAACAACAAATACTAAAAACAAAATAAAATAAATATTTAAGGGGGCTCCCTTAGAACAAACGCGATTTTTTTCCCTGTTTTGCTCGATATCAAAAAGGCAACAGGTAGGCACTTGAAAAATTCACAAAATACTCAGTTGTATTTTTACTTTAATAATAAAATAAAAATAAAATAAATATTTAAGGGGGGCTCCCATACAACAAACGTGTTTTTATAGGCGTTTTTGCCTTGTGGTACGGAACCCTTCGTATGCGAGTCCGACTCGCACTTGGCCTGTTTTTTATCGTAATCAAAGTTCTAAAATAATGCATTATTTGCAAAGGTGTTTTTATAAACATGATATTAATCCTTATCCAAATAAACACGTTACTCATCACAAGTATTTAATTTTGAACAAAATTGCCCTTGACAAATTTGATTTCAATGAATATCTTAGGAAATATCATAGTTTTAAAACAACTCCGCAAGGCGGCCGGTCATGACCTGAAGACGCAGTGACTGCAGTCGAAAGGGCTGTGTGATCTAACCCCAAGGGCCCCATATCAAAATATCTTGGCGGGGTCTTTTGCAAAAAGGACGGTGACGTTTTTTTAAGTAAATAAATATGCCGTCGGGGCCCACTGTATAACAGATACGGCGGTAGCTAACCCCCTGCTTTTGGCACTACACAACCGATCATCATGAAATTATGCATACCTACCAATCAGAAAAGGACATAGGATAGGTTCCTACAGGAACGCGTGTGAAACCGCGGGAAAAATATTAAAATAAAATGCGGAATAACAATCAAATCTTTTTATTTTTAAACATTAATATAATTGAAAACATTATAACAACTACCTACTTTAAATTAAAATATACTTTCAACAAAAGTTATAAAACCAAACTATACCATAGATTAAGATAATTTATTTGCGTAAAACATGGTATACACAGGTGTTATTAAAGCATATGACATCATACAGTTTTGCAATAAATGAAAAAGAAAATGCACAAATAAACAAAATTGAATTTAAAAACATTATAATTTAATGTTCAAAAAAATCCTTAATATTATAGAAATTATTTTCATTCAGCCATCTACCTATATAGTTTAGTTTTGAATAACCTACAATTTAATATTTTTATACATTAGGTAATTTATAATATACCTACAGTCCTACATGCTTCATACTTACATAAAAGTTTCTGTAACCATTACCTATGTCAATAAAGAATTTTTATTTTTAAAATGTCTGACACATCTCGCGGACCTTTCGAAGGCGTTATTATTATTAGGTATATAGATTAGAATTTTATTTGTAACAGACCACCAATACCGCATTTGATTGCCAAACAAAAATAAGCTTTTACCTAGATTAGTATAATTTGACTGGGCTGTATAAGGTCCGGCACACACTGGAGGCACGGCACGACAAGGGATTTTTGTAATACTTACAGATGATTTCGAATCTAATTTAACACTGTTAACACAAACATTTCACACAACAAACTGATTAAAAACAAGTAAATAATATTTATTTTTACAAGCTTTTATTTTTATTGATATTTGTAACAGATTAATTATACAGTTACAACTACCAATGGCTGCTAAGAAAAATCAAATGCTGCCGCCAAACAAAAGTAAGCTTTTAAAATCCCTTGTCATGCCATGCCGCCAGTGGGTGACGGCCCTATCTTAAATTGTCACCAACAATATTAAAGAAAAATTCTCAAGAATATAACAGTAGTGCGAAAATAAATATAAAATTTCAATTTACAGTATTAATTATCACGATATTAGAAGAATGATCCATACTAATATTATAAATGCGAAAGAACTTTGTGTGTTATGCCTTCGCGGCCAAGCCTTCTTTCCGGCGTCTCCTGACTGTGTCCATTGATATCTAAAACAAAGAAAATTTTGTCATTTTCAATACTTACATAGGATTCTTTGTTATGAGAAATTGTAGGGGCTAACTTAACTAATCTGCATTCGCGATTAATTTGCCAAAAATCGTAAACAAAAATGACTTTACAGAAAAATAAATTTAAATCATACACAAGAAAGTTCAGTTTACGCTACAACTTTAACTTTTTCAATAGTGCTAGTCACTCTGAAATCAACTTAATTGCCATTACAATAAAGTTGATATTTGTTTAACTTGAAATAATATTAATTTGAAAGAAGTTTGAATAAACTTTAAATGACTATGGAACGGTTAAAAAATATTCTTCCAAATATAAACAAACATACACAAATAATTTGTTGTAACACAAACAAGTTGTAAAATATGGTTGTAAAGGACTGAAGATATTTTTATCTAATAGAGTAATATAATAAGTGATACAACCACTGAGTTTGACTATTTTTATTACGAATGGAATTATCCTACTTAAAAAGCGTAGGTATTTCTACATCAGATAGTGTTGCAGTCCCATTTTATAAACTAGATCTGAAATACCTAAGATATCTAATAGCTATGAAATACTTATTATATATATTTATACTGCATAAGGTTCAAGGTTGATTGGGAAAATTTGACAGTTTTGGGTAGCTTGATGTGCTTGCTTCTGTACCTCGGGTAGGCGATAACAGTTTCACGTATGGTGTTAGGTTTTTGTGTAAGAACGATTATTATAGAGGCATAGAAGATCTATGTTTATGAGAAGATACTTAAGCCCACGCAAATATACGACGCTGAACAAGAGAAAAGAATCGCAAAATAAATTTGGTTATTTCTATAGTCATCTTTGTTCATTGATTGTTTGGCGCCGACTCAAAATTACTTAGGTATACTTATCTACCTACATTAGTTTAAGAACCTAGTTAATATGGTTCTACAAAAAAACCCGACTGCGGTAAAAAACTTAGGTAAGTTAAAAGAAACTGAAAAGCTAAAAACAAGCCCATTTTAAATTAAATAAAAGTTGGAAGCAGGCGGGACCCACATCATTTTTATTGTATTTTCAAATTCAAATGGGTCCCGCCTGCTTCCAACTTTTATTTAATTTAAAATGGGCTTGTTTTTAGCTTTTCAGTTTCTTTTAATTTACCTAAGTTTTTTACCGCAGTCGGGTTTTTTGATTTTTTTAAATATTTTTTTTTATTGCCAGCTTTTTAGTTTACAAATTTGAAAGATTTCGCAGACGATTTAGTTCTTGGTAGGTGTTTTTTTGCGATTTGTCACTTCGAATTGCTTTTAAGTATATATGTTGGATATATTTTTGTAATCACCTTTTAAAACCCTTTATTTTGATACCCCACTCGATAGGTTTTGAAAAAAATAAAAATTAAAAAAATATTTAATATGGCGTCCAGTAGTCGCCCTATTGAATTTTCACTAACGTCATGTCTTTAGTGACACTCGCCGGACTAAGAGGAATCGATTAACGTGTGAATCATAAAAATCGGCCCAGGCGTTTGGTCTGTATAGTGCTTCAAAGGAACATTTTAACATACATACATACATACATAGGCTGATGAACACATTACCACTCCTTTGCGTCGCGCAGTCGGGTAATAAAAAAAGGCTTTTCAGTTTTTTCGGCGGTTTAATTTTTTTGTTAAAATTTTTTTTCTTTGAACATCTACAAAGTAAACAATGAGGACGAGATTACGAAGCATAATTATACAGATCGGACTAATTTACCTAGTGACGTCCGATCCTCAATTAGGTATGTGAAGTAATTTCGTCCTCATTGTATCCCAACCCTTTCTAGATAATCATCCTACTTATACATATATACGCGTTGACTTGAGAACCTCCTCCGTTTTTTCGTCGGTTAAAAAGACACATCCAGTTACAGCGTTTCGTGTATCTTTGCTAGAATTAATAAAATAAACAATAGGTTCAAAGTTCTTACCAAACTTATCTACGAAGACAAAAATATCTATCAGTTCATAAAATTGCACGATTATATCATATATTCACGTCACATGTCTGCATCAAATTCCCACGCACAACATACTTCGCATAACTCCACATACACAACGAGTATAAATACCACACATAAATCATCATCTGCCTAGCCTTTTCCTAGCTATGTTGGGGTCAGCTTCCAGTCTAACCGGATGCAGCTGAATACCAGTATTCTATAACAAGCGACTGCCTATCTGACCTCCACAACCCAGTTACTAAGTAATACGATACCCCTTGGTAAAACTAGTTGTCAGATTTTCGAGCTTCTGGACGACCCGTAACGACTGTCAAAGTTCCACGAATGACCAACGGCTTAACGTGCTTTCCGAGGGACGGAGGGGGTCTTGGTGTGTAAAGATGGTCACCCATCCACGGACCAACCGCGGCAAGCGTAGCTTAACCTGATGGATCTACCCGAGCGGCTGTTATTATTTAGCCACAAGACTCTCTTATACCACACATAAATATATAACAATATTCGTACAATATGGATCGCTTTGAGTGGGCATGCCCTATTATTAAGGGATTACTGAGCATTTCACAGATGACTTCTTCCACCATTTTTGATAGAAACATCAAGAAGGATTAACTTGACTTTTGCCCGATTACGGTTTTATAGGGTCATTCAAGTAGAATAGGTTTTGTTGAAGAGATAATAGAAATCAGTTAGTAATCATTTAATTATTAGTGTCTAGTGTAAATAGTTATTAGTTCATCATCATCTGCCTAGCCTTTTCCCAACTATGTTGGGGTCGGCTTCCAGTCTAACCGGATGCAGCTCAGTACCAGTATTTTACATGGAGCGACTGCCTATCTGACCTCCACAACCCAGTAACTGAGTAATACGATACCCCTTGGTAAGACTGGTTGTCAGACTTTCGGACTTCTGACTACCCGTAACGACTGTCAAAGATCCATAAGACAGCCGGGACCAACGGCTTAACGTGCTTTCCGAGGCACGGCGGGGTCTCGGTATGTAAAGATGGTCACCCATCCACAGATCAACCGCGGCAAGCGTAGCTTAACCTGATCGATCGACCTGTGCGGCTGTTATTATTTAGCCACGGGCCCCTAAATAGCCAAAACGGGCCAAAGCGGGCCTAAATAGTTATTAGTTAGTTAACAAAAAAAACCAGTAGCACTCCAGGAGAGTTATTCAGTGCCGACAGAAGTGAACACAAAACACAAACAGAATACTTTGCCATCACTCATTATCTTAACGGATATACATTAAAACCGAGTACATCCCGAGGGAAGCCGAACACATCCGAAGCGGGTATTTTTTCAATAGCCTTATAAACAAAACACGCGCGATGTCGCTTACGGTAACAGTGGCGCCGGTTCAATAGTTTTTTCCATCTCAAAAAATGCCTAATACGCCTAAAGAAGTTTACACTTCAATGAAAAATTGGATGATCTTAATGAAAATTAAATGCAGAAAGAAAAAGAAAATAAGCAATGAGCAGAATGTTTGCGTTCATCAGAAGCGATGTGCAACTACAAGCATCTTACGGGTGTTAAAAGACACTTAATGAAGCCGAGGGCCACTTGTACAGGTACAGACTGGAGCACATCAATCTGTCTAATTGCTTTAATAGATTTTCACCTTTATCGCTAAAGTATAAGGTTCAAAGTTGATTGGGAAAATTTGACAGTTTCGGGTAGCTTGATGAGCTGGCGTATGTACTCCCCGTCATTGTAATATTTTTTTTTGTACTGGACCACAGTAGCGAAGAGTCAATTTTTGTAAGAGGTAAGCCGGATATCTTTAATGTGATTATATTATTTGTCTAAAGAATACCGGCTGTGCCATTTTTAAAGGGAAGCCGGTAGGAATCGAGTTGGATGGAACCTTTGCTGGACCATACCTTTTTTTTCTATTTTCGGGGGAAACCTTCAAAAGGCACCCGACCTCCGGGAAGGTTGGGGAGTGTGGGATTTTTACCTCACTAAAACTACTCCGGTGATCACCATAAGCACATAGGGGTGGTCCCGGTTCCTCTTGAAAGTCCAATTCCGAAACCCCCCGACCAATTCCGGACTCCCCCCACGGTACTGAACCATACCTGAGAAGCTTCTGGTTACGGAGATATTGAAGGTTAAACGGAGCCGATCGCGTCGCACTATACTTTCGGCTACGGTCGCGTGTCGCGGAAGACGCCTGCGGTCAAGCTGCTTTGCGCGGCTTGGTAATATAGACTTTAAATACTGTGTACACGATTTAATGTCGTTTAAAGATTGTTAAATCCGTTCCGATCCGATGCGATGCGAGTGCGAGGAAATCACACTAATATTATAAAGGCGAAAGTTTGTGAGTGTGTGTGTGTGTGTGTTTATATGTTTGTTACTTCTTCACGCTCAAACGGCTGGACCAATTGTGATAAAATTTGGTGTGGAGGTAGCTGACACCCTGGATTAACATATAGGCTACTTTTTATCCCGATACTCCCACGGGATCGAAACTTATGCGGGTGAAACCGCGGGGCACGGCTATCCATAAATGTCTTCACAAGGTTTACCGTTACCGTAATTTTGTTTTTAGTTTTATGAAGAGTGTGATCACACTTTGGTAAATGCCTGGTTTTAACCTCAACTGGTTTGAAAACAAAAATGGTTTTGCAGTCCTCTGGACATTTACAACCTCCAGTTTACAAACTGCAAACTCGTAGTGCGACCAGTACAATGCATAAACGTCAGTTTTTCCGTTGTTCTGCCATAAATATTCGCAGAACATGTTTCAACAACAGTTTTTGCCAATTAGCTTTGATACAACATTTTGTAGAGAGAGTTACGAAGTACGAGTATGTATGTGAAATGCGAACATTTATTAAACACATGATGTACTGCACGGAAATACTGCAGAACCTAATTATTTTGTTATGACGTAGTACAGACGCCAGCACATCAAGCTACTGCAATCTGTCAAATTACTTTAATAGATTTTCAACTTTATCGCCAAAGCATAAGGTTCAAAGTTGATTGGGAAAATTTGACAGTTTCGGGTAGCTTGATGTGCTGGCGTCTGTACTTACATACAGTAAACATGACATGATAATAACTTGCTTTGAAACGTATTTCATAACTATACCTACATATTTCTTGTTTCTAGTGCAGATGAGAAATAATGATTTCATGTTCTATTTTAGCTAGCAGTGGAGGCACAGTGGTAACGGACGCGACGTACGAGTTGTAGGTCGTAGGTTCATACCCAGACAGGTGCTTTACTTTGTGTAAATTATTTCATCATCACTGTTCTCAATACGGTGAAAGATCGTGAGGAAACCAGCATGTCCTAGAACCAAAAAATCAAAGACATGAGTGACATCTCAAACCCTCACTGGGCTAGCATGGTGGATTACAGCCTCTCGAAGAAAGGAGGTCTGTGTCCCAGCAGTGGGAACATTACCTATAGACTGATTATGTTATTTTTAGGCTTCCGTTCCTCAAAAGGAAAAAACGGAACCCTTATAGGATCACTTTGTTGTCGTCTGTCTGTCTGTCAAGACCCTTTATCTCGGGAACGCGTAGAGGTATCGAGTTGAAATTAAAACTGTAAACTCAAGTCTACAGTTTCTTGAAGCTGTGTATAAATCAAACTTCTAAATTAACCTAAAAAAAAGATATGGCCGTTTATGCCGCAAAAAACGTATATTTCGACACTCTCAAGGGAATCAAAAAGTCCTTCTTCCCGTTGACCTAGAATCATAAAATTTGGCAAGAAGCAAGGTGTAGCACAAGTAAAGGAAATTATCCAAAATCCGTAAATTTCTACTAACATTAAAAAAAAAACCCGTGATAAACTATTTACATACCTAAAAATTTGTATGGAACCCTCGGTGCGCGAGTCCGACTCGCACTTGACCGGTTTTTAGTTTAAAGTCTTTTATCAGCTGTTCCCTACATTTTATACAAACATAAATGTAGGGAACAGCAGATTTTTTTTCGCGTTTTCAGGTTTGGTCCCATAGTAAAAGTTGTTCATAATGATGAGTACAATGACCTCTTAAGAGGTTGTTAATGTTTAACCAATAACCCTGTATACAGGCTCTAGGACCTACAGTTAGAGAGCTATATTTGGAGCAGCAGTTTTTCGTCTTATACGTATTCCTTACTTTGAAACCACTATGAAATAAAAATAGTTATTTAAAAAAAATAAAAAACCCGACTACGGTAAAAAACTGAAAAGCTAAAAACAAGCCCATTTTAAATTAAATAAATGTTGGAAGCAGGCGGGACCCATTTGAATTTGAAAATATAATGAAAATGATAGGGTCCCGCCTGCTTCCAACTTTTATTTAATTTAAAATGGGCTTGTTTTTAGCTTTTCAGTTTTTTACCGCAGTCGGGTTTTTTATTTTTTTAAATAACTATTTTTATTTCCAGCTTTTAAGTTTACAAAATAATGTGAAAGATTTCGCAGACGATTTAGTTCTTGGTACGTGTTTTTTTACGATTTTTCACTTCGAATTACTTTTAACCGTATAAGTTGTATATATTTTTGTAATCACCTTTTAAAACCCTTTATTTTGATACCCCACTCGATAGGTTTTGAGAAAAAACAATTTTTTGAAGACATAATATTGCGCAAAAAATCGACCATTTTAATTTTTTTTCAATTTATATTTACCCAGTGTCACTCACAATTAAGGCGAATCTAACGGCACATCTCAAGTTGAAATCGATCGAGCCGTTTAGGGTACAGAGCGTGCCAAAGAAATATACATACATACATACACTCTAAAAAACATAACCCTCCTTCTGACGCAGTCGGGTAAAAAATAATTTCTTATTACAGCACATTAAAGCGATTTCATTAAGACTTTATACAGTACTTTAACTTTATAGAGTAAGAAGAAATGTTTGTAAGACAAAACAGTAACATTTAATGATTGAACATACTATTTACTGAAAAAACGACAAAAAAAGGAAAACCATCGTTACTGTAATGTAAGTAAATTTCAATGGTTTGAACGATAACAGTTAATTTTGTGACTTTTAAGCTACTTAAAACGTTAAAGTTTACTGTCATGACGTTAACATTTTGCCTCAAGCTTTAACTGTTTTCGGATCAGTAAAAGATACTGCCAGTCGATTCTGTAAAAATCTTGGGTGAAATGAGCGTGGAGTGAGCTGTCAATAGTGTCAGTGTCCTAGCAAAAACAAACTCACTTCACCTAAGTTTTCACGGTGAGATTTTTCCAGAATAGCACCGCTGTTTTGAACGTTAGGCTCATATTGAACTGTTTAAAGCAGTTCAGATTAATGTTTTTTATTTTTTTATTTGCTGCTTTTCTTTCAGTGCACGCCAATTCCTAACCTAATAACGACATCTGCTAATAACGTATTCTCTGTGACACAATAGACAATGGCGTAGTTTGACATTTCGATTTCTTGCCGTTAACAAGACACGATATTGACGTGGCTTGCACGTGCTAAAACTTCGCGGGGAAATACATTGGGGCCCAGATGAAATTATGACATGTGCTCAGTGTTTAAGGCTGCCCCTCATGCACGAGGTTGTGGGTTCCACTCCGGTTAAGTAACAATGTGACTTTAAATTCATATATTATGCACTTGCTTAGTTTATCATGGACGTGAAAAACTGACAATCGAGGGGCTTGTGGCTAAGTACCTAATAACAGAAGCACGGATCGATCGATCAGGTTTAACTTGGAATAATATTAATTTGAAACGTAACTTTGGATAGACTTAATATGGTTTGGTCATGTTGAGAGCATGAATGAAACAATACGTAGATATAATTTACAAATGCGAGTGGAAACGTCAGGAGGGGACTCCTTCATCATTCATCATTTCAGCCGAAAGACGTCTACTGCTGGACAAAGGCCTCTCCCAAGCACCTCCACTTCGACCGGTTCTGTGCTTCTCGCATCCAACGGGTTCCTGCGGCCTTCACAAGGTCGTCGGACCACCTTGTGGGAGGCCTTCCAACGCTACGTCTTCCGGTACGCGGTCGCCACTCCAGAACCTTTCGGCCCCATCGGCCATTTGTTCTGCGAGCAATGTGCCCAGCCCACTGCCACTTAAGTTTGACAATTCTTCGGGCTATGTCGGTTGCCTTGGTTCGCTAGCGGATCTCCTCATTCCTGATTCAATCACGCAGGGAAACTCCAAGCATATCCTCTCCATTGCCCTTTGGATGACTTTTAGCCTTCTTATAGCCTTCTTAGCCTTACCTGACTTTTGCGAAAAATCACCTATAATGTCCTCCTAAGGAGCCTTCCTTAGGAGGACATTATAGGTGATGTTTTCGCAAAAGTCAGGTGCGTAGTACTTGCAACCAGCCGTGTATGACATGTCCCTCGACGCTCCTACCGACGCCGCCGGAGCCCGTGGGCGTCGTCGTACGTGAAGCGTACACTTACCGTCACTGAGTTTAGAGGAACGTAAATGAAACAAAAGGAGTATGTAAGGATCGTAGCAGGTGGCGATCTGTAGTTTCTACCTACCCTCATGGGAAGAAGTCGTACGTTTATGTGTGTTGTAGTTTCGACATTGTTCAGTAGCAATCTAAATGTTTTGAACGGGGCTCGGAACAGAACGCAAATTGCTAACACACAGATATAGATATACCTAGATAACCAAGTATCACGATCTGTATGAACACCAAGCGTGCCATTTTTTGACTACCTACTATGACGTCACATTTAGTGAGGGAGCGTTCAAGTATTACGAAACGCATTTTTTGTAGTTTTTAGAAATGTAACGCATCGTAACGTTTTTCTGTACCCCCCCTCCCCCTCCCTCAATGTTACGTAACATCCAAGTGACCATTTTTACCTTATGTTGCGTAACTTTAAAAAAAAACTATAAATTTTGCAACCTTTGCGAATTTTGCGGGATTCTCCGTAAAACATAAACGAAAAGGATTGCCAACTTGGGACATTTTAATTACCTAGTTTTAAAAAAAAAGTTAGGTAACGCGTTGTTCCAATACCCCCTCCCGCCCCTGTAACGCACCGTAACGTTTTACAAGACCCCCCCACCTAGGGTTACCAGATGGCAGGAATTTTCCTGACATGTCCGGAATTTCAGCTGTCTATCAGAGAAACAGGGAAAATTGGAAATTGTCAGGAATTTAACAAAAAGGAAAAATTTTGGAAATAAAATCATAATAAAAAAATAAAATCTAATAATTAAGCTATGGACAGTCTATTTCTCTCCTTTGTCCACTGCGCACCCATTAATGAAAAATGTCAGGAAATTTATTGCTAAGGCAGGGATTTTTCCAGGAAAATTTATTTTCGGATCTGGTAACCCCCCACCCCCCAAATTGCGTTACGTAATACTTGAACGTTCCGTGATGGGAAAATCAAATCGATTCAAAGACGCCGCCGCGTGCGGCACCTGTCTCGCCCCACCCCCGGGGCCTAGCGCCAGCGCTCACGCTCACGCAGCCAGCAGTACTACAACAGTGCTTTTCTGTCAAAATTTCACCGTGAAAACTTAAGTGAGTTTGTTTTTGCTAGGAATTGACACTATTGACAGCTCACTCCACGCTCACTTCACGCGAAGTAGTCTTGTGTTATCTAGGTGTATCTACATCTGTGATTGAAATCAAAACGTTCGTCGAAATTTTCGGTCTAAGTATTAGAAATAAGACGAATATTTCGGCTTTTGATACTACAAAAGGCAAAATAACTGTTTAATACATAGGGCTTCGCGTTTACCTAAGTGTAAATGGACACTTCAAGAAAACTTTGGGAGTTTCAATTTCAAACTTTACAACGAGTAGGTACTGTTAAAGTCTATTGTGCCTTTAAACATTGATAGTTCGGAAACAATTTCGTAATTTCGTAGCGTGGCATATTGTGGCAATTTCCCCTTTAATTATGCACTATGTTATGCGAACTTTGCCCCAAACCACAGACTAAAACATAACTGGCGAAATGTAGGTTTTCTTACTCTTCTGTCGATACCTCGCCAGAAGACTTGCTGTTCGGGGAGTACAAGTGCAATGTCGTGTTATGTTTGCCCCAACATGTTATGTCCTACTAGACATTACCTGTGCTTTTACATGTACGTCGGAAATTGGCCCACGGGAGTTTACTACCGGGATAAAAAGTATCCTATGTCCGAACCCAGGGGGCCTAAAAAGGCCACTTTGGCAGAATCATAAAAGGATAACATTATGAACCATAATATGGCGAAGACAGTCCGTGTTTTTCTTTTTTTCGCTGCACTACGTAGGTGTAATCAACGAGATTGGGATTGGATTTGGATTGAATTGATTGGTATTTTAGCACAGACAACAAAAAATACTGAAAAATCCTTCACCAATGGGATTTGACACGATTAACTTAACAGTTAACTGTCCATTATGATTCATAATGTTATCGTTTTATGATTCTGCCAAAATTGCCTTTTTAGGCCCCCTGGGTTAGGAAATAGGATACTTTTTGGGTTCCCTATCCATTTGCATAAAATTTCATATATCATGTATATCCGTGTGCCAAACATCTGAATCCAATCAGCCGAAAGGTTACTTTCGCATGGATTTCGTAGAAGCGCTTATAAAGACCAATACAAACCAAGCATAATAATATTTTTGGAACTGTGTTGGATTCAAACCCTCGACCAGTACCATAGAAGCCAAGTGCTCAACCAATGCTCCAATCAAGCCAACATTGGAGCCAATGTATGATGATATTCTTTTTATCTTTCTTCTATCAAAATAAACCTATGTGGAAAAGCTTGCTTTAAAATAGCCAGCTTGTTACTCCGTTCACTCCTTTCAGTAAATAGCGTGAAGGTAAGATTAAAATGGCGGTGTAAACACGCGCCGCTTGCGTGGTCGGCGGTTATATACGACGGTCAGCTTATGTGACCGTTCCTCACACCCAAGCGTATCAGCTAAAGGGATCTTTTTAACCGACTTCCGAAAAGGATGAGGAGGTTATATGTTCGACTTTTTTTAACTTGGCTTGGCATACAACTTAGCAACAAAGTTGTAAGTGATTTGACTTGAAAATTCTCTGATAGGCAATTTGACTTTTACGTTTTTTGTTTTTTATTTATAAACCAGCTGCGCCCCGCGGTTTCACCCGCATAAGTTTCGATCCCGTAGTAATATCGGGATAAAAAGTAATATATAATAAATATTGATACTCGACATACATACAGTGATTGTTAATTTTGAATATAAGAGGGATTAAATTAATAAGTATCAATTTGACCGTTTTGTTGGTATATTATTGGCCAGCTGTACTGCTGAGAGTAAGGTCCTGGGGTACTAAGTAGCCTATATGTTAATCCAGGGTGTCAGCTAACTCCATACCAAATTGTATCAAAATTGGTCCAGGAGTTTGAACGTGAAGAAGTAACAAACATATAAAACACACAAACTTTCGCCTTTAAAATATTAGTGTGATATTATATTGTACACCAGAAAATATATAACAAAAAAAAATACATTTAACACTACAAAACATACAATGGGCGGCCTTGTCCCTTTCTGCGATTTCCCTCAGGCAACTTTGGAATGGACAGTGATTGCTTGGTCTACGTCCAGCAGCAGACGTCTTTCAGTTGAAATGATGATGATGAATGACACTATCTCCACACACACATTTACATTTCACATTAAACACTCTTTGACATATTATTACTATTCAATAACATCTTTTTTAAAGTATTTACCGTCGCTTTTTTTCCATTCTGGCGACATCTGACATTATGATTTCCGCGGTAATAACACTTTTGACAATTTTATTATAAGCAGGATTGTGGTGTTCCAAGCATGAGTATTTCTGTGAAGGTTTGCATACATTAGATACTATGGAGGTATCACTTCGGGGTCACCAGAGGGATGAGGAACAGGGAGTAGAGTTCACTCATCCTCTATAGAAAAGGGAGGATCCTCCGACCAGACGGGTGTTGTGTCTGGTGGTCGACGATTGATGTTGGGACATTGTATACAGCGTGAAGCTTTAATGCGTGACATTAATTTAACACACGTTTCGCGTACATATCTACAGTTTCGTGTTTTCGTTTTATGAATTTAATATTATAATATCATTGAACGTTATTAATTACTAGCTGCGCCCGCGGTTTTACCCGCATAGGTTTTGATCCCGTGGGAATATCAGGATAAAAAGTAGCCTATATGTTAATCCATGGTGTCAGCTACCTCCATAACAAATTTTATCAAAATTGGTAAACCCCTTTGAGCGTGAAGAAGGAACAAACATATAAACACACACACTCACAAACTTTCGCCTTTATAATACAGGAAAAGTTTTTAACCAGTGCGCAAATTTTGACATAATAAACTTGAATATATTTTAATAAACACGTATTTTTTGTTTTGATATGTTTCAATAGTAAAAAATTAAGTTAACGCTTACGAGACTTGTTTACTCAGAAATTTATTTTATGGACGTCGCTTGCCAGTCCGTCGACCGGTCGCCCGATTCACGCCGCGCGTCGACCGGTCGCCTGACGCGCCAGCTGCTATCAGAAGTACTCACGCGCGCGCGCTCGCTCTAACGACGGCGGATTATTGACCCCAGTTTAGCGCGACAATTTTTTAAGTTTAGACTGTGTAAAGTTATTTGTAAACGTAATTTTTCGTAAATTCCAATTTATCCTTCATACTTTCATGGGCTTAGGACCATCAAAATGCAGAAAATAAATCATAATAAGTAAGAAAGTAATACGTTTTAGTCCATTCAAAATAAAACATTTAGGTATGATAGGTACTTAGACATGATACAATTTGCGTCAATGTCTAATCAAAGAGAACCTAAGACACTAAGATTGTTTATAATTTCTTCTTACCTCTACATTTTATTAATCACAATAATTTTAGGTATTGTTCGAAGTGACCTCCTCTTTGTCAAGGCATAAACGTGCACGTTTAAATAAGTAAGCATTTAGTTTGTTTAGGACACTAACACCACTTTTCATACATCTTGGTTTGCTGCTAAAATTGTCCTCTCATTAGGGACCGTGGGATTGAGGATCCTTTGGGCTCGCATACGAGGTACGCTCTCCCTTTCGAATCTTCTTCGTGCTGCTCGTAAATTTTCATTGCTTAACAAATACACTCGCACCATTTCATAATACTCGCGGTGAGTAAAATGAGACATTGTCACTACGCTAGTCTAGTACGCGGCACGCGCGCAGGGACGGCAAAGGGACATCCGACCTCCGCTTCCGCAAGTGACGTACTGCATGTGCATGCGTTTTGTTTATCAAACGCCGGCGCCGCGCCGCATGCCCGCGCACCCCCGCCCCGTCTCGTGCGCTGGGCGTCCAGCGACCGGCGGGCGGCCTTCGCGTTTTCATTCATGCTCATTCATAGTATTACTATTAAATTATATCCATGTGTTGCTTATTTCAAATTGGGACAAAGTGGAAAAATGAAAAAAAAAAAAGTCATAAACTAAAAATGGAAATGTGTTCTATTGCTTACACTGAGCCACCAAAAAAAATTTGCGCACTGGTTAAAAACTTTTCCTGTATTAGTGTGAATTCCAATTTTCAAAAATCCATCTTGCAGCAACCTGTATTTTACGGATCATAACCTCGCATTAATGAAATTAAAACGAATAACGTACAAAAAGTAGGCGAATTGAAGGAAAGAGAGAGAGCCCTATGTCGGCGAGCGGCGCAGGCGGTAGTTTTCAAATTATGAATTATTTTATGTTGTTATAATTTCTATGATTACTGACCACTAGCCCTATCCGTGTCTTACTTTAATGTCGCCATTGTAGAGGCACGTTGGACATGCTAGTGACGAGGTAAACGCTGCTTGCGAGATGCACGAATTTGCGTGACAAGTGACAACAGTGTGATGCGTAGTTCGCATGTGGCGATGGCGCATTTTAATTGAATATTGTGACTAATTGTAATTTATGATTATTTATTTATGCATTGACTGTAGAAATTATTGCATATTGTTTTTATTTAGCATGCAACTATATTTGTACGCCTCTTGGCATAACATAGCGTGCTATGAACTGTATTCACTACCTTTTTTTTTTTTTTTTGCGGATGGGAAATCATCAAATGACTCCTCCCGCTCTGGGTGGAGCGGAAGGGAGTGTCAGACTCTTACTGACTAAAACCCACCCGTGTTCCTTCCTTAGCCCTTTATGTTCCGGGCCAGCGGTAACCCTTTCGGACAATCCCGCTGACCCGGCAGGCTTCGGCCCTAAGGGGCCCCTCCTCGATGCTGACATCTCTTTGAGGCGCGCGTGGAACACGTACGCGCCGTCCGGCACGGGCCTGGTCCTGATCGGACGGTGAGCTACCCATTACTCTCCGCCCGCAGGCCCGCGCCTACGGTGGCCGGGAGTCGTCACGCGGCTCCCGACGCCCGGAGCGTCTCCCGCGGCGGCTGGGACGGGAGGCTCTCTCCCTGAGCCGTCCCGCCACCTCCTTCGCTAGCATGACTGCTTCGCAGAAGGAGGTGACTGCCTCCCACTCCCTCTCGCCCTGGACCATGGCTTGCACCAGGGCCGGACGCGAGAGGTGCTCCGCCCAAGCGGGGCAGATCTCCACCGTGTGCTCCACCGTGTCCTTGTATTCACTACCTATGTTACATAAATAAAAATAATGATGCTGCCTCAACACCATGTTCAACTTCTTCGTGTGATTTTCCCGATGCTGATAATTTATTTACCTTCTCTTCTTTATCATCTGTTCAGCTTGTAATGAAGTCGTAAAGTATTAGTTTTATAAATTTATTCATTCGTTTCGGTGTGAATGCAGTCTGTTAATCTGACGTCGCAACGTTTTTCCAATAGCTTACATTCATGTCGGAAAGCTATGAGAACTTATAGAAAGACACATGTAACACTGTAGAGGAAAATGATATTAAAATATCACGTTTATTAAAACTTTAAAAC
This sequence comes from Mesoligia furuncula, assembly GCA_916614155.1. Lineage (NCBI taxonomy): Eukaryota > Metazoa > Arthropoda > Insecta > Lepidoptera > Noctuidae > Mesoligia > Mesoligia furuncula. The sequence goes on from OU744793.1 coordinate 28,563,804, forward strand.
GTTTCGTTTCGCTATTCTATTGCATTGAAGTATTTTCTTTTGTAAATTATTTTATATAACTATTTATAAAGGTTGTCAAGAAATTATGAAAATATTAAATACTAGCTCTGCCCGCGCCTTCGTTCACGTGGAAGTCGTAAGATACAACAAGGCTCAAGAAAATAAGTGGCTCGTTCAGATGCCAATGTATACGCTTTTATAATAAACTACCAAGCCACGTTCAAGATCTAAGCCTTAATAAATTCAAATCATTCATTAAACGTAAGTTGTGCCAGAAAGCCTTTTATACCGTTGATCGCGACGATAGGTCGTGGTGGAGCAAAATGAATGCTAGCGGACTGTATAACATGTATAATAACGAAAATGAATAAAATTACAACGGTTGGTTCAAATGGTAAATTAATTATGTAAACAAGATATTACGATGCGCGAGCGCAGCCGTGCACGAAGGAGGTCCCAGCTGAATGTCGTGGCGGTGTGGCGCGGGGGCCCGCGCTCGGCCGTCGCCGGCTGACTCCCCGCTGTCCCCGCACCCCTCGTTCACTGCCGCCAGCGCGCGGCGATGTTGAGTGGAGCGCGAGCCGTCTCAACAACCGTTAAAGATTATATTGAGGACAAAAAGGCATGGGATTGAGCTGCTTCCAATTTCTGCATTTTGAATGTTTTTTTTTGTTATATACACTTTGATATTAATATTTTTTTTTTTATAAACAATGACATTTGCTTACTTTGTAAAGTAATATTATGATACGCAAAATACGCACATTGACGTGGAGTTGCGGACACCAGCCCGTAATCTATATATCTATATACATATAATAAAATTGTAGAAAAGTGGTGTCTGTACAATGGAAATATATTAAAAAAAAGTAGCAGGGGTTGTTATTATATCGATGCCGAAACCGAAAATGTAATTAAATTTTTTTTTGTCTGTTTATCTGTTTGTCTGCTGTGTTTGTGCACGCTAATATCAGAAACGGCTTATTCGATTTAGTTGCGGTTTTCACTAATATATTGTAGTAAGCTTCACTTAACATTTAGTGTTTATTTCATGTCAATCGGTTCATAAATAAAAAAGTTATGTCAATTTAAAGAATCACGGCGAACATTTGTTAAGGTATTCTATCAGAGTACGTAAACGCCTCGCGCCTGCGCGTCCGTGGCTATATATACAAGGTGTAACGGAAAGGGGGTATCAACCCTGAAGGAGGTGAATGAAGATGAAAAAAAAAATTTGGACCTCCCATAGTAATAGCACATCAATGATTTACTATTACTATGGGAGGTCCAAATTTTTTTTCATATTTCGACCTATGTTCTTTGGGGAAATTTGTTCAGTTTCATGAGCACATTCACCTCCTTCAGGGTTGATACCCCCTTTCCGTTACACCTTGTATAAAGCGCGCTGAGAGCCGCGCCGCTGCCATAATTCCGATCCAGCCTGTCCCTTGCTGCCCTCTCCCAGCGACGCCCTAAGCCGAGGTCCGTACCCCACAAGGGGTGCCCTTAGCGTGTAGTCGCTTAGTTTTTAAGTTTATATTGTGTAGTTAAGTTGTGTATTATGCCCTGGCTGGAGGCCTTAATTTATTGAGTCATCCACAGGAAAGCCAGGTTAAGCAGTCGACAACCCCTCAGGTTGAACTGCGAGATGACCATTTCAAAAGAAAACGCGCCGCTGCCATAAGGATTCAGTTATTCGTAGCGAACGCACGTATCCTGGAGAGTATAGGCGAATAGTTGGATTCGATTATTGCGATTCACTTGAATACTGACTGTTTGCATATTTCATTTATTTATATTTTAGGGTTTGTAGGTTAGGTTCTTTTTCTTAATTTTCTTTAAAATTTTGTAAGTATTTGGTATAGGTTAGGCGGTTCTTTCCTTGATTATTGGGTATTTACCTATCTTAATTTTTATTTAGGGTTTTGTAAATAAATATTGTAAGCATTTATAATTGGTTAGGCATTTCTTTCCCTGATTTTCGGTATACTTTGTATTTAGGGTTTGTATATAAATATTATAAGTATTTGGTATAGGTTAGGCATTTATTTTCTTGATTTTCTTTATTAAGTATAAGTTCATTAGCTTAGGTTAGTAATTATTTTTTCTAGCAATTCTTTTGTTTTTTTGTCTGTGTAGAAGAATAGCACCACCCCTTACTTCCCGTGGGTGTCGTAAAAGGCGACTAAGGGTCTCACCGGAGAATGGGCAGCAGCGTTCTCTATGCATTCCACCATCATACCATACTGCGATCGCCAACCCGCCTGCCAAGCGTGGCGATTATGGCAAACCCCCCCAAAATTGGGGGAGGCCTATGTCCAGCATTGGACGTCTATCGGCTGAAATGATGATGATAATGACGTTTGGTTTACACGTCTTAACACTTATTACTTAAACTGTGATAATTTTAGACTGTATAATAATCTGTAAGTATTTATAATTTAATTGTTTACGATAGTACGTGTTTACTAAATAACTGTGTGTTAAGTAGTAAGTACTATTTTATTGTAAGAATGCCTCGAAGAAGATCCAACCTCTCCCAATGTAGCAGAAATGCTAAAAGGATGAGATTAGTTCGATCACAGGAATCTGAGGAAGGTCGTGAGGCAAAAGGCTCAGCGAGAATCTCGACTGAGTTCAAATCGTTCTCGAATGATGACAACTCGAAATAGGGAAAACGGGGAACAACGAAAGGCACGTTTATCTGTCGATCGCGAAGCTCACGCGCTATCGCGTGAGTCTGAGACTTTTGCTGTCAGGGAAATCCGCCTGAGCTCCCAGAGAGTACGGACAACAAATGCTCGATTCCAGGAGACACAGGACGAACGGGAAATACGTCTCACTGCCGATCGTGAAGCTAATACACTATCGCGTGAGTCTGAGACTTTCACTGATAGGGAAATTCGTCTGAGTTCTCAGAGGGTTCGAACAGCAAATGTTCGGTCTCAGGAAACACAGGAAGAACGAGAAATACGTCTCACTGCCGATCGTGAAGCTCAAGCACTAGAGTCTGAGACTTTCACTGAAATTCGCCTGAGTTCTCAGAGGGTTCGGACAGCAAATGCCCGGTCTGTAGACGGTATATGTAATTCAAAATATGCTGCCCGAAAAGTCACTATTCCACGCGGACGTAGTCGCGGGCACAGCTAGTACCTATTAAAGTAATATTATTTTATTTATTGTGAATGTGAAGACGATATGGGTCATTTAATTCATTTTATATTTTTTTTAATATTCTCTTTGTTCTGTTAGTTTTTTTTCATGGTCTGGCAGTTTGAGTAACTTATGTAGCCTACCCAAATATCCTTTCTTTGGTATTGTTCGTCGACTCGTTGAGCTCTCCTTAAGCCTTGAGTTCAGCTGCACGATTTCTGCCAAATGCGTGCGCTGACTGGACAAGTCCTCTCAATCTGTGTGGTTCTTTCCTCAAAAGACAATCTCAGACATCGATCTACATGGTCTTCATATAATCTGACCAAGATTATGTCTGGACTTTAAAAGAGACTGTGACCTCTGAGTTTGTTTCTGCCTTTCTTCTCAGAGTAGTCAGACAGGAAACATTAAACATTACCTCATCTAGTTTAAAAAAAATATGATTGACGTGTAAAAGTGTTTGTGCAAACCTACTTACAAAATTTGCGAGTCTGGTAATTTGCGAATCTGGTATTTAGCGATTCTGGTATTAAGCTGCGGAAGCCAATAAAATCATTTATAATTTGTGGTCATGACACTAATATGGTAACGATTACAATCTATGAAAACTGTAAGCAACGCAATCCCCTTTCAAGAACACCAAAGAACTTACGTGTCCAGGTAAAACGACAACGACGGTATAATAATTCGTGAACATTTAACAAGTATAAAATTCTGAAGGCTACTATTTCGCTTCTTACAACTATATACGCAAGCGGGACCCGTGGCTAAGTAATAACAGCCGCACAGGTCGACTGATCAGGTTAAGCTACGCTTGCCGTGGTTGGTCTGTGGATGGGTGACCATCTTTACATACGGTGACCCCTCCGTGCCTCGGAAAGCACGATAAGCCGTTGGTCCCGGCTGTCATTCGTGGATCTTTGACAGTTGTTACGGGTAGTCAGAAGCCCGAAAGTCTGACAACCAATCTTATCAAGGGGTATCGTATTACGCAGTAATTGGATTGTGGAGGTCAGATAGGCAGTCGTTCCATGTAAAATACTGGTATTCGGCTGCATCCGGTTAGACTGGAAGCCTACCATAACATAGTTGGGAAAAGGCTGGCGGATGATGATGAACTATACGAAAGCGCTCTGTAATTATTTTCCTAAAAATTTATAGGTATGTAAAACTGTTGCGTGAAGATCTTCTTTGATGATACCTACTGCTTCAATCTGTCTAGCTTTGACTAACTGTGTTGGGGTTGGGAAAAGGCAGCTGAATACCATTACATGAAGCGACTGCCTATCTGATCTCCACAACCCAGTTAGGTACTGGGTAATACGATGCGCCTTGGTAAGACTGGTTATGGACATGGCTTAATAATAACAGTCGCTTGGATTGTGGATGTCAGATGGGCAGTCGCTCCATACAGCTACATCCGGTTAGACTGGAAGCCGACCCCATTATTATTATTAGCCCGTGATGTCCCACTGCAGAGCAAAGCTCCTCTCTTTCCACTTCTCTCTGTTCAAAGCTGCTAAGGACCAGTTCTTGTTGAAGGAGTCCAGCTCATCTACCCCATTATAGTTGGGAAAAGGCTAGGCAGATAGATTGATTTTGTTTAGTTTCTTTTTCTAAGGGCTGAGTTTTCCAACGCCAGATAATTTTATCGGAGGAATAATTTTGAACTTTTGACAGTTCTTCCATACAAAATCTGTCAGACGTCAATTTTATACCACGAATAAAATTTATCTGTCGATTGATAAATCACAGCCCTAAGGCCTCAGTTCACCAGCATCCAAATCGCCGGTTAGGTATTTAAACAGTTGGTTTATGTCAAATATAGAACTGATTAAATATTTAATCAGTTGATTTAAATGTTGGTGGCTAAGTAAAACTAACGGATCCACTAAAAACAAATGACGAATAATACGTAGTAGAAATACAACAACGCCGGTACAAGTTTCAGTTGATTCACAAGCGGTCGCCCGTTCATTCAATGTGCACGGTCGAGTGCGTCCCTCGCCTCACTGCTCTCCGACTTGTTGATACATCGCCGGTTTTAGCTCGCACGTAAATAGTCGTGTAGGTGAGTTGGCTTGCTAGTTTTAACGAGCCAGATTGAGCGTCGCGTCGGTTGACGTTACTATCAATTGTTTTGGATAGGATATTAGACATTCTTGGTTTGTGTTGCCATTAGTTAAATCAAACTAATTACGTTAGCTGCAATCGGAGGATTTAAAAAAAAACAAAAATGTTTTTACTTAATTTCATTAAAATTAATTATATCTTTTTTTTTATTTACTTAAACCACAATTTTATATAATATTTCAATTACAATGTTACTATTTTACAATTTAATACTAAATATACATATTATATACAGTATGTACTGTAATAACAAAAAAAGTAAAGAAAAAGACAGGAGCTCATTGGGCATCAAAAAATTCGTCCGCATCGCTGTCAATGGCACAACTGCCCAAAAGGCTGGCAGCATTACCACGTTGGATTGCAATACTTATTCTTTGGGCTAAAAATAGGTCAGTATAATAATAATAATTATCTTAAATTAGCCTAAATGCCTATTCGAAGTACGAATATGGAATGGCATTTTACAGAGTTACAATAATTAAGTAAACTAGGTCCGTGCGTCACAAAGTGCTATCTCAGCTCGCCGTTTCCGTCGTTCGTTAAATTTGCAGCGTATGTTTCTATAATAAAACTATTGGGTGCTGAGTTGGTAATTCCCCTAATGCAGCTGCCAGTTAGATAGATTGGTAGTGAAGTCCGGCAGCGCCACCTACTTTTAGGTATATAAATTGTTGTGCAGTTAAGGGGTTTTTTTGTTCCCAAAGGTATTTATTAGTTTGATTTTATAATACTGTTACAAAAACAATTCCCAATAGCAAGCATACAATTAAACCATGGATAACTGCTGGTATATTAAGATGCATTAAAAATCGCAACAAGCTGCAAAAGAAATCCCGCAGTGATCCCTTTAATGATATTCTAAAAATCACTTACCGACGTTACCGTAACTACTGTAATAACTTAATAAAAAAAATTAAAAGGAAATTTGAAAGGGAACTGTTAACAAAATCAGTCTCAAACAATAAACTATTATGGAAAAATATTAAATCAATAACCTATACTAATAATAACAAAAGTCCAAACTCAGAACTACTGCAACTTAGAGCAAGTCCAACTGAGTCGGTAAATTATATAAATGATTTTTTTGCAAAAATTGGCAAAGACCTTGCCCAAAAAATTCGACCATCAGTAACCAAGGTTAACTACTCTTCTCAAGCAGACAAACTACCGACTCAAGGAAAGTCATTTGTTCTTTTAGACACAGATCCCCACGAAGTGGGTAAGATCTTGATGAGCCTAAAATCTGATAGTGCACCTGGCTGGGATAATGTACCAACTAGATTTCTGAAATACATTGCCCAGGAAATTGTTCCTATTATATCCCATTTGGCTAATCTCTGTTTTAATAAGGGTGTCTTCCCTGCGCCGCTTAAGAAATCTATTATCATACCAGTTTATAAGGGCGGGGAGAGAGACGATGTCAACAATTACCGACCCATATCCATATTACCAGCTATATCTAAAATTATAGAAACATTATTTAACGCTCGACTTATAACATATTTTAAAAAATTTGATATTCTTAGTAGTTCTCAATTTGGATTTAGACAGGGAATTTCGACTGAAGATGCAGTTACTGCCCTTACCACTCTTATAGCTGATAATCTGGATAATGGTTGTAAGTGTCTGACAGTTTTCCTAGACTTAAAAAAGGCTTTCGACACCGTCTCTGTTCCCATCCTGATAAACAAATTGGAAGCTGCAGGAAAACGAGGAACTCCGCTCAAATTTTTAGAAGACTATCTGGCAAACCGAAAGCAACGAGTCAAAGTAGGAGAATATGTTAGTCACGACGCAAATGTCACATTTGGTGTTCCGCAGGTAAGCGTGCTTGGGCCTACGCTCTTTCTCCTTTACATCAATAACTTATGCAACCTCAGGATCAGTAATGCTAAAGTGTTTTCCTATGCTGATGATACTGCTGTCGTTTTTGCCGGGAACACATGGCATGATGTTGCCCTGAGTGCTGAGGCTGGTATGACCCAGATAGCTACATGGCTAAATGATAACTTGTTGACTTTTAACACAGCCAAAACAAATTATATCTGCTCCAGTATATTTAACCGTTCCAAGCCTAGTAAAGAACTAAATATAAGAGTTCATACCTGTGATGATTCGAATAACTGTTTATCCACTCACGCGCAAGTACCCCGCGGTAACGCCTTCCTATACGCAAGTATGTTTTTAGCACATTTTTTTCGACGCGCCGCGGAGCGCCCTCGCCACTTATACACGACTCGTACAGAAAAAAATTCTATGGACCGCTGTTAAACTAATGGCTGTTTCTTCAAGTGGATAGACAAGTGTAGATAACAAAACTTGTTCCGTAACATTAAGAGACTTTGATTTTTTTTAATAATTGTTTATTTTTAATGTTTGTTTTCATTACGACAATTAAAAATTAAAATAATATTATTTCAAAATCGAAAGCGATGACCCTATTTTTTTATTTACCTAAAAAATAGCCCCATTCATACTGAATCGAATGACATATAATACATACCATTGTTGTTCCAAAGTTTTGATATACAATAACAATAACATCACGCGAGTATCAAATTACGCATGCGTCATCGCCGTCTCATTTGTTTATTTAAAGATTTTCAACTACAGATAACTTATTTCGTAATGCCGATATAACCACACGGCCTTTGGCACAAATGTACTTCATCTAACCACTCGACTAAAGAACCTGGAACGTGAGCAATACTCCCATAGACAAAATTACTAAAAATAAAATACTGCGGTGTGGAAAATGCTTGCTGTCGCAGTTTTTTCAATGGCCGATCTTGGTTTTCGAGCGAGTGTAACATTTTCCTCAATACCTGCTCGTGGTTATGGCCGCGTGACTGGTTATGCCCAACAATAGAAAAGGTATCTCAAACTAAATATCTCGGTGTTATAGTTGACCAAAATCTATCCTGGTACCCCCCCCACCTTGAACTTGTAAATACTAGAATTAGAAAACTGAGTTGGATTTTTAAGACGTTAAGGCATATTGCTCCAAGGAATATACTCACTAACTCGAATACGCCCAGGCGCCTCATCAACGAAATATACATAGCTTTGGTGCAATCCGTCTTGACGTACAGCATCCCTATTTGGGGAGGAGCAGCCAAAACTAAATTTATTGACCTTGAACGGGGACAACGTGCTCTTATAAAGTTGATGTATTTTAAGAACAGTCGATTCCCTACTCAAAACCTTTACCAAATTAGCGACTTACTCTCCGTGAGAAAACTTTATATTATTAAAACTATTCTAAATAAACACAAATCCCTTCCTTATGACCCCAAACAAAATTTAAAAAGAAGAAAAGACCTAATAGCAGATGTTCCACAAACTAAAACTAAATTTGCCAGTATGCAATACAAAAACCGCTCTGCTCAGCTTTACAATAGATGTAATAGAGTAAATTACATACACGACAAAAAAAAGCATGAATGCAAAAAAATACTAACTGTATGGATTAAACCACTTAGTTATGAAGAAACAGAAGCTTTATTGTTATAAATACTCACAATCACTAGTCATATGCTCAATACCTTTCACTCATTTCATTCTCTCAACCACACACATCCCCCCCCACACATACACATGAACAACACACACACATCCTGACACACACACAATTCAGTTTTACACGCACACTTTGCTAACTTTTAAATGTAACCCAATATTTATATAGTTTTAGGTTTTTAGTTATTTTTTTTTATTTGTATAGAAATTTTAAAATACAAATAGAATAAACAAGTATTTATGTAAGTTCTACTAATGCATGGAAGAGCGGAGTCTCCTAATACAGGCTTTATACGCTTAAAAGGAGGCTGCAATCACCACTGATGTAATACGTGAACTTGTTGATTCCAATAAACATTTTTTCATTTTCATTTTCATTTTGCCAATGGCAACACAGCTATTAGCAAAATCAAACTAATGCAGCGGTGTTATGATTAGCCAGTTGGTAGCCAAGCCCGGGAAATACCAACTATTTCTACCCACGACGCGTTATTGGTGCATGTTCTTAGATAGCTGCAACCCAGCGCAGGGCACGCCGCGATAGCGGCGAGACCCCTCTTTGAGGAGTGGCTAGAGAGGCGCCACGGCGCCCTCACCTACCGCCTGACGCAGGTCCTCACCGGACACGGAAGTTTCGGGAGGTTCCTGCACATCATCAGGCGGGAGGAAACGCCCGGGTGTCACCATTGCCAGGATCGCCCAGAGGACACGGTGGAGGTCTGCCCCGCTTGGGCGGGGCACCGCCGTGTCCTCGTAGAGGCGATCTTCAGCGACGGCGACCTCTCGCGTCCGGCCCTGGTGCAAGCCATGGTCCGGGGCGAGAGGGAGTGGGAGGCAGTCACCTCCTTCTGCGAAGCAGTCAAGCTAGCGAAGGAGGTGGCGGGACGGTTCAGGGAGAGAGCCTCCCGTCTCAGCCGCCGCGGGGGACGCCCCAGGCGTCGGGAGCCGCGTGACGACTCCCGGCCACCGTAGGCGCGGGCCTGCGGGCGGAGAGTAATGGGTAGCTCACCGTCCGATCAGGACCAGGCCCGTGCCGGACGGCGCGTACGTGTTCCACGCGCGCCTCAAAGAGATGTCAGCATGGAGGAGGGGCCCCTTAGGGCCGAAGCCTGCCGGGTCAGCGGGATTGTCCGAAAGGGTTACCGCTGGCCCGGAACATAAAGGGCTAAGGAAGGAACACGGGTGGGTTTTAGTCAGTAAGAGTCTGACACTCCCTTCCGCTCCACCCAGAGCGGGAGGAGTCATTTGATGATATCCCGTCCGCAAAAAAAAAAAAAAAGCCCGGGGAATACCAACTATTTCTACCCACGACGCGTTATTGGTGCATGTTCTTAGATAGCTGTTACGGTGACAACTCACCAGGGAGCGCTGCAGTAACATTTGTTTGTACAGATCAATGTTGCCATTTAAGTCCAAAACTACTAGTCCGATTTTGATGCGGTTTTCATATCTTCACTTTTTGTGTATAATGAACCTATGCTCTTTAAAAGGTTTGAAATAAACCCACGACGGTACGGAGACAGTATATGCGTTTGGGGTGAGAGGATGTGTGTGCAAACCAATGTTGCTATTTATACCTGTATATTGTTGTGCATTACAAGGGTTTTATTTTTTCTCCCAATGATATTTATAAGTTTATTTAGCCAGTTAGCTATTTAGGGTATTTCTCTGGCAGCTTCAGCCATTATGGCTAGGGAAGTAAAAGACCACTCAATCCGCATACTCTCAGACAGTATGGCTGTTCTGCAAGCGCTGAACAGTTATACAGTTGACTTCTTTGGGCTAATATACGAGTGTCACCAGCGCCTCAACCAGGTGGGTAACCTCAATAAAATAACCATTCAATGGATCAAAGGACACAGCGGTTCGCTGGGCAACGATGCAGCCGACGAGCTTGCAAGGAGAGGTTCGAGCATGGCACCAGTGGGACCTGAGCCCATCGCGCCACTTCCCTTCGGGTTTTTACGCACTCTGGTAAGGAAACGCACCAGAGACCAACACGACAAACTTTGGACGGATCAAGGCGATTGCAGGCAGGCTAGGGAAGCACTTCCCACTTTGGATCCCCGCCTCACGAAACAGGTTCTCCGTCTAACTAAACAAAAGCTGCGTATAGTTACGGCAGCTTTAACTGGCCACGGGTCATTTAATAAACACCTCTATGTCATAGGAGTAACAGACAGTCCGCTGTGCAGGGCCTGCATGGAGGATGACGAGACAGCGGCACATGTGCTTCTAAACTGCCCGGTGATCACCACGTACAGGGCAAAGTACTTCGGTAACCCAGGTACCCTACGCGAGACAGTCAGCAACATCAAGGCGTTGCTGGCCTTCCTTGAGGAGCTGGGGTGGATCGAATAATCGATTTTCCCACCCGTACGCAAAATACGCGCATTGACGTGGAGTTGCGGAAACCAGCCCGTAATACCAATTACCAATTAGCTAGTTTGGCAGCGAAGCCTGGGGAGCGCCACCTATTTAGGTATATTTTTGTCTGATCTCAGTCTCAATCTGTCAAAAATAGAGCTGTTTTGCATTAAAACAAAACAGTTATTATGTTATGAAAAACACATAGCATTGGTGAAGAAGCAGTCTAACAATTTTACCAATAAAAATGCAACAACAACAGAATATACATACCTTGGTCTAAGTTACCTGTGGGGATCTTTCAGTTTGGCAGCTGGTGACAGCACAGCTGTCACTTTAAAGTGTCACTCATAGAAGTCTTCAAAACTCAACAGCAAGTACATTGCTCCAATGCTATGTGTTTTTCATAACATAATAACTGTTTTGTTTTAATGCAAAACAGCTCTATTATGTTTCCTTCAAAACACATAGCATTGGTGAAGACCTGTTTGATATCTGCTGGTGAAAGAATACCCGAAGGATGTAGACGCTATTTGAATTATATATTAAATGAAATTAATGAATCTTTCTGTGTGTATTCATTAAATTTTCAAACCAAACTAAGATTTTTGAATCTATTATTCTAGAAAATTAACAAATCTTCCATAAAATGCTATACATTATTAACAAATGTATTTGCCTTAGATAGTGAACATGAAATATAAGGCTATAATGATAATTTAAAATCAATGAGATTTAAACTGAATGAGGGATTTTCTTTTTCTTTTTTTTTTAACGCTTCCCTAGTCGCTGGATAGATGGCGCTGAACTTGGTAAGTTACTGCAAGGAACGGAAGTTACATATTTTTTTTATTAATTCACTTGGATGTAATTTTAAGATCGTAAAACGAAAGCAAACGAAACTGTCACTCAACGAGCGTATATGACGTGACGCAATGTTTTTTTTCCAAGCGTTTTGACTTTGGCATCTAGTAACATAGTCAGTTCAACGCCATCTTCAGGGTTCTTTGGAACTATTTTTTTTTTTAAATATTGAAAAGAAAAACCTCTCATTATAATAATAATCTCATTACTAAAGGATAATTGGATCACTCATTTCCTTAATTAATCAAAAGTACAAATATTTCTGAATCTCCAACTTTATGAAAATGTGGGAAAACAAACTCAATGTCTTAGATAATAAAGTTAAAATTCCATTGAAACTGAAATTTATTTAGGACCTTTTATATTACTATGGTTAATAGATTAAACCTCGCATGTAAATGAACTACAAGTCTCTTCATTTATCAATTAAATTGACTCAAAATATGAATCAACATATTTAAATAGTTTCAATGGGAATTAAAAATTCTCATAATTATGATAAACCCTCATCCCCCTTCACAGAGAGGAGACCTTCGTCCCATCAGTGGGAACATTACAGGCCGATCATTCTAAATAGGTGCTCTTGAGAGATAGCCCTCTCCTTTACTACTTTACAGAAGTAAACATTCTGTAAGCCTAGTGGCTCTTTCAGTTTAATTGTATCTGATGAACTAATCACCAGTCAGCCTTCCGAAGGCTACCACAGACCTCTTCTTCCGACTTCCTGGAGGCTCCTCTGTCTTAGTTTATTTAAAAATCTTTTGAGTAATCATAGACACACCTGTTATTGTAAACCGAAATCAACAATGATTATGGTAGCTTTTAGGTAAACTCTTTGATTGTGTCTTTGACCCAACCCTGGGGCGCACTGTTATTACTTACCCTACTTTTAACATCTCTTGCATTGTGACAATTTGTGTTGTATGTATTGTACTCATGTTTGAGCAAATAAATGATTATCTTATTCAACATTTAAAAGTTGTGAGATAACTTACAATATTAGGGTATGTAAATCTCTACTCATCAAGGGGTAATCAGTGGTTTAGCTAAGAATAATAATTTTTGGACTTTCTAAATGGACAAAAAACTGTCTAGATGTCATGCAATCTACACTATGACATGCACCTCTGAATACAAGCTTTATAAATAATTACCTATTGTGTATTTCCACTATATTTTAGCAAGTTCCTTGCTACTCTACCGACCACTGCCCCTTCCAACCTGACTGCTCTCCCCCCCCCCCCAAACTTTCCAAGCTAGGAGTTGAGTTGCAGCTTGTCAGGTCTAAGAGGTTCTTACTTAGATCTTGTATAGGTACTGGCTTTCTGAGACCTCTCGTCTCCAAATACGGGAGCCAGGCACACTGGGGCCAGTATGGGGCGATTTACACATAATACGTCCCTGCCCCATTTCCGAGTTCAGATGACTGAGCACTCGGTTTAAATTGGGTGAAGAGAAACACCCAGGTACTCAATGTTGTCACTTCTTAACTGAAGGCATCGCAGAAGTTTGCCAAGCCATCATTTGAGTCCCCTGTGATGTACTGTCGCACAGCGGCCGACTTATCTGACGCGAAAAGGTCTACATCGGGGACGCCCCACTTTCAAACATGGCCTCCGAGGCCTGGGGCCTGGAGCAACAGGAGCCAATCCGGCTGGTCTGTTCCTAGATAAGCGGTCGGCTAAGCCGTTATAACACACTTTTAACCTCCCCGGGAGGTAAACCGCTGACAGAGTGATTCTAGTGTTCAGCTAATCTGCTAACTTCGTCAATTTGTACGTTAGGTTCAGGATTACTAGAGATGTATGTATTCTTGTTCATGTTCCTAAGTTTGCGACAAATGGTCTGTTGTCGGATTGAGCTAGAATATGTGCACTCTGAAGACTGGCTCTTTGGCTGATTGTTACTGCGTATATGGCAAACATCTCTCAACTTAGAGTGCCATTTTTTCTGGTTTGGTCAAGTTCCTGGCAAGAGTAGGATAGAACTGAATATTCTTTATTATGTACACCATACGAACTACAGATATAAGTGTAGAATATTTTACATAGGGTGACACATAGGGCGGGCTTATCACTAAAAGCGATATTTTAAAATAGCCCTCTCATGTGGGCTCCTTACCCTTCCACCACAGCATGTGTGGACAGGAAGTGGGTTACCCGTATATATAAAGGAACTGAGCTGTGGTCTATCAATAGCCTCTGGCCACCACATTAACTCTTAGCAAACCAGAGGAGCAACCTTTTTCATTTGTCTTGGTCTGCTCCTATCACATATATATATTTTTTTTTTTTTTTTTGACGACAATTATTCCCTTACAAGGATAGCAAAATTTGGGTGTTAATAAGCTTTGAAATTGTCTCAGAGAACAAAATCTCTTTATTAGAAGCTTTGATATTATTATCTTCCTTTCTACTTAGCCTGCAGGCAGGGCCTTGTGATTAGGCCTACATATTCTAACTCCTGATTGAGATTTAGAATTGACTTTGGAAATTCATTTGTCACCCAAGCTTTGTTAAGTCCCACAGTCTCCAAGACAGCTTTTGCTAGTGGGCCAGCAAAAAATTATCTAAACTCATCATCATCTGCCTAGCCTTTTCCCAACCATGCTGGGGTCGGCTTCCAGTCCAACCAGATGCAGCTGAACACCAGTACTTTACATGGAGCGACTGCCTATCTGACCTCTACAACCCAATTACTGGATAATACAATATGATAAAATTATCTAAACTGAATAAACAAAATATTGCAATTTACATTATTACATGCAAATACTACTTGCTGCAAATACGGCTTGCAAATTCTCTGCCACTTAGTTGGCTAATGCTGCAATTGTCCAGAGAACTGAAGAAAAGCCAAATGGGTGTGCTGTCAATTCCCATATTTTCTTGATTCTAAAAGACTCTCTGGAGTTGTTTGTGTAATCAGCATAAGCAGCTACCCTTCATTAATAAATAATTACTTTCGTTTAACTTTTTAGTAATACCGGAGTGTAAACAATAGGTTTTGATTATAATATCATAATCTTAGAAAAATCCATATAGATTAATATGATTAGTTTAATAGAAATTTGCATTAATTATTTTAACTAAAGATACAATATCTCAAAATAGAATTGTTTTGAATATAAATCTTTTCCAGATTTGACTTCCTGTTATGATTTCCCAAGCTTTTAATGGTTCTTTACCTTTAGACAGTCTGAATCTTGTCTCTAGTATGAATCTTGGCCTAGTTATATTTGGTAAGATCCTCATTTATCATGATTTTAAAATAAAATAACTATTTTCTTATATTAAACAGCTTAAAATTGGGCACTGCATGTATTTGCTCCACTGCAAATATAATAAATATCTATATGATAGAGGCCACTCTGATGAATGCCAAGAAGATCCTAATGGCCCTGATCCTGACCATAACTATAAGATTTCCTTAATTATTACACAACACAGAAACAATGTACAGTATAGCATAATAAATTATAACATTGTTTAAATATTTAACATTTCATAATAGTTATAAAACTTATGTAATTTTTAATTATTCATCTTAATGTTCTAATTGCAAATTAGACTTAGAGGTGCTGAACTTCTTTAATTTAAGTAAGAACTGCATACCACATGAGAGCAATGAACTATTGTAATTACATTCCTGGATAGGAGTGTTCCGACTACTTCCAAAAGCGACTGTAGGGTACAATGCTAGTGGGTAGGTTGCTGCTCAATTAACAAGTGTCTGTAGATATATTTTAGCAGCTAGCTCCTTTTGCTCTAGATATACATTAGAGATCCCAGCCACACCTCCCTCCGCGGGGGCTAAATAGTCTTTAGTTTTATTTAGTGGCATAAGTACTCACTCTACTTCTAATTCAGGGTGTGAACCACATGGGATAGATGAGCATACATGTAAGGTTTACAAAATGGTTTGCTTTTCATGATGGCATGTCACAGAACAGAACCTGCTTGAGTAATTTTAGCTCCTCAAGACATTCAGTATTTGCTTTAGGAATTACTACTTTATCATCATATTTTTACACTGAAATCCCTTTCCATAAGTTATAATATACTTTAAACACGAAAGGGTTGTTTTTTAAAACAATACTGCACTTCTGTCTGAAGTACTTATATACTAGCAATAAACAGATTAGAAATTTGTTGATAGTATTTTTGAGTAAGGTTAGTGATATAATGTGCAATAACAGTTATTCAGCACTTACTTGGCTTATTGGCTACTCATTCAAATAAAAATGCGTAGATCCGACTTACAGGAAATCGTTTCGATCTCTTTGCCCTGTAGTTCGGTGGTGGGAAAAGGGGTGACTCAATCCTCCGAGGATGAGGAGAGTTTTTCCCCACTATTGCGCTTAGGTGAATCGTAGCGCTCAGGGTCGCTAAACACGGTTCCTTAAAGTAACCGGTGAGCACGTATCTATTATGAATTTCCGATCTCCCTTTCATCATTTCGTTGACTAACGATCAGCGCAACACTATATATCACTTACCACAATCACTATTATTTACTTTCTATAAAGTTTTACTTGAAACTTTACAAATTTTCTATGAAAATTAACGAGAGAAAAATTTTACCGCCAACGTACGGAAAAATTTTTCTCTCGTTAATTTTCATAGAAAATTTGTAAAGTTTCAAGTAAAACTTTATAGAAAGTAAATAATAGTGATTGTGGTAAGTGATAATAATAATAATAATAATCTTTATTGTTTTTTCTGAACAATAAAGATTATTATTATTATTATTATCACTTACCACAATCACTATTATTTACTTTCTATAAAGTTTTACTTGAAACTTTACAAATTTTCTATGAAAATTAACGAGAGAAAAATTTTTCCGTACGTTGGCGGTAAAATTTTTAGACGCTATGAGTGACACTTTAAAGTGACAGCTGTGCTGTCACCAGCTGCCAAACTGAAAGATCCCCACAGGTAACTTAGACCAAGGTATGTATATTCTGTTGTTGTTGCATTTTTATTGGTAAAATTGTTAGATTGCTTCTTCACCAATGCTATGTGTTTTGAAGGAAACATAATACCCTACATTTTGTCAAGGTTTTGACATTTGTTTGTCGCCGAGATGAGACTGTGACTAGATTCTGAACATTTTAAATTACGAGAATGAGGGATTTTCTTTTTCTTTTATTTTAACGCTTTCCTAGTCGCTGGATAGATGGCGCTGAACTTGGTAAGTTACTGCAAGGAACGGAACGTCACATAATTTTTTTATTAATTCACTTGGATGTAATTTTGAGATCGTAAAACGAAAGCAAACGAAACTATCACTCAACGAGCGTAATTATGACGTGACGCAATGTTTTTTTTTCCAAGCGTTTGGACTTTGGCGCCTAGTAACGTAGTCAGTTCAACGCCATCTTCAAGGTTCTTGGAAACTATGTTTTTTTTTTAATACTCAAAAGAAAAACCTCTCATTGGCCTTCTGGTTAATGACACATAGAACAGACTAGCGCTCTATTACATGGCTTAAATATAGCTGATGAAATGTGGTTAGTATAGGTTCACCTCTGATTCCCTTCGGGGAATGCAATCGTGTGCACAAGGTTCACCTCTGCAGGCTTCATCAGGGAATACAAGTATAGTCATCTACCTACGCTTTTCCCAACTATGTTGGGGTCGGCTTCCAGTCTAACCGTATGCAGCTGAATACCAGTACTTTTCTTGAACGACTGCCTATCTGACTTCCACAAGCCAGTCACTGGGTAATACGATACACCTTGGTAAGACTGCTTGTCGGACTTTCGGGCTTCTGACTACCGTAACGACTGTCAATGATCCACAAATGACAGCCGCGACCAACGGCTTAACACGCTTTCCGAGGCACGGAGGGGTCTCGGTATTTAAAGATGGTCACCCATCACCCATCCACAGACCAACCGCGGCAAGCGTAGCCACCTGTGCGGCTGTTGTTATTTAGCCTCGGGCCCCCCAGGGAATACAAATAAAGTGTAGTGTAGTTTTATCTATTTGTACTGCTAAGTGATTTAAACTTTTTGGGCAAAGTCCAGACATTTAAAACAACATTCACAAAAACGACTCTCGATTTGATAACCTCTTCCATTTTCGAAATCGGTTTCAAATAGTTGAAGTTGAAGAATATTGAAAATCTGTAAACTCTCACACACTGCAATTGCGCAGATGTCGACAACACGTACCGTAATACATTCAACTGTAAAGTACGTGCCCAGACTGCGCTACGATGCGACGCACTGATTTTACAGGAGTAGCATTCTATTCAGTCGATTATAAAGAGGATTACCCTCTTGTCTGTTCGTAAAAATCATCTAAAATCTTGCTAAAAATCTTGTCTCTCTTCTAAACAGTATAAAAAAGGATCATGAACCTTTTCACTTAGAGAGTAAGTAGAAGAGTATAATCAGTATAGTCAACCTCGTAAATGCTTTATCACCCTAAGGTTGAATGTCACTCGCACGTCATAAAACGACAAGGTCTATTAACTCAAAATCAAAGCATTTATTTCATTTGAACCATTTAGGTACCATTTACTTTTGAATTGTCAAGAAGTCGGTCAGTCAGAAAATATAAAGCTAGTTGCCCATTCCAAAGCGTAGGCACCTATCCGCTCCTCACCGGACACGGAAGTTTCGGGAGGTTCCTGCACATTATCAGGCGGGAGGAAACGCCCGGGTGTCACCATTGCCAGGATCGCCCAGAGGACACGGTGGAGCACACGGTGGAGGTCTGCCCCGCTTGGGCGGAGCACCGCCGTGTCCTCGTAGAGGCGATTGGCAGCGACGGCGACCTCTCGCGTCCGGCCCTGGTGCAAGCCATGGTCCGGGGCGAGAGGAAGTGGGAGGCAGTCACCTCCTTCTGCGAAGCAGTCATGCTAGCGAAGGAGGTGGCGGGACGGCTCAGGGAGAGAGCCTCCCGTCCCAACCGCCGCGGGAGACGCTCCGGGCGTCGGGAGCCGCGTGATGACTCCCGGCCACCGTAGGCGCGGGCCTGCGGGCGGAGAGTAATGGGTAGCTCACCGTCCGATCAGGACCAGGCCCGTGCCGGACGGCGCGTACGTGTTCCACGCGCGCCTCAAAGAGATGTCAGCATCGAGGAGGGGCCCCTTAGGGCCGAAGCCTGCCGGGTCAGCGGGATTGTCCGAAAGGGTTTCCGCTGGCCCGGAACATAAAGGGCTAAGGAAGGAACACGGGTGGGTTTTAGTCAGTAAGAGTCTGACACTCCCTTCCGCTCCACCCAGAGCGGGAGGAGTCATTTGATGATTTCCCATCCGCAAAAAAAAAAAAAAAAAAGGTCGACAATAAATCCCTCTTCATACACATCCTATCATTTCATTGTGCATAAAAATATTAAAATGAGGTTAGAAATATTGTAGGTATTATAAATATAAACTTCTGGAAAAGTATTTATAAAAACAGCTTGGATATCTACCCAACTCCTATTGGTTTAAAACAACACACTTACTAGTAAATCCTCATAGATAGGTACCCCATAAAAGGGAAAGGCAAAGGGGTATTTCAGATCCCTAACGACTAAACCCGCATTGTGATCGTAAGAACCTAAGGAGGCTTACCCCGTGCCGACGATCTACACGCTCAAACGACACGCATTTTACGACACCGACTGCGAAGAAAACAAATGAAAGAAGTTGTTTAGGGCATGCCATGAGACATTCGGGCTTTACACAGGTGACTATTCACACAAAATCAGCGGTCGCAATGGCAATTCCGCTAGGCCGCAGGTGACTAAAATCGCAAGTTTCAAAGTCGAAACCTTCTCTAGGTTTCGACTTTTGTTGTACGGGGACAGGTCGCATGCGCCGGTTGACTAAAATCGACCGTGAAAATGCTCAGTCGCAGGCGATCGCCCGCCGCATGAAGGCCAACATTTTGATGCAAAATAAACTAGTCACCTGCGATTTTTTCGACCTGTGTCCATGGGGTGGTGATTCGGCTTGTGAGGCGATTTGGTAAGCGACCAGTCGCACGGCGAAAATCGACGGTCACCGCTCTTCCAGGAAAATGTAGCTTAGCACCGTTTATTCACCAGCCACCGTCAACGGGAGGTCAACGAGAAATGAGATCATTCGAACCGTGCGTGACGTCCGGTGACGGCGAGCGTAAACATGCAGCCATTGTCATCATCATCATTTCAACCGAAAGACGTCCACTTCTGGACATTGGCTTCTCCCAAGCACCTCCACTTCGAACGGTTCTGTGCTTCTCGCAACTAACGGGTTCCTGCCACCTTCACAAGGTCGTTGGTCCATCTTGCGGGAGGCCTTCCAACGCTACGCCTTCCGGTACACGGTCGCCACACCAGAACCTTTTGGCCCCATCGGCCATCTGCGAACAATTTGCCCTGCCCACTGCCACTTAAATTTGGCAATTTTTCGGGCTATTTCAGTTACATTAGTTCTCCTGCCTTGGTTCACGGCCATAATAAATGTATGTATCGCTACTTCGGCGTCGTCATCTCGTTCCCGTTGACTTTCCGTTAGCGTGGCGGTGGACAAACGGCCTAAGGGATCTCCAGTGAAACGCACCGATGACTTCGTTTCGTAGTGAAGGCGTCCCGAGGGTAACAAAGTTGGTTCACGGAAAATCTTAACCTATGGGTAATATTTCTGGAATTACAAACAGTGTAAGTTAGTTGAATATGGTGTAAGGTATAAAATTATGCAAGTATAATCATCACCAGCCTAGCCTTTTCCCAACTATGTAGGAGTTGGCTTCCAGTCTAACTGGATAATAAGATGTACAGATGCCAGCACGTCAAGTTACCCGAAACTGTCAAATTTTCCCAATCAACTTTGAACCTTATGCTTTAGCGATAAAGTTGAAAATGTATTAAAGAAATTTGATAGATTCTAGTAGCTTGGTGTGCTGGCGTCTGTACGTATATTAATTATGTATAACTTATCAAAACTCATTCGGTTTTTTTTATTACGACCTGAACGTCATTATCCTATCGCAGTTCACTGCTTCTCCAATTGTAATATCCTGAGCTATATTCTAGAAACCGGTCAAGTGCGACTCGGACTCGCACACGAAGGGTTCCGTACTACAAGGTATAAGACGCCGAAAAAAAAGTTTCTTTTAAACCCCTTTAAATTTTAACTTTATTTTATTTTTATTATTTTTTGTTATAGCGGTAACAGAAATATATCATGTGTGAAAATTTTAACTGTCTAGCTACCATGGTTCATGAGATATAGTTTGGTGACAGACAGATAGATAGATGGACAGTGGAGTCTTAGTAATAGGGTCCCGTTTTTAACCTTTGGGTACGAAACCATAATAAAACATAACATAACATAATCAGCCTAATGTTCCAACTTCTGTGACACATTCGTAGCCCCTCTCTGTAAGAGGGAGTGGGCCGTAATCCACCACGCGGGCCCAGTGCGGGTTGGTAGATATCACATGTCTTCGAATTTTTGGTTCTAGGACATAATAAAACACCCTAGACAAAAAAAAAAAAACAACATCAAAACATTATTTCTCGTCACTTCTTATAGACTGGTAATATAAATGTAGAGTAATTAAAATACGTTAGAAAACATGTCAAAAAATTACATTATGTTCAAAATAATTAGGTTCGGCTGCATTTCAGTGCAGTACCTATAACATGTGTTCAAAATATTTTCGCTTTTCACGTATTTAGCGACATAGATCTCTCTACAAAATGTTGTATCAAAGCTAATTGGCAAAAACTGTTGTGGAAACATGTTCTGCGAATATTTACAGCAAAACAACGGAAAAAAACTATCGTTTATGCATCGTTTTGGTTGTACTACGAGTTTGCAGTGTGTAAACTGGAGGTTGTAGTTGTTCAGTGGACTGTAAAACTATTTTTTTTTTACACCAGAGGTTAAAACCAGGCATTTGTATTCAACAAAGTCGCTTTTCATGTGTCTTTTTATTTATTTAAACTTTTCGCACAAAAAGGTACAAAGTCGGACTTAATGCCTTAGGCAGTCTCTACCAGTCAACCGAGGGTGGTGAAGAGATTGGATGGCAGGTGCTTTGGTTGAGAGGAACAATGATTAAAAAAATATTATCTGTATCTCATGAACCGTGATAGCTAGACAGTTGAAATTCACAGATGATGTATTTCTGTTGCCGCTATAACAACACATACTAAAAACAGAATAAAAAATATAACATCAAAAATATAATATCACATGTTTTTTTCGGTGTTTTTGCTTTGTGGTACGGAACCTACAGTCCGACTCGCACTTGGCCAGTTTTTTATTTGCGACCGATTTCTAGTATGTGGTATAATTTATTGTCTGTATACTAAATTAAATGACTAACTAACTTATTATACAAATACAAATAAATACATAAACAAAGGACAAAATATAATAATAGTGAAATAATACATTAATATTAAACTTACTCACTACTCGTATATTCCTACGAATATACGAGTAGTGAGATATGTGAATGTGTGTGTGTATGTTATATTCAATATTATTATATTTTGTCCTCTGTTTTTGTATTTATTTGTATTTGTATAGTAAGTTGGTTAGCCATTTAATTTAGTATACAGTCAGGATAGTAGTATCCTACTAATATTATAAACTCAAAAGTTTGTGGGGATAGATAGATGGATGGATGTTTGTTACTCTTTCACGCAAAAACTACTGAACGGATTTTGATGAAACTTTACAGTAATACGGCTTTTACACCAGAATAACTGAGAACAGAATATCCCGATGTTCCCACGGGATCATAGATAATCGGAATATAATAAGATCGGGAATAATAGTACAACTACCTACGTATAAAACAATCCGTTAATATTTCAAGACAACAGAAAACATACTCAGACGAGCGATGTCTAAGACATTCTAATAATTACTCGTTCAACTTGTGTTTAAAAAATAGTTACATAAGTTCTAGATACATACATATATACATAGATGTACCTGTAGTTGCATATCGTTCTGATGATCGTACTGACGCCAGCACATCAAGCTACCTGAAACTGTAAAATTTTCCCAATCAACTTTGAACCTTATGTTTTAGCGATAAAGTTAAAAATCTATTAAAGTTTGACAGATTGTAGTAGCTTGATGTGCTGGCGTCTGTACATTCTTCTTTCTGCTCAATTTCTTTTTATTTCTGCATTTAATTTTCTATTTATTTATTTACTAGCTGTGCCCGCGACTTCGTCCGCGTGGAATAGTGACTTTTCGGGCAGCATATTTTAAATTACATATACCGTCTACAGACCGGGCATTTGCTGTCCGAACCCTCTGAGAACTCAGGCGAATTTCAGTGAAAGTCTCAGACTCTAGTGCTTGAGCTTCACGATCGGCAGTGAGACGTATTTCTCGTTCTTCCTGTGTTTCCTGAGACCGAACATTTGCTGTCCGAACCCTCTGAGAACTCAGATGAATTTCCCTATCAGTGAAAGTCTCAGACTCACGCGATAGTGTATGAGCTTCACGATCGGCAGTGAGACGTATTTCCCGTTCGTCCTGTGTCTCCTGGGATCGAGCATTTGTTGTCCGTACTCTCTGGGAGCTCAGGCGGGTTTCCCTGACAGCAAAAGTCTCAGACTCACGCGATAGCGCGTGAGCTTCGCGATCGACAGATAAACGTGCCTTTCGTTGTTCCCCGTTTTCCCTATTTCGAGTTGTCATCATTCGAGAACGATTTGAACTCAGTCGAGATTCTCGCTGAGTCGAAGTTTCTGCAGCACGAAACCTAGCCTGGTGCAGAGAGCCTTTTGCCTCACGACCTTCCTCAGATTCCTGTGATCGAACTAATCTCATCCTTTTAGCATTTCTGCTACATTGGGAGAGGTTGGATCTTCTTCGAGGCATTCTTACAATAAAATAGTACTTACTACTTAACACACAGTTATTTAGTAAACACGTACTATCGTAAACAATTAAATTATAAATACTTACAGATTATTATACAGTCTGAAATTATCACAGTTTAAGTAATAAGTGTTAAGACGTGTAAACCAAACGTCATTATCATCATCATTTCAGCCGATAGACGTCCACTGCTGGACATAGGCCTCCCCCAATTTTGGGGGGGTTTGCCATAATCGCCACGCTTGGCAGGCGGGTTGGCGATCGCAGTATGGTATGGTGGTGGAATGCATAGAGAACGCTGCTGCCCATTCTCCGGTGAGACCCTTAGTCGCCTTTTACGACACCCACGAGAAGTAAGGGGTGGTGCTATTCTTCTACACAGACAAACGTTCTAACTTTATAAAACAAAAGAATTGCTAGAAAAAATAATTACTAACCTAAGCTAATGAACTTATACTTAATAAAGAAAATCAAGAAAAGAAATGCCTAACCTATACCAAATACTTATAATATTTATATACAAACCCTAAATACAAATTAAGATAAGTATACCGAAAATCAGGGAAAGAAATGCCTAACCAATAATAAATGCTTACAATATTCATTTACAAAACCCTAAATAAAAATTACCCAAAAATCAAGGAAAGAACCGCCTAACCTATACCAAATACTTACAAAATTTTAAAGAAAATTAAGAAAAAGAACCTAACCTACAAACCCTAAAATATAAATAAATGAAATATGCAAACAGTCAGTATTCAAGTGAATCGCAATAATCGAATCCAACTATTCGCCTTTACTCTCCAGGATACGTGCGTTCGCTACGAATAACTGAATCCTTATGGCAGCGGCGCGTTTTCTTTTGAAATGGTCATCTCGCAGTTCAACCTGAAGGGTTGTCGACTGCTTAACCTGGCTGTCCTGTGGATGCCTCAATAAATTAAGGCCTCCAGCCAGGGCATAATACACAACTTAACTACACAATATAAACTTAAAAACTAAGCGACTACACGCTAAGGGCACCCCTTGTGGGGTACGGACCTCGGCTTAGGGCGTCGCTGGGAGAGGGCAGCAAGGGACAGGCTGGATCGGAATTATGGCAGCGGCGCGGCTCTCAGCGCGCTTTATACAAGGTGTAACGGAAAGGGGGTATCAACCCTGAAGGAGGTGAATGTGCTCATGAAACTGAACAAATTTCCCCAAAGAACATAGGTCGAAATATGAAAAAAATTTTGGACCTCCCATAGTAATAGTAAATCATTGATGTGCTATTACTATGGGAGGTCCAAATTTTTTTTTCATCTTCATTCACCTCCTTCAGGGTTGATACCCCCTTTCCGTTACACCTTGTATACATATATAGCCACGGACGGGCAGGCGCGAGGCGTTTACGTACTCTGATAGAATACCTTAACAAATGTTCGCCGTGATTCTTTAAATTGACATAACTTTTTTATTTATGAACCGATTGACATGAAATAAACACTAAATGTTAAGTGAAGCTTACTACAATATATTAGTGAAAACCGCATCTAAATCGAATAAGCCGTTTCTGATATTAGCGTGCACAAACACAGCAGACAAACAGACAAAAAAAATTTAATTACAATTTCGGGTTCGGCATCGATATAATAACAACCCCTGCTACTTTTTTTTAATATATTTCCATTGTACAGACACCACTTTTCTACAATTTTATTATATGTATAGATTTATTTAACACTTCAAGCACATAAATGTACAGAGGCGGACTTAATACCATAGGCATTTTCTACCAGTCAACCTTTGGGTGATGCAGAGACAAACAGTAATGTAGTGTAATGTAATATATCTTGTTTTCAACGAAAGGTTTGTGAGGTTTGTGGGGTAGTCTTCGGAACTACTGATTCGGTCCCGAAAATGATTTCACTAATGAGAAACCACATTATCCCTGAGTTCATAGGCTATGTTTTATGTTAAAACGAGAAACTTCACACGAACGAAGTCGCGGGCAGAAGCTAGTGATCCTATAAAACCGAAATCGGGCGAAAGTCAAGCTAATCCTTGATGTTGCTATCAAAAATTGTGTAAGAAGTGATCTGTGAAATGCTCAGTACGGCGTTAATAATAGGACATGCCTACTCAAAGCGATCCATATTGTATGAATATTGTTATATAATTATATGTGGAGTTATGTGAAGTATGTTGTGCGAGGGAATTCGATTCAGGCATGTGAAGTGAATACATAAGCGATCGTGTGATTATAGGTGTAACATTGTCCTCGTCGTAGGTAAACTAGACAAGGCTTTCGAAGGAATATTAGTCAATGTTCTAATGGTAATGAATATAATCTTGTTTTCGCAGAAAAGTCAGATAAGTATTCTGAAAGAAAGTTGACTGATTTATTAATTCTAGCCAAAAACAAAAGAGATGCAGATAACTGGCAAAATGTGGGTGTATTTACTAATACCTTACCATCCAGGAATACAGATAAGTAACTGAATAGTAGATTCCAATAATTTTTACCACATGTTATATTTTGTCCCAAAAATATTTGAAAAAGGTTAAAAGTTGGACACCGAGCGACACTAAGTAGGTTTCCAATCTCCGCGCCGAACGGTTAGGTACCTAGGTACTATTATCAATGAGCGCATGATGGCGTGGCGCGAGCGGCGAGGGTGAGCATGTTTTTGTACGGACAAACAGGTAACTTAACAAGCTTATAACTTTGTGATTTTTCATGATACAGTTTTGAAATTTTGTACATAGATTCTTTACATAAAATACTAGACACGTGTTTCGGGTTTCGCATATACTAAAAATAATGTTGTATATAATCATGTATGCGCAAACTTATTTACTGTCTTTGTATCCTTGGCTGTTGTCCTAATCCTAAATTCCTACTATCCTACTAATATTAGATTTATACTATCCCACTAATATTATAAATGTGAAAGTTTGTGAAGAAGTTTGGATGTTTGTTACTCAATCACGCGTAAACCATTGAACAAATTTGGATGAAAATTGGTACATAGATAGACCACTTCCTGCATGTTAATGCAGGAAGTGGTCTATCTATGTTCGTATCCTCTATGTTGTATCGGGAATATCGAGATAAAAAGTATCCTATGTGTTAACATAGGATACTTTTTATCTCGATATTCCCACGGAATCGAAACTTACGCGGGTGAAACCGCGGGGCGCAGCTATTATATTATAAATGCGATAGTGAGTTTGTTTGTTACGTTTTCACGCTAAAACGGTAGATAGGATTTGGACACACAGGTAGGCACAGATCTGGATTAGGACATAGGATTATTTTTTTCTGGTTTTACGATCCTATGGGAAAATTTTCGACAAGGCCCACGCATTCGACCAAGTTTTCTACTACTGTTCCTGTAATCTGGGCCGCGGACCAGAGGCCAGTTGCCCCCTAACCCAAGCATGCGGCCGAAGCCGCTTACAAAAGCTAGTACTTTATAAAACAAAACCAAGTCTTAACATAAAAAACACTAAAGACTTATGGGGGATATCTGTTAAGGTTCTTGGAGATATTATTGACACAATTGCCCCTGCCCTAACAGGCATATTCAATCAATGTTTAGGCAGCGGTACGTTTCCTGACTTAATGAAACATAGTAAAGTAGTACCGATATTCAAATCGGGTAGTAAGTTTGATCCCTCCAATTATAGACCTATATCTGTGCTACCAGCATTGAGCAAAATCTATGAAAAAATCATGCTGGACCAGATGTTGTCACATTTTAATTCAAATGGGATTTTACATAGTCGCCAGTTTGGTTTCACGAAAGGTAGGTCGACGACAGACGCGGGAGTAAAACTCATCCATCAGTCACATTTTGGAATCCTGGGAGAAGTCCCAGGATGCGATTGGCATTTTCTGTGACCTCTCAAAAGCGTTTGACTGCGTTGACCATAATACACTGATCTGTAAATTATACCATTACGGAATTCGTGGACAAGCTGCTGATCTTGTTCTTTCCTATCTGTCAAAGCGCCAGCAAAAAGTAAACGTTAACGAGGCGACGTCTTCGGGGTCTCTAGTTAAGATGGGCGTGCCTCAAGGCTCAATTCTTGGCCCTTTCCTATTTCTAGTTTATATTAATGACCTTCCTTACATGATGGCTAACTTGTCGGATATCATTTTATTCGCTGATGACACTTCCCTTATTTTTAAAATAGATAGAAAAGATACGGATGTCTTACATGTTAACGATAGTCTGGCTGTTCTCTCGAAATGGTTTGCAGCTAATAATCTTTTACTTAATACGAACAAAACTAAATGTCTAAAGTTTTCATTACCAAATGTACCTCAAGTGGGTCTGAATTTAGAACTTGATGGCAAAAGACTAGATGCTGTTACGGAAACTGTATTTCTAGGAATTACTTTAGATTCAAAATTACAATGGGGCGCACACATTAGAGCTCTCTCAAGTAGATTAAGTTCAGCTGCATATGCAGTAAGAAAAATAAGGCAGTTGACAGATATAGCCACAGCTAGGTTAGTATACTTTGCTTATTTCCACAGTATTATGTCTTATGGTGTTCTGCTGTGGGGATCGGCAGCTGACGTAGATTCAATTTTCATTTTACAGAAGAGGGCAATCCGCGCAATCTATAAAATGGGTCCTCGCGAGTATCTTAGAAACAAATTCAAAGAAATTGATATACTAACTCTGCCTTCTCTTTATATTTTAGAAAGTATTTTGTATGTTCGCAAAAATTTAGGACTCTTCAAAATAAGAAGCGATTTCCATAATATAAATACACGCAGTAAAAATGAAGTTGTGTTACCTAAATTTAGATTAACTAAAACTAGCAAGTCATTTCTTGTAAACAGCATCCGTTTTTATAACAAGTTGCCAAAGCCGGTTACAGAACTTAGCGATGTAAAGTTCAAAACCCTCATCAAACGTGTCCTTATCAAAAAAGCATATTATAAGATTAAAGACTACGTTGAAGACAAGCTATTCTGGCAATAATTCCTTCTGCACATGTGGCTTCCCTGGCTTCTCATTAACGGCATAACTATGTAAATGTCTATTAACTGCTCTCAAATTACGATGTTTAATTTTTATTTCATTATATATATTTTTTTTTACATACTTTTTGACATAATTTCTTTATTATTTGACATTATATACTTTTTGACATAATTTCTTTATTAATTGACATTATATACAGACACTTGAAATTTTTCACCTCTTTATTAGTGGTTTTAATGAGAATCATAACACTTGGTTTTAGTAGGTTTTTATTATTATTTTTCTTTTTTTATTATCTATCCTTTTGATAGATTCTTATTTTGTAAATGTGAGGACTTTGTAGGCCTTATAGATTTCAGATCTGTAGACCATTTTCTATTTTATCAAGTAATTGGTACTTGTTGACAGGCCTGCGCTGTCCTCCCATACCTACTGTAATCTGGAAACATTGTAAAAGCCAATTATTTTTAAAAAGAGTAACCATGGAGTTTCTTGCCGGTTCTTCTCCATAGGAAACGACCAATTGGAACCGTGCACCTAGCTTCTGACGTTTCATAAGTGCCCATGTAGGTTTATGTGAAATAAAACATTTTGATTTTGATTTTTTGAACCGAAAAAAGGTAATTTGTACAACATGTAACGTTACCGTACATTGTTCTCAAATTAAACCTCACAATCCAACGGCCAAAATAAAATTAAAATGTGGGCAATTATTCGGCCAAAGTAAAGTTACACGAGCAGGCTCGGCCAGTAAAAAGTCCAATTATCGAGGTTCGGAGATCGCAACTTGTTGCGGTGTGAGAGCCAATTTTGAAATCAGATAGACTGTTAAGGGTGTGGTGGGGGCACGGAAATTATTTTTTGAAGGTTTTGTATATCGGAAAGGTTTTTTGAAGTGAAATTTTCTTTAGGTGCATTGGTGATCATTTGAGATGGGAACAGCCACTGAACTCTCGACCCTGTTACCGTAACCGACACCGCGCTACATTCGGATGTGTTCGGCTGTCCTCGGGATGTACTCGGTTTTAATGTATATCCGATATGTCATGGCACTGTATTCTGTTTGTGTTTTGTTTGAAAGACGATTAATAGCTACCAGAATATTGTCGAACTGACAGGTAAGTAAATGTGAACAACACTGGTCAATGCGATTTGGTCCAAGCGGGTTCGCATTTAAAAACTTTTTGTGGGTATCGCCAAGGCGCGACAAGCGATATAATCGCGCGCGACACAAAGGCACCGCACGTTGCGCGACTTGCGGTGCCTTTGTATTGCGCGCGATTTTATCGCTTAGTAGAGGCCTTTACGTTAAATAATTGCTCAAAAGATGTTTTTGATTCTCTGGTTTTCAAAAACATCACTTGAGCACTAGAACAATGAACTTTAATTGGTACTAATTTGTCTAGTATAATGTATATGGCCATTTCCATCATGGACTTATTATTGAAGCTCTTTATGGAGAGCAACAATGGAACAAAACAACAGTGGACCTGAAAAGGCCCCCAGGTCCACTTTGGCAGAATCATAAAAGGATAACATAATGGACAGATAACTGTTAAGTTAATCGTATCTAATCCCATTGGTGAAGTATTTTTCAGTTATTTTTTTATCTGTGCTAAAATACCAATCAATTCAATCCAAATCCAATCCCAATCTCTTTGATTGTACCTAGGTAGTGCAGCGAAAAAAAGAAAAAACACGGACTATCTTCGCCATATTATAGGTGAGTCATAATGTTATCCTTTTACGATTCTCCAAACTGGCCTTTTTAGGCCCCCTGTTCTTATTTCAGCTTACTCTCTGATCCTTATCGTAGAATATAAAACAGTAGTCGAACCTTCCCCTTAAGTGACGAACTATTTGCATTCAGTTTGGATTGGCAAATCCGCCTCGATCGCCCCGTGACGATTTCACTGTATTGGTGATTTTTCGACCTAAAAATATCTATTGAAAGGATAATAGACTGGCTCTCTGTGTACTCGGTCATTCCCAATTTAGCTTACCAACATATTCTGTATATTTATCTTTACGTTTTACAAATTAAAGTCGCTTTTCGTGTCTGTGTGTGTGATCGCGTTGTTCGTCTAAACTACGCGAAGGATTTTGAAGCGGTTTTGATCATAATTTTGGAAATGAATTCCGGAAGATTTATGTGTATAAGAAATTAAAAAACTCGATGATTGATGATGATGATTTGCTAAGTCGTAAAAATCGTACATAATAATTACGATGAATTGTTATGCGAATCAAATTTCTCTTTAAAAATATTTGATTTACGTCGAACGAAACTGCTTACCTATATAAAATATAAGCTGCCTGCCCAATAGAGCTGATTATACTGTTTTGTCATGCCTAAATTACGCGCCGTTACCAGAAAGTGCACTCCACAAGGTCGAATTTCCAATTTCTTCATTTCTGGGATTTCTTTATGTACGGTCAGCAACAAAAGTTGATTAATACTTCAGTTTTTTACATATGTTATTGAGCAAAATATTTGTTCAAAATTGCAGCAGAAGTACAATGCAATTTTAACAAATATTTTTAACAGATTAAAAAAACTGAAGTGTTAATCGACTTTTGTTGCTGACTGTACCAATGTGTTATCCTTCTGAGAACCAAACCAAGGTCCAATCTAGCAATGCTATAATTTGAAAAAATCTACCAATATATCGACTCTCTAATACTGAAATCAAATGTTAAGGATACGTTAACGTTACGTTACGTTAAGGTTACGTTACGGTAGCGTAGGCGCGGGCCTGCGGGCGGAGAGTAATGGGTAGCTCACCGTCCGATCAGGACCAGGCCCGTGCCGGACGGCGCGTACGTGTTCCACGCGCGCCTCAAAGAGATGTCAGCATCGAGGAGGGGCCCCTTAGGGCCGAAGCCTGCCGGGTCAGCGGGATAGTCCGAAAGGGTTACCGCTGGCCCGGAACATAAAGGGCTAAGGAAGGAACACGGGTGGGTTTTAGTCAGTAAGAGTCTGACACTCCCTTCCGCTCCACCCAGAGCGGGAGGAGTCATTTGATGATTTCCCCATCCGCAAAAAAAAAAAAAGAAGTATACGTTAAAAATAACCAATCATATTTAAAAACAGCTTCCACCCGATAATAATAATAATAATAGGCTGGCTGGATGCAGGATGTCGAGCGAGTGTGTGAATCTATACCACAAATGGAAAAAGTACTAATTACGCCATCAGACGTTGCCAGAGCGGTCCGTCCGTTACCGAATTGGAAATCACCGGGACCGGACGGACTGCACAACTTTTGGCTGAAATGGCTAATTAGTTCACACACTTGCCTGGCATCTCAGTTCCAGTCATCCTTAGAGTCTGGGTCGCTACCGCAGTTTCTAACAACAGGCGTTACCCACCTGCTCCATAAATCAGGTAGTCCCGCGGAACCCAAGAATTATAGACCGATTACGTGTTTGTCGACGGTTTATAAACTTCTTACATCCATTTTGAGAGCGAAAATTAATACGCACATTGAGAGTAACTCGATTATGTCTGCCTCTCAAAATGGATGTAGGAATGGGTCCCGCGGAACTAAGGAGCTACTCCTCATAGACATGGCCGTTAGCCAACAGGTTCGTCGATCCCGCAAGGATCTGTCGACATGTTGGATAGATTACAAGAAGGCCTACGACTCGGTGCCACATACATGGCTCATGAGGGTGCTGGAGTTGTACAAAATAGATGCAACTCTACGCACCTTCCTTGAGTCGTGTATGGGGCAATGGAAGACGGTCCTTCGTTATCCAGGATGTCGACAGATCCAGGGAAATGATGAACCTGTATGGATTAAACGGGGAATATTTCAGGGCGACAGTTTGAGTCCACTTTGGTTCTGCTTAGCCCTGAATCCTCTAAGTACATTACTGGAGGATTCAGGTCTAGGCTATCGGTTGAGGAGAGGTGGTCAGGTCATATCTCACCTCCTTTACATGGATGATTTGAAACTCTTTGCTCCCAACAAGTTGCGTCTGATGGAGCTACTGAAGGTAACTGAAACTTTCAGTAGCGCCATCAGGATGCAATTTGGTGTCGACAAATGTGCAGTCATGCATGTAAAGCGAGGGGAGATTATGGAATCCGAGGGAATTCAACTCTCGGATTCCATAAGCCTCAGATCCCTCTCCTCATCCGAAAGCTATATGTATTTGGGTATGTCGGAAGCGTTAGGCATCAACGATGCTGACATGAAGCAATCGTTGAAGGAGCGCTTCTTTTGTCGCCTGAAGAAGGTATTAATTAGTCTTCTTTCGGGCGGAAATAAGGTGCGCGCCTTCAACGGTTGGGTCATGCCGGTTTTGATGTACTCTTTCGGCATACTCAAATGGACTCAGACCGAACTCGACGCCCTGGATAGAAGAGTCCGTACACTACTGACCGCAAACCGGATGCATCACCCACGATCATCGGTGATGAGACTGTATATCCCGCGGAAGTGCGGGGGTCGAGGCTTTTTAAATGCGAAGACCCTCCACAACCGCGAGGTGTGCAGTCTCAGGGAATATTTTTTAAAAGCCGAAGTGGGTATGCACCGTGATGTGGTCGCAGTGGACAAGGGGCTCACCCCGCTCTCCATGGCTAAAGAGAACTGGCGCAAACCTGTAGTACTTTCTACTGATGACCGCAAGAAGGTATGGCAAAGCAAGGAGCTTCACGGGCGCTTCTATCGGGCTCTTCATGAGCCCGGTGTAGATTTCATAGCGTCCGTATCCTGGCTACGTTTTGGTGACCTTTTCGGGGAAACTGAAGGTTTTGTCTGTGCAATTATGGACGAAGTTATCTTAACGAATAACTACCGGAGACATATTATGAAGGACGGGACGGTTGACGTGTGTCGGGCATGCCACCGTCCGGGTGAGTCTATCAGACATATTATCTCTGGTTGTTCTCGTCTGGCTAACGGCGAGTACTTGCACAGGCATAACCAAGTGGCCAGGATTATTCACCAGCAACTTGCTTTGAAATATAAGCTTGTGGATTCTGAGGTACCGTATTACAAGTATGTGCCCGACCCAGTTCTTGAAAATGACCATGTCACGTTGTACTGGGATCGGTCTATCATTACTGACAGGACTATTGTTGCCAATAAGCCTGATATAGTGGTGATAGATCGATTAGCGCGCCGCACAATGATTGTCGATGTTACCATTCCACATGACGGGAACCTCGTGAAAGCTGAGAAAGAGAAAGAAATTAAATATCTCGACTTAGCACACGAGGTTGTTGACATGTGGAATGTGAGCTCGGCTATCATTGTGCCGATTGTCGTATCAGCCAATGGACTGATGGCCGAAAGCCTCGATCAACATCTATCGAGGCTCTCGTTAGGTGGTTGGATCAAGGGCCTGATTCAGAAGGCAGTACTCCTCGATACGGCTCGCATTGTGAGGAGGTTCCTGTCTCTGGAGCCCTAACCACCGGTAGCTTGGACCCTGCTCCCGACACCGGCGGATCACTGTTTTTTATATTTTTAAATGTTTTTTTATAGTTATATTTTATATTCAAATATTTAAAAATGTAATAAATATGGAATTTAAATGAATAAACGGAATAATAATCCATTTATTTCAGGCATCGCAGGCCCATAGATAAACAGTATGGCTATGTCCTTTCCCAGGGTTCATGGTATCCAAACATTAATCGGTCCAACCGTTTCGGAACCCTGCCAAACAGACAGACAGACAGAAATAGAAAAATGAAAAACAATGTTTCAGAAAATCAAAATTTGATTTATAACAATAGAAAAAGTAACTTTGTCTTATTAGTCACAGTTGAGCTCATATTTCAAATGCATTAAGTAAAAAAACTGGTATTTTAACATTACAAAGAGACACTTTCGATTTTGTTTTTTTGTATTTATGTATGTATAGAAGAATTGGAATGCAACAATCAGCCGTCCCTTTTCCAAAATGGCGGATTTAGTCCACAAATAATTCGAATTACCTGACAACGCGCAATGAAATCTGAGGGGCAATTTCCGTAATTAAAACGTAACGTCCAAAATCTAGTCGCAATCAATGTCAAAAACCTGTCAAAAATGTAGGAAAATTTGAGGTATTTTTGACAGGTTGAGACTGAGATCAGACTGTGAACTTTATTACGAGAATTGAGACAGCATCAACGATAGATTGATTGTTAGTCTGTTTGGTAACTGTATCCTTCCCAGAAATAGTCCCATGGCTTATAGAACCACTAATGTGGTATGTATGTAGCGGGGGAGATTTGGGTATTCCGGGAAGTGCTGTTTACTTTCGTGAAAGTAAATGGAGATAAAACTCTTGTTGCTATGGTAATAGATCCATTTTATGCAAAGAAACTGTGGGCCTAGCACAAACGCGTGGAGAACGTAACAAACGATTTAAAAATTGAAAATAGGCGTTTCGCATTATTTACAATAAGTAAATAATGCGAAACGCCTATTTTCAATTTTTTAAGACTTGCGGCAACCATGGCAGGTGCTTTACTTTGTGTAAATAATTTCATCACCACTGCTCTCAGAACGGTGAAGGAAAATATCGTGAGGAAACCGGCATGTCCTAGAACCAACAATTTTAAGATATGTGACATGTACCAACTCGCGCTGGGCTCGCGTGGTGGATTACTGCCCAATCCCTTATAAAGAGAGGTGGCCTGTGTCCCAGCAGTTGAGGCATTAGGTACGGGGGGAATATGAAATTCTTATGGATGATATTTAAACCATAAAGACGGCGACCGACTTGGAGCGTTTGTTTGTAATGTATCGAGTTTTTGTAACGAACGTTACACAGTAGTCAGTGCAGCGAACTGAGCCGCTCGATTTGAGCCTCCCGATGCGAGCATGTCAGTGCAGGTTGACGTGTTGTCGCAAGCACAACGTAGGTATCTCGTTTAAGTGTATCGCCGTTTTGTAACAAGAAATAGAGCGACAATGTGCTCCAAGCGAGCTTTCGCCGCGTCTTATTTATCGCTGTTTTGTAACCAAGCTCGCCTCGTACATTACATTACGAACAAACGCTGGTCTCCGCCTTAATGTTATAGGATAGTTGTATTTTCAATTAAAACGTCATTCGAATTTACTTTATGTTACAGTTTAACCGCTTGTGTGCCGTAATTACGGACACAATTAAAAAGCCATTGTGTCTCGCGTAGATCTACGTTCCGGCAGACTAAGGGTTAATTTACTTTATTTGACAGTTTCGGGTAACTTGATGTGCTGGCGTCTGTACTATCTTTATGTTGTGATTCGAAATACTCGTAGATCAACCAACGATGCTTATAACTATGTGTTCGAAATTATTGTTATAGATACAAATAAAAGCTGTTCTTTATTATTAAGCTAGCTGCGCCCCACGGTTTCACCTGCATACGTGTCGATCCCGTGGGAATATCGGGATAAAAAGTAGCCTATAAGTTAATCCAGGGTATCAGCTACCTGCGTACAAAATTTTATTAAAATTGGTCCAGCCGTTTGAGCGTGAAGAAGTAACAAACATATAAACACACACACACGTACTCACACAATCACAAATCGCCTTTATAATATTAGTGTGAAGTGTGATTTACAAATGTCCCTATAGGTATATATGGATATTTGTAAATAGGTATACCCCTCAGGATAGGAAGTAGGGACGTCATATTTGCTTTACCCCATTTAACAACAATACCCCGTAAATTAAAACTTCAATATGGTTCAAACTTTCTAAATATCACATAGAAAATTAGACCTTGTCATTAACTTATAAAGTGCAAGAGACATTCAGCCTTAGGCAGTTAGGTGCAAGGTCGACTATACAATGACAACATAATAGAGCGACCTACAAAAACAAAGGAAACTTTTTATTACAACATTATCTATATTCTAACAAAACTTTATTAACCGAGCCTAATAAACTTTGAATAGAACAAAGAAAATATGAAAGACCTTGTGTTAGAACTAACAAAAAACTAATATAAGGGAAGATAATAAATCAATCATCCGTGTCTACGGGTACAACTGAAAGTTTAGTGAAGGAAAAATGTTCTTCTATTCTGACTTTGTTATTTGACATTGTACTGAGAGATAA
Organism: Mesoligia furuncula; assembly: GCA_916614155.1. Classification (NCBI taxonomy): domain Eukaryota; kingdom Metazoa; phylum Arthropoda; class Insecta; order Lepidoptera; family Noctuidae; genus Mesoligia; species Mesoligia furuncula. The sequence goes on from OU744793.1 coordinate 28,600,718, forward strand.
TAATATTCCCTGAATGTTGACGTGTCTGACTACGCAGGAATCAGCAAGTTTAAAGTTTGCGTTGTGTAAATTGGGTTGTTTATTTTTGAGTGTTTTTTAGAATCGTGGCACATGAAATAAGTATATTTTACGTAGAGCGCATTCCAACAAACTTTTATACATAGAATCACAGTAATATTATAAAGGCGTGTGTGTGTGTGTGTGTGCAGGGGGGTGGGGGGTGTGTTTATGTGTCTGTTACTTCTTCACGCTCAAAAGGCTGGACCAATTTTAATAAAATTTTGTAGGGAGGTAGCAGACACCCGGGATTAACATTTAGACTAACACTAGTGTTTTAGTATGTTGCTTGTAGAATAATCTGACAAAAAATCAAAATGATTGCATGTATATTAGTATGGTTTTTATAGTAAAAATAAAGATTTTAGAGGTATCTTCGTGATTTTTTTCTATCGTATCAAATTAGTTGTATTATGTTTTAACACACTTATCTAACATATATCCTGAAGAATATCAAATATTTTTCTGATTTTGTTTACTGTAGTCGATCATATACTGTTATTGTTTCTAAGACTTGCGTTTTTTGCGTTTAGGTCCTGTATACCCTTAACAATCTTTTTTTTTATTAGCTTGATCGGGGTATCTATGTAACGGAATCTTTCAACGTAATTAACTTCAAGAAGTTCGATTAATTTCAAAATTGCACACGTGTCAAGGACCGATGACAATAGAATAATTTAGTACTTTGGAGCTCATCTGATGATGGAGCCAAGAGGTGGATAGTGGAACTCTTCAGTAGCTTCTAGTAAATCCCTCGAGTTTGGGCTCATATGATTCGTTTTGGTACATATTTTTTTTCATCATTTCAGATGAAAGACGTCCACTACTGGACATAGGCCTCCCCCAAGCACCTCCACTACGACCGGTTCTGTGCTTCTCGGACCCAACGGGTTCCTGCGGCCTTCGCAAGGTCGTCGGACCACCTTGTGGGAGGCCTTCCGGTACGCGGTCGCCACTGCAGAACCTTTCGGCCCCATCGGCCATCTGTTCTGCGAGCAATGTACCCTGCCCACTGCCACTTAAGTTTGGCAATTCTTCGGGCTATGTCGGTTATCTTGGTTCTCCTGCGGATCTCCTCATTCCTGAATCGATCACGCAGGAAAACTCTAAGCATAGCCCTCTCCATTGCCCTTTGGGTGACTTTTAGCATTATGAGCCTTATAAGGCCCATTGTGAGCCCATATATTTTTTAAAGTAACGTTTTTTGATTCCTTTAGTAAACCCAAGGATGTAACTGCTTTTTAAATTTAATACTAACCCGCTATTTGCACTACAGTTTATTCGTCTACTTAGGAACATAATAAACCTCTTAAAACCTCACCCAAATAATATTAATAGTAAAGGCTTTGTACTGGGAAAACTGTGTAGGGCCCAAATACGGCGCGAAATGTAAATTAAACCAACTTCGGTGACAGGTTTGTTACGTGTCGATGTTCTTTACACCGGGTAGAGAAGGGTCCGTTGTTTGACGGTACGAGATTCCTAACGAAATTAGAAGTAAAAGTAAGTTAATTAGTTGAGGGATAGAAACCGGTTTTGAGGTCAAACCCAATAGAGCAAAGAGGTCTTGGTCAAACTATTGAATGAATCTTTTTTTTTATTATTTGAAATGAGTTTGCTCTTGACTCTAGTCCAGGTCAGAGGTGACAGAGACAAAGTCGACGATGGAGTGAGCTTACCCAGAAGAAGCCTGTTCACTCTTACTTTGAAGAGATTCGGGTTGTATGCGCTCGGAAACACAGACGCAGGTAAAGAGTACCACTCTTTTGCTGTGCGCATTATAAAAGACATTTGAAAACGCTTAGTGCGAATTGGTGGAATAGCAACTAGGCAGGGATGGTAACTTGCAGTGCGTGGATGACCGAAGGTAGAAGGGGGCCGGTGGAATGAGGTCGTGGAGTTCTTGGGCAGACTCACCGAAGTACAATCTGAAGAAGAACGACAAGCAGGCAACCTTGCGGCGATGAGCTAGGTATAGTAAAAAGGTTTGGATAATATGTACCGGTGAAGCCACTTAGTTTTACTTTGTATTGTTGTTTTAAAAGTGCAAACTATCTTTTTGAAATAAACAGGGTTAAAAAGATCTTTCTCGAAGCAGTTCCGACGCATTCTGCACATCAAACTAAGTAGTTTTACGGCGCCATATTTTAGTTTGTTAATAGTTTTAGTTGGGTTACGATATTATATTTTTATTATTTTAAAAGTTTGTTAGTTTATTTAGTATTAAAAGTTTATCCAGCCAGTGAATATATATTATCCTCTTAGATAAATACATGTCTGTAATAAGTAATTTTTAAACAGGTTTTATTTTTTGGTGTGAAAATTAGCTGTTTACTAAAATTTGCTTTATTAGCTGTACGCAATGTCACTCACCAGAAACATTGTGCTTATATGCATGCACCGAAATAGATATCTTTGGAGTATTCGTAAAAATAAAACTTTAAAAAATTTTGGAAGTAAAAAAAAAATCGTAATAACGGAAAGAACAAGTCACTGCCGGCATGTTATGGGTAGTTTTACACTCGTTATAGTTTGAGCTCAATACATTGCAGTATCTAAATAATAACAGCGAGCCTGTGGCTAAATAATAACAGCCGCGCTAAGCTTGCTGCGGTTGGTCTGTGGATGGGTGACCATCTTTACATACCGAGACCCCTCCGTGCTTCGGAAAGCACGTTAAGCCGTTGGTCCCGGGTGTCATTCGTGGATCTTTGACAGTCGTTACGGGTAGTTAGAAGCCCGAAAGTCCGACTACCAGTCTTACCAAGGGGTATCGTATTACCCAGTAACTGGGTTGTGGAGGTCAGATAGGCAGTCGCTCCATGTAAAATACTGGTATTCAGCTGCATCCGGTTAGACTGGAAGCCGACCCCAACTAAAAGGCTAGGCAGATGATGACATTGCAATATCTGCCTATAATTTTGAATCCAGAGATTTTCATCACCTCATCATCATCATCATTTCAGCCGAAAGACGTCCACTGCTGGACATAAGCCTCCCCCAAAAGTCTTTCTTCTTTTTTCTTTTTTTTTCATCACCTACAACACTTTAATCAACTCAGCTTATCGCAGTCCACTGCTGGACATAGGCCTCTCCTATACCGCGCCACAACACCCTGTCCTCCACCTTCTGCATCTAGTCTGTCCCAGCCACCTCTTTGAGCCACCACTTGATCTATATCATTACATTTCCACCAAAACAGTCACAAATTATGAAGAAAAGGTTCAAAAATCCCAAAGAACACAATGGAAACCCACATGAACACCTGCTTGCATCAGGAAATGGTATCCTGCCGTGTTAAGTGAAAACTGAAGCGTGCCGTGTTGCCGTGCCGGATTTATCACCTAACGCTAACTAATCTGGTTGATTGAGGATACAAGCCAAGTCTTGATAAGGAAAATTGGAATTGAGACTTGATAGAAAAGAACACGATGAAATAAAATATAATACATATTTATATTTATTATGTACGGTCACCAAAGGAGATAAGTAACCAAGGTTGTCGGGCATAGTTGAAGCTTAGTAAGAAACCGGTGGATGTTTTCGAATAAAATTTAATTTAGTTAATAGAAAACAAACAGTTTATTTATTAAATTAAATTTCATTCGAAAACATCCATCGGTTTCTTACTAAACTTCAACTATATTCGATGATTCTGGTTACTTATCTCTTTTGGTGACTGTACACAATTAAAATTACAGACTTATATATGTAGAAGTTTTACAAGAGGTAACACAGTGGGCGCGGCGGTCTTGTTGTTGAAATCTTACTGATGATAATGAAGATAGATTTGATACTGAAATAAGACGGGAGCTCAAGAAGACTGAGTGGATTATTTATTAATAGTTAATTAAAACGGTACAACACTATTTACATTAATTAATACAGAGACGATTGACGTTGACAATATTATAATTTAATTTAAATCTAACATGGAACAGTGGACTCCCATTGCATACTTTCTCTCACAAAACACCAGACCTATACGCATAATTTTACTCCATTCATCCGCAAACATATCACTTCAGAAGTCATCACGTTGGCAATCAGAAGGGCGCTGCGCAAACATATTGTGCCAGCAGCTCTGACGGCGTCCGATGTATTTGTCCAAAACCATGGAGCTGTGGGCAGACGATACGTCCCCGTAAGATCTTACAGGCAGGTCTGGATATGACTTCTCCAAGAATCATCACAGCAAATGATCCTGTGCATCCTGTATCTACTGGTAGATAAAGGTAGCAGCAGAACACCGTGTGGTTTTAGGCAGTAAGAGTCTGGTAGACCCTAGGGTGGTGGACATCCATGAGGACTTCGAAACAAGAAAAAAAAAGGTAGACAGAGTTACTTTCGAATTTATAATATTATTAACTGACCCGGCGAACTTCGTACCGCCTCAGAAGTCAATCATTCTTGAGATATCAAAAAAGTCGGTCTACACAAAATGCATTAGAAAATTAATTATCTTTAGAATCATTTTTTTCGTGGCTGTGCTTAATTTGACAGGACTAAACTAAAATTTATCTTCTGTCCTTTTCTTAATGAAATAGAAAGAAAAAGACGCACTGAACTAAAATTTAGTTTAGTTTGTGAACAAGGGAATCGACACCAATATCAATCAAAATTAAAGAGCGTGAATTTATTACTATCAATACAATCGAAAAGACTATTAATAATTATCTAACAACACCAGTTCAAACAGATTCAATCACTGTAAATTCGTTAATTGACAGAACATTCATGTTTCCACAACAGATAACAATTTGCTTGATATATTCTATCAACGGACTATTTACACACACATACGCACACATAAAATACTTTTAACACATTCCAGCTTGTATACGCTCTCATATAGATAAATAGATAGATTCAGTCAACACTGTAGATAGAGTTGTAGATTAATTATAAACGAACAGTATTTATATCTCACAAAGGGACGCACGCTTTACTTGTGGTTACCAAGTATACAAACACACTGTGAATGTGTGAGTGAAGACGTGTAGCGGCAGAACATAATACACACACTCGCACGCACACACACAGATACACACACTTCCGTCTTCACCTGTGCCTAGGACGGTAGCGAGGGCTCCTGGGCTCACACACACATTCACAGCGTGTTTGGACACTTGATAACCATAAGTTAAGCGCGCGCCTCTTCGTGAGATAAAATACTGTAAACACTTATGGGATATCGATAGACTTTGACAGTCACTTGTAAACTGTTACTATTTAAGGTAGTCGGATTATACGAGAAAATAACTAGGAAAAAAAACACGATTTTTCTCATGGTCTGATAATGAACTTGCTGAAATAATTTAAGGTTTAACAATGTTTTCTATTTAAAATATACCTTACATAAAGATTAATAATGCAAAAAAAAAACAAGGTCTTTTACCGAAATGTCTTCATTTTTGCGTTCGTTTTCGTTTTTTTTTATTAGGATGTACAAATCGACCTGAATAATTCAACGACCCCATTTATATGTATTATCTTATTCACTTACAAATTCACATTATAAACAATGCGCCGCAAATAAAAGTTTCCAAAAAAAATTGTACCATGACAGCTGTTGGCGTTCAACTGGCGCCAGATAAAAAGTTTGCATACGCAAAGGAAATCTATAAAAAAAACATTTCTGTCTCATTCACTCTGACTACTGGATCTAATAAGAGTGTAATATCCTTAGTCTCAATTTTACTATTATTTAATGACTTGTCTAATTGCTATTCTATGTCTACAATCAACAACCAACTTTGCATGCACATGCATACTCACACACACAAGTGCAACTTTCGAACTATCAAAAGTTTTTCACATCTAACCTATCGCTACTGGTCTACACGTGTCATTTCCGATAATGACGTCACTAATTTAAACCGCTAATAAATCATTGGCATAAAGGGGCATCTGTTATTAACGAGCGCATGATTTCAGCGTTTTATCAAATAATTTGTGGATATACCCGTTTGACAGGTTTGATTTCATTACGATACTGCCGTTTAATTTGGCTGTAGCCTGATTAAATTTGGGGAGAGGGATGGGTGGATGTGGATAGTGTTGAGAGTGAAAGGGATGACGATAGAGCATATAGTGTGGTTGTAGTTTGTGATGAACAGTTGGGTGATCTCGTTTTAGGCTATTAGTTTTCAGGCTAACGTAATATTGATAACGGAAGCCTTTTCATAAACAGACCCTAAAGCTAGGATTGAACTTGCTATCAGAAAGATTTTAATGTAAGATCATTTTACAAGGATTACAGGTTCTAGAAGCAATCAAACAACGCAAGTTTTAGAAGCAATAAAAGTATATGATCGACTACAGTAAACAAAATCAGAAAAATGTATGATATTCTTCAGGATATACTCAGTAGATAGTGTGTTGAAAACATAATACAGCTAATTTGATACGATAGAAAAAAATCATGAGTATCTTCATGATTTTTTTCTATCGTATCAAAATCATGAGTAATCATACAATAAATCTTGAAATCATGAGTATCTTCATGATTTTTTTCTATCGTGTCAAAATCATGAGTAATCATACAATAAATCTTGAAATCATCAGTAACTTCATAATTTTTTTTATCATTTTAATTATTTAGTCCATCAATAGATTTTTTGCAAATAGACAATTGCTCATTTCTCCTTTCGCAGATCTGCTGAAAGATATTTCTCAAGAAATAAGCAGTACCTTTGTCCTCAATACTTATATATATCGTATCTGTATTTGTTTTACTGTGTGTACAAAAATAATAAAATAAAAAAGATCTTGCCACACAAAGTTTTGCTTTAAGTAGAACGTTCCCACTGCTGGGACACAGCCGGTCGATTCTGTAAAAATCTCACCGTGAAAACTTAGGTGAAGTGAGTTTGTTTTTGCTAGGAATTGACACTATTGACAGCTCACTCCACGCTCACTTCACGTAAGTTTTCACGGTGAGATTTTTACAGAATAGCACCGCAGGTCTCGTCTCTTTGAGAGGGAATTAGCCGTAGTCCACCATACGGGCTCAGTGCAGGATCGTCAAGTAGTATATAGTGTCCAAATAAATAAAGAAAGTACGTACGATGGTGAAAAAGTTACATTACCACACGTAAACTGAAAAAAATAGCCATATCTGTGTCACCAAGACATTCACCAATATCTAATTAGATTACCGCTTGTGTGCCGTACTTACAGACACAATTAAAAAGCCATTGTGTATCGCGTAGATCTACGTTCCGGCAGACTAAGGGTTAAACGCTCAACAATAATAAAATAATTATACTATGAATAAGGCGAAATTGAACGCAATGTTTCATTCAAAATTGTTTTGGAATATTAACACTGACAGCCTTTGAAATTCCTGTAATTTACGAACCGTTATTGGTTAAAATTAAAACTTTGTATCTTTATCAATAGTGAAGCAAATACCTCATAGTTTTGCAAAGCAGATTCTCCTATTATGGAAGTAGCTATCACAGGTAACGGCTTGCGAATCTATGTATATGCACAGTTTGCCAATAAAAAATCCTACCACTGCTGGTAAGCAAAACGATTCGCGCTAAGACATACCTTGCTCTAACATGCTTTGTTCCTCCACCTAATATATTCGAATTTCCTTTGTTTTGTAGCGGTATCTACAACGCCACATGCAAACTACGCGTCATACTGACGTCACGCAAAATCCTGCATCTCGAAAGCAGAGTTTACTGTGCAACTAGCATATGTATACAGCGGCACGACATGAATTCAGGGGCAGTTGCCCGTCAGACACAACACCCGTATGGTCGGAAGTTCCTCCCTTTTCTATCGTGAACTTTACTCCTTGTTCCTCATACCTCTATAGTATCTTAAGCCCGAAACCCATAATCCCCCGAACCGGAACATAGGTGTGCTACATAAATATCTAGCAGTAGCTTACGGCTTCGCAGATTAATTCAATGGTACCCGAGGGACAGCAACTAACGCTGTTAGCTTAGAGTAATGTAAATATTTTAACACCAACTAAGGTGGATTCTGCTTTTGAAAATTATATAATATTGTAGAGTGTTTGAGCAATGATTAAATAGGGCAGTATAATGTATTACTTGTTGGTGGTTTTAACTTTTAAGCTGAAAATGTACGGTCAAATATTGCATTGAAATCAGTTACATTTAAAACATCACAGTCTTGATGTGTGATGCTTCAAACGTGATTGAATGGTAATGAAGGTTAAAAAAAATCTGTAATATTTCAGCTGATTACGGGGTCGACGGCAGCTGCTAAATAACGTCCTTGTTGTTTCTAATAGGTTATAATCTGGGTCAAAATCAGCTTCTGGTGGGAAGTGGGCTGGTTGGAATAACCACAGATGGCCGCCATGGCCCAGGCACAATGGTCCACATGAAGGACGAAGTGCGGAAACCAAACCCCATAAAATAGAACAGAGAATCATAGATCTTCAAACCAAGTATACTTCATTGATACTTCTATCTCACTTTAATCAGGGCTGATTTTTCCAACGCCAGATGACTTTATCGCAGGAATAATTTTGAATTTTTGACAGTTCGTCCGTACAAAAACTGTCAGACGTCAATTTTATTCCACGAATAAAAATTATCGGTCGATTGTTTTAAATCGACCGATAATTTTTCAGCCCTTTGTTAACTAAACCTTTCATACCTTGAGATGGTATATTAACTGAATTTTAGGCAAATTTCAACATGGTAAAAGTCTGTCATCATAGCCTATCTCAATAAAACAATTAGGCAACGCGATTGACGTCTAACTGTCGCCTCCTGTCTTTGTCATGAATCTACATGTTATGGGTATCTATTTACTTCTTTAGTAACAGTTTTGTTTTTATTATTAGTAGGTACATAATTATTCGTATATCCCAGAAGGGTCAGGCAGAGGTGTACAGACAACAGCACATCAAGCTACCCGAGACTGTCAAATTTTCCCAATCAACATTGAACCTTATACTTTAGCGATAAAGTTGAAAATCTATTAAAGAAATTTGACAGATTGTAGTAGCTTGATGTGCTGGCGTCTATACATATAGCATACCCACATTTCGGCAGTTATTTTTGCATACATAACATAATTATTATAAATCATCATCATCATCATTTCAGCCGAAAGACGTCCACTGCTGGACATAGGCCTCCCCCAAGCACCTCCACTTCGACCGGTTCGGTGCTTCTCGCATCCAACGGGTTCCTGCGGCCTTCACAAGGTCGTCGGACCACCTTGTGGGAGGCCTTCCAACGCTACGTCTTCCGGTACGCGGTCGCCACTCCAGAACCTTTCGGCCGCATCGGCCATCTGTTCTGGGAGCAATGTGCCCTGCCCACCGCCACGTAAGTTTGGCAATTCTTCGGGCTATGTCGGTTATCTAATCACACTAATATTATAAAGGCGAAAGTTTGTGAGTGTGTGTGTGAGTGTGTGTGTGTTTATATGTTTGTTACTTCTTCACGCTCAAACGGCGGGACCAATTTGGATAAAATTTGATACGGAGGTAGCTGACAACCTGGATTAACATATAGGTTACTTTTTATCCCGATATTCTCACGGGATACGCTATATATATTTACGCGGGTGAAACCGCGGGGCGCAGCTAGTTATTCATAATCAGCCTAAAATATTCTCACTGCTGGAACACAGGTCTCCTCTTCGTGAGTGTGCAATAACCCACCACGCGGGCTCGGTGCGGGTTGGTGCACGTCACATGTCTTCGAATTTTTGTTTCTAGGACATGCCGGTTTCCTTACGATGTTTTCCTTCACCGTTTTGAGAGCAGTGGTGTTGGAATAATTTGGGTTCGAACCTACGACCTACAACTAGTATGTCACGGCTGTTACCATTAGGACACCACTCACTGCTCTAATGTCTGTATACTATAGTGTTAAGGCGCTACCTCGCAAATAAATCGTAGCGACTGATCTACTAAGCGAGCGAAAGTGATGAATCTTTTGAGACTTTTGAAACGCTCTCGGAATAAAACAACGTATAAGCCAAAAACGAATTTACTCCTTTTTTAACAAAATAAATGAATTAAATTTAAAACTGCTTTGAGTAAACTTTGATATGATAATTCTCTATGTTTTTAAGTAAATTGCATTGAATAACTCTCAAGCGTTACGCCGTGATGTCGAGAAAAGTAAAAAAATAGATATAACTTTGCAGTTTTTTTGTATCGAGAAAAATTAATTGAATCGTGTATTCCTTTTACATGATACTAGACCAAAGAAACAAAAAACATATACACCAAAATGTTAAATCCCTATTCCACATAGTTAACAAGTTACACAAAATAGAAAAACCACATTTTTTTCAATATAATTATCACCTTAATACCCTCTTTTGCAGCTGCATTAGTCACTACTACATAACCTATTTATAGTTAATTCATCCCCCAGGATTCTCCCATTCATCATCTCATATATACAGAACTTCTATTCCTGTTTGCTCGAGAAATACAAACCAAACTAACACAACCATACCATGTAAACTGTACAGTCTGCAAAAGAGACAGGTAACCAGGCAGCTAACTCAAACTAATTTTTGTACTGCTTGCAATGTGCTATAACGTTGCCTGTCTGACTGTCTTGTCATATTTATTCTGTGGTCTTGTGTTTAAAAGTTAGTATTTATTTTGCCTGTGCAATACAACATGTTTTTGTTGACTGTACAATCAATCTGCCTGGCTTTTTCCCAAAGATATTGGGGTCGGCTTCCAGTATAACCAGATGAACATGATTTTGCATGGAGTGACTGCCTATCTGACCTTCACGACCCAGTTATTTGGGTAACACGGTAACCGTTGCTAAGATTGGTTGTCAAACTTTTGGACTTCTGATTACGACGACGAACGAGATTCGTTTTCTTTCACTCTTCATTGAGCTCGCACCGCACCTTTGAAGTTACCGACTCGCTACGGATCGAACACACCGCATCGCACGTGTCTACTTTACCACAGACGATACTCTTCCCATGGTGCGTCGGTGCGGGCTAGTCCGCGTTCGTCCGCAATATCACGCCTATAAATGGGTAGCCATCCACGAAATCGATCCGTGCGGCTGTTATTATTTGCCACGAGCCCCTCTTTTGTCGACTGTACAGTTGGTAACAAAATCTTCCACCTCGATGTATCTATTGCCCGATGTTTTTGTCCTTCGTCTACACGGGACAGACGGGCGACGCAGACGTTTTGACGTGACGTCACTTAACTTGATGTTTTCCCAGATTGGTTCCTCGATAGAAGTTCTGTTAAGGATAAGCAGTTTTGTTGAGGAGATATTTTTAGGATTTCGACGGATAATGTTTTGGGAGATTGTCGGGAATCTTTTAGTTTTGGGGGCTGTTATTGGTTTCGTGAAACTTCTGGATTGATTCGAGGTATTTTGTGGATTGGGTTACTTTGATGTCCGTCTGGTGTAGTAATATAAATGTTCTTGTTTTCATTTAGGTAACTATTTAGGAATTTAGGTCGTAGGTTCTAGCCTTTACCCAACTATGTTGGGGTCGACTTCCAGTCTAACCGGATACAGCTGAGCATCAGACAGATAGGCGCTTTACTTTATGTAAATTATTTCATCACCACTGCCCTCAAAACGGTAAAGGAAAACATCGTGACGAAACCGACATATCCTAGAACCAATGATGCGAAGACATAATTATTGTGACATCCGCACTGGGCCCCTGTGATTGATTAATGCCACTCCCTCTCACCGAGAGGAGGCCTGTGTCCCAGCAGTGGGAACAGTAAAGGCTGATTATGTACGTTATATAATAATACTAGATACGCCGCGATTTCACCCGCGTAAATGTCGATCCCGTGGGAATATCGCGATAAAAATTAGCCTATATGTTAATCCAGGGTGGCAGCTACCTCCATAAAAATATATGGTCGAGCCGTTCGAGCGTGAGGAAGTAACAAACATATAAACACACACACACCCCCACACACCCCCGCACACACACTCACAAACTTTCGCCTTTATTTATTTATACATATAACAATTGCATGCTGCACTTACAGTAAACACCAAAGCGCGCAGCAAGCCAACAACATAACATCTAGCTAAAGAACTGAGCTTTATAATATTAGTGTAATTTTTTATATCATGTAGGTATCTCTATTCTTCTAATTTATCATAGTCTCTTGCATAGATAACCGTGGTCTCTTGTATTTGCTTTCCTTTTCAGCTTTCTAAAGTTTTACTGTTACCTACTTTCCCATAAAACACACATTGTTTTATGAATTTAGATGTACAGACGCCAGCACATCAAGCTACCCGAAACTGTCAAATTTTCCCAATCAACTTTGAACCTTATGCTTTAGCGATAAAGTTGAAAATCTATTAAAGAAATTTGACAGATTGTAGTAGCTTGATGTGCTGGCGTCTGTGGTATTCTCCGCTCGTAAAATCGAAATTGAACCTCTTGATTTTTGTAACAATGGCCTAAGTCTCAGTTTCAATAAAATAATAAAAACGCTTGCCGCAGTTGGTCTGTGGATGGGTGACCATCTTCACAAAACAAAACCCCTCCGTGCCTTGTCCCGGCTGTCATTGGTGAATCTTTGACAGTCGTTACGGGTCGGCAGAAGCCCGAGTCTGACAACCAATCTTACCAAGGGGTATCTTATTACCATAGATCGGAGTAGGTAGATTGAATTGGGGTCATTGATCCGAAACGTATATATTGATATGGACATTCCTCTGGAATTTCGGGATTGAAACGTTACGTGAAAACAGATAAATACTTAATAATTTAATTTAATTTTGATACCTTCCTTTAAATTTTGAATTGAGTAGTAAATACCTAGTCACTACCAACATTAACACTACTTAATTGGATCCGGAAATACCGGAATTACTTTCCGGGAAAATGGCTTATCCACGTTGTTCTTTCTGTGCGCATTTATGATACAAGTACCAAAAATCAATCTACCTACTCCGATCATTGCTTATTACCCAGTAACTCGGTTGTGGAGGTAAGATGATAGGCGGGCATGCGCCAGGGGGTTGTGGACGCAAAGGCTGAGCCGGATTCTCGGACCCCCCATCAAGGCCACTCTGGCAGGGAGTCCCACATACTCCGTTACTTTACTTTACTTTCTTTGACCTGATGGGGTCGGCCATGACGTTACTCTTGAAGTCCAGCCCATCGCCATTTTAGCGTATAATATTGTTGATTGTTACACGACTTCGTCCCACCCGTACGCAAAATACGAGCATTGACGTGGAGTTGCGGACACCAGCCCGTATTACTTATTACCCTACACGACTTCCGAAATTAAATTTATTTTTCACTTTGTAGTGTCTTTTTTGGAAGTCGGTTGTTTTTTTTTTATAAAAAGTTTTTATTTACCCCATGTACCTACAAAAAAGCAGCATGCTGGTATTTATTATATTTACCTGTTGTGGTAATTTTATTCTAGATGCACCACATCGTCGCTACTTGCATCGTCTTCACCTAATTTTAATTAATGTATACAAAATATTGTACTTACAACATTTTTTTAAAGAGTAATGTTGGAGTGTCTTTCCCATTCTTCTCCATACGGAACTACCTTTTGGGAGGGGCGACTAGAATCAATTCTATTTTTTTTGTAATTTGTCGTTCAAAGGTGCCTTAAATTATTACTAGCATCGCCCCGCGATTTACCCGCATAAGTCTCAATCCCGTGGGAATATCAGGATAAAAACTATTCTATGTCCTTTCCCGGGACTAAAACTATCTCTATACCAAATTTCATCTAAAGCGATTCAGCGGTTTGAGCGTGAAGATGTAACAGACAGACACACTTTCGCATTTATAATATTGATTGAAATGATTCGTCTTTGACTTTCATTTACCAGTTGATGTCAAGTTCCTCCAGAACCAATAGAATGAATTAAAAACCCGCACTATTTCGTCCTTAATACAAATTAATTTGGAATCTCCAAAACTTAATTACACTTAGAGCCAGAAAAAGTAGTCGCACTAAAGAAGATTATAATAATCCCTGTTCGAACCTAATAAAGACCAACATGTTGGCTAAAGACAAGGGTACGACAATGATAAATTGGGTTTACAGACACACTGTACATAAATGAACAACTAATTAATAGGTACTAGTGGCTGTTCTACAGTGCTGGATTTACACATTTGCCGCCCCAAAGCTAGCTAAAATTTTTGCCGCCCTATACTAACCTCTAAAATTAGATACACTGTTCACAATAACGTTAATTTCTTTTATTTAGGGAATAATCTAGTTTCTAGATTATTTTTACAACTTTTTGGGTATATTTTTAAGCAAGGCTTTGTTTTTACTGCACTCCTTATTAGGTGTGGTGGGCTAAGGAAGATAGGTAGTTTTTAGGGTTCCGTACCCAAAGGGTAAAAACGGAACCCTATTACTAAGACTTCGCTGTCTGTCCGTCTGTCTGTCACCAGGCTGTATCTCAAGAACCGCGATAGCTAGACAGTTGAAATTTTCACAAATTATGTATTTCTGTTGCCGCCATAACAAGAAATACTAAAAACAAAAATTAAATATTTAAGGGGGGCTCCCATACAACAAACGCGATTTTTTTGCCCTTTTTTGCTCGATATCAAAAATGGCAACAGGTAGGCACTTGAAATATTCGCAAAATACTCAGTTGTATTTTAAATTTAATAATAAATAATAAAATTAAAATAAAATAAATATTTAAGGGGGGCTCCCATACAAAAAACATGTTTTTTTTTGGCGTTTTTGCCTTGTGGTACGGAACCCTTCGTGTGCGAGTCCGACTCACACTTGGCCAGTTTTTTTTTACTTTACAGTTAAGTAGGTAACAAAGAAACGGACATACATACATACATACAGGTCAAACACATAACCCTCCTTTTGGGCATCGCCGCAGTCGGGTTATAAAATTGAAGTGTCTGTTTGTCATGTCAAAATAACAGCTTTTTACTAAATGCATAATCATGAAACTACGGTAGGTACTTATAACAAAAAAAAAAAACAATTTTTAAATTTTTTGTGCGTCTGTTTGTTCCGGCTTATCTCCGAAACGGCTGGACCGATTTTGATGAAATTTGGGGTTTCGGGAGACTATGAACCCTAGGAAAGGACATTGGTTACTTTTTATCGACATATCATGCAGGCGAATCCGCGGGTGGAAGCTAGTATTACCTACAATACGATAAAATAAGTTACACAAAGAGGATCGACAATACGACAGTTTAGTTAAGGCACGGTGCTGTCTCGATCGGTGGTTTTCTTTTGCGAAACAGTCGTTTCGCTGAAGGAGGCTGCGGGAAGGGAGGGGAGATCTCGTCCACTCACCCGACCCTCAGCAGGCGCACCGCGACCCTCTCCAGCCCCCTAAATGGGTCCAGGGGCGACGGACTCGGGCACGAGGACCCGAGGTGGCGGTGCGTAGTGTTCCACGCGCGCTCCTCTTAGACGTCGCGGAAGAGGCAAACACACCACCTGACACGAGGAGGCCCGCAGTGGGCCGGCACCAGTCGGGGGTTGCTGAAGGATCGTACGTTCCCGCGACCGCCGGCGTAGGTGTGACATGGAACACCGGGGTGGTTTTGAGTCAGTAAGAGTCTGACAGATCCCTCCGCCCGCCCTAGGGCGGAGGACATCCATATGAGGATTTGCCACCCCGGAAACAAAAAAAAAATGGTGCCGGTTTGATGTGTAAAGAATTTTGGCCTGGTTCCTTTTCTTTTCAGATCATGACCTATATTTACACCGGTAAGCTATATTTCTCTCTTCATCTTTTAGAAAAGATTTCTTATAAATCATTTTATTTTTGATTTGGAACAAAAAGAACACATACATTACGAATGTACTCCAAAAATCTACAAAAAAATCCCCGAAAATGGGACTGTCTTCAAAGCAAACCCATTTTACACTGAATAAAAAATAAACCGGCCATTCCGGGATTTTTCTCATAAAGAAATCTTAAAGGAACCTTAACACAATGCTAAGTTATGAAGTCCCTCTATTTAAAGCTAACATTTCTATTATTTATCGCGGCCCGTTATCTTTTGAATTAATTCTGGGACCCACTTACTTTCGCCAGAAGTGGACTTTATCAGGCCCGAATTTAGCTTAATTTGTTATTTTATGAAGAATTGCTTCTTTGCTTCGTTTCTGTGTTTATTGCGTTATGTCTGTTATCTGAGTTTCCAGCGGCAAAATTATGCTATCATTTTATAATTATTGAAGGTGTTCAAAACACCTATTATATTTTGATTTATTTTGTTAGTGTGACTACGGCTTGCAGTTTATTGTACCTTGGGAATAATAAATAACTTAAGCATTGACTACAGATAAAATTGTGTTTGTTCTACGTCTATTAAGCTTAAAATAGTAACCAGGTGCCTGTATTGTAGGAGCAGTGGTGGCCAAGTATTGACCGCGAGTTACGAGTTGTAGGTCGTAGGTTCGAACCCAGACAGGCGCTTTACTTTGTGTACATTATTTCATCACCACAGCTCTTAAAACGGTGAACGAAAACATCGTGAGGAAACCCACACAGTGCCTGCGTGGTGGATTACGGCTCACTCCCACTCACCGACGAGAGGAGGTCTGTGTCCTAGTAGTGGGAACATTACTTAGCGTAATCGGTCGGGAGAATACAGTGTGGCGATTAGAATATAATTATCACATTAATTGAAGCCACGTATTCTAGATTAAGTAGGTATAAACATACACAATTAAAATAATCAATAACAATTAACATTCTAGCCCTTGGACCTTTTTTTTATTTGAATACTAGCTGACCCGGCAAACGTTGTTTTGCCATATAAATTATTTCTAGCTGCCCGGCGCTACTTCGTTCGCGTAGTGTCCTACCCCTTACCCTACCCTACCCCTACTCTACTCCTACCCTACTCCTACACTACTCTTACCCTACTCCTACCCTACTCCTACCCTACTCCTACACTACTCTTACCCTACTCCTACCCTATTCCTACACTACTCCTTCCCTACTCCTACCCTACTCCTACCCTACTCCTACCTTACTCCTACCCTACTCCTCCGGGGGGTAGGAGTAGGTTTACTCCTACCCCCCGTACCCTCCCGTAGGTTAGGAGTAGTCCTAACCTACGGAGTAGGGTAGGAGTGGGGTCTACTCACTACTAACCTATTCCAATAAGTAAATAAAAGTATTAAAAGAAAAAAAAACCGGATAAAAAGTATCATAATTATGTCCGTCTCCTGGTTCTAAGCTACCTCCCCACCAATTTTCAGCCAAATCGGTTCAGCCGTTCTTGAGTTATAAATAGTGTAACTAACACGACTTTCTATTTCTTTCTTTTAACGTAATTAGTGATTATTGTGACGGGCTCGTGGCTAAGTAATAGCAGCCGCACAGGTCGATTGATCAGGTTAAGCTACGCTTGCCGCGGTTGGTCCTAAGATGGGTGACCATCTTTACATACCGAGACCACTCCGTGCCTCGGAAAGTAGGTACGTTAAGCCGTTGGTCCCGGCTGTCATTCGTGGATCTTTGACAGTCGTTACGGGTCGTCAGAAGCCCAAAAGTCTGACAACCAGTCTTACCAAGGGGTATCGTATTACCCAGTAACTGGGTTGCGGAGGTCAGATAGGCAGTCGCTCCATGTAAAATACTGGTATTCAGCTGCATACGGTTAGACTGGAAGCCGACCCCAACATAGTTGGAAAAAGGCTAGGCAGATGATGATGAACAATCTGTGTGGATTTATCGATTTTATTGGTTCCTACAGGTAGGACATTATCCGAAGCACGGAGCCCTTTTCCCGTTCGCGTTCATGCTTTAATTGAACTCAATATATATGGTTATCGCCTATAATCTTTCACAAAAATATCAAAAGAGAAAATAAAGTGGGTTTCCACGTGTCGCTTTTATTTTCATTCGTTATCGGTCATTATAACGGTACTTTTTTACATGCATTATGGGAGAATGATACGACGTTATGGAATATCATCATTTTGTTTGTCAATATATTTTTGGTAGGAGTCTCGTTTCTCTCGTAAACATCATTATACTCATCATTATGAACAACTTTTACTGTAATTTCGAACACATAGTTAAAAGCATGGTTGGTTGATCTATTTCGAATTACAACAAAAAAAGATAGTTCAAACAATAAAGCTACCTATGTATGTATAACCATGTACTATACAGGGTTATTTTCATTCGTTCACAAACAAACTCTTATAAAATGATAAATGATAAATGATTTTATTTTTGTAAGTAGGTTTGTACAAACACTTTTACACGTCAATTATGGTTTTTTAAAACTAGATGAGGTCGGCGTTTCCTATCTGACTACTCTGAGAAGAAAGGCCGAAACAAACTCAGAGGTCACAGTCTCTTTTAAAGTCCAGACATAATCTTGGTCAGGTTATATGAAGACCATGTAGATCGATGTCTGAGACGGTCTTTTGAAGAAAGAACCACACAGATTGAGAGGACCTGTCCAGTCAGTGCACGCATTTGTCAGAAATCGTGCAGCTCAACTCAAGACTTAAGGAGCTCAACGATTCGACGAACAATACCAAAGAAAGGACATTTGGGTAGGCCACATAAATTACTCAAACTGCCAGACCAAGAGAAAAAAAAAACCGAACAGAAAGAATAATAAAAAATATATATAAAAGTAACAAAATGACCCACATCGTCTTCACATTCACAAATCACAATAAATAAAATAATGTAATACTTTACAAAGTAAGCAAATGTCATTGTTTATAAAAAAATCATTAATGTCAAAGTGTATATAAAAAAAAAGGACGTTCCTAATGCAGAAATGTGAAGCAGCTCAATCCCAAGCCTTTTTGTCCTCAATATAATCTTTAACTGTATAAAAGGCTTTCTGGCACAACTTACGTTTAATGAATGATTTGAATTTATTGAGGCTTAGATCTTGAACGTGGCTTGGTAGCTTATTATAAAAGCGTATACATTGGCATCTGAACGAGCCACCTATTTTTTTGAGCCTTGTTGTAGGTACAACAAATTTGTGTTTGTTTCTAGTATTTATATTATGGATATCACTGTATTTTTTAAACAATTTTATATTTTTATGGGCATATAAAAGATTTTCATAAATATACTGAGAAGGCACAGTCATTACATTAATCTCTTTAAATTTGTCTCTAAGAGAGTGTCTCGGACTTAATTTATAAATTGATCGAACAGCTCGCTTCTGTAAAACAAAGATAGTCTGAATATCAGCGGCATTTCCCCACAATAGAATACCGTACGACATTACACTATGAAAATAGCTAAAGTACACTAAACGGGCAGTCTCTATATCAGTTAAATTACGAATTTTTCTAACAGCATATGCTGCGGAACTTAGCCTTTTTGACAATTTATCTATATGTGGACCCCACTGAAGCTTAGCATCCAAAGTTATGCCCAAGAACACTGTGTTGTCTTCAGGATTCAATTCCTCGCCCTTTATCAACACATTAGTTTTCACATGCCTAACGTGAGGTAGCGTAAACTTAATGCATTTGGTTTTTTTCTCGTTTAGAAGCAAATTATTAACATTGAACCAATGGACTACTTTCGAGATCGCGCTATTTACATCGTCAGTAACCAACTGCTGACGTTTAAGTTTAAACAATAGAGAAGTGTCATCTGCAAACAACACTATATCATGATTATCCTTTATGAGGTACGGCAAGTCATTAATATAAATAAGAAACAAGAAAGGACCAAGAATTGAGCCCTGTGGGACTCCCATTGTTACTATAGATCCGGGTGATCTTAAGAGGTCATTGTACAACATTGGGAACAAACCTGAAATTGCGAAAAAAAAATCAGCTGTTCCCTACATAATTATTATGTTCGTATAACTGGTCAAAATGTAGGGAACAGCTGATTTTTTTTCGCGATTTCAGGTTTGGTCCCATAGTAAAAGTTGTTCATAATGATGAGTACAATGATGTATCTATACTAATATTATAAAGAGGTAACATTGTTTGTAAGTTTGTAAGTTTGTATGTAGGGGGTAATCTCCGGAAGTAATGAACCAATTTTAAAAATTATTTCACTGGTAGAAAGCTACATTATTCGTGAGTGCTATAGGCTATAAATTATAAAGATATCATGCATATTAGCCGAACTATCTCAATTTTTGTCTAGCCAGGCGGAAAAAAATAGCTCTCACAACAGAGTTATTTGCATGCGCTGCCTTAACAGTTGTATATAATTGAAAACAATGTATGGCAACCTGGTCCGTTTTGAATAGTTCTACAAAAAAGTCCGCGACACCATATTTCTATCTTTTATATTTTAGCAGATATAGTAGCTTTTATGAGTTAAAAAAAGTAGTTTTCGACGTACTTACCTTTGGAGGATTTTTTAAACAACAAAATATTAAAGCTTATCGAAAAAAATATTATTTTGAGCACAAGAACATCATAGAGATACGATTTGCCCAAAACAGTATGCCAATTGGTTAAATAGTTTCGAAGATAATATAAAATTACTAAATCACAAAATGCCGCCGTCCATTCACGAACCGCATTAGAACAAGCTTTGTACGGACGTTTTATCCATTTACCCATAGATGGCGTTGTTTAACTTTCGTCGTTAGGTAGGTGTGTTGTACGCGGTTGGTTGGATGTCGTTGGTCTTTAAAATTGTTTTGGTTGTTGGTCTTAAAATTGTTTTGGTTGCTCGGTTTCTTAAAACACAAACACTACTTCGTTCTCATTCTTCGAGTTCGAAGCTGTGCTAGCTGTGGTATTTCTGTTTTTGGGATATCGGACAGTTTCAGCGATTGTTGGTCATGCCTAAAAGGAAATCACAACTTTCCCGTCAGACATCCCAGACAAGAGCAGCTCGAGTACGCCGTACGGAAGAGTCTGCTCTTGAAAATCATCAGCGCCTCTCGAGGTATAGAAAAAATATTTCGCAAGCACGCGTTGGGGAATCTAGCTCCGAGCGTTCACAGCGGCTTGCTAACCAAAGCTGGAGAACATCGCAGGTCCGTGCTCGGGAATCTAGCGCTGAACTTGCGCAGCGTCTTTCTGATTTAAGGCAGCATATCTCTGCAACAAGGGATAGGGAGTCTAGCGCTGAGCGCTCGCAGCGGCTCGCTAGCTAAAGCGCGAGAACATCGCAGGCCCGTGCTCGGGAATATAGCGCTGAACGTGCGCAGCGTCTTTCTGATTTAAGGCAGCATGTCTCTGCAACAAGGGATAGGGAGTCTAGCGCTGAGCGCTCGCAGCGGCTCGCTAGCCAAAGCGCGAGAACATCGCAGGCCCGTGCTCGGGAATATAGCGCTGAACGTGCGCAGCGTCTTTCTGATTTAAGGCAGCATGTCTCAGCAACAAGGTATAGGGAGTCGAGCGCTGAGCGCTCGCAGCGGCTCGATAGCCAAAGCGCGAGAACATCCATAAGTCCCAGGGTCAAACATTCTCTCTGGTGGGCATTGACCTGAGAAAGCAGTGTTTTTCCCATGGGCAGTTATATGTTGGCTTATCTCGGGTTGGAACTCCTGAAAGACAATATATTTTGGTACCAAATAATAGCATTACATCTAATATAGTATACAGAGAAGTTTTGAATAATTAAATTTAACATAATTTATTAAATCATAATCATTTCATTTACTCATTTGAAACCCGGTAATATAGCCAAAGTGGCATGCAAATACAAACATACATATATATGCAATAAAAACAAAACCCTCCTTTTGGCAGTCCGGAAATACATCATAGCACTCAGTACTAACCGAACCACACTCATAATTTCATCACAAGTTAAAATGTTTACCGCCCAACGAAGTGGGCGCGGGTCAGCTAGTTACCAATAACCATGTATATGACAGTTTAGACTACACAAACTACGCATTTCCTCACCAGACTTACCACAAGGTAATTATAAACACCAATTATAGTGAGATACAATTTCAATGCAGCTCTAATTATGGGGCCACATTCAGCTGAGTTATCAGCAGTGAGCAGTGCGTCCGACTGTGTGTACTTAGCTTAGTATACGGGTATATGAGCAGTAGGTATTTAATTAGTAGGTAACGAGAATGTCGAATTGCGGTATTGGTTTTGGTTGTTATCGTTTAACTTAGAGAAAGTTTTCTGGATAGGTTGGTGAAGAGAGTGTCCTTAGGTGTAAGGTAAGGCGTTAGGACACTATTATTCTTTTTTAGGGTTCCGTACCCAAAGGGTAAAAAGAACGGCAAGGACAAAGAAAGGCAAGAGCGAGTCGGACTCGCGCACCGAGGGTTCCGTAACATCCGGGTTTATGCATAAGGTTTATGTTTATGAAATTAAATGTTTTTTTTTATTTTTGAGTTTGAAGCTGCGTCCGGTTTGACTGGAAGCCGACCCCAACACGGTTGGGAAAAGGCTAGGCAGATGATGATGATTATTTTATCGATTTGTAGCCGCGCGCTAGGGGCACGGCAATTGATATTTAGCCAAGCGCTTAAAAGGTTAATAATCACATACTTGGTGCATTCATAAGATCACGCACAGACATGGTACAGTCTCGAGCACTAATATGTCAGTTGGCAACATTCAATTGCGATTTTTCCGCGAAATAACGAATCATCATCATCATCACTTTACATAAACCTATGGGTTCGAAAATACTATGATCGTAATAATATAAAATTTCATTCAAAAATAAAGGAGATAATTGCCTTTGAATAAAGCCAAGTGTATACCTACATACTTATGCTCGTGACTGTACACCCACATTTCGCTCGCTATAATGAGTAGTAGGTGTACTGCAGGTGCACTACCTTTAATTGAAGAGGTATTTTCTGGTGAATTTGACTACTGTCATTATTTGTTGCATAACGCTAGCACAAAAGAGTTGTTACTCACTGTCGAAGACAAATTAAAAGACTTCACATTGCAAGACTATTGCCTTATCTTTATTGGAGAAAACGATATAAAAAATAGCGAGTATCTAGATATCCTTGAAAACCTGAAAAGCTTGCTGAAAAACACTGCACACACAAATATTGTTGTATGCGCGCCAACATATATAAGAGGTGCACTAATCCATAATTATAAAGTCGAGTTATTTAACAACCTGCTCAGTTTGGACATGAAAAACAACGACTATGCATACTTTTTCGATAGTAATTACACGTTGACTCTTGACATGTTTTCCTACAATACAGGGAAAATCAACAAATACGGATGGAGGGACATCTTTACCCAGATCAGATCCAACATATTTGTGGACTACGATCAAGATTATGCTAAAGTTAGCAACGCCAATGCGGGAATGGAAAACTTATGTCATAATTTAACCATAACAAATAAAAAACACATAAACTATACCCCAGAAACACCTCAAATACCAGATACCAAGATGACATCTGAGCCACTACAAATTAACGTCAGTGATCCTGATTTAACCACCAATAACATGGATTTTTTTCGTACACAATAATATACGAATCCTGCACCAAAATATTGCCGGACTTTTGAACAAAGCAGATTTACTTATAATTCATCTACAAGAACTAACACTAAGTCGAAGAAATATAGATGTCATATGTATAACGGAACACTTTATTATGCATAGTCAAGAACACCTATTAACAATACCAAATTATAGGCTGGCCGCATGTTACACGAGACGAGAAAAGAAGCGGGGAGGCGCCTGTATCCTGGTAAACAAGACTATTCAATACAAAGAACTTGGAGATGCAACAAAATATTCCGTAACAAGTGTAATCGAATGCTGTGCTGTTGAACTGGTAGAACAGAAATTGATAATTATATGTGTAAACAGACCACCTAAGTCACGTAATTTAAATATTTTTTATGCTAACTTAGAAATAATTTTAAAATCATTATGTACCAACCCTAAGAAAAAAAATGTTGTTTGCGGGGACTTTAATATAGACAGGTTAAAAAGAAATAATATTAGTTTAGACTTTGAATATTTTCTTTTGGGATTTAATCTCACACTACAACTTGATCAACCAACTCGGTTATCTAGTAACAGCTGTCTGGATAATTTTGCTCATAATTCCAAGAATAAATGTAAATGTGAAGTAATAGACTTTGCCTTGTCTGATCACTCTGCACAAGTATTTGAGATTAAGGTAAACAAAACCTATAGACTAAACTCATGGCATGTAAAAAAAAAACCGGCCAAGTGCGTGTCGGGCCACGCACAGTGTAGGGTTCCGTAGTAGCCCGTTATCACAATGTAGTACGATTCTGTTGTTCTTTATACTGAATAGGTAAAAAAAAAACATATTTTGGTTTTCAATGCAAGTCTTTACCCATTATAAACAAGTAACTACTTCATCTTTGTATTTGGTACAAAATTATCCAACACCCAAGTTCAACGACGATTACTGCTAAACTAATAAAGTTATCTTAACCGCTATACTTTTCCTTTAAGGTTCATGAAATGCACTATCATCGAGAATTTTTCCAGATTTTTCAAGCCAGTAGTTTAGCTTTTAGAGGGGGGGGGACGCCCTACTGGAACAAAAATTTGCACTTTAAACTTTAATATTTCGTAAATGGAGCATTAAATCGAAAAATAATTTTAGCAACCCCAAAGCCATTTTAGAAGACCTATTCAACGATACCCCACACGATGGGGTAGATGATGAAAAAAATATTCATCCCTACTTCACATGTAGGGGAGCTACCCTAAAAAAAAATATTTTCCAAAATTTTATTTTTCCACTTTGTCGGCGTAACCGATATACGTACTCCTACAAAATTTCAGCTTTCTAGTGCTAACGGTCACAGAGATTAAGCGAGGACGGACAGACAGACGGACGGACAGACAGACATGGCGAAACTATAAGGGTTCCTAGTTGACTACGGAACCCTAAAAACGGGACCTATCTCTGGAAAACTTAACAAAATTCAATAGCTACCTACAATGCCTTTCATTTACTGAAATGTATGAGACAGAAAATGTTAATGAAGCGTATGGGCGGATTTTTTAAAAAGTGTACCTTAGGTTTTCATGATGTCCCTTAAGTTTAATGTTTTTTTTATTTACTTAAGTGCAATAAACTAAGATTTTTCAAACGTGTCTTGATTGAGCATATGTTTGGTAGCATATCTGTATTTCTTTTTTTATTGTTTCTGCTTTATTTATAACTTTTCAGTACAATTAAATGACTAAAAAGTAGGTTTTTGTCATGTCCCCTCGTCAACTAGTAACTTAAAAAGTAGAATAATAGTTTAATTATCAGTATGTAGATTGATGTAATTACATTATAAGACGGCTTAAATAATATATTTCTGATAAACCTAGTTATAACAATTCATTAATAACAAATTGATTTTAAATTATTTTTTAAATCATAGTCTGGAAATTTGACCGGGTGGAACTTTCCCGTGAGTAACGCGGATTTAAGTGGTTTTAAAAAAATATTACTAAATTTTAAATAAATTTTTTCGTTGGCAACATTACAAAGCTGTCTGATTGACTGCCGCCATCTTGACAACAAATTTTCTGTCATCGTGCACAACCGCTACAAGGAGGACGCGTACAGTGTATAGTATGCATAAAATACATCCAGTGACTAGCGGCACTTTTTAAGATTATTGAACAATTTTTTACACGTTTCCTACTTAATTTACCAACTGTTAGTTAATAGTTTTATAAATTGTTGCATAATTTCCTTGATATAACGGCAAATCATGGAAATAAAAATGCAAACATATTTTTTGTCGGACTTTCGTTACATTCCACTGACTAATTCTGACGAAAACGTGTACACTTTTAAAAAAATCCGCCCGTATAACATATTTATGCAGCAGTTTGGTTTGCTATATGAGCTTTGTTTTCCTTACAAGTTAGTCATAATAAAACCAAATAAAAAAATTAAGTGGATTTCTAAGGGAATACGATTGTGTAGTAAGAAGCAGCGTCACCTCCTATGGGCGCATAGACTAAAGCCATCAAGTGAAAATAAGCATAAATTTAAAAATTACTCCCGGCAATTTAGAAAAATTGTAAAATTAACTCAAAAGGCACAAAATAACAATTTTATTAAGAATTCAATCAATAAATCAAAGGCGTCCTGGCAAGTTATCAACAATAAAGCATGTACCTATGAGCCCATTACTCAGATAAAAATAAATAATATAATTATTAATAACCCTAAGGAAATTGCAGACGCATTCAACGACTACTTCATTAATCAGATTAAAAACTCACCTAAAACATCACTCGAAACAAGTGGTCTACACGAAAACCCTAACACAATGTTCATGAGACCAGTTGTGCCTCAAGACGTACTCAGGGTAATAAAATTATTGAAAAATAAAAATAGCGTAGGATACGATGAAGTAGCAACGAAAGTCATAAAATTTGTATCAAATAACATAATCGTACATATTTGCCACATTATTAACTTAGCCATCAGCACTGGTGTATTTCCTGATGGTTTAAAAATGGTCATAGTCAAACCGCTTCACAAAAAGAATTGCAGGGAGGATATAGGTAATTATAGACCGATTGCTTTAATTCCTGTGTTTTCCAAAGTGGTAGAAAAGATTATATATGAATTAATCGACAACTTTCTGACAAAATACAACATACTATGTAATGAACAAGCAGGGTTTCGAAAAAATAAAAACATTAATACAGCAATATATGATTTTTTACACGAAATAATGACAAATGTAGATAATAAAACACATATCTGTGCCATTTTTACAGACATGACTAAAGCATTTGACTGTGTCAATCACGATATTCTATTGAACAAGCTTAATAGCTACGGTCTAAGAGGAAACGTGCAGAATCTCTTAAAATCGTACCTCAGTAACCGCACACAATATACGGAGATATCCAGAATTTGTCCTAAATCAACTATTTGCCGATGACTGCACAGCACTGATTAAATGTACAAATATCAATAATTATGAACAGGATATCAACAATAGCCTTAGAAATATTGTTGAATGGCTTGATAAAAATAACCTGGTAATAAATTTACCAAAGACTAACGTGATGCATTTTCACCAACGAACAGTTCCACCGAACGTTAATGTACAGTACAATGGCCAAGTGATCAATCAAACAAAGGTCGCGAAATTTCTAGGAATTTTTATAGACAATCAATTAACTTGGAAACCGCAAGCAGAAGAGGTGTGTAGAAAGTTGAGCACTGCAGCCTATGTTCTTTTTAACCTGGCAAAAAAAGTTGACTTAAAAACTGCTTTGGTAGCATACCATGGTTTAGTCGCATCGGTCCTGAGGTATGGAATCATTTTTTGGGGTAACTGCAGCCTAAGAGATAACATATTTAAAGCACAAAAACGTTGTGTTAGAGCTATGTGTAATCTTAAAACTATAGATAGTTGTAAATCTCTGTTCAAGTCTTTGAAAATTCTTACTTATCCGTCGTTATATATTTTGGAAATGGCAATTTTTGTAAAAAGAAATAAAAAATTGTTTGCTAAGTTCTCGGATTCCAAGAAAGGTCCCGTGAGAAGTCAATACAAAAACCTCTTAATTACCGGTGGCTATAAAACAGCACTACTTAGTAAAAGTGTTTTCTGCATGGGCCCAATAATATTTAACAAACTTCCGGACAGCATAAAAAGTGACACCCTTCAACAATTTAAAAATAAACTTAAGGTTTTTTTGATACAGAAATGTTATTATTCGATAAGTGATTTTTTGAATGATCCTATGTGTGACATCTCAACAGTTTAATATTACTTATGACATTATTAATTTGATACAAAAATATTATTATTTCATTATTATTTTTAGACATATAAACTTAATGCTTTTTTTGATACAGAAATGTTATTATCCGATAAGTGATTTTTTGAATGACCCTATGTGTGACATCTCAACAGTTTAATATTACTTATGACATTATTAATTTGATGCAAAAATATTATTATTTCATTATTATTATTATTATTTCTGGACTTGTTAAAATAATTTATTTGTATCTTAATCATCACTATTTAATTTTCATAATTTTACTAATAGCCTATTGACATTATTTATTAATTTATGCATGCCAAAACTCAGGCAGAATGTATCCGGCTCACTATATTTTTATAACAACTTTATTGTACAATACCTACATTCTGTGCAAATAAATGATTTGATTTGATTTGATTTCTAAATTGAAATCTAGATGCGATAATCAGACAATTGCTGGGATTAACATTACCACAACATGTGCCATCTGATAGTGGAATTGTATTCAAATTAATATAATGTCAACTATCGTGTTATGTGATCTGTTTAGCAGTTGATATTTTAGCTGAAACAGCTGTAGTCAGATATACTGATTGGAAACTCATGTTTTTTGAGACTAGTAAAACTGATTGACTTTTGCAATCATGAATTTGCATAATTATTTATTGAAACTTAACATAACATAACATCGCGCCTATATTCCCCAAAAGGGAATATAGGCGCGATGTTATGTTAAGTAATATATTGTTTTATGTTATGTAATATATTCTTTTATAATGCGCACAGCAAAAGAGTGGAACTCTTTACCTGCGTCTGTGTTTCTGAGCGCATATAACCCGAATCTCTTCAAAGTAAGAGTGAACAGGCTTCTTCTGGGTAAGCTAACTCCATCGTCGACTTTGTCTCTGTCACCCCTGACCTAGACTAGAGTCAAGAGCAAACCCATTTCAAATAAAAAAAAATAAAAAAACCGGCCAAGTGCGTGTCGGGCCACGCACAGTGTAGGGTTCCGTAGTAGCCCGTTATCACAATGTAGTACGATTCTGTTGTTCTCTATTCTGAATAGGTAAAAAAAAAAACATATTTTGGTATCCAATGCAAGTCTTTACCCATTATAAACAAGCAACTACTTCATCTTAGTTACTTTAAAGGATTAATGCTAAGGATTTTGTATTTGGTACAAAATTATCCAACACCCAAGTTCAACGACTATTACTGCTAAACTAATAAAGTTATCTTAACCGCTATACTTTTCCTTTAAAGTTCATGAAATGCACTTTCATCGAGAATTTTTCCAGATTTTTCAAGCTAGTAGTTTAGCTTTTAGAGGGGGGGGGGACGCCCTACTGGAACAAAAATTTGCACTTTAAACTTTAATATTTCGTAAATAGAGCATTAAATCGAAAAATAATTTTAACAACCCCGAAGCCATTTTAGAAGACCTATACAACGATACCCCACACGATGGGGTAGGTGATGAAAAAAATATTCATCCCTACTTCACATGTATGGGAGCTACCCTAAAAAAAAATATTGTCCAAAATTTTATTTTACCGCTTTGTTGGCCTAACTGATATACGTACTCCTACAAAATTTCAGCTTTCTAGTGCTAACGGTCACAGAGATTAAGCGAGGACGGACAGACAGACAGACGGACGGACAGACAGACATGGCGAAACTATAAGGGTTCCTAGTTGACTACGGAACCCTAAAAAGGTCAGGCAAAGGGGTACCTATAGTATACACGTATCGCCGGTTTTGTTTGAGTCCTATTTATTAGGAGGCGAGTCTTTTGCCATTAATCGGACACAAATCCAGTCTCGGTGTAAACTATTCCATTGAACATAAAATGAGCTTTAATCTTATCCAAATTGAGTTAATATTTACCTAAATTAATTTCAATCTATTGCTTACCAGAGCTTTCAGATTTCATCCTGAAGTCTCAAAAATTACCCTGTTTATTTAAAGCCATTAAATTGAAGGGCTCAATCGCAAAATTAATACTTCTTCTTCTTCCTGCCCTTATCCCATGTTACTTGGGGTCGGAGCAACACGTTTTCTTCTTCCACTCTCCCCTGTCAACCGTCATGCTATCATTCACTCCCTTCTCTTTCATATCATTCCCCACACAATCCATCCATCTTTTCTTTGGCCTTTGTCTCCCTCTCCATCCATCAAGATGTATATTCATCACTCTTTTAGTCACATGCGTTTTGTCTCTTCTCATCACATGCCCATACCAAGACAAACGATTTCCTTTCAAACTTTTCTATCACTGGCGCCACTTTCAAACTTCCTCTTATGTACTCATTTCTTACTTTATCCATTCTCGTCACTCCACACATCCCTCTCGACATTCTCATCTCCGCATCTCATCTCATCTCTCGCAAAATGAATACTTCGTCTCAAAAAATCAAAATAACAAATAATAGAAAAATCAAGTCAAACAAATAAAAAGTTATCTGAGTACCCTCACTGTTATTGTTTTAAGTGTTATCTACCAACCCGCACTGGGTTGACGTGGTAGATTACAGCCCACTCCCTCTTGAAGAGAGGAGGCTTGAGTCCCAGCAGTGGGAATATTATAGGCTGGTTATGCAATACATAAACTCATAATATGCCTAGTAGGTATATTTTGAAAACTTGTGTTTTTAAATAAATACTTAAGGCGCGTTAAGGACAACCACGAACTACACTAAACATCACTTTTTTTTTAATTTTAGATCATCAATGACAAAAACGGCATTTCAATCAAATAAAACTGGGCAAGACCGAGTCGGACTCGCTCACCGAGAGTTCCGTAACATCAGATGTTTTTAAATTTTCATCGGCGAGGCCTATATTCGTCAGAGAATTTTAACACTGTCCACTGTGGTATAGAATATTGCAGGTTTATCATCGCCATCTCTTGAGCGATAGTGGAACTAATGTATCTATTGTTGATGATTTCTGAAAAAGTGTGGTATTTAGAGACTTCGTTTTATTTTTCCTGTAATCTTTACATATACTTCTATCAAATAAAATTATTTCAGATTTTTCTCTTTGCAAACTTTGGAGATAAGGAGGGATTTTAGGGAGGGAGATTTTTTTTACATTTTTCATCAAAAGTCGAAAATTATGCGGCCTGAAAAAAAGAAAAAATGTTTGAGAATGTGCAAACTGCATTCTTTCATATGATATCCCACATGCCCTAGTAGCCCCACTTCGAATTTTTCAGACCCCTTTTCAGAACTGAAAACTTGCAAAAAATATACATATATTTTTATTTCTTTCTTATTTGCGAAATAGTTGGGCAAACGTCATCTAAAACTATTACAACATACAAGTTGATAGCATTTATAGTAGTTCTTGAGATATCCAGCTATGACAGACAGACAGACTGAGTCTAACCATAAGGGTTCCGTTTTTACCATTTTGGTACGGAACCCTAAAAACACTGCACATGACTTTTCTAAAACCAATTTTTCAGAAACCTCTAATGGAAAAAGATTGCCTTACTTAACAAAAGCTTAAAAGAGTAATGTGGTATAATCAATGTGATTTTAATCTTTATTTAGGAAAGGCATTTAAAAATACGTCTTTTACCCCAAACGGCTATTTAAAACAATTGCCGTGAACCCTCGTCCAAGCCACTGAATGACCTCGTTTAGTCATGCCAAATTGAACTTTATGTCCTAAGTAATAGGGGAGTTAATCGGTAAGCGATTAAGTCGATAAATGGTAGCACGAGTGATGTTTTTTGGGGGGGATATAGTTTAAAATACATCGGTTTTAATTTTCTTATCGTGTTGGTAAAAAAAAACAGCTTAAAACATTTAATTACGTCACTCTAATTGCCACACTCAGAGACGTCACTTAAAGTTAATCAATCATCCATTTTTATTAACCAGTATATCTTGGCACAAGTTGTCTGTCCTGGCTGTCATTCTGAGATTTTTATCAGTCGTTACGGGTAGTCGGAAGCCCTATAGTCAGTAACTGGGTTGTGGAGGTCAGATAAGCAGTCGCTCCATATAAATACGGGTATTCAGCTGCATCCGCATCTGGAAGATGATCCCAACATAGGGGAAAAGCAAAGCAGGTTTTAGGATTGACATTTTGGCACAAATATACAAGAAACACGATTGAAATGTTTTCAATCTGACATATTTTTGATGGACAGCGTTCCAATTTATACTTGTCAATTAAAGTTTTTTAATTTTAAGTAATATTGATTAATTTTAAGTAACTATCCGAGTACCGGGGTATAGTAACGTAATCAAATGTACCTATGTCCCTTTCGTGAAAATGGAAAGAAGCTGGGTAGCACTATTAGATGTATTACGTATCTTCGACATTTATTTATTAAGGTACTGGTGAGTTTACGTTTGTTGAATTATCACTTGACACTCACAATCACATAAATTAAACAACATCCGTACTTAACACTGAAAGAAATAATCAATAAATAAAAATGGAAAAACATTGATCTGAAAAGTTTTAAACAGTTCCATATGAGCCTAACGTTCAAAACAGTATTTTTTACTGATCCGAAAACAGTTAATGCTTGAGGCAAAATGTTACCGTATTCAATGGTGATATCGTTCAAACCATTGAAATTTACTTACAATACAGTAATAGTGGTTTTACTTTTTTTTCAGTAATTAGTATGTTCAATCATTAAAAGTTACTGTTTTACAAACATTTCTTTTTACTGCATACAGTCAATCTTAATGAAATCGCTTTAATGTGATGTAGTAAGAAATTATTTTTTTCAGTGTATAAATGCGAAAGTATGTCTGTCTGACTGATACTTCTTCACGCTTAAAGCGCTGAACTGATTTAGATGAAATTTGGTATAGAGATATTTTGAGTCCCGGGAAAGGACATAGGATAGTTTTTATCCCGATATTCCCACGGGATCAACACTTATGCTGGTAAAACCGCGGGGCGCTGCTAGTATTTCATATTTTACTTTATTCAGTTACTTTTAGGGTTCCGTACCCAAAGGGTAAAAATGGAACCCTATTACTAAGACTTCGCTGTCTGTCCGTCTGTCCGTCTGGCCGTCTGTCCGTCTGTCCGTCTGTCCGTCTGTCCGTCTGTCTGTCACCAGGCTGTATCTCGAGAACCGCGAAAGCTAGACAGTTGAAATTTTCACAAATTATGTATTTCTGTTGCCGCTATAACAACAAATACTAAAACCAAAATAAATTAAATATTTAAGGGGGGCCCCCATACAACAAACGCGATTTTTTTTGCCCTTTTTTGCTCGATATCAAAAATGGCAACAGGTAGGCACTTGAAATATTCACAAAATACTCAGTTGTATTTTAACTTTAATAATAAATCATAAAATTAAAATAAAATAAATATTTAAGGGGGGCTCCCACACAACAAACCTGTTTTTTTTTGGCGTTTTTGCCTTGTGGTACGGAACCCTTCGTGTGCGAGTCCGACTCACACTTGACCAGTTTTTTCAAAGACATGATGCGCCGAACCCATATGAATTGGGATATGGGCAGGCGAGTGATAATGATTTGGTTAGTTTATTCTGCTGCTCATATAACTAATTAAATATAAAATATCAGACAAATTTTCACTGAATCATGGAACCGACCTAGTAACAAAGATATGACGTCATTTTTACAGACTTCAAAAAAAGGAGGTTATCAATTCGACACGTCTGTATGTAATGTTATTGGAATTGCATTATATTCACATATGACAATCTATTAGGGCTTCCAAACAAATATACAAAATTTTATAGACGTATGTATGTATGAATGTTTGTCCACGCATTTCTCCGCATCTATTAATCGGATCGTGACCATTTTTTTTTATTGGCCTACATTTACTTCAACTTAGGGAGTGCAAGTTTCATCAAAATCGATTCAGTAATTTTCAAGATATGGACTTACGTGTAAGTGTGACGGTCTGGCTTATTGATACGAGCTACGGGTGTAGTGTCAAAGGGAAAACATCTCAAAACCTTGGTCAAATTCTAGTGCAATATTTACAACAAAACTTACTTATACAAACAAAAATTCCAGTTTTTACTTAAAACTAAAAACCACGAACTAAAAAGTAATAAAAAAAATTAAATTAAATTTATTTCATAATTTTCAATTCATTTCTTTTTGAAGTCGGTTCAAATTTTTTTTTCAATTTCTTTTTATTTGAAGTGAAAACTTCTTGAGGCGCGTTGGGCATTTTTTGAGATGGGAAAAACCCTTGAACTCGCGACACTGTTACCGTAACCGACGCCGCGCTACATTCGGATGTAATCGCCTGTCCTAGGGATGTAGGTACTCGGTTTTAATGTATATGCCATATGTCAGTTCTTCTTTCTTCTTCGTGTCGCTGGCACGACTGTATATTATACAAAACAATTATTTAAAATAATCTTGTTCTCCCAAAACTTTGCCATATGTCAGTGAGTGATGGCAAAGTATTCTGTTTGTGTTTCGTTCATAAGACGAATGAAAAAATACACTCATAATTGTTCAAGTTTTTAGGGTTCCGTAGTTTCTACTAGGAACCCTTATAGTTTCGTCATGTCCGTCTGTCTGTCTGTCCGAGGTTTTGCTAAGAGACCGTTAGTGCTAGAAAGCTGTAATTTTGTAATAGTGTGTATATCAATTACGCCGACAAAGTGGTAAAATAAAATTTTGGAAAATATTTTTTTTTAGGGTAGCTCCCATACATGTGAAGTGGGGATGAATATTTTTTTCGTGATCTACCCCATCGTATCGGGGTATCGTTGAATAGGTCTTCTAAAATGACTTGGGGGTTGCTAAAATTATTTTTCGATTTAATGCTCCATTTACGAAATATTAAACTTTAAAGTGCAAAATTTTGTTCAATAGGGCGTCCCCCCCCCTCTAAAAGCTAAACTGCGGGCTTAAAAAATCTGGGAAAATTAACGATGATGATGCAATTCATGAAGTTTAAAGGAAAAGTATAGCGGTTAAGATAACTTTATTAGTTTAGCAGTAATAGTCGTTAAGCTTGGGTGTTGGATAATTTTGTACCAAATAAAAAATCCTTAGCATTAATCCTTTAAAGTGACTAAGATGAAGTAGTTGCTTGTATAAAACGGGTAAAGACTTGCATTGCGTTTTCATAACAAGTTGCCAAAGCCGGTTACAGAACTTAGCGAAGGAAAGTTCAAAACCCTCATCAAACGTGTCCTTATCAAAAAAGCATATTATAAGATTAAAGACTACGTTGAAGACAAGCTAGTCTGGCAATAATTCCTTCTGCACATGTGGCTTCCCTGGCTTCTCATTAACGGCATAACTATGTAAATGTCTATTAACTGCTCTCAAATTACGATGTTTAATTTTTATTTAATTATTATTATTTTTTTTTACATACTTTTTGACATAATTTCTTTATTATTTGACATTATATACTTTTTGACATAATTTCTTTATTAATTGACATTGTATACAGACACTTGAAATTTTTCACCTCTTTATTAGTGGTTTTATTGAGAATCATAACACTTGGTTTTAGTAGGTTTTTATTATTATTTTTCTTTTTTTATTATCTATCCTTTTGATAGATTCTTATTTTGTAAATGTGAGGACTTTGTAGGCCTTATATAGACTTTAGATCTGTAGACCATTTTCTATTTTATCAAGTACTTGGTACTTGTTGACAGGCCTGCGCTGTCCTTCCATACCTACTTACTGTAATCTGGAAACATTGTAAAAGCCAATTATTTTTAAAAAGAGTAACCATGGAGTTTCTTGCCGGTTCTTCTTCATAGGAAACGACCAATTGGAACCGTGCACCTAGCTTCTGACGTTTCATAAGTGCCCATGTAGGTTTATGTGAAATAAAACATTTTGATTGATTGATTGATTGAAAAACAAATATGCTTTTTTTTTGTATTTATAATAAAGGACAACAGAATCGTACTACATTGTGATAACGGGCTACTACGGAACCCTACACTATGCGTGGCCCGACACGCACTTGGCAGCGGCCAAGTGCGTGTTTTTTCACTTCTGTCGGCATTCCCGGAGTGCCATTGTTTATTTTTTAAATCTTATTCCGTACCACAAAAATAGACTTCAACAAGGTACCTACACCGATTGCCTCTTGTGAAATTATTTCATGCAAAATAATCTTGCGCGTAAACAATCATCAACCGACTGTTTTGAAGCGTATAAATAATTTTTCAAGTTTGCTGTAAAACAAATATTTTGAACATCATTTCCATAGCTTCACAGTATAACCATTCTGTGTTTGAACAAATCCACGCAGAATGGAAACGCTGAGTGGGATAGGAATTCGCTCACAACAACAATACATAAAAGTGTTCGCAAGCTGTTTACGAATCCTAAAAAACACGTTCTGGTAATTGCTTTTAATAACATCATCATCATCTGCCTAGCCTTTTCCCAACTATGTTGGGGTCGGCTTCCAGTCTAACCGGATGCAGCTGAATCCAGTATTTTACATAGAGCTACTGCATAACTGACCTCCACAAACCAATTACTAGGTAAGTCCCCTCGGTAAGACTGGTTTTCAGACGTTCGGGCTTCTAACGACCCGTAGCGACTGTCAAAGGTTCACGAATGACAGCCGGGACCAACGGCTTAACGTGATTTCCGAGGCACGGAGAGGTCTTGATATGTAAAGATGGTCACCCATCCACGGACCAACCGCGCAGTGGAATTTATCGCGCACTGGATTTTCAACTCTCGGCGTTGGGCCGAGCGTTGAAAATTCAACAGAGCCTATACCATCGCGTAAAAAAAACACAATGTTGGATTTTGAACTCTCGGCGCTTAACAGTGCGTTTAAAATCCAGTGCGCGAAAACCGCGTGCGTCCGAACCTGGGCATATACCTATTTACTGGGGTCTTTTTCAATCATACACCTACTAGTTGTCATCAGATTTTTTAGAAGCTAAATGATGTCGATTGGGTCTCTTCGTGTAGCGCAGTTTGTTCCGCCAGTTACTCAACTGAACGCTTGCGCTCGGTGCATCCTGGACAATCACACACAACATCTTATTCGACTGGCCAATTCTTCCCTTGCGTTGGTAGGGCTAACGCCCGCCTGGTTTGCGACACCCTCCCACCGTAGTCAGGCGTCAAGCAGCCTGCTTCCTGTGTTTCGTCTAGGCGTGGGAGTTCCAGTGCCGTAGGCATCTTTTGGGAACGCTCGTTCAATCACTTACCTCATCCATCGCTTTCCATCAGGCGTGATCGAGGTCAAGAGAGGTACCATTTAGCATTAAAAAAAATAAAAAAATGTCCCATTATCTCTGAAAAAAAATTCCAAATCAAACTCGGAGCCTGGGGTCGGCGCGTCTTTTGAAATCCAG
Source organism: Mesoligia furuncula (assembly GCA_916614155.1). Classification (NCBI taxonomy): domain Eukaryota; kingdom Metazoa; phylum Arthropoda; class Insecta; order Lepidoptera; family Noctuidae; genus Mesoligia; species Mesoligia furuncula. The sequence continues at coordinate 28,637,756 of OU744793.1, forward strand.
TTCCAGACAAATTATTTTGCAGCAACCCAAAATGCTCAGTGGGTTAGAAGTTTAAAATAACCTTCTGAACTTGTCTGCCCAATGAGAATAGCGGGATGTCCTCTCGCTAGAAGAGCACCTTTCATTTTGTGGAAACGAGCCAAAGCCATGGGATTCGAATGGGAATTCCTGGTGTTAGTTAAAGCTTCCCTCTGGCACTGTTCCGTGGTATTGAGAATTATCTATTGTAATTACGGTTGATGGTATGTGGAGGGTGTGTAGGAAGATGCAATTCAATTTTACGTCATGACAGCTAAATGTCATTAGATTCGAAGTATGCCGAATCAATTCGCCTACCGAATGATAGAAAGAAATGAAAGAAAGAAAATTGTTGCAAGAGGTTTCGTCTGATGACTCAAGAATACAGTTTTGTGGCAACTTTCCATGCGCAAACTTAAGCAACGAATTATATTCTTGCAAAATCTACAGTACTTGTATCACTTTAAATCACGTTTTCGCTCAAATTGTATGTTGCTCCCAGGCTGAAACTTTCTCGAATTCGCGGCTGCTTCCAGCCTTAGTTTTATTCCACTGTTGGAATCCCAACACTAAATGTTACTAAATAATACGAAGATCACTAGCGTGCGATCTCGTCAGCCATTTTTATTTTAATGTCTCGTTCACTTTCCTCACAGGTCGGGCCGCGATAGGTCGATAATGTGCTCTTGCCTCGTCTAATTGATTAGATGGTAATTGGTGAGAATATAATTTTCTTATTAAGAAGAAAGTACCTACATCCAGTATCACAGAACCCCACAACACCTTATTTTATTTAATCAGGTCATCATCTGCCTAACCTTTTTCCAACTATGTTGGGGTCGACCTCCAGTCTAACCGGATGCAGCTAAATACCAGTATTTTACATGAAGCGACTTAGGCAGTCGCTCTGCCTAAGTCGCTTCATGTAAAATACTGAGTCTGACCTCCACAACCCAGTTACTGGATAATACGATACCCCTTGGTAAGAATGGTTGTCAGACTTTCGGACTTCTGTCTAGCCGTAACGACTGTCAAAAATCCATAAATGACAACCGGGACCAACGGATTAACGTGTTGTCTGAGACACGGAGGGATATCAGTATGTAAAAATGGTCACCCATCCACAGACCAATCGCGGCAAGCGTAGTTTAACCTGTACAGCTGTTATTATTTAGGGAACTAATTTTTTGAGCTGTTATTTAAATATTCGAGATATTATTATGATCAGTTGAAAAAAATATTGAGCAGTTATTTAATTTAATGGCGGTTGATTAATTATTGCGACAGTAAAACATGGACAGTAATAAAAAATCAATTAGTCGGTTATTTGTTCATACAATGTCAATTCTAAAAATAATTGAGCAGTCCAATAACTGAATGAGCGGTAAAAATGATGGAATGAGCGCTTCGAATGAGCTCGTAACACTTTTGTAATGACAACTTAGGATGCAAGAGCGAGCGAAGCGAGCTTGGGACTTGGGGCACCCCGACTTGGACAGATTAGGTTCGAAGGGGATGACGGGGGCTCGAGTGAGCGAGCAAAGCGAGCGAACTAACCCCCGTCATCCCTTTCGTGTTGGGGCCTTTAAACCCTGTAGACAGACATAGGGGCCACGCGACGCTGTGCTCCGACGACACACCCAAAACTACTTTACCACCTCATTGTTTATAGAATTGCTTAGAATGAGATTTCTTACCGACAAATTCCGATCTAATACTGCCCACACGTAACCGCTCGTTCAATAATTTTTACCGCCCATTTAATTATTTTCCTGCTCAATTATATATTCACTGATCCATTTAATTATTTTGTACTACTCATTTTTGTTTACTTTACTGCTTAGTTTTAACTGCTGAACTAGTTATTAAACGTGCCATTTATAATTTTTAACTTACCGAAACCGCTATTTACAACTGCCTCTTTAAATCAGTGTCGATTATTTAGCCACGGGCCCCTCTAATCTCTCTGTTTAATTTAATCAGGTATCTTACAAAATTCTCACCCATTAATTCAGCACACGCAAGGCCGTTGTCAAGGCTTTAATATTGGTAAGCAGTAACTTGTATTCAGAGGAGAATACGCTAATTACAAACTAATCAGTCCTGGGCCTGCGTTGGTAAACATCGCTATGCTAATATATTACCTGTGTGTAATGTGTGGATAAATTGGTTTTGCTAATTACTAAAATCCTTCAAGGTTTATGAAAGTAGACTAGTGTTTTTCTGCAGAATATGATCCAGTTTTTTGATAATTACTAGCCGCGCCGCAGTCTCACCGTGGCGATTGGAACGAACCTCTCGCTCCCCGGCTTGGTCAACGCCATGCTGGGGGATGAGGGGTCCTGGGCGGCAGTCGCCTCCTTCTGCAAACACGTCATGTCCCAGAAGGAGGCGGCGGAGCGCGCGCGGGAGGAAGACCCTCTCGCGGCGCCGCTCCGAAGGTGGGGTCGAAGAAGACGTCAGTATGACAGTCATCTCCGACTCCTCCCAGGTGGAAGCCAGCAGGCGACGGGTACGGGGGCACCCTTGCCTGTATTGCACAGGCTTACACCAGTGCCGGACGGGAATGTCCAGGTGTTCCCGGTCATTCTCGTAACCCCCCTGCCAGGGGGACATGCGGGGCCCGCCAGATAGGCGGGCATGCGCCGGGGGGTTGCGTATATATTAATAAGTCTTCATAAGTAACCAAAACTGTTTGCATGGCTTAGTTAAGGTAGTTAGTATAGGATGATTTTAAACTTAACATCTGTAACTTGTACCTACTTTCTGTGCAAATAAAGAACTATTCTATTCTATTCCCCATTATCTAAGCATTCTGTACATCAATCTAAATGACATCGAGCAACAATTAGGTATATATTGCTGGGAAACGACTTTAATCTATTGGTGTGGTAAATCGCAGCGCGAATTGCAAAGCACTAAAACTATGTTATAACCACAGATATAGATAGATAAATGATAAATGATTTATTTTCTGTAAGTAGGTTTATACAAACACTTCTACACATCAATCATATTTTTTTAAACTAGATGTGGTCGGCGTTTCCTATATGACTATTTTGAGAGGAAAGGCCGAAACGAACTCAGAGGTCAGTCTCTTTTGAAGTCCAGACAAAATCTTGGTCAGATCGTGTGAGGGCCGTGTAGATTGGTGTCTGAAATGGTCTTTTGAGGAAAGAACCACACAGATTGAGCGGACCTGTCCAATCAGTGCACGGATTTGTCAAAAATCGTGCAGATCAAATCAGAACTTGAGGATTGTATTTACCTATTAAAATCAGCCCTCTTAGAGATTACCTAACTGAATTATGTACTGAATGAATACATGCATGACCCAAGTCCGAACGCGAACCTATAGACCTAGATAACGCAAGTATCACGATCTGTATGAAAACCAAACGTGCCATTTTTTGACTACCTACTATGACGTCACAAGCACTATTTAGTGATGGGAAAATCAAATCTATTCAAAGACGCCGCCGCGTGCGGCACCATCTTGCCCCACCTTGGCATCTTGGCCTAGCGCCAGCGCTCACGCTCACCCAGCCAGCAGTACACAGGACTGAGCGCGAAAGTGGCGGCTTACGATTTTTGTACGTAAGCTGGGCACGCCTAGTAGTTACAAGTTTTCATGAAAAAAGTTGGAACTTCAATATCTCCGAAACCAGAAGACAACCCTTCTGTTTCCAGTTATGGTTCAGTAAAAAAAAATCACAATAAAAATGACTCTCAGCTTTACTAAGCGTCTTTTTACACCCGTTACCCACAGGTCATATTATTTAGTTTTCCAATGAGAACTACAGTGAGAATCCCAAGGAACATACACACAATCATCATGATTCACCTACACGGCTTACTTGCTAAGAGTCCTAAGCAACTAAGTCATATCTTTGCACACTTTGGCCCAACTTTTCGGTCAAATTTCGTTGTCGCTTTCTAAGCATCCACATGTGAAGGATAAGCCTATTTCTCTACTAAAAGGTATAGTATCAATTTGCATACACTCCAATTTCATGTTAGGCCTATTACACAGTGTTGCAGCATAACTCATCATCATCATCTGCCTAGCCTTTTCCCAACTATGTTGGGGTCGGCTTTCAGTCTAACAGGATGCAGCGGAATACCTGTATTTTACATGGAGGACTGCGCATTCGACCTCCACAACCCAATTTCTAGGTAATGAGATACCCCTTGGTAATACTAGTTGTCAGACTTTCAGACTTCTGAGGACCCGTAACGACTGTCAAAGATTCACGAATCCGAACGACAGCCGGGACCAACGCAGCATAATTCCTAATAAATAAAAAAGGAAACGGAAGTATTTTCTTGCCTACGCTGTCCCTCTCCTGGGCAAAGACTTTCCTCCACTTCTTCCATCTTCCGCGAGTCCGAGCGTCCTCCTTCCAGTTTTGATGGAACCTATCCAGCTTACCCCGCCATCTTCTACGTGGTCTGCCGCGACCCCGCCTCACAGAATCAGGACACCAGTTCTGTGCTGTATGGACCCACAGTATGTCCGGCATGTGGCAGTCATGTCCTGCTGTCCCATTTAAGTTGAGCCACATCAGCTATGTTCGTTTTGGAACGCAATATTGTGTTGACTAACTGAAACTTATTCAGAGATTTTAACTGGTCGTCAGATGCAAAACTTCACAAAGTACTTACTATAAAGCCTTGTCTAAATGGCTACTCATGTGGCACATACTCGTAATTTGTATAGACGGCCAAAATTCTAAACTTGATACTCGTATATCGTCAAGAATCAGGATCGGTACAAAAATCTTCCCCGTAGTATGGACAAGGCTTTACAGCGATGACGTCACCGCTAGTAACTCAACTACCCAACTATATACGGTGTCTGATGTCAAGCTGGCAAGTCGACCCTTACATGTAATTAACTGAGCCAAATAGGCTATACGATCCGTTCTTAAAGTGATAAAGGGCGCTGAGATTACTATATTAAATTATGATAGTGTATGTTACTGTGGTTATGGTTGAGTGAGCAGTATTTGTGTTTGTATTCATATATTTTGGCTAGATTATTTTCATCAGAAAAAGATGGAAAGCAGTTCATGTAGGTCGTGGGTCCCAACCCAAGCAGAAAATTTACTTTGTGTAAATTATTGCATCACGATTGCTCTCGAAGCAGTGAAGGAAAACATCGTGAAGATACCGGTATGTCCTAGAACCAAAAATTCGAAAACATGTGCCGTCTACCACCCTCCGCTGGGCCCACGTAGTAGATTACAGCCCACTCCCTCTCGAAGAGAGGAAGTGTGTGTCCCAACAGATTATGGAGCAGTGTTATTGTGGTAGTTTATTTCTATTAATGGTTTTGACTAGACTATTCTCATCTTCCTGATCAAAATTAAAAGTCATATGTTAAGTTACAAGAACTTGATTCTATATAAATGCATCATTCTATATCATCATCATCATTTCAGCCGAAAGACGTCCACTGCTGGACATAGGCCTCCCCCAAAAGGGGGGGTTTGTCATAATCGCCACGCTTGGCAGGCGGGTTGGCGATCGCAGTATGATATGGTGGTGGAATGCATAGAGAACGCTGCTGCCCATTTTCTGGTACGACCCCTAGTTGCCTTTTACGACACCCACGGGAAGTATGGGGTGGTGCTATTCTTTAAGTCCGGCACCACACAGACAATCATCATCATTCTATATGTACGTATGCATCATCATCATTCTATATATAAGCACTAGATCCTCTTCATTTCTCTTAATTGCATCGCTTATCCTCTTACTAATCATTGACACCACATAAGTAGACAGTGTTGACACTACAGAAACACTGATTGCATACAACTACGTGCCCAATTCCGAACGGCACAGCACTATCAAAGCAAAAGCGTTCGTAACACAATTCGGTTCCACCAAACAGCTTAGTACGATTCGTAGGAATGCTCTAAATTGAAATCTAGATGCGATAATCAGACAATTGCTCGGATTAACATTACCACAACATGTGCCATCTGATAGTGGAATTGTATTCAAATTAATATAATGTCAACTATCGTGTTAAGTGATCTGTTTAGCAGTTGATATTTTGGCTGAAACAGCTATAGTCAGATATGCTGATTGGAAACTGATGTTTTTTGAGACTAGTAAAACTGATTGACTTTTGCAATCATGAATGCATATTATTTATTGAAACTTTACATTATTGAAACTTAACACAACATAACATAACATCGCGCCTATATTCCCCAAAAGGTCACGCAGAGGTGTATCTATATATACCCACATGTTGCCGGTTATGATTGAGTCCTATGTAATAGGGAGCGAGCATATTGCCATCAACCTGGCAAAAATTCAGACTCCGGTCAGCTACTGAGGTACTATGAAACTTCTCGCACATAGAAAGGCGTACTAGGCATTCTGTACCAGTCAACCAAGAGTGGTGAAGAGATTCGATGGCCCGTTTGAGAGTAAAATCGATAAAAAAATATCAAAAATATATCTTAATGAATTGGCTCAATTAGATGGAAATGTATTACTTCATCTTTAAGAGTAGTATAGTTTAGGTTCTGCCAGTCATTATGACCTCTCAAGTTCCGCTAATTGATTTTCTATTTTATCGTGCCACATGTAGTAGGTACGCGCGGGGCTTGACCGGTTAATATACTGCACCGACTCCGTCTTCTTAGCGTATAGATGGTAAAAAGTTCAAATATATTTAGCCCACAATTCAACTGTGTGAACTCCGCTCACCGACGCAGTCCTAAGATCTTCAAGTGCACAGGTGACAGGGCATGCGGTGCAGGATAGAAGTCATGGCCACTGTCACAGTGGCCATTGCCTGTGGGGAGATACCCCCTTTTTTTTTTCGTTTGGGAAATCATCAAATGACCCCGCTCTTGGTGGAGCGGAAGGGAGTGTCAGACTCTTGCTCACTAAAACCCACCCATGTTCCTTCCTTAGCCCTTTATGTTCCGGGCCAGCGGAACAATCTCGCTGCCCGGCAGGCTTCGGCCCTATGGGCCCCTTCCTTAATGCTGACATTTCTTTGAGGCGTGCGTGGAACACGTACGCGCCGTCCGGCACGGGCCTGGTCCTGATCAGACGGTGAGCTACCCATTACTCTCCGCCCGCAGGCCCGCGCGGAGTTGTCACGCGGCTCCCGACGCCCGGAGCGTCGTAATATTTTTTACATAACTGACTGTCTGTGTCACAGCAATGCCTTTGAAGATTCCTCAGTAACGGTATGTACGTATGGATTTTTGCCAGAAACGGCAAAAGATTTGTCCTGATCACATCCATAGTGTTATTTATCGTAGTTCGAAAACTGTTGTCGTACAAAATTTATTTTCAGGAACACACACATGATAGCCTAAATTGAATCCGAGTTATCAGTGAGAATGTTGAGCTTATAGTAAATTTGGGTGGCGTTTAAATCACAACAGATTTCGGAAGCATCAGGACGTTTGGTGCAATTCATTAAATGGACCAATGTGTCTGAATGTGCTTGATATATGACCAAAGGACTGTTTTGTGAATGGTCTCTGTTAAAGAAGATAGCGTTTAGTAGGTTAATCTTATTATTTCTTATCTTGATATTCGTAAGCAGCATCGGTTGACGTCATCACGTCAACGTCGGCTGTCGCTGAAAACTATGTCTCACATATGGGCTTAGCATTATGCTGAGCGATGGCCGTTTTGCGTGGATGTGACGCATATTTTTTGTGTTTGTATTCTTTGTCTGCGTCATATTTACCGGAAATAAACTTATTTTTATAACTTTCACAAATGTAACAAGATTCATGAAATTAAAATTCCGCCATTGGTTTGTGTATTATGGGTGACCATTTACTTATCAAGACTCCTCCATGCCTCAGAAAGCACGTCAAGCAGTTGGTCCCGACTGTCATTTGTGGATCTTTGACAGTCATTAAGGATAATCAGAAGCCCAAAAGTCTGACAATCAGTCTTACCAAGGGATATCGTGTTACTCAGTAACTGGATTGTGAAGGTCAGAATAGAATAGAATAGAATACTCTTTATTATGTACACCATATTAATTACAGACATAAGTATAGAAACTGTACAAAGGGTGTTTATTGTGTCACCCTTTGTACAGTTTCTATACTTCGGTCTTATCGCTAAAAGCGATCTTTTAACCCTTAGTCTGCCGGAACGTAGATCTAGACGCGAGACACAATGGCTTTTTAAATTTTACCAATTGATTGCGTACGTAAATAGCTGCATTACTTACGTCACAGCTATTAATACCCACCTCCAAGAGGGAGACGACAGCGTTCCAGATTCCAGAGATGAAAGTACAGTAGGGTTTAATAATAGCTCCATTTAAATTACTGCTATTCAGCTGCATCCAGTCACATTGGAAACAGACCCTTAAATAGTTGGGAAAACGGCTGGCAGATTAATTTTTAATATTAGATAATAATGTGTCATTCAGTTTTTTCTTCTTGAATATTAAGCCTCTCCCATTACAATCTTCTGGTATATTATATTGCCCTATGAGTTAAATCTGGGTAATCTTCTAGCCCATTACCAAGAATGAGTAAAGCTTCTGAATTAACATTAGGGTGCCAAATGGGAATACAGGTCTTAGCGTTTAAGATCGTATAACTATAGTACCAGAGCTATCCAGATCCTTGGCTTGAGCCGAGATAGACTAATGTCCTATGTATAATATTTTACTGATGTTTATTGGTACAGTTAGCAACAGAAGTCGTTGAACATAATTTGTTTCCAATAATGTTCTAACCATTATTATTTAGCGTAAGTTATTGAATAAAGTAAATTATAAAACAACCAGTCAAAATTGAACTACAAAAGTCGTTGAACTCAGTTAGACTATAAAGCTCATTTCAGAGTACGCTATAATATAATAGCATATAGCATATAGTTTATAGGGGTCCATATTGGCTCACCTAAAGTTCTTTAACCGAAATTGTTCTTCCTAATGATTTGTAATCCGAATGATCAGTCTTCCTAAAATGTTTCATCCTAAAGTTTTCATTCATACTATTTGTAGTGCTACCGGCGATGTTCATAACACTCATGTTTCCGAAAATTGTAATTAATAATATCATTAATGTAAATATATTTAAACTCCTACTGTTTTTTATCATAACGCTTTTATCCCTAAACATAATTACCATAATATTAGAAGATGATATTTATAGTTTTAATTTGAGGGTATGATTATTATTTGGGGGTATGCTTTACAGTTGGTTTAATACTCAAAGGCTTTACATAACGTACTGAGTTGTGTCTATAGAACCACTGTTCTTCCACACCCGGCGCTTTTTGATAGTAGCTATTTTTTTTGGATAGAATAGACTCTTTTTAGTGTAAATTTGAAAACCGCAAAGTGGCCGAGAAAAGAAATACCAAAGTTTTTATTTTATCTACAAAAATATGTGGTTAGGCGTAGTCGACGGAGCCCCGCTTTGCGGGGCCCCTATTTCTGTCTACAGGGTTTAAAGGAACCTAACACGAAGGGGATGACGGGGGCTCGCTCGCTCGCTTTGCTCGCTCACTCGAGCCCCCGTCATCCCCTTCGAACCTAACCTGTCCGAGTCGGGGTGCCCCAAGTCCAAAGCTCGCTTCGCTCGCTCTTGCATCCTAAGTTGTCATTACAAATGAGTTACTTTTGTAATTATATTATGTTGGTTACCGCTATAAATAAAATCTAAACAAAAAAAAAATCTAAAAAAAGAAATTTAAACAAAAAAGATTTGACTTTGAGTAATAGTGTAAAAGATGGTTGTGTTGAGAAAATATAGGAAAACAAATAAAAGTATAATAGGTGTTTATTGCTACAGACATTATGAAGTTGAAATTTTAGGAAGACCATTTTCGGATTTCCAATTATCGGAGTTGAAAATTTAGGTGAACTTTGGCGCACCCAGTTTATAGTACAACAATATCGCTCGCCATACATTTAAATAATATATAGTGTAGCAAAGTGTGAACGTGTTCTAAATAAATGTATGGCGAGCGATATTGTTGTGATATAAACTATATGCTATTCTATTATAGCGTAGTCTGAAATGAGCTTTATGTAGTAAGTAATGATGAGCCGTATATTAAGTGAATAAAGACAAAAATTGATTTGATGACTGTTTTATTAATTGTATAAGATCAACTCAACTAACATCACTAATTTGTAGCCATACTATAAAATAACAGCATATACCGAGTCTTTGGTCAACTGGACCCACTCGAACCGGACCCGCGGGTTCAGTTGACCACATCATTTATACTCTGTATTTTTATCGGTTAACTGGACCCACATTCAAACTTAGAAGAACATCTATCTAAAAATTCACATGATCACAACTGTTTAGGTGTGAAATAAATCAGAACGATGTTAAAAAGGTAATAGTGTATTTCTGTATTCAAATATGAGATTCAATAATTCATGCATTATCAAGTTAAAAAATTCGCGCATAACATGTTTAGCGACTTACGGCAAAATGATAGTTACCGACTGATGCTGTAATGATGTTTAGCGAGTTATAACATATTAATGCTATGCGTTTTTGTAATATTGAAATGATAACCTTATTTTGTACTCTGTTCTGGTGTTCTGGTTCTGGTTTTAGTATTCTGGGGGCCTAAAAAGGCCTCTTTGGTTGAATCATAAATGGATAACATTATGAATATGGCGAAACAGTCCATGTTTTTCTTTTTTTCGCTGCACTACGTAGGTATAACCACAGAGATTGGGATTGTGTTTGGATTGGATTGATTGGTATTTATTTATTTACTTTTTTCATAAAATAAATAACTGAAAAATCCATCACAAATGCACCCATCATCATTTGTGATGGATTTTTACTAACACTTAACAACAGTTAACTAACTATCCATTATGATTCATAATGTTATCCTTTTATGATTCTGCCAAAGTGGCCTTATCAGGCCTCCAAGTGTTTTTAAATACTAATTTAAAAACACTTGGAGGCCCGAAACGAAATTCCATGAACAGATACTAATCGGTTCATGGAATTTCGTTGCTGACTGTACACGTACCATCACCTGCTTATGTCGAAGAATAGTTATTAGTTATTACAACATAGCGACCTTACATCTAGCATAATAATATTATATTTTTGCCTATTTGTGAACTCTTTTAATTGGCTATATTCTTGTTATTACCAAGTGCACCATTTCACATTCCTAACTGTAAATTTTACAAAAAATCCATCTAACAAGCCTGCATAGCCCCACTGGTGGGCAAAAGCATCCCTGTCCCTTTTCCATACAATTCTGTCTTTTGCTAGAGTCGGCCAGTCCTTTCGGCAGGAGTCCTACCAAAAATCACACTTCACACTAATACACACATCAAAGGTGTCTAGGGATCAAGCATTTTTATGCGGATTTCTTGAGATTGAGATGTGGCTTTGTAATAAATTTATGATTTTATAAATTTATATGGATCCTTTTTGGTGCATTTCATAATTTGGATCAGGAACTGTGAATCAAATTCGAGTAAAAGATGAAAATCAGCTGTCAATATTTTCCCTATAAAAACATACAACGCATTGAAGACATTATTAGTGCTACTGTTTCCCTACTACTGATTAAAACCAACGTTATTATGGAGCGGCGACGTCATTTAAGCAGGGAAGAAATGCTCAGAGCCGTGGGAATGATAGAAGCTGGTTCCCGGCAACGTACTGTGGCTTTAGCTCTGAATACAAGTCAGAGTGTTATCAGTCGACTTTGGACACGTTACCGAAGCACTGGTACCGTGGCTGAGCGCCATGGAGGACGGTATCGCTGCACCACACGGAGACAAGACCGATACATTCAAATCTTAACTCGAAGAGCTCCAACAATAACCGCCATGATGTTAGCCGTGAGGCTTCATCACTCTTCAGGGAACTTAATTAGCGACCAAACAGTCAGAAACCGCTTGCATGAAGTGAACCTTCATTCCCGAAGACCGCTACGGGTACCACCTATAGCAATGCACAATCGTAGGATTCGATATCAATGGGCTCTTGAACACAGAAATTGGGCAGAAGAACAATGGCGTTTCGTGTGCTTTTCTGATGAGTCTCGTTTTGGTATGAGACCGGATACAAGACGTATACGACACTGGAGAACCCCTGGATGCCAACAGCGATTAAAATCCTGCCAGGAAGTCCATCCTTATAGTGGTGGAACCATCATGGTATGGGCGGGTATTTGGATCGGCGGAAGAACTGAGTTGATTTGGATCAGAGGCAACCTCAACGCTCAAATTTATGCTGAGACGATTGTATCAGACGTCATCGTTCCTCTACAAGTGCAAATCGGTCCCTTATTTCAGTTAATGCATGATAATGCACGACCGCACACCGCAAGAGTTGTAAGACAGACTCTCGCCGCAGCTAACATCAATGTCCTGCCCTGGCCTGCTCAGTCGCCAGACTTGAACCCGATTGAGCATGCATGGGATATGCTACAGAGAAGAGCTCTGCCGAATATGGAGGGTATCCAGTCGCAAGAAGACCTTTTTTTGTTGTTGCAACGAACATGGGCAGCCATTCCACAGCGTGATTTGGATGAACTCATTTTGAGTATGCCAAACCGATGTTCTTGTGTTGTTAGTGTTCGCGGTAGAAACACGGATTATTAATTGTTTAAGTTACCCAATAAAATTTTAAAGAAAACTGTTATTTCAGTCTTTTTTTCGAACTTTTGTGTTAGTGGTTCAAATGTCAAAAATCCCTTTATTAGGAAAATGGCAAATTTCTTTATTAATGCAAAGGTGACTTGGTTTATCGTTACTGTGACAAACGAAAACACTTTATTTGATGAATCCTTAAAGAAAATTTTAATTAATATCAATCAGGAGAAAAGTTATTGCAAAAATATATGTTGATCCCTAGACACTTTTGATGTGTGTATTATAAAAGCGAAAGTTTGTGAATGTGTGTGTGTTTATATGTTTGTTACTTCTTCACGCTCAATTAGCTGGACCAATTTTGATAAAATTTTCTATGGAGGTAGCTGACACCCTGGATTAACATATAAGCTACTTTTTATCCCGATATACAAACGGGATCGATATTTACGCGGGTGAAACCGCGGAGCGCAGCTAGTTTGAATATAAAATCAATAATACTGCTAACTATTACGATAGATACTTCGCTACGTTTCATCATCATCATCATCATTTCAGCCGAAAGACGTCCGCTGCTGGACATAGGCCTCCCCCAAAAGGGGGGGGTTTGCCATAATCGCCACGCTTGGCAGGCGGGTTGGCGATCGCAGTATGGTATGGTGGTGGAATGCATAGAGAACGCTGCTGCCCATTCTCCGGTACGACCCTTAGTCGCCTTTTACGACACCCACGGGAAGTATGGGGCTATGGGGCAACGTTTAGTTAATATAAATTGAAATTTACGATACCTTTTTTAACCTGTAAACACAAAATAAATAAAGCAAGTGCTGACGATCAACATAGCACCGATCACTCTTAACTTGTACCAACAATCACGTAGTGATTTGTAGCTGGAAACGCACCGTGATCGCTTGATTCACTCGCGCCTGTTAATTATTAAAAGCAATTACTGAATACCGTACTTTGTTTTATTTTCCAATTGTTTCCCCAGCGTTTATTGTTGCTGGGTAAAGTAGAGAGGCATGTGCGGTATTGTTCTGTGCTAATGTGTGCGAGATTTTTTGTTACTTTTTAGGGTTTAGTAATAAATGTTTGTACTTCATTGGATCGCGGTGTTCAAACCTTGGATATTTTTTTAGGCTTTACTAATGGCGAAAACTGTTGTTAAGGTCCAGAAAGGCAGCTAAGTTATGGTAGAGTCACAAACGGTGATGATTCTTAACCGACTTCAAAAAGGAGGAGGTTTTCAATTTGACTGTAACTGACCGACGTGTATAATTGTGAAACGATTTCGAAAATTCTTTTTTTTTATAGAATGGAGATAGTTTTTAAGTTAGCTTCAATAATACGTATTGCTTCCACTCAGTTTATATTGATGACTAGCAGTGCCCCGCGGTTTTACCCACATAAATGTCGATCCCGTAGGAATATCGGGGTAAAAACTACCCTATGTCCTTCCCCGTGACGCAATCTATCTCTCTGCCAGATTTTATCGAAATCCGTTCAGTGGTTTAGGTGTGAAAAGGTAACATACAGACTGACAGACAGAGTTACTTTCGAATTTATAATATTAGTATGGATGTTATAATAACTTCTTGCCACTGATATTTCATAGCAAGTAGTGTTATGCGCGGAACCGGAAGATGTAGCGTTAAACGCTTCACAAAAGGTGGCCCGACGGCCTTGTGAAGGCTGAAGGAACCCGTTGGATGCGAGAAGCACAGAACCGGTCGAAGTGGAGGTGCTTGGGGGACGTCTTTCGGCTGAAATGATGATGAGTCTTATACGAATTTGAATTTCATCCACTCTTCATTGTGTTGTGTTTCTATCAACCATCACCCTAGTTGCGAAACATACTATTACTCTTAATTTGAATCATTTTCAAGCATATTTCTAATCCATTGCTCCATATGTTCGAAAAATGTGTCTGCCTAACAACGCAAATACCGCAATGAATGTTGTTGATCTGTCAAAATTAAACCCATTGCTACTGATAGTGTGTTAGATAGATAGATAGATAAAATGTTTATTCAAGGCAACAAAAGACACAATACAGGTGTTAAAAACATTAAAAACAGGTGAAAACAAAACGAAGATTAAAAAGATAAATTGACCCATAGACACCTAGCTCATGTTGTAAATCTATAACGGTCGATCACTACTGGGCGGTGTGTGTCTCATGGTTGCACCAAATGGGAGTCCAGCTCAGCATATGCCAGGTACAATACTTGACGCTGGTATTCTGCTGCATCCCGTTAGTGACATACGGATGTCGAGAAGATACATCTGAGTTTCAACAAAATGATACTGCTGCGCGTATATTATTTATAACGGTGGGAAGTACCCACAGTTGACTTGCTTTTAAAACCGACAGAAAGAAAGATTTTGAAATTTTAAACTTATTAAATATTTGTGTAGTGTCTACTGGATTACTTGATTATCATAGTGTAAGTAATAATATGTTATGTAATGAACGGTTACGCAATTACCTTGCGGGTAATTGTAGGTATCATATTAAGCCCACTCTCATAGCGAGTTAAGAGTAATATTATACCCTTAATCATCACATTTTGGGAACAAACACACGTTGTCTTTCAAACAAAGACCTCAGCAGTCTTCAATAAGTTTCCCAAACCTGTCGAATTATCATTTTCGAGGCCTAAAACACAGACGCATCAGTTCCAAATCAAACATATCCAAACTAAACTCACATAAGCCAGGTAAATACAATGTCAGTGGAACAGCGTAATGCGTAGCATAGCACCTTTTTAGCTTTACAATGTAGATTAGTTCAGAGTAAGAATTATGTAGACCGGGTATGTATGAGTGGCATGAAAATTTAAACGTTCAAATGTTTTTTAAGTGGGTGATGAATTTTAAAGCGTTTGCGAGCTCTTTTCGTTTGGTTGGAGTGGGACTAAAGGTTTGATACAAAGTAGTAACAAGGTGTCTGCTATAGAAATAATGAAAGAAAGAAAGAAAACATGTTTTTATCACATCCATTCAAAAAGAGCTAGTGTATTCCTCGTAAACAGGAACTAAAATAGCTTTTTAATCCCTAGGGACTAAAAGTAATTTAAATTTAGAATGTGGATATTGATAGTAAAAGTTCCAATCACCAAAGAGGTCAATCACGAACATTGTATGAACAAGTAAAGGCAGATACAGACAGCGGCGGCGGGTGGTGAGGTATGTGGAAGCACATGCCTCACCATGAATATGAAAATCCACACATTGCGAATCATGCGATAAGCGCCGTGCGTTGCGCATGCCTCGCAATGTCTGTATCCACCTTTACAGGCTCTATGATAAAGTAAAACGAACGCTAGACAAATAAAAAAAAAACATTTTGTGATAAAATAAAAAAACGCGCGAAAAGCAAAAAAAAAAGAAAGCGAAAGGAAGCGAAAGCTTTGTTCGTAATTGTTTACTTAAATTAGGATGTTACTTACAGTACGACCGATGTATCTTGGCGACCCCGAACTTTGCGCAGAAGGCTGCGCAGTAAGATTTTTTAGGAACCAAATGGTGACATGAGGCGAGTGCCAGTGAGAGAACATGCGCGAAAGTTCTTAGTGCCTATGTTCAGGCTCGCCAAGTTACGTCGGTAGTATTATAGTTTTATAAAAAATGAGTATGTCAAGTAGTGATATTTCCGCCGCAGGGGACGCCCCTGGCGTTGGGAGCCGCGTGACGACTCCCGGCCACCGTAGGCGCGGGCCTGCGGGCGGAGAGAAATGGGTAGCTCACCGTCCGATCAGGACCAGGCCCGTGCCGTACGTGTTCCACGCGCGCCTCAAAGAGATGTCAGCATCGAGGAGGGCCCCCTTAAGGCCGAAGCCTGCCTGGCAAGCGGGATTGTCCGAAAGGGTTACCGCTACCCCGGAACAAAAAGGGCTAAGGAAGGAACACGGGTGGGTTTTAGTCAGTAAGAGTCTGACACTCCCTTTCGCTCCATCCAGAGCGGGAGGAGTCATATGATGATTTCCCATCCGCAAAAAAAAAGTAGTGATATTTAAATTTATGACTAACTAGCTGCGCCCCGCGGTTTCACCCGCGTAAATGTCGATCCTGTGGGAATATCAGGATAATAAAAAAAATATTTAAAAAATAAAAAACCCGACTGCGAAACTGAAAAGCTACAAACAAGCCCATTTTAAATTAAATAAAAGTTGGAAGCAGGCGGGACCCATACCATTTTTATTATATTTTCAAATTCAATGGGTCCCGCCTGCTTCCAACTTTTATTTAATTTAAAATGGGCTTGTTTGTAGCTTTTCAGTTTCGCAGTCGGGTTTTTTATTTTTTAAATATTTTTTTTTATTTCCAGCTTTTTAGTTTACAAATGTGAAAGATTTCGCAAATGATTTAGTTCTTGGTACTTGTTTTTTACGTTTTGTCACTTCGAATTACTTTTAACCATATAAGTTATATATATTTTTGCAATCACCTTTTAAAACCCTTTATTTTGATACCCCACTCGATAGGATTCGAGAAAAGAAATTTTTTTTTTAAAGACATATTGCGCCATAAATCGGCCATTTTAATTTTTTTTCAATTTTGATATATCCAGTGTCACTCCCACAATTAAGACGAATCTAACGGCATCTCTCAAGCTGAAATCGATCAAGCCGTTTAGGCTACAGAGCGTGCCAAAGAAATATACATACATACATACATACATACATACATACATACACTCGAAAAACATAACCCTCCTTCTGACGCAGTCGGGTAAAAAGTAGCCTATATGTTAAACCAGGGTGTCAGCTAGCTTCATACCAAATTTTATCAAAATTGGTCCAGCCGTTTGAGCGTGAAGAAGTAACAAATATATAAACACACACACACACTCACACACACACTCACACACACACTCACAAACATTAGTGTGACTAACAGCGCCCCGCGGTTTTACCAGCATAAGTGTCGATACCGTAGGAATATCGGGATAAAAACTATCCTATGTCCTTTCCCGGGACTCAAACTATATACCCATCCAAATCGGTTCAGCGGTTTGAGCGTGAAGAGGTAACAGACAGACAGACACACTTTTGCATTTATAATATTCGTATGGATACCATTTCGTGTTGCCTAATTCTTTGAAAATATTGAAAATTATTCTTGAAAACACTTAAAAAGGATGGAAGGGCTCTTTAAAGAGTAAAGCCCTTTATACACGTCGCGGTTTCTTTACGGGACGGTGTATAAACCACGACGTATAACTTACGTGTCCGTCAACAAGTTTCCATAGTGATCCATACACTGACAAACCGTGCCTACACACGTCGTCAGTATTGTATGGATCACTATACACCGTACCGTAACGAAACCAAGCCGTGTAGAAACGGCCTTAGTATGTTTTGATATAGGAGGAGCAGCAAGATTGTTGTTTTCAACCAAGGACTATAATATAACCACTTGACTGCGCATACAGTGCTCCGACGCTCGAAAACTATTAGTATTTTATCGCCTATGTAGAGGCTTCGGTACTGGTAACAATTTTAGTTGTGTCCAAGTGTTAGACCTGTGTGCACGCTAAATTAAAACCAACTTTTATAACTTTTTATGCAATTATAACGCACCAAAATGCCTTTGTGCGCGGTGAAGTGGTGTGGGAAACATTCCAAGACATCTAGTTACAAAAAAAATACATAACTTTTCATCGGTAAGTAAACAGTATGAAAAATATTTTTTTTTTATACAGATTATGAGCCACCGCAGTGGTCTATTTAAAATGGTGGCTGGGTAAACGAGCACACTTTTAAGTCGCGCGTTGATGTCTTTTAGAAAAGTCTCGTTCTTGTATTAGACAGTTTTATTCTAATGCATCTTATCTCTTTCATTTCCTTTGTATGTTTATCGTAAAAAATTGTGTTGTTACCTTTAATACCTAGCTAAAAATTGATATCGAAAATAATAAAATCAAAATTAATAATTTTTTTATTCAACTCACACACTGTAACAAAATACCTATCTACTTTTAACCGACTTCAAAAAAGGAGAAGGTTCTCAGTTCGTCGGTATTTTGTTAATGTATGTTCCGGGATTTTTTTCTTCTCTTTGTCCCCGACCGGAACTGATCGGTCCAGGTTAATTTTTATGTCGTCAGGCACCGCTGGGACCGATCGGTTCGGATTCAAAAATATGTAGACGCTCGTTTATCATTTTTTACAAAGTACAATCAGGGCCTTAAAACTTTAACTTAAAAAAAGCATATTGTTACGAGCTTCGGGTTCGTGACAATAAAAACTGCCGATTTAATAACCAAAAAAATGACACTTTAATCAACAACACTAATAACAACTCAACACACACTAATTACACAACACACACACTACTGATCGCTTTAAGTCGCACTTGAAGATCGCTTCGGATGTTTTCGCCTGTGTCGCTTATCTAACACTGTCGCTCGTGGCCTTATATAGTGCTGCGGATAGTTCCAGAACCTTTCATTGTAGAAACATCTAGAATGTTCGAGTATATACCGACCCCGACTGACCAGATGTCGATAGTTCGAGAAAGTTCTCGCATCAAAATTTCTAGAAGGATCTTGACTACTAGTTCCGCTACTCGATACTAGATGGCGCTAGTGGTAACTAATGCCACCATGTAGGTACTAGGAATTAATTGTGGCGCGCAACAATATATCAAATTAATTCATTTTATAAATCAATATTAACAGGATACATGCTTTTTTTGTAATTGATTATTTTTATGATTTTAATTGAGTATTTTTCATAATGTTAAAATCCATTTTATCGATATCGACTATTTTCCCTTAATGAAGTAGAGCAGCCCTAACGATAGGCATATTAACAAGAACTGACCAATTGCAGCCGCTCGTTCATCCTCGTCCCCCGGCCCGCGGTAGTGAGCTGTGCGCTTCTAAGAAATCGGCCTGTACGCTCTCCAGTGGCTATATTCTCTATGGTTTCAACCAATAATAAATTAATAGTATAAAAACACTAGAAAAAAAAACGCGTGCAAACACGACTATGATACGATATTGTATCATGAAATGCCAGTGCCTATCTTCCGGTTTCATCATCAGATCTTGAAACCTAATCGTGGTCAAAGTTCATTACAAGACTTTTCTAAGAAATCCAAAACAGCTATGATACGATTTTCCATCATGAAGTTCCAGTTCATATCTTCCGGCTCCATCATCAGATCAGTTCGACAGTACCATATTATTGTATTGTCATCAGAACTACATACAGCTGTCAATTTTCATTACGCTACGACCCTAGGAAGATGGTTAAATTAGTTACCTTAGATTTCATTACATAGTTACATACAGGTCGACCTAATAAAAGCGGGATAAAAAGCGGGAACATTAGGAAGTCTACACACTTTTGCATAAACAGTACCGTTTAGTGGCCGTCAAAGCGGCGCCGCGCTGGTTACACGTCCATACTGAGCCTGTTTACATAACCACACGCTATTTATTTGCTTTCAATTCCTCGTCTAAGCATAATTATAGTTAATGCTACATCAGTATGTTGATACAGACTGTGCTTTGATTACAAAATCAGTGTAAATGAGCTCTGGGCTTGAAAATATACGTAAAGCAACATTACTGAAAGTCCTTGTGTTTCAGTAAAATTGCGCGTGTGGTCCACTGCGCTTAAAATGGAAAAGGAAACCATAAATTAATCAACATATTTTATTTCACATAAACCTAAATGGGCACTTATGAAACTTCAGAAGCTAGGTGTACGGGTCCAATTGGTCGTTTCCTATGGAGAAGAGCCGGCAAGAATCTCCACGGTTACTCTTTTTAATCGTAAGGAAACCGGCGTGTCCTAGAACCAAAAATTCGAAGACATGTGCCTTCTACCCGCACTGCGTTTGTGTGGTAGATTACAGCTTGAAGTGGAGGCCCATGTCTCATCAGTAGGAATATTATAGGCTGATTATAATAGTCCTTCAGACCGTATTTTGGCCAGAGTGGCCAATGACAACGGAGAATAGCCTTCGGCACGGGAGATATTACAGTGCATAATGCACTGTGCTGAGCGATGGCCGTTTTGCGTAGATCTGACGCATATTTTCTCCCAAATTGTTATTTTGTTTTTTTCTGTTTGTTTTTTTTATTTTTATGCGTCATATTTGCCGCAAATAAACGTATTTTCTTTCCTTTCTTTCCTTTCTCTCTTTTCTTTCCTTTCTCCCTTTCTCTCCTTTCTCTCCTTTCTTTCCTTTCTTTCCTTTCTTTCTTTCTTTCCTTTCTTTTCTTTCCTTTCTTTTCTTTCCTTTCTTTTCTTTCTTTCCTTTCTTTCACAACTGTGTGCGCAAATACAAGTGCACACTCTCCTCCCTCACTCACTCCAATGGCACGCTATGCAATCCAATACGACCGGAGGCTGATTATGCATACATTGACAAATTCATAATGTTAATTTTCAATGACCATTTATTAAATTAACCTCACAATTATAATATGAATTTGTTTATTGCAATCATTATTGTATGTCAACTCTGAAAATTATTGTTAAATCGTAATGTACTAAGTTAACATTCAAATGATGTGTGTTCGTGAAATGTAAATTACTCGTATAAAGGAGTTAAAATGAAATTATGCATAATTAAATGGCAATTAATTAATTTTGTAGGTACTAGCTCTGCCTTTTGGTGACGTCCTGTACTATAGATAAGCATCTTCTCATCATTTGCGTAGCCTTTTCCCGACTTTGTTGGGGTCAGCTTTCAGTCTAACCGGATGCAGCTGAATACCAGTATTTTACATGGAGCGACTGCTATCTGACCTCACCACCACTTAGAGGATTTATTCTGGTAGTTTAAAATACACTAGCTTCTGCCCGCGACTTCATCCGTGTGAAATTTCATGTTAACCCTGACCCACCAAGGAGTATCGTATTACCCAGTAACTGGGTTGTGGAGGTCAGATAGGCAGTCGCTCCATGTAAAATACTAGTATTCAGCAACATCCGGTCAGACTAAAAGCCGATTTCAACATAGTAGGGTAAAGGCTAGGCAGATGATGATTAACATTTAGTTTATTTAAAGCACAGAAGTTGTGATGTCTCGACATGCCCTCACATTAGTAGATTACGCCCTTGCGATGCATTGGCGGGTCGCTCGTAAAAGTATAAATAGTTAGAGGGTGAAAATTTATGAGTTTTTGACATTTAAGAGCTTCGTCGTTCGTCGTTTCAGCCGATAGACGTCCACTGCTGGACATAGGCCTCCCCCAATTTTGGGAGTGTTTGCCATAATCGCCACGCTTGGCAGGCGGGTTGGCGATCGCAGTATGGTATGATGGTGGAATACATAGAGAACGCTGCTGCCCATTCTCCGGTACGGTCCTTAGTCGCCTTTTACGACACCCACGGGAAGTAAGGGGTGGTGGTATTCTTTAAGTCCGGCACCACACAGACTAAGGATTTAAGAGCTTAACTTTTGGTTCGTCGTCGTCGTTTCAGCCGATAGACGTCCACTGCTGGACATAGGCCTCCCCCAATTTTGGGAGGGTTTGCCATAATCGCCACGCTTGGCAGGCGGGTTGGCGATCGCAGTATGGTATGATGGTGGAATACATAGAGAACGCTGCTGCCCATTCTCCGGTACGACAACTTTTGGTTATTAATGAATAAAAAACCCCCAGGCAGAGGACCAAAAAAGTCCATGGCGAGAACTTCAAAGCGTTGCTGGGTGACAGGGGTTTGCAGCAGCCCAGCAGGCTTTTGACAATACTTCTAGGTTTGTGATGCTTCATGGATCATTCGGAAAATCGCAAGTGAGTCGATCCACTCAGCCTTTCGCAGTCCACCGCAGGACATAGGACCCAGGCGGCGCCACAAGACCCAGGCAGAGGACAGGGGCCTGACACAGCATCCCACACTACGCTTGCCGATACTCAATCTCCACTCCAGGAGTTGTATGCTCCGACATATAGCTGCAGAAGTAAGCTTTATGTCGATAACTCCGATTTTTATCCAGATAATTTCATTTGTGATTCTATCATTCAAAGAAACTTCAGCCCGCTCCATAGCGCGCCAGCGTCCAACCCAACGTCAGAGTCTACGCAAGTATAAAACCTTAACAACATTTCCAAATATTGACTCAAAATCCCTCAAATAATAATTGGATGATTTATACATAAATCTTACTTAGCATTCCTATTTTAATATTTGAAGCCTGAATAAAGCCTAACTGACTTTAGCATGACTTTCGAACTAAAACAAGTTGTATTATTCGGATCATGGACTTGAACGCTGTTAGTAAAACTAATTTTATTTTTGAAGTTTAGAATTAGGGTTGCCACTCATCAACTTTGGTTATGAAATAAATTTACCGAAATCGTCAAGATCATTATCTGCCTAGATGGTTACCTACGATGGTACCTAGGATGGTTCTGGTATTTGCTTTCAATAACATCATCATCATCATCATCTGCCTAGCCTTTTCCCAATTATGTTGGAGTCGGCTTCCAGTCTAACCGGACACAGCTGAGTACCAGTATTTTACATGGAGCGACTGCCTATCTGACCTCCACAACCCAGTTACTGGGTAATGCGATACTCCTTGGTAAGACTGGTTGTCAGACTTTCGGACTTCTGACGACCCGTAACGACTGTCAAAGATCCACGAATGACAGCAGTGGCCAACGGCTTAACTTATGCTTTCTGAGGCACGGAGGGGCCTTGGTATGTGAAGATGATCATCCATCCACGGACAAACCGCGGCAAGCGTACCTAAACTAATCGATCGACCCGTGCGGCTGTAGTCAAGATATCGTCCATTTTACAGACTCAGAAATATAAGTTGTTTTTTCTCTTATAATGGCTTCATGCTTTAAGAGCCATAATAAACACTGCGTCTGTTATCCCACAAGGATTAGACAGACGGAGGTGTATCTATAATACTAAGTACTAATTATAATTTCCCCTTTTATGTTTAAGTCTCATTTAATAGCGGGTGAGCCTATTGCCATCAACCGAGCACAATACAGACTGAAGGCTGACACTGAGAAATTCCTAATTGAAATACTCAATAACACTTTGGCCGCCATTACTTAAAAGTCAAAGACAAAGTTAACACTCCAAAGTTACTTACTTACTTAGTTAGTTACTTTTCAAAGTTATGTTCCCATCCACGAATAATCATTCTATTTGACTGTTTATTCTGTTTTTCCTCAGGCTGATAATATTAATTTAAAATATATTATATAAAATTCAAAGTCCTGACTGATTGATATGTCAACGCACAACCTAAAACGCTGGTCCTAGAGACATGAAATTTGGAGGGTGTGTTCTTTGTGAAGAGTAGGTATCCACTAAGAAAGAGTTTCTCGAAATTCCACCCCTAATAGGGTGAATGGGGTGAAATTTCACGCGGACGAAGTTGCGGGCTAGTTATTTAATATTAATAAAGTGAGTTAAACGTGTAACCACTATAGTACATTCACAGCCTAGCTTACTCTTATGAAAAGTATTAAAGCTGACTTAATAAGTGTGCGCCGACCCTACTTTGAATAATGTTACTATTTTCATATTTTCACGGTTCGTTTAATCAAAGCTGCTAATTTTGTGAATAGTGTTTTAATCCATTCGAGAGTAATTTCATTAAATAATATATTATAATATTTCAAGCAAATATATTATTAGAAATTTTTTAATGAAAAAAGAGGTGAAAGTGCTTGGGGCTTGGGGGAGCTTGGGGTAGGCCTATGTCCAGCAGTGGACGTCTTTCGGTTGAAATGATGACGATGACGGTGACTACCCGAAGCGGCTGTCTATCTACTATGATATTGTCAGCCAGGACGGGTTTAACGTGTTTTCTGAGCCACGAAGGACTCTGGGTGTGTAATGGATGGTCACCCACCCACGGACCGACTTAGGCAGAGCAAGCGTTGCTCAAGCTTGAAGATCGACCTGTGTGGCTTTTATTATTAAGCTAAATAAAGGCTTTCTGGTTCACCCAAACCAACCTTGAAGATCGACATGTGTGGCTTTTATTATTAAGCTAAATAAAGGCATTCTGGTTCTCCCTAACCAACCTTGAAGATCGACATGTGTGGTTACTATTATCAAGCTAAATAAAGGCTTTCTAGTTCTCCCTAACCAACCATGAACATCGACCTGTGTGGCTTTTATAATTAAGCTAAATAAAGGCTTTCTGGTTCTCCCTAACCAACCTTGAAGATCGACCTGTGTGGCTTTTATTATTAAGCTAAATAAAGGTTTTCTGGTTCTCCCTAACCAACCTTGAAGATCGACATGTGTAGTTATTATTATTAAGCTAAATAAAGGCTTTCTAGTTCTCCCTAACCAACCATGAACATCGACCTGTGTGGCTTTTATAATAAAGCTAAATAAAGGCTTTCTGGTTCTCCCTAACCAACCTTGAAGATCGAACTGTGTGGCTTTTATTATAAAGCTCAATAAAGGCTTTCTGGTTCTCCCTAATGTTGTGAAATGTGCATAGTTTAAAAACAGCCATTTATTTAAGTTCGTATCTATTTAAATAAAAGACTTTGACCCAATACAAAAATAAAACTCACTTACTTTACTTCAATGTAAATAATACCATAACCAGTTTTTACCGACTTCAAAAAAAAGGAGTTTATCAATTCGACACAATTTTACAACAACGTTATGGGTTTGGTTTCCGCACTTAGTCCTTCAGTGGACCATTGTGCGTGGTGTACGTAATATTATTGGAATTGCATTATATTCACATATGACAATCTATTAGGGCTTCCAAACAAATATACAAAATTTTATAGACGTACTATGTATGTATGTATGTTTGTCCATGCAATTCTACGCAACTGTTAATCGGATCGTGACCCTTTTTTTTATTGGCTTACATTACCTTCAATTTAGGGAACAGTGCAAGTTCACGTACAATGGTCCACTGAAGGACTAAGTGCGGAAACAGTGCAAGTTTTTATCAAAATCGATTCAGTAATTTTCAAGATATGGACGTGTAAGTGTGACGGCCTTTTTTTTTGCGGATGGGAAATCTTTAAATGACTCCTCCCGCTCTGGGTGGAGCGGAAGGGAGTGTCAGACTCTTACTGACTAAAACCCACCCGTGTTCCTTCCTTAGCCCTTTATGTTCCGGGCCAGCGGTAACCCATTCGGACAATCCCGCTGACCCGGCAGGCTTCGGCCCTAAGGGGCCTCCTCGATGCTGACATCTCTTGAGGTGCGCGTGGAACACGTACGCGCCGTCCGGCACGGGCCTGGTCCTGATTGGACGGTGAGCTACCCATTACTCTCCGCCCGCAGGCCCGTGCCTACGGTGGCCGGGAGTCGTCACGCGGCTCCCGACGCCCGGAGCGTCTCCCGCAGCGGCTGGGACGGGAGGCTCAAGGCAAGTGTGACGGCCGGGCTTATTGATATGAGCTACGGGTGATGAGATGTTTTCCCTTTGACACGACTCAAAGGGAAAACATCTCAAAACCTTGGTCAAATTCTAGTGCGATATTTACAACAAAACTATTACCTACTTATTACAAACAAATATTCCAGTTTTCACTTAAAAACTAAAAATTACGAAATAAAAAAGTAATTAAAAAAAAATAAACCGACTTCAAAAAGAAATTAACTCGAAATTAAGAAATAACTTTAATTTCGGAAGTCGGTGGCAAAAACCTATAACTAAAATACAGATCCCTAGACACAGCCTTCCGAAATTAAAGTTATTTCATAATTTTTAGTTCATTTCTTTTTGAAGTCGGTTTATTTTTTTTAAATTACTTTTTTATTTCCGACCGCTGACCGCGCTTTAGCTCATGTAAGCCCCTTAATAACATAACTGAATTATAAAATACCTCGTAATTGTGTTATCACTTTAGATAAATAGAACTTGCCGTTTTATGACGTGCAAGCGATATTCAACCTTAAGGTGGTACGTACGAGTATGCCACAACCAATCAATCAGCCTTACCTTTTCCCAAGTTCTATTTTGGAATTGGCTCCCAGTCTAACCGGATGCATCTGAATACCAGTAATTCACATGGAGCGACTGCCTATCTGACCACGACCACCACGATACCCTTTGTTAAGATTGATCGTCAGGCTTTTTGGCTTCTGACTACCCTTCTATACCACAATAGTACCTACCTAATATAAATCTAGTAGATAGATTGTAAGAGGTTGTAAACAAAGCTTGAAAATGTTACTTTGGGGCAGTGCGTGGGTATAAAGCCGTGCTAAAGGCCATAGCACACGTAACAAATCGAAAAGGGATCGGCACCGTATCACCTTTCGCCTCGCCGTCAAACAGGCGTCAACCCAACGTAAGCACGTAACCAAAGCGGATCAGAAGCTCCGATACGTCGACTCGGCTACGGCTAGGCGACGCCGCGCTTACGGCTCGCCAACTGCTGGTTGATGGTGCAGCAGGCAGGCCGGAGGGGTGAGAGGGACAATGGTCGACGAAGAGACGTAAGCTCGGGTACGGAGAGCCGTAAGCACGGGGACGACGAGCCGTAAGCGCGGGGACGACGAGCCGTAAGCACGAGGACGACGAGCCGTAAGCGCGGGGACGACGAGCCGTAAGCGCGGGGACGACGAGCCATAAGCGCGGGGACGACGAGCCGTAAGCGCGGGGACGACGAGCCGTAACGCACCGCACCGCGGTTCGTGAGTTTGTCCCGAGGCGAGACGATTACGTTACTATTATATTATATTATATTAGTGTGCGTTGCAGGAGTTTTATAAAAAGAATACTGAACGGCCCGAGTTGATACGGTGCCGATCCCTTTCCGGTTTGATACGTGTGCTATGACCTTTATGTGTATTACACTTTTCCTAAGAGCGCTTTTTGTATAAAAGATAATAGTTCTCGGGTAACCCGTTTACCTTAGGTTGACTTAAAAAGCCTGGAGCTGAAAAAGGTTTCTAAATAATTTTGTTTCTAGCCTTTCAAAGGTAGAGTTGACAAAATACCTACAGAGGTAGAGCTTGTCCACTCTCGCGGTAGTAGGGTGCGTCATTTCAGAGTGGACAAGCTGTAGCCTGACACAATTATGATTTAAATCGTTAGATTTTCCGTCACCGTGCTTATGCCGTGACATGTGACAGTACTGTGAAAAGTGAGCTCAGACATCCCGCGTATGACATTACTATGGCAGCCTGCAACATTGTGTGTGTCAGAGGTATCAAAACAAAACAGAAATGCGATCATCTCTCGACGCGGTAGGGTAAAAAGTAGTTGCCGTGGCAGCTGGAACGGGCTCCTGAGTGTGTTGTCCGAGCGGTGGGACTCCCCGTTTTTGCGGAGGTGACTGCAGCTGCATGCCAGCGTCTGCGATTATTATTTAATGTAATGTGTATAAATTTTTAATTTTTATTTTAATTTTGTTGTTTTTAATTTAATTTTAATTTATGAGCTTAATTTTGATTTTAATTGAGGTTTATATTTGGATTTTAATTTTGATTTTAATATTTGATTTTAATTTTATAAGTTTGCAATTTTATTTTGATTTGATTTGTATGGATATTTATCTGAAATAAATGATTTGATTTGATTAAAAAAAACCCGACTACTGCAAAGGATAAAACAAGACAGTACCTACCCGTGGTCGCATGCCGCTGTACTAACATATTATAAGCTATGCTAGCATGCGACCACGGGAAGGTATACTTTCTTGTTTCATCCTTTTCAGTAGTCGGGTTTTAGTTTTTGAAATTATTTTTTTATTAATTATTTTGAGGTTCATT
The DNA here is from genome assembly GCA_916614155.1 of Mesoligia furuncula. Lineage (NCBI taxonomy): Eukaryota > Metazoa > Arthropoda > Insecta > Lepidoptera > Noctuidae > Mesoligia > Mesoligia furuncula. Next base: position 28,666,079 of record OU744793.1, read on the forward strand.
TCAGTAATATTTCACACGGCATGATTAAAAATATATTTTTTTAGATACCTATTGACTTTATGTCCGCTAGAGTACCATATAAAATTTAATGTGTCGTCACATAGCCTATAACCAGCGGACGATCAAAACGCTTCCAACAATACCTCATTTGTGATGAGAAGTTTAGAAGTTATGAGGGAACAGATGAACATACAGTCACGGGCATAAGTATGTATACATTTGGCTATATTCAAAGGCGATTTTCTCCTTTATTTTTGAATGTAATTTTATATTATTAGGAACATTATTTTCGAACCCATAGTAGTTTATGTAAAGTGTCGTCTTTTAATGTTGCATTCGTTATATCGAGAAAAAATCGCAATTGAAAGTTGCTAACTGTTGACATATTAATGCTCGTGACTGTACATACAAACATACTGGGGGCCTAAAAAGGCCACTTTAAGCAATTCCTCAAAAAACGAGTAATTTCCTGAATTCCCAGTGGATCAGTAGCAATTCCTCTATTTTTCGTAAAATGGTGACACATAATAGCCGAATCCTATAGAATTCAATTTCAAACAGAATCATATTTGGTGTAAATATTACCGCATGAAAAAAATAAAGACCGTAATTTTATCGGTAAAGTTTCGTTTACAGTTTTTATTGATCAAATTAGTTTTTTATTTCTACAGTTTAAATGTTATTACGTTATAATATACTCATAACTGTTAAAGAGTCCGCAGATAAGCCCTGAAAAGGGAAGTTAGAAACAATAAACTGGCAACACGTATTATTAGGCCGCATTCCGAATTAAGCGTTAAGTACACTATTTGTAGGAAACCGAAAGATGTAATTGAAGTTAGAACAGTTAGATTCCGATTTAGTGCGATTGGAAGGTCCCGACCGCACTAATTTCTAAATTGTTTACGATTTAGGTGAGTTTAATCGCATCGCTACGATTTAAAGCGACTTGTTAGTCTTTAGTTTTTAAGCCCGCTCAAATGGATTACATCCCAACTCGGAACGCACTCTTCGTTTCTCCCGCCTCAACGTCAAACTGAATCAAACATCAACTTAAACAATCATAATGTGTGTAGTTTAAAACTAGTATTTCGTGCGAGTAAGATCGTTTTTAATACAAAGTAAGTGTATAATTGTTTGACTTAAATCATTACTTAAATAAAATCCTGTGCAAATGTATTCAAATGTACGTAATTTTATGTAGGAATGGAAAGACGTGCAGCTAGTGTCTGAGATACAATGGAACAATCTGCTCGATTTTCTACAGTCAAAGTGGAAGCGCTGTCGGTGTTGAGCCCCTTTTCGAGATCACTGCAGCCCCGTGTTTTATCCAGACTCGTGCGTCAGCACCAAACCCTAGCCCTGCTGATGCTACAACAGTGCCTCTGCCTCGTCGATCTCGGCAAGCAAGATACCGCAGTGAGTGGATTTTTCTAACCCTACAGCTATTCATATTGCGACTAAGACATGATGACTATTAATGATATATAATGATTATATGGTATTTTTATTACGTTTTTTAGGTCGCCCTCTGGCTGCACTAGATGAAGCTCGGAGAGTTTTACCTGAGGTGGAGATGCAACATGATATAGTAAATTAATAGTGCAGCTTGCTGGTGCAGTCGAAAGACTATTTTTTATTGGTATCCCATAGAGGTAAAGTATGAATATTTTGTACATGCAATAAAAAAATTAACTCATTCATATATTATAATTATAAAGAAATAAAAAAGTATAACATAAGTACGATATTTTAACATTTAAATAACACAAAAACTTTGCATAAAGGGAAATAGGTATCGGGCTCTGTGTCCACTTGTGGTGTCTTCAATGTTGATTTTAAGGCATAGCCTGCGTCACCTGAAACATAATTATTTTATTATTATAATAGTACTCAAATTAAACAATGACGGGGTAGTCAGAAGCCCTAAAGTCTGACAACCAGTCTTACCAAGGGGTATTGTATTACCCAGTAACTAACTGGGTTGTGGAGGTCAGACAGGCAGTAGCTCCATGTAAAATACTGGTATTCAGCTGCATCCGGTTAGACTGGAAGCAAACCCCAACATACATAATTGAGAAAAGGCTACACAGATGATGATGATGATTATTTGACTTACTAAAAACCACAAATTTTCCTTTTCAGCCTGGCAGAGTTGTTCCAAGTGGGTCTTAAGTGGATGGTGATTCCATAAAAAGGAGACATAGTGTGCCCCTTCGCAGCTAGCATCGACACTAATCAGAGTCGCTAACCTAAATGAATGAAAAAAAGCCTAATTAATTATTATGTTTGTATTAGTTTTTTAATAATTTAAGATGAGAATTGTTAATAATTTTATAAAATATTTTTCATATCACTATTGTTTTATTTTAGTAAAAGGTATAATATGGTATACTCTTCTAAGGGTCCTCTACTTAACTAAATGACTACTTAATTAAATTGAAGTAAAGTATGATACTATAACAATATCACACATATATATCCCTGAAGGGTTAGGCAGAGGTGTACCTATTGTACACCTAAAATGTGATTAGAAGATTGTATGCATTTCACGGAGGGGGTACTGAGTAAGTACCTGAACCTCTATAATAATAGATGAGTGTCTATCTGGAACTACTTAGTTAAAAGTGTTGAAAAACACCCTACTTACTTTTATCACAAAACAATGCTTTTACTTGCCTTGGGGATAGTAGGTACTTATGCCATCGCGGCGGGTACATTATTTACGCCTCCAGCTCATGGATGAGGTCGCGACACACACTTATTTAGCCTGTCTATGCCAACAAATTCGAGATCCGGCATTTCGAACGCTATGTCCATTTTTCGAAGAGCTGCATTTTGTCGGCGATCTAGAAGGGTCGTCGTAACCCGCGCGTGCTCTAGAAAGTTTTCATATAGGGCTAAATCTGCTATTATAACATTATTTCTTCACAAAACCTCCAATCCGATTTGTGAAATGTTGCTTTTGACTAACTTCTTACGATTCCATTATTTGACATTAAAGCAATTCCTATTTTGTGGACCATTTTACGGATCTCCATACAAAATTGTCAAATAGATGAATTGCGTGTTACGAATTATACACAAACAATATTATGAATTGTCAGATTGTGACCATTTTACGACTTTTAATATCATTCATAATGAATTCCTTTTATGATTCTCCCAAAGTGGCCTTTTTAGGGCCCCTGGTCCAAATCATAACCCTCCTTTTTGCTTCACCGTAGTCGGGTAATAACATGAAACTTATCATCACGTCCCTATTCCCCAAAGGGTTAGGCAGAGGTGAATCTATATTACACCCACATTTCGCCAGTAATTTCCCCGGATTTGAACTGGGACATCACGGCTAACCTAACGTAAAAAAAAAACCTATTTCGAAACGGCTGGTTGACACTTCCCGTGACCCAAGGGCTGGCTTTTACCTTGACAGAGGCTAAGCATAGCCATACAACGTGGTAAAGCCGCCAGTCTCTTGGGTACATTACCAGTCGACAGCGATGCGGGCGAATTTTTCGACGCTATTTTTTAGTGTCTGTGTAGTTTTAGTTAAGTTAGGATTTCATTATGTTATTTTTAGATTTGGTTAAATAATAATAATAAATCTTTATTTTCAGACCATTGATCCATAGAAGATATAAATACATATAACACGTTAAATTAAAAATAACAAATAAAAACCTACAAAACAAAAACCTAAAAAATAAAAACCTACCTTACATATCTGAATGACGGTCTGTGCGCCGCCATCCAGTGACCTATTATTTGGCCATCCACCCTGCCGGCTACAGTAGCCACGAGACTGTTGGGGCTGTCGCGCACCCGACGCATCAGTGATGCAATTCGCAGACGCAGCAGCGACCCGAAATCCGGAACGCGTGCGTCCGCGAACAAAAGTAAAGTTGAAGCAAAGTAAAGTAAAGTTGTTAAAGTAAAGTTGTATATATTTTGATTACCTACCTAACGTTAATAATCGATATGAAAGATAAGTTGCGTGTTGTCATGAAAATAATGACACTATCAACTCCATTGACACAACGAATCCATTTAAACGGGAATGTTAGTAATTAACCGTACAACTGCTACAACTAACAAACTTGTACTGACATCATTGTCGATTAGTTTGTAGTACGTACTAATGGCAGAGGATCAATGTTATTTGACTTCGGCGACTTCGAGGCAACTTTTGATAGCCACCTCGATTGCTTTTAGAGAGTCTGTGCGAAGTAAATGGATATTTAACTTTGAGGGCGTTGACGGGAATACCCTACAGCCGATCGATTCTGTAAAAATCTCACCGTGAAAACTTAGGGGATGTGAGTTTGTTTTTGCTAGGAATCGGCACCATTGACAGCTCACTCCACGCTCACTTCACCTAAGTTTTCACGGTGAGATGGTTACAGAATCGCACTGCTGAAGTCTGATTTTTTAATTTGCTAGATTAAAAATTAAATGACAGCTGCGATCGACATTTTTAGGGTTCTGTACCCAAAGGGTAAAAACGGGACCCTATTACTAAGACGTACGTCCGTCCGTCTATCTGTCACCAGGCTGTATCTTAAGAACCGCGATAGCTAGACAGTTAAAATTTTCACTAATTATGTATTTCTGTTGCCACTATAACAACAAAATATACGAAAAACAAAATAACAAAAAAAAAAATATATATATATTATATATATAAATTCTGATTTTAGGTTTGTTTAGCATAAGGAACGAGTAATGTAGTTTCTTCTACTGTAGAGAACTTAAGAAGTTACTTACTGAAAAATTTTACTATTACCTATGTTCAAGATTTTTTAAATGATAGTTTCTAATCTGTTTGTGTTATATTTTACTTTTGTCATGCTTTTTTTTTCTTCTTTCTTAATTGTGTTATATTTCAAGTGGTTATAATTAATTTTGTACGCCAATGGTGGCAAAATATGTTGAAACTCACAGATTTTCACTTTTACATCCACATTCTCATTTGTATATTTAATGTTACACATGTTTACAAATAAATATATCTTTACCTTTTTCTTCTTTTCGTTTCGACGGTACATCTATGTTGCTTATAGTGTTTGGGCCAAGTTACTGACTACATTTATTGCGGCGTCAGAGGTGTTGTACCTAAAGTAATTGATACTGAACCATGAATAATGACACAAGCTAAAGGTACATACGCAAGCACATCAAGCTACCCGAAACTGTCAAATTTTCCCAATCAACTTTGAACCCTATGGCTTAGAGATAAAGTTGAAAATCTATTAAATACATTTGACAGATTGTAGTAACTTTCTGTTCGGTTCTAGGGCATGCCGGCTTCCTCACGATGTTTTCCTTCACCATTTTGAGAGCAGTGGTGATGAAATAATTTACACAAAGTAAAGCACCTGGCAAACGACCCAAGAGCTAGATTGAAGAATCTGGCAAACGACCCAAGAGCTAGATTGACCCGGCACTATACCGAAGACATCCCGGAAGTCAGCCTGTACGAGATTAGGATGGCTCTGAAGCAGCTCAAAAACAACAAGGCACCGGGTGATGACGGAATTACGGCCGAGTTGCTGAAGGCCGGCGGAAAACCCGTTCTGAAGGCCCTTCAGAAGCTGTTTGGTTCCGTCATACTCGAGGGCAAAACACCACAGGCATGGAACAGGGGTGTGGTGATACTTTTCTTTAAGAAGGGCGATAATGCCCTCCTTAAGAATTATAGGCCCATCTCACTCCTGAGCCATGTCTACAAGCTGTTTTCGAGAGTCATCACGAACTGTCTCGCGCGCAGGTTTGACGACTTCCAGCCTCCCGAACAAGCCGGATTCCGTAAAGGCTTTAGCACCGTAGACCACATACATACGCTGCGACAGGTTATACAGAAGACCGAAGAGTATAACCTGCCTCTCTGCTTAGCGTTTGTGGACTACGAGAAAGCCTTTGATTCGATCGAGACATGGGCTGTGCTGCAGTCTCTTCAACGGTGCCAGATCGACTATCGGTACATCGAAGTGCTGAAGTGTCTGTACGAAAACGCCACTATGTCAGTCAGACTCCAGGATCAGGCCTCGAAACCTATCCTTCTGCAGCGAGGTGTGAGACAGGGAGTCGTTATCTCTCCGAAACTGTTCACCGCTGCACTGGAGGATGTCTTCAAGGTTCTGGACTGGAAAGGGGCTGGCATCAACATCAATGGCGAGTACATAACTCACCTTCGGTTTGCCGACGACATCGTAGTCATGGCTGAGACTATGGAGGACCTCAGTACAATGCTCGATGACCTTAGTAGAGCCTCCGAAAGAGTGGGTCTTAAAATGAACATGGACAAAACGAAGGTCATGTCAAATGCCCATGTAACACCCGCTCTCATAAAAATCGGAGACGCTACACTCGAAGTCGTGGACGAGTACGTTTACCTAGGACAAACTGTCCAGTTAGGTAGGTCTAACTTTGAGAAAGAGGTAAATCGACGAATCCGACTCGGCTGGGCAGCGTTCGGGAAGCTACGCAATATCTTCTCGTCCCACATACCGCAGTGTCTCAAAACGAAAGTCTTTGACCAGTGTGTGTTGCCAGTGATGACTTATGGAACGGAAACGTGGTCGCTCACAATGGGCCTTATAAGAAGGCTAAAAGTCACCCAAAGGGCAATGGAGAGGGCTATGCTTGGAGTTTCCCTGCGTGATCGAATCAGGAATGAGGAGATACGCAGGAGAACCAAGGTAACCGACATAGCCCGAAGAATTGCCAAACTTAAGTGGCAGTGGGCAGGGCACATTGCTCGCAGAACAGTTGGCCGATGGGGCCGAAAGGTTCTGGAGTGGCGACCGCGTACCGGAAGACGTAGCGTTGGAAGGCCTCCCACAAGCTGGACCGATGACCTTGTGAAGGCCGCAGGAACCCGTTGGATGCGGGAAGCACAGGACCGGTCGAAGTGGAGGTGCTTGGTGGAGGCCTATGTCCAGCAGTGGACGTCTTTCGGCTGAAATGATGATGATGAAAGCACCTGTCTGGGTTCGAACCTACGACCTACAACTCGTAAGTCGCGGCCGTTACCACTTGGCCACCACTGCTCTATTTTATCTTTATTTCAAGCTCCATTTTGCGTAAGTATCTAAGACAAAACTGTCAACGAATACGAACATTTTAACATCTTGAACCACTTTTTAAAATTCAGCACAGCTGTTGGTTGTATTCTTTAAAAACGCTGGCGAAATGATATTATCAAAATTCACTTAAACTCTGAACAACAGATGCAGCGGAAATCCTTGCCAAAATCCGATTTAGAACAGTTTAAAATTAAAAGTATTATGAAGGAATAATAAGGATGTGCCGCTTTTTGTTTATGGTATAGACTTTTGTTAAGAAATTAGAGTGAATAGGTTAGATAGTAAAATTATTGCCGTAATAATTTAAATGAAATGCTTACAATCTACATCTTATGATAATAAATAAATATTATTTTCTATTCTAATCACACTAAGGGTCAAATCACACCGAGATGGCAGCAAAGCGGCGAGCAGTTTCGGTGTCATATAATTTTAAACTTTATCGTCATTACTATAACACATAGTATCGCTTGAGAAACTTGAAAGGTCGCGCGGCCGCCCGCGGCGCCGCGAGCACTCCGACGACTCAAGTTTCTCAAGTGATACTATGTATTATAGTAATGAAGATAAAGTTTAAAATTATATGACACTGAAACTGCTCGCCGCTTCGCTGTCATCTCGGTGTGATTTGAGCCTAATATTATAAAGGCGAAAGTTTGTGAGTGTGTTTGTTTATATGTTCGTTACTACTTCACGCTCAAACGGCTGGACCAATTTTGATAAAATTATATATGGAGTATGTAAAATATAGGCTACTTTTTATCCCAATATTCCCACGGGATCGATACCTATGCGGGTGAAACCGCGGGGCGCAGCTAGTAGAATATATAAGTCAATGATACTAATGGTTTTACAAATTCACTACCAACTTAAACCGTCTTATTACAAAAAGAGATCTATTTTTAGACCTAGTCTAAGCCTTCAAGCCAGTTACTCTATTTTTAACTTTATTCCGACAAACGTAAAGTTCTTAATGCAAAATTGACAACTTAGACTCGGGTTTAACGTCAGTTTTTGTAATAAGAACTTTAGCTTCGTCGGATTATAGTTCGAAATTTAAAAATTGCTGGATGGTTTAAATATGAGCCTAAAGATAAATCTTGTTTTGTAATAAGGCCGCAAGTGTTTATTCACAAGATAATAAAGTTGTTAATTCACTAACAACTTTATTATCATGTGAGCTTTTGTATATGCGTGCAGAGTACCCAATTTTTGTAGCTGACTGTAAATACAAATTAACATAAGCAATATCTTCCTACAGCACCATAATATAACGCCAAACATTGTACTAAAACGTATTCAAGCGAAATAAACCGGGAAGTAACGCGAAAAGTTAGCTCAACTAACAGAAGCACTTTATTAACGGGTTTCCATTGGATTCACATGGATTTGTACTGGGTTTTAAATCAATTGTTACTAGTGGAACATTGTGCCATTTGCTTGTAATTCGATTAGCCTATGAATATTGTATTTGGCTGTATTGTTGGAGCAACAGGCAAGTTTTAGCGCTGTTTTGATGTTGAATTCTTCCATTGCGTTGGCACAAACTGATTGTATGTAGATACGTCAGACATGACACGGTAATGTCAGTCATCAGTCTGTAATGTTCCCACTGCCGGAACATAGGCTATCTCTTCGCTGTCGCATCTTTATCAACGGTGTTCTATCCATTGTAAGTTTCAATTCTTTCGTCCCATGCTGCCTTCATCATCATCATCATTTCAGCCGAAAGACGTCCACTGCTGGACATAGGCCTCCCCCAAAAGGGGGGGTTTGCCATAATCGCCACGCTTGGCAGGCGGGTTGGCGATCGCAGTATGGTATGGTGGTGGAATGCATAGAGAACGCTGCTGCCCATTCTCACGGGAAGTATGGGGTGGTGCTATTCTTTAAGTCCACGCCACACAGACAAGAAGCAGTTGACTGTTAGTAATCCACCACACACAAAGAGAACCTTCACCAACCACTACCACCATCACCACCAAACCACCACCAACTACCACCGTCAACCATCACCACCAACCAACCACCATCACCACCACCACCACCACCAACCCACCATCACCACCTCCACCAACCATCACCACCACCACCACCCGAACCATCTGTGAGGTCTTTGACCACATAGGCCCGGTTGCTGTTGGGTAGCTGGCACTGACAAGTCTATCAAAGTCATTGCGATCTTTATTTTCGTTACATTATGGTTGCTGTTAGGTTGTTGCTGCAGAGGTAAAATAACTGTGAAAAAACTGTAACTGACTGATTAATCTTTTTACCATAGCTTTAAAATAAGTATTGATATTCTGATGACTCTTGGGATACACATATATCAGAATGTAGGTCCAATGTTCAAATCACCCACGTTGGCAGGCACGTTTTTCGAGGAAGCGTGTAATACTGAGCGGATTTTGTTATTACCTATACAAAAATATTTGTCCTATTTCAAATTAATTTCGATTCTAGGAATCATGGAGGTTACCTAAAATTATAATATTTCGATTCCCAGTAGGTAGGGAATGAAATAATGTTGGATGGAATTGAAATACTGAAATTATTACCTACTAGCTTCTGCCCGCGACTTCGTGCGCGGATCCTGTTGCTTATGCCAGCGACAACGGGGTCGTCAAAATCGAAGATCTGAAACGTCTGATGTCGAATTCTAAGAGCCTGGGGACGGGACGGGTTGTGGTGTCTCGCCGACACCACAACCCGTTAGAATTTCCGCCTCAATGATATTTCTCTGCAGTGAGACGACTTTGAGCCGGGTCCCATTGCACAGTTTCGGCGGAGTGAGTTTCCGAAGAAGCATAATTGGGACACCGACCTTTAACTTAATGGTGTGCGCTGGTAGTCCACTTGCACCGAGGGAATTGAGAAATTCTACGGGGTAATGTGTGGCGTCATACTGGTCGACAACAGTGTTTATTGAAGTGTAGATCACTTAATTTCCCTCAATTTCCGCGAGAATGCATTCATTGATCGCTGAAGCTTGGTAGTTTCTGGGTGTTAAAATGGCTCGTTCACACACCCAAGAATTATGTTGGTGCGGTATCCTATTGATGTCCCCATACACCAGGCGAATCAAATCTTCTAAGGTGGACACCACTCTCCTAAGTACCTCAGGTAGAACCACCTGGCCACCATCTACTGGTAGCGTTCCCTCACTCATTTTAAGAGAACATCAAAAAATTCTTGGGCGTGTACATTCCTGCCAAGATGTGCTCTCATATTCATCGTTAAGCGCAACCTATGAATATGTGGCCATAAGAAAGGGTATTTAAAGAAAGAAAAAAAGTTTATTTGGACACAGTTCGTGAAACACAAAATACAAAATTAACAAAAAATAATAAAAAAACAATAAATAGTATGTGCCTCACGGCTGCGCCAAAAAGCAACAAAGCATTCACCTCATCAGCCCTAGTTCCTCGCGTCACCACAGGCAGCGTTTGTCGGAAATCGCCGCTAAGCAGAACTGTAACGCCGCTCCTGTTTACTGCCTCTACTGCTTTTCTGTTCGCCATAATGCATTCATCCCACACGATTAAAGAGCAATCTTTAAACACGCGCCCTTTGTCACTGTTGCGTGACACTCCACAAACAGGTGTTTCATTACTCTCTAAATCTATGGGAATCTTAAACGTTGCGTGCGCTGTTTTACCACCAGGAAGCAGTGTTGCGGCGATTCCTGACGATGCTACTGCAATGGCAATCTTGTCTTGCTTCCTGACCTCTGCAAGAATGCCAGCGGTGACAAATATTCTCCTTGTTCCACCAGGAGCATCCAAGAAAAACATTTTACCTTGGCCAAGCCGAGTCAAGGATGGTGTCAAAAATTTGCTTTTGCTCTGAGGTAAACTTATGACCATGTATGACCATGTCTCATAGTCATTGACGACGGTACTCGTAGCTCTTGGATCATAATTTATTTCAGAGTTGTACTCTCCGTTTCCAAGCTCTTGTACATCCAAATTAAGTGGAGTCGGTAGCCCATAATTCACCAGAGAACTGCCGCAGATCGAAATGACCATATCTTGTAGTGAACTAAGGCAACTGTTTAGAACGCGCTCATCAGTTGATTCAGTATTATCTTCAGTAGTGCGTCTGAGACCTCTTAGGAAGTCTTCGAACAGAAAATTCCGATATTTCTCCCACAACAGAAGCGGATTTGCAATACCGCAGAACACCAACATGACGACAAACAGATGTCGCAAACGACTGAGACTGTCACTAATGCTGGCCCTCAAGTGCGATGTCCCAGTGCTGATCACCGTCGAGAAGGTGGCGTGCTACGCAAGCAGCGCGGTATGTGGGATACTCAATGTCATCGACTGTCCTTAGAAACGCAAATGATGTTGGGCCGTGCACTGTGTGCAGTAACATTCGCAAATAATAGCACTCGCCATTATTTGGGTGCACAGTGTAAACCCGTCCCAATGCGGTGTCCTTAAAAATTCCCGGAAACCCGTCCACGGCGTGTCCGCATCGACGTCGATTAAATACACCTCTTTGCTTGTCGTACGTGTAGTACGACGGCACCTCATCATAGGTGAGTGATCTAGCAAAGTTGTCCCCTTCACAGAGTCTGAAAAAGGCCAATTTCAGTCTATCAAAAAGTACTCTGTGAAGGCCAACAGGAAAATTAAACACATCAACCAACACAGACAACAAAGGTAACCCCCGTTTCTATAGGATGAGAGCGGCACATCGGCACCTATAACATCACATTTTGGGAACAAAACCATAGCGCAATCTAACTCGACGCCAACGCCATCAAAAACTAAATTGTCGTTAATTTAACAGACAACTACGTTAGTTTTGCATTCAATAAAAAAATATGGTAACAGCAGCAAGGATCAAAACTAAGAATTACATACTTAAATGAATTACCTACAACAAATGTGCTTGGTAAGATATAACCAAAAGTTTGACTTGACTTCATGATAGCGTAGCTTGTTGTACCGCCAATCAATCTGTTTAGTAATATTGGTGTGAAAATCTCCATACAATTAGATAGGACATGTAAAGTTCTCAGATTTCATAACAGTATCGTTCCTAATGCACATAAAAAATGCAAAAACAAAAAAAAAAGAATTTTACGATTTTTTAAAACAATAATTATGGGATTTGAACTCGCAACATTTAGTGCGGTAAACGGTCGCCTGACCTCACCGCTAAATTCCCCGTTGACATATTGTTGAAATAGCTGTTCCCTTGCAATTTATAATATTACTGCCCCGCTCCTTTATTAAAATAGCGTGATTATTATGTTCCCACAGAGTTAAAGTTTTATTTTTAACAAAATAAATAAATAAACATGTCATTTTGTGCATTCAATTATTTTGTGCATTCAATTACGAACAAACACATTTTAAAATCAATATTGCTTACCTCCCATAACATACGGCGTGATAATATGTAGCCTAAAGCCTTCCTTGGTTTACTAAGAACATTTTTGCTGAATTTCAATTCAATCTATCCAGTAGTTTTGGCGTGAAGCCGTACCATACACACAGACAAACAGACAAACAGACAAAAATTCTAAAAAGTTACTTTTTGTCATCAGTTACGTTTTTCTAACAAAAGCCACTTATTTTTTCTCGAAAATTCACAATGTACAGTTTTTCTTTCGTTACTGTTTAACAAAAACATAATTTATATTTACAACAATTAAAATGTGTTTTCATCTTAAATGAACTTGTTAACCCCCGACGCAAAAACGACGGGGTGTTATAAGTTTGACGTGTCTGTGTGTGTGTGTGTGTGTGTGTGTGTCTGTCTGTGGCATCGTAGCTCCCGAACGGATGAACCGATTTTGATTTTGTTTTTTTTTTTGTTTGAAAGGTGAATTAGTCGGGAGTGTTCTTAGCTATGTTTAATGAAAATCGGTCCAAGATGGCCGTCGCCACAAAATGGCGGATTACATATTTTTTCACAACTCCCTTAATATGGGTATCAAATGAAAGGGCTTGAATAGTAGAATACTATACACTATGAAAATTTCAAATCCAAGATGGCCGCCACCACAAAGTGGTGAATTACTTTTTTTTTCAACAACTCCCTCAATATGGATATCAAATGAAAGGGCTTGACAAGTAGAATAATGTACACTATATTGAAAGGGAATGAGGAATATTAAGTAACGAAATGAAAACTAAACACTTGAAAATATTTTTTTGTCTGATCAAGGCTCTGGGGCCCTAAAAAGGCCACTTTGGGAGAATCATAAAAGGAATTCATTATGAATGATATTAAAAGTCGTAAAATGGTCACAATCTGACAATTCATAATATTGTTTGTGTACAATTCGTAACACGCAATTCATCTATTTGACAATTTTGTATGGAGATCCGTAAAATGGTCCACAAAATAGGAATTGCTTTAATGTCAAATAATGGAATCGTAAGAAGTTAGTCAAAAGCAACATTTCACAAATCGGATTGGAGGTTTTGTGAAGAAATAATGTTATAATAGCAGATTTAGCCCTATATGAAAACTTTCTGGAGCACGCGCGGGTTACGACGACCCTTCTAGATCGCCGACAAAATGCAGCTCTTCGGAAAATGGATATAGCGTTCGAAATGCCGGATCTCGAATTTGTTGGCATAGACAGGCTAAATAAGTGTGTGTCGCGACCTCATCCATGAGCTGGAGGCGTAAATAATGTACCCGCCGCGATGGCATAAGTACCTACTATCCCCAAGGCAAGTAAAAGCATTGTGAGTTTTACTAACATAGTTTTAAGTTTATACACTAACTCACATTGTAATAGGTATATATGTTAGTCTCTAAGGTATATAACTATGGGCCACAGTAGCCTGAAAATAAAGGTTTTATTATTATTATTATTGTTTTGTGATAAAAGTAAGTAGGGTGTTTTTCAACACTTTTAACTAAGAAGTTCCAGATAGACACTCATCTATTATTATAGAGGTTCAGGTACTTACTCAGTACCCCCTCCGTGAAATGCATACAATCTTCTATTCACATTTTAGGTGTACAATAGGTACACCTCTGCCTAACCCTTCAGGGATATATATGTGTGATATTGTTATAGTATCATACTTTACTTCAATTTAATTAAGTAGTAATTTAGTTAAGTAGAGGACCCTTAGAAGAGTATACCATATTATACCTTTTACTAAAATAAAACAACAGTGATATGAAAAATATTTTATAAAATTATTAACAATTCTCATCTTAAATTATTAAAAAACTAATACAAACATAATAATTAATTAGGCTTTTTTTCATTCATTTAGGTTAGCGACTCTGATTAGTGTCGATGCTAGCTGCGGAGGGGCACACTATGTCTCCTTTTTATGGAATCACCATCCACTTAAGACCCACTTGGAACAACTCTGCCAGGCTGAAAAGGAAAATTTGTGGTTTTTAGTAAGTCAAATAATCATCATCATCATCTGTGTAGCCTTTTCTCAACTATGTACTATGTTGGGGTTTGCTTCCAGTCTAACCGGATGCAGCTGAATACCAGTATTTTACATGGAGCTACTGCCTGTCTGACCTCCACAACCCAGTTAGTTACTGGGTAATACAATACCCCTTGGTAAGACTGGTTGTCAGACTTTAGGGCTTCTGACTACCCCGTCATTGTTTAATTTGAGTACTATTATAATAATAAAATAATTATGTTTCAGGTGACGCAGGCTATGCCTTAAAATCAACATTGAAGACACCACAAGTGGACACAGAGCCCGATACCTTTTTCCCTTTATGCAAAGTTTTTGTGTTATTTAAATGTTAAAATATCGTACTTATGTTATACTTTTTTATTTCTTTATAATTATAATATATGAATGAGTTAATTTTTTTATTGCATGTACAAAATATTCATACTTTACCTCTATGGGATACCAATAAAAAATAGTCTTTCGACTGACCAGCAAGCTGCACTATTAATTTACTATATCAGCTGTAGCATGTTGCATCTCCACCTCAGGTAAAACTCTCCGAGCTTCATCTAGTGCAGCCAGAGGGCGACCTAAAAAACGTAATAAAAATACCATATAATCATTATCAATAGTCATCATGTCTTAGTCGCAATATGAATAGCTGTAGGGTTAGAAAAATCCACTCACTGCGGTATCTTGCTTGCCGAGTTCGACGAGGCAGAGGCACTGTTGTAGCATCAGCAGGGCTAGGGTTTGGTGCTGACGCACGAGTCTGGACAAAACACGGGGCTGCAGTGATCTCGAAAAGGGGCAACACCGACAGCGCTTCCACTTTGACTGTAGAAAATCGAGCAGATTGTTCCATTGTATCTCAGACACTAGCTGCACGTCTTTCCATTCCTACAAAAAATTACGTACATTTGAATACATTTGCACAGCATTTTATTTAAGTAATGATTTAAGTCAAACAATTATACACTTACTTTGTATTAAAAACGATCTTACTCGCAAGAAATACTAGTTTTAAACTACACACATTATGATTGTTTATGTTGATGTTTGATTCAGTCAGTTAATCAGTTTGACGTTGAGGCGGGAGAAACGAAGGGTGCGTTCCGAGTTGGGATGTAATCCATTTGAGCGGGCTTAAAAACTAAAGACTAACAAGTCGCTCTAAATCGGAGCGATGCGATTAAACTCACCTAAATCGTAAACAATTTAGAAATTAGTGCGGTCGGGACCTTCCAATCGCACTAAATCGGAATCTAACTGTTCTAACTTCAATTACATCTTTCGGTTTCCTACAAATAGTGTACTTAACGCTTAATTCGGAATGCGGCCTAAAAATACGCGTTGCCAGTTTATTGTTTCTAACTTCCCTTTTCAGGGCTTATCTGCGGACTTTTTAACAGTTATGAGTATATTATAACGTAATAACATTTAAACTGTAGAAATAAAAAATAAAAAACTAATTTGATTAATAAAAACTGTAAACGAAAATATACCGATAAAATTACGGTCTTTATTTTTTTCATGCGGTAATATTTACACCAAATATGATTCTGTTTAAAATTGAATTCTATAGGATTCAGTTATTATGTGTCACCATTTTACGAAAAATAGAGGAATTGCTACTGATCTACTGGGAATTCAGGAAATTACTCGTTTTTTGAGGAATTGCTTAAAGTGGCCTTTTTAGGCCCCCTGGAATGATGAGGAAAGTGGAGTGATGACTGGTACCTACGACCACTGAGCTTGACTATTTTTATTACGAATGGAATTATCCTACTTAAAAAGCGTAGGTATTTCTACATCAGATAATGTCGCAGTCCCATTTTATAAACTAGATCTGAAATATCTAAGATATCTAATAGCTATGAAATACTTGTACGAAAGTGGAATAACTAAAGGAAGAACTAGAAAAAGGACAAATAATAAAACAAAAAAATCTGTTTAGTCTTAAAAATTATTCTTCAACTATAAATTAATAATTATTTTTTGACGGATAAAAAACCTGATTAAACACCAAATTACCTGAATCTTAAAACGCAAGAAAATAAAAGAAAATAAATACAAAAAATTAAGGAGTCCCTCCAAAAAGCATGAAATAAAAAATTACATTAAAAATTTAAAAAACCCCCGACACAAAAAAAATAATAAAATTAAATGTAAATAATTGGAAAAGGATCAAATAATTTAAAAACCCCCAACTTAAAGAATCTAGGTAACGAAACTAAAACAAATAAATTCATATGGAAGTCGGGGGACCTCTTAGCATAGAAGGTGTTCCACAGAACGGTCCCCCGACTTCCATATGAATTATTATTATTTACATTATTTACATTTATTTACATTTAATTTTATTATTTTTTTGTGTCGGGGGTTTTTTAAATTTTTAATTTTTAATAGTATGCCTAGTTGGTGGTAAAATAACTTAGTAAATATAAATTAATTAATTTTGTTTATAATCAGATTCAATTAACATGAAATCATGTTGTTTGCACTCCGATTATTTTAAATTTTACTGAATCGTGCCTGATTAAATTTCATATAAATATAATTAATTTTCTTAGTGGTCAATCAGACTGCACTAACGGGTGCGTGGGCGGGCGCGGGCACTCGGGTCTTGGCGTCTGCGTGTTCACAGTGCCGAACGAGCTACGAGTGAATCAAAATGGTTTAGAACCACAAGCGTAGTCACCTAACAGACGATCACTGTGAACGATACGGGCGGACTGAGCCATTAGAAAAACCCGTGCCATCCGCGCCCGCGCCCGCTTTATGAAGACGCGTGGCTCGTGGGAGCACTGTGAACGCAACTGGCGGGCTAGATACATTTTGAATTACACGCGCCCGCGCTAGCACCCGCGCTTGCCTCTACTCTGTTTGAGTACTTAGAAACTTACAACTTTTCAAACCCATCAAAATCCAGCCACAAATCCCTCATAACGTTCAGCAGACCTAATATACCAAACCATGAAAATAAGTTAGAGTATCAAAAGAAACAATCGTACGGCTTAAAGAAAACCCATAATCGCACACACACAAATCCACGCTTTCACTCACACAATCACACACATTCAGCCTACATTGTGTGCACACGCGACAATAGGTGTCCCACACACGGAAATTCTTACAATTTCGATTCAATTTAGATTTCTTGCGCTCGCCTTTACAGGGTGTCCTGTTTAGAAATCGAATTTCTGTTTCGTGTGAAGTTAGTGGGGTTCTCGGATTTTATTTTTGTTTATATGTTTTCTGAACTGTGTGGGTTTTAGATGATTAGGTTTATTTATAGACATGATTTAAAATAGAAACAATATTATCTTGTTCGTGTATTATATTAATCTAATACGTTAATCGTTTTCTACCAATCTTTTTAGTTAAGCTGCTTGCTTTTTTATATCAAATAAGAGTATGTGGGTTCAAAACTCTGAACTCGTTCATCCATCGGACGCATTTAACTCATCGAATGCCGTAATTAGAGACACAATAGAAAGACAATTGCTTATGTCGAACTGTGTAACTTAAGACATTCAAAAGAAGACTATTCTATTCCATTTCCCACCAGGTTGTAAAGCTTTGTTATTCTAAGAAAACGGTGAACGGTCACACAATAACAGCTGTCCCAATGCATAGGGTTTTTGGACACCTTAATGTTATATACTGGTGAAAGTGAGAGATTTCATGATGGTCGATATTATATGACGGAACCACTTTCCTACATCGTGAGGAAACCATGCATGTCCTAGAACCAAAAATTCGAAGACATGCGACATCTACCAACCCGCTCTGGGCCTATGTGGTAGATTACGGCCCAGTCCCTCTGACCGAGTGGAGGCCTGTTTCTCAGTCATGAAAACATTATAGGTTGATTATACTTTACTAGAAAACCAAAGCTTTACCGCAACCTAATCTAATAAAACCATAATTTTATTTGTACTTACAATAAATTATCACAAACAACAGTATCTTTAAATTTACTACTTATTTTCACCGGACACGCATTTACAAAACACGATGGCTAACAAATCTGTCCTTAACATTAATTTACATCCCTATTCAAAACAAAATGCCTAATTTAATGTTCTTAAACACGCAATACGATGTTTAAATGTTCATTAAATGATTACTATTCACACTTACAATACCGATAATGTTATTTATATTGACACAAAACTTATCTGATACCTACGAAAGCTGTCAGTGTGATATACATCTATACCTATTATAAATTAAAGTCGTTTTTCAGGTCTGTTTGTGTGACCGGCGTTGTTTTTTCTAAACTACGCCACGTTCTCACCATTATTTAGAGAATTTATTCCGTAAGCTTTATGTGTCAATATTCAACAATCATCGTCATCATTTCAGCCGAAAGACGTCCACTGCTGGACATAGGCCTCCCCCAAGCACCTGCACTTCGACCGGTCCTGTGCTTCCCGCATCCACCGGGTTCCTGCGGCCTTTCCAAGGTCGTCGGTCCACCTTGTGGGAGGCCTTCCAACGCTACGTCTTCCGGTACGCGGTCGCCACCCCTCCTTTCGGCCCCATCGGCCATCTGTTCTGCGAGCAATGTGCCCTGCCCACTGCCACTTAAGTTTGGCAATTCTTCGGGCTATGTTAGTTACCTTGGTTCTCCTGCGGATCTCCTCATTCCTGATTCAATCACGCAGGAAAACTCCAAGTATAGCCCTCTCCATTGCCCTTTGGGTGACTTTTAGCCTTCTTATAAGGCTCATTGTGAGCGACCACGTTTTAGTTCCATAAGTCATCACTGGCAACACACACTGGTCAAAGACTTTCGTCTTGAGACACTGCACTGCACTAATATTCAACAAGCCCGTGGCTAAATAATAACAGCCCCACAAGTCATGTTCGTGAACGGGCGCCGTCAGTAGGTACTGGTCATCTCTTTGCTTTCATGGCTTATTTTAATTTAATTTAATATTTGAATTGTTTTTTTTTTCCTTTCATCTTTTTATTACGGAAGCTTTTAATGTTCTGCATCGTTCTCACATGCATAATTTTTAACATGAATGATGTAAACAAGACTTTGTAACCATATTATTTTGATTAAAAAGAGTGTCCATGGAGTTTCTGGCCCGTTCTTCTCCATAGATGCCTACGCTTTGGAATGGGCAACCAACTTCATGTTTCTGACTGACCGAACCCTTGACAATTCAAAAGTGCCTGGTTTAATTGAAATAAATGCTTTGAGTTTGAGTTTTGAGTGTGAGTCGATCGATCAGGTTAAGCTACGCTTGCCGCGGTTAGTTTGTGGACGGATCTTTACATACTGAGACCCCTCTGTGCCTCGAAAAGCACGTTAAGTCGTTGGGCCCGGCTGTCATTCGTAGATCTTTGACAGTCGTTACGGGTAGTCAGAAGCCCGAAAGTCTGACAGCCAGTTTTACCAAGGGGTACCGTATTACCCAGTAACTGAGTTGTGGAGGTCAGATAGGCAGTCGCTCCATGTAAAGTACTGGCATTCAGCTGCATCCGGTTAGACTGGAAGCCGAACCCAACATAGAACAGGGTTTTCCCTGTTCTATGTTGGGATCGGCTTCCAGTCTAACTTAAGTTTCTTACTGTAGTAAGTAAAAGGACATTATTTGTCTGCTGTCAGAATGTATTGAGGTGAATATTGTTACAAATATCAAACGTGTCATTATTTATTTTCGACTTCAGCAAAGTTTTCATTATTTAAAAGTAATGATGCTAATTAACACCCTTCTTAAATATCTTAATACTATATTAGCATTCGTACCTATATAGGTACCATACGAATGCTAAAAAAAAAAAAAAAAGAAACAAAAAAAATACTTATATCAAAAACAAAACAAAAAACAAAAAAAAAAAAATAACAAAATATATTTTGTTTTAATGCAATTAATGAAGTAGCTTTGCACAGAGCACCCTGTACGTCACCTGTCTCCGGAGATAAAGTTGAGTGTTTCCTACATCGGAGGTGTCGAATACTCGAACGAACGAATGAAATGATCAAAAGACGGTATTCATCAACCTTTCGTAACTTTCAACAAAAGATTTCGAACGGTATTGTCTTGAAGATAAAGTTTCATTTTACACGAGAATTTTGAGAACAATTTTCAAGTTTGATCTACGAACGAAGTGTTAATTTTGAGAGCTTTAAACTGAAGACGGTTTGAAAAATTATATCTTACGTAAAGTTTTGTTCTGAAGTCTAAATTTACGATATTATATTATGTACCTAATGAATCCCTAAGTGCGATTCCTATCCACTGGAGTTTCGTAAAGGCGAGATAGGGATTATTATATCAATTAACTCTAAAAATTATATCAGTTAAGTATTATTAAAAAAAAACTAATACATTTACATCCTCCATTATCCCTTTATCCCAATGGGGTTTGAATTTATCAAAATCCTTTCTTAGGGGATGCCTACGTCATAGTAGCTATATGCATGCGAAGTCTCAGCCCGATCGGTTTAAAATTGACAAAGTTTCATACAAACTTTCATCCCCTATTTTATCCCCTTGGGGGTAGAATTTATCAAAATCCTTTCTTAGCGGATGCCTACGTCATAACATTTACCTGCATGCCAAATTTCAGCCCGATCCTTCCAGTGGTTTAGGCTGTGCGTTGATAGATCACTATGTCAGTCAGTCACCTTTGAGTTTTATATATTTAGATAGCAGTATGCAGTTGCAAAATGAAATGTTGTTGTGAAACAGAAGAAGTTACATTGAAGTCAGAATACCAGCGCTGCGATATTTATTTTTTTAATGTCGCAGCATCATGCTGAGATAGGAGCCTTTTGGCGTCGTATATGACTTTCTGAATGATTTTTCTTTTTGTTACTTTTTATTTATATAAAATAGTGCAAATAGCATGCGGCCACGGGAAGGTACTTTCTTGTTTCATCCTTTTCAGTAGTCGGGTTTTAGTTTTTACACTTTTTTTTTATTGAATTATTTTGGTGCTTATTTCAGTAATATTCATATTTCTGAAATGTGCAAATTAAGCCCTTTCATTTCATACACCACTAGTCACCATCGCAAAACATGTATTTTTAATTATGTCCTGTAGAGGACGCCACATTAATTTAGAGTGACGTCACATAGCCTATATCCAGCGGACGGTCAAGACGCTTCTAATGATACCTGATACCTCATTTGTCAAATTATTATAAGTACTTACTTTTGAAGTTATGAAGGAACAGATAAACATACATACATACAAACCGGTGAAAATCATAACCCTCCTTTTTGTTTCACCGTAGTCGGGTAATCAGCCAGTCGCTAAGAAACGGATTTATCCGGATTTTTTATATACACATTGACATTGATGAATTTTATTACCGACTTCACAAAAAGGAGGAGGTACTATGTTCGGCTGTTTGTATGTTTTTTTTTTTTTTTGTATGTTTGTTCATCGAAACCTCCGCCAATTGTTGACGGATTTTCAAAATTATTTTTTTGTTTGAAAGTAGATAGTTCTGAGGTGGTCCCACTGTCACCAAGTTAGGATCTGATGATGGAATCTTAGAGAAATCGAGGGCAACCTTCAAATTTTATAGGCTCACTTATTGTTTTTCGCATATTTTATGAAGTATCTTGTGTATTTGCGTATGGTTGACACCAGCTCAGGTAGCTGGGCTGATGATGGAAGGTACAACTCCTTAACAGTAAGAAGTTACTCGAACAGGCAAGGACTGTTTTAGTAAATTGTTTTGATGTTTGATAGGGCATTTGCCACATTTGGTCTTATGACCATCAAGTTATGACCTCATGCTGCAGTCAGGTCTGCTGAGTACCTAACTCCTCGACAACTAACAGCCGATATATCGTGTTTAGGCTTATTGAAAAGGGCTCGATGTGTGGATAAACGTACTGTTAATGAGGAACACCGAAGTCAGGAGCATAAGAAAAAGTACAAACCTTGAAATTACAGCACCGTAGTCGTGTTTGGGCTCATATTAAACAGGACTAAATTTTAAGTTCAATGCAATGTTGACATAAGTCTGGCCTGATGGTGCAGCCAGGATTATCAGCATCTAGTCTAAAAACTAATAAATACTACTTAAAGTGAAATACTTTTGCGAGCTTTTCTTCTGTATAATTATCCTAACAAAGGTGGCCGGTAATGGCTGGATGAGAGAAGCGGAGGAACGTGAACGTTGGCGCAAACTTGGGAAGGTCTACGTCCAGCAGTGAACTGCAATAGGCTGATCATGATTTATAAAAGCCTCAATCGTTGCATTTCACGCAATGTCTTTTCGTCATGTGGTCTATTTAGCAATTTGGTAGGTTCCAAGTCGCATAATACAATGCCATCCAGCGTCTTTACACGACTAAGCGTAAAATAAACTTGGCCCTTAGCAAAATGTTTCTTGCCTAAGTCTATTATTAAAGTAACTTGAGCATTTGCTCTCGGAAATTATGATTTGGTAAAGTGGAGCTGATGATGAAGACCACAAATGGCCATCGGAACTACCTACTCAATGACAAATATTTCACGGGTTGCGATTCGATTACTTTAATATAGCTGCTAAGCAATTTATGCTCATTACAATGCGTATGGTGAAGTGGAGCTGATGGTGGCTTCTCAATCAGCTCCAGTTCTCCTGGTTCTTACTAGGAGAACTCCTCAACAATTAACGTCCCTGCATCGGGAAAAGCAATATTTTGTAAAAGGTGTTAAGCAGTTGACATTAGGCTATTATAACTTAGATAAATTACAAACTGACCCGCTAAAAAGTGAAAAATAAAAACTTTTTTACAAAAAAAAACAACCCACTTCCAAAAACACTATAAAGTGAAAAATAACTAATTTCGGAAGTCGGTGGCAAAAAACTAAAATACAAATCCAAAGACACCGACTTCCGAAATTAGTTATTTTTCACTTTATAGTGTTTTTGGAAGTCGGTTGTTTTTTTTTTTTAAATGTTTTTATTTAGACAATGACATGAATAATTATTGTGAATGTGAGGACTATGTGGGTCATTTCTTTTTCTGTTTTCCTTCTTAGTTCCATGATCTGACAGTTTGAGTAATTTACGCGACCTACCCAAATGACCTTTCTTTGGTATTGTTGGTCGAATCGTTGAGCTCCTCAAGTTCTGAGTTGAGCTGCACGACTTTTGACGAATGCGTGCACTGATTGGACAGGTCCGCTCAATCTGTGTGGTTCTTTCCTCAAAAGACCATTTCAGACACCAATCTACATGGTGTTCACACGATCTGACTAAGATTTTGTCTGGACTTTAAAAGAGACTGTGACCTCTGAGTTTGTTTCGGCCTTTCTTCTCAGAATAGTCAGCTAAGAAACGCCGACCTCGTGTAATTTAAAATAAAATAATTGACGTGTGAAAGTGTTTGTACAAACCTACTAACAAAAAATAAATCATTTAACATTTATCAACTCTTTACGAGTCATTCTCTAAATTGTAAAACAAAATTACATACATGTAAATTAGCCGAGTGGTCAAGGTATTGGGGACCGCGTTACATCCCCTGTCATGTGGGGATTACCTCGCGTGTAATGTGGGTGTTAGGTGGGCAGGTGGCTAACAATTGGATGGCGATTACCTGTGATTGACGGGTTACATGTGTTGCTGTGTTTTGTCCTTACCTGTATTTTTAAACCCCGACGCAAAAACGACGGGGTGTTATAAGTTTTATTATGGGTTCATCATCTGCCTAGCCTTTTATCAACTATGTTGGGGTCGGCTTCCGGTCTAACCGGATGCAGCTGAATACCCAGTATTTTACATGGAGCGACCGCCTATCTGACCTCTACAACCCAGTTACTGGGTAATACGATACTACTTGGTAAGATTGGTTGTCAGACTTTCGGGCATCTGACGACCCGTAACGATTGTCAAAGATCCACGAATGACGGCCAGGGCCAACGGCTTAATGTGCTTTCCGAGGCACGGAGGGTTCTCGGTATGTAAAGATGGTCACCCATCCACAGACCAACCGCGGCAAGAGTAGCTTAACTTAATCGATCGACCGGTGCATCTGCTATTATTTAGCCACGGGCCCCTCGAGAACCCTAACATAGTTGGGAAAAGGCTAGGCAGATGATGATAGTCTGTACCACCCCCTTAAAGGAGAATGACCAAAAGTCGTACGTACCAAAAAGTCTCATGCATCAAGATCAAAATATTGTAGTAATTATTTTCATATTTTTTTACGACATTACGCGTCCGGGATTTAATTTTTGAACAGGGAATTTAATTGAAAGTAAAAAAGTGTTGATATTGTTTTATTCTATTTACATGTTCCGTTCCGTTTCAAATGATATGATATGACCTTGAATTTTGAAAGTGCTATGTTGTCTTACAAAAAACGTAAAAAAATATACTTTTTCGATGATACATTCATTAAAAATAACTAGAATAGAACAGGCTGTTTTTTAGAGTAATAATGGCCGTTCGTGTCAAACAAAATAAAGTGCCTAGTTTTTAGGTTATTTCGATTTTTTTGAAAGTCTCCCAAACCCGGGTTTTGTTTACAGAAAGAACTTTTGTAGTAGTTATTATGATAAGTGTAATCTATAAAAAACAAAGTTTGACTTTGATGCAGCATGGTACGGGATTCCATACATCCATAAGTATTGTCCTTTAACAACACCTTTCTTATACACCCTATATAGGTACAGTGTGGCAGTTTTTTTTTTTTTTGATAAAAGTCAACAAATTTCTACACTACGGGGTCTAGAATCATGTGTTGAATCCTTGGTAACAGGTCGCGCGTCGGTGTCTCTGCCACCAGGTATGCGTCGTGCACAGTGAAAGTGTTGAAAGAAAACTACGATGAAAAATTTCAAATCGATTTCAGGATATGACAAGGTAATTCTAGGTCTACAAAACCAACTTAAAACCACCATGACGCGCGAAGCATTTTTAGGGGCCCAAAACTCCTAACAAAATGGGCATTGTCCTTTTGGCACTATTCTTTTACACCCTACCAGCGCTAAGCGCTAACACACTGGGACGTCATGGAGATGTCACCGGCTACGTATCCAAACAATTCATATTGATATGTATGACAGTGAACTCACTTGTCTATGGTGTGGCGAATTTGGAAGCCACAACCGACCAGCCGGGCGGCCCCAACGTGGAGAGTGGGTACTCTTGTGACCTGGCGACGCGTAGCCAAGTCAGCAGTATTTTATATACAAGTAAGTTTCACCTCCCTCACTCAGTGGCCAACTGATCGCCAGAACTGAGGGTCAGTAGTCACTGGCTATTTATTTGGAAACCTCATTAGGCTACGGTAGATAGCCAGAGGTAGCCATGGCTACATAGCCAGCGACGTCACCATCTCATCCCAGTGTGTTAGCGCTTTAAAACTAAGTAAACAAAACACCTGTTCAGAGTAAGCTATGCTATAGAAGCTATAATCCATATTGTTTTTATCCGCGGAGGTCGGCATCTGGTCACGTCGTATCCGCCTTAGTATCCGCTTTAATTTCCGAACGGCATTTAACGTGATTTCGTGCTCTAACGACTGGTAGGGATGTGGTGTAATCGATTGTTTAGTGTCGATAAAATTTGTTTTTGGCTTTTACACCGTTACATGGTTGCGAGTATCAAATGTTGGTATTAAGCGGTTTGATAAGTTTATTGCTAAGACTGGTTTTTCAGCAAGCTCTCTACTGATCATGCAAAGAAAATAGTTAAGTATAATTATGAACATGTTCGTTCTAAAATGAATCA
This sequence comes from Mesoligia furuncula, assembly GCA_916614155.1. Taxonomy (NCBI): domain Eukaryota; kingdom Metazoa; phylum Arthropoda; class Insecta; order Lepidoptera; family Noctuidae; genus Mesoligia; species Mesoligia furuncula. The sequence continues at coordinate 28,692,280 of OU744793.1, forward strand.
TCCATTCAGAGCTCAATCTTGCTTCAAGAATTTGTATCATTGTGTTACACCAAACTGGCCACCACAACCACTTCATAATAATTAGTTGGTAGCATACATCTCGCAAAATATTATTCCAAAATCGACGGTATCATCATTTCACTTTAAGCAGCTAAAAGACGATCTAATAAGGTTTGCAGGGTCAACCAGATATCGCAAAAGTCAGAAGGTTTACAAAGAAAAAGGGGAGGCCTTTGCCTAGTAGTGGGACATTAAATAGGCTAACGAAAAAAAAAACATAATTAAAAAAGTATAATCTGAAACAATATCGATAAGACAGCCTCACATCCCTACCGCCTACGGAACAAAATGAGACCAACGAAAAAGTTACAGAACAGAATCGTATTATAATTTAATTGCCTTCTTTAATTACGTATCGACGTAAATCTCTTTTAATTCTAACTTAATTAGCAAACGAAGTGGAACTTTTTATGGAAAGAGACGTTCTATAAGTATACTTAATTGGACATTAAAAGTTTGAGGGATGACTTCGGAGACGGAAACTCGAGGGAAAAGATTTCTTGTTGGTATGTTCGTTCTCATTCACTTAAGTGTAATGCTTTAATAAATTCAAGGAAATGAATTAACCAAATTGTCTGCTACTTAAATTGTTCGTACATTCTCTGACAGTTGTACGAAATGGCTATGACATTGAATTTCATAGCAATTATTTTCTCTGACTATATCTAGAAATAGCTGTAATTGCCACGTATGGCAGTCAAGTGATCACAATCTATCTATACTACTAAACAAGCTAAAGGGTTTGTTTGTTTTAACGCGCTAATTCTTGGAAGTCAAAATCAAAGTCAAAATAATTTATTTCACACTAGCTGTGCCCGCGACTTCGTCCGCGTGGAATAGTGACTTTTCGGGCAGCATATTTTGAATTACATATACCGTCTACAGACCGGGCATTTGCTGTCCGAACCCTCTGACCGGGCATTTGCTGTCCGAACCCTCTGAGAACTCAGGCGAATTTCAGTGAAAGTCTCAGACTCTAGTGCTTGAGCTTCACGATCGGCAGTGAGACGTATTTCTCGTTCTTCCTGTGTTTCCAGAGACCGAACATTTGCTGTCCGAACCCTCTGAGAACTCAGACGAATTTCCCTATCAGTGAAAGTCTCAGACTCACGCGATAGTGTATGAGCTTCACGATCGGCAGTGAGACGTATTTCCCGTTCGTCCTGTGTCTCCTGGAATCTAACATTTGTTGTCCGTACTCTCTGGGAGCTCAGGCGGATTTCCCTGACAGCAAAAGTCTCAGACTCACGCGATAGCGCGTGAGCTTCGCGATCGACAGATAAACGTGCCTTTCGTTGTTCCCCGTTTTCCCTATTTCGAGTTGTCATCATTCGAGAACGATTTGAACTCAGTCGAGATTCTCGCTGAGTCGAAGTTTCTGCAGCACGAAACCTAGCCTGGTGCAGAGAGCCTTTTGCCTCACGACCTTCCTCAGATTCCTGTGATCGAACTAATCTCATCCTTTTAGCATTTCTGCTACATTGGGAGAGATTGGATCTTCTTCGAGGCATTCTTACAATAAAATAGTACTTACTACTTAACACACAGTTATTTAGTAAACACGTACTATCGTAAACAATTAAATTATAAATACTTACAGATTATTATACAGTCTAAAATTATCACAGTTTAAGTAATAAGTGTTAAGACTTGTAAACCAAACGTCATTATCATCATCATTTCAGCCGATAGACGTCCACTGCTGGACATAGGCCTCCCCCAATTTTGGGGGGGTTTGCCATAATCGCCACGCTTGGCAGGCGGGTTGGCGATCGCAGTATGGTATGGTGGTGGAATGCATAGAGAACGCTGCTGCCCATTCTCCGGTGAGACCCTTAGTCGCCTTTTACGACACCCACGGGAAGTAAGGGGTGGTGCTATTCTTCTACACAGACAAACGTACTAACCTTATAAAACAAAAGAATTGCTAGAAAAAATAATTACTAACCTAAGCTAATGAACTTATACTTAATAAAGAAAATCAAGAAAAGAAATGCCTAACCTATACCAAATACTTATAATATTTATATACAAACCCTAAATACAAATTAAGATAAGTATACCGAAAATCAGGGAAAGAAATGCCTAACCAATAATAAATGCTTACAATATTTATTTACAAAACCCTAAATAAAAATTAAGATAAGTAAATACCCAATAATCAAGGAAAGAACCGCCTAACCTATACCAAATACTTACAAAATTTTAAAGAAAATTAAGAAAAAGAACCTAACCTGCAAACCCTAAAATATAAATAAATGAAATATGCAAACAGTCAGTATTCAATTGAATCGCAATAATCGAATCCAACTATTCGCCTATACTCTCCAGGATACGTGCGTTCGCTACGAATAACTGAATCCTTATGGCAGCGGCGCGTTTTCTTTTGAAATGGTCATCTCGCAGTTCAACCTGAGGGGTTGTCGACTGCTTAACCTGGCTTTCCTGTGGATGCCTCAATAAATTAAGGCCTCCAGCCAGGGCATAATACACAACTTAACTACACAATATAAACTTAAAAACTAAGCGACTACACGCTAAGGGCACCCCCTGTGGGGTACGGACCTCGGCTTAGAGCGTCGCTGGGAGAGGGCAGCAAGGGACAGGCTGGATCGGAATTATGGCAGCGGCGCGGCTCTCAGCGCGCTTTATACAAGGTGTAACGGAAAGGGGGTATCAATCCTGAAGGAGGTGAATGTGCTCATGAAACTGAACAAATTTCCCCAAAGAACATAGGTCGAAATATGAAAAAAATTTTGGACCTCCCATAGTAATAGTAAATCATTGATGTGCTATTACTATGGGAGGTCCAAATTTTTTTTTTCATCTTCATTCACCTCCTTCAGGGTTGATACCCCCTTTCCGTTACACCTTGTATATATAGCCACGGACGCGCAGGCGCGAGGCGTTTACGTAGGTACTCTGATAGAATACCTTAACAAATGTTCGCCGTGATTCTTTAAATTGACATAACTTTTTTATTTATGAACCGATTGACATGAAGTAAACACTAAATGTTAAGTGAAGCTTACTACAATATATTAGTGAAAACTGCATCTAAATCGAATAAGCCGTTTCTGATATTAGCGTGCACAAACACAGCAGACAAACAGACAAACAGATAAACAGACAAAAAAAAATTTAATTACATTTTCGGGTTCGGCATCGATATAATAACAACCCCTGCTACTTTTTTTTAATATATTTCCATTGTACAGACACCACTTTTCTACAATTTTATTATATGTATAGATAAAGCTACATGGACACTTAAGAAATGTCAGAAGCTACGGTTCCAATTAGTAGTTTCCTATGGAAAAGAGCTGGCAAGAAATTCCACGGTTACTCTTTTTAAAAATAATTACAGTAGGTATGGGAGGTCAGCGTAGGCCTGTCAACAAGTACCAGGTACTTGATAAAATAAAAAATGGTCTACGAATCTAATGCCTACGAGGCCTACAAATTCCTCACATTTACAAAATAAGAATCTATCAAAAGGATAAATAAAATATAAAAACCTACTAAAAGCAAGTGATATGATTGCCATTAGAACCACTAAAAACCATAAAGAGGTGAACAATTAGAATTGTCTGTTTAAAATGTCAAATAATAAAAAAAAAATTGTCAAAGAAGTATGTTAAAAAAATATAAAAATAAACATCGTTATTTGAGAGCAGTTAATAGACATTTACATAGTTATATGTCAGGCGGATTTGAAAATTTAATTTTGCATTTATTGGTCAAAGGACGTGGCTAAATTGAGTATGGACGACGACGGCTCCAGCAATATATAAACATGGTACCTAGCAATATGTAATGCTGAAGAAGGCTATAGGCTAACATCACGCTGTGATCATTAGGAGTTGAGCAAGAAGAAAAAAACCTCAGAAAGAAAGCTAACAAAATATTTTTACAAAAAAAAACAACCGACTTCCAAAAAAAACACTACAAATTGAAAAATAACTTTAATTTCGGAAGTCGGTGTCTTTGGTTCCGCATTTTCGCTTATCGACACCGACTTCCGAAATTAAAGTTATTTTTCAATTTGTAGTGTTTTTTTTGGAAGTCGGTTGTTTTTTTTTGTAAAAATGTTTTTATTTTTCACTTTTTAGTTGGTTAGTTTGTAATTGTATCTAAGTTACAATAGCCTAATGCCAACTGTTCATCACCTTTTACTAAATATTGTTTTTCCCGATGCTGGGACGTTAATTGTTGAGGAGTTCTCCCGGTAAGTACCAGAAGAACTCCTCAACAATCACTCACCATACGCATTGTGACGAGCATAAATTGCTTAGCAAACATATTAAAGTAATCGAATCGCAACCCGTGAAATATTTGTCATTGAGTAGTTCCGATGGCCATCTGTGGTTTCATCATCAGCTCCAAATGACAAAATGACTTTACCAAATGATGATTTCCGAGAGCAAATGCTCAAGTTACTTTAAAAAAATACCCAAATCGCTATAGGTTTGCCTATAAAATTTGAGGGTTTCCCTCGATTTCCATGGGATCCTCTCATCAGATTCCAATTTGATGATAATGGGACCACCTCGAGAGTATACCCTTTCAAATAAAAAAAAAGAACTTTTGGAATCGGCCCAGCCTTTTTCGAGTAATCGGTGAACATACACAAGGTAGCTACTGTAAAATGTTGAGGAGTTCCCTTAACTGTCCTTCGTCTTCATCATCAGACCCCTAATGACAGTCACAACCCATCTAGGTGTAAAGTTCACAACAATACAAATTAATCAAGCCCAAACACAAGGTAATTGCTGTAGATCGTTGAGGAGTCCCCTCGACTAACTTTCGGCTCCATCATCAGATCGACTCCAGGCCTTCATTAAATTGTAGTGCTTTAAAATACTTAATGAAAAAGTTAACAAACGCATTGGTCGCTCCTACTATTTTCGAATGTTCCCCTCGATTTCACTGGGATGCCATCATCAGATCCTGGTTTCCTTATCATGGTATCACCCTTGGCATATATCCTTTCCAACGAAAAAAGAATAATCAAAATCGGTTCATAAACAACGAAGTTATCCGCGAACACACATAAAAAAAAAAAATATATATATATATACGGTCGAATTGAGAAACCTCCTCCTCTTTTGAAGTCGGTTAAAAAAGTAGTAGCGAAAACGAAGCGCGGGCAGATGATGCGATGCGACGGGGTGGGTTGGGGGAACAATAAATTTCACGCTGATGAAGTCGCGACAGAAGCTAGTATACAATAATAGGCAAAGAGAGGTTTCACCTCTCTTTCTTCTTCACTCTTTTACTTGAGTTTGACTCCCACAAATAGAGAAAACGTGGCCATATTTTTCCGAGTTCGTTTACCTCGTCAAAGGGAGCGGTCATTGGACGATAGCATGACAGTTTTTGTTTATGACTTGCTGTGGCCGCGACTTCATTCGCGTGCATGTTGGCAAACAAACTGGATTTCATGGGTTCTATTTTTTTTTGCCTGGAACCCTATATCTTTTTCTAAAATAAAAATAGCTTTAGTTTCGGAGATTAGTCGTAAGATACAGACAGATAGATAGTCAAAAATAAAACAATTTTTTTTTTGTTATAAGTGTCGTATTACTTATTTACGTATACTTAATTATGCATTTAATAAAAAGCTGTTATTTTGATTTCTTTATTACAACCCGACACTTCAATTGTATTAATTTGCGTACACGATTATAATATCATAAAAACATGCTAACGTCCACTGATAATCCTGTGGGGTAATTGAGTAACATACTTACAAGGACAACGCCTTTCATGTTGACAGTTGAACAAAGTTCATTACATTATATATGACGTCGAGCAGACGCATGCTCCAAACATATGAAGCAACGTATTAGCAATTTCCTTCAAAACTCCTTGGATTGTAATTAAAAATGCATTATGCAATGCGTTTTGTTTCTGCAAAATAAACAATTTTTCTTTCTTTCTTTCTTTAATTCTGCAGTTGAGGTGCTGGTCTGGACAGAAAACTAAAATGGCTTTTTTTGCTGCTTATTGTTTTGCGTGAGCCATTTTCAATCACGATTAAAATTGTTTACTAATAATGTTATGTATCAGAGAAGTCAATCTGGCAGGCATTAAGCACTTTTACGTGGTTGTAATAAACAATAAAAATATTAAGATTGACAAGTTTTAACTAACTAATAACATGGGGTCCGTGGCTAAATAATAACAGCCGCACAGGTCGATCGATCAGGTTGAGCTACGGTTACCGCGGTTGGTCTGTGGATAGGTGACCATCTTCACATACCGAGACACCGTGCCTCGGAAAGCACGTTAAGCCGTTGGTCCCGGCTGTCATTCGTAGATCTTTGACAGTCGTTACGGGTAGTCAGAAGCCGAAAGTCTGTTAATCAGTCTTACCAAGGGGTATCGTATTACACAGTAACTGGGTTGTGGGGGTCAGACAGGCAGTCGCTCCATATAAAATACTGTTATTCTGCTGCATCCGATTAGACTGGAAGCCGACCCCAACTTAGTTGGGAAAAGGCTAGGCAGATGATGATGAGTAACCTTAAGTTAAGTAAGTAACCTTTTATAACTTAAAGTTTTTACAGGGTTGCCTGTATTAACTTTGTACAAATTTAATACAGGGTGGCTATTAAGACCATTTCGTACTCTCTTAATAAGGTAAGCACAATAAGCCTTTAACATTTCCATTACTGGGTCCTCCTCTCTGCGAGAGGTGGGCCGTAATCCACCTTGCAGCCAAATCAAATCAAATCAAATCAGATTTTTTCGTAAATGTAGGTTTCATTAAATGATAAATGATTTATTTTCTGTAAGTAGGTTTTTACAAACACTTTTACACGTCATCATATTTTTTAAACTAGATGTGGTCGGCGTTTCCTATCTGACTACTCTGAAAAGAAAGGCCGAAACAAACTCAGAGGTCACAGTCTCTTTTAAAGTCCAGACAAAATCTTGGTCAGATCGTGTGAAGACCATGTAGATTGATGTCTGAAATGGTCTTTTGAGGAAAGAACCACACAGATTGAGCGGACCTGTCCAATCAGTGCACGCATTTGTCAAAAATCGTGCAGCTCGACTCAGAAATGAGGAGCTCAACGATTCGACGAACAATACCAAAGAAAGGACATTTGGGTAGGCCGCGTAAATTACTCAAACTGCCAGATCATGATTAAAACTAAGAAGGAAAACAGAAAAAAAAAATGACCCACATAGTCCTCACATTCACAATAATTAAATGAAAAGAAAAAAAAATACTTTACAAAGTAAATATTCATGTCATTGTCTAAATAAAATTCATCAATGTCAATGTGTATATAAAAATCCGGACATAATCTTTGAGGACCATGTAGATTAGTGTCTGAAATGATCTTTTGAGGAAAGAACCACACAGATTGAGTGGACCTGTCCAGTCAATGCACGCATTTGTCAGTAACCGTGCAGCTCAACTCAGAACTTCAGGAGCTCAACGATTCGACGAACAATACCAAAGACAGGACATTTGGGTAGGCCGTATAAACTACTCAAACTGCCAGACCACGATTAAAATGTAAACAATGACCCACATAGTCCTCACATTCACAATAATTAAAATAATATAATACTTTATACAGCAAATGCACATGCCATTGTGTAAGTAAATAGATACTTAAAAAAAAAAAAAAAATATTAAAGTGTAAACATTGCAAAATAACATTCACTGTCTAAACCTATTGGAGCAGCTCAATCCCAAGCCTTTTTGTCCTCAATATACACTCGAGAGCAATGAATCCGGGTCACTTAAAGAATCCTAAAAATCTCGGAAACTAAAAATGCTAGGTTAATGCAATAAATTGTATTTAATAGACAATGTAATGCTCCTTAAATGAAGGTATTAAAACTTCTTAGTTATTGTAAAGTTATATCATAAAAAAATCAAATTTGAAAAAGGGCCACTTTCGAAGATGGAACTACGAAATTACAGCATTTGGTTTTGCTTTTGTTTGTAATCTGTCATTTATGTGGGTACATAAACCATGTTGATAGTGCTCTATGTTCATTATTCAAGCTGAAATTATGTCGCTTACGCCTGAAGAATGCACCAGAATACTTACAATGCTGGAAACCGGCCGGAGTCAGCGCGATACAGCCAGGACTGTCGGTGTGTCGCTGTCAACAGTACAAAGAGTTCTCCGACGTTACGAAGAAACTGGTTCTAACCTACGCAGACCAGGAACGGGCAGAACCAGGTGTACCACAGCACGAGAAGACCGATACTTGGTGAACACCATGCTTCGAAATCGCTTTCTCACAGGAACTGAACTCACAAATCAGTTTCGACGCCTCGGAGGAAGTAACCCAAGTGCATGGACAGTAAGACGTCGGCTTGCTGAATCTAACTTAAAACCCCTTAGACCTGCAAACGGCCCTAAACTGGAGCGTGGGCATCGTATTTCAAGACTAAGATATGCCCAGAGCCACGTAAATTGGAGTATTGAAGATTGGTCAAAAGTTATGTTCTCCGACGAATCAAAATTTATGCTCTACAAGCACGATGGAAGACACAGAGTGTATCGAAGACCAGGGGAAAGATTCAAGCAAGCATGCATCGAAGAAAAAGTAGCCTACGGTGGTGGGTCTGTACTTTTGTGGGCCGGAATTTCTTCTGAAAGTCGCACAGAGCTGGTGATCATAGAAAACGGCTCTTTAACTAGCGTAAGATATGTGGAAGAAATCCTCAATGATCACGTTGGTCCATTTATGGTCAATTTAGGTGAGGATGCTATATTTATGCATGACAATGCCCGACCTCATACAGGTAGGATTGTGAATGACTACCTTCAAGAGATGAACATTACTCGTATGGAGTGGCCAGCGCGCAGCCCGGATATCAACCCGATCGAGCATGCTTGGGACGAGCTAGGCAGATGCGTAAAACAACGAAACCCTCCCCCAATCACGCTTCGTGAGCTCAAAATTGCTCTCACAGAGGAATGGGAGAATATTCCCCAAAATCGTATAAGGAACATGGTGTACAGCATGCCAAACCGCGTAAACGCAGTAATGGAAGCACGAGGAGGCAATACGAAGTATTAAAATTCAAGAAAATCGTAATAAAGTTCAAAAATTTCATGTTTCGATCAGCAGTTTTTTTCTTTATGTAATTTTGTGTTAATAAAATGTATGGTGACTCATATTTTTTTTACTTTCATTTAAGGAGTATTACATTGTCTATTAAATACAATTTATTGCATTAACCTATCATTTTTAGTTTCCGAGATTTTTAACATTCTTTAAGTGACCCGGATTCATTGCTCTCGAGTGTAGTCTTTTACAGTATAATAGGCTTTCTGGCATAGTTTTCGCTTTATAAAAGCTTTGAATTTATTTAGGCTTAGTTCTTGAATGTGGCTAGGAAGTTTATTATAAAAATGTATACATTGGCATCTAAACGAGCCACCTATTTTCTTGAGCCTTGTTGTAGGAACAACAAATTTGTGTTTGTTCCTAGTATTTATGTTATGGATATCACTGTATTTTTTAAACAGATTAATATTTTTATGTGCATACAAAAGATTATCATAAATGTACTAAGAAGGCACAGTCATTATATTAATCTCTTTAAATTTGTCTCTGAGGGAGTGTCTAGGACTTAATTTATAAATAGAACGAATTGCCCTTTTTTGTAAAATAAAAATTGTCTGAATATCGGCGGCATTTCCCCACAACAGAATACCGTACGACATCACACTATGAAAATAACTAAAGTAAACTAACCGGGCTGTCTCTAAATCAGTCAAATCACGAATTTTCCTAACGGCGTATGCTGCAGAGCTAAGCTTTTTTGACAATTTATCTATATGGGGGCCCCATTGAAGCTTGGCATCCAACGTTATGCCTAAGAATACTGTGGTATCTTCGGGTTTTAACTCTTCATCCTTAATGAGAACACTAGTTTCTACTTGTCTAACGTGGGGTATCGTGAACTTAATAAATTTCGTTTTTTTTTCCGTTAAGAAGTAGGTTATTGACATTAAACCAGTTAACTACTTTTGCAAGGGCGTTATTTACATTGTCAGTAACCAGCTGCTGACGTTTGATTTTAAACAAAAGAGAAGTGTCATCTGCAAACAACACTATATCATGATTATCCTTTATGAGGTACGGCAAGTCATTGATATAAATAAGGAACAAGAAAGGACCAAGAATTGAGCCCTGGGGGACCTCCATTCTTACTACAGATCCGGGTGACCTTTTTCCGTTAACATCAACTCTCTGAATCCTATCACTCAAGTAAGAAGTAAGAAGATCCAGAGAGGCGTTCCGGATTCCGTAATGGTGCAGTTTCCTGATTAATGTTCCATGAAGAACACAATCGAATGCCTTGGACAAATCGCAAAAGACGCCCAAGGCATCGCATTTGTCCTCCCATGCATTATAAATATGTCCTAAAAGTTCAACTCCTGCATCGGTAGTCGAACGACCCCTTGTAAAACCGAACTGTTTATTATGCAGTAATTTATTTTTATTAAAAAATCTTTGCAATTGATTCAAAATAAGTTTTTCAAAAATTTTACTAAAGGTAGGTAGTACTGAAATAGGTCGATAATTAGTAGGGTCTGATGTACTACCCGATTTAAACAACGGTATTATTTTACTGTTTTTTATAAGATCAGGAAACTCACCACGGTCAATACAATTATTAAATATAACAGCTAAAGTAGGAGCTACAATGTTTATAATCGATTTAGCAACATCCACAGAATTACCCCATCGATCTGCGGTCTTTTTAACATTTAACGTGTGAAAGGTTTTAATTATATCGTTACAGGTTACATATTCAAAGTGAAATTCAGAATCACAAACTGAAACGTTTTCTTTAAGTAAAGACTCTGCGGCAGCGCCATTATAATAGGATGTTATAATAAGATAGTCAGTTCGCTACATTTTACTCGAGAGCATACAAATAATAATAAAGTTAGTGGTGTCGAAACCACAAACACACATTTAAAATAAAATAACTCAATTACATACTAACACACAATTATTTTCGTACTAGCACACAATTACCAATGTCAACATAATAATAATCTAAATATATGAACAAGAACCTTAGAATATACTTAAATCTACATTGAAAACAAAAGAAACAGCCATTTCAACAACCACTTGAGGAGAATAAAATCATTAAATTAAATGTAATATTGAAATAATCTAAATGTCAGTGGTGTCCTCCATAAACTCGGCTGTGGAGTAATAACATTTATGAATAAAAAATTGTTTCGATTTCTTTTCAAACATATTTTTAGTAAGATTTTTTGTCTGTCGTGGAATTTTATTGAAAATAACTGGAGCCATTCGATAAATACTTTTACGTAGGAGGGCTGTTTTACTGCGATCGACACAAAGAATGTTCGAATACCTTTTCCTTAACTGTGGCTCAGTGCGGGTTGGTAGATGTCACAATAGGGTTCATGTGCCATAATTTAAACTTTTTTTTTTGAGATATTCCGTTAAATTTTAGTCGGCTTCCAACGTCGTATGGTTTTCAGTCGAAAATCTAAATCACTGCTATCGTAAATAAATAATTTTCATAGCCGTTATTTTGACCTGTACTTCCTACCTATAGGCGATTAAAATCAATTCCATTTTATTGTAATTGTTGACGTTCAAAAGTGCCTTTTATGTGCCTACTAGCTGCGGTCCGCGGTTTCACCCGCGTAAATGTCGATCCCGTGGGAATATCGGGATAAAAATTAGCATATGTTAATCCAGGGTGTCAGCTACCTCCTTACAAAATTTTATCAAAATTGGTCCAGCCGTTTGAGCGTGAAGAAGTAACAAACATATAAAACACACCCACACACACTCACAAACTTTCGCCTTTATAATATTAGTGTGATTTGAAATAAATGCTTTGACTTTGACTTTACCGATTGGAATATTTAAAACGTAGTTAAAGTTTCGACTTCCTGCAATTGTTTATTAAACCTGTGAACTATGAACCTCCTTGGTTAAACCATCTCCATCCATCTCCCCAAAAAATGGCTTGTTTACCAGGCAATGAAAACAAAACATAAATCAGAAAGTAACATACGAAAAAATGCAGATACGATAAGTATACGGTTTCGTGAACAGGCTCGCGGTATTATGATGAATGTTATAGTTGCGTGTGCCCGGGCTTCGAAGGGGTTTAGGGTTGTCTGTAGGCCGAAATTAGGGCGAATTTCGGGTTGTTAGTTGTTGAAAATTAAGTGTTTGTTTAGTTTATTAATATATCAAATTGTTTCATCGTTATGCGTTTGAAAATGCCACAAACATAAGATAAAGCAAGAATTTAAATATTATTTTGTATAGTATAGTAACATTTAAATACACACATCAAAAGTGTCTAGGGATCAAGCATTTTTATGCGGATTTCTTGAGATTGAGATGTGGCTTTGTAATAAATTTATGATTTTATAAATTTATATGGATCCTTTTTGGTGCATTTCATAATTTGAATCAGGAACTGTGAATCAAATTCGAGTAAAAGATGAAAATCAGCTGTCAATATTTTCCCTATAAAAACATACAACGCATTGAAGACATTATTAGTGCTACTGTTTCCCTACTACTGATTAAAACCAACGTTATTATGGAGCGGCGACGTCATTTAAGCAGGGAAGAAATGCTCAGAGCCGTGGGAATGATAGAAGCTGGTTCCCGGCAACGTACTGTGGCTTTAGCTCTGAATACAAGTCAGAGTGTTATCAGTCGACTTTGGACACGTTACCGAAGCACTGGTACCGTGGCTGAGCGCCATGGAGGACGGTATCGCTGCACCACACGGAGACAAGACCGATACATTCAAGTCTTAACTCGAAGAGCTCCAACAATAACCGCCATGATGTTAGCCGTGAGGCTTCATCACTCTTCAGGGAACTTAATTAGCGACCAAACAGTCAGAAACCGCTTGCATGAAGTGAACCTTCATTCCCGAAGACCGCTACGGGTACCACCTATAGCAATGCACAATCGTAGGATTCGATATCAATGGGCTCTTGAACACAGAAATTGGGCAGAAGAACAATGGTGTTTCATGTGCTTTTCTGATGAGTCTCGTTTTGGTATGAGACCGGATACAAGACGTATACGACACTGGAGAACCCCTGGACGCCAACAGCGATTAAAATCCTGCCAGGAAGTCCATCCTTATAGTGGTGGAACCATCATGGTATGGGCGGGTATTTGGATCGGCGGAAGAACTGAGTTGTTTTGGATCAGAGGCAACCTCAACGCTCAAATTTATGCTGAGACGATTGTATCAGACGTCATCGTTCCTCTACAAGTGCAAATCGGTCCCTTATTTCAGTTAATGCATGATAATGCACGACCGCACACCGCAAGAGTTGTAAGACAGACTCTCGCCGCAGCTAACATCAATGTCCTGCCCTGGCCTGCTCAGTCGCCAGACTTGAACCCGATTGAGCATGCATGGGATATGCTACAGAGAAGAGCTCTGCCGAATATGGAGGGTATCCAGTCGCAAGAAGACCTTTTTTTGTTGTTGCAACGAACATGGGCGGCCATTCCACAGCGTGATTTGGATGAACTCATTTTGAGTATGCCAAACCGATGTTCTTGTGTTGTTAGTGTTCGCGGTAGAAATACGGATTATTAATTGTTTAAGTTACCCAATAAAATTTTAAAGAAAACTGTTATTTCAGTCTTTTTTTCGAACTTTTGTGTTAGTGGTTCAAATGTCAAAAATCCCTTTATTAGGAAAATGGCAAATTTCTTTATTAATGCAAAGGTGACTTGGTTTATCGTTACTGTGACAAACGAAAACACTTTATTTGATGAATCCTTAAAGAAAATTTTAATTAATATCAATCAGGAGAAAAGTTATTGCAAAAATATATGTTGATCCCTAGACACTTTTGATGTGTGTAGGTTGGGAAGGTAGAAATATCCTACTAATATCACAATTGGTGAGTTTTTTCGATATTAAAATAAACAGTGTTGATATAAACAACATTGCGTGTCTATTAAACTAGGCTGAGAATCAGCACATTTCGAACGTCAAAATTACAAAAGACAGTCCCCCAAAACGCCCGCCCTCGCACGCCCGCCCTTCAGCACTTCCTGGTGCATTCGGTGGGGAGAAGAAGTGGCGCAACAAACTCCCAGCAGCACAGCTGTCTGTTCAGTTAGTAAATACTTGAATGTATACAAATACAAGCTAAGCAAAGTAATTAACATTACAGGACACAGAACATAGAATTAAAATATTTGCCATATGTTAGATAGCCACGCCAATATACCAACAAATACAATAAAATCTAAACGCACTCAAGCAAAAAAAAAAGAAAAAAATAATAAAAAATGTAATGAAAAAAAAACTTACTACCATAAAAGCAAAACGACAAAACGACACAATAAGTAAGATCATAATTTCAAACAATCGAATGGTTCCTAAATACCCGGCCTCCTATGCCTTGCATTTCCTGATCTTATAAGAATTCCAAGGGTGGAAAAGTATTAACTACAATGCTAGTTATAACACGGCAATGATGATCAAGAATCCATATTGTTCCTAGTAATAAAAACTTCTTGAGGAACTTTAACTTTATATAGTTCTTCCAAGAAACTTTAACTCTATGTAATCTGACAAATGATAAATGATTTTATTTCTATTAGCAGGTTAGTACTAAAACTTTTACACGTCAGTCGTCATATTTAAAAAACTAGATGAGGTCAGCGTTTCCTATCTGATTTCTCTGAGAAGAAAGGCCGAAACAAACTCGGAGGTCACGCATAATCTTGGTCAGATTATGTATATTAATCATTTTCACTGAACTGTTAGCTAAGTAATTAATGTTGGTATAATCTGGCCTACATCCGTTTTTCAGGTAAGCTTTTAGGGTTAACACTTAGACTTATCTTGGAGTCCTTTTTTTCGTAATTTAAGGAGATCTAATTATGGGTTGTGTATTGAGATACACAACCCATAATTAGGGGAACACCCAAATATTCCGAAATAATTTTATTCCGAATTTCGATGTTCCGATTTTCAAAGTCCGAATTTCATAATACCTAAGAATTATAATGTCTATTATTAAAAATCACGAAATTATGTTACCGAAAGTCATAAATGCGATTTGTTTGTTTTTCGATTTTCATATGTTCGAAGAATCAATTAATGCTCGATAGGTTCTCGGTCCGAAAAACGTCATTCCGATTTTCAATTTTCCAAATAACCTGTTAAAATTGGTACCCCCTTTCTTCTCCTAAAATTGTTTGTCCGAAAGTCATTATCCATAACACGTTTGCTATTAACTTCAGTAACCCTAATGCTCAAAAATTCGAAATATTGTTTTACATCATTCTTCAAAATCTATTCTGTCATAATATCGAGTACTATAATAATTGAATCTCCTTATTTTGCATGAAATAAAGTCATATGTCCTAAGTATTGTATTATATAATGTGTATTATTCCGAATGTTCATTTATAACAAAATTGTTAGCTCTAAAACATTTGCTAAAAATTAGGTTTTAGTGACAGAAACGAATCGCTGTAAATCCGACTCCACGCAGTCTTCTCTGCCCTACCCCTAGAGTGTAATTTAAAATCGCGTAGGCGCGTAGGGGCGAGGCAGCCCGCGGGCTGAGGAGCCGTGGTGGTCAGCGAAAGCCGTGTGCGACGATTAGCACGCGTGGGGCCGCCGGAGAACCGCAGCGCCGGAGTCATGACAGTAACCATGCCTGCTGCATGTTGCATGCTCGCTTGCATGCTGCATGCTTGCTGCATGCTGCGTGTTTGCTTCCATGCTGCATGCTGCATGCTTGCTGCATGCTTGCTGCATGCTGCGTGTTTGTTTCGCTGCATGCTGCATGCTTGCTGCATGCTTGCTGCATGCTTGCTGCATGCTGCGTGTTTGCTTCCATGCTGCATGCTGCATGCTTGCTGCATGTTTGGTTGCATACTGCATGCTGCGTGTTTGCTTCCATGCTGCATGCTTGCTGCATGCATGTTACTTTAAACCCTTTACACAGAAATAGGGGCCCCGCGAAGGGGGGCTCCGTCGACACTAGGATGCAAGAGCGAGCGAATGACAATATAAATACCTTTACCGTGCATCGAAGTCTAGTAGTATCGCAGTGAAGATCTATCGCGGTAACGTGCATGGAAGTATAGTGGCGTCGCAGAGACGGGTCTTTCGCAGTTACGTGCATCGCAATTTTGTAGCATCGTGTTAGCATTTATCGATATTTTGTGCTTCGATATTCCGTATTCTACTCGTATATTTGTCTTGCTATTCAGGTTTACAAGGCGTTTTTTTCGGAATTCTAATTAATCGGAATTCGTATTTTTGATGTTTCGAATTATCATTAATTCGGACTTTTTGTTACTCGATGTATTGAAACTCAGTATTTTGAAAATAGTAATTATAAACGTTAGGAATATTGAAATTTCGGAATTATAAAAATAGGATGAATGACAAATCGGAGTTGTTATATTAGGAATTTTAAACCATTCGGAATTATAAAAATCGGTATTTTGAAATTCGTATTTGTGAGTGTCGGAACAAAGTTTTTCGTATTTATGTAGTGTACCCCATAATTAGATCTCCTTGGAATAACTTTGCTATTTTTGATTTGTTTGCTCTGGATTGGAATAACCGAGATTGTATTTGTTGATTTTTTATACCATTCAACGTGCAACATAGAATTTGTTTGCAGCAGTGGTGGCCAAGTGGTAACGGCCTCGACTTACGAGCTGTAGGTCGTAGGTTCAAACCCAGACAGGCGTTTTACTTTGTGTAAATTATTTCATCACCACTGCTCTCAAAACGGTGATGGAAAACGTCGTGAGGAAACTGGCATGTCCTAGAACTAAAAAATTCGAAGACATTTGACATCTACCAACCCGTACTGAGCCCGCGTGGTCGATGATTGCTCACTCCCTCTCACAGAGAGGAAGTCTGGGTCCCAGTAGTGTGAACATTATAATATGCTGATTATTCGTAAAATATTTATATCTGCCTATATGTTAATCCAGGGTGTCAGCTACCTTCATACCAAATTTTATCAAAATTGGTCCAGTCGTTTGAGCGTGAAGAAGTAACAAACATATAAACACACACACACACTCACAAACTTTCGCCTCTATAATATTAGTGTGATGTCATTTTCATTCAGAGAAACAATCGGTCTAGTAGCTCAAATTCCAACACAACCCTCTCTCACCGGAATTAACAGATTGACAGGACATATTAAATTTAACACAACACAATTTACGAGCAACCCTACACAGCGGGGCTCAAAAGAAAATATATTATTTGTAACATAATATTAATTATACTAGCAACTGTTTCTACGTGAAATTATAACAGGCTAAGTAGAAAATTAATTATTGTAGTACCAGAGGCCGGGTTGTAATGCAGATTTTGACAGGTAAGGTTGGTTACACACGCGATCGGTCCAATGTCGGAACAATTTGTTGGAATTTTGTATTCGACCGGTTCAGGTTACTTGTATGGGTATGTTGCTAGTCTATTATGGTAATGAGTTCGAAGTTCTAGGTAGTATTTTGTATGTAACTGGCTGTTCACTTAACTGGTTCAGTTAATGTCTGTGGTTAATGATTTACTGCATTGCCGCTGTGGCTGTAATCTGCGGTTTATGGGAAAAATATCTAAATGGCTTATCCGTACTCCTAATTTATTTTTAATGCGCCTCCTTGTGCGCATAGGACTGCAATGTTGTATTTTATTTTGTTTATTTTTCTTTTTTTACTCAGCTATTTGTAGTGTAGTGTCTATATTTGTATGTCTATATTTATTTTTATTTTTAAAGATACGTGACAGATTTTTTGCATCAAACTTTAAAAACTTTAATTTATAAACGAAATTTCATGCTCAACAACATTACACACTGGATTACTTTTTGCTAAAACGTAAAAACGTAGCGTGTGTAGCAAACCTTACTCTTAATAATATTCGTAAAATGCACGCATGGTCGTGCATACCTTCGCGTGGACTATTAAGAGTTAAATGAATTTAAACTGCAGCATTAACCAAAGCGCTTGTCAAAAAATGGCTGTAATAAATTACTAATTTATTATAATCATTTTTGACAGCCATTTTGATGTCGAAGTTCTTTTTTTAGGGTTCCGTACCCAAAGGGTAAAAACGGAACCCTATTACTATAACTTCCCTGTCTGTCCGTCTGTCTGTCACCAGGCTGTATCTCAAGAACCGCAACAGCTAGATAGTTGAAATTTTCACAAATTATGTATTTCTGTTGCCGCTATAACAATAAATACTATAAACAAAATAAAATAAATATTTAAGGGGGGCTCCCATACAACAAACGCGATTTTTTTGCCCTATTTTGCTCGATATCAAAAATGGCAACTGGTAGGCACTTGAAATATTCTCAAAATACTCAGTTTTATTTTTACTTTAATAATAAATAATAAAATTAAAATAAAATAAATATTTAAGGGGGGCTCCCATACAACAAACATGTTTTTTTCTGCGTTTTTCCTTGTGGTACGGAACCCTTCGTGTGCGAGTCCGACTCGCACTTTTTCTTTTTCCAACGGCCCGGTTTTTTAATTTTGTTATAATAATCCAACGGTTATTGGGTGGTTGAGAGATTGCAATTCTGATTGATGACGTCATGCCTGTTTAGGCAGAGGTGTTCATAGTGAGCTCACATTTTGCCAGTTATCGTTTAGGTCCCTTGTAATCAGTGGCGTGCCTAGGGGTCAAAATTAGGGCAAGCCCACAGATTTTCAAGGTATAAAAAAAAGGCCAACTGAGGGATTGGCTGATTTTCTTGTTGTTAATGGTTGTTAGTAGTACTAACATCATTATTATAATTTCCGCAAGAAAACCTTTAAAATACGAAGAGTACTACATATTTCAAACATCAGTACGTAATTGTCACAAGCGCCATCTATATTAATGAATGCGCATAACCACAGCGCCTATCCGGAACTTTCTTCATTTCGCTTGTCACATGCATTTGTTCAATCAAAATGCACTAGATGGCCTCCAAATTATCGATTTATTGTTCTTTTTTCTTTTCTCGTACGCACTGTTTTATGAATTAGGTACTTACATTTTTAAAGTCAATCATAAGCCAACACATACCTATGTTTAACACCTATGTTTGTCATATTCATACCTAGTAAACAATCGAATGAGTAGGTACTACCTATTTTATATAATCTGTCTTCTTGACTGACAAAAATACTTGTTTTTATTTCCGAGAAGTACCTACAGTAATTTAAGATTGGTTACGGTGAAGTAAATAATTATTTATTGGCAGAAAATTGCAGAAAACTCAATGTATTTACGTACCTTTTCGATGACAATTCCGAATTCACATAATGATAAAAGAACACTATATTCATTAAGCGTTTACAAAATCATAGGGAATGACATCGCCACAATCAATCACTTTTTCAAATAATAAAACTAATTCTCAAAGTACCTATTCAAAACTTCAAAACAATAACAATTTGAGACGCGTCGCGTCATCGACTCATCGCGCCCGCCGCACGTGCAACTAAACTAACTTCACGCGGGTCAACGCGGATAGTGCATTTGCGCGAACTTCATGCCTATAAAAGCCTGGCTTTTCTTTTCATAGAAATCTGTGTTGTATGTACTTACCAATATCAACAAATGTAAACGTTTTTATAGCAATTTGTAGGCGAAAACTGCGAGACAGAGAAAGGAAACAGAAGCCAGGTAAAAAGCCAGACTAGTGTGAGCGAGATGGCGCAATTAAATGCATTGTATAGCGTCACAGTATAAAAATATGATTTTTAGACTGTGATAGCGTAAAGCGGAATTTGGCGCGAACCTAGGCCGGTGCGCGCAAGTTCAGATTTCGAAATAATTGTATTATTATTCCTATGACATGAATGTTTGCATTCGAGTTCATTGACTGGAATTTATTAAATATATTTTTTATTGATTTTGTTGTTGTGAATTATGATTTTATTAGGGCAAGCCGGGCTTCTTGGCTTCTATGAAGGGCACGCCACTGCTTGTAATAGGAGGCGAGCCTCATCATCTGCCCAGCTTTTCCCAACTATGTTGGGGTCGGCTTCCAGTCTAACTGGATGCAGTTGAATATGAGTAGTTTACATGGAGCGATTGCCTATCTGGCCTCTACATCCCACTATATGATTTAAAAGAGTGTCCATGGAGTTTCTTGCCTTGTTCTTCTGCATAGGTACCTACGCTGTGGAATGGGCAACTAGCTTTATCTTTCTGACTGACTGACCCATTGACAATTCAAAAGTGCTTGTAATTGGTTTAATTGAAATAAATGCTTTGAGTTTGAAGACGATATCCCTTGGTAAGACTGGTAGTCAGATTTTCGGGTTTCTGACGACCCGTAACGATTGCCAAAGATCTACGAATGACAGCCGGAACCAAATATAACTCCGCTTATCCTCTCCAGGGATACAGGAAGTATGATTTATTAGGTTCATTTTTACAAAACCAGAACAGATTCTCTAAATATTCGAATCGTTTTCACACTAATATTATAAAGACGAAAGTTTGTGAGTGTATGTGTGTTTATATGTTTGTTACTTCTTCACGCTCAATCGGCTGGACCAATTTTGATACATTTTGTATGGATGCAGCTGACACCCGGGATTAACATAATTAGGTTACTTTCTATACCAATATATTTAGAATTTTATGCGGGTGAAACCGCGGGACTCAGCTAGTCATCACACCAATATTATAAAGGCGAAAGTTTGTGCCTCACTCTCTGCAGTACAGCTGAACAATAAAATACCAACAAAACGATCAAATTGATACTTATTAATTTAATCCCTCTTATATTCAAAATTGAAATCGCCCAACAATCACTGTACCTATGTATGTCCAGTATCAATATTTAATCAGTTTTATTAATTAATCCCCTCTCCGCACTGCAGCTAAGAGAATATCAGATATAAGTCATAATTATTCTGCTTAACTTGCAAAGTGAATTCATTTTGTTATTATTATAAACGGGTGGATATTTGCGAAACAACTTTTAATATATAGCTTGTCGGCGCGCCGAAGCCACACCCACATCACTCAGCACACAGACGTGCTCCACTACGGGCATTTCATTGTTCTACACTCTGCATACATTGTTCATGTTAATTGTGGTATAACACCCGTTTAAATGTAGTTTACTTCTTTTATTAATTACTAGCTTCCGCCCGCGGCTTCGCCCGCGAGGTATGTCGATAAAAACTATCCTGTCTTGTCCATGTCCATCCTCGGGATGCAATCTATTTCTCTGCCAAATTTTAGCTAAATCCGTTCAGTGGTTTACGCGTGAAAAGGTAACATACAGACAGAGTTACTTTCGAATTAATAATATTAGCATGGATGAAGTCCGATTGAGCCCATTCAAGCTTGTCATGCGGTGTATTTTGTAGATGGTCATTTAATAGTAAAGTATAGGCCTCCTCCAAGCACCGCCACTTTAACTGGCTTTGTGCTACCCGCATCCAGCGGATTCCTGCGGCCTTTACAAGGCCATCGGTCCATCTTGACGGAGGCCTTCCAAAACTATCTATCCGGTTCTCGATCGCCCATCCAGAGCCTTTCGGGCCTATCGGCCATCACTGCACTCCTACATAATATTAAATGTGACGGTGCAGCAAGTGGCGCCGTTTAGTTTTGTTATGAGGTTACTAGAATCACCAGAGGTCAGATAAGTCTGGCTGGTTACTGTCAGTCTAGCAGAGTGTCGCATCAACGGTTGCGTAGCGGCGTTCTTCCTGATGACAGGTATGATGTCAGGTTTTTTGACAGACGGAACTAGTGATTGCAGCAACGCACTTTAATTTGTATGTAGTAGTATCAAATAACGTTTTTTTGCGAATAAAAAATGGTGCAGTTTATATGCTTGTGTTTATTATTATTAAATACAAAACAATATCAATAAGCCGCTTTTTAGGGTTCCGTACCCCAATGGGTACAAAACGGAACCCTATTACTAAGACTTCGCTGTCTGTCCGTCTGTCCGTCTGTCTGTCTGTCTGTCACCAGGCTGTATCTCAAGAACCGCGATAGCTATACGTTTGAAATTTTCACAGATGATGTATTTCTGTTGCCGCTATAACAACAAATACTAAAAACAAAATAAAATAAATATTTAAGGGGGGCTCCCATACAACAAACGCGATTTTTTTGCCCTTTTTTGCTCGATATCAAAAATGGCAACTGGTTGGCACTTGAAATATTCACTAAATACTCAGTTGTATTTTAACTTTAATAATAAATAATAAAATTAAAATAAAATAAATATTTAAGGGGGGCTCCCATACAACAAACATGTTTTTTTTCGGCGTTTTTGCCTTGTGGTACGGAACCCTTCGAGTGCGAGTCCGACTCGCACTTGGCCAGTTTTTTTTACTTTAATTTCAATTTTGCAGCTTTCATAGCGTAAATCAGAGTAAAAATAAAGTATGCACTGGTTTGCCGTATCAATTGTGTTGTAGTGTATACACTTTTTTTTAATCGTATTTTTTATCAATACTGATACACGTACGATATTACAACGTCTGTAAGAAGTCATAAATAAGATAATTCAATAAGATAAGGCAGCTTATTATTTATTATATTACGCATTTTAAAGTTAACTTTTTACAATCAATTTTATCCCAACCAACTTCAGAAGGTGCCAAAAAGTTTATGTCATTTAATAACAGCCCTTCAGCGTTGACTTCTATCTTTATCACAAAGTGTTTCATAGGTTATTTAACTGTTCAATAAAGTTTATGAGTTAAAATTATAAGTGTTAATATTACAGTGGAAAAAGGCACGATCGGGTTGACACATCTGCTTAGATAAAAACCCCAAAACAAATAAAGAGGAAAAATAAACGTTAACTTTTACGTAATCTGGAATAGCTACGTTCTAAGGCAGCTGTCAAAAAATGGTTAACCTAGAAAGAAAGAAAAAGAAAGAAAAACTGTTTATTCTGCACAAACAAAACGCATATTGCAAATAAAGAAATAAAAAAGACATAAAATATACACACACAGCGTAGTCAAAAGCCTCGTACTCAAGCTAAAAACATGTTGACAATTTTGTCCATTGCTTGATGTCACATTATTTATTAATTGACATTGACAATTTGAGATTTACGTCATTGTTTGAGATTGACATTTGACAATACCACTGATGCGCCCGCGTCACTAGCTTAAAGGTGACAACAAAACAAAGTGAAAACAATAACAATCAAAACAAAAACAAAATGCCAATTGCAGAGTGAAAAAATAACTACTTTTGTAACAACCAACAATAATAAGGACAAATTAAACCGTGCTTCGCATCTGTGCAAGAACAGGTCGTTGCTCAGCAAAATGCTGTGACTTCGGACGAACCTATCGTAAACAGCGCTGATTTTCACCTAGTGGACAGAGTGTAACGTATTCTCTATGGCACAATGAACGAAACGCGAAGTTGGCGTGGTTTGAATTGTCATGGCATGTTGTCCGTACGGTTAACATTTCGATTCCTTGTCGTTACAGCGGTTTCTGAAAGACAACATTGACGTTGTTTGCACGTGGCAGGCGGGGAATAGTCATTACCATAGAGAATCGGGGCCAAATGCGTTTCTGCGTTGCGTTTCTGCGCCGTTAAAATGTTTTACATACTTTTACACATCAAATTCCAACATAAAAAGCCTTGTATTGTCTACACAATCTGTCCTGAAATCTAAAGGAATCCCGTCTCCAAAACTCGCGCTTTTAACAGTAAAGTGACATCCTAAAGTATGTTTATAGCCCGTTCCGAAGCTTCTTAAGATGGCGTAAAAGCAGTATTAGATACACTGTAAATAAATTCACTCTCACGGTAATAAAATGTTCGCCTCGCACCGGATATGTGTTGTTCCTATGTCGAGAATAGAACCCAGGTTCGTTCTTGAGACGTAAAATTTTGAATGAGATTTTTATTGGAGAGACAATAGTGTAGCCATATATTGTAATGGTATAAGATTTTAAAAGTCTTTTGATTCGATCATTTTAGCTTATATTTTTTTGTGTTTTTGGAACGAAGTTATTTATCGGAGCTTGCGGTAGGAGTACCTAAACTTGAAGAAATCGTCACGTAAATAAAGTTATGTTATGATGTATATGAAGTCCGATTGAGCCCATTCCAGCTTGTCATGCGGTGTATTTTGTAGATGTACGTCTGGACATACATATTACATATTAGAGAAAGTCAGAGACAGAGATAGTTTTAATGGTTTCCGACGGTGGTAAGGCCGATAGTGAGGTCAAAATGAAAATCCAAGATGGCGGCTGCAATAATTTTCAAAATTTTTTTATGTGTGTCGTTTTCATGGTTTTCGAGGGTGCTGAAAACGATAGTGAGATTGAAATGAAAATCAAAGATGGAGGCTGCAAAAGTTTTCAGATTTTTCGTCATGGGTATCGTTTTTATGGTTATTGAGGGTGCTGAAACCGAAAGTGAGGTCAAAATGAAAATCAAATACGGCGGCTGCAAAATTTTTCGTCATGGGTGTCGTTTTTATGGTTTTCGAAGGCTCTGAAGCCGATTCGCCGATTGCCCGCCATCTCGGATTTTCATGTTGAACTTCGTGTTTTTTGGATTTTCATGTCGTTCCTGCCGGGGGTCAACCCCCAACCCCATCCGTTTTTCTTTGTTTTCAACAAGGATAACAAAATTATCTTATAAAGTTAAAACATATTTATCTTCGTCGGAAACTGACGAAGATATTTGTTTTAATTTGATGCAATATCAATTTGGCCAATTACTGTAATATTTTTTTTCCAAAATATGGTGGGATGTCTACCTGTTTCGTACTTACTTACTGCCACTATAACCGCTTCTGCGCGGGACTTCCTAATTACTTAAGCAAAATAAATAATATATCATTATAATTAAAATATTTATATATAATTTATATATTAAAACAAGGACGCTCTATGAGCACATAATTATAGTGACCTTAGTGCTGATGTTCTTCAAAAAGGTCAGGTGCGTAGTACTTGCAACCGGCAGTGTATGTGTATGACCAGATGTATAAACATAAACGAGGCCAAAGGAATATGTAAGGATCGGAGCAGGTGGCGTTGTGTTGTTTCAACCTACCCAGAAAAAAAATCAGCTGTTCCCTTTTGACGAGTTATACGAACATAAATGTAGGGAACAGCTGATTTTTTTTTCACGATTTCAGGTTTGGTCTCATGGTAAAAGTTGTTCATAATGATGAGTACAATGACCTCTTAAGAGGTTGTTAATGTTTTACCAATAACCTTGTATATATATTTAATAAAACAGATATACTTAACTATTCTTTTGTATTTTACATTGTTGATTGCTATAATAACTGTAACTGTGTTATACATTTCAAGTGTCCTCTCATGTGTAACTGTCCTACATCGCTGAACCCTCTCACGTACACTATGAAGCGGAGTGGCCACGGGCGTAAATATTGTGTGAAATAAGCTTTATATTCCTCTATCTTCATAATATGGAACGGGGATCGCTGTCTAGATTGTGACTTTATTTTGATTTAACAGGGCTGAAAGGATTTTCGAGAAGAATATTACGAGGAACTACTGCGAAAGAAGTATGAAGTATAGTCACCAAGACCTTGAAATTCAAAATACCAATAGCATTTTATAAATTACTAAGTCGCCTGCTTCACACGGTTTTCAAGACTTGACGAAATATCGAGATTTCTTTCGTATATTTTATTGTATTCGGCACGTTTTCTTTACGATTAAAGGTCATAGCCCACTTACACGACTCTGCTCCCACCCGGCAAAAAGAATATAATTGAAATATGGACTTTAAATATTGCTCTTTAGATATATTTTACATTGGCATCATAAATTAGCAGACACCTCGCTGTCATCGAGCTTACTGCCGTCACACTGCTCGGTAGTTGACGCCACGCTGGCCGCACGTTGTAGACGAGCATTGAGCGCGCGGACACCGCGCCGACCGGCGGCGGCGCGGTGTCCGCGCGCTCACTGCTAGCAGTCGCCGCGCCGTCGCCGCTCAGTCGGTCAGTATCTACCAAGCAATCCGCAGGCTCGATCTCTTTCCCAGTGTTTTCGCAGGTATTGAACATCCATTATGCACAAAGAAAAACTTATAGAAGAAATCCCTGTCTGTATGATGCCAGTCTAGCTGTCGCCGCGTGGATTGCTGAGTGCCTGCTAGCTGTCGCCGCGTTGACTACTGGGTGCCTGCTAGCTGTCGCCGCGTGGACTGCTGGGTGCCTGCTAGCTGTCGCCGCGTGGACTGCGAGCAGTCGTCTTAGTTTAGGGCGATGTTGGGTGGGAGCGGTGTTGGAGCAGAGTCGTTTAAGTGTGCTATGACCTTAAAGGTCATCACACATATCAACTCGGAAAGGGATCGTCACCGCATCAACTCGAGCCATTCAGTATTCTTTGTATGAAATTCCCTACTGCAACGCACACGAATCGGAATCGTAACGTAATCGCCTCGCCTCTTGCCCCTCGCAACTTGCAGTTCCTGCGATTACGGCTCGTCGTCCCCAAACATACGTCTCTTCGTTCACCTTTGCTCCTCTCGCTCCTCCCGCGGCCTGCCTGCAGCACCATCAATCGGCGAGCCGTAAGCGCGGCATCGCCTAGCCGTAGCCGAGTCGACGTATCGGAGTTGCTGATCCGCTTTGGTTACGTGCTTACGTTAGGTTGACGCCTGTTGACGGCGAGGCGAAAGGCGTTACGCTGACGATCCCTTTCCGAGTTGATATATTATGTGCTGTGAGCTATATTACGTTTATACCACGCCGTAGAAAAAATATGTCGGCCAATAAGCTTCCATAGTGATCCATACAAAATTGACGACCGTGTCTGCACACGGCGATAAACCGTAGTCTTTCACGGCAAGAAAAACGTGTGTGTATAAAGGGCCTTATTATATGTATGTAGTATACACATGAAACTTTCGGAATAAATTCTCTAAATAATTGAGGCGTGGTATTTACAAATGGGTTAAGTCTTAAAAAGCAAAACCAAAATTTTGTCTTTCAAATGTGCGATGTTGGGCAAAAAATAAGGCTTTTTTTTAAATAAATGACTTTATGTTATTGACAGGTATATGTACAGACGCCAGCACATCAAGCTACTACAATCTGTCAAATTTCTTTAATAGATTTCCAACTTTATCGCTAAGGCATAAGGTTCAAAGTTGATTGGGAAAATTTGACAGTTTCGGGTAGCTTGATGTGCTGGCGTCTGTATAAGCAGTACCTACTTAATTTAGTTTTCATAAAAATATGCCGAAATAAAATGTTGACTAACATTGCATTTTTATTTAATTTCTCAATGATTGTGTTTTGGCACCTAGCCCATTTGTAAATTCCACGCCTCAATTGTGAAAACCGAATCAAATTCAGTTGCGGAGTTTAGAAGAAAACGCGTTCATACATACAGACACGAAAAGCGAAAATTTTGATGTGAAAACTCCTTTAGGCGCGTTGGGCATTTTTTAAGATGAAAAAGCCATTGAACTCGCGCCTCTGTTACTGTAAGCGACACCACGCGTGTTTTGTTTAGAAGATGATTTAAAAAAAAAATGTGTTCAGCTGTCCTCGTTATGTACTCGGTCTTAACGTATATCCGATATGTCAGTGAGTGATGGCAAAGTATTGTTTGTGTTTTGTTTTCACTTCCGCTGGCACTCCCGGACTGCCACTGTTTTTTTTTACAATATGTATATCTATACATATGGTAACTTTCAGTGCTGAATGTTTTGGAACAATTTGAACATAACTAAGACATAACCTACTTGTTAGTCCAGTGACTCTACGTAAGGGTATTGTCCGTTTACGCACACATAACTCCATCAAATGTACAGATTAATACAGTCAAACACACAAATGCACATAACACACACATATCACAAACCATATTACATAACAAATAAACAATGTCATCAAATAAAAATTCGTATACGTGCGCTACGAAGTGCTACGATATCGTAGCCTCGTAGCAAACCTCGTAGACAATTTGTAGACGCTGCTACGAGCATTTACTTTAAAGCTCCACTGAATATAACAAAGGCTTACCAACGAAGAAATATAAACTGATATGATATAAGAGACTGCAGTCTTTACGACTGATGCTGAAGTTAAGTAGTAATATTTTTATTCAGTTTAAACATCAGTTTGGACGTGACTCACTGTTTTTAGTGTTGAAGTACGTTTTAAAACTGAAAATTTAATTTTTGTGTGCATAATTTTAACATACAGTGCAAATATATATAGCGCAAACAAAATGAATGATGAAAAAGGCAACGAATTTTGTTTGCAAAATTAACATCGTGAAAGTTTAATCGTGGATAATTTTGTGGTATGAGTAGTTTCAAACAATAATCACAATAATATTATAAAGGAGAAAGTTTGTGAGTGTGTGTAAGTGTGTGTGTGTTTATTATGTTTCTTACTTCGTCACGCTCAAACGGATTTTGATAAATTTGGTATGGAAGTAGCTGACACCCTGGATTAACATAAAGGCTACTTTTTAGCCCGATATTCATATGGGATCGAAACTTATGCGGATTCTTTTACTGGATTATAATACTGGATTTCCAACAATAATTCCCTACGAGACAAAATCTGCCAATAATATTTTTGGTTCTTACTTTCATAATATTTGTTCAGCGCAGCCTACAGAAGGTATAAAAATATATTAAATTTATTCGCAGCTAGGCTAATCAAACTAAGATCGCATAGCACTTGTAAAAACCAAGCCTAATAATGATGACAAGTATTTTAATATGAGCTGGATGGTTCTTTTAATCAAATAGATCGATTTACACTTAAAACTTTTGCATAAGATTTATAGTTGCCCTGCGCAAATATGATCACATATCAGAATTTCATACAAAGCTCAAGTGGCTTTCCATACGTCTTCGCCGGGATTCCCATATCTTGTTTCAGCTCTACAGTATTTTGTTTAATCCTAAAACCCCCACTTATCTTAAAGAACGTTTCAAGTTCCTTCATGACACACATAATAGATATCTAAGGTCATCGGAAAACCTGAGACTAGAGATGCCGATGCATTCCACCAGTTTCTACGAAAAATATTTTACTGTTCAAGCAGTACGGTTATGGATTGACTTGCCCGTGTCGGTAAGGCGTGCTCAGTCTTTGTCCACTTTTAAAATTATGATAAAAAGCACTTCCTCTCTCCTTAAACATCATCAAGAAAATATAATATTTTCTTTGCTCCTGTTTCATGTTTATTATGATATGTATATATTTATTAAGATTAGTATAATATACTTTTTAGATATATTTATTGTATTATGTAAACGGTACACCACAGACTACCTACAGTATTTGTCATCCAAAGGTTGTCTTTAAAAGATCGCTTTTAGCGATTAGACCGCCCATTGTACAGTTTCTATATTTATGTCTGTACTTTACTGTGTACATAATAAAGAGTATTCTATTCTATTATATTTTACACCTCTGGGTTTGTTTCGGCCTTTCTTCTTAGAATAGTCAGATAGGAAACACCGACCTCATCTAGTTTATTTTTTATTTATTTTTATAATATAACGTGTAAAAGTGGTTCCGATATCCTATTTTTAGAATAAACAATTTTTTTTAGATATATTTATTGTATTATGTAAACGGTACACCACAGACTACCTACAGTATTTGTCATCCAAAGGTTGTCTTTAAAAGATCGCTTTTAGCGATTAGACCGCCCATTGTACAGTTTCTATATTTATGTCTGTACTTTACTGTGTACATAATAAAGAGTATTCTATTCTATTATATTCTACACCTCTGGGTTTGTTTCGGCCTTTCTTCTCAGAATAGTCAGATAGGAAACACCGACCTCATCTAGTTTATTTTTTATTTATTTTTATAATATAACGTGTAAAAGTGGTTCCGATATCCTATTTTTAGAATAAACAATTTCATTTCATTTCAAATTAGGTCGAATGTTACAATTCTAAACCGAACTGCTGTTGGTGTCAATAATTCACAACAATGATCGCCCTAAATTATTGTTGAAAGCAAAACGATAGTTTAAAGCCTTTAAAGCGAAACCGTCCACATTAACGTACCAATAAGTCACAATATCCCATAGCATAGCACCACATTAGATGCAATACGTACCCCCGTTCCCGTATGTACGAGTATACCCCTGTGTAGATATCTAGGTATGTGTTGGATCGTAAGGCGGACTGCAAACATTTGCTAGGGTCTGTGTTAGCTCTGTGGCACAACACGGAGAGAATCTTCGTTTGCTGTTTTATCTATTTATATGTTGTGTAAAAACTGAATGTAATGTTGTGTTGTGTAGAGGGGCCCATGGCTAAATAATAACAGCCGCACAGGTCGATTGATCTGGTTGCCGGTTGCCGCGGTTGGTCTGTGGATGGGTGACCATCTTTACATACCGAGACCCCTCCATCCCTCGGAAATCACGTTAGGACGGTGGTCACGGCTGTTATTCGTGGATCTTTGACAGTCGTTACGGGTAGTCAGAAGGCCGAAAATCTGACAACCAGTTTTACCAAGGGGTATCGAAAAACAACCCAGTTACTAGGTGTAACTGGGTTGTGGAGTTCAGATAGGCAGTAACTCCATGGGTATTCAGCTGCATCCGGTTAGACTGGAAGCCGACCCCAACATAGTTGGGAAAAGGCTAGGCAGATGAAGATGATGATGATATGTTGTGTAAAAAATATGCTCTTGTAGTATTCTTATTCGTAAGAATAGGTTTTTGTAAAATGAAATTAACGTCCTTACGCAAAAATGTAAAACGTTAAAGTTAGTCTTAATTTTTTTTTTCAGAAATAAAGTGAATTAATATTGGTTTCTGCAATACAAATAAAACCACGCGCAAAACAATTAATTGAATTCAAATTGACTTATCATTTATATTGTTACGAGCTTCGGGTTCGTGACCATAAAAACTGTTGATTTAATAACCAAAAAAATGAGACTTTAATCAAGAACACTAATAACAACACAAACACACTAATTATAAAATCTACTAATTGCTCTAAGTCGCACGAGAAGATCGCTTCGATGTGTTCGCTTGTATCGCTGTATCCAAGCTGTGTCGTTCGTCGCGCATACCGGCCTTATATAGGTAGTGCCGCAGATAGTTCTAGAACCTTCCATTGTAGAAACATCTAGAATGTTCGAGTACACACCGGCCCCGACTGACCAGATGTCGATAGTTTGAGAAAGTTCTAGAAAGTTCTCGCATCTAAATTACTAGAAGGATCTTGACTACTAGTTCCGTTACTCGATACTAGATGGCGCTAGCGGTAACTAATGTCACCATGTACCAGGAATTAATTGTGGCGCGCAACAATATAAAAACAAGAATACCAAAATCTTCTGGCTACACACCTAGCAAACATAAACACATAATCAACCCTCTAATGCATGCAGATGTCACATATCTTCGAATTTTTAACACGTTTCCTCACGATGTTTTCCTTCACCGTTTTGAGATCAAAACACATCCAGTGTTGACACTTAATAATTATTGACAGAGTAATTCGTTTACATGAACAAAA
Organism: Mesoligia furuncula; assembly: GCA_916614155.1. Taxonomy (NCBI): domain Eukaryota; kingdom Metazoa; phylum Arthropoda; class Insecta; order Lepidoptera; family Noctuidae; genus Mesoligia; species Mesoligia furuncula. The sequence goes on from OU744793.1 coordinate 28,723,892, forward strand.
TAATTTGCTTTTTACATAAAGCAAAAAAAAAGCCTTACATTAGGTAATCAATTTTTATTTTATGCAATTTGATAAAAACGAGGTCTGATTATTATCAAATTGCTTAAAATGAAACAACGAACTGTGCAAGTTAAATAAAGCTTATAAAAACGAGGTCTGATTGTTTTTGATTTACAGACACGACACACATAGTTAATACGTGGGATGTTAACTGGATTTTTATTTGCAAAAATGACAAAAATTTTGTGTTTACAAGTTATCAGGAATCCAAAACAAACTATCCATTTTCGCAAGTTTTTACAATACCAATATACTTTGTATTTTGTAGAGTGTAATTTTTATATCAGAACTGAGATTTTGCACATGCGAGTATAGAATCATCCAACGCGAAGGAGGCAATACGGGTAACCCCGTATCCGGGCTGTATGTTGAGCTCTTGTATATTACTGGTCGCTAGATGGTCGCGTTGTGTAACGTTCTTGTGTTGGTGTGTCGATAATATAAGAATGGTTGTACCAAATTATAGGTACAGGTTATTTAAAATCAAAATTAGTCTTTGAATGAGTTTTTTGGGCATAGGAGATTGAATATTTTTGCGGCATGATAGTTTTAATTGGCAGAGTTTTGTTATGATATTATTGATACAAATAACTACCTACTAATACTGCATTAGGTACTTATAGTAAACTTATTTTTTTCTGACAAAAATCTTTGATATCAATTTTGCCTACACTGTACTGGCGTCTGTACTTACAGACACAGCACATCAAGCTACTACAATCTGTCAATTTTTTTTAATAGATTTTCGACTTTACCTCTAAAGCATATGGTTCAAAGTTGATTGGGAAAAATTGACAGTTTCGGGTAGGTTGATGTGCTGGCGTCTGTACGTACGTACGAGTACAGTACCAACTCACATACACAGTATCATAATCACAAACATACACTTTAATACGTCACACCACACACCCATCTACAGTTCCTATCGTCCCATCCAACGTATAGGACGTAGGACATCCCAACCCTTTTACCTCACCCTCACGCATCGCTGTCGCATCTTGATCAACGGTATTCTATCCATTGTAAGTTTCAATTCTTTCGTCCCATGCTGTCTTAGTATGTATCAATTGCATTTATGTCTTAACCCTAATACTTTGAAGCTTTAGCACTTTTGTTCATATCCGTTATTTACTTAGATCGTGTAACGGTCTCACAATGTCACAAGCACAACATCACACAATAATTATTATCACAATCACAAACAACAACAACAAAGCAAACAAACAAGCATTCACTACAATACGTCACACCACACACGCGTCCACGACACGGTTCCTATCGTCCCATCCAACGCACAGGACACAGGACGTCCCAACCCTTTTACCTCACCCTCGTCAAAACGAGCACACTGACGCGGATACGTCGCATCTTGTTCAACGGCGAAATTGTAACAGGAAATAGAGTGGACCGGTTTTGTTACGCGGACATTTTGAAACATAAAAGGTTTGATAACCTTGAATGTTTGGAGGTAAATAGGTATATAATATGTATTCTTAACAAGACCTGGGGTCCTAAAAAGGCCACTTTGGCGGGATCATAATAGGATGACATTATGAATCACAATATGGCAAAACAGTCCGTGTTTTTCTTGCTGCCGCACTACGTAGGTATAATCAAAGAGATTGGGATTGGATTTGGATTGGATTGAATGGTATTTTAACATAGACAAAAAAAAATAACTGAAAATCCTTCACCAATGGGATTTGATGCGATTAACTTAAAAGTTAACTGTCCATTATGATTCCTAATGTTACCCTTTTATGATTCCGTCAAAGTGGCCTTTTAGGCCCTCTGGTACTTAGTAGCTGAGAAGGTTGTGGGATCCATTTCTTGACCATGAGGTTCCACGTTCGAATCTGGCAAGAACAAAACTTTTTTATCTTTATTAATTCTTTTTTTTGTGTAATGAGTGCCAAGAAAACGTCTTAAGAAAACCAGTCCAGGTTGCCATAAGATCTCCCTTAGCCGGTTTTATCTAAATAATTGATTAATTTTTCATGTATTCACAATTATAAAATTTTTATTATGTATTTAGTGGCCTTTTTGACAAATGTAGGCTTGAAATTACATTTTTCAAGTTTTAGAAGAAATGGCCTATGACAATTTTAATTCAAACCGTGTCGCTTTGCATCCAAAGCATTTCATTGGTGATGTATTATGAATTACATCCACACTTATTACCCAATAACTGGGAAATGGCGGAACGGGCGAACCGCGCTGATTTAGTGATTCCTTCGTCCTATATTATACGGTTTCTAGATTTATCCTGCGAAGAACTATGGATGTTTGAGTTACATATGTACAGACGGCACACATCAAGCTACTACGACCTGTCAAAGAAAAATGCCCACTTTCCATACATTTAAAAACCTGATAGTGAAAGTTAATGTATAGTTATAAAGTATAGTAGAAAGAGTACCTGTAAGATTAGAAAATAATGTCATATATTCATTTTTACGATTTAAAGTCTACAAAGGCCAAAAATATTAATGTTACTTTTTAGGTTAGGATTTGCCTTTACGATAGTTTGTTTACTTAGAAAAAGTCTAACTTTGCTATTGTATTGTCAAAAGTGATCACTTGCCTACCCATTTCGTTGACCGCAGTACATATATACCTACCTACTACGTCATCTAGAAATTCTGCTGGAGAAGAGATATTGTCTTGAAACCTAGCCCATCTCAGTAGTTACACACACAAAATGGCACAATACACAACGAGACGCAAGCGCAACAACGAAGTCGCAGAACTGTCAAAATATCTAAAAAATCCGTTTCACTCGTGCGAACTCAATTATAATCTGCATAATTAATTTATTTAATTATCATGTTATTTTGAATTGATCTGTATTATGCACAGACTAATAAAAAATAGTTATTGATTAAATAAAACTTAAAATAATATATAAAATTCAGAAAAAGAGTTGAATAAAGTCAAGAAGCAGTGTGCAAAACGGAACGTTGTAAAAAATTAGTAGTTGGATGCGTTCAGGGTAATTGAGATGCGTTCAAAATAAGGTAATAAGACATAGAGTTAGCATAAAGAAAAATTAATAAATATTTTTTTCCTGGCCTTCTTTTAAAATTGTAATTAGCGTAATGAATGTTCAATTAAATTAGCTGAATTTTAATATTTATTTCATTTCTATACATTGTCCGGTGAAAAATGGGCATCCTTCTTTATTTAATAGATTTTCAACTTTATAGCTATAGCATAAGGTTCAATATTGATTGGGAAATTTTGACAGTTTCGGGTAGCTTGATGTGCTGGCGTCTGTACTTGAACATTACTGAGGAATATTTTAAATGCTTTGAAACTACTTTCGAACATATCCGCTGTTTACCACTCACTCCTCTAAGCCCTTTCTAGCATTAGAATAGAATCGCAAACTATTATTTGAGGCCGAAGTCCATAGGGTTGTTAACAATTTTACTTAACTTCTATGGTTAGTAAGTTACAGACACATATACAATTCAAATTCAGCTGCATCCACCTCCGCAACATCGGGCAATCCGGTGGGACTCCCCAATGTTGCGGCAGGTCGGTGCACCTGCGAACACTATCGACTATCACCACTATCTGTCATTGGACGTTTATAAGATGTTTATTAAACATTTCAAAGACAATGACTGGCAGTACTGAAGAGTGTAAAATTGTGAGTTCGAACCTTATCTCCTTTGTGACGTGAACTAATTAATTCACGTTACAAAGGAAGGAAGGAAGGAACGTTCGAAGGAATTCCTTTTTTGACTCCTTAGTTTAAACTTCTCTTAATTACTTGCGTGGGTATTACACACCCTAACACACGCAAGAATTATAAGATTCTTCCTAAAAACAGGTTAATTTTTGTTACTTAAGGGCTGATTTTTCCACTGCTAGATAACTTTTATTCGAGGAATAAAATTGACATTTGACAGTTTTTGTATGAAATAACTGTCAAAATTTCAAAATTATTCCTCGAATAAAGTTATCAGATGATTGAATAATCAGCCCTAAAGCGAATTCCACCAAACTTTTATACGTAGAATAAGTCTGAGAACAAATTTTGAGTTTTTGACAGTTTTTCATACTAGAACAGACTGACAGACATCAATTTTATTCCACAGATAAAAGATATCTGACTCTGGTAAAATTAGCCCTTAGTCATAAGAAAGCAGTCGTTAAGACACAAAAAATATTTAAACTGCTGGAGGACTGTTAACATCACCTTTACAAAAAGGTGATTTTAACAGCCAGTCATAACAATATTTTTTATCGATATATTAAAAACAGACTTTTAGAGGTACCTTTTTATTCTGCACCAGTAAGCAATCATAAAATATGATGACGTAAACGTTGTCAACTCCGGTTGTGTGGGCAAAGAACCTGCCATAACATGTGACGTATGAGAGAGAATTAATATTAAATACATAGTTAGAACAAAGGAGCTGTCGGGTATAAATAATTATTATATTAATCAAGGTAGTTACTTTGAGAGCTTGGAACGACGTTGTGACGTCATGTTCATGTGTCGGAAAGTTATTACTTTAACTTTCTTAAAATGTTGTTTTTAAAGTATTGTGAAAGTTGCATCATTTGAAGGGAATCGGAAATTGGAAAAGTTATTCTTTATCAGATACGAGTAAGCAACGGATGGGGAAGAAGTCACCATTTTAATATGAAAAACAGTTTGTTCTGTAACTTTTCTTCTTATCTGATGCATCAAAAAGGTGGTTAATCGAATTGTGAAACTTTTTTGGCGAATGACAGTGGCCTGTGAAGCAAGCGTACGCAACTCTGCTATGTTACGCCCCTTCTTTGTACACACACATTTCTCCTGCCATGAAAATATACAGTTTATTCACTGAAAGAAACAAGCATTAAATAAAAATGAAAAAAAATGATCTGAACTGCTTTAAACAGTTCCTTAAGAGCCTAACGTTCAAAACAGTATTTTTTACAGATCCGAAAACAGTTAAAGCTTCAGGCAAAACGTTATCGTCATGACAGTAAACTTTAACGTTTTAACTTTAACGTTTTTTTCAGTAAAAATGGTGGATAGTATGCTTACGCCGGGAGCAGCAAACACTGCGTTACCGTGCTTTGAGTGACAGATCTTGGCGATAAGCGTAAGTCCAGGGATGTGTGGCCGGTGACGAAGGCGCCAAACAAGTAGCCGAATTCTGGGCCGAGTACATTTAGATTGCTATCGACACGCTAAGAAGAAGAAGTAAAAATGGTATATTCAATCATTAAACGTTATTGTTTTGTCTAATAATGTTTAACAAACATTTCTTCTTACTGCATAAACTCAGGAAAGGACATTGCTCGGCTTCCATACATTATTTGCCTAAGAACCGTTGATGCCGTGAAATTATTTTTTGTGTTCTAAATAATGCATATTTTGGATTGAAACTTAATTTAAGTCACGGACACTTTTGCGAATTGTGAAAAATCTAAATTCTTTCTGATTTTGAGGTTAGGTATAACTGGCCAACACAAATAAACACACGGTAAATAATATCTTCGGGTTTATCCTCCTTTAGTCCTTTGTTCACGCCAAGTTATTAGATAAAATCAGAATACAAAAATAACACAAACGAAAACACACAACCAACAATCCGTATGCGAACACAGGATGCGCGCGAGTAGGTAGGTAGATATCAACGTACGTAAAGTATCAACTAAATGTCATCCGTCAATTCATCAACTGTCAGTCATAGACTTTAGTCTATGGTGTCAATACTGCTCGATAAACATAAAATCGTCATCTATAATCTGTTTGTAAAACTAATAACCTTATTTTATAGATGAAACGCTGAGGGTAATTATAATTAATTGTTTTGTATAATTACGATACACACTGCTAATGGATCATTTTCACAAAGTGTTTATATAAACTACTCTGTAGTGTACATAAAGATGTGGCTGTATGAGCTTAATACCTTTGCATAATCAAAACGTGAAGTGAAACGGAAAAAACATAGGAAAATATATTGAATTACTATTTAAAATGTTTTTGAAATCAAAGAGTGTCCGTGTTATTCTAATAATTGTAAAGTAATTAAAAAAATAAAATATGAATTATTGTAAAGTTTGAATACGTGACGATTCTTAGGCCATTTCTATACATCTCCTTTAATGAAGTCACTTTAATGTGGTGTAGTGAGAAATCATTTTTTTCAGTGTTCGCCGTGTGTAGCCATGGTCGTCAGTGTTGTATGTTGGTGACGGACAAGTTTTTTCTATGGCGCGGTTTAAATGCCGTACCGTAAAGAGTACTTTACAAGAAGAGTTTACAAAGCACGCTTTGTAAACTCTGTGTTCTGTGCTTTGTAAACAAAATAAAGTCTTCCAGACCGTATTTCGGCCACGGCGGCCAATCTCAACGGAGACTAGCCTTCGGCGCGGGAGATGTTATAGTGCACAATTCGCGTGCGCGCAGACACTGGGGCACTCCCTCTTCCCTCACTCTCATAGACTGATGGGACGGCAATCTGAAACGGTTCCGTGCCGTGTATAAAGGGCCAAACTCTACTCCTTTCAGTTAATGTACCTCTGATTTTTGCAACGCAGTCAAAATCACATTGCTCTTTTCAGTGTTCTTTATTTCGTTGCAATATGGTTGCTGGGCTACGCCAACCGCGCAGTGGCGCCCTCACCGTTTGTTTGGTTATTTATTTTATTTTAGAATGAAAATGCAGAAAATAAGCTTGTTAAGTTGTGCTCCACTAGATTATACGTAAATATTATTATAAACGGTAGTTTTACATTGTTTAGTTTTATTATAATCATTAAAACGGTCACAGTGGCCACTACTTGCGACAGCGATGCGGATGAATTTTTCGACGCTATATTTTAGTTTATGTATAGTTTTAGTTAAGTTAGGATTTAATTTTGTTATTTTCATTTATTAACTAGGTATTAGTTATTATTTGCTTACTTATTATTTTAATTTACAACATACTCATACTGTTGTAAATTATTCACAACATCTTTTAACCATACCATTAAAATATGAATTGATATTCTGACGACTTTTACATATCGTATCAGCAAATCTTTCTTTTTCTACTTCGTAAAATATTCCGCCAAACCTATATGCATAACGAAATGTGAAAGCCAATAGCACCATCAGTTTCACGATGCCCTCATCGGATCGGGGTATCGGCAGGTCAACGGAGTTAGGGGTCAATGACAAAGGTCGAGAAACCGCGAGGAACTTCATCTGTAATGAAAAACTGGAATTTACTCCTTTTGTTAGGATTTAAAATAGAAATACATTTGAGAGAATCTTTTCAGCGGTGGTTCTTTGATTAATTTAAAGAATCCGTATTTTTTAAATAACTCATTATTATTAAATTGTTTTAGAAATTAATGTATTTTCCAATTACCCAACTAAACAGTCTCCTAAATAACCTTATTTTTGATGAGAAACCGTATTAATTTGATCGAAGTTTATTTGAAGGGCACAAAAGGTTTATTGCCTCACTTTATTCTTTGGTAAGAGCAGTTCCATTTATGACTCTATCATCATCATCATCATTTCAGCCGAAAGACGTCCTCTGCTGGACATAGGCCTCCCCCAAAAAGGGGGGGTTTGCCATAATCGCCACGCTTGGCAAGCGGGTTGGCGATCGCAGTATGGTATGGTGGTGGAATGCATAGAGAACGCTGCTGCCCATTCTCCGGTAAGCCCCTTAGTCGCCTTTTACGACACCCACGGGAAGTATGGGGTGGTGCTATTCTTTAAGTCCGGCACCACACAGACATGCCCCTATCACTAATCATAGAATAATTCAGTTATGTGGAAGTGATTCCTGTCAAAATTCTTTTTCATGTCCTCTTACTGCGGGGCAATTCCGTTACACATTATCAATCGGAATTGGTTTCATTTGAAAAAAAAAATGTCTGCTCAACACGTAAATAACGCAATGAATGTTGTTAAATTCATTGCGTTATTTACGTGTTGAGCAGACAAATTTTTCAAACTTATGAAGCAATGGATTAGCAATTTGCTTTAAAATGTTTCAGATACCGATTTACAGTGTGTTACGCAATTAGGGTGCTGGTGAAAGAACGTGACGTAGAATAGAATAGAATAGAATACTCTTTATTATGTACACCATATTAATTACAGACATAAGGTATAGAAAAAAAAATGCTTAAGTGGCACCTGAGTTAATGTGCCGCTGTGTGTCAGGTATGACTCAGGTGCCATTTAAGCAGGTGCCCAATGTGGAATACGTCAAGAACGTGGGCGAGATTATTGCTATCAACAGGGCCCAAATCTAGACTTGGCTGTCACTGTGAAATTCCTGATGTTAAAACCCTGGTCAACCTAGGACTCGAACCCAGGTCCTCGTGCTCAGCAATCCTCTACTAAGCAACAAAACAGTAATCCACTTATGTACTTGTAATAGTGGTAGATATAAATCTCGTAGAGTTAGGTACCGCACGAGGATACCCGTGCATTTGTCACGAACACAGTCCCCTGTCGCTTCGGGGTACGTCCGAGCAACTTAAATTAATAATACGTCTTCTATTTTAGGTTGCGTTCGTTTTAACTTATGTTTAAGTGAAAGTAAATACTGTGGTCTTATTCTGCAAACATCTCACTGTGAAAAGGAATGTGAAGTGAGCTGTTATTCCATCTGATGCCAGGGATTGACACTAACGACAGATCACTTCCAAGTTCACTTCACCAAAGTTTTTACGGTGAGTTTTTACACAATATTACAACCAGTCTTACCAAGGTGTCTCGAATTATCCAGTAACTGGGTTGTGAAGGTCAGATAGGCAGTCGTTTCACGTAAAATATTGGTATTCAGCTAAATGTGGTTAGACTGGAAGTCGACCGATTTTTAAAAAGAAAGTAAAAAGAAAAAAAATAAAGAAAAAATAAAGTTTTTAGATCTTCATGATTATCTTATCAAATTAGTTGTATTATGTTTTCAGCACACTATCTACCTAGCATATTTATTTTATTTATTTATTTCCAAAATTCTTAAGTCTATTTTAACAATGGTGTTTACCACACAACGAAAACCTCTCAGGATTTATCTGTGTGCTGGCGAGTAGTTCACTTAGTAATTACAAAATGATGTTCTGATATAGCAAATTTGCATGATATTATATGCATATTAAACCTAAAGATGCAATTAGCTTCATTTTTGTGGACTGAAATGGATTATAAATAATAAATGCTTTTAATCTTTTGAATGTATGACTTGCAAGAATATTATCCTCAAGAAGTATATATTTTTCTGATTTTGTTTACTGTAGTCGATCATATACTTTTACTGTTTCTGAAACTTGCATATTTTGCGTTTAGGTCCCATAAGCCCCATAAATGGCTATTGTTTATACAGACCATACACAGTTATTTTGACTTCCGATTTGGCATCACTGTCAAAATCATAATCATAATATTACAACCAGTCTTACCAAGGTGTCCAATTAACCAGTAACTGGGTTGTGAAGTTCAGATAGGCAGTCGTTTCACGTAAAATATTGGTATTCGGCTAAATGTGGTTAGACTGGAAGCCGACCCCTACGCAGTTGGTAAAAGGTTAGGCAGATTTATAGGTATAATACCGTAGCACACGCATAATTAGGCTTTAACGCTGGGATTTAGACCTCCCCTCTAAGATGGAGTGGGCCGTACGCTGTTCGATGACCCGTCAATACGCGCCGTACACTTTGCGAAGAATAGAATAGAATAGAATACTCTTTATTATGTACACCATATAAATTACAGACATGAATATAGAAACTGTAAAAAAGGGTGACACAATGGGCGGTCTTATCGCTAAAAGCGATCTTTTAAATACAACCTTTGGATGGATTAAAAAGGGGAAGGACAGACAAATACTGTAGGTAGTCTGTGGTGTACCATTTACATAATACAATAAATACTTACATAAAGTATATTATACTAATCTGAATAAATATATGCATATAATAATAAACATGAAACAGGAGCAAAGAAAATATAATGATGATGTTTAAGGAGAGAGGAAGTGCTTTTTAATTATGAAAGTGGACAAAGACTGAGCACGAAATACCGACACGGGCAAACTTTATTTTCACACAAAAACAAAAGAAAGAAAAATCTATCCATATGTCGGAGACATCATTAGTACGGGAGCTGACTTGACAACGAGGCGGAAGCAGTGTGACGACAACGACTATTCGGAACGCCAGCGCCATCTGGTGGCGCTTGGCAGAGTCTAGCCTGAGTTCGTGGCCCCGGTCGACGCTCGAAGACAGCTCGGCAAGAACGATGTGGCGCCTCTTGGACATTGGACATCGTACGAACAACATGTGCTTAGAAACTGTCCCGCGTTCCGTATCTGGTTGTGTCGTGTACCTACAGTGTGTAATTTGCTAGTGTGATTAAATTGTTTGTGAAATTATAATCTGATTTGAACTGCAAACCGTTTTTCTATTGCCCATTATCCAACACTTACCCACAGTAGCCCACATATAGTTTAAATATGGCTGATAATAACGAGACACACCATACCTTCCCCGATATCAGAACTGGGATTCGTGTTGGTTCATGCGCAAAATCAGAACGCTTAAAATTAAAGTGACCGTTGACATTTCATAAACAAAGTGCAAACATGCAAACGCTTATTAAATAATCGTGTGGATCTGTCCAAGTTCGACCCAGACAAGCCAGATACGGATGCGCGATCATAGTACATGTTGTTTCGAAGCATAGGCTGTATGCAGAAATACCTTTGCACAGTGACGCGCCTGTTGCGCCCTACCGCCATGTTTAAAAACAAAAAAAGAAAAAAAAAAGTGTCTGTAACCGGCGTTTGAGTTCGTCGTATCCTGTTTTCGTATTAAGAACACACGGTAGGACGCGTCGTGTGCAAACGTAACAGCACACAGTACGATAGCTGATTTGTTTTGCTGAAAATTCACTGCAAGGAGGTCAACTTGTTGTGTGTGGCCGTCATTAAGGCGCACAAAGGGAGCCAAGGACGTGGCGTGGAGCTGCCAGTGACGGGGGGTGACTTGAAGAATCGAGCCAAGCAGCCTGCAGCCGTCGGTGAAGCCCTTCGTGTGCTGCAATCGAGGGAACCCAGGACAAGTCGCGACATGTCATGGGCCGCGACACGGTGCACGAGCAGTGGCAGCCAGGCAGATGGTGGAGGTGGACCGCGTGCTGCAAGCAGCAGCAGCGACTGGACGTTTGCGTCCTACAGCTACTCTCAGGCACGTTAGAAAATAAAGGTGAGCTGTATTGTTTTGTTTACGATTCTGGTGCTGAATACTCGTTAGTAAGCATTTTCTCCTGCAAAATTAAAAAAAATGGCAATAGCTTTGCTTACCGACAACCTTTCATAACTTGCTTTTCTTTTTTTCTTTTAATTCAAAAACAATATGTGACCGTCCGTCCTTTCCTCATTTAGATATTTATTAATTTAATCCGTGGACAATAGTGTGGGTTATACGTTTATTAAATAAATCTAATTAGCTCCGATATTCAAATTGTAACGTGTAACTGTTTTTTGTCCCTAAATAAATAAATAGTAAACGGAAGTTGTGCAGCCAAATTAAGTGGCAAACGAGTTAATAACGTTGTTGCATTGACTAGTATTAGTCAAACGCGTGTATTCAGCACAGAACAAATCATATGTAGCGTTGCGATTAGCGAGCAACGACTTGAGATATTATTATTTTTCTACCCGACATTTACTTGCAAAGTAATATTGTGACAGGACAAAGGCAGCTATAACAAAATTTTGGGTAGGCTATTTTGTGTTATTAGAAAACGAAGAATGAAATCAGATTATAAGACTAAGTTAGATCGAAAGTTCAGAGGTCCACTTAAGTTGGTTGATGTTTTGGATTGGAGATCACCTCCCCATACGTTAAACGCTTTAAATTCTAACCGTAGTTACAAGTATGCTCACTCAAAGATGCCTCTAAGTAGTGTTCCTAACGAGTTAAACGTAAAAGACGGTGACGAGAGTTCTTTCATCGAGTAGTTAGAGCACATACCATGGCCAGGTCGCACTGTACGCACTTGTCTGTAGTCGTAACTGCAACTCACTTGCGAGTTGTTCAGGGAGCGACGGGCAGCTGGTGGTGCAGCGGGGACCAGGGTCTCAAAGGAGACTATTGTTGTGTTGGTCTTGTAATGACCTGGGAGTCGTGGACTCTATGTGAAATGAAGTATGTTGGTCGCATCACTTGAGGTGATGACGATATGGGTGACATGAGTGTCACTAGCTGCTGCGGCAGCAGGGCCATGAGCGTTGTATGTGATCTAAGTTGATATAGTTCCTGACCAATTATTACTAAGGCTTAAATGAATCTTTTGTTGTCGATGATTGCTATTGTTATTACTAAATTTTTGTTAAGTAATCGTTTCGATAGCAATGTGGTCAGAATTGGCCGAGTGGAACATGAACTGCTGTTGGTTTTTTTTTTGTGGTTACAGGTTGACGCGCGGCGACGTGTGCGGGCGGGGTGGCAGTGTCGGACGACGCTGCACTCTGGATCTCCTGTACGAGTGGTCGCTGATCGGGGACGGCGCTTTCCGTGCAAGAGGTTTCGCGACTTCTACCTGGGAAGCAGTGGCTGCGGGTGGATGTCTGTGCCGTTGAGTCGACTACAGATCAGAAGGTCAATTCTACTAATTAACGTGCAATGTGAAAAACATGACACCGGAATGCGATGATATTGTGAATAGACCAAAAAACGGTATTCTACTAATCTTAAAATTCGGTTTGTTCACATTCAAGTCGCAATATCATCGCAGTATAGTCTCATAGTGGTCAACTTTGTTCTCGTTTACGAAATTAAACATATTTTAATGTTGGTTCAATGTACGCAGACTATATTGTGATACTTTAATTTGTATCAACCTTATTTTCGATTTGTTTAATGTCTTTATTAGTTTGCTTGATTATGTGTATGCTCATAGTATTTTCATTTCCCGTTTGTTATTAAATATCTTTGAAAATACAAAATCATTAAAATAAAAAATCGGCTAGAAAGCTAACATGGAACGTATTCGTAATCGCCAGGCCGCATTCCGAATTAAGCGCTTTATACACTATTCAATTTGTAGGAAATCGAAAGATTTAATTGAAGTTAGAGCAGTTAAATTCCGGTTTAGTGCGATTGGAAGGTCCCGACCGCACTAATACCTAAATTGTTTACGATTTAGGTGAGTGTAATCGCATCCCTACGATTTATAGCGACTAGTTAGTCTTTAGTTTTTAAGCACACTCAAATCGATTACATCCCAACTCGGAACGCACCACATTGTCAACATCAAACTGAACTGAATCAAACAGAATCAAACAATAACTTAACAATATCGTGTGTAGTTTATAACAAGTGTTTCGTGCGAGAAAGATCGTTTTAATACAAAGTAAGTGTATAATTGTTAGACTTAAATCATTATTTAATTATCATGCTGTGCAAATGTATTCAAATGTACGTAATATTTTGTAGGAATGGAAAGACGTGCAGCTAGTGCCTGAGATACAATGGAACAAACTGCTCAATTTTCTACAGTCAAAGTGGAAGCGCTGTCGGTGTTGAGCGATCACCGAGCCGATCGATTTTCGACATCACTGCAGCCCCATGTTCTGTCCAGACTCGTGCGTCAGCACCAAACCCTAGCCCTGCCGATGCTACAACAGTGCTCGAACTCTGCAAGCGAGATACCGCAGTGAGTGGATTTTTCTAACCCTACAGCTATTCATATTGCGGTTAAGACTTATGATGACTATTGATAACGATTATGTATGGTATTTTTATTACGTTTTTTAGGTCGCCCTCTGGCTGTACTAGATGAGGCTCGGAGAGTTTTACCTCAGGTGGAGATGCAACATGTCACAGCTGATACAGCAAATTAATAGTGCAGAACCTTGGGAGGCTTGCTGATGCTGTCGAAAGACTATTTATTGGTGTCCCATAGAGGTAAAGTATGAATTTTTTGTACATGCAATAAAAAAATCAAGTCATTCATATAATATAATTATAAAGAAATACAAAGGAAAACATATTATATTATAACATTTAAATAACACAAAAACTTTGCATAAAGGGAAAAAGGTATCGGGATCTGTGTCCACTTGTGGTATCTTCAATGTTGATTTTTTAAGGGATAGCCTGCGCTACCTGAAACAATTATTTTATTATTATAATAGTACTCAAATTAAACAATGACGGGGTAGTCAGAAGCCTGAAAGTCTGACCACCAGTCTTACCAAGGGGTTTATTACCCAGTAACTAACTGGGTTGTGGAGGTCAGATAGGCAGTAGCTCCATGTAAAATACTGGTATTCAGCTGCATCCGGTTAGACTGGAAGCGAACCCCAACATAGTACATATTTGGGAAAAGGCTAGACAGATGATGATGATGATTTGACTTACTAAAAACCACAAATTTTCCTTTTCAGCCTGGTGGAGTTGTTCCAAGTGGGTCTTAAGTGGATGGTGATTCTATAAAACAGGAGACATGGTTTGCCCCTCCGAGGCTACCATCAACACTAATTAGTCGCAAACCTAAATGAATGAATGAAAAAAAGCCTAATTAACTATTATGTTTATATTCGTGTTTTAATAATTTAAGATGAGAATTGTTAATTTCTTAAAGTATTTTTCATACCACTATTGTTTTATTTTAGTAAAATGTATACTAAGGTATCCTCTTCTAGGGTTCTCTTATATTTTATTATATAGGTAAGTACTACTTTATACAATTGAAGTAAATATCACACCTTTAAATCCCTGAAGGGTTAGGCAGAGGTGTACCTATTGAAAACCTAAAATGTGAATAGAAGATTGTATGTATTTCACCGAGGGCAGGGGTATAGAGTACCCAAAACCTCTATAGTAATAGATGACAGTGTCTATCTAGAACCAATAAGTTAAAAGTGTTACAACACTACTTTTACAAGAAAGTAAGTAAGTAATTATTTATTTACCAAAAGACTTAGCCTAGGTAACATCAGTGTTAATTCAATAGGGGTTGGGAATGGCTATTACATTTGAGAAGACCCCTGCCCTTCAAACTAGGAGAATCCTGTATCTTGAAGGGCAGTGTATAACAATCCTTTTACTTGCCTTGGGTTTAGTACTTATGCCATCGCGGCGGGTACAAATTAATGTCCGGCTCGTGGATGAAGTCGCGACACACACTTTTATTTAGCCTGTCTATTTATAGAACTTCACTTCACTAGCTTGTTCTTGTGCTGTTCTGTGGTAGGTACTTGTCCGCGGAAGCGACGGAACACCACGTCCTGCGGCCAGAAGTCTTCTTCCATGACGACGGGCAGATAACAATTCGGCACGCGCATCACGAACGCCTTGAAGTTGACGTTGCGGTACGACTCCAGAAACTGCACCCTCGGCGTGTACCTCGTCTTCTGGCGCACGTACTCAACGATGTCCTCCACCTTAGTGGTGTAGTGTAGGCGGGAGATGTACACCGGTGTGTTCGGCTTTGCGGCACGCCAACAAATTCCAGATTTCGAACGCTATGTCCATTTACCGAAGAGCTGCATTTTGTCGGCGATATAAAAGGGTCGTCGTAACCCGCGCGTGCTCCAGAAATTTTTCATAAATGGCTAAATTTGCCATTATAACAATATTTCTTCACAAAGCCTCCAATCCGATTTGTGAAATGTTGCTTTTGACTAACTTCTTATAATTCCGTTATTTGACATTATAGCAATTCGTATTTTGTGGAGTTTATATTGAATCTTACTGAAATCAATACAAAAAGGCGGGAAATGTAAATTTTATACGCTTTTAACTATGCAGAAGCTAAAATTATTTGTCACAGTCCGGTCTACAAATAATCTCATGCTTACGTCAGTTTTGACATTTTTATTTTTAGTGGAATACCAATAAATTTTTAAATGCCATATCGAAACTTTAGCAGAATACCGTTTTGGTACATTTTTTGTTTTCAGTCTAGTCGCAATATCATTGCAGTAAACGTTACGTTTGACATACTTTTTTGGTTTAGTAGAATACCTTTTGTGACATTTTGGAACTTTTGAGGCACTGCGACTTGAATGTGAACGTTTTTTTTTACGAGAATTGGCCTTCTGTTGTCTACCGAATCTGGTGAGTCGTTTTCATTTTGTTTTGACTCCGGTACTGAGTGCGTCTCTGGTTGACTACAGCAAAAATGATTACATTGTTACTTTGTTAGGTATAGCCCAATCTAGTTTACAATGCAATTTTAAATACGCTCACGTTAGGTTAAGAATGTTGCCAGTAGGTCATGTACCAGTCGCAGTAGATGCTGATCACAGTGGTGATGAGCAATGAGCAAGCCTAAGTAGAGGGAGCCACGCGAGTAGGGGTTCTCTAACGGCCGTAGTAAAGTTGTGTGTAGTCACGGGGTGATGCATACGGATCCATGCACTGGATGTGTGAGAGCAATGCGATTGCTGGTCGGCCGGAGCGCCGTGGCGTTAGAGTGGTTTACTCGTGTGTGGGTTTCCAGGTGTCTAAGGTTCTTAGTGAAAAGGATTATTGTTGTAATGTGAATAACGATGGTACATGGCTCTGGTTGATGTTAGTTTGGGTCAGTGGGTCGTCTTAGGGGCGTACTTACAAATACGCTCTATGACCGTGTTCGGGCGATTCCCGAGGGCCAAGTACCAATTGAGAATGTAAACAAAATGGATGACGAGTTGGCATCACTTTAGTTTGTGTACTCAGGTTTTCGGTTCATTGGGTCGAAGACCGTACCAGAGTATCGTGGGTACGTGGTATACGCGGTAGCTCTGGGTAGTATGGTCGGGTCTAGCGTTGAAGCCAAGACCGTAGAGTCAAGGACGACTCGGCATTCCTGCGGGAAGTGGGTATGTGACAAATGTGTGGGACCGTGAATGGGATACCTGAGGTTTTGTTTTCTTTGACTAACGTAGTGTGAAAACGTTTTACTTGGTCCCGGTAATCTCGAAACTAGATAGTTCAAATTCTTGATAAGCCTAATTTTTGGTTTCTAATTTGAATGCTTATTGCAAATTGATCGTAAAATAAAACAGATTTTATAGAGTCGAGTCCCTTTTAATTTTGATCCGTCAGTCTTCATATGGGAGGTTGCGAAAAATGCCAGAAAATCAGAGTATTACTAACTAATTTGAGGAAAGCCAAGTAAAAGTCTTGTTGATGAAACAGAGTAGAGATTAAGTCGCGTGATAGTGGTGAATCTTAGGTCGGCTGGTTGGGACCGTACCAGTAGTCATTTCGTAGCCGTAGTCCGTTAGAAGTCGGTATCTGCTTTTAGTAGTCCGTGGATACGCGGTGCGCGGGTGTCTCTGGCGGTGGGACTCGGAATTCAGAGGAATTCATAGAAACAAACGTGAGGTTTGTTGGGCTTGATGAAAAGCCACAGGCCACGAATAAGATTCCTGCTTTGTGTTTTGCTCTAAGGATGTTTTATTGGCTTAGTTGATTATTTAGTGTAATGTAGGTAGATTCATAATAATTAGATTGTAAGTATGTCGGTAGATTTAAGTGTTCGCTGTTCTGTTGGAAT
The DNA here is from genome assembly GCA_916614155.1 of Mesoligia furuncula. Classification (NCBI taxonomy): domain Eukaryota; kingdom Metazoa; phylum Arthropoda; class Insecta; order Lepidoptera; family Noctuidae; genus Mesoligia; species Mesoligia furuncula. The sequence goes on from OU744793.1 coordinate 28,741,470, forward strand.
ATAGCTCTGGTGTGGAACGCTCGACTTTTATTGACTAGCCCTCAAACATTACAGTGGCGACGAGGATTGAAAAATTCGAACAATTTCGCGTGTGAATCTTATGGTGCAGCGCATATTTTTGATTAATCGCGAGTGTACGAACATAAGATACGATGTCGATAGGAAAAATTAAAGAATTCAACATAAAGACCGGCACGTGGTCAATATACGTGGATCGATTAGACATGTACTTTAAAGTGAATAAAATCGATGATGAGACGAAATTACCAACTCTAATAGCCATCATGGGGGACGAGGCGTATGAATTGTTGTGTAATCTTGCAAGTCCAAAAAAGCCAGCGGAGTTAAAGTATGACAGAGCGGTGGAGCTATTAAGTCAACACCTGGAACCAACGCCGTCGGTACTCGCGGAACGTTACCGGTTTAGGCAACGGAGACAGGCTAGCGAGGAAAACGTAGCAGCGTACGTAGCCGAGCTTAAGAAACTCTCAAGACATTGCAAATTCAAAGAAGGGTTGAACGAGAATTTGCGGGATCAATTCGTCTGCGGCCTAAGGAGTGACATAATTCGTCAACGACTTTTCGCGGAAGCCGACACAATTGCGTACACGGACGCGGTAAGGTTGGCGAGTTCATTAGAAGCGGCGGAACGGGACGCGGCCGCGGTGGAGTCGAAGGCGCTGGGCGGCGGAGGTGACGTAACAGGAAGCGGGACATTGCCGGAGCAGGCAGTGCACGCGCTCGGCAGCAGGCGAGATGGCGGCGGCGCGGGACAGCGGGCGCCGCGGGGCGCGCGCGTCGTCCGGGGTGCGGCGACAGCGGCGGAGGCGCGGCACAGCTCCGCAACTAGCTTGCGGCCGCAAGCTGGCGGCCGCAAGCTGGCGGCCGCGGCGGTGCAAGCAGTGGCGGCCGGGTGTTGAGTTGTACGGGGTGCGGAGCGACGGAGCATTCATATTCTGAGTGTCGGTTCCGTAACTACGTATGCAGCAGCTGCAGGCAACCGGGACACTTGCGACGCGTGTGCCCGGACAGGGCGGCGAACGCAGGCAAAGGCACAGAGCCCAGGCATTCGGCAGCGCACCACGGGGATGCGTGTGAACATCTACCAGAAGAGGAATTTCATCATCTGTGCTTGAACGACTACAGAGCGGTAAAGTTGCCCATACGTATTAATAACGTTACTATTTCTATGGAGGTCGATACTGGTACCGCGGTATCGTGCATTAGTGAGGCAACGTATAAAAAGTGTTACAGTTCACAAAAACTTGAACCAAGTAATATAGTACTTATTAAACTTTTATGATGGCTCAAAAGTGAAACCCCTAGGAATGTTCAAACCAATGGTAGTTTACGGGGATTGTAGCAGGCGTCCGTCACTCGCTCAAGGCCACGCGTTATATGCCTACCGCTTCGCGTACCGCCGGCGGTACAACCGACAGCGGGTTGCCGCACGCCGCCTGAGCGCTCGCTCGCACGTCACGGTTACCGCGCTGAGTATCAAAATGCCAAAACCACGTAATTATTGTGCAGTGGATGAGTGTCAAAGTAAAGAGCGTTGACTTATGTATCAGGATATTTATTATATAAGCGTAGCAAAAAACATAACTGCACTAGCTTCAATGCTTTGTTACAGGAGAAACCTAATTTTGAAACAGCAAGGTTTACTCATTTCAAAGCCTATAATAAGGATTCGTCTTTTTATGGCGGGCTTAAGTCCCACCAGAAACTTTTAATAATTATATTGAATAATTAAAAAAAGCTTTTTTAAATAATTTGGACAACGTCATAACGGATCGGCCTGGAAGTACCGTCTTGGAAATTTTAAAAACAATTCATTTTCCTCCGCTTTGCTCCTGTTTCCCTTTTGATTATTTATTAAAATTATTTACGCGGTTTCGGATATTTTCGACAATAAAATTTAATAATCGAGAATTCAGGGAAGGAAAAAAATGCATCTATCATTTTATTAAAATAGAACATATTTGATCAACAAATAAAAAATTATTGTTTTTCTACAACATTCGTTTTATTACCAATATCATCATAGGTACGACCCTAGCACATTCGCTCGATGACGCGCTCGCACGTGGGTTACGCGGCGGGCAAAACAATCTCAACTCTCTGTGTGCGAGCTTAAGGTACATTTCTTCTCGCTGCAAACAGCTGGTATTATTAGTAAGATTTTGTAGGCTATTATAGCGTAGGTATTTTCGCTTTTGTATGGGAGTGATGTATCTGTTACGAAGTAACTATTTAGTAATCTGTGATTGTAGTAAACAACTAGAATTATTTGTAATTGAGGGAGGTACCACTTCATTACTGGGGCGACAGTGGTTAACAGAATTAAAAATAAAAATTCCAGTTTTTAGCAACTGTAACAATGTAAGTTGGAAAGAAGTCAACATGTCTAATGAGATTAATGTATTGATAAACAGGTTTAAGGAATTATTCAGCGGTGGGTTGGGGCTGTACACTGGGGGCAACTGGCCGCTGGCTGGGGGACGCCGGTGTTCCACCGCGCGCGGCCCGTACCGTACGCGCTGCTCGGGCGGCTCGACGCCGAGCTGGACGCCATGCTGCGCGACGGCAAATAAACCTGACGGGTCGCTGAGAATCTGTGCCGATTATAAGGCGACCGTGAACCCCGTCTTACTTACTGATCGCTATCCTTTGCCTAGAATCGAGGATTTAATAGTTAAACTTAGCGGAGCAAATTATTTTTCAAAAATAGACCTAAGCCAAGCATATAATCAAATAGAACTCGATGATTCTAAGGAATATACAGTGATCAATACACATAGGGGCCTTTATAGGTATAATCGATTAGTATACGGTCTATCTTCAAGTCCAGGAATTTTTCAGCGAATCATGTGCAATTTGTTGAAGGGAATTCCTAACGTAGAAATATTCCTCGACGACGTGATAATAGGAGGTAAAAACAAAAAAGAACATTTAGAAGCATTAGAAGAGGTTTTTAGTAGATTACATCGTTCCGGTTTAAAGTTGAAAAGTAGCAAATGTGTATTCTTAGTAAAAGAAGTACGATATTTGGGATATGTAATTAATAATGAGGGAATTAAAACAGATCCGGCCAAGGTGGAGGCCATAATTAATATCCCTCGTCCGTCAAACATAACAGAGTTAAGGTCGTTTTTAGGAATCATAAACTTCTATGGAAAATTTGTTAGGAATATGAGTAGTAGGTTGCTAACCTACTACTCATATTCCTAACAAATTTTCCACCTTACCTTTCCCTTTCTTACCTTTCTTTAATAGTTCATAAAGAGGTGCTCCTCTTTATGAACTATTAAAGAAAGGTAAACAATGGCATTGGTCGATTGAGTGCGAAAAATCCTTTGTGGAAATTAAAAAAATACTAGGGGGCGCGGATGTATTGGCTCATTACGATCCTAAGAAACCACTATTATTGACATGTGACGCGAGCGCGCGTGGGGTAGCCCGGTCCTCTCGCAGCCAAGCGAACGGGGCGAGCGGCCGATAGCCTACGCGTCGCGCACACTTACAGAAGCAGAAAAAAATTACTCACAAATACATCGCGAGGCGCTAGCGATTATATTTTGTGTTAATAAATTTCACCAGTATCTATACGGGCGTAATTTCACCCTACGTACGGATCATAAGCCGTTAGTATCAATATTTGGTCCAAATACAGGAATACCGACTATGGTGGCGAGCCGAATGCAAAGATGGGCTATTATTTTATCAGCATACACATTTAATATTGAGTACGTGCGCACCGATCAAAACGGAGCGGACGGGTTCTCAAGGTTACCGCTAGCTCCGGGTAAACAAACGACTACGGCCACACAGCCGGAGCAAACTCATTTACATTTTGTGCAACAGTCATTGTTAATAGATTATAATGAGATTAAAAATCAAACAATGCGAGACGCGGAACTGTCAAAAATATTAAGTTACCTGAGAGATGGTTGGCCAAATGAATGTGACTTGAGCAACTTAAAACCGTACTTTAACAGGAGAAATGAACTATACGAAGAATTAGGATGTATTATGTGGGGGCCCAGGTTAGTGGTACCGGAAGCGTGTAGAAGTAAAGTGTTATTAATGTTGCATGAACCTCACATGGGTATAGTGAAATCTAAGGCTTTAGCACGTAGCTATGTATGGTGGCCCGGGGTAGATGAAGCAGTGGAACACATGTGTCGGGCGTGCGAAGTGTGTGCAGCCCAGGCGGACGCGCCGCCTCGGCAGACGCCGCGCATGTGGCCCTGGCCAAACCGACCATGGAGCCGGATACATATTGACTATATGGGACCGATAGGCGGTAGAACATACCTAGTTGTAGTGGATGCTACATCTAAATGGTTGGAGGTTTTCAATGTTTCAAGCACTTCAGCTTTTAGTCTCATAAATAGATTAACTGAGTTATTTAGTAGATGGGGGTTGCCCAGGCAAATAGTCAGCGATAATGGTACACAGATCGCATCGAAAGAATTTCATGAATTTACAAAACATAACGGGATAGAACACATTTTTACAGCTCCATACCACCCCGCTTCAAATGGATTAGCAGAAAATGCAGTTAGACTACTAAAACGAGTCATAAAAAAGGCTAATTTAGAGAAACACAATATAGATAGGGCATTGTGGACATTTTTACTGCATTATAGGAACGTAGAACATTCGACAACCGGAGAAAGCCCCGCAATGATTTTATTAGGCAGGCGTACACGTACACGACTGGATACTATAAAACCGGATAGGGAAAACAAGGTACATCGAGCACAACAACGTCAGGCGGAATCTGTACAGGGGGCGAATAGGAGCATTGGGGGTGAAGGAGAAGAGGTATGGTACCGACAATACTTAAAAGGGGAGAGATGGATTCCCGGTCGAGTAGTAGATAGTCGGGGTCCTAGCAAATACCGAGTCCAGGGTCAAAGTGGGGAAATAGTCCATAGGCATATTGATCAATTACGTAGAAGAACAGGGAACAGATTATCATTAGTATCTAGTGGTCCTAGTATTACGGAGCGATCAGTCACAGATTCTCAGACGACTGGTAAGGAGGATGACAGCAGTGGTAGTGGTGAGCGGGCTCAGTCGGAGGGGTCGCCGGATGGCGTCGTGTCGCCGCGTGGAGTGGCGTCACCAGCTCAGCCTATTACTGATGCACCTGCAGAGGTCCAGGGTCCAGCTGAGAGTCAGGTTACCTTGCCTCAAGTACCACAGACTCCACAACGTGCCGTTAGACAGTGTAGGTCTAAGGTTCGTAATTATAAGGTTTAGATTAAGTATTCATAATTGTAGTATTAATTTAGTAGGGAGGAGTGTAACGTAGGTAGATTCATAATAATTAGATTGTAAGTATGTCGGTAGATTTAAGTGTTCGCTGTTCTGTTGGAATATAGCTCTGGTGTGGAACGCTCGACTTTTATTGACTAGCCCTCAAACATTACATTTAGTTAGTGATCTTGAGATTTGAGAATCAAGTAATGAGTAATGCTCTGAACTCTGCATTTTTTTTAGTTTGATGGAATTGTCATTGTGTTTTTTGCCTGTACCATATTTGGTCAGGAGTGACCGAGCTATGTGATACTTTGCGGGTATGTTTGTTGACAGATTAACACACGAGGACGTGTGGAAGCAGGATGGCCGTGTCGGAGACATCATTAGTACGGGAGCTGACTTGACAACGAGGCGGAAGCAGTGTGACGACAACGACTATTCGGAACGCCAGCGCCATCTGGTGGCGCTTGACAGAGTCTAGCCTGAGTTCGTGGGGGGGTCGACGCTCGAAGACAGCTCGGCAAGAACGATGTGGCGCCTCTTGGACATTGGACATCGTACGAACAACATGTGCTTAGAAACTGTCCCGCGTTCCGTATCTGGTTGTGTCGTGTACCTACAGTGTGTAATTTGCTAGTGTGATTAAATTGTTTGTGAAATTATAATCTGATTTGAACTGCAAACCGTTTTTCTATTGCGCATTATCCAACACTTACCCACAGTAGCCCACACATAGTTTAAATATGGCTGATAATAACGAGACACACCATACCTTCTCCGTTACATACATTATTCTGCATAGTCATCAAATTAGTATTTGCTATACTTTACACAAACAAAAGACGTCTTCTTACATTCCACACGTACACTACTGTGTCCTCCTTAAGATCAAAGCACACATATCAACTTAGAAAGGGATCGTCACCTTTATTCTGCAATATTCACACCATTGATGAGGGTGTGTGTCGAGCATTATTGTTAAAATGGTGTCACTGTTGTTACACTGTCGAGGTTTCCTTACTGAAGTAGTGGCAGCATTACGTAAAGACGTGCGAAACCTGGCTTCATATATACACAAAAGAACAATTATTAGATCTCAATCATTCTATAAGATAAAATATGAAGCAATGGAGATTTTCATAAAATTTTTTTTTCATTCTTTTTTTTAAAATATCTTCCAGTCTTATTAGCTATACCTACTAGTATTACCAGATATTCAATAAAGCCGCAAATATTCAGGCTTCAACCATGAGCACACTTAAAACTTTCAAACCTATTTCCTATTATAAAACATGCCACCATAGGGAAAAGAGCTGCAGAATTGTCAAAACATAATCTTGTAAAAAACGCTCACTCGAAATTTCAGTCTATCAAAAAGTACTCTCTGAAATTAAGGCCAACTTTATTCTTACCAATAAGGGAACAAGAAAAAGTTAACCCTATTCAAAAATCGAACCTTTCATCCTGGCCACAATGCGACCATCAATGATTGGAATTGACAATTTGAATTCTGAATAATTTTCTCTCTTTTGAATTGAGAAGATTTTTTGGCAGATGGCCAAGTCTCTACAATAAGCGCATTTGAGCTTCGGCGTCACGTCCACAATCAGCACAAAGGCTGAAGTCATAGACAGTTTTGTGTAAGTATTTTATCGAAGAATCATAATGTAACTGGCTGTAAATTACTGCTGTTATACATGAGTTTCCGAGTTGGAGGTTGTGGGGTTCAAACACTACACTTACACACATACTTTGTGTAAATTATTTCATGACTACTGCTCTCAAGGAGGTGAAGGAAAACGCGAGGAAACCGGAATAAACCCAGACCAAAACTTCGAAGACATGTACCATCCGCCAACTTGCACTGGGCCCGCGTGGTGGATTATGACTCACTCCCTCTCACAGAGAGGAGGCTTGTTTTCTAGTAGTGGGGACATTATAGGCTGACTATGGTAGGAATGACCTGTAAGGGGCTTACATGACCTATCGCGCGGTCACTGTCGGGCTGCATAGAAAAGAAACAGAAGCGCGATGACACAACGCTGGTAATGTATTGCAAAATATGAAGCAATTATTTAATTACAAAAAATCTATTGTTTGTACTGAAAAATTAAAACACGAGTGTTTTAGTATGTTGCTTGTAGAATAATCTGACACAAAATCAGTATCATTTTAAATTAGTATGAAAAAGTGAAAAAAGAAAGTTTTTAGAGGTATCTTCAAGTATTTTTTCTATCGTATCAAATTAGTTTATGTTTTCAACGCACTATCAACCTAGCAATAGCATATAACCTCATAATGGTGTGCGCGCAGACACAGGTGCACTCCCTCTTCCCTCACTCTCATAGACTGATGGGACGGCAATCTGAAACGTTTCCGTGCCATGTATAAAGGGCCCAACTCTACTCCTTTCAGTTATTTTTACCTCTGATTTTTGCAACGCAGTCAAAATCAGTGCTTCTTTTCAGTGATCTTTATTCCGTTGCAATATCGTTGCTGAGCTAGACTCCTTTAACCTTTTGACCGCCACAGTCAAGTATAGATGACAGACCAAGATGTGCCCAGAACGCCACGGTTCGACTACATGACAGACTTTGACGCCGAGCTCACGTTTTTGATTTTTTGACGTGTGGCGGTTGAAAGGTTAATAAAGATTGGTCCTCGGCAGTTCTGGACAGAGAAAAGTGGAAGGAGCGTAGGGAGGCTATTGCCCAGCAATGGGACGTTAATGATTAGTAAAATAAAAATAAGGTTGCTTTTAGGTTGCTACTGTCAGGGACAAAATTAATTGTGGAAGGACTGTAACTCATCTGATTAGCAAATATTTTTTTCTTTTATTTTTTTTGAGCTGTTTGTAGTTGAAACCCTCGGGCCGTGAGGTCTGAGTGCTCATGGTGTTTTTAAGGAAATTTCGTAACGACTGGTTGACATTTCTCGTGGCCCAAGGGCTGGCTTTTACCTTAGCCAGAGGCTAAGGATTGCCATACAACGTGGCAATGCCGCCAGTCTCTTAGGTGCGTTACCAGTAGACAGCGATGCGAATGAATTTTTCGACGCTAAATATTAGTTAATTTATTAATTGGATTTAATTTTGTTATTTTTATTAATTAATTAGGTATTATTTGCTTACTTATTATTTTAATTTACAACAACTGTACTGTTGTAAATTATTCGCAACATATTTTGACCCTACCATTAAAATATGAATTGATATTCTGACGACTTTTACATATCGTATCACCAAATCTTTCTCTATCTACTTCGTAAAATATTCCGCCAAACCTATATGCATAACGAAATGTGAAAGCCAATAGCACCATCAGTTTCACGATGCCCTCATCGGATCGGGGTATCGGCAGGTCAACGGAGTTAGGGGTCAATGACAAAGGTCGAGAAACCGCGAGGAACTTCATCTGAAATGAAAAACTGGAATGGACTCCTTTTGTTAGGATTTAAAATAGAAATACATTTGAGAGAATCTTTTGAGCGGTGGTTCTTTGATTAATTTAAAGAATCCGTATTTTTCAAATAACTTATTATTATTAAATTGTTTTAGAAATGTTACCTAACTAAACAGTCTCCTAAATAACCTTGTTTTTGATGAGAAACCATATTAATTTGATCAAAGTTTATTTGAAGGCCACAAAAGGTTTATTGCCTCACTGTACTCTTTGGTAAGAGCAGTTCCATTCATGACCCCATCACTAATCATAGAACAATCCAGTTATGTGGAAGTGATTCCTGTTAAAATTCTTTATCATTTTTTTTTTTCAAAATTATTTTAAGGAATACCCTTGTAAACACGTCACGTAATACTGTTGAGCGTGCCCGTCTGCTGGCTGTGGGAGAATGGGCTTCAGGCGCTCCCGTCATCCACTATAGGCACAATGATGGATGACTCATCATTTCGGCTCGCTACGTGTCTCCGCTTGGGCGCACCTTGTGTTGCTCCGCATCGATGTCACTGCGGTGAAGCTGTCGACAGTCTCGGACACCATGGCCTGTCCTACTGCAGGAGCGCAGGTCGCATAGCACGGCACGCCAGCATCAACGATATTATTTGTCGAGCCCTTGTCACCGCCGGCGTACCAGCGGTGTTAGAACCAAACGGTTTGGTACGTGACGATGGAAAGAGACCAGACGGCATGACGTTGTTGCCTTGGAAGGCGGGTAGGCCTCTGGGACGCAACATGTGTTGATACCCTTGCGCCACATCTCACGTTCCTAGCACTGCGGGCTGTGCTGGCTGCTGAGACCCTCAATCGGCGCAAATGCTGTAACCTTACGGGCAACTACAGCTTTGAGCCGTTTGGGGTCGAAACCCTCGGGTCATGGGGTCCGAGTGCGCGTCTCCTTTTTAAGGAAATTTGTCGCCGGCTGGTCGACACTTCACGTGACCAGAGGGCTGGGTCATTCTTTGTCCAAAGAATTAGCATTGCCATTCTACGTGGCAATGCTGCCAGTCTTCTGGGCACGTTTCCGGATGACAGCGATGCGGACGAGTACTTCGACGCCTAAGTGTCCTTTATTTTTGTATTTATTTGTATAGTAAGTTAGTTAGTCATTTAATTTAGTATTCTAGTGTTAAATAAATAAATAAAGATTCTGCTATCTACCTAGAATATTTTCATGTCCTCTTCCTGCGGGGCAATTGCATAATACATGGCACGGTTTCATTTTGACAGTTCAACAATATTCATTGCGTTATTTACGTGTTGAGCAGACAAATTTTTCGAACATATAAAGCAATGGATTAGCAATTTGCTTCAAAATGATTCAGATACCTCTTGATAGTGTGTTACGCAATTGGGGTGCTGGTGACTAAGAAATAACATAAACAGCATTTATTAATTAAAGAACGTGACGTATTCCACATTGGGCACCCGTTTACATGGCACCTGAGTTAATGTGCCGCTGTGTGTCAGATGCATTCACCCAGGTGCCATTTAGGAATACGTCAAGGACGTGGGCGAGATTATTGCTATCAACAGGGCCCAAATCTAGACTTGGCTGTCACTGTGAAATTCCTGATGTTAAAACCCTGGTCAACCTAGGAATCGGACCCACGACCTCTTGCTCAGCAATCCTCTACTAAGCAACAAAACAGTAATCCACTTATGTACTTGTGATAGTGGTAGATATAAATCTCGTAGAGTTAGGTACCGTACGGAGGGTACCCGTGCATTTGTCACGAGCACAGTCCCCTGTCGCTTCGGGGTACGTCCGAGCAACTTAAATTAATAATACGTCTTCTATTTTAGGTTGCGTTCGTTTTAACTTATGTTTAAGTGAAAGTAAATACTTTGGTCTTATTCTGCAAACATCTCACTGTGAATAGGAATGTGAAGTGAGCTGTCATTCTATCTGATGCCAAGGATTGACACTAACGACAGATCACTTCACCAAAGTTTTTACGGTGAGTTTTTACACAATAACACTACTGGTTGTAGGCATAATCTTACAACCAGTCTTACCAAGGGATCTCGAATTATCCAGTAACTGGGTTGTGAAGGTCAGATAGGCAGTCGTTTCACGTAAAATATATTCAGCTAAATGTGGTTAGACTGGAAGCCGACCGAAAAGGTTAGGCAGATTTATAGGTATAATACCGTAGCACACGCATAATTAGGCTTTAACGCTGGGATTTAGGCCTCCCCTCTAAGATGGAGTGGGCTATAAGCTGTTCGATGACCCGTCAATACGCGCTGTACACTTTGCGAAGAATAGAATAGAATAGAATACTCTTTATTATGTACACCATATAAATTACAGACATAATTATAGAAACTGTACAAAGGGTGACACAATGGGCGGTCTTATCGCTAATCTTTTAAAGACAACCTTTGGATGGATTAAAAAGGGGACGGACAGACAAATACTGTAGGTGGTGTACCCTTTACATAATACAATAAATACTTACATAAAGTATATTATACTTATCTAAATAAATATATGCATATAATAATAAACATGAAACAGGAGCAAAGAAAATATAATGATGATGTTTAAGGAGAGAGGAAGTGCTTTTTTATCAAAATTTTAAAAGTGGACAAAGACTGAGCACGCCTTACCGACACGGGCAAGTCATTCCATAACCGTACTGCTTGAACAGTAAAAGATTTGTCCTAGAAACTGGTGGAATGCATCGGCATCTCTAGTCAAGTTGGTCAAGTTACCCGACCACCTCGCAGTATCACGTGTATCGGGTATCCGTGGTGATGATGTGCACGGTTCATTCTTGTCCGACATTCTCATCGAGAGCATACTGCTCTCGATGAGAATGCGACGTGCTTCCGCTTGGTTTCTTGTTATTTTGCACACAAGAGTTCACTCTTTCAGGAGATGCTTCAGGCATCTCCGCAGATATGGTGATGTTCGGAGACGATGGTGGTCGTGCTACGCATGCTGCCCCTTTCTTTACAGCGGCAAAAAATTAATTCGCTTTGAATTGAGTACGATCACTTGTCATACTCATACTTAGACGATAATGTTCCCACCACCCCTGTTGGGCCACCTTTGCTCCAATAATCACATATTCTCACAAAACAACATTAATTCATTCCCATTCATCTTATTTTCAAACAAAAACAAAAGAAAGAAAAATCTATCCATACATTATTCTGCATAGTCATCAAATTAGTATTTGCTATACTTTACACAAACAAAAGACGTCTTCTTACATTCCACACGTACACTACTGTATGCTCCTTAAGATCAAAGCACACATATCAACTTAGAAAGGGATCGTCACCTTTATTCTGCAATATTCACACCATTGATGAGGGTGTGTATCGAGCGTTATTGTTAAAATGGTGTCACTGTTGTTACACTGTCGAGGTTTCCTTACTGAAGTAGTGGCAGCATTACGTAAAGACGTGCGTCACCTGGCTTCATCTATACACAAAAGAACAATCATTAGATCTCAATCATTCTATAAGATAAAATATGAAGCAATGGAGATTTTGCATAATTTTTTTTTTTTTTTTATATCTGTAAACTTACTCACCAAACTGAACAACCTTTTGGATGATATTCAATATCATCTGCCTAGCCTTTTCTCAAATATTTTGGGTCGGCTTCCAGTCTTATCAGCTATACCTACTGGTAATACCAGATATTCAATAAAGCCGCAAATATTCAGGCTTCAACCATGAGCACACTTAAAACTTTCAAACCTATTTCCTATTATAAAACATGCCACCATAGGAAAAAGAGCTGCAGAATTGTCAAAACATAATCTTGACTGTTACGTAGTTACCCGTTTTGTAAAAAACGCTCACTCGAAATTTCAGTCTATCAAAAAGTACTCTCTGAAATTAAGGCCAACTTTATTCTTACCAATAAGGGAACAAGAAAAAATTAACCCTATTCAAAAATCGAACCTTTCATCCTGGCCACAATGCGACCATCAATGATTGGAATTGACAATTTGAATTCTGAATAATTTTCTCTCTTTTGAATTGAGAAGATTTTTTGGCAGATGGCCAAACGTCTCTACAATAAGCGCATTTGAGCTTCGGCGTCACGTCCACAATCAGCACAAAGGCTGAAGTCATAGACAGTTTTGTGTAAGTATTTTATCGAAGAATCATAATGTAACTGTAAATTACTGCTGTTATACATGAGTTTCCGAGTTGAAGGTTGTGGGGTTCAAACACTACACTTACACACTTACTTTGTTACTTTATCACCACTGCTCTCAAAGACGTGAAGGAAAACGCGAGGAAACCGGAATAAACCCAGACCAAAACTTCGAAGACATGTACCATCCGCCAACTTGCACTGGGCCCGCGTGGTGGATTATGACTCACTCCCTCTCACAGAGAGGAGGCCTGTTTCCTAGCAGTGGAGATATTATAGGCTGATTATGGTAGGAATGACCTGTAAGGGGCTTATGTGACCTATAGCGCGGTCACTGTCGGACTGCATAGAAAAGAAACAGAAGCGCGATGACACAGCGCTGGTAATGTATTGCAAAATATGAAGCAATTAATTAATTACAAAAAATCTATTGTTTGGACTAAAAAATTAAAACACTAGTGTTTTTGTATGTTGCTTGTAGAATAATGTGACACAAAATCAGTATCATTTTATATTAGTATGAAAAAGTGAAAAAAGAAAGTTTTTAGAGGTATCTTCATGTATTTTTTCTATCGTATCAAATTAGTTGTATTATGTTTTCAACACACGGTCAACCTAGCATATATCCTCAAGAATATCATATATTTTTCTGATTTTATTTACTGTAGTCGATCATATACTTTTATCGTTTCTAGAACTTGCATGTCTTGCATTATTCTAGGCGTTACAGATAGCGCATTCCACGAAGACGCGCTCCACTCTTCTTACCTTTTCTTATATTACTAATCGCTAGTAGTTGTCGCTAGTTAATTCCGCTAGTATTGTAGTTTTTTTATATATGTTACTGTAAAAGCCCGAACTGCGGTAAATCTTAGGATTTACCGGTAAATCCTAAGATTTAGCAAGTGTCGCCGGTAAAAGTCCGAATTGTTCTAATAATCATCAATTTCTGACTTTTATCGGCATTCAATCGGTAAATCTTAGGTTTTACTACAGATACCGGTAATCGTTAGTTTTCAAAGTATAACAACGCAGTTAATATTCAGAAACTATTTATTCAACAATACTATTACTATCATTACAATACTATTACTATCAATACTATCATTACTATTTTAACATTCTTTAGAAAATTAAAATGCAGATAACACAAATCAGAAACAAAACAGTCTTTTGATAATCATTTCGTTATTCGGTACAATCATTATTATTAGTCAAGTCTTAAAACATGATTTAGAAAAATAAAACGCAAAAAAAAATACTTTTCACTAATAACACCTACTTTACGCTAGGTACGAGTAAACTAAACGTTCTTAATCTAATCAGTTAAGAAAAGGATTTCACTTGTTGCAACATGGTGAACTATTATGGCATTTAGAATATTACAAAGTAATCCTGATGACTTGCAAGCGCACTTCTTCGTCGAGCATTTTTTAAGGCAGTTGCATTTTTTGAATCCTTGCCCTCCGATTAAAGAGAATTTTCGGACAACTTCTCGGACTTCTCTTCTTCTTCTTCTCTTCTCTTCTTCCTATTTTCTTTGTCAACTTCAACTTACTTCATTTAGCTAGCATTCTCAGTTTCCGAGACTTTCAGGTTCCATTATGTGACCCTAATTCATTGCTCTCGAGTGTATTTAAAACTTTGATTTCGGACATTTACCGGTGTCTGCGGTAAAACCTAGGATTTACCAACTGAATGCCGGTAAAAGTTCGAAATTAAAGATTATTATAAAACAATTCGGGCTTTTACCGGTGAGACTTGGTAAATCTTAGGATTTACCGGTAAATCCTAAGATTTACTGCAGTTCGGGCTTTTACAGTAACATATATACTAATTACCTACTAATAAGTAATTACTGTATATCGACAAAACTAAAACACAAGCGGAATGTTGCACACTTGTACTGTAAGCGATTAGGAAGAAGAGTGGGGCCCGTCTTCGTGGATTGCACTATCTATAAATTGACAGACCATATTCGAACACCACACCGCGGTCCAAAATACAGATTACAGACGTTGCTCAAAAAGCCGCTAAGCTGAAGTGGGACTGGGCTGGACACGACTGCCGTATGCACAATAAGCTGCAGGCCAAAATAACTACCACATGGAGCCCTGATTCAGGTAGAAGGCGTCGCGACAGACCCCGTAGAAGATGGAGGGACGTCGTCGTTTCAGCCGGTAGACGTCCACTGCTGGACATAGGCCTCCCCCAATTTTGGGGGGGGGGGGGGGGGGGTTTGCCATAATCGGCACGCTTGGCAGGCGGGTTGGCGATCGCAGTATGGTATGATGGTGGAATAAATAGAGACCGCTGCTGCCCATTCTCCAGTAAGATCCTTAGTCGCCTTTTACGACACCCACGGGAAGTAAGGGGTGGTGCAATTCTTTAAGTCCGGCACCACACAGACAAAATGAAAGACAAATGGAGGGACGAGCTGGATAAAACAAATGACCAGTGGTCCTCTTTAACCCTGGATCGAAAGAGCTGGAAGTCATGGGGAGAGGCCTTTGCCCAGCAGTGGGATGATGCAGGCTAACAGTAACAGTAAAGTGCTTACCTGGGTTCGAACACAGGACCAACGTCACGTAGGCAGTTCAGCTGTTTACACTGTGAGCTCTGTAACATTTTTCGGGTCCGTGGCTTAGGCCCCCAGTGGTCGACGCACCCGTGGCCGACGCCCCCGATTCGATTAATTTAATATCTTTTTTTTTTGTGCTTTTTCACTTAGTACAGTAAACGAGAAAAGTGTTTCACCCTATTAATAAAGTATTTTTCCTTGCTAAACAAAAGTTATCTATCAAATAGCAGAGAGAATAGATCGCCACTTAACCTTATCCTTACACACCTTTTTCCCCATTAGAAGCATATTTATTATGTACAAACATCCAAAAAATCAAAAAGACTTCATATAAAATGTTAGTGAATGTTTATAATATACATTTATAATAAATTACCTTATGGAAATTTTATCTTTCAACTTCAACCAACTCGTCAACTAACTGAGCCAAACCAGTTATTGGTAACAATAAAAAGTTCGCCTTTTTGTCTACAAAATTGAAAACAATAAGGAAGTATGAATAGATATTATGTCTATCTCTTTCACACCTGAGTCAAGTTATTGAATATTGCAATATGCAACCGATAAGAAAGTTTAGTGTGTGATCTCACAATGACGAGCGAAGGTCCCTCGCAAGGGCTCGTGCGAAATAATTACGATATAGTTAAAAATAGACTTAATGGAAAAACATTGTTGCACGCTGGATTTGCGTATAATATTCATAGAAAAAATCAAAACTCTAGTGTGTGGGTGTGTGTGAATAAAAGACATGGCCAGTGTGGTGGTGCAGTTA
Organism: Mesoligia furuncula; assembly: GCA_916614155.1. Lineage (NCBI taxonomy): Eukaryota > Metazoa > Arthropoda > Insecta > Lepidoptera > Noctuidae > Mesoligia > Mesoligia furuncula. The sequence goes on from OU744793.1 coordinate 28,757,675, forward strand.
AATTGATAAATGATAGTGACAACGTTCAAATGATAAAAGGACATAAGCCTGAGTGTCAGCCGAATTTATTAAAAAACGACATCAAAATTCTTATGAATGACTTAAAGAGAGAAGTCACAACTAATTTTGGCTCCATTCAAAAAATGTATGAAACGAAAATTGCAAAATTACAGAGGGAAAAGTATAGTAATGAAATTCCAATCTACAACAATATAAAAAAAGCGATTTACAGAAGCCGATATACAGCCCTGAAGGTAAAAAAAATACGATTCGAGGATCCAGCTCAAGTAACTATACCTGAAATTTTTCAAAAACATTTGTTATTTGATTATAATGAGGACGGCAACAGGATCATCGTATTTGCATCAGACATAGCTTCGGATGAAATTAAAAATGTGCACCACTTCTTCTGTGACGGTACATTTGATTGCTGCCCCTGTCCCTTCAAACAGATTTATACAATCCAGGAGATATTGGGAATAATTCAGATGAAACCAACATTGTGCCCATATTTTACGCGCTGCTGGTTAATAAAGAAAAAGAGACATATGAAATGATGTTCAAAAAAATCAAAGAAGCTTTGCCAGGTTTCAAACCGTTAAAATTCACATTAGATTTTGAAATGTCAGCAATAGTCGCAATAAATACCGAATTTCCGATTGCTGAAATTCATGGGTGTTTTGTACATTTTCAAAATGCTGTATATAGGCGGGCCAAATCTCTCAAATTATTAGAATATGAGGAGACCACACAGTACGTAAAACTGTGCATCTGCCTTGCGTATCTGCCGAAAGAAGAAATTGAAGACGGCTGGCTAGCCATAATGGAAAACAGGTATTTAAGGATTTTTTACACTTTATTAAAGCTTGTCTATTCCTTATATTTTTACTTTTGCACAATCATTCGATCGATTATTTTCTTTTCAGTATTCCAGACGACCGAGTAAATAAGTTCAATGATTATTTTGTTGAACAATGGCTTGAGCCTGCAGATATGATCGCAATGTGGTGTTGTTATAAGGAAAAACATAGAACCACTAATTTAGTAGAGGCCTGGAATCACCGTTTAAAAAACCACCTGGGAACGAACCCGTCTTTATTGTCGTTTTTAGAAATGGTTAGGATTGATATTTCTACCTACGGCACGGCACAAACGAGGTAATATTATTTATTTTACTTATATATAAAACAATTTAAAATATTACAAAAAAATTGTAGTTTAAAAGAAATTTATTAAGATATTTACCTAGTTTTTTCTTTCAGACTGAAAAACAAAAACATTCCTGTGAGCAGAAGAAAGAACAACACAAGAAAGAATGAAAAAATTATTGCCAATTTAACTGAACAGTATGAAAACAAAAAAATTAGCACAATCATGTTTTTAGAACAAATCCGCCCATATGTGACAGTTCGTCCTAAAAAGGAATAATTTAACTTAGGCATAATGAAAAGAGATGATTTTGCTTGTATACTATTTTTAAGTTTTAAATGTTGAAGTTTTAATTTTTATATTTGTTTAAGTTTTTACAGTTGATTATTTCTATGCTAGCAAAATTTCATAACATTTCACATGTAAAAAATTTGTTACTCTACGAGTACGTTTGTTTTTTAAGCCTGATTATTTTGTTGTGTTATTGCTATTGAAACTGACTGATATAATTAGGAAAAATTATTCTCATTTGTTTCACAGTTGAATATGTTTAATTATTATTGTTACAAAGATAAAAGAACATTTTTAAGACTGATTATTTAAAATTACATTATTTTTATTATTTTACATAATTACATAATTTTTAAGACTGATTATTTAAAATTACTATCTTATTTTATTACATTTGAGACTGATTATTATAATTAAGTTAAATGATTCTCTTGATTATAGGTGATGAAAACTGTGATTTATATTTTTTTTAAATACTAGATTTCTTATTGAGATATATAAATAAATAATGAAAAATAACTAAGACTTTAATTTTTCAAAACATACTTCTAATATAAAAGCATTTCTATGTTATAAATATAATTACGATTTAATGTTATGCATAAACTTACAATCAATATTAAGTACATTTAATATTTTTGTAAAACAATTTTTGTGCCTGACAGTACATTTGATCAAAAATTACTTTGAATTAAATTAATCGAATCGGGGGCGTCGGCCACGGGTGCGTCGACCACTGGGGGCCTAAGCCACGGACCCCATTTTTCTCTCATAATATTACCAATCAAATTATTAATTTATTACTAAACCTTAATACTTTGATCAAACGTTTCCGAAATTATTAAACTTTTATTTATGTTACTCGCTATATAATTACATTTTATAAATATAAAATACGGGGCTGTTCTATTTATAAACAGGATCACAGTGAAGCCAAAATTAGTATGCGGATGGAGTATGTGAACAAGGTTAGTGTAAATAATTTTATCATTTCCTCGTATGCTCCTATCTTGATACAGAATTAGCTTTCTTTACACCCATGTTTGTTGAAACAAGTTAGTAATTATAGATTTTTTGAAAAATAGATACAAGAAAACTACTATAACCAATTAATCTGCTACAGTCCTTTCACAGTTTTTAATAACTCTGACAGCAGCAACCCAACAGCAACCTTATTATAACGAGAATAAAGATCATTCTTATTTGACATATTTATCAGTAGCAGTAATCCAAAAGCAACTGAATTAAAAGGAGTATAAAAACCACTACGATTTTGACAGTGATGCAAAATCGGAAGTAAAAATAACTGCGTGTATGGTCTGTAGGTATAAGCAATAGTCATTTAAGGGGCTTACAGGTCCTAAACGCGAAACACACAAGTTTTAGAAACAATAAAAGTATATTATCGACTACAGTAAACAAAATCAGAAAAATATATGATATTCTTGAGGATATATGGTAGGTTGATAGTGTGTTGAAAACATAATACAACTAATTTTATACGATAGAAAAAATACATGAAGATACCTCTAAAAACTTTCTTTTTTCACTTTTTCATACTAATATAAAATTATACTGATTTTTTGTCAGATTATTCTACAAGCAACATACTAAAACACCAGTGTTTTAATTTTTTAGTCCAAAAACAATAGATTTTTTGTAATTAAATAATTGCTTCATATTTTGCAATACATTATCAGCGCTGTGTCATCGCGCTTCTGTTTCTTTTCTATGCAGTCCGACAGTGACTGCGCTATAGGTCATGTGAGCCCCTTACAGGTCATTCCTACCATAATCAGCCTATAATGTCTCCACTGCTAGAAAACAGGCCTCCTCTCTGTGAGAGGGAGTGGGTCATAACCGACCACGCGGGCCCAGTGCAAGTTGGCGGATGGTACTGTAGAGGTCTGCACTGGACCTCCACAGTTCCTTGTGTATAATTAAAACACCGTAGACTTGGAACTATTATATTGTTGAAAAGAACATTACAGCTTTACACAAAATATATGAATCAAAACGTCTTAAGTATATCAAAAACACAATCTTATAATCTTTGACATATTTGTTTGAATCTTCGAATGGAATAACCATACAATTATAACCTGCCTGTCATACTAAACGTAGTGCTACACATAAAGCCTCTACAGTACACATCTTTGAAGTTTTGGTTCTGGGACATTCCGGTTTCCTCACGATGTTCTCCTTTACCGTTTTGAGAGCAATCGTGATGAAATAATGGGTTGGCTTTAGTATCGTTTGGCAGGCGGAGGGGGTTAAAAGTGGTTAAATCTGGTAGAGGGTGGGTCCCCGATTATAACGCTGCCGCTCTTATTACAAGGTAATGGATATTTTTCGAGAAATTAATAAAAATTGTTTCTAACCTCAAATCAGATAAAAAGTGTAACGAAACGTTAAAATAGGCGATTGACAACCAAATCTGTACCAGTATATTGTCTGTGGTGTAAAATGTCTGTAAAATTGGTGAAACGGAACGTAAAAAAGAACTGTACTGTCAGTGTTATTAAGTACTCTGTGGTTCATTCCGTTTCTTCACGAGTGAATGTTTTGTTGTGTGTGAATGTTTTGTTGTTTTATTTGTCTTGTTATGTACCCCACTTTATGGTTGAAATAGGTCGAATCTGTCCCAAAACCGACTCGGGGCACCCCGACTCCACGTAGTCTTTTGGCTGCTACCCCGAGGGTGTATTTAATAATCCGGAGGCGCGGAGGGAGTGCAGCCCCCGCCCGCTGTAACAAAGCATAGGCACCCGTGCGAGCCGTAGCGGCTGAGGCTGGTCGCCGGAGGCGACCAGTAAGCCGAAGCTGCGGAGGTGAGCAGGGGTGCCTATCCTTTGTTACGTAAGGGCGAAGGGGCTGCACTTCCCGCAGCGCCGGAGACGTGCAGAAGCAACTTTGTATTGAAAACCAGTGTTTTGAGGTTAGGTTACAATAATTTGTTTTTCTCAAGAATGGTGCGTCCTCGTTTCATGGGAGTGGTACCAGGGGAAACGGGGGAACCCCCTCCCTCCTCCACCCCCACCACCTCGTTTTCGTGCCCCCGGATACTAAATTTTTACCGATTATAGTGTTTTGAGGTTAGGTTACAAATATCTGTTTTTCTCAAAAGTGGTGCGTTACCTTTTCACGGGAATGGTACCAGGGGAGAGGGGGGACACCCCTCCCTCCCCCCTCCCCTCCCACCCCCATCCGCCTGCCAAACGATACTAAAGATTACCCGAAATAATTTCCACAATGTAAGTGTGTTTGTGGGGCGGGGTTTGAACTCACAACTTCCAACTCGTAAACTCATGTATAACAGTAATTACAGCTAGTTACATTATGATTCTTTGATAAAATACTTATACAAAACTGTCTATGACTTCAGCATTTGTGCTGATTGTGGACGTGACGCCGAAGCTCAAATGCGCTTAGTGTAGAGACGTTTGGCCATCTGCCAAAAAATCTTCTCAATTCAAAAGAGAGAAAATTATTCAGAATTCAAATTGTCAATTCCAATCATTGATGGTCGCTTTGTGGCCAGGATGAAAGGTTCGATTTTTGAATAGGGTTAATTTTTTCTTGTTCCCTTATTGGTAAGAATAAAGTTCGCCTTAATTTCGAGTGAGCGTTTTTTACAAAACAGGTTTGAAAGTTTTTAAGCGTGCTCATGGTTGCCAGAATATTTGCGGCTTTATTGGTTATTATTACCAGTAGGTATTATATAGCTAGTAAGACTAGAAGCCAACTCAAAATAGTTGAGAAAAGGCTACGTAGGTCTTTACGTAATGCTGCCACTACTTCAGTAAGGAAACCTCGCCAGTATAACAATAGACACCATTTTAACAATAACGCTCGATACACACCCTCACCAATGGTGTGAATATTGCAGAACAAAGGTGACGATCCCTTTCCAAGTTGATATGTGTGCTTTGATCTTAAGGAGAACACAGTAGTGTACGTGTGGAATTTAAGAAGACGTCTTTCGCTTTTGTAAAGTATAGCAAATACTAATTTGATGTCTATGCAGAATAATGTATGGATAGATTTTTCTTTTGTTTTGTTTTTGTGTGAAAATAAGATGAATGGGAATGAATTAATGTTGTTTATGAGAACATGTGATTATTGGAGCAAAGGTGGCCCAACAGGGTAGGAACATTATCGTCTAAGTATGAGTATGACAAGTGATCGTACTCGATTCAAAGCGAATTCATTTGTTTTTAGTAGATCTCGAAATCATTTGAATTTCGAAATGCTGGCAAAAAATCTTTTTGAAACTCGAACAAGAACAACTTTATACTCATTTCCTGCACGCGTAGCACGAATAGACAAAATGACAGATGGAATAAACAAAAAAACTGGTCAAGTGCGAGTCGGACTCTCACACGAAGGGTTCCGTACCACAAGGCAAAAACGCCAAAAAAACATGTTTTTTGTATGGGAGCCCCCCTTAAATATTTATTTTATTTTAATTTTATTATTTATTATTAAAGTTAAAATACAACTGAGTATTTTGTGAATATTTCAAGTGCCTACCTGTTGCCATTTTTGATATCGAGCAAAAATAGGCAAAAATATCGCGTTTGTTGTATGGGAGCCCCCCTTAAATATTTAATTTATTTTGTTTTTAGTATCTGTTGTTATAGCGGCAACAGAAATACATCATCTGTGAAAATTTCAACTGTCTAGCTATCGCGGTTCTTGAGATACAGCCTGGTGACAGACAGACAGACAGACGGACAGACAGCGAAGTCTTAGTAATAGGGTCCCGTTTTTACCCTTTGGATACGGAACCCTAAAAATGACAGATTTTAGAATAGACAAAATCATGTCAATTTTTCTATTCTTCCGTTGCCTAAACCAGTTTCTACGAGTATGGTGGTCGTGCTACGACTGCTGCTCCTTTATCTACAGCAGCAAAACCTCCTTGTGTTATTTTCCACTTCTATTTCCAAAATCTGTAGCAAACAGATTCAGAAGCTTGTTGCTCACATGGACCAAATAAATCCCTCTCTCATGTAAGCCGCTATTCGTCACAAAGACCCCTGTCATTTGTGTTGGTATCGCTTCACACTGCGGCGGTACGTGGACGAAATATTGACGCTGAGATCTCAATCGGACACTTGGTTATTGCGTTGCTGTATAGTGCGGTCAGTTACAAGTGTATGAACGTTTTGGAGTGTTTCATGAGAATTGGAATTGAATTTCTAATAATAGAATGGTGACGGAGCATGAATTTCTGGGTTCATAGCAGTAGTTTCGCTTTGAACGCATTCATTAAAGGCTGGCCCCTATTACAATGGATTGAAACATAACAGGCGTAATGTGGGTTTATTAAATGTACCCTTCGGGGAATATAAGCGTTATGTTATTATATGTGAACTGGTTATTTTTGTACAGGAAACAACAAGCTTGGCTGTCGTGAGAGACAAAGTTGATGAGTGAGACACTGGCTCTCCACACTGAAAAGTCTAATCGGAATACAACAAAGTTGCTCGATCTTCAGTACGATGATGGGGTAAGTTTTATTTTAGTTGAAGCTCTGAAGAAAGGTCTGCGGGATTGTCCGAAAGGGTTAGCGCTGCCTCGGAACAAAAAGGGCTAAGGAAGGAACACGCGTGGTGGCTCAGTAAGAGTCTGACACTCCCTTCCGCTGCACCCAGAGCGGGAGGGGTCATTAGGTGATTCCCCATCCTCAAAAAAAAAAGCTCTGAAGAAAGAAAGAAAAAAAATAGGTTTAACTATCGCAGAATCTACCTGCACGTTATAACTCTTAGAAGAAGGCGTCCACTCAGCACGATCCTGTGCTACCCACAGCACAGAGCTGATTTTCAGTGGTTCCCCGAAAAGGACGTACGGAAACCAAGCCTGCATAGCTATTCAGAATCATTTGATAGGCTTCCTAACCGTATCGAACATCAATCAATGTTATCGTGGGAGTCCTCTAAAGGCTGTTCACAACTCCAAAACCCGAAAATTTTGTTAGGAACAAATAGACGACTGCTAGCCTTTCGACACCTGTTTGCTCTCGGGGGCAAAAATCAGGCTATCCAAATGTGTCATCTTCCATACGATAGCCTGTTGGATGGTTGTGAATAGCTATACAGGTCTCTGATAATTGTTTTTTGCAAAACTGATACTTTTAGAGTGGATTCTCAGTCAAAGTCACGTATACACCACGAGCTATTTCCTCCTTAGTCGTTCACTCTTGACATAGTGGTCGTAGTTGATAACTCTGCATTTTCTTTGGCCATAGCAGCCCTCGCGATGCTCCTCCACTTATTCTGGTCTTCGGTCACGAGCTATTTAGTCAGACTAAACTTGCTTACTTAACTTACAGTACAATGAAGGTTTATCCTAAGTTTGTTAAAGTTTAAGTTAACTTAATAAACATAAACTATAACTAAAGGTGCCGGTTGCGAGTGCCTTGCATGTCTCACATTTCATCATCATCATGATCATTTCAGCCGAAAGACATCCACTGCTGGACATAGGTCTCCCCCAAGCAACTCCATTTCGACCGCTTTTGTGCTTCTCGCATCCAACGGCTTCCTGCGGCCTTCACAAGGTCGTCGGTCCACCTTCGGTCACTCGGAGGCCTTCCAACGCTACGTCTTCTGGTATGCGGTCGCCACTCCAGAACCTTTCAGCCCCATCGGCCCCATCGGCCATGTGTTCTGCGACCAATGTGCCCTACCCACTGCCATTGTAACTAGTCTTACCATTTGGTAAGACTAGTTGAAACCTTTCGGACTACTGACGACCCGTAGCGACTGTCAAAGATCCACAAATGATATATCCGACCAACGGCTTAATGTGCTTTCCGAGGCATGGAGGGGTCTTTATATGTGAAGATGGTCACCGATCCATAGACCAACCGCGGCAAGCGTAGCTTAACCTGATCGATCAACCCATGCGGCTGGTATAACACAGCCCCAAGCTTCTCAAAAAATGTTATAAGCAGTCAAATTAATTATACAATCAAATCCCTTTTAAAACTTAAAACTTTTTCCAGTCATCAGCAAAAGTAAATCACCAATGTTTTAAGTTTAAGTACACTAATCACAGACTACACAATCAAATACTACACTCAAATAAAAACAAAACACAACCTCAGCTAACTATTTATCTCAACACATGGACAATGTTTGTCCAATACGAAAGCTGCTGAGCAAACCTCGCAATAAAGGAACTCAGGAAATAGAGCGTAATCAATTTGCCAGGGAACAGAACAGGGTACAGAAAGTAAACGTCACAGGGTCAGTGGGCAAGGGTCATTATTTTTGGGACACACTGGGTAAATAAGGCATAATGTCTAACGAACTGTCAGTTTGGGCTTTTAATTTTTTTTTTCTTATAAGGGGTGACATGTACAATGTATACTGGGAGGGGCTCGTGGCTAAATAATAACTGCCGCACAGGTCGATCGATCAGGTTAAGCTATGTTTGCTGCGGTTGGTCTGTGGATGGGTGACCATCTTTACATACCGAGACCCCTCCGTGCCTCGGAAAGCACGCTAAGCCGTTGGTCCCGGCGGTCATTTGGGGATCTTTGACAGTCGTTACGGGTAGCCAGAAGCCCGAAAGTCTGACAACCAGTCTTACCAAGGGGTATCGTATTACCCAGTAACTGGCTTGTGGAGGTCAGATAGGCAGTCGCTCCTTGTAAAATTCAGCTGCATCCGGTTGGACTGGAAGCCGACCCCAACATAGTTGGGAAAAGGCTAGGCAGATGATGATGTAAAATGAATACTGGTGAAGCGAGTGGCGTGGATTGTTCAAGTTTTTTTGTGATGAAATATCAAATTGGAACATAATATGCATCCGCGATTTATTTGCCGAAAATGTAAACAAATATTCGCCGCCCTCGCTTCAGCCGATAGAGGTCCACTGCTGGACATAGGCCTCCCCCAATTTTGGGGGGGGTTTGCCATAATCGCCACGCTTGGCAGGCGGGTTGGCGATCGCAGTATGGTATGATGGTGGAATAAATAGAGAACGCTGCTGCCCATTCTCCGGTAAGACCCTTAGTCGCCTTTTACGATACCCACGGGAAGTAAGGGGTGGTGCAATTCTTTAAGTCCGGCACCACACAGACAAACAAACAAACAAATATTAGTTTATGAAAAAATAACTTTAATTACTACACAATAAAGTTCAGTTTACACTACAACATACTACCGCCACCGCCACCTGCTACGAACCTTAATTACATCTTTTGCCTCGTTTACGTTCATAAGTAATGGTCATCATAATTATTGGCAGTTTAACAACATTCATTGCGTTAATTACGTTGTTGAGTAGACAAATTTTTCGAACATATAATAATAAATTCATTTATTTCAGGCAAAGAACACCCATTATCAACACATAAATTCACAGAAAACATAATAATTAAATAAATAAAATTAAATCCAAAATAGAGTACATCAAATCAAATATGTAAAATGAAATCAATATAAAATAAATCAAAATAACTCGAATAAAATCAAATTAAAAAACTAAAAAAAAAAAAAAACTAATAATCAAAACAATAATAAGTATAAAAATAAAATAAAAATATATACCTAATAAATTAAAAATTTCGGACCATTTGGTTAGTACACACACAACTTATAAACTAGTGTTAGTACTTACTTCTACCAGAAAAACAACACAAACTATTCATTACAATGCCACAGTGGCATGTAGGCACATCCAATGTCCCAGTATGTGGCTGTCCCACCTATCAGCTATAGTTTTCAGGATGTTGTTGGGACTGGCGCGCACCCTGCGCATAATGGAAGCGCAACGCTTGCGTATGATAGCATGAAAGCCATCAATTCTAGCCTCCGCAAACATGCCGGAAGCACTGCAGTAGCGCGGCAACCCCATCAACACCCTGAAAGCATTATTGTATTGTACGCGCAGTGCGCTGTATGCCCTCTGTGTGTAGTTGACCCACAGACTGCATGTATAGAACGACTGACAGTACGCTGTAAATAGTGTAGCCTTTACTTCAGTCGAGCATTTCGCAAATCTGCGAGCCAGCATATTGCAGCGGACAGCCAACGCCCTGCGCTCACGCTCAATGTCCAGATTGTCTTTTAGGTCTTCGGAAACCCAGTGGCCCAGATACTTGAAAGAAGTGACTTGCTTTAAGGAACTTGCAAAGTTTCAACTGCGTTTTAATCGGGTAAGTTTTAGTTCCTGCCTTGAAGACTAGTACCTCACTTTTCTTAACATTGTATCTGAGCCCATGAGTCTCCGCGTACCTCTCACATATCGTAAGCAGGCCTATCATTGCGTTAATCGAAGGGCTCAGCAACACCATATCATCAGCATAACTAATATTGTTGACGCATACTCCGTCTACATAACAGCCCTGATAGGTGCTGCTGAGCTCGGCGATTAACCGGTTTATGTACAGACTGAAGAGGCGAGGGGAGGTCAGGCCGCCCTGCCTCACCCCGCACTCCAGCCTATACTCATCCGATAATGAGCCTGCCCACCTAACACAATTTGTCTGATTGTTATACCAAAACCGTAGAATTGATATAACTTCTCTATCCACTGAAGTATCATTCAATAGTTTCTGCCACAGCAATTCGTACGACACCAGATCAAACGCTTTGGAGAGGTCTAGGAAACACGCATTAACAGGCGTTTTCCTAGATGTATAATACTGGACAGTATGCTTGAGAGACAGTATGGCACTCTCTGTGGAGAGACCAGGTCTGAACCCAAACTGCGCATCATGCAGTTCGATGCGGGTCGCCATATGCCTATCCAGCAAACTGTCCAGCACCTTGGCAATGACAGTAGCAAGGGATATGGGCCTGTAGTTCGAGAGATCTGATGTGTCTCCAGTCTTATCCTTCACAATAGGTACAACCACTGTTTTCATTAAGTCACTGGGCAGGTGAGCGTGGCTTAGACAGAGTGAGAAAAACATCGCCAGTACCCTAGGCAGGTGAACTCCTGCATGCTGCAGGTGCTCGATGCTGAGGTAGTCATGCCCTGGTGACTTACCCCTAATCATTCTATTAATAACAGTAGAAACATCTTTTGCTGAGAACCTGACATTTAACTCCTTCAGACAATCCTCAGCATCGACCACCTGCGATACGGAGCCAAAAGGAGAATCCACTTTAAAATGTTTCACAAACAAGTTTGCTACCGCAGTAGGCTCATGTTGCCCCGCCACGCTCACGGGGACGCCCGGCCTCGGATTTAATCTGTTCGTATTTTTCCAAAACCTTGAAAAATCTTTAGATTTATGATTTTCAGCTATGATGTCCATTTTAATTTTATTTTGATTGTTCTGACACCATCTTAACTTTGATTTAAAGACTTTTCTCGTGTTGTACATATGTTCATACACAGAACCAGAAGTCGGTTTACGAGACTCCATACTTGAAAAGCAAGCCGGGCGTCCGCGTGAGCCTGCTTAACATGCCTATTCCAACCGACAAGACGTTTGTTCTTTCTACCTATATCGTTATTTCTACCCCCTCCCGCATCCACATTACTGGGACCTTGGGCAGCCTCTGTAAGTATACATACAATGTTTTTATACATATTGTCCAATATGACTTTGTGAGTGGAATCCTTACAACACCCGTTAGCACATTCTCTGAATTCTACTGGAAAATCGATTTCCCTTAACATTTTATGACATATTTCTTTGTATTGACTTATTTGACTAGCATTCCGTTCACCCCATATCGCAAAGTTTTTACTCAGATTGGGTGTCACAATTGTAGGTCTTATCATATTAAAATTACACTGTAATTGTACAGGCATGTGATCCGACCAATACGTATCATACAACACAGTTGCACTAACGAGCAGACGCCTCGCGGCCTCGGTCACTACACAGTGGTCGAGCCAGCGGTGGCAACCGTGCGCGTCACTCACGAAAGTGTACGTACCTTGCGGCAGTAAGTCCAGGTCCGCACAGGTCCAACACTGCTCCTCACAGAAGCTCAATAGTTCACTACCGAATAGCTCGCCTGGGTGAGCGTTAAAATCGCCGAGTATGATCACTGATTCCACATTATTACTTTCTACTATCGCACTAATTTCACTAAGACAATCTGTAAACACAGTTAAGTTATCGTTTGAGTCCGTGGGCATATACACCGAGAAAATTAGTATGGAGCGATCCTGTGACATTATCTTAATAGCTACAAGGCGAACGTTGTTACAACTAACAACCGTGACAGATGGAAATAGGCTCTTCCTCCATAACAAAGCCACTCCTCCATAAGGCCTTCCACGTAGCACTCCCGCTGAGGTGTCGACTGCCGAATTGCCAGTAAAAGCGAAATCATCATCTATCTGTCCAAGAAAGGCGATGTCATGTGGCAAAAGCCAGGTTTCTTGCAACGCGATAACGTCAGCCGCTACACACAGACGCCTCACACAGTCAACAGATCTTTTAATACATTTACAATTAAATGTTATTAGGGTCGTATTATCCATTTAAATTGTGTGTCAGATTCATTCTCAGAGTATTTTCTCTGTCTGTTTTCTTTTTAGTGAAGTCAATAAATTTACGATATGATATACCTTCAGGCCAAAAATCATCACTCATCAATATATGATACTTATGTTTTGGAACAGAAATCTTGTATGCATTATAACTTTTGGGCATCTTCATTATCATTTTCTCAATATCCACACGTATTTTGGCTTTTTCGTCAACATATTCTGTGATATCACTCTGTGTCACCTGTTTATCCACATTAGAGATATACAAGACGATTTTTTCATCTACAGCCTTAAATTTGCCTGTGGGTTCTATGACTGCTTTTCCAATATTTCCCACAAAGCGATTTCTCGTTTTCTTTTTCTGTTTTTGTACCAAGGTCCACTCCCCTTCACTTACAATCTGAGCAACCGTTTTAGGTTGAGAAGTCGATTGGACGTCCTTCGTGGCCGTGTGTCCCGGGCACCTCGCAATGTTGTTTTTATCACTTTTTTGCGATGACTCGGTGTTGTTGACGATGCACAACACTATATATAGATATACAACAATGGATTGGCAATATCCTTCTGAAGATGATTCAGATTATGTGTTACGCAGTTAGGGTGCCGGTGGGTATGCAAGAGATCATCAGTTAATTTCCATACAATTATAGCGATGAGGATTGACGCTGGCGGCTGGTGGCATTAATAGGAAACTTCACCCTTAATTAGAGAGCTAGCTAATCCATTGGAAAACTGTGGGTTCTCTATCCATTTGCATAAAATTTAAGACCTAATATAACTTGGCATACTTTTGTTTCTTCTAATTATATTTTCGCATAACATTATTTACGTATAGCAATAGCTTACGAATAATTTTTTTTAAGCATAATTTCTCTAATCATACTAAAGATAACATTCTAAAGTATAAATTTAGCATGCTGCATGTTTTATTTCTAACGACGTCAGGGCAACAGGGATTTCTGTCTGCAGAGTTTAAAGGAACCTAACCAAACCGAACCTCGGGGTGCCCTTCGCTCGCTCTTGCATCCTACGTCGCGACGTAGGATGCAGCTACTAAGCGACGCGTCGCTTAGTAGCACAACATATTGAATTTTTACGAAAATATTTTAATTTTAATATTAAGTACTTTAGTTTAGTATTATGCGAATTCAATTTATGCCAAAACAAATTAGCCTTTAAGATTAATAATCTTAAAGGCCAAAGTATTTTATATATCCAAATATAGTGATGCCAAAGTATTTTAGCAAAAAGAACATTATGCGAAAAGAAGGGATCCCAAAACAGTGACATTCATTAGGCACTACCAGGAACTGCCAAGTCATCTGCACGAATGAAAATAGATTCAGAAAAATACGATGGCATTTTGAAAAGCATTTTTATAAAGTTTACGTAGGTACTCGGCATGTGAAAAATACGTTTAGATGTAAGTGAAAACGTTTTTTTAATCGTGTCGGTTACCGGTTCCGTGTGGACTAATGCTCAATATTTGAGCACTCAATTTCGGGGAGATTTTAGTTTCCACAATCAATTTTGGCCTCAGTCTGTCTATGAATTTTTGGTTGCCTGCAAGCCTGGTTGCCATTTTTTAACGTTTTTAAGAGTATTTTACTCAGATATTGTATTTCGTAGGAATATTATTAAAAAAAAAAACCTATACATTTGAAAAAAATTGTAAAAGGTGTTTTTCGGGTTCCGTACCCAAAGGGTAAAAACGGAACCCTATTACATCGCTGTCTGTCCGTCTGTCCGTCCATCTGTTTGTCACCAGGCTGTATCTCAAGAACAGCGACAGCTAGACAGTTGAAATTTTCACAAATTATGTATTTCTGTTGCCGCTATAACAACAAATATAAGCATAAGCATGTCCACTAAAGTTTGTCAATCCTTTATTGAGACAATTGCACCCTATTTAGCTTTAATATTTAATTTGTGTGTAGATCAAGGGGTTTTCCCGGATTTAATGAAGTTCAGTAAAGTTATTCCACTTTTCAAATCTGGGGACAGCAAAGACACTAATAATTATAGACCCGTATCGGTTTTGCCGGTTTTTAGCAAGGTGTTCGAAAAAGTAATGTTAAATCAAATGCTCAATCATTTTAATCGTAATAACATCTTACACGATCAACAGTATGGTTTCACCAAAGGACGTTGTACAACCGACGCCGGTGTCACCTTATTAAAACACATCTTTAACGCATGGGAAGAGGCACAAGATGCTATAGGCATTTTTTGTGACCTATCCAAGGCATTTGATTGCGTGAATTACGAAACACTGCTCTTGAAACTTGAGCATTACGGACTAGCTAAACTTGCTCTTAGCTTAATAGAATCATGTTTAAATGATAGATTTCAACAAGTTCAAATTAACGGTGTGAATTCATCGGGCTTAAAAGTCAAAATGGGAGTACCGCAGGGCTCAATATTGGGACCATTCCTATTTTTAGTATATATATAAATGATTTACCTCATTTACTGAAAAACCAACCACAAATGGTGTTATTTGCTGATGACACATCACTGATTTTTAAAGTAAGCAGACGTGCACAAGAGCTTGACGACGTAAATAACGCTATGCATGTGGTCCATAATTGGTTTACTGTGAATAATTTGGTATTAAATGAGAAAAAAACTAAATGCATTAGATTCGCTTTACCGAATGTTAGAAGTAATGAATGTCATGTTGTATTGAATAGGGAGACACTTGAATTCGTCGAAAATACGGTTTTTCTGGGGATCGCGCTTGACTCAAAGCTACAGTGGGGTCCACACTTAACATCACTTGCAGGGCGGCTAAGTTCGGCCGCTTACGCTGTTTGGAAAATTCGCCAATTAACAGACGTGGATACCGCGAGACTGGTCTATTTTAGTTACTTTCATAGCATCATGTCTTACGGTATTTTGTTGTGGGGGCGAGCTGCAGATATTGATTCTATCTTCATTCTCAAAAGAGGGCTGTCAGAGCCATCTACAAGCTCAGCAGACGCGATTCTCTACGAGAACTGTTTAAAGAAATTAACATCATGACAGTTCCTTGTCAATATATATATGAAAACATTATGTACGTTCGAAAAAATCTACATCTTTTTAGTAAGATAAGTGACAGGCATAATTTTAACACTAGAAATAGGGACAAATTAGATCAACCGCGTTTCACATTGTCTAAAGTAAAAACTTCTTTTATGGGTTACTGTGTAAAATGTTATAATAAAATACCATTCGATATTCTTCAATTAAATGAGAAGAAATTTAAAACATGCATTAAACGCACACTATGTAGACAAGCATATTACAAGTTGGATGATTATATCGTAGATAAAAATGCGTGGCTTAATGCTGGTCCTGCTCCACAGGCACTTGGGCTCACTAGTTAAAATTTCAATATTTGGAAGAGGTGCTTCCCTTTTTCTTTTTCAATATTTCTGACATTACGAACATAACTTTTTTATTTTATTCAATCCAGTTTTAATTGTTGAATACTGCAATATTAGATACCTCTTCCTGTTTGGTAGTAAATTATATTAACATCTTAAATTAATTGCAAACTATAGTTATGTATAATTTAGAAGCATTTTTTTTTTTTTTTGTAAATGTAAGAACCATGTTTCCGTTTATTATGATTTTTTTTTTTGTTGTTGACTTGAAAGAGCATGGCAGTTGAGAACGTGTCATGCTCACTTAAATGTCTCACCGATGGTGGCGCGTGTGTTGGATTATTCGGTTCCCTACAAAATGGTTGAGCTGGATGGTGCTGATCCACGCGTCATGTTCGTGAACGGGTGCCGTCGGTTGAGACTGGTCATCTCTTAACTGCCAAGGCTTATTTTTAATCTTATATTTTGAATTGTTTCTTCATTTGTCTTTTTTTTTTACATTGTTCTCACATATAGAAGCAACAAGAATAATGTACCCAGGATTTTGTAATAACTTGATTTAAAAGAGTGTCCATGGAGTTTCTTGCCCGTTCTTCTCCATAGAGATCTACGTTTTGGAATGGGCAACTAGCTTCAACTTTCTGACTAACTGACAGACTATTTAATTTTGACAATTCAAAAGTGCCTGTACAAGGTTTAATTGAAATAAATGCTTTGAGTTTGAGTTTGAAAAATACTAAAAACAAAATAAAATGAATCCTTATTTAAGGAGGGCTCCCATACATGTTCTATTTATAAATTAAGTCCTAGATACTCCCTCAGAGACAAATTTAAAGAGATTAATATAATGACTGTGCCTTCTCAGTACATTTATGATAATCTTTTGTATGCACATAAAAATATTAATCTGTTTAAAAAATACAGTGATATCCATAACATAAATACTAGGAACAAACACAAATTTGTTGTTCCTACAACAAGGCTCAAGAAAATAGGTGGCTCGTTTAGATGCCAATGTATACATTTTTATAATAAACTTCCTAGCCACATTCAAGAACTAAGCCTAAATAAATTCAAATCTTTTATAAAGCGAAAACTATGCCAGAAAGCCTATTATACTGTAAAAGACTATATTGAGGACAAAAAGGCTTGGGATTGAGCTGCTCCAATAGGTTTAGACAGTGAATGTTATTTTGCAAATTTTACACTTTAATATTTTCTTTTTTTTTTTAAGTATCTATTTACTTACACAATGACATGTACATTTACTGTATAAAGTATTATATTATTTTAATTATTGTGATTGTGAGGACTATGTGGGTCATTGTTTACATTTTAATCGTGGTCTGGCAGTTTGAGTAGTTTATGCGGCCTACCCAAATGTCCTTTGATCTGGCACATGAAACGTGTATACAAGAAACGTGTATACAAGAAACGTGTTTTTTTCGGCGTTTTTACCTTGTGGTACGAAACCCTTCGTGTGCGAGCACCCGCACTTGGCCAGTTTTTTAAATAAGGTATGTAATTTTAACGCTTGCGCGGTCTGCATACCTCGAAAAGCATGTTAAGCCGTTGGTCCCGACTGTCATTCTTAGATCTTTATCAGTCGTTGCGGGTAGAAGCAGAAGCCCAAAAGTTGACAACCATCCTACCAAGGGGCATCGTCTTACCCAGCAACTGGATTGAGGTCAGATAGGCAGTGGCTCTATGCAAAATACTGGTATTGAGATGCAGTTCAGTTCATTTATTAATAACTAGCTTCGCCCCGCGGTTTCACTCGCATAAATGTCAATCCTGTGGGAATATCGGGATAAAAAGTAGCCTATCCAGGGTGTCAGCTATCTCCATACAAAATTTTATCAAAATTGGTCCAGCCGTTTGAGCGTGAAGAAGTAACAAACATATAAACACACACACTCACAAACTTTCGCCTTTATAATATTAGTGTGATTATCAAAAATACATGGCAATAAAATTTGTCACAAAACATCAACATCATAATCATCTGGTCAGAATGCAAGCCGACTCCAATGTAGTTGGAAAAGGGTAGGCAAATTGATTGCATTACGTAAATATTTTCCGATATCATAAGGTACAGAGATTTTATTTGCAGTTAAGTTGACGTTGTTTTCTTTTAAACAACTAGTAGGAAACTCTACTAAGATATTACCATCGCATTCCAGAGTAAGTTTGAGGGTGTGTAGCGGTATCTACAACGCCACATGCGAACAACGCGTCGTACTGACGTCACGCAAATCCTGCATCTCGCAAGTAGAGTTTACCGCGCAACTAGCATATATGTATACCCGACATGAAGCATTGGGCAGTAAAGTTGCCCGCTAGACAACACCTGTCTGGACGGAGGATCCTCCCTCATACCTCTATAGGTGTGTTCTGAAGTTTATTAATATGACTAGGATCGCTCAGGGAAATTCATTGTTTATTAAACTGACACACTAGGTACGTCAATTTGCTGTGTTAAAAGTTTCACAACTGTCAAAGAATGACAGTTGTGATGTGAATATGTCAGTTTAAATTAAATTGGCTAGCTAAACTTCGCAGACACGATAGGTATAAAGTTGTTAGGGTTATAGTCAATTTATTTACAACTAGCTTTTGTCAGCGGCTTCGGTCGCGAAATTATCCCACGGGAACGTACTACTGAGACAAAAGTATCATAAGTGTTATAAACTTATTTTTATGTACACATTGACATTGATGAATTTTATTTAGACAATGACATGAATATTTACTTTGTAAAGTATTATTTTTTTTTATTTAGTTATTGTGAATGTGAGGACTATGTAGGTCATTTCTTCTTTCTTTATCTGTTTTCCTTCTTAGTTTTAATCATGATCTGGCAGTTTGAGTAATTTACGCGGCCTATCCAAATGTCCTTTCTTTGGTATTGTTCTTCGAATCGTTGAGCTCCTCAAGTTCTCAGTTGAGCTGCACGATTTTTGACAAATGCGTGCACTGATTGGACAGGTACGCTCAATCTGTGTGGTTCTTCCCTCAAAAGACCATTTCAGACACCAATCTACATGGTCTTCACACGATCTGACCCAGATTTTGTCTGGACTTTAAAAGAGACTGTGACTTCTGAGTTTGTTTCGGCCTTTCTTCTCAGAATAGTCAGATAGGAAACGCCGACTTCATCTAGTTTAAAGAAAATATGATTGACGTGTAAAAGTGTTTGTACAAACCTACTTACAGAAAACCTGTCTGTGTGGTGCCGGATGTCTGTGTGGTGCCGGACTTAAAGAATACCACCACCCCTTACTTCCCGTGGGTGTCGTAAAAGGCGACTAAGGATCGTACCGGAGAATGGGCAGCAGCGTTCTCTATGTATTCCACCATCATACCATACTGCGATCGCCAACCCGCCTGCCAAGCGTGGCGATTATGGCAAACCCTCCCAAAATTGGGGGAGGCCTATGTCCAGCAGTGGACGTCTATCGGCTGAAACGACGACTTACAGAAAATAAATCATTTATCATTTATTTGTGTGCCAAATTTCATCCAAATCCGTTATCAAGTGTCATTGAGCGAAAGAAAATGATGTGTGTCAGAGAGTGAGGACGTGAATAATCGGATTATCGGAGAGTCGTAACTCGTGAGTACTTGTGAGTCGTCGTTGCACCCGCCCGCCTCGCTCTCCCGGAGCTTTGTCTGAGCTCGACTCGGGCTCACGAGTCGTGAGGTGAATACGCATCGTCTTTGAATATGCCGTCGTACGATTCCTCGCCTCAAATGAGGGGTAACTCGTGAAGACCTCGCGAGGTAACTTCAGGGGCTCCCTCAACCTCACCCAGTTACCCATCACTAGAAGGAAAGGGCCGTGTACTCTCCCGCCCGCACACCCCGCCCCATCACGAAGAATTTCGCCAATAAAATCGGTTCTTTTAGCGAGGATCAACTAAAACTCAGATGATTTCTCTCCCCACGCCGATTCAAGCACATGCTATGCCACGAATTACGTATCATAAAATTACCTTTTATACCTTTTTGGATCATCATCATCATTTCAGCCGAAAGACGTCCACTGCTGGACATAGGCCTCCCCCAAGCACCTCCACTTCGACCGGTCCTGTGCTTCCCGCATCCAACGGGTTCCTGCGGCCTTCACAAGGTCATCGGTCCACCTTGTGGGAGGCCTTCCAACGCTACGTCTTCCGGTACGCGGTCGCCACTCCAGAACCTTTCGGCCCCATCGGCCATCTGTTCTGCGAGCAATGTGCCCTGCCCACTGCCACTTAAGTTTGGCAATTCTTCGGGCTATGTCGGTTACCTTGGTTCCCCTGCGGATCTCCTCATTCCTGATTCGATCACGCAGGGAAACTCCAAGCATAGCCCTCTCCATTGCCCTTTGGGTGACTTTTTGGATAGTTTACAGAATATGCAAATTGTTTTAGTTATTTGTACGATTTATGTCATAGTAATTTTTTATCGAGACATTTTTGAAGCCTAAAATGTAAATATGTATTGGTAATATATACATGCCATGCCACGAATTACGTATCATAAAATTGACTTTTATACCTTTTTGGAAAGCTTACAGAATAGGCAAGTTGTCTTAGTTATTTGTACGATTAATGTATAGTATTTTTTTAACGAGACATTTTTGAAGCCTAAAATGAAAATAAGTGTTGGGTAATATATTATTCTTAAATCGCTCATCATTTTAATTATTTTGTTAAATGAAGTACCTACTTTTAATTATGTTTATAGCTTAATTGAAGTGCCAGCTACAATATCGTATTTAAATGGTACCCATTCAATATGCAGTTTTTTATATTTGGAATTAAATGTCAAATTTTGGGTAAATATCGAAAAACCCATAAAATTAAAATATCTCGAAAACTATTGAATTTCGCCCATACATATGGGGGGTTCAATATGATGCATTTTGGCCCCCATATCAGCTCCTGACGGATATGCGTCGAATTCCAAGTAACCCTGTATAGTAGTATAGGATTAGTTTCCCTGACTTTAAAAGTCCTTCCTTCATTTTTGGTACAGATTAAAAAAAAGTTGTATCTTTATTTTTTGGAAGGATTACAAATGACTGGTTGGGTTCGGATTAATAAATTCATCTGCTCAGACATAACTTTAATAATGGGGCATTTCATCCTAAGTTATAATGTTTAAAACACGATGTTTGGCCAAAAATTTACCGATGAAAATAAATAAATTAACAATTATAATATAATAATAATAGCCTCCCGACCGATATCGGTCACGGTGGCCAATCTCAACGGAGATTAGCCAGGTACGCAGGAGATATAATAGTGTGCAAGTGTGTGCGTAAACACAGGAGCACTCTCTGTTCTTTTAATCTCATAGTCCGATGGGGTGGCCATCCGACACGACCCCGAGAGATCAGGCGCAGGAACAACGGCTTTACGTGCTTTCCGAGGCACGGGGGTAATAAACCATCAATATCCAAACTCCGGGCTGTTACTAAGAAATTTCTAATGAAAAGCCCAATAACACTGTCCGACCTGGGAAGCGAACCCAGGACCCCGCGCTCAGCAGTCGCGCTTGCAACCACGAGACCAAGGCAGTCAAAACAACAACAACAATAACAATTAGAATCACTAGCTGACCCGACAGACGTTGTCCTGTCCATCCATAATCAGCCTATAATGTTCCCACTGCTGCGACACAGACCTTCTCTCAGTGAGAGGGAATAGACCATAACCCACCACGCGTGCCCAGTGCGGGTTGGTAGATGTCACATGTCTTCGAATTTTTGGTTCTAGGACATGCCGGTTTCCTCACGATGTTTTTTTTTCACAGTTTTTGTCCTGTCCAAATATCCATAATTCATACAAAATTCCCACAGACAGTTTTTCCGCTCTTTCCGTTAGAACCTAATTTGG
Source organism: Mesoligia furuncula (assembly GCA_916614155.1). Taxonomy (NCBI): domain Eukaryota; kingdom Metazoa; phylum Arthropoda; class Insecta; order Lepidoptera; family Noctuidae; genus Mesoligia; species Mesoligia furuncula. Next base: position 28,779,843 of record OU744793.1, read on the forward strand.
AATATTATAAACATTTTAAATAAATAAAAAACCGGGCAAGAGCGAGTCGGACTCGCGCACCGAGGGTTCTGTACCATCATATTATTATGTTTGTAAATTTTCTTCGGTGAGGCCTATATTCATCAGAGAGTTTTAACACTGTGCACTGCGGTGTAGAATATTGCAGTTTTATGTCAGCGCCATCTCTTGACCGATAGTGGAACTGATGTAAGTTTTGTTTATGATTTCTGAAAACGTGTGCTATTTAGAGACTTCGTTTTATTTTTCCTATAATCTTTACACAAACTTCTATCACATAAATAATTTCAGATTTTTCTCTTTGCAAACTTCGGAGATAAGGGGGGAGGGGAACGGTATTTTTTTTAATTTTTCATCAAAAGTCGAAAACTATGCGGCCTAAAAAAAAGGAAAAATGTTTGAGAATGTGCAAACTGTGCTCTTTCATATGATGCCCTAGTTAGCCCCACTTCGAACTTTTCAGACCCCCTTTCAGTCGCTGTTGCAAAAAAATATACATTTTCCCAACTATTTTGCAAATAAGAAAGAAATAAAAATGTATTTCTTTCTTATTTGCGAAATAGTTGGGCAAATATAATTTAAAACTATTCCAAATTTCAAGTTGAAGTTTCATTCAAAGTCAAAGTCAAAACATTTATTTCAAATAGGCAAAAAAGGCATTTTAGAACGTCAAAAATTACGATAAAATAGAATTGATTCTAGTCGCCCATTCCAAAAGGTAGTTTGCGCATGGAGAAGAATGGGCAAGAAACTCGACCGTTACTCTTTTAAAACGTTTTACAATATTTTGCATACATTAATTATATAATAATATGTGAAGACGATGCACCTAAAATAAAATTACTATACCACAATAGGTAAAAGAAATAACAATGAAAACATGAGATATTCAGCTGTGACAGACAGACAGACAGACTTGGTCTCACGTATAAGGGTTCCGTTTTTACCATTTTGGTACGGAACCCTAAAAACAGCCAAATTGGTCCACCCATTCTCAAGTGATGCGCTTTTCAACGAACAGAATTTCATTATTATTATTAGATTAGCTTCTGCCCGCAACTTTGTCTGCGTGAAATTCGTTCATCACCTGCCCACACTATCACTTCGATTTTGCTTAGCGTTCTTTAAAAAAATTTGTATTTTTGTTCGGCTCCTAAAGGTCATGGCGTGATGTTAACTAAACTAAAGCTTTCCTCAAAAATTAGGCTATCAATCACAAAATGATTTTTTTTAAATCCGACTGGTATTTCCAGAGATTACTACATACAAACTTACAATTTTTACCTCTTTATAATTAGTATAGATTAGGAAACAATGTTAGATATTATTAGCAACACATTTTCATTTACAATACCAAACTTATTTTAAACCATTGATTTAAAATGCACAAATTAATTTCAAATCCATTTTATCGCCATTTAAAATCTCTTTTGTTCGTACGATCTCTATTTTAGTTATATGTTACCAGCTACAATTAAATTGTCATTGGCAATAAATATGTACTGTGTTTCAACTATATCTAACTACGGTAATTGTGCTACCAATTAGCTAAACTGCATGCAATGTGGTACAAATGCTTTCCAATGTGAAAACAATATGTAATTAGGTAAGTATTCTATAATAAGTATCCATTACAAAGTATTTTGTTTCAAAAATTCACTTTGATTAATTATGATGATATGTTTGTATTTGATACCAATTATGGATATTTGAAACTTTGTACTGTGATCATGTTTTAGTACTAGCGTAAAATTTTAATAACATTTGTTAAAACTGGATCAGCTACAATTAAGTGTTAAACCGAAAACTATCAATAAACGTGGGCAACCTTCTGGGCCCAAACAGTATAAATCAACATAGATGTATCGTCGAAATGAAAAGAAAGAGAAACAAAACGTTAAAATTACTGTAACTCCAACTTGGACTATTTGGTTTGCAATTTAGTATTATCCTTTAAAGTTGAGGTTCGCGAGCACATTCGCAAGAATATTTTCTCGGAGTTTGTTTTATTAAATTTCTTTTTAGTTTACTCATATTTATAAATGTACTTAGGTATATATTATCCCCCTTACTGATAAACGTTATATAGCGTCTGTATAGTTACACAACGCTTTGTCTTCTTCTTTCGAAAGTCAAATTACTGACGACTGAAAGAGAGAAATGGGTGTGTCACTATTCATCTGATCTTTTACGTTTATTATTAAGGGGGTATATTTCTAATTTTAATAGGTATAATTATGCGCCTCTTCAACTTTACTTTAACCATATCTAAAAATAACAAAATTTAACCCTAACTTACCTAAAATTATACAGAAACTAAAAAATTGCGTCGAAAAATTCATCCGCATCGCTGCCGACTGGTAATGTACCCATGAGACTGGCGGCATTACCACGTTGTATGGCGATGCTTAGCCTCTGTCAAGGTAAAAGCCAGCCCTTAGGTCACGGGAAGTGTCAACCCGCCGTATCGAAATTTCTTTAATAAAAAGACCATGCATATTTAAAATATTTATTCCTCAATTTTCATGATTGCATCTACCACTGTTTGTCTCTGCATCACCCAAAGGGTGACTGGTAGAAAATTCCTATGGCATTAAGTCCGCCTTTGTACATTTATGTTCTTGAAGTAGTAGATAAATAAATAGTATAATTTTTGATTTTCGATTTAAAAGGTGCGTGCGCATACATACGTACATATACACCAGATGGCAATATCAATGTTCAACTGTTAGTTGCTAAAGGACGGGTGGCTCCTTTAAAAACACTTACCATACCGCGACTTGAATTATGTGCCGCGTTTACCGGTGTTAATTTAAGTAACAAAGTTTTAAACTCACTTCGCAATAAAAACAACTGTAGGTGTTATTATTGGAGTGACTCAATAATTGTTTTATCTTGGATAAATTCACCGACACACAAATTACAAACATTCGTCAAACACAAAGTCACGGACATTCTCAAACATACTGAACCACAGTCATGGTACTATGTACCAACCAAACAAAATCCAACTGACATAATTACGAAGTGTACCAATGCACAACAGTTACTTCATACACCTTTATGGTTCTCAGGACCTGACTTCTTAAGGAATGATGATAATCACAGGTGGCCTGAACAACCAGGGCATCTCAGCGTATCTGACCTTCCAGAAGTCCGCTCCCAAACACATCTCACGCACAAACATACAATTGATAATAATTCATTTATTTACAAATATTCTAATTTTAACAAACTTACACGAATCGTAGCTTACATACTTCGGTTCATTCATCACTGCAAACATAAACAATCAAATAACATCAATACAAAAAAATGCCAACAGGTGTGCATAGGTGACGTCATGCCTTTATCTACTAACGAACTTAATTCAGCTAGATACCAATTAGCGAAGATAGTACAATTAGATTTATTTTTTGAGGAATATCAACTATTATTACATAACAAGCAGTTACCTGCTTCACATAGATTAAATTCACTTAATCCTTTTATAGGGGATAATCACCTCATTCGTGTGGGCGGAAGGTTAGCACAATCGCCATACAATTATGATAGAAAGTTTCCTATCCTACTGCATCCAGCTCATCACATTACTCAAATCATATTCACAACATATCACATCACACTTCTACACGCTGGCCCACAACTGTTGTTGTCTCACATACGTCAAGCTTTCTGGCCAATTTCTGGTCGAAACCTGGCTAGAAAAACTACACAATCATGTGTTACATGCAAACGGTTTAAAGGTAAAACTGTAACACCTATCATGGGACAGTTACCTGAACAGAGATTGCACGCAAACTTTGTATTCAGTGACGTAGGTGTCAACTACGCAGGGCCAATTATGATCAACAACCGTAAGGGACGTGGAAGTGTACTTATTAAATCTTACATTTGTATTTTCATCTGTTTTGTAGTTAAAGCTGTGCATTTGGAGTTGGTTACAGATCTGACGACAGAGTCTTACATAGCAGCAATTAACAGGTTCATTTCTCGCAGAGGTAAACCAAATAATATTTATTCAGACAACGGGAAGAATCTGGTAGGTGCTGCGCGTGTGGTCACCAACTTTATCAGGAATCACAGTGAGTCAATTTACAGTTGCGCTGCAGAACAAGGTGTAAATTTCCACTTCATTCCTCCATATTCACCCCACTTCGGGGGCCTATGGGAAAGCACTGTTAAATCAGTGAAACATCATCTCAAAAGAGTACTTGGGATGGCAAACCTCACATATGAGGAAATGTACACATTGCTAGTCTAAATAGAAGGCATTCTTAATTCAAGGCCTCTCACACCTCTTTCATCCGATCCATCTGATCTCTCAGCTCTCACTCCCTTTCATTTTCTCATTGGTCGTACTCTAACTGTTCTACCTCATCCACAGATGTCCGACTGCGACTCGGCACGGCTGCCGCGTCATCAACGAGTCGAACTTCTACGACAACATTTTTGGAGACGCTTCAATAAGGAATATATTTCCCAGTTGCACCAAAGGACGCGCTGGCAGCGCTCACAAGGCGCGCTCACAGAGGGCTCATTGGTCATCGTGAAGGACGAGGCGCTACCGGTGGCTCAGTGGCCGTTGGGACGTATCGTGAAGCTGTATCCGGGACATGACGGAGAAGCTCGAGTAGCGGACATCAAAATAAAGACCGGGACAATCAGACGGGCCTTTCATAAAATATGCCCATTGTTGGATGGACCATCGGACTGATCACGAAGCATACTTTATACATCATCATCATCATCAGCTGGGCTGGCCTTTCCATGGTGGCCCGGGAATATGTCAACGCACACGTTAACACCTCCAAGACACACATGCGTCATCAAGCAGAGGGGAGCGGGCGGCGTGGTATCAGCAGCGGCTCGACGACGGCTCGCGCGCCCTCGAGACGACACTCCTTTTAACACCGCGACCACGATAGCATCGATTTCAATAATTAAATTTTGACCTGTAAAATACCTAATATTATAACCTAGAAATACAGTCCGCTTTTTATTCCACCTGGGCCTATCTAATTTTAATTAATTATTATTCTCTGTTAAATCTAACCTCTGAAAGCAAACTGTCAGGAACTTGCTGATCCATTCTGTGCAAATCTCACCGTGAAAACTTATGTGAAGTGAACTTGACGTAAACTGTCATTTCACCTGAAGCTAATAAGAATTGACGGCTTACCTCAAAGTTACTGCACCTAAGTTTTCACTGTGATATTTTTACGGAATAGACCAGCTGCAGTATCGTTATTTATTATCGTTTCTAAAGTATGTATTTTGACTTTGTATAAATATTATGTTATTTAATGTTTTTTTTTTGTTGAATTTGTGTACTTATGACTAGGATATTTTTTTTTGTCTGACTAAAATAAAATAATTGAATTGAATCAAACCTTCCCCGTTGGTCTCGTGGTTGCAAGCGTGACTGCTGAGCGTGGGGGTTCTGGGTTCAATTCCCAGATCAGACAAAGTGTTATTGGGTTTTCCATTAGGAGTTTCTTAGTACCAATCCGGAGTTTGGAAGTTGGCGGTTTAATACCCCCGTGCCTCGGAAAGCACGTAAAGCCGTTAGTTCTGCGCCTGATCTGTCCCCGGTTGTGTCGGATTGCCGTCCCATCGGGATATGAGAGTATAGGAACAGAGAGTGCACCTGTATTTGCGCACACACTTGTGCACTATAATACCTCCTGCGAACCTAGTTAATCTCCGTTAAAATTGGCCACCGTGACCGAAATCGGTCGGGAGGCTATTATTATTATTACTAGCTGCGCCCCGCGGTTTTACCCGCATAAGTTTCGATCCCGTGGAAACATCAGAATAAAAAGTAACCTATATGTTAATCGAGGGTGTCAGCTACCTACATACCAAATTTTATCGAAATTGGTCCAGTCATTTGAGCGTGAAGAAGTAACAAACATTTAAACACACACACACACTCACAAACTTTCGCCTTTATAATATTAGTGTGATTAATTAAACCAAAAACAAAACACGCAAAAGTATTTCCTCGAGGGAAGTTTTCATAGATCGGATATTACTTTTGTTTTACATACATACATACATAAACTCACTTCAATTCCCATTGGGAATGGTAGAAACTACAGGGGGCCTAAAAAGGCCACTTTGGGAGAATCATAAAAGGAATTCATTATGAATGATATTAAAAGTCGTAAAATGGCCACAATCTGACAATTCATAATATTGTTTGTGTACAATTCGTAACACGCAATTCATCTATTTGACAATTTTGTATGAAGATTCGTAAAATGGTCCACAAAATAGGAATTGCTTTATTGTCAAATAATGGAATCGTAAGAAGTTAGTCAAAAGCAACATTTCACAAATCGGATTGGAGGTTTTGTGAAGAAATAATGTTATAGTAGCAGATTTAGCCCTATTTGAAAACTTTCTGGAGCACGCGCGGGTTACGACGACCCTTCTAGATCGCCGGCAAAATGCAGCTCTTCGGAAAATGGACATAGCGTTCGAAATGCCGGATCTCGAATTTGTTGGCAGAGAGAGGCTAAATAAAAGTGTGTGTCGCGACCTCATCCATGAGCTGAAGCCGTACATATGTACCCGCTGCGATGGCATAAGCACCTACTATCCCCAAGGCAAGTAAAAGCATTGTTTTGTGATAAAAGTAAGTAGGGTGTTTTTCAACACTTTTAACTAAGTAGTTCCAGATAGACACTATCATCTATTATTATAGAGGTTCAGGTACTTACCTACTCTGTAGGTACCCCCTCCGTGAAATGCATACAATCTTCTATTCACATTTTAAGTGTACAATAGGTACACCTCTGCCTAACCCTTCAGGGATATAATAATATATGTGTGATATTGTTATAGTATCATACTTTACTTCAATTTAACTAAGTAGTATATATAGAGGACCCTAGAAGAGGATACCATATTATATTATACCTTTTACTAAAATAAAACAATAGTGATATGAAAAATATTTTATTAAATTATTAACAATTCTCATCTTAAATTATTAAAAAACTTATACAAACATAATAATTAATTAGGCTTTTTTTCATTCATTCAGGTTTGCGACTCTGATTAGTGTCGATGCTAGCTGCCGAGGGGCAAACTATGTCTCCTTTTTATGGAATCACCATCCACTTAATACCCACTTGGAACAACTCCACCAGGCTGAAAAGGAAAACTTGTGGTTTTTAGTAAGTCAAATCATCATCACCATCTGTCTAGCCTTCTCTCAACTATGTACTATGTTGGGGTTTGCTTCCAGTCTAACCGGATGCAGCTGTATACCAGTATTTTACATGGAGCGACTGCCTATCTGAACTCCACAACCCAGTTACTGGGTAATACAATACCACTTGGTAAGACTGGTTGTCAGACTTTAGGGCTTCTGATTACCCCGTCATTGTTTAATTTGAGTACTATTATAATAATAAAATAATTATGTTTCAGGTGACGCAGGCTATCCCTTAAAATCAACATTGAAGACACCGCAAGTAGACACAGAGCACGACCTTTTTCCCTTTATGCAAAGTTTTTGTGTTATTTAAATGTTATAATACAGTATGTTTTCCTTTTTTATTTCTTTATAATTATAATAGATGAATGAGTTAATTTTTTTATTGCATGTACAAAATATTCATACTTTACCTCTATGGGATACCAATAAAAAATAGTCTATCGACTGCACCAGCAAGCTGCACTATTAATTTACTATATCAGCTGTAGCATGTTGCATCTCCACCTCAGGTAAAACTCTCCGAGCTTCATCTAGTGCAGCCAGAGGGCGACCTAAAAAACGTAATAAAAAATACCATATAATCATTATCAATAGTCATCATGTCTTAGTCGCAATATGAATAGCTGTAGGGTTAGAAAAATCCACTCACTGCGGTATCTTGCTTGCCGAGTTCGACGAGGCAGAGGCACTGTTGTAGCATCAGCAGGGCTAGGGTTTGGTGCTGACGCACGAGTCTGGACAAAACACGGGGCTGCAGTGATCTCGAAAAGGGGCTCAACGCCGACAGCGCTTCCACTTTGACTGTAGAAAATCGAGCAGATTGTTCCATTGTATCTCAGACACTAGCTGCACGTCATTCCATTCCTACAAAAAATTACGTACATTTGAATACATTTGCACAGCATTTTATTTAAGTAATGATTTAAGTCAAACAATTATACACTTACTTTGTATTAAAAACGATCTTACAAGCACGAAATACTAGTTTTAAACTACACACATTATGATTGTTTATGTTGATGTTTGATTCAGTTTGACGTTGAGGCGGGAGAAACGAAGGGTGCGTTCCGAGTTGGGATGTAATCCATTTGAGCGGGCTTAAAAACTAAAGACTAACAAGTCGCTCTAAATCGTAGCGATGCGATTAAACTCACCTAAATCGTAAACAATTTAGAAATTAATGCGGTCGGGACCTTCCAATCGCACTAAATCGGAATCTAACTGTTCTAACTTCAATTACATCTTTCGGTTTCCTACAAATAGTGTACTTAACGCTTAATTCGGAATGCGGCCTAAAAATACGCGTTGCCAGTTTATTGTTTCTAACTTCCCTTTTCAGGGCTTATCTGCGGACTTTTTAATAGTTATGAGTATATTATAACGTAATAACATTTAAACTGTAGAAATAAAAAATAAAAAAACTAATTTGATCAATAAAAACTGTAAACCAAACTTTACCGATAAAATTACGGTCTTTATTTTTTTCATGCGGTAATATTTACACCAAATATGATTCTGTTTGAAATTGAATTCTATAGGATTCAGCTATTATGTGTCACCATTTTACGAAAAATAGAGGAATTGCTACTGATCTACTGGGAATTCAGGAAATTACTCGTTTTTTGAGGAATTGCTTAAAGTGGCCTTTTTAGGCCCCCAGAACGCTACATGCTTCGATCTTTACATACTCCTTTTGTTTCGTTTACGCTTATAACATCAGAAGGCCAATTCTCGTTATTTAAAACGTGTAAAAATCTAGTCGCAGTGTAATTTCGGCGACAAACAAATGTCAAAAATGTGTCAAAAAAGTAGGGAAATTAGTGGTATTTTTGGCAGATTGAAACTGAGATCAAACTGTGAACGTGCTTAAAATTACGAGAATTGCCCCTCTGGTCATAGACGCACGCCTGTTGCGAGTACTACGCTTCTGACCTTTCTAAAAAAAAACATTACCAATAAGGTGTGTATTTAATTTTTTTTATTACTGGCCTACTCTGTCCCTCTCCTTCCATCGTTCGCGAGCCCGCGCGTCCTCCTTCCAGTTTTGACGGAACCTTATCAGCTCGTCCCTCCAACTCCTACATGGTCTGCCACGACCCCACTTCACTGTCTCAGGGCACCAATTCTGTGCTATTTGGGCCCACAGTTTGTCCGGCATGCAGCAGACATGTCCTGGCCAGTCCCATTAAAGTTAGGCAGCCTTTTGAGCTATATCAGCTATCTTTGTTTCGGACTAATTTTCATTACCAAAATAAAAATCTTATACATAAAATAGCTGCAAATGAATCGTATCAGTACATTCAAAACTCAATTAACTTTCTACAGGAGCTCAGAACCAGAATAAGGTCACAAAATTAATTAACTCGGTAGAAAATTGGAGCACGGTGATCGATCCTAATAATATTTCATGTTAAATGGCAAAGTTCAATTATGATCTCATTGCTTGTACCGTCGTCAGTTGCAAGTCGTTGAATAAAATTAAAACAAGTAGGTAACTTGGTTTAACGCCCTTTGGTTATTTCACCTCCTTTTTATATACCTACTTGTACTTATTATTATTATTTTAATACTGTATTTAAAATTATGTTTTCACAAATAAAAACTTAATGTCGTTCAAATAATTGAAAATCTCAGTAACTTGGTGTTTTTCATGCTGGCTTATAATAATGCCGTCATTAAGAAAAAGGGCACAAATAACATTTTTTTTTTCAAAATTGAGAAAAAAAACTGACTTATGCGCCTTTTTTTCTGATTCCAAAGTGTAGCTTTAGTTAGAGTAGTCCAGAAGGACCATTCTCATAATTTTAAGAACGTTCAAAGTCTGATCTCAGTCTCAATCTGTCAAAAATACCTCTAAATTCCCTAAATTTTTGACAATTGATAAACAATGCATTAACTTATTTTGATGGTTCTTTGCATTTTCGTCCCAAAAATATAGTATATTTTTAATACAAAAATTTAGCAATGAGTTTTTTATTTCATCATCATCATCATCATTTCAGCCGAAAGACGTCCACTGCTGGACATAAGCCTCTCCCAAAAGGCGGTTATGGCAAACCCCTCCCGGTTTGCCATAATCGCCACGCTTGGCAGGCGGGTTGGCGATCGCAGTATGATATGATGGTGGAATGCATAGAGAACGCTGCTGCCCATTCTGCCCCTTAGTCGCCTTTTACGACACCCACGGGAAGTATGGGGTGGTGCTATTCTTTAAGTCCGGCACCACACAGACAAGACAGTTTTTTATTTAATTCAAAATGATTATTGCGTTTTTGGATATGTACGCGGCAAAATGAAATCAAAAGTAGAATGACATAACTAAGTAGTAAGAAACTAGTGTCATTCTCATAGCAAAGTTCTATCTCAATATCATATTGCCTAGTCTTTTTCCAACTATGTTGTTGCTGAATAACAGTCTTGTACATGGAGTGACCATTATTTCATCACCACTGCTCTCAAAACGGTGAAGGAAAACATCGTGAGGAAACCGGTATGTCCTAGAACCAAAAATTCGAAGACATATGACATCTGCCAACCCGCACTGGGCCCGCGTGGTGGATTACGGCCCACTCCCTCTTACCGAGAGGAGGCCTGTGTCCCAGCAGTGGGAACATTATTGGCTGATTATGACATGGAGTGACTGGCTATTGTCAAAGTCAAATAATTTATTTCAAATAGGCACATTGAAGGTAGTTTTGTACGTCAAAAATTACAGTAAAATTGAATTGATTCTAGTCGCCCCTTAAAAAGGCAGTGTTCATATGGAGAAAAATGGGCAAGAAACTCCACCGTTACTCTTTTAAAATCACCACCCAAACAGAATAAAATAAAATAAAATATGTGAAGACGACGCACCTAGTCTACCACAAAAGGTAAAAAGAATTTAAAATGAAGCAACGACAGGTAAATCAATTATGTGATAGATACATGGTCTTCACATATTTACAAATTATTTACAAATATTGTAAAAGTAAGTAGATGATTTTCCTCGAATTTTAACAAGTGTGTGAGTTACTGTAGTATTTGACCTCTACAACCTAGTAACTATGTAACTACTGCCCCGTTGGTCTCGTGGTAGCAAGCGCGACTGCTGAGCGTGGGGTCCTGGGTTCGTTTCCCGAGTCGGGCAGTGTTATTGAGTTTTTCCATAAGGAATTTATTAGTAACACCCCGGAGTTTGGAAGTTGGCGGTGTGTTGCCCCAGTGCCTCGGAAAGCACGTTAAGCCGTTGGTCCTGCGCCTGATCTCTCTCCGGTCGTGTCGGATTGCCGTCCCATCGGACTATGAGAGTGAGGGAAGAGGGAGTGCACCTGTGTCTGCGCACACACTTGTGCACTTAATATCTACCGCGCCGAAGGCTAGTCTCCGTTGAAATTGGCCGCCGTGGCTGAAATACGGTCTGGAGGACTTTTATTTTACTATGTAACACGATACCGGTTCTTAAGCTTTCGGGCTTCTGACTACCCGAAACGATCTGATGTCAAAGATCTGCGAATGACAGCCGGGACCAACGGTTTAACCCTCTTTTTGAGGCACGGAGATCAATGTGTGATAGTCGCCCATCCACGCTCCGATCGCAGCAAGCGTATAGCTTAACAACCAACTCGTGCGGCTGTTATCATTCAGCCATGAGCCCCTCATAGTTCTATCTATAACGAGAAAATAGCAAAAGTCATGTAAGACAGTATAAAGAGAAATCGAGTGGTATAAACCATAAAGGCCTAAGGCCTTTTGTCTAGTTAGACTTTTTCTTTTTAGTTTTCTCAATTCCGTTTTCTTTAGCTTTGACCTTTGACCTCGCGCTTGACTAGTTCAATACTGGCGATAGTGAATATCTTAGGAAAAGCTAAAAAGGTTGCCATTTAGAGTTAGAGAAAAAGGTGAAATAATGTCTAGGTATGTCGAAAAAGATACAATAATGATACTAGGAAGGAGCTCGTAGCTACATACTAACAGCCTCATGTGCCGATCAAAGGTTAAGCCAGTCTTGCCGCGGTCGCGGTCGGTATTTGGATGGGTCATTTTAAGATCCCTGCCTCGGAAAGCACGTCAGGCCGTTCGTTCCGGATGTCATTCGACAGTCTTTACTGGGCAGTCAGAAGCCCAAAAGTCTGACAACCAGTCTTACCAAAGGGTTTTGTGTTACCCAATAGTTACGGGGTAACATGAAACCCAGTTAGGTTGTGAAAGTCAGATGGGTCTATTGTCACATGTAAAATACTGCTGTCAGCTGGCCTATTCATTTAGGTAAATACCAGCTAGATATCAATAAAAAGAATTGCCAAACATATGTGGCAGTTGGCAGGGCACATTTCTCGCAGAACAGATGACCGATGGGGCCGAAAGGTTCTGGATTGGCGACTGCGTACCGGAAGACGTAGCGTTGGAAGGCATCCCACAAGGTCGACCTTGTGAAGGCTGCATTAACTTGTTGGATGCGAGAAGCACAAAACCGGTCGAAGTGGAGGTGCTTGGGGGAGGCCTATGTCCAGCAGTGGACGTCTTTCGGCTGAAATGATGATAATGATGATGTATCAATAAGTCCTCATTGTAGATTATATCTTTAGGAGGTAGGTACACTTTGATGAGAAAATGTTTATTTGGTACAAAATAAAATAACGATGCTCCCTAAAAGATTATGCGTGAGTAAACTAGGTAATTATTCAGTGAGCAGAAGAAGTCAATGAAAATATCTGTATATATAAAATGGTAAACTGACTGACTCACTGACTGACTGGATATCAACGCACAGCCGAAACTACTGGGACTAGGAATGTGAAATTTTGCACACGGCTTCCTTTTATAACGTAGAGGAGCATTAAGAAGGGGTTTTTGGAAATTCAACCTTAAAGGGGGTGAAAAGGGGTGATTTTGTTTGTACGAAAAATCTTATTCCTTGAGTTAATAAACTTGAAACTTGGCACGAATACTTACCAATCTCAACGGAGACTAGCCTTCGCGCGGGAGCTATTGTAGTGCACAAGTGAGTATGCAGACACAAGTGCACTCTCTTCACTCACTCTTATTCCGATGGGACGGCAATCCAGCACAACCGGAGAGAGATCAGGCGCAGAACCGTATACCGTGTTTTCCGAGGCATGGGGTATCACACCTCTAACTTCTAAACAACGGGTTGTTTTTACGAAATTCCTAATGGAAAACTCCAATAACACTTTACCCGACCTCAGAATCGAATCTAGAACCTTACGCTACAACAACCAAAGAACACTGTTTGATCGAAAATTCAAAACTAAAATATTTTCAACTATCAATGTACCCATCCAAATAACAATAAAAAGGTAACTTAGGTCACTTACAACAATAAAAAGGTCACTTAGGCAGAATCGTAAAAGGATAACATTATGAATCAAAATTTTGGCGAAGACAGTCCGTGTTTTCATTTTTTCGGGGCACGACGTAGGTATAATCAAAGAGATTGGCATTGGATTTGGATTGAATTGATTGGTATTTTAGCACAGACAAAAAAAATAACTAAAGATTCCTTCACCAATGGGATTTGAAACGATTAACTTAACAGTTAACTGTGCACTAAGATTCATAATATTATCCTTTTATGATTCTGCCAAAGTGGCCTTTTCACGCCCCCAGACATATTGGTGGTTCTGAAATCGAATGATGCAAACAGTAAATAGTGCACTATAACCAAAATATGTGCAATACAGCTAGTACCAGTTTTAAAATTCACCATATTTTAAGCATAGTTATTGCCTATTCTGCTCACCTCATAAAATAACATAGTCATGAACATAAAACAACAATGGAATTACCGGAGAGGATTTTTAAACGCGCATAAAATATGTTAGGAACTGATAAAGTGGAATCTAAAAGTTATAACGGTAATATATTGAATTCCTTTTAATATGGCCGCTTGTTACACCGATGCGGTAATAGAAAACAATTTTCCTACGCGAAAGCTTACAGATATTTAAGGGACAGGAGAAAGGGATGGTGATTGAGCTTTATATATATCCATCGTCCGTTTACAAACGCTCGTTGTTTTAAAATATGCCGAACCCCGAGGTTAGATTTGGTTAGGTTACTTTAAACCACACAGGAATAGGAGCCCCACAAAGTGGGGCTACGTCGACATAGGATGTAAGAGCAAGCGAAGGGCACCCCGAGGTTTGCATTGGTTATGTAAAACAGCGAGCGTTTTTGCGTCAACTTTTTTTTTTGTGTATTGTTGGAAAAGCAAAAAAAAAGGTTTAGTTAAAATCAAATATAAAATAGAACTAGGTACATCAACTAATAGTCTTTCCGAAACTTTTTGAAATATTGAAAACTCACTCAAAAGCTTTCGTTAATATTGACCAATATTATCATTTTAACTGTTAGTTTTTATCATAGACATTTTGAGGTATCCAAGGTATGACAGACCTTCGCACTTCAGCTTGTAAACGTATCACATTTTACGGTACCTTTTGCGTAACTTTATGTACGTGACACAGAACGGTGTAACAGTCACCCGACATTGTCTCCACGAGATTTAAAATCACTTTTGTTGAATTTCCTCATCTCACACGGCTATTCATAGGACCATACGAAAGAGTATTTGTAGAAAGAGTAATAGATTCTTTTTGTTGAACATTGATCGTAATAGGAAGGATTGCAGAATTTGTTCGCTGATAGCTTCAGGATTCTTTCAACCTTATTATTTACTAGATGCGCCCCGTGGTTTCACCCGCATAAGTTTCGGTCCCGTAGAAATATCGGGATAAAAAGTATATGTTAATCCAAGGCCAAGGTGTTGCGACCAGCAACCAACCTTTTTTATAATCATATTTGTTTCCTTTTTTTATTAAAATGTATTGTGATGTTTTTGTCTGCTGTCACACACTGTGTGAAAAATATATGCTAAAAACTTATCGTGTTTCCATTTTTATGAGCATCATACATAGCCATCATCAACACAAGGTGTCAGCTACCTCCATACCAAATTTTATCAAAATTGGTCCAGCCGTTTGATCGTGAAGAAGTAATAAACATATAAACACACCCCCCCACTCACAAACTTTTGCCTTTATAATATTAGAGTGAAAATGTCTGTGACATATCTCGGGACCCTGGGATCCCGGACCTTTAAAAGGCGTGCCAAGGGCCGAAGCCGACTCGCAGAGGCCCCTTTGACAATTTTAAATGATGAGGATGTACCAACCGACGATTATCCCTGTACGCACTATGCAAGTGCACCCAAGGACAACCCCCCTGGTTGCAATACGCAGCAATGGGCAGTCGCCGTCCGGTAAGGACCAGCGCCCGAGTCGACGGGGCGGTGTGTTCCACGCGCGCCTCAAAGAGATGTCAGTACTAACTGACGGGGTCCACTAGGGCCGATGCCTGCCAGGGTCGCAGATTATTCCAAAGATACCGTGGCCCCTGGCACAGGCAACTAAAGGAACACAGGTAGGCTTTAGTCAGTAAAAGCCTGACACGCCCCGCTCCGTCCGGGAGAAGTTATTTGATAATTTCCCACCCAAAAAAAAAAATCAACCCCCAGTTGGTGCAGGACTATTGCAGGACATGGAAACAAAATTATTGGGCTTTGGGTTTGGATGGCTATAGTGGATCAGTTACTTTGAACTATGGAAGGACTATGTCCCATGCCTGACCAATGATAATATAATATTCATATATAAAAACGTTGATCGTAATAGGAAGGATCGCAGGAATTGTTCGCAGATAGCTGAAGGATTCTTTCAACAATTAGCATTAATGTTATGACCTTTATTTTTGTTGTAGGCATGCTAGAATTTCAACGTTCGTCGTTTCTCGAATATTCGTGAATTAGGTAACGGAAGAACGAACCCCTAAGGCCTTTGTACTCGGCTCAGTTTTATTACGCTACGGCACATAAACCGCGCCGTAGAAAAAACGTGTGTGTCAACCATCTTCCATAGTGAACCATACAACACTGACAACCGTGGCTACATACGGCGAAAAAGCGTACCTAGTTTTCACGGCAAGAAAAACGAGTCTGTACGGTCACCAAAGGACGTCGGATATAGTTGAAGTTTAGTAAGAAACCGATTTATGTTTTCGAATGAAATTTAATTTGATTTAAATGAACTGAATGTTTTCAATTAATTAAATAAAATGTTATACGAAAACATCCACCGGTTTCTTATTAAACTTCAACTATATCTGACGACCCTGGTTACTTATCTCCTTTGGTGACTGTACAAAGGGTTTAAAAAGTCTAGATATGTATGTAGTCTTTGTAGAGTATTCCTAGCGTTGATGTAATTAACCTTATTAGAAAGAAAGAGTTTCTGGTTGTTGATTTCATCAGAAAAACATATTATGGAAGCGCGTAATATTTACTCATTCTGAATTACAAAACCATTCGAGAAACATCAGAAAGGGAATTGCTCACTTTGTTAGGGTGATCTGGCTAAGCGTGGACAAGATCTTTATTAATAAATAACCTGCATTTCAAAAATTACTTATCTATAGGAAAGTAAATATTATAATAAAGTTGTAGCAAGATGCAAGAATATGCTTCAACTGGCATGTGAAAAATTGGAACCTTGCCGGGTAAAATCTTTGTAATAAGCTTATTCTTTTCTATAATACATTATTTGCCAGTAGTATTTTGATATAATCTGATAAGAAAAAGAAACGTTCGAAGCAGCGAGAAAACAAAACAACATCCACAGTGCACGAAAACAAAGCGAATGATTTTTTCATTGTTACAGTTGTCAGAAGTCATTTTACTTGACTTTAGAGATGTTCGATATGAATCGATACTCAAGTGGGTCGGTAAAACAGGATTTGATTGATATTCACATCGATCCAACTGTATATACGATCCACTACAGTAAATTGATAAAGGTTGTTGTGTGAAAAAATGAAAATCTCTGGAAAAATACTATTAAGGCGGGCCGTTATTTTCCAAAAACACTCTTCTCAATCTCAACTGACATTGGCAAAATAGTTCGGGCAAAATCGGGACTCTGCTTTGTTAGTCTGTCTGTCTGTTTGTAAGAAATTGAATGGAATTAAAGGCGAACATATTAAAAAATATTAATTAGAAGCGATTTTATATCGATACTCGGATCGAAATGAGCCATTGCAAAGCAGAATATCGATACAAAGCAACAGGATAAATCATCTCTATAAGCGATACAGTAGGAGTTGCCAGGAAAAAAATCTGACAATAATCGATTTATAGAACCGTTATTCTAATCTAAAAAAAAATATGACACAATACTAATAACGTTTTCGATTGTTTTATTTTAAAACAATGTAAATGAGTATTTAATCTTCTCATACAATATTGACCGGTACTCGTTTTGCAGACAAACACTTTTTTTTTTGCCATACTTATTGATTATCTAATCGATTACAGACTGAAATTGATGTTTTGTTTCCGCGCTGGTAACACTGCGTCAAACAAATGGCTATGCTTTTAACTGTAGGATACAATTTAAATACTCTTTATTTCGACTTTTTGTTCGTATACCTGGCTACTATGTGATGTGCAAAAATATTTCATTTAGAATAAATAATATTGTTTAGTAAAAATAATTTTTAGCGGGCATCTTGTCCACGCTTAGCCGAAACTGGTGATTCCCTTTGACATATTATTAAACTTATACTTGGTCCAACTTATACCTAATTTTATGTTGAGTTTGATCCCCAAAGCATAACATTTTTTACCCTTATTTATGTGCATAATTTAGCACTCTTTAAGGTGTTTTTCATGTAACGAAGGACCGTCCCATAACATCTCATGGGGGTCGTTAGCGAATAAATGATGGTAGAAGGGATAGCCAGTAGAAACTAGGCAATGACATAGAGTAAAAAAACAATGTAGAAGCTACATTTATGTACAGATGCCAGCACATCAAGCTACTACAATCTGTCAAATTTATTTAACAGATTTTCAACTTTATCGCTAAAGTATAAGGTTCAAAGTTGGTTTTGAAAATTTGACAGTTTCGGGTAGCTAGATGTACTGGCGTCTGTAGACTCATGAAATGAAGAGGATTGCACCGCGCTTATGTTATACTTTTTCCATCTACTTACTTTCTGAAGGAAAATCGTTTAGAAGCGAAAGTCGTGTAAAGCACCTTTGAATAAATTATATTCAACGATTTTCTAACTCTGTACCTACTTACAGACAAAATTTCCTTCCAAGATCTCACTCCAAAAAAATATTTGAAAATTACTTAAAATTGTCTTTCCGGGAATGTGCTTGCGCCAATGCCGTTAATCTCCTACCGCTCCCCATTACCTACTCAAACCTGCGACCCACGGTCACCCAAGCCAAAACAGGGTTTGTTGATGATGCTACAAGGGAAGATACCCAGGCTCGTGCATAGACGAGCGATGCGACCTGCGTCTTGACGCAACTTACGTCAAGCGACACGCGCGCACGTCGCTTGTGCGTCCGATGCTCCGCAAGCCACGTCGCGGTGACTCCTGGCATGCTGTAAACAAGTTCTTTAATTTGCTTTCTCCGCAGATGCTGTCGCAAGACGCTTGTCGCTTGAGCGTACGCTCGTGGCCGCTTCAAAACTGTACGCACATAAAATGCGTTTGGAAAGGCTTTGTCGCTTCTATACACTCTTATTCTATGGTAATGAGTTTATATTGCCAAACTGGACCGTCCGTGATGTACGGCGTACCTGCCACGTTGGTCTAAACTATTGGTCATTTATTTACTTGATTGGACTATTGTGTATAGTAAATGTAGGTGGAATTGTGGTTCTATAATGGTAAAAGATAATTGTAAATTATCTTGTTGGTAACCCTTAAATAAATAAATAAATGAATGTACGCATATACTGGGGTATATTATTAAATGATTAGTTTTAATCATTAGTAAACATGGAATTAGAATGCTTGGTGTCTTGGCAGAAAAATAGATCTTTTTTTTTTCTATTAAATACTACCTAAAAATTCCCCCGTTTTGCCGACGACATAGTCCTTTTTGCCCCCATACCTCTAGAACTTCAGATCATGCTCCAAGAGCTGAGCACGGCTAGCTTGAAGGTGGGACTTGCGATGAATCGGTCTAAAACCCAACTTATGACTAACAGCACAAAGCGTAGGGTCGAGGTTGATGGGCAGGAAATACATTATGTCGGTAGGTATACCTGGGCCAGTTAGTTTCTTTCGAAAACAGACAGGAAAGGGAAATCGAGCGCCGAATTGAAAACGCCTGGAAAAGCTACTGGTTCATGAAGACGCTAATGAAAGGTGATCCTTGAAGCGCAAACTCATCGACATGTGTATCCTGCCCGTCCTACCATATGATGATGCTCAGACTTGGTCGCTCACCGAGTCGCCGTTCCGCCTTGGTGTTTGTCAAAGAGCGATGGAGCGCAACATCCTGGGTGTAAAAAGACAGGACAAAAATTGGAACACCATGCTGCGTTCCAAATCGGGTATAATAGACGTAGGCAAGAAGGCTGCCAGGCTCAAGTAGGATTGGGAGTTATTCCGGTCTGATCCCCTGAACCCCCTCTCCACCCCCCCACCTCGATCCCCTGCTTGTTCGTCTTCTGTTTTAATCTCTGTCTTATCCACATTATGTAAGTTTACTCTTTTTGACAGGTAAGTACAGGCTTAAGAAATTAAAAGTTTCATGATTTACAAAATTAAATAAAGATTTTTGAAGTGAAAACTTCTTTAGCGGCGTTGTACACTTTTTTTGTAATGGGTAAAAAATGTTAAACTCGCGTCAAGACAAGTGACCCTGATCGAAAATTCGTAAAATTCAAAAATATCAAAAATTGAAAACAAGTATACAGGATCAAATTAAATTAGCTAGCGAAACTTAGCCACACGTATACAGGATCAAATTAAATTAGCTAGCAAAACTTAGCCACTTAGTATACAGCATCGAATTAAATTAGCTAGCGAAACTTAGCCACAAGTATACAGGATCAAATTAAATTAGCCAGCGAAACTTTGCCACAAGTATACAGGATACAATGGCAAAGTATTAATATGTGTTTTGTTTTCGCTTCTGTCGGCACTCCCGGAGTGCCAGTGTTTTTTTTTAAATGTCTCATGCGTGCTCGATGGGATTTGAGGCCACGGCAATACAAATGTTTTTTTTTTAAATGTCTCATGCGTGCTCGATGGGATTTGAGGCCACGGCAATACAAATGTTTTTTTTTTAAATGTCTCATGCGTGCTCGATGGGATTTGAGGCCACGGCAATACAAATGTTTTTTTTTTTAAATGTCTCATGCGTGCTCGATGGGATTTGAGGCCACGGCAATACAAATGTTTTTTTTTTTAAATGTCTCATGCGTGCTCGATGGGATTTGAGGCCACGGCAATACAAATGTTTTTTTTTTAATGTCTCATGCGTGCTCGATGGGATTTGAGGCCACGACAATACAAATGTTTTTTTTTTTTTAATGTCTCATGCGTGCTCGATGGGATTTGAGGCCACGGCAATACGAATGTTTTCTCCAAGCACTCTCTGGTGCCCCGAGCTGTGTGCGAACGCATGTTTCATCATGGGTGGCCATTTCGTGGTTTTCGAGGGTGCCGAACCCGATGGTGAGGTCAAAATGAAAATCCAAGATGGCGTTTTCTCCAAGTACTCTCTGGTGCCCCGAGCTGCGTGCGAACGCGCATGTTTCATCATGGGTGAAGATTTCGTGGTTTTCGAGGGTGCTGAACCCGAAGATGAGTTTAAATTGAAAATCCAAGATGGTGTTTTCTCCAAGTACTCTATGGTGCCCCGAGCTGTGTGCGAACGCGCATGTTTCATCATGGGTGAAGATTTCGTGGTTTTCGAGGGTGCTAACCCGATGAAATGAAAAGATGGCGATCCAAGATGGCGTTTTCTCCAAGTAAAAAAAATATATATTTTGAATTTTGGTTACAATACATATTTTTGCGAATAATTATGACTGTGGTACCTACCCACTTGCTCAGACAAAATCGTACACAAGAAGCTATAGTCCAACAATACATAGGTAACTTGAAAGCACTTAGAATCGGCGCGACGTAATAAGAACAGTATTCTTGGTATATTAGCCCATATCGCCTCCTAAGCCTTGTTTGACCTTAAGTGTCAAAATATGAAAAATAAAAGCAAAATATTCCAAGAAACAACCAAGAAGAGTCCTTTTGACCGCAATCCTGACCTCTATAAGAGAGCCAAACAATCGTCTCGTCATTCAAATCTGTACATAATACATGTCGACTCTACTTAACTCTACATTGAGTCAAAAAGTACTTTTATAACAAAAGAATCGTATACGTTTCATTTCGCGTAGCCATTTGCAGTTCTGCGAAAGCCTTTGGCCGAAATGCGAATTTTAATAAAAATGTATCGGGTTATATGGTTTGGAAGGCGAAAACAAGGGTAAAGGTACAGCGGGGCGTTTATTATTGTATTACTCGATATTATTATTTTTTCAATATTCTTAAATTTTTAATGAAAACGCCTGCGTGCATCATCGTCGACAACATTGCAATTATCATCTGATGAAATAAAGATTCAACGCGAACCTATCAATATTTGATTGTCTTAGAGCCGGCAACAATCACACTAATATTATAAAGGCGAAAGTTTGTGAGTGGGGGTGTGTATATGTGTGTGCGTGCGCGTTTATATGTTTGTCGGAGAAAGTATAGTGTGTCTCGTTATTATCAGCCATAATTAAACTATGTGTGGGCTACTGTGGGTAAGTGTTGGATAATGCACAACAGAAAAACGGTTTGCAGTTCAAATCAGAATATAATTTCACAAACAATTTAATCACACTAGCAAATTACACACTGTAGGTACACGACACAACCAGATACGGAACGCGGGACAGTTTCTGAGCACATGTTGTTCGTACGATGTCCAATGTCCAAGAGAGCTCCACATCGAGCTGTCTTATCGAGCTGTCTTCGAGCGTCGACCCCCCTACGAACTCAGGCTAGACTCTGTCAAGCGCCACCAGATGGCGCTGGCGTTCCGAATAGTCGTTGTCGTCACACTGCTTCCGCCTCGTTGTCAAGTCAGCTCCCGTACTAATGATGTCTCCGACATGTTTGTTACTTCTTCACGCTCAAACGGCTAGACCAATTGTGATAAAATTTTATATGGAGGTGACTGACACCCCGGATTAACATATAGGCTACTTTTTATCTCGATATTTCGACGGGATCGATATTTACGCGGGTGAAACCGCGGGGAACAGTTCGTAAATTTATAATTATTTGATGCTTATGTAATAACATAAATAAGTATTTATATTTGTACGCCGCTAAAGTGAAACATGACTGTGATCATTTTTATTGTAACCTCTTGCATGCCATGTATACTCTTGTTTTGAACAAAATAAATACAATTTTTTATCTTTACCCACTTTACCATAAAAATAACCTTCAACAACGTAGGAGTACACATGGGAGTAGTAGTTGGGGAAAAATATGTGTCACTTCCACACAAAACGGTCATGGCCCAGAATAATGCTCTAAGCATTATTCCTACATCCTGGGCGATGGCCGTTTTGCATTTTTCCTACATCCTATACGGGATAGAGCCGCAGCGCTAGTTGACGTCAACCGGTGCTGCATCAACATCGTCTGCCTAGCCTTTTCCCAACTATGTCGCGGTCGACTTCCAGTCTAACCGGATGCAGCTGAATACCAGTATTATACATGGAGCGACTGCCTATCTGACCTCCACAACCCAGTTCCTGGGTAATACGATACCCCTTGGTAAGACTGGTTGTTAGACTTTCGAACTTCTGACTACCCGTAACGACTGTCAAAGATCCACGAACGACAGCCAGGACCAACGGCTTAACGTGCTTTCCGAGGCACGGAGGGGTTACGGTATGTAAAGATGGTCACCCATCCACAGACCAACCGGTGCTGCATAGAATAGAATAGAATAAAATAGAAATATAATAGAATACTCTTTATAATGTACACCATATAAATTACAGACATAAATATAGAAACTGTACAAAGGGTGACACAATGGACGGTCTTATCGCTAAAAGCGATCTTTTAAAGACAACCTTTGGATGGATTAAAAAGGCATACGATAAGATAAAAAAAACAACAATCAAAATAAGAAATGATATAATTTACAATACCTAGTCGATGTAGTTTCAATTTTCCTCCGAATCCAGCCGGTCATACCATCGCAAATTGTACGACTTATATAATGCGAAGTATTAGAGTGCTTTACGCTCGAAAAAAATGTTTTGCCTCCTTTCTGCAGCTGTTTCTATTGTTATGGTCCTGCTAGTACACAGAACCTACTTAGTTTATATACCAATCTATAGATAATTAAATGTAGATTGATTATGTACTTTTCAAACATTTATTTAATGCGAAACGAAAAATACATCAAAATATTTCTTTTAAAAAATTCCCTCAAACAAATAGATTCAAAATTACAATGGGGCGCACACATTAGAGCTCTCTCAAGTAGATTAAGTTCAGCTGCATATGCAGTAAGAAAAATAAGGCAGTTGACAGATATAGCCACAGCTAGGTTAGTATACTTTGCTTATTTCCACAGTATTATGTCTTATGGTGTTCTGCTGTGGGGATCGGCAGCTGACGTAGATTCAATTTTCATTTTACAGAAGAGGGCAATCCGCGCAATCTATAAAATGGGTCCTCGCGAGTCTCTTAGAAACAAATTCAAAGAAATTGATATACTAACTCTGCCTTCTCTTTATATTTTAGAAAGTATTTTGTATGTTCGCAAAAACTTAGGACTCTTCAAAATAAGAAGCGATTTCCATAATATAAATACACGTAGTAAAAATGAAATTGTGTTACCTAAATTTAGATTAACTAAAACTAGCAAGTCATTTCTTGTAAACAGCATCCGTTTTTATAACAAGTTGCCAAAGCCGGTTACAGAACTTAGCGATGGAAAGTTCAAAACCCTCATCAAACGTGTCCTTATCAAAAAAGCATATTATAAGATTAAAGACTACGTTGAAGACAAGCTAGTCTGGCAATAATTCCTTCTGCACATGTGGCTTCCCTGGCTTCTCATTAACGGCATAACTATGTAAATGTCTATTAACTGCTCTCAAATTACGATATTTAATTTTTATTTAATTATTATTATTATTTTTACATACTTTTTGACATAATTTCTTTATTATTTGACATTATATACTTTTTGACATAATTTCTTTATTAATTGACATTGTATACAGACACTTGAAATTTTTCACCTCTTTATTAGTGGTTTTATTGAGAATCATAACACTTGGTTTTAGTAGGTTTTTATTATTATTTTTCTTTTTTTATTATCTATCCTTTTGATAGATTCTTATTTTGTAAATGTGAGGACTTTGTAGGCCTTATAGACTTTAGATCTGTAGACCATTTTCTATTTTATCAAGTACTTGGTACTTGTTGACAGGCCTGCGCTGTCCTTCCATACCTACTTACTGTAATCTGGAAACATTGTAAAAGCCAATTATTTTTAAAAAGAGTAACCATGGAGTTTCTTGCCGGTTCTTCTCCATAGGAAACGACCAATTGGAACCGTGCACCTAGCTTCTGACGTTTCATAAGTGCCCATGTAGGTTTATGTGAAATAAAACATTTTGATTTTGATTTTGAAACAAGTATGTACCTGAAAACATTGTAGCTTGCGAAAAAAATCAATTAATTGAGTTTTTTTTTTTTCGGTAGATTTGTTTAACCCATAGGAGGAACCCTGTTTAAAATGGCTCTTTTATTCAAATTACTTTAATTATAAATAATAAAAAACTGACTATATTATCTACATATACATGGTTTATAGGGTTCCGTACCCGAAGAGTAAAAACGGGACCCTATTACTAAGACTCCACTGTCCGACTGTCTCATGAACTGTGATAGCTAGATAGTTGAAATTTTCACAGATGATGTATTTCTGTTGCCGCTATAACAAGAAATATTAAAAACAGAATAAAATAAATATTTAAGAGGGGCTCCCATACAACAAACGTGTTTTATTGGCGTTCTTGCCTTGTGGTACGGAACCGTACGTGTGCGAGTCCGACTCGCACTTGGCCAGTTTTTTATACGATCAAATAAGATTTACAGGATTACGTTTTGCCAAAACCCCTCACGGTTTAAAACAATATCTCTCAGTGCATTTAAAAATACTGTTTTCACTCTTTTCACGGAACACTTTTAATTCCCGAATAATAACAGGCTTAAACCGTATGAACGAATAATGTAAATTAAAAAAATCTGACTACCCTGCTATCCAGTATATTCATTCTGGCAGCTTTCCAAAAAGTACTGGAGAGATAATCTTGAAAATTTAGCCGTTCGTGTAGACGAGTTGCCGAATGGAAGTCACGTTTGGGCGGCGTGATGTGCATGCCAGGTAGCCTGGTCTGGGCAGGAGGCTACCCAAGTGTAGGATATCGAGGAGGATTAGCTAGGGAATTGATTAAGTGTTCGGTCCTGGATTGGGTCTTGATTGCGGGGTTGCAAATTGGTTATTTTGTCTGTTGGGATAGTCTTTTTCAATTTGTACAGTGATTCTTTGATTTTGAATGGTAAAGGACCGTTACTTTTTAGATAAGTAGCTGGCTTGGTGAACTTCGTACTGCCTTAGAATCAATGTATGAGAAAAATTATTAACTTTATTATTTTATTTTTCGTAAATTTTTCCCATATTTTAATATTTATTCTGGTACTCGGGGCGGAGATAAATCCATTAAGATCATAAAAATTGATCCAGCCGTTCTTGAGTTATAAATGGTGTAACTAACCTGACTTTGTTTTAATTATATAGAATATAAATATGGAATAGGATCACATCACACTAATATTATAAAGGCGAAAGTTTGTGAGTTTCTGAGTGTGTGGACCCGTGTGTGTGTTTATATGTTTGTTACTTCTTTACGCTCAAACGGCTAGACCAATTTTGATGAAATTTTGAATGGAGGTAGTTGACTCCCTGATTTAACATTAGGCTACTTTATATCCCGATATTTCCACGGGATCGACACTTATGCGGGTGAAACCGCGTGGCGTAGCTAGTATATAATAACACTTAAATATTTTGCTTTAAACTATGCGACGATAGTTCACTTCTTATGCATTGTATTCATTCAACCTGTTTAAAGGCTTTCGTTCTCATTCGTGTTATATTGATCACGATAAATATATGATTTTTTGTTTCAAGTTAATCAACATAAAATAAATTCAAACCGTACATTTAGTCACTCGTTATATTTGACAAATTATTACTTACGTTAAACTACAAAAAATCATTTCACTACTGCTTTCCGAATACACCCCCCACAAACATAAGTAAAAAAAACAACACCCACATTTATCGATACAGCTGATCGGTCCGGTCTTGCCGCCATTTTAGGGTCCCGCATATTAAAATAATGTTTCCAGGTAAATATTTGAAGTGAGTTCGATACACAGAACCATGTAATTTGTTTGATTGATAAAATATCGTGTTGGTGGCCGAATAATTGCTTGTATTTTTCGATTAAATTTTTTCTGTTTCATCTGTGCGTTTTTTTCATGACATATTATAATTTTGATATAGGTTATCAGTTGATTGGTTTTTCTATTGATACTGAATACAATTTTTGGTTCCGGTTATTCATGTTTGAAATGGAAATTGGATAAGAATAATACATATATTTTTATTTATTGGGATTATTAAAAAAATATTGAAATTAAAAATAAATTAATTGAAAAATTATTTGAAATTATTCCTCTGGTCAGATAGGCAGTCGCTCCATGTAAAATTCTGGTATTCAGCTGCATTCGGTTAGACTGGAAGCCGACCCCAACATAGTTGGGAAAAGGCTAGGCAGATGAGATTTTTATTTATTGGGAAGGGTTTTACTGTGAAGGTTGTCATAGAAACTAATCGTTCAAACGATTAGTTTCTATGACAACTTCCACTGGATTAAAACGATGATGTAGTGATTAAGTTATTGGTTCATTCTATAATTATTATTACACTAACTGCGCCCCGCGGTTTCACCCGCATAAGTTTCGATCCCGTAGGAATTTCGGGATAAAAAGTAGCCTATATGTTAATCCAGGGTGTCAGCTACCTCCATAAAAAAAATATCAAAATCGGTCCAGCCATTTGAACGTGAAGAAGTAACAAACATATAAACACACACACACTCACAAACTTTCGCCTTTATAATATTAGTGTGATTTCATTCATCGTCATCATCATTTCAGTTGAAAGACGTCCACGTGCTGGACATAGGCTTTCCCCTAGCACCGCAACTTCAACCGGTTCTATGCTTCCAGCATCCAGTGGATCCCTGTGGCCTTCACAAGGTCGTCGGTCCACCTTGTGGGATGCCTTCCAACGCTACGTCTTCCGGTACGCGGTCGCCACTCCAGAACCTTTTGGCCTCATCAGCCATCCGTTCTGCAAGCAATGTGCCCTGCCGGTAACCTTGATTCTCCTGCGGTTCTCGTTATTTCTGACTAGCTGCGCCACGCGGTTTCACTCGCGTAAGTGTCGATGCCGTGGGAATATCGGGATAAAAGTAGCCTATATGTTAATCCAGGGTGTCAGCTATGTCTATACAAAATTTTATCAAATTTAGTCTAGCCGTTTGAGCGTGAAGAAGTAACAAACATATAAACACACACACACACTCACACACACACTCACAAACTTTCGCCTTTATAATATTAGTGTGATTCGATTACGTACATTTCATTGCATGTTAACTTTTGGCACTAATTAATGTTGCCCACAGCTTTGCCCACAGCTTTAAACACGTAAAGGGAAAGGGATTGAATTTTACACGTAGATGTCCTTGTGGTGACAGTCTTTCTATGTACAGACGCCAGCACATCAAGCTACTACTTCTGTCAAATTTATTTATTAGATTTTCAACCTTATGTCTAAAGCATAAGGTTCAAAGTTGATTGGGAAAATTTGACAGTTTCGGGTAGCTTGACGTGCTGGCGTCTGTACCTTAGACTGTACGCGAAGTTTACATAAATAAATAAACACTGGTACTCATAGCTTCAGAAAGGTAACATACTCATGTCGGACTGCAGACATAGGTGAAGGTAATTTACTTAGAGCAATACTGGCATACCCCACCCCATACTTCCCGTGGGTGTCGTAAAAGGCGACTAAGGGGCGTACCGGAGAATGGGCAGCAGCGTTCTCTATGCATTCCACCACCATACCATACTGCGATCGCCAACCCAACTGCCAAGCGTGGCGATTATGGCAAACCCCCCCGTTTTGGGGGAGGCCTATGTCCAGCAGTGGACGTCTTTCGGCTGAAATGATGATGATGATGATAAATACTGGCACACTACACTAATAACTACCAAAATATTTTCCCTAGTAAATCCCCAAAAATAGTGCAAAAACAAATGACAAACCAGCTCTTTTTATCTCGCTGCAATCAGGTAGCCAACGACGTATGACGACACGCAGTCATTTGGGAAACCAACGTTGCGTCAGAAAAACTCATCCCGAAAATGTTTCCCACCAGTAAAGTTACTACTCAGTTGTACACTCTGCAAAATAGTTTGGTTTGTAGGGAATAAATAAATTGCAATGCATATTTTAAACATAATTGAAATCACTTACACCTAGTTTTTTTGAAAGGCATACCTATTCATAACTTTGCTCACAGACAGTTAATTTCAAGTTATGTGATTTCATCACTTTTGTTGTTTTTGTCAACCAATCACAGTAGTTTTCAGGAGCCTTTCAACTGGGCCTATTTGTCACAGTTGTGAGGCAGACAATACTATTTTAAGTTTTTTTTTTGTTTGTTTTTGTGTAAATATTGTGTGCCTTACTTAACCTGGGTCAAATAAACTTATTTTCTTTCTTTTAGAAACTATGCGTTAGTTTTTGATCATAACATCACCTTTGTAATCCCCGAAGGGTTAGGCAGAGCTGTAGCTACACCAACAATTCGGCAGTTAGTTTCGGAACACTTAATTTAATTTCATGTTATCGGTCGATGCTGCGAGTAATGTAATAAAATGGGTTAAAAGTAGTATCTGCTTTAAAATTTCATTACATTCCAGACTTTAAGTCACATGAGTTTTGGTTGCTTCTAGATAAGTGTGTATAGGTAATAGTCGACCGTATCATTACGTATGAGATGTTATTATCATAAGCATTAGATTTGTTTTTTTATTATTCTGTTCCAATAATGAAACCATTCATCATCATCATCCAGAGCTCGACTTCACCCACTACTGGCCTCTCTTTTCTTGGGCCAATCACCACGCGCCTGTGCCAGCCTTATCCAGGTTCTACCCCCGATGGCAACGCCCGTCCATCTCGCCGCTGGACGACCGAAACTTTGTCTTCCAGTCCTTAGACGCCTCTTGGTCACTGCTTTACTCCACCTGCCGTCACTGTGCCATGATGCCCTGCCCAACTCCATTTGAGTTCCATAACGTGTAGAACTACAAATATAAATTAACTTAAGTGAGAAGATGTCAACGGACCTCTAGCAGTACCTAACAAAAGACCAATCGCGAACTTATAAAAAGTAGTTGCACTTAACTACCTGCACACTTTTCTCGTTTGCACACTGTACACCTCGTATACGGGCCCCGAAAAAGGCACAACTGCTCGGAAACTTTACCTTCAGTGTATCGCAAGCGGAGTACGTTTGAGAACAAAATGCACTTCGCTAGTATCCTTTTTTCGATTTAGGCACGTAGAGAGTTTGGCAGCTTTGTAAGTTTGGGAGGAGAGGACTTATTTTTGAGGATGTTACGAAGTATGGAGTGTGTTTTGTTGTTAAGAATTTTGTGTCGTGTCGTGTGTTTTTTAGTGGAGTTGTCTGGGTGGCATTTTATATTATTTCTTTACGTTTTCTGACTGTTGTCTCTTGTTTTTGCTTCTTTTTTGCTGTTAGTCAGATAACAGGCGCTTTAGTTTTTGTTTTGCATCTGTCACTCGAATTAAAATGTCTGAATATAAAATTAATCAAAAGTGAAAAATGAATTCAGTATTGAACTGATCCAATGATGTAGGATTTTGGCACTAGTCATATTTCAGTCTTCTCTGAATGATTGAAAAGTGAAATGAAATGAGCAGATGTACGTTTATTACAATGTTATTTTGTTGGTGTTGTGTGATGTGGAATGAAACAAAAAGGAACATATATTCGAATGACCTCACTCGAGTGAAGGGTCTGACGAATAAATATGTATATAAAAACATTTAAACTACCTGTTGCCCGCGACTTCATCTGCGATCCAGGATGAAAAGTACCTTGTATCCTTCTTCAGGTCATGGTCTACCCTTGTGTTAAATTTCATACAAATCCGTTCACCTTATCACCGTTAGTCTCTGCAGCACTCAAAGGTAGACTGGCTTGAAATACCAATGCCATTAACCATTAAGTCCGCCTCTGTAGTGTGCTTAAAGTATTAAATAAATATCAGCTTCAGAAAATTAGTTCCAAACGTCCGCCTGTTACAAAATTATTATCATCATATATGCAGGCTCACTACCATCCTAGCTGATTCACTAATCTACTGCTGCAGCATTATCTATTCACGTATCGCGTCAACGCGTCATATTCATAATCCGTTGTTATTATTAAAATATCTCTCTGACGGTGGCGCGTGTGTTGGATCATTTAGCTCCCTTCAAAATGGTTGAGCGGAATGGTGCTAACCTGCATCATGTTCGTGAACGGGCACCATCAGTTGAGACTGGTCATGTCTTAGCTGCCTCAGCTTATTTTATTTTGTGTGTATATGTTTATCTGCCTTGTAAATACTTCTCTTAACCTCGATCGCGCCTGATGGAAAGCGATGGGTGAGGTCTATGATGAAACTAGCGTGCCCAGAAGATGCCTCGTCGGTGCGTCGATGCCTCGACGGTAGAAGATGCCTAAGGCACTGGAACTCCCACGCATCGACGTAAGACAGCAGGCTGCTTGACGCCGGACTCCGGTGCGAGAGAGGTCGCAAACCAGGCGGGCGTTAGCCCTACCACCGCAAGGGTAGAATTGGCCAGTCAGATAAGGTGTTGGGTGTGACTGTCCAGTATGCGCCGAGTGCTCGGTTCATTTGAGTAACTGGCGGAACAAACTGCTCTACACGAGGAGGCTTCTTCATGCACCCCAAAGTTGCCTTTCTTTCATCCTCCCAACATGACCAAACACACATACATCTTCTTTGTAACCGCACCATTGCCTTATCACATCTTTCCTCTAAACTAATTACAATTGTTAACCGGGTTTGTAATGGGATAAATAAAATGATCAGCAATTTCTCTGCAGTTTGTAAATGTGAGGACCTTGTAGACTTTAGATCTGCAGATAATTTTTTATTACAACAAGAACCTGGTACTTGTTAACAGGCCTACGCTCTCCTCCCGTACCTACTGTAATTTGAAAACATTGTAAAAGCCAATTATTTTGAAAAAGAGTAACCGTGGAGTTTCTTGCCGGTTCTTCTCCATAGGAAACGACCAATTGGAACCGTGCACCTAGCTTCTGACGTTCCATAAGTGCCCATGTAGTGGCTTACGTGAAATAAAATATTTTGATTTTTAATAAAACAAACTCGAAAATTATTGACAGAGCTATAGAAGCTTGCGGTGATGATGACTACGAAGCGTTGCTATTAACACCCGGCTCTGTCTTCCTCCAATACCCGAGACGGCTGCTTCCTGACACCGCTCTGTACAGACATGCGCACATACTGCAGCCTCGTTCGGAGAACCGAACAGTGAGATATTAATTATCATGAAATCAGGGGGCCTAAAAAGGCCACTTTGGCAAAATCATAAAAGGATAACATAATGGACAGTTAACCGTTAAGTTAATCGTATCAAAACCCATTGGTGAAGCATTTTTC
This sequence comes from Mesoligia furuncula, assembly GCA_916614155.1. NCBI lineage: Eukaryota > Metazoa > Arthropoda > Insecta > Lepidoptera > Noctuidae > Mesoligia > Mesoligia furuncula. Next base: position 28,811,914 of record OU744793.1, read on the forward strand.
AGTTATTTTTTTTTTGTCTGTGCTAAAATACCAATCAATCCGATCCAAATCCAATCCCAATCACTTTAATTAGTGCAGCGAAGACAATAAAAACATGGACTGTCTTCGCCATTTTACGATTCATAATGTTATCCTTTTGTGATTCTCCAAAGTGGCCTTTTTAGGGCCCCAGCTTTTTGGTAATGAGACGTAATGATTTCTATGCATTGAAATTTTATTCAGAGGCATTTTATTTAGAGAAATATTTAGAGACATCTTATTCTGCGGCAGTAGGCATTGTGATATTTTTATTTTATGTAATACTAGCAGCGCCCCGCGGTTTCACCCGCATAAGTGTCGATCCCGTGTGAATATCGGGTTAAAAACTATCCTATGTCCTTCCTCGGGATGCAATCTATTTCTCTGCCAAATTGTATCGAAATCCATTTAGTGGTTTAGGCGGGAAAAGTTAACATACAGACAGACAGACAAAGTTACATTCGATAAATGATAAATGATTTATTTTCTGTAAGTAGGTTTTTACAAACACTTTTACACGTCATCATATTTTTTAAACTAGATGTGGTCTGCGAATTTATAACTTCGAATTTATAATATTAGTAAGGAAGTGTTTTGCCTGAATTAAATGAATTTTATTTTATTTATTTAAAAAGACCTAATTACATAACTCAACTACACTAAACGTCACGTTTATGAGACGCACAGTCATAAAATTTGAGAGCGAGACGCCACGAGACTCAGCGTGGAATTTTAAGTATAATATTATTCGTCGTCCAAATCGCACATTTTATGACCGAGGCTGCCACGGAGGCTGTCGGAGCGTTTTGTATCTAGACCGGATCCAGAGCAATCTGTAAGTCGATTGAATATTCAAAGTATTTTCCATCTTAATTGAACGATTTCTCATTGTCATTGGTATAATAATGTGAAATAATAAATTACTATACTAATTTACCCGTATAACTAAATGAAGGAACGAATTGATAGTAGCTATGAGTAATTTTAAAATAAAATGTAATTTTATGTAAATATGTTTATTTTTTAATGATTAATATAAATAATGTAAATTGTAATAATTAGAATAAATATTATAATATTATGAAATTTGATAATTAAAATTTGCAGTAATAATTTAATAATAATAATTAATAATAATTTCATAATTTTTGCTTTACAGGGTACATGTCATAATACTTTGTCATGTTTGAATGCATGACTATTATCCAGTGTTTTACATTTAAGCAAATCACATCACACTAATATTATAAAGGCGAAAGTTTGTGTGTGTGTATTTATTATGTTTGTTACTTCTTCACGCTCAAATGGCTGGACCAATTTTGATAAAACTTTGTATGGAAATAGCAAACACCCTGGATTAACATATAGGCTACTTTTTATCCCGATATTCCTACGGGATCAAAACTTATGCGGGTGAAACCGCGGCGCGTAGCTACTAAATAAATAAATAGTGATTATTGACGTTGCTCAAAATTAGATTTTCTTATCACGTTTACGTAATATTTTTAGCGACGCCTATCATGAGTACGAAACGACGCACGCATACGTTCATACCCAACATGCTCGCCAAGTATCAACTCAGTATAGAATCTCCCAGCACCCTGAACTCTAAGATACTATCAAAGTTTCCGATGCAGTTGACTCGGTAACTTAGGTAACTTGATAAATAACTGTATAATACTTAGTACTGGAATGTTTCGACTAACTTAGTGATGGTCAGTTTGTCTTACACTTTATTGAGTTCAAATGTAAGCGTATTGAGTTTGCTCGTTTTGTATCAAAATTGTAACTTAAGTTTTTAGTGTTTCGTGCCAAAATTGGTAACTAATGGAATCAAATCAATTAGATGTCTGTTTGGCTAACGGTACGACCTTGGTGATGATTTTAACTAATTCCAATTGATATTGGTATCAGGTTTAAACTTATATCTTTTGATTTTGTTTTATATACGACTAGCTGCGCTGGCAGTTTTATCCGCATAAGTTTCGATCCCGTAGGAATATCGGGATAAAAAGTAGCTTATATGTGTAGCTTAGGGTGTCAGCTACCTCCATACCAAATATTATCAAAATTGGTCCAGCTGTTTGAGCGTGACGAAGTAACAAACATATAAACATACACACTCTCACAAACTTTCGCCTTTATAATATTAGTGTGATATCAATGAGATGACGGTAAGAAAAATATCGTGAAAAAACCTCAGCTTCATGGTCAGAAATCTTTAAGCAAGCATTATCATTGAGCAAGCAACGCAAAGTACACTGATAAAAATAATTTCTTACCACAGCACAATAAAACGATTTCATTAAGACTTACTGGCTTTATACAGTAAGAAGAAATGTTTGTAAAACAGTAAAAGACAAAATTATTTACTGAAAAAAAACAATAAAAAAAAGGAAATCCACCATACCTGTAATGTAAATAAATTTCAATAGTTTGAACGATATTACCCAATTAATAAAACAGTTAGTATTGTGACCTTTTAGCTACTTAAAACGTTAAAGTTTACTGTCATGACGGTAACATTGCAGTTCAGAATAATATATTATCATTTTTATTTACCGCTTATTTCTTTCAGCGTAGTTATGAATGCATATATTCTCTTTTTGGAATAAAATGCTTTTATCTGCAGCATCATCATAAGTTTTCACTGCTGGGACACTTCTTTCTATAAGAAAGAGTGGGCGCATACACCACGCGGGCCCTGTGCGGATTAGTCATCATCATCATCATTTCAACCGAAAGACTTCCACTGCTGGACATAGGCCTCCCCCAATTTTGGGGGGAAAGTTTGCCATAATCGCCACGCTTGGCAGACGGGTTGGCGATCGCAGTATGGTATGAAGGTGTAATGCATAGAGAACGCTGCTGCCCACTCTCCGGTCTCCCTTAGTCGCCTTTTACCCACGGGAAGTATGCGGGTGGTGCTATTCTTTAAGTCCGGCAGCACACAGACAAGTGCAGTGCAGTGTGACAGCGCGTATCAGTAGATATCACATGTCTTCGAGTTTTCTAAGACATGCCGGCTTCCTCACGATGTTTTTTTCACCGTCTTGAGACTAGTGGTGATTAAAATTATTTACACAAAAAACCTTCCTGGGTTCGAAAATTTACTAACAGACAGGAAGAAGCCCCATCCTTTTGAGTTGAAAGTAAATAATCTATTCTTAGCTAGACACACGATACTAACGCCATTAGTGCTTACGACACTCACTAAAAATGAGACAACACATTTTAAGACATAAATCACAAACGCAAGGCGAAATCTAGTTACATTAAGTGAGTACTAAAAACAAATGGCTTTGACCATAAGCCTTTTGCGTGTATGACAAATGTGTAAGCATGGTTTTAGTGTAATGGTTCATACGGGCGGATTTAGTAATAGTGGTCGTTAGGAAAAATGGCGACACTTTTGTTTTGGTAAAAGAAAACATGTATAATATAGTGTATAGTTTCCTCTGTGGAACTGACTAATTGTCCATTTGATGTTAAATGGTGAGCTCTGCTATTTACAATAGTAATATACTTTTTAATTGATGTATCGTCTGTAGATAATACAGGGAGGCATGCAGGGACATCAAGGTGCAAACTGTAACCATGCACTGAAAAAAATAATTTCTTACTACAGCACATTAAAGCGATTTCATTAACACATTTCTTAAGGATCCCTACCAATTTCGCGGACTAAAAACAGAACAATCATTTTTTTTTTCAACACAAATTTCTCAATATCCTTAAGTTATCTAGTTTTTTTTTTTTAAATACACAAGTATTTATCACCTATCTATCTAGTAAGTCTACGAATTTAAGTTTTGATAACTACTTAATATAAATTTAAAAAAAAACTAACACACGTTTTTACGTAATCACGAAACACCAAGTTTTTCGATTGCTTTCTTAGCTAACTGGTAAAGAAAAGATAAAGTCTTACTTACTGACTTTATCAAGAAGAAATGTTTGTAAAACAGTAATAGACAAAACGTTAGGAAAGTTACGTTACGAAAGTTACTTTTAATGATTGAACATACTATTTACTGAAAAAAACAACAAAAACAGGAAAACCACCATTACTGTAATGTAAGTAAATTTCAATGGTTTGAAGGATATCACCATTGAATAAAATAGTCAATTTTGTGACCTACTTAAAACGTTAAAGTTTACTGTCGTGATGGTAACATATTGCCTGAAGCTTTAACTGTTTTCGGATCAGTAAAAATACTGCTTTGAACGTTAGGCTCATATGGAACTGTTTACAGCAGTTCAGATTAATGTTTTTTTCATTTTTATTTACTGCTTATTTCTTTTAGTGCGAACTCAGCTCATAATTCTGGACTAACAAGAATTAATTACTCCTTTTTCTAGGAACACTGTGTGTGAAAATCAGTTTAAAAATCAGTTTTGTGTCAACGGTACAGCGTATGTACACAACGAAAATTATGAAAGTGAAAACATATCACACCACTGCGACGTAAGGTCAGTTTGATTTGCTTATTGAATGGTATAAATAGTTAGATAAACTCATAACGAAGCCAGGAAGGTATAATATACACTATGATAATGGCTGTAAATTGCCGATTTCTCAGTTTTTCTGAAGTCCTACCCAAAAATCTAAAAGTACGTTCAACTACGCTGACACTTGGGGCGTTTCGACAGGCGGGCGGCCAGACGTGTGAGGGCTTAAACCAAGCCTTCAAGCCTTCTCTTTAAATAACGAGATGGGTCCTTAGCGTTCAAAACAATCCGCAAATGTCAAAGTGTCATCGAAAGTGTCATTCATTAAAATACAATAACGATCATTCATTCAACCAAACCGATCTATTTCCACCCAACCGACTCCTCAAAAATAAACAAATTAAGTACACTCATTTCAAGCTTACCACATTCAAATTAATTTCAAACAATTCTGGACAAAACAATAAATTAAATGGCGCTGGACTTAAATGAGCAGGCCACAAACATTTAAATGCTTAGCTAACTTGTAGTAACGACCGGTTGCTGTTAACAAATTGCCATTGATCGTGATTGGAACGTTTAGTTTGCGCTAAATGTAGTATAATTAATGTATTATGTTGATGTTACATACAAATTTAACGAAGATTATTTGTTTTAGGTAAACAGTGGTGGCCCAGTGGTAACGGCCGTGACTTACGGGTTGTAGGTCGTAGGTTCGAACCCAGACAGGCGCTTTATTTTTAGGGTTCCTTACCCAAAGGGTAAAAACGGGACCCTATTACCAGTCTGTCCGCCTGTCTGTCACCAGGCTGTATCTCAAGAACCGCGATAGCTAGACAGTTGAAATTTTCACACATTATGTATTTCTGTTGCCGCTATAATAACAAATACTAAAAACAGAATAAAATAAATATTTAAGGGGGACTCACATACAACAAACGTGTTCGTTTCGGCGTTTTTGCCTTGTGGTATGGAACCCTTCGTGTGCGAGTCCGACTCGCACTTGGCCAGTTTTTTGGAAATTATTTCATCATCACTGCTCTCAAAACGGTGTAGGAAAACATCGTGAGGAAGCCGGCATGTCCTAGAACCAAAAATTCGGAGACATGTGACATCTACCAACCCGCACTGGGCCAGCGTGGTGTATTATGGCCCACTCCCTCTCACTGAGAGGAGGCCTGCCTCCCACTAGTGGGAACGTGATAGGCTGATTTTGTATTTTTTTTTTTTTATGAAGATGAAAATTACAAAATAAGAAACATTTCGTAATGTTCCTTGAAGAGTTAGCAGTGTTGCAAATTAAAATAATAATTATAGAAGCAAATAATAATACCTGATTAATTAATAAAATTAACAAAATTAAATCCTAACTTAACTAAAACTACCAACTAAAATATAGCGTCGAAAAATTCATGCGCCGCTATCGACTGGCAGTGTAAAAAAACCGACCAAGTGCGTGTCGGACAACGCACAACGAAGGGTGCTGTAGTTGGAATGAATTTATCTCAAGAACAAACTTAACATTGTAGTTGAAAAACATGTTCTCCCACAAATTCCAACTGAAAATGTAAGTTTGTACGCACAAATTACCATGAGAGATTTACCATGTTGTTTTAAGACCATAGACTTCTTATAGGTTTTCCTGTAATCTATAGGTATAGAACTATTTTCTGTATTTTTTTCAAAATTTTAGATTGAGTAGTTTCGGAGATAAGGGCCAGTGGTCAATCTTCGTGTATTTTCTTAAATAACTTTAATACCATTTTCTTTGATATTATGAAAAAAAAAATTTGAGATTCTCACAGTAAGCACTTTCCTTTGATATGTCAAACGGTACAGATTGCGAAACTTTAATTTTTCTATATTCTATTTGCCCTCAAAAATAACCCCCATATTCTTATTGCATTTATTTACGTTACACGTCTGTTTGGGTCACAGAGATTCATATGTGTACCAAACTTCAACTTAATCGGTCCATTAGATTCAGAGCAAATTGGCTGTGACGGACGGACGGACAGACACACGTGTGACTCTATAAGGGTTCCGTTTTATCCTTTTGAGGTAAGGAACCCTAAAAAATTAATAATATTAAACTGGTAATGTTTGTTAGCAGTGATGTAAACACATTATATTTATCAGTTATGTCTTAATCCCTTACATAGGAGGAGGGTTTAATACCATTAACCCATTAAATCTCTTTATGACCGTAGTACTTGCTTAGGAGTCGTTGTCTCTTATATAGATCAACGAGGCAGCCAGAATAAAAAACCGGTCAAGTGCTAGTCGGACTCGCGCACCGAGGGCTCTGTACTTTGTAGGTATGTAAATAGATTGGCACGGGGTTTTTTTTTTAATGTACCATCAAATTTACTGTTTTCGGATTTTTCCTATACTTGTGCTTCATAATCTTGCTTCTTGCCAAATTTCATGATTCTAGGTAAATGGGAAGCACCCTATAGGTTTTGATTCCCCTGAGAGTGTCGAAATATACGTTTTTTGCGGCATAAACGGCCGTATCTTTATTTTACGTTAACGAAGAAGTTTGAGTTTTTCACAGCTTCAAGGGACTGTAGACCTGAGTATATGGTTTTAATTTCAACTCGATACCTTTACGAGTTCCCGAGATAAAGGGTCTTGACAGACCGACAGACGGACGGACGGACAACAAACTGATCCTATAAGGGTTCCGTTTTTTGCTTTTGAGGTACGATACCCTAAAAAGAAAGAAAATACGTTTTTTGCGGTAAGCATGACGCAGAAAAAAAAACACAAAAGAACAAGTTGGGGAGAAATATGCGTCACATTCGCGCAAAACGGCATTTATAATTGTAGAACTGGGGATCTTTCCCAAGATGCGTCATAACAAAGTTTTTGAACATCTGCCTCTAACAAAATACAGGTAGGTACTGCTAGTACTTCCTTTATATACACAGCCTTTTATAAACACGCGTCTCTAAGGAACAGTCTGAGAAAAGGCGAGATGAAGATTATATTCAATGTTGGTACTCTCAAAGAAACATGAAAAAGCCGTCTATCTCAAGTCTTAAAACGACCTTGTAAGATATCCTACGTCTAGGTAATTAAAATTAAAACACTTTCTTGCTTCAAGACTTTATCACGAAATAAAAGGAATACAGAAGGCCGACTGCATGGATACAGCGAACGAAACAGGCGTACGCACACAGACTTACGTACGGCAATCGCAATCGAATGCCAGTCGCGAGTGCGCTTGCACTGGCTGTACGTGAAATGTGTCTATTCGTGTGTGTGTTTTTGCTCGATGTATCCAGCTAACCTTCTGTATCGATCTATTTTGTAAGTTTTGCGCTACAGCGGCGTAGCGCTGCTACACGTTTCGTAGCTGCTACGAAATTAAGTCTCTTTGGCGTAGCACGCTCGTAGCGTTGAAATTACTTCTAAATTGGTTTTCACAAAACAACATTCCTACACATTCCTACCAACTAACTGAAGGTAGTAAAGAAAAAAAATCACTTTTGACTGATAGATTTCTGTTCAAATGCATGACCGATCGATCAGTTACTTGTCAACTAGCTGCGCCCCGCGGTTTCACCCGCGTTAGTGCCGATCCTGTGGAAATATCGGGATAAAAAGTAGCCTATATGTTAATCCAGGGTATCAACTACCTTAGTACAAAATTTTATCAAAATTGGTCCAGCCGTTTGAGCGTGAAGAAGTAACAAACATATAAACACACACACACACCCCCACACTCTCACAAACTTCCACCTTTATAATATTAGTGTGATGTGATAATAAAAAAAAACATTTGCATTTTACCAAAATAGAAAACCAGGCCCCTTACTTTGCAGATCTTAATCCAGCCTTAATATTTCGACAACATAACTTAAAGGGTTGTTGTGGGAACAACAAGATAGCCTTATAATAGTGTATTCATCATAAAACCTATGCAATAATCAAGACACCAAATATCCTACAAAAATAAAAAAGTTGCTTGAAACAAGATGTTAAGCTCCACTGCATAAAATATTTAAGGCACTACCGAAGTCACTTGACGACATACATCACTATAATACTTACAAGCTTGAAGATGCACGCTATATACTTATATAGCGTGCATCTCATAATGGAGTGACTTGCCGGTGACTAGCTAAATTTCCTTTGCCTCATTATGCCTTAATGAATATTTCAGAAGCTGAATATTGTAAACAGCTGTTTTATACTTCTTTGTCAAGTTAATCCTTGTCTTTTATCCGTTTTTTCCCGCTTTTCAAGTGAAAGAGATGGTCTGAGAGATATTAAAATCTTTTTTTTTTTTGTTAAAATGTTTAGAAAGTTGGCAAGAAGGCCCAGACATTTTTTTTTCGCTTTTCGACACTTGCAACACCAATTATAGGTTTTGCACAATAACGCTGCTTGGTGTCAGAGACATAAGTATTAAAGTAGGAATACCCTAGAAAAACTTAATCAAATCTGACAGATAAGTTAATCAGAATTTATCTGTTCAGTTCAGTTCACTTCATTTATTAATAACTAGCTTCCGCTCGTGGCTTCGCCTGCGAGGTATGTCGATAAAAACTATCCTATGTCCTTCCCCAGGATGCAATCTATCTCTCTGCCATATTTTATCGAAATCCGTTTAGTGGTTTAGTTAGGCGTGAAAAGGGAACGTACAGACATACAGGCGGACAGAGTTACTTTCGAATTTATAATAGTATTAGTATGGATTATCAAAATTACATGTCAATAAAATTATGTATTGTGTGTCTTTTAGTCTGTGCTAAATAAATGTATTTTCTTTCTTTCTTAGTCATAAAATTTATTAAAATAGAGCGTGAAACACCAGTTTACCATACATTATAAAGATTAATTGAAAAAAATTACATAGAAAATTTATATTAATTAAAATAACATATAAAAATTACAAAACAAAAAACCGAGCAAGAGCGAGTCGGACTCGCGCACCGAGGGTCTCTGTACCATCATATGTTTTTAAATTTTCATCGGCGAGGCCTATATTCGTTAGAGAATTGTAACACTGCGCGCTGCGGTGTAGAATATTGCAGTTTTAGGTCAGCGCCATCTCTTGACCGATAGTGGAACTAGTGTAACTTTTGTTGATGATTTCTGAAAAAGTGTGCTATTTAGAGACATCGTTTTATTTTTCCTGTAATTTTTGCAGAAACTTCTATCGCATAGAATTATTTCAGATTTTTCTCTTTGCAAACTTCGGAGATAAGGAGGGAACGGTATTTTTTTTACATTTTTCATCATAAGTAGAAAACTTTGCGGCCAAAAAAAAAAAAATGTTTGAGAATGTGCAAACTGCGCTCTTTCATATGATGATATCACACAGGCCCTAGTAGCCCCACTTCGACCTTTTCAGACCCCCTTTCAGTCCCTGTTGCAAAAAAATAATATATATTTTTATTTTTTTCTTATTTGCAAAATTGTTGGGAAAACGTCAACTAAAACTATTCCAAATTTCAATTTGATAGCATTAGTGGTTCTTGAGATATCCAGCTGTGACAGACAGACTGAGTCTCACCATAACGTTCCCGTTTTACCATTTTGGTACGGAACCCTAAAAAGAAAAAAAGCAGACAAATACCAAAATCATAATTAACTCAATTGCCTAAAACCATTGTTTTAGGTCATATGATTCCTGGTCAGTTAACCAGCCTTTAATTTTCGCTTTGAAAGCTTTTGTCAGACTTTGCGCTTACATTTTCATCTGGTAGCCGATTGTATACCGATGGACCCATGATATGAATTAACCTTCCAGATTTAGCCAGGGTGTATGGGTAGCCAGCTAATTTCATAGTGAATTCTGCAAATGATAAAACAAGCCAATTTTTTTCAAGCCAAAAATTTTTTAAAATAGTACACCTGCACACACAGTACAGTGTTTAAGGTGATAGTGATCTATCATGGTGTAGTAACACCATGATAGATCACTATCGCCTTAAACACTACAATAACTTCAACCACTTATAACTCTACCACCCCAGTAGGTGCAAGCAGTAACAAATAGCACTAATTCCAGTGAGGTTGGAGCAACACCGCGCCATTACGATGAAATGTGTGCGAGCGAGCACATTTGTCATATGTACTCATGGAAGAGGTATTATGATTTTCGGGATTTTTTCTTGTATGACGAATTTTTGACGAACACTGAGTTTGATGCAGAGTGCCGATTAGGTTATTACATTTAGGGCTGATTTTTCAATCATGTGATAACTTTAAACAAGGAATAATAATGTAATTTTGACAATTATTTCATACAAAAAATGTCAAACGTCAATTTTATTACTCGAATAAAAGTTATCTGGTGATGGAAAAATCAGTCCTAAAGAGTAGGTACAGCGGTTGATAAAAGTTGTTAATGAAACAATTTTACTACAAATTGAAAACAGAATTTTTCAAACAAAATAAATAGCTTAAAACTTGGCACGACTACCACCTTTGATAATAAGGCACTAGACACGCGCGGGGCGATGGAATCCTCAATTCAACACAAACTTTATGATATTGTTACCAAATAATCACATTAAATACTCAAACGAAAAAATAGTCCAAAAGAATGATAATTGTCATTGATCATTTTAATTATTTATGTTATACGTAATGGAAAACACGTGATTACAATTAATGTGATAACCTAATCCCAACACTGTATAGGGTTAGTTAATCGATTGATTTAAAAAAGTTTATGAACTGTGCTAAACCATAAAGTTTCTATCTTGTTGCTGTTGTTCTTGTTGTTGTTGTCTTGTTGATGTCTTGTCTTGTTGTCTTGTTTTTTTTGTTTTTTTTTTATGCTACATGTTTGCCGCAAATAATCGTATTTTCTTCCTTTCTTTCATGATGGTCACGGAGAAAAATATCATGAGCGCCGTGAGTCAACTTATTGACAAAACTTTCAGTGGTTTGTCGGTTTCGTTTTGGAAACGTGCACCAGAAGGCAAGGTTACATGCTAAGGGTGCAGTTACTGGAGTCGCGCTGCAATGTCAACTTTAAAGCGTTCGTGATGCTAGTACCGAATTGTTATCTGACCCTCGTCTTGGAAGAAGAATTTTGGCCGCAGGACGTGGTGTTCCGTCGCTTCCGCGGACAAGTGCCACGGCTTCACGGATTGGACATCTACAGAAAACAGCAGTCGTGAGAAGTAGAATTAATGGAAGGAGGTCTTTGCCTAGCAACAGAAATAATCTAAAGTAGGTTCTTTGCGGAGGACCATCATCAGCCTATAATGGTCCCACTACTGGGACACAGGCCTCCTCTCTTCGAGAGGAAGTGGGCTGTAATCTACCACGCGGGGCCAGTGCGAGTTGGTAGATGTCATTGGTTCTCGAATTTTTGGTTCTAGGACATGCCAGTTTCCTCACGATGTTTTCACTGTTTTGCAAGCTGTGGTGATGAAATTATTTTCACAGAGTAAAGTGTCTGTCTAGGTTCGAACCCACGACCAACTCGTAAGTCGGGGCCGTTACGGCTTAGCCTCCACTGCTCCCCACTTAGCCTCCACTGCTCCCCACTGAGACTCCACTGCTCCCCTCAGGGCTACCACTGCTCAATACGCCAACGCAATGTCAACGTCTGCTGTCGCTGAAAACTCTGGGCTCTGTCTCGTATAGGGTCTTAGCATTAAGGCTCCTACAATCAGGCGCGACACGCGATGAAATCGTGGGCTACACAAAGGCACCGCAAGTCACGCAACGAGCGGTGCCTTTGTGTTGCGCGCGATTATATCGCGTGTCGCGCCTGTTTGTAGGAGCCTTTATGCTGAGCGAGAACCAACTTGCGCAGCTTGTTTTTTTTTGTGTTTTTGTTCTTTTTATGCATCATGTTTACCGCAAATAAACGTATTTTCTTTCTTTCTTTCTTTTACTAGTCTTAAAGCATCCATCGAGCAAGCGTCTTCTTCACAAAAAGAAACGTACATATTTATTTTCATCCGTCACCAATTCAACAAAACACCTGCATTTGAGGCTCTAACTGGCAACAATATAATTTTAATCACTTCCAATTCTGCTCCCATCAGACAAAATTTGCTGATACAAATTGTAGTCATTCCTGTGTGGTCAAGAGGAACGCCGTGGTATGACATTGTAATGTGCGGTGTGGGCACATTTGTCAAACAATTTATTACACACTAGCTTCCGCCCGCGGCTTCGCCCGCGAGGTATGTTGATAAAAACTATTCTATGTCCTTCCTCGGGATACAATCTATCTCTCTGATAAATTATATCGAAATCCGTTCAGTGGTTTAGGCGTGAAAAGGTAACATACAGACAGACAGAGTTACTTTCGAATTTATAATATTAGTATGAATGTACAATTGTACAGTCAGGAAAATTAATCGTAAGAAAAATGCCCAGAACCATACGTCAGTGTGCCGTGTTATAGCTATTATAATAATATAATAATAATAAATTCATTTATTTCAGGCAAATAACACCCACTATCACACGACATAAATTCACAGAAAACATAATACCTACTTAAATAAATAAAATTAAATTATATACTACTGTCAAAAAATGACATTTGTGATTTGAATATACGAATAATTATTACAGGATAACAGTAACCATGAATTCAGCAGATAATTCTAGATCCTAGCCTAGATTTTTTTCGCGGGATATTTTTTTTTACACATGCGCGTTGTCTTAAGCGATTTTAAGACAACTCGTATGGAATACATCATCAGAATGACTTTATCAAGCTAGGTAGTCATTTTATATAAATGTCAGAAAATGGATTAAAGAATCCGCTGTTTTACAAAACAGCTCCGTTATGTAAAACAACTGGGGGCCTAAAAAGGCCACTTTGGCAGAATCATAAAGGATAACATTATGAATCATAATATGGCGAATACAGTCTGCGTTTTTCTTTCTTTCGCTGCACTACGTAGGTATAATCAAAGAGATTGGGATTGGATTTGGATTGGATTGATTGGTATTTTAGCTCTGACAAAAAAAAAATACTGAAAATGCTTCACCAATGTGATTTGATACGATTAACTTAACAGTTAACTGTCCATTATGTTATCATTTTATGATTCTGCCAAAGTGGCCTTTTTTGGGCCCCCTGAACAACGTTTAGCTGGATTGTCATTGCGCTACGTTTTACAAAACTGCTACCGACGTTTAGACGTAATCTGCAGTCACAATGATCGTCTTACATAAAACTCTGTTAACTTTTAATTAATATTGTCTTTAAAATATATTTTTTTCCCTTGAGTTAAGGTAGGTTTTACTTGTATTATTTATTTCTGTTTCGGACACCATTATTATTTACTAAGACACACAGAGCCACGAGCGACATTTCACCCTGTTTTACAAAACCGATAATCGTTGAACGTTTAAGCAATTTTGCGTGTTCAAGTTTTAGTAATTATTAAAAACCGCTGAATGTTGTTCAGTTGTTTTACATAACGGAGCTGTTTTATAAAACCACTAGCGGTTTTGTAAATAAAATTGGTATACGTTACGTCGTTACGTTTAATTTCCATGCAACAGGGAATGAGCCTATTGCCATCAATCGGTCACAATTCCAGATTCCTTGATAAAATTCCAGCCAGCACTAAACGGTAACCAGTTTCAGTTTCTCTATTGCATTTTTTTCGTCTAAATAAACTTACTACATCTCTGAATTATTTACCACTAGTCGTTAACCGCTTTGATAACGTGATATTGGCTAAATGTACAAACCGTGCGAAGCCAAAAAAAAAAATCGCTTTGATTAATGTCAGTGCAATGATAGGTAACACTTAACAAAAACCGAGTTAGTACAAATTGCACTCATTTGAGTGTGGTTAAGAGGAGCATCGTGCTGAAACATTGTAATGGGGGGGACCGCGAACGAATTTGTCGAACACGATTTCAAAATAAATCCTCCTCTTATTTTGAAGTCGGCTAAATTAACTAATGTAACGTTTGTCATCTGTTTTGGCGTTAATCGGAGTAGGTAACTATGTTTTGAAGTTACTTTTTTGGCATTCATAGAAGCACTTATTTGTTGGGTAAAGCAGATTTGGCGAATCTGGCCTGAACCCCAACAGCCAATGGAAATATAAACATACCAATGGAAATATCTCCTCAAGAAAAGTATTTTTTTATTTATCGATTTCTCTTGATTGTTAGAACGTAAGGAGCTACAGAGTTCTAAATGTGAGTAATTAACTATCATTGAAATTCTGATATTTTGTCAATGAATTAGCTTTAGTTAATTCAGTGTCTTGCAAACATCATCTTTTATGTGATTATATAAATGGACATTTCAAAACATTGGCCTTCCTGATGTCATTTTAGGAACATTGTTTTTAAGAGTCGTTTGGCCGGACAGAACGTTAAGCCTGCTGCATCACCCTGCGTTAAGATATAAGCCAATGGAAAGAGCTTTCAAGGAGAAACTTTGCTACTAACACGACTTTTGCCAATAAATTGTTAGTCATTATGTGGTGATTGAACTAAAAAGGTGTCAACTTGGGCACCGTGGCACCCAATAGCCATAAGATACCCAATGAAAAGGGTTTTTCAAAGAGAACATCATCATCATCATCATCATTTCAGCCGATAGACGTCCACTGCTGGACATAGGCCTCCCCCTATTTTGGGGGGGTTTGCCATAATCGCCACGCTTGGCAGGCGGGTTGGCGATCGCAGTATGGTATGATGGTGGAATGCATAGAGAACGCTGCTGCCCATTCTCCGGTGAGACCCTTAGTCGCCTTTCACGACACCCACGGGAAGTAAGGGGTGGTGCTATTCTTTAAGTCCGGCACCACACAGACATTCAAAGAGAACGTTTGCTAGAAAATACCTTTTGAAATGGCACCTAGGATCTATTTTCGTTTACGTTTTGAAGTTCAAAAGTCTTTCAATGGCCTTTTATCTTTGACAGTCCGTTACGTAAATCTAACTTGCGGAAGAGTGGAGTGTACCTACACTAATATACAGGCATGTAATACATAGGCATTTAATTGCTTAAAAGGACACTTCTATCACTTATGTAGTACAAAGCTTGATAAAGAAATAAACTATTTTGTATGTTTACTGGGGGTAACTGCGCCAGAAGTAGGGGTTATGTTTTTTGAGTGTATGTATGTATGTATATTTCTTTGGCACGCTCTGTAGCCTAAACGGCTTGATCAATTTCAGCTTGTTTGTATTTGTAGTCTAGATTGCCAAATGGATGAAGACCTAATACTTAGCCTCATCACATTTTTTCATTCTACCATTAACCAACATAATTTCAGGCACTTACAATTTTGCTCATCCCGTTACCAAAAAGTAGATACAAATTGCACTCATCGAAGTGCGGTTAAGAGCGGTGCTATACATACGGAGGTGTACGCCATAACATTGTAATGTGCGGTGCGAACGCATTTGTCAAACAGGATGGGTGAGGTTATCGCTGAGTGGCGCTAAAATGGGACGTTATTTTATTATGTTTATATTTTATGGGTATGTGGTAAAGTGTAGGGTATTTTTTAGGGTTCCGTAGCCGAATGGCAAAAACGGAACCCTTATAGATTCGTCATGTCTGTCTGTCTGTCCGTCTGTCTGTCTGTCTGTCTGTCCGTCCGTATGTCACAGCCACTTTTCTCCGACACTATAAGAACTATACTGTTGAAACTTGGTAAGTAGATGTATTCTGTGAACCGCATTAAGATTTTCACACAAAAATAGAAAAAAAACAATAAATTTTAGGGTTCCCCATACTTAGAACCGAAACTCAAAATTTTTTTTTTCATCAAACCCATAAGTGTGGGGTATCTATGGGTAGGTCTTCAAAAATGATATTGAGGTTTCTAATATCATTTTTTTCTAAACTGAATAGTTTGCGCGAGAGACACTTCCAAAGTGATAAAATGTGTGTCCCCCCCCCTGTAACTTCTAAAATAAGAGAATGATAAAACTAAAAAAAATATATGATGTACATTACCATGTAAACTACCAGCGAAAATTGGTTTGAACGAGATCTAGTAAGTAGTTTTTTTTTAATACGTCATAAATCGTAAACCACAATTTACCATTCATTCAATCAACTCAAAAATAAAAAAAACCATTTAATTTCATAAACATAAACCTTATGTATACACCCGGATGTTACGGAACCCTCGGTGCGCGAGTCCGACTCGCTCTTGCCCGGTTTTTTTTTGGTTCTTGTATTTGCAAGCAATTACCCATATCGTATTTGTGACCTGTTTCATAAGTAGTTTCAAACTCACGGTAAAAAAATAGTGGAATAAAAGTATTAGATCGCTAAAATCGTATTGTAGGTGATATTACAGAAGGCCATCCCGTAATTTACGTTCAAAATCTATTTGCAATCTCATGTCAGCGTCAATCAATGTCAAACACTTGTCAAAAATGAATTAAAATTTAAGATATTTTTGACAGATTTGGACTGCGATTAGAATGTGAATGTTCTGAAACGGGAAATGCCCCATTATGGTATAATTATCTACATAAAATATTATGTGAAAAAATAAACATAAAAAACCCCGCTGCAAGCATAACCTCCTTTTTTAAGTTGCTTAAAATTGAGATCACCGTCGTGGCTTTATGTTTAACCCCCGACAAAAATAGAGGGGTGATAGAAGTTTAACGTGCGTATCGGTATGCGTCATCGTGGTTCCCAAACGGGTGGACCGATTTAGATTTTTTTTGAAGTGAAAACTTCTTTAGCGGCGTTGTACACTTTTTTTGTAATGGGTAAAAAATGTTAAACTCGCGTCAGGACACGTGACCCTGATCGTAAGATTCGTAAGATGACACGTGCTATAGATGGGCAATCCACCGGGTTTAAACCCGGTGCTTTTGATAAACACCCGATAAACACCCGTAAACACCCATAAACACCCACAAAATTGGGTGTTCATCAAAGCCGGCGCTTTGATGAACACCCAATTTTGTGGGTGTTTAAACCCGGGTGGATTGCCCATCTACAGACGTGACCCTGATCGTAAGATGACACGTGACCCTGATCGAAAATTCGTAAGATTCCAAAATATTAAAAATTTAAAACAAGTATACAGGATCAAATTACAGACAGACAGACAGACAGACAGACGTTACGGTTACGGTTACAGTAAACAATGCAAGTTTTCACTTCTGCCGGCACTCCCGGAGTGCAACCCGTCGTTTTTAGGGTTCCGTTGCCAAATGGCAAAAAACGGAACCCTTATAGATTCGTCATTTCTGTCTGTCTGTCTATCTGTCCGTCTGTCTGTCCGTCCGTATGTCACAGCCACTTTTCTCCGAAACTATAAGAACTATACTGTTGAAATTTGGTAAGTAGATGTATTCTGTGAACCGCATTAAGATTTTCACACAAAAATAGAAAAAAAACAATAAATTTTGGGGTTCCCCATACTTAGAACTGAAACTAAACAATTTTTTTTTCGTCCAACCCATACGTGTGAGGTATCTATGAATAGGTCTTCA
The DNA here is from genome assembly GCA_916614155.1 of Mesoligia furuncula. Taxonomy (NCBI): domain Eukaryota; kingdom Metazoa; phylum Arthropoda; class Insecta; order Lepidoptera; family Noctuidae; genus Mesoligia; species Mesoligia furuncula. The sequence continues at coordinate 28,829,821 of OU744793.1, forward strand.
AAAATGATATTGAGGTTTCTTATATATTTTTTTTCTAAACTGAATAGTTTGCGCGAGAGACACTTCCAAAGTCGTAAAATGTGTCCCCCCCCCCCCCCCCCCCTGTAACTTCTAAAATAAGAGAATGATAAAACTAAAACAAATATATGATGTACAATACCATGTAAACTTCCACCGAAAATTGGTTTGAATGAGATCTAGTAAGTAGTTTTTTTTAATACCTTTTATTCAACCAACTGAAATATAAAAACTGGCCAAGTGCGAGTCGGACTCGCACACGAAGGGTTCCGTACCACAAGGCAAAAACGCCGAAAAAAACATGTTTGTTGTATGGAAGCCCCCCTTAAACATTACTTTTTTTTTAATTTTATTATTTATTATTAAAGTTAAAATACAACTGAGTATTTTGTGAATATTTTAAGTGCCTACCTGTTGCCATTTTTGATATCGAGCAAAAAAGGGCAAAAAAATCGCGTTTGTTGTATAGGAGCCCCCCTTAAATATTTATTTTATTTTGTTTTTAGTATTTGTTGTTATAGCGGCAACAGAAATACATCATGTGTGAAAATTTCAACTGTCTAGCTATCGCGGTTCTTGAGATACAGCCTGGTGACAGACAGACAGACAGACGGACAGACGGACAGACGGACAGACAGCGAAGTCTTAGTAATAGGGTCCCGTTTGGGTGTCTTAGTAATAGGGTACCCTTTGGGTACGGAACCCTAAAAATATAAAAAAAACATTTAATTTCATAAACCTTATGCATAAACCCGGATGTTACGGAACCCTCGGTGAGCGAGTCCGACTCACTCTTGCCCGGTTTTTTTTTTGTTTGAAAGGTGTAAAATATTTCTTAATTATTAGCTAATAACTAATACTCTCTGTATTAGTTATTAGCTAATAATTAAGAAATATTTTTTCAAGCCAAACAGTCCATGTTATTTTACTAGCGGGAGATAGACACGTCATAACATATACATGACGCCAGTTATGTTTAAGACGCATGTAATAGGGGGCGAGCCTATAATTGCCAATTTTGCCTATTTTGTGTAAATAATTTAATCACACGGTAAAAGAAAACATCGTGAGGAAACCGGCATGCCCTAGAACCAAAAACTCGAAGACATGTGACATCTACCAACCCCGCACTGGGCCCGCGTGGTGGATTACGGCCCACTCCCTCTCACCGAGAGGAGGCCTGTGTCCCAACAGTGGGATCATTATAGGCTGATTATGCTACTAATGCCAACATCATAACAATTAAAACAAAATGGCGTAACAAAAAACAATAGCAAACGTACAATAGCACTCATAATTCAAAATACATGTTATTCTACACAAAGATTAGATAGCAAAACTATAGAAAATTAAAGTGGCGCTGTAAAATGTAAAATTTAATCCTGTGAGCTGGATTAAATCGTACATACGGAACAAGAATGTCGAAATGGGCAAATCCGGAGATTCGAGAGCTAAATCTGCGCAAAAATAGCCCGTGTTTAGCAGTCATTGGGTTGAAAAAACAAAGCAGAAAAACAAAAGGATCTTTTAAAGTCCATCGTCGTCATCATTTCAGCCGAAACACGTCCACTGCTGGTCAGAGACCTCCCCCAAGCACCGGCACTTTAACGTTTTGTGCGGCCGATTCCTGCAGCCTTTTTTTCCTGGATGGGAAATCATCAAATGACCCCTCCCGCTCAGAGCGGAGCGGAAGGGAGTGTCAGACTCTTACTGACTAAAACCCACCCATGTTCCTTCCTTAGCCCTTTATGTTCCGGGGCAGCGGTAACCCTTTCGGGCCTTTCTTTCCTGCGGCCTTCACCCGGTCATCGGTCGATGAATGGAGAGGGGTTGGCATCAACAACAATGGCTAGTACTTCAGTCACCTTTGGGTAGCCGACGATATAGTAGTCACGGCTGAGACTATGGAGGACTTCCGTAGACTGCTCGATGACCTCAGTAGAACTTCTAAAAGTGTGTTTTAAAGTTAAAAGGAGAAATTTGTGGGCACCTTAAGAGGAAATGCGGATGGTCTTTTCTCCATAGAAACGCTCTCGTCAGTTTTCTTTCTGGTTAATGACCATAAAGCAATGATTTTTTACAGAATAATAAATATTAACTACTTGTATATATCCCTGCTTTTCCTTTTTATAAGTACTAGAACCTTCAAAAAATACCGATTTAAACCGCTGTCAACAGAGGCCTAGTGTACAATGTTCCGTCGTCGTTTTAATGTCCCTCTGACGCGAACAATGCGCACACTAAATTTGGTTGCCGACAGAATAGATATTTTCTCATGTTCTCTGAGCGAATTCGCAAAGGAAACGTTCCACGTGATATGTTTGTAATTTGTACATCTTATGTTGTAAATTTTTCCATGAACTGATAAAGTTAACACATTACCGAATTGGTAAACTGTAATTGTAGTGTATGTATGTAATAAATAAATAAATGTTGACCACCATTAATTAAAAAAGAAAACTATAGAGACACAGTGTATACTGTGTCTCATCACTTTAGCCGAAAGACGTCCACTGCTGGACATAGGCCTTTCCCTGGGGGTTTGCCATAATCGCCACGCTTGGCAGGCGGGTTGGCGATCGCAGTATAGTATGGTGGTGGAATGCATAGAGAACGCTGCTGCCCATTCTCCGGTACGACCCTTAGTCGCCTTTTACGACACCCACGGGAAGTATGGGATGGTGCTATTCTTTAAGTCCGGCACCACACAGACAACTGTGTCTATGTTTTTCTTTTACCTATTCTTCTTATTCAGTTTAAGAAATATCTTTTAAATTGGACCAATATTGGAGGAGGAAATAGGCGAGAGCCAAACCTCAAATTATGACTTTTTACTTAGGCTTTTTCAAAAATCTCTCCGACCACATTTCCTCTTAACGGGAAGATGAACAGAAGGCCAATTACCGTAATTAAAAACTTCTAAAATCCAGTTGCAATCTCATCTCAGCGACAATGAATGTCAAAAACTTGGCTAAAATGTAGGGAAATTAGAGGTATTTTTGACTGAGATTTTTTTTTCTCATTTGATTGAGACTGAGATCAGACTGTGAATGTTCTTAAAATTACGAGTATTGCCCCTCTGATGTTCCCATAAATGGCTCGTATCGAATCATCATGTACGGTCGAACAAGCTATTTGGTATACAGGCAGCTGACATGCAACTACTTTTAAACAATGATGTGGGTGTGCTGAGTAGTTAATTTTTTTACGCCACTCTATTAAGGATGTCATAAGCTGAAAAAGTTATAACGCACAAAATAAAACTAAATATTGGCAGTGTAGTGGAAAGAGGAATATTTTTTCCTGTATACCAAATAGCTTGTCCGACCGTACTTATTATTGTTGACCTTCTTCACAAAAAATTAAGTTCTCCACAAAGAATTGGTAAATGATAAATGATAAATGATAAATGATTTATTTTCTGTAAGTAGGTTTTTACAAACACTTTTACACGTCATCATATTTTTTTAAAACTAGATGTGGTCGGCGTTTCCTATCTGACTACTCTGAGAAGAAAGGCCGAAACAAACTCAGAGGTCACAGTCTCTTTTAAAGTCCAGACAAAATCTTGGTCAGATCGTGTGAAGACCATGTAGATTGATGTCTGAAATGGTCTTTTGAGGAAAGAACCACACAGATTGAGCGGACCTGTCCAATCAGTGCACGCATTTGTCAAAAATCGTGCAGCTCGACTCAGAAATGAGGAGCTCAACGATTCGACGAACAATACCAAAGAAAGGACATTTGGGTAGGCCGCGTAAATTACTCAAACTGCCAGATCATGATTAAAACTAAGAAGGAACACAGAAAAAAAAAAATGACCCACATAGTCCTCACATTCACAATAATTAAATGAAAAGAAAAAAAAAAAATACTTTACAAAGTAAATATTCATGTCATTGTCTAAATAAAATTCATCAATGTCAATGTGTATATAAAAATCCGGACATAATCTTTGAGGACCATGTAGATTAGTGTCTGAAAAGATCTTTTGAGGAAAGAACCATACAGATTGAGTGGACCTGTCCAGTCAGTGCACGCATTTGTCAGTAACCGTGCAGCTCAACTCAGAACTTCAGGAGCTCAACGATTCGACGAACAATACCAAAGACAGGACATTTGGGTAGGCCGCATAAACTACTCAAACTGCCAGACCACGATTAAAATGTAAACAATGACCCACATAGTCCTCACATTCACAATAATTAAAATAATATAATACTTTATACAGTAAATGTACATGTCATTGTGTAAATAAATAGATATTTAAAAAAAAAAAAAGAAAATATTAAAGTGTAAAAATTGCAAAATAACATTCACTGTCTAAACCTATTGGAGCAGCTCAATCCCAAGCCTTTTTGTCCTCAATATAGTCTTTTACAGTATAATAGGCTTTCTGGCATAGTTTTCGCTTTATAAAAGCTTTGAATTTATTTAGGCTTAGTTCTTGAATGTGGCTAGGAAGTTTATTATAAAAATGTATACATTGGCATCTAAACGAGCCACCTATTTTCTTGAGCCTTGTTGTAGGAACAACAAATTTGTGTTTGTTCCTAGTATTTATGTTATGGATATCACTGTATTTTTTAAACAGATTAATATTTTTATGTGCATACAAAAGATTATCATAAATGTACTGAGAAGGCACAGTCATTATATTAATCTCTTTAAATTTGTCTCTGAGGGAGTGTCTAGGACTTAATTTATAAATAGAACGAATTGCCCTTTTTTGTAAAATAAAAATTGTCTGAATATCGGCGGCATTTCCCCACAACAGAATACCGTACGACATCACACTATGAAAATAACTAAAGTAAACTAAACGGGCTGTCTCTAAATCAGTCAAATCACGAATTTTCCTAACGGCGTATGCTGCAGAGCTAAGCTTTTTTGACAATTTATCTATATGGGGGCCCCATTGAAGCTTGGCATCCAACGTTATGCCTAAGAATACTGTGGTATCTTCGGGTTTTAACTCTTCATCCTTAATGAGAACACTAGTTTCTACTTACCGGTAGAAAAAGAAACATCAAGCGTATTTTTCGAACCTTCCGAAAAGGACTGAAAACAAACGCAAATCTATCGTCAATAAACAACACACATTACAAACCACAAATGTTCGTGATTTTTAACCACAATTACTCTTTTCAGCAGCAAACAGCCTTCTCAACTTACCCCACAAAAACAAAATACCACGATATTTGCATCCAAGCTCAGTTTTCCTCAATACTTAAATCTAACAAGACTTACACACTTCCTCTATCAAATCTGATTGCCTTTTATACCTCACACAGATTACCCAATGCATTCACTCAAGTTAGGGATGGCCAACCTTTGGTAGAATATTACCATAAGTAATACGATATAGGAAATGGATAAAGACGTCATTTTAAAAACATACGTAAATGATTTAGATGAAGTTGACCATAACAGAAATAAAAATAAAACAAATATTTTTTAATTTTGTTCAGTAATTTGTACTGTTTTGTTTGAATGGGATCAATTACAGTCCGGCCGTCAAGAAAACGCATTGTCTGTGCGACAATCCTAGTAACTAATAAAGATCAAATTCGCAAAACACGTATTCGGTTGTATGAAACTGACAGGTGTCAAGCACGCATTCTCTGTTCGACTGAACTGTAATTTTATTACTTCCCCCGTTAACCTGTCGCAATTCAAACTAACTAGGTATTCGTTTAAATAAGTCAATAAAGCCTGATTTTTCCAATGCCACATAATTTTATCCGAGGAGTAATTTTGAATTTTATTCCACGAATAAAAATTATCTGTCGATTGAAAAATCAGCCCTAAGGGCGCTTTCAATTTAGACGTTTCGTGTCGGACCGGTGCCGTACGTTTACCGTGCCGGTTCTAACCCGCTATCGGGCCGCTGCAGTACGGTAGCAGTCCAATTCTAAACGCCTAAATTGAAAGCGTATCTAAGTGCCTTGCGTTTGTATGCTAGTGTTAGCGTATGTTAGTGTCGTGTTTTTTGTGTGTGTATTAGTGTGTACTTTGCGACGTTTCCGTCCTGTTGTCGAGCGTTCGCGGTAACGACGCCGCACCGTTGCCGCACCGCGCGCTTTGTATGAAAACAAACGACGATCCGTGCGCAATACGACAAACGCACTGTTCAATGTTACCTTTGGACATTGACTCGGCACTCGGCCTGGCTCAAGCGCGGCCCAGTTAAAATAATGATTCGGTTGCATCTCACACGCATAGGACACATAGAATTTGTATAATAGTGTGTGTTAAGAAAAAGTAGTATATAAGCAGAACATTTTCTAAATAAACCAGATTTGAATTTTATATTCTTGTCTCATTACCCCTCACTGTGGCCAAGACACCTTTAGCCATCTCTGATCAGTCTTGTGAGTCTGCTTGACTGGCAGTGAGTTTACCCTTCCCGAACCTGGAACTCCTGTCTACTATCCGTCTGTAACCTTAGGTCGCATGGTGCAGACATCCTGAACTTATTTATATATTTATTTATCACGCACTAGGTATATGATAGGTTAGGGCTGTAGGGCTTGTAGGGCTTAGGGTCGTAGGGACTGTTAGGCTTCTAGGTCTTTGTAGGTTCCTTTAACTTATCGTATACTTTCATGTACCGTCACACCCTTGACAGTATTGCGGCCTCACGTGACGTCTGTTAAGGGTGGATGTACACGCACCGCTTCGGTACCGCAGCGGTTCGACACGAAACGTCTAAATTGAAAGCGCTCTAAGTCAAATGCTTCCAACTATTTGTTTTTTTGTGCGATAGTACTCTATGTGTTTGGAGCTTACAAGTTCAATAATTTGAAGACTCTAATCGTGATGTTTCCTAATATTTTTCACTAAATCTAAGTCCATATTCAAAGTTGTTCATGACTATGATGAGTGCTTCTATCTCTAAGTAATTATATATCTTTATCAGACAAAGTGGACAGTCCCTTTGTGGGGCACTGCATACGGAAGCACGCGCTAACGAGTGTTTCACGTCATTTTTAGTTTGTAAAAGTTTACTATCATAGTTTTTAAGTCATTTTTACTAATACTATATGGCTTGTGAGCACTTGTAATCCGAAATAAATCACACTAAAATTATAAAGGCGAAAGCTTCTGAGTGTGTTTGTATGTTTGTTACTTCTTCACGCACAAACGGCTGAACGGATTTTGAAATTTGGCACACAGATAGTTTAACAAATAGGATACTTTTTATCCCGATATTCCCATGGGATCGAAACTTATGCGGGTGAAACCGCGGGGCGCTGTTAGTAATAAATATACATTAACTTCACTCATCTTAGCCAGTATTATCAAACCTATAAAAAAGGTTCACCAACCCTGCAAGACGATATACAAACAAAAAAAATCTCCTTTAATAATACTTCTGAGAGAAATTGGGTCAATGTTCACATTTGGTCAGACACACGCGATTCCCTACTAATGCTGACATTATGCTGATTGCCTGCTCTCTCTGCGTTGGATAAAAACTTAGTATTTCTAAAGGAATATTTTTTGTAGGTAAAAAGGAACGCCTTTTGTAACAGCTGTTGCCTTAAAGACTGTTTGGGAGATGGTCTGGGTGCTTTTGTATTATTGTTTTTTTTAGGTTTATTACGTATGTACTCTTTATTACGTATGTAATTTTTAGAAATATGGCATGTCAGCTGCACGCGTGATGTCTAGGTCAAGAGTCTCCTATTGGGTGTCTGATGAAAGACAGCACCACCGAAGCTTAAAATAAGGAAGCCAGATGACCAGAATACGTATCGCAAGGGTTAGTTTGAGGTTTTACACGAAAGGAAAGACTGAAAACTTGATATAGGATTTGCCATATTAAAAAAAAAAATCTGCTTTTAGCTAGAGCAATGGAGGCCCAGTGGCAACGATCGTGGGTTCAAACCCAGACAGGCGCTTTTCTTTCTATACATAATTTCATCACCACTGCTTTCGACGGTGAAGGAAAACATCGTGAGGAAACCGGCATATAGAACCAAAAATTCGAAGACATATGAGATCTACCAACCCGCACTGGTCCGCGTGGTAAATTATAATCCACTCCCTCTCGAAAAGAGGAGGCCTGTGTTCCTGCAGTGGGAACATTATAGGCTGATTATACAGAAGTGAAAAAAAAACAGTGGTACTCTGGGAGTGCTGACAGAAGTAAAAACAAAACACAAACAGAATACTTTGCCATCACTCACTGTCATATCGGATTTAAAACCGAGTACATCCCGAGGACAGCCGAACACATCCTAATTTAGCGAGGTGTTGGTACCAGTGTCGCGAGTTTAATAGTTTTTTCCCATCTCAAAATATGCCCAACGCGCCTTAAGAAGTTTTCAGTTCAAAAATGCCCAACACGTCTAAAGAAGTTTTCACTTCAAAAATGCCCAACACGTCTAAAGAAGTCTTCACTTCAAAAATGCCCAACACGTCTAAAGAAGTTTTCAGTTCAAAAATGCCCAACACGTCTAAAGAATGTTTCACTTCAAAAATGCCCAACACGTCTAATAAAGTTTTCAGTTCAAAAATGCCCAACACGTCTAAAGAAATTCTCACTTCAAAAATGCCCAACGCGCCTAAAGTAGTTTTCAGTTCAAAAATGCCCAACACGTCTAAAGAATGTTTCACTTCAAAAATGCCCAACACGTCTAAAGAAGTTTTCACTTCAAAAATGCCCAACACGTCTAAAGAAATTTTCAGTTCAAAAATGCCCAACACGTCTAAAGAAGTTTTCATTTCAAAAATGTAGGTTACATAAAAAAAGCTATAATCAACCTATAGCGGTCAACTACTGGATGTAAGTCTCTTCAATCGCACCCCATTTACTTGTAATTTGGCTACTCTCATCCAGCTGTTACCAGCCGTTGTATTATTTTGGGTATGTGTTTCATGTATAGACGAGATGCCAGCACATCAAGCTACTGTAATCTGTCAAATTTATGTAATAGATTTTAAACTTTATCTCTAAATCATAAGGTTCAAAGTTGATGGGGAAAATTTGACAGTTTCGGATAGCTTGATGTGCTGGCGTCTGTGTATCGCCACAAGCGAACTTCGCGTCACACTGAAACATGACGCAACACGCAAAATCATGATCGCGCAAGCAGAATCATCGGGCGCTTACAATACTTTACGAATTTACACGAATGATGTCGGGACGTCGTCCCTATACTGGGTTATTGGTAAAACATTAACAACCTCTTAAGAGGTCATTGTACTCATCGTTATGAACAACTTTTATTAAGGGACCAAACCTGAAGTCGCGAAAAAAAAAAATCCGCCGTTCCCTACATTTATGTTCGTCTAACTCGTCAAATTGTAGGGTAGGGAACAGCTGATTTTTTTTTTTCGCATAACTGGAATCATTGCACTCATGTACAATGACCTCCCCCAGCTCACAAGGGCCCTAATTCACTATGACTATGGCCCTAATTCCTTACTTCGTAGCCACGTCAATACCTTAGCTAATCCCGTCAATCTCGCGTTGATTTCACGCGGTTTCGTTCATTGTGTTATAGAGAATTACGGCGGTCCAGACGCGACACACGTCTGGTTGGAGGATTTTCCCTTTTCTATAGAAGATGACTGAACGCCCGTGGCTAAATAATAACAGCCGCACAGGCCGATCGATCAGGTTAAGCTACGCTTGCTGCGGTTGCTCTGGGGATGGTTGAGCATGTTTACATAACGTGACACCTCCGTGCCTCGAAAAGCACGTTGAGCCGTTGGCCCCGGCGGTCATTCGTGGATCTTTGACAGTCTGACAACCTGTCTTACTATGGGGTATCGTATTACCCAGTAACTGGGTTGTGGAGGTCAGATAGGCAGTCGTCGTTCGTCGTTTCAGCCGATAGACGTCCACTGCTGGACATAGGCCTAATCCCAATTTCCTCCCAATTTTGGGAGGGTTTGCCATAATCGCCACGCATGGCAGGCGGGTTGGCGATCGCAGTATGGTATGATGGTGGAATACATAGTGAACGCTGCTGCCCATTCTCCGGTATGATCCTTAGTCGCCTTTTACGACACCCACGGGAAGTAAGGGGTGGTGGTATTCTTTAAGTCCGGCACCACACAGACCCAGATAGGCAGTCGCTCCATATAAAATACTGGTATTCAGCTGCCTCCGGTTAAACTGGAAGCCGACTCCAACATAGTTGGGAAAAGGCTAGGCACATGATGAAGAAACTTTACACCCTGTTCCACATACCTGTATAATTTCACCAAATAAATGTGAAGGTTATAGACATGCTAATAATTACTTAACCGTATAATTAGCTTTCTAATATCATCAGAATATTACTTCTTATTCAATAATAGGTAACGAGTGGACCTCGCCTACACGCAGCACATTAATCTAAGTTGATTACTTATCCAATACACCAAATTACCAATCAGGACCAAAATGGACACACAATAATATTACTTTTGTAACAGTAACATTATGAACGTGAAATATTTTTATTTTAATGGTCTGGGGTGTTTTTCTGTATTTGGTATCATTTATTGGTAATACAAGGTGACTAAGGACTGATTTTTCCATCGCCAGATAACTTTTATTGGAGGAATAAAATTGATAAAAAAATATTTAAAAAAACAGTGCCAGTCCGGGAGTGCCGACAGAAGTGAAAACAAAACACAAACAGAATACTTTGCCATCACTCACTGACTTAATGGATATACATTAAAACCGAGTACATCCCGAGGACAGCCGAACACATCCGTAGCGGGTATTTTTTAATCGTCTTATAAAAAAACACGCGCGGTGTCGCTTACGGTAACAGCGGCGCGAGTTATATATTTTTTTCAATCTCAGAAAATTCCCAACGCGTTGAAAAGAAGTCTCCACTTAAAAAAATTGTTTTTTTTTTCTTTTCAAACCAAGCTTTATACATTCGCAATTGCGAGATGTTGCAATTGCGAATGCATAAAGCTCTTGGTTACAAAAGTAACTGAGTTTATTTATTTATTTACTTACATTTACAGCTAGAGGGTAACCCAATCAGCTTTATGCATTAGAGATGGGTCGTCGACGCATTTTGCGTTATCGAAACTAAACCGTTCATTTTTGTTCATCGACTAGTCCATCAACTAGTTGAATTCGTCGACTAGTTTATGCGTCGACTTGGTTATGCAGACGATTTAAATAAACTTTGCAACGAAGTCTACTACTACTAGTCGCATTCGCATTCAGTTTAGTCGTTGACTGCCGTTGAGACGTCTACGGATTCGACTAGTCCATGGATTGTTGGTGAACCGTCGATTCGTTCACAGTACGTCGACGGTCGAATTAACTAGTTCGTTCATTCAACGCTCATCACTAACCCAATGCGATAGAATACAATAGTCATATAATTATTTTGCAAATATGGGTAATACTAGGTGCTCATCCATATTTCACCATTCGGCATGCAACATTTATATTATTCACATTAACCTACGTTGAGCCAAAACCCAACTTAACATGTGTTTTGACATGTGACATCCACCAACCCGCACTGGGCTCGCGTGGTGGATTACGGCCCACTCCCTCCCACAGAGAGGAGGCCTGTGCCCCAGCAGTGGGAACATTTTAGGCTGATTTATAGTTGTAGTTAATATTTATTAATATGTAAATCTTTGTGAAGAGAGAAAATAAAGATAGGTATATTCTTTTTTATTTAATTATGTACATTATTCCTTGTGAATTCACTCAGAGATCAACAGAATAAGACAGACTCACTCGTTGTGAGGTTGAGATACGAAGTGCACGCATCAGCAGCGCCTCCCCTAAAAGGTTGGCTCACCTAAAATTAAATCGAAAGTTATTGTGAATAAATTAATATTGCAAATGTGTTACAGTCTCCCATAAAATGATAAGACGAAAGTGCGGATAAGATGCGGGTATTCTATGGACAGATTGCCGTTTGCAGGTCATCAAAGGATTCCAGTTGAAGCAGAGTTATGCTTCATCATTTCAGCCGAAAGACGTCTAATGCTGGACATAGGCCTCCCCCATAAGCACCTCCACTTCGACCGGTTCTGTGGTTCTCGCATCCAACGGGTTCCTGCGGCCTTCACAAGGTCGCCGGACCACCTTGGGGTCGGGAGGCCTTCCAACGCTACGTCTTTCGGTACGCGGTCGCCACTCCAGAACCTTTCGGCCCCATCGGCCGTCTGTTCTGCGAGCAACGTGCCCTGCTCACTGCAACTTAAGTTTGGCAATTCTTCGGGCTATGTCGAGTTATGCTTGGAATGATAAAATAAGAATAAGCTTCTAGTCAAAGGGTCGTCCAGTCTTCCACCGTTCTGCTGTATTCTTTTGCTTTACAATAAAAATTGTCTTTTTTCTACTTTGATTGTTGATAACGTGTGCCAGTTAAAAAATATTGACAGTTGAATTTTCATACAGGCGCCGCGCAAGGTGGACCGATGACTTTGTGAGGGCCTCATGAATCCAAGATCCTGCAAGAAGCACAGGACCACTCGATATTGTGACGCTTGTGGGAGATGTACGTCCAGCAGTGGACGTCTTTCAGCTGAATTGATATAATGATGATGTGACTCATTCATGCTGGAGTCAGAGGTTTCCTACTTTTTGGCATAAGGTACTTAAGTCTTGGTAGTCTGAAGGTACTCAAACAGTAGGAATCACTGTCGAATGTGAGCAATCGGCGTGTTAATTTGCTATAGTAAAAACTGCGATTTGATAGCCTAAATCCTGCAGTCCTATTAATATTATAAACGCGAAAGTCTGTGAGGATGGATAAATGGATATTTCTTACTCTTTCATGGAAAACTTCTGCACGGATTTGAATGAAATCTGGCACTCGTATTATAGTATTTATATACTATAATACGAGTGCCAGATTTCATTAACCCAGTATATTTTTTCCCGGGATCGAAACTTATGCGGGTGAAACCGCAGGGCACTGCTAGTATACATATATGGGTTGCATAAAAAGGATTATTGTTATTTGTTTACCTTTTATTAAACCGCTGAGTTCCACAATCTGACGAAGATTAAGTACAGTTGAGAACTAATCAATAGGCAATAAAATAGTAGATAATCTTCCTCTTATATGACAAAATCAATACCCCAAAGTCTCCTCAAGAAAACATTATCGAGCCCAAATGTTGGATGTTCTTGCGCCAACGATAATATATATCAGCGATCAAAGCCGTTACGAGTGCTCGTTAGATGTAAATTGTAATTAATTAGCAGAACATCAACTGTGAGCGCTTCGGATATCTCTGATGTGAATCCTGTTTGATCATGCCAGGTTACGCGATGTGCCAAGTGGTTGGATACTGTTTTGCATGGCTCGTTCTTGTTTTGCTATGTACCTACTTGATATTTATGACACTCGTAAAATTTGTTTTAAACAAAAACAATTTATGTCTTGTCTGTTTTTTTCATGGTCTGGCAGTTTGAGTAATTTATGTAACCTACCGAAATATCCTTTCTTTGGTTTTGTTCGTCGAATCCTTGAGCTCCTTAAGTCTTGAGTTGAGCTGCATGATTTCTGACAAATGCGTGCACTGACTGGACAGGTCCTCTAAATCTGTGTGGTTCTTTCCTCAAAAGAGTAGCTCAGACATCGATCTATATGGTCTTCTTATAACCTGACCAAGATTATTTCTGGACTTTTAAAAGAGACTGTGACTTTGTTTCGGCCTTTCTACTCAGAGTAGTCAAACAGGATACGCCGAACTCATCTAGTTTTAAAAAAATATGATTGACGGGTAAAAGTGTTTTTGCAAACCTATTTACAAAAATAAAATCATTTAACATTTACTTACTGGACTTGAGGTTATTAAAATTCTCGTTATTCTGTCGTATGTGCTTTCTTTCGGACATGCCTGCGGCATGTCAGGTGACAAATGGGCTAAGAGAACAACCGATTGCACGATGTCTTCGCGACAGGCCGAGACGAAGATGGCAAGACGAGCTTGACTCCTATCGAAAGAACTGGCCGGTACTAGCAAAAGATAGAATTGTATGGAAAAGGAAGAGGGGGAGAGGGCTTTGCCCTCCAGTGGGGGCTTTGCCCTCCAGTGGGAAAATTCAGGCTAGTTAGATAGATTAATGTGCTTTCTAACGGCTGAACCAAATAACCTATTGACAGATAGCTACTGATGATCATCATCTGACAAGCCTTTTCGCAACTATGTTGAGGTCGGCTTCCAGTCTAACCGGATGCAGCTATAGAATAGCAGTAAATCACATGGAGTGACAGCCTGTCTGACCTCCACAACCCGGTTATTGGGTAACACGATACTCTTTGGTCAGACTTTCGGGCTTCTAACTACCCGTAACGACTATCAAAGATCCACGAATGACAGCCAGGACCAACGGCTTAACGTTCATTCTGAGGCATGGAGGGATCTCGGTATGTAAAGATGGTCATCCATTCACAGACCAACCGCGGCAAGCGTAGCTTAACCTGATCGATAGACCTGTGCGGCTGTTATTATTTAGGCACGGGCCCCTCCCTCTTAATAGCTACTGATGGTAGCCAGTATAATTATAACTGTCAGTATAATATAATCATACTGATCGCTACTGATTTAGATTATTGGGACGTTAAAACCAAATCATGGCTATAAATGGGTAGTCTGTAGTCTAAGAATATTTTATTACTAGTTACGCCCCGCGGTTTCACCCGCGTAATTGTCGATCCCGTGAGAATATCAGGATAAAAAGTAGCCTATATGTTAATCCAGGGTGTCAGCTACCTCCATACAAAATTTTATCAAAATTGGTCCAGCCGTTTGAACGTGAAGAAGTAACAAACATATAAACACACACACACACTCACAAACTTTCGCCTTTATAATATTAGTGTGATTTCTGTCCCTAAAAGTAACCTCTATTTTCCTTACAATATTCTATCCTTTCCAGAAAACATTCTCGTGACTCCTCTCAATCATAATTATGTTGAAAATATTCCTTGAAGCTGAAAATGTGAACGGGTAAGTGATCGCATGTACCAGGCGTACAGAAATAGCGGGTAGAAAGCGTATCGTCGCTCTAAATGCCTGAAGGCCGCACTATGTTAGCACCATACCAAGGTTCTCACACCGTGTTGTAATGTGAGTTACACCGAAGTTCAAGTTTTTAACCCCCTCATGAATAAGCCCAGAGCAAACTTACTCAAGTATCTAAAGTAATGTAAAAAATTACTTTAGTAAATGTTATATACATTTTTAGTATACCTTTACTTCGAGTCTATTAATAAGGGAATAAGAATCTGACAAAGGCATCAAACAATCACTACAGAGCAACAGCCCACTTTATACTCAGACTATAAACGTTGATTACCATGATTGCTCGTTCTTTGCGAGTTCAGATTGTCCAGAAAGCCTCCTGAATTTTCTTGTTTTTTTGTTTGATTTTTGTCAATATTGTTTTCTTTTTTATTTGAAATGGTTTGCTCTTGACTCTAGTCTACGTCTGAGGGGACAGAGACAAAGTCGTCGATGGAGTGAGCTTACCCAGAAGAAGCCTGTTCACTCTAACTTTGAAGAGATTCGGGTTGTATGCGCCCGGAAACACAGGCGCAGGTAGAGAGATTGAAACTTATATAATTCGTTCATAAGTTTTGTTTCTTGCCATATTCTCCATTCATCATTATTTATATAGTTTTTTTTACTACATCGTAATTTAAAAAAACCGACTTCCTATTTAACCGGCCTATATTCCAAAATAATGCCACAAGATAAAAATTCCTGCAACACTGCTGCATGAAACCATCCACCATAGTTAGTGTGCTGGTACATCCGGCGCGCAGTGAAAGCATTTCATTCATTGCTATCTTTTGATGAACACCATTCCGTATAGCGTCACTTGCCTGTCCTGTTACACAATAGTTTACTAGTTTAGTTTTAAATATGGCACGGCTATAGTTTGTGTGGAGTTTTTAATGTTCTGTGGGAAGTTGAAATGTTTTGTTAGTATGGTAGGTAGTTGGATTTGAAAAGAAGTTTTTTTTAGTGTTGATAATCATCATCTGCCTAGCCTTTTCCCAACTATGTTGGGGTTGGCTTCCAGTCTAACCGGATGCAGCTGAATACCAGTATTTTACATGGAGCGACTGCCTATCTGACCTCCAGAACCCAGTTACTGGGTAATAAGATACCCCATGGTAAGACTGGTTGTCAGACTTTCGGGCTTCTGACTACCTACCCATAACGACTGTCTGTCAAAGATCCACGAAAGACAGCCGGGTCCAACGGCTTAACGTGCTTACCGAGGTACGGAGGGGTCACGGTATGTAAAGATGGTCACCCATCCATAGACCAACCGCGGCAAGCGTAGCTTAACCTGATCTATCGACCTGTGCGGCTGTTATTATTTAGCCACGGGCCCCTCAGTCAGTCAGTCAGTGTTGGTAATGTTTGTGGAATATTTTTAGCTGTGTCATTTTATTTTTGTTTGACAGGCTATACAGATTTTTTTTTGTTTGACAGTATAGGTAATATTTTGCCATAATTAATAAAAAATGTAGTAGTCCTACACACTGTATTTCGGGCCACGGCGGCTAATATCAACGAAGACTAGCCTTCGGCGCGAGATGTATATTATAGTGCACAAGTGTGTGCGCGCAGACACAGGTGCACTCTCTTCCCTCACTCTCATAGTCCATAGTCCGATGCGTTGGCACGCAACCCGACACGACCGCAGAGAGATCAGGCGCAGGACCAACGGCTTTACGTGCTTTCCAAGGCACGAGGTATCACACCGCCAACTTCCATACTCTGGCTAGTTACTAAAAAAATCCTAATCAAAAAACTCAATAACACTTCGCCCAACCTGAGAATCGAACGCTCAGCGGTCGGAGACCAACAGAGAAAAAAAAGAGTAAGTAAATAACAAAAAAAAGGTATATTTTAATGCTTTGAATGTGAAATTGAGGTTAGGATTACATGTGCTGGACCATAATGTAGGTAACATACACCATGATTGCAATAAAGTGAAGTGTGTGTGTAAGTGAAGCGCATTGTAATCTGAATTAAACGACAGAATTATTAATAGTAGATACTAACAGTATTTTATAAAATGTTAATATTAAATGAATCCAATAAAATGAATCCGATATTGACTTGTAAGTTCCTCTAATCACTTATCTGTGTAGACCACAATACTATTGACAGTAATATTTTCAATCATGAAACTATCTATAAACGCTTTCCAATATCACTAAAAGGTTTGGTTTCAGTGTAACGATGTGGTTCGTTACCATGACGGCAAGCGCTGTTACGATACGGTGTAAATGAGGTCAAACATGGTTTTAGTCTCGTGCTGCAATTTGGAAATTTCAGATCTTCCTTCAACGGGGATTGGAGAAAAATGTGGCTCCGACATGTTCCGCAAAGCAGAAGTGCAGAAATGTGATTTGTGGGATTTTTAATAACTTAACATGCATATTTTGTAGGAATACTTATTTGGCTGGTTACGTCATCATCATCTGCCTAGCCTTTTCCCAACTATGTTAGGGTCGGCTTCCAGTCTAACTGCATGCAGCTGAATACTAGTATTTTACATGAAGCGACTGCATAGCTGACCTCCACAACCCGGTTACTGGATAATACGATTCCCCTTGGTAAGTCTGGTTGTCAGTTTGGTATGTACGACGACATAATAATTATATCAAGCTATACATTTCCAGGAGTTATGAGTTGACTTCTTATTATACGAAAAATCTATACAATGCGAGGACAGCTAAAATTATAGCTTAATAATTATCATCGTGTGTACGATAAAAGGAGTGACGCAAGAAGTCATTTCAAGTTACAGCAACCAAGAGACTTTTTGTTTTTTAACATATCAATAGCATTGGTCAAACAGGTTTAAAACTTAGTTACGTGAACTCCGTCTACTGCAGTCTGCAGTCATAAAATCCATTCAAATTGACGTACTTTTACTTGCTTACTTCACTTCCCATTTCTGACTTAGATACATACGCCAGCACATCAACCTACCCGAAACTGTCAAATTTTCCCAATCAACTTTGAACCTTATATTTTAGCGATAAAGTTGGAAATCTATTAAATAAATTTCACATATTGTAGTAGCTTGATGTTCTGGCGTGGCTAAAAACAAAATGATTTTCCATTTTAAAGTTATTACCCGTATGCTTCAAAACCTATGATCACGTAGTCGTGTAAGTTTTCTTGAAGATATCTTATTATTCTATAAGTTTTCTAGCTTCTGTGCTTTTGGGCGGAGCTAGGCTGGCTCTGTTAGCCAGAATCCCCACGCATAACGGACCGAATGAGAGTCTAAGTGCGGAAAAGGGAGTCCCATCATCATCATCATCATCATCATCATCAAGTTTCCTAGTGTCCTCGTACTGATGTTCCTTTGACCAATAAATTGTCCGCTCCACCAATATTTGACCATTTAATCTTTCTTGCCATTCTTCAACAGAATCAATCCCTGCATACTAATGTTGATTGACATTATGTAAATCCTCCAGACGAGACTGGGATCTATATTATTCTTGAATTCTAGACGAAATAACACTTTAAGTAATCTTGACAAATGTAAACCGTTCTTGGTATGAAATGCCTTCTAATTGATTCAATCAAACGCCAGACGTTTGAGATTTTGAGCTGTCGAACGATTTTTGGTTGAATAAATATGGTTTGTGTGGTTAATAGGGTCTAATCATTGGATTATGATATTGACGTGCAAATTCATCGTTATCGTAATATATTAGTTATTCAAAATTATTCGATCGGTAAAATAACTTTTAAATAAGAGCGTTATCTTTTAGATTTGGTATGTTTTTAGCAGGTTAAGCCGTTGGTCCCGGCTGTCATTCGTGGATCTTTGACAGTCGTTACGGGTAGTCAGAAGCCCGAAAGTCTGACAACCAGTCTTACCAAAGGGAATCGTGTTACCAAATAACTGGGTTGTGGAGGTCAGATATAGCTGCATTCGGTTAGACTGGAAGCCGATCCCAACATAGTTGCGATAAGGCTAGGCAAATGATGACCATCAGTAGCTACCTGTCATACGATACCCTTTGGTAAAACTGGCTGACAGAACCAGTTTTACCAAAGGGTATCGTATTATCCAGTAACCCTTGCGATGTTGACGTCACCCGCAACGGCAATGTGTCACTTGTTTATGGGTTGTGGAGATCAGATAGGCAGTCGCTCCATGTAAAGAACTGGTATTCAGCTGCATCCGGTTAGACTGGAAGGCGACCCTAACATATTTGGGAAAAGGCTAGGCAGATGATGATGATGAACTTTTAGATTTGGTTTCAGAAAAAATAACAAAAAGACAAATTTGCAATCTTTTATTTGCCATTTATTTGATAGTGATGCATTATGTTTGTGAATACAAATTCAATAAATAAAACAAAATCCCCCAATTTCTTCATTGCAGTAAATGTGTGTAAATACCTATTGCCATTGTTCACCTTTCATACAAATCTTCGCGTTTTGTCTTATTATTAATTTTGTCTCTAAGGAAACATAATAGTAAAATAAAAAGCCATTAAAAAGTTATGACCCAACAAAGATTCGTTTTTATTGCTATTTTTAACGTAACTTTGGGTGTAAATAAGTAATAAAAGAACTTTAAAATCTTCAAAACCAAGTCAGCACCGATGCTCAGTTATCGAAGGGTTCCATAAACTTTAGTTGTAATTGATGTATGCAGTGGTTTTTTCATAAAACTCGATTTACCAAAGCACTTTTCGATTTTTTTTACACGCCTATTAGTTCGGAACGGTGTTTCTGTGCGTGAGAACTAAACGTTGTGCGTGTAGACTAGCGTCAAACTGCAGCTTCATAAACTCAAACTCAAACCATTTATTTCAATCAAACCATTTACAGGGACTTTTGAATTGTCAAGAAGTCGGTCAGTCAGAAAATATGAAGCTAGTTGCCCATTCCAAAGCGTAGGTACCTATGGAGAACGGGCAAGAAACTCCATGGACACTCTTTTAAATAATATTTTTACAAAAATATTAAAGTTCATTTCAAATAAACTTGCGATAAAGTTTGTTCACCTCCTTCTACTAATGTATCCCAATATTTCCAAACCATACGAAAAAAATGTATGGGCAGTGTCGGTAACACGATCAAAACATTGACTTACTCCGTGTTTGGTATTATGAAACTCAACCGATGCAATGTTAGCGACAGTTTTGTATGACGAACGATATCTATCGTAAGTTATTTGGACTTTTTGGTACAGGGTGGTTGAATGACATTTATGGCAAGTTTATTTGAAAAACACTTTAGTTACATCATTAATGTTGAATTTACAATTATATGTGAGAACGATGTAAAAAAGACGTACGCGTTAAAATCGTCCAGAGTACAGCAAATAGTAAGAAAACAACAATCCAAAAATAAAACAATTAAAAATAAGCCGAGGCAGCTGAGAGTCTTTCACTCGAGATGACCAGCCCCAACTGACGGCGCCCGTTCACGAACATGACGCATAGACCAGCACCATTCGCTCAACTAAAAAGGGGGCTAAATGATCCAACACACACCACCGTCAGCGAGACATTTGTGTGAGCATGACATACTATCAGCCGCCAGGGCACATTCAAGTCAATGAAAGACTTATTACCCAGTAAATGGTAAATAAGGTATAGTTCATACATAGAACTCACATTTGTGCTATGCAATTATACAATACAAAGGAAATTGAGTTCATACAATGCAAAGATAGTCTTACAATCTTCAGCAGCAATAGAAACAACCTTAATCAAATCCAGTTGTTTGATCCTTTAATTTCATATTGATGAAACTTCTGATGGCTAAAACTACCAGGAGTAATTAAATTTTCAAATCTAATTTGTATATTTAATTCTGGGATCGAGCAGATTTCCAATGAACCGGAATTTAGCGTGATAATTTAATATAACTACTAAGCGTGGCCGTTCAAACTGTTACTGAAATCGCTAAACCGTTTTGGTATAAAATTAATTTGTATAATATTGGGGTGGATTTCAATGTAACATTGCTAGTTAATGCAAATGATAAATATTTGTATGACCTTTTAAAATTCTTGATAGTCTTTACTGTAATGCGAGGCGTACATCTAATCCGTCATCGGCCGACTGACAACCAAACATGTGAAAAAAAAAGACTGGCCAAGTGCGAATCGGACTCGCACACGAAGGGTTCCGTACCACAAGGCAAAAACGCCGAAAAAAAACACGTTTGTTGTATGAGAGCTCCCCTTAAATCTTTATTTTATTTTAATTTTATTATTAAAGTAAAAATACAACTGAGTATTTTGTGAATATTTCAAGTGCCTACCTGTTGCCATTTAATTGATATCGAGCAAAAAAGGGCAAAAAAAAATCGCGTTTGTTGTATGGGAGCCCCTCTTAAATATTTATTTTATTTTGTTTTTAGTATTTGTTGTTATAGCGGCAACAGAAATACATAATTTGTGAAAATTTCAACTGTCTAGCTATCGCGGTTTTTGAGATACAGCCTTGTGACAGACAGATGGACAGATGGACGGACAGACAGCGAAGTCTTAGTAATAGGGTCCCGTTTTTACCCTTTGGGTACGGAACCCTAAAAATTTAATGCGTGTATGCACGCACTTTCTTTTACATAATCAGATACATATAGTATGCCAGGGATATTAACGCGCAAACTGAAACCATTAATTCAGTAGGTACAGTCAACAAAGGAGATAAGTATACAGGAGCGTCGGATAAAGTTGAAGTTTACTAAGAAACTGATGGATGTTCTGGACTGAAATTTTATTTAATAAATGAGCTGTTTGTTTTCTATTAATAAAATTAAAATTTATTCGAGAACAGCCATCGGTTTCTTAGTAAACTTCAACTATATCCGACGCTCCTGTATACTTATCTCCTTTGTTGACTGTACATGACAGACCCTTAAGCGTAGAAATTTTTGTCGGTTCGGAATCATGTAGATACTGAGTCTATGGGTAACAGGTTGTGCATCGGTGTCCCTGCCACCCTGTATATTATTTACTAGCTTCCGCCCGCGGCTTCGCTCGCAAGGTATGTCGATAAAAACTATCCTATGTCCTTCCCCGGGATGCAATCTATCTCTCTGCCAAATTTTATCGAAATCCGTTCTGTAGTTTAGGCGTGAATAGATAACATGCAGAGAGACAGACAGAGTTACTTTCGAATTCATAATATTAGTATGGATGGTTCGATCGGCCAAGTTCAGCCGACGAACGCACATAGTTCGGCAGATGACGGATTAAGTGTTTATAGGAAGGAGAAAGAAAGAAAATACATTTATTTAGCTCAGACTAAAAACACACAGTACACCAGAGACATACATTACATAAAAACAAATAAAAATCAAATGACAAAGTGTAAAGTCCGATGTAAGAAATTTGCAGGAATGTGTGCCTTACGGCTGCGCCAAAAAAGCCCATGTATGATGTATCTGGGTCATAATACCCGAGTATGCACAAAAGAAACCTTTTTAACCCCAACTACACACATCAAAACTGTCTAGGGATCAAGCATTTTTATGCGGATTTCTTGAGATTGAGATGTGGCTTTGTAATAAATTTATGATTTTATAAATTTATATGGATCCTTTTTGGTGCATTTCATATTTGAATCATGAACTGTGAATCAAATTCGAGTAAAAGATGAAAATCAGCTGTCAATATTTTCCCTATAAAAACATACAACGCATTGAAGACATTATTAGTGCTACTGTTTCCCTACTACTGATTAAAACCAACGTTATTATGGAGCGGCGACGTCATTTAAGCAGGGAAGAAATGCTCAGAGCCGTGGGAATGATAGAAGCTGGTTCCCGGCAACGTACTGTGGCTTTAGCTCTGAATACAAGTCAGAGTGTTATCAGTCGACTTTGGACACGTTACCGAAGCACTGGTACCGTGGCTGAGCGCCATGGAGGACGGTATCGCTGCACCACACGGAGACAAGACCGATACATTCAAATCTTAACTCGAAGAGCTCCAACAATAACCGCCATGATGTTAGCCGTGAGGCTTCATCACTCTTCAGGGAACTTAATTAGCGACCAAACAGTCAGAAACCGCTTGCATGAAGTGAACCTTCATTCCCGAAGACCGCTACGGGTACCACCTATAGCAATGCACAATCGTAGGATTCGATATCAATGGGCTCTTGAACACAGAAATTGGGCAGAAGAACAATGGCGTTTCGTGTGCTTTTCTGATGAGTCTCGTTTTGGTATGAGACCGGATACAAGACGTATACGACACTGGAGAACCCCTGGACGCCAACAGCGATTAAAATCCTGCCAGGAAGTCCATCCTTATAGTGGTGGAACCATCATGGTATGGGCGGGTATTTGGATCGGCGGAAGAACTGAGTTGATTTGGATCAGAGGCAACCTCAACGCTCAAATTTATGCTGAGACGATTGTATCAGACGTCATCGTTCCTCTACAAGTGCAAATCGGTCCCTTATTTCAGTTAATGCATGATAATGCACGACCGCACACCGCAAGAGTTGTAAGACAGACTCTCGCCGCAGCTAACATCAATGTCCTGCCCTGGCCTGCTCAGTCGCCAGACTTGAACCCGATTGAGCATGCATGGGATATGCTACAGAGAAGAGCTCTGCCGAATATGGAGGGTATCCAGTCGCAAGAAGACCTTTTTTTGTTGTTGCAACGAACATGGGCGGCCATTCCACAGCGTGATTTGGATGAACTCATTTTGAGTATGCCAAACCGATGTTCTTGTGTTGTTAGTGTTCGCGGTAGAAACACGGATTATTAATTGTTTAAGTTACCCAATAAAATTTTAAAGAAAACTGTTATTTCAGTCTTTTTTTCGAACTTTTGTGTTAGTGGTTCAAATGTCAAAAATCCCTTTATTAGGAAAATGGCAAATTTCTTTATTAATGCAAAGGTGACTTGGTTTATCGTTACTGTGACAAACGAAAACACTTTATTTGATGAATCCTTAAAGAAAATTTTAATTAATATCAATCAGGAGAAAAGTTATTGCAAAAATATATGTTGATCCCTAGACACTTTTGATGTGTGTACTACGCTTTTGAGGTCACGATATCAGAGGGGCCATTCTCGTAATTTTAAAAACGTTCACAGTCAGATCTCAGTCTCAATCTGTCAAATATACCTCTAATTTCCCTACATTTTGATAAGTTTTTGACATTTGTTTGTCGCCGAGATGAGACTGCGACTAGATTTTGAATGATTTAAATTACGAGAATTGGCCTTCTGTCGGTCGATGCTGTAAAAACCTCACCGTGAAAACTTAGATGAAGTGAGTTTGTTTTTGCTAGGAATTGACACTATTGACAGCTCACTCCACGCTCACTTCACCTTAGTTTTCACGGTGAGATTTTTACAGAATAGCACCGCTGGACTTATATCTGTAACTATTGGTAAGCTCAAACTCAAAGCATTTATTTCAATTAAACAATTTACAGGCACTTTTGAATTGTCAAGAAGTCAGTCACTGAGAAAATATGAAGCTATTTGCCAATTCCAAAGAGAAGAAGAAGAACGGGCAAGAAACTCCATGGACATTCTTTTAAATTATATTTTACAAAAATATTAGTTCCATCATTAATGTTGAATTTATAATTATATGTGAGAACGATGTAAAAAGACGTACGCGTTAAAAGCGTCCAGAGTGCAGCAAATACACACATCAAAAGTGTCTAGGGATCAAGCATTTTTATGCGGATTTCTTGAGATTGAGATGTGGCTTTGTAATAAATTTATGATTTTATGAATTTATATGGATCCTTTTTGGTGCATTTCATAATTTGAATCAGGAACTGTGAATCAAATTCGAGTAAAAGATGAAAATCAGCTGTCAATATTTTCCCTATAAAAACATACAACGCATTGAAGACATTATTAGTGCAACTGTTTCCCTACTACTGATTAAAACCAACGTTATTATGGAGCGGCGACGTCATTTAAGCAGGGAAGAAATGCTCAGAGCCGTGGGAATGATAGAAGCTGGTTCCCGGCAACGTACTGTGGCTTTAGCTCTGAATACAAGTCAGAGTGTTATCAGTCGACTTTGGACACGTTACCGAAGCACTGGTACCGTGGCTGAGCGCCATGGAGGACGGTATCGCTGCACCACACGGAGACAAGACCGATACATTCAAATCTTAACTCGAAGAGCTCCAACAATAACCGCCATGATGTTAGCCGTGAGGCTTCATCACTCTTCAGGGAACTTAATTAGCGACCAAACAGTCAGAAACCGCTTGCATGAAGTGAACCTTCATTCCCGAAGACCGCTACGGGTACCACCTATAGCAATGCACAATCGTAGGATTCGATATCAATGGGCTCTTGAACACAGAAATTGGGCAGAAGAACAATGGCGTTTCGTGTGCTTTTCTGATGAGTCTCGTTTTGGTATGAGACCGGATACAAGACGTATACGACACTGGAGAACCCCTGGACGCCAACAGCGATTAAAATCCTGCCAGGAAGTCCATCCTTATAGTGGTGGAACCATCATGGTATGGGCGGGTATTTGGATCGGCGGAAGAACTGAGTTGATTTGGATCAGAGGCAACCTCAACGCTCAAATTTATGCTGAGACGATTGTATCAGACGTCATCGTTCCTCTACAAGTGCAAATCGGTCCCTTATTTCAGTTAATGCATGATAATGCACGACCGCACACCGCAAGAGTTGTAAGACAGACTCTCGCCGCAGCTAACATCAATGTCCTGCCCTGGCCTGCTCAGTCGCCAGACTTGAACCCGATTGAGCATGCATGGGATATGCTACAGAAAAGAGCTCTGCCGAATATGGAGGGTATCCAGTCGCAAGAAGACCTTTTTTTGTTGTTGCAACGAACATGGGCGGCCATTCCACAGCGTGATTTGGATGAACTCATTTTGAGTATGCCAAACCGATGTTCTTGTGTTGTTAGTGTTCGCGGTAGAAACACGGATTATTAATTGTTTAAGTTACCCAATAAAATTTTAAAGAAAACTGTTATTTCAGTCTTTTTTTCGAACTTTTGTGTTAGTGGTTCAAATGTCAAAAATCCCTTTATTAGGAAAATGGCAAATTTCTTTATTAATGCAAAGGTGACTTGGTTTATCGTTACTGTGACAAACGAAAACACTTTATTTGATGAATCCTTAAAGAAAATTTTAATTAATATCAATCAGGAGAAAAGTTATTGCAAAAATATATGTTGATCCCTAGACACTTTTGATGTGTGTAGTAAGAAAACAATCCAAAAATAAATTAGTTAAAAATAAGCCGAGGCAGCTAAGGGATGACTAGCCCCAACTGACGGCGCCCGTTCACGAACATGACGCATGACGCAGCACCATTCAGCTCAACCATTTTAAAGAGAGCTAAATGATCCAACACACACGCCACCGTCAGCGACACATTTGTGTGAGCATAACATACTATCAGCCGCCAAGGCACATTCAAGTCAATGAAACACATATTACCCAGTAAATGGTACCGGTGAAAGGTTTAGTTAACTAATTAAAGTAAGATAGTATCAATGAAGTATACTCGTTTTGAAGATTTTGTTATGGGGTTTCCGCATTTCGTCCTTCAAGTAGACCATTGTGCGTGGGCCATGGCGGCCGTCGGTGGTTGCCAACTGACGGCGCCCGCTTACGAACATGACGCATATATCATTTATTGTGAAACCTTGTGCTATGAACAGAAAAAAACAGTTTCTCTCATCGCTAGCCTATCTTATACGTTAGCTATAAGATAGCAACGAGCTATCTTATAGCTAACGTAGGTCTGTAATAAAACCCCTTTAGGCTGGCCGCCCACGTCAGACTTTTTGTAGCACCGATAATCGGGCCGATTTAGTTAACTTCATTATTTCTGACCTACTTTTTGTAGGACGTGTGCGTTGCACTATTGCTATCAGTGTGTTCTATTTTTCTCCTACAAAAAATCGGTCACCGATTATCGGACGTGTGCGAGCGGCCTTCATGCGATACTAATTATCATTAGTCATACAGACAAGGCAGACAGACAAGGTCCTATTATAATTTTACCTGAGCTCCTTTGTGATCGATATAGGTACTCAATAATGACTAAATACGTAACATATAAGCTCGTGCCAGACAAAGGTCGAGGTCAGACCCAGCTTATAGTATAATGTGGCATGTTAATCCAAATCTAGACGAAACCCTACTCCTAACTAGTAGCCAATAAGTAATTGGCTCGAATTTTCGAATCAATCGAGCAGATACGTAGAATGTAAGAGGAACTTCACATTGTGGATAAAACAATAATAATAATAATAAACTTTTATTTTCAGACCTTGCAGTCCATAATGGTAGTATCTACATAAAATTACTTAATTAACTATTGTTAGTAACACATACAATCACAAAGAAAATATAATATAAATAAGAAAGAAAGCATATATAGGTATATAAACTACCTATCGCCGACCTGTGTGTGCAGTCTCACCCACCGGCCAAGCATCTGGCAGTCCCACCGGTCACTCAATGCCCTCAACATACTATGGGAGCTGACGAGTGTTCTGTGACGGAGAGAAGCGCATCGCTTTCGAATGATGGCATAAAAAATAATAATATAATAATAATAATCTTTTTATTTCAGAATACAATTCCATAATTACAACACAAATTACAATAGGTACCAAGATGTTAGTAACATAAAAACTTAAAAACTATGTTAGAAGACATCACCAATATTGACAGGCATGTAGCTGACTTAAGTACCAGATGAAAGGACAATCCAGTTCATTGGCAATGACACTCAGGAGACTGTTGTTACTGGCACGCACCCTGTGCAACAAGGACGCTGCTCGCTTGCTCCTGATTGCAGCGAAGCTATCAATCCACGTGTCCACGAACATCCCTGAGGCACTACAGAAGTGTGGCAGCCTAAACAGCATCCTGAATGCATTATTGTACTGGACTCGAAGAGCATTAACGACCTCTAGAGATAAGATTAAATAATTTTGCAAGCAGTGGTGACCCAATGGTAAGAGCCCAGACTTACGAGTTGTTTGAGTAATTTATTTCATCACCACTGCTCTCAAAACGGTTTACGAAAACATCGTGAGGAAATCGGTATGTGTCTGAACCAAAAAGTTCGAAGACAACTATAAACCCGCATTGGGCCCGCGTGGTGGATAACAGCTCAGTCCCTCATAAAAAGAGAGGGCCTGTGTCCAAGCAGTGGGAATGTAGCGGTATCTACAACTCCACATGCGAACAACGCGTCATGCTGACGTCACGCAAAATCTTGTATCGCGCAAGCAGAGTTTGCTGCGCAACTAGCATAGATACAACGGCCCAACATGAATCATCGGGCAGTTGCCCGCCAGACACAACACCCGTCTGGTCGGAGGATCCTCCCTTTTCTATAGAGTGTAAGTGAACTTTACATCCTGTTCCTCATGCCACTATAGGAACATTATAGGCTGATTATGTATTTCATTAAGACATAATAAGCACAAAATATACACATAATATTTTAGACATAATAATAAAGTAGAAGGTTAGTTACTTCGTTACAAAGTTCGTCTTATAGCCAAGGGATTTACATTTCAATTCATTTCAAGAGTATGGCATAGATTACTTTGAAACCTATCCATCTGTAGTTATAGATACCCTAAAATACCTTGCCCTAGTAGTAAATTTGGAATGCATGTTGACGACATGGATGCGCGAAAAGCATTCTGCCTTCGTTCGTATTATGTGTTTCGAACTGTGACCAAAGAATCTTTATTCTTTCTTTCTTTTTTTCTTTCTTGGGAACATTGACGCGCAAACTGTAACCCAGCGCATTTTTAACGCAGTGTATTCAGCACATGATTCTAGAGAATAATTCCGTTGGTTATCGAAAAAAAAAACTGCTGTTTCATTGAGAAGTGCGACCTACGAGGTCAAAATGTAGGGGACAGCTAAAATTTCGGCGCAGGGGATTCAGAATCACGTACTGAATCACAGGTTGCGTGTCGGTGTCCTTGCCAGCCTATATATGAAGCAGCCAGATGGTTACATAACAAATGTCTCTCTGTCTCTTCATACTAATACTAAAAGAAAAAAAAAGAAAGAAAGAAAACGTATTTATTGCTCGTACAGGAACATCACAAACTAA
Source organism: Mesoligia furuncula (assembly GCA_916614155.1). Lineage (NCBI taxonomy): Eukaryota > Metazoa > Arthropoda > Insecta > Lepidoptera > Noctuidae > Mesoligia > Mesoligia furuncula. The sequence goes on from OU744793.1 coordinate 28,858,924, forward strand.
ACGCAGTAAAATAAAAAGTAACAACAGTTATATAAAAAAAAAGTAACAAAAGGAAAATGAAACAGAAAATACTACTATGTGTTTGTCATTCCAGCGTATGGCACTCGTGGGTTGCAGCTGAAAATCAGCGTCTCATCTGGTGTGACCACGAGTCGGCAAGGACCTTGTGTTGTCATCTGACATTATGCTGAGCTGAGGCCCTTTTGGCATAATAATCTTTGTTTTCTGTTTTTATAGTTATAAGGTGTATTTATTTTGCTGTTATGCTAATAAACGCATTTTTCTTTCTTTCCTTTCTTTCTTTATAATAAAAATATCTGCAATTAATAATTCAATCCTGGTTTATTTTGTAAACCCTTTGTTTTTATTGTTCAATAAAGTAACCCTAGACCGCGCCAATATTCAACTCTAATGACTGGATGTTTTTTTTTGCTAAACGGTTGGCGTAAACTTCCATTTCGGGTAGCTGCATTAATTGGTTCACCACTTTTTCACGGAATTATGAACGCAGCTAATTGTGTAAATCAATTAATTTCCTTGTTCAATTGTAAACAATTGAGGGGCCCGTGGCTAAATAATAACAGTCGCACAGGTCGATCGATCAGGTTAAGCTACGCTTGCCGCGGTTGGTCTGTGGATGGGTTACCATCTTTACATACCGAGACCCCTCCGTGCCTCGGAAAGCACGTTAAGCCGTTGGTCCCGGCTGTCATTCGTGGATTTTTGACAGTCGTTACGGGTAGTAAGAAGCCCGAAAGTCTGACAACCAGTCTTACCAAGGGGTATCGTATTACCCAGTAACTGGGTTGTGGAGGTCAGATAGGCAGTCGCTCCTTGTAAAAAAAAGCCAGGCAGCTGATGTTCAATTGTAAACGTTCCTTCCATTACTTTAAGCAACTGAAGTGCATTAACGCGTTCATTTTTAGAAGAGTAACCGGGGAGTTTCTTGTCGGCTCTTCTCCATAGGAAACGACCAATTGGAACCGTGCACCTAGCTTCTAACGATTCATAAGTGCTCATGTAGGTTTATGTGAAATAAAATATTTTGATTTTGAGTGCCTCTGACTCGCCCCGTGTATTTTGAAACCTTCAGTAATATTTTCGGAATTAACCTGTATTCCCTATTCAAAATTAAAGTGTAGAATAATCCTTACTGTACTATTACTATTATATACCTAAATGCGAAAGTGTGTCTGTCTGTTACCTCTTCATGCTTAAACCGCTGAACCGATTTAGATGTAATTTGGTATAGAGATAGTTTCAGTCCCGGGAAAGGACATAGGATAGTTCTTATCCCGATATTCCCACGCGATGGACACTTATGCGGGTGAAACCGCGGGGCGCAGTTAGAAACAAAAAATTTTTGTGGTGCGTCCGGAATTAAAAATAAATTTTCATATATTACTAAATTAATGTCATTATGCAGTGCCGCTGAGAGACGTGTTTCTCGCGGTGTGTATGCGGCACCCTTACGGACTTCATAAAAATAGAGGTGGGAATAAAAGTGTTAAAGCAGCCTCTAAGTGAGGCAGGTCAATAAACGTACCTACATTTGTGACTACATCTACATAAGACGTACGAACCACCACATCAAGCTCCTACAATCTGTCAAATTTATTTAATAGATTTTTAACTTTATCGCTGGAGCATAAGGTTCAAAGTTGATTGGGAAAATTTGACAGTTTCGGGTATCTTGAAGTGCTGGCTTCTGTACGTCCTTAGCACGTTGAGCAGTCGTTTCCTCTATCACCTGGTCTTCGTTGATTAACTAATATTTATTTATTTAATGACAACCAACAAAGCATAGGGGAGAGTAGCCCAAAACGGGTAAGCTAAGGTTGATGATAAATAAAAACAATTTATAGATACAAATTGAACATTTATTTGTACATTTTGAAATGTTTAGTTATCAAGGACTATAAAATAAATGACATATTTAGTAGTTTTGTACATTAAGAATAAAAAAATAACCAAAATCTTTACCATTCGAATTACCCGTTTTGCCCGTAGGGGGGGCCTAAAGCAGGTAGGGCTTTTGGGCAAAGCGGGTACGGACTGAATTACATGAGATCAACGTCAATCAATGACTAGAACTGTTTCATAACAATCATAACTAAGATGGAGCTCCACCAGGATCATCAGCTACTTGCTACTTGCTTACTTAATGGTTGGACCAATGGACCAGTATTCTTGGAATGGTTGCGGCACTTTGTAGACAACGTAATGAGTTGGCAACGTAAACAGATTATCCATATGAAATAGATACTCAACTAGCTCTAATTCTTGAGCTACTGTAAAAACTGTTGTGAATCTTTCTAGTTTTTTTTTACATCCTTTCTTTACATGTATCTGTAAAGTCGAAAGGTTGGTGCCATATTTTTTTGCTGCACCATTGACGGAAGTTTTGAGAGCTTCTTCTATCGCAACCTTCATAACTCCCTCATCCCACGATGCATTTGCAGTCTTTCTTTTGTATGTATTAACCATCTGCAAAAATAAAAGAACTAATAAGCAGCCAATAAAATTATACAGGGCAAATCGGGTATGGGCAAAACGGGTACCCGCTTTACCCCTACCCTTTTTGCCCACAAGCATGTATTTTTTTCAATCGACTCATATCCTTAAAACCGAAATAATAAACGCCAACCTATTACACAAATAAAACGTCTATTTATTGCAAAATAATAACACAAAACTAGTAAGAACATATTGTAAACCAATTTCGAGTATTCAAAAGTAATGTAACTCAATTTTTTTTAGTGGAAATAGCAAAAAACTTCTTTCTTATCTTACCGTTAACTCGTGTCCGCCAGAGAAATGCGCTGACTCCCTGTGATTGGCGAGCGGCAGGCGCCGCGCACTGCACGCACACATTCTTATTAGCAATAACGGTGCGCAATTTAAAAAGCATACCCGTTCTAGGCGGGCTACCCGTTTTAGGCTTACCTCCCCTACACCAAAAATACATGTTAAAATACCCATATTATTTTTACATTTTATAGTGTAGCCTTAATTAAAGACATGCACTAAACATATCAGTAGAAAATGCAGTTACAAAACATATTTAACTTATTTAAGTAAACGAAATGGGCAGCAGCGTTCTCTGCATTCCACCACCATACTATACTGCGATCGCCAACCCGCCTGCCAAGCGTGGCGATTATGGCAAACCCCCCCTTTGGGGGAGGCCTATGTCCAGCAGTGGACGTCTTTCGGCTGAAATGATGATGATGAAGTAAACGAAAAAGACAGCAAAAAGGCTCAAGTACGCTTTCTTGGAGCAGCCTTACTATATTTGTGCCGGTAGCTGTGGAGACCTTGGGTAGTTGGAGTAGGGCAGCGAAGGTTTTTGTGGCGGAATTGGGCCGTAAGCTCAGGGAGGCAACCGGTGATTCCCGCTCTGGGTCGGTCTTGGTGCAAAGGTTGGCCATCGCTATTCAGCGAGACAATGCGGCGAGTGTTATGGGCACCTTTGAGCCGGGAACGATCAGGGGCGGGCTGTTTTGTGATCTTTGACTTTGTATTTATTTAATTTACACTATCGTTTTATGTTTATGAATTTATATGTATTTATCAAAACAAAATCTTGAAAAATGTATTCAAGTAATTATATGATTAATAATAAAAACTACAATATGAATTTTCCACTTTTATGATAATGCCCAATGCAAGACGGCCTTGACTTTATGTAAGGAGTACGACATATCAATATCTACGGTGGGTGAGGGTGACAGGCGATAAAATTGAATCTGCTTTCTGGTGGAAATATGACCCAGATTGGTTATGACACTAATATTGTAAAGGCGAAAGTTTGTGAGTGTATGTTAATAAGTTTGTTACTTCTTCATGTTCAAACGGCTGGACCAATTTTGATAAAATTTGTTATGGAGGTAGCTGACACCCTGGATAACATAGGATACATTTTTAGATATTTTTATCCCGATATTTTCTCGGAATCGAAACTTATGCGGGTAAAACCGCGGGGCGCAGCTAGTATTTTTATAACGGTGTGAGCTATTCTTATGAGATTCGTGTCGATGCCAACCAGAAAACATTTTTCCCGTTTTAAGGTAATATATGGTTCAGGTATTTTTGATAAGGTATGATTTTATCATTTATGATTCATCATGCCATAGAGACGATAAAAGTAAAAAAAAATCCACAATCACCACGCGTAACAGACAGAATAGATATTTTGCATAAATGGGGTTGGCAACATTTAATTGGGAATCCAAGTCAAACGGACGACAAACCTCTCCAGTGTATGGTCCCTCTTACACAAGCATGAACTAAGTAAATATGAGGACTATTTGAGAACTTGAATTCGATTGCTAACAAGAAAAGTTGGTAAGTACATCCTTTCGGTCCTTATAAATATTTTTCTAGGAGATTTTGGGACTCAAATATCATGGTTATAGTGTTTGGCCGGACTGACAGAGATGAAGAAGACTTATTTTTAATAGAAAAAAGCTCGAACTAGTTTGAGAATCCCGGTTCCCGCCGCCGCCCGCGCTCGCACCGCGCACCCGCTGCGGACACTTGTATGAACGAGCTATGGCGAGAGTTGCCCGCGCCCTCCCCGCGACGCGCAGCCCGCGTGCCCACTATGGACACTCAAAGGATGTTCATAATATGTTTGAGTTCGCCGCGCCGCGCTCGCCACGCGCCCGCGCTGCCAGTCTGGTCAGACACTAAGGCCCGTATTAATAAACGTCACTCAGTCCAAGAGCTCGCACTTGATATCGACCTTGAGGTCATGATCGTATTAATAAACATATTATTTGACGTTCTCAAGCTACGGTTTGGGTTTACGATATCAGCCGAGTGATGGACTGATTAATAAATGAAACTTGACACTTAAGTATGCAATAGGTGCGTGTACTCAAGATGCTAAAACCTGAGTGTAGGCGGTCCGTGACTTGAGGTCGTGATTAGTACCGCGAAACACGGAGTTTGAAAATATTTTGGATGAGATTAATTATTATGATGAAATAGAGTTCTGTGTGTGTATTTTATGGTCTTTGCGATATCGTTTACCAAAAATCTATAATTTATTTATATGTTGAGGTCGGTCAAACTACGTTAGTCTACTACGAAAGTTGTATAAAATTGGTATTACTACACACCTATCCGAAAAGTAGACCAATTCAGTGAAAATATGCATGAACAACCCATTCTCTTACTGAAAATATGCAAAAAATAAAGATATTGGCATTCTGTCTGCATTCTTACTTTTACCATTTTTCATACATAAACTACATAAGAAAACTCGATCAAATCTTGATAAAAATTACTAAAAATTGTGTTGCGACGTGACACTTTTTAGTGCTGACCGTCTACCCAACTTTCTTATTTCGATTCAAAACTTGCATACAGCCTAATCGATATTCGCAATTAAAAAAAAAAAATAGAAACTGAACAAAAACTCTTATAACTAACAAAAAGTATTGAAAGTGTTTGCAGAAAACCCAATTTATAGAATTAATTTATCATCATTCTCAAACAAAATTTTACTAAGCCTACATAGAAAATATATAACTAAGTACTGGGAATTCTGTAGAAAACTATTAGAAAGTATCAAAAATAAAATCCACAATAAATAATAGTTGTCCAATAAATTAAAATAATTTTAAACAGCGAGTGCATTCCGAATATAAATTCAAATATAGAAACATTTCGGCGCGAAATTCAATAAATGAGGTACCTATAGCGTATCTGTTAGTGACTCGGTTTACTAAAATGACCCAAAAACGATTGAAATGACATTAGAAAAGCTTAAATCATTATTATAAACAATGCATAATGTAATTTACTGCTTAAAATAAATTTATTTAATTTCCCAGTATCGATTACATTCGTCTTATTATCAATCGAATTTTTTTTAAATCGTTTGGAATAATCGCTTTCGCACATCATTGCAATAAAAAAAACAATAATGGTCGGAGATTTTGAACACAAATTGAGTAGTGGTAATACGTGTTATTGGACCTGTGTTTGAATATTACGTTAAGACCTGGGGGCCTAAAAAGGCCACTTTGGCAGAATCATAAAAGGATAACAGAATGGACAGTTAACTATTAAGTTAATCGTATCAAATCCCATTGGTGAAGCATTTTTCAGTTATTTTTTTTGTCTGTGCTAAAATACTAATCAATCCAATCCAAATCCAATCCCAATCTCTTTGATTGTACCTACGTAGTGCAGCGAAAAAAAAGAAAAACACGGACTGTCTTCGCCATTTTATAATTCCTTTTATGATTCTCCAAAGTGGCCTTTTTAGGCCCCCTGGGCATTTACGTGTGGTTCACAATATTTTCAATAATATTTGTCACATTTTAAATCTTATCTTTAACTGTGTATGTGAAATTTGTGACAAGTAAAAATGTAGTAAACACGCACGATTGGCGCGAAACTTCGACATTAGAATCCAAAAACTTCATTACCACTACTTATTTGCCTTAAACTATGGATAAATTCGTCAAATAATTAAATGACGTATTATTCGCAGCCCCTGTGGTGGAGTTAGGGTGTTCGAAATACCCAATTTTTATGTTTTTTAGCCTCGACCACCACTGTCATCAAAATGGCGAGTATCGTATGTATTTACGAACTTGAATGTATTCAAGGTAAATTAATAATAATAAACTTGTGCGCTAAATATGAACATATTATGAGGTTTTTATCCAACACTCCTAATTAACGTACGTTCTTAAGATTTGATGGGTAGCATAATAAATATTTAAATAATCAAATAAGGGTGTCATATGTCGTCATTCTTGGGTACGATGGGACCCGGTACCGAGCCGGCGAAGGTTCGTGTGATGGGGCGCTTCCGAACTATACTCTATAAAACGTGATACAGCGCTATTCATTAAAATTTTAACAAAATACAAGTATTCCAATAAATCTTACGACATAGCAAGAACCATCATGAACGAAATGTGATGAATGTCATTCTAAACTTCGTTCAATGTGACGTAATCGTTCACGAGATCAAGCCCTCAAGTACAGCATCTTGAGGAGCTGATCTTGGTAACTGAGATACTGTTTGTTGTGTTTATTAATTAGCAATGATCTTGAGATGCTGATATCGCAATAATGGCGTATCAAATGATATCGCACTTGAGTACGTCATTGAGGAAGGTTTATTAATACGGGCCTAAGAGTAGTATCATAGAAAAACGGCCATCTTATTTTGTTACCAATACTGGTAAATGTTTTTCCCAGTACTTAACACATAACATTACGCCCTTATACCAGGAAGGGTTAGGCAGAGGTCTACCCACATAATTCGCTAGTTACATATGTTTAAGTCCCATGTAATAAGCCTTTTTTTTTGGTGGACATCATCAATTGACCCCTCCCGCTCGAGCAGAAGGACTGAAACCCACCCGTGTCCCTTCCTTAGCCGTTTATGTTCCGGGGTAGCGGTAACCCTTTCGGACAATCCCGCTGCCCCGGCAGGCTTCGGCCCTAGCGGGCCCCTTCTGCTGATATCTCTTTGAGGCGCGCGTAGAACACGTACGCGCCGTCCGGCACGGGGATGGTTCTGATCGGACGGTGAGATACCCATTACTCTCCGTCCGCAGGCATGTGATAGGGCTTGAGTTCATTGCCATCAACCGGGCATAAATAAAAATAATATAATATTGACAATATCCTGGACTAGATTAAAACGGATGGTTCTATCAAAATAAGTGTTTGTAAATCATGAGAATTATGATTTCTTTTCATGTATCAACATGTCATGAAGATAATATGAGCTAATGTCGTGGTAAAAAAATTGTCAGTTAAGGTCATAGCTCACGTATCAACTCGGAAAGGGATTGTCACCGTATCAACTCGAGCCATTCAGTATTCTTTGTATGAAACTCCCTACTGCAACGCACATTAATCGGAATAGTAACGTAATCACCACGTCTGGGGGACTCGGTGCGTGGTCAACTTGCAGTGTCCGCGCTTTCGGCTCGTCATCCCCGCGCTTAGGTCTCTCCGTACCCGAGCTTACGTCTCTTCGTCGACCCCCTCCCGCGGCCTGTCTGCAGCAGCATTAACCAGCGGTCGGCGAGCCGTAGCCGAGTCGACGTATCGGAGCTTCTGATCCGCTTTGGTTACGTGCTTACATTAGGTTGACGCCTGTTTGATGGCGAGGCGAAAGGCGATGCCGTGACGATTCCTTTCCGAGTTGATATGTGTGCTATGACCTTTAACAGTCACTTTTTTATACACCCCATTCGTGTCCGTATTGCATGTTTTATAGTAACGATATCATCAAAGAAACCAGTGCTCGTTCAATACCGGTAAACTATGTGAAAGCTAACCCATTAACGATGACTTTTACAAACAATCTTGCTCCCCAAAGAACAAGTTCCAACATTAACTTCTAAAACCAACCAACAAATCATTCATAATTACCAATAACAGAGACTATAACCATTGTTGAAAGATCCCTTGTATCGCCTTACCAATTACGGACGAGGAAAAGTGTCTCAAAAATAATAACAAGAAGTGAAGAACAGTCGGAAATACTACACTCGCCAAAGGAAAGATATTAAATCGGGACCCTTGGTCCTTTATTGTCACATGTTAGAAATAAGGATTGGTGCAAGCTGACGACGGTTACCACGATTGTCGTTGATAGACGTCGTTTGGTGTTGACGACATTTTTTGACGGTATTAATTGATTGTAGGTATGACATGGCGATGGTCAGTTAAAGCTGGTCGAAATGTTCAGAAGTGCAGATTTTTAAGCACGCAACCATTTTCCTCTCATCCACATAGGTAGCATTCTTAATGACTGTTTATATTGGGTAAATTGGGATTGTTTTTAATTTAAAAAAATATTAAATAATTGTAGTCTATTAATTTACAAACGTTGCACTCACAATGGAGAGACCATTGTGAGTTTTGACAGATTTGCCATATAAAGTCTGTCAAAAAGTTACGATGGAAAGACCATGTTTGTTTAGTTAACTTGACAGCCAGCTTCTTGGATCAGACGAGGACAAACTGAATGCGTAGTGTACTTCTGCTACCTGCATTGCCTTATCATAGCTATTCACCGAGTCTGTGTATTAACACAGCACATCCGGCACATCTTCATGAGTCAGCTTCGCTTCCAACCTCAGCTCGAGAGAAGAAAATTGCTTGTATGTATCCGCCCTAAAATAAGGGTACTCTTCAATCCTTGTACAGTTTTTGGGCGTGTGAAAGAACATGGAAGGTTTCTTTTAATATCTGACGGTTTGATCCGGGTATGGGATTGTCGTAGATGTTTTGAAATGTACGGCATTGTGTGGATTGAAGTTGACAATAGTTATTTAGACCATTCAAAGACATATTTGAAGTTAAATATTTGAAAAGAATGTTTTGAGATTTTTTGTTGCCTATTATTACTTAAATGTTTGTTGAATTTTCAACTGCAGTTGATGAAGCTTTCTCTACTTTCATTACGTCCTTAAATTGACTAATTTACATCTAAGGATGATAAAACCTAACAAAAAAATTACAGAAACAAAACAACGCAAGGTTCTAGAAATATTCCAAGACTAAAATTGTTTTAAACGGGGTGCTAGAAAGGAGCTTCCCCGAGCGACGTATCTACAGAACCACTATACGTTCGGCGCACCCTGGGCAATCAGCGAGTTGTCCACGCTTATTGGCCAATCCTTTCACCACGATGGCAATCCAAAGTCCACTTATAAAACCGGCTCTGTCCGTAGTTTCGATTAACATCGAAGGGTTCTCATGAGACAAATCTGAAATTCTTTCTGATGTCTACCGCAAAACTCGTCATCATCATTTCAGCCGAAAGACGTCCACTGCTGGACATAGGCCTCCCCCAAGCACCTCCACCCGACCCGTTCTGAGCTTCTCGCATCCAACGGGTTCCTACGGCCTTCACAAGGTCGTCGGACCACCTTGTGGGAGGCCTTCCAACGCTTTGCGTTCAAGAGACCCATCGAGATGAAACCCAAAACCAGCCACACATCCCTGGACTTACGTTTATCGTCGAGATCTATCACCCGAAGCACCGAGTCGCGATTTGAGTCACTAAAACATGACTCAAATCGCGACTCGCCAGTAAAACGCTGATAATACCAAAACCGGTCACTCGGGTCTACCGGAAAAACCACCCACTTCAAAGTTATATGCATATAAATATGAATATGTTCCATAAAACATGACACCAATAACTCTGAGTTAGCCACATCGAATCTTTGCCATAAATCTGCCAAGCTGATGGCGTGCGGTGGGTCCTAAATTATTACTGCGGTCCGCGGAGGATTAATTTTACGTTTTAATATTTGATCCACGGTTAAAAGTTTAACTTTCCTGTTTGTTTAGTTTACTGTTACTGATACTGTTAGCCTGCATCATCCCACTGATTGATTGCAAAGGCCTCTCTCGATGACTTCTAGCTCTTTTCCTTTCCCTCTCTCGCTCTTTTTCTTTCTCCTTTAGCTAAAGTGGACCAATGGTCGTTTGTTTTCTCCAGCTCATTCCGCCATCTTCCGCGACACCTGAATGTGTTAGCGTTATTTTGGCTCACAGCTCATTAGCCATACGGCAGACGTGGCCAGCCCAGTCTCATTTCTGCCTTGGGTTTTTGCCTTGCGGTACGGAAACCTTCGTGTGCGGGTCCGACTCGCACTTGGCCAGTTTTTTTTTCAGTTTTAAGTTTTAAGATCACTATTCTTTTAATAGCCTGTTTTGTTAGAGAGTATTAACCAGTTCATTGCTATACGGACCTCCTTAAGGACTGCTACTAGAAAGGGTCATCAACATGGTTATGTCTAAGGGATTATTAATGTTTGAAATGACAAAGCGTTATGCTGCGACAGGAGTCGTTTCTGACCTTGGTTTTATTTTCTTTCTTTTAATATGAAATTCCTACACAGGGGGGACTCAGCTGTTTATTTTTTACCGAGACAATATTCCGAACCTAGTCGTCAATTTTGACACTTGGAATGTTAATATTAGTAGTCGGTAATTTCTCAAATTCTGTACATCATTTGGGGGAATATGACACCCGCGACTAATGTAGATAAAAGAAAAGAAAGAAAAATGGTTTATTCTGCACACAGGTACAAGACGCACATTACAACTAAATAGACAAAATACACAATAATACAAGACAGTGAGTACTATGTACATAGGTACTGTGAAGCTTCCATTTACTGGGTAGGTACGCCTGTCATTGGGTTGAATGTGCCCTGGCGGCTGAGAGTGTGTCATGCTCACTCAAATATCTCGCTGATGGTGGCGCGTGTATTGGATCATTTAGCTCCCTTCAAAAGTTGTGCTGAATGGTGCCAACACATGCGTCATGTTTGTGAACGGGTGTCGTCAGTAGGGACTGCTCATCTGTTTGCTGCCATGGCTTATTTTCATGTAACTATTTTTTTTTGGTCTTTTCATTACTGACGCATTTAACGTTATGCATCGTTCTCATATGCATAATTTTTAACATGAAGGATGTAAACAAGACTTTCTAAATAAAAATAATATGGTTATATTATTTTGATTTAAAAGTGTCCATGGAGTTTCTGGCCCGTTCTTCTCCATAGGTACCTACGCATTGGAATGGGCAACTAGCTTCATAATTATTTCTGACTGACCGACCCCTTGACAGTTCAAAAGTGCCTGTAATTGGTTTAATTGAAATAAATGCTTTGAGTTTGAGTTTGCAGCGAAAAGCCAAAACGTTAAAAGTTTAAAAATCTTCTCATGTTGTTGTGTATGTTGTAATTTTTTCTCATTTTCTAATTTAACAACCCAAACGATATCATAAGTAGTCATGACTCAATATTCTTTCCTTAGGGTCGGATAACACATATAACTTCCAGTTGAAGGGTCAGTCCTCTTTTTACGGAAGCGACGGTGACCGTAACAGTGAATGATTTATGAACTGTGAACTTTTGGCAGAAAATTATGGTTTAAATAGGGGATAGAGTGGAGTTAGCAGCTGTATAGTATATATTTACCGGCAATCTGTATAATCCGGTATTCTATACAATACCTTGGCAATGTATAGAATACCTAAAACGTTTAGGTAAAGTATGAAATATTACTTTGCCTAGGCATTCTATACAGTACCCAATCCGCAGCCTGCAATGTATGAAAAAGACGAAAGCTCGTTGTGCCCTTCGCTCGCTCTTGCATCCTATGTCGACGTAGCCCCACTTCGTGGGGCTCCTATTCTTGTGTAAAGGGTTTAAAGTAACCTAACCAAACCTAACTTCGGGGTTCGGCATATTTTAAAACAGCGAGTGTTTTTAAACGGACGACGCCGTTTGTAAAACGCGAAATCATACAAATTGCCTGCGATATATACATGTTTGTTTCTTGCTTACATAACAATGACAAATAAAGACCAAATCTATATACTTTACACATTGCCGGTGAACCAGCAGGTATTCTATACAATCCCTGGGAAATGTATACATTACCAGGCAACGGACAATAATATTAATAATATTTCATACATTGCCAGGACGCCTCAGGTATTCTATACATTGCCTAGGTACCTATTGTATAGAATACCTGAATTATACAGATTACCCGTAACATAGTTATACAATACACCATGGACGATTAGCTGTGTAGGTATGGGAACGATGTGCTTTTGTTTTGTTTGTTGTCAAAGTCAAAGGAGAAAAACAAAAGCACTCGACCCAGTACGAAAGTAACGTAAGATTCGAAACAAAGAAAATCGATTGCACCTAATGTGTGAAGCTCGTTTGATGAAACAAAGTGAAATGTGAGGTCTGGCTTATTCAAAAAGAGAATAGAATTGAATATAATATTTTTGTTTGTAGCATGTTTATAGCATGGTATCTACATTAATATCCACATACAAAAAAAAAGTGTTATTCACTATTCGCACGACTTTACTCAAAAATAATTTCATAATGTGCCAATTGCCTAATTCATATTTCTGGAGTTGACGAGTCGCCTATAAGTAAATTATGTTCTTACAAGTCGCCTATACAAATAATATTATTATAAAAATAATTTATTTAAAAGTGACGATTCGCATGTTTCGACTAATAATCCGTACAATTTTATACGATACATTCAGGGTTTTGTCAGGGTGGTAGTTTTTAGTTATGTCCTGATAGTAAGCGGTCCCGTATGGTTCCCGACGAGGAAGCCATTCCACCCAACTAATGGCTGTATAAGCATTATTTAGCAAAGCAAATGGGTGTCAGTACAAGTTTCCTCGCGTTGTTATTCAAAGCGATGTATGAAACAATGAACGACTTTAAGATGAAATGTATTGAAGAACTTCAAGCAAGCTCAAGATTGTTTCACAATACAATGGCAAAACCAGCCTTGCATTTATTTAAAACGAGACAAAACCCTCATAATTCTTCCGAAAATCGACTCTAAGCCGACCACTTAAGATTGTTATCTCATATTATTTAGAGGATATTCCGAAATTACGCGCATACTACTTGATCCAGATAATCCTCAAAACTTATCTGAAGTCAGATTAAGGGAGGCGAGAATCCGAAATTCTTAGTGTGGTTACAGAACAAGGCTTGGGCGTATTTCGCACTAGAGAAAGGATAGCTGAGTGGAAACGAGACTTTTTACAACACCCATTCAATTTCCAACCTTAAAATGAAGATATAGGTTACCAAATTGAATGTAGGCTATTTATATCTTATAGGATATTGAAGCAGACGCTAGTTCGGCCGCGGATTTTAATTCGGAACAGTATTTAAAGTTGATAGGAGTTACGATTTTTAAGCTGGTGTTCGAAAATGAGTGTGCGGACTTACAGTGAAATTTAAAATGAGTTTTATTCACTAAGCTTTATTCATGATTCTGAAAATAGCACATTTCACGAGGATTTAGCATAGTGCTTTTCTACAAAATAATTTAATTATGCCAATTAAATTATTTTGTAGAAAAGCACTATGCTAAATCCACGTCAAATGTGCTATTTGCAGCCATGTCCGAAAGGGTTACCGCTGCCCCGGAACATAAAGGGCTAAGGAAAGAACACGGGTGGGTTTTAGTCAGTAAGAGTCTGGCACTCCCTTCCGTTCCACCCAGAGCGGGAGGGGTCATTTGATGATTTACCATCCGGAAAAAAGAAAAAAAATACGTTGGCTTGGGGAAATTCCCATTCAACAAAGAAAGCCCCCCCCCCTTTATTTTTACCCCTTTATTTTTATACATTGCCTAAAGTTATGTTAAGAGCAACGGTGGCGCAGTGGTAGCGGCCGCGACATACAAGTTGTAGGTCGTAGGTTCGAACCCAGACAGGCGCTTTACTTTGCGTAAATTATTTCATCACCACTGCTCAAAAAACAGTGAAGGAAAACATCGTGAGGAAACCGGCATGTCCTGGACCGAAAATTCGAAGACATGTGGCATCTACCAACTCGCACTAGGGCCGCGTGGTGGATTACGGCCCTCTCCCTCACACCAAAAGGAGACTTGTGTCTCAGCAGTGGGTTAAATTGTAGGCTTAGTTAAGAGACATTTATACGTCACAAACGTTCCATACGTTTGTGACGTATAAATGTCTCTTAACTGGATGTTAATCATTACTTAAAAGTCGATGTTATTATTACAAGCGTGGATTCAAGTTACGTAATTATCTTGTGATTATTAACGTCGCCCTTATTCAAGCGGGTAAACGTATGTGTGATGAGATACCTAGGTACTTACTTCGTAAATTGCACACCAGACATACAACTTAAGCATCGAAATATTCCCAAGATTGCGAAAATAATTTTTTTTTTTGCTATAAAATTAATACATTTTATTCATACACATTAAAATTATTATAATATTAGCTTCCGCCCGCGGCTTCGTGTGTCGATAAAAACTATCCTATGTCCTTTCCCGGGATGCAATCTATCTGTCTGCCAAATTTTATCGAAATCCGATCAGTGGTTTAGGCGTGAAAAGGTAACATACAGACAGACAGACAGAATTACTTTCGAATTTATATAGGTAATATTAGTATGGATACAACATATAACGCAACTAACTATTTACACTACGTACTAAATGAAATGACTTACTAACTAAACATACAAATAAATACAAAAAAAATCCTCATGTTTCTCTGCTTCCCTCTCTTTGTTGTGTAACCCGCTTAAAACTCCCAACGGTCTGAAAACTATTAAGGTTTGTAGCCGAATCAAGTTTTTGAAAGTTTTCAAGAGGCTGAGTATCTACGTGTGAAGTGGAAAGGTTTGCGGAAACACCGCGTTAAACATCAGCCATGTGAGGCAAAGAGTGTAGAAGTCTTGATTAAATTTTACACATAATTCTCGTGTCACATCACTCATCACTTCAGCCGAAAGACGTCCACTGCTGGACATAGGCCTCCCCCAAAAGGGGGGGGGGGGGTTTGCCATAATCGCCACGCTTGGCAGGCGGGTTGGCGATCGCAGTATGGTATGGTGGTGGAATGCATAGAGAACTCTAATTCTCTATTATTATTCTAATTCTCGTGTGTACTAATTAAAATGGGAAGGGAAACAGCAAAGAAGACTCTTCGGTATAGCGTGCATAATTTTTCCATAATAATCTGTCTATTACATAATCATTAGGCATAATCATTGGCATAATCCACCACGCGGGCCCGGTGCGGGTGGATGTCACATGTCTTAGAATTTTTGATCCTAGGACATGCCGATTTCCTCGCGATCTTTTCCTCCACCGATTTGGGAGCAGTGGTGTTGAAAATAAATTACACAAAGTAATGTGTCAGAGATCGCACAAGACAGGGAGGTTTGCAGGAAACAAGGGGCGTCTTTGCCCAGCAGTGGGAAACAATGTAGGCTAACAAACATAAAAAATGTGCCTGACTCGGTCCGAAACCGCGGACACGTAATTAGGTGCCATTACCACCAGGCCAACCGGCTCTCAATTTTTCCCAAACATGCACAAGCCTTTTTTTGGGATGTGCTATTCTCTCTACACTTACACAAAATCACACGCACATACACACATTCACTCACACACTTCAGTATTGTTTCCGTTTTTCGTGTTAGAACATTCATAGATACCTACATCTTTTTGCATGTCATTTTGGCTTAAATTTCTGTCTGTCTTAATGTTCTGGCGCTATATGCCCAGATATAGTACTCGATTTAGTTCAGCAACAGATTCTCCTATGTTATACATACACTCCTAAGTATTGACTTGTGAGTGTGTTGCATTTTGAAGAATATTGCTAATCCATTACTTTAAATGTTCGATTTTCGAAATTGGTCTGCTCAACAACTTAAATAACGGAATGAATATAGTAGAACGTTCAAAATGAAGGATAGTGACTGATAGTGTATTAAGCAATTATCCTGCTGGGCACTATTTCCAGAATCATCATCATCATTTCAGCTGAGAGACGTCCACTGCTGGACATAAACCTCCCCCAAGGGGTGGGGGGGGAGGGGAGGGGGTTTGTCATAATCGCCACGCTTGGCAGGCGGGTTGGCGATCGCAGTATAGTATGGTGGTGGAATACATAGAGAACACCCACGGGAAGTATGGGGTGGTGCTATTCTATAAGTCCGGCACCACACAGACAATGACCACCACACATTTCCAGAATATGGCCATATAAATTGGAAACTTACAAATAATCCAACAAAAAAATCCTATAATGCTCCACCCATTCTGGATTAAACATAACCCATTACACGTGACACAAAACTGGACATATTTCATAGAGAATATAATATGTCTATTGGCATGTGGAAATCAAAAATAAATAGTAGCAAGGTGCATTATACACCTCTCTCCCTCAAAACACCCTCGTGATGGCATGTTATGCACAAAGCTAATTTAAAATTATTCTCCAGCATAAAATTTTAAGCCCCGAACCAATCCCCACCTAATTTCCTTATTCCATCCTCTAACAAAGCAGGTGACATCCATCTTTGTTTACGACCGTACGTATACGTAAGTCGGATCGTGAATCGTAAACTGTGCGCGCTACCGTTTACGTA
This sequence comes from Mesoligia furuncula, assembly GCA_916614155.1. Classification (NCBI taxonomy): domain Eukaryota; kingdom Metazoa; phylum Arthropoda; class Insecta; order Lepidoptera; family Noctuidae; genus Mesoligia; species Mesoligia furuncula. The sequence goes on from OU744793.1 coordinate 28,875,906, forward strand.
CAATCGTAAAATTGATAGGTCCACCGGGCATAGGGATTCCGCGTTCCAGTTTTGTGTCACGTGTAATGGGTTATGTTTAATCCAGAATGGGTGGAGCATTATAGGATTTTTTTGTTGGATTATTTGTAAGTTTCCAATTTATATGGCCATATTCTGGAAATGTGTGGTGGTCATTGTCTGTGTGGTGCCGGACTTATAGAATAGCACCACCCCATACTTCCCGTGGGTGTTCTCTATGTATTCCACCACCATACCATACTGCGATCGCCAACCCGCCTGCCAAGCGTGGCGATTATGGCAAACCCCCCCCCCTTTTTTGGGGGAGGCCTATGTCCAGCAGTGGACGTTTTTCGGCTGAAATGATGAAAGATAGTATTTTTCTAGTAGCAGGGAAAACACATATTGACTTAGCATACGAGGATGTGAACATAGTGTTCTTAGTAACATCATTTGTGTTAGTTTATGATCTTTTGATTGAAAATGTAAAATGAATCTTTCACAACAAATAACTGAGCAAATAGCGAGATTTAATATAAATTCAACCGATGAAGAAGTAACGAGAATCATTTGTGGAATGTTGCCACAAGTAATTCTGCGTAAACATACAAGGTTTTTTATTCTCCGAATAAGCATGAATAATAACAACAGTTGGTATCTACGTGCCTTTTATAGTACGCATGTCTGCCATAAGCCTATATGGCACTATACTACAATGGTAGCAAGTAGGACAATAAAAAACTTTTATTTACAGACGCCATATTGTGCCAAATAAAACACGACGAGTAAAGTCGTGGCAGTAAAATAAATTTTGTGAAAGTATTTTTACTGAATGGAAAATATACGAGTTATTTTTTTTAGTAATCAATATCGGAGAACAATTGACGGTATGGAATATGTTATCAGGAGGTTCTTTTTACATAAATAGCTAGGAACTTTCTTCATAGAATGATGCCTGTAACAACTTTTGTCATTCAGTACCTCTATTCTTTTGTATTGAAAATATTTTAAACCTCTTCCAACAATAAACAATGTGTAACTGAAGGGTTTACACAGTTTCCTCTACAAATCAATGCAGAAGACTATACTGTTTTCCTATACTATACAGTATAGGGAAACAGTATTCCATTGAAATCTACGGTGTGAAATCACGAGTTCAAAATCTGCTTCGATTAAATTATTCACCGAACAATATACAGATGTGGTGACTGACGATCGAGAGGCGACGTAGCTCAAACCTCCTTTGAGCGGAGTGGCGAACCTTCTAGCACAAACGTATTGAGCTTAATCTGTAGAGGTACGAAATATAATAGGTACAGAAGGCTGGCTCCATACAACGAGCGAAAACAGGCGCACGCACACAAAAGGGGTTTATTTAGAAATATTGCTTAAAGTTTCGACATTCAAAAATATATTTAACAGTCGCTAATCATTACTTGACTTTAAGCAAGGTTTCTAAAAAAGACAGTCGTTACAAAAGCCCTAAAGTCTAACCATTACTCTTACCATTACCCAGTAACTGGGTTGTGGAGATCAGAATAGGCAGTCGTTTCATGTAAAATACTGGTAGGTAAAATACTCAGCTGAATCCGGTTAGACTGGAAGCCGAACTCAACATATTTGGGCAGATGATGATGATGAGACTCGTATAGTCTGTTCCAAAAGTAAACAAACCCTGATCAGGTTCAATTCTTACGCAATCACTTACTGAAGAGAATTAGTAACACATTCGTATGTATTTAAAAGGTTTGAACATTATACCTCTCACCACTTTATCCAATAATTATAGTTTGAATAACATTATTAAATGGTTGTCAAATGAAAAACATCGGGCTTAAGAAATATTCAAATATAATCAAATCAAAGCACTCAATTTGTAAGTAGCATTACAAAATGCCTCCCACAAGGTGAACCGACGACCTTGTGAAGGCCGCAGGAACCCGTGGGATGCGAGAATCACAGAACCGGTCGAAGTGGAGGTGCTTGGGGGAGGCCTATGTCCAGCAGTGGACGTCTTTCGGCTGAAATGATAATGATGATGACTACAAAATGGCATCCACAGACGAGATGAGACGTTTTCTGATCCATTTGTGTAAACAACTTTCGCGAGAATCTTTTGACATTGACCACATACCTGTGAAGCCTTCTGTACCCGTCTATTTTGTGGTACTGGGGTTAACGTGAATATTATTCATGTGCAGAACACTGGAAATCGTGTGAATTTGGTCCTGGATGGTGTAGAATCAATTCTGGCTTTGTACAGACATGTAGGACTATACCTTCTTGCTTTCTGATGTCATGTGAAGAAACTAAATTCATGATACACCTAATATAGAAATGATTGATATTATCTCATTTTTATGCAATACTAGCTGTACCCCGCTGTTTCACCCGCGTAAATGTCGATACCGTAGGAATATCGGGATAATAAGTAGCCTATATGTTAATCCAGGGTGCCAGCGCCCTCCACGCCAAATTTTATCAAAATTGGTCCAGCCGTTTGAGCGTGAGGAAGTAACAAACATATAAACACACACACAAACATACACACCCCCCCTCACACACTCACAAACTTTCGCCTATTATAATATTAGTGTGATTTTGGACTAATCATTTTTGCTGTTTTGTTTGGACTTAATTGTATTTCAGTTACACTAACTTTGGGAAAAATATTGTATTTATGTCACGGCTAGCTAGCTTAATCAGCCTTTTAGTTAACTGCCTAGTCCCTTAACTAAACGGCGTCATTCAACTAGCGGACTAAATGATATTCAACCATTCAATCAAACAACTAGGTAAATGACTTGGATGGCTAACGCTCTACTATTTGCCTGGCCCAGACTTTTAAATTGGTGATTGATTCAACTCAAAATCAAAGCATTTATTTCAATTAAACCAATTACAGGCACTTTTGAATCGTCAAGAGGTCGGTCAGTCAGAAAGATGAAGCTAGTTGCCCATTCCAAAGCGTAGGTACCTATGAAGAAGAACGGGCAAGAAACTCCATGGACACTCTTTTAAATCAAAATAACCTGGGTACAAAGTCTTGTTTACATCATTCATGTTAAAAATTATGCATGTGAGAACGATGCAGAACGTTAAAAGCGTCTGTAATGAAAAGACGAAAAAAAAAACAATTCAAATATTAAATTAAAATAAGCCATGGCAGCAAAGAGATGACCAGTCCCTACTGACGGCGCCCGTTCACGAACATGACGCAGGATTGATTGGTGACTGAGTCAAAGCGACAGGTAGTTTATTGTGTGTTTTTTTAAAATTTAAATTGGAGTTTTCTTTTAGAGAAACCATAAATGACCTATTTAGAGAATAGGTATATACCTGTTAAGTATTTGATTCGTTCGTAAGATAGTGTATCTATTTGCCATCTTTCCATAGGCTTATTATATTATGTTGGTGTTTTTTTCCAATATAAAGGCTTTATAGGTTTCCTATCGTATCTTACTTGATTACATGTTTGACAGTGTTTGTGAAATTTGGATGTATATTGTTTTAACATTCGATATAATATTTTTAACGTGCAAATGTTCATGTGTGTTTTAATAAGATTGGTTATTTCCTCTGTACTTGTTATTTCTTTTCGTATGTTTTTGAACCATACAACTTCAAGGGCTTTATTAAAGTTCAAATTTGTTGTCTAGACTTCAGAAAGTTGTTGTCCTAATACAATTTCGCAGATAAATAGCATATCTTTTGTAGCCACAATATTGAATGATGAATTGTTTAATTTCTTCTTGTCGATTTAAACTAAATAATCATGGGCTTTGTGCTTTATGCATTGTGCTTTGTTTCTATTTTGACATTATGCGTTTCTTGGGTAACATAAATATTCTATTGCGTTAACTTAGAAGTTTGATTTTTGCATTGCTTCAATTGATTACAGCCTTGAACATTTGATGAAATTTCAACTTCAACTCCACGAGTTCCTGAGAAAAAGGGTCTTGGTCGATAGACAGACGGACAACGAAGAGATCTTATAAGGGTTCCGTTTTTCGTTTTGAGGTACGGAACCCTAAAAACACCAAGAAACAAACACCAAATCCTCATGTAAAAGAAAATACCTATACCCGGCTAAGTAAGCAGCAACTGTAAATAGTTCTTCGCTTACAACCCTTACCCTAAGGTAAACTAAACGCGGTCACTAAGCAAACATGTACTCGTTGTACTCGGTAATGAAGTAATTACTCGTAAACTAGTCAGTTAGGAAAGTTATAACGAGTACCGAACTATGAACTACAACTTTTGGAGTTTGCAACATCGATTTAAGTTGGCTAGCCTTGTTCAGGAAATATTTTCTGAGGCGTGAAAAGTTGGAACGAAGATTGTTTACGTGAGAATTTTCTTTGAAGTTCTTAATAGTGGTTATTAAAGGGTTTTAAATGGGATGGAGTTACTTTGATAAGTACGAGGGTCTGAAAGTTCTTAGAAAATCAAAAACTGAACAAACTAGCAAGTTATTAGTTTTATTATGTCTTTTCAAAAAAGTGTCCATTTACATCAATTCAATAGGTACATCGCTGCATCCGATGGAACCACTGAGAAAAGCACTTTGCCCACTCGTCCTTAGTCCTCTTCGACGACATTTTGAAACGCAGCCACTCCTCCCTCCTCCCTGCTCTCTCCTCTTCCTCGGAGTCCATAAAAGGTTTTCCTCGAAGTTTTTATTTTATTTTCGAAAATAAATAAAAATCGCAAGGTGCGAGTTCGGGGCTGTAGGGCGGGTGACCCACATCTGACGACGCCAAGTAGTCGATTGTTGGCTTGGCGGTGTGCGACGAGGCGTTCTCGTGGTGAAGGAGGATCCTACTGCGAGGTCATTTCTCCCGAACTTTTTCCAAGACAAGTGGCAAACAATTGTTAGTGTACCACTCTGCAGTAGGCAACTGTTTTTCTATCCTCTAACTAAAACAATCGTTGCGTAATGACCTGTCCTTCCAAAGAACCAGGCCACCATCTTTTTTCCCCCGCTTCGACCTCTCTTCACTTTAGTTGGCAACTACTCGGAAGGAAACACCCAGACAGCAGACTGTCTCTTAGTTTCAGGATCATAACAATAAATCCAGCTTTCGTCACCCGTAAGTGTGTCGAGCACAGCATTTGAGTCACCTCTGTTAAATCTTTGAACCATTTCACGACACCAATCAACACGAGGGAATTTTTGGGCCTCTGTCAAATTATGAGGCATCCACCGGTATTGACTCATACCGATGCCTAAGCTTGTCCGAATCAGCTGATAAGTCACTCTTTTGTCAGTCTCTATCATACGCCGCACAACACTGATGTTATCTTCAGTCGTCGCCTTAGAAGGCCGTCCCTCATGCAGTTTATCGGTGAGATTAGTGCGACCGTTTAAACTCATTAAACCAATTGTAAACAGTGGCACGAGATGGGGCTACATCGTGATAGGCCAATCAAAGTCTATCATAACTTTCTTGTTGACTTAAATGACATCGAAAGTAATAAAAAATCATTGTTCGAAAATTTTCTCGCGTTGAATTCATGCTGACGTGACACAGACCATTTTCAATTTGCCGCTATATCGTAAACGAATTACAAATTAATAACATACATACACAATAATATTGGCAAAGAGTTCCATTTTCAAAATTTTAACTTTTTTTGTATTATATCGTTTACAAGTGGCCAGTTCTAAAAACTTTCAGTGTCGCCCTCGTATGCAGTTTATTTATTTATTTAATACTTTAAGCACACACAAAGTGTACAGAGGCGGACTTAATGCCATAGGCATTTTCTACCAGTCAACCTTTGGGTGATGCAGAGACAAACACTGGTAGGTGCTATTGTAAAAATTGTTTTAAGTAAAACCTATTAAACCTATAAATATAATATATGTACCTAACTACCTTGCAGAATAAGGTGTAGAAAAATATTGAAGTTGTCTTTATAAATTGAGCACGTGTTATAAGTAAACAGTTTTTAGAGTAAGATTTTAGCACAGTTTTGGCAGGACTAAAAAGGAAATTAACATTTAATTACAAGTAAAAAATCTTCCAAGTATTTAGAATAGAATAGAATACTCTTTATTATGTACACCTTATTAATTACAGACATAAGGTATAGAAACTGTACAAAGGGTGACACAATGGGCGGCCTTATCGCTAAAAGCGATCTTTTAAAGTCAACCTTTGGATGGATTAAAAAGGGGAAGGACAGACAAATACTGCAGGTAGTCTGTGGTGTACCATTTACATTTACAGTATTTAACTTCTAAAGAATCCGCTTGCACTGCATGATCAGCTTATAACGTTCCCACTGCTGGGACACAGGCCTCCTCTCTTCGAGGGGGAGTGGGCTATCATGTACCACGCGGGACCAGTGCGGGTTAGTAAATGTTACGTATTCGATTTTTTGGACCTGGAACATGCCAGTTTCCTCATGATTTTCCTTCACCCTTTTGAAAGAGCTTGCAATGACCTAAACTAGTGTCGTGCCAGTTGCCAGAAAATAAACCCTGTGCTAATTACGAACAAAGTTCGAAACTAACATTTGAAAAATTCAATCTTCCGTAACAAACCAATCAGAACTTCCAAACCAAGATTCAAGAGCAACAGAAAAAGGAGAAAACCGTACAGAAATGTCATAACACGAACATTTTATGTAAACCAAGATACAGTGGCAAAACTTGCCGGTGTCGTTAAAAAGTTCTAGTAACAGTTCCGTCCCAAGAGAAATAAAAGTAATATACGTTACGTTTCTAACTCCCAACTGTTCGGTTTAACACGAGTTTGGTTTGTTACCTAGAGCTATTTCAAGGAAAGAAATGAAAAGTCTATTAGAGGACTTGTTTGACAGGAGTGATGGTTTGATGATGAGAAAGTTTTAGCCATCTTGTTTTTGCAAACTTTGGTCTTTGAAAGTTTATTTGGTTGATTCTGAGGTTAAAATTCTTGTTGTCAGTTTGTCTTCGATTTGGTATTACCGAACTCGATTTCAGAAATCTGAAGCTAGTGACGGAAAAAGCAAATGGGGTACTAAGTGATGATAAGTGGTAGGTTATGCTGAATTTTCGTGCAAGCGATTGATCACGAAGACTTTGTTAATATAACTGTTAACTAATTATTCTTCTTCTTCGTGTATCGATAAATAACACGAAAAGATATACAGGTTGTTAGGTTAAACGAGGGACACACTTTGAGGGGAGTTAGTACTCATGAAAATGAGCAACTTTTACTGGGGTACTAAGTGATGATAAGTGGTAGGTTATGCTGAATTTTCGTGCAAGCGATTGATCACGAAGACTTTGTTAATATAACTGTTAACTAATTATTCTTCTTCTTCGTGTATCGATAAATAACACGAAAAGATATACAGGTTGTTAGGTTAAACGAGGGACACACTTTGAGGGGAGTTAGTACTCATGAAAATGAGCAACTTTTACTATAGGGCCGAACCTGAAATCGCAAAAAAAAATCAGCTGTTCAGTACATTTTGACGAGCTATGCGAACATAAATGTAGGGAACAGCTGATTTTTTTTTTGCGATTTCATGGTTATTCCCATATTAAAAGTTGTTCATTTTCATGAGTACTAACTCCCCTCAAAGTATGTCCCTCGTTTAACCTAACGCTCTGTATATCGATTTTTAAATTTGTTTGGCCAAAATTCAGCAAACCGTTCGCTTACGCAGCCGTTAGTTCTGATTGATAACTATCGTGATATTCAAAAACAAAAAGTGACCTTAGAACAGTTTAAACGACAAACCCATAGGTTTCTGAAGGAAGGTCATAACCATGACCAAATAAAAGAATTTTCATAATATTGACAGTATTTTAGACTATTGCTATTGCACTTGTGCTAAATGTTTGCATGCCTAATTTAAGGTAGAATGTTTAAGGATGATAAAAATAAAAACATCTGCATTTTTTGGTACCTACTTTCTATGCAAATAAATAATTATTCCATTTTATTATATTCTTAACACAGAAATTCAAAAGAAATTATAGTTTAAGAGCGCATATTTCGCAAATCCCCTGTCATTGTCGCCTTCTCATTGTGAAATGGTCACTTAAAAGAAATGTTAGCTGCCAACTTCAGTTATTAGTTTTGAAAAGGTCTTTCTGTGGTCGGTATGAAAACGTTAAACGCAATATCTAAGCTTAAGTCTCATTGTTTATCGTAGATGCTTTCGAATGATTTGTAACTTAATAGTAATTCGTTTTTTTAATACTGGTATGTAGCTGCATCTGGTTAGGCTGACAGCTGACCCCAAGACAGTTCCAAAAAGACTGGGCAGATGATGATAATCATCATCATCGGTCTACAGCACTCCACTGCTAGACCTCTTAAATTGCTCGCCACTTAGCTCGGTCCTCGGTAACTCTCATCCAGCTGCTCCTGCTGCCACCTTGCGGTGATCTTCATTCCACCTAGCCTGAGGGCGTCCTACCTTACCTTTGCCAATTCCCCGTCTCCACTCAAGACCACGTCTACCCCAACGGTCATCGGTCTTACGGCTTATATACCCGGCCCATTGCCACTTCAGTTTGCTTATTCTGCGCACAGAGGAATTCAAACCAACTAAATTGCATACAGCACCACCCCATACTTCCCGTGGGTGTCGTAAAAGGCGACTAAGGGGCGTACCGGAGAATGGGCAGCAGCGTTCTCTATGCATTCCACCACCACACCATACTGCGATCGCCAACCCGCCTGCCAAGCGTGGCGATTATGGCAAACCCCCCCCCCCCCCCCCCACCTTTGGGGGAGGCCTATGTACAGCAGTGGACGTCTTTCGGCTGAAATGATGAAATTGCAAAATTATGGTTGATCCTGAAAGACAGGAAAAAGCAGGGAAGTGGTTCACACTAACAACAAATTTATTTAAAACTTTTGATTGGTTTTTCATAAAGAAATCATTCCCATCGCCATTAAAAACTAAGCAACCCAGCAAACAGATTGGAAGTAACAAAATTATGCAGCAGAAAAACCCAGACGTTACAAAAAGACGTCAACCAAACGAGAGGAAACGATGCTGAACTTCTCTGAAGCAATTGAATAAGCAGCGGGTTACTCATAATATAACGATGCCTAGCTTGCACGCCTTTAAGGAGAATATTCAAGCTATTACTGTGGTTGAAATTGGAAATTCAAGTAAATATGTTTCAGGTAACGTATCGCTTTAACATGCTCTTACAGATGGTGGCTTTGGAGTTTGCTGTAGGGAATAAAGATGGGTTTTGAAAGGATATGACTCCATGTTTAGATTTATTTATACTGGAGGAATGAGTTAATACTGCGCAAGTCTAATTTCTACGACCTGAATCAAGGACATGATGATAAATGTTTTTTCTTATGAGCACAGCTGTCTCCATTGCCATAAATGTAACGTTGTGAGGGTTCTCAAGGATAAATAGTCGAGTGATGCCAAATATTACACCATTACTCTACGTCTTAAGTTACCAAGGCCGGTACCTTTCCTACCTAAAAGTGCGAGTGCTCAGATCAGTCAGTCTTACCTACGACCATGACTGTGTTCTACTATTATTATATGTATGAAGCTAACTGGCTAGTTTTCTTTTTGTCTCTTTATCCAAATCGTTAACGGCCTGTGCAGTATACCTGCAAAGCCCTAGTCCTTACACAAAATCAAAATAAGAGCTGTACGATTGGTTGGAGTTCGCGCGAGGTAATTTAAGAAACTTGTGTTTTATGAGAGATGGAAACATGATATTGTCTTTCTCTCTCTCAAAACATAATCAAGCACAACGTACTTACTCATATTTGCAACACCAACAGAAATGGCATAATTCTGAACCCTTTATTATCACTTAACAAAAATTAAGCTTTTGTCTTTTATGGTCACCATTCATTTGGGTTTGTGTTTTTGGGATTTGGGTTTTTTTTTGGGTTTTCTGGGTTGTGGAGGTCAGATAGGTAGTCGCTCCATGTAAAATACTGGTGTTCAGCTGCATCCAGTTAGACTGTAAGACGACCCCAACATAGTTGGGAAAAGGCTAGGCAGATGATGATGGGCATCATTAATTTATACTAGTTAACCGATTCCGTGCGGATGGCGCCGTAGAGGCGCCATGGATATTTTCTGTGAATGGCGTGTGGCGCACGAGAGGAGCCAAAATGTTTACCTGTAAAACTCGGATAAAACACCATTTTTCAGTGGTTATCCGTAAATGAAAGTGTCCTTATTTGTCACGGAGATTACGATTCCAGTGTTAGCTTCGGGATATTGCATGAAAACGCATACTTCAGGAGTTGTAAACCTTTTCAATATAAAAATCATTCATTATGATACGGAAACCGAATTAATATAATTAATAAAACGTTTATTTGTTTATGAAATACTATAAAATAGGAATATTTGCGTTTTACACGACTAGCATGGTAATATCCCGTTCTTTTATAAACAAAAATAATGGATCAGTCAATAGAGCCAAACATATACCAAAAGGTTTACACCTTACGACACTTACCTTCCATTTCGGTTTGTACACGTATGTAGTCACATGTAAACACTTGAAACGAACTTTTAAAACCGCTCACGTTCGCTGTTGGGTTGCGACTACAACAATAACAAGTGGAATCCGACGAAAAAGCGATAAGTTACACTTCATGGTGGGTGGCGCACGAGAGGAGCCATGAAAGTCCCTGGCGCTTGGCGCCTCAGAGGAGCAACGAAAAATTTGTTCGCCGCCAGGCGCTATAGTTTGAAAAAATTACCATCGCACTGAATCGGTTAACAGATACAAAGATATGAAGATACGTTAGTGCGGTTATGTACATCTACATTTACAAGTGAAGATATCGAAAAATCTAAAACACTGCTGTACGAATCGGTTCCTGTGGAGAAGGCAAAAATAAAGAGGAAATGCAAAGGCAAGGAACAACGAGATCTAGCGGACATAATTAATGTTTTTAAGTCAGTGGAGCCGGATCAATTCCCAACTTTCGTAGCAAGGGACTTGGAAAAGCTACCTCCAATATTGTTTGACCACCTCGATTGCACAAAACTTCTTAAGGATTTGCTTCGAATTCAGAATGAAGTCAAAGAAATTAAAGAAGCATATGTGACGCAAACACAATTGAATGATTTTAAAACGGGTGTTAAAACGGAGATTTTGAAATTACAAAATGACTCATTACTACCAGCGGCATCTGTGTGTAAAGTGAACATGAAACGAGGCGGATGGCTTATGGAAAGCGGTCCCATTGGATTGTCCTACGTTAATAATTCATCAGTTATAGATGACAATAATAAAAGTATCGATGAATCTTCGTTACAAATGATAGATAATAACGAACAATCCTTTAGAAAAATAAAGGAGGTAGACGCAGAAACTTTCGACCGCGGTATGCAGTCAGCTGTCTTGCCGCAGCGAGCGGCTCAGTACAGCCCCTCCCCTCGCATCACAACCGCCGCCGCAGGCGCCCGCGCCTATGCCGCCGCCGCCGCTAGCTCAACTACTTCGAGACAGAAGGCCGTGACGTCACCGCAGCGACGAACAGTCGTGCATACGACAGTGGTACCGACCGCGCCTATTGTACATGAGCCGGTGCAAAACAATAATAATGACGGATGGGAAAAAGTTTCATACCACAGAAAGCGTAATCTAAGCTACCGATACCTGGGCACTGCTGGTACCGCCAGGGAGAATGAAGGGAAATTCAAAGCTGCAATAAAAACAGTGCCAATCTTCATTACTAAAGTGCATAAAGACACGACGGGGAAAGATATCGCTGATTATGTGTATAATAAAACAGGCGAGGTGATCACGCTTGAAAGTATATCGTTTAAATATCCTAAAGAACATAACGCATACAAATTTTTTGTCTCGGAAACTAAAATGGAGAAGTTTCTTGATAGCAAACTATGGCCCGAGGGAATTATTTTCAGGAAATTCGTAAATTTTAAAATGAGAAATTACACGAACGGTGCAAACAGCGGTACTGTGAACGGCTTAAAATAAATATTAATGTATAACCTATTAAGCTACAATTGTAAGAGTATAAAACGCTCGGTGGAGAGCGTCAGGCAACTATGTAGCACGTCAGACATAATTGCATTGCAAGAAACGTGGTTGCTGCCCCACGATATCTCGTTCCTGAGCGAAATTGACGCTGAGTTTGGGTGCACCGGGACGTCGGCGGTGGACACCACGGCCGGCATGCTACGAGGACGGCCCTACGGCGGAGTTGCACTGCTGTGGCGGAAAAGTGTTTTTGATAACGTGTCGGTAGTGCAGTGCGATAACCCATGAGTGTGTGCCATTAAAGTATGCATGAAATCAAGGTCATTTCTTGTGTTTAGTGTATACATGCCGACGGATAATAGTGCGAACTTAACGGATTTTACGGACTGCCTCAGCCTGGTGAGTGCTCTAATCAATGATAACGATATCGAAACTGCTTTTCTACTCGGGGACTTTAATTCGCATCCCAATGAACAATTTTATATTGAATTGGTTTCTTTTTGTCGGGAATCTGAGTTATTATGTGCTGATGTTGAACTGTTAGGAGTAAACTCTGACACTTATACTTTTATAAGCGATGCGAATGGCTCGAGACGTTGGCTAGATCACTGTGTTGCTACGAAAGCAGCCATGTCCACTATTGTTAATGTAGATGTTAAGTATGATGTACTTTGGTCCGACCACTTCCCTCTTATAATACAATGCAACCTTAATGAAATCAAACCAAAATTGTACAATTTAAATGATAATAAAAATCTGTCATGTAATAAAATAAAATGGGGTGATAGAAAACCTAAGCAAATTGATATTTATTCAAAACTTTGTAATGAGAATCTAAAACATATTGACTTCCCAATTGAATTGAGTACATGTTGTGACTATGTTTGTAATAATTTGGAACACAGAATTATTATTGATAATATGTATAATGACATTGTCAATATTTTATGCCAAGCAGCTTCTGAAAGTTACGAAATAAATCATGTGCGAAATAGGAAGCCAGTAATGGAGTGGAATAAGCACGTGAGTGATGCCCACGGGCAGGCCAGGTTAAAGTTTGAGCAGTGGGTATCTTATGGTAGACCGCGCGAGGGTCGTGTTTGGATTGAGATGCAAACAAGTCGAAAAATTTTTAAGTCGCGCTTACGATGGTGCCAGGACAATAGTGACCAGATTAAAATGGACATGTTGGCGTCACATCACTCTAAGGGCGACTTCCGCAGTTTTTGGAAGTCCACAGATAAACTCAATAGTAAGCCGGGCTTGCCCGTGAGCGTCAACGGTGTGAGTGAACCGAAATGTATTGCGGACATATTTAAGGATCACTTTATGGTGAAATCGCCATTGGGACCATCACGGTCATTCAGTGTAGAAGGGTCACATGGACAGGAGATAAACGTCAGATACACAGCGAAGGATGTTCGGGGAGTTATAAAGTCAATGTCACGCGGAAAGTCTCCTGGCCATGACAACCTGAGTATTGAGCATCTAAAGCATGCCGGCGTCCACCTGCCAAGAGTTCTTGCCATGTTATATACATTTTGTATAGGACATGCGTACTTACCAGCAGAGATGATGAGGACCGTGGTGGTACCAATTGTGAAGAGTAAAACAGGTGACCTAAGCGATACGAGCAATTACAGGCCAATCTCACTGGCAACAGTGCTTGCTAAGGTTCTTGACAGTTTGCTTAATACACAGCTTGATCAGTATGTAAACACTCATGACAATCAATTTGGTTTTAAACCGGGACTGTCTACTGAGTCAGCTATCTTGTGTTTGAAGCAAACTGTCAAGTACTACTCCGATAGGAGCACACCTATTTATGCCTGTTTTCTCGACCTCTCGAAGGCGTTCGACCTGGTTAGCTATGACATCTTATGGCAAAAATTAACTAACATCTCAATGCCTCTCGAACTGATAAGAATTTTCAAGTACTGGTATCTTAACCAGGTCAACGTCGTGCGATGGTCGAGAGCTCTGTCGGAGCCGTACAGGTTGGAGTGCGGGGTGAGGCAGGGAGGGCTGACCTCGCCGAAGCTCTTCAACCTTTACGTGAACGCACTGATAGAGGAGCTCAGCAGTACCCGTGTCGGCTGCCATATTGACGGTGTTTGTGTCAACAATATTAGTTACGCGGACGACATGGTGCTGCTGAGCGCCTCGGTGTGTGGTCTGTCCAGGTTGCTGGGCATCTGCGAGCGCTACGCGCTGAATCACGGTTTGCTCTATAACGCCAAGAAGAGTGAATGCATGGTCTTTCTGGCTAGGGGTCGGAGCTGTTCTGATTCTGTTCCACCTATTAGATTGAACGGTGTCAAGCTAAAAAGAGTGCAACAGTTTAAATATCTCGGGCATATCGTGACCTCTGACCTGAGGGACGATGCGGACATCGATAGGGAGCGGAGGGCGTTGTCTGTGAGGGCCAATATGATCGCCCGCAGGTTTGCTCGTTGCTCGGGGGCCGTCAAAATAACTCTTTTCAGAGCGTTTTGTACGTCCCTGTACACAGCCAGCCTTTGGACGTCATATACCCAAAAGCAGTACAACGCTCTCCGTATTCAGTATAATAATGCGTTCAGGGTGTTGTTGCGGCTGCCCCGGCACTGCAGCGCGTCGGGGATGTTCGCCGATGCCCGTGTCGACTGTTTCTACACAACGATGCGAAAGCGGTGCACATCTCTGGGGCGCAGGCTCCGGACCACCTCCAACACCATCCTGAGCGTATTTGCGAACAGGTTTGATTGTCAGTACATTAACCATTGTTATATGATTAATGTAATGACAAACAAACAAATGACTCAAAGGCAGGCGTATTATTAATCATTTTTTTTTTTTAATTTTTTTTTTTTATGATTTTAATTTTGTTTTATAATTTTGTTTTCATTTATATTATTTTATTAATTATTTTTATATGTATTTATTATGATTACAATTTTTAACTTTTAATTTTTCAATTTTTATATTATTTTATTTTAAATGTGCTTAGAACATATGATCTTAAATGGATTGAAATAAATGATTTTTGATTTGATTTGATTTGAAAGGAGAAAGGATTATGAATATATCTAGATCGCTACTAAATCTAAACACTACACAACAAGCACCAACAGGGCTGGTAATCCGAAGGTTATGAGAGCAGTATTACAGCATATGTAGACACAGGGAATCCGCAATTTTCAAGCCGATGCAGCCGACATCCCTATTCAGTGACCAGGCATTTACATAGCGTTTGTGAAGCTTAGGGCTGTACCCACTTCTTTTTTGTCGAAATACGTTCCGTTCGGAGGTGAGTGAAAGGTTTTTGTAACTGAAAAATTTGAATAACCGTCAGGATATTTGACAATTTGGCGGAGAAATGAAAAGTGCAGTTGCCGTAACAATGATTGGCATCCATTGGAATTAAATTGCACTCATGAATTAATCCTTTCTAGGGTTCCGTAGACAAAATGTGCTAATGGGACACTATTACTAAGCCTCCACTGTCCTTTAGTCCACCCGTCAGTCCATCCGTCCATCCCTCCACCCATCTGTCCGTGTCAGTGAGCTGTATCTCATGAAACGTAATAGGTAGTCTGCTATCATTTTCACATAGTGTACTCGTATATTTCTATCATCGCTATAACAAAAAACAAAGTTAAAAACTGAAAGGTCTTCCTACAAGAAAAATGTTTTTTGGCGTTTTTGCCTTGTGGTCCGGAAACCTTCGTGAGCGAGTCCGACTTGTACTTGGACTCTTTTTTGAAAACATTCACGAGGTTTTTCTTTCTCCTTCACTGTTCTATTCTAATAGTTTTTGTTGTGGGTTCTAAAATAGTTGAATCATTCTTCGCGACTCGTTAGCTTTATCGACTTGGCACTTTTCTTGTGGTGGTCATTGCCAGTTCCAGCTTACTTACAGCAGTTGCAATTATGTAGAAATCGTGGTGGACACGTCCGATATTAGAAGTCATGTGTTGGTGGCAAGATTAGTCACCAACATTCTTACCGTAGCCCAAGGTTCACCAAACTTTCATATAAACGTTTTAGCGCACACTAACCGGAATCAGCCGAAAAAAAACGTTATTCGGAATTCCAACCGACTTTCATGATAACACAATAAACCTAACTACCTTTCCTTTCTGAATTCCGTTTATTATTCAATACACGTCATATTTACGCGGCATTAAAATTGGTGCTGGTCTTTTCAAAAAAAGGAATTGAATATTATTATGACTTAAATATAAATCTGTTGGATGTATCATGTCGCCTTTTGGTAAAGTGCTGGCAAGCGCGGCTCCTCAGCGTGGATTAATGAGCCTAATTCTCAGGTTGCTCAAAGTGACAGATGACTAAGTATAAAGGGTCCTTCAAACAGGCGCGATACGCGATAAAATCGCGCGCGACATAAAGGCACCGCAAGTCGCGCAACGGGCGTTGCCTTTGTGTCGCGCGCGAGTATATCGCGTGTCGCGCCTATTTGTAGGGGGTTCTGAGGGGCAGTTCTCGTTATTTTAAAAACGTTCACAGACTGATCTCAGTCTCAATCTGTAAAAAACACCTCTAATTTACCTACATTTTGACAAGTTTTTGACATTTGTTTGTCGCCGAGATGAGACTGCGACTAGATTAAGAACGTTCGAAATTCATCTGCTAACTTCTGATAACTTTATTTGAGGAATAATTTTGAAATTTTGACAGTACTTTCATACAAAAACTGTCAAACGTCAATTTTATTGCTCGAATAAAAGTTAACTGGGGATATAAAATTATTGCAAATAAATTGATTGGAAATCTTTGGTAGCAGCCCAGAGTCTGGATTTGCGCTCGAGTAATGAATTCATTACCGTAAACCGGGGTTACTTTGATCAATATTGAACTTTCAAGGTCCATATCTTTTAAATCTCTGGTTGTAAAAAAATATATAATCGGTCTAATAATCGGTTTTGTTTAAACTCGCGATTTCTGTAACAATAAATGAAAAAGTATGGCTAGATTTTGAGAAAAAAAAATAAAAACTGTCTGATCAAAGTTATACGTAGAATGGGGTTACATTGATAAGTTTGGGATTACGCAATAAAATAGGCAATTTTATTGCGTAGTTACAAAGTTACCCCAATTATAATGCCAATACAATTTTTAAAATCAAAATCTGCCAATGGGAAAAATAATTATTGTCATTTTTGTCGTATGGGGTAACTTTGATAATGAAAAGTTAAATTAAAACTAAAAAAGAATGCTTAAACTTCCTTCCACTATTTGACTAAGGGCTTCTTCTATTCGCGGTTGTGTATTCACGGGACCCGAAAAATCCCGATCAGTCTCACACCATATGGGTATCAATGACACCCCGCATTAAACAAACTCAAGTTATTGCATTAATTTTGACGTTAGAAAAACAATAATCACTGTATTGGTTAATCGATAATAGGCCACATAAGGAGTTTATCTAGAAATTTCATTATACCATCACAATGATTAAGTTCACATGAAGTTTTGCAGCACAATTATGTAGCTATAAATAGAGAATAACTTAAAATTACATATTTCAATTTAAATGGTTAGTGAATTCCCAGCGTTTCCTCAAGAAAGGATTCAACAACTCTTCAATTTTGCTAACGTAGAAAAAAAAACGAACAATTTGCGTTTCGTTTTAAGCAATTCGCGATTTTATATGAAATGGAAGTTTTGATCAAAGTCACCCCGCTATTCAAAGTAACCCCGGTTTACCGGTACCTGTTCTAGGGGCAAGCCGATAGAATAGGTAAGGGTAATAAGGGGGCTTGCCCCCTTATCATGGGACTTATGACATAACTAGCGAAATGTAGGACTACTAGGTTCTTATACATACACTCCTGCCAGATCGTTTGGTTAATATAGGCGGTATGTTAGGTATATTATACTTATCCATCTTAATACCTCAAAACTAGATATTAAAGTTTAGCTAAGAATAAGCACTTAAATTTGGGACATCGGTTTTCCCAATAATAGAGATCCGAATGTTCTTTTGTAGAAAATATAGTTATGCGATTCTTGTAGAATATTATTACCGGACGCATTTTATGGGACTGAGGTCCGACTATTAACCTATATTTATTTGTATTTGAACTAATACTATTATTACGTTTACTAATGCGTTTATTACACAACATTAATAATTACATACATACACATATTAAACAAATACAAACTATTTACACAAGATACTAAATTAAATGACTAACTAACTTACTTTACAAATAAATACAAAAACAAAGGACACTTAGGCGTCGAAGTACTCGTCCGCATCGCTGTCATCCGGAAACGTGCCCAGAAGACTGGCAGCATTGCCACGTTGAATGGCAATGCTAATTCTTTGGCCAAAGAAAGACCCAGCCCTCTGGTCACGTGAAGTGTCGACCAGCCGGCGAGAAATTTCCTTAAAAAGGAGACGCGCACTCGGGCCCCATGACCCGAGCGTTTCGACCACAAACGGCTCAAAACTGTAGTTGCCCATAAGGTTACAGTATTTGCGACGCTTGAGGGTCTTAGCAGCCGCAGCAGCGGCGCCAGCACAAATAAATAAATTAATACATTAATTAATAAAATGAACCTATATTGTATTGTTCATTTTATTAAGATAATTCAACTTTCACCATCAGACGAACAAGGAAGAATAAGCATAATCAGCGAATAATGTTCTCTCTGCTGGAACACAGGCCTACTCACTCACTGAATAGGAGTGGATCGTACTCCACCACGCGGCGGGCTCAGTGCGGGTTGGTAGATGTCACATGTCTTCGAATTTTTGGTTCTAGAACATACCGGTTTCCTCACAATGTTTTCCTCCATCGTTTTGAGAGCAGTGGTGATGAAATTGTTTACACAAAGTAAAGAGTCGGGGTTCGAACCTGTGACCTACGACTTGTAAGTCGCGGCCGTTACCACTGCGCCACCACTGCTTTTAAGTAAGAATATAATTAACTATTAATTAAAAACTAATAATAATAAATAAAAATAAAAATGGAACTCAAATGGACTCAGACCGAACTCGACGCCCTGGATTTGAAGGTCCGTACACTGCTGACTGCAAATCGAATGCATCACCCACGGTCATCGGTAATGAAGCTGTATATCCCGCGAAAGTGTGGAGGTCGAGGCTTTTTAAATGCTAAGACTCTCCACAATCGCGAGATATGCAGTCTCAGGGAATATTTCTTAGAAACCGACGTGGGGATGCATCGGGATGTAGTCGCGGTGGACAAGGGCCTCACCCCGCTCTCCTTGGGTAAAGAGAACTGGCGCAAACCAGTAGTGCTTGACACTAATGATCGCATGGAGGTATGGCAGAGTAAGGAGCTTCACGGACGCTTTTTCCGGGCCCTACATGGACCCGATGTAGATTTTCTAGCGTCCGTAGCCTGGCTGCGTTTGGGTGACCTCTTTGGAGAAACCGAAGGTTTTGTCTGTGCAATTATGGACGAAGTTATGATGACGAACAATTACCGGAGATTTATTGTGAAAGATGGCACGGTTGACATCTGTCGGGCATGCCACCGGCCGGGAGAATCAATCAGGCATATTATCTCCGGGTGTTCTCGTCTAGCTAACGGAGAGTACTTGCATAGACACAACCTTGTAGCCAGGATAATCCATCAGCAACTTGCTCTGAAATACAGCCTTGTGGAATCGGAGGTGCCGTACTACAGGTATGTGCCCGACCCAGTTCTCGAAAATGGTAATATCACATTATATTGGGATCGATCCATCATCACTGACAGGACTATTATTGCCAATAAGCCTGATATAGTGGTGATGGATCGATCAGAGCGACGCGCAATGATTGTTGATATAACCGTCCCGCATGATGAGAACCTTGTGAAAGCCGAGAAAGATAAACAGATCAAGTATCTTGACTTGGCTCACGAGGTTGTCGACATGTGGGATGTTGACTCAGCAATCATTGTGCCGATAGTCGTAACAGCCAATGGACTAATAGCCAAGAGCCTCGACCAACACCTGAAGAGGCTCTCGTTGGGCAGCTGGATCAAGGGCTTGATTCAGAAAGCGGTACTTCTGGACACGGCTCGCATTGTCAGGAGGTTCCTCTCTCTGGAGCCCTGACCGCCGGTAGCTTGGACCCTGTTCCCGATACCGGTGGGCTACTATTTTTTATATTTTTAAATGTTTTTATATTCTAATATTTAAAAATATAATTTATATGTACAGTCGGTGGCCAACATTATCTGACCCACTTGAGTGATAGCGAATTTGAACCTTATCGTGAACATTTGGAACACTCCGTGCAAGTATTTCGATAAATCATGTTGTTAGGCGATTTTAATCATTATATTGTTGTTGTTAAGGTTGAAAGGCTAATGAGTTTCAAGACTACTAAAAAAAACCAAAGCGAGGGTGGATGAATAAAAAAAAATATCGCGCATCAGTAACATTTTAAAGGTGTCTACGGTTAATAGCTAAATTCCGTGATTCATTTTAATAGCTGGTTGTGATTGTGCGATAATGAACTTTATGAAAATATACGATATGGTTCAAATTCTTTAGAATATTGCGTCTGTCATCACAACTAAGATCGAATTTCAAATCATATTACAAGAGTCGAGTTGGTCTCGTGGTCACTAAGGCAGCTCTATGTTCATTGTTGTCTGCGTTCGAGACCAGGAAAAACATAACAGTTTTTTGTTAGCAATGTTTTGTTTTGAATTATTAAGTAACTATTTTTTTACTATTTTTTAACTAACGAAGTCGGGAAATATCTTTTTAAATGGGCAGTTTGTATAGAAATGAAACAAAATCATTGCAAGTAATAAAAATGTTTATTAATTCATTAATATATACTTATATAAGTAAGATAAAGTAAGTAAATGCTCTTAGTTCAAAATTAATACATTTTATAATATCATATTCAAACCTAACCATTTTAAAACATTTAAAAAAAGTCATGCTAATGGTAATTGCTTGGAAGTGTGTTATCGAGAAAACATTGATGTATAAATGCGAGAAAATGAAGGAATTTGTGAAATGTTTTACAGATTTATAGCTAAGTATATGTAGTGAATCAACATGTTATTTAAATAGAAAAATGCATTTCTATTTATAACAATAACATCACCACAGAATCTTACATTTTAATAGTTTAGCATTCATTCAACTGAGCATTTACTTACATAGTGTGTTTCAAAATACTTATAAGTAATTAGATTAGTTAGTAGCGAAGTGGCGCACCGTCTCCTGCTATAACTTGCTGTAAACGGCTACGCATACCGCACACCATGTTCCAACACAAATCTTTTCCTCTCATGTGCTCCCATGTCGATGACACGATCTCAGCCAAAATGTTTTTATTTCGCACTTCAGCTGTGTCCCAATTTAAAACCATTTGACCCCATAGGTTTTATATAGGGTTCAAATCGGGAGTTTTAGATAGCCAGTAAATAACAGTTACACCTTCTTGAGCAGCTAACCAATTCTTCACAATGCCTGCACGGTGGATGGAGCAGTTATCTTGCACGAAGTAAATATCTGTATTTGGATAGGCAATTCGCACAGTCGGCAGCAGGCAGGACGTCACCATCCAGCCAGCAATGTTTTGTATAGTCATTAAGTTGCGACATGACGCTTTGATTACACCCAATTCATTAAAAATACTTTTCACGATTTACGTCAAACGTTTTAGAAATGTTTGTGCGCCGCAGTCACTGTTTAGGCGTTGGTAGACTGACTTATGTCACTTAGATCAATTTAGTATCCATCTACCCTACGACGTAAACTATTACTTCGTCCTACTTATTTGAGGACGTATAGTTTTTTTTTATTTACCCACTTATTTTCCAGAAAAGTTGTTAGGCAAAAATCATATTGGTCGTTCTATAATAATGCAAGAAATATTGTAGAAATCATAAATGAAAACAAATAAACAAAGAGAAATTATAAAGAAATTGATAAAAGGTGGATTGTGTTTTCGAACCCACATGTTGTTCGTCGCGAATCCAGCATCGAACCGCGAAGCAACAATGACTGGTTGAGAATACGCGAAATTAAAGATTAGGTAGTAAGTATGGCCGTGTTATTTAAAAGCTTTTCAACTTTAACGACAAGAAGATAATGATTAAAATGGCTTAACAAGATATGCCGGTGGGTCAGGCAATGTTCGGTGGGTCAGACAATGTTGGTCACCGACTGTACATACAATTAAATAAAGGAATAATAAAAATATATATATATTAATATCCAGCGGTATATTTTTACCATTTTATCCTTCCAGCACAACTGTAGAGCTAGGAGTTCTTTAATCCATGGTTTCTTCTTTCTTTTGAATAAGTCGGTCGCCGGTTCCGAGACAGTTTAGCATTTCTAGAAACTTCTCGTTGGAGTTATTATTCAATGTTTATTGGTCACTGCGAAAGATGTTGAATAATTTATGTATCGATGCTCGATTATGGAAATGGTTGATGCGAAGTAATCCATCTGAAGTACGTAATATTTTGAGAGTGTAAAGGCTGAGACAGATTTGGGAGGGCCGCACCGCATTCCAACAATCCTCCAATATCAATTTTGTATGAACCATCAGACGCAGACCACACCATAATTTTTTATACTGAAATACGATGTGCCAACGCGTCTGTGATGCGTGCTTAGCTAAAAAGTGATAATTAAGGGGCTTACAGGACCTAAACACAAAAAAGGCAAGTTTTAGAAACAATAAAATTATATGATAGACTACAGTAAACAAAACCAGAAAAAATATTATATTCTTCAGGATATACATATATGCTAGGTAGATAGTGTGTTGAAATCATAATGCAACTAATTTGATACGATAGAAAAAATCATGAAGATACATCTAAAAACTTTATTTTAATACATACAATCATTCAGATTTTTTGTTAGATGCAACATACTAAAATACTAGTATTTTAATTTTGTATTCCAAACAATAGATTTATTGTAATTAAATAATTGCTTCATATTTTGCAATAAATTACCAGCGTTGTGTCATCGGGTCTGTGTGGTGCCGGACTTAAAGAATAACACCACCCCATACTACCCGTGGGTGTCGTAAAAGGCGACTAAGGGTCGTACCGGAGAATGGGCAGCAGCGTTCTCTATGCATTCCACCATCATACCATACTGCGATCGCCAACCCGCCTGCCAAGCGTGGCAACCCCCCCCTCCCCCTTTTGGGGGAGGCCTATGTCCAGCAGTGGACGTCTTTCGGCTGAAATGATGATGATGATGTTGTGTCATCGCGCTTCTCATTCTTTTCTATGCAGTCCGACAGTGACCGCGCTTTAGGTCATGTAAGCCTCTTAAGTATGTGCTTCCTTTAGGTTCCATTAAAAGAGTGTGTTCCTCCAACCTGTGCTAACGCCAGGGGTAAGGATTAGCTCACGTATTTTCATATTCCCGGTATGACGTCTTGGCAACGCTTGATCTAATGGGCCCCACCACATCATGACATAAAATAACATCACGTTTTTTATACCGCGGAAGGATTGCCAGATAAGTTTACCTTTATTTCAACACTAGCTTCTGCCCGCGGCTTCGTCCGCATGAATGTTGGAAACTATCCCATGGGAACGTGCTACCGGGACAAAAAGCTTACAATTTACTGCATAACATCAGTTATTTGCCAAAGAAACTCCCGTGAAAATCGGTCCAGCCGTTTCGGAGATTAGCTGGATCAAAAAGACAGTCACCGACAGACAGATATACAAAAAATTTAAAAGAAGATTTTTGTTATAGGTAGCGTATATACTTTCATATGCATTTAGTAAAAAGCTGTTATTTTGATATTAAAAACAGACACTTCAATTTTATTTATTTGTACAAATAACAAGGGGCCTAAAAGGCCACTTTGGCAGAATCATAAAAGGATAACGTTATGAATCATAAAGGACTGTTGAATTAATCGTATCAAATCCAAGGATTTTCCAGTTATTTTTTTTGTCTGTACTAGAATACCAATCAATCCAGTCCAAATCCAATCCTAATCTCTTTGATTATACCTACGTAGTGTAGCGAAAAATAGAAAAACTTGGACTGTCTTCGCCTTATATTATTACGACTAATAATGTCATCCTTTTAAGATTCTGCCAAAGTGGCCTTTTTAGGCCCCGTTCTATATCGTCGTCGATTTGCCGTGATATAAGTCATTTCATGCAACTTACAAAGAATGAAAACTACACGGTATTTTTTGTTGGCAGTTAATTCGATAAATCATTAATTTCCCTGACATTGTGTAATAATTTTCTAACACACAAGCCAATCAGTGAGCGACGTGACATTTTAGTAGAAACAGAAACTGTTAAAATAAACAGTCACAAAATTACAGAAGGTATTATCTTTCTAACCCACGCACTGCGCCAAGATTCCCATCAAGAATATCCTTCTAAAATAATAACCATTTAGCTTTCCCGGTAATCCGGGAAAAGGGATAGAGGCATAATCAAATTGCGTCAGTATAAACGTTGCTATTCTAACGTTTGCAGCCAGGGGCTATCATTATCATTCATCATGACTACGTACACATAATTCCCTTGCGGGCGAATGGAGATAAGCGATCAATTGGATTAGATAATGGTATGGAATCTATAGGTACCTACAATGTTGTGAATGGGTGGTATGATAGCGAAGCAGTGTTTGCAAAATTAATTTGGCAATATAGTCAAGATGAGCGGCGACGTTCTCTTGTACGCTGGCAATGATTGATAAACAATATATAAACTTATTAAAAGTAAAAAAAATCGTAATTGAAAACATAAAAAATAGAATATAAAAATAATATAAAATATATAATATAACAAATGAAAGTATAAAATGACATAAAAACTAAAAATGGAACGGACAAAGGGACACGGAAACGGGAGGAGGTTAATAAGGGAATTTTAAAATAACCAATTTAAGTCACTTAACAAACTAAGTAAACAAACAAAATAGTCAATTTTTATAACTAAATAACTGCTGATCCTGACGGATGTCCTGTCCAAATTTCAATAGATCATACAAAAATACCATATAAAAAGACGATTACGATTGCAAAGATTTTTCAACTTTTCTTTCCATAAAAACGTAATTTAGATGTTCATGAACATTTTAAAACAAAAAGTAGCCTACGGTCCCACTGTCCTGAATTGATCCCCTAACCAACAAACAACATTACTTTTTTATTTACATAGATTTTCTATTCGAATATCCAGGCTGAATATTCGATAAGAAATCTAAAATAATGAAAATTGTCAACCCTTGACAATTGTTACAATTATTTAATGTGACACGAAACTTTCGAAGAAAAATGAAAGTAGTCACTCGATTATAAAATATTTAGGTCTGTTTTATTTTGATACTAGCTACGCCCCACGGTTTTACCCGCGTAAATGTCTTTCCCGTGGGAATATCGGGATAAAAAGCCTGTATATTATTAATCCAGGGTGTCAGCTACCTCCATACAAAATTTTATCAAAATTGGTCTAACCGTTAGAGCGTGAAGAAGTAACAAACATATAATCATACACACACGCACACACACTTACAAATTTTCGCCTTTATAATATTAGTGTGATGTGATACTAGCCCTAGCTTTTGCTGATGACTTTGTGTATGACGACGACGTGGCGTTGGAAGTCCAAGGTGGACCGATGACCTTGTGAAAACCTCAGGAATCCGCTATAAACTTACTTACTAATATTTTTTTCGATAAAAACGTCAATATGCCAAAAATAGGTTTTGATTTACCAAAATGTGTAGACATTTTGGTAAATCAAAACCTATTTTTACCTATCTTGGGGCACCCAGACAGGTCATTTAAACACATTATGTTCCTTGCGGGGTGCATGTATCCTTGAAGAACAATCTGCCAATTCTTTATTTAGTAGTAAAGGAACACGTAGCGTTGGAAGGCCTCCCACAAGGTGGTCCGACGACCTTGTGAAAGCCGCAGGAGTCCGTTGGATGCGAGAAGCACAGAACCGGTCGAAGTGGAGGTGCTTGGTCGGGGCCTACGTTTAGCAGTGGACGTCTTTTGGCTGAAATGATGATGATGATGATAAAAGGATGATAGAACTATAAGCTTTTCTCAGTAGTTGCCTATCACTATATAACAGTTCGTTCGTTTTGTTTTTAGCGACTGGAGATTTCGAGCGTATGCTGTGATGTAGCTAATGTAATCTATCTTGGTAAAGATGTGCACCCCTGATAACGCGTGTTTACGGCAGCACCAACAGTATTCTCAGTGTATTCGCAGATCGATGCGATTCCCCGATATTTTGGAGGTGGATGCAGCTCCACGCTGAATTTTAATTGTGTTATGTTAATCTGTGTCTGTAACCTACTACACTAGAAGTTCAGTAAAATGTTGCTAACCCTATGGACTCCTGTCTGAAATACAAGTTTTCTATTATATTCTTTGAAGGTACGTGCATAGACGCAGTGGGAACATTATAGGTCGATTATGTTGTTATGTGAGTGGGAGAGCAGTGGTGCCCAGTTCCACGACTTACGAGTTGTAGGTCATAGGTTCGAACCCAGACAGGCGCTTTACTTTGTGTAAATTATTTCATCACCATTGATCACAAATCGGTGACGGAAAACATCGTGAGGAAACCGGCACATCCTAGAACCAAAAATGTCTTCGCACTGCGGGTTGGTAGATGTCACATGTCTTCACATGTGACATCTACCAACCCGCTGTGGTTGCTGCGGCAACCAGCACTGGGAACATTATGGGTTGATTTATGCTCATGTTGTTATGTTACGTGCAGTGTGGACATCCTAAGCTAAACAAGGTGTAATTGAATAAGAATTGAAATAACTGAAAAACAAAATGTCGGTTGATTTTTTTGCGATTCCAAGTTGGTCTCATATTAAAATTTGTCCTACTCTTTTCAGGTTTTCAGTTATTTAAATTACACTTTTATACCTACTTTATTACTATGTTACTATTTTACAATTTAACACTAAAATATACATATTACATAGCATATACAAGTAAATATAAGAAAAGGTAAAGAAAAAGACAGGAGCTCATTGGGCATCAAAAAATTCGTCCGCTTCGCTGTCAATGGCACCAGTGCCCAAAAGTCTGGCAGCATTACCACTTTGGATGGCACTGCTTATTCTTTGGGCTAAAAATAGGCCAGCCCTCTGGTCACGTAAAGAGTCAAAAATTATTATTCTTTATTACTTAAATATCAAAGCCAAAAATTTTGTACTATCACGTCCTTGGTATCGACCGTCAAAATTCTTTGATACGCAGTCTCTAACTGCCCTCTGCATTAATATTAGAGACGTGACCTACCCAACCATGAATAAATCAGACCTGTGCTATGTTAATGTGTACTCTACTGTGGTTTGAGATATTGTAGGTAAAGGGAGCTTGAACCAGGATATAGAAACGTTAGATGTAGAGGTAAGGATGGTAGAGGATACGACTAAAGAAAAGAGCTCATTTTTAACAAAATACTTTTTTATTTTTCTTACGTTACCTACCTATTAAACCTTAACTGATTAATTGTTCAAAATGATGACCGTTGTTTTCAATATCTGCATTCCAAAATTTGAATTTAGAACATAATGTTGTGAAGGTGACTGCGCTGCAGGTGTATTGAGCATTTCGAACAAGGTACAGGTAATGTCGGTATGAATACTTTAAAATAAGAAGCAGTTTATTAAAATCCAACATTTTCCAGTTTGCCGTATGTTATTACTTCCCAGAATTTGATCCTTATTAGGGACACTATCGAGTGGTGTAATAATACAGTGTGTTATTTTTTTTTATCAAAATCAACGGGTTTGATTCCCGGCTAGAAATTTTGATTTTTGAAAAATCCATGGATGCAGTTTTAGTTTTCATCAAAATCGGGCCCGTGACTCCTTTGAGTACTTTTCGCTATTCCTCATAGTTTCGAATTTGGCCATCCACGCCCCCTTGCCCACACCAAAAATTCATCCTGTATACACTATAAGTAGCAATGGCTTTTTTGACAGTTCAATAACATTCATTGCGTTGTTTACGCTGTTGTGCTGACAACATTTTCGAACTTATACAGCAATGGATTAGCAAAATGATTAAGTTGGGAACTTGGTACATTGACTTATATTTTACTTGGATTGTAATTGATATTGTGTGACGCAATCAGGGTATGGATATACCCATTTCACATCAGTTTCATGCCTTAAATATACCATATT